>JAKGUB010000333.1:4512500-7127141 GCA_026261675.1 Hippocampus mohnikei | reverse complement strand
AGGTGTTTATACTGTTTGTTTATTAAACAGTCTTTATTTCCTCTCTATTTTCTGCCTTACCCTTTTATAGTTGGAGGGAGCTGGACCCTATCCAAGATGACTCAAAAAGGTGGACTAGGACGAACGAACATGTTTTTCACGATTGGGACACTTTTTAATTAATAAACATACTCTTTTTGAGTGTGAGGTGCCCAAACTTGTCGACAATACATAATTGTCGCGACAAGCCGAAATTCACTCTCGAGTCTTTTATCTTTAAACATAAAAGCGGTGGTGAACTCAATAGCAAAGGGGTGCAACGTCACCATCTACCATGAATTTCACAGCCCAGCTGGGCAAGACCCTCCTTCCACTTGTTCCGAAACATACTTGACAAACACATTTCTCCGTAGCGGTAAATGATTGGAATCCAGTTGACAGATATAAACGTCCGAGGCAGTGAACGCCAAGAAAATTAGCCATTGCTGTGGCTAGCTAGAGGTGTAAAAAAAAAAAAAAAAAAAAAAAAGTCGAAATGATCATATTAATTAACACCAGTTGTTCAGAAGCAAAGCTTTCACTCAATGATGGAATTCACAAGGAGATTGCGAACCAGAGGCCGCATGCAGCTGTGCTCGGTGAGACCTCTGAACTCCAGTCATTACTAACACCTGTCATTCAGCAGAGGCCTACTCTCAAGGGGGAAAAAGATCTACGACAGCTGAAGGGTGAGTGAGACATGCCTCGCACACCTAACTACAGCTCTATATACTCTGCGGTCCCAACAATCATAACTCAACAGGCGACCTTTGACACCGGACTCGGGGGCCACGATGAGGAATAAGCTATGCTGCACTGTGGTGAAGAGAGAGGCCATCTTAACGATGACATTCTCTCATCTGATTTGTAACTGTTATGTCTGCCATGGAGCTCTTCTTCGAAGAATTAAGGCGGGGGATCACCCAACAAAGTTGAGTTCTTCTGGGTTAACATGATGTTTCTTCTTTAAATCATGCTTTGCAATGGAAAATGGAAGCATATTTGGTAACTGGTCATTTGTGTCAAAATAACTGTGCCAAATTTGAATGAGTGACAAAAACAAATACCAACTCTAAAAAAAGAGACTTCAAAACTCATCCAAACTCAAGCCACTCTCTCCACTCTCAAACACGGTAGAGGTGTCCATTGACTGCACCGAAACCCTACTCCCTCAATTGTTAATCAAATAAAACAATTTTGTTCTCATACCGACACTTCCCTTTTTGATTTATTTATTTTATTTTTGTTTTTAGCTCCAGTTGCTGGAATCATCCCACCGGATCATCGTGGAGATTTAATAGTCAAAAAAAGCTTTCACACACAGAGAAGAATACACGCAAAAATATTTTTGTTGGTTTTAAACATAAGCTATAGCCACGTTTTTGCTGTTGACAAAAAAAATAAATGTTCAGTATATTATACTATTTGGAACTTCATAGCTGAGTCAAACTCATTTTTGTCCCCGGTCACTTTGTAGTTACGACTTGCCTCAGAGGGCCGTTTTGACGATGTAACCAAATAAATGTTTAAACCACGCAGCCTTTTGTGGCTCTCTATGGACTTAGCGGGAGGAGTAAGAAAACCCCAGAATTTTCCAACTATTGTACATGGTGTGAACATTTTAGCACAGATCTAGATTTTCTTTCTTTTCATTTTTTTAGCAATGTTTTAATGAATTCATTTATTTTTTTAATCAAAGCTGCACAACATGCTGACCCAGGGAATAAGGATTGTTGGTGCTACACGACGCGCCTTTCTAGCAGCACAGTATATTCACACTCGCCATGAAAGCAAAACATTCCTTATTGGGTTTAGCTTTCTCGGTGATTGACTGGTGTCACGTTTCTCAGTTTGTCCGGTCCAACTGGCAGCCAGGATTAGGCTCGATTTCAACCCGGTCTCCCAGATCAGGGATACAAGATGTTTAATGTCACAGGAAATAGGAACTAAAAGGTTTACAAGCGTGGGCTCAGAGTCTGAAATCATAATGGCTACATTGTTCAGCGGGGCACAGACTTGCTGTCAAAGGAAGTCAGAATGAAAACTTCCATTCCTATTTCGACATCACTCGCAATGCAGACTTCATTGGTGCAGTCCAAACGAAAAGTGGAGAAACGTGACAATTGCTGTACACGTGCGGGGGATCTTTATATTTGTTGAACCCATTAGCGGATTTATCGATCCCACATCAACATATATTGTCTGTAGAAATGACGTATACTCAATTAAAGCTTCTATGGTAACGCTGCTTTGTATTTTTGACACACTAAAGAGTTACCAAGCGCACAGGTATTTCCTCATTGTTGCTGACGTTGCGGATGGTTTTTTTTGTTGAAAGTGCCAGGCCTCAAAGAGACCACCCAAGGCGAAATGTGATGTCGAGAGAGCATTGGAAAACAAATCCTTAATTGCATGCCTAATCATGCATGCGCACAAACCTCCTTGTCGTCGTTCCCGAGTCTTCGTGCGTGCTGCAGAAACTGCGGCTAGGAAGTAGATAAGCTTCGGCTTTGTTGGGTCAGGTCTTGCGAGAGTCCAAGCGATGTCAATCAGCAACCCAGTGCCCGCTGCTCAGATAGCAGACCCCGGCCCCAACGTCTCCCCCGTGTCAGGCCAATTAACGCCCATGTCACATTGGAGCTGAGATTGGCAGGCTGTCTGTACTGATGGATGTTTGTTTGCATGATGTGACACAGATTTTTACCTGCCTTGTTCAGGCGGCAAATACATGCCAAGATAGATTTGTAAGTCTTGGCAGATTAGCATGTTTTTGCCCAAGGCACAAAGTAGTTGTCTCCAATAGCAATAATTCTTCTCATTTCACTTCCTGTTATGCCATGGATTGATAACTCGGTTGTCTGAAAAGTAAACTGAAAATTCGAAATTGTTTTCCCTGATCAGGGGAAAACACGCCAGCTAGTAGCTGCTGACAACAGCTGCTAGCTAGCGGTACTGGTCTATCCTGTAATTCTTTTTTTTAGGGTTGGTACTCGGTTTCTGTACCAAATACATGTTATTTCTATGATTGGTCAAATGTTGAAAACATTTTTGTCAAGTGTATTGCACCATTCTAAAGGATTCTGGTAGCATCTGGCATCATCTAGTTCAGTGACTCACAACCGCTGTGATGTGAGCGATCATCAGGTGTGCTGCAATAGTTGGTCTGACATTTCTCATTTACTACGATAATCTTTCTGTAGCTCTCTATACCAGCATTGTATAGTGACAAATAGATCAAGCATGTGCCTTAAATTATCTATTTGGTTTTTTTTCACTCGTTAAAGCACCCCCCAAAAAATATTTCTTTGTCATATTTTTCATAATGAAATGGGACTTTGTAGTATTATATTTTGTCAACCATGCAGTTCTGACATAATTTAATAGAATATCAAGATTTAAACCATGAAACCAATTCAATGGGTATTGAGCTTGTCCTTCTGTTGTTCCTGCCTTGGCCTCATAAGGGCAGTACAACCCAGACAAAGTGAAACAATACATGGAGGCACCGCAACTAAGCTCAGTAAGCCGCAGTCATATCAGGTGTTCTTCACACACGATAAAGAATATATGCCTATGAGTTTTGTTATCTGTCTGCATGTGTTGCTCTACCCTTTGTGTTTTACTTTGTGATTTGCTCAAAGAATGATAGCAATGGAACACTACTGTTAGTCTGTCAGCACTTCAGATAAGAACCCAATTCACGGTCAGAAGATCACGTTTGAATCTTGATTGGAAGACCTCCGTGTGGAATTTTCAGGTTGTCCAAGTGCTTTTCTCTGGGTGCTCCGGTTTCCTCGCACATCCCAAAAATGCACTGTCCTAATTATTTGAAAAGGAAAAAGTCGTCCATACTACCCAGGTTGTCAAACCGTAGAGTGATAATTGAGGTGTCATGGAGGTTTGGAATCTTGCTCATGAAACTGTCACCTGATAGCAGCTGCATCAAATTACCTCGATTTCCCCCAATCACAAAGCTTTAAAGTAAAAGCATAGCATTGTCATTTGCTGTAATCCACAATACTGGAAAATGTAACGACGCATATAGCTGCTTTCCAGCCGCATCAGACATACAATAAGCATGCCTTCTTGAATTACTTAGGGCTATTTCAATCACGTTCCACAGAGAAAAATTTCCCATAAACCAGATTGTCTTGAGCATAATGACGCTTAGATCTCAGGTTGACACGATTTCATGGAAACCATGTTGGACTCACAAATAAGGCTGAAGAAATTTGACCAAAATGAATAGAAAGGAAAATAACAAAGAATGTACAGGCGACACTGAAGGTTGCGCAGGAAGAGTGTTGGGACAAGAAGCAGCCAAAGAGAAACTGTCGTTCATGGCAAAATATATCTAATTTTTGAATACGGATGGTTCTAAATGTGCAGCTGATGTGGTTTAACGTGTGTATGGGGGAAAAAACCTGGGAATGTAGATTTTTGTGGCATAAAGTGGGGGGAAAAAACATTTTTTGAAAAATGTTCTCACAATTGCCCACAGGTTTTTAATCAATTGTAACAGTAGATGCATTTGTAATGCAACATCGCTTGTGGTTAAACAAAACAAAATCAGTGAATGCTGATGGGGAATTGAGAGAGGGTAGCAGTGCAAAGTTAAATCCGTAAGCCTTATCGTGGCTTGGGGAATGTGCACGTCTGCCGACTTCTGTCGGAGAGATTGCACAGCAGAAGATAAATGAGTTGAGTAAACGCGCTCTCATTCGGAAACCATCATGGAGGTTTTGATGATAATGGCAGGTACGTTATCATCTGGGTGTACGTGTGTGTGTTCCTCCACGTGGGAACCAATAACGTTTTAAGGATTTGTGCGTGTCCGTCAGACCCACTTTATACTTTTAACAACACCCAATATTTACATTTTATGGTTATACTTCCAGCACCGGGTGTCAGAGGATCTTCCTCACTGTTGAGCGGTCCCACGCGCTTGACTCTCTCACGTCAGGGCCTCCCGTGTAGAAAATAATGGGAATATATATATATATATATATATATATATATATATATATATAGCTGTCAGTTTAGCGCGTTTTTATCGACATTAATTTAAATGAATTTTATCGGGATCAAAAATTTTCTCGCGAGATTAACGCGGCAGACGTCACAGCGGATGTGACGTAGCTCTATAAATAAACCAGAAACAAAACATCAAGCGCTGCACAGGTCCACGCACGTTTGTTTTGCCAGCCACGGCAGCGAGACACCAAAACGGATATTTAAATAGTTTATGAATGGAAAGTTTACTTTTAAAAGTTGCCAGATTGTTCCACTGACAAGACCAAAATGACCTGGATGTTTTGCAGTCGTAAACTGAGCTATCATCATAGCACGTCGAGTCTGAAATACCACTTAATTAATGGCCAAGCACACCGCTGACGTGAGTAGTCCGCCCCCCCTCGTCTCAGACAGACGGCTATGGATCATTTCAAAGCGAAGAAAATGGATGACACGACAAAGAACAAAGTTGCTGAAGCAATCGGCAATTTAAACAGCGTGGGCTAAAATGTTGCTAGAACAGGGGTGTCTTTATTTAGCTCATTTGTGCATAGTTGTCATGTTTGTCCGTCTGCAATCTGACGTTTAAAGAAGTAAATTGCGTTGCAGCCGGCGCTCCACTTCCGGGTTGGACCTTTGGGACTTGTAGTTCTTTTGTTCGATTCGACTTGATATGTTCATGCCGGTGCTCCACTTCCGGGATTGAGTATTGGGACTTGTAGTTCTTTTGTTCGATTCGACTTTATGTTTGTGTTGAATGGTTTCTTACGCTTAAAACAATGAATAATGATGACGATAATGATACATAGTGAAATCAGGGTTGATTACATTATTTATAATATATATATATATATATATATATATATATATATATATTTTTTTTTTTTTTTTTTTCATAGTGTTTCATTGGAGAATGTAATTGAGACACAGTTAATTAGTATGTCGATCTTTGGGGTGCGGGACTTTATAAGGCATGAGAGAAACTGGTTCAGAGCATCTCAATAACTTAAGTGTCCATGTTACTGAATTGTGTAATCGGTGCAACGAGTGAGCAAAACGTGGAGGTTGGGGGGGTGGGATCTTATGACATTATTTTTGTTCAATAGGAGTGTGTCATCAGAGTGTCTGCACACAAAACCTTTTTATGCCGCCTATGCATAGATCATAGGCGGCATAGGAAACATCTGCAGTACGCACGCACGCTGCAGGCAGTGCAATGGCGTGCACCGTTGTGTCTTAAAACCGCATTCGTGAACAAACACGGGTGCCTTATTTCTAAGACTGGAACATCATTTCACCTCACATTACAATGGGACACATAACTGTTTGTAAGCAATAAGTTCCAGTTATCTGAGGACTTGTGCAAAGTTGCTTGGGGGCTCACACTGAAGCAGCACTGAAACTCTTGGCTAATACGATTGTTAAGACCTGTGTCTACAAGACATGCAATCTATCTTTCTGAGTGAACATAGATCCTATCGACCTTATCTATGGAGCTGCGGGTTGTCAAGCTCTTTAGATATGGAGTAAAGAAACTGCTTATCTCATAGAAGAATAGAACTCTGTTTAACTTGGAACAAGCTGACTCCAGATTTGGTGGTGAGGTATGTTTCGCTGACCCGTCAGATAGCTGGCATACTGCAGGATTAAAAAAAAAAAAAAACAATGGACAGCTCTGAGCAATTGGTTGTTAATTGCAACCGGAGGATCAACCGTTTATTTTGGCTATTTATGTTTGGCAAAAGTTGGTGAAAATTTTGCATGATGGGAAAATAAAATGAACTAAAATCGACAGCAAAAGAAAGGTTGATAGTTGAAGGTCAGAGGAAGATAAAATCCCCCCCCCCCAAAAAAAATGTAAAAACATATTGATAGTAGTCAATAGTACATAGGTAAAACTATCTGTAAAAAAAAAAAAAAAAAAAAATGTCTCTGGCCCCATCTTGTGCCAGATGGGGGGATTGAGCCATTCTTTCTGTATGTACTGTAGTTGAAAATAAGTGTGTCATTGATGCTCATTGAAATGCGCTGAAGAAAATAAAAATAGTCAAACCTAAATAATTCTTCAAAAAACTTTCAATATCCATCTTCCATGGAAAACAGTCGGAAAAATGTCCTTAGGCACCTGAGAGGCTTCGGAGGCAATTGTGAGAAATGAGCAACATTTATCACTTCTTTTGGATTTTTAGTTGAGTCTACATTCCAAATATCAACGTCAAACCAATAATCGCATGGGCCATACTGCCAAAGTAGGAAATGTGGCTAGCGACAGCCTGTTCACACTGCTAATGCTAGCAAAGTATTGCTAGCATTCTCTGTGAATCTTCTGCCATTATGAATGACCATGTTTTAGAAGAGCGCGACACGGAAGTTTGAGGGACGTAGCTTACTGTAGCTCGGAAACTTGAGTGGGGAGGAAATTGTGGAGGTACTTTCAGACCCTTATAGCAGATTTAATACTGCAACCTCCACCCTGGCCAGTCCCCCCCGAAGTTAGTCGAAACTTGGGTAAGCCAAAATAAACATCTGGAAAATTGACTTCTTATTGTGGTGCGTACAAATTGCTGCGTCCCTGGTGTGCCTGCGCAACTATCAAACGGGTAAAACAAGCAAGCAAATTCTTCATTATTTACCCATTTTACAAAAATGAGACCACTTATGTCCAGTGGTGTGCGGTGAGGTTCACGAGTGGTGAGTCACTATTCCTTTGGAGTTGAATATAAAAGTATGAACCCAAAATAGAACATTAGCCTACATTTTTTTTTCAACAATGGAATGAGAATTTAAAAAAAATTAATATACGGTCAAGTTCATTGTTGCTCAGTGGTTGTTTTTGCTGATATTTCTCAAAAAAACAAACAAAAAATGGCCAGTAGGAGTGGCTAAATATATATAACATGTGGAGTAAATGTGCGATAAAACACATTTATAGGTGATAGAGGGAAACATGCAGTGTCCAAAAAGTCAGACTTGGGTCTATTGTTTTGAAAGAAAACATCCCTGATTTGAGCATCAAGAATTCTCACGACGAGTAAAAACTATCCAAGTGTATGCCAACAAGATTACAGGGTGAAAATGAATAATAAATTAACTCGAGATAGTACTGTGGAAACACAAGAGCGCAAAAAAGGCGAACATGGCAATAAAGGATGTTTTTAAAGAAAAAAATAAATTGGATTTCAACTCGAGAGAGTGAAGCATGTAGATGTTTATTTTCACTCCATCGTCACATTCGCCCGATGACAAGTTAACAGCCCGGGCACAGAATGCAAATCATCTTGGCTTTCTCATTTCGCTGCCAGGTGAAGCTCTCAATGTGTCTTTCAAGCAGGTCTTGCCTCCGTTCCGCAGCCTAAATGATGGATAATTGAAATATCTCAAATGGTTTTGCTGTCAAGCACTGTTGTTAGGTCCCAACTCAACGCCCATCACCCAGACAAGCTCCCAAATAGCTACGTTTATCACATTTGACACTTCCACAAATGAAATGTGCCATTTATTTTCAAAATTGCGAGGATGAAAAGCCTCAAATTAACTGTGTGCGCTTATTGGACTTATTCTGTTCACGAATGCACCTCCAAGCATTTGTTTCCCCAAGATTTGAATTAATCATACAGTTAATGCAAGGCGATAATACAAATATGACTATTGTCATTAATTCTTCTCTGAAATGTAGCTACTTAAATTGCGTTAAGTAAAAGAAATGGCAGATTGGCCAAAAATTAAAAAACAAAAACATACCGGCGCACATTTTATACAGTATAAAAAAAAAAAAAAGCACCATCCTTTACGAATTCATCACAGATCCATCCAGACACTTGACTTGCCCGCAGCAACAGCTACAGTGTGAATCATTTCCCTGATGACAGTCCTGCTCATTATTACCATGATGTTTTCAGCCCGTTCGTAAGACACAGCGCAATATTCTCCGAGGCGAACCGAGAGCAGCGCGTTGGGGGTCTGGAATGCCCATAGTACAGGATCACTTTATTCACTAGACATCCCCACACATTTGCATTGACCGCCTGCTACACCAGGGACACTGACCGACATCACTGTTGAACAAATTATGGGTGTTGGTTGGGGGGGGGGGGACTCTATGGACTTCTGAATGGTATTTCTAACTAACACCTTTTGTATTAGCTCCATGATGAGCATTCATGATACTGTTTTGCCGATAACAGAGCATTCGGAGCAGTCGGTAGATCTTAACATTTAATTTATGCTTAGTTTTGTAGGTTTTCCGATGGTGCCTCAACATACAAACGACCCGATTCTTTTGCATTCCCTTGCGAGTCCAAATTTGTGATAAAAGCGCCGGACAGTAGCAGTGAACGCAACTTACGTCACAGAAAGCAAACATTCTTTCCAAAAAAAACGTTTTTTAAAAAGAGGCTTCAAAATTAAGATTTGCCCTCCACTAAAACATAAAACAAAATGAATTACACGTTGTGTATGTAAAAACAACCACATATTGTTACTTTTTAAGCGATAGTGGTAGCCATGTTACCTAATTCAAATGCAAAGTTCGAAAAGTTTCCAAAATGTCACAAAAGTTGAGAAGAGCAAATGTTGAAAAGCGTAAACATACTTCAAGGCAACATAATGTCCCCAAGGCCCGGGAGGGCTCCAAGCATTGTGAGAATGCTACATGCTACCTCGTCATCTTTTGTCAGATTGAAAAGAAGAAAAAAAAATGGTTTGCATTTGTCTGTCCAAACACGCAACAGCATCAACATATGATCACGGCGTGCTTTGTACATCTCAATCATAATTGCCCGTTTCGCCGCGAGAGAGAGCACAGACATCAAAACACTGTTTGGCCTTGTCTAATTGTCCCACAGCACCATTCTACCCATTCAAAAAGAAAGTGAAAAAACAGCATGGAAGAAAAGACTTTTTTTTTTTTCCAGTTGTATGTGCATGAGACATTCAAGGAGAGAAGGGGGAAAAAGCCTTTCTCGTGTGCGCTAAAACTGAAAAGCAGAGAGACGGCACTATCTATGGTGCAATGTTCTCACTGAAGTCAGCTTGCACACAATCATGTCACAGACTGAGAGGAACACAACATGCATCACGCTTGAATATCACACAAAAGACGAGAGGAGCCCATGATACATTGTGTTCTGTCAAAACCTGCTTTATTCCGCTGACAGACCGTCTCTAAGTGCACCGCGAGGAGTCGGCTTTAAACACACCGAGGACTTCTCGCCATGATCATGTTTGTTTGGTGCTGTGAAGCCTCTTCATTAAGGTCCCAGGGCAAACATGTTTTCCGGGAAACGAAAACAATAAGTCACAATGTCACGCAGGACATTTTGAGACACATATCCGTTCACACTGCAAAATAAATGTAAGTTAGGGCGCGTGAATCACTATGCCGTCAGTGATTTAATTTGTGGAACTCAAATGCTATATTATTAGGTCCGCCCACTATCACCGGGTGATTTTTAACTGGAGGCTGGCTCAAAGATTGATTTTCAAGTATAAAAAGGATTAAGGCATAACATTTCAAAGTCTATACCAAGTTTGGAGGTTCCGGCACAGTGCTCCAGATTGCGACCCGTTTGGTCGCATATGCGACCTTTTTATTTTCGGTGTGTGAGTAAGATTCTCACCATCTCTCGTTTGTGCAGGTGTGTATATTTTAAGAAGCCGCCAGCACAGGCACTATGTTCGATGTGGGGAAAAGGCAATCTCTATTCAGTGTTCTGGAATTTTCATATTATGCATATTTTGGAGCCTTTGGACTTTCAAGTGGATGCACATGTTCCATCCGTACAGCATTTCAGCATTCCCATCCAGTTGGGTTCTAAGCATGCACAACAGTCCATGTTGAAAATAACCGCGCGCATTATAATCCATATGGCAACACCATAAAAGCTGCAGGGGGGCTCCCATGCTTGCTGTTTGTTGTAATGTTGGCTAGAAATAACAGTGGATGTCCTTATACAAGGGCTCCTCAAAAAGGTGTCCACTGTTGTTGTTTATTGCTCTGTGCTCTATGTGCGGTCGGGGAATTCGTATGCGTTTAGTCCACGTCGACTGCACCCCACATATCATTTTTGACAGATGATCACACTGATGTCTCCACAAAAGAGCGTGCGATGTGGCTGCAATATTGTGAATGAAAAAACATCCAGTATCCTGATTGGCCATAGTGATGTTGAACACGCCCCTCCAGTAAACATTTCAGTAAAACAATCAATAAGTATATTCATTGTTGTTCTTATACATTGTTGACCTTTTAGACAGTCAGTGTTGCAGTGCCCTCCCCCCCAAAAGTGCTGCAACCAAATAATGTGCTCACTCGACCAAATGTAGAATGTTGATAGTAATCATGCTATCAGAAGGAAAGTTAGTGCTGAGTCTTGGCTCAGCGGAGTGAAAAATTGGTGGCAGGGAGTCGGTCTGAATTTACTGTACTTCTGTACAGATCACAACTAAATACTGGCAAAAGCTAGTCTCATACAATTTTGGTGAATTTAATTGGGGCACAGGCAGACAGATTCTGAGCATGTGTGTGATGGATGTCAGATATATTTCGTTCATACTGGACTGCGGATATCAAACCCTTTGAATCATTGTATGATATCTTTTGAATCATCCCACTGGGTGGCACAGCTATAAGGGCCGCCGCGTGCCGTTCTGGAATGATTTGATTTATTTTAAAATAGATCCCTGCGGTATATAGCTCGATATCTTGTTTTAATTAGTTGTTGATGTGATGGTACCTGAATTGGACTTTGTCATGAATAGAAAAACACTTATATACAGTATTGTACCTCTTGGGTTTTTTTTTTTTTTTCATGAGACTCTATTACATTCTTTTATGAGGAGGTGTAATGAAGTCACTCATCTAATGTGGCCCATCATTGTTTTTTTAGGGAAACACCGAATGGCCATGAGAAAGCATCAATATTGCATTCAACTCTTTAAAACTTATTAGCAAGGCTTTCTACCTAATGAGCCCGACACATTGTCACCATTAAGTTCGGAAAGAATTAGCGCTTTTGTCCATTGAAAGGGGACATAAAACGTTCAGGGTAATATCCCTTGAATTTGATACGACTTTCAATCTTGAGAAGAGAAAACAACAATGACATTTTTATGATGATTATTTGAGCGAAATCCAAAGCCCTGATTTCTGCTCATGGTGTGTTACAGTACATATTTTTTTTCAGCAAAATAACTAAGCGCTCAACTTTTCCTATTTATTTGTATTTATTCAGACCCAAATGGGTGCGTGAGTCACTCTTTCATCGGTAATGCAACTTGCTTAGAAGGCTGAGGTTCACTGGCGTGCACGCGCTGCTCATGGGCTCCAAATGGCCGAGACATGAATATGCAGTCTCACCTTGGCTGATTTTAAACTGCGGAACCAAGCGGAGTGACATAAAAGCTCTGCACTTAGCTGTGGGCAAAACAAGCATGCAAAATCCAAAGCTTTGCCCAGACAGATTTGTACTGAATGGAAAGCTGGTTATTGACACGTATGATTTAGCTTTGATCAGTCAACAATGATGTCGAGTAGGGATTAACGTGCTTCTCACAAAAAATTGAATGTATGATACTTCTACACTTACTACCTACTGTACCAAGGTGGAAGAAAAGACAAGTTAATTGGGCGCCTTTTGACACAGACAAAAACAACAACCGGGACTTTGAATAGTTGTGGCCATTCATCATACATCAAATAAACTCCCCCTCCATTGTGGGACAGGGCTCTGTCAGCACACAAAAATGGAAAACAATAAAGATGCTATCCTCCACACAGTATCCTGACAGCTATTGAGCTGTCATCATATGATGATAAAGTCATTTCCATGCCTAACTTGAAAGCATATTATTACAAACGTGAACAACAGTGAAATGTCAATCAATTTGGTTATTATTGCCTTGGAGTCTTACTCAAAGGTTTGTGAATGTCCCGGCTGATGTGCGCTATCATGACTATATTACCTATGGAAACATTTCAAGAGAACTTGAAATACTTTGCCTGGCTCTAAGTTCTCTTTAAACCCTTCTATCTATGTCTAAAAAAACAAAAAGCCCAAACACAGCTGGGATAGGCTGCAGTATACATGTAATTTAAATGTTATAATGTCAGGAAATGAAATGTAATGCATTCATATAACCAAAACCAAAAAAGTTAGTTTCCAAAACTACCCCCAGTAGTCATTTTAGAAAGGAGCAAATTGTGTTGGTCGTGTGAGTTTGGCAAGACCGCAGGCTGCATGTGCTTTACTGTGGAACGCAGCGGGAGACCTTGACTGACTGTGCTAAAAAGCCACTGAGGGTACATTCCTCATCTGCATTATTGTGGTGCTGCATTTCTTGCACTTTTTTTTTTTTTTTTTTTAAACATGAGCTGCCTAATTAGCCTTCCTGGGTCAGAGGTCACCGAGCTAGAAGAGAGAACAACACTCCAGGGAGAGGCTGGTCCAGATGTGACTTTCCATTCTTTCATGTCATTCATTAGCCACCCTAACATCTGGTCGGGGATAGCTTGTGGACAGACACGTATAAAAAAACGATTTATGAAATGGGTCATTACAATTAATTTCCACAGTATACAAGGGGTTATTTGTTGTGTTCCCATCTTTAAAACCCGCCTCAAAACTCACTTGTATTCTTTGGCATTTGATTCAGCATGACTCAGATTTCTTCTTGGTTTTTCTGTTCGGTGCTTTCTACCGTCTTTGTTCTATGTACAGCACTTTGTGTGCTGAAATCTGCACTAAATAACATATACTGCTGCCTCCCAACCAAAATGACTTCAGATTCCAATTTCCAGCGACACTAAGCGATAAAGAGGACAATAAAGTGCTGCGGTAAGTGGTGTATTATGGCCCTATTAATTGCTTGGATGCTGCAAAACTATTGTCCGAGTTTCACGTCGATTCTTCAAGGCTTCTCCCAGCGGGGTGATCGTCTGCTCCTTTGCAGAGCCAGCTTATGTTCATGCACCGAGTCAGAGAGCAGCGGTTTCATCGCCATCATTTGGTTGAGAGCTGCATCAGTCATGCCCTATCGCCGCCACCGCCACGGACAGGGTGCTGTTTCCATGACAACCACATCAAAAGTGAATGCAACGCCTCAAAATTTTGCCCGCCTCCCCCAAATTATTTTTATCTTTTGTTTCTCCCTCCCCCGCCCTCTAGGAAAATTCTGATATGCTAATCTAGGAGTGGCACGAGATGAAGGGTTGGGTAGGGGGTGTTCAGCTCGAGAGGAGGAGGGGGGGGAAATTGTGCTAATCTTTAGGCAAAGCTACTCTATGCAGAAATCCAATTCAAGAGATTGCCTTATCCATTGAAGCTAAATCAGCGGGTAATTATAAGTAAATCAAAGGTGTAAGCATGCAAAACACTTCGATACACAACTTTCACTCTCTCATTAAACTTATTTGGAGCATCCACCATCATTTCTCGGCAGACTTGCGAGCAAGCCGTTATCTCGAAGCCCGGCTAGTTAGCCCGGCTAGCTAGCCCGAAGAAAAAGGCGCTGTTTTCAGCCAGCGAGTGTTAATTGCACTACAAGAGGTGAACGTCTGCCCCTTGAAATCCCCTTCCTTTTCTTGGGTTTTAACGTGCCAGCCATTTTGTGCCAGAATGTGTGTGCCAAAGTATGCTAAAGGCTAAGCCATTGCACAGTGATTTTCTGGTGAACATAATGTTATTTCTTAAGGATGTTTTCACTTATTTCTACTGTATTTCAAACATAAACTGACAAAAAGAAGGTCAATATAACTGTAACTGCGGCCTGGAACAAAAAGACAATCTCGATTTGCAAATGTTACCTAAGATTCCATTCGATACATTATTTTGCAATTTCATAGGAAGCCAAAGTACCCAAGCAACATTCAAATTCCACCCAGGAAGATAATTTATCAGTTTGGAGACCAGGAATGACTGACATGGTGGCATTTATCTATGGATTTGACGACATTCTACAAATAGCTTTCCATTTATTATAGTGAGACACATTAATGTATTTGTTAGATTGAAGCAAAGACATCTAACAAATATTTTTTCTTGTGGCTCACAAGTAATTTCCTCTGACATTTTATTTCAGGTGAAAATCAATTTTCGGTTAATATGCTGCTAATAAGGTGACAGGTTTTATTTGTCTGGCTTTCAAATAACAGCGACGTGCAGCAGAAGTTACGGCCAGAGATGTTGACTTTTTTGATTTATCGACAGACACTGTCCACAATGTACTCGTTCACTGAAAATTGTAGCGGAAATTACAAAGTCCAAATCCAGGGAAACAGTGAGATGAGTGTCAGGTGTCACAGAGTTCAAACTTCCATGACAGTAATTCAATGGTACTGAAAATACGGGTCACTTATGTTGTAAAGTAGAATTTATTGGCTTAAAAAAAACCTCAAGGTTGAACAGAAATGGATAATATGGGCGCATGCCTCTCAATATTACAATAATCAATAATGAAAAGGTGGACCTGTAAAAGCTACAAGGTGCACGAGAGCTAATCTTACATTAAAGTGCAATCGATGAAATGGCTGCCCAGGATCATGGATGGAATAGTGCTTTTGTGTCAGGTTCCTGTTAGTAGCGCGGCAAAAAAAAAGGGACGCACAGTGGGAACAAGGCTAAGCTGATGAGGACTGATGCAGGGCTCGGTCGACGGAAAAGCATAGTAGCGCACAGCGGGAAGGCGACTTCCAGCAGGACATTCACAAAGACTAGACGCTTGCAACAGTGTGCACCTGGGTGAGATTAACCCTGCCGGTTACATTATCCTTTTTTTTTTTTCTTCAAACCTGTATTCTGGGCTCCGTAACCTGTGTTCCGTCTTCTTTTTGATATGCCGTCACCCATACGATAATTGACCCTGGTATCATGCGATTTCGGCTGCTCTTTCCTCATGTGTAAGATTGACTAAATTGTTATTTTGTTTTGTGAATGTCAAATCCTCCCTGATGTAAAATGCTGCTTTTCTTTCCCCCTCCGTTGGTAATACCGGCCAATGATGTTTGCAGATAGCAAGCCTCACTTTAACATTTTGTCATGCTTATCTCTTAACCGCTGATGCTTCCTTTTCAATTCGGTGTTATTGCTTGTCATTACAGTAGTTGTTCTGTCACGTTATTGCCACCGGAATTTATTGACCCTCTGCAAACATGACCAGTTGAAATGGTGCTGTGCACCTCTCTGTGATAAAGTTTTTGTTGAAGGTCAATAACTTAGCCTGACTTTCAGTTAAATAAATCGGAGAGCCAGATAAGGAGGCATACAGGAGAAAATAACACGGTTTTGAAAACAGCGTTACAATTTCAGTGAGGTATATGTCTTGGATGATGAGATACGGAGCAATGTTTCTCGGGCGGCACGGTAGACGACTGGTTAGCGCGTCGGTCCTCACAGTGCAGAGGTGCGGCGGCGTTCGATTCCGGCTCCGGCTTTCCTGTCTGATGTTTGCATGTTCTCCCCGTGCCTGCGTGGCTTTTCTTCGGGTACTCTGGCTTCCTCCCACATTCCAAAAACATGCATGGGAGGTTAATGGAACACTCTAAATTGTCCCTAGGTGTGAGTGTGAGATTGGATGGTTGTGTAACCTGCGATTGGCTGGCAACCGGTTCAGGGTGTCCCCCCCGCCTACTGCCCAAAGACAGCTGGGATAGGCTCCAGCACCCCCGTGACCCTCGTGAGGATACGCGGTTTAGATTAAATGGATGGATGGATGTTTGCGTCTGAAGTCAACAGTGCAGGTTTGACATAACGACATCATTTATCTTTATTTAGGTGGGGCAGAGAGATGAAAGGATAATAATTGATGCAAGTGAGACTCCAAAATGTCACGGCGGTCGGTGTCATTTAGTTTGACTGTTCCAACATATGATGGTTGCGGCTGTGCTTGTATTTTGATTTTGCGAGACTTGCTGGCTCCACCAGACTTGAATTTGAAGGACATTTGAACCTGGTCATTCAAACCAACTTCATTCAGGATCTAATCTAGATTGCTCCATGTAAATGGTTCTGCTGATGTACAGAAAAATAGATTGTTGCTTTCTTTTTCCCTGGTCCCAAATGTAAATGGATCTGATTTAAACCTCGCCTGTTTTGATCGATATAATTCTAGATCATATTTTTCCAAATCTTCAACTGGGAACCAGTTGTGATTTTTTTGGGGGGGTTGCCAAAACAAAACGTGGGAAGCTGTTCATTTTTTTTCCACTTAGAAACACAAAGAACTGTTTTTTTTATTCATGACCACTTCGGTCCTCATCATTCATTTTTATGTTGATATCAATTTTATGAGCGTTTGTGATGTATTTGCACAGGTTAGGTCAGGGTTTAGGGTCATTTGGGTCCTTTGGACCTCCTGAAGCTGTCCTTGTTTGCTTAAACTGATGGCAATCTTGGAAGTGGAGGCAATATTGTGAGGGATAAATAGAACTCAGCTATGATCAACAGCCAAAATCAATAGTGCCTCTGCAAGTGAAGTTTGACTGACTTTCCTCCAACAAAAGCAATCAAGTTGAGCATTAATGTGCAATTTGCCGCTCATGCATGTTACAAGTGGGAGAGTAATGAGTTTGATCAATGTTACTCGGGAGAAATAGGAGGTGCTCTTGCAAACAATTGCCTCCATGTGTTTTCTATTTCTTTTCCGGAAAAGAAAAAAAAATCAAGAGTTTCCAGGGGGTCCTCGAGTTCTCAAAACCTGTCTGAAAAATATGAACGCATCATGAATAGCAGCCCCCCGCTCAGCCAGCTTTTGTTGTCTAACTTAGTGCCACTTCCCAATTTAAATGTAAATTCCGTCTGCCTAAAACGATGCCAAACGCACATCAAGTGACAGAGAGACCAAATCCTAGAATAAATGCTCGCAGTTCTCCGCGCATAAGCAACCTTTTTGTCTTTGCAGTCGTTGCAGTTTACCGTGTCAATGTGAAATTACCCTCCATCAATTTTCTATCCTGCTTGTCCTAATGAGGGTCAAGGGCGACCTGAAGCCTATCCAGGTTGACTTTGCACGAGAGATGGAGTACGCCGTGGACTGGTCGCAAGCTAATCGCAGGGCACATAGAAACAATCATTCGCATTTAGGGGCAATTTAGAGCAGTGTCGTCAATCTCATTTTTTTGTCTCGGGCCACTTCGGGAGTTACGTCTTCCCTCGTAGGGCCGTTCTGTGACGGTTGAAACGACAAACACTTTTAATCGTCTCATTGCATTATTATTTGTGCACAGCAGATTATCGGATTATTCGTTTTGAAATCAGTCAACTATAATAGTTTGTTTGATTATTGTTCAAGTGAGTGTATAACAAAATGATTGCAAAATCTAATTTCTTATTTATTACACAAGACAATTTGACATTTCTGTGCACATTTTAGCAAGGATCATACACGTTGACACCCATGATTTGCTTTCGAGGGCCACATCAAATGACGCGCCGGGCCAAATCTGGCCCCCGGGCCTTGAGTTTGACACATTGATTTCGCATCTTCAATAAACCTAAAACTCATGTTTTGGGGACGCGGCATGTGTATTGTGTATGTGCGTTGCAGAGAATCAAGTTTCTCCCAGTAGGCCACTCGACTCTAATGATCACTTATTGATGGATTAAATTAACATTTATTAACACAGACTCATTGCCTTTTTGCTAGCTGTTAATGATTAATGACCCAAATTAATGCGTATTTCTTTATCTAATCACACGCAATTGGAGTCGGTTAAATATTTAACTTTGGCAATCGGCAACCCCGTTCATCTTGAAACAATTTGATAGAGAGCGTCTATTTAAAACGATTGTTTACCTGCAGAGAGGAGAAGTGAGCAATAGTTTACATAGAAATATGGATATGTAGACTCATTGAAAGCATGCCATTCAATTCCGATAATTTACTTCAGTAAATTAAGGACACTCAAACACTAGTGTACATTCTGGAGGGCCTCGGCCCCAATTGTGCTGGATTCCATTTTTCAAACCCAGGTAATAACCACCACGAACGAACGTGCTGGCAACGTCCACCTTTGCTCGCAACTCCTATTTCGACCTCTCAACAGCCTAAGCGCATCTCAGCATCATCTCATCTACATTCACCTTTCTCTTCCATTGTTCCCTATGAAATCCGAAACGGCAAAAATGCAGCTCGGTTATAAGGCGGCGAGAATGGAGGATGGAGAGTGCGGCATCGGAAACGGAATGGAAGAAAGGATTTAGCCCAGCATAAATTCCCGAGCGTGACAAAAGATGAAATATGGGTGACGGGGGTTGCTGTTATAGAGGGAAGACACAGACGAGAAACCAGAGCATCTTCGCAAGGCGGCCGGAACGGAAGCTCGTTTCATTTCAAACTGATATGACTGCGGACAATTTGGCCAATCGGCATCCCTTGAAGAGGGGTAGCAGCCAGAGATGTGGTTTTGATGTGGGTGGGGGTGGGGGTATTAAGATAAGAAAACCTTTATTTGTCTCACAATTTACAGCAGCCACATTATGAAAGGGAGAAAGTAGAAGACAAAAAGTATATAAATAAATATAAAATATCCATCCATCCATTTTCCGATCCGTCTATCCTCACAAAGGTCGCGGGGGGTGCCGCAGCCTATCCCGGCCGTCTTCGGGCAGTAGGTGTGGGACACCCTGAATCCACACTCACACTCAGGGACAATTTTAGAGTGTTCAATCAGCCTGCCATGCATGTTTTTTGGAATGCGGGAGGAAACCGGAGTACCCGGAGAAAACCCACACAGGCCCGGGAGAATATGCAAACTCCACACAAGGAGGTCGGAGCTGGAATTGGACCCAGTACCTCTGCACTGTAGGCCGATGGCGCTAACCACTGGTCCAATGGGCCGCCAATATAAAATATAAATATAAGCATATTAAAAATGGGTGAGTGAGAGTGAGTCCAGGTTTTCAGGGCCAATTATCGGGACGCAATAAGATTATTAAAAAAAAAAAAAATCACCAAAATAGACAAACCCTTCCCCCCACCCTCCACATTGTTATTTATTAACCAGTTACTGATTTATTATTGCAGTTATATGGTTTCATGATTGAACAAAAAATAAACAACAATAAAATAGTGGAAATTATGAGCCACGTTGGCTGCTGATCAGAAAGGTTGATTTGGAACCCTGCTGGTGACAGCTGCTGATGTCTATTTGACATCAGGCATCATAACTGTTCAACCTCCGCATTCCGTTTGGCTTTTCAGGCATTTCAGTTGAAGTTCGACGTCGGGGGTTCCACTGTAATCTGCGAGCCCATCATCAACCCTTTCTCTTCACGAAACAAAGCAAAAGTACACAGCATATCAGTCAAGCATTCAACATCATACTGGCAAGGAAAAACAATAATATTCTGCTGCCCAGAGTAACCTCAATTTTGACTATTTATGTAAATTCCTGCCTTTATTTGTGGCCCGGCCTTTTTCTCGATGGCTTTCATGGGAATACATTTTCAAATAGTTGTCCTACACTCTGCAGCTGGAAAAACAGGACTCCAAGTCACGTGCACTCAAAAGCACACTAAAGATGTTATTGCTCAGCCTGGTGGTTATCGTCCCATAAATTACAATAAATGCCTTTTTTTTTTTTTTTTTTTTGGGCATCAGCCCTACATTTGAATTTCAGTTCAAGAACACCCAAGTCGAACTACTTTGTTCTTTCAATGTTCAATCAGGTTGTTCTTCTAAGAAGGATGTCAGGAATAGCTGTTCGGCTTTGGATCTTTTTCAACTGACACGAGCAACTAGAGCGGTCATTTTTTTTTAAATGGAAAGCAACGGGATGCTTTAACAATTATACCTACTATTACAATATTATCTCCATTGATAATTTCAAGCACTTTTGAAGTACTTTTTTTTTTATCTTACAGTTCTGAACATTTTGAACATCGGAGAATCAAACAAAACAAACCGGAGTACGTTTGGATCCCAACGAGGAGCCACATTTTGGCCATCTCGTTTCTTGACGAATCTAAAATGGAGCAATTTCCATCACAGGTTTCTTAATGCAAGCTCAGTGGCAATCACATAATCCACATTCAAACGGTGTCGACAATTTTCATTTTGACTTGAGAACACTGGGAAGGAAGTAATAACATTCCGTCTCTCAGCTTCTCAAAACACCTTCGGTCATCATGTTGGCCACTTGAAAGTGCCGACTGGAGAAGGCATCAAAGCACTGTAAATTCCAGCAAATTGGGGCCACGGGAAAATTCAGACTGCCGGAAGATACAAAGAGGAAGGAATGCGAGAAGCTAGGCTAACTTTATCCGGTCACTACTTTCACGCTTGCGGTCTCTTCTTGTCATTATTGCCGTTTGAATGACTTGAGAATCACTTTAACCTGGCTGATTATCCTGCAGTGTGGCACATTCCGCTCATTAAATGGGGCTGGGACAATCAGAAATGTAAATTGTTCAATATTTCCTGATTTCAAACAGGTGGGTGGATCCAATTAGGGATTCAAAGCTTGCGTTGTCGCCGCACACACAATTGATGTTTCGGTCAAAATCTGATCATCAGGACTTTGCTGACAAACGGAATGGCTGATGGGCTCTAATTAAGCTTAATTATGCTTCCGTTTGCTCCCTGCTTCAGGCTCAAGGTCAGTCAATGTGATTTTCATCCCCCCCCCAAAAAAACAACTTGACAAATGCAAAATTGGCTTTCCATGCCCGCTTTTGGATCGTCGACGTCAACGGCATTCTCCGTTCATGTGACCCGTTTGAGCCGCGATCCACATGACTCCGACGCTTTGATTCTTCCCCGGCGTTTTCTCAGCCTCTGCCCTGTTTGCAGCAGAGCGCATTAGCTAACAAAAGAGCGTAGACCACGACACACGGATCTTCCTACCCTGCGACTTCAAAGCAGACTTTGAAGTTGGCTAGGAGACGCCCACAGAAAATAGATCCTTTCTCGGCGGGGTTAGCGCTCCGCCGCTCAATTCGGCTGCTTGGCAATTCAACACGTTGCAGCAGCACCTTTTTAAGATCGCTGCCAGACAAGGTAGACTCTTAAGTATTGGGACACTTGATGATTGCACCGAGAGGATTGTACTCTTTATTGGTCACTGATGTTGGACCTATCATGGCTCAAATAGTTTCAGGGATCATATAAAATGCAGAACTGGGCAAAGTATGGCCCAACTTTTTTTTAATTTTATTTATTTATTTTTTACAAAAAGATTTCACCCAATTTTACAACATAAAAGTAGCCAAGACAAATTTGAGGAAGTCAGATGACACATCATTTGTGGCACTCTTGCACGCACGCTCACCGCGGGCACCCCCCCCAATCCTCGTTGCACTGTTCCAGTGGTTCACAAATGCAGTCCTTGACAAACCTGGATTCAAACGGTGGTTATCTTAAAAACCTTGATTAAATTTAGTGCATTGGCAATGATTTCAGTACCATTTTAATTGCCATACAATTGGCAAACAAGTTCACCGCTGTAAAAACAAAAGGCACGCAAAGCGTTCATGACGGCCAAACCTGCATCTATATGATATTTAATACTTTTTGACGATGATTTAGAATTGCAAATCATACAATTCTGTGGTTATTTCTATCCGACTCCGCCTCCCCACTTTTCCGGATGAATGTCTTTGCGTTTCATATTTGACCTTGGTCTCATATTCACAGACGCAAGCCAGATGGGGCCTGACGCCTTTAAGATGGTGTTTATGTGTGGAAGTCGAATAAGCCATTTGGCCTTGACCAAAGTCTCCAAAGATGATAAACCTCCAGAGAAAGACAAAAAGATGCACTCGCCGTATGCGCTCAAATTAATGAGTTACCCCCAAATGGTTGCCACTGCGCTTTTTTTGGTGGTAATTTTTCCTGACCTCTTTGAAGAGCGGAATAACTAACAGCGGCATTTGCATTCCCAGCCTCTCACCCAGTCCTAAGTACACATGAGAATACGACAAAGGACGGATTTCAGACCCTCCGTGCCGACGGCGTCGAGGACGGAGCGAGAAAAGAACAAGCTGGCATACCCGGTGTATGTCGTCCCTTTCATTTATTATCAATAGCGCGAGTGTTTGCTGTGATCTCAGTTGTCATACCATTATTGATAGAGCAAATATTTCGCCAGCTTTACCTCCCCCCACCCCCGAATGTTCTACACAAAGAATCAATAGCGGAGACGCGCACTTGTTTTGCATCCACTTGACATTTTTCCAGCGCCCAAAGGAAAAAGGGGAGCCTCCACCTCGACTATATCCAAACGCAAACACGGAGGCGCCTACTGTCAGACAGAGCCCGAGCCTCCGTGACACTTGTCACCTTTCTTTTCGACGAAGCAATCGGTCTGTTGTGGGACGATACGGCAGCCTTTTGAAAAATACCCCAGGTGTCACATCTTTTCTGCAGCGTTTTTAACTCATATTTTGGGTCTGCCATGAATAAATAATGCCGGGCTTTTATGACGGTGACAGCAGAGTCAAGTCAGAGTCTGGGGGAGAATGGAAAGGGTATACGCGTGTGTGTTGAGAGTGATGCCAGCGATTTTGTGTGTGTGTGTGTGTGTGTGTGTGTGTGTGTTTCGATAGGATGCAGCAGGACTGGATGTATTATTGATGTGCTGTTAGCACTCCCAGGGAGTTGCAGTCTCATCACAGTTTGCCAAGGGATTAAGAGACTCAAAAAAGCAAAGCAGGGAAATGGCGGAAAGGCACGGAGCGCATGCCTCCTCCAAAATCACCGTGCCTGCTTCTCCCGCAAATGGGCCTTCATTGAACAGAAAAGTACACATCATACAAGACATCTCGACAGGATGGCCACTGTCGAATTATTGAATCGGAGTTCACAAATGAAGCAGCATTTGTAATGACATTCCACATGATTACATCCGTTGGCACGGGTGCAAGATGGCCTCGGATGACTGATTGTAGGAGTCAGACTTTGCTGATCATCGACTCGCCTGTCCTTCCTCGCGTGCGGTAAACACACACGTGCACACGATGAACTCCCGGTTTACTAAAAGTCGCTGTGTCTATGAAGGACAGGCTGCGATCCCGCCGTCCTCTGTGGGCGCTTCGGAAAAGCACAGCGAAGGACGAGATAAACGAGAGATGATGTACTGTTGGTTTGTGGTTCTTCACCGAGAATAAAATGGAATTACACGCAATCAACGTAATCTTTCCGGTTTTGCTCATTTGTCATCGGTATACATACTCCACACTGATTTTTGCCTCAGTTGACTTCGAGAATTCGCATCCTTCACGTTTCATTTCTTTCCAGTTTTTTGACAAGAGGGCCAACATTTGGAACAAGCACAAGGCTCATTCAAATTTCCGGGAACAGGCAACGACCAGTTCTCAAAAACAACCTGATTTGAATTCCCGATTCCCGTGCCCTGGTGATTTTTTTTTTTCTTTGACTGAGATAATTAACACATTGAAATACTCGAGGGAAGCAGAAAAGGGAAAGGCACCCTTGTGGTGACCTTGACGCAGGATTTGATCATAAGTGGCTACAAATACGAATCCAATACTTCTAAAGGGTTCACATTTTTCCCTTGGTATTAAGTGGTATTAAGCGCTAAGCATCTGGTCTTCATTGTCTTCATCTTCTCTGGGCGCATGCGAACGACACACAAACTGGGCGAAAACAGGATTTCGATACGGAAGGCGATGTTTGAAAAGAAAGCTCAGAGATGTCTGGGCCCAGCAGGAGAAATACGTTCGGCGCAAGGGGCACCTTCACAGGCGTTGATGAGAAAAGGTAAGTTCTTAGCCTCCTGCCATGCATGACCCAAGTGAGCTGGGAAATTGTTAAAAAAAAAAAGATGGTGAGATTGAGTCTCGGGAATCCAGCTTGAACCCACATTAAAGACTGATGAGGCCAGAACGCACCAGCCTTGAAGATCAAACAGAGCGGAGATGCAAGCTGTGAACTCAGCTTTTTATATATTTATTTATTTATTTATTTATTTGTTGCCATGTTTGTGTTGAAATATTGACTTTTCGTTGTGAGTTCTGTCCACTCAGCAAAATTAATAAACACGCTTGCCATCTTAACCTCATTTGTCATTTATTATTTTATTTTATTATTTTCGAATGGGACCAGGCTTGACTAGGCTGCAGGGACTCAACGGAGACATTCCAATAAGAATAAGAATCAGAAAAGCTTCGCTCGTCTCACAATGGAGAAATTCCCAATTTACAGCAGCAGTTATGAAAGGAATAAAGTAGAAGAACAAAAATAAAAGGAGCTGCTGTAAAGGCAGAGCCACTCTCGCGGCGTCATCTTGAAGTCAGAATAACATAATAACAAAATAACACAAGGTTACAGGGAGCATGAAAGGGTTTGTGTGTGAGGAGCGTGGTTCAGTTCATCTCATGACAGTAAAATTCTTCATCTTTCATCAGGTAGCAAAATGTCACCGTCACAGCCCGACACGCCAAAGACACAAAATCTTCTATCTTCTGCCTGACAGGTAACATGAGTTTCCTCCCAGTCAGGGGTCTTAGAAACCTGCAATCCTAGTCACCGTAATCCTAATATAATGTTCTGTCTGCCATTAAAGCCTGTTGCACTATAAAGCAAAATCATATTAAAGCAGGAAAGGCTTTTGGACACGTGATGTCTTTCACAGCGAGTGTGCACAGTATGTGGTCAGCCCGTGTGTCATTTCCCATGAAAAATGAATGTGAAATGACAGCCAGGTACATGTTAGGTCAAGGAAATGAAGTAGCGCTCTTAAGTAGCTTGCGGCATTGCAGGAAAAGTGGGACATTTACAGTAAAAAAAATGAAAATAAAAAACATTTTAGCATTATTAGTGAGAACCGGGATTTCGTAATAAAATTAATCTTTTTCTTTTCAAAGTTTCGCTCACTGGGCTGGACTGTAAATTCGGAAAATATTGCAGGATACAACATCGAAAAACCAAGAGGAGGAAGAAAAATGGGCGCAAGCTAGAGGTCAAGTAACGATGTAGTATAGAGAGGAAATGAAGGATCGGTTGTAAAAAACACAAGCAATCCTTTTTTTTTTTTTTTTTGCTTTTCATGAAAGAAAAAAATGCAACTCCAAATGCTTTGTAGTCCAAAGCTAAAAATCAACCTCCTCCTGCCACCATGATACACGCACACACACTGTCATGTTCTGTTCTCGTGTACCCCCAGCAGGTGGCAGAAGAGGGACTCTCTTCCCCGCACACCTGTTGCTCATTTAATCAAGCTGAGTATTTAAGGAGTTCTCTTGCTTCGTGCTTCTGTTTGCCTTGCTCCCAGGTCTGCTTCCAAGCCACAAATTCTTCTCGACGTCTCGAATGTTCATGTTCTCGGTTGTCTGATTCCACCTAGTTGTCTTCGCTTACCTTTGTAAGTTGTTTTTGTTGTTGTTTGTTAATTATTCGTCACCTTGTTTGGTGTTGAATGTGTTTTGGATATTTTTTTTGGTATCTTTTGTTGTGTTTTGTTTCACTCATTATTCTGGTGCTGTACCGGTTTGTTATACTGTATTCTGTAATAAATAGCTTTGTTTATTCTTTCAGAGTTCACGTTTCTGCAGTCCAATTATATTCTGTCCGGAACTTTCTGGAAATCTGACGACGCACACATCTACACAGGTAAGCAATATAATGAACTGTAGTGTGCGGCTGAGCAATTAGCCTCCGCATGGTATTCTAATCAGTAAATAACTAGCGTTCTACTTATACCTGGGTGACATGGAGTGATTTTTAACTGCCAGTGTCTTCATCGACCTTTTTTCTGTTTTTTTTTAATTGATTGCATCTGGATATCTAATGTTTTTCATTCTTTAAATATTCAAGTAGAATGTTACTTTTTAGCACTATATCAGATGTTTAACCCGAGTTTATTGCTTGACATCAGTGTTAAAGTCAACATTATGGGGCCCTATTTTTGTGCCAGGCATGATACGTATGCATGGGTCGAGATTTATTTTGTTCCGTTTGCGCCGTTGTGGGAGTGAACACAGCCGACTTGATTCCCGGCCACTTGAAGTGGCTCCTCTCATTCCATTCAAAAATAAGCCTAAAACAAGAACAACAGTTGAGGTGAATCGCAATAAGCATCTAATGCTAACCAAGTCACTCACTGCACTACTTTACATGTATGCACCTTTCGTATTCTCCATTTTGGTTATCGGTTGGTTAAAAGAGCCTTTCCAGTGTCCAGACTTCTGTGACTTCTGTCCATGGCATGTTTCTACTGCAACCGCGTCAGCTTAACCTTGTCAGTTTACCCAACTCTGCTTATTCCATACCTTAGCGATGCATGCAGATGGAGAATGTTAAGCAAACTCAGTCAAGCATAACTAATAATTCCTGCATATTGCTTCTTGATTTTGACAGATAGCTCTGGTGACTTCACTTTATTAGTATGCGCATAAATATATGGGCGGCCAAATGCTGCCACTGTCTTTTTTTTTGGTTTTCAAAAAACAAACTTGAGGCAGGGTCATGACATTTTTTTTTTAAACATCCAATTGGACATCTGGTTTCAGTTTGAGGAAAACGCAAGATTATCAGAAAATGCCCCCTCGACTAGGAATCATTCCATTACAAAGCAGCCATCCATAGCGGAAGTAGGAAAAATGCTGTTTTGATTTTTGTCTTATTTCTTTTGTTGGCAAACTATTACTTCCGACCATTTCATTTCAAAGAACAGACTAGTTCTGGAGGAGGAACGTTGTCATCGGTTTCTCGAGATAGATTGCTGTCTTTTCTCCAACAAACATGGCACCAAGAGCGGCATGAGTGCAGAGGTTCATCGTCGGACACAAATATCTCATCTGAATGCAGAAAATGATTTCCCATTTGACATCCTACAAAGACCAATGCTTGCAAAGTCACACTTTTCAGTTACAGGCTCCATGCTTCATGTCTGTGCATTTAATTATGCCACAGTTCAATTTATGCATTCAAGAAATAATTGATTTGTTTTCTGCAATGTAGTGACCTTTTGCAATCATTTTGAACAAACACCAAAAAAACCTGTTCTCTTAAATCCACACTCGACGTGTGAATGGCCTTGAGATCATGTCATTTCGGAATCGTCACAAAATACATCAAATCGACTTGCCTTGCTCACGTGCTAGGCGGCAGAATTGTAATGTTGAGTGTGAACCCTCACTTGTCCACCCAAGAAAGGCAGGTTGACCTGTGAATGTGAATTGAATATGAAGATGAATGAGGAATGCTGCTTGTTTGCGTTGCGCCAAAGTTAAGTGAGACGGAGTGAGGTGGCCAGGGTGAGAAAAGTTGCCGAGCGAGGAATTTGGAGATCGCTAATGAGCTAACCAAGGGGCACATTAGTTATTTATTTCTTGCATTTGTTTCGTAAAGAGAAGGGCACGGCAATTAACTCGGAGGAGATGACACCCCTAAGCACCCTTGTGCTCGTCTGCGAGTCAACACCGGAGCGCCCTCCCTTCCGCAGTATAATTTTCTGTATTGTAAAGCCTCAAAACTCGATGCAGGTTGGCAGTGCAGTGGGTAGGTAAGTGTTTGTGCAGCAAAGACTCGCCGAATGTATTTTATTAAATCCCCACCCCCTCCACCCCGATATCGCCCGATGTGCAGCAAGCCACAAAAGTCTCTATTCACGTGAAATAAATAAAGTAGTCTTATGTCTGTTGAACCCTGACACTAGAGTTCTTTTTTTCTTTTAAACCAGCAGAGAAATACCTTTTGTGTGAAGGGTGAGGGAAAATTTGAAGTGATTTTCTGCTCGTCTTGTTCGCTACCCCGTGACAGCAAGATTTTGTTGAAAACAAACAAGCTGCCGATTGCGACTCTTCAGCAACTCGCATGACATTTCTCCTCTGTCTTACCGGCAATTGCACCATATGCCTGAAGGGCTTGATTGCAAGAGCACTTAGTCATCAAGTGTACAGCTCTTGATGTCATTAACCTAGACGCTAGAAACGTCGCTAATTCATATTCATTGGGGATTTCAGACGCAACTGCATTACAATGCAGGGAAAATGAATCGTAATTGGATTCAGTTCAATCGGCCGGCTATTTGTGGTAATTCGTTTACTTTTGTCCTTTTTGCGTGAAATACTTGGATTGATATTCTATTTTCATATCAAACAAAATGGTACTCAAAGCAGCCTCTTATCACAGAACACAGATTATCGTCCTCTCTGCGAATCAATTAAGCGCAAAGACTGTGGTAAAATTTGCACGGCAAGGAATTGGCTTGGATGAGGGAGCCGCATATCTGCACGCCACCCACCCCCCCTCTGTTTATCCCTCCAAATATATTCCCATCTTTCTGCCCTCTCCGTGTCTAAATCATTACTATAAAGACATTTTCCGCATGAGACTTACTTTCATTAAAAGATCTCATTCCCACACAAAATATGCAAAATATGGCATTAAATGAAGAGGCGGCAGACCAAACTACAGCATTCATTTCAGTTTCTAAAGATCGCTTCTCCTTCCATCGCAACGCATTCCCTGTTCTCGAGGGATGTGGGGAGAAGGGGGCGCGGGGGCGGGCGGGGGGCAGGGGGTGGTATTTGGGTTTTCAGACGAGGACCTTACCCCCTAAGAAGAGGCAAAAAGAAACTCCTTCCACTGTGCATCAGCAAGGAAAGGAATGCTTACATTAGTATAAATTAGCATGCATCGAAAACCAAGGTCACAAAAAAAAATGTTGCCCTTCACACCGTGAATACAAATTCAGGGGTATGGTGGTGGTAGATATTTAAATAATGGCTCCGACGTCAAAATGTGTCACTTTCCTGGTTTCACCAGTGTGCAATTCTTGAGGTTATTATCCAACTCTTCTTTCTGTATTCTGATGTCAGACAAAGTGGCCTGAAAGATGTCACAAATTGCTTTAAACATAATTTAAGGCTTGTTATTTTTCTACTTTGCGTTAGACAAAGTAGCACAATCAAGCCATTAATCACAGTCCAGTCTGGCGTGCTTCTCTTCCCCCATTCGCCTGTCAAACTCGGTGAAGAGGAACTAAGACGACCTATCAATCAACCACTTTTTAAATGGCTCTTCAAATGAAAGCCAAGACGTGGACGTAAATTTAAAGCCGGCGTGGACTGGATCTAATTTCACAAAAAACAACAACAACAAAAACAGCGTAATTGGTTATTCAACCTCCAAATCACTAAAAGATCAATTTCATATTGATTATGGGACCTTGATCTTCATATTGAGCCTTTTCTACATGTCTTTGTAACATATTTTGATGCATGTGTATGCTTCACAAAATATTTGTCTGAATTTTGGGGGGCTTGGAACGGATTTGGGCATTTACATGGAAAACGCGTCTCCACTTACAAAATTTTCTAGTTAAGAAATTTCTTCCACAAACCAATTAATTTCAGAAGTAGAGGTACCACTGTAGTTCCCACATAGCACTCGGACATCGGTGCACAGTGTCTTTTGGAAACAGGGTTGAAATTGATTGGAGTGATGAGTGCCTCTTGGACAGGTGTTTTGAGGTGTACCAAAATGGTTTTCTTCTTCAGCAAAAGCCGCTGCCCTTACAGGAGAATCTGTCGCTGAACCCTGCTTCCATTTGTTGTTGTTCAGCAAGTTTAATATTTTTCACCTAAGAGGACAACAGGAAATTAGGTTTATTTGTGAGACAGGCCAAACTGTGTGGAAGACGATAGAAGACTAGGATTCATTTCTCCAAATGCACAACTAGTCTACCAGGCTGAATGAAGGAACAAAAGTAAAGTAGATTCCCCTCCCTGCTTTCAAAAGGCAAGACCAGACGGTTAAATTAAAAGGCCAGCATTCAATTCCATTTTTGGCTTTTGAGCAAAGTGAGCTCAGATCTATTTGGAGTCTTGTCAATGTACAGTAGGTAATCAGGCTTCTCTGGTGCTCGTAAGCGGTCCAATTAACTGTCCTTCACTTGACCCGAATCACAGTATGGGAAGGTGCAGTCATAACATGTTACGTCCCAATCATAACATTTGTGGAGAGAAACATATGGGAAAGCTCTTATGAGGAACTCTAATAACGACGGGCCTTGAGCTGCAGAGGGCGACAGCCTCGGTGGGACTGTAATATGCATTGTGACTTTTATTTCTCTTCGCCGCTCAGGTCAGCTGCTGGCAGTCTGAGAGGTTTGATTGGGCTGATATAAATCTGTCACCCCCGCGGGCCGCTGCCGGCTGTGGCCTCTTTTGAGTTTCTGCAAAGTCGCGCGATGGATAAGTGGCAGAGGTGGGGAGCATCGCTCGAGTTCAACTTCAAAAAAGGCAGTCCCACATTCATGATTGAAGTCGGGAATGCATAAAAATTGGGTTCCATCCTTTGATAATGGCGGTTGTAGGAAGAGAACACGTCAGGTCTTTATCATTTCACAGATTCTGTGTATGTATAATCCTGTAGAGTATTTCCACGTTGTTTTTGAGTGGCCTTGTTAACACTTGAATGCGGAATGTCAAGAGAGCTTGGAAAATTCATCGAGCCAACTAAGCATCTGTCAATTTCACGATAACACGGGGATTGTCAAAATGCGTCTTCGCTCAAGCTCTCGCCGTTGTAAAAATGTTAACGGCAGCCGTTTCCATCTATTGCAAACCTTGAAGCACTGAAAGAATACAAAGCGCTGGCAAAACTTAAAGGAGATGTCAACAGCAACATTTTCTTGACGGATTTATGTTCTTTGCAGTCCCACTTGTTCAAACATGGCGTTCTGATTAATATGCCGTGTGTGCAATATGAGTGAAGCAGTAAAATCCACCACTTTTTGTCCAGCTCAGGGGGCGGCCATTTTGCTGAAAATGACATCACAGTTGCTCAGGGCTCAGCTAATGACCAATCACATCTGTGATAGAGGAGGAGGGGTCTCATCGTCCAAGAGATGCGAATGTTTGAATAAAATTAAATCACAAGCACCAAAAATCATCGCCATGGTGGCTTTAAAAGCATTATATCAAACCTGGTCCACTGCTTCCTCTTCTTCATTCGCTGCGTTCTTTTCACGACCTGTCTTAATTTTTGCTTGTCAGAGAGGCAAACCTTAACGGAACGCAGGTTTGTGAAAATAAAACCAAGACATCTGCGCCTTGGAGGGAAAATCGTGGCGATATGAGTTCAACATTTACAAACGGCAAAGTGATACATCGGTTTCGACGTAGCGAGCGAACAGGTGTGGAAAAAGCCCTTTGGAGTCATTGGGGCGCTCGAGTGAAAGTGCAAAGCGTTCCCCCTGCTGGGTTTTTTTTTTCTCGTTCATCGAAAACAGAAATGAAGATTTGTATTGCTTATGTCTTCTGAGCCAAAACAGCGTTACACTATGAACTCCGCAACATACTTTTTTTTAAAATCACCGTTCAAAGGCTCATGTGCCATGGCAACTGTGTTCAATTTGAAACAAAGTGCTAAACAACTCATCAGTGCTGATTGCGAATGTTAACAGATACAGTAGATGATTTGATTACTTCATATTTGCAACGCGAGAATCTTGGTCTGCCTCAGATGATGAGGAATGGCACACGCAATGAAATGGTTCTACTGCTGTGGGTTCTTTTTTTTTTTTGTCTTGAGTGTTGTTTCTTATTGACTGACGTTCTATAAATAGTCCATCTTATCTGTTATTCCTTACAGGCTGTCACATATTTTGTAAATTTCTGTTGGTATATTTTTACAGGGGTCAGTTTGATTCATTAGACCTTTTTTAAATGTCATCTTCTTTCTGTGTAATGTTTTATGCTGGGTTTTTTTTTTTATCTCTTGGACTTCCCTGGTAATATCAAGGTCCGATGGGTCAACCGCCGCTAATGTTCCAACATTGGAGCCTGCAGTTCGCCGTCGCCGAGGCCAGGCCTCGGCTCGCTCTCACGCGTCCGTGTGGTCAGTAGAATCATCACTGGAGAAGAAACCCACAAATATTGCTCGCACTCCATTTGCGCAATTCTTTCCACCGTCCGAGCCGGCGTTGCATTTTCAGTCCCTGCTCTGTGTGTGTGTGTTGTTGTGTGCATACACCCTGGCATAGCTTCGTGCACATCTACTGTATACATAAAATATACGAGTCTGACATAGCGAGAAGGATGTGCCCATCCCCGGGTGCAAGCAGCATCAGCAGATTGTAGATCCCCTGGCTCAAACTTGTAGGAAGGTTCATCGACAGTGCAGCCAGACTTTTTTTTTTTTTTTTAAATCAAATCATCACTTAAACTTTTGGATTTTGCGCGTGTGACAAAAATGGAAATAAGAAGTGAACACATTCTAATCTGTCTGCCCAAATTGATGCCCAAGGCTAATATATGTTTGTCACAGCTCCCAAACTGAATGTTTATTGTCTTATTTGCAGCGGTTGTAAAACAATCTGGATATGGCCGCCCAGGTCCGAGCTTCCCAGATCTAATTTCAAGCAAAGATGGCAGCAACAAATTCTATTCAGAATGTTTTCCGCCTCAGCTGCCACAAGTGTTCCCCCCTGAGCGGCTATCTGCCATTCGTCTGGGCGAGGGTTTCGACATGATTTTGGAGCACCACTGGCATTGGACCCAAAAAAAGGATTTTGCGGCTCACTATCTGTTACAGTTAATCCTAAAGGTGTTTGATTGGGTTCTTCTGCATCAAAGAACACATAAGAGGCATTTGCTAGTGCTTCAGTGTAGGCCTACAGCCACTTCGAAAAGCTTCAGTGAACAAGCAAGTAGAGATTGTTTTTATTAGTCCCTCACAATGCCCCAAAATACTGAAGATACTCAGTTTCACACTTTTGGAGGGTTGAAGAGAGGCAATATCGAGTACTTTTGATTTTTGGGGAGAACTAATTGTCATTTCCACTCCTTGAGTCGTCATATCATCATGTTGGAGGGTTTTGTGTGTCTTTGTGTGTCCGTGTTTTTTTTTTCTGCATTCCGGCATGTTTTTGAATCCCACCAGATTCAGCATTTTTTAAAAAAATCAATACACTCACCTTGGGCATGTTTGGAGCTTCTTCTTTCCACACAAGAGCGCACTCGCCCGATGGCGAGGATTGTCTCAAACTGACTAGGTAGACTTCAAATAAGCCTTCACTCAATGCTTTTCACGAGGGAGCGGCATTGTGCGTCCAAAAGAAATCCCTTCTCACACCACACCAGTTGAGGGCAAAAAAAAAAAAATCACAATCTAATATATCACAGTAATGACTATGTGCCCGAAATGGAACAAACTCGTGGCTGCTTGAAATGTTATTTTGTGTTTTGAGTTGGTGCCTGCATCGCAACTGAAGAGCCTCACTCAGCATGAAGCATCCAAAAAAAAAGAAAAGCATAAACGTGACGAATCTCGATCAGCGCTATGTGGGAAGCAATGATGCGGAGCGACATTTTCTGTCATTTTGGCCTTGAATATCACCAGACTTGTCTCAACTGAAATATACTCTAAATAGGTTTCCAGTACACACCTTCAGCTATAATTTCATGCACCAACACACAAGGAGTAAATGTGATATTAGAGACGTGCTGATTATGTCTCTAGGCTACATTTACTTCGGATTTCCAGCGGCCACGGCAAGCTTATGTGACCAAAATGTAGTACGTGGTGGAATTTTGGCCCGTCTCGGGTTCAGAATTCAGCAGTCAAGGTCCTTGTTGCAACAAATGAATGCAGTGGCGCTTGCCTTGCGTTTCAGTCTCCAAATTCTCACACGCCTTCGCCATCTTCCCACGCCACCGATGGAATAGCTTCTTTTCCGCCACCGACTTCCTGCGCAATCTGACGTAGGCGCATTGTGATCTTGCGCGCGCTCGCAGTTTTGCTTTTCGATGTGTCCATCTGTGGCGCAAAAATGCTACTTTGGACTCCCAAATTGCCACGCGAGAGGCCCGGTCGTCGAGTGGTTAGCACGTCGACTTCACAGTGCAGAGGTACCGGGTTCGATTCCAGCTCCGGCCTTCCTGTGTGGAGTTTGCATGTTCTCCCTATGCTTCCAGGGGGTTTTCTCCAGGTCCTCCGGTTTCCTCCCACATTCCAAAAACATGCGTGGCAGGCTGATTGAACACTGTAAATTGTCCCTAGGTGTGAGTGTGAGCGCCAATGGTTGTTCGTTTCTGTGTGCCCTGCGATTGGCTGGCGACCGGTTCGGGGTGTCCCCCGCCTGCTGCCTAAGGACAATGGGTATAGGCTCCACCCCCCGCGACCCTAGTGCGGATATAGCGGTTCAGAAAATGAAAGAATGAATGAATGGCCACGCGAACCCACTTTGAACCTTGCTGTTGGATCTCTTTAGTCTGCATGTTTCCCGACTTTATTGGCCGGTGAATTTATGTCTTGAATCTGAACGCTTAGTGCCCTTGTCTAAGAGAAGTTGCCAGGAATGAAGAAGGGGGTCAACATTTTGAACCAAGTAAGTCATCGGAGTATTAAACTTCCATTCAAAGCAAATCTCTGAGTGCCTTTCCACTGCACTGCTTGCCTGCCACCCAGCCTGCTCGGTATTTATTGAGACACCTCTAGAGCAATTTGGGATGGCAGGCGCAGATGGCTCCCCTAATCCAGGTAAATTATCTTTGAACCATTCCGAGTAAACAGACGTGACTTTCTGCAAAAGTCCCGAATCTGACACACATGAAAGTAAATGGCGAATGTCTGTATGCAGCGAGACGCTCCACAGACCGACCTACGTTGCCGTGGGTTCCGCGCTGTGTATGGATCACCGCAATTTATATAAAATATGTTGGCCTATTTGTTTGATCCAAATGTTGTACACTGCAAGATTGAGACATTCCGAAAACTCTGTTTTCATCTTTTATGAAGTTAAGCAATGATTAAAATGTCAATATCAGGAATATGGGCGAGTAAAACGATGCCGCAATCATATTAACTGAATGTACGGAATACACCACACAAGTTTAATTGATGTCTACAGGCGCAGCAATATTGAATAAGTCATCGTTGAGATGAGGCGAAGAAATGTAGCACACTGTTTTGTGTAAAAGAAGAATGTAGCGGGGGCATCCAGAGGGCAGACAACACAATATTTATAGAATGCCGCAGAGATTTCAGGGAGCAGGACACAGAAGATTATGAGATGCGCAGAGCAGGGTGCGTTCTTCTCGCTTTGGCTCTCAACAAGAAGGCTGGGGCCAAATCTATATGAACCCAAGCAAGAAACCAAAAAAAAAAATCTTTCTTTGTGCACCTTAGAGAGACGAGGATGATGGCCCTCGGTAGCGAAGCCACGAAAAGACAAGTTTGCTTCGATGGAGCTTAGTTTAGAGCCCCCAACCCGCAGGGTGCTTAGACTCGGTCCTGCATCAAAGACCTGCAAGTTCGATTTTGTCTGCATCATCGGCATTGAGGTTACTATACGAGCTGAGCGCTTACGTCATGACGTCACTCGATTCTGCCTGTCATTGAGTTTTAAAGGGAGTGAACCAATCCAGTACTGATGACTGAGCTCACCCTTAGCTAAACTTCATTTTTCAACGAACTGCATTTACGAGTTTCATTGGCTCAGCTCGGTAAAAGTGAAGGACACACGAGTCAACTCCGATGAATAGATTTGCTTCAATTTTTGGAAATAAATTTTTGTTCATACTTACCGTACCCCAATGCTCTTTTTAAAAAAAATATTGTTTCCTTCTAGTTAAGTGTAAGTGATTCATATGTGAATGCGTGGATACATTGCAAGACTATAACTCGATCAGGACAGTCAATAGTCAGAGGTATTTGCTGAGACCATTTAGAGTGTACCTTGTTAAGCCTCATAACTGCATTATTGGAGTCGCAGCAAATAACTCAAAAGCTGCCATAATTGCCGTTAATCAATTGGAGTGGATTTGAAGAGTATCTCCGTACGTCTGTGCGGTAATGCCTGCCCCCTTTTAAAAAAAACATTGCTTAAACATCAGAAGCTGGGTTATCCTTTCTGTACGATGTAAATGAGAAAAAAGAAAAAAAACAACAACTAATACAGTAGTTAGGACAGGGTCCACGCTCAAAGATGGCTGTTCCGGTGTGCGTTGTGCAACCGGCGGCTATAGAGAAGGGTGGTCGTGTGATGAATGGCGCCGTCATGCGCTGCAATAATCACACCTACGCATGGCTTCCTGCATAATTGATTTTTAATCCCCCAATAGAAAGTAAATCACACGAGCAAAGTGAATAATAGCCAAGAGTGAGAAAGAGAGCGGCTGGAGGAAAATGCGGAGTAAACTTCTGAGGACGTGAAATCCAATGACATGTATTTTCAAGCAGCGGGAACACATATTTGCTTTGTCTGCTAATTTTCAAAAAATTGGTGAGTGTCTGTGTGTGTCCCAGGCAAGATGACGTTGTTTGGATAGAGTAATAAGAAATAGATTGACCTGAGAAGCTGATACAGTGGAAGATTGCATCTGTCATCTAAAGTAAACACAGCACTCGCACACTGGAAGAGAAACTGCCAAGGAACACACTGCACGTACACTTACTGTAGCCGAGTATGCAAGGATATATATATATATATATATATATATATATATATATATATATATATATATATATATATATATTTTTTTTTTTTTTTTCACTTGCATGTGTTGAAAGCCGTTCAAACTCATTTTTGTCGTGCGCCACATAATTACCGTTTCCCTTGCAGGGCCGTTATGACTGAAACGATATATAGAAGACAAGAGTAACGTTTTATTCGGTTATTGTTAAAGTAACTGTAATAACAGGTTTGGTAGCAAGAAAATGCTTACAGATTTATGACGTGAAAATTTGAAATTTTTGGTAGAGATTTTAGCAAACACCATGGAAGTTGTCATCTTTGATTTGATTTTGTGGGCCATTGGAAATGATGTGGCGGGCCACTTTTGGCCCCCGGGCCTTGAGTTTGACACCAGTGGGCAAAAATGTGACTATTAAAAATCAAGTTCTGCTCGTTTGTTCACAAATAAATATTTTCTATTGAAATCGCGCCGCTTGAAATAATACTAATTTTGCCAATGGTAAGTGTCAATAGCGAGTCGATCAATGGTGAAGGGAGTCGTTCCTCTGCAGTGGGAAAAGGGGCTTCATTTGATTCTGTGTGTCAGGTGGTATGTAGAAACCAGTTAGCAACCAAGAAACGTGTTTGCCCGTCGCTGCCTGTTAGCTGGCTCACGGCTCCAAGTTAGTGCGCCGGGGCCGAAGTTAATTGTCTCCTATTTCAGCGGTCAACTTCTCTCTTTACTCTGACTGGAGGCGGCAGGCTGACAGAAGAGCCGGATGGATTTTGGAGATTGTGATCTTTTACTTGGCCCGTTTTATCTTGTTTTACAGCACTCGCTTCTCACTTGCTCACGCTCCACTTGGGCTGCTACTGTTCACCCGTAAGCACAGTACGGTTTATTTTCCATTGGACATTCAGTATACGTTGAGGGTAAAAATTGTGATCTATCAATGTTTTCAAAATATATTATGTTGTCTGGCATTAACAAATGAACGATTCATTCATGACTGATCAACATTGCAGCGATAGGGGAAATCATATTTCGATTTGCGGTGTGAAAATGTGCCGCCACCATAGTAAGGACTGTAAATATAAATAAAAACCGGTATTGACGTTAAAGGCACAGTTTATTCTAGTTCAACTGCTGCATGTGCCAGTGCAAGTAGAGAGCTTGCAGGAAAGGAAAGACGGATGCAAGGAAGTACAGGCCACTGTCGAAACAAGAGGTCTTGTGCGGACACAGTTCTGATAATCGTCAGCCCACGCTCGGCATTGAAAGGACAAGACAGCAAGACGGGGTGAGCTGGAGCCAACAGGCTGGCTGTCACTACATGTGCCAGCCACCCTGCATGAGGAAGATGGAGGAGAGTGGTGGGGGAAGGCAAAGCTGGTGGAAGCGCAGCAAGATTGGCGAGTCGCTATCGTGATCAGCTTTGGATATAGTCAGAGAAACTGTTCAACCTGACATGCATTTTTTTGTCCAATGATGAAAGAGTGCACAGACTGCCATGTCCTTTACACATCATGACCGTCAAGATAACATTGCATTAAAAAAAAAAGTAGCATGGCACTGGCAATGATATCGTTCATTGCCAGTGCCATGCTACTTTTTTTTTCCATTTGTTTTTTTCTTTTATATTGCTTCTATTTTTCTCATCGAGGGTCTTTGGTGTGTATGGCTGGTTTAGCTTGACTCAAACTGAATCTCAATGTTAAGAATCTCAGGTCTAAGGAAAGTGTTGAAAAGGTGAAGCCATCCCGCCTTTGGGTTTTGTATTAAAAGTGACATAAAGCCAATGGAACGGCGCTCGGGCGGGTTCCTCCCACCAACCGCGGCGTCGGGCTAGTCACACGTGCATTGGGAACCGAATAGAATGCAATCACCTGCTCTTTTATAATGGAGCTGTCAGCACGTTCGCCAACCCGAGGGTGCGTGAAGAGGCACTAAGCCACTCGATGAGCCCCGCAGCCCTGAACGCTTTGCTTATAAATTTGGCATGCGTGACATGTGGCGACAAGCCATTCTCGGCGTGAGCGTCCACGTGCGCGCACTTGAGCAGTCACTAATGTTTGTTTGGAAAGCTGTTTGAGCTTCGCTGATTGTGTATCCATACATGCATGTCCATGCGTATAGCTTTTCATATAGGCGATGATATGAAAAGGACTTGCCATTGAAATCCTTGTCAAAACAATACCTACCTGATTACTGATGAAGTTGTTAGGGTTGAGTGGCTAAAGGGGAGTCCAATCTTCTAGGCGAGAAGAAGCTCAAAAAAAGGGACAGTCTTCCAAATGTTAATGGACACAATCCTGCCGGATCAATTGAGAGATGATATTGTGATTACATTTTGTACAAAGATGGCCAGAAAAGTAAAATATTGCTGACAGAGCTCATGAATGCTATTGACTGCTTGCTTGGATCATTTTCAGGCAAATTCTTTTTGTCAGCACTTTGCTAGCTCTGATGTGGAACAAAGAATTACCACTATTATTAGGCTTAGGGTCTCGTTGGTCTCTGGTGGAAAGTAATTAGTATGTCCATGCTTCCATATGATCAGGAAGTTGGCACGTTGTAAAATGGAAACTTTCAGCTCCATATAGTCGTTTCATGAAAACGTTTGTGGATGTATGCCACAACCTTGTATGCTTTTAGTGAGTGCAAAAAGTCAACATGTATTTTCTTAAATGCACTCTGTTGGTATAAATCACCGAGGCGCTTCGCAGCCGAGGACTGATCTGAATATCAAAGGATAGTCATTTTTTTTCCCCTCCAAATGTATTCAGCGTATGTTGTTGTTTCCCAGCGTTGCTCTGACCCTGCAGTCTTCTGTCAGGCTTCGCTCGTTCCCACTGCGGAATTCAAAACGATGCGCCCACGGGGACCAATATCAAAGGCTTCACTTTCTATGACCACATTACATCTGAGTCGGGGGCTGCTTTCTGCCCTCTGAGCTGAGCGTCAGCATTTGTCTCAGGGATGCAAGATGCAGGGGGATGCAGATTCCTCTAATTGACTAAAACTAACCAGAACTTAAAATGTTATCATCACCTCACCCCCCCCCCCTCCCCATTTCATATGCTTTTATCTTAATAACCCCCTTGACATGGGCTTGGTGAATCAGCTGAGGATTGCATGCAATTTCTATTGAGGGTATATTTGCATTAACGTCACCATAGACCTGCATGGCCTTTATTTAAACTATTTGCCTCATTTGCATTTCATAGTGAGACTCAAATGATTGTGAAGTACAGTTCGACTCCCCACAATGGCCGCACCAGACCAGCACTGGCTTGTCTTCTGTTCTCTGAATGTTTTAGATGTGTTGCACGTGCACAATTTATGAAGGGTGCGACCATACTGGCATCCTTGCGTCACTTTTAATCAAACTCTAGTTCATGTCACCGTTTGGTTTGATTCCTGCCAAGACCTCCCGATCCACAGTTCTGTGTTGTTGCCTACAGTGCTACATTGTCCAAAAAACACCACTTTTGCTTCATTGTGGGGCTTGTCAGGACTATTTCATTCACCAATCTGTACATCAAGAAATTTACTTCATATTCTTGCAACAAATAAAACAATATAGCTCAGGCTCTGTTTTCATGCCAGCGCAAGTCTAGCGCAAAGTGCAATCTAACTGCGCGTGGGCGGAGTCTTCTTGATGTGTTTTTGGTGACAGAAGCAGTTAGAAATGGGGGTTTGCGTCGTCGTGGGAGTGAACACAGCCAACTTGATTCCCGGCCAATCGAAACGTTTCCTTCTTTTTGTAATAGAAGGACAGAATCGAAGGCAACACAAATCTAATCGAGCCGATTTTGAAACGGATTCCTCTCTTCCAAAGTCGGCAAAGTACTAATCATCAGATGGCTTTAAAGAACTATGCTGACCAGTTATCCAGCGGTGCGAAATCAAGCTCATCAAAGTAACAATGGGAAGAGATTGCCAAAGCAACAGCTACTAGATAAGATAGCCTGGCTTCTACATCTTCAAATACTCATTCTTCTTCTTTTGTATTTTCTTCAAGTCTGGGTGCTCTGCTGCCTCTCACAGGTTAATCTGGGTACTACGCAAGACTTTTGGTTTTGTGGACCACACTCTCGATTGTCTATTAAGCAATTGTTACATGTGTGGTTGTGCTTATGTTGGTCATTTTGAGTAAACAACACATTAAGAACAATTAAAACACGTGTGGGGCATCTCATATTAACAAAAAATTGTCCGATTGTTTCTGTTACAGCTTTATGTTTGTAATCAGGATTACTAGATTTAAAAAAACAACACTTATTTGGATGCATGGCAATAGAACAATGGCGTACATTGCCAAAAGCTGACTTTTAGGTTTAGTAATGGGCATGCTGTTAAATGTTTATCAGTCTTTCTTATTCTTCCTCAAACTACTGACTGCCTTCCAGCCCTTTCCACACTCCTCAGACTGCTGTATTTTATTTTCAGACTGACATTAATACTTTTTCACAATGGATCCATCATTCCATTGTTGTGTAATTTAGTTTTAAGACAATCTATCCGTCCGTCTCATATCTAAGCCGAGCCGCACTTCATTTTCCTGACAGCCATGAGCGTGATTTGAACTGGCAGCCATGTCATTGATTCCTTGGCAGCGGCAGAACTATGGCATCTGTCTCGGCTGCAATATCATCACCTGTAATGAGACGGCACTGCCTTCACTATTTTCCCCTGCCTCCCATTGAATGCCCCCCAAAAAGTGAATTATTAATTAGAAAATAAATTAAACGTTGCGGCTGGTTGCTACGTTAGCATCTTCTTGACGACGAAATAATGCTCCAGCAGTAAATGTACACAGAAATGTTGGCGGGATTTTTTTCAATGCCACAAGAACTACTCAAACATTCTTTTGCCTTTCATCAGTGCCAAGGCTAAACCTTCAGTGCGCACTTGACTGGAAGGAAATTCAATTTTAGGTGAAAATGCCTGCAACATTCTAGCACTGTATTCACAGTAGGTTTGGCAGCTGTTAGTATAAAAATAAAAATAAAAACTTTGAGTTCATTGTTGAAACCACATCAAAATTTGATGTGGTTTCACGTGAATGTGTCAACATGCATCTCTGTTCTTGAACAGGAAGTACACTGCGTGAATTTCCTCCTTTGCTCAATCACCTAAAATTTACACCAATTCACATAACATATCTGCAGGATCGCTAATTGCTAGAAAACTATCATCAGAAGGAGTGGATTGCAAAAATATTGTAGCGCCAGGCCATGAGTGTGGTTTGTAATTGGATGAGTAAAAATTGGACATTGGGATGACAAGATTTTGACAAGTGACTACAGGTCTCATTTTTAATCATAGCCCACATCCCCCTCAAAATAATCTATATGTGTCCTGGTTACCACTGCCTCTTCTCCAAGGATATTGTGGTATCGACACGAGTAAGCAACAACCCACGATTGCACGGATGAGCCTCGTGATCCGCTTTTCCATAGAAATGTGCTGACTTTGCCTGGCTTGCCACATCAGCTCAGCTCTTTCGCAAAGGATTTGCATTTCTATTACAACGGGGCAATCTATCTGAACGTACCGTTTAACGGACTGTGTGGTGATGCTTTTTTTTTTTCTTCAAGTCGATGATGTTTCAAAATGGCTGAAATAAAGCCACTATAAAGACATGAAAATCACCATACCATCATTGGCATATTGTGACAAAAAAAAAAAACATGATGAGGGAACATAAAAACAGTTTCCATATGCAGGAAGTAAGCTTCAGTTTGAATGAGCAACTATAATGGCACTGATAGGGAAGAATAGCAGAATTAAATGTCATCCATAGAAACCGGCCTTAATCCCGGAAGGTAGAGATGCCTGTGTTCATGGAAAGTGAATTAAGTGCTTTTTTTACTACTTTAGAGAGGCAGGCAAAAACACCGAGATAAAACAGAGGTCTGAACTGTGTGCCCACTTCATCTCCCTTGAAATGATTAATTCCATCTCTGTTAATTAGTAGCCGCACTCACAAAATGACCTCTGAATCCTGCCTCGCGCGCTCTCAGCAGCTCCCACTGCCTGGCGACGCAGTGGCAGCGAGGATCGGAGCAAGGGAGGGATTAGGGGAACGGCGAAGAGAGGGGACAAGGTGGACGGGTTATGGAAGAGTGATAATAAAGTTTGGAAGGGGGGGGGGACCCCACACCAGCATCAAATAAGAGCCACTTTCTCTGCTTGCTAGGGGAACAGAACAGCGTGAGACATGTACAATATGAATGTTGATGAACAGCAAGAAGAGTTATGTGTGTTTCTGACATTTCTTTTTTGTGGCCAAACATATGCGAGGGAGCCATAGATTATGAATCAATGGCAGGTTTTTGAGTTTAGCATGCAGAAAGCATGCTATAAATGTCTTAGATGGCACAGCATGAGAGCAGCATGAGAGCAGCGGGAGTGGCATGAAAAATCCACTCGTCGGTTATTCATTGAGCAGATATCCTCAGGCAAAGGGAAGCCAATACACGCTTTTAAACCCTAGACGGACATCGGATTTCATTACCCACAAACGACGGTATTGCCTGCTTCTCTAAAATATTCAACATTGTGGGGGTTATATGCTCCAGTAGAAATCCATGAGCCACACTGTCGAAGAAAATCTGTGAACTAGCGACCGTGTATCCGTCCAATCCATTTTTTGCACCGCTTGTGCTCATGAAAGGTTTGCGGTTGTCCTTGAGCATTTCTGCGGTACTGATTTGCGAGTTGCTTGACCAAGAGTTGCCAGTGAAAATGAATGTCCGCTATTGGGAAGTGCTGCGGACAAACAATTAGCCATGCTAATGAAGTGATTTGCAATCTGATAGGTATTCATTGTCCATCCCTTCATTTTGTAGCCAGTACCCAGCACCTAATCAGCTCTCCGGTTACGTTTCCCTTCCTGCATTTCTGATCATTGACCTCTTTCTTTCAAACTCGTATAAATACAAATGTCGGTCGTTGAGCGGCGAATACGACGTGAAGTAGGGAACGTGCATATTCGGGTGTTGTTACACTACGGCACTCGGCGTTAATGAAAAATGTGCACTTGTTTCACCTCCTGATGTGACCGCCGAGTTTCAACGCCATCTGCTATTTGTTCTCGTCCCTCTTTCCCCGGCTGTGCTGCTTTGAAGAGGATCCTTTCAAAAGCTTTCAAACACTAAATTGCTGTCACTGCTATCACCGCGACACAATCGGAATCCAAATTTACTGAAGGGGGTGAGGGAGGGGGAACAAAAACAAAAACATCTATCGGTGGTGCTTGTTGACAATCCAGAGGGACCTGGAACCGAGAAGATGATGCAGACGGTGACCCCTGACAACTGAGCCTGATTCACCGGCTTTGAAACCAGCCTATTACGACGTTCATCTTTTAGAGTGAAACAGAAACGGTGTATAAAGAAAAAAAGATTTTTTTTTCAGGAGCCTGGCTACAACATCCCATCTTAACGCGAGATGAGACCGGCTCACTAAAGAGAAAAACATTTGAAGGCTGATTATGAATGATTATGACAACTGTTTTCAGCATAATTTACCGGTCGATCGACGTTCCAACTCTCACCGATGGTTACAAGCTGAGGGTTGTGACCGAAAGAACGAGATCGCGGATATAAGCGGCCAAAATGAGTTTTCCCATAAGGGTGTCCGAGCTCTCCCTTTGAGTGTCCGAGCTCTCCCTGAGCGATAAGGTGAGAAGCTTGCGTTCCAATCCTGGATAAGCGATACCAAATGGATGGATGTAATGAATAAAACTTCATCCATTATGGTCCATGATTGCTTACAACAATAATAAAATTGAGTACAGGCAGAAGATGTGACTTGATTGTTTTGTCTTTTAGTATTTGTTGAAAACGGCAAAATCGGCAAAAAGTTTTGTGGACGGCTGAAATGTTCGTTATTATCGTTATGTATTAATTCGTTAATGGGTCAAAACAAAACAAAACAACAAAAAGACAACTCTATAAAAAAAATCTAAGATTTGTCTATCACTCTAGGCCCCAATACAAATGTACAATGTAGTTATCGATTTAAAAAAACTAAAATATTGCCACATTCTTTATGCCATGCTGACAAAACAAGAGAATTTATAACCCATGAAAGCGTTTTTGCTGCCTTTTCACAAGCAGCCCTGAAAATGTCCCGAAAAGATTTAAACCTTCTTTCATCTCATCGCCGTCGTAGCATCTTAGCGAAAGACAAGCCGATGCTGCTCATATACCACCTGCAGCGACAAGGCTTTCACATGCGACGAATTATAATAGCTATGTTATAACCATAGGATTTATATTCGGACCAAAACTGTGCGTGCATACGCAAACGCACTCGCTCACACACCATCTTTTCTTTCAAGCCTTATTCCCGGGAAATTACTGTCATGTCAGATAGATTCTCATAATACGATTGTAAGCGACGACGATAAGAAAACTTTTAAGATTCACACACAGATTTGAGACTTCGCCGACCAGATTCTAAATGGATCAAGAAGAAAGAGTGCATCCAGGATGGCTGAGCTTTTACTTTTCTCAGCTCAGACTCTTAACGGTTGTAAAACTTTACAGAAGGAGAGGGTCAATGGCAGTGTCTGGAATGATGTCGGAGTCTCCCTGTGGCCCACCAAACCACATCTGGTACCTTCCATTTAAAACGCCTGCCCGACCCTATGGCAGGGAAAACAGGATTTGATCCTAGTCGATGATCGCTTCAATCAAGCAAAGGATTTCATTCTTACGCTGATGAAGAAAAGAAGGTGCTGTTTTATCGTGACTATACATGTGATGTAAAAAAATTTTAACATTCTAAAAGATGAAAATATTCAGGAAAGTCGTTTCTGGGGTTCAAGTTTATGATTTCCGAGTATTTCAAGAAGTGCACGATAAAGGCACTTAAAATGTGTCTCGTGGCATAGACGTTTTTTTTTTTTTTTTACACAATGTAAGGAGCTGCTGCGTAGCATCAATAGATGTCGCTATAGACAAACTCTTTTGTTGTCACGTTAACATTGAACTGATTGACAAAGTCAGAAAATGATGCCCTGAAATTGACATGATACAGATGAAATGCAATCAACAATCATTGTTGAGTAGGACTCCAAAATGAGATCTGGCTTTTCTGTAATGCACAACGCTTGGTTTCCAAGCAACACGTGACTGAGGCCTTTTCCCAATTCGCTGCACTTTGCCACATTCAATATGGCGGAAATGTCCATGTATGCGTCAGTCACATTTACTGTATGCCAATACGAAGGAATATATAGTTGCACGTTCCAAATCCTGCAATGCGAAATGAATGATATTGAACAGTACCATTTATACTTTTATTAAAATTTCAACTGAAATAAAACTGCCCCCAAACTTCACTTTCTGTGAGATTGTACACTGCGTCATCGTGCTGCAACGCATAAGACTTCACCGAAGGCTCCAGCATGAAGGAAAGGTTATTTGCGCACGTGGATTCCAGGGACAATAAAGCCTGATAGCCGGCCAATCCAACCAGAACATTTGTGATTGGGACGAGCTGTCATTGTCAAAGTGATTCATTACACATTTAATCAGTAATTAAGTGACATATTAGTGGGGTCTTGATAGTTTTTTTTTCTTGTTAATCATGCTCAAGCAAGAGTTAGACCGAAAAACATTAAACAGTGACAGTAAAAAAATATATATATTTTTTTTATATTATCTAATGCGTGATTAATGAACAATCAATTCCACATCACCAGCCACATTTTTCACGTCAATAAATCAAATCTTAGTCCCCCTCCATCTCTTGTCAGAAGTGTACAGAACACATTTGCAATGAATCCTACGTCAAGACAAATGAGCAAATAATAATAGCCGGATCATTTCTTTTATTGATTTTATTTTGGAGTTATGATGGCATGGAACCCAAAGAGAGACACAAATGCAACCTGAGTATCGAAAGCCAATAGATATTAGCGCCATATTTCCAAGCAGAAGACAGAGTTCTATAATGCTGCTTTAGGCATCACCTAAAATCACCAGAAATTGCACGGCCGATGAGCATTTAGGCTGAGGTGATTACCCGTAATAATGAACCCGTCACAAACGCGCTGCATCGTTTGTCCTTGATCGACTTTGACCGACGGCACTAACGTTACACAGACTTGGATACCAAATGCCCCCCACAAAAAAGGACACACTCTAGTATCTCAGTTGAACCAGATACTATTCTGGAAAAAAAAAAACTGAATTCAAAGCATAGTCATATGCCTTTCTTATTTTTAACCTGCATTGAGCCTTATGCTCCATAGATCCTCGACTGGGATTTCTTCTGCTGGATAGAAACGGCAGGAGATAATCAATAATCTCTCCCGCCTCCTCCGCAAAGATGAACTTAAACCAGAGAACCGGCAAGAGTGAATTTCTCTCAAGAGGTTTAAGCATGGAAGCTCATTAGGCCAACGCACACCTTTAATTACTCCCAACATGACCACTTTGTAACAACCGCGTGAAAAGAACAAAAAAAAACAAACAGTTTGTGTTCTTTACTAATGGTACCATCCCCCGAACAAATCCATCACCGAAGCACCTAATTAAATCGAGTCCACAGTATCACTCCATGCTGCGTCTGATACGTCCTTTGCTTTAAAGCCGGGTTTAAATCCTGAAGGTTTTTATTACTGTGCTCTAGCACATTTGCTGGATAGACACAATGCAGAGTTGGGTTTAATTTTTTTTTTAACCGATATTGTCTCAAGACTCACACATCTACTCTCATGAGCAGAACTGAGCATATCCAACAAGTGCCTTAAAGTCCATGTAAAGGGAAAATACATGTCTTGTACATTTGACACAGCAAAGAGAAGATTAGTTAGTTTGTCTTCTTCTTTTCGGCTTTTCCCTTCAGGAGTCGCCACGGCCAATCATTCGCCTCCGTCTAACCCTGTTTTGTGCGTCCTCTTCTCTCACACCAGCTACCTTCGTGTCCTCTTTCACTACATCCATAAACCTGCTCTTTAGTCTTCCTCTCAATATATTCACCCTCTCTCCTCTGGACATATCCAAACCATCTCAGTCTGGCCTCTCTGACTTTCTCTCCAAAACCTCCGACATGAGTTGTTCCTCTGATGTACTCATTCCTGATCCTATCCTAACTGGTCCCTCCCAAAGAGAACCTCAACATCTTCATCTCCGCTACCTCGAGCTCTGCTTCCTGTCTTTTCTTCAGCAGCACCGTCTCAAGTCCACACAGCATGGCTGGTAGACGCTTCTTCACCTCTTTTCCACATTCTGAGTGTTGTTAGTGTGACAGTGAAAATATATTCACTTCAAGCCTCTCACTGGCAGAATATACTGTATGCCACTAGGTTGTCGCGGGGCTTTTCCACACTTTGACAATGAGGCGCTCTAAAGCAGCAACACCAGCGCTAAGCCCCTGTACACGCAGTGACTGTTTCGTCAAGCTTTCAATAGATTTTTGACATTGCTTTTCTGCCTCCTATCTTTGCCGTACGTCCACGCACCATAGACAATGAGGCGCTCTAAAGGTGCCGCATCAGCCCAAGGTCCCAGGCTGTCAAGTTGGAGTTAAAAAAAAATAAATCTCCCCTCCTTCCATTCCTTCTTTCTACGCTTGACATGCACGCACTCACGGCCAATAACGAGGCACTCTAAAGCAGCCGTGCTAGCAGACTACTTTTGTGTCTTTGTGCAGGTTTTCAGCAATTATCTCCAAACCTGTACAATATACTTAGAAACGTATCTCTGAGTTCACTTTACAGGGTCTTTAACATACACTCTGTCTTTCTTTATCTGTAGTCTGGTGATATTTAGCGACTTGGCAACCACAGGTAAGAAATATTTCATTGTTCACCGCCTTTGCTCACCCCCACGCTGCCGTTGAGAAATCCCTTTACGACCTGGTTGAAAATAAACGCGCCGGAGAGATTAATCGGCGGTCACCCGCCGAGAGTTGTCAGGTGGGTCTTTTAACACCTCAGAAAAAAGGACACATCAGCATAACAGGAAGCCATTTTCACACGTACAGTTATTACGTGTTGTCCCATGAACACAGCCTGTGCTAGTTTTCCCTTTTGAAAGAGGATCTCCTCCTGGCTCGCGGCGTCTTAAGATCAGAGTCAGTGTCAGGGCAAATAATGACGCAAAATAGCGAGTGGGCATTGTGGGCTGCAGGGGCTCAGTGAGGTGTGTTTGAAAGGGAAACTATCAATTGAGAACACACAGTAGGAGACAACAGCTACCCGCCGGCTATGAGCTCATTACAGGGGAAATAAAAGAACTCCTTCCAATGTATCCGAGTTCTACTCATCAGGGAACTCTCAGACATAAGATGGTAAACAGCACAGCATCACAATCACTCCTGCTGTCTCTTTTTTAAGAAAAACTTTTAATACGCTAAGGCTCAGCACATTGATCTCTTTTGATTGTGATTATTTCCTCATGGCTCAATACCAGAAGGACATTGGAACTTTTTTTTTCCCCCAGAAGAATTCATTGCTGCATTTCTAAGGAACCAACAGCTCAGTGATCTTTCAGCTGCTCCAGGAAAAGCCTGAGGATCTGCCAAAGGCACTTTTGCATGTATTTTGTGTAATGAGGATATTAAAAATGTGATTTCCTGGAAATTTCTGACATCTAAGCGCCATACTGACAACACAGCACTAAAGCGACAAACCTGCTGATGAATCAAGGCCGCCCATTGACATGAAACGATTTGCTGTCTTTGAGAAGTATTATCACCAAAAGATTCTGCCACTGCCATGTGGTCACTCGTATCAAATTTAGTTTTTTGGTTGACTATTCTATGCCCAAGCTTTGTATGTTTTATATTGAACATTTTCGTGCAGCATTCAGGTTTTACTGAGAAAAACGAGAACCGCTTTATGAAGTACGCATAAAATAGAAGCTACAACCGTGGTTGCGGTTGCGTTATGCATCCACTAGATGAAGCTACGCTAAAGGGAATACAATACAATACAATACAATACAATACAATACAGGTTTGTTTATGTAGAGCTTTCACAACCGCTGCAGATGTAAAATACCATACCAAGAAATTCGAATATTGATCCATTTATAAGGCACATCGGATTATAAGGCGCACTCTCGGCTTTTGAGAAAATGGACCAGACCTTATGGTGCGGAAAATACGGGACATAGGCTGTGTAAAATGAACAATGATATATGTTGTTGTTTTGTTTACCCTACAATTGTAAAGGAGATAGAGGACAGCTGTAACACTTGTGAATGCTCCGATCACAAACAATTTAGGCTCACCTAATTCACCTTGAACATGTTCAGTTTAGTCCGGAGTAAATTAGGCACACAAAGAACTGTGAAGGATTTTGTGGTAAAAGGTTGTTTTTGTCTCAAATTATTTGGGGATTTCATATCCAGCATTGTAGTTGAACTCTTCAAACATGCTGATGATTGTTGGTGGTATTTTTAAACAGTTACCCAGGCCACTGCTAATCCACTCAACGCGTGGTAAATTGCCAAATTTATATAATTTTCCACTTTACCCCAAGCTAAATTTGACTGAATGGATTCAGTACAAATGAGATTTTATTGGAAAAACATCTTGGCAAAATAAAATCCAGCCACATTTGAGGAACCTGAGTTGAAACAAGTACAGTAATCGATCATTCCGGTCCAGCAAAACAACAACCTGGTGCTTCAAGGATCTCCCCCTAAGCTACCGACCAAGCTTCTGCTCTAATTCTCGACCAAAGTTCTGCTCCAGCTATGAAACAAGTCACTTAAAAATCCACTGTCAAGATATTCTTGACAATGGAATACGTGTGGAAATCACAGTGAACACATTATGGTGCCGATCATTAATTGCGGCTCTGACATGACTGAAAATGAAAAGGCAAGCTCTCACTGCAACATCGGGTACCTTTTCTCCCAATCTCTTGATGACGCTGACTTTCTCTGAAAACAAAATGTCCATGTCTGAACGTGATGTGACGCATTCCGGCTGAATGGGAGAAAATATTGGTGAGGAGTGTAACCCGCGTGACTAATAGACAAGGAAGAAGAGGAAGAGGAGAGAGACACAAACATGGAGAGCGGGTTACTGTTAATTCGTTTGAGTGCAGCATTTTATCAAGGGTGGGTTCCAAGGTAAAAAAAAAAAAAATCAATAAAAAAATTCACAGAAACCGACTGCTGAACCGGTTTATACATACAGATAAAGAGTGCCCTCTAATGGGTATTCCGGTCTGTAATCTTTTGAATGTGGGTTTTCCAAAACAAAAACATTTCCCTTCCATTTGCCGTGCGGTTGCAAATTCTGAAACAAGACTATTCAGAAAGTATGGATTCAAAATGACCAGACCGGATCAAAAGTGCACACAACAGCATTGACGTTCTTTTCAAATGTTTTATTAGCCATCAGCTTTCCAAAGTGCAGACCTTTATTTAGCAATATTTCGCAATTCATTTCAAGGAAGGCTTTAACCGTAGTTTTGTCCGGGTTAAAATGTATTTTCATCATCGTAATTAATGAATACATGTAAATGGGATTTAATGGGTCCAAGGGTAAATTTTTCACCATTCCACAACTTTAAAATACTTCATTGGGAATGTTCTGGGGTAAAATATTTGCACAGTTAAGAGTCATTAAATAAAATTAAAAAATCACATTTGTAGCAATCCTAATGTTTGATGCGTGCAGTTCAGCTTTTGATCCAAGGTTCCCCTTTTAAGTCCTTTCCATATCATCACCTCTTTGGTATCGAAAGCGCTTACAATGGCGCACTGGGTGGGGGCTCATGTTGTGTTTTTCTGTTTCATTTCATCTCCTCTCGGGGGCCAATAAGCGTGTGGTCTCTGAATTCTTGTGCGGGTTCAGCTCGGCTTTTCCCGGTCACTACATTCTTATGCGGCCATGGTACCTAAACTACCAGAGGGCTTCCCACAACACCCGAGCTCTCACTTTGTCTTCATCTCCATCTGTCCACATTCATTTGATATTTCTTGTTTCCCTTTTTTTCCCTTTTTTTTTTTTTTTTTTTTTAAGCCAAGGTGTGTTGAGTATCTTAAGAAAGTAGGCAAAAGGGACTGTTGTTACGTGCCCCCCCCTGCTCACCACTTCACCAAACACCTGATTTGATCAGGGTGTCTTCATAGGAGACTGCATTTGCCCTCTCCGACAGCTCGATCTCACCGAGGCTATATCCAGACTTCATCATAACTGTCATTGTTTTCCCCTCAGTCATTCAGCTCCCCCTGACTCCCAAGGACTTGACCACTTTTCCCAATTATGACCATTTTCCCAAGTGCAAAAAGACCAAACTGACATAATCAGAGGCTATTGTCTCCCTTTTCTGTTGCTGCCTTTTTTCTTACGTGTGTCCAGCAACCACCCGGGAGGGCCAAGATAAAGCAGTAAAGTAAGATTGAAGAGAGTCCATGCTGGGCTAATGACAAGGACATCATGTTCTGATGTTCTTTGTGCTTGTCTGACGGCCCAAAGAACACAAAGGTTAAAAGGGTTGATTCACTCAAACAGTGGAACAATAACTGTCTTTAACGCATTGGTTTGCAATGCGACAAAGTCCAATATATGAAAACAAATTCAGAAAATGTGCTGAACTTTCTATTTTTTGTTTTTGAGCTACTGTTACTTGGTCTACTAAGAAGACGCTGAGACTTTTTTTTTTAATTTACTGCTTCTGAATCCCTCCGGCAGGGTCATATTAAATTAAAACAGCGTGATGCCGTGTTGGGCAGGTGCTGAGGGATTTCACTTTGGGCTGGCTCCTCCAGTTCCCCGTGTCATTCCTGGTAATGCCTAAGCCCAAAATTTAGTCGGACAGATGGAGGCGCTGTTTGAGGAGCAAGGAAAGCATGCTGTACCCCCCACCCACGCTCCTTTGCTCGTACATAACTCTTAGATTTAATTACCCTCACTATATGTTAAAATGAACTTGGCACAGAATATTCCTCTGGTCTGCTTGGCGGTTAGAGTGTGTGACCTATTCGCAGAACACAGACGCTTTCTCAGTCTCTTGTTGTCAACATGAGGCAAATTTGCGGTGAGCTTAGACGGGATGGATGCATTTATGGCACTTGTTCCCTATGCTCAATAAAGTCAATTCAAGATGCTGATTTTCCCCTCTCAATTGCTCCTTAACAGCTATGCGTACACACTTCCTCATTTCTCTCACTCTCTCCACTCCGCCCTCACGCGTGTGCACTCCAACCACAAGTAGCTGGTTCACATTCACTAAATGCAGTGGTCAGAAATATAACCCATTTTCTTTTACCTTGTTTAAAAGATTTGTTTGACGTTGTCAGCTAAGTATGCGACATGACAAATTCGCTGCCTTGTGTCTAAAAATCCCCAAATTCTTCCCCTCACAGAGTCTCTTGCTTTCACTTCGAGTTAGTAAATGATTTTTTTTCTGTACTTCTACTTAAGATGAGTGTGTGAACTTCTGCCGCCCGTGACCAAATGAGCCTAAGGTGTCAGTCAGCTTGGGGTTATTTTCCACATGCCCCGTGACTTTTCTGCTCCACCAGCAGTCCATGCTCATCATGTGTCGTTAGTAAACACCCTGCCCTCAAACCCACCTGCGACCCGGACTCTGCTCAACATGACACAGCCCAGGCAAATTACTCGCCTCTGTTCCATCTAATGGCTTACCAATACCCCTGAAGAGATGTCTGACGCTGTCCGCTACTGCAGTAGATACACACCTTGCAGATCAGTCTTGAAGGTCCCTATGAAGGTCACAGCTGTCAGGTTATTACATTAGAGGAATGGGCTCAGGTTTAAATTGTGGGACACTCACTCCTTTGAGGGTTAAATGCTCAGAGGGGTGGCATTAAATACCCATCGGACAACAACAGTGGAAGTCACAATAACTCACTATGTGTTGTTTCTGTGACGGTCTAAGATGCCACAAGAAAGCGCCAAATCCCTGTATTATAGGCAAGTAGTAATTCTTAAAGGGGTATATTGACGTGATACAGCTCGAATGGCATATTTAGAGGCTTGGGCGCTATCTCAGCAAATAGCTGGGCTTTACTGTATTTTGATACTAGCGATATTAATGGTAAAATATTATTGTATCATATTAGTATCATAATGGCACTGAACGAGTATGTGATTTCCAATGCTAGTACTTCACTCTTCATTAAAGAGGTTACCTTCTGAAATTTGGGGCTACGGATGTCATGATGCTGTTCTTGTGTGTCTCCAGCAGGTGGCAGCGGAGGGCCTTCCCTCCAGCATGCACACCTGCTGTCAATGTTTTCAACATGTTTGCCATGTATTTCTTATTGCCAAGTTTCCGTCGGATTATTGACCTTGTTTGCTGCTCATGCTCAAGTGTTGTTTTCTAGACCTCTTGATCTGGTCATTGTCATTTTTGCTCTCTAGTCCCTTGTTAGTAAGCATTGATATTATTTTGTTTTTGATCTTGCCCTTGTTTTGTTTTCGTGTAATTGGACTCTTGTCATTTTGTTTATTCTTATGGCTTTACCTTGCCTTTTGCGAGCCCTTTTTGTTCTTGCCTTGTTTTTCCTAGCTCCTTGTGACCGGCGATTTCTGTATATACTTTGTCGGTGCGCTTTTTCTTGTCAACAACTATGTTTGTAACAGATTTTGTTTGTGTCTACGTTTGCGGAATCTGATCACCGTGCAGTTCGTCCAGGAGCTGCATGTGATTAGAACAGATAAAGGAGAGAAGAGCCATTGAAAGCCTAATTGATTACTTTCCTTTTTAAATTTATATATATATATATATATATATATATATATATATATATATATATATATATATGGCCACGCCCGTCGCTCTACTATAGTGAGCTGAATACAAATGGGGGTAATGCAAGACCTTGCGCCTGTCACGCCAGCTGCGCTCCAACTTGAGCGACAGTCGCTCTATTAGCAAGGGATATTTATCATTTGTGTGTTGTTATAATTTGATCCATCTATCTATCGATCTATCTATAATTAGTTTCTTAGTCTCACTAAAAATTTGAATTCCAGCCCTACAAAATCAAGATAAATTGGGAAAGCGGTGTAGGAAAAGAGTACGGCGTTGTCGTTGAAATTGAAAACGTCAGACATTTTAATTGAATGAGTCCAAGTCCAGCTGAGTTCGTTTGTTTCCAAGAAAACGGAGCACACGAGCGCACCACGCTGCTCTCATGGCTGCAGACGAACCGAATGAGCCGGCGTCTTATCTCGGCAAACAGGCTGCGTGCTTTTAATGAATAATTAAAAGTCGTGACAACATTGGCACGCGTCTGCAACAATTCTGCTGATGCCGCTGCTGCAGCGGTTTGGGGAAAGTTGCAAAGACATTATTAAACAAGCGCACTGATTGGGAGTTGACCACAAATGGGCTATCTCGTATTAAACTGCTGGAATTTGACTTTGCGGAAAACTGATGATGTTAACAAGAAGAAAATGTTTGATCCAAAAGTTGGTTAGTCGTGTTCCACATTTGTCAAACATGACCTATCGCGGTTCAGCATTAATACTCCCTTTATTTCAGCATACCAATGTTTTTTTGTTGTTGTTGTGTCGAAATACATTTATGAGTGTAAAAAGAGTATTTCAATGTGATTATTTTAGAGTGTTAAGTCCTAAACCATAAAAAAAATGTTCTTTTTTCAAAAATGTATTATTATTTTTAATCCCACTATAATTACATAGTTTCTATAGGTTTAACATTTGGAATTGTTTCTGTTCACATATATTTACAGTGCGTATAAAAAATATATTTTATTACTTTGTAAAACAAAAGCCATCGATTCGTCAGTGTCAGCTCTGTGATCTGTCCTTTTTTTCTCTCTCTCTTCTTCTCATCTGGCTGGGCTTGTTTGTTCTCCCACTGGCCTTTGGCTACTCCGTGCTTGCTGCATGCCAATTTTTCAACATTTCTTTTTTTTTTTTCTGGTGCGAAAGCGTCCCACAGAGAGGGGTGACCATGCCTGCATTTCCTCTGTGTGTATTTCAGACCAACAGAGTGAGCGAGCACACACACATTAACAAAACAAACAACAAAAAAAAAAGTGCCAAAACCAATGCGCACAAACATATTTGGTCATTTTGATTACGTTGTAATTGTGGTGTGACAATGTGTGCATTTTAATTTTTTTTATTTTTTAATCACTCCCTTCACAATGATAATAGGTACGATATTCTTGGCAAACTTGTAAAGTGGGGCAGGTGCTTTGTGGTTAGCACGTTTGCCTCACAGCCTCTAAATTGTCAGTTAGGGTTAGGGTGAATGCGTGTGTGTGAATGGTGTTTAAATGTGCCGTACAAAATTAACCGAGACTTACTTCTACGGCCTGTCGAGTAAAATCGACAGGATGGCTCACTGGCAAACATGACGCTTAATGATTTTTTTGACAATTTGAACTTGCGTACCTTCGCTCGGGTCTGTTAACCTTTGCAATGAATGATGTTGCAACATTTATCCAATCAGCTAGTCGGAGCATGTCGTCGAGGGCTGATCTTTTTTTGTTTTCTCACAGCTCTGAGTGGTAAATAACCTGCTTGGCAAAATGCTTCAAGGTGGTCAGGTTTGCACGAATGAACAAAAATACAAGGTCGAAGACATTTCAAAATGTGTCTCGTCTATGTTCCTTTGGTCTGCATGTGTGTGTGAATAATAAAACTAGACACAAGTCCGATTTGTTGCTGAAAGCTGCGAGTATCCTTCAAACTATGTTGTCAAGTGTTTTGGTGTCCGTGTGGTCATGCGAGGACTGCACACAAATAGCTTTACCTTCACTCATCCTTTCACTAAGAGCAAGCAGTTATGACAGACTGACAGACTTCGCCCACAATAGAACATCTCACGACATCTTCCTCGTTGGTTTTTAATTCTGTTACAGAATTCTCCAAAGAGTCCCTGTAAAAAGTGTTTTGAAGGATAATCAATAAGAGGTAAGCACTGTGTATTACAGTGCCGCATTTTGAATTCCAAAGAGCAATTCTACACAGGGCTGTGACAAAAACGAAGCCAAATCTAGACAGTCTCCTTCCTTGAAGGTGAATAGGAACAAGAAATAAATGTGTTACAACCCCCCAACAACCTATTAATAGTAAAAAAAATAAATAGTTGAATACATACCTGACCAAGACTCATTTTGTAATTCAAAACATGCCAGGGTAAATCCTGGCTTGTCACAAATACCTTTCTGGATTCCGATGCATATTTAAATTAATCTGTTCTGAGACCCGTGGCATTATACTAATATATGCATCAAAAAGTGAATGTTTATCTTGCAGCGTTGGTAACATTTCCTCGGGAGGCGCGTTTCTCTGTACCGCTTTGCAACATATTTGACAGACTGATCACAATCCACTGGAAGGTCAACGTTTAATGTTGAATTTGTCTCTTTCATACACAAAGCCTGCTGCAGCATTTTTATCGGTCCTGCGGTAGCTGAAGACAAAAATGCATCCATTATTAGCTAGTATCCCTAGCTTGTAAGCAAGCAGCATGCCTGAAACCATAACAAGACATAATTGACACGGCTTCAAGAGGACATCTCGCACGAATGAAGTATTTCCTCGAAAAACACGATAGCTGTTGACGATAGATAATTCAATTGGTTCATCAGAATTCACAAATGATGCGATAGCGCTAATTAGGATTTTCATTTACGGTACAATAGCCAGGCGGAGCAGGCAAACCAGCAACTGACACCCATCTTGTATTAGTCCTCCAACCTCTCCTGGGCGGAATACGCCCACAATTCACACTCTCATCAGTTTAGCCACAAGTATGTCTCCGTTTCAGGAGTTCAACCGTAATTATCTGGAAAAATATGTCTCAATAGGGTCTTCTCCGACCACACCGGCTCACTCACGTATTCCAAAAATATGCATCTTAAGTTCATTGAAGACTCAAAATACGACCATACGTCCATTCCTTTGTGATCACGGAGCCAAGAGAATTTTCCGTTGCGGGTAAGCTTGAGCCGATGCCAGTTGATTTTGGACGGAAGGCGGCGTACGACCATCCACACTCGCGTCATTATGGCGTCCTCAGTTAATGGAAACTATTACACTTATTTATGTCAATGGGAAATATTGGAGTCAACCAAATCAAAGCTCGACCTGCATCGCTGAACGGATTATGGTGGAAATACGATGCACCGCTGTATATTGAAAATCACTTTGAATCCCAGCATGCTAGCATAATGCTAGCATAATTGTTAGCTAGCCATTAGTAAGCTCTAGAATTACAAGCGTTATCATCATGTATGTATTTTGTGGTGGAAATACGATGCACCGCTGTATATTGAAAATCACTTTGAATCCCAGCATGCTAGCATAATGCTAGCATAATTGTTAGCTAGCCATTAGTAAGCTCTAGAATTACAAGCTTTATCATCATGTATGTATTGTAGTATTTTCGATTTTCTGCAGAAACAAAAACAATAACCATTCAAATGAAATGTGTGTGTGTGTGTGTGTGTGTGTGTGTGTGTGTGTATAAGGGATACAATTTTTCCTCTTTCCATGGTCAATGCCAGCACGCGTGACCGACGTTAACCTACTTTTTTTTGTAGTGAAGGGCAGATTTTCTCGAGCTCCAAGTGTTAATATGATAATGATTCTGTGTCAGTCATTCATTCCCCTTGAACTGAGAGCCACTCTTTATCCAAGGCTGCATTATACCCACTATACTGCTTTTTCACAAAGGACTCACACTGCCACAGTATAGAATAACAGGGAGAATTACAGGCTTCTCTCTTCTCCTATGTAACAACTTTATTCAGCTTTCGCTGAAGCGCCCTGCCTGGTTTTCCAACAATAGTTACATCAGATGGATTCAATTGAGCTAAATGAACGGGACGGGGAACTCTGTGTATTTCAGCAAAGGTGAGCCAGAGACATTTGGGAGGGATCCAACCTTGCAGTATTTCTCAAAGTGTCACATCATTTTGACATGATACAAAGTTCATTCACTTAATACAATTTGGAATGGGATGGACGACCCAGGCTATGAAACATAGTATGGAAAATATAGATATATTTTTTAATCATGCTGCTTTAAAATGGCTCTTAAATGGATAGAGAATAATACTCGGAATAAATTTGTCTTTGCGAATTCATATCTGAACACGATCCATTAATAAATGACTTTAGCAGTCATCCTCAATGTTTAAAGAAGATTCGGAGCCATCACACACGGAAGCGTTGGCTTGCTGCCATTATCCAAACTTCAAATATGTTCCAAATCGATATGGCACTCGGATATGTAATTGTATGGATCTATGGCGTCCACCATTTGCATTTGGGATTGTGATCATTTGAGCTGTATTTTCTTGGCTGACACCTATCCAATGAGGCGTGTGGCCTCAATATGGGATGATTTTAAAATTATGACAATAATAATAACATGGCGCGAACATTTGTATTTTTTTTAGGTTGATGCCGATTCCGATATTTGGCAGGATAAAATTCCAATATCCGATTGATCGATAACATATTTTATATACAATTAATTAATTGGTTAATAATTTTTAAAATAACATCGGGAAAGGTCAATTTGTGTTAAAATGTGAAACTGACCATATTTGGAAATAAGGGTTTCTGCCTTTTTTCTTAATAAATCTTGTTGGGTTGTAGTCAAGCAAGATTGTTGAGCACCGCTGTCCACGCAGTTTGTGTGCATTGAGAAAAAATCCTGAGTCAAACACAAAATGGAATTAGAGAGAGGATGCTGAGACGAGACTCGGATCCCTCAAAAGTGGTCTTGATACACTGAGGCCAAACATCTTGTCATTTTGTCAGATCACTAGATAATGCCACACACGTGAACGATAAAGTAACACATGCTGTGAATAAAGAAGCAATGTGTCAGTCTGCGGCCGGCGCCACGCTGCGCGTGGTGAAACATCTTCACCTTTGTTATGTAAGTGATTTGAAACGCAACCACCTCTTGCTCCGCCGTTCACCTGCAGCTCTTCACTGTCTGCATGCCGCCGCAATAAAAAGCCTCTCCCGCACCCTGACAGTTTTTGAAAGTGACTGTCATAGCCTAACCATGTAGGCCATGATAATGTCCATTTTCATAGAGGGAAAGTGAAGGGCTACTTGGCTTTTTCAATAAACCTGCGGTGATGTGTTTTGTAATATATTGGTTATACTTCGCCATTAAAAAAAAAAAAACATTCTGCTCCTTCAGCAGGCCAGAGCACTTCTCCCTAAATTGCCTTTTCTCCAACTGCCATTGGTTATGCTTTCCACTCCACTGCGCAGATATGATTTATTTATTTCATGAAACAAAAACAAAAAAAAACCTACCGGTAGTTCCAACAAAGCAAGCCGACCGACCTACAAACTGACACTTGGAAAAATTGACAGATAGGCAGCGGGATACAAAGGTGGATCGATAATAAATGGAAGATGGCTATTACTGAGCTGGATAATTAAGATAATTGGAGCAGAAATTGACAGATCACGGTGAGTGGGAAGATATTCACGTCCAGACTTCACAGAAAGGTGGTGGAAGAAAAAAAAATGGAGTGGTCTTGAGTTAGTGATTCCCCATTACGTGAAAGTCAATTTTCCCTCCTGCCTCTCTTTTATCTGGTACAATTATGGAGACTGTGTTTGTCTGGTGGCAGGGAAATAGGCTTGCTCTGTTTAGACTGGTGTCAGCTATAATGAAAAAGCACCATCAAACTCCGAATGGCGGCTATATGCGGTGTCTATCTCGATGCCGGAGCAGATAATAACTATTGATTGCTATTGAGAGACAAGAAAAGCGGAGTGGAAGAAAGAGTAAAGCACGGGAGACAGACGGACTATCGAGGTCAGACAATAATTATTTTCCCCGGTTTGAATCATTAAATACACAGTGCCGCCTTGTGATGCGATCTTCATTTATTCCGTGACCACGCTCGAAACTCAAAACACTCTTATCTCAAATCATGTTTCCCCAAATGAAATGAATAGTAGTGCCATTAATTCGTTCCAGGCTCACAAAAAATGTAAACGTGTAATGTTTTCACAAGTGATACATAATCCGATCCCCAATGGGCATTTTATTTCATCCTGGAATATTTCGCAAAAACATAGCTGTCAAATACAGAGGCATGCAGATGTTTTACATGCAGACTGAATACGAAATGAGGCATGAATCTGAAATGTCCGTGTAAATTGGGTTTATTTGACAGTTTTAATCATGGACACGTCCACACTTAACCGTAAGCTCTATCGGCACGATTCAGCAGAAGAAATCATGTCATGTGCGGTCAGCCGTAGGTCTCCTTGCTCGCTGATCGCGACAGGCATAGGCCGTGTTTTAAGAATGGATCACTATCTGCGGCAGACATGTTTAACGCCGTCTTACGACCCAAGAGAAAGAGATTTAAAAGCCACTTGCTCACCTCTCTCACTTTCTCTCTCTCTCTGGCAGTCCAGCTTCAGCGCAACATCACGAGATAATAACCTTTGCCGCCAAAGGCAATGGCTAAGCGTGAGTGTATCTTCGGGTTGATCAGAGATTTTCACCACTGAGCCTTCAATTCTACAGATGCCTCCAGCACCGTAAGCCAAAATAAACCCGAGTAAGACGAGCTTTCTTACCCACCTGGGCAGAGATGATCCTCCACCTGCTACACTGATTCTCAATCTCAATCAGCTCAACTCCGTTCACTAACTGTCAGCTGCCAAAATCCAGACTAAAACATTGACTGTACTACTTTAGATGTGTTACTTTTACTTTCCAAGCGTAAAATGACCTGCGAAGCTTAGAGCTAAAGTACTCACACTAAAGCCACAACTTAATAGCTCGCCCTGTGTTTGAGTCGATCCACTTATGGACTGCAGGTGTTGGTCGCGCACGTTCATGATGTGGATGTCATGATCCTGTTCTTGTGTGTCTCTGGCAGGTGGCAGAGGAGGGCCTTCCCTCCAGTGTGCACACCTGCCGCCAATGTTCATATCAATTAGCCACGTATTAATGGACTGTCAAGCTGCCATCGGATTATTATTACCTTGCTCATGACTTTGTCTCCAAGTGTTGACTTTTCTAGTTGAGCTTTCTTGCTCACGCCATGTATTTTTCCTCGCCTCGTTTTTGCATTCTTCATAGCAAGTATTTTTTTGTTGTTAAGCTTCATCTCGGTTTTGTATCCTTCGTGTTTTGGCTCTCTTCTTGTCAACTATTTCCGTCAAAATTGCTGGGGCAACCACTTCTCAAAAACAACCAGTTTTGGACTCTCATCCTTAGTCAATCGTCTAATTTTGATCAGCTTTACACATGCAGCAGAGTGACGATCAATCGTACTTTGTCGAACGTGTGAAAGCATAGGCCACCTAAGAGTCACCTTCAGGATCAACAAAGGTGGAATAGTTATTGATGTTTTTTTTTTAAATAGAAAATATTTGCCAAACAAGAACGTGTGTGTTTTTTTCCCCCACTTTCCTTCATATGAGCAATGTGCCTGTGGTGGATTCCGAGGACTCACTTGGCAAAATGAACCAAACTACCGGCTATTGGCCACAGTCTGACTCAAAGGTAGGGGCCACGTCGTCTTTTCAAAGTTGGCCTTTTCTTCACTCTAGAACTCATGCATGGAAATTGGTCACTTGTCCAGACACAAGATGGTGACCCAGCAGGAGTAGAAGTGGTTGGCAGGAAAAAAAAAAACTGAACGCAGGGGCAGCCACAAGTTCAGGCATTCCTGCAGCTAACCCGGCCTTACATACGCAGTAGCTACATTTACCGATGAGGCTGGATTTCCATTTAATTGCGTCATGTACAAATCCCAATCAGTGGTACAGGGCCAGAGGGGCATTCAGTTTTTTTGTTGCCAAGACATGTTGTGCAGAACTGAAGGTGATATTAAAGGTTCAAACAAAAGAAAGCAATTTACAATTAATAATAGAAAAAAAGGAAAAGTTGAGCCTGATATTGACCATCTTGGCTTTAAAAAAAGATAATACAGTAGTTGGTAGTAGTTCCTTTATTCCTTCCCCATAGTCTATCCGATAATTCTGTACATGTCGCCTTCCTTTTCAGCTTTCTGTTTCTTCTTTCCAACTGCGCCTTGCATTGCGGTTGGACGTAAGACCACAGACAGGTTGTGCGATCCATGCAATTTTGATGAAAAGCAGTGGGGGGGGCAGGCCACAGTGTTTAGTTGTCAACCGGCATACCAGCAGGAGAGAGTGAAGAAAAGGGTGGAAGGAGGAACCTATGTCATGTTTTATTCAGGGCCGTCCAAGAAGATGCCCTTTTTTTTTTTTTTTTAAAGATCATCCATTTAGGGCAAGATGAGACAATTGAGGTGAGACCATTTTGAAGTTTAAGCCTGACAAAAACTTGCAAGGGCGGGGAAGACGGACAGTTCCGAGAGCTTGGGGATGATCAGGCCTTCAGCCAATGCCACATTTATGGTGGCTGAGTGTCTTCAAACAATTCTGCCCATGATGAGACAAACTCAAAACCAGTGTTGTTAATCCCTGACGGGCTACGCAAGAGCCAGTGAGCGCGAGTCACTTAGCATTCAACTGGATTTATCATGACAGCACCCTTGTTTTTTTGTAAGCCAACATCGGTCAGCAGAGACATTTTCGTCCTGAGTTGCCATATCGCGGATGCGGCCCAACATGACATAGCTGAGCTCATGTTGACCTGCAACGGATCACTGAGTAGTTGAGATTGAATCAGCAGTGCCTTGGTGGACGCAGACAAATAGTGCCCCCAAATTGCTTGGAGACAAAATTAATCAACAATCAATTTCACACTACTTACCAAATACGCTTCTTAACTCTCAACTAATGTTTCTGTGATCATATAATTGTTCCAAAAATTACTCCAAGTAATTATTTGCTTTGCCTGTGAATGTCTTTAGCGGTTTGTGAATACTTTTAGGTGCTGTGCTTTTAGCTGTGTGAACCACATTGAGTTGGCTTGTGTATGAAATGTGCAATATCAATACGACTGCTTTGCCTCGCCTCAATTGCTTGGTCTTCAGCCAAGAGTCACCACCGAGCATTTTTAGTCCACTAGTACATTCAGTACATGACTGAACCAAAAGCTGTACATTGCACACTGTACATTGTACAGCTTTTGGTTCAACCCCGCATTTCAAATTATGGCTATGGCGATGAAGCTGAAGGAAAAGTAACAAAGCCTCACACGGAAAGTCAAACTTTAGAGGGCAGATTCAAACAATTATCCAAACCGAAATACCCTTGTTAAATTGGCTCGTCAGCATCTAGCTAATAATGCAGGAAAAGATTGTTTAGTAATTCCGTGGACATAATAAACCATTTAAGTGAACAATTGGGAGAGGGCGAAACAAATATTGTTGTAATTGCAAATTCTCATGTCTAAATCCCAAGTACTTCATCCATCATAAAATAGAGCAGACAAAGAAAAACATCCGGATTTGGATAAAGGGGATCAGTGTGTCCTTTTTATCATTTTGTCTTACGTTTCCTTCTTTTCCCCCGGAGAACATATTGAGGCGAAGATTGCATTTTGTGCCCAGCCCGACACTGCATCTATTCACTTCTTCAGTTCGCTTGATCAATTCAATAGGATTCTTTCCGTGAAGTTGATTATGTTCTTTCTCATTTAGAACTGACACGACACAGAGGACCCGAATGTAAAATGGAGTGTTTTATAATGTGCTTTAACACTGACTCCTGCAGTCACAAAATGTATCATCCTGCCCCGGTCTACTCTTTACACCACACAGAATGCGACATCCAGAAGGCTTATTAATAGTCGTTCTGATGCAAGAAAGAAAAAAAAAACACTCAATAAAGTATGATGGTCATGTTCCATCTTTATTATTTCAAAGACACCAAGTTGGCTTCCCACAATTCCTCCCGCTTTCTTGTATCAATTTTAGCCTCAGGAGGGTTATTTTGAGAAATGGCTGAGCCAAGGACAAATCCTCTCTCATTGTTGTTGTTGACTTATTCAGTTATTCGACCATGCGGCAAATGGACACATTCTCCACAAATGGAACCTTCAGTTCTGAATGATTAATTATCAAAGCCCTTTGGTAGATTTTTCTCCCTTTTTTTTTTTTTTGAGCAGCAAGCGGCTTTCGCAGCACAACTGCGAGGCTATGAAGACAAGTTGATAACACCAAAAGCACTACCTTTTGAATTTAATGTACGAGACAGTAATGCATGCAAATGTTTGGAGTAAATGGGTCATATTGATTGTTCTTTGTTTGCATAGTATCATTTGATCATGTCTCTTTTTACATTTTATGCTCAAAATATAAAAGCATGTATCATCCCTGCTGGTATCATATCGATATTGGTATCGGATACTACTCTAGGCTGCAATATCAGGATCGTATCAGATGTGGAAAAACTTGAGACACCCCAAATATATACATCATTCTATGTGGGACACAATTCCCGTGTTGTGCCATTGCCAACCTGCAAAAATAACAATAGTAAATACAGCTTCGAAACGGAATACTTTTTTCTGAATGAAATCATTTGAATAATTGGCTGAATAATTTCTGTGAAAGACATATTTCCTAAAAACACTTAATACAATAGAATAATAATAATAATACATCGACTGTCATTTCTTCCCACTATACTCTTGATTAATGCCTCAATTTGGCCCCATTCCTTACACTGAGGATATTGACCTGTTTCCACTGCCACTTACACTTCCGGTGTTGGTAAGTGCACCGTGTTAGCCAGAGCGGTGAGTGGAACCAATGCAGATGTGATTAGTCTGGCTAGGGGGTAAATGAAAACCATTATTAAGCTTTTTCCTCGATGCTGCATCTTAATGCGAAACACAGCAGAGGTCATTTGAATTGCTAAATCTGAGCCGGCAAGTCTCATTTGGTGCTGGACAATCTGGAGGGAAGACGACGGTCCTACCTGCTGAGCTTGTTTTGTTTTGTCATGTGTCTTGGAATAAGCAACGTTTTCAAATGCAAGAGTCAAACAGCCGTTGTTTTTCTACCCATTACGCTCTGCAGGGAAAATGGGTTGGTTGTTTAAATGTTTCATAGAAGCCCAAAATGAAACAAAACAGCCACTGCGCTACAAAAAAAAAAGGAGATTCCACTGTGCCTTGAAATACAAATTCCTTCCGTGACCATACTTATAACACAAAAAAATGAACCCTTTTAAATGAACTGAAATGCAAGGGGTGGTCCAGTGGTTAGCGCGTCGACCTCACAGTGCAGAGGTCATGGGTTCCTGTGTGGAGTTTGCATGTTCTCCTGCGTGGGTTTTCTCCGGGTATTCCGGTTTCCTCCCACATTCCAACAACATGCATGGCACACTGATTGAAAACTCGAAATTGTCCCTAGGTGTGAGTATGAGGGTGGATATTTGTCTCTGTGTGTGCCCTGCGATTGGCTGGCAACCGGTTCAGGATTTCCCCCGCCTGCTGCCCAAAGACGGCTGGGGTAGGCTCCAGAACCCCCCTGACCCTTGTGAGGGAAAAGCGGTTCAAAAAATGGATGGATGGATGAAATACAAGGTGCGACATAAGCGGATTCGCATTGCAGGTTGCTACTCGAAATTCACATTTTGTTCCTCAATCAACACATCACTTCCAGTGTTTGCAAATATACTTGTGTAAATTATTAAACATAAAACTTCTCAGCAGAGTTATTGAGTTTGTTTGCTAAATTCCGTTACAAGTCAATGCAAGCGAGCATGTTATTTGCTTTTAATGAGCAGTGAAGCATTGCGTGCTTCGGAAAGCTTAATAGTACAAAAGGGACCTATTCAGAATGATGAAAGGGACTAATCCGAACAGCAACACACTTCCATGGATAAAATAAATAAATAAAAAAACATGAACAAACACAAACAAATCTTTCATTAGTTTAAACTGTTTGAATGCTGGTGTCAAACTCAAGGCCCAGGGGCCAGATCTGGGCCACCGCATCTATTTATATGGCCCGCGAAAGCACATCAAGCATGTTTAACTTCCATGACGCACGCTAAAATCGCTCCAAAACTTAAAAATTGTCATCTGCGATGAATGATAATGTTGAGAGATGCAAGGGTTTTCTTGTTACATTTTGAGTAACTCGATCAATAGCATTTGTGTGGTTTCACAGTCATAAAACTCCCAAGGGAAGCTGTAACTACTGTGTCCCGTGGTTTTGGTGGAAATTCGCATTTTTCATGTTTGCGCATTTTCACAATTTGTGCAGCTTCGCCGAACAAATTTGGGGAATGGTCTTGTCCTTTACATTTATAATCACATTGTTCAAAGAGGCAGAAAGAGCAAGTTTCAGTCTGGCATGAACATAATTGGTTGAGTGCTCAAAGTTGGGCCAATTTTTTTGGGGGAAGATAAAAGCATTTCTCGATTTAACAGTTGGTTTCCATCATGCAAGGTTTACAAGGTCTAAGTAACACCAACAACACTCTGACCGCAGTGCGTTTAAATCAGGCTAGACAGCAAAAGTAATGCGTCAAACAGCATTTCAATGAAAAGTACGCCATTTTAGCTTGCATCCACAAAAGCGAAATAAGACATTCACACGACAAGACAAACACATCGGCACATGCGCGCGCTATCGAGACATTGTAGGTAAATGGGATCGAAAAGCAGCACTGCATAGTGGGTAATGAGGGCTGATTGTTTGTGACGGCGCCGTACTAAGGCTGATTTCCCAGCTGAGGAACGAGGGCTTCGCACACATCACGACTGTCAGCAAAAGACAGAAAATGGGCCCGCAGCTTCAACGCTGCTCTGAAAAAAAAGACAGCCAGAGCCACTTCGCTTTTTAGCTTCAGACAGCACACGCGGGCAAAAAGCGGTGATGTGTGTATTTTAAATATTTGGTGAGGCAATTCAAGTCTATTTGCATGGAAATGTGCACTTGGGCGTTGTACAGTGGAGATGTAGGAGGAGAGGTGGCTGCAACGAAAGGGCAAGCACAGTCAATTACTGACTCACAGGCAGCATTTATGATGAAATTTGCATGACGGCTTGGCACATAATCAGAAATGTTCCTGATTGGCATTTTCCTCTGTACCATTTGGAGTGTAGCGTTATTATAAAGATTTATCTTCCATAAAAAGCCCATCATGTATATTGTGGCTTGCTAGAATACAGGTGTGAAATGTGCTGAAGAGATCACATTGGGAAAAGAAATCATTTCTTGTTGTTGCCTTAATACATTAAAAAATTAGCGGGATTGAGACCGACCCCTGGCACAAGTAAGTGATAATAATTAACGCACCTGATTTTTTTTTAAAAGACCACTATGTAGCAGTAAGGCACTACGTGAATCAAAGTCCTCAATTCACTTCAACATACAGTACAGTACTGTACGTCTTTGTCACTAATACGCCACAAGATGGCGGCAAAGCAATACTAATACAGTGGACCCCAAGATGTTTGCGAATTGGCATATCCATTTTTTATTTGGTTTTATCTATCTATCTATCTATCTATCTATCTATCTATCTATCTATCTATCTATCTATCTATCTATCTATCTATCTATCTATCTATCTATCTATCTATCTATCTATCTATCTATCTATCTATCTATCTATCTATCTATCTATCTATCTATCTATCTATCTATCTATCTTGCCCCCACCTCTGAAATATGTTTTTTCCACCTTGCCATACAGAACAGAAAATGGTACAAAAATGACTGCGCTACAGCAAATTGCTACATCAATATTGTGAAAATGTCCTCCGTCTCCCGCTCAGGTGGGTATGTTGAAAGGCAGGCAGGATGACAGAACGCAGGGTGCTTTCATTCACACACATATGGAGCGTTGTGAACGAAATATACTGTAGAAGTCAAGTACAGTATTGTAGAGAATTGCATGGATGACTTCATACATTTGCTATTTCATGTGGTGGCTATTTAAGGGCGTAAGCTAGTGATAGATTTATGCGGATGGAGAACTTTTCAAATATGCAAATGAATTTTGGGGGGAAGCCTTCAAATGTGTACTGTGGCAATTTGCTCTACCAGATTTGCAATTGTAGTCATTCACCAGGGAAGGTAGGAAACAGCACCTTTGATCCTTTTTGCGAAATACTGACATGGGAATCCCTCATCTCATTAATACTCTTTGACATATTTTCCCTGAAGGGGCAGTAAAGTTGTCGAGCGATTAAAAATTTAGCGGATTGATATGCCTGAACAAGGTGAACTTTTTTTGAGTCTGAGCTTTGGTAGCTAATTCTGTCATTGGTAGTGTTGAGTAAAACGAGCGGTGACAAAAACAGGATCGTTTTGAAAGGAGACAAAGAATGTATTGGTTTCACTTCCGACCGGGTCGAAAGAAATGAAGGTGTCCTGTGAACGGATGAGCGAGTGTCTGATTGTGATTGGACAGAGGAGTCACGGGGTGGGGCTTGTGGAACTGAAGACGACAGGGAGAGTAAGCGAGTTTGCGTACAGGCGGCGCGTTGACAACTGAAAAAAGTGACGTCATTGATTAACGACGCTAGCGTGGACTAGAAAATTCTAAAGTTATTCAACCGCGACCTGACGATACTACTCCGTATGCCGACGACGGTGTCTTTTTGGCGCGCATTCAAAATGTTTTCGATCCACCATGGAAAGGTTTCGTGATGCAGCCACTGACTCACAACAAAGCAGCTATTAATTCCCTAAAAAAGACTTTGAACAAACATCAAGACTAAGCCTCCCCCTGGCATCAAATCTTTCCCAGTTGAGCCCTGACACTTATCCTCGAAGAATGGCTCCTACAATACAGTCTCAACCGACATGTTTATGCAAATATGTCAGCAAATTTATTTCCAGTCATACTGGGATCTCCGTCTCCAGTGTAGCGTCTACGCCAGGTGTCAAACTGTCCTTGGACAGGCGACGAGGACAAACAAGGCGGACCGTTGTCACCATATGTCCCTCTGTAGTATCGAGAATCTCCATCCATTCGCTGTCATTTTCATATGCAGACAACAACAGCAGGCACACAGAATGCCAGTTATTTTTTTTATATGAATTTCCTCCCTGCGTTTGCTAACTTTGCCCAAACTTAGAAGCATCCAGCTTGCCGCTGACCTTGACACTCTACGCCTGTCGACATTGTCTAATCATCCTTTCGCCGGAGCGGCTTCTCACGTTCTCCCTATTGATTTTGGTCATTTTGTACCTGAACATTGTAATTAATCTGATTATGACAGTGTATGGGTCCAGTTCATTAAGCTGGCCCAGCTGTAACGGAGGCAGATGCCCACCGGGCCATAAGGATTCATCACGGAGCCACTGAGGCCTGAAGAACACATCACACAGGACAACGTGACGCACAAACAGGCACACAAACACGCAGAAAAAAAGAATCGCGTCATTCCCAAATTTTGACAACGTGACAAAACGGTATAAACAATGCCAATAACGCATATCATTTTTGCTTCAGATTTTGGAAAGGGCCCAGAAATACTTACGCTGCTTCCATTCAATGGTTTTTCTTTGTTATTTTTATCTGCCTCGGTAAGAGATTTCTGTACTTTTTCTACAAGTTGTTAAGAAACACTTTTTTTTTCTGCTTGTATCCAATATGGAGGGAGCCCATAATTTGAGCATGGTGGTCAAATGATGAGCCCGGTTTAAATCAATAGAACAGCGCACTCTTGGAAAGGCTTGTTTCATTTGACATTTTAAAAGGACGCATGTTTTCCTGGTCGGACAATAGAATGGGAGCTGTTGTTCTTTTGTAGTGCGCAAATTGTTTATCGACTTGGAACACTGACATCAAATGACCCTCACACGTTTCCAAGTCCTCCAGAGACGTCAGCGGGCTCCCTGTTCCCGTGTGTCAATACGAGATTCAGTCAAGAAAGGCGGGCTTATCAGTACTTGATCAATTTGTTCAACGTGAGGCGAGCAGTGCTTCTCTTCTATATGCATTTGAAAATTAAACTATGTTATTGGTTCTTCGTTCCAATAAAAAAAATAAAAAATAAAAAAATAAAACAGGAAGTGTAGATTCCAATATGGCCGCCCAGTAATGCTGAAGACTAATTGTGGCCCCTCCACCATTTACTCTGTAAATGTTTGCCCAGACAAAAGAACAGAACAGGCATTCTATGTTCGGATGATCATACAATCACATCCTGGTGACGAAATGACATCTTTACTATTCAAGCGACACCCAGTTGACCAACTGGACACCATTTTAGCCTCTCAATTAACGTGACTGGATGAACCTCTGAGTACAACCGTCATCGTTATCATATGAAAAAGGTTTTGAACATTCGATGCTTCCAACTTTGTGACAGCTTATTTCTTGCCAATCCTAAAAAGACACTTCCGGCATATACCTGTAATGGCGTATATCATTGAAAACAAAAATGACAAGCGGTTGTGTAACTTCACAATAGATGGGTGGGCAGGTGCTTCGCAGACATGAATATTTGAATACAAACAATTTAAACAATGTTCTATAATAAACGGAGTCCCCGATGGAGTTACTTTCCTATGGGGCCTTTGGAGCCTAAATGTGTACTTAATTCGCTATCGCAGTGTAAAAACCATGATTACAGTAAACATATGGATACAAAAGTATTGTATGCTATTAAAAAAAAACATTAAGTACGGTGTTGACTGAGCATGCCTTGTTAAGCCACGAAAGAAGGAAATGTTCTTCTTCCTGTCAGGCCACCTTGGGCAAAGTCATTGTTATTCGAATATATGCAGATCAGTTAGTAATTAAAATACCAAAGGGTTCGTTTTCCATTTCTCTAATTGTGTATGCATGTGAGCTTTGATTGGTCTCACACGCTCCACTGCAATTTAGCCAGGCAACCTCTTTGCTTTGCTTCAAGCACCTTAAATTCTCTTGCCTTTGCTTTTTTAATTTTTTTTTCCTGACTCCCCCCCCTATTTGTCACTCTCTCTCAGAGTAGTAACCAATGTAAAACAGCGTAGATGTGATTTCTCTACCTCGGCTGGAGACCAGCACCTCATCACAAACTGGTCTCGGCTGGGTTGTGTGAGCGAATCAAATCCTGGATGGCATGACTGAAACGAATTCAGCCGCCCAAGGGATACCGAGCCTCGCATTGCGGTCCTCGCCGTAAGTTCAGCTGGATGATTTGTATTCATTTTGGCCCGAAAGGACACTGAGAGCAATGGCTGGCTGCTGTGGTGTGTGAAACAAAATCTAAAATATGAACTCAAGCCAATGAGGCGTGTGCTTTTTGTCCACGGAGGCCTGCTCAGATATTACATCACCTTCTCTACCTGCAATATTAATTAAGAGACTTCTTTCCTGTGGAAGGTCAAGTAACTTTTTGGGGTTTTGGTTTGTCAGTGACTCTCTGGACTAAGAGCTGATGATGTCATCACCTCCACCGTCTCCGCACGGTGGTCGTGGAAAAATGTTTTTAAGTAATGACGTTAGCATGAGATAGGAATGTTTTCTATCTCGACTCAAGATGTTGAGGGTACCAATTTTTCAAATCTTTTATTCAGCCAAGGCACATACAGCACTGTATTTTACATTAATGCAGATGTAACATGTTTAACAAAAAATCATTTAAAATTGTTTACGCAGAGCAATGTCAATTATATGTTGGAAGGTTACGGAATTTATTCATCACCTTCAGACAAACGCCAATTAAAAGTTAAATGGAGAGCATGTCTGAAGGTTATAGCTATTCCTTTGCTCTTCGCCCCCTTGGTAAATCGCACAATTACACCAGACAGTTGGGAAGTCTGTGTCATATGCACCTTCTTTTTCCTTGACCACCTGCATCCTTCCATCTCTTTGTGAACACGGGATATCTTCACACTCGCGAGATGGAGAGAGGTGGAAAAGAAAAACAATTAGTGGCGCTGATGGAAGCCGTATGAGGTAATGAAATGGCGTATGTCATTGTAGCGTGTAATGGAGAGCAGTTTGAAGTTAATTGAGGGGAGATAGGACACTGGGCCACAGTCTGCCCGCGTATTGTAACGGCGCATGGAGCTTATCAGTGAGAAAATCACTGGACCCGATTCCTTATCAGACTGCAAATGACAATTATCTTGGTTTAACAGAGTAGATGGCCAGATCAGTTATTATCGTAATTAAATTCATAATCTTTTCATCCGTGGGCCGTGAATGGCCCCCATTCAAAGAGGACGGCTACAGAGAATCCATGCTCAACAAAAAAAAAAAATACTCTCTCTTCTATTAGTTGTATGTGTTTTTCAGAATCTAAATAATTATTTTGGTCCAATTCATTCCATTTGAATTGGATTTCCATCAGTGGCCGAAACTATTGTGGCTTGAAAAATAAGCTGCAAGTGACAGACGATAAATGGTGGGATGTTGAGGACCTTTACTGAAGGAAACAGAGTGCCACCTTCTGGTGAACAGGGGGATTGAAGCTTTTCAGGTACCACTCCGAACGTCAAAATGCCGCCGTGTGGCAGCAATAAATCATCCTTCAACCATTTTTGACAACGTACTTAAATTCAGAGGGAAGGACCTGAATTCGATTTTGGAGTTTTTTTTTTTTAAATGGACAGTGACACGGAAAAAAATGTCCTCATTAAAAAGAAAGATGAAGGCCAAAACAGGTTGCGTGTAATGTTCTCTCCACTTCAGACTAACAAAGACCAATTAACCGATATCTGCTGACAGTATTGCTCAACTCTGAACACCACAAAGAAGAGCGTTCGAAACAACCGTGACAAATTGGAAAGAATGAGGGAAAAAAATAGTATATTTTTTTAATTTATTGTGAATGTTTTAGCATGAGGGACAAATCTTTTTTCTTCTCTCTTGTTTAGGTTCATTTATGTATTACCATATTCTGACTAAGGAGGACAATTCTGTTTTCTTACTTTGGTTCACATTTTGTTTTTTAACAGGGACAACACACGTTTAATTTGACCTTTTTTATCTTAATTTTTTTCAGTTCAGTTTCCTTTTTTCTGTTTTGAACTAGTTGAGTAATGAATAGTAATAACAGTAATAATGATCATAAATGCAGGCTTCGAAATCCTAAATAACGAAGCCACTGTCTCCGCTCTTGAATACCTCATATACATAAACACACACACGAGGGCCAGTTCACTACCCGCTGTTATCTATCCAATGTGACCTTGACCCGCCACTCAGGCTGAGGATATCACTGGGTTGGCATCGAGCTTAGACAGAGGAAAACGAAAAGAGAAACTTCCTGTGAATCGTTCGAGGTGGTTCCATCGGGTATGAAGATTAGTCTACTTTTTGCCACAAAATTGTAGGGTGCAGGAGGCACCCTCTGTGCCCCAGAATGCCCAGCTTGCCACAGAGAGATGAAGCAAATTCCAATACAAGTGTATCGAGGATGTCTATGGCTGTAATCTATCTTACTCACTTTACTCTGTTTTAAGTGCAAACAAGATGTGTGTGTATGGGGGGTTCAATTCCATCATCTGTATTTTCATTCAGACCCAGCACTAAATATCTGGAGACAAAAGTCAGAATGATTTACCCCCTCCCCTCCATCTTTTAATGTCAAACCCAAACCTTTCCATAACAAAAACAAAATGAATTTGCTTCAGTGTTCCAATACTTTTGGAGGAAGGTGCAGAAGGAATAGTGCTAACTAAAGGCGAGTATCAAGCCAAAGTGACAACTGCATTGACCCCTTGTTGAGCAGAAACGCCCTCACGTCAGTGACAGACATTTTCAGACCCTTTTTAGCCTAATTCTTGAAAAAGAATAATATATATATATATATATATATATATATATATATATATATATATATATATATATATATATATATAAGAAGAAAAATATATATTTTTTCCTTCCTTTTCTTGAAAAAAGAAGAAAAAATAAATATATATATATATATATATATATATATATATATATATATATATATATATATATATATATATATATATATATATATATAAAAAGAAGAAAAATATATATATATATTTTTTTCAAGAATTAGGCTAAAAAAGGGTCTGAAAATGTCTGGCACTGACGTGAGGGCGTTTCTGCTCAACAAGGGGTCAATGCAGTTGTCACTTTGGCTTGATACTCGCCTTTAGTTTGCAATCTCTCCCGCCTTCAGTGGGCGAGGTTGATAACAAATGGCCCTTTTTTTTATTTGCTCAAGACACTCCGGATGTGTGCGAACAGCTGCAGGTTTATGGATTTAGTGGGATGTCATTAAGTGCAGCAATCGATTACTGTATTTACTGTCGAGTCATTATTGGGAGGGCTAAATTGTGGTATATGAATGTCAGATTCATCCCCCCTGGTAGTCACCAATCCTAATGTAACTTTTATACGTGATATCCATTGAATGATTGACACTTGGAGCCTTATCATCAGACAGGCAAACCCTTTCCAGTAACCCAACAGTACATAACACTGTACCAGTGTGACTGGACAATCTCACAATTTTGCTTGGGTAATGCTGCGCGGTACAGTATGTGCAATGCAGAGCAAATGAATAACCGAGTGTGACCGAACATTAACCAAGCCAAGAAAACGTATTTGAATCCCCTGTGCAATAGCTCAAGCGCACGATGGTAAATCTGCGTTATCTGTCGATAAATCAGCCGGCTGTCTCATTAGATAACAGCTGATTGGTTGCATCACCATCCCAAATGGTCCTTATGTGCTGTGAAAATATTTAAGATAGTGTAGTTAATCATACTGTAGATGTACAGCAGCGATAGCTGCTGTGCAGCTGCTTCACTTCTCTTCAAATAGACAGTTCCGATGTTTGTTTTTGGCTTGCTCTCCCTGTTGACATACTGGCTGGAGTTCTGGAATGTAAAAGGTGGATGTTTCGCTTATCTCTCTGCCCACCCGCGGTTGCACGATGGCGTGTTCAGCGAGATACGTTAAATTTGGTCGGCCATACAGCACACGTGGTTGTTGTTGTTGTCTTTTTTTTAACATTATCCGGACAAGAGCACAAAACTGCTTTGTGAATTTAAATTCAGGCTCAATTGTCTCGTGTTTTGATAGGGTTGATGATGGATTTGATGATTTGTTCATATTTGACCTGAAAAACATCTCAACTCATGAAAACTAAAGAACAATTGGCAGATGCATAAAATAGCACCAATTTATTTTATTGAAACTGCTTATACGTCAACAATGTCCATCAAGTGATTAGTAGCTTTTTTTCTTACGCTGAGGGGAACTAAATGTTTCATGCGCTCCGTCATCCCGGTCATCTTGATGTCGTCCACGTTGTCTCCTCGATGACCTCTTTGAGAAAGACGAAAAAAAAATCACATGGAGGAAAAGTAATAAAACTAACTCAAATAATGTTACTAAATTATGACCATGGTGTTCTCTTAATTATAGATACTCCACTAATTCTTGTTTCATGCCCGACAATGTTTTGGGGTATAAATTGGTGGCAGAGGGCATCTGGATTTCAAACTATGCGTACTCTAAATCACGTGTGTCAAACTTCTTTTTGTCGTGAGCCACGTTTTAGTTACCATTTCCATTGGAGGGCTGTTATGACTGAAACCAAACATAAAAAGTCAAGAATAATGGTTTGTTCAAGTATTGTTTAAGTTACTGTCATGAGAGGTTTGGTTCCAAGAAAATGCTAACAATATCTCTCTTATTCGTTACATATAAAAATTGTAAATTTTGGTCGAGATTTTCATGAGCATCAAGCAAAGTTGACCTGCTTGATTTGCTTCCGCGGGCCACATAAAATGACGTGGCAGGGCCGGATCTGGCCCCCTGGCCTTGAGTTTGACACCTGTGTGCTCGAAATGAATTTGATAAGGCTCGCAAACTTTCATGAAAGAAGCACCGCCAAAAAAAAACAAACTAAAAAAAACCTCAAATAAATCAGTGGGACTACTATTTATTTATTTTTTTTAATCCAGAGGAATCCATTAACTCTTAAACCATTAGATGATCTTTTTTTCCCAAATGTTTGGCCAACTATTTTCAAGCATTTCTTCACCTCTGTTTTTTTATGGCCTAGCAACACGAAAGCACCGACCTTATCTATTGCCATTTCCTGTAACTGTGTCGCAGCTGTCGTCAGTGGCAGGACCCAGTCCTTTGTCTTCAACCTGTTCTCCCCACCCACCGCCACAGTTACCTGGTTCAAGCGGTGGGCTATAAAAACCTGATGCCCTGTGCGCTCTCCGCAGTGTGACACAAGGGAGGTTCTGTCTTGGCAGTGGGAAAAGGTCACATTTATTCATCTGTGTTCCCTCAAAAACCAAGTCAGTCCTCATCATCCCTTTCGGAAGATCGTCAAGGTGAGAGTATTAGCGACGGAAGAGCTGGCGTGAAGGGATCAGCCATGCTTGGAGGCTTCCGCACAGATTTGTTGGTCACAGTGACGCTTATCTTTCTAACTTGGAGTGGAACTCATTGCAGGTAATAAATTCAACGTCACGCTCTTTCACTTAAGCTAGCGTGTTTTTATTTTATTTTTTATTTTATTGGCAAAAGATCATTTGTAATAAAGGCTTTAATAGATTTGCAATTTTTATTAGGGCAGAAAATGACATGTCATCCATTAAATTACCCAACCGGAGAAGAGATTCAGGTATGAGGTCATTGCTCTGATTTTTCAAAACTTCATAACCACGATTTCAAAAAAAGACGTGCAGTGCATTTATTCCGTTTTTTACTCTTTGGCAGAATACGTCACACAGTGTTCATTTAGCAAAAGTGCCGACGCGGCGTGCAACTGGGCAACGAGACACTACGGATCGGGTAAGAAAGATAACATCACGAGGGACGACTGTCACTCAAGATCATTTTGACATCAGGATCAGTTCTTCCTAATCGCTGGAAACCGTGCGCAAACTTTTAACTGTTGAGATTCGTTTGGACGACCATTCCTTAACTTAATACTGCATCACCCTTCAGGAATGTGTTTGTGGGCGATCAGTCCACAGCTCCATTAGCCTTGGACAAGTTTATGTGAAGAAAACTTTCATCATGCTGTCTTTGGGACACTGGAGCAAGAGAGTCCACATCGACAACTCTGAAAAAAAAAATTGCAGTCAATGAATATTACATGACTGCAGATGTGCTTCTTGTTTTATTGAAACACCAACCAGCTCGGGATGGTTAGCCTTTATTTTGTAATCAACCTGATGATAGAAAACAAAAGTTCTTCTCTAAATTGCAGAGGCATTTTTGCACATTTATTGTCAGCGGGATATTTTTATTGGATTATTTTTAATGAGTCATAAAAGCATGTGTGGATCATCTGACTGCCTTTTCACCTGCAGATACGACAACGCTGGATACAATAGAAAGCGATGTGCTGGATCAAGGCGAAGCCTGTCTTGAGTTCTGGTACTTGGCCCCTCCTAATGCTTTGAAACTTCGAGCTGTGCTCAAAAGCACCACAGGAACCGTCACGGAAATCTGGATGGCGCCCGACCTGTCACGAGATTCTTGGCGGCAGGTTTTTGTGCCATTAAACATCATTGAGTCCGGGACAAAGGTAAGAAGAAGAGTTTCAAACAATGTTCATTGTTTGGTAATATATGCAAGACAATGTCAACAATTGTCTTTTAACTAGGTTGTCCTTGAAGCACTCCGAACTGTGTCCTTGGAGAATGGGGTCACATTTAACAGCATTGGAGTAAGGAGAGGCTCTTGTGGTGAGTACTGTCTGGTTTTATGGTCAATAATAAACTAGTTTTGGTCCCACTAATCAATACTATTGTGTGAAGGTAAACACTGATGGACATGACAGGTTATACGTGACAGACCTGGTCGTTTGTTAACATTTGTCACTTACCGGTCAGTATTACTGAAACCAAACATCCATTTTGCTTCAGTACGTTAACAAATGTCTGTTTCAGTCATTTCAAGAATTATCGGTAACAAATTTTCATTCAAAATGCGGTTCAGACCCTAAAAATGCCTCAACGTTAACACGTCGTCATCTACTTGGAGCCGGTGTATTCAAAGTGATCATTTATTGGGTCTCATCTCCCACAGGACCCCAGTGTGATCCACACCAGGAGATACGGACGGACCGGTCCACTCTCTGCGTCTGCTCAGACAGGCAGCTTTACTGCGCTCCCTCTCCGTGTCCCAAGGGTCAAAGCTGCAATCCTCAAATACGAAGCCCCAGGGAGGTGTCCAACACCGGGATGTGTACTATACATAGCAACACAGACTGCAGCACCTTTGATGGAGTGTTATTCCGCTTCATGGCCCCCTGCAACTACATCCTGGCCAAGACCTGCTCTTCCTCTGAGGCTTTGTCCACCTTCAGCGTGGAAGTGCTCAGTGACCATGATGGGAATTCATCACTTCCAGCTGTGCAGCAAGTCGTCGTGACTGTGGGGAATGACAGAGTGTCTCTTCTGAAACGGCAGACGCACAGAGTTGTGGTGAGTTGCCGTGGTAAGACCAAAGTACAGTAACTGATTTATAGAATCTGTGCTGTGATACCAAAAAACAAGTCAGGGTATGACTAAATACAAATGAAACGAATTCGCCAGGAGGAGATAAAACAGTGGTATGGACATACAGCTCACTAAGCAGAAGCGTCAGAGTTCAAAGAGCGCCGGGTTAGCAAATTCCATCAATTTGAATGACTTTCCTTCAAGCAGAACCCGAACACGTTTCAATTATTTTGTGAGCAGAAAATTACTGGTTGCAATGGAAGGGGAATTTAATTCATGGTTCAGCTGCGTTGAATCATTGATTCAGTTAAGACACTGGCTTCTCAATAACGATGCAATGGTATTGTGTCCTGTTCATGACTTCTCATTTTTGCGAGATTAAAAAATAAATCAATAAATTAACGTACAAATTGAGCAGGTTGTTGAATTGAGCTGCCATATTACTTTGAGTATCATTATGACTGACGAGAAATAAATATCAAAATGATTTTGTCCTTTTAGGTCAACGGGATCTGGAGGAATCTTCCACTCAGCTTCAGGAGTAAGACTATTAAAATCAAGAGTAACCAGGCAGCTGTTGTACTTGAAACCCGCTTTGGCCTGTCCGTGTCATACGACAATGCGGGTGATGTACATATATCGCTGCCAAGCGTTTACTCTGAGAGAGTCTGCGGCTTATGTGGGAACTTTAATCATCTCCAAGAAGATGACTTGAGAAATCCTGACGGAGCACCCGCACACGATGCCACAGATTTGGCTAACAGTTGGCAGAGCGGGCAAACAAACTCCACCTGTGACACAATTCTAGTTCCTCATCAGTGTGACCCTGTGGAAGAGACCGAGTATGGCAATGAGCTGAATTGTGGGGCCCTCCTCTCCAGTACTGGGCCGTTTGCAGCATGCCGATCCTTTCTGGGAGCTGAAAGCTACTTCAGGGGATGTTTGAACAAAATGTGCTCCGCTCACGGTGACCCCTCGGTGCTCTGTGAGACATTGGGGAAGTACGCCGACACCTGCGGGGATGCTGGAGTCGCTCTGCCTGCGTGGTGGAACTCTACAATCTGCCGTATGTTACTTCATTGCCTCAATTGCTCTCACATCTGTTGCAATAAACAGGATGAAATTGATGACAATAATAAAAAGATGACGGTTAAAGGTGTGGTATCTCTTTCTGTCCCACAGCTCCACAGTGTGGTGAGAACAGTCATTACAACTCGTGTGCTAAGGGATGTCCCGACGTGTGCTCCGGTGAAGACATCCTGGGATCTTGTGGAAGTTGTGAGGAAAGGTGCCAGTGCGACGAAGGCTTCAAACTCAGCGGGGGCAAATGTGTTCCAGTAGAGGAGTGTGGGTGTTGGCATAAAGGCAAACACTATGAAGTAAGACAGATGGATGAATCAAACCAGTCTACAGTGGTACCTCTACTCACGAACGTCTCTTCAAACGAAATTTTCAAGTTACGAAACGGCTCAAAACGAACATTTTGCCGCTTGTTGCGAAAAAAAATTCAAGATATGAAAGGAAAAAAAATACAGTTTGGGCTGCCATTCGCAGCTCCGAGTTTCTTTGAACGCAACATACTTAGAGCTGCTCTGCCTTGGCTATTACCGAGCATCATTCTGGCATCCCATTGGCTGAGAAGGACTTCTACCGAATGTGTGGAAGTGTGTCGATCAGGGATTCTTAACGTTGTTAGAGGTACCGAACCCAACCAGTTCATATGCACATTCACCGAACCCTTCATTAGTGGAAAAAAAAAAAATATATATATATATATATATATATATATAAAAATATATATATATATATAAAAAAATATATATATATATATATAAAATAAAAAAATCCTCATCTCACCCCTCGGGTGGTGTCCGTCCCCATTCAGCTCGGGTCCTCTACCAGAGGCCAGGAAGCTTGAGGGTTCTGCGCAGTATCCTTGCTGTTCCCAGCACTGCACATTTCTGGACTGAGATGTCTGATGTTGTTCCCGGGATCTGTTGCAACCACTCATCTAATTTGGAGGTCACTGCCCCGAGTGCTCCGACCACCACAGGCACGACTGTCACCTTTACCTTCCAGGCTCTCTCCAGCCTATATATATATATATATATATATATATATATATATATATATATATATTTTTTTTTTTTTTTTTAATTCAAGACATACAAAAGGCATTTATTAAAAACTGAAAAAATGTAAACACAAATAGTATAAGGTATATGTTGGTGCACAAAACGAACCCGCCAGTGATGGCCAAGCGGGCATGTCATAACTAATTGACATGTTGACTTAGGTGTGTCTTAACCTCCATGGCAGAGGCTCCGTCGAACCCGTGAGAGTGATTCACCGAACCCCAAGGTTTCGATCGAACCCGGGTTAAGAACCACTCATGTAGATGGAGAGATATGTGTTTATGCAGCGTCCTCGTCAAAATGTTCTAGTTCAGTAATTTCTTCCAGAAGCAATTAATTTCGTAAGTAGAGGTCCCACTGCACTTGCCTACCATCACAGACGGCTATTGATTCTCACAAATCTTTTTGCAGAGAGGCCAAACGGTCTTGGAAGGAGAGTGTTTGCAGCTGTGCCAATGCATGAGTGGCAATAATATCCAGTGCACTAAAATACAATGCGCCAGAAGTGAAGTTTGTAAAGTGGAGGACGGGGTCAAAGGATGCTTCCCCATCAAACCCGCCACCTGTAGCGTGTATGGCGATCCGCACTATGTCACATTTGACGGGATGGCGTATGACTTTCAAGGAGGATGCAGTTACACACTGGCTACCACGTGTGGAGCAGGGAGCTCAGTCCATTTCACGGTGACCGGTCACAACATGCATCCTCCGCTGCATAACTTCACCCGGTCCAAGCTGGATGCTGTGACTCTACAAATTGAGGATTTGCACCTCACATTGAATCAGAGCGCCAAAGTCTATGTAAGTAAGAACCACATCTGAGTAGTTTTGCCTTTTTTTTTCAGTGCTCAAAAGTGACCTTTTTAGATATAATGAAAATTTTATTTGGAGGAATATAGTCGCTGTGAAACGCAACAAGAAATTCAAGAGTAGTTGTTCAGTTGGTGCAAACCAAAAAGTCTACCTCTTCCTCACCTACATGATGAGTGCCTGCTTGTAGGGCTGCAAAAAATATGAATCACAATTATTAATCAAGTCACGGTCATTCAAAGGATCACTTATTTTTGGCTACAAAACAAGAAAATGAATGGCTGTTTGTCTCTATATGTGCCTTGGGATAGGCTCCAGTTTTCCACACCTCTGAAAATGCTTAGCGGTGTCGAAATGGATAAATAAATGTCACAAAAATACATTTAGAAGAAGAAGAAGAAGAAGGAAGTTGCTGCGAAACGCTTCGAGGAGACTCCCAGTTGACCCATTTGACTTCTCCTTAAGCTGCAAGCATCACAATACGGTGTAGGAAAACACAAATTGTGCAAGATATCACAAAAGTATGTTTTTTTTTATCTCTTTGTCTCTTCAGGTCAATACAACTTATGTCAGACTGCCTTATTCCATTGCCGCCTCTTATGGGTCTGTCTGGGTTTACAAGAATAACAGCTACGTTGTGTTGGAGACAACCTTTGGACTAAGAATGGTGGCCGATGGGCAGAACAGGTTCTTCTTGCAGGTGGATGACAGCTACAAATATCAACTGTGCGGCCTGTGCGGTACCTACTCTGAACAGCAGGATGATGACTTCATCAAGCCAAGCGGCCAAAATGCCTCAGACCCATTTGAGTTCGCCGATAGCTGGAGGGCCCCGCACAATAACGAGTGAGTTATTTTACTTTCGAACATCAAGCCAACAGCCTTGTAATAATAAATGTAATAGTCATCGCCATTGATCCTTTCCTCCCAAGATGCGTTTCCCATCCAGATGATCCCCAACGCTGTGAAAATGAGGAAGAGGAGAATGAGGCTTTCACTGAGTGTTTCGCCATCCTCGGGGCTCCCTTCAAGCCCTGCCATGAAACCATTCACCCAAGCGTCTACATCAATAGTTGTGTTCATGACTATTGTGCCACAAGTGGCAACCAACACACCTTGTGCGAATCACTTCAGTCCTATGCAGTTGCTTGCCGTGTGGCAGGAGTGGCGCTACCCGATTGGCCGACAGGTTCAGCCTGTGGTGAGTTATGTGCGGCCTGATCATGAGCACGGTGGGGCCTGGAAAAAAAATAATTCTGTGTTCTGTACAAAATGATGAGATCAGAGTTTACAACCATAGTGTATTACGATGGGAGTTTCTTATTTATGTTTTGACCTTTTCAGCCGAATCCCAAACGACAGAAAATCCTCCAATAACTCCACCCTCTCCAACTCTTCCATCACAAACACCAGAGCCTGCTTGTAAGACATTTCAGTTCTTCAGTCATATAGTCCAATTATTCATTTTGCAAGAAATATTTCTACATTTGCATAGTTGTGAAAACTACCATATTCTATATAGAGCTGGATGAAGTTAAAATTCAATTTTCTTTGCCATTGTAATATTCCCAGAGTGAAGTTGAATTCTCGTAGTTGCTAACATTTCTTTCCCCATAGCGTGTCCCTAAACTGTGACTTTGAGAAAAATGTGTGTGGCTGGCAGCAACTCATACAGGACACCTTTGATTGGACGAGATATTCCGGTGCCACCCCAACAATCGGAAGCGGGCCAAATCACGACCACACCACTGGCGGTAAAACCCGATGTCCGCATCATGCATCCCGGATGGTTTTTCATCAACTTTTCACGACTGATCACCTCTGTGATTGTCCTTCTAGGGGGATTCTACATGTACATTGAGGGCGACAGTGTAACGCAAGGAGACCCAGCTCGTCTGTTGAGCTCGGAGTGCCATTACAGTGGCCCGGTCTGCCTCCAATTCTGGTACCATATGTACGGCTCTGCCACAGCCATGGCCCTTAATATGTACCTGCTCCAAGGAAATATAGCTACCAAGATATGGTCCTTAAAAAACAACCAAGGGCAAGAATGGCATCTAGGACAAGTCGATATCGATGTCTTCAGTCCTTTTCAGGTTAGCCTTGCACAATGTGTGGATTCTCTGTTGATTTTTATCCAAAGCTCTTTGGCCTTACTTTGGTTATTGTCTTATACTGACCGTAACAGATCATTGTGGAGGGCATCAGAGGCTCCGATGCTCTATCAGATGTGGCAATCGATGACATTTCCATCCAGTTCGGCTCTTGCTCAAGTAATCAATGATTCATACAAAAATGCATCTTGTGGTGTTACAATTAAAACGCCAGTAGATCGAGTTTTCACAGTTATCTAACTCTTTCTTTAGGTAGTCTGGGAGTTGGAACGAGACCTCCCTTAACTACAGAAGTAGTTCCCTCCGACCCAGGTTAGTTCACAGAAAGTTAAACTTAACGCAGACGTGCTAGACTGTTTTACCTTTTTTAGACCATTTTTAGAGGTTTGGTTGGAAGGGCGGAGGTCTTTCACCCCCCCCCAACATGCACGTGTGTACTCACCATTGTAGTTCTCCCCATCTGCAGTAAAAAGCACTCCTGGCGCTCAATAGCGATCTGTCATATCCAACCTGCCCATCTTGCACATGTATCACACATTCTGTCCTTTTCATCAACGCCAGACGTGAATTCACCTGGACAGAATGTTGACCGATCAACGCAAATTTTATCATTGCTCTCCTTCGTAAATCCTTCACCAGCGGCCGCTGCTATCCTGCCTGCGTGAACAAATGCACTCATCAGTCACATGATGTCAGGAGCTCTATTGCTGGCGCATGTTGTGGAATTATTTGTTTTTGAAAGAGGGGCTCGGGAGGGTGGGGGGGTCATAGTAGGAGTATGTTTTCAACACTTTTTTTACACACTATGGAGACAATATAAGGAACATTTATAATATAGTTTTGAATTTAGTATTGATAGGTTCATTGCCAAAATGTGGTGGCAAGGCATGTTTCAGGACACTAAACCCGGAATCATATATTTGAGGATTCATTGAAGTAGCCCATTTTTACACCGTAGGGCTACTGTTACTTTTCTCTTGCAGTTTGTAGCCTGAATTGTAGCTTCGATCGGAATTTCTGCGCTTGGAAACAGATGATGACAGATGCTTTTGACTGGACATGGCAAAGTGGTTCTACGCCGACCCTAATGACGGGCCCCTCCTCTGACCACACTGGAGGTAAGATATTGGATAAACCAACCATACAACACAGAGATGAAGACCTTATTAGACAAAAGTTTGATTTCTCTTCTCTAGATGGTCACTACCTCTACATTGAGGCCAATACCGTGTCACATGGCGATACAGCTCGTCTCATCAGTTCCGAATGTGCTGCCTCCGGTTCCCATTGCTTGCAGTTCTGGTACCATATGTACGGCTCGGCCGATACTATGGGACTCCATCTATATTTACTGCAGGACAAAAAGGCTGATGCCATTTGGTGGAAAAGGAATGATCAAGGAAATATGTGGCACTTGGCTCAGGTGGACCTGACAGTTGCAGGAGCTTTCCAGGTCAGTCATCTCCGTGACATAATTTCAGCCAGTAGTTCTGTAGTCATAGAATATCAGCAGTTCCAGACATTTACCCCCCCCTCCCCAAAATAACCCATTGTTTTTCCTTTCTAAGATCATCATAGAGGGGCGCAGGGGCTCCAATAAAGAATCTGATGTTGCAATAGATGATGTAACACTTTACCATGGACAATGTTCAGGTGTGGGAAAATAAATAAATAAATATATATATATATATATATATATATATATATATGTATGTATGTATGTACACACACACACACACACCTTGACAGTATTATACAGGGTATTCCAAATGTCTTGGGCACATTTTGACATTGAATATCTCGGAAACTATTGAGGAAATAAAAATGATCTGGTAAATTCAGAAATTTTTACATGGAATGTTCAAAGATGTTCAATGTGAGCACTATTGGTCACACGACACACATCAAGCCGATGGTCAAATTCTTGCCAAACGCGTCCCAGCATTGCATTGTCAATGGTTGCAACAGCTTCTGTTATTTGTGCCTTCAGCTTAAAGCATAAGCACCCCTCCATTATGAATTTACCATGCCATCTCACTATGGACTTCCTCTCTGGTGGCTCCTTTCCGAACTTTCTGCGAAATGCACGTTGAACAACAGTCCACGATTCAGTTTTTGCAAATTCAAGCACACAAAACGCCTTTTCTGGTTGAGTGAACGCCATAAATGGGTCTGAAAAGAAATTAAAAAATCAGTAGCCTTACTTACGAAAAACTTAATGTAATTAGCTTTAAAATGGCACGACTTTTATCTTACTACCTACTTCATAGTTAAGGAGATATGGGGACTTCAACTGTGCCCAAGACTTTTGGAATACCCTGAATAAAACAAATAGGTCACCTTGGTCAGCAATTATAACTTATTGTAATTATATATTTAGAGCTAAGAGGTGGCATGACAATAAACCCTCCCAAACCTGAGGGAAATGTCACCGCCCTTCCAAGTGTCACACCTGCTTTAGTGACTGAGCTTCTTGCGTTGAATGTTACAGATCGATTCCCTGTTACATCTTGGCCCCCTGTGGCAAATGCCACAGAACATCCTGTCATTGAAGCAACGACTAATTTGATGATTGATGATGATGCACAGAACAGACCACCACAGTCAGGTACAGTGATTGGTCTGTCCTTTTCCATGAAGTTTGTTTTTCTAAACTTGTTTCTGGATTCATTTACCAATCACGTAATCATTTCCGACTTTCCAGAATACCAACTCAACTGTAATTTTGACAAAGACCTATGCCAATGGGAGCAGCTGGTTACTGATGCATTTGACTGGACACGTCAAAGTGGCTCAACCCCTACCCTCCTGACAGGGCCCTCTTCAGATCACACCACAGAACGTAATTCAACCATTTGAGTAATGATGCAGATATAATAGATAGATTTAATAGTTAGTGAAAATAATTACACAAAATGTCAGATGGATTCCAACATCAGGCACGCCCATTGGTACCAACTCCCTTGTACTTCAAGGGTGTTTGTTTTTTTGAGCTGTTCTCAATTGGCCAAGGACAAAAATTGTTCATCTTTTACATATACTGCACACAGTCGAAACTCGTTTCAACGTACCCCGTTTACAATGTTTTCACCCCTATAACGTTCACATTTCAAAGTCCCGATTTCAGGTAATTAATTTTCCATTTGCCGATTTTGCTTACACCGGACGCCTTTCTAACGTACACTTTATAATGACAACCAGATTTTTCCCACAAAATAGTGAAAAGGCCTTCGTTACGACAAACCGTGGGAAGCTAGCCGCCGCCCCATCTATCAGAAGATGTCATCATTTATACATAAGAGCAGCATGGCAGTTTGAAGATAAACTGTAACAGCATATTTTTCATTCATGATGTGACGAGTGAACTAATAAAACTCTTGTGTCATAATCCAGATGGCCACTATCTTTACATCGAAGCCGACAGCGCATCACATGGAGACACAGCTCGTCTCATCAGTTCAGAGTGCTCTGCTTCCGGTCCTCAATGTCTGCAATTCTGGTACCATATGTCCGGCTCGGCCGACACTATGGGCCTCCATCTATATTTACTGCGGGACAAAAAAGCGGATCCTATTTGGTGGAAGAGGAATGATCAAGGAAATATGTGGCACTTGGCTGAGGTGGATTTGACTGTGAAAGGAGCTTTCCAGGTAAACTTCGACCACGTAAACATTGTGTTTGCCATTGATGTCTCAATACGGATTAGCAGCCTACGATTTAGCAAATAAGAAATTAAAAAACGTGTTTTCCCTTCAAGATCATTATTGAGGGGCGCAGAGGCTCCAATGAAAGATCAGATGTCGCCATCGACGATGTGACGCTGTACAGTGGCCATTGTTCAGGTCTGGAAAAATGCCACAGAATACACATATGATGCTCATATCAAAGACCGGCCATTTGAAATTCCAACATCAACCTCTGTCTTTAGAGCTAAGTGGTGTGGTGACGACGCACAATCCCAAACCTGAAGGAAATAATACTATTCCTTCAAGTATCGCAACGCCTGTGACTGCAGTCACGGAGCTTCCAGCAGTGAACGTTACGGATCAACTCCCTGCTACAGCTTGGCCACCTGTAGCAAACGCCACAGTCGCTGCTGTCACTGAAGCAACAACAAATCGAATTATGAATGACAATTTTCCTGAAGATGCACAGAACAGAAGACCACCTCACTCAGGTACAGTGATTGATGTGTCGCTTTCCTTGTACCTTGGAGTTTTGTCATTATTTTATTCTATACTCATAATTCATTGACTGTCAATAATGTCCCATGTCTGACTTTCCAGTGTGCCAACTCAACTGTAATTTTGAGAACGATCTATGCCAGTGGAAGCAGCTCGTCACTGATGTCTTTGACTGGACAAGACTAAGTGGCTCAACCCATACACTCATGACGGGGCCGTCCTCAGATCACACCACAGGACGTAATTAACCTTTTAACTCATTCAAAGTAAAGTTTAATTCATTCTTTTAATTAGGCCAGAATGTTATTCATGATAATTACAGAAGCCAATTACAAAAGTCGGGCACGCCTCTCAGTACAAAGTTCAACAATGGTGACGCGTTTCCTTTTGAGTGAGCAACATGTTACCAAGGACACAATTGTTATTTTTACATATATTACATATCGAGTATTACATTTGTGCGTCGTCAAAATAGCCTTTGGAAGATGCTACTTGTTTGACCAAAGCCTGAACTTTGCTGACAAAACAATAATCCAGTGAAAGTGTTGGTTTTGAATGAAATGGAGCCACCACTAGTAACGAAACAACAATTGAGCATTAACACATGAGAGGAATTGAGGTTGTACTCAACCTGATTCAGTCCCTGGTCCATGAAAGCTTTCTAAAGTAAAAGCAGATGTTTGCAAATTTCATGACACACAAAAGATAATCAGTCTGCTTTCATGAAGGACGACAGAAATCGGAGAATAATTACTGTTGAGAGGCTGAATGAAGTTTTAGGATTTGGAACATTTTAAGTTCAACGATGGCTCTACACGATTACAAAAATAGTTGTCGATGAATTTGATAATCAATTAATCGCACATTAGTGCACTCTGACACCTCTAAAAATTAAACGTGCGCCATCTGCTAAAAGCTATCATCACTTTAAATAAACAGCACAGCAGATGGATTCCCTATGAAATCATATTCTTCGTTAATAATGTGAAGAGTTAACTAATGAGATGCGTGTGTCGTAATCTAGATGGCCACTACCTTTACACCGAAGCCAACGGCGCGTCACTTGGAGATACAGCTCGGCTCATCAGCTCCGAATGTTCTGCCGCTGGTCCTCAGTGTCTGCACTTCTGGTACCATATGTACGGCTCGGCTGAAACGATGGGCCTCCATGTCTATTTGCTCCAAGACAAAAAGGCTCAAGCTATTAGTTGGACCAGGAATAATCAAGGGAATATGTGGCGTCTGGCCCAAGTTGACTTCACCACAACTGGATCTTTTCAGGTCGGGAAAATCTAACTCAATAGTTTCAAGTGCATGTTTACCACAAAAGTGCTAAGAGGAGAATTAAAATGTGCTTTTCATATTAGATCATTTTTGAGGGTCGACGAGGTTCTAATGAGCAGTCAGATGTGGCCATAGATGACATTTCCCTGTACAGTGGGCGCTGTTCAGGTAATCGTTTACTTCAACCGACAATCTGCTTAGGTTATAATCGGTGTCGCTGATAAAAAAGTGACTCGTTTTGCAGACCTGACTGAACCTACTAGCCCTGCATCCATGACAACTCCTTCAGTTACAACAGAAGGTTTTGAACCTCCGGCAGGAAACGTATCAACGACACAACCACCAACATCTACAGTAAAAACAACAACACACATAACCGATTATGAAACAATCACACCGACGACAACTCCAAATTCCAATGCGAATGCCTCAATCGAAACCCCTGCCACGACCACCACAATTGAACCTCAGCCAACCGTCACAGCTCTCCCATTATCAACCGACCACCCAGTTGACGAAGAAACCGAAGATCCGGGACCCGAACCAACAACTGAAGAAGTGACGCCACCCATGACGTACCCTCACACCACAACTAGACGCACACCTCTAACAACAGAAAGCTTCGATCCGACAACTGGATCACACGCAGAAACTCCAAACAAAACTCCACCAGTAACAGTCGACGAAGGAACCGAAGATCCGGGACCCGAACCAACAATTGAAGAAGTGACGCCACCCATGACGTACCCTCACACCACAACTCAACCCACACCTCTAACAACAGAAAGCTTCGATCCGACAGCTGGATCACACGCAGAAACTCCAAACAAAACTCCACCAGTAACAGTCGACGAAGGAACCGAAGATCCGGGACCCGAACCAACAATTGAAGAAGTGACGCCACCCATGACGTACCCTCACACCACAACTCAACCCACACCTCTAACAACAGAAAGCTTCGATCCGACAACTGGATCACACCCGGAAACTCCAAACAAAACTCCACCAGGAACAGCTGGACCTCCATCAACCACGAGTTCTGAACCTCAGCCTCCAAACGCAACAAATGTACCACAGTCGACAAAGACCCACAAACCACAACATCCAAATGCATCTCAACCGGTGACAAGCGGTAGACCACAGCCCCCAACGACACCTGAATCGAGTGAGTATGAACTTATTGAGAGACTCGGAACCTTGCAATAACCTACAGTCAATACCATCAACACAATACGTTTTACATGTGCAGCATATTACACTAATAAAGACGCTCTGAAGAACTTAACCCAGTGTCAGCAAAAAATAATTCCTGTACGACAAATTGTTGGCATGGCTCTTCAACGTATTACATATAAACTAAATACCGTGCTGCACTTGGATTACTTTTCCAATCTTTCTCTCTGTCAGCAGCACCTCCCTGCCAACGGAATAGTCATTACAGCGCTTGTATCCCGGCCTGCGGTCCGACCTGTAGATTTTTGAACGGTCCACCGCATTGTAACGACAGCGGGGTTTGCGAGCCGGGGTGCGTGTGTGACGACGGCTATGTGCTGAAACGAGGAGTTTGTGTGCCGATCCGACAATGCGGATGCGTGGACAGAGACGGCAATAAGTACACGGTAGGTGACAATTCAGAATTTCACTGAATCAGTTGGCTTCATGTGCACGACTGTTACTTTGCTGGTTTGGCGTTGTTTCAGTTGGGACAAGTGTGGTACACCAAACACTGCCGTCACAAATGTAGATGTGAGAAGGAAGAGGACGCCGCGGGGATTGAGTGTGATGAAGAAGAGTGCGACGGAAATGATGTTTGCCTTCAAAATGAAGAGGGGCATTATTACTGCCAGAAAACGGGTAGGGTGAATAAATTTGACGCATCAGAGCTGGCCATACATTTTGTATTTCTAAACAATTCAAAATATTGCATTTATGACACACAACAGGTTTTGATGAGTGCAGAATCAATGGAGACCCCGGATACAGGACCTTTGATAACATGAAGCATGACTTTGAGGGAGAACACTCCTATGTGCTGGTCCGAACCAGAAACTTGCCCGGTAATCTCCAGGATGTTTACATAGAGGGCATCAATACACCCGATGATGATGATGATGATGATCAAAGTAGTGAAGAAGAAGACGACGACGAGGATGAAATAAACGATCATGAAGAACACCACAGATTGCAAAGTCTCAAGATCAAAGTGTACAATCACACTGTGGAATTCAAGAAGCTTAAGAAGTTGTTTGTGAGTTTCCAGGGCATTTAAAATTATGTATTTGATATTCTTGGATGATTTGTTGTTAATGGTTCAAAAGTTGTGATTCTATTTCCCTGCAGGTGGATGGACGGAGAACTAAGACACCTGTTTCACCCTCGCTTGGTCTAAACATTAGGAAGCATTCGTCTCACATTTATCTCACTACCGACTTTGGTCTTTCCGTCAAGTTTGATGGACACAATGACGCAGGTGATTATTACTATTATTTTTTTAAATTCCCCCAGCCCCCTTTGAAACTACCAACAATCTAACCGCTTTGACATTGGTAGTTGGTACGGCTGGACAATCCTGGACATGTCAGTTGCACATTTCCCCGGTGCAGTAAACTAACCAAAATCATCTTCATCATTGCCTGGGTTATGACGAAAAGAAACCCCCCAAAAAATTAAACATGCTTCTGAAGCTTCACTTTGCACAACTGCTCCCACACCGACACAGTCTTGTCGCTGCTGCTGTTGTTGTTTTCCTGAGAATTTGTAACCCCCTGACACTTGAATTTGAAAGGTGCTGTGAGGAAGGATCTCAACAGTCATGATTACCCAGCATTGAATTTGAATGAAAACTATAAAATCTTATCATCTGTAAATATTTTTTTCCACCCTGAAATTAAATGCTCTATTCCCACAGAAATCACCCTACCACGAACATACAAACGAAAAGTGGGAGGCCTGTGCGAAACTTCGACGGAGAATTTTGAATGACAGGATGAAACCGGACGGCACCGTGGCCAAGTCTGTTCAAGAGTTTGGGGAGAGCTGGAGAGTGTGACAAAGTAATCGATGAGAAAACTGCAGTCCGAAAAGCCTGTCGGGATATCGCTGACCCACAATGTCTACCCTCAGCTAAGTTGTTATTTTCTTCAGACCAAGTTAAACCTGAAGAGTCAATCGCATGTATCAGTGTACATGGTTAACATCATGTTTGTTGGTACCATGCCTGAATTCATTAAACTCAACTCACTATACCACAATGATGCATACTCCCACTTCTTTGGAAGGGAGACCCCTTAAAACATTGTTAATATATTTTAGTTTTTAATTGTTTTATTTATTTATTTGTTTGTTTTACTGGGACAGCGCACACTTATTAACACATGAATAAACAGCGTCAATGCACCGGACTTAGCATGAATGCTAATTTTCAGCCGTAGCCCCAAGGCAGGTTTCTAAAAAAGCACAGTGAGACACATAAAACTTGAAGACTATAATGACAGAAATAAAAACAAATATGTAAGACGTCATGAAAGAAACAATACAAACAGTTGCAGTACTCAATCACAAGAAAAAAGACCAGGACGGACAAATCACTTGGAGATGATGACGGCTGGAAAACATGCTGCGCCTGGTGCTTTGTGAATAAACAGAATCCCTGATTTGAAAACCTGCGAGGTCGCCATCGCAAAGCAGAATATGTTCTCTTCTGTTTCCAGGTAATAATAATTCAATGCGTCACCAAAGCAGTAAATTACATGAAGCTGCTTTCACTCTCAAGGTAACCATACAACATTACGACCAATGAAATGTAGAGGGTGTGCCTACCGAGATGAAAGCAGACAAATTAGTTGGCAACAAGAAGGGATAAAAAGAAATGAAAAGAAAGGAAGTCATTTCTTAAAACGTCCTTCCTGAGAGACATCAGGTGTTTGGGTCAGAAATGGATCAGTTTATTTGGTATTTCTTTCTGTTGGTGTCTGTTCCGCTGATTAATGGTGAGTCCTTGTAACATTTGTTATTTAAAGGCTTGAATTAGTTTAATTTAAATTGAAATATAAAAAGTAAGCATCAATGCTGCAAATTAAAAACAAAAATTCCTGTCAGGATATGATAGTGACCACTATTCTCCTCCTTTTTGCATGTAGCGCCAGAGCATGTAGGCAGAGTTGGTGTCTCGAAAAAAAAGTGATCTTAATGAAATGAAGCACCAAAGAGACCTATTGTTTTAAAATATATATCACAGTGATCTGTCAATTTGACATTTAATATAGTGCTGTCAAGCGATTAAAAAAATTGTGGGATTAATTAGGGTCTGTAATTAATTTAATTAATCTCCATTTTCATTTCATCTAAAAATTACTGAGAAAACCCTTATTTTCATTCTAAAATCGTTCCATTGTTGAGGCAAATCAAAAGGTAAAAGAAAAAGTGGCATGATAAAGTGTTGTTTTTTTTTTTTTAGCAGACTTGGACAGTGTTAGCCATTTATTTTCTGCTGTATTTGAGACGAGTCAAAGTCCGACCTGCAACCTTTAGTTTCGACCACGAGGGGGAAATATCCCTGTTTGGTTTTTGTAAATCTCCAAATAATTGCAAATTAAAAATAAAATAGAACATCAGGTCCTGAGAAAGTGCTGAGGTTAACTGTTTATCAAAAACAGTCATAACAATTTTCTGAGCAATCCAAGTACTCAACACTGAACTTGCTTCATATAATAAACGATAAAGAAAACAGACCCTTAAATCACAGTGCTTCAGAAATAACACTGTTCATCATGACAAACTAAAAGTGCTGAAATAAACATCAATCACTTCTAGTAGTCTACAGAGGACACATCAACAATGCCTCATAGGTGGGATGTTCTCGAGTTTAGTTTGGCGAAAACCTTTGCGATGTATGGCTCGCTCGCTATATTGCTAACGCTTTCGGTGGTAACGTTAGCTGTGGCTGCACTCGTGACTGGGTGCTTTGCATTGATGTGGAAGGCTAAATTTGAGCTGCTTCGGTGGTACGCAAACTCCTTCTTAAAAATTAGGCACAACACTCTACCTTTATCAATTGTGTTGTCAGGGCGTTTTTGGAATGTTAATTTTCCATTCATTGTGACGAGAACTCTCACATCCTGCTCCATTTTAACCTCTTCACTCCTCACCGCTGCTTACTAAACCCGCCCAACTCCAATGGGAGCCTATCAGCTTCGGCTCAACAAGCCCCAATATAATGGCGGCCAGTCAATGTCCGCTTCAGGCTGTGACGGTTGTTTCCCCACCCTCAACAACTGGAACACAGGAAGCCAACACATAAAAAGGGCTTTGAGAAAAAGGCAGCCCACCTACAGAAACAATAAAGTTAGAGATTAAAATTTAGAGTAACACGACTTTAAAAAAAAATAACACGCTAAAAGGTCTGGAATTAATTAATCGCAATTAACGCGATACTTTGACACCTCTAATCTTACCGATAATTTCATCTGGGCCACAGTTTTACTACAGTATAAGGTTGCATTATTAACGAGCTGGCACGAGATCCAATAGCCACAGCCATTTCAAAAGTAGTCACCAAATGCCTTCTTTGAAGTGACAATAACACTGTCCATTCATGACTTAAAATGAAAGAAATGACATGTTTTTTTTCTCTTCATTGACATTTCAGGGAACGGCAGCACAGGTAAATTCCCAGCGTTGTGCATTCATAAATTCAAATGGAATCAATAACATGTTTTTTTTCTTTTGTTTGCTTTTAAGATACTACTGCCAGCAGCCACGGTAACCTTCTACACGTACACGTGGCACATTGTATTCCAGAACATTGCCATACAATGGAAGCTGAAACACTCAAATGCCCAACGGCGTCCAAGTCTAAAGCAATATGTTTAAAAATTTTACAATTTTGTTTTATTTGCATCATATCTTACCGATTATTTTAGCCAGGCACATATAAGGTTGCATTATAAGCAGTTAATCAGATTGCCACCAGCAAATATACACTTCACCAGCTGGCACGTGATCCCATCGCAACAACCGTTCAAAAAGTATTCACCAAACGCCTTCTTTGAAATGACGATAACACTGTCTGTTCATGACTTAAAATGCAATAAATAGCATGATTTAGTCGAAAGTCTGAAGCAAATGTGTTTCAAGATCTTCTGGAGAATGTTGTTATTTTTGCACAACATCTTACTGATCATTTCGCGGGCAACAGTTTTAGTTTGCATTATTAGCAGTTCATCAGACGGCCACCAGCTAATATCCGCTTCACAACTTGTCAGATCATCCCGTAGCCACAGCCGTTTAAAACGTATTCACCAAATGCCTTCTATGAAGTGACAAGAACACTGTCCATTCATAAATTCAAATGGGATAAATAACATTTTTCTCTTTTCTTTGCTTTGAAGGTTCTACTGTCAACAGCAAAGGTAACCGTCCACATGTGCACATGGCGCATTGTACCCCAGAACAATGATCGACAAGGGGAGCTCAAACACTCAAATGTCTAACAGCGTCCAATCAAGTCTTCAGCAAATATGTTAAAAATGTTAGATACTATATTGTTATTTTTGCCTGATATCTGACTGGTAATTTTTGCCGAGCAACAATTTTATGATGGTATTAGGTTGCATGATTAGCAGTTCATCAGACGGCCACCAGCTAATATCCGCTTCACAACCTGGCACGCGATCCCTTGGCCACAACAGTTTAAAAAGTATTCACCAAATGGCAAATTTGGAGTGACGAAAACACTGTTGATTCATGACTTAAAATAGAATAAATAACAGATTTTTTTTCTCTCTTTTTGCTTTGAAGATACTACTGCCAGCAGCCCAGGTAACCATCCACACGTACACATGGCGCATTTTATTCCAAAACATTGATCTGCAAACGAAGTCAAAAGCAACATGTTCTAAAGCAACAAATTTTAGATACTATATTGTTATCTTTTTCTGATACCTGACTGATATTTTTCGCCGAGCAACGATTTTACGATGGTATTAGTTTGCATGATTAGCAGTTCATCAGACGGCCACCAGCTAATATCCGCTTCACAACCTAGCACGCGATCTCTTGGCCACAACAGTTTAAAAAGTATTCACCAAATGCCTAGCTTGGAGTGACGATAACACTGTCAATTCATGACTTAAAATGGAATACAATAACATGTTTTTTTTTCTTCTTCATTTACATTTCAGTCACTGGCAGCACAGGCCACTTCCCAGCTTTGTACATTCATTAATCATGTCGTTGTGTTTTTTTTCACCAAACGCCTAATGCACAGATAATACTGTACATTCAGAAATCAAAATGGAATAAATAACATGTTGGTCTTTTTTCTTTACTATTTCAGTGACCGGCACTGCAGGTAACCTCCCACGCCTTCGGTATACTCACCTTGGGAAACAGGCTGTCACTTGAAAAGGGCTTTTCTACCTTTGGGACTCAAATGCCTTCACACTGTTGCCTCATTTACATACTGATAATGTAGCATCAGGAGCAACAAGGGCTTCCGTATCTTTTTGAAGCAAGTCATGCTTTCATTACTTTTTCCTTTGCTTTCTTACTTTTGTCTATTGGATGGGGGGGTTCAATTATTAAAATATCTTAATCAAACTTTTTTCTTTTTCTATTTTACACATTTTTTGACCGACTCCAACTTTAAACCGTTCATCTTATTCCTGCCATTGTTGGTTTTTATTTTCAAAATTAAAATGCAAAATACAGAAATTAATATTTTTTTGTCATTGCCCGCTTTCCAGATTTTTTTGATCAAATCAAAATATTCAATTTTGACATTTTCTGCTCATTCCAGGCCATTGCATATTAATCTAGGTCATTGAATACCTGTATTAGTGCTGTCAAGTGATTAAAAAAAAATTGATTAGTTATGATCTGTAATTAAGTAATATTTTAATCTAATCTAAAAAGTGCTGAGAAAACCCCCATTTTCATTTTTAATTCATTACATTATTGAGGCAGATCAAAAGACAAAAAAAAATGGCATTATAAAGTCTTTCATTGTTTGCAAATGAAAGACGAGCCATTCACTTGCTGCTGTAGTTGAGATTCGTCCCAAATCCTACGTGCAACCTTGAGTTTCGACCACCGGCGTGATTATGACCGTTTTGTTTGTTTTTGTAAATCTCCACATATTTACAAAATAAAAATAAAACATCAGTTCCATAAAAAGTGCTGAGATTAACATGAAAAACAGTAAGAATATTTTTCTGAGCAATACAAGTGCTCAACACTGATCTTGCTTCGGATAATAAAAAATAAATAATAGACCCTTAAATCACAGTGCTGGAAGGTAACACTTCAAAAATAACACTGATCAACATGAGAAAATAAAGTGCTGAAATAAACATTAACCACTTCTGGTGGGCTACTGAGTCAAGATCATGTATGGATGAAGATTGAAAGGTCATGACTTTGTTCTCTCCCCCCTCTCAGCATGTGTGAGTGCCTCAGTGGCTGATGTGGTCTTCTTGGTGGACAGTTCGGGCAGCATTGGTAGTACCAATTTCCAGGAGGTCCGAGAGTTTCTCCAGACCGTGGTGTCTGGTTTGAACATTGGTCCTGACAATGTCCGCGTGGGTTTGGCACAATACAACCAAGACCCTGTCCCAGAGTTCTCGTTGCTAGAACACATGGATAAGAACTCTCTGCTGGCCGAACTGGGTAACCTCCCCTACCTGGGGGGAGGTACACGGACAGGCAGGGCCATCGACTTCATCCGGACGCAGCTGTTCAACGAAAGCGCAGGAAGCCGAGCGAACCAGGGGGTGCCTCAGATCGCCGTGGTCATCACAGACGGAGTCTCCGGCGACGACGTAGTTCAGCCTGCTCTGCGCCTCAGAGACCACGGGGTCACCGTCTTCGCTATCGGAGTGGGAGGAGCCAATGTGAACGAGCTGGAGGCCATCGCGAACCAACCGTCTGATGACTTCCGATTCTTGATCAACAACTTCCAATCTCTTCAGAGCCTGAGCGAGGTTGTCCTGGAAAACATATGCGAAACCATTGCCGACCAGTTGCAAGGTGAGTCACGGAAGCACATACAGGGGCTTCTGGGTAAAGGTTTCCTGGTTACGGATGGCGTACAATTCTGGTTTGCTGGGTGGCGTCGGATTACGTGAATAGAAAGCTCGTTGACAGGGTATTACGAAAATGTATCTGAATCGGGCCGCCAGGGTTTCCTTGAACCTGCCAGGCTCAGCGGGATGCGCATTCCCCGTTCGCTACCTCGCCATTGACGAAGTGAAAATGTGATCTTGAATATCGCAATTGCAACGATATCGCGGTCATCAACACTCATATTACGTGCTTATTTTTTTTAATAACATGCAGCCCTAGCGCCCACTCATTTTCCAATAGCCTGAGTGATTGCAACTTGAGTTTGGTGAATTTTATTGTTGTATATATCACTGTAGAAAGGTAATACTGTACCTTTGAAAATTAAAATGCAATAAATAACATGTTTTCTCTTTTATTTGCTTTTCAGATCTCATCCCACCAGGTAAGCCCACACACCCAATGTGTACTTTCCAAATTGTACACCAGAAAAATCATCTCCAAGGAAAACTTAAACACGCAAGCACCCAACTGCGTCTGCACATTATCCACCGCCACCGTCTTTTAATGATAATTGACCAAATGCCAAATGTATAGATAAGGTGATACTGTACATTCAAAAATTTAAATGATGTAATAAATAACACATTTACTTGCATTTAATCAATCTATCAGGCTGTCCGAGCCCAGTGCGTAACTAGCCATGAGGCCAAATGGTTTGATGGTTTACCGTGGTTTAAAAAGCCAAGGTTTCAATAACCGCTGAAACATTCCGTCACTTAAAATGAGCTTTTTTATTTTATTTTATTTTTTTGAGGGGACTTACAAGCAGGGCCCAATGTGATGGTTGCTTAGGTAGCGCTAAATCTGAAACTCATGATATGAATCTTGTGTCTTTTTTTCCTTCTGCTCAGTTTAGCAGAGAGGGGAGGGGTGAGCAGTTACACGCACAGGAGGGTGGGAGGCGAGGAGCATACCTATATGTTGACTTTTTGCTATGTTAAAGGTAACCTCCCACACCTTCGGTATACTCACCTTGGGAAACAGGCTGTCACTTGAAAAGCTCTTTTATACATTTGGGACTCAAATCCCTTCACACTGTTGCCTCATTTACATACTGTTAACGCAGCATCAGGAGCAACGGGGGCTTCCGTATCTGTCAGAGCTTTTACTCGGACAAAGTTAAACAAATTACTCGACACACAGGGAAGATTTTCTTTCTGATCGGTGGAAGAGGATCTCTGAGGGCGAACGACGGTAGTTTCCCAGTGGTCACTCTTAGAGTTCCTTATCCTCCAGTCGGACTTTTATTGTTATCATATTAAGCAAAATACAAGAAAAGCACTGCCCCCTGATATTTGCATACCACGCCCCCGGTCCGGCCCCTCAGTTGTGATCTAATTTCCTTGAAACAGAACATCAGGTCCATAAAAAGTGCTGAGGTTAACATATGAAAAACAGTAAGAACATTTTTCTGAGCAGTACAAGTACTCAACACTGATCTTGCTTCGGATAATAAAAATTAAACAAGAGACCCTTACATCACAGTGCTGGAAGGTAACACTTCAAAAATAACACTGATCAACATGAGAAAATAAAGTGCTGAAATAAACATCAACCACTTCTGGTGGGCTACTGAGTCAAGATCATGTATGGATGAAGATTGAAAGGTCATAACTTTGTTCTCTCTCCCCCTCTCAGCATGTGTGAATGCCACAGTGGCTGATGTGGTCTTCTTGGTGGACAGTTCGGGCAGCATTGGCAGTAACAATTTCCAGGAGGTCCGAGAGTTTCTCCAGACCGTGGTGTCTGGTTTGAACATCGGTCCTGACAATGTCCGCGTGGGTTTGGCACAATACAACCAAGACCCTGTTCTAGAGTTCTCGTTGCTAGAACACATGGATAAGAACTCTCTGCTGGCCGAACTGGGTAACCTCCCCTACCTGGAGGGAGGTACACAGACAGGCAAGGCCATCGATTTTATCCGGACGCAGCTGTTCAACGAAAACGCAGGAAGCCGAGCGAGCCAGGGGGTGCCTCAGATCGCCGTGGTCATCACAGACGGAGTCTCCGGCGACGACGTAGTTCAGCCTGCTCTGCGCCTCAGAGACCACGGGGTCACCGTCTTCGCTATCGGAGTGGGAGGAGCCAATGTGAACGAGCTGGAGGCCATCGCGAACCAACCGTCTGACGACTTCCGATTCTTGATCAACAACTTCCAATCTCTTCAGAGCCTGAGCGAGGTTGTCCTGGAAAACATGTGCGAAACCATTGCCGACCAGTTGCAAGGTGAGTCACGGAAGCACATACAGGGGCTTCTGGGTAAAGGTTTCCTGGTTACGCATACAATTAACTGGTTTGCGGTGTGGCATCGGATTACGTGAATAGAAAGCTCGTTGACAGGGGTATTACGAAAATTTATCTGAATCAGGCCGCCAGGGTTTCCTGAACCCGCCAGGCTAAGCAGGATTCGCATTCCCCGTTCGCTACCTCGCCAATGACGAAGTGAAAATGTGATCTTGAATATCGCAATTGCAACGATATCGCGGTCATCAACACTCATATTACCTGCTTTTTTTCAATAACATGCAGCCCTTGCATCCACTCATTCTCCAATAGCCTGAGTGATTGTGACTTTAGTTTGGCAAATTTTATTTTTATATATATCACTGTAGAAAGGTAATACTGTACCTTTGAAAATTAAAATGCAATAAATAACATGTTTTCTCTTTTATTTGCTTTTCAGATCTCAGCCCATCAGGTAAGCCCACACACCCAATGTGTACTTTCCAAATTGTACACCAGAAAAATCATCTCCAAGGAAAACTCAAACACGCAAGCGCCCAACTGCATCTGCACATTATCCACCGCCACCGTCTTTTAATGTTATTTGACCAAATGCCAAATGTATAGATAAGGTGATACTGTACATTCAAAAATTTAAATGATGTAATAAATAACACATTTTCTTGCATTTGAACAATCTATTGGGCTCTCCGAGCCCAGTAGGGAACTTGCCATGAGGCCAAATGGTTTGATGGTTTACTGTGGTTTAAAAAGCCAAGGTTTCAATAACCGCTGAAACATTCCGTCACTTAAAATGAGCTTTTTTATTTATTTTTTTTTTTTTGAGGGGACTTACAAGCAGGGCCCAATGTGATGGTTGCTTACAGGTAGCGCTAAATCTGAAACTCATGATATGAATCTTGTGTCTTTTTTTCCTTCTGCTCAGTTGAGCAGAGAGGGGAGGGGTGAGCAGTTACACGCACAGGAGGGTGGGAGGCGAGGAGCATACCTATATGTTGACTTTTTGCTATGTTAAAGGTAACCTCCCACACCTTCAGTATACTCACCTTGGGAAACAGGCTGTCACTTGAAAAGCGCTTTTCTACCTTTGGGACTCAAATCCCTTAACACTGTTGCCTCATTTACATATTGACAACGCAGCATCAGGAGCAACGGGGCTTCCGTATCTGTCAGAGCTTTTAATCGGACAAAGTTAAACAAATTTCTCGACACACAGGGAAGATTTTCTTTCTGATCGGTGGAAGAGGATCTCTGAGGGCGAACGACGGTAGTTTCCCAGTGGTCACTCTTAGAGTTCCTTATCCTCCAGTCGGACTTTTATTGTTATCATATTAAGCAAAATACAAGAAAAGCACTGCCCCCGATATTTGCATACCACGCCCCCGGTCCGGCCCCTCAGTTGTGATCTAATTTCCTTGAAACAGAACATCAGGTCCATAAAAAGTGCTGAGGTTAACATATGAAAAACAGTAAGAACATTTTTCTGAGCAGTACAAGTACTCAACACTGATCTTGCTTCGGATAATAAAAAATAAATAATAGACCCTTAAATCACAGTGCTGGAAGGTAACACTTCAAAAATAACACTGATCAACATGAGAAAATAAAGTGCTGAAATAAACATCAACCACTTCTGGTGGGCTACTGAGTCAAGATCATGTATGGATGAAGATTGAAAGGTCATAACTTTGTTCTCTCTCCCCCTCTCAGCATGTGTGAATGCCACAGTGGCTGATGTGGTCTTCTTGGTGGACAGTTCGGGCAGCATTGGCAGTGACAATTTCCAGGAGGTCCGAGAGTTTCTCCAGAATGTGGTGTCTGGTTTGAACATCGGTCCTGACAATGTCCGCGTGGGTTTGGCACAATACAACCAAGACCCTGTTCTAGAGTTCTCGTTGCTAGAACACATGGATAAGAACTCTCTGCTGGCCGAACTGGGTAACCTCCCTACCTGGGGAGGTACACAGACAGGCAAGGCCATCGATTTTATCCGGACGCAGCTGTTCAACAGCGCAGGAAGCCGGCGAACCAGGGGGTGCCTCAGATCGCCGTGGTCATCACAGACGGAGTCTCCGGCGACGACGTAGTTCAGCCTGCTCTGCGCCTCAGAGACCACGGGGTCACCGTCTTCGCTATCGGAGTGGGAGGAGCCAATGTGAACGAGCTGGAGGCCATCGCGAACCAACCGTCTGATGACTTCCGATTCTTGATCAACAACTTCCAATCTCTTCAGAGCCTGAGCGAGGTTGTCCTGGAAAACATATGCGAAACCATTGCCGACCAGTTGCAAGGTGAGTCACGGAAGCACATACAGGGGCTTCTGGGTAAAGATTTCCTGGTTACGAATGGCGTACAATTCTGGTTTGCTGGGTGGCGTCGGATTACGTGAATAGAAAGCTCGTTGACAGGGGTATTACGAAAATTTATCTGAATCAGGCCGCCAGGGTTTCCCTGAACCCGCCAGGCTAAGCAGGATTCGCATTCCCCGTTCGCTACCTCGCCAATGACGAAGTGAAAATGTGATCTTGAATATCGCAATTGCAACGATATCGCGGTCATCAACACTCATATTACGTGCTTTTTTCAATAACATGCAGCCCTAGCGCCCACTCATTTTCCAATAGCCTGAGTGATTGCGACTTGAGTTTGGTGAATTTTATTTATATATATATCACTGTAGAAAGGTAATACTGTACCTTTGAAAATTAAAATGCAATAAATAACATGTTTTCTCTTTTATTTGCTTTTCAGATCTCAGCCCATCAGGTAAGCCCACACACCCAATGTGTACTTTCCATATTGTACACCAGAAAAATCATCTCCAAGGAAAACTCAAACACGCAAACGCCCAACTGCGTCTGCACATTATCCACCGTCACCGTCTTTTAACGATAATTGACAAATGCCAAATGCATAGATTAGGTGATACTGTACATTCAAAAATTTAAATAACGTACCGTATTTTCAGCACTAAAAGGTGCACTGGATTACTAGGCGCATATTCAAGAATTGGCTATTCTTAATTTTTTTTCATATATTGCACGCACTGGACTGTAAGGCGCAATCTACAATGTATCCACTAGATCGAGCTACAGCCCTTCATTTGACTCGAGAAGCGTTCATGACCGCCTCCAAAAAAAAAAAAATTAACGATTACTTCATTGAAACTACGAAAATTAAATATACAGCAATGCATCAAAATCTGTCGGGGTATAGAATTTATTATGTGAGTTCCTCGCTTGATTTTCTGTTTTGATGCATTATTTTTAATTTTCGTATTTTCAATGAAGGAATCGTTAATTTACGTTTTTCCGAAGCGGTCATGAACGCCTCTCGAGTGAAGGAAGAAGAGAAGGCACGAGCACGGACAGACGTAACTGTATTTGTTGAGACTGTGAAAAACATTCATAAAGTGTGTGTTTTAAAAAAAAAAAAAAAACACCACAGCTCTCCTTTTTTCGGAGCTGCAACAAAAACACATTTAATAATGCAGCGACACAGTTCATTGAACCAACAGCAACTTATAACATTGTAAGCATGTCTCTAGGAAGGAGCCATCTTGGGGTCGACGTATTACCGTAATGACCATACACAAGGCACACCGGATTTTAAGGCGCGCCGTGAGCTTTTAGGAAAATTGAAGACTTTTCGGTGAGCCTAATAGTGCGGAAAATACGGTAATAAATAATCTATTTTCTTGCATTTAATCAATCTATCAGGCTGTCCAAGCCCAGTGCGTAACTAGCCATGAGGCCAAATGGTTTGATGGTTTACCGTGGTTTAAAAAGTCAAGGTTTCAATAACCGCTGAAACATTCCGTCACTGGTAATGAGCTTTTTTAATTAATTAATTTATTTTTTTTTGAGGGGACTTAACACTGTTCATCAAGAGAAAATAAAGTGCTGAAATAAACATCAACCACTTCTGGTAGGCTACTGAGGACACAGCCACTATGCTGACTTCATGCCTCGTACGCTGGGTGTTCTCCTCGAGTTTAGTTTGACGAAGAATTTCGTTTTAGCTCGCTACATTGCTAACGCTTTCGGTGCTAACGTTAGCTGTGGATGCACTCGTGACTGGGTGCTTTGCATTAATGTGGGAGGCTAAACTTGAGCTGCTTTGGTGGTCAGCAAACTACTTCTTACAAATTAGGCACAACACTCTACCTTTATCAATTGTGTTGTCAGGGCGTTTTTGAAAAGTTAATTTTCCATTCATTGTGCCGAGAAGCCTCACATGCTGCTGCATTTTCACCTCTCCTCTCCTCACCGCTGCTTACTGAACCCGCCCAACTCCGATGGAAGTCAATCATCTTATGCTAAACAAGGCCAAACATAATGACAGCCAATCAATATCCACTTTAGGCTGTGACTGACAGTTGTTTCCCCACACTACCCAACTACTTAAACACAGGAAGCCAACACATGAAAAGGGATGTTCGAAAAAGGCAACCCACCGACAGAAACAATAAAGTGAGAGATAAAAATTTTGATTAACACGATTAAAAAACATAACGCGCTAAATAGGATTGGAATTAATTCATCGCAATTAACGCAATAATTTGAAACCTCTATTGAATATCATTCCAAATTTTTCCTCCGGCATCTCAGTCTTCACATGTCATTTTTCCAAGTTGCATTCTCTCGTGAGATGTTTACTCCATGTTTTAATACAACATTACAGAGAGTTCTATTCTTTATCAAAGACAAATTGTAAAAATGTTTTTTTGGGGGGCGGTGGGGGGGGGGGGTTTGGCCCCTATATTTACGATGTGATTGACTGGTGACCAGTCCAGAGTGTACCCCACCTCTTGCCCAAAGTCAGTTGGAAAAGGCTCCAGTTTACCTGAAATGATAAGCAGTCAAGATTATGTATGGATGAAGATTAAAAGGTCCTAACTTTGTTCTCTCCCCCCTCTCAGCATGTGTGAGTGCCACAGTGGCTGATGTGGTCTTCTTGGTGGACAGTTCGGGCAGCATTGGCAATGCCAATTTCCAGATGGTCCGAGAGTTTCTCCAGAGTGTGGTGTCTGGTTTGAACATCGATCCTGACAATGTCCGCGTGGGTTTGGCACAATACAACCAAGACCCTGTTCTAGAGTTCACGTTGCTTGAACACATGGATAAGAACGCTCTGCTGGCCGAACTGGGTAACCTCCCCTACCTGGGGGGAGGTACACGGACAGGCAGGGCCATCGACTTCATCCGGACGCAGCTGTTCAGGGAAAACACAGGAAGCCGAGCGAACCAGGGGGTGCCTCAGATCGCCGTGGTCATCACAGACGGAGTCTCCGGCGACGACGTAGTTCAGCCTGCTCTGCGCCTCAGAGACCACGGGGTCACCGTCTTCGCTATCGGAGTGGGAGGAGCCAATGTGAACGAGCTGGAGGCCATCGCGAACCAACCGTCAGACGACTTCCGATTCTTGATCAACAACTTCCAATCTCTTCAGAGCCTGAGCGAGGTTTTCCTGGAAAAGATATGCGAAACCATTACCGACCAGTTGCAAGGTGAGTCACGGAAGCACATACAGGGGCTTCTGGGTAAAGGTTTCCTGGTGACGAATGGCGTACAATTAACTGGTTTGCTGGGTGGCGTCGGATTACGTGAATAGAAAGCTTGTTGACAGGGGTATTATGAAAATGTATCTGAATCAGGCCGCCAGGGTTTCCTTGAACCCGCCAGGCTAAGCGGGATGGTATCGCGGTCATCAACACTCATATTACGTGTTTTTTTTTTTAAATAACATGCAGCCCTAGCGCCCACTCATTCTTCAATAGCCACAGTGATTGTGACTTCATTTCACAGAATAAATTCTCTCTCTCTCTCTCTCTCTCTCTCTCTCTCTCTCTCTCTCTATATATATATATATATATATATACATATGTGTGTATATATATATATATATATGTGTGTATATATATATATATATATACATATGTGTGTATATATATATATATATATATATATATATATATATATATATACACACACACCTCAGTTTCCGTCCATAATCCGTTCTAGAAGGCTGTTTGAAAACCGAAACCACGCTCATTTAAAAAAAAAAATGTTTATTGAACACGGCTGCTCACAATGGAAAGCGACACGAGGAAGCGTCACTTCCTCGTCTACCCGAGGAAGCGTCATTTTGTTGTGTAAGGAAAGCAAGAGGAGTCAAGTGGTGCATTCAAGTGCACTCAGTTTGTTCGACAACCGAAATTTGTTCGTCATCCGAGGTATAAAAACTTTTGGTCGAAAACCGAATTGGTCGAGAACCGACACGTTCGAAAACCGTATAACCTAGTATAGAAAGGTTATACTGTACCTTTGAAAATTTAAATGCAACAAATTTGTTCTCTTTTATTTGCCCAGGTAAGCCTACACACCCAATGTGTACTTTCCAAATTGTACACCAGAAAAATTATCTCCAAGGAAAACTCAAACACGCAAGCGCCCAACTGCGTCTGCGCATTATCCACCGCCACGTCATTTTACAATAATTGACCAAATGCCAAATATATAGTTAAGGTGATACTGTACATTCAAAAATTAAAATAATGTAATAAATAACGCATTTTCTTGCGCTTAATCAATCTATCAGGCTCTGTCATGAGGCAAAATGGTTTGATGGTTTACCGTGGTTTAACAAGCCAAGGTTTCAATAACCGCTGAACTATTCCGTCACTGCTCGTGAGGTTTTTTTTTTTTTGTTTGTTTTTTTTTTTTTGAGGGGACTTACAAGCAGGGCACAATGTGATGGTTGCTTACAGGTAGCGCTAAATCTGAAACTCATGATATGAATCTTGTGTCTTTTTTTCCTTCTGCTCAGTTGAGCAGAAGCGGGGAGGGGTGAGCAGTTACACGCACAGGAGGGTGGGAGGCGAGGAGCATACCTATATGGTGACTTTTTGCTATGTTCATTCATGAGCATTGTCTTAAAAAAAATAAATACATGATGCCAGAAGGTGCTACTTAGCCCCAAGGACAACATGAGGACCCTATGAGGTCTGTTCTAAAAAAAATTAACTACCCGTGAGCGGATATTGTGATTTAAGAATTAAAACAAATTCAGGATAAATGCTTCGTTTTTTGTTCGATTATATTTTTATATATGTATTTTTGTGTTGGACAATTTTGACTACAACCACTCATATCCAAAATAACATAATTTTGTCTTTTGTTGGTAGGTGACGCGTTTGAAGGAAGAGGTACTTACTCACACACACACACCACACACACACACACACACACACACACACACACACACACACACACACACACACACACACACACACACACACACACACACACACTCTCACACACTCACACACTCACGCATGCGCACACACTCACGCACGCATTGTACTGGCAACTGCTGGAAGCAAATCCACTTGCTCACCATCAAAAACAAGAAGCAATGCTGTGCCTTTACCAGTAGAGGCCAGCAAATCACCATCTCCAAATGGTGGCGTTTCCTGTTGTACTGTGAGAAAAATACTATGAAAAGTCTCCCAACAGGCAGGTAGACAGAGCTAAAAGTATCTAGAATAGATGTTATTCCACTTGCTGCTATTATTACAGGTAGTTAGGACAATACTTTAAAACAAAATAGCAGTTTCCAATCTATCTTCTGTTCGGGCCATTCAGTTCTGCTAGAAAGAGTTTTTTCTGATTTACTTCTGAATGAATGTAGATTGCAGATACTATAGATAAAGAACATGTGTGAATCTTTGACGAATATAATGCTGGGACATTCTTCAAGTGAATGCTAGTACATGGTTTCCTTCAGAGGCACAAGCAAGTCGTGTATGTGCAACATAAGAGACAAGGGGAGTAGATTCTGTGACTTCTTTTTTTTCATATTTCTCAACAGTGTGCCTGCAGGTAAAAGCTCAGGGTAATTTTACCTTGGGAGTGAATGTGCCAGAAATACTCAAACAAGTAAGTGCATGCAATACCTGACACGTGCAGCACCAAAGTACACATTCTTGCTCTCATGATAAATGTTTGCTCTCTCATAGCTCATCATAAAAGCTACTCGTGAGTTCTGTGACGACTGCCAATTTGAATTCAATTCTACAACGGTGACCCTCGACTAGTCACTCTGATGGAGGTCTAACTTCTTCGCGTGCAAGAGAGGAGAAGCCCACTCTTCTTCCAGTTTGTCAATCATGGCATTATGATTGTATACACAGGGATGACTTTAATGCAAGCTTGTCAACCTATGACAATAAAAGAGCTCAGCAAAGATTTGTTTTATTTTATTTGATGTGTAAACAATGTTGAATACGGTCAGCAGCTCCACCTACTTACATATTGACCCGCACTTCTGAAAGAGGATGAGGCAATTACATCATAGGAAGTGGAAGCAGGTCCCCGCAGCCCCCGGATCGTTCAAATTAGACAAGCGCTGTCCGTCCTCACAAACCTTTGACCTCGCTGATTTAATTGTATGAAGAGCATGTGCAAATGACTTCATTACTCGACCCCTTCCTCACGATGAATCTTATGGGATCCAGCAGCCAATAAGCAGAGGCGGCAAAAGTACTTTCACATTCTACTTCGGAACGTGGGTATAAAAATACACGGAAAAAAAAAATACATTGGGAAAAGTCGTACTGATTCAACTCTTGTAATTGATCAGTTGTCACTTGGAAAGCAGTTCACAGTGGAAATTACAATTACATTTAGCTTCATACAATGTTTCAAAATATTGGTGTGGATTTTACAGATCATTTTTTTCGAGATGTTAAATCGTTAAATGTATACGTTTTGTGTTTAAGGATGGTGTATGTAGTCGTACACTCGCCTGAATTGTGTGTGGGCAGCATGGGATCGGTCCTCGCTCAGTGATGGTGTGGATATGGGACTGAGTGATGGGATTTTCGGCTCTTTTCGGTGATCCGGTTCATTTGGATTGGCTCAGTCAAAAGAGCCAGCTCTTTTTGGCTCTCAAACGGCTCTTTTAACTTCAGCTTTTCTTTTAAATATTTATGACAAATTTAGCATACATTTTGATAAATGACTTGGTGAACTAAATATTGCACTCTACTGACTGCAAATAGCAACAATTGTCAAGCAAAGAAATGGCTTTTTACTTATTTTATTGAACATTAAAAAGGCTCCAAACAATAAACAAGCAACAAAATTAAACTTCAACCAACAACAATCAAACATGCTGCATCATAACAAAAATAGTGAGTATTAACTGCAACAGCAGCAGTCAACAAAACTAAATACTTCAACTTGGAATACTTCAATTTGTCCCTTTTTGGTTTCCCGGACAGTAGGGGGCGATATGAGCATCTTAGCTTTTGGGTCATGTGAAACTGACGGGAACAGTGAAAAGACTGTATGATGTGACCCAAGTGCAAGTCTGAGCTCAAGACTCAGACTTGGGACTTTGAAAAAGTGCTGCAATGCCCGCCCCAAACCACACCACATTTGACATCTACCAATCGCGGTGAGGCCCCTCATTTGCATAACCCTAACCCTTATTTGCATAACCATGCCCAATTTCCAAGTTCTGACCAATCAGATTGCTCCAAATTTGTATAAAACATGCCTCGAAAGTGCCCACCAATCAGAGAACGCCTACTTTGCATAACCACTCCCCATTTCCACCAATCATGTTATCGTCATGCTCCACCCACTTTCACAGCTATCAGCGAATCATCAGCCATCATTCCAGCCAGGCCACACCCACTTTCCTGGATTTTTTTTTTTCCAGGCAGAAAAATCCAGGAAAAAAAAATGTGAAAAACATTCAGAAAAGTTTAGAAAAAAACAGAAAATAATTTGTTGAATTGTTTTGTTTTGGGGTTTTTTAAGTTAGAGTGTGGTGATGTGTTGTGTGTGTAAAAATGAAGTTGAGTTGAAGTGTTCTTAGTAATCAAGCTTTATTTCTTTTGCAGAGTAGACAATCACAAAAGCAGAGGAAAAAGTTGCAAGTTGGATGGCAGTCTGCTTGTTGCTGGGCGGCAAAGTGGTCAGCTCTTCTCAGGGGTGTCAAACTCATTTCACATTGTGGGCCACATACGGCCTCGGTAGATGTCAAGTGGGCCGGACCGTTAAAAATGATGCCATACTCTGCTATAAATAACCAAAATAACATGTCTTTCCTTTGTTTTGGTCTAAAGATGCACAAGAACACTAGGAAAATGTTGAAATTTAATGAAGATATCTTTTGCAAAACATTTCATGAAGCACCTAAGATATCCTTAGACAAATGTGCAATGTACTTTTATCTTTCACATTATGCATTGCAACTGATCCCACCGATTGTACAAAGGCACAAAACCTTAACAAGTAATTGGTCTTAAAAAATATATTAATGCACTTTTAAGATTAAATGAGATTTATGAAGAAATGAATTTTTAAACCATTTACACGAGCATATAAAATCTAAATGTAATCCCTGCCTACACTTTACAAACTAAGGAGAGTGCTACAACACAGCATGTGTAAGGGAATAAAGTATTCACATGTCCTTGATAGCGTCTGCTGTGTTGGGTGGGTCTCAGTGACGGACTGAGGCTGCTGTTGTCTTCATCAAAACAGTGTCTACATATTCCACGAATTAAACCTTATTAAAAAAAATTCATTCAGTGTCTTTTGTGCATTTTTTCACTATTAAATTATCCTGCGGGCCTGATCAAACCTCCTTGCAGGCTGGTTCCGGCCGTATGTTATACACCCCTGATGTATAGTAAGGCGTTTTTAGCCGAAAAAAACGACCATGTAGAGGAAGGCGTTTTTAGACAAAAAAAAACCGACCATATATAGTCAGGCGTTTTTAGCCGAAAAAAACGACCATGTATGGTAACGCGTTTTTAGCCGAAAAAAACGACCATGTAAAGTAAGGCATTTTAAGCCGAAAAGAACGACCATGTATAGTAAGTCGTTTTAACCTGAAAAAAAACGACCATGTATAGTAAGGCGTTTTTAGCCGGAAAAAAACGACCATGTATAGTAAGGCGTTTTTAGACGAAAAAAACGACCATGTATAGTAAGGCGTTTTTAGCCGAAAAAAACAACCATGTATAGTAAGGAGTTTTAGCCGAAAAAAAACGACCATGTATAGTAAGGCGTTTTTAGCCGAAAAAAACAATCATGTATAGTAAGGAGTTTTAGCCGAAAAAAACGACCATGTAAAGTAAGGCGTTTTTAGCGGCAAAAAACGACCATGTATAGTAAGGCGTTTTAAGCCGAAAAGAACGACCATGTATAGTAAGGCGTTTTAACCTGAAAAAAAACGACCATGTATAGTAAGGCGTTTTTAGCGGAAAAAACGACCATGTATAGTAAGGCGTTTTTAGACGAAAAAAACGACCATGTATAGTAAGGCGTTTTTAGACGAAAAAACAACCATGTATAGTAAGGAGTTTTAGCCGAAAAAAAACGACCATGTATAGTAAGGCGTTTTTAGACTAAAAAAAACACTATTTATAGTAAGGGGTTTTAGATGCAAAAAACGACCATGTATAGTAAGGAGTTTTTAGTCGAAAAAAACGACAAAGTATAGTAAGGCGTTTTTAACCGAAAAAAAAGACCATGTAAAGGAGGGCGTTTTTGCGAAAAAACGACCATGTATAGTAAAGCGTTTTAGACGAAAAACGACCATGTAAAGTAAGGCGTTTTAGGCGAAAAACGACCATTTATAGTAAGGCGTTTTAGATGAAAAAACGACCATGTAAAAATAAAGCGTTTTAGGCGACAAAAGCGACCATGTATAGTAAGGCGTTTTAGACGAAAAACGACCATGTATAGAAAGGTGTTTTAGGCGAAAAAAACAACCATGTATAGTAAGGCGTTTTTAGACGAAAAAAACGTCAAATGTAGAGTAAGGCGTTTTTAGGCTAAAAAAAACGACAATGTATAATAAGGCTTTTTAAGATGAAAAAAACAACCATGTATAGTAAGGCGTTTCTAGACGAAAAAGACGACCATGTATAGTAAAGGCGTTTTTTAGACGAAAAAACAACCATGTATAGTCAGGCGTTTTTAGATGAAAAAAAGACCATGAATAGTAAGGCGTTTTTAGCCGAAAAAAACGAGTATAGTAAGGCGTTTTTAGACGAAAAAAACGACCGTGTAAAGTAAGGCGTTTTTAGCCGAAAAAAATGACCATGTAAAGTAAGGCATTTTTAGACGAAAAAAACGACCATGTATAGTAAGGTGTTTTCAGACAAAAAGAACAACCATGTATAATAAGGCGTTTTTAGACGAAAAAAACGACCATGTATAGTAAGGCATTTTTAGACGAAAAAACGACCATGTAGAACACTTTAGACAGAAAAAACGACCATGTATAGTAGGGCGTTTTTGGATGAAAAACGACCATGTATAGTAAGGCGTTTTTAGACGAAAAAAACGACAATGTATAGTAAGGCTTTTTAAGACGAAAAAAACGACCATGTATAGTAAGGCGTTTCTGGACGAAAAAGACGACCATGTATAGTAAAGGCGTTTTTTATACGAAAAAAACCACCATGTATAGTCAGGCGTTTTTAGACGAAAAAAAGACCATAAATAGTAAGAAGTTTTTAGCTGAAAAAAACAACCATGTATATAGTAAGGCGTTTTTAGACGAAAAAAACGACCATGTAGAGTAAGACGTTTTTAGACGAAAAAAACGACCATGTATAATAAGGCGTTTCAAGACGAAAAAAACGACCATGTATAGTAAGGCGTTTTTAGCCGAAATAAACGACCATGTATAGTAAGGCGTTTTTAGACGAAAAAACGACCATGTGTAGTGAGGCATTTTTAGCCCAAAAAAAAGACCATGTATAGTAAGGCGTTTTTAGACAAAAAAAACGACCATGTAGAGTAAGGCGTTTTTAGCCGAATTAAATGACCATGTATAGTAAGGCGTTTTTAGCCGAAAAAAAAGACCGTGTATAGTAAGGCGTTTTTAGACGAAAAAAACGACCATGTATATAAGGTGTTATTAGGCGGAAAAACGACCATGTATAGTAAGGCGTTTTGGATGAAAAACGACCATGTATAGTAAGGCTTTTAGGCGAAAAAAAACGACCATGTTTTTTCGTTTTAGACGAAAAAAACGACCATGTATAGTAAGGCATTTGTAGCCAAAAAAAACGACCATGTATAGTAAGGCGTTTTAGACGAAAAAACACCATTTATAGTAAGGCGTTTTTATACGAAAAAAACGACCATGTAAAGTAAGGCGTTTTTAGACGAAAAAAACGACCATTTATAGTAAGGCGTTTTTAGATGAAAAAAACGACCATGTAAAGTAAAGCGTTTTTAGACGACAAAAACGACCATGTATAGTAAGGCGTTTTTAGACGAAAAAAACGACCATGTATAGAAAGGTGTTTTTAGACGAAAAAAACAACCATGTATAGTAAGGCGTTTTTAGACGAAAAAAACGTCAAATGTAGAGTAAGGCGTTTTTAGGCGAAAAAAAACGACAATGTATAATAAGGCTTTTTAAGATGAAAAAAACAACCATGTATAGTAAGGCGTTTCTAGACGAAAAAGACGACCATGTATAGTAAAGGCGTTTTTTAGACGAAAAAACAACCATGTATAGTCAGGCGTTTTTAGATGAAAAAAAGACCATGAATAGTAAGGCGTTTTTAGCCGAAAAAAACGAGTATAGTAAGGCGTTTTTAGACGAAAAAAACGACCGTGTAAAGTAAGGCGTTTTTAGCCGAAAAAAATGACCATGTAAAGTAAGGCATTTTTAGACGAAAAAAACGACCATGTATAGTAAGCGTTTTTGGATGAAAAAAACGACCATGTGTAGTAAGGCGTATTTAGCCGAAAACAACGACCATGTATAGTAAGGCATTTTTAGACGAAAAAACGACCATGTAGAACACTTTAGACAGAAAAAACGACCATGTATAGTAGGGCGTTTTTGGATGAAAAACGACCATGTATAGTAAGGCGTTTTTAGACGAAAAAAACGACAATGTATAGTAAGGCTTTTTAAGACGAAAAAAACGACCATGTATAGTAAGGCGTTTCTGGACGAAAAAGACGACCATGTATAGTAAAGGCGTTTTTTATACGAAAAAAACCACCATGTATAGTCAGGCGTTTTTAGGCGAAAAAAAGACCATAAATAGTAAGGTTTTTAGCGAAAAAACAACCATGTATATAGTAAGGCGTTTTTAGACGAAAAAAACGACCATGTATAGTAAGACGTTTTTAGACGAAAAAAACGACCATGTATAATAAGGCGTTTCAAGACGAAAAAAACGACCATGTATAGTAAGGCGTTTTTAGCCGAAATAAACGACCATGTATAGTAAGGCGTTTTTAGACGAAAAAACGACCATGTGTAGTGAGGCATTTTTAGCCCAAAAAAAAGACCATGTATAGTAAGGCGTTTTTAGACAAAAAAAAACGACCATGTAGAGTAAGGCGTTTTTAGCCGAATTAAATGACCATGTATAGTAAGGCGTTTTTAGCCGAAAAAAAAGACCGTGTATAGTAAGGCGTTTTTAGACGAAAAAAACGACCATGTATATAAGGTGTTATTAGACGGAAAAAACGACCATGTATAGTAAGGCGTTTTTGGATGAAAAAAACGACCATGTGTAGTAAGGCTTTTTAGACGAGAAAAAAACGACCATGTTTTTTTCGTTTTTAGACGAAAAAAACGACCATGTATAGTAAGGCATTTGTAGCCAAAAAAAACGACCATGTATAGTAAGGCGTTTTTAGACGAAAAAAAACACCATTTATAGTAAGGCGTTTTTATACGAAAAAAACGACCATGTATAATAAGGCGTTTTAAGACGAAAAAAACGACCATGTATAGTAAGGCGTTTTTAGCCGAATTAAATGACCATGTATAGTAAGGCGTTTTTAGCCGAAAAAAAAGACCATGTATAGTAAGGCGTTTTTAGGCGAAAAAAAAGCGACCATGTATAGTAAGCGTTTTAGGCGAAAAAAAGACCGTGTATAGTAAGGCGTTTTTAGGCGAAAAACGACCATGTATAGTAAGGCGTTTTAGGCGAAAAACGACCATGTACAGTAAGGCATTTTTAGCGAAAAAACGACCATGTATAGTAAGGCGTTTTAGACAAAAAAACGACCATGTATAGTAAGGCGTTTTTAGGCGAAAAACGACCATGTATAGTAAGGTGTTTTTAGGCGAAAACGACCATGTATAGTAAGGCGTTTTAGGCGAAAAAATGACCATGTATAGTAAGGCGTTTTAAGACGAAAAAACGACCATGTATAGTAAGGTGTTTTTAGACGAAAAAACGACCATGTATAGTAAGGCGTTTTTAGACGAAAAAATGACCATGTATAGTAAGACGTTTTTAGACGAAAAAAACGACCATGTATAGTAAGACGTTTTTAGCCGAAAAAACGATCCATGTATAATAAGGCGTTTTAAGACGAAAAAAACGACCATGTATAGTAAGGCGTTTTTAGCTGAAATAAACGACCATGTATAGTAAGGCGTTTTTAGACGAAAAAACGATCATGTATAGTAAGGGGTTTTTAGACGAAAAAAACGACCATGTATAGTAAGGCGTTTTTAGACGAAAAAACGACCATGTATAGTAAGGCATTTTTAGCAGAAAAAAATGACCATGTATAGTAAGGCGTTTTTAGACGAAAAAAACGACCATGTATAGTAAGGTGTTTCTAGATGAAAAAACGACCATGTATAGTAAGGCGTTTTTAGGCGAAAAAGCGACCATGTATAGTAAGGAGTTTTAAGGCGAAAAACGACCATGTATAGTAAGGCGTTTTAGGCGAAAAACGACCATGTATAGTAAGGCGTTTTAGGCGAAAAAACGACCATGTATAGTAAGGCGTTTTAGAAGAAAAAACCACCATGTATAGTAAGGCGTTTTTAGCGAAAAAACGACCATGTATAGTAAGGCGTTTTTAGCCAAAAAACGACCATGTATAGTAAGGCGATTTTAGACGAAAAAAACGACCATGTATAGTAAGGCGTTTTTAGCGCCAAAAAAATGACCATGTATAGTAAGGCGTTTTAGCGAAAAAACGACCATGTATAGTAAGGCGTTTTAGGCGAAAAAGCGACCATGTATAGTAAGGCGTTTTTAGGCGAAAAAACGACCATGTATAGTAAGGCATTTTAGCGAAAAAACGACCATGTATAGTAAGGCGTTTTAGACAAAAAAACGACCATGTATAGTAAGGCATTTTAGGCGAAAAAACCGACCATGTATAGTAAGGCGTTTTTAGCCAAAAAAAACAACCATGTATAGTAAGGCGTTTTTAGCCGAAAAAAACGACCATGTATAGTAAGGCGTTTTTAGACAAAAAAACGACCATGTACAGTAAGGCGTTTTTAGACGAAAAAAACGACCATGTATAGTAAGGCGTTTTTAGACGAAAAAAACGACCATGTATAGTAAGGCGTTTTAACCCTAAAAAAACAACCATGTATAGTAAGGCGTTATTAGCCAAAAAAAACGACCATGTATAGTAAGGCGTTTTTAGACGAAAACAACGACCATGTATAGTAAGGTGTTTTTAGCCGGAAAAAAAACACAATTTATTGTAAGCTCTTTTTTTGCTGAAAAAAATGACCATGTATAGAAAGGCGTTTTTAGACGAAAAAAACGAGCATGTATAGTAAGACGTTTTTAGACAAAAAAAATAACCATGTATAGTAAGGCCTTTTTAGACGAAAAAAACGACCATGTATAGTAAGGCGTTTTTAGACGAAAAAAACCGACCATGTATAGTAAGGAGTTTTTAGCCGAAAAAAACGACCATGTATAGTAAGGCGTTTTTAGACGAAAAAAACACCATTTATAGTAAGGCGTTTTAGACGAAAAAAACGACCATGTATAGTAAGGCGTTTTTAGACAAAAAAACGACCATGTATAATAAGGCGTTTTAAGATGAAAAAAACGACCATGTATAGTAAGGCGTTTTTGGACGAAAAAACGACCATGTATAGTAAGGCGTTTTTAGACGAAAAAACGACCATGTATAGTAAGGCATTTTTAGCGCAAAAAAACGACCATGTATAGTAAGGCATTTTTAGCCGAAAAAAACGACCATGTATAGTAAGGCGTTTTTAGACGAAAAAAACGACCATGTATAGTAAGGCGTTTTAGACGAAAAAACGACCATGTATAGTAAGGCGTTTTAGACGAAAAAACGACCATGTATAGTAAGGCGTTTTAGGCGAAAAACGACCATGTATAGTAAGGCGTTTTAGACGAAAAAAACGACCATGTATAGTAAGGCGTTTTTAGACGAAAAAAAACGACCATGTATAGTAAGGCGTTTTAACCCGAAAAAAACAACCATGTATAGTAAGGCGTTTTTTGACGAAAAAAACACCATTCATAGTAAGGTGTTTTTAGACGAAAAAAACCCACAATTTATTGTAAGCCGTTTTTTTTCTGAAAAAAACGACCATGTATAGTAAGGCGTTTTAGACGAAAAAACGACCATGTATAGTAAGGCGTTTTAGACAAAAAAATAACCATGTATAGTAAGGCCTTTTAGGCGAAAAAACGACCATGTATAGTAAGGCGTTTTAACCGAAAAAACAACCATGTATAGTAAGGCGTTTTTAGCGAAAAAACGACCATGTATAGTAAGGAGTTTTAGGCGAAAAAATGACCATGTATAGTAAGGCGTTTTTAGGCGAAAAAACGACCATGTATAGTAAGGCGTTTTTAGACGAAAAAAACGACCATGTATAGTAAGGCGTTTTAACCCGAAAAAACAACCATGTATAGTAAGGCGTTATTAGCCGAAAAAAAACGACCATGTATAGTAAGGAGTTTTTAGCCGAAAAAAACGACCATGTATAGTAAGGCGTTTTTAGACGAAAAAACACCATGTATAGTAAGGCGTTTTTAGCCGAAAAAAACACCATGTATAGTAAGGCGTTTTTGCAGAAAAAACGACCATGTATAGTAAGGCGTTTTTAGCCGAAAAAACGACCATGTATAGTAAGGCGTTTTTAGACAAAAAAATAACCATGTATAGTAAGGCCTTTTAGGCGAAAAAACGACCATGTATAGTAAGGCGTTTTAACCCAAAAACAACCATGTATAGTAAGGCGTTTTTAGCGAAAAAACGACCATGTATAGTAAGGCGTTTTAGCGAAAAAACGACCATGTATAGTAAGGCGTTTTAGGCGAAAAAACGACCATGTATAGTAAGGCGTTTTAGGCGAAAAAAAAGCGACCATGTATAGTAAGGCGTTTTAGACGAAAAAACGACCATGTATAGTAAGGCGTTTTAGCGAAAAAAACGACCATGTATAGTAAGGCGTTTTTAGGCGTAAAAAATGACCATGTATAGTAAGGCGTTTTAGGCGAAAAAACGACCATGTATAGTAAGGCGTTTTAACCGAAAAAACGACCATGTATAGTAAGGCGTTTTAGGCGAAAAACGACCATGTATAGTAAGGCGTTTTAGGCGAAAAAAAAGACCATGTATAGTAAGGCGTTTTAGACGAAAAACGACCATGTATAGTAAGGCGTTTTAGACGAAAAAACGACCATGTATAGTAAGGCGTTTTAGACGAAAAAAAGACCATGTATAGTAAGGCGTTTTAGGCGAAAAAACGACCATGTATAGTAAGGCGTTTTAGGCGAAAAAACGACCATGTATAGTAAGGCATTTTTAGACGAAAAAAACGACCATGTATAGTAAGGCGTTTTTAGATAAAAAAAAACGACCATGTATAGTAAGGCGTTTTTAGACGAAAAAAACGACCATGTATAGTAAGGTGTTTTTAGACGAAAAAACGACCATGTATAGTAAGGTGTTTTTAGACGAAAAAACGACCATGTATAGTAAGGCGTTTTAGACGAAAAAATGACCATGTATAGTAAGGCGTTTTTAAGACGAAAAAAACGACCATGTATAGTAAGGCGTTTTTAGACGAAAAAAGGACTATGTATAGTAAGGCATTTTTAGCCCAAAAAAACGACCATGTATAGTAAGGCGTTTTTAGACAAAAAACGACCATGTATAGTAAGGAGTTTTAAGGCAAAAAACGACCATGTATAGTAAGGCGTTTTAGCGAAAAAAAAGACCATGTATAGTAAGGAGTTTTAGCCAAAAAACGACCATGTATAGTAAGGCGTTTTAGGCGAAAAAAAACGACCATGTATAGTAAGGCGTTTTTAGGCGAAAAAAGACCATGTATAGTAAGGCGTTTTAGGAAAAAAAAGCGACCATGTATAGTAAGGCGTTTTAAGGCGAAAAACGACCATGTATAGTAAGGCGTTTTAGCGAAAAAACGACCATGTATAGTAAGGCGTTTTAGGCGAAAAACGACCATGTATAGTAAGGCGTTTTAGGCGAAAAAAACGACCATGTATAGTAAGGCGTTTTAGGCGAAAAAACGACCATGTATAATAAGGCGTTTTAAGGCGAAAAAACGACCATGTATAGTAAGGCGTTTTTAGCCGAAATAAATGACCATGTATAGTAAGGCGTTTTTAGCCGAAAAAAAAGACCATGTATAGTAAGGAGTTTTTAGCCAAAAAAAACGACCATGTATAGTAAGGCGTTTTAAGACGAAAAAAACGACCATGTATAGTAAGGCGTTTTAGCGAAAAACGACCATGTATAGTAAGGAGTTTTAAGACGAAAAACGACCATGTATAGTAAGGCGTTTTTAGCCAAAAAACGACCATGTATAGTAAGGCGTTTTAAGGCGAAAAACGACCATGTATAGTAAGGCGTTTTTAGGCGAAAAACGACCATGTATAGTAAGGCGTTTTAGGCGAAAAAACGACCATGTATAGTAAGGCGTTTTAGACGAAAAACGACCATGTATAATAAGGCGTTTTAAGGCGAAAAAAACGACCATGTATAGTAAGGCGTTTTTAGCGAAAAAACGACCATGTATAGTAAGGCGTTTTTAGACGAAAAAACGACCATGTACAGTAAGGCGTTTTTAGACGAAAAAACGACCATGTATAGTAAGGCATTTTTAGCGAAAAACGACCATGTATAGTAAGGCGTTTTAGACGAAAAAACGACCATGTATAGTAAGGCGTTTTAGGCGAAAAAAACGACCATGTATAGTAAGGCGTTTTAGACGAAAAACGACCATGTATAGTAAGGAGTTTTAAGACGAAAAAACGACCATGTATAGTAAGGCGTTTTAGCGAAAAAACGACCATGTATAGTAAGGCGTTTTAAGGCGAAAAAACGACCATGTATAGTAAGGCGTTTTAGCGAAAAAACGACCATGTATAGTAAGGCGTTTTAAGGCGAAAAAACGACCATGTATAGTAAGGCGTTTTTAGGCGAAAAACGACCATGTATAGTAAAGCGTTTTTAGGCGAAAAAACGACCATGTATAGTAAGGCGTTTTAGGCGAAAAAACGACCATGTATAATAAGGCGTTTTAGACGAAAAAAAAGCGACCATGTATAGTAAGGCGTTTTTAGCGAAAAAATGACCATGTATAGTAAGGCGTTTTTAGCGAAAAAAAGACCATGTATAGTAAGGCGTTTTAGCCGAAAAAAACGACCATGTATAGTAAGGCCTTTTTAGGCGAAAAAACGACCATGTATAGTAAGGCGTTTTAAGGCGAAAAAAACGACCATGTATAGTAAGGCGTTTTAGCGAAAAAACGACCATGTATAGTAAGGCGTTTTAAGACGAAAAAAAACGACCATGTATAGTAAGGCATTTTTAGCCGAAAAAACGACCATGTATAGTAAAGCGTTTTTAGGCGAAAAAAACGACCATGTATAGTAAGGCGTTTTAGACGAAAAACGACCATGTATAGTAAGGCGTTTTAAGACGAAAAACGACCATGTATAGTAAGGCGTTTTTAGCGAAAAAAATGACCATGTATAGTAAGGCGTTTTTAGCGAAAAAACGACCATGTATAGTAAGGCGTTTTTAGCCAAAAAAAACGACCATGTATAGTAAGGCGTTTTTAGCCGAAAAACGACCATGTATAGTAAGGCGTTTTAAGACGAAAAAACGACCATGTATAGTAAGGCGTTTTAGCGAAAAAACGACCATGTATAGTAAGGCGTTTTAGACGAAAAACGACCATGTATAGTAAGGCGTTTTAGACGAAAAAACGACCATGTATAGTAAGGCGTTTTAGCGAAAAAACGACCATGTATAGTAAGGCGTTTTAGACAAAAAACGACCATGTATAGTAAGGCGTTTTTAGACGAAAAAACGACCATGTATAGTAAGGCGTTTTTAGCCGAAAAAAAGACCATGTATAGTAAGGCGTTTTTAGCCAAAAAAACGACCATGTATAGTAAGGCGTTTTTAGACGAAAAAAAACGACCATGTATAGTAAGGCGTTTTAGACGAAAAAAAGACCATGTATAGTAAGGCGTTTTAGGCCGGAAAAACGACCATGTATAGTAAGGCGTTTTAGACGAAAAAACGACCATGTATAGTAAGGCGTTTTTAGAAAAAAACGACCATGTATAGTAAGGCGTTTTAGGCGAAAAAACGACCATGTATAGTAAGGCGTTTTAGACGAAAAAACGACCATGTATAGTAAGGCGTTTTAGACGAAAAACGACCATGTATAGTAAGGCGTTTTAAGACGAAAAAACGACCATGTATAGTAAGGCGTTTTAGCGAAAAAAAAGACCATGTATAGTAAGGCGTTTTAGCGAAAAAAAGACCATGTATAGTAAGGCGTTTTTAGCCAAAAAAACGACCATGTATAGTAAGGCGTTTTTAGACGAAAAAACGACCATGTATAGTAAGGCGTTTTAGAGGCGAAAAAAAGCGACCATGTATAGTAAGGCGTTTTTAGCGAAAAAAGCGACCATGTATAGTAAGGCGTTTTTAGACGAAAAACGACCATGTATAGTAAGGCGTTTTAGACGAAAAACGACCATGTATAGTAAGGCGTTTTTAGCGAAAAAACGACCATGTATAGTAAGGCGTTTTTAGACGAAAAAACGACCATGTATAGTAAGGCGTTTTAAGACGAAAAACGACCATGTATAGTAAGGCGTTTTTAGCGAAAAAAAGACCATGTATAGTAAGGCGTTTTAGCCAAAAAACGACCATGTATAGTAAGGCGTTTTAGACGAAAAAACGACCATGTATAGTAAGGCGTTTTAGGCGAAAAAACGACCATGTATAGTAAGGCGTTTTAGACGAAAAAACGACCATGTATAGTAAGGCGTTTTAGCGAAAAAAACGACCATGTATAGTAAGGCGTTTTAGGCGAAAAACGACCATGTATAGTAAGGCGTTTTAGCGAAAAAACGACCATGTATAGTAAGGCGTTTTAGATAAAAAAAACGACCATGTATAGTAAGGCGTTTTAGACGAAAAAACGACCATGTATAGTAAGGCGTTTTAGGCGAAAAACGACCATGTATAGTAAGGTGTTTTAGGCGAAAAAACGACCATGTATAGTAAGGCGTTTTAGACGAAAAAACGACCATGTATAGTAAGGCGTTTTAAGACGAAAAACGACCATGTATAGTAAGGCGTTTTAGACGAAAAAGGACCATGTATAGTAAGGCGTTTTAGCCCAAAAACGACCATGTATAGTAAGGCGTTTTAGACGAAAAAACGACCATGTATAGTAAGGCGTTTTAGGCGAAAAAACGACCATGTATAGTAAGGCGTTTTAAGACGAAAAAAACGACCATGTATATAGTAAGGCGTTTTTAGTCGAAAAAACGACCATGTATAGTAAGGCGTTTTTAGACGAAAAAACGACCATGTATAGTAAGGCGTTTTAGGCGAAAAAAAACGACCATGTATAGTTAGGCGTTTTTAGCCCAAAAAACGACCATGTATAGTAAGGCGTTTTTAGACGAAAACAATGACCATGTATAATAAGGCGTTTTTAGACGAAAACAACGACCATGTATAGTAAGGCGTTTTTAGACGAAAAAACGACCATGTATAGTAAGGCGTTTTAGATGAAAAAACGACCATGTATAGTAAGGCGTTTTAAGACGAAAAACGACCATGTATAGTAAGGCGTTTTAGACGAAAAAAAGACCATGTATAGTAAGGCGTTTTTAGGCGAAAAAACGACCATGTATAGTAAGGCGTTTTTAGGCGAAAAAAACGACCATGTATAGTAAGGCGTTTTAAGGCGAAAAAAACGACCATGTATAGTAAGGCGTTTTTAGCGAAAAAAAAGACCATGTATAGTAAGGCGTTTTTAGCCGAAAAAAAGACCATGTATAGTAAGGCGTTTTTAGCCGAAAAAAACGACCATGTATAGTAAGGCGTTTTAGACGAAAAAAACGACCATGTATAATAAGGCGTTTTTAGCCGAAAAAAACGACCATGTATAGTAAGGCGTTTTTAGCCGAAAAAACGACCATGTATAGTAAGGCGTTTTAGACGAAAAAACGACCATGTATAGTAAGGCGTTTTAGACGAAAAACGACCATGTATAGTAAGGCATTTTTAGCGAAAAAACGACCATGTATAGTAAGGCGTTTTAGACAAAAACGACCATGTATAGTAAGGCGTTTTTAGGCGAAAAAACGACCATGTATAGTAAGGCGTTTTTAGACGAAAAAAACGACCATGTATAGTAAGGCGTTTTTAGACGAAAAAAGCGACCATGTATAGTAAGGCGTTTTAGACGAAAAACGACCATGTATAGTAAGGCGTTTTAGACGAAAAAAGGACCATGTATAGTAAGGCGTTTTTAGCCCAAAAAACGACCATGTATAGTAAGGCGTTTTTAGGCGAAAAACGACCATGTATAGTAAGGCGTTTTAGCGAAAAAAGCGATCCATGTATAGTAAGGCGTTTTAAGACGAAAAACGACCATGTATAGTAAGGCGTTTTAGCTGAAAAAACGACCATGTATAGTAAGGCGTTTTTAGGCGAAAAAACGACCATGTATAGTAAGGCATTTTAGGCGAAAAAATGACCATGTATAGTAAGGCGTTTTAGGCGAAAAAACGACCATGTATAGTAAGGCGTTTTTAGACGAAAAACGACCATGTATAGTAAGGCGTTTTTAGATGAAAAAACGACCATGTATAGTAAGGAGTTTTTAAGACGAAAAAACGACCATGTATAGTAAGGCGTTTTAGACGAAAAACGACCATGTATAGTAAGGCGTTTTGGGACGAAAAAAAACGACCATGTATAGTAAGGCGTTTTAGGACGAAAAAAACGACCATGTATAGTAAGGCGTTTTGGGACGAAAAAAACGACCATGTATAGTAAGGCGTTTTAGCGAAAAAATGACCATGTATAGTAAGGCGTTTTAGCGAAAAAAAGACCATGTATAGTAAGGCGTTTTAGCCAAAAAACGACCATGTATAGTAAGGCGTTTTAGACGAAAAACGACCATGTATAGTAAGGCGTTTTAAGGCGAAAAACGACCATGTATAGTAAGGCGTTTTAGCGAAAAAACGACCATGTATAGTAAGGCGTTTTAGACGAAAAAACGACCATGTATAGTAAGGCGTTTTAGCGAAAAAACGACCATGTATAGTAAGGCGTTTTTAGATTTAAAAAACGACCATGTATAGTAAGGCGTTTTAGACGAAAAACGACCATGTATAGTAAGGTGTTTTAGGCGAAAAACGACCATGTATAGTAAGGTGTTTTAGGCGAAAAAACGACCATGTATAGTAAGGCGTTTTAGACGAAAAAATGACCATGTATAGTAAGGCGTTTTAAGACGAAAAACGACCATGTATAGTAAGGCGTTTTTAGACGAAAAAAAGGACTATGTATAGTAAGGCATTTTAGCCCAAAAAACGACCATGTATAGTAAGGCGTTTTAGGCGAAAAAACGACCATGTATAGTAAGGCGTTTTAGCCGAAAAAGCGATCCATGTATAATAAGGCGTTTTAAGACGAAAAACGACCATGTATAGTAAGGCGTTTTAGACGAAAAACGACCATGTATAGTAAGCGTTTTAGACGAAAAAAACGACCATGTATAGTAAGGCGTTTTAGGCGAAAAAACGACCATGTATAATAAGGCGTTTTAGGCGAAAAAACGACCATGTATAGTAAGGCGTTTTAGCGAAATAAATGACCATGTATAGTAAGGCGTTTTAGCGAAAAAAGACCATGTATAGTAAGGAGTTTTAGCCAAAAAAACGACCATGTATAGTAAGGCGTTTTAGACGAAAAACGACCATGTATAATAAGGCGTTTTAAGACGAAAAAACGACCATGTATAGTAAGGCGTTTTTAGCGAAAAAAGCGACCATGTATAGTAAGGCGTTTTAGACGAAAAAACGACCATGTATAGTAAGGCATTTTTAGCGAAAAAACCACCATGTATAGTAAGGCGTTTTAGACAAAAAAACGACCATGTATAGTAAGGAGTTTTAAGACGAAAAAACGACCGTGTATAGTAAGGCGTTTTTAGACGAAAAAAACGACCATGTATAGTAAGGAGTTTTTAAGACGAAAAAAACGACCATGTATAGTAAGGCGTTTTTAGACGAAAAAACGACCATGTATAGTAAGGAGTTTTTAAGACGAAAAAAACGACCATGTGTAGTAAGGCGTTTTTAGACGAAAAAAGGACTATGTATAGTAAGGCATTTTTAGCCCAAAAAAACGACCATGTATAGTAAGGCGTTTTTAGACGAAAAAAACGACCATGTATAGTAAGACGTTTTAGCCGAAAAAACGATCCATGTATAATAATATTTTTTTTTTTTTTCCAAGATGGCGCCCGTGTAGGCAGCCGTCGGCAAGTGCTCTTCAAGAGCCTTGCTTTTTTTGTTCTTTTTTGTAGTTTTTGTCTTTTGTTTTGTCACATGTTTGTTGTTTCGTCGTGTGGACTTGATGTGGACTGTTTTCAGCGTTTTTTGGCCACGACATTCGTCAAAGGAGAAGAATCTGTGCTTGGTGGTGGCGCCTTCTCGGAAGCACGCCTGTACCAGCACAGATTTTGATTGGGAGGAATGTCGGCGCCATTGACTGTCGGTGCTGGACAGCCTCGGGCGCTTGTGTTTTTGCGCCTGTAATGGGCAGCATTTTTCACAGCCCCGTTTTGTTCAGTGGAGACGTCGGCGCTGTTGGACAGTCTGCGTTGGTGCGGCTGGATGGATAACTGCTGAAGTTGAGGATGAGGAGAGAGGGCGTTGGCTTCTGCGCCGATGCGTATTTGGAACTGAGAGTCACCGCTTGGAATTGGAATGGATTTACATGGGACAGGAGAAGTGAACCAATCTCTTTTTCGTCAATGGATGCTACAGCTTCTTGTTGACTTTGAAACTTAGCTTGTAGCCGACGTGTGCACATTTTGAACATGACGTCTCTGATCCACTGGTGAAAGGACACTTTGGTTCTCTCCTCTTTCATCTCAAACTGCTTTAACAACAAAGCGTATGAGGGAAAAGTGGTTAGGACTGCACGACTGTCCGTGTTTTATGTCATGTGTTGTGTTCATTATTTTACTTTTTGTTTGTGTTTTATGTTGTGTGTTGTGTTTATTATTTTACTTTATGTTAACTGCTTTGTTAAGCGCTTTGTTACAGCTGCCGCTGTTGTGAAAGCGCTATATAAATCAGCATGTATTGTATTGTATTGTATTGTATAATAAGGCGTTTTAAGACGAAAAAAACGACCATGTATAGTAAGGCGTTTTTAGCTGAAATAAACGACCATGTATAGTAAGGCGTTTTAGGCTAAAAAGCGATCATGTATAGTAAGGGTTTTAGGCGAAAAAACGACCATGTATAGTAAGGCGTTTTTAGACGAAAAAACGACCATGTATAGTAAGGCATTTTTAGCCGAAAAAAATGACCATGTATAGTAAGGCGTTTTTAGACGAAAAAAACGACCATGTATAGTAAGGTGTTTTTAGACGAAAAAACGACCATGTATAGTAAGGCGTTTTTAGATGAAAAAACAACCATGTATAGTAAGGAGTTTTTAAGACGAAAAAAACGACCATGTATAGTAAGGCGTTTTAAGACGAAAAAACGACCATGTATAGTAAGGCGTTTTTAGACGAAAAAAAACACCATTTATAGTAAGGCGTTTTTAGACGAAAAAAACGACCATGTATAATAAGGCGTTTTAAGACGAAAAAAACGACCATGTATAGTAAGGCGTTTTTAGCGAAAAAAAGACCATGTATAGTAAGGAGTTTTAGCCAAAAAACGACCATGTATAGTAAGGCGTTTTAGACGAAAAAACGACCATGTATAATAAGGCGTTTTAGACGAAAAACGACCATGTATAGTAAGGCGTTTTTAGCGAAAAAAGACCATGTATAGTAAGGCGTTTTAGACGAAAAACGACCATGTATAGTAAGGCATTTTAGCGAAAAAACGACCATGTATAGTAAGGCGTTTTAGATAAAAAAACGACCATGTATAGTAAGGCGTTTTTAGACGAAAAAACGACCATGTATAGTAAGGTGTTTTTAGACGAAAAAACGACCATGTATAGTAAGGCGTTTTTAGACGAAAAAATGACAATGTATAGTAAGGCGTTTTAAGGCGAAAAACGACCATGTATAGTAAGGCGTTTTAGACGAAAAAGGACTATGTATAGTAAGGCATTTTTAGCCCAAAAAAACGACCATGTATAGTAAGGCGTTTTTAGACGAAAAAAACGACCATGTATAGTAAGACGTTTTTAGCCGAAAAAACGATCCATGTATAATAAGGCGTTTTAAGACTAAAAACGACCATGTATAGTAAGGCGTTTTAGCGAAAAAACGACCATGTATAGTAAGGCGTTTTAGACGAAAAACGATCATGTATAGTAAGGGGTTTTAGACGAAAAACGACCATGTATAGTAAGGCGTTTTAGACGAAAAACGACCATGTATAGTAAGGCATTTTTAGCGAAAAAATGACCATGTATAGTAAGGCGTTTTTAGACTAAAAACGACCATGTATAGTAAGGCGTTTTTAGACGAAAAACGACCATGTATAGTAAGGCGTTTTTAGACGAAAAAAAACACCATTTATAGTAAGGCGTTTTTAGACGAAAAAAATGACCATGTATAATAAGGCGTTTTAAGACGAAAAAAAACACCATTTATAGTAAAGCGTTTTTAGCGGAAAAAAACGACCATGTATAGTAAGGCATTTTAGACGAAAAAAACGACCATGTATAATAAGGCGTTTTAAGACTAAAAACGACCATGTATAGTAAGGCGTTTTAGCGAAATAAACGACCATGTATAGTAAGGCGTTTTAGACGAAAAAACGACCATGTATAGTAAGGCGTTTTAGACGAAAAACGACCATGTATAGTAAGGCATTTTAGCGAAAAAAACGACCTTGTATAGTAAGGCATTTTAGACAAAAAACGACGATGTATAGTAAGGCGTTTTAGACGAAAAAACGACCATGTATAGTAAGGCGTTTTAGACAAAAAAAACGACCATGTATAGTAAGGCGTTTTAGACGAAAAACGACCATGTATAGTAAGGCGTTTTAGACAAAAACGACCATGTATAGTAAGGCGTTTTAGACGAAAAAACGACCATGTATAGTAAGGCGTTTTAGACTAAAAAACGACCATGTATAGTAAGGAGTTTTAGCGAAAAAACGACCATGTATAGTAAGGCGTTTTAGACGAAAAACGACCATGTATAGTAAGGCGTTTTAGACGAAAAACGACCATGTATAGTAAGGCGTTTTAGACGAAAAAACGACCATGTATAGTAAGGCGTTTTAACCGAAAAACGACCATGTATAGTAAGGCGTTTTAGCGAAAAAAACGACCATGTATAGTAAGGCGTTTTAGACGAAAAAACGACCATGTATAGTAAGGCGTTTTTAGGCGAAAAACGACCATGTATAGTAAGGCGTTTTAGACGAAAAACGACCATGTATAGTAAGGCATTTTTAGCGAAAAAATGACCATGTATAGTAAGGCGTTTTAGACGAAAAACGACCATGTATAGTAAGGTGTTTTTAGACGAAAAACGACCATGTATAGTAAGGCGTTTTAGATGAAAAAACAACCATGTATAGTAAGGAGTTTTAAGACGAAAAAACGACCATGTATAGTAAGGCGTTTTAAGACGAAAAACGACCATGTATAGTAAGGCGTTTTAGACGAAAAACGACCATTTATAGTAAGGCGTTTTAGACGAAAAAACGACCATGTATAGTAAGGCGTTTTAAGACTAAAAACGACCATGTATAGTAAGTTGTTTTAGCGAAAAAAAAGACCATGTATAGTAAGGAGTTTTAGCCAAAAAACGACCATGTATAGTAAGGCGTTTTTAGACGAAAAAACGACCATGTATAATAAGGCGTTTTAGGACGAAAAACGACCATGTATAGTAAGGCGTTTTAGCGAAAAAAGACCATGTATAGTAAGGCGTTTTTAGACGAAAAACGACCATGTATAGTAAGGCATTTTTAGCGAAAAAACGACCATGTATAGTAAGGCGTTTTAGATAAAAAACGACCATGTATAGTAAGGCGTTTTAGACTAAAAAACGACCATGTATAGTAAGGTGTTTTTAGACGAAAAAACGACCATGTATAGTAAGGCGTTTTAGACGAAAAATGACAATGTATAGTAAGGCGTTTTAAGACGAAAAAACGACCATGTATAGTAAGGCGTTTTAGACGAAAAAGGACCATGTATAGTAAGGCATTTTAGCCCAAAAACGACCATGTATAGTAAGGCGTTTTAGACGAAAAAACGACCATGTATAGTAAGGCGTTTTAGCGAAAAAACGACCATGTATAATAAGGCGTTTTAAGACGAAAAACGACCATGTATAGTAAGGCGTTTTAGCGAAAAAACGACCATGTATAGTAAGGCGTTTTAGACGAAAAACGATCATGTATAGTAAGGGTTTTAGACTAAAAACGACCATGTATAGTAAGGCGTTTTAGACGAAAAACGACCATGTATAGTAAGGCATTTTAGCGAAAAAATGACCATGTATAGTAAGGCGTTTTAGACGAAAAAACGACCATGTATAGTAAGGCGTTTTAGACGAAAAACGACCATGTATAGTAAGGCGTTTTAGACGAAAAAACGACCATGTATAGTAAGGCGTTTTAGACGAAAAAAATGACCATGTATAGTAAGGCGTTTTAAGGCTAAAAAAACACCATGTATAGTAAAGCGTTTTAGCGAAAAACGACCATGCGAAAAAAACGACCATGTATAGTAAAGCGTTTTAGCGAAAAAACGACCATGTATAGTAAGGCGTTTTAGACGAAAAACGACCATGTATAGTAAGGCGTTTTAGACGAAAAACGACCATGTATAGTAAGGCGTTTTAGCGAAAAAACGACCATGTATAGTAAGGCGTTTTAGACGAGAAACGAAATAAAGGCGTTTTAGACGACCATGTATAGTAAGGCGTTTTAGACGAAAAACGACCATGTATAGTAAGGCATTTTAGTAAGGCGAAAAAAACGACCATGTATAGTAAGGCGTTTTAGACAAAAAAACGACCATGTATAGTAAGGCGTTTTAGACGAAAAAACGACCATGTATAGTAAGGCGTTTTAGACAAAAAAACGACCATGTATAGTAAGGCGTTTTAGACGAAAAAACGACCATGTATAGTAAGGCGTTTTAGACGAAAAAACGACCATGTATAGTAAGGCGTTTTAGACGAAAAACGACCATGTATAGTAAGGCGTTTTAGACGAAAAAAGACGACCATGTATAGTAAGGCGTTTTAGACGAAAAAAGGCGTTTTAGACTAAAAACGACCATGTATAGTAAGGCGACCATGTATAGTAAGGCGTTTTAAAAACGACCATGAAAAAACCGAACAACCATGTATAGTAAGGCGTTTTAGCGAAAAAACGACCATGTATAGTAAGGCGTTTTAAGGCGTTTAGCTAAAAACGAAAAACTAAAAACGACCATGTATAGTAAGGCGTTTTTAGACGAAAAAAACGACCATGTATAGTAAGGCGTTTTAACCCGAAAAACGAAAAAAGGAGTTTTTAGCGACCATGTATAGTAAGGCGTTTTAGACGAAAAAAAAACGACCATGTATAGTAAGGAGTTTTAGCCAAAAACCACCATGTATAGTAAGGCGTTATAGATGAAAAACGACCATGTATAGTAAGGCGTTTTAGACAAAAAAAACACCATTTATAGTAAGGCGTTTTAGAAAAAAAGACCATGTATAGTAAGGCGTTTTAGACAAAAAAACGACCATGTTTAATAAGGCGTTTTAAGACGAAAAACGACCATGTATAGTAAGGCGTTTTAGCGAAAAAACGACCATGTATAATAAGGCGTTCTTAGACCGACCATGTATAGTAAGGCGTTTTAGACTAAAAACACCATTTATAGTAAGGCATTTTTAGCCGAAAAAAACGACCGTGTATAATAAGGCGTTTTTAGACAAAAAAAACGACCATGTATAGTAAGGCGTTTTTAGACGAAAAAAACGACCATGTATAGTAAGGTGTTTTTGAACGAAAAAACGACCATGTATAGTAAGGCGTTTTTAGACGAAAAAATGACCATGTATAGTAAGGCATTTTTAAGACGAATAAAACGACCATGTATAGTAAGGCGTTTTTAGACGAAAAAAACGACCATGTATAGTAAGGCGTTTTTAGACGAAAAAACGACCATGTATAGTAAGGAGTTTTTAGCCGAAAAAAACGACCATGTATAGTAAGGCGTTTTTAGACGAAAAAACGACCATGTATAGTAAGGCATTTTTAGCCGAAAAAAACGACCGTGTATAATAAGGCGTTTTTAGACAAAAAAAACGACCATGTATAGTAAGGCGTTTTTAGATGAAAAAAACGACCATGTATAGTAAGGCATTTTTAGACGAAAAAAAACACCATTTATAGCAAGGCGTTTTTAGCCGAAAAAAACGACCATGTATAGTAAGGAGTTTTTAGCCAAAAAAAACCACCATGTATAGTAAGGCGTTATAGATGAAAAAAACGACCATGTATGGTAAGGCGTTTTTAGACAAAATAAAACACCATTTATAGTAAGGCGTTTTTAGCCGAAAAAAAAGACCATGTATAGTAAGGCGTTTTTAGACAAAAAAACGACCATGTATAATAAGGCGTTTTAAGACGAAAAAACGACCATGTATAGTAAGGCGTTTTTAGACGAAAAAAAACACCATTTATAGTAAGGCATTTTTAGCCGAAAAAAACGACCGTGTATAATAAGGCGTTTTTAGACAAAAAAAACGACCATGTATAGTAAGGCGTTTTTAGACGAAAAAAACGACCATGTATAGTAAGGTGTTTTTAGACGAAAAAACGACCATGTATAGTAAGGCGTTTTTAGACGAAAAAATGACCATGTATAGTAAGGCATTTTTAAGACGAAAAAAACGACCATGTATAGTAAGGCGTTTTTAGACGAAAAAAACGACCATGTATAGTAAGGCGTTTTTAGACGAAAAAACGACCATTTATAGTAAGGAGTTTTTAGCCGAAAAAAACGACCATGTATAGTAAGGCGTTTTTAGACGAAAAAACGACCATGTATAGTAAGGCATTTTTAGCCGAAAAAAACGACCGTGTATAATAAGGAGTTTTTAGCCAAAAAAAACCACCATGTATAGTAAGGCGTTATAGATGAAAAAAACGACCATGTATGGTAAGGCGTTTTTAGACAAAATAAAACACCATTTATAGTAAGGCGTTTTTAGCCGAAAAAAAAGACCATGTATAGTAAGGCGTTTTTACACAAAAAAACGACCATGTTTAATAAGGCGTTTAAGACGAAAAACGACCATGTATAGTAAGGCGTTTTTAGCGAAAAAACGACCATGTATAGTAAGGCGTTTTAGACTAAAAACGACCATGTATAGTAAGGCGTTTTTAGACGAAAAAACGACCATTTATAGTAAGGCATTTTAGCGAAAAACGACCATGTATAATAAGGCGTTTTTAGACAAAAACGACCATGTATAGTAAGGCGTTTTAGACGAAAAACGACCATGTATAGTAAGGTGTTTTTAGACGAAAAACGACCATGTATAGTAAGGCGTTTTAGACGAAAAAACGACCATGTATAGTAAGGCATTTTAAGACGAAAAAACGACCATGTATAGTAAGGCGTTTTTAGACGAAAAACGACCATTTATAGTAAGGCGTTTTAGACTAAAAACGACCATGTATAGTAAGGAGTTTTAGCGAAAAAACGACCATGTATAGTAAGGCGTTTTTAGACGAAAAACGACCATGTATAGTAAGGCATTTTTAGCGAAAAACGACCATGTATAATAAGGCGTTTTTAGACAAAAAACGACCATGTATAGTAAGGCGTTTTAGACTAAAAACGACCATGTATAGTAAGGCATTTTAGACGAAAAAACGACCATGTATAGTAAGGCGTTTTTAGATGAAAAAAGGACTATGTATAGTAAGGCGTTTTAGACTAAAAACGACCATGTATAGTAAGGCGTTTTAGACTAAAAAACGACCATGTATAGTAAGGCGCTTTTAGACGAAAAAACGACCATGTATAGTAAGGCGTTTTAGCGAAAAAACGACCATGTATAGTAAGGCGTTTTAGATGAAAAACGACCATGTATAGTAAGGCGTTTTAGACTAAAAACGACCATGTATAGTAAGGCGTTTTAGACTAAAAAACGACCATTTATAGTAAGGCGTTTTAGACGAAAAAACGACCATGTATAGTAAGGCGTTTTAGACTAAAAAATGACCATGTATAGTAAGGCGTTTTAGCGAAAAAACGAAAATGTCTATTAAGACGTTTTTAGACAAAAAAAATAACCATGTATAGTAAGGCGTTTTTAGACGAAAAAAAACGACCATGTATAGTAAGGCATTTTTAAGACGAAAAAAACGACCATGTATAGTAAGGCGTTTTTAGACGAAAAAGGACCATGTATAGTAAGGCGTTTTAGACTAAAAACGACCATGTATAGTAAGGCGTTTTTAGCGAAAAAAAGACCATATATAGTAAGGCGTTTTAGACTAAAAACGACCATGTATAATAAGGCGTTTTAAGACTAAAAACGACCATGTATAGTAAGGCGTTTTTAGCGAAATAAACGACCATGTATAGTAAGGCGTTTTAGACTAAAAACGACCATGTATAGTAAGGCATTTTTAGCGAAAAACGACCATGTATAATAAGGCGTTTTTAGACAAAAAAACGACCATGTATAGTAAGGCGTTTTTAGACGAAAAAACGACCATGTATAGTAAGGCGTTTTTAGACGAAAAACGACCATGTATAGTAAGGCGTTTTGAGACGAAATAAAACACCATTTATAGTAAGGCGTTTTTAGCGGAAAAAAACGACCATGTATAGTAAGGAGTTTTTAGCCAAAAAAAACCACCATGTATAGTAAGGCGTTATAGATGAAAAAACGACCATGTATAGTAAGGCGTTTTAGACAAAAAAAACACCATTTATAGTAAGGCGTTTTAGCGAAAAAAAGACCATGTATAGTAAGGCGTTTTAGACAAAAACGACCATGTTTAATAAGGCGTTTTAAGACTAAAAACGACCATGTATAGTAAGGCGTTTTTAGCGAAAAACGACCATGTATAGTAAGGCGTTTTAGACGAAAAACGACCATGTATAGTAAGGCGTTTTAGACGAAAAAACACCATTTATAGTAAGGCATTTTTAGCGAAAAAAACGACCGTGTATAATAAGGCGTTTTAGACAAAAAAAACGACCATGTATAGTAAGGCGTTTTAGACTAAAAACGACCATGTATAGTAAGGTGTTTTAGACGAAAAACGACCATGTATAGTAAGGCGTTTTAGACGAAAAAATGACCATGTATAGTAAGGCATTTTAAGACGAAAAACGACCATGTATAGTAAGGCGTTTTAGACGAAAAACGACCATTTATAGTAAGGCGTTTTTAGACGAAAAACGACCATGTATAGTAAGGAGTTTTTAGCCGAAAAACGACCATGTATAGTAAGGCGTTTTAGACTAAAAACGACCATGTATAGTAAGGCATTTTAGCCTAAAAACGACCATGTATAATAAGGCGTTTTTAGACAAAAAAAACGACCATGTATAGTAAGGCGTTTTTAGACGAAAAAAACGACCATGTATAGTAAGGCATTTTAAGACGAAAAAAACGAACATGTATAGCAAGGCGTTTTTAGATGAAAAAAGGACTAGTATAGTAAGGCGCTTTTAGACGAAAAAAACGACCATGTATAGTAAGGCGTTTTTAGACGAAAAAAAGACCATGTATAGTAAGGCGTTTTTAGACGAAAAAAGACCATGTATAGTAAGGCGTTTTAGCCTAAAAACGACCATGTATAGTAAGGCGTTTTTAGACGAAAAAACGACCATGTATAGTAAGGCGTTTTTAGACGAAAAAAACGACCATGTATAGTAAGGCGTTTTTAGACGAAAAAAACACCATTTATAGTAAGGCGTTTTAGACGGAAAAAACGACCATGTATAGTAAGGCGTTTTTAGACGAAAAAAATGATCATGTAGAGTAAGACGTTTTTAGCCGAAAAAAACGAAAATGTCTATTAAGACGTTTTTAGACAAAAAAAATAACCATGTATAGTAAGGCGTTTTTAGACGAAAAAAAACGACCATGTATAGTAAGGCATTTTTAAGACGAAAAAAACGACCATGTATAGTAAGGCGTTTTTAGACGAAAAAAGGACTATGTATAGTAAGGCGTTTTTAGACGAAAAAAACGACCATGTATAGTAAGGCGTTTTTAGCCGAAAAAAAAGACCATATATAGCAAGGCGTTTTTAGACGAAAAAAACGACCATGTATAATAAGGCGTTTTAAGACGAAAAAAACGACCATGTATAGTAAGGCGTTTTTAGCGAAAAAACGACCATGTATAGTAAGGCGTTTTAGACTAAAAACGACCATGTATAGTCAGGCATTTTTAGCGAAAAACGACCATGTATAATAAGGCGTTTTAGACAAAAAACCACCATGTATAGTAAGGCGTTTTAGACTAAAAACGACCATGTATAGTAAGGTGTTTTTAGACGAAAAAACGACCATGTATAGTAAGGCGTTTTGAGACGAAATAAAACACCATTTATAGTAAGGCGTTTTAGACGAAAAAAGACCATGTATAGTAAGGCGTTTTTAGACAAAAACGACCATGTATAGTAAGGCGTTTTAAGACGAAAAAACGACCATGTATAGTAAGGCGTTTTTAGACGAAAAAAACGACCATGTATAGTAAGGCGTTTTAAGACAAAAAAAACGACCATGTATAGTAAGGCGTTTTAGACGAAAAAAACGACCATGTATAGTAAGGCGTTTTAGCGAAAAAAACGACCATGTATAAAAGGCGTTTTAGACCGTTTTAGACGAAAAACGACCATGTATAGTAAGGCGTTTTAGAAAAAAAAACGACCATGTATAGTAAGGCGTTTTAGACGAAAAAAAAACGACCATGTATAGTAAGGCGTTTTAGACGAAAAAAACGACCATGTATAGTAAGGCGTTTTAGACTAAAAACGACCATGTATAGTAAGGCGTTTTAGACGAAAAAACGACCATGTATAGTAAGGCGTTTTAGACGAAAAAACGACCATGTATAGTAAGGCGTTTTTAGGCGAAAAAACGACCATGTATAGTAAGGCGTTTTAGACGACCATGTATAGTAAGGCGTTTTAGAAAAAAGCGACCATGTATAGTAAGGCGTTTTAGACAAAAACGACCATGTATAGTAAGGCGTTTTAGACTAAAAACGACCATGTATAGTAAGGCGTTTTAGACGAAAAACGACCATGTATAGTAAGGCGTTTTAAGACGAAAAACGACCATGTATAGTAAGGCGTTTTAGACGAAAAACGACCATGTATAGTAAGGCGTTTTAGACGAAAAACGACCATGTATAGTAAGGCGTTTTAGACGAAAAAACGACCATGTATAGTAAGGCGTTTTAGACGAAAAACGACCATGTATAGTAAGGCGTTTTAGACGAAAAACGACCATGTATAGTAAGGCGTTTTAGACGAAAAAACGACCATGTATAGTAAGGCGTTTTAGACGAAAAACGACCATGTATAGTAAGGCGTTTTTAGACTAAAAACGACCATGTATAGTAAGGCGTTTTAGACGAAAAAACGACCATGTATAGTAAGGCGTTTTAGACGAAAAAAACGACCATGTATAGTAAGGCGTTTTAGACGAAAAACGACCATGTATAGTAAGGCGTTTTAGACGAAAAAAACGACCATGTATAGTAAGGCGTTTTAGACGAAAAAACGACCATGTATAGTAAGGCGTTTTAGACGAAAAAACGACCATGTATAGTAAGGCGTTTTAGACGAAAAAACGACCATGTATAGTAAGGCGTTTTAGACGAAAAACGACCATGTATAGTAAGGCGTTTTTAGACGAAAAAAACGACCATGTATAGTAAGGCGTTTTAAGACGAAAAACGACCATGTATAGTAAGGCGTTTTAAGACGAAAAACGACCATGTATAGTAAGGCGTTTTAGACTAAAAACGACCATGTATAGTAAGGCGTTTTAGACGAAAAAACGACCATGTATAGTAAGGCGTTTTAGACGACCATGTATAGTAAGGCGTTTTAGAAAAAAAGACCATGTATAGTAAGGCGTTTTTAGACGAAAAAACGACCATGTATAGTAAGGCGTTTTTAGACGAAAAAACGACCATGTATAGTAAGGCGTTTTTAGACGAAAAAACGACCATGTATAGTAAGGCGTTTTTAGACGAAAAAAACGACCATGTATAGTAAGGCGTTTTTAGACGAAAAACGACCATGTATAGTAAGGCGTTTTTAGACGAAAAAACGACCATGTATAGTAAGGCGTTTTAGACGAAAAAAGACCATGTATAGTAAGGCATTTTTAGACTAAAAACGACCATGTATAGTAAGGCGTTTTAGACGAAAAAACGACCATGTATAGTAAGGCGTTTTTAGACGAAAAACGACCATGTATAGTAAGGCGTTTTAGACTAAAAACGACCATGTATAGTAAGGCGTTTTAGACTAAAAACGACCATGTATAGTAAGGCGTTTTAGACTAAAAACGACCATGTATAGTAAGGCGTTTTAGACGAAAAAACGACCATGTATAGTAAGGCGTTTTAGACGAAAAACGACCATGTATAGTAAGGCGTTTTAGACGAAAAAACGACCATGTATAGTAAGGCGTTTTAGACTAAAAACGACCATGTATAGTAAGGCGTTTTTAGACGAAAAAAACGACCATGTATAGTAAGGCGTTTTAGACGAAAAACGACCATGTATAGTAAGGCGTTTTTAGACTGTATAGTAAAGACGAAAAACGACCATGTATAGTAAGGCGTTTTTAGACTAAAAACGACCATGTATAGTAAGGCGTTTTTAGACGAAAAACGACCATTTATAGTAAAGCGTTTTTAGCCGAAAAAAACGACCATGTATAGTAAGGAGTTTTTAGCCAAAAAACCACCATGTATAGTAAGGCGTTTTTAGATGAAAAAAACGACCATGTATGGTAAGGCGTTTTTAGACGAAATAAAACACCATTTATAGTAAGGCGTTTTTAGCGGAAAAAAAATACCATGTATAGTAAGGAGTTTTTAGACGAAATAAACGACCATGTATAGTAAGGCGTTTTAGACAAAAACGACCATGTATAGTAAGGCATTTTAGACGAAAAAACGACCATGTATAGTAAGGCGTTTTTAGATGAAAAAACGACCATGTATAAAGGCGTTTTTAGACGAAAAAACGACCATGTATAGTAAGGAGTTTTAAGACGAAAAACGACCATGTATAGTAAGGCGTTTTTAGACCATGTATAGTAAGGCGTTTTTAGACGAAAAAACACCATGTATAGTAAGGCGTTTTAGACTGTATAGTAAACGACCATGTATAGTAAGGCGTTTTTAGACGAAAAAAACGACCATGTATAGTAAGGCGTTTTTAGACGAAAAAAACGACCATGTATAGTAAGGCGTTTTTAGACGAAAAAAAACAACCATGTATAGTAAGGTGTTTTAACCCGAAAAAACGACCATGTATAGTAAGGAGTTTTTAGCCGAAAAACACGACCATGTATAGTAAGACGTTTTTAGACGAAAAAAAACACCATTTATAGTAAAGCGTTTTTAGCCGAAAAAAACGACCATGTATAGTAAGGAGTTTTTAGCCAAAAAAAACCACCATGTATAGTAAGGCGTTTTTAGATGAAAAAAACGACCATGTATGGTAAGGCGTTTTTAGACGAAATAAAACACCATTTATAGTAAGGCGTTTTTAGCCGAAAAAAAATACCATGTATAGTAAGGCGTTTTTAGACAAAAAAACCACCATGTATAATAAGGCGTTTTAAGACGAAAAAAACGACCATGTATAGTAAGGAGTTTTTAGACGAAATAAACGACCATGTATAGTAAGGCGTTTTTAGACAAAAAAACGACCATGTATAGTAAGGCATTTTTAGACGAAAAAAACGACCATGTATAGTAAGGCGTTTTACGATGAAAAAACGACCATGTATAGTAAGGAGTTTTAAGACTAAAAAAACGACCATGTATAGTAAGGCGTTTTTAGACGAAAAAACCACCATGTATAGTAAGGCGTTGTTAGACGAAGAAAACGACCATGTATAGTAAGGCATTTTTAGCCGAAAAAAACGACCATGTATAGTAAGGCGTTTTAGACGAAAAACGACCATGTATAGTAAGGCGTTTTTAGACGAAAAAAACGACCATGTATAGTAAGGCGTTTTTAGATGAAAAAAAACAACCATGTATAGTAAGGCGTTTTAACCCGAAAAAAACACCCGTGTATAGTAAGGCGTTATTAGCCGAAAAAAACGACCATGTATAGTAAGGCGTTTTTAGACGAAAAAAAAACACCATTTATAGTAAGGCGTTTTTAGCCGAAAAACACGACCATGTATAGTAAGGAGTTTTTAGCCAAAAACACCATGTATAGTAAGGCGTTTTAGATGAAAAAACGACCATGTATGGTAAGGCGTTTTAGACGAAATAAAACACCATTTATAGTAAGGCGTTTTAGCCGAAAAAAGACCATGTATAGTAAGGCGTTTTTAGACTAAAAACGACCATGTATAGTAAGGCGTTTTAGACTAAAAACGACCATGTATAATAAGGCGTTTTAGCGAAAAAACAACCATGTATAGTAAGGCGTTTTTAGACTAAAAACGACCATGTATAGTCAGGCATTTTTAGCGAAAAAACGACCGTGTATAATAAGGCGTTTTAGACGAAAAACGACCATGTATAGTCAGGCATTTTTAGCGAAAAACGACTGTGTATAATAAGGCGTTTTAGACAAAAACCGACCATGTATAGTAAGGCGTTTTAGACTAAAAACGACCATGTATAGTAAGGCGTTTTAGACGAAAAATGACCATGTATAGTAAGGCATTTTTAAGACTAAAAACGACCATGTATAGTAAGGCGTTTTAGACGAAAAAGGACTATGTATAGTAAGGCGTTTTTAGACTAAAAAACGACCATGTATAGTAAGGCGTTTTTAGACTAAAAACGACCATGTATAGTAAGGCGTTTTTAGACTAAAAACGACCATGTATAGTAAGGCGTTTTAGCGAAAAAACGACCATGTATAGTAAGGCGTTTTAGCCTAAAAAACGACCATGTATAGTAAGGCGTTTTAGACTAAAAACGACCATGTATAGTAAGGCGTTTTAGACTAAAAACGACCATGTATAGTAAGGCGTTTTAGACGAAAAAACGACCATGTATAGTAAGGCGTTTTAGACGAAAAAACACCATTTATAGTAAGGCGTTTTACCGAAAAAAACGACCATGTATAGTAAGGAGTTTTTAGCCAAAAAAAACCACCATGTATAGTAAGGCGTTTTAGATGAAATAAACGACAATGTATGGTAAGGCGTTTTTAGACAAAATAAAACACCATTTATAGTAAGGCGTTTTTAGCCGAAAAAAAAGACCATGTATAGTAAGGCGTTTTTAGACAAAAACGACCATGTATAATAAGGCGTTTTAGACTAAAAACGACCATGTATAGTAAGGCGTTTTAGACTAAAAACACCATTTATAGTAGGGCATTTTTAGCGGAAAAAAACGACCGTGTATAATAAGGCGTTTTTAGACAAAAAAAACGACCATGTATAGTAAGGCGTTTTTAGACGAAAAAAATGACCATGTATAGTAAGGTGTTTTTAGACGAAAAAACAACCATGTATAGTAAGGCGTTTTAGACGAAAAATGACCATGTATAGTAAGGCATTTTTAAGACGAAAAAACGACCATGTATAGTAAGGCGTTTTTAGACTAAAAACGACCATGTATAGTAAGGCGTTTTAGACAAAAAACGACCATGTATAGTAAGGCGTTTTTAGACGAAAAAAACGACCATGTATAGTAAGGCGTTTTAACCCAAAAACGACCATGTATAGTAAGGAGTTTTAGCGAAAAAACGACCATGTATAGTAAGGCGTTTTAGACGAAAAAACGACCATGTATAGTAAGGCGTTTTAGACTAAAAACGACCATGTATAGTAAGGCGTTTTAGACTAAAAACGACCATGTATAGTAAGGCGTTTTTAGACGAAAAAACGACCATGTATAGTAAGGCGTTTTTAGCCGAAAAAAACGACCATGTATAGCAGCGGTCGGGAACCTATGGCTCGCGAGCCATATATGGCTCTTTTTATGATTGCATCTGGCTCGCAGATTTAAAAAAAATTCTCGCTTGTTTATGAATGCATCCATCGATCGATTTTTCACTGCTTATTTCCTGTTCGGGCTGCAGTTGGCTCAAGGAGCCATTTTGATTGGGTGATACTGGCCAACGTTGTCGTTGCTGTGAAACAGGTATACGCCTTTTGAATCAACCCGCTCGCCATTAGCTCAAAGCTAATCCGAAACGAATAAAATGGCGAAAGAAAAAAGATGACGAGTTTGGGAGACTTCAGGACGAATGGACCGAAGGATTCGCCTCCGTGGAGAGAACGGGTTCTGCGGTGTGTCTGATTTGCGATGACAAAATAACATCGATGAAACGGTCGAATGCAGCGCGCACTTTGACACGCCCATGCTACGCTCGCATCAAAATACTGTGCGGGAGATAGCAGAAAGGAAGCGTGCAAGCGACTGAGCAGTGTGCAAGCTAGCCAGCAGTAACCAGCGTCTGGACCCGGCAAGCTGACTTTCATTCCGATAGTTTTGCTGGATGGTGAGTAGTACCACAAAATTATTTTAAAGAATACATTCAGAGGTTTATTATACTGAAATTTTGTTGAAATCACTTTTAATATATAGTTGTATAAATGTTTATATACACTGTATATATATGGCTCTCACTGCAATACATTTCCAAATACTTAGATTTTATGGCTCTCTTAGTCAAGAAGGTTCCCGACCCCTGATGTATAGTAAGGCGTTTTTAGACGAAAAAAACGACCATGTACAGTAAGGCGTTTTTAGACGAAAAAAAAAGGACCATGTATAGTAAGGCGTTTTTAGACGAAAAAAACGACCATGTATAGTAAGGCGTTTTTAGACGAAAAAACGACCATGTATAGTAAGGCGTTTTAACACGAAAAAACGACCATGTATAGTAGGAGTTTTTAGCCGAAAAAAACGACCATGTATAGTAAGGCCTTTTTAGACGAAAAAAACGACCATGTATAGTAAGACGTTTTTAGACGAAAAAACGACCATGTATAGTAAGGCATTTTTAGACGAAAACAACGACCATGTATAGTAAGGCGTTTTTTCGACGAAAAAAAACACCATTTATAGTAAGGTGTTTTTAGACGAAAAAAACACCATTTATAGTAAGGCGTTTTAGACGAAAAAAACGACCATGTATAGTAAGGCGTTTTTAGACGAAAAAAACGACCATGTAGAGTAAGACGTTTTTAGCCGAAAAAAACGAAATTGTCTATTAAGACGTTTTTAGACAAAAAAAATAACCATGTATAGTAAGGCGTTTTTAGACGAAAAAAAACGACCATGTATAGTAAGGCGTTTTAACCCGAAAAAAACAACCATGTATAGTAAGGCGTTTTTAGCCGAAAAAAACGACCATGTATAGTAAGGAGTTTTTAGCCGAAAAAAACGACCATGTATAGTAAGGCGTTTTTAGACGAAAAAGACCACCATTTATAGTAAGGTGTTTTAGACGAAAAATACGACCATGTATATTAAGGCATTTTTAGTCGAAAAAAACGACAAAGTATAGTAAGGCGTTTTTAGCCGAAAAAACGACCATGTATAGTAAGGCGTTTTTAGACGAAAAAACGACCATGTATAGTAAAGCATTTTTAGCCGAAAAAAACGACCATGTATCGTACGGCGTTTTTAGACGAAAAAAAACACCATGTATAGTAAGGTGTTTTTAGACGAAAAAAAACGACCATGTATATTAAGGCGTTTTAACCCGAAAAAAACAACCATGTATAGTAAGGCGTTATTCGCCGAAAAAAACGACCATGTATAGTAAGGCGTTTTTAGAAAGAAAACAACGACCATGTATAGTAAGGCGTTTTTTCGACGAAAAAAAACACCATTTATAGTAAGGTGTTTTTAGCCGAAAAAAACGACCATGTATAGTAAGGCGTTTTTAGACGAAAAAAACGAGCATGTATAGTAAGACGTTTTTAGAGAAAAAAAATAACCATGTATAGTAAGGCCTTTTTAGACGAAAAAAAACGACCATGTATAGTAAGGCGTTTTAATCCGAAAAAAACAACCATGTATAGTAAGGCGTTTTTAGCCGAAAAAAACAACCATGTATAGTAAGGAGTTTTTAGACGAAAAAAACGACCATGTATAGTAAGGCGTTTTTAGACGAAAAAAAACACCATTTATAGTAAGGCGTTTTAGACGAAAAAAACGACCATGTTTAGTAAGGCGTTTTTAGACGAAAAAAACGACCATGTAGAGTAAGACGTTTTTAGCCGACAAAAAAAATAACCATGTATAGTAAGGCGTTTTAGACTAAAAACGACCATGTATAGTAAGGCGTTTAACCCAAAAACAACCATGTATAGTAAGGCGTTTTAGCGAAAAACGACCATGTATAGTAAGGAGTTTTAGCGGAAAAAAACGACCATGTATATTAAGGCGTTTTTAGACGAAAAAGACCACCACTTATAGTAAGGCGTTTTTAGCCGAAAAAAACGACCATGTATAGTAAGGCGTTTTTAGACTAAAAAAACGACCATGTATAGAAAGGCGTTTTTAGACGAAAAAAACGACCATGTATAGAAAGGCGTTTTTAGACGAAAAAAACGACCATGTATAGTAAGGCATTTTTAGCCGAAAAAAAACACAATTTATAGTAAGCCGTTTTTAGCTGATTAAAACGACCATGTATAGTAAGGCGTTTTTAGACGAAAAAAACAACCATGTATAGAAAGGCGTTTTTAGACGAAAAAAACGACCATGGTCGTTTTTCATCTAAACGCTTACATACATGGTCTTTTTTCGCTAAAACGCCACGCGCTTTTAGACGAAAAAAACGACCATGTATAGTAAGACGTTTTTAGCCGAAAAAACGACCCTGTATAGTAAGGCGTTTTTAGCTCAAAATAACGACCATGTATAGTTAGCATGGCTTCAAACCCCGCTCAGGGATTTGTGAAAATACATCACCAGACAGTTTTCATGCAAACCCTCCAGAGTGCATGTCAAATACGCCTATCTTAACGAACAAGTCACAGTCACTGAAGGTATAGAGCTATAAACGCCGGCTTTCCGTCCAGTCAACTCCGGTTCAAGCCCAATCATTGATGTGAAAAAATACAACAGTTTATTTTTCCTCTAAACCCTCCAGAGTGAATGTCAAATAGGCCTATCGTGCAGAGCAAGTCACTCTCACTGGTGGTGTAGAGGTATAAATGCTGGCTTTCTGTCCAGGCAACACCGGTTCAATTCCCTATCATTGATGTGTGAAAATACAACACCAGTTTATTTTTCCTGCAAACCCTCCAGAGTGCATGTCAAATACGCCTACCGTGCAGGGTAAGTCACATTCACTGGTGGTGTAGAGGTATACACGCTGGCTTTCCATCCAAGCAGCGAGGGTTCAAACCCCGTCCAATAACAGCATAAATGGCAGTTCCGATGGCCTAAAGCTGGGATAGACTCCAGCAAGTTCCCAGTGACAGTGGGAACTTTTAGCTGAAAAAAAAAGACTATGGCCTTTTTTGCCGAAAAAAACGTCCATGTATAGTAAGGCGTTTTTAGACGAAAAAAAAGCTCAAGTAGAGTCAGGTGTTTTTAGCCGAAAAAAAAGACCATGTATAGTAAGGCGTTTTAGCCGAAAAAAACGACCATGTATGGTAAGGCGTTTTTAGACGAAAAAAACGACCATGTATATTAAGGCATTTTTAGACTAAATAAACGACCATGTATAGTAAGGCGTTTTAGACGGAAAAAAACGACCATGTATAGTAAGGCGTTTTTAGACGAAAAAAACGACCATGTAGAGTAAGGCGTTTTTAGACGAAAAAAACGACCATGTATATTAAAGCGTTTTTAGCCGAAAAAAAGGACCATGTATATTAAGGCATTTTTAGACGAAATAAACGACCATGTATAGTAAGGCGTTTTAGACGGGAAAAAACGACCATGTAGAGTAAGGCGTTTTTAGACGAAAAAAACGACCATGTATAGTAAAGCGTTTTTAGCCGAAAAAAAGGACCATGTATAGTAAGCCGTTTTCCGCCGAAAAAAACGCTGATGACGTTTTTAACTGAAAAAAACGACCAGGTATAGTAAGGTGTTTTTCGTTAAAAAAAACGACCATGTATAGTAAGGCGTTTTTAACAACAAAAAAAAGATGATGTATAGTAAGGGGCGGCCCGGTATCCAGTGGTTAGCACGACGGCTTCACAGTGCAGAGGTTCGATGCCAGCTCAGGCCTCCCTTTGTGGAGTTTGCATCTTCTCCCCGGGCTTGTTTGGGTTTTCTCCGGGTGCTCCGGTTTCCTCCCACATTCCAAAGACATGCATGGCAGGCTGATTGAGCACTCTAAATTGTCCCTAGGTGTGAGTGTGAGCATGGATGGTTGTTCGTCTCTGTGTGCCCTGCGATTGGCTGGCAACCGATTCAGGGTGTCCCCCGCCTACTGTCCGGAGACAGCTGGGATAGGCTCCAGCACCCCCCGCGACCCTAGTGAGGATCAAGCGGTTCGGAAGATGAATGAATGAATGAATGAATGAATGAATGTAGAGTAAGGCGTTTTCAGCCAAAGAAAACGACCATGTATAGTAAGGCGTTTTAAGCCGAAAAAAAAGACTATGTAAAGTAAGGCGTTTTTAGCCGGAAAAAAACGCCCATGTATAGTAAGGCATTTTTAGCCGAAAAAAACGACGTAAGGCGTTTTTATCACATGTATAGTAAGGGATTTTTGCCCCTGAAAAACGGCCATGGAAAGTCAGGCCCTTTTAGCCGAAAAAAACGACCAAATACAGTAAGGCGTTTTAGCCGAAAAAAACGACCATGTATAGTAAGTAGTTTTTAGCCGAAAAAAACGATGATGACGTTTTTAACTGAAAATTTTTTTGGGTAAAAATGTTTGGTTTTTTTCGTCTTAAAACGCCTTACTATACATCGTCGGGGTTTTTTCGGCTAAAAACATCTTACTATACATGGCCGTTTTTTGCGGCTAAAAACGCCTTACTATACATGGTCTTTTTTTTTCGTCTAAAAACGTCTTACTCTACATGGTCGTTTTTTTCAGCTAAAAATGCCTTACTTTACATGGTCGTTTTTTTGGAGCTAAAAACGCCTTACTAGATCGTCGTTTTTTGGGCTAAAAACGCCTTCCTATACATGGTTGTTTTTTTCGTCGAAAAGCGCCTTACTATACATCATCGTTTTTTTTCGTCTAAAAACGCCTGACTATACATGGTCGTTTTTTTTCATCTAAAAACGCCTTACTATACATCATCGTTTTTTTCATCTAAAAACGCCTGACTATACATGGTCGTTTTTTTCGTCTAAAAACGCCTTACTATACATGGTGGGGGGGTTTTCGGCTAAAAACGCCTTAATATACATGGTTGTTTTTTTGGGGTTAAAACGCCTTCCTATACATGGTCCTTTTTAGCTAAAAACGCCTTACTATTCATGGTCGTTATTTTTGGGTTAAAACGCCTTACAATACATTGTCGTTATTTTTGGGTTAAAACGCCTTACTATACATGGTCGTTTTTTTTATGCCTCGTTTTTTATGCCTCGGATGACGAACAAATTTCGGTTCTCGAACAAACTGAACGCATTTCATTCCATTATTTGACTCCTCTCACATTCCTTACATGAGGAAGTTACGCTACCTCGGGTAGACGAGGAAGTGACGCTTCCTCATGTTGCTTTTCATTGTTAGCAGACGTGTTGAGTAAACATTTTTATTTTAAAAAGAGCGTGGTTTCGGTTTTCGAACAATTCGGTTTTCGAACAGCCTTCTGGAACGGATTATGGATGAAAACAGAGGTTTGACTGTATATGCACTGCAACTGATCCCACTGACTGTACAAAGGCACAAAACCTTAATTGGTCTTGAAAAATATAGTAATGCACTTTTCAGATTAAACGAGATTTATAAAGAAAGGAATTTTTAAACCATTTACACAAGCATATAAAATCTAAATGTAATCCCTGCCTACACCTTACAAACTAAGAGGAGTGCTATAATATGTGTAAAGAATAAAGTATTCACATGTCCTTGATAGCGTCTGCTGTGTTGGGTCTGTCTCAGTGACAGACTGAGGCTGCTGTTGTCTTCTTCTCTGATCAAAACGATGTTGTCTTTTGCTCTGAGCAAAACAGTGTGTCCCCCTAGCGGATAGTCCATGATTTGCACTTTATTAAAATATTAATTCTGTGTCTTTTATGCAGTTTCTCACTTTTAAATTATCCTGCAGGCCTGATCAAACCTCCTTGCGGGCCGGTTCCGGCCCACGGACCGTATGTTTGGCACTCCTGTTCTTGGCGATCGTGAATAAAGTGCAAATAAAACGCCCATTACGCACACTACCAAAACGTGCAAGCCAACTTTATTCATTGTTTCAAGATGCTTTGTTGATCAGGGCAACTCCGCTGGAATAGTTGAGACGCAAGTCTCGTCTGGATGCTTGCGGGGTGCTCTCTGCTGGTCCCAACAGGGCCGGGGGCTATAGAACCTGCAAACCCTAAAGGATCGTGGTGAAATCAAACTTCGTTTCAGATTGGGGAGGAAACATCGTATGACTTTCTTAGGGCCACGATAACTTTTCCCCCTCAAAGTATTCACTGTATATCGATCAACATGTCAGAAACATTTCGGTCTCAAACTCCAGCAGAGGGCCCGCCAGTGGCAAGGGGAAACAATAAACCCGATTTCGCTTTCCAATGTCAGCTAACATAAGTAAGAATCGTTGTAAAATTCGACCGCAAACTCGCCAGAGGCTCGCGGCCGTCGTTGACGGTGTTGACAGGGTCTTAAGGGCGCCGTCTACTGGTGACCATTAGGAATGACAAACCTTCGACTGAAGTGGCTCTCAACTTTACAAGTACAGTCCCACCGAAAAAATACAACTCTCTGAGTAACTTTAACAGGTGCTGTCTCACCATGTTGGTCTTTGTCGTTGTGTTTATGATCCTCTGGACGAGTTGGAACTGGGAAAGTCAATTCCTTAGTCTGTCTGTGGCTGCGCAGACGCGATGGAGCATGTGCTCAGCGTGCACTCCGTGCAGTCTTTACCAAGCCCCTCCCCTTTCTCTTCTGGTCTACCTCTCTGAGCACGGCAGCTGAGCCACTGCCAAACTTCGCTTCAGACACGTGAAAAAAAAGAGAGAGAGAGAGAGAGAGAGAGAGAGAGAGAGAGAGAGAGAGAGAGAGAGAGAGAGAGAGAGAGAGAGAGAGAGAGAGAGAGAGAGAGAGAGAGACAGAGAGACAGAGAGAGAGAGAGAGAGAGAGAGAGAAAGAAGGAAAATGGCAGAGCCGGCTCTCGAGGGAGGGTGCCGGATCTCATCGTTCACTTCAAAGAGCCTCTTTGTACTGGGTCGTTCGCGACCGATACATCACTAATTATGGGTGTGAGTAGTTTGTCCTTATGTGGAGACTGTGACTGGCTGGCGACCAGTTTAGGGGGTTTAGTCAACATTTTGACCAAAGACAACTGGGATAGGGTCCAGCACCCCCTGCGACACTGTGCTGGGTAAGCAGTGTCAAAAAGTGACATGACAAATGTATAAGGTTACTTATTAAGGTAAAGTTTCAAAATAAAATATCTTTCAGATTACAAAAAAAATCAAAAGTAAGTTGTTGTGTAATGTAAGTTATTTATTCTTTCTGTGTGGCCCCGTACCAAATGACCCACGGACCGGTACCAGTCCGCGGCCCATGGGTTGGGAATATAGTATAGTTAGTAAATATCTGAAGAATCTCCAAATACAGAATTGAATTTGGACCCTTCGTTGCTTGCTGGACTGTTCATCATATTCTTGTTCAGAAAAGGTAACATTTGCAGTGTGTGTGTGTGTGTGTGTGTGTGCGTGCGTGTGTGCGTGCGCGAACACGCGCGCATGTGGGCAAATTAGAAGCGTGTGTTCACTTGAAAAGTGCACACACACACACGCCTCTCACAACAGAAAGCTTCGATCCGCCAACTGGATCACACCCGGAAATTCCAAACAAAACTCCACCAGTAACAGTCGACGAAAGAACCGAAGATCCAGGACCTGAACCAACAACTGAAGAACTGACGGCACCCATGTGGTACCCTCACATCACAACTAGACCCAATGCGCCAGACATAAATGCTAACTTTCAGCCGTAGTCCCAAGGCAGGTTTCTAAAATAGCAACGTGAGACACATAAAACTTTAAGACTACAATGACAGAATTAAAAACCAAATCGGCAAGACGACATGAAAGAAACAATACAAACAGTTTCAGTACTCAATCACAAGACAAAAGACCAGGACGGACAAATCACTTGGAGATGATGACCGATTAGCGGTTGAGCAATGGCCCAGAGTCTGCCTGTTTTACTTCTAGTATTTTATTACAATTTAAAGGTTGAGTTTGATTCTTTTTGGGGGAGGGGGGGGGGGGGGGTGGAAAACATGCTGCACTTGTGTTTTGTGAATTAACAGAATCCTGATTTCCGTCTGCATCGAGAAGCAGAATATGTTCTCTTCTGTTTCCCAGTAACAATAATTCAATGCGACACCAAAGCAGTAAATGACATGAAGCTGCTTTCACTCTCGAGGTAACCATACAACATTCCTACCAATGAAAAGTAGAAGGTGTGCCTCCCGAGATGAAAGCAGACAAATTAGTCGACAACAAGGAAGGGGTAAAAAGAAATGACAGAATACAAGTCATTTCTTAAAGCGTCCTTCCTGGGAGACGTCAGGTGTTTGGGTCTGAAATGGATCAGTTTATTTGGTATTTCTTTCTGTTGGTGTCTGTAGCGCTGGTTCGTGGTGAGTCCTTGTTACATTTGTTATTTAAAGGCTTGAATGAGTCAAATTTGTATTGAAATATAACAAGTAAGCTGTACATCAATGTCGCAAATGAAAAACAAAAATCCCTCTCAGGATATGATCATGATCACAATTCTCCTCCTTTTTGCATGTAGCGCATAGGATGTAGGTGATTTAAGTGAAAGGAAGCACTAAAAAGACCTTTAGTTTAATTATGTATACACATATATATATATATATATATATATATATATATATATATATATATATATATATATATATATATATATATATATATATATATATATATATATATATATCACAGTGATCTGTCACATTCAACGTTTTGACGTCGAATATGTACCACGGTAAAAAGCATACGCACTCACTTCCACCAGGAAAGTGAAAGTGAAAGGCAAAGCCTCCGAGACACTTGATTTGGACTTGACCTAAATTGAGGAAAAAGAAACAAAAACATAACTGCGCTTTGTTTGTGGCCGTTATTGTGGCATAATTCATCTTCTTCATCTTCAAACAAATAAATAAAGACTCTTTTCTTCTCCACGGAGTATGAACAGAGTTGTTCGGTCATGTTCGGACACACTCTGGCAGCTGTTAGCAAAGAGTGCTCACAGCTGATTCTCAACCACGACAAATTGTGCATCCATGTCCTTTTATAGACCGTAGAGAAAAAAAACACACACACTGAGGATCACAGATGCAAATTCGTTCAATTTGAGTTCGCGAGCTAATGTGCTAATCGTGCTCGCAAATGCTAACCGTAAACAACTGCAACGTCTTTCAAATGTAAATTCACGGTGAACACACCCCACAGATTAATAATATCGCATAAATTTACAAAATGCATTCTATACAGGCTGTTTGGCTTAGAAAACGAAGTTTCAGTCCACCTTTCAAAGCTTCAAAGTAAAACATGAAGTGTCTCACGCAACAACACCCGCGTGCCTTTCACAATAACATATTGACCTTACAAAATTAAGCAGCCCTGAAACTGTAGAAACAGAACGCAAATGTTACATGGGTCTTCGGGAGCCAGAATACACACTGTTGTGTTTGTATGTTGTTTCATGAGGTAAACATTGTCCTTTTCCTCTGTTTTCTTTTTTTTTTTTTTTTAACAGCGCAAATCATCGGAGAGGAACCAGGTAACATCCACTACTGCAGGAGTGTCAAAGTCCTTTTTGTCACGGGCCACTTTGGGGTTACGTCTTCCCTCGGAGGGCTGTGACAACTTAATGTTATATCATCACATCTCATTATGTGTTGTGCACATCATATTGAGGGATTGATAGTTTTGAAATCACTCGTCAATTATTTGTTTGTTGTTTGTTCAATTCTTGTTCAAGCAAGTGCAATTCCCATCAGGCCAGTTCACTTCGTACACACATTCTTCGCAAATTGTTCACCGGAACAACGATCGACAAGGGAAGCTCAAACAATCAAATTCCCAACTACGTCCAGCCGAGTCTAAAGCAAATGTGTTTCAAGATTTTAGACCGATTCTGCTGTTATCCATGCGAAATATCTTACAAATAATTTTCGCAACGTTATAACTACAGTATAAGGTTGCACTAAAAGTAGTATGTTTCATTGCCACCAGCTAATATCCACTTAACCTGGCACGTGATGCCTCAGTAAACGTCCACCCGTACACGTGGTGCATTGTATTCCACAACATTGATCTGCAAAGGAATCTCAAATGCTCAAGTGCCCAACGGCGTCCAACCAAGTCGAAAGAAAATGCGTTTAAAGATCTTATGTAGAATGTTGTTCTTTTTGCATCAGATCTTACTGATAATTTTAGCCGGGCAACGGTCTAACTACAGTATAAGATTGCGTGATGAGAAGTTAATCAGAAGGCTACCAGCTCATATCCAACTCAAAACTTTGCACACTATTCCATCACCACAGCGACTGAAAAAAATATTTTTGACCAACTCTCATGAATTCAAATGGAATAAATAACCATTTTTTTTTCTTTTCTTTGCTTTTAAGATACGACTGCCAGCAGCCGAGGTAACCGTCTACACGTACACGTGGCGCATTGTATTCCAGAACATTGATCGACAAGGGAAGCTGAAACACTCCAATGCCCAACGCCGTCCAACCAATTTTAAAGCAAATATGTATAATTTAAGATAGTCCATTGTTATTTTTGCCTTATATCTCACTGATCATTTTAGCCGAGCAACGGTTTTACTACAGTGTAAGGTTGCATTATTAGCAGTTCATCGGACAGCCACCAGCTAATATCCACTTCACTAACTGTCACATGATCCCGTAGCGACAGCTGTTTAAAAAGTATTGATCAAATGCCTCATTCATCAAGATGAGAACCGTCGATTCGTAAATTAAAATGGAATAAATGACATCTATTTTTCTCTTTTCTTTGCTTTGAAGATACGACTGCCAGCAGCCAAGGTAAACATCCACATGTACACGTGGCGCATTGAACATTACCCTACAATGGAAGCTCAAACACTCTAATGCACAAACGGCATCCAACCAAGTTGAAAGCAAATATGTTAAAAATTTTAGATATCCATTGTTATTTTATATCTAACTGATCATTTTAACTGTGCAACGGTTTTACTACAGTATTAGGTTGCATTTTGAGAAGTTTATCAGACCGCCACTAGCTAATATCTGCTTCACAACCTGTCACCAGATCCCATAGCCACAGCCGTTTAAAAAGTATTCACCAAATTTGTAGGGAACATATCACTGTCCATTCATGACTTAAAGTGGAATAAATAACATGTTTTTGTTCTTTATTGACATTTCAGGCAATGACAGCACAGGTAACTTCCCAGTGTTGTCCATTCATATAATAACATTGAATAAATACATGTTGTTGTTTTTTGCTTTGCTTTGCTTTGAAGATACTACTGCCAGTAGCCAAGGTAACCTACCACACGTACACGTGGCACATTGTATTCCAGAACATTTATCGACAAGGGAAGCTGAAACACTCAAATGCCCAACTGCGTCCAACCAAGTCGAAAGCAAACATGTTGAAAGAACTTCCAAACAATTTTGTTCAATTTGCATCATACCTTACCGATAATTTCATCCGGGCAACAATTTTACGACAGTATAAGGTTACAAAACAAGCAGTGTATCAGACGGCCACATGCTAATACAGTATCCACTTCATAACCTGACAAGTGATCCCATAGTGACAGCCGTTTAAAAAGTATTCACCAAACACCTTATTTGAAATGACGATAACACTATCTATTCATGACTTAAAATGGAAAAAAAAAAATGTCTTTTTTTTTTCTCTGCATTTACATTTCAGGCGAAATCAGCAGAGGTAACTTTCCCACACGGATGCTCTCCAACATATCCACCAGAACAATGACCACCAAGGAAAGCTCAATACAATCAAGGGGCCAAATGCATCCAACCAAGTCTTCGGCATATATGTTTAAAGATCTTATGGAAAATGTTGTGATATTTGCATCATATCTTACCGATAATTGGAGCTGAGCAACGGTTTTACTCCAGTATAAGGTTGCATTGTGAGCAGTTTATCAGAAGGCTACCAGCTCATAACCTTGCACACTATTCCATCACCACAGCGACTGAAAAAATATTTTTGACCAACTCTCATGAATTCAAATGGAATAAATAACCTTTTTTTTTTCTTTTCTTTGCTTTTAAGATACGACTGCCAGCAGCCGAGGTAACCGTCCACACGTACACGTGGCGCATTGTATTCCAGAACAATGATCGACAAGGGAAGCTCAAACACTCCAATGCCCAATGGCGTCCAACCTATTTTAAAGCAAATATGTATAATTTAATGTATAATCCATTGTTATTTTTTGCCTTATATCTCACTGATCATTTTAGCCGAGCAACGGTTTTACTACAGTATAAGGTTGCATCATCAGCAGTTCATCAGACGGCCACTAGCTAATATCCACTTCACAACCTGACACGTGATCCAATAGCCACAGCTGTTTAAAAAGTATTCACCAAATGCCTTCTTTGAAGTGACAAGAACACTGTCCGTTCATAAATCCAAATGGAATGAATAATGTATTTTTCTCTTTTCTCTGCTTTTAAGATACGACTGCCAGCAGCCAAAGTAAACGTCCACCCGTACACATGGTGCATTGTATTCCACAACATTGATCTGCAAAGGAAGCTCAAATGCTCAAGTGCCCAACGGCGTCCAATCAAGTCGAAAGCAAATGCGTTTAAAGATCTTATGTAGAATGTTGTTCTTTTTGCATCAGATCTTACTGATAATTTTAGCCGGGCAACGGTCTTACGACAGTATAAGGTTGCATGATGAGAAGTTAATCAGAAGGCTACCAGCTCAGACCCAACTCAAAACTTTGCACACTATACCATCACCACAGTGACTGAAAAAACATTTTTGACCAACTTCCTAATGTGGAGATGAGGTAATAATGTACACTCTTGAATTAAAATGAAAAAAATAACATGTTGTTTTTTTATCTTTTCTTTTCTTTTAAGATACTACTGCCAGCAGTCGAGGTAACAGTCTACACGTGCACCTGGCGCATTGTATTCCACAACATTGATCAGTAAAGGAAGCTCAAATGCCCGACGGCGTCCAATCAAGTCTAAAGCAATATGTTGAAAGAGCTCACAAAAAATGTGGTTCCATTTGCATCAGATCTTACCGATAATTTCCTCTGGGCAACAGTTTTACAACAGTATAAGGTTGCATGATAAGCAGTTTATCAGACGGCCACCAGCTAATATCAACTTCACTAACTGTCACATGATCCCGTAGCGACAGCCGTTTAAAAAGTATTGATCAAATGCCTCATTCATCAAGTTGAGAACCGTCGATTCGTAAATTAAAATGGAATAAATGACATCTATTTTTCTCTTTTCTTTGCTTTGAAGATACTACTGCCAGCAGCCAAGGTAAACATCCACATGTACACGTGGCGCATTGAACATTACCCTACAATGGAAGCTCAAACACTCTAATGCACAAACGGCATCCAACCAAGTTGAAAGCAAATAATAATAATAATAATACATTTTATTTATAAGCGCCTTTCAAGACACCCAAGGACACTTGACAATAACAAAAAACACAAAAAATTTTAGATATCCATTGTTATTTTATATCTAACTGATCATTTTAACCGGGCAACGGTTTTACTACAGTATTAGGTTGCATTTTGAGAAGTTTATCAGACCGCCACTAGCTAATATCTGCTTCACAACCTGTCACCAGATCCCATAGCCACAGCAGTTTAAAAAGTATTCACCAAATTTGTAGGGAACATATCACTGTCCATTCATGACTTAAAGTGGAATAAATAACATGTTTTTGTTCTTTATTGACATTTCAGGCAATGACAGCACAGGTAACTTCCCAGTGTTGGCCATTCATATAATAACATTGAATAAATACATGTTGTTTTTTGCTTTGCTTTGAAGATACTACTGCCAGCAGCCAAGGTAACCTACCACACGTACACGTGGCACATTGTATTCCAGAACATTTATCGACAAGGGAAGCTGGAACACTCAAATGCCCAACTGCGTCCAACCAAGTCGAAAGCAAACATGTTGAAAGAACTTCCAAACAATTTTGTTCAATTTGCATCATACCTTACCGATAATTTCATCCGGGCAACAATTTTACGACAGTATAAGGTTACAAAACAAGCAGTGTATCAGACGGCCACATGCCAATACAGTTTCCACTTCATAACCTGACAAGTGATCCCGTAGTGACAGCCGTTTAAAAAGTATTCACCAAACACCTTATTTGAAATGACGATAACACTATCTATTCATGACTTAAAATGGAAAAAAAAAATGTCTTTTTTTTTTCTCTGCATTTACATTTCAGGCGAAATCAGCAGAGGTAACTTCCCACACGGATGCTCTCCAACATATCCACCAGAACAATGACCACCAAGGAAAGCTCAATAAAATCAAGGGGCCAAATGCATCCAACCAAGTCTTTGGCATATATGTTTAAAGATCTTATGGAAAATGTTGTGATATTTGCATCATATCTTACCGATAATTCGAGCTGAGCAACGGTTTTACTCCAGTATAAGGTTGCATTGTGAGCAGTTTATCAGAAGGCTACCAGCTCATAACCTTGCACACTATTCCATCACCACAGCGACTGAAAAAATATTTTTGACCAACTCTCATGAATTCAAATGGAATAAATAACCTTTTTTTTTCTTTTCTTTGCTTTTAAGATACGACTGCCAGCAGCCGAGGTAACCGTCCACACGTACACGTGGCGCATTGTATTCCAGAACAATGATCGACATGGGAAGCTCAAACACTCCAATGCCCAATGGCGTCCAACCAATTTTAAAGCAAATATGTATAATTTAATGTATAATCCATTGTTATTTTTTGCCTTATATCTCACTGATCATTTTAGCCGAGCAACGGTTTTACTACAGTATAAGGTTGCATCATCAGCAGTTCATCAGACGGCCACTAGCTAATATCCACTTCACAACCTGACACGTGATCCAATAGCCACAGCTGTTTAAAACGTATTCACCAAATGCCTTCTTTGAAGTGACAAGAACACTGTCCGTTCATAAATTCAAATGGAATGAATAATGTATTTTTCTCTTTTCTCTGCTTTTAAGATACGACTGCCAGCAGCCAAAGTAAACGTCCACCCGTACACATGGTGCATTGTATTCCACAACATTGATCTGCAAAGGAAGCTCAAATGCTCAAGTGCCCAACGGCGTCCAACCAAGTCGAAAGCAAATGCGTTTAAAGATCTTATGTAGAATGTTGTTCTTTTTGCATCAGATCTTACTGATAATTTTAGCCGGGCAACGGTCTTACGACAGTATAAGGTTGCATGATGAGAAGTTAATCAGAAGGCTACCAGCTCATATCCAATTCAAAACTTTGCACACTATTCCATCACCCCAGTGACTGAAAAAACATTTTTGACCAACTTCCTAATGTGGAGATGAGGTAATAATGTACACTCGTGAATTAAAATGAAAAAAATAACATGTTTTTTTTTCTTTTCTTTTCTTTTAAGATACTACTGCCAGCAGTCGAGGTAACAGTCTACACGTGCACCTGGCGCATTGTATTCCACAACATTGATCAGTAAAGGAAGCTCAAATGCCCGACGGCGTCCAATCAAGTTTAAAGCAATATGTTGAAAGAGCTTACAAAAAATGTGGTTCCATTTGCATCAGATCTTACCGATAATTTCCTCTGGGCAAGAGTTTTACTACAGTATAAGGTTGCATGATAAGCAGTTTATCAGACAGCCACCAGCTAATATCAACTTCACTAACTGTCACATGATCCCGTAGCGACAGCCGTTTAAAAAGTATTGATCAAATGCCTCATTCATCAAGTTGAGAACCGTCGATTCGTAAATTAAAATGGAATAAATGACATCTATTTTTCTCTTTTCTTTGCTTTGAAGATACGACTGCCAGCAGCCAAGGTAAACATCCACATGTACACGTGGCGCATTGAACATTACCCTACAATGGAAGCTCAAACACTCTAATGCACAAACGGCATCCAACCAAGTTGAAAGCAAATATGTTAAAAATTTTAGATATCCATTGTTATTTTATATCTAACTGATCATTTTAACCGGGCAACGGTTTTACTACAGTATTAGGTTGCATTTTGAGAAGTTTATCAGACCGCCACTAGCTAATATCTGCTTCACAACCTGTCACCAGATCCCATAGCCACAGCAGTTTAAAAAGTATTCACCAAATTTGTAGGGAACATATCACTGTCCATTCATGACTTAAAGTGGAATAAATAACATGTTTTTGTTCTTTATTGACATTTCAGGCAATGACAGCACAGGTAACTTCCCAGTGTTGGCCATTCATATAATAACATTGAATAAATACATGTTGTTTTTTGCTTTGCTTTGAAGATACTACTGCCAGCAGCCAAGGTAACCTACCACACGTACACGTGGCACATTGTATTCCAGAACATTGATCGACAAGGGAAGCTGAAACACTCAAATGCCCAACTGCATCCAACCAAGTCAAAAGCAAACATGTTGAAAGAACTTCCAAACAATTTTGTTCAATTTGCATCATGCCTTACCGATAATTTCATTTGGGCAACAATTTTACGACAGTATAAGGTTGCAAAACAAGCAGTGTATCAGAGGGCCACATGCCAATACAGTATCCACTTCACAACCTGACAAGTGATCCCGTAGTGACAGCCGTTTAAAAAGTATTCACCAAACACCTTATTTGAAATGACGATAACACTATCTATTCATGACTTAAAATGGAAAAAAAATGACGCTTTTTTTTTCTCTGCATTTACATTTCAGGCGAAATCAGCAGAGGTAACTTCCCACACGGATGCTCTCCAACATATCCACCAGAACAATGACCACCAAGGAAAGCTCAATACAATCAAGGGGCCAAATGCATCCAACCAAGTCTTCGGCATATATGTTCAAAGATCTTATGGAAAATGTTGTAATATTTGCATCATATCTTACCGATAATTCGATCTGAGCAACGGTTTTACTCCAGTATAAGGTTGCATTGTGAGCAGTTTATCAGAAGGCTACCAGCTCATAACTTTTCACACTATTCCATCACCACAGCGACTGAAAAAAAGATTTTTGACCAACTCTCATGAATTCAAATGGAATAAATAACCATTTTTTTTCCTTTTCTTTGCTTTTAAGATACGCCTGCCAGCAGCCAAGGTAACCGTCCACACGTACACGTGGCGCATTGTATTCCAGAACATTGCCCTACAATGGAAGCTCAAACATTCAAGTACCCAACGGCGTCCAACCAATCTTAAAGCAAATATGTATAATTTAAGATAGTCCATTGTTATTTTTACCTGATATCCCACTGATCATTTTAGCCGAGCAACGGTTTTACGACGGTATTAGGTTGCATGATTAGCAGTTTATCCAGACGGCCACCAGCTAATATCCACTTCACAACGTGACACGTGATCCAATAGCCACAGCTGTTTAAAAAGTATTCACCAAATGGCTTCTTTGAAGTGACAAGAACACTGTCCGTTCATAAATTCAAATGGAATAAATAATGTCTTTTTCTCTTTTCTTTGCTTTTAAGATACGACTGCCAGCAGCCAAAGTAAACGTCCACCCGTACACATGGTGCATTGTATTCCACAACATTGATCTGCAAAGGAAGCTCAAATGCTCAAGTGCCCAACGGCGTCCAATCAAGTCGAAAGCAAATGCGTTTAAAGATCTTATGTAGAATGTTGTTCTTTTTGCATCAGATCTTACTGATAATTTTAGCCGGGCAACGGTCTTACGACAGTATAAGGTTGCATGATGAGAAGTTAATCAGAAGGCTACCAGCTCATATCCAATTCAAAACTTTGCACACTATTCCATCACCCCAGTGACTGAAAAAACATTGTTGACCAACTTCCTAATGTGGAGATGAGTTAATAATGTACACTCGTGAATTAAAATGAAGTAAATAACATGTTGTTTTTTTCTTTTCTTTGCTTTTTAGATACTACTGCCAGCAGTCGAGGTAACAGTCTACCCGTACACGTGGTGCATTGTATTCCACAACATTGATCTGCAAAGGAAGCTGAAACGCTCAAATGCCCAACTGCCTCCAACTTAGTCTTTTGTTGAAAGAGCTCACAAAAAATGTGGTTCCATTTGCATCAGATCTTACCGATAATTTCCTCTGGGTAAGAGTTTTACTACAGTATAAGGTTGCATGATAAGCAGTTTATCAGACGGCCACCAGCTAATATCAACTTCACTAACTGTCACATGATCCCGTAGCGACAGCCGTTTAAAAAGTATTGATTAAATGCCTCATTCATCAAGATGAGAACCGTCGATTCGTAAATTAAAATGGAATAAATGACAATTTTTTTTCTCTTTTCTTTGCTTTGAAGATACGACTGCCAGCAGCCAAGGTAACCATCCACACGTACACATGGCGCATTGTATTCCAGAACAATCATCGACATGAATCAAAATGGAATAAAAATCACGGTTTTTTTCTCTTCATTTCCATTTCAGCCAATAACAGCACAGGTAACTTCCCAGTGTTGTCCATTCATAATTTCAAATGGAATAACTCAATGTTTTTCTCTTTTCCTTGCTTTTAAGGTACAACTGCCAGCAGCCAAGGTAAATTTCCACACGTACATGTGGCGCATTGTATTCCAGAACATTGATCGACAAGGGAAGCTGAAACACTCAAATGCCCAACTGCATCCAACCAAGTCAAAAGCAAACATGTTGAAAGAACTTCCAAACAATTTTGTTCAATTTGCATCATACCTTACCGATAATTTCATCCGGGCAACAATTTTACGACAGTATAAGGTTGCAAAACAAGCAGTGTATCAGACGGCCACATGCCAATACAGTATCCACTTCATAACCTGACAAGTGATCCCGTAGTGACAACCGTTTGAAAAGTATTCACCAAACACCTTATTTGAAATGACGATAACACTATCTATTCATGACTTAAAATGGAAAAAAAATGAGGCTTTTTTTTTCTCTGCATTTACATTTCAGGCGAAATCAGCAGAGGTAACTTCCCACACGGATGCTCTCCACTTTATACACCAGAACAATGACCACCAAGGGAAGCTAAAAACAATCAAGGGCCCAAATGCGTCCAACCAAGTCTCCGGCAAGATCTTATGGAAAATGTTGTGATATTTGCATCATATCTTACCGATAATTCGATCTGAGCAATGGTTTTACTCCAGTATAAGGTTGCATTGTGAGCAGTTTATCAGAAGGCTACCAGCTCATAACTTTGCACACTATTCCATCACCACAGCAACTGAAAAAATATTTTTGACCAACTGCCTAAGGTAATAATGTACTTTCATGAATTAAAATGGAATAAATAACCTGTTTTTTTCTTTTCTTTGCTTTAAAGATACAACTGCCAGCAGCCGAGGTAACCGTCCACACGTACACGTGGCGCATTGTATTCCAGAACATTACCCTACAATGGAAGCTCAAACACTCAAGTGCCAACCAGTGTCCAACAAAATCTTCAGCAAATTTGTTAAAATTTTCAGATAGTCCATTGTTATTTTTGCCTGATATTTCACTGATCATTTTAGCCGAGCAACGGTTTTACTACAGTGTAAGGTTGCATTATTAGCAGTTCATCGGACGGCCACCAGCTAATATCCACTTCACAACCTGTCACATGATCCCATAGCCACAGCCTTTTAAAAAGTATTCACCAAACGTTTAATTTCGAGTGAAGATAACACTGTTCATTCATTAATTCAAATGGAATATGTCACGTTTTTGCTCTTTTTTTTGCTTTTAAGATACGACTGCCAGCAGCCAAGGTAACCGTCTACAACACGTACACGTGGCGCATTGTATTTCAGAACAATGATCGACAAGGGAAACTCAAACACTCAAATGCCCAACTTCATCCAACCAAGTCTAAAGCAATACGTTTTAAGATCTTACAAACAGCTAATATCCACTTCACAACCTGGCACTCGATCCCTTGGCCACAACCGTTTAAAAAGTATTCACCAAATGCCTAGCTTGGAGTGAAGCTGTCCATTCTTTCATTAAAATGGAATTTAAAACTGTTTTTTTAATTCTCCATTTACATTTCAGGCGATGGCAGCACAGGTAATATACCAGTGTTGTCCATTCTTGATTTAAAATTGAATAAATGACATGTTTTGTTTCTTTTTATTGACATTTCAGGCGACGACAGCAGAGGTACAGGGTGACCCAAAAAGATGCGTACCCATGAAAATTTCAATTGTGACTTTGATTAAAAAGCTATTTATTTCAAATTACAACCACACATTATTCAGTTTATGGAAGACCATTCACCAGAGTTTCAGCTATTTCTGTCAATTTTTAGTCAATTTGTGGCTTTCCCAAGATGTGTTCCAAATGTCCACCATTCCATTGCAAGCAAACCTGTACTCGTCTGACAAAGTTGTCAATCACTTTTACACACTCCAGATTTTTATCTGTGGGGTTTCCTCAAAGACAATGTATACCAGGGAAATCCACAAACAATTGAGGAACTGAAAACTGCCATCACAGCAAAAATAAGAGCCATCCCGAAAGAGGAGTGAGGAGTGACAAAGTTGTCAATCACTTTTACACACTCCTCTTTCTTTCACTCCTCACTCCTCTTTCGGGATGGCTCTTATTTTTGCTGTGATGGCAGTTTTCAGTTCCTCAATTGTTTGTGGATTTCCCTGGTATACATTGTCTTTGAGGAAACCCCACAGATAAAAATCTGGAGTGTGTAAAAGTGATTGACAACTTTGTCAGACGAGTACAGGTTTGCTTGCAATGGAATGGTGGACATTTGGAACACATCTTGGGAAAGCCATAAATTGACTAAAAATTGACAGAAATAGCTGAAACTCTGGTGAATGGTCTTCCATAAACTGAATAATGTGTGGTTGTAATTTGAAATAAATAGCTTTTTAATCAAAGTCACAATTGTAATTTTCATGGGTACGCATCTTTTTGGGTCACCCTGTACTTTCCCAGTGTTGTCCGCTCATAAATTCAAATGGAATAAATAACGTGTTTTTGCTCTTTTCTTTGCTTTTAAGATACGACTGCCAGCAGCCAAGGTAACCTTCCACACATACATGTGGCGCATTGTATTCCAGAACATTCATCTGCAAAGGAAGCTCAAACACTCAAATGCCCAACGGCGTACAACCAAGTCGAAGACGATATGTTGAAAGATCTTACGAAGACTGTTATTCTTTTTGAATCTCATCTTACTGATAATTTTAGCCAGGCAATAGTTTTCCTGCAGTATAAGGTTGCATTATTAGCAGTTCATCAGCAGGCCACAGGCTAATATCAACTTCACAACCTGTCACGCGATCCCGTAGCCACAGCCGTTTAAAAAGTATTCACCAAACGCCAAATTGAAAGGGAACATGGCACTGTGCATTGATGACTTAAAATGGAAGAAAATAACGTGGAGGGTTTTCTCTTCATTTCCATTTCAGGCAATAACAGCACAGGTAACTTCCCAGTGTTGTCCATTCATAATTTCAAATGGAATAACTCAATGTTTTTCTCTTTTCCTTGCTTTTAAGGTACGACTGCCAGCAGCCAAGGTAAATTTCCACACGTACACGTGGCGCATTGTATTCCAGAACATTGATCGACAAGGGAAGCTCAAACACTCACGTGCCAAACAGCGTCCAACCAAATCTTCAGCAAATATGTTAACATTTTCAGATACTCCATTGTTATTTTGGCCGGATGTCTCACTGATCATTTTAACCGGGCAACGGGTTTACGACAGTATTAGGTTGCATGATTAGCAGTTTATCCAGACGGCCACCAGCTAATATCCCCTTCACAACCTGTCACCAGATCCCATAGCCACAGCCGTTTAAAAAGTATTCAACAAATTTGTAGGGAACATATCACTGTCCATTCATGACTTAAAGTGGAATAAATAACATGTTTTTGTTCTTCATTTGCATTCCAGGCGATGGCATCTCAGGTAAAATCCCAATGTTGGCCATTCACAAGTTTAAATGGAATAAATAATATGTATTTTCTTTTGTTTGCTTTTAAGATACTACTGCCAGCAGCCAAGGTAACCTTCCACACGAACACGTGGCACATTGTACACTAGAACAATAATCGACAAGGGAACCTGAAACACTCAAATGCCCAACTGCGTCCAACAAAATAAATAATAATCAAAATAATAATTTTAGGCGGGCAACAGTTTTACGACAGAATATGGTTGCATTATTAGCAATTCATCAGCAGGCCACCAGCTAATATCCACTTCACAACCTGTCACATGATCCCATCGCCACAGCCATTTCAGCCATTCCAGGCGATGGCATCTCAGGTAAAACCCCATTCATAAGTTCAAATGGAATAAAAAACATGTTTTTCTCTTTTCCTTGCTTTTAAGATACTACTGTCAGCAGCCAAGGTAACCGTCCACACGTACACGTGGCGCATTGTACACCAGAACAATGATCAAACGCTCAATTGGCTAACAGCGTCCAACCAAGTCTTCAGCAAATATGTTACAAATTGTAGACAGTCCATTGTTATTTTTGCCTTATATCTCACTGATCATTTTAGCCGAGCAACGGTTTTACTACAGTGTAAGGTTGCATTATTAGCAGTTCATCAGACGGCCACCAGCTAATATCCGCTTCACAACCTGTCACCAGATCCCATAGCCACAGTCGTTTAAAAAGAATTCACCAAACGCACTGTTGTCAAAGTCAAGGCCCGGGGGCCAAATCCAGCCCACCATGTCATTTTATGTGGCCCACGGGAGCAAATCATGTGTGTCAACTTTCATGATTCTTACTGAAATCCGTCCCGAAATGTCAAATTGTCATGGGTAATAAATAACGTGGAGATTTTGCAACGGCCCTCCGAGAGAAGCTGTACCTCCGAAGTGGCCCGGAACAAAACATGAGTTTGACACCCCTAACCAAACGACTGATTTGAAGTGGCAATAACTTTGTCCATTGATAACTTAAAATTGAATAAATGAGATTATTTTAGATTTTTTTTCTTCGTTTACATTTCAGGTGATGGCAGCACAGGTAACTTCCCCGTGTTGTCCATTCATGAATATAAAGGGAATAAATAACATATTTTTTCTCTTTTCTTTGCTTTAAAGATACGCCTGCCAGCAGCCAAGGTAACCGTCTACACGTACACGTGGCGCATTGTATCCCAGAACATTGCCCCACAAATGACGCTCAAACGCTCAAGTGCCTACCGGAGTCCAACCAAGTCTTGAGCAAATATGTTAAAAATTATAGATACTCCGTTGTTATTTTTGCCTTATATGTCACTGATCGTTTTAGCCTTCTTTGAAGTGACGATAACACTGTCCATTTATGACATAACATTGAATAAATAACATGTTTTTCTCTTTATTTCCATTTCAGGCAATAACAGCACAGGTAACTTCCCAGTGTTGTCCATTCATAATTTCAAATGGAATAACTCAATGTTTTTCTCTTTTCCTTGCTTTTAAGATACGACTGCCAGCAGCCAAGGTAAATTTCCACACGTACATGTGGCGCATTCTATTGCAGAACATTGATCGACAAGGGAAGCTGAAACGCTCAAATGCCCAACTGCATCCAACCAAGTCCAATAGTATTAGGTTGCATGATAAGCAGTTCATCAGACGGCCACCAGCTAATATCCACTTCACAACCTCTCACATGATCCCGTAGCCAAAGCCTTTGAAAAAGTTTTCATCAAATGCCTTCTTTGAAGTGACGATAACACTCTCCATTCATGACTTAAAATGGAATACAATAACATGTTTTTTTTTTTCATTTACATTTCAGGGGACGGCAACACAGGTAACTTCCCAGCATTGTCCATTCATAAATTCAAATGGAATAAATATATTTTTTTCTCTCTTTTCTTTTAAGATACTACTGCCAGCAACCAAGGTAATCATCTTCAAGTAAACATGGCGCATTGTACCGTATTTCAGAACAATGATCGACAAGGGAAGCTCCATTCATGAATCAAAATGGAATAAAACTCATGTTTTTTTTCTCTTCATTTACATTTCAGACGATGACAGCACAGGTGACTTCCCAGCGTTGTCCATTCATGAATATAAATGGAATAAATAACATTCTTTTTCTCTTTTCTTTGCTTTTAAGCTACTACTGCCAGCACTCTAGGTAATAGTCTACACGTACACATGGTGCATTGTATTCCACTACAATGATCGACAAGGGAAGCTCAAACACTCAAATGCCCAAATGCGTCCGACCAAATCTAAGTCAAATACAGTGGTTCCTCTACTTACCAACGTCTCTTACGAACAAAATGTTAAAGTTACGAAACGCCTCAACAGGAAAATACTGCCCCTTGTTATGAAATGAATTTTAAGATGTAAAAACACAGTATGGGCCGCTATTCGCAGCTCTGAGTTTCCTGAGCGCGACATACTTATAGTTGCTCTGCCATTGGCTATTATCGAGCATCATGCTGGCATCCCATTGGCTAAGCGGGATCCTACGTATGTGTCTATGTGAGGAGAAAGATAAATACTGTAATACTGTATGTTAAATATCTCATGTAGAATGTTGTTATTTTTGCATCAGATCTAACCGATAATATTTGCCGGGCAACAGTTTTACGACAGTATAAGGTTGCATTGTGAGCAGTTTATCGGACGGCCACCAGCTCACATCCACGTCACAACCTGAAACATGATCCCATACCGACATCCGTTTAAAAAGTATTCACCAAACACCGCATTTGAAGTGATGATAACACTGTCCATTCATAACCTAAAATGGACAAAAAATAACGTGTTTTTTTTTCTTCATTTACATTTCAGGCAATAACAGCACAGGTAACTTCCCAGTGTTGTCCATTCATAAATCATGATATCATGGGTTTTTTTCACCAAATGCCCAATGCACAGATAATACTGTACATTCAGAAATGAAAATGGAATAAATAACATGTTGGTCTTTTTGCTTTACTATTTCAGTGAACGTCACTGAAGGTAACCTCCCACACCTTCGGTAGACTCACCTTGGGAAACGGGCTGTCACTTGAAAAGCGCTTTTCTACCTTTGGGACTCAAATGCCTTCGCACTATTGCCTCATTTGCATACTGATAATGTAGCATCAGGAGCAACAAGGGCTTCCGTATCTTTATGGAGCAAGTCTTGCTTTCTTCCTTTCGTCCATTAGATGTTTTTTTTTTTCAATTTTTAAAATCTATAAGCTGAAACTTTTTCTTTACTTTTTGACACATTTACACATTTTTTGACCAACTCCAACTTTAAACCGTTCATCTTATTCCGACCATTGTTGTTGTTTTTTACCGTGTGATTGACTAGTGATCAGTCCAGGGCGTACCCCACCTCTAGCCCAAAGTCAGTTGGAACAGGCTCCAGTTTCCCTGCAATCCTAATGATTATAAGCAGTCAAGATCATGTATAGATGAAGATTAAAAGGTCCTAACTTTGTTCTCTCCCCCCTCTCAGCATGTGTGAATGCCACAGTGGCTGATGTGGTCTTCTTGGTGGACGGTTCGGGCAGCATTGGCCCTTTCAATTTCCAGGAGGTCCGAAGGTTTCTCCGGACCGTGGTGTCCGGTTTCGACATCGGTCCTGACAATGTCCGCGTGGGTTTGGTACAATACAGCACCAACCCTTTTCTAGAGTTCTCGTTGCTAGAACACATGGATAAGAACTCTCTGCTGGCCGAACTGGATAACCTCCCCTTCAGGGGGGGATCTACAGAGACAGGCGAGGCCATCGACTTCATCCGGACGCAGCTGTTCAACGAAAGCGCAGGAAGCCGAGCGAACCAGGGGGTGCCTCAGATCGCCGTGGTCATCACAGACGGAGTCTCCACAGACGACGTAGTTCAGCCTGCTATGCGCCTCAGACAACACGGGGTCACCGTTTTCGCTATCGGAGTGGGACTAGTCAATGTGACCGAGCTGGAGGCCATCGCGAACCAACCGTCGGATGACTTCCGATTCTTAATCGACGACTTCCAATCTCTTCAGAGTCTGAGCGAGGTTGTCATGGAAACCATATGCGAAACCATTATCAACCCCAACCAGACACAAGGTGAGTCACGGAAGCACATACAGGGGCTTCTGGGTAAAGGGTTCCTGGTTGCGGATGGCGTACAAATCTGGTTTGCTGGGTGGCATCGGATTATGTGAATAGAAAGCTCGTTGACAGAGGTATTACGAAAATTTATCTGAATCGGGCCGCCAGGGTTTCCCTGAACCCGCCAGGCTAAGCAGGATTCGCATTCCCCGTTCGCTACCTCGCCAATGACAAAGTGAAAATTTTATCTTGAATATCGCCATTACAACAACATTGCAGTAATCAACACCCATATCACGTTTTATTTTCGATATCGTTCACCCTTGCGCCCACTCGTTCTCCATAAGCCACAGTGATTGTAACTTTGAAAATTAAAATGGAATTAATCACGTTTTTGCTCTTCATTAACATTTCAGGCGACAGCAATACAGGTAACTTCCCAGTGATGTCCATTCATTAATTCAAATGGAATTAAAGTGCCCAACGGCGTCCAACCAAGTGTAAAGCAAATGTGTTTCAAAGATCTTCTGGAGAATGTTGTTATTTTCGCATCATATCTTACTGAAAATTTTCGCCAGGCAACAGTTTTAGGTTGAATTATTAGCAGTCAATCAGACGGCCACTAGCGAATATCCACTTTACAACCTGACAAGTGATCCCGTAGTGACAGCCGTTGAAAATGTATCCACCAAACTTAATTTGGGGTGAAGATAACACTGTCCATTCATGAATTAAAATGGAATCAATAACGGGTTTTTTTTTCATTTCAGGTGGTGACATCACAGGTAATATCCCAGTGTTTTCCATTCATAAATTCAAATGGAATAAATATTTTTATTTCTCTCTTTTCTTTCAAGATACTACCAGCAGCCCAGGTAACCGTCTACACGTACACATGGCGCATGCATTGTACCCCAGAACAATGATTGACAAGGGGAGCTCAGCCGCTCAAGTGTCCAATGAAAGAACAGCGTCCAATCCAGTCTTCAGCAAATGTTAAAAAATTTTAGACACTCCATTGTTATTTTTGCCTAATATCTGACTGATCATTTTCGCCGAGCAACGGTTTTACTACACTTTAGTAACTAGAGTATTAAGTTGCATTATTAGCAGTTCATCAGACGGCCACCAGCTAATATCCGCTTCACAACCTGTCACATGATCCCATCACCACGGCCGTTTAAAAAGTGTTCATCAAATGTCTAATTTGGAGTGAAGATAACACCGTCCATTTATTAATCAAAATGGAATAAATAACGTGGGTTTTTTTCTCTTTTCTTTGCTTTTAAGATATGACTACCAGCAGCCAAGGTAACCGTCTACACGTATCCGTGGTGCATCGTATTCCAGAACAATGCTCGACAAGGGAAGCTCAAACACTCAAATGCCCAAATGCGTCCGACCAAATCTAAGTCAAATACAGTGGTTCCTCTACTTACAAACGTCTCTTCTCTACGCAATTTTCAAGTTCGAAACGCCTCAACAGGAAAATATTGCCTCTTGTTACCAAAGTAATCTCAAGTTATGAAAGGTAAAAAAAATACAGTACAGGCTGCTATTCGCAGAGTTACCTGAACGCAACATACTAATAGCTGCTCTGCATTTGGCTGTTACCGAGCATAATCCTGGCATCCCGTTGACCAAGAGGGACCCATACAGTATGAGTTATGTGTGTAGATAGATAAATACTGTAGTTGATAGATCTCATATAGAATGTTGCTATTTTTGCATGAGATCCAACCGATCGTATTAGCTGGTCAAGAGTTTGCATGAAAAGCGGTTTATCAGACAACCACATGCTAATATCCACTTCACCAAAAACCACATTTGAAGTGACGATAACACTGTCTATTCATGACCTAAAATGGACAAAAAATAACGTTTTTTTTTCTTCATTTACATTTCAGGCAATAACAGCACAGGTAACTTCCCAGTGTTGTCATTCATAAATCATGATATCATTTTTTTTTTCACCAAACGCCCAATGCACAGATAATACTGTACATTCAGAAATGAAAATGGAATAAATAACATGTTGGTCTTTTTGCTTTACTATTTCAGTGAACGTGACTGAAGGTAACCTCCCACGCCTTCAGTATACTCACCTTGGGAAACGGGCTGTCACTTGAAAAGCGCTTTTCTACCTTTGGGACTCAAATGCCTTCGCACTATTGCCTCATTTGCATACTGATAATGTAGCATCAGGAGCAACAAGGGCTTCCGTATCTTTATGGAGCAAGTCTTGCTTTCTTCCTTTCGTCCATTGGATGTTTTTTTTTTCAATTTTTAAAATCTATAAGCTGAAACTTTTTCTTTACTTTTTGACACATTTACACATTTTTTGACCAACTCCAACTTTAAACCGTTCATCTTATTCCGACCATTGTTGTTGTTTTTTACCGTGTGATTGACTAGTGATCAGTCCAGGGCGTACCCCACCTCTAGCCCAAAGTCAGTTGGAACAGGCTCCAGTTTCCCTGCAATCCTAATGATTATAAGCAGTCAAGATCATGTATAGATGAAGATTAAAAGGTCCTAACTTTGTTCTCTCCCCCCTCTCAGCATGTGTGAATGCCACAGTGGCTGATGTGGTCTTCTTGGTGGACGGTTCGGGCAGCATTGGCCCTTTCAATTTCCAGGAGGTCCGAAGGTTTCTCCGGACCGTGGTGTCCGGTTTCGACATCGGTCCTGACAATGTCCGCGTGGGTTTGGTACAATACAGCACCAACCCTTTTCTAGAGTTCTCGTTGCTAGAACACATGGATAAGAACTCTCTGCTGGCCGAACTGGATAACCTCCCCTTCAGGGGGGGATCTACAGAGACAGGCGAGGCCATCGACTTCATCCGGACGCAGCTGTTCAACGAAAGCGCAGGAAGCCGAGCGAACCAGGGGGTGCCTCAGATCGCCGTGGTCATCACAGACGGAGTCTCCACAGACGACGTAGTTCAGCCTGCTATGCGCCTCAGACAACACGGGGTCACCGTCTTCGCTATCGGAGTGGGAGGAGCCAATGTGACCGAGCTGGAGGCCATCGCGAACCAACCGTCGGACGACTTCCGATTCTTGATCAACAACTTCCAATCTCTTCAGAGTCTGAGCGAGGTTGTCATGGAAACCATATGCGAAACCATTATCAACCCCAACCAGACGCAAGGTGAGTCACGGAAGCACATACAGGGGCTTCTGGGTAAAGGGTTCCTGGTTGCGGATGGCGTACAAATCTGGTTTGCTGGGTGGCATCGGATTATGTGAATAGAAAGCTCGTTGACAGGGGTATTACGAAAATTTATCTGAATCAGGCCGCCAGGGTTTCCCTGAACCCGCCAGGCTAAGCAGGATTCGCATTCCCCGTTCGCTACCTCGCCAATGACAAAGTGAAAATTTTATCTTGAATATCGCCATTACAACAACATTGCGGTAATCAACACCCATATCACGTTTTATTTTCGATATCGATCACCCTTGCGACCACTCGTTCTCCATAAGCCACAGTGATTGTAACTTTGAAAATTAAAATGGAATTAATCACGTTTTTGCTCTTCATTAACATTTCAGGCGACAGCAATACGGGTAACTTCCCAGTGATGTCCATTCATTAATTCAAATGGAATTAAAGTGCCCAACGGCGTCCAACCAAGTGTAAAGCAAATGTGTTTCAAAGATCTTCTGGAGAATGTTGTTATTTTCGCATCATATCTTACTGAAAATTTTCGCCAGGCAACAGTTTTAGGTTGAATTATTAGCAGTCCATCAGACGGCCACTAGCGAATATCCACTTTACAACCTGTCACATGATCCCGTAGCCACAGCCGTTGAAAATGTATCCACCAAACTTAATTTGGGGTGAAGATAACACTGTCCATTCATGAATTAAAATGGAATCAATAACGGGTTTTTTTTTCATTTCAGGTGGTGACATCACAGGTAATATCCCAGTGTTTTCCATTCATACATTCAAATGGAATAAATATTTTTATTTCTCTCTTTTCTTTCAAGATACTACCAGCAGCCCAGGTAACCGTCTACACGTACACATGGCGCATTGTACCCCAGAACAATGATGGACAAGGGGAGCTCAGACGCTCAAGTGTCCAATGAAAGAACAGCGTCCAATCCAGTCTTCAGCAAATGTTAAAAAATTTTAGACACTCCATTGTTATTTTTGCCTAATATCTGACTGATCATTTTCGCCGAGCAACGGTTTTACTACACTTTAGTAACTAGAGTATTAAGTTGCATTATTAGCAGTTCATCAGACGGCCACCAGCTAATATCCGCTTCACAACCTGTCACATGATCCCATCACCACGGCCGTTTAAAAAGTGTTCATCAAATGTCTAATTTGGAGTGAAGATAACACCGTCCATTTATTAATCAAAATGGAATAAATAACGTGGGTTTTTTTCTCTTTTCTTTGCTTTTAAGATATGACTACCAGCAGCCAAGGTAACCGTCTACACGTATCCGTGGCAAATCGTATTCCAGAACAATGCTCGACAAGGGAAGCTCAAACACTCAAATGCCCAAATGCGTCCGACCAAATCTAAGTCAAATACAGTGGTTCCTCTACTTACAAACGTCTCTTCTCTACGCAATTTTCAAGTTCGAAACGCCTCAACAGGAAAATATTGCCTCTTGTTACCAAAGTAATCTCAAGTTATGAAAGGTAAAAAAAATACAGTACAGGCTGCTATTCGCAGAGTTTCCTGAACGCAACATACTATTAGCTGCTCTGCCATTGGCTGTTACCGAGCATAATCCTGGCATCCCGTTGACCAAGAGGGACCCATACAGTATGAGTTATGTGTGTAGATAGATAAATACTGTATTTGATAGATCTCATATAGAATGTTGCTATTTTTGCATGAGATCCAACCGATCGTATTAGCTGGTCAACAGTTTGCATGATAAGCAGTTTATCAGACAACCACATGCTAATATCCACTTCACCAAAAACCACATTTGAAGTGACGATAACACTGTCCATTCATGACCTAAAATGGACACAAAATAACATGGGGTTTTTTTTCTTCATTTACATTTCAGGCAATAACAGCACAGGTAACTTCCCAGTGTTGTCCATTCATAAATCATGATATCATGGGTTTTTTTCACCAAATGCCCAATGCACAGATAATACTGTACATTCAGAAATGAAAATGGAATAAATAACATGTTGGTCTTTTTGCTTTACTATTTCAGTGAACGTGACTGAAGGTAACCTCCCACACCTTCGGTATACTCACCTTGGGAAACGGGCTGTCACTTGAAAAGCGCTTTTCTACCTTTGGGACTCAAATTCCTTCGAACTATTGCCTCATTTGCATACTGATAACGCAGCATTAGGAGCAACAAGGGCTTCCGTATCTTTATGGAGCAAGTCATGCTTCCTTCATTACTTTTTTTTTTCTTCAATTTTTAAAATCTATAAGCCGAAACTTTTTTCTTTATCTTTTTGACACATTAACACATTCTGTGACCGACTCCAACTTTAAACCGTTCATCTTATTCCTACAATTTGGGGGGGGGTTCAAAATTCAAATGCAAAATCCAGAAATTCATATTTTTTTGTCATTCCCTGCTTTCTACATTGTTGGACCAAAATCAAAATATTCAACTTTGACATTTTCTGCTCATTCCAGACCATTGCATATTCATCTAGGTCATTGAATATCATTATAAAAATGTTTTTGAGGGGAAGGGGAGGGGGGCTGCAACGGATTAATATTTTATCTCAAGGCACCACCATATCCAGTATTTAAAATACCATTTCAGAATCACTTACGCCACAGCTGCAGTTAGATCTTTTTTTTTTTTCTCACGGTGGCTATAATTTACACAAGTGCACTTTTGTGTCTGGACTACTTGAAATTCTATGGGGTGCCGAGAGAGAAAATATCCTCCAATTCTGGAATGACCCCAATATTTACAGTGTGATTGACTAGTGACCAGTCCGGGGCGTACCCAACCTCTTGCCCAAAGTCAGTTGGAAAAGGCTCCAGTTTACCTGAAATGATAAGCAGTCAATATTATGTATGGATGAAGATTAAAAGGTCCTAACTTTGTTCTCTCCCCCCTCTCAGAATGTGTGAATGCCACAGTGGCTGATGTGGTCTTCTTGGTGGACGGTTCGGGCAGCATTGGCAGCATCAATTTCCAGGAGGTCCGAAGGTTTCTCCGGACCGTGGTGTCCGGTTTCGACATCGGTCCTGACAATGTCCGCGTGGGTTTGGTACAATACAGCACCAACCCTTTTCTAGAGTTCTCGTTGCTAGAACACATGGATAAGAACTCTCTGCTGGCCGAACTGGATAACCTCCCCTACCGGAGGGGAGGTACACAGACAGGCAAGGCCATCGATTTCATCCGGACGCAGCTGTTCAATGAAAGCACAGGAAGCCGAGCGAACCAGGAGGTGCCTCAGATCGCCGTGGTCATCACAGACGGATCCTCCTTCGACGATGTAGTTCAGCCTGCTCTGCGCCTCAGACAACACGGGGTCACAGTTTTCGCTATCGGAGTGGGAGGAGCCAATGTGACCGAGCTGGAGGCCATCGCGAACCAACCGTCGGATGACTTCCGATTCTTGATCAACAACTTCCAATCTCTTCAGAGACTGAGCGAGGTTGTCCTGGGAAACATATGCGATTCCATTATCAACCCCCCCCCGACGCAAGGTGAGTCACGGAAGCACATACAGGGGCTTCTGGGTAAAGGGTTCCTGGTTATGAATGGTGTACAAATCTGGTTTGCTGGGTGGCGTCGGATTACGTGAATAGAAAGCTCGTTGACAGGGGTATTACAGACCGCCAGGGTTTCCCTGAACACGCCAGCCTAAGTGGGATGCGCATTCCCCGTTCGCTATCTCGCCAATGAAGAAAATGTGATGTTGAATATCGCAATTGCAACGATATCACGGTCATCAACACTCCATTAAAATGCAATAAACAACATGTTTTCTCTTGTATTTGCTTTTCAGATCCCGGCCCAACAGGTAAGCCCACACACCCAATGTGTACTTTCCAAATTGTACACCAGAAAAATCATCTACGAGTCGAACTCAAACACGCAAGCGCCCAACTGCGTCTGCACATTATCCACCGTCACCGTCTTTTAACGATAATTGACCAAATGCCAAATGTATAGATAAGGTGATACTGTACATTCAAAAATTAAAATAATTGAATAAATAACACATTTTCTTGCATTTTATAAGTCTATCAGCCTTTCCCAGCCCAGTAGGGAACTTGTCATGAGGCAAAATGGTTTGATGGTTTACTGTGGTTTAAAAAGCCAAGGTTTCAATAATCGCTGAAACATTCCGTCACTGCTAATGAGCTTTTTTTATTTTTTATTTTTTTGAGGGGACTTACAAGCAGGGCCCAATGTGATGGTTGCCTACAGATAGCGCTAAATCTGAAGCTCGTGATATGAAGCTTGCATCTTTTTTTCCCTTCTGCTCAGTTGAGCAGAGAGGGGAGGGGTGAGCAGTTACACGCACAGGAGGGTGGGAGGCGAGGAGCATACCTATATGGTGACTTTTTGCTATGTTCATTCATGGGCATTGTCCTAAAAAAAACAACAAAAATCCCATGGTGGCACAAGGTGCTACTTTGCCCCAAGGACAACATGAGTTGAGTACGGTTATGGGGTCTGTTCTAAAAAAAAAAAAGAATAGATCACCAGTGAGCAGACACTGTGATTTAAGAGCATTAATGAAAACAAATGAAGGATAAATGTTTTTTTTTCAATATAAATTTTTGTGTTGTACAATTTTGACTACTACCACTTAGATACAAAATAATATAGTTTTGTCTTTTGTTGGTAGATGATGAAGACGAACTCGTGATTCAAGGAAGAGGTACTTCCTCACACACACACACACACACACACACACACACACACACACACACACACACTCACGCATGCGCACACACTCACGCAGGCATTGTACTGGCAACTGCTGGAAGCAAATCCACTTGCTCACCATCAAAAACAAGAAGCAATGCTGTGCCTTTACCAGTAGAGGCCAGCAAATCACCATCTCCAAATGGTGGCGTTTCCTGTTGTACTGTGAGAAAAATACTATGAAAAGTCTCCCAACAGGCAGGTAGACAGAGCTAAAAGTATCTAGAATAGATGTTATTCCACTTGCTGCTATTATTACAGGTAGTTAGGACAATACTTTAGAATAAAATAAGACAAAATAGCAGTTTCCAATCTATCTTCTGTTCGGGCCATTCAGTTCTGCTAGAAAGAGTTTTTTCTGATTTACTTCTGAATGAATGTAGACCATTGCAGATACTATTGATAAAGAACATGTGTGAATCTTTGACGAATGTCATGCTGGGACATTCCTTCAAAGGCACAAGCAAGTAGTGTATGTGCAACATAAGAGCCAAGAGGAGTAGGTCGATAGTTTCAGTAACTTAATTTCTTTTTTTTTTTTTATATTTCTTAACAGTGTACCTGCATATAAAAGCTCAGGTTAATTTTACCCTGGGAGTTAATGTGACAGAAATACTCCAACAAGTAAGTGCATGCAATACCTGACACGTTCAGCACCAAAGTACACATTCTTGCTCTCATGATCAATTTTTGCTCTCTCATAGTTCATCATTAATGCTACTCGTGAGTTCTGTGACGACTGCCAACTTGACTTTAATTCTACAACGGTGACCCTCGACCAGTCACCCTGATGGAGGTTTAACCTCTCCGCGTGCAAGAGAGGAGAAGCTAACTGTTCTTTCCAGTTTGTCAATCATGGCGTGTGCTTGTATGCACAGGGATGACTTTACTGCACGCTCATGTGAACCTATGACAATAAAAGAGCTCAGCACTGATTTGTTTTATTTTATTTGATGTGGAAACAATATTGAATACGGTCAGCAGTACCTCCTCCTTACGTGTTGACCCGCACTTCTAAAAGAGGATGAGGCAATTACGTCGTAGGAAGTGGAAGCAGGTCCCCGCAGCCCCAGGGATTGCCACAACCTCACTGAGCGGATCGTTCAAATTAGACAAGCGCTGTCCGTCCTCACAAAACCTTTGACCTCGCTGATTTAATTGCATGAAGAGCATGTGCAAATGACTTCATTACTCGACCCCTTCCCCGCGATGAATCTGAGTATCAAGCAGCCAATAAGCACAGGCGGCAAAAGTACTTTCACATTCTACTTCGGAACTTGGGTGCAAAAATACAACAAAAAAAAGGGAAAAAAAGACGCTGGGAAAATTAGTAGTGATTCAACTCTTGTACTTTATCAAGTGTTGTTTGTAAAGCAGTTCACACTGAAAATTACAATTACATTTAGCTTCATAAAATGTTTCAAAATATTGGTTTGAATTTTCCAGATCTTTTTTTTTTTTTTAACTTGGAGAGCGGTTAAATAGTTAAATGTATACGTTTAGTGTTTGAGGATGGTGTATGTAGTCGTACACCGAAGAATCTCCAAATACAGAATTGAATTTGGACTCCAGTACTTCCCATAATTGCTTATTGGACTGTTCATCATTCTCCCTGTTCAGAAAAGGTCATATTTGCAGCATGTGTGTGTGCGCATGCGCGCGCATCTGAGCAAATTAGAAGCGTGTGTTCTCTTGAAAAGTGTGCAAAACACACACACACACACACACACACACACACACACACACACACACACACCTCCCCCCATAATCCGGCTGTGCAATTGAAGTTAATTCTGCAGACTGTGGTTCACGTTTCGTCACCACTTTGTAAACTTAGATCATACGAGGTCAGCGCAAGGTTGAAGCAACCCTGTAGCCATGCGTCCCCCTCACCAAAGATCAGTTACCATGTCATGGTGAAGGAATGTCGCCCAGTTTCTGGTGACTCTTGCCATTTTTTTTGTTGTTGTTTTTTTTTCTCTCAATAAGAGTCAATTTGACTGTGGGATGTCATTGAATTTTACTCTGAAGTGATGCTGACATACATTTGCGTACACCGACTAGCCGCATCACGAGATACACTTCCAACAAAACCTGATTGACAAAGGAATACAAGTCTTACTTTTGACACAGTTGGAGAGATATAAATCTGGCAATACTTTTTATCACAATATTGTGGTTATAGTGTGAAACTGCATCACCAACCCGATATTGAGCTGTTTTAAATAATTTTCCAAGACATTGGTGCCTTGCGATAGGAGTAACAAACATACACACCATTGTTCGGGGGGAAAAAAAATGGTTCAAGATTATGACCAATCTTCAAAAAAGAGGCTTCCAACTGTCTATGCCACACGCAGTTGAAGCTTTCTGCCAAATTAATGAAACAAAGAGCCGTGTTGTGTATTTAAAACAAACATTACTTTGCCACTTTAACACACTGGTCTTCCTCTAATTGCCCCACGGGGATAAATAAAGTTTTCTGAATCTGAACATGAACGTCTATTTAGCTTAATGCTAACAAGCAATGCAAAACGCCATAGACAAGCTAATGAATAGCAGCGATATTGCAACACAATAACCCTTTAAGCGACACAAATGGTGCGGCAACATATGTAGACAGCGCATACAGCAAGACTCACATTTATTATTCTTTAAGAAAAATGAGACGTGATTGGTCATTACTTGAGCTCTGAGCAAAAGTGATTTCATTTTCAGTCAGCAAGTGGTAAAATGGTCACCCCCACCCACAATTCATATTCCGCTAACGCAATATTAATGAGAATGCCATGTTTGGACTAGTGGAGCTCCAGAATTTATTGTCGCTAAGAACGTTTTTGTGTTGACTTCCCTTTTAAATTGAGAATTCAGGGGAAAAACGCATGTCTGAGACAAGGTTGAATAAATAAAAACATTGCATTAAGACCATAATGTGGGATGCTCTGTGAAATTAAAACTACTTTTCAGTCCTACCAACGTCACCACACATCAAGTTGAGTCTACATCACTGTGTGTGTGTGTGTGTGTGTGTGTGTGTGTGTGTAAGTGTGTGTTATTGATCCTGATTGGGCCTCACGGGAGGAGATTCCAGCCTGCCGTTGACCCACAGTTCTCCATGTTTCCACCCTTCCCTGCGATCATCAGAGGCAGCTGTCTATTCCTGCCAGCAGGCCGGCTCGCGTGACATTTCTGATTGTTAGATGTAAGGGGGAAAGCGGGGGGGAGAAATGTTAGTACAGGCATTTTGCTCAAAACAGTCTTGGCTGATCCCTGAGGATTCTGTCCTGTCCACTCTTTAGAACAGTGGTTTTCAAATAGGTGGAGGTTGGAAAATTTGCAACAAATGATCATACCGGATGGTCTTATGAGACAAGGTATGGCTTGACTCCATCAAGTGGCCACAAGGTGGAACCAAAGCAATACTTTTAGATTAGACCATGGTTTGGCCGTAATCCCTCCCAAAAAAGAACCCCTGTTTTGGGTAAACTTGTTCCTCACAGGCTGCGCTTTTTATCCGAGCCCAACACATATTCCTCCATGATCCTTCTCTTGAAATCTACCTTGGAAATCAAGCATCGATGTTGTTGGTCTCCGGGTGGTTGAATGCAGACCTGTTGTTGACGTGGTGCCCGCTGGCATCTGGACAATAGAGCAGAAGGGAGGGCCTGGTTCACGTCCAAAGCTGGGCTGAGTGTTCCTCTCAAATGAATAAAAAGGTAAGAAAGTGTCATGGAGGGAAGAGCGCAAAGCCAACACAGCAGGCAGTTGCACCGAGTAACATACTGAAAGTTTGATAAAATTCAGTTTCCTATTGAACACAGCATACCAAAAGACTCGTGACAAACTTTTGATTCTTTTGCAGGTTAAATTCCACCCCCCCAACCCCACAAAAAAAGTGAGTCTACAATCAACATTCCACTCCGACATTGTGATTCAAAGCATTTGCTGCCTTTCTTCCCATTGGAAACATTTCTTTTTCAACTCCTTTGTCCGCTTTTCTTCACTTTCAATTTGACTGCTTGAAGGCGCATCAACTCGTGGATTGTTGTCACCTCCGGTCAAGTAGTCTACTCATTTCAAAGAGGGCCGGGGTCAAAGGTTAAGTTGTCTCCAGTGTGTTGCTGCTTGACTGACACACCACCTCAAAGCTTGCCTTGTGCACTTTTTTTTTTTTAGTCATCGTATATTTAAGTTTCACACTTCTTGAGAAAAAGAAGAACAAAAAAAAGAATGACACTGAATGCAGTGCAATTCTAATTTCAATTAGATAATTCATTTTAAAACTCCATGGATAGCAAACTTTTGCGTATACTTATATTCAGTCATTAAGATGTGTCCAGTTTTATGCAGAGAAATTAAAGAAAAGTGATCCGTGCAGTTTGGCCGATATCAGATTGGCAGTTTTTAGCCAAAATTGACCCTCATGAGGATAAGCGGTTCAAGTCAAGTCAAATGTATTTCTGTAGCCCTTAATCACAAGAGTTTCAAAGGGCTTCACTGGCCCTCAGTTGACAAATACTGTATGACAACATGTCCTGATCTAACCCCCCACCCCCCAAGAGGGCAAGCAAAACCTCAAAAAACCTTGAGAAGGGACCACAGAACCAGGAAATCCCCCTTCCAGGATGACCAGGCAAATCGTGGTCATAAATAAATGAAATCACCTGAGAAATGAAATTTCGGAGAAAAAAAAGTCAAAAATTAAAATGTTTTTTTTTTAAATGATTGCATGTGTTTATGTATTGTATGTGTGTGTGTGTGTGTGTGTGTGTGTGTGTGTGTGTGTGAAATGAACACATTTCAAACTTTGACAATAGTTCCAAATATTATTAAGAACAATTTTTAAAAAAGCAAAAAGTGACTTGAACTTGAAGTTGCTGATTCGAACAAGTCGATGTACTACACTAAGTGTCTTAAAACAACATGTGCATTCCGTGCATGTCTTCCCACACTAGCAGACTGAATCATTTGACACATGAATGACGCTAACAGCTGCACACCTGATCCCTCAATCCTCCACATGAGAAGAAAAAAAAAATAGCGGGAGTGATAAAAACTCACCAGGGATGTCTGCAGCCTTTTGTGGAGGTGGCTAGCGATGTATCCCTCTTCTTCTTGTTCTTCTGTTTTTTTGGCGGGGGGGGGGGGAGCAATAAGAGCCTCTCAACCCCATGCAGCCATGTCAGTGACTGATGTCCAAGTGTGTCTGTGAGTCAGTGGGTGCCCAGGTGATTTACAGCAGTTCTGCTTTAGTCATCAAGGGCTGCGAAAGAGCCCCTCGAGAGAAGGAATTTGTCCAAAAGGAGTGATTAGGAAATGGGATATATTTATGATTTAGTGCTCCAAGAGGGTGCACCAGTTGAGCAGTTCACGGACACATTGTGATCGCTGTCAGGAAAAATACTCTAGGAGATAAATTGTTCGCGTAATAGCATAGTAGCCTTTAGTCCATCCATTTTCTGACCTGCTTTATCCTCACAAGGGCCGCGGGCGTGCTGGAGCCTATCCCAGCCGCAATTGGGCACTAGGCGGGGACACCCTGAACTGGTTGCCAGCCAATCGCAGGGCACACATAGACAATCAACCATTCGCGCTCACACTCACACAGAGAGACAACTTAGAGTGTCCCATTAACTTGCCATGCATGTTTTTTGATTGTGGGGAGGAAACCGGAGTACCCGGAGAAAACCCACAGGAAGGCCGGAGCCGGAATCGAACCCTACGCCTCTGCACAGTGAGGCGCTTGTGCTAACCGCCCTAGCCTTAAGTCATTTTTAAAAAATCTCCATCTGTTTGCTTAAAATGGTCTTTATCTCTTTAAGTATTTTGAGGTAGTCAACCAGGTCATAGTGAATTTTAAACGATGAATCAAAGCAACTGCATTATCCTTGTTTGTTGAATTGTTTTTTTTTTCTTGCACTCCAAAACCAACTTTGGCATTTATGCAATTAGCACACATCTCCTTTCTCAAATGCAAGGGAATTGCAGGAAGTGTACCATTAAAACCCATACATTTATTGCTAAAAAAATGCAATGTGCAGTTGTGCCTTGAGATAGCAGTGACCCGATTAAAAGTTTTGAGGTATGTTGCATTTTAACCCTTTGTGGAAAGAATATTTGAACGCAAGCAGTGAAGCAACACGTGTACAGACAAAATTACATTCATTGGCATATTTTCATTATCCTCTGTGAAGAATGACTAATATTACAGTTGACTGCGTCACAAAGAGTAGTAGCGACTCAAATTCCTTGCGTCTATATGGCTGTATCACACTGCAATAAATCATGAATAATGCATTTTACTCCGTTTTTCTGAAGTACGATATTTCAGAGTGCTATTTTCCTGAATAAAAAAACACATGAGAACATTTTCAGTTGGGTTTTTGGGGGGCACCGAAACTGATTATTGGCATATCCTTTCAATTCAATTGCGAAATACGATGGATGTTTTGTCGTACAAACTTAAATTGTCTATATTTTAAATTTAAGCCACATCTCAAAGCACCATAGTGGTAGGGACACAAGCGATAAACCTGTGATAAAGGGGTAACAATGTACGTATAAAATATCCACTCCTTAATACCTTAAGTTGTTTTTTTTTACATTGTTTATTATAAATAGTAAATAGTGCTGTATTGTACACAAAAAAAGTCTTCAAACAAAATTGTTTTTAAGTCAAACGAGAATGATACAAAATGATTTGGGGGGGAATGACATGAATAATAAACATTGTTTTTAAGACTTACATAAGCACTTGATGTAATTACAGAAGACACAGAGCAATTGAGAAAACCTAAATAAATAAGGAACGGAACAAAAATACTGACGGAAATTCATTCAATACATGCAAAAGAAAGGAACTGTCAAATGTGTTCACCTGTTGAGAATGTTTTCTTCCATTTTTTTTTTGGCTTGAATTTTCATCAGTCTGAACAAGTTGCCCTGATTGGTCATGCACACAAGCTAAAACGAATGACTGTTAAAAACAAAACAAACAAAAAAATAGCAGGAGCATATGTTGGAGAACACTATCGAGTGCATGTGGTCTGCGCTCGTTTATGAGGTATGAAGGTATTGCACTTTCTTTGGGTTGTCTACTTGTCTCGTTTCACACACACATCTGTGGTTCTTCCCCTCCACGGACGTGTTTAAATCGTCTTCAACGAGAAACCACATCAGGGTAGATTTATATCTTTTCCATCGTGTTCAGCCTGAGGATGAACATCTGGCCTTGTTTTTTTTTTTTTTTTTTTACGAGGAAAAAGAAAATCCATTCATCCTCGGTCAACTTGGTCCTAGAAAGCAAAAATAAAATGCTTGGTTAAAAATAAAAAACTCCAAAAAGGTGTTTAGATGAGATGGTGATTCTGTTGACCAATCAACAAGTCAGGCTCCACCATTTGTTTTGGGACCCCAAGCATTATTTGAGTATCTCTTACAAAGTTTTGACAATGCACTGCATGGTGGAAATGGGTCTAAAGTCAGCCTTGCAAAAATCAAGTGCAGAATCTTGAAAGTATTAAGAATCCACAAATGCCCCCTTTCCACCCCCCACCAACCCAACCCCTTCTCAATCCTGCTTTTCCTTCTCCTCTCCAAGCATGAACACGCAGGCTCGGTCCTTGGCGCACGACGAGACGCATGAGGTAACTGGAGAGTCTGCACCTTTGGTCCTGATTATTCCCGTCCACCCCGCCATTAGTACGCCCTGCATCGCAGTAATGAAACCCCTCCACCAGCGCCACTGGCATGTCTTTCTCAATGTGGCAGTCCTCGTGGTCAGCCTTGGGGTGGTTGACAAAAGCAGCAGTTGGGGGGGCAAGGGGCATTGGGGGAGGTCAGACTGGCGGTGCAGGAAAGCCTCAATGTCGATGAGACCCCCGTCTCGCTTTAAATAATAAAAGGCACCTGAAGGTGAGAAGGGCAGACAAAGGGTTGGTTAAAAAGTATGGACGGTTGGACGAATTTTGGGATGGGAATTAACAAAGAGCAAACATTTGTGCAGCATGATGAATTCATTGTGGCTCCTTGGGGTGTGCCACTTGGCCCCCCTGGGTGGCATTTTTTTACTTTCATGCAGGCAAATGACAAAGAGTTTTACTCAGCAAACTAACACAATAATCTACAATAAAAATAGATTTACATGAGTATTGTTGTATTGTCTGTCTACATGTGTTGCACCATTGTTTGTAGATAGTGGATAAGGCGTTTCTAAAACTATGACAAAGCTTTTTTTTTTTTTAACTTGCATATGAACTTGTTCTTAAGTATAGAGAGTACTTCTGCCACCTCCGTTTTTAGAAGTGTGACCCTGAGCATAGGACAACGTTTAAAAGCAGGTGAGAATGGAAAGTCCCGGGTTGAACAATAAACCTCCTACAAAAACAGGTGAAGAGATTTGGGGATCTCTGGAGACCCCTTTTTCAACCCAACATGGTTGGTAGAGTGAAACCTCCGCCTGGATCACTCTAGTTCTGCTCCGTTGATCAATAACTAAATCTGACCTCCTGTTGGACACATGGTTTCAATACAGGACTGCCAAGGGTCATAATCGCCCCCTGTTAAAGAGCCCCTTCCTTAACACATGTACACACACACACACACACACACACACACACACACACACACACACACACACACACGTACATGCCTCTCCTGCCCCAAAAGCTACATGCGGTTCTCTCCCAGGACGGGCTAAATTAACGAGATCAAGATGTAGCCACTGATGGGCCAGTCAACATGTGCTAGTGTACCCCACGAGGAGCTACACGCTCCCCTCTCTCCTGTCAAACACACTTTTTGGTAAGTGGCTCCTTTCTTTGAGTTGAGCCAACACGGGGGTCATTACATGGATAGGTGAGCCGTACTCAAGTCCGATGGGCCAGCTCATCATCACGAGGGTCATGAAAGGACAGCGAAGGGAGTCCCACCCCCGGATTGCCTCAGCGTCAAGCTACGTGGCTCGTTTGATGAGCGTAATGTAAACGGAGGTAACCTGGCCAACAATGGATGTACATGTAATCTCAGTGCAGGGCCAGCCCATTTGAGCCGCTCACTCATCAGAAGGGTCGGTGTAATTAGCGTGGTTTATGTTAGTCAGAAATCCTAAACCGAATTGCCCAATCGAGCCGGAGATAAATGACGAGCTTACATAAAAAGAGAATACATACTATTTGTAGAAAGAGAATACTCTTCGCTTTAACAGCAGCTCATTCAATGAAGTCTAAAATTTGTATGAATCTATAAATGTGATACTTTTCTAGTGGGTGCAAGAACATATACACTTTCTCGGGGCGTTGGCATTACATGGAAAAAAATAAACCGTTGACTTAGTGTTGATGAAATACAGCTGTGCCTTGACATACGGTTGACCACAAATAGCAATTGGGCAGATATAATTAGTCAAAATTATGCATTGCCCTTCTCAGCTGAAGTTAAACATAAAACAAAGAGATTTACACATTGTATATTGAAAACAACCACTTGGTTTTGGTCTCCAGAATGCTGCCATCAGCACACAGGCTAACAATTAACATCTATGTTGCAGTGTTGTTATCCTTTAGCTGAACTCAATCAGTGCTGCAACAACTGTAGACAGACCATATACCAACACTCAGAGGCATATATGCTTTATCCTCTGCGAAGAGAGGACTAATATTTCTTTAAATGCCACATGGAGAAGATGAGTGAGGACCTGAGCATCCAGTACAGTACATCTATATGTCTTATACTGCCCCCAAGTGGCACACACAAGATTCAAACGAGAAAGTGTGATAAAACTGCTGAATTACTATTATCACTTCATAAAATGTACTTGCATGTGGGGAGGGAGCTGCAGTGGCCACAATAAAATACATTAATAACAAGAACACTCAAAGAAGACCTGCTGTTGGCCACAGCCCACACCCAGGCACCCACATCAACACCACAAGCTACCTCACCAGGTCCCGCCGAGAGTATGCATTTTATACAAACATTTTCAGAAATATGTGGATGCTAAATTTTGCATAAAGCAGTTCTGCATTGCTCATGAAGAATATTTACCACAGTATGTCTTCCATACGCCATCAAGAGTCTTCAGTAAAGGTAAAAGTGCCGTTACATTCATCCACTTCGTAATTTTATAGTTTTCTGAAAGTAATGTTACTCTCCATAAAATGGATTTCTGAAACAAATTTGGTGGATTGAAATGATTTCCTATGGGAAATATTGATTTGGTTTTCATACAAATTTGTTTTGGGATAGTTTTTGGAAAAGATTCATCATAAAACCTGAAATTTCACTGCGGAGAAAATGTCTGGATTTCAGGCCTACCTTGCTCTGACTGTATTGTCCATACTGGTACGATGGGTGGTGGTCGACGGCGTAGGCTGGCGAGGTGTAGGAAGACGGGCAGTAAGACTGAGTGCTCGGCAGGGTGGGCATGCCGGTCAGACCCGGTAAAGCCTCCAGCCGTTGGGAGCCGTGACAGCTGGCAGCCATGCCGGCGTTAGGCTCCAAGCCTCCGGTCAGAGGGGAAATAGCAAAGTCACTCTGGGGCTGATGAGGCACTCCGCTCGGGTTCAAAAGCCCCATCACCTGTAGAGAGAGAGAGAGAGAGAGAGAGAGAGAGAAAGAAGGAAGCTTGGGGTAATTAGAAGACAGACTAAAAGACATTCAATCAACTCGACTCAGGTGGGCTTAGAGAAGTGGAGGCGCAGTCATTGTTCATTGTCAGACCACACTGGCGAAACCTCATACATGTGGTTTCTTTTTAGTCTGCTTGAACTGACACTGACAAGGGAACAAGGGTGTTGATGGCTCTTGGTTACTATAGGGAAGCTTTCATTAGATCTTCACTGTCAGACTTGTGGACAGAGCAATCCTATTTTTTCATTGCTGGTCACAGCTATAGAAGATTTGCATTCAACTTTACGGTCAAAAGACGTGTCGCAATGTACGAGGCCATGAAATGTGCGTTGCTTCGAAACAGAGGTGATGAGATGGTATATAAAAATATGTGTGTGTCTATTTCATTCACCACAATAAAACTAGAAGGCAACTTGTGTAGTGGGCGTGACACCTTGCTCAAGGGCAACTCAAACTTGGCCAACAAGCAGACCAGCATCTCTCCAACATCTAGTCGCCATTTATTTATTTATTCATACATACATAACAGAGAGAGCAGAAGCTCATCCACGAGAATTTTTTTTTTGTGTGTAATTTACCGCTGCTAAATAAAATAAAAAAACAAAACACTCGCCAAAGACTAAGCACAACGCTAACTCTAAAACCCGCTTTTTTGCAGGAGTCGTGAAGCAGTTCTGGCTTAATCTAGTCAAATATTTGCATCAAACAATTGGAAAATACGCACTTTCTGCAACTTTGAAGTGTCCCAAATTTATGTTTATGTCTGCGCACAGACTGGTGTGTCTGTTCTAAAATACGCCCTCTTTCAAAATCCCTTGATGCCCTAAAATCACCGTGTCCTTGTGAGGCCGAGAGGCCAAAAGGGTACGTGGGAACAAGGGCTAGGGGTGTGTGTGTGTGTGTGTGTGTGTGTGTGAGACGCCGCCAATGTGTCGAACCTGAACCGCTGCTCGTGTGTATAATTTCTTTGCAGTTTTTGCTCTGATGTCAGGGGCGCAGCGCCCGGTGGTGATACATCACGAACAGCTGCGCACAGGTTTGCGTGAGAAACAAAGTCATGAAATTGTCTTTTAAAAGTAAAAAGGGGGCGGCTGGACATCGAACGGGACTTGGAGAGAAAGAGTTACAGTCTGTGTAATGAGAAGAAGAGGTGAGGGGCCTGGGATGGAAAGACAGCAGAAATAATGAATGACTAAGACGTAAAGCAGATTGAGGCAGAAAATGAGGCTTCCCAAACTTGGGGGCCATCTGGCATGTGTGCTCTGATCATGATTGATGACTGATGGATGTGATGTAGGCTGTCAGTGATCAGACCTCACATATTGTCAACTTATGTTAACCCCGATTCAACCAATAAAGATCTGTGCAAGAAAAAAAAATTGCAATACTTTAACGATGGGAACAGAAGAGACGCAGTCATCAGGCACATCAATCAAACAAAACTGCTTTTTTTTCTCCGATTTGAAGTTGATATGTTGAATTCCAAACATATGTCTCCCTGTAATCGGACTGGTTTATTTTTTTTTAACCTGTAATATTTTTTGCCGGGATCACTGCACAGTGCATGTAGTAAAATTAGCTTTCCTAGATAGATAGAGATAGATAGAGATAGATAGATAACAAGCTAGCATAAATTGCTAGGTAACTAGCTCATGAGCCGGCGAGATAAATTGACTGGGTCAACCACTCACAGCACACACACACACAAGGGATATGCACACTAAATAATGTACAATGACAAAAAGAATAATGAAACGATTTAAAAATAATCTAAGTGGATGCTATTTTTTTTTCCAATTCATCGAATCAAGTTAATGCTAATACATAAAATCTTGCCAATTAAACTTTATAATTAAAAAGTATATAACTGTAGCGTAGGGTAGAGTGAAACTGATTAAATGTCTGTGATTAGAAATTTAAAAATATATATTCCACCGCATAAAAATGAATTATTCTAACAATGGTACTTTCACGTAATTATACAGGATATGGGAAAAGAATGATGAAGCCATAACATGCATTGCTAGAATGCAGAATTTTTATTCTCAAGTGGTCGTGTAGGCTTGGGAAATAATACGCGTCCATGAGCCGACATTTCTACAGCAGCCGTTGGTGGTGCCGTGTCTGTTTTAAGGTTGTTCCGGGGATTAGATCTCAGTGGGGGTGCAAATCCCAGCCGCTCGCTTCCTTGGTGAGAACGGATTGCTTCGGTATGCACCAGATCAGCAGAGAGATGCCAGAGACCCTGCGCCGAAAGAGGGGGCCGCGAGCGCTCCGATCACAGCTCCCCGAATATCTCCGACGACTATCTCACTCATCTAAAGACAACCTTATCCATATCAGCCGCTAGGTCCTGATATGACCATATCTGGAGTTAAGTGAACATCTGAATCTCCTGATGGGTGTAGAGGAGCAACAAGTCCGGCTCACTCACTCAAGTTGCAGTTCAGATAAGCAAATAAGGGAGAATTAAATGGGGGGTTTGCAAAGTAAGGACAAAAAAAATAAATACATCGCATTTTGTTAGCTTTGTCATAATTTTTACTTGACAGTAGTAGGTGATCAATATCGTCTGTGGACAAATTTGCTGTCACCCACAAAAATATCGTTTTCATAATGCTGTGTTATAATAATATTAAATCGGTTTGAAGTTTCATTTTTTTTATTGTTACCTCATCATTCACACCATCTGTCTCGGATTGGTTGTTTTTCCAAGGGTGCGGTGGTTTCTTGTATCAGAGATGGATGGATTTTTTTCCCACATATATTTATCACATACTGTACTGCAGTCAGGTCGTGACTGTTTTAAAAACATGAAACAAAAGAGAGTGCTTTTTAAAAAATGATAACTCTCCCTTTCACAGAAATGAAGCCATAAAAAAAAAATCGTGACTCTGAAGTTCTTAAAGTCTTCATTAACTCTCAATGTCATTGAAGGTAATCACTCCTGCTCTCTAATTTAGCCCAAATCAGGAAATGAATTATTTCCTAATCTGAAATGGAAAGAGCTACGTTGCGAGATGCATTCAAACAGCTGCAATGAATACACAAATTAAAAGAAATTAGCCAACAAAGTGAATCATTTGCATAAATTACACACCGCGTTACAAGAGGATAGATTACTTCGTTCCCTTCAATTAAGACACTCGGGCAAACGTGTGATTGCAATTCCAGACTGACATTCCTGGCACGCCGTATCCATGTAAGACCTTGTGTGCGAAACTGCCCGCCAAAGGTTAATGCTGAAACCAGCCAGTAGGACACTCAACCTTTGGCCTTCTTTATTGGCACGCCGCGCACTTTGTGACCCTGCGAGTGTATGAATTCACAGGACAGGAGCGTCGACAAGTTCTAAAGTGTAATCCGCTAAAAAAAAATAATAATAATCCCTTGCAAACCGATAATGTGCGGCATGACGGTTCATCACACCGACTATTTTGTCAATATATGCTTCCACGCGTGTTAGGCAAAAACCTCATTTGGCGGCAACACCTGCTTTTTCATTTCAAAGCCGTCCATTCGACTGTGAGCCACCTATCACTTCCTCCCAGCACAGGCCATATGCTAGATAACCCTTGATGTAGGGAATGCAAACTAGTAACAAACCTGCCTTGAGGCACTTGTTTTTTATCTGCGCCTGACAGGATGCAGAGATTCTCTCTCGTGGGAATTAGTACCCAGCATGCATTGCATCTGAGCCCGACCACCCTTTGTGGAGGCTAAAAGCTCGTTTTCCGCCTGTTAGACCATCTTCTGGCCCGGTAGGGAGCCACTGATGGAGCCTGATGACTGTGTAATCGGTCATAATTGTCTTTTCAGTTTTGATTTGTGTCATCGCGCCACAGCCATACACGCACACGCTCGTATCTGCCGACTTCCTCTAAAGACTGACATTTGCCACATTGGAAATTCATCAACCCACCGTGTGAACACAAATTAAATGCTCCCTTTTTTTTCAAATACCAACAAGGATCTCATCAATGCCCAGGCAATGAGATGGACAAACTGCAAGGACCAACCTGAGGTGAGAGGCTGTTGCCGATGGCGGCGGGGTTGACGGTGTTGCCGTGTCCGGTCGGTGCCACAAAGCTGTCCGAGTATCCTGAGAAGCTGTGACGTCCGGAGGAAAGGCAGTACGCCGAACCTCCATCCTGAGCGCTGGACGACGAGCTGAGCCCGCTCTGGTGCACAGATGTCGGCGGCAGTGGCTGCGGTCGATGGACCGTGCTGGGCTGTTCGGTTGCTGTTCGCAAATAAAGAAACCCCACTTAGAGCCATATTCGAATGAAGCTTAAGGAGAGCAGATGATGAAAAGTATGCCGGTGAGGGTGGACGAGTGGTCAGCACTGAAGGGGTTCAGTTCTGGCTCCGGCCTTCCAGTGTGGAATTTGCATGTTCTCCCATGTGCCTGCGTGGGTTTTCTCCGGGTACTCCGATTTCCTCCCACATTCCAAAAACATACATGGCAGGCTAATGGAACACCCTAAATTGTCCCAAGGTGTGACTGTGAGCATGAATTGTTCGTCTATGAGTGCCCTGCGATTGGCTGGCAACCAGTACAGGGTGTCCACTGCCAACTGCCTGAAGACAGCTGGGATAGGCTCTAGCTCGTCCGCAAGCCTCGTGAGGATAAGCGGATTAGAACATTGATGGATGGATGACTCTGATGCGCAAGTGTACCTAATAAAGGGAATTTCTCCAAGGAGGCTCACCTTGAGCTATTGAAGTTGCGGGATAGGGACTCTCAGGCAGCTGATAGGGCTGCAGGCCCGACATAGCTGATGGAGGGAAACCGCCAGGGATGAGGTGATTGAACGCCATCAGCTGATTGGCTCCCGCTTGCTTCCTCCACCGGGCTCTTCTGTTGCTGAACCACACCTGATAGCAGAACAAAATAGTGTTCAGCGGTGATTGCCACCTGGGGTGGCGTGTCACAGTGGTGTGTCATGAGAGATCAACAATTTGAATTTATTTGTCTCAATTATTTCCGAAATCTTTGTTCATCTATGTTTCCGAGTGACTTGTGACAGGCACAACAATTAAAATGTTCTGATGGCAGAAGGAATCATAAACCTATGTGTTCACCTGCTGGCATTCATATAACAGAATAAAAGGGATGAGCAACTGGGAGCAATGCAACTACATTCTGAGCGGCCCCCGGATTAATTAAAAAAAGGGGGGGGTCTCTTTTTTCTTACACAACTTAAATTCTTCAGTCAATATATGTTGGCATATAAAACGATGGGGGCAAAAAACAGGAAAATCCCAAATAGGAAAATGTAATGTCTCCAATCACCAGTAGATGGCAGACATTTCCCCGTTGCACTGACACTGGGTCTTAGAACGAGAATGGGACTAATATTTTTTTGCAGCTAGGAATGAGAGGCAGGACAAACATATTGCCTCAATAATGTTACAATTTTGAGAGAGTCGATTTTTGTGAAGAAAATATACAAAATTATTATTCTGTCATACATCTTGGTTAGGAAGTACGTATTCCTGCAAGTATGACATAAGTCAGTCTGTGAGTAAATTGAGACGAGATCATCATGACTTTAATTCATACGTTTTGTGACATTATTGTTTTGGGGGGGTGGCGCGCCATGAGGGTTTTCTAAATGGGAGCCTTGGGTGGCAAAGGTTGGAAGACACAAATTTATCCGACGACCTCACTAAAGAAAAGTTGACTTTTTCGTCACTTGTAAAAAAAAAATCTATTCTGTGTCATTACAGGGAGCTGAACTGATAGAGATCTTAACACGAGAAGCGTGTCGTGAAACCACAGACATCTTTGTGTGCTGCGGCGAGTCACCGGGTTCAAATAAAGCCAGAGGGCTGTTCCAGCTGTTAAAGCTTCTATCACCACACCATCTGAACAAGCCGAGATGTATTTCAGGGATCTTCACATCTCCGCTGACAAAAATAGGAAGCTGTCCTCACATACAGTGGGTGCAGTATGTCTGTCTACATGTCAAGGGCTTGAAGATTTAACACATGTCTCACGGCTGTACGGAATGAGTGGCAACATCCCGAGGCCATTTAACACCCGCATGATCCACAACAGAGCCACTCCTCAACTTACAGTCAAGATTGGATTTTGGGGGAGAGTTCGGAGAGCACGAACCTGAACACGAGCCTCGGTGAGTTTAGCCCTCTGTGCCAGTTCCTCCCGCGTGTAGATGTCGGGATAGTGCGTGCGCTCGAAGGCCCTCTCCAGCTCCTCCAGCTGCTCCGCCGTGAAGGTGGTCCGACTGCGCCGCTGCTTCCTCTTGAGGGGCAGGCCCGGCTCGGAGTCCACGTCGGAGCCCTCGTCCGAATGACTGGCTGCAAAACAAATAAAGTGTCACTCGAGGAGTCCCGCAGAGGCGCACTAAGCCGTGATACAAAAGCCAGATCTGAGACAAAAGGTTTCAGTGAATGCAGCACATGGTACAGAGCCACTTTAGATTGTCTTCTCCCGCTTCTTTTAAACTCCTCGGTGGTTCCTGAAGGGATCAAAAGCCGGAGATTGCTTGAACACGGATTAAGGAGGACTAGATCTCACCGGGGTTTCCATTCCCCGGGACACTGTCTCTCCCGGTCTGAGCCATGCTGTGCGCTATATGCCGATAGGGTCCCAGAGTTAAGGGTGCTCGGCCCTTTGCAGGTGCTTCTTAATCTGTTTGTTCAGTTGAAGGCCGGAGTGAGCGAGCGGGCGACTGAGGGACGGCTTTTGGGCTCTAATTCAGCAGAAGACTTGAATCAATGAAGGCCTTAAAGTAGAGGAGGGAGACTATTGCATTGTCTGCGGGGGAGGGGGGAGTCACCCCGTCTATTAAATAATGATTAGGCTTTGCTAACTAGCGTGACAGCCCGCTATTGTCCCCAATTACACATATGCAGTCTCACTTCTCTTTCTCAGTCACAAACATGCATCTGCTACGTCTCAGCCTTTGCAGGCTTTCGCTCAAAGAACACTGTCTGGCACAATGTGTTCGACACAGATGGACTTCAGAAAGAAAGAATCCACTCCCCCAAATCCACTCCAGAGGGCCCTCTCAAGCTCACGAGGAGGGTTCACTGCACCTTTTTGACATTGCCAAACAAGAAGTGAGAAGGTTACCCCAAGCGCCGGCACAGAGGCTTGTCTGTTTCCCGCTCAGACTCGCTCCTCCACTTTCCTCCTGCCCTCCAGATTTAAAGTTTTAATTAAAAAGTGCCAAGTCAGACATCGACGCAGGAGAGGAGGGGGCTTGCAGGGATCTCCCCTTGCCTCTGGAGCCAAGCAGGAAATGTTTGCGCCGGTTGCTAGTGTGCGTCTGACCAGGCATTACACACGGATTTGGGCCCTGGGAAGTCTGCGGAGCTGCAAACCGCCGGCGCAGAAGATTCGGAGGCTCAGGAGAGGTCTTTGCTACCAGAGTTATAATCGTTTTAGAATTTTCATTATGGCTCTTTTTTTTTTATATATATATATATTATTAATTTTAATTAGTTCTCAGAGTGGTTTATAATAGTTTTTCGAAAATTTTATTTCAGGCTTCATTCATTCTAGTATTTGTTCTAGTTTCCCCAAAAATGTTTATTACTTATCTGCAAGATTTAAAATAAATAAATAAATAAATCACATCAAGTATTTTGGACAATATTTTTATGTGTGTGTGTGTATATATATATATATATATATATATATATATTTTTTTTTTTAATTATACACAAAGCCAAAAAAGAGAGCACTTGTTACATCGCATCACATTTTGGACTGAGTTAAATGACACCAAATCCGTGGAGACATCTGAGCTATAAAAAAAAAAACATGTTTATTGCCTCAGAGAGGTCATCTGGTGGCGCTTTTGCATGCGCTGCCGCCAGATGACATCGCTTCTCGGTGAAAAAAAAATGACCACCTCTCCCAGACGACTGTTCGACCGTCCTAGCGGCTAATGGCTGTGCTATCGTACTGCCAAAACTATATTTTAAAACAACCAAGGGCTCATGTATTGAAATGAATTGACAAGGACAAACATGAAGGACATTTTCGCGACGATCGTAGTTACTTTTTGTTACTTTTTTTTCAATTTCCGTTTTAGTTATTTTATTAGTTTCCGTTCACAAAACTAATCTTGTTTATTATGCCACGCTGGCATGCAGGCTCGAACAGGGCAATTGAGGCCGAACGCTCAACGACTCTTGGACTATGAGGTTGTGGTTTGTTGATGAGGCCTACAGGAAAACATCACTTGATACTCTTCAAACATTCGCATCGCTTCGTCATGGATTTGCAACATTCCTTAATTTGCACCAAACAAAAAAAGTCAGAGAAGTAAAGATGCTGCAGAATGGAGTTCTGGAGGAGGGAAAGGGAGCTCATAAAGTTCCCCATTGGCACAGTAAGTCATGTTAACTGCAGAGCGGGGGTTGGCTCTTGCCTCCTTTTGCTGCCTTTTATTCCCCCCCCCTCTTCTTCCTTGTTTTGATTATTAGAAACTAGAGAAAACACTCCGTCACAGACGCGATCCTAATGGCGGATGACAGCGTTGCTTTTGTCATCCTCTGCTTTGGACTCTCTTTTGCACTCTATCTTGCGTTTCTTTTTTTTTTCCTTGCTTTTTGGTGGAAGTGATGTGGCCAAGCCTTTGTATCTTCGCAGGGAAAAGCCTGTGGCAGGCCTCTATTGGACCGATTACCACGCTCCATCTGTAGGAGCCATCAGGGACGCCCGGGCCCGCATTCAGGGGCCTGTCACCTGCCCAGTAGGGGAGTGAGTGGGGGTTTGCAGTGGGGGAATGAAGGGTGGAAGGGAGGGCTGGGCCACAAAGGGGTCCAAGAAGTGCCACTGGGGGATGCAGAGGGGCACAGCAGGAGAGCAACCCCTTCATCCCCTCCCTCGACTGCCTGAGGGGCATCGGCTTTTTTTTTTTCGGGGTAGGAGGGGTGGTGAAGCCAAGGGTGGGGGTCGACTTGGAGAGGGGGCTGGTGGCACCTGAAGATGCCGGCAAATGGGTGCATGGGCGCCAAGATCATCCCCGCTGTGTCGCCACCTTTCCAATGAGGCCACTTTCCATCGCATGCAGTCGCAAATTTGTTCCCACACATTCCCCATTACAAGCAGGAGAAGAGGATACTAAACACACAAAGGGAGGCCTCGCCCTCCTTACTTAAACACCCAAATCAAATTTTACGCTGGAGCTAAAGCTCTGGGGAGCTGAAAATACTTCATGGCCGCTCACAGTTTGGCGGTGGCTCCGACAAGAATCTTAATGGTAAGATAGATTATTACTGCGGGGGCGGAAATTGGAGCTACTGCAGAATGATCCGTAAAACAGACATTTATAAGATGTGGGTTAATCGGATCATAACAAGCATGCAACAACTGGATTTATAGCGGAGACTTTGTCGTGCATAGGGCGAATTCAACAGGTTAGCACTTTTGCAAATTGTTGGGGCTCAATATCGCGCTCAAAAACGGGTGGATTAGGCGACTAAGCCGCCACCGAAGCTTCGGCACTGATCAGGCCGGGGGAGATTATCTCCTGAGGGTTAATCAGGGTAATTTAAGTAACATCCATTTCCTTGAACTGCACCTGTAGCATTGATTCATCCCAAAAAAAAGAATCAACAATAGGACATAAAGGCAAGCAAACAAACAAAAAACATGAACGAATGCAACACAGTATGGATGAAACTTTGGAGCATCATCAAAATTTAAAGATGAGCATGATATACTCTGGAGCTGGCAAAAAAATGAAATGATACTTTCTGTATCATCTTGCAAATGAACAGAGGAGGCCAGCAGCACTACAGTGAACTCCGAGTAAAATCAAGGCTTATTCCAGGGCCTGGAAACTGGCAGCCCATGGGCCGCATATGGCCCGAGACCACACTCTGAGTGGCCCCCTGATTAAAAAAAAAAAAAAAAAAAAAAGATATTTAATCTACAGCATTTTTGTCATACTTGTGGTAAGAAACTGTGTGGTCCTATGTAGCTCCCCAGGAGCACTGATGAAAAATTGCACCCCCACCGCATCATTAAAGTGGACCATCCATGCCTTACTCCATATTGCGCTGACATTTTTTTTTAATATAATATAGAGCAGCGTATTTCCCAACGGAAGATCATCGTCAATGAAATCTTAAAATTAAAATCTTAATTAAAGTTTATGATATTGTGCCACACTGCTTATGTTAGTACTGTATACCGGTACTTTTTATCTCTATTTTCTCCTATCACTATATTTTAATACTCTAAACTTGGGGCTGCACCTCAATTATGTTGGTGTCTGCGCCATACGATAATAAAGGTTTTCTATTTCTATTGTTCAGAGTATTATGAATGCAAGCACCCAGAATGAATCAGGTGCGGAGAGGTTAGGCGGACAGTGACAGCGAAATGAAGAGTGATTCTGACGGAAAGGAAAAGAGAAGTGCAGCATATGGGCCACTTTACAGCCTCGCCTTGGTAGGGGCCGGCTTGCCCTTCCTCCCAAGGGTTGTTAATAGAGAAGGTAATTGAGCCTGTGACATGTGTTGCCAATGAAAAACAAAGGGCAGAAGAGACAAATGAACTAGTTATTTGCCCAGGGAAGTAGATCTGGCTCTATTCATCCCACAGCTCAGAGTGCGAGTCGGCACCCTGAATAAAATATTGGCAGGCCCACGTAGAGCAGATGCATGGGAGGAAAAGAATAGTTAACTGACAGCTTATAGGCTCAGCTGGAGTGAACAGTTAAGGGGCGGGGGACGAGGAGGGGGGGGGGGTGTTGGGAGTGAGTGGGCTGCTCACTTGACTTGCTAAAGAGCCCCCATGCAGAAACCTGCAGCTGCCTTCATGGGAAACCTGGGGGGTGATGATGATGATGATGATGATGGACATAAAAGATTGATTGAATAAGTCCAAAGGCGGTTGGCGCTTTAGAAAGAGCTAGCGGGTGATACGACGTTGAAAAATATCTCTCTTTCTAATATCGCTGACAAACAAAATCCACCAATGGCACCGCATGGGCATTATATGTGCCCGGTGTGCGGCGCTGATTATTTAGTTCCACTTGTGGTGCGGTTAGGTGACACTTTCACGGTGGTACTTCCACCCTCGGGGCAAAGACAAAGCAAGCAGCGGAGAGGCCGCGCGGGACGCAGCAACAGGTGGCGTGTTCCATTCAAATGGGCACTAACTAGCCTGCTTGGGTTTGCGCGAGACAGACGACCAGAAATAACCACATTCAAGCCTCCAATGCGCTGACAAAATGAGACTGAGGGGACGTTTCAAAGAAGCGCTAATTATACTCTTTTTGAACAATTGGGAAAGTTGTCCAAAAAAACAACTTGATCACAGTGATCTGAAAAAAAAACCTGAATAATACATGACAGGTCACTTGCTGGCGATGTCGTCATTAAAAAAAATAAAATACGGTAAACAGTATATGCAAACCAACTACAACGAAAACAGTAATATATTTGTTTGTTTTTTGGGGGGGGTTGTTTCTTTTTTTTTCCTCAGATTCTCTCAATCATGCTGCAGATTTTTGTAAGCTAAACATGCTAATGCTAAAGCTCATGCTAATTCAAAGATGAAAACATGAAGTGGCTAAACTACTGAAACATAACACGTGAGTCACTGCCAATATTTTTCGCTCATGGCTGTAAACTGTACAGTTGCGCGTGTACCGTTCTCAGCGCGACTTTTGCTTTGAGGTCCAGTTTTGTTTGTTCGTTTGCAGTCCTGAAACCATGTGAACAAACAACTCGTTTGAGCCGATTTTACTTCTAAATGCCCGATGCAAACGGCCTCCGACAAGAGACATGAACGGCGCGGCCAATAGTTTTTCTTTCCCTAAACATTATTCTAACCTCCTCCATGGGGCCTGATAGTTTTAACAGTCAAGTGACCCTTGGTTAGCCCCTGACCTTTTCACAGCTCTTGCGCACTTTTGCTGCAAAGATCACCTCACTGCCGACCCTCCAAGTCCACCTCACAGAGGCAGAACCAACCGTTGCATTCCTACACTTTTCCCCTCAAAGTCCCCTTTTAACTCCAGTTAGGCCGAGACGTAATTCAAACAATGACACTTTTTAGGGATTTTGCCTTCATACATCACCGCCACGGATTTGAAATATAAAAACGTAGACTTTCAGGTTTGGGTCATTTTAGAATGGAATGCATTTCTACTTTATGCACAGCAGCTCCACTTTCAGGTGTTCGTAAATATGTTGACTGTTTACATATTTGTAATCAAAACCTTTTTTTTTTTCATTTATGAATGCAATGAATTGATATTCTCCAAAGGCGATGCAGGACTCTGAATAAAATTGCTGCAATTCCAAAATGGTAAACGCCATATTTTTATGAAGACTCTTCAATTAGACTTGAAGTCAAACAATCCAGATGCAAGTCAAGTATAAAATTTCAACTCCATTGTGGTGGCAAAGGCAAATTCAAACTGTATGAAGCTGCGAACTTCCAGCATCAATGACTTTTAGGACTGAATCAAAAAGGCATAACTCAAAACATGGGCCCAGCGGTGCTGGCATGTCCACAATGTGCCCACTGATTTAAAAAAAAAAAAGGGGCAAAAAGGGAGAGGAAAAAAAAGATGGTAGGCTAAACAAAGTTAAGTGATTGACAACGCTGTCTGGCTTTAGTCAATTAACTATCCCATTGTGCTCCTCTTTGCAGAGTCTCCTCGCCCACCCGACCCCTTTTTTTCTCTTCCCGCTCCTTTATCCTCACCATCAGAGAGTTTTGCTTGGCTAATACTTCCAAGGAAATAGAGAGCTCCTTTTCTACTGGGGCTCCTCTCCTTGACCTTCCATTGCTCATGGCTTCTCTTTCAGCCACTTCACGCTGTCTCTGGGGTTAGCGGGGAGAATGCGAAGGAGAGTACATCAGTGCTGAGGGGGCCGGCACAGGGCGAGACCCCGGCCCATTACTTCAAAGTTGGCCTGAATTCATTAATTGTCCTTTGAATTAATATTGGGAGGATCACAATGCTGGTGCCAACAGAGAAAGAGGCTTTAATGAAGCATAGAGTCGCATTCAGTTGCAGATCAGCTCGAGTGGATTTGCTTTCACTCTTTTTTCAGGGGGGGTGCAGAGTTTTGAGAATCATTCCAATGAAAGTGTTAAGTGTGTTTATATAAGAGAAGTGGGACAGTGGGAAGGAATTCCAGCTCTCTGTATACATACAGTAGCGTGCAAAAGTCAGACATGTTGCTTTAGCGGTGGTACACAGGAAATAATTATTTCCTGGATATGACAAAAGTTTTGGTAATATAATACAAATCCAATGATAATACATTACGGGTGAACCCAAAAGGAATTATATCCTGGCCATCATTTTTATTTATTTTTTATTTTTTTAACAACACACTGCCAAAACAAGCTAGCAAGTGTTAGCAACATTGCAAGATATATTTATTTCATGTTTCGATTTTATTTTACATTTGTAAAAATGTTTCATATCTATGACGTGATTGGAAAAAACATTCTAAAAAAAAATCATGCTAATGCCTAAATATATATATTTATTTTAAAATGGGAATTGGTAACAAAAAGAAATGTTTGCAATATTTCAATATTTTTTTCAAAGTTAAGAGAATTTGCACTTTTCATATTTTAGAAAGAAACATGAAGTCACATCATTTGCTTTCGTGGTCCAAATAAAATGATGTGGCTGTCCAAATCTGACCCCAGGGCCTTGGGTTTGACACACGTGGTCAAGAGCTTTCTAATCAACTCAAAGTGCCTGGACTGAGGGATATGAATAGTTTTGGTTGTAGAACTTTTTGTCAAATTTGTTTTCTAAATTAAAAAATTTTTTAAAAGATTTGGCAAAATATTGCACAATCTCAATCTTTCACATATTACAGTCATTTGCCATGTTCTCGTATTATTTTCAGCCATACGATATTCATCCGCCAAAAAAATTTTTTTTTTTTTTTTAATCAAAGTTGGGCAGGATATGACTACTTTGGGGCCTAACTTTACAGTGTTTGTGTAGCATATAGTTCTATCCTGAAAACTGCACATACTGATAACTAAACATCAAATTGCTGGAACTTGCCTCGAAATGAAATGTGTCCTATTTTACTATGTCAACATCAAAGCTGCGGTGAAAAATGACACAAAATCAACAATGCTACGATCGAGGCTTAAGACTTTGGCACAGTTCCCATAAACTATTTTCGAAACGGGCCTCTTGACGAAACTGCCATTATAAGCCTCAAAAACACAGAGAACGAAGCACACATAGAAATTTCTTTTCATTATCCGTGCCCTGAGAGGAAAAACGGAACTGTAGCCGTTCGAGCAGACATTCCGCTGGCTACATTGAGGCCGACTGTCTCGCTAAACATCCCATATTGAAACACATTCACTGTGGAAACGCCATCACCACTTAACAAGGTTGCGGCCCGGCTGTAAAAATGCTGCTGTTTATATTCTCGGATGTTAGAAAGCTTTCGAATTGGATTCCGCTTTCGCCTCGCTTGCTCCAAATCTACCTCGCGCCAAAGTTGCGGGGAGTCGGCGTGTTGACACAAACAAAGTCCCGCTAGGCTCCTTAGCGAGAAAAGCGGTGCAATCTTTCATGTTTTTGTCAAAGCTTGATTCCTTCGAGCCCTCGGGGTTGCTCGCCTGCTTGCTCGCCTGCCCCGCTGCACAATTGAGGCTGCAGAATGGCGGCAGATTGTTGGAATGCACCTCAATGAGAGCAATTATTACATGTTGACTGCGTTCACCATGGCACATTTGAAAGAAGCGGGCCCTCATTCAATGCGGCACGGCGGGACTCCCTTGAAAAGAAAAAGTTATATCCCTTTGACTGTTTGCATTTCTGAGCTGTTCTTTTCCCTCCCCTCTGTCCCCCCGCTGCCATAAATGGATATTTGCAAGAGCGGTGACTCCTCTTTCTCGGCCTGCTTGAATTAGTTCAATGAGGCTAAAATGCAAACAGTAGTAAACAGAAGTGAGGATGCTATCACTTCAAGTCCCTGTCAAGTGAAATAAAATATGCCTTCTAAATTTGTCACACCACAGCGAAAAGCGTGGTGAACAACTCTGCCAAATCTGTACGATTAAAAAAAAAAAAGGTAAGTGTGAATGCGACTTCATCGATTCATATTAGGTCATCACTAAACACCAGCTAGCACGTGCGCTAACAAATAATCATATGCGGATCAGAGTAAGAGGGACTCATGCCGGATGTTAAGCCAAGCCCCAAAAACAAAATGGTGAAAAACAGTTGAACGCAATAGCTCCATAATCTAGCACTACATAGTTCCCAGTCTTTGCACATTTTCTACAATAACCTGCAAATGTATTTACAAACACATTTTTGAATTAACCTTACAGGGTCTTTAATGGATTGCCTCGCTGTGAATTCAAAAGCTGCGCGTACTCAAACGCGATAAATAAACACAAAAACTCACTCCAGCGCTGCGTTTGAAATTCTGCACACGCTTAACGTCCAAAACACAAACAACAGCCCGACAGACCCGCTCGCTAATTCCATGCAGACCCAAAGGCAAACCGGACCAGCACTTTGGATGCATCTCCCAAACCTTTTTCTGTCCTTTTCCCAGACAAATAAATCTAAATGAGTCAGCTTTGATGTGAGCAGTTAAGGAAAGGCAACAATAGCGCTGGAGGAGAAAGGGGCAGAGAGCAACAGGCCTCTCTGCGCCGCAACAATGGCCTCTGCAAACACCTACTTAATCAATATTTGGCCAGAAGACACTCTCCTTGAGTCACCCCCCTGCTCCCTGGCCCCGAAAGCTCCCTTTTCATATTCTAATGAGCAGCCATAAAAGGGAAAAACAACAACTACTTCCACAAAGAGACACAAGAAAGATATACTGCTGTTCTGTATATGAATGGGACGAAAACTGTTTGTAGGATTTCGTCTATTTGATGTAGATACTTCATATAAGAGGTTCATCAACAAACTCTAAAAAAGTCCGAGATTTTTAGATATTAGCTTACTTGATTTGATGTATTGTATTTCAAAAATGTTTCCTGTGCGCCTTTGATTATTTTGTTTTTGTTATTGTTTAGCGATTCATTTTTATCGCTGCACATTAAGCATATCCGTGGTGTGTGTGCTATGAGAGGTTGACGTGAAAATATGTATTTATGTAGCTGCTCATTAGCTAACTATTTGGCTAGCTGGTTAGCTATCTATCTATAATCTTATTTGTCACATTGCATTATATTTTCCATAGTTTAAGTTTTATGCTAAACTTTTCCATGCCCTTTTTGATTTTATCGAAAGGAAATAACTCTGGGAAATGAGAACAAACAAGAGGAAATTGCGTGGGTCTTAAATTGCTGTAAACATAATTTTAGATCGACGACAAACGCAATTTAAGATCGACGACAAATTATACTATATGACAACTGCACCAGTTTATTATTGATTTGACAATGTTGTCATACACGCAAAACGTTTTCATTTGATATCGATGGGGCGCACGTATTAAACTGCTTATTTGCGATGTAGTAAAAGTCATTTCTGATTCTGAATAGGAGCTGTTAGGTGAAGTTTCGGGATGCGAATTGCCCCCAGATAATGAGTGAATGTTGGCGCCCGAGGCGGTTCGGAAAAAAGATCGGGGGGTCATTCCTTGTTGGAGATGAAAGTGAAGAAGCAAAGGTTGGGATTTGAATCTCGGGGCGAGGAACGCGTTTCCTTGTGCACAGGGCCGTGACAAAAGCGCTAAATGCGCAATTTGGACTCGCAAAACTGAGCTCAAATCACCTGTTTTGGTGTTTACATCGGTTGAAGTCAATCTTTTCAAACGTCCATCCAGCCGTCCGTTTTCTGAACCGTTTATCCGAAGGGGGAAGTTAACCGGCCGTCGACGTGAAATCTGTGCACGAACGTGCAGTGATTTTACAAGGACACCGCGGGGAGTTACAGTCTTCATCAATCATTAACTCCATTGAGTCTCCATTTCCTCGAGGGGAAAGAGAATGCAACAGGTCTTAAATCAACAGGTGTCAATTGGCTCCGCTCCATTTCCACCAATCGAACTGCCCTTTTTTTTTTTTTTCTTGCATAAATACGAATAATTCATCACCCACTTTGCTTCGTTCGGCCTCAAACGGAATTGTGAGTTTCGACCGACTTCTGTCAAGATTTTGATCATGCACAAAGTTCGGAGAAAGAAGTGTGCAGTTTCGTTTTTACAAAAACGAACGCGGAGGATCTGACTATCGCCTGTAGTGTGACACGACAATACGGAGGAAACTTACATCTGTCCCCCAGGATGCCATCGATGCTGTGTTTAGTCCTCGGTTCGTTGTCCTCCATCTCCCTCTTCACCACCTCGTCACCATCCTCATCGTCGTCACCCAAACTGCCGAATTTGGACCTCATAACGCGACTGATGGCACTCACTTCAATTGGGAAGAAGAAAAAAAAATAATTGAAGGAAAAATCCAAACGTTACGGAAGCAGAAATGAACTTTTTTTTTTCAGTGACCAGATCTTTTTGGATTTACCTGAAGGAACGCTGTTTCTATCACAGATGCCATCTTTTAATAACTTGTCCCTAATTTCCCAGCTGAACATTCCCGGGTTTTCCCTCTTGTACTCTTCAATCTTCTTGTCCAATTCTGGAGAAGCACTTTGCTTTATGAGGAACGAATAATAAAAACACGATCACTTTTTTTATATTCAGCACTTAATAAAAATGCTCGTGCTCACATTTCTCCAAAATACACATGATGTAGTTTTCTGTATCTTAGTGAAAGTGAAGAGCTACTCGCATTCAAGAAATAACTTGTAATAAAAATATGATCACTTTTTACGTACAGCATGTTTGTTCTTGTTGGAGATAAACTTTTTACAAAAAACATGCAATATATTAACTTTATTAGAAACGAGGAATAACAAAAACATGTTCGATTTTTAGCTACAGTACAGCATTAATTATTGGAGCTCACATAATTATTATTTCTATAAGCATGCAACATTTTAATAGCAAAATAAGAATTTTAAAAACATGCTCTTTTTATATATAGCATTATGAATGCCCTTTGGGCTCATATTTCTGCCAGAAAAGCATGCCTATTTTTAACAGAGAATAACAAGTCTGCATAAAATGGTAGGAAAAGAAACACGATCACTTTTTACATGCACCATGTTTTTCAATTGCTGTTTGTGCTTAAATTTCTGAGAAGAAAAAAAACGCTTATGATTATTCCTACAGACACGAAATAATGCTCCAAAATAAAAGATTAAAAATTGGAACTTTTTAAATCAGACTTCTGCTCCTAAAATGTATGTTTCTTTTTTTTGTTTGAGCATGCAATAATGTTTCAGGGGGAAAGAAATAATAATCTGATTTTTCATATGCAGACAAAATGCGGTTGTGCTTATGTTTCAGGAAAAGAAATGCGTGCTTATTTCTAGATGCGATATATTACGGAACGGATAAGAAAAATAATATATTGTTGTCAAGCATGGTTTTACATTGTGTTTGTGTTTATATTTTTGTGATACAAAAGTATATGAAAACCCCATTTAAAGAAGAAAGGAAAAAAACATCGTAAATGTGCTGCACTATAAGGTCTCATGCATGTCGAAATAATTTTAAAAAATGTCCAATGGCATTCGTACCTTTGGCTTGCTCCCTCCGATGGCTCCGGGCCGAATGGATCCAGTCTCCTGGTAGCGGCACAAGATCTTGGACACGCAGCCGTGAGAGACCCTCAGCTGGCGGGAGATGACGCAGGGCCGGACCCCGTGATGGGCCATCTCCACGATCTTGTGGCGGATGTGGTTGGGCAGAGGCCGGCCGTTGATGAACACGCCGCCGAGCTGGTTGACGCGACCCTGGCCCAGTGGGGTGGACACTGCCGATGGTCCAGTGAAGTGGGGTCAGCCCCAAAATATAAATGCATAAAAATATTAACACGATGGAAAAGTAGTAAAATAGCGGGAGGCAATTCAACATGCCCTGGCGTTAAATAAACAAAACCCACATACTATTATAATAGGTTTGCTTTTATTTTTTTAAATGGATTTACCTTCCAGAGAATAGCCTCCCCGCGCGTAATTCTGGTGTGGACCGGGTCTCATCATTCTCGTTAAACCTCCTGCCAGTGCTGTCATGCCTCTTTATCGTCTGTCAGCCCCCCACCCCCAAAAAAAGTGCGTTCCAAAATGCTTGTTCTCTTGTTTTGAATCCCCAGCCCTCCCAAAAAAGAAAATAAGTGCAGCAGCACCGCTTATTTGCAGGATGAAGCCTGCCTGCTTTCCTCGCTCAACAGGTTGTTCGCACCAATAAAAAAAAAACTGTCAATAAGAACCGAATTGGGCAAAGTTCTTCTGGGGGTTTTGCATCAAACTTAATGGAGTTTCGCAAGCCGTCCTGTGAGGATTGTGAGGATGTTTTGGGAGGATGGAGGGGTAGCCAAACAATTTTATCCGTGGTGGCTGTCCCCTGTAATTCGCAGGCGAGCCTGGTGATTGGTTCTGTCTCCGGACGTCCAGAGGTTGCGGGGCGTTCTGATTGGACCCCGAGTTAGCTCCTCTGGATGGTGGCTTGCCCTCAAGAGGGTCATCTGGCTGTGATGTCACAAGTTTATGGTGGATGTAACTTTTTCACAGGTTTTAAAAAGGAATGATTGGCGCTTTACCTGGTTGATGTCTTGTAGGCTCAGAGCATAACTACACATTGTCTTTTGATTGCCTTAATTTCCCTCAAGGGACGACTATCAGTCTACTTGTCTGCAATAGATTATCAAAATCAATGTTTCTCTAACTTTTTTTTACACCAAGTACCACCTGCAAAAATACTTTAAACTCCCCAAGTAACATTACCATGACTAAAATACAGTAGCTTAGTAGGCCTAAGTGTTCTTTTTTTAAAAAAGGTTTTATTCCTAAATATTATTTTAAGCTTAATATTGCATGCAGTTTGAACATTGACACTGCGCTTCTATATAGGTTAAAAAAACAACCTTAAAATGCATTGCAGAGGAATATCCAAGCATACATGAATAAAAGTTTTAAAACAAAGAGCGCATAAATAAATGCAAACGCATTGCACTTATATTGTAAGTTAAATACAACTGAACTGTACCTGGGCAGTGATTCTTTTGTGCACCACTAGAGCGAGCCCAGACTACACTTTGAATCACAGATGTTAATGAACACATTTACAATGCCATTCAAAAAAAAGAAATATACTCGCAAACATGTTTTCTGTGAGGAAAAAAATATATACATTTTTGAATATATGCATGACTTTTCAAAAGTTTGGGATCACTAAACAAATTCTTTTTTTCCATGAAAACACATTGCTGTGTTTAAAGAAAGACAGGAATCTATTTATACTGAAAGTATGTCACTTAGTGTCCTAATTTGGGACGTTTTTTTTAACCATTTTAATATATTTTCATGCTTGTTTATAAAAAAATATACATTTTTGAGTGACCCCAAGGTCTTAAAATTCATTTTAAAATTATTTTACTTTTCTTTGACTTTGTTTAATACAAATTAAAACAGTCTATACACCCTTGGTCAAATACTAGCTTTTTGTCATATGAAAACTGGAACCAAGAATTAAATTGCAAAATTGTGCACACCCTCTTATAACTGGGATGTGACTATGTTTTGAGTGAACTAATCACATTTAACTTCAGTCTACCTGGTGGCATTTTAAATTCCCGTGATTAATCCAAAATACATTTCAGAGTGTTCTAGCAGTTTAGTTTTTTTGTCTTCTTGCAGAAGCCTGAAGGTTTTGTGCTAATGCTCACTGCTTTTTGTTTTGGAATTGTTCATAATTGCTTCCACCGTGTCTAAGGCCCTGGTTGCAGCGGAAGAAAAACAGCCCCAAAACATATGATGCTGTGACCATCATGCTTCAATAATGTTATTGATTTTTTCAGTGATGAGCAATGTTGTGAAATGACTCATTAAAAAAAAATTTTTTTTAATCCAGATACATTTAAAAATGTCTGTGCATGCAAATACTCCGGTTTTTTCTACTTTTTTCCCCTCCAAATTTTGCTGCTATAGATTGCAAATGTCTCCATTGTGAGACAAATAAAGGTTTTCTTATATTATTTAGTTGGGGGTGGCATTCAAACAGGGGTGTGTAGACTTTTCTTGTATATCCACTGTAAATGCATTGCTTGGATGACATGATATGGAATGTGGAAACATTAAGGTTTTTTTTTTTTTTTTTTTTTTTAAACAAGCGTGACACAGGATGCAAATAGCAATCATAACCTGTTAATGGTATCTTTGCAATGTGGTCTGGAAAAAATAATGAAAGTCTTTACAGGCAAAGCGTAGAGATGAAAACAATCAGACAGATGGAGGCTTTTTCCCCCGAGGGCCAAAACATTATTTTCTTACACTCGTAAAAATCATGGATCTGTTTACACTTGCCAAGATATTAGATGGACAACAGGAGGCAAGCATTCAACTTTTTTACCCCTCTTTCAGATATATCGTGTTCCATTTTCAAATTTTACGTTTTGTAAAACGCGTTTATAAATTTGCAGGAGTGGTTCCCCTTTTTTTTGTTTTACAGTTTTCATTTATTGTATAATAATCCTGTGCATTGGATTATTTATACTAGTTGCTTATTCCTATTAATTCAGCATTATGTTTAATAATATGTTGCAGGCCGCGTGTTACGACAAGGCAGTAAACACCTTACAAAGTGGTGCCATGTTGTTCACATTCAATGCCCCGAAAAGCACAGATGGAAATATGAACTTTCAAATCCAATTGCACACATATGAGTGCGCTAAAATGTGATGAGCGTCCTTTTTTGTTTCGTTTCCCCAAAATACCGCCTGGGGAAAAAAAAAAGCTTCATCAAATGGTTGCAGCAACAATGGGAGCTGCGAGGACATGTGTTGGAGACACACGGCAGTGTAACACAGCCGTGCAAATTCTCGATTAGGGACACATAGAAGCACATGAGGGATCATTTGACTTACTGAAGCCTTGTCAAGTTGTGATAATTATGATAATTAGGCGTGTTTAACAGACCGATACATTTTTGGCCCCTTCTCCCCCAGGAATAAGACAATAGGCCGCTGAGTGACCGACATCCCCAAGATATAACTGGTCATGACCCCCGTATGACAAACCGGTGCATTGTTATAACTAACATTCTCTCGTGACTATTAATAGAGATCAAGTAACTTTCAAGAGAACCGACGAATATGCAAATCAAGCAGGAAAAAGCATCAAATCAAGGATGTAAGGTTTTTCGCATTATTTTTTTTCCGCCCCCATGTTAAATTCCATATTTGTATTGCATTTTGCTTTGGACACACACACACACACACACACACACACACACACACACACACACACACACACACACACACACACACACACACACACACACACACACACACACACACACACACACACACACCACTGTGTGACAAGAGAGCATTTGGAAACATTATATGTCCATAAAAGTCATAGTAAAGTTTGACTATCATGAAAAGGACATTGGATCCAGCGTGTCAAATCAATTAGCGGGGCAAGCCGAGTCAGAAATGTACTGTGGCGGCGGACAAAATGCATTAAAAACGAAGTACAAAATGTCTCTGAAAAGAAACAGTGTGTTGCCTTCACGAAACGCAAGAAGAAGTCATTCTGGCCTTTCGGGGGGAGAGGTGGGGGCACAAGTCTTCAAAGTGCACACATGACGACGAGTAGTCATTTGCCATTCCCCAAAGACAAAGTTATGGCTCTCATATAAATGCTGTAGATTTGGGCGTGAAGTGAAAAACAAATGGGTGCGCTTGGTCTGTTCGAATAAATCCCTCATTTATTGTACTGCTTGGCATTGGCTAATTGAGATGATTCATTCACTTAAAAAAGTTATTGATCTGAATCTTGACTAAAGGGAGTAAGAGATGCTCGCGTTGCCTTTATTCACTGGATTTGTATGGCCAGTACAGGCGTCATTATAGACGGCTTTTTGTAAATTGTCTTTTTCTTTTCTTGTGTGTGTTGCCAAGGAATTTATGAAGATAGACAGCAGTGCTTATTATGCCGGCAAACAGCTCAGGAATTACTGACATGCAAGTAATAAACAAAATATTGGTCTCATAGCCTTTTTGAACGTTTTGAAAAACAAGAAAAAAAAACAGCACATTCAATAAACAAAAGGAGTCACGTTGCCTCAATTCACCCTCTGTGGTGTATCATGATCTGAAGGATTAAGAACTGGAAAATTTATAATAAAAAAAAAAACAAACATTTTTTTAGCGTGGATATGTTTTTCTAATTCATTACTGTGACAGCAAGTTTAAAATAATGAAGGCAATAATGTTATGAGGCTGAAGAATACTTAATAAAAAGTGTATACCGTATTTCTGAATCTGATTGTATCTGAATCAAAACACACTGTAGCGTGATCATAAAAATGAGAGAATAATGATCTTATTCTGCAAGAAAAACAAATCCTACAAGGTGATTCAAAGATTAAAATGTGTTGGTGAAGTTAAATGTATAGTTTCAGAAAATTTTAGCATCAGGTTAGCATCAAACCTTCAGAAAACAAAAGAGAAGAGTTAAAAAAATGGCAGGGAAAGCCTACTAGAACAGCATGAAACCGGGGGTTAATCAGAGGCCTTTTAAGGTGTGCCAGCTTCTATTTAACAGGTGGTTGAATGTGATTAACTCTGAACACAGCCACATTCCAGTTGTAATAGGGTGTGTAGACTTATGCAAACACATTTCAGTTGGTCATTTTTATTTCCTCGCAAAAAGATTTTGGGTTTTTTCTAATTCAATTGCATTGTACAGGTTATATTAATGGTGGAAAAAGTTTCAAGTAATTTATAATGGTGTCATTTCTTTTTTTATCCCACAAAGACCTGGCATTTGAGTGTGCAGACTTTCCAGGTGATCTTAAGATAAATCTACACAACTGAACATTTGCATTTTACAAACTGTACAATGCTGTGGGATGATTTCTACCAACATCTCCAGTGGGCTTTTACACCATAAAGTGGGCATTGTTAGGAAGAGGATGACATTCAGGAGGAAATCCACTCCCTGATTACCTGCCTCAAGGTGTTATCGTTACGACGGACGGCCGAAAAGAGGGACTGTTTTTCGGATGTGTTTGATGTGATCAAATACATACAACCCACAACAGCCGAGGGCTTGAGCTCAAACCGAGCGGTGTTACCATGACAAAAGAGAGCTGTCAGGAGAGGCCAGGTGAGCTGGCTGAAAAAAAAGAAAGAGAAGGAGAGCAGAATTTGTTAACAATACAGCCTGTGGTCATGCAAGGAACGCTTAATAGTTTAGCTAACGGTTTACGGTCCCAAGAGAAAAAAAAGTAAGTGCCGATTATTATCCACCTGTATGTCAGGTGGGATACCCTCGACAGAGTATGCTGTCTGCATGTGCCTGTGTGTGTGTGTGTGCGCGCGTGAGAGAGAGACACCTTGAATTGTGTATCCTACACCCCCACAGGCACTTGATGGAATCAATACCATTCGTTGCAAAGCAACATGCTCGACTAAGTATAATGGCAACTGACAAATTATTAACATGGCCCATTGCACTGAATCTGTTCCCAAGGAAGCCAATTGTACACTCCATCGTGAGTTCTGGGTTCCCAGTCTTCATTTCTTTTTTTTGGTACAGAAATGTTACTGTATTTAGTTTCTGCCTCCCAATTATTTTGGACGTAATTCCACTGTCAATCACTAAATGGTGACATCCACTTCAGTCCTGCTTTTTATGCCTACAAAAAGCAGCGCCTGTTTGTAATGTACATCTTTGAGTGTGATTATTGACGTATGTTGTGAGATAAGTTACATTTGTTAGTTTGGGGTGGGGCAGGATTTGATAAACTATGCCATTTGTTCATAATTTTATGGTTTTATTGTGTCTGCATTGTATGACATCCCTTCAGCGAATTTTTTCCCCCATAATGTATAGACTTGGGCATGCCAGTTGGCCTACATTGTATCAATACATTTGAAAATTACATGCACAAGTCAATACCTTGTAGCTTTGTGGGGAAATATGCTATGTTTGTAGGATAAAATATGTTCAAACGTATTGGCTGGTACGTTCAAACATACTGGCAAATGCATTTGAACGTACTCACTCGTACATTGGAACATATTTGCAAAGGTGTTTGAACGTACTCGCAAACTGGCTGTACCATGCTTCCGTACTTTCCTTTTGCCATTAGCGATTAAAGAACTTCCCTTGATTCAATAGATAAAAGTGACAACCACAATAACAAAAATTATTGTTGAAATTATACGCCTCTGACATTGTCAATCAAAAGTGAACATCGTTTTGGAAAGGTAAAATATTTTATACATTTGCTATATTTAACATTGTTATTTTGCTGTTGGTCATAATGTTTTCGTTGCTTGTCAAAATGTGTCCAGCAAAATTCTGAGAATATTTATTGCCTCTCAATGGCTGTGACCGATTCCAGTTTTCACACTTGATTTCATAGAAGTAACTGCTTGCTAATTTGGGTAGTTCTACAAGACAGCCGCATTGACGAATTCAGCCACACGAGGGCACTAATGCACTCAATGCATCAAATGCTCCGTGTTTGCCAATCTTATTGAACCAAGGCACATATTTTACAAAGAAAAAAACTCACAGCATACTACTGAACAGAAATGTAGACAGATGCACAAATGAACCACTAAAACCCACTGCGGGCGTGGCGTTTGTGAATCATATTCCTCTAATATTGTTATTGCTACTCAAAAACCACATTATGTAAAAACAGTCAAATTAATCTGGAAGTAACAACAATTTTAAGTAAGTCAGGTAACTTGTACCTCAAGCACCAATATACCACTTTTCATAATATTGAAAAAATTTGCCTGCAGAAAAATATTTTTCTAAAAAATAAGAAAGTGTTCAAGTCCTGTGTCACTTAGGGATACACATCGTGGTTATCTTTAAATAGCGTTAGGATTATGAGGACTGCCATTGGAAAAATTTCCCTGGGTTCCAAAAAATTAAGACGCCCTGTGAAGGTGTCATTAATGGAAAACGTTTTGGCGCTGTCCATTACTGTAGTGCTGAATAGCAGAAAGAACAAAAAATAAAATGGGTGTGGGCATTTGAACATATCTAACATTGGGTTCATCTACTGTAAGCACATGACGCCAACTTGTGACAAATTGGGGAAGAGATTTGAAAATCAATTTCACGGCATCCATCCCACAGGATTAGGACGGTGGTTAGTTCTGGTGCGAGTTCCGAGTCCACAGTCTGTGCCTCAAGCTGCTTCAGTGAGTGGGTCATGGTAATAAACTCTGGGATCCAAAGGCAGAAGCCCCCTCTTGTATTTAGAGGTGTAAACGATTCAATGATGGGAGTGACTGTTGCAGGGTTTAGATCTGACCCACAAACAGTCCCCTCTGGAAGTACTGGAACAGAAAGGTCAGTGTAACAAAATTGTTTCATTTGATTACACAAATCCAAATCCAGTTTTAACCATACTTTGGGCACCTAATAAAGTAGATGTGATATGCGCATGTATGACGCATTGAATTTGAGTGAAACTTATGCTATGCCTAAAAGTTTGTGTTTGTAACAGTATTTGATTAACACACACACACTATCATCACATTTGCAAGATCCTCAAGTATCAGTACTTGGTATTGGCGAGTACTCAAATGTAAGTACTTGTACAGTGCCCAGGATGTTTTCTAATACTATAATCCAATTCTTTATTTAAAAAAAAGTGACCAGCTTGGTGTCCTCTAAAATCCACTTTTTCTTCCAAAATGTGCTATTGTATTAATGCCTGACTCCCCACGGTGGACTGACCCAGCGGGGGGTTCCGAGCCAATGACCCTGAGGGGACATGCACCTTCACAAGACGAGAGAAATAACTTTTGGGCAGGGGGTCAAAATAAGTAGTGTTGTAAAGTAATGGGACAAAGAGCGTGCAGATGACCTCCTAGGGGTTTGAAATCATCTCACGGCCTTAAGTTTGTTTTCCAAGTCATATAACCCACGAGAATAGATCAACTTCACTAACGATCTGCTCCATGCCGAACGAAAATGTTTTTTGTTTGTGTTTAATTAACTCAACTTTATTTTTTCAAGTGGTTGCACAAAGTAAAATCATCTGGATCCAGATACTTTGAAAAACTAAAGTATAAGTAAAGCCTTTCATTCAGCAGCAGACTGACAGTTAATCTCTTATTTGTTGTGCGGCAAGTGAGAATTGGGCCACATTGATGTGAGTGATGTGCTCAACAAGACATCGGGAATGCAATTTAAATGGTACCTCTTTGAAAGCTCGTGCCAGCACCAGCTCCACAATTCCTTCATCATCATCATCATCATCTTTCACTTTTTTGGAGCTGCCACGGATCCTTGCAGGGAAGCTTTCTTACAAACTGAGAATTTAGAAAAGAACAAAGGTGGTTTAGTGACTAAAGGAAATAGTACACAAATACGAATACTACTACTTTAGAATGTCATGACTGAAGTAAACGTTTAATTTGATTTAAACCACTTGTAACGTCATGTTTTTAAAGATCCACCTTGGACATGGTTTTCCGTAGCCATGTTCAATTGAGACATGGCGATCCAAAAGAGATCCAATGCTGTCATCTGGTGGCCATAGTTCATGTTTGCTTTCTTTTTTTTTTTACATTAATGATCCATCCATCCATTTTCCGAACCGCTTGATCCTCACTAGGGTCGCGGGGGGTGCTGGAGCCTATCCCAGCCATCTTCGGGCAGTAGGCAGGGGACACCCTGAATCGGTTGCCAGCCAATCGCAGGGCACACAGAGACAAACAACCAACCACGCTCACATTCACACCTAGGGACAATTTAGAGTGTTCAATCAGCCTGCCATGCATGTTTTTGGAATGTGGGAGGAAACCGGAGTGCCCGGAGAAAACCCACGCAGGCCCGGGGAGAACATGCAAACTCCACACAGGGAGGCCGGAGCTGGAATTGAACCCGGCACCTCTGCACTGTGAAGTCGACGTGCTAACCACTGGACTACCGGGCCGCCCTACATTAATGATAATACATTTTATTTATAAGCGCCTTTCAAGACACCCATTACAGCTTAATAATCAAACCAGAGCTGGCCGATGTTTTTCTCCATCCATTTCTATTAAAAAAACAAAACAAAAACGTAGTCGACTTCAATTGCCGTCGCTAGCGCTCCTCGCTCAGTTTCTCGTTTGACAACAATGGCTCACAGAGTTAAGGCAAAGCTACAACTCAACTCAACTGTATTTTTAAAACAAGGTTGTTTCAATTACACAATGGGCAATTCTCTTTATGTTTATCTTGACAGTCAACTTCAACTGGCAGTGGCAGGAAAGAGACCCTTTGTCGAAAAATTTGTTTCGTATATGCTAAACAGCTGCCTGTTGTAAAGCACTTGTAGCTTCAATTTTTGCTTGCGTGTCAAAAAAAAAAAAATGGAGTGAACAACGCCTCGTGTCCTGAAAAAGGCGCAAGTTGTGTTATTTGCTCACGAGTCACAAAGATGTCTCCCTTTGGATTAAGAGTCGGTGGAATCCAACTAACACAGTGGGCATTTATCTGGGATTAGTATTGTTTTAAGAGGCGACACTGGTCTCGGGAGCAAAAAGATAAAAATCCACCTCTTTCAGATTTTCAAAGGCAGCCCTTCATTTGGTCATCCAGTCAGTGAGTAACACCACTTAAATGCCACCGTGACGAAAGCAGCAGAGAAAAGGAGGGGTGGCAGCCTACCACTGAGAGCCACAGGCAACACACTGTCTGGGGCCGCCAGCTTCATTTCATAGGGGACCGCAGGGCTTAAAGTTAAAGATTACTTTGAAATCTGCATCCCTGCCATCAAACTCCTCCGCTGCGGCCCTCCCGCCTTCCCTCCAGCCGTCACTTCCCTCTCCCCCAAAAAAGAAAAAAGCTGTCGCCACAGAGCAGGGATGAGTTGGGAGCCAATCCTCTTTGATGACAGAGAAGGATCCTTTTGTTCCCTAATCCCCACACAAGCCTTTCCCTCCTCCCCTGCTTGCTATTTCTGGACGTTCAACTGGACACCGAGGGGTTTCATTATAAGGCGCCAACTGCGGGGTTCACCTGTTTGGCTTTGATTGAAATCTAACGAAGTTGCCTTCTTAGGAGACTCTGCTTTTTGTCTCTTTCTAACAAACTGCTGCTTTCACATCATTGAGAGGAAGCGCAACAAGTCACATGACACGGGTCAGTTCAGTCAAAGGTGTTTCCCCAAGGAACAACTATTTAGCCCTTCAGGAAGAAAAGGTCACCCAGAAACAGACACTGACGGGGTTCCATTTCCTGTCTGCCCGTGTTGCTTTTAAGATGTGGCTAGAGCATGCGCCATTATCAGATTGGACACACATTTCACAGGAGGAGGGAGTCGGGGGGGGGGGGGGGATGAAAGCGCTGTTCTCGATATGAACATCTGCCCCTGTCAAAGACCATCTCGGAAGCATAGCCCCGAGGAGCGCCATTATTACGCACTTGCTTTGACTCGTCATGTGATCGCAAGTTTTATCTCTGCATGTTCATCGGAGTTTTCTCTGCATGCATTTGAGGGAAGATCGACCCACAAGCAGACATATGGCCTCACAAGTGTGTGAACGCTCCGAGGAGTAGCGAGGAAGGGCTCAATGTTGACAGTCAACGGGTCAAAGGCGGATTACCTGGTCTTTTTCACTTATCTATTTTGTTCTCACTTTCAATGTTTTTCATCATTGGAAAACAGAGTTAGAAGAAATGTTACACACAATTATAGTCTAGCTCACTTGCTTGGTTTCTGTGCAGGCAGTTTCAGCCCAATCAGTGAGTTTGTTTATAGTCTGCCTTTCACACAAAGTCAGCTGGAACAGTCTCAGACTCCCCACGACCCTGTACAGGATGAGCGGTTATAGAAAATAGATGGATTGGATGGACATTCACTCGCTACACCATAAACCCGAATAAATTGCCTCACTTTTTTGGAATTGGTGAACTCAAAAGTTCTAGTTCTCTGAACTTGAATGTTTTGATTATATCCAACTGATATTTTTTGATATAGTTCCTCAAAAGCTTTGAGTTAGAGCAACTCGGTTGTTCTATGTTACTTAATCTTAGTTTTCAAAACTTAATTTATGAAGTTAACAGAACAATGTAATTCAATGTAAACGTGAAATTGACTTTGCAGTAGGTAAAATAAATACACTAATATGGCTTCATTCAGTTGGTTTGCTGATACTTGCTCCTATAAACATAAAACAGGTTTCCGTTTAATACATTTTACTAATAGGTAAACAAAAAAATTTGTTCATAAACAGCGACCCATTTTTGCTTTTGTCTCTGTCAAATTGACCGATAGTAACCCGACTGACGTCCCCGTTACACCGAGCACGCGCCACCTCCAGTTCTCCAATCACGGGCCGCCAAACGCGACAACGTCATCCAGTCGCTTCCGGTCTAGGAATGCCAGCCGGACTGCAGCTAAAATGTACCAATTTTATCCGGCTTTTAGAAATTACTGGAAATATTGACTTGAGGCCAGCTACACAGTGCTTTTAAACGACCTCAACATAATGCCGCAACTTCGCACTGAAGGATAACAGTACCTGAATCAATCCGGCATAGGCTCACACGTAGCGGATGAGGTGAGAATGTATTGAAGCTTGGCAAATATTGCCGATTGTTAGCAACCGGGATGCTAAAGCGCGCGTCACTCCGGACTTGCGATCCCAAAATACAATTTCGATTGTGATTTAATTGCGTGCACTTAAGGATTTCGAAGGCATCAACAGCTGCCATCAGTCTCAATGGAAATGGATAAAAATGTGCTTTATCTTTTGCGAGCGTATGACCAAGCCAATTGTGAGTTTACATTACAAGCAAGCTGCTCTTTTCCCCCCATTCAATTTAAACATGATGTTGCTTTAGATGTTTTGTGCAATTTGTACCTTTAAACCACATTTCCTCACACAGTATTTGTGAACAAATATGCTATGTGTTATCGATCTGTGGTCGTGTGTCTTGATCTCGTCAAATTTTATCTGCGTGTCTTAAGGCCAAAGTAATCGATACTTAAGCATAACCTCTCCATTTCAAGTCTGCTATTCATCGCAAGGAGATGGATCACACATGACAGGGATGGATCACATCCCCTTGTTTAAACACCGCAACCAGGCAAGGAAGTAAAAAAAAAAAAATTAAAAAAGGGGAAAGTAAGGAACTCTTCACAACCTTCCCCCTGTCAGTGTAGCCTCCTTCCAATCTCACCTCTGTCACTCAGTAGGAGGGAGGAAAGAGGAAAAGTGACAGTAAAACAGGCCAAACCCAGATGTCAGGCAAGGCAAAGAGGCAATTTGCAAAGTAGGTGTGGTATTACTAAATTTAGAGTGTAAAATTGAGAGTGTAAATCTTTCATCTAGCTTTCGAAAAATATAGCTGCTCTATTTTCTGCAGGTAGGGCATTCCAGAGTACGGGAGCCTGAATAGAGAATGCTTAAGAACATGCAGACTTCTTTTTAGCTCTCATAGTCACCAAAAGGACCAGCATGTTGCAAGCAGAGTTCTTGGGATGGAACATATTCATCAACAGAATCGGCACACACCATGACAGTCAGATAGTTTGCATTTTGCCCAACCCTCCTCACTGTCTAGTGTTAAATTCAATGCTACACTGTTATATTAGTTTGCTGAAAGAGATCCCATTTAAGAAATTGAACCCTCACTTTATCTGCACAACTAATATATCTTTATTTTGAATTGTAGTGAGAGTAGGGTGAACTTGTTTTGAATTTTCATCCGTTTTTCTATGTTGCTTAGATCTTTGTTAGGACAGCCTGATCAGTCTAGATTTTTTAGGCTGTTCCAGATTAGGCAGAAAAAAATGGAATGTATAAATCACCTTTTCCAGATAGGCGGATAATGAACTTTTTTTTTTATCTCTTAATGCTTAGATCAAAGAAATGAATGACAGGCAGAGCATTTCATGACAATACTGTACTCCGTCATTAACTAATTAACTTTACAGAGAGGAAATTTCAAGTATAAAAAAACCTTGCGCTGATAAAACTTGACAGCCATTATCACTCTCATACACAGCTACTGATAATTTTGAGGTCTTGCTTATGGCAAACATTGCTGGCTGAGAGAAGGTGCTAAGAATAGATTCATTTACCGTTGTCTGTAGGGTTGTATAGAGTTTTGTGAATTAAATTTTTCTGCTGCAGGCTGCATTTTCTAAGGTTCCCGTTTCCTACATTGCAGGTCAGGTTGACTCGTTCACAGAAATCAAGCACACCCACTGATCTTCCAAGACCTGTTTTTGTAGACGTCTCCTGGTCTGCCTCTTTTTTTTTTTCTTCAATTTATATCTCTCCTCTCAAGATGAAGCTGAAGGAAGACATCAACCCCCTGCTCCTGCAGGTCTTTCGATCTGTTGTCTGGGTCTACTCTGTGATCACCTTCATACCCTGGTACTTCCTTTCCGGGGCAGGCACCAATTTAGAACGGGCCCGCCGCATCAAAGCGCGTTCAATTAGCGGGCACCCGGCGGGCCCGTACAGGGCCATCAACAGCCAACGGGAGCTGGTGGCGTGGCTGCACCCCGGGGTTGACACGCTGGATAAAGTGTTTGAAAATGCAGCCAAGAGGTTTCCCCGGAGGGACTGTCTGGGGACCAGGGAAGTGCTGAGTGAGGAGGATGAGCTCCAACCTAATGGGAAGGTCTTTAAGAAGGTGAGAGAACATTCCTACAGCGGTGCCTTGACTTGAGAGTTTAATTTGCCGACCATACTCAAAATATTCGGATCTCTAACAGTCATGTGGAAAATGTTCTATTCCTGACCAGCGGAGTCAAGGCACCGTGAAATTATTTCAACCATCTTCACTGCAGTGCAATTAATCAGCAGGCTTATGCAAAGAAAAAGAACACTGAGCCTATTTTCAACAAGTAAAAACAAAAGCCGTTTTGTGCACCGGGAGGAAGTCGGTGCCGTAGCAGCGAGGGCCCTGCATGTGGCACTATTTGACTAGATCTGAATGAAGCGAGACCATGATGAGCCGTCCTCTGTAGCCTCAAGAAAGATTTCTAGAAATCAAACAATTCCCATCAATTGTTTCTTCGTTGACTCTAAAGCAGATAAACTTAAGAGCAGTCACACGAGCAAACAGTGTCAAAATATGTGGCATGTGCAGGTCATTCTTGGGAACTACAACTGGCTGTCGTATGAGGAGACTTACCAGGCAGCCAGGATGTTCGGAAGCGGCCTGGCGTCCCTCGGCCAGAGACCTCAGTGCAACATTGCCATTTTCTGCGAGACCAGAGCCGAGTGGATCGTGGCAGCTCAAGCCTGCTTCATGTACAATTTCCCACGTGAGTGACATTTACTCCAACTGTTCGTCGGCAAAAAAGCAGGTCGTCTGGAAAAGGAGTAAAAATCGGTTCAGCCGGGATATTTACCCTTTTAGCTTATTTCGTTTGGACACAGCTAGCCAGATTAAAGTACACAGGCGTCGAGGTTCTCCCAGCTGACCGGCCCTGAAATGAGCTTGTCAACCCCTTTTTAAAGGAAGACACCTGAGCTGCAAGCCAATCAGGTCAGAGCTCAGCAATTGGCCATCCACAGGTGGTTGCAATTTCCTTCCCTGAAACAATCAGCTTAGCGCAAAACACATGAAGCGCCGCACAATCACCACGGCAACAGTTTTGGATGGAGAGAAATGCGCACTTTTCTCCCCATCCGAAATTCATGAAAATCGGCGGTTCGTATGGCTCATTTGGCTCGATGACACCAACGCAGGCTATTGAAGTACTCTGATTGGTGTTTTTTTTTCCCCTCTCTTATTTGGCAGTCGTCACCCTATACGCCACTCTGGGACCCATGGCCATCGCCCACGGTCTGAACGAGACCGAGGTCACCCACATCATTACCAGTAACGACCTGCTGCAGAGTCGTCTCAAGGTACCTGCCGTGGCATCCATCCTATTACTGCAAAAGTAGTTTGAATAAAATCATAGTTCACTAAACCCCTGCTCGTGGCAGAGGATATTCATTTGAGATCCACCGGCTTTTGGTGAAAATCCGCAATCGAGAGAGACAATCAAACAAACAATTTTTAATAGTTTTACACATTGAAACATGGTTCTCAAACTCAAGGCCCCGGAGGCCAGATCCAGCCCGCCACGTCATTTCACGGGGCCCGCGAAAGCCAATCATGTGTGTCAACTTCCAGAATCTTTGCTCAAATCTGTACTGAAATGTCAAATTGACATGTGCAATAAATAACGAGTTTTTTTTTTCAATTATTTTGTTACTCTCTTTACACTCACTTGAACAATAATTGAACATACAAACGGAGCAAACAGTGATACACACACGCATATATTTTCTCTGCTCTGTGGGAACAAAACAACGATGCCCAGTAGGGGACCTTCTCTGTATTCTCGTCTTGTCGTTAATTTCACTGCATCTCTTCCAGAACAGCTCACTGCTGACCAGAATGTTGTGGCGCTACAATGAAAGCGCAAAATTCAAAATTTAGACTTGCCTGTATACCTGCGAAACCCCCCCCAAAAATTGCTTTAAAATCTGCACACGTCTAATAAAAGGGGGGATCGCTGTACTATTTTCAAGTACTCGGTTCACTGAAATCAATGTAAATTGTCATCATACTTCCTCCCATCAGGCGATGTTGTGCGATGTTCCGAGGCTGCGGTATGTCATCGTAGTCGACAAGAAGCCGTCGAGCTGGCAGGACATCCCCAGAGGCATCACGATCCACAGCATGGACGCTGTTAAAGAGATGGGATCCAGGCCTGAAAATTGTGAGCGTTTGTGCAACCGGATTAAAAAGCTTTCTAATTTTGCCGGGGAACTGCAAGTACCCTGATGTGAAATTGGATTGATGTGTAACATGCAAAAAGACATTGTCATCAGATTAACGGGGTTTCGCCGTTCGTGAATTAACGACTGTCGTTTTTGCATTTGATTCAGAAAAAGTACACAAAATGGCTTCCCCCTCAGCTCTGTGTTCAACCCACATCTGCCATCTTGTCTGTGTGCACAGTAGCGACTCACGGCAGACAGCCGCAGTCGTCGGACATCGCCGTCATCATGTACACCAGCGGCTCCACGGGCATCCCCAAGGGGGTCATGATCTCCCATGGCAACATCATCGCCGGCATCGCTGGGATGGCCGAGCGAATTCCCAACCTCAAGTACGCAGAGATCAAAATTGACCGCTGAGGTCTCTGAGACTTCCTCGGTGTAATTACTGCCGTCTAATGCACTGCACCTCAGAGCTAAATGGCCTCCGATAATGGCTAACAATAATGTGTGGCCATTAACACGCAAAAACATGCGACACAGACAAAAGTATTGGGACGTCTCCAGGAAGTGAAAATGAAATAAGATGGTCAGTCCTTTGCTGCGATACCAGTTTGTATGGCTTAATAGAAGTCTTTCAACACGATTCATTCAAGTGTCTATTAAAGTGACGGCCACTATTTGCAAAATAAGGATAGCGAGCAGCTGTTGTTTGTGTGTTGGCAGTGAAACGGACACCTACATTGGCTACCTGCCGCTGGCCCACGTTTTAGAACTCAGCGCCGAGCTGGTGTGCGTCTCTCACGGCTGTCGCATCGGCTATTCCTCCCCGCAGACTCTCGCCGACCAGGTCAGCGTACGAACGCATGCTTGCCGCCTGCACACATGACATTGAGCAGATTTAACGGTCGAGTCACATTGTGTGTTCCAAAGACACTGACGGAGAGTTGATGCAGTGTGTTGTCAATCGTTGCAGTCCACCAAAATCAAAAAAGGCAGCAAAGGAGACACCAGCATGTTGAGACCGACACTCATGGCCGCCGTACCGGTGAGTCTTCGGATGCTGCATTTTTAACGCGCCGAATGTGAACTGATGACCCTCCTGCCTGATGTACAGGAAATAATGGACCGCATTTATAAGAATGTGATGACAAAGGTGGAGGGAATGAGCAAATTTCAAAAGACACTCTTTGTGCTGGCGTACAACTACAAGATGGAGCAGATCTCCAAAGGCTACAGCACGCCTCTTTGTGACAGGTAATGATGGCGCTCGACGCAATAACATGCAGGAACATGTTTCTTCGGCATAATTCCTCCTGTTGACATTTTTTTGTTTTCGTGACCGGGGCAAATTAGACCTTAAAACGGAACAAGCAAGAGTTCTTCTTTGCCCACGCTCAGGAGTCATGTGCAGCTTCGAACGTCATTGTTCACCCAAGGCAACTCGATGTGCTTTGCGCAACACCTAAAAGCATTTACAAATAGAACAGCTGAAGAGATTCAAAGGCAGCAAAGCAAAGTGAAGGGTTCAAACAGATGATGGGTTCCGGAGAAACTGATTTTTTTTTTTTTTTGTATGGACTCAACCGTTTTCATCCATTATCTTCAATAGAAAATCAAATTTTCCTCGTCAGAATTTTTTGGGTTTTTTTCCACTGTCTTACCACCATTTATCCCTATAAACGTCTTAGTTTGGTGTTCAAGCGTGTCCGGGCGCTGCTGGGTGGCAACACACGGGTGCTACTCTCAGGCGGAGCCCCGCTGTCGGCCGCCACGCAGCGCTTCATGAACATCTGTCTGTGCTGCCCCGTGGGGCAGGGATACGGCCTCACGGAGACCTGTGGAGCGGGCACCATCAGTGAGGGTAAATACAGAAACACCGTTGGCCTCTATCTACAGTGAGCACCCAGCCGTTTAGTGTTTGGCTTTTCACAAATTCACTTATTCGTGTTATTTTCTGTGACTAACTGAATTTAAAAAAATAAAAGTCAAAACGAAATAGAAACTATAATGATAACCCTGGTGCTTGTGAATTTTTGTTAAGAGTAAATTCTTTGTCATTAATTTATCTTGCAGATGCGTGATGAAGAGTGGGTGGTTACTGTATTAATCTTTGCCAGTCAATTCCGTCATTCACTGTTTTTGTTGTTGTTTTTTTAAAATATTTTGCAGTTTGGGACTACAGCACCGGACGGGTGGGCGCACCGCTTGTATGCTCAGAAATCATGCTCAAGGACTGGGAAGAGGGTAAGTTCAGCACAGAAACTTTCGAATCAAAGTTGACCGGTTCTGAAGAGGCGACTTTGTGCGTCCGCAGGACACTACTACAGTACGGACAAGCCCAACCCGCGCGGGGAAATCTTGATCGGCGGACCCAATGTAACAATGGGTTACTACAAAAATGAAACCAAGAACCGCGAGGACTTTTTCGTGGATGGGAAAGGCCAGCGATGGTTCTGCACTGGAGACATTGGAGAGTTTCACTCTGACGGATGTCTCAAGATCATTGGTGAGAAACCTGTTAAAGATGAGCTGTCGTGTTTGATTGAAAATGAAAGGTGAAATCGTTTTTTTTTTTAATGGGTTAGGTGGATATTATTAAAATGTTGCCGTACTCACAACGTAATTAAATAGTATGTAATGAACGAAAGGGTTTGTGCATCATGATTCATTGCGGTTCCTTCTGGTCTGCACAACTAAGCCACTTGGGGGCAGTCTAACATGACCGAAAATGAAATATAAAGCTAAATGGACATTTTCTAAGGCAAATACACAACTTGTAATTGTCTTTTGTTTTATGTTTAATTTGACAGTAAACTCCAACTGGGAGTTGCAATAGACAGTTTGCAGCTTCTTTGTTTTTATATATTTTTTTATTTTTTATTCAGAATAATTGTTCAATAACTGATGAAGTGCCGCCTGGTGGGAAGGGAGTTAAGATCACTTTCTAATTAATAGAAAAGTACTTCTTTGCTACCATCTTGTGACACCTCTAGGCAATTATAATTTTTTTTTTTTGAAGGAGGGTGTCAACTAGTCCCAAATTTCTGCTACTTAACCACAGAACAGAGAATATAGAGGAGGGACCTTTTAGGATCGTGACATGTTATCTTCCCACAGATCGCAAAAAGGACTTGGTGAAACTACAGGCCGGTGAGTACGTCTCTTTGGGAAAAGTGGAGGCCGTTCTGAAGAACTGCCCGCTAGTAGACAACATCTGTGCCTATGCCAACAGGTAAAGTCCTTTGACAAAATAGGCAGACTGTTTTTTTTTTTTGTTTGTTTGTTTTTTGTTTTTTTAAACGTCCTTATGTTGGTCTGCAGTGACCAGTCGTACGTGATTAGCTTCTTGGTGCCCAACCATAAACTGCTGATGGCACTGGCGGAGCGGATGAAGGTGCGGGGCTCATGGGAAGAGATCTGCAACAACCCGCAGATGGAGAAGGAAGTGCTCCACATCCTTACTGAGGCTGCTATCTCATGTAGGGGGTTTTCTGTCCTCTTTTTTTTTTAAAGAATTGCCAGAGGATAATTTCCATTAAAAAAAAAGAAAATCTATACAATGCCAACAGCAAATAGTCATGGTTTATGTATACAATACTTTTTTACTTGTCTGGTCCTTGTATGTTCATATTTCAAAAACCGTCATGTTCACCAACCCTCTCCTGCTCTCCCCCACGCAGCAAAATTGGAGCGGTTCGAGATCCCCAAAAAAGTGCGGCTGTGCTCGGAACCCTGGACACCAGAGACTGGCCTGGTCACAGACGCATTCAAACTGAAGCGCAAGGAGCTCAAAACGCACTACCAAGAAGACATTGCAAGGATGTATGGAGGCAAATAACACACGGCCACACACGCACGAGGGCATGTACTAACACGAGAGGGTCCGAGGCCCCTGAAAGAACGACTGGGGGGCAGGGGAGCGGGGGTGCCTTATGATTTCGATAAAAACACAAGACAGACCCCTGGTATTGATTCAACACATGGGAAGAATCCACCTTCCACACAAACCAGTGACTCGCACTCCCGCCAAGCTCTCAGCGGTGCGCTTCGGCCTTGGTTGCCACGGCAACCAAGGCCAGTCACGGACTTCTGCACGAAGGGAAACAAATAGGTGGCCATGGCCAAAATAAACCGGAGGCGGAAATGTGGCCATCTGAGCGGCGCCTCATCAATAGTTAATGAGTTAATTAGAATCGACAGTAAGGAGTGAGAACATCAAGAGTTGGGAACTTAATTGAGCCAGTGTTGATATATTTAATATTTGGAACATGTCGCCGCACAAAAATGTCAAACGAACGTGACAGTGAATTGGGGTCATTCTTTTTTTCACAGAACAAAAAGAAAATATATATTTTTTAAAGTTTATAGGCTGAAGCGAGACATTTTTAACATTACCCCGTTTACATTTTCAAACGTGATAGTAAAGTTGGTACACGTTTAGTTAATTTTGTGCCTTCTGCCATCTCGTTGAAGTGCATTTAATTGTTCTTTGTGTCACCACCAAAAATTAATGTTTTTGCTCATCCGCCGTATATAGATACGGCGGATGAGCAAAAACATTCATTTTTGGCTGGCGACACACAAAACAATGAAATTGGCAACTGACCTTTGTTTCACTTTTGTGACATTATTGTGCGGTGATTTTTTTTTTCTCCTCATGAAAAATATATGGCTGAACTATTTTACGAGAAAAAGAAAGTTTAAAACTTTGTATTTAGTAAAAAGCATATTGCTGTCATTGAGCCAATTGTCACAATTTGGTGCATTTCCATTTCTTTTTTTTTCCACAAATTGATTCGCGTGATCAGTCCACACATTTCAGTTTGATTTTTAACCAATCCTGATTGTTGGAAACAGCTTGCACTCTTTGACAATGGTCATGTTTTGGGGGCAGGAGGGGGTTCCTGAAAAGAGATAATTTTCGAGGGATTCCGCCTGACGCGAGCGAGATTCAAATTTCACTGTTCTCGCTCAATACTGGAATGATTCTGATCATCTATTCTCTTTTATTTCCAAATAGGATCCAGGTTTTCAATCTTTGCTTTTGTTGCTTCTTCTTGTAAATATACTTTTTTTGTGTGTGCAAAAAGTCTTGCAAAGCCATGAGATGTCAGTCAGATGTTCATTTGAGGGTTTTGTTATTCTTACTGTAAGAGCACCATCATGTTTTATTTACGACTTTTGCGCATTTGTTATTTGTATGTTCACCCAAAGATGTTTTTGTTTGTTTTGTTTTTTTTATAAACTCATGTCCCAAAAGTTTGTTTACTTAAGTACGTGTTTACCGATTGGACATCAGACTTCTGTCTACGCAGTGACCACTTCGCTCTTAGGCCTTTTGGTGCCATTTTGATTCCACTCCAATATGAGAACCCGTAGTCGCTTTAGTCAAACGTGCAACGTTCCTCTTGTCATGAAGCACGGAGTCAGGCTTTGGATAACTTATGTTCTTTTAAACATGGTGTTCCCTGTCGGGTTGCAGCTGGCTCAAGCACATTATGTGTTTTTCATGGCGCGCCTTGTCAGTTAGCGACTAATTTACTACATTATGTTACTCTTGTCTTGATGTGCCTGGTCGGGATGTGGCTGATGTTATGTTCTCATGATGCACGTTGTTGGGTTGCGGCTATCTTGTTATATGCAAGTCATGATCCGCTTTGTTGGTATGTGACTGACTTACTCTGTTAGGTTATCGTCAGGATGTACGCCGTCAGGTTGCGGGTAACCTATATTCTTCTAGTCGTCATGCGCCTTGTCGGGTTGGGGAGAATACCGTGTTTTATGCCGCTCCTTGTTGGGTTGTAGCTGATTTGCTACGCTGGGTTGGTCTCGTCATGAGGCGCCATGTTGGGTTGGAGCTAACTTCCTTCATTAGGTTCTTGTCATTGTCATGCCTAGTTAGGTTGCGGCTAGTTTACCACACTGTGGTGCATCTCTTCATGTCTACTGTGTTAGGCTCCTCTTGTCATGATGCGCTTTATAAGGTTATGGCTAACTTATTGCTGTCTTCTCATCATGAGGCGCCTTGTCGGGTTGTAGATAATGTACGCTATATTTTCTCGGGTTGCGGATAATTTAACGTTACAATAAATCTCGTTGGGTTGTGACTGAATCACTACATTATGTTCTCTTCATGATGCGCGGTGTTGAGTTGCAGCTAACTTGCTAGGTTAGCTTCCTTTTTCCCTCCCCACTACTACCTTACTTTTTACCTTAATGTCGCAATACGCTTTGTCATGTGGATAACTTTTGACTATTATTTTCTTCTCGTCGGGTTGCGGCAAACTCACATTATAGGCAGTTTGCTTCCCATCACCTAAATTTCACGTTAAAGTTACCAATCAAGCATTTAAGCATTACTTAGCAATCACATTGGAATGGATGTCTCCAAGGGAATGTGCTGTAAATACTTTGCCTTTTCTCCCACAACCTTTTTTTTTTCTTCTAAATTGTACACGGACATTTATATTCCCTCCTCAGGCATCTTTTGTTTTGTTTTTACCTGTGAATATAAATAATACAAATGATTGTGCAATATTTATTCTCCAATTTTAGTTTCAATTACGTAGGAACATTTCAAAAAAAGGTGGCATCTCTTCACTGAACTTTTTAAAAAGTGTTCAAGCGGTGTCATAGAAGACCAAGAGAACGACATAGGAACACATAGGAGTAATGTAGAGAGACACTGAAAAGCATGTGTATGTAAGTGTGTTACTTTGCTTTTGTTTGTATTTGAAGACTTGAAGGGATGGGCATCATAACCGATGAAGTTATGGGTAAAGAATTCTGTCTGGTACGTGAAATGAAATCTTAATCAATACTGCTTAATTTTTTCAGGGTTCTGAAAAAACTATTGTCCCATTGAAATTATATTTCAAAAATATAAATTAAATCCCCCTCAATCAAATGTCGTCGATGCGCATCCTGAGCAGACGGCGAATATTGACGTAGCATGTGCGCAACTGAACGTGAGGAAATGAACACATGGCTGTGGAAAGCCGTTGGAGAGTGTATCCCATATGACTGTTCTGTTTCACACTCCGCACAACTTTGGCAATACCAGTTGGCCAGCTGCAGGTTAGTCTTGACACAAAACTGCACTAGTTGACATCTGCGCTACTAGTACATTTCCTGTCTAATTTATAACCTCACGAATAATACGAGTAACACGCAGGTGTCAACTAGTGCGCAGTTTCACCTCGCTCATGACTTGCCCTACTATGTCAAAGTTGTTCTACTAGTGAGGACAGAGAGGGCACTAGTATACACTCAATCGGGCTTTCCATACACTCCTTGATATTACAGAATTAATTTCACTTGTGTGTTTTTTTGTTTTGTTTTTGTTTACAGATTTCATGTAACATTGATAATTAATGTGTGATGCAGTAAATGCATGTACAGTATATGGTTCAGAAGAAATGCATATTTTAATTCGTGTACATTATTTACTGCAGATTTGTTTGTGGCATATTGCCAGGGAACAAAAAAAAATGTATTGGGATCATGGAATGAATTTCTGACATTTTAGCGCCCAGGAATGCAACTCATGTTTTCTATATATTTGCTTCTATATTCTTGTTGCCTTCTGACACGTGAGCTTGTCTTTGGGGCTCCTACGAATGTGATATCAGAAGTCCAATACGCTCTGCCGCCGTCCCCATCCCCACCCCACCCCCACCACCATTTAATCATGGAACAGTTGAATCTCACTTGGCTTGTAAAGAAGCAGAGGAAGGAAGGAGGAGGTTCTCACTCATTGACACCGCCCCCAAAATTTACATCTCAATCGAGATGTAAGACTTCACCATAGTGAAAAGAGGAGGTCAATCAGTAAAAGAGCAATTGATGCCCACCCCAAAAATTGATTCTCTATAATTGCCTCACATTGGCAGCAAAATACTTCTTTTATCTAAATGAAGCGCCTTGATTCACTGAAAATTGTTTCCTTGTCACCAACGTGGCCGCATCTTGGAGCGTTAGAGAAAGAGTCCCAAAAATAAAACGATTTAAATTTTCAGGGTATAATGGTGCATTGATTAAAAAAAAAAAAATAACAATAGTTTATGAATAATGAATAAGATGATTGCTGTACAGTATTTAATCGTCCTCTTTCTTAATGTCTGTGGGCAGGGAAGGGGTCCCCTCAAACAAGTGTCTCCTTCCTTATTTCTGTGATTTGGCTTTGAATATTATGGAATAAAATGTATAAAAGTTTGTGTTGTAAAGTTGGGTGCTCTTTGTTCCTTTGAGGCGCGGCGTGTGACCAGCCACTTGGATTGCGATCATCCTGAAACTGGTGTTCCTATGGCAACAAAGGCCACTGAGAGTGTGTGCGTGCGTGCGGTATATCGATGGTTACAGAACACACCGTTCGAAGATGCGTCCTTTAATCAGAGCCCAATAGAATCTCTATTAAATAGACGATTGTTTCACAAAAAGCACACTTTTCATGATGGAGATATACAAGTATATCATTCATTCATATTGGCTGAAACAGCCATATAATTTTAGGCCATAACAAAAGATTTAAAAAAAGACACGCGATAAATAGACTAATTTCATGGGAGTGTATTGCAAATGTAATTTGAACAAGATTCCTTAAACTTGTATGGGAAATTCTAATGATACTTGATTTTTTTTTTTTTTAATATGTTGTAAATGTCCCCACTAGATGCGACATGAGCAGAGTGAGCGCACCACTAAAACCGCAGGGGAAAAAGGAAGGCCATCATCCATATTGAATAAATGTGGTGGCACCCCACTACAAATGTAACGAGTCCAAATTCCTTTCCCCGCCCTCTCTTCCTCTGACTCAGAGGTGCTCGCTCGCGCCATCGCGAGCCCCGTATTGGAGTTTAACCAAGGATAGCTCCTCGAGAGCGGGTGGGTGTCAGCTGGAGGAAACCATAATTAAATCCTGGGGTGAATCAGAGCAAAAGGGATCAACTGGGATTTGCAGGGGGAAAAAAGTGACAATAAAGTGGAGAGCAGAGGTCATTTTTCCACTGACTAGCCAAGGGCTAAAGTACAAGCCCTAAAACGTCTTTGTCGGGTGGTTGTCTGTATACACAAATTTTAATATTGTTGGCATGATGAAGACATAAATAAAGTGTTGCCTTGTTGAAACAGGATAATACAGATACAATACTTTTTTGAAGAAGGTCACAATTGCTCAGTAAAATGGGCTGCTCTTTGTGGATGATCAACTATTCTCAATTTTAACTCAAATATGTGTCTAAAACTAGACTAAAAACATGTTACATTACATAAAGGGCTGACTAAAATCTGACTACGCATTTTGATCCAAAAAGACTAAAATGGCTGCCAAAAGCAACACTGAGTTGAGTGAAGTGGGGGGGGGGGGGTACTAATGTTCAATGCACATTCAGTTTTTGTACAATACTCTGCTATTTTTCTTAATTAAAAAACATGAAATGTTTTCGGGGGAGGCTTTGAACGGCTTAATGGCATGTTCATTCATTTAAAAAAAAATCTAATATAGTGTACAGTTCCTGGGCAATTAAAAATGACCATGCTTGTTCAAACTGTAGTTTTCTTTCGGCTTGTGACAAAGTGACCTTCGGTTAGGCCCTGTGGCACCATGGTGGGCATTGGCTCTTGCCTGGGCTAACGTGAAGGTGCGAAAACGAGGTCTGTTAATATGCGTGAACTAACATGTGAAGAGGAGCAGTGATGATGAAGAGACAGCTACAGAGAAAGATGAGGGGAGGAGAGAAGGAGGGGGGGGCGCGATACGTCTGGACGATGACTCACCGGTGGTGGGTATTTATAGCATCAATGAAGGGGGGCGGGGGGTACTTGGAACGTGGAGGACAGCATCATCACGCAGCCAACGGGGAGTGGCGGGAGAAGCGAGCGCTGAGAGGGAGGAAGCAGAACTTGTTGGAAGGAGGCCAAAGAGCGGGCGAAATGAAGGCCCGTGGGCGTGGATGAATGAAATTCTGTTGAGAGGATGAACTGCGGAGAAAGGCAAGGTTTGGCACTTGCTCGAAAACCGTGCAGAACAGAAACAAAACAGCCACTGTGTGTGCCAGACTTAACCGTGACGAATGTGGATGAGGTACAACTAGGAAGCAACGCAGAGTGGCTTGCAGTCAGGTGGTCAAGCCTTCATGGCCATCCCTGCTAGCTTCTGGCTTACATTTGCGACTGAGCCGACATGAAATGATCGTCCTTTATTTCCAACAGTAATTCATCGTCATTTCAAAGCGTGTGTCTTAGCTGTACAGCTACATGTGTGTGTTTTTTTTAACCTGGAATGAGATTTCAGTTTCGATGTGTTGCAGAGCGAGTTTCTATTTGGGAAATGTGATTTTTAATGTTTGTTTCATTGGGTTTGTTGGCTTTTACTAGATTTAGGTTTTGTTTTGTTTTGTTTCAAAGATGCTTCATTTGAGTATAGCTTTATTAGTTTTAGTATTAGCTTTGGTCTTATTTTTGTTTATTTCTGTGTGCGCAAGATCATAAACATCACGGTATCTTGGTGAAAGCTCAACAAAAAATATTAAATCAAATAAGGAACAATAATACACAGACTTTGAAGTAGAAAAAGTGCAGTGCATACTTCTGATTCTCAACTGAGATGCATCACAACTCGAACCTCTTCAATCAAACTGGTCACAAGGAACCAGGAGTAAAAACAATGCATAATACAAAAAGCGCTTGCAAAGGCAAGGTACAAGACAACACCGAGGAAACACATTCGCTATCTGTTAGAAATAGAATGCTTTTCAATGAATGACAGCGTACGTTCTAATGATGCTCCCTCGGCGTGACATTGTTCCTTCATCCCAAATGCATCGCGCCTGAGCGGCTCCAATGACGTCAGTGCGTGTGCGTCACACGCCCACCGCGCTCCCCTCCTCCTGCCCTCCCCTCGCCCTTCATAGACACTAACATAATCCGTTTGCTCGTATGCAACGGCGTCGTTACCTTTGAAAGGGATGAGCCAGAGCACCGAGGAGGCCGCTCGCCCGCCAACGCGCATCCATGAAAAAGAAACATAACAGTCATGTCAAGAACCAACATTGAAGACAATGTTGACAAGTGACAAAGTGACAAGAAGCAATCAGGAATTAATTTGTGCAGTCAGTTCATGAACAAACCCCCCATTACTGACCATTTAAAGTGATAGAAACCAATTCCAGGATCAAATGCATCACAGTGGACCTCGAGGGCTGAAGGAAGGCTTAATTTCCAGCAAAAACAGGAAATCAAGTGCTGAAAAACAAACAAAAAATGGTTGTTGGTGTTTCTATGTGCACCTCTGAATGGCTAAAAATAGAAAAATGACGATTTTGGGGTGGCCAAGTCAAAGGTCAGCACTTCAATTCAATTGGGACGCTGTGATATGGCTAGACATAAACTACTATAGAGTAGTAGACTAGACATAGACTAGTTAAAACAGTAGACTCGAAGTAGATTAGTTTGTAGACTAGAAATAGACTAGCTGGTTGACTATAAGTAAACTACCTTAGCTAGTAGAATTGAAATAGACACGTTTAGCTGGCAGACTAGTTAAGTTAGTCGACTAGAAGTCGATTAGTTTAGCTAGAACTAGTCTAGCTAAGATAGTAGACTATAAGGAAACTAGATTATCTAGTGTACTAGAAATAGACTGTTTTACCTGGTAGTCTATAAGTAGACTAATTAAAACAGTAGACTCAAAGTCGATTAGTTTACTTAGTAGACTAGAAGTAGACTAGCTGGTTGACTATAAGTAAACTACCGTAGCGAGTAGAATTGAAATAGACATGTTTGGCTGGTAGACTAGTTAAGTTAGTCGACTCAAGGCAGATTCGTTTAGCTAGAACTAGTCTAGTTAAGATAGCAGACTATAAGGAAACTCGATTATCTTGTGTACTAGAAATAGACTATTTTACCTGTTAGACTATAAATAGACTAGTTCTATTAGACCTCCTGTATGACAATGTGAATGTCACCAACTTCATACACTTTGACACCACCGGCAGACCTCTGATGGAACAGCAACATAAAGACTGTGACAGTAGTCGAAAGACGTAATGGAGGAGTTGCGAGAATGTTTCCGTGTTAGCGACTGGTTTGTATTTTTAAAGAGGTATATATTTGATTAGAAAGAAAATATTTATTCTGTATTTTTATTTCTTTTTTGTGGCAAATGGTCATTTTTTTAGGACGTTGGCCATCTTTATCTTGCATATGCCGCACACCTCACAAGTGTATAGGAAACAACTTCGTTGAAAAAAAATATAGATCTCCATTAGTGGTGAAAGGCATAGAAGCCTGATTGATCTCATTAATGCGGCAATATGTCCCCTCCCACTGTTTTTTCTGACAGTACATGGACATGTGGCCTTTTCATACAGGATATGCCCGCAGAGTCACACTTTGCGCCTTCATCCCACTCGTCTGCTCAAATCTCTCTCCCAGCCTAATTTGCTCCAAACGGGCACTCAATTAATGCTCCATTCTCCCTTCCGACAGCCCAGGCAACACAATGTCTCCGGCACCATAATTGGTGCATCAGCAAAGAAAGCGACTCTATTGGGAGAGGAGGTGCCGGTCGGAGGAGAGGAACATAAACGCAAACCCGTGCAAAGAAACAAAAGGTGGAGGCAATTGAAAGGCCGTGAGGCGGCGTCGCCATGGAGACGTGGGATGAAAAGATGTGCCATGACAACGGGTGTGCCATTCTCTCCTCTCTTCTCCATGGTTCCTTGGGTGGGTGGGCGGCTTGTTGGTGGTGTGTGTGTGTGTGTGTGTGTGTGTGTGTGGGGAGGGGGTTGCTGAAGATGAGGATGAAAACAAACAAATCAGCATGAGCCCATCCCTCCGCTCACAGTTACTCACATTTGAATGACTTTTTGTTCCAGAATAAATGTTTCAATTTATTCTTGACTCGTGTCCTTCAAACACAAATATGAAACCCAACTTTTAAAAGACCCATTTGAAGCGCAGAACCTCCGTTTGTGGACTGAATTTGTTTGCAGACTCGAACATTTGTGAACTGAAGCAGCGTTTCCCATTGAAATAAATGGAAAAGGGATTCATCCGCTCCAGCCCAGAAGGGAGTTATGTCTCTTTTGTTTTTATTAATGTGAGTTTAAAAATACATGCGCTACAAAATAGAAAAAAGTACAAACGCGCTTATATATGAAGAAATAACACAATATGTCGGCGAATAAATCATTGTGCAATCCCTCACGCCACCACCAGTCTTTCTTCCTCTTCTCTAATTTAAGGTGGTTGCTTCCTCGTCACACTTGCGCCACACCTTAAAAATGCAGTTCAGATACGAAGCTGCGCCACAAGATCACAAACACTAGCTGCTTTTTCATGTTTTAGCTATTATATCCTTTTTTTCAGCGGGATACGATCAAGCTTCCGATTAAGACTCGCCAGCAGTTCTTGCTTTCTTTGGAGGCAAACAGGTGACTTATTTAGCGCAAAAACCGTTTATATTTTTCTCATTTCTAACACATGGATGAAAACATCCTTGTCCTTCGAGGGGGACTTAAACAACACCATGAATTTATATATTAGAGAAAAGAAAATGCCACATGATGAAAACACACCACTGAGTCATCGGTGCGCTGAGATTGTCCGGCACCGGCCTTTTGAATCATTCTGAAAATCAGGACACACACACACACACACACACACACACACACACACACACACACACACACACACACACACACACACACACACACACACACACACACACACACACACACACACACACACACACACACACACACACACACACACACACAGGCCTTATTTTTAACATATGGAATGCACTTTGAGTCGCATTTTTATATGAAAAGTGCAATATAAATAATTGATTGGTGTTTGGTACAGTGAAGTACCCTCTAGTGAGTAATAATGAATGTGGGCGTAAGTATTGCCAATAAGGCTCGGCAATACATCCTTACTCTTGCACAGCAGCCGCATCAATGGCTGCTTGAGCCTTTAGTGAGCATTTCCTTCTATTTTGGTATGTCAGCACATGCACAATCCAGCAATCTGCTAATGGCCAATCGAGAACGCAAGCAGGGAAAGATTTGCTTGCTGCCTCACTCGCAGAAAGAGGAACGTGATGTCATGACTGTGGGCTGCGGGACTGGAAAACACTTTTCGAAACATACTCGCTGTCCTTTTATTACTGATTTAAATCTGCTGTTTGACATCCCAGGCAAGAGGCTGATGACAATTTTTTCTTCCAATGATCAGATAAAAGGAGCAGATGAAGAGAGGCCTTTGACTTTTGCACCGGCGCTAATTGACTGGACAGAGATGCAAATGGCATTCTAAAACCAGGCGGTGTTGCAATAAAAAATGGACGACAAAGGGCTATAAAAGAGCCACGCATCCATTTTCTGGAGCGCTTCAATGGGGTCGGATTGGTCGCCAGCCACTCATGCTCACAATCACATCTATGGTTAATTTAGTTTTCAGTCAACCAAACTAATTGGGTCCAATTTAGAGATGTTGTTTCTTTCATTTGTTTTTAATTGTGTGTGTGTGTGTGTGTGTGTGTGTGTGTGCAGAGCTTGAGTTTATGTCCATTGAAAATAATATTTACACAAATGTAAGGGCTGTGCTTGGTTTTGTGAGATCGTCGATGAGCCTAATGTGCATGTTTTTGAAATGCAGGAGGAAGTCAGGCTTCAGACCACCTGCAACCCTCTTGAGGACAAGCCCCTGTCCATCTATCTATCTATCTATCTATCTATCGATAGATAGATAGATAGATAGATAGATAGATAGATAGATAGATAGATAGATAGATAGATAGATAGATAGATAGATAGCCGTATAAAATGCATGGATGGATGTTTCTGCATAGGTGACGTGAGGCTACGTTTGATGACCAGCCTCCACCCTATTTAGGGAAACAAGTGCTCTTTAGGAGCTCACCATCAATCTTGTCACTCTCCACGTGGCCCTCATCTGGCAGGCGGCACGCTGCGTCGCCATCTTCTCACCAGTGGGAGTGTCGCAGCTTTGGCCCCGAGTCAACCGGAGGCTGTTTATCACCGTCTGGTTGGCTGATCTCAAGAAAAAGGAGGATGAAGAAGGAGGAGGAGGAGGGGGAGGAGGAGGGGCTGCCGAACTGCGACAGCGCCTGTGAGTCATGCTAGAGGGTTTAACTCCTTCTCTACCTTAAGATACAGAAGGAAATGTAACTTTGCATAAAGATGATAAAAATGTCCCTAAAATGTTTGGTTGGTACTAATATTGACGAACATTCATCAATGCTTGTTTGTACTCTGCTTCTCGATGTTATCACGTTCTATCTTGAAAGGCGCTTATAAATAAAATGTATTATTATTATTAAACAATTTCCTTTTATATTCTTGTTTACTTTACCCTCACGGAGTATCCCATCTAGGGGAAATCAATGCACGATTCTTTTTGTTTTATATTCAAGTCACTGCACCCGCAATGTAAATGTATTTTTAATACAAAAGGGGGAGATATGTCTATTTCTCCTTTGTCTGCACGCAGTGCCAGTCGGGCCAAGCGTCAGCTCCAATGCGCATGCATTCGGAGTCTTTATGGACGATCAATAGCTCTCACCGTGCAATAGACAGCGCTGGGAGGCTATTTTTAATACTGCGAGCTTTTTGGTATAACATGCCATAAAAACGTGAATCATTTATATGGCTCTTTTTTGGGGGCGGCGGGGCGGGGCCGTCTTTTGCGTGCGTGCGTGCGTGCGTTTTGCGATGACGCAGTGGTCAGGTGTCCTCTCATATATGCGGAGGAGCTCTCCGAGTGCTGCACTCACAACACAACATAAAGCAGCAAGAGGACATGCCCAACACCTCCACTGTTGTCTGATCGGGGTTTTATTATTTTTTTTCAAAGGTAAGACGCGCATTTCCCTGACTAATTCCACTCCGAAAATTAATCAGACTCGTCATACATTTGTTGATATGGATTATTGCAATGAAAACCTCAGACAGCTCGGATGGGATTGTTTGTTTTTGTTTTTTTACGCTGCCGTCCAATTAGACCTCGTCGTTGCTCCTCTCAACGCGAGGAATGAGTCATGCAGAGATTTGATCGAAGATGGCTGGATAGAAACGAACGCTTCCTGTGCAAACGTATGGATACACAGATAAATGGAAAATCGGAGGATATATTTGGGGGAGAATTTAACCACTGTGTGATAAGATGATCTTAAGAGGAGGACGACGAACAATGAAAAACATCTATACTATATTCAGAAGTGTTTTTTTCCCAGTACTGTATGTTGGTCACCTAATTGATCATGGGTGGTGCAAAACATCTAATTAATTTATGAAATTCCTCCCTATAATTAAAAAAACTCAGGAACATCAATTATTTTATGTTCCAATTGTGTTGGATATGATTACATGTTCAAATGAAAACGCGGTAGCTGACAAGTAATATTTGGTTAGAAAACAAGAACAAAAGCAATGTGCACACTAGCAAAATCAAATCAATAGTGCGGTGGGAATAGATAGCTTGAAAAATGTCAAACCAAAATGAGAGTGGAATTTAAAAAGGGAATAAGAAAATAATTCACATTCTGTTCAACCAAAACCAAAACCACAAGAACAGCAAGATATTTAGTCTATAATAGACGGATATAATTGATAGATAGATAGATAGATAGATAGATAGATAACAGTCTGCATTGTTTTTCTGTGTACAGGGGATCACTTGCCTGTAATATGCTGCATTTCCACCACAAGTTGCCCACGGGGGCAGCCGTGATCCTGCTCGCCGTCCTCCTCCACGGATGCAGCGTGCAGGCTGCGTCTCTCCCCCGCCACTTCCGTCTCCGAGGCGGCGACGGTGACGAAGGCCAGCCGGCCGGTTCCGACCTGCTCAAAGCTCTGGAGTACATCGAGAACCTGAAGCAGCGTAACGGGGCTCGCCCCGGACCCGCGCCCTCTGCCTACGATGAAGTGGACAAGTTCAGAGTGTTGCTTCAGCTGGCCTCCCAGCAACAGCGGCAGAAGCAGGAGGAGGAGGACGAGGCTCCCGCGGAGCGCCAGGACGTCACTGCGGAACAGCTGATGAGATCCCTGCTCAAGTCCCTCCAGGATCAGGCCAAGCTCAGCCCCGCATCGACGCCCCACAATGACCGCCGCCTACACAGGCATCGCACCAAAGGCGCAGAAACCGTTCAGAGCTCACCAGCCGATTACGCCAACTACCCGAGGCCCCACAAGAAGTACCCGCTGATGTTTGAGGATGAGGAGAATACGGACGCCTCCAAGCGGGCTACAGAGGATCTGGACCAGAAGTACACACCCCAGAGCCTCGCCAACCTCCGCTCCATCTTTGAGGAGCTGGAGAGGATGCCCATGTCTGCGGGGCAGAAGAGAGACATCTTTGGCGACGAAGACGAGGAGGGTGAAGATGACGCGGCCCCCGGAGAGGAGTGGGTGCCCGTGGAGGAACGAGAGGAGACCGAAGAGATGGTGAACGGGAGCCATGAGGAAGCCGACCGGGCCCTCGGGGATCGGGAGGACGAAGACGGGGAGGAAGTGCAGCGACGTTCGGGTCAGGACCAGGAGGATGCCAACGACGACACCAAGCTGGTCGATTACTACCTCCTTAAAGTTCTGGAGATGACCGATCAGACGCAGAAGAGGGACCAGACTGGAGAGCAACGTAAGAGACTAATCCGTCCCTCCATCGTGGATCCTCGTACGCTGAAGGAGCTTCTGGAGCTGTCGTTGAAGCTCCACGTCCCCCCGCAGGACCTCATCGACATGCTGCTGACCGAGGAGCTCCGGAAGCTCCACCGTAACCCGCTGCCCCCTTCGTCTCGCTACGCGACCGGACAAACCCCAAAAGTTCGCTACTTCAGTCGAAGACTGCCCGTGAAGAGCAAGGCCGCTGCCCCCGAGGACATGGACCGAGAGGACTTTTTGGACATCATCGGCGTGGAGACAATCAGTAACGAGTATCCGGTGATGCCCAGGCCCATCAAGACGTCCTCGGATAGGATCCCGGCGGGGAGCAACCCCGATCCAAACTCGGGATCGGTCAAAATCCCGCCTCCGGCCGGACGCAGGGAGAATCTGTTCTTGTCCGAGCTCAACAAGATGCCCTTTCGACGTCAGGTTGACGATGGTGACGCCGATGACGACGGCGACGTGGAGGACGAGGTGACCACTTATCTGGCGGCCAAAATCCTGACCGAGTACCCGCCCGATGGCATCGTCAAGCGGGACACCCAGGCGCAGACCAAGGGCCACTTCCCGTATGAGCTGTACGAGAGGGCCGTGAAGGACTACTTGGGCCAGGCGGACTCTGGGAGCAGACCGGTGGCCAAGAGGGAAGCCGAGGAGGAGAAGCCCACTGAGGTGCAGAGCAAGGAGGAGGAGGAGGAGGAGGAGGAGGAGGATGAGGGCCAAGACCTCCACCCCGGTTGCAGGCGCCACGTCGGGGGGAGAAGAAGGGGAGGAGCACCGTGACAAAGCCGTGGCTGGAATGTAAACGCTATGATTATAGTATTTAAACTTTCTGTATGGTGGATGTGATCTAGTTTACAAATTTTATTGTACATACACACACGCACGCACACACACACACACAAATACATTTAGTCCCTATTTGCTGCAAGGTCATTATAGAAATATAGTGACGCCATAGGAGATGAGACCAACATATTCAAAAGACAGGGTTTGCAACTTTGACTAATCCGAAAATTCTTAACGAGTATGAATATACAATAAAAGTCTATAATTGAGTCTTGTGACACTGTTCAAGTTTTGCATTGTGTTTGTCGAAACAGACTAGATTATCTTGAAAAGGAATTGACTTCTGTTAAATTTAAGTATATGTAAACTGTGACAGCCTCTAAATGATCCCAGCGCTTTCCTAACATTTCAGAATATAATCTAGGTTATTTTCAATTCAAGACGACTGGAATGATCGCTGCCGTGGCTCCGCGCATATTCAGGGTTTGTGAAGTTGTTGTTATCATGATTATGGATCGTTATTTACCAGTCTCAATATCAGCCTGCCTTCCGATCGCTTTCATACCGCAAAGCTCTGCATTGTCAGCCTACCAGTGGTTGTGCTACGTATGCTCATTTTTAAACCATTTTGTACATGCTCAATAATGTGTGATGAAGCACAGATGAATAAAGCATCAGCGGTATTATTTTTCTTTTTGCTGAGTTGTGGTGCTTATTATTAATTAAAAAAAAAAACTCAGGAGGATTCGTCACCATGACTTGTTTATCAAAATACAAATTTAATTAGAAGATATAAATTGCTTGTTGTAAAAAAATTTAAAAATCACACCAACACGAGCAACAGCTCTTAGAATAACGGCGGCACAATCAATCTGAGATTAAACGGATTAAAAAGCGATTCACGATTTCATTCGGACTTTTTGCCGTTGGACATGAAATAATTGTGTTAAATAGACTTTTTATTTAAATTATCACACGATTAAATTCCAATATATTAACAACATTCACCACACCTGTAAAATCTTTTTCACCTCTTTCACTTTCAAGCGATTTACAGGACCAAGGCAATTTACTTGCAAATGAAGACTTCTTGCATCTCAATGTTTCGCAGGATCAAAATGAATCCGGCTTCCGTGTCATCGCTGCATTTCTTTCTTTTTTTTTTTCGGTCCTTCGCGTACGTTGCCCCCTTTCCTTGTGTTAAAATGCCGGCTTGCTCATATACTCCTCCATTGTCTAGAAAAGAAGAAAAGCACACAAGAGAGGATAAATCACCTTCCGAGGGTCTTAATGCTCAATTGTGTGATAGGATGAATATTCAGAGGCACGTGTTTACACATCACCTGAAATTAAAAAGGTGCTGAGAACACCGGACACACAGTCACTAACACAAGCAGAACATCTAACCTGTCTGTCCATATTCAAGGTCCAAACAGCTCCACCTCATACCAATCATTGCTGCCATCCTGAAGCGATAATGATCAAAATCAATGGGAGCCTATGGCTACGGCATCAATTCCAAATTCAAGGTGTTAGTCGAGCCTTACTGAGAAGCAGAACACACCCAAGAAAACCACTTGACCGCACAGAGCGGGAAGGGTCGCCAAACCTACGCCAGAGCGCCCCCTCCCACGCAATATCTGTCTCTCGCTCGCGACTAACACTGGCGGGGACAGACAGACAGAAAAAGACAGATGGCGACAGCGACGCACAAGTGTTGGGGAAAATACAGGCAACACACACAACAGCAAACATCAAGAAGCAACGGGAGACCTCAGCAGCACCACCGTTAATCAAACTGGACCATCACACTGACTACTGGAGACGCTCACATTCGCACGACTACGCTGAAACAACACGTTCCCATGCCGGAGCTCAGTGCAAAATCTTGTAGGAAAGCTACCGCTCAGGAAGATAAACATAAACACAAAATGTTGGGTCATTGGTGCTTGGGCGATTCATTCTCTTCTGCAACAATGCTTGGAGTTTATTGTGTGTGTGTGTGTATACTGGTGGAATTTCAGGTGGCGCAACACAGTCACGTGATGGGCACAGGGGCCACTGTTCATGTTGGACTCTGGACAAATGATACTACCTAGAAGTAGGAGCGGAGAGGTGTAGGGGCGTAACAGAACAATCGCAAAGAACTGCATTAATCGATTCCAGCCTCTTTTCAATAATAATAATAATAATAATATTAAAAGCTTTCTATAATGTAGTGATAATTTTTTTTTTTGAATCAACCGTTTTTGCCTTATTTTGGTCCTTCAATTCAATGGCCATTGTGCGGCTCCTTCTGATGGGTGTACTTTATCCACCAGGGCGCAGTATAATACAGAAATACGAATATAATATACATGGTCGAACTGGTCACAATTGATCAGAAGGTAATAGTAATATTAGCCATTCTTTAAAGAGGATGAAAAATATAATTTTATATAATAAGTATTTTAATGTTGCCTCAATATGTGTGTTCAAATGTTTTTTTTTTTTTTTTTTGTTAGTCAGTGACAATGGCATTTTTAGTCTCACAAGTCATTTTCAAAGGGAATTGAACAACAAAGAAATCATCTACCCAACACACAGACCCAAACATTGTATTTCATGTTTACAAAAGAGTCAAACTGATGCCACCTGGAGATTACTAAAGAGAGGCCCGTAGACAAAAGCTGGGCATACACCGTGCAAATCAAACCAGTTTGTTTGTCTAGTAGTGTATGCCGAGCTTAACCGAAGCCAGTCCGCAGCAGATTCAAACACGTTCTTCTTAACAAGCCGCAACTGTGTGTGACTGGTGTTGCCGTCACCTTGTACATGTCGGCGGCAATTTTTACATGGACAGCAATATTCCATTCGTGGGCACTGGCAGGAAATAGTCTCAATTAGATGTGGTCATCTTTAAAAATAAATAAATAAATAAATCTCAGTCAATATCTCTTTAAGCAGCTATCGGGGTATTAGGCATCAGGTAATTGCTGTCCGTGTAAATGCCGCTTAAATGTGCGTCTTAGGGAGTGGGATGAAATAGAGATGTGCAGTAATGTATTGCAATACTTACACTGAGGCAAATTCAGTTCAGTGGTTCAAAATGATGCTAAATAGTTTTGGTCTCACCTGCTACTCTGATTGAACAGACAGATGGGGGGGATTTCTAACAGCTCAAAAATGTGTGATGAGTGACATGGAAGCGGTTGATTACAAATACCGGCGTTGCATTTGGCTGCCTTCGTGGCTGCTGTTTGTTAATGATTCGCGCGTTGCAAAAAACAGATGCTCCGCACTCGTGCCACAGTTGCGAGCCACTTTGTGTTGTTGTACGGTGCGCTGGAGCGTCTCACCTCCTGCAACATGTCTGAGGCTTCGATGGAGCGGTTCACAATCTGTTTGGAGGTTTCCTGGATTTCCCCTCCCATGAGGAACTCGTCCAAGATAAAATAGGCCTTCTCAAAGTTAAAGATTATGTCGAGCTCGCACACCTGGGAGAAAAGGGCCATGGATTATTTCAGATAATCCAAGATAGTGAACACAAAACAACTTTTTCAGGAAAAGGGGGCCGAGTTAAGCAAAGATGAGATGTTTATCTCGTCATTCGTCGTAAAAGATTTTTAGACGGGGCTTGGCGCCATCTTCTGGCATTTTAGGGCATTACAGAAAGAGCACAAAAACATTTTTTTTTCCAAATAAAGGATAGGTTCAGGTGCCCCAAAAAATGCAAATAGGTGAATTTACAAATACCTTACCAAGAATAGGCAGGAAATTGCTGTGCACCAAATATAATAACCCTGAATGAAACATTTCGTTTTAAAATAATGTGTGTCCAAGAAGGGTCGCGGGGGGTGCTGGAGCCTATCCCAGCTGTCTTCGGGCAGTAGGCGGGGGACACCCTGAATCGGTTGCCAGCCAATCGCAGGGCACACAGAGACGAACAACCAACCACGCTCACAATCACACCTAGGGACAATTTAGAGTGTTCAATCAGCCTGCCATGCATGTTTTTGGAATGTGGGAGGAAACCGGAGTGCCCGGAGAAAACCCACGCAGGCCCGGGGAGAACATGCAAACTCCACACAGGGAGGCCGGAGCTGGAATTGAACCCGGCACCTCTGCACTGTGAAGTAGACGTGCTAACCACTGGACTACCGGGCCGCCCTATTATTATTATTATTATAATTATTATTATTATTATTGTTGTTGTTGTACTGATCGTCATTATTGCTAATAGAAGTGCGTATCATGCCCACACGAGTACTGCTGCTTGAATAGTAATTGAAGAAGACGAACGAGAAAATACATTGCCAAAGTATCTGTCCAACAGCTCAACGTAGCGATGAATGACCTCCAAAGCAAGCAGCTCATTCTCATGGTTCTCTATAGCCAAGCAGAAGTACAAGCTTGCATATCTAAAAAGGGGGAAAAAGGGTCAGAATAAGGTCAGTAAGTCAGTTAGTTAGTTAGTTAGTCAGGTGACCCATTATGAAGTCAGAGTATGCATCGAAGAGTAGATAAGAAACAGGCACAGTCGCTTTTGCAAGTGGCTGTAAAGAAAGAATGCAAGGGCCCACCCACCTTTTGTAAATAATCTTCAGGTCTTTCCAGTGCAGGAAGTTACAGGTACGCGGTTGCCGTGCCAACACGGCTGTGGTCATGTCCCTGATGATCTTCTTTTTTTCTCGATCAGACATGGGCGTGTACCATTTCTGCAAGCGCAACTTGCCCTGGCGACTGAAGAGGAGCAGGAAGCGCATCTGACGACATGGGACACACAGCGAGGACAACGGGGCGGGTGGTTTTGGTCAGTGGGGCAAACGCAGGCCCCCGTACCAATAGAGACACAAAAGTAGTTGTGCGCCTGTTTACTTGAGGACATTATTAACTAAACCAAGGCATGTTCTGTCAGTGCCATGGCTTATTAAAGAATAACTTGACTGTCCAAACAAACATTTGAATGATAGCAACACCTCCACAGGGACAACCTGAAAAAAGCATAACTAAGGCGTTCGCGTCGTATTAGAATGCTATTTTTCCTGCTCATTTTGATGTTATTACCCCGTTTTTGGACTATGTATTTTGGAATGTGTGGTGTGTAGAATAATCAGGAGTTAAGCATGTGTCCTGGCCATAGTCTGTGGCGCATAGACAGTAAAACTATTTATATAGGCCAATTCTAAACTTTTCTTGGGATGGGGCATCAATTATTTGCAGTTTTTCACCTAAAAATGGTGTTATGTCATCTGTGTCCTTAATGTATCGGCACACGGTGGATGTCCTACCCGTAACAGACTTGTCTGGCTGGTTAAGTAGTATCGGTGTGTGGTATTTGAGCATTTTTACAAGTATGAATACAGGCAGTACAATATCAGCACATCCCTACTTAATGTATTGTATATTTTTTCAAAGTAATCAAATATGCAATGCAGAAACACACACTTATTGAATGAAATGTATTGAAATTCAGTAAGAGCAGTATTATAATTTCTACCTTTACACACTTTGGCTTTTATTTAATATAGTTTTGTTTCTACAAAAATCCAGAACTGCAGTGAATCACAGTGGTGTGTTTAATACAGTATTTATTATATTCATCCACATGAGATAGTAAAATGTGTTATTTCATCACTAACATTGTATTGCAACTTTTTATTTAATCTTAAATGTATGTCATGTCAAGTGTGGAGGAGGCAAATTAAAAAAAAAGAAAGAGTGACGAAAAGATCAGTTTCAGCAAACAGGCAAATGGAGGAGGAAAACAACGCCAAGTGACCAAACCTGTTTTGCTGTTTTATGGTTGGAGTAGATTTTTTACTTCCCATTTATTTTTTTAAACACAACAAAAGCTCACTAAAAGTAGAAAGCATGGCGTATGTTTATGAACAATAATAATTAGATCAAATAACCGGATAGAGATGACGTTGTTAGGTGGTTTCTGATGCTAACAACCTGTCAGCGACAACAGGTGCAAACAGGTGATGCGAGCAATTTATCTTTACTACGCACGCGTGGAGCTGACTTACCATGTTGCCGGCCGGTTAATCGAGTCGTCCCACAGAGTAAAATATAAAACCAAACCCTCACACGGGGTCACGATATTCTTTTAAAGCACATAACCTTAACTTAACCGTCCTCTCGGCAACCGTCGACAGCCACAAGTGGAGAAAGTTGCGAAGCTCCGCCTTTCCTCGCGTCCCGACGGGCGGTGCCTGCAGTTTACGTGTGAGTATACGCACACCTCGAGCACCTTGATTGGCTGATTGAAAGGGGGGTACGCTTGGCCCTACAGCACGAGATTTAAAGAAGTATCACGTGATCTATGTCGCGCTTTGGAACAAATGAGACACGAAAACAAGCGGGCTTGTTGCAGCATAGACAGGGTTAAAATAGTAAGCGTTTTCGGCTCAGACTTGTACGTAAACTTCATTGCCATATTGGATGTGGCAAGTTAGGCTATTTATATCGTGTACTGAGATCATGGGGTTGGGACAGTGGTACTCAATTATTTTCTGTTACGAACCTCCCACCCCCGAGGAAAAAAAAACACATTTTACGCAACCCTAACGATCCGCTGCAAGTGTAAATAGTACCATTTGGCTAAGAAATTGTTATTAGTACACCTCATAACATTGTCAACTTACTAACATTAAAGAAAAACAAAAGTTAACTTACAACAAAGAATAATTTTATTAAAATATCAAATATGGCGGACGCACTGACGTACTAGAGCTGCGGAACGCCCCCGATGAGTCTACCTATTTTAGTGTCGACAGAGGGCGCCAGGACGCTACTTCCCCTCCAGCTCCATGTGACACTCGTCTGTCACAGTGGTTGTCCAAAGCAACACGAGCGGCTTCAGGCTTCTGCAAAGTTACCATTTGATGCCATGTCCCTGTACCGAAACACCATCTGGTTTTTAAACGGAATACACCAATATACAAGGTCAGTCAACTACTTTCATTGTTCTTTCTGATGCTAAATAGGTGGGTAATATCACTGATTGTATCTCTTATTCGTGCTAGTGTTCTTCTCTTTGTGTGCATTTCTTTAAGCTAAAGGGTCTGATGTAGAGGAATTATGAAAGGCCTGAACACTGAATGGCACCACACAAGCCATCCTTTATGTACCAACACAAATGTCCCATTGACAGTTGTCTTGTGTCGTGTTGACCAACCTTTATCAGGCTGGCACATACTTTACACACAGCAGTAAACAAAAATGTCACAAAAAGTATACATTGTGTATTGAAATAATGACATTGTCTCAATGTATTCACAAATGTACTCCCTCAGTGCCTAATGTAGCCCTGGTTTGTTTAAGGTAGAAGAGCATTTCACTGTTCTGCCTGTCACTATACGTGCTGGCATAGATAGCCGAACAAAGTTACATTGTTTCGAGTAAAAATACTTTCGAATCAATCAAGTGAAATTGGATCATTTCCGACGGCACACCTCATGATTTCTCTGGCACAGCGGTTGGGATTCACTGGTGTTGAGGATGACAGCAATCAAACTCAATTGAACTAAAATCTGGACACAGATTTAGATGATTGCCAAACCAATCTGATCCTATTGCTAATCGTGTGCTCAATATGTCATTTCTGCTTCTTGTAGAAAGGGATATGAAGCAGCTTCTCAGAACTTTGAGCCCCAGGACCTGGATGTTTCAGTTGTGGGAAGGTCTTTTATGGTCACTGGAGCCAATAGCGGAATAGGCAAAGCCACTGCCATGGCTATAGCCAAGAAAGGTACACACCATTGTGCCACTTTTTAATGTCAAAATTAAATGACACCAACACTTATGCTTGCAGGTGGGAGAGTGCACATGGTCTGTAGAAACAAAGATAAAGCTGAAGAGGCCAAGGGTGATATAATTCATGAATCTGGGAATACCGTAAGTAGTCATTGACATCATGCAACTATCAGCTGTCTGTCTCAGAAAACGTGTGTTGCTCCACGTGTGATATTTATATATTAAAATTAGACCTTGGACTCGCACCCAAAATCCCCATTCCTGAATCGTAGTAAAACGAGTTCGACTGGATTTGAGCATTCTGCTTCTAAATCCAGAAAAGTTTTAGTTTAAAATGGCTTACTTTCACTGGAATTTCTGCCGGAAGATATCAGCAAGGTCTGCAAAAGGTGGACTGAAGACCCCTGTATTTTGCAAAGTTGGAGTGAGAGCATAGTAATCATGGTATTCATTCCAGGAGGTGTACGTCCATATTGTGGACTTGTCAGAATCACGCAAAGTGTGGGAATTTGCCGAGGCCTTCAAGAAGCAGTATCCATCTTTACATGTCTTGGTATGGACTGTACAACAACAAAGTTTGCATATTTTCTTAGAAGCTAACACTGAATTTTATTATCTTCAACAGATAAACAATGCGGGCTGCATGATCCACAAGAGAGAGGTGAATACTGAAGCCCTGGAGAAGAACTTTGCTATCAATACAATGGGTAGAGCAAACCTCATGTACTGTACACATCCAGGATGTATGAGATCATCTGAGTGATATCTGTCCTTTGTCCATCTCATCAGGCATGTACCTTCTCACCGAAAGTCTCATACCACTTCTACAAAAGAGCCGGGAACCGAGGGTGGTATGAACCAGCACACGATCCAGTGGACTGCACAGTGCCACTTTTGTGCACACCATTAGCCGTGCCTGTTGTTCAAGGCTCTCAGCACAACTATGCTTCTGTTAGATCACCGTGTCGTCAGGGGGGATGTTGGTCCAGAAGCTCCAGATTGATGACTTACAGTCAGAGAAAGGATACTTTGATGGTCTCATGGTGTACGCCCAGAACAAGGTTAGGAGGGGGGGACGATGCTGCCTCTTTTGAAGGATAAATAATTTGTTGTTCTTCTTAGAGACAGCAGGTGGTGCTGACGGAACAGTGGGCCAGAGAGTACCCTGACATCCACTTCTCTGTGATGCACCCCGGCTGGGTAGATACACCAGGTACTGTCAAAGATATATATTTGTACTCAATCATTTTCTAATGGCCGGTGAAATTGTGTTACGGTAATGATATCAGAACGATTTGATTGGATGATGAGGAATTGTCATGACATGACATCGTTGCTTGCAAATGAAGTCAACTTTTGATTCTTTGCCTCAATATCTTGTACCAATAATTTGGCACTAACGTGTGGAGAAAAGTTAACCGTACGTTTTGCTGTTTGAGATCAAGTCTGTTGAGTCTCGACACAATACAAACGAGCAGATCAATAACACAAATAGTACATTGCATGTTCTCAATGTGACCTTTTCCTTTTCCGCAGCCGTGTCCCAATCAATGCCACAGTTCCACAGTATGATGGTGCAGAGGTTGCGCAGTCCAGAGCAAGGAGCCGACACCGTGGTATGGTTGGCCTTATCCAGGGCTGCTGGCGGAACCAGCAGCGGGAAGTTCTTTCAAGGTGGGGCAACGCTCGCTGGAAGGTGTCCTCTTTTCCTTTTCGTCACGTTATAAAAAGTTCACGGTCTGTGCCGCAGATCGGAAGGCCGTCCCAACCCACCTGCCTCTTGCTTGGACTCACAGTTCTACAGTGGAGGTTCTGACTTTCATCTCTCAGCTGGAGATGCTGGCCAAAGCTGTGCAGGCAAAGCCGACTGAAGTGCTGAGGGATCAAGTCGTATAACTTAAAATTCAAACTAATTAAATCAAGTAACGCGGAGCGAAACGCATTTTGGTGTTGCTTATTTAAAGTACGACAGTATTTTGAAGACTCATTCTACCATGGCACAAAGACGCAGACATCATACCCATGCTGTGCAGATTTCATCTTAGAACTAGAATAGCTGCAGACATACAGACTTTTGGTACAAAAAAAGTCTGCATTGAGTAAAAAAAAATCTCAAGATTTTCAATGCTACTCAACTTTTTTGCTTATGTCCTCGGGTTTCAAATCAACACATGTTGAGTTCTAAAGGGAAGAACACAATTTTGGGTCGACAGCTTAGATTTTGGGACCATCGTGGAATTTTGTGTGCCTCGCATTTCATTTAGCACATTTGAATGCACGTGTCTCCATTTGAATGATCTTTTCCACTAGGTGGGAAATTTAGAGTCGTCAATAGGCGGTAAATTTGGGTGGGAGGAAATCAATATACCTGGAGAAAATGCAAGAGAACAAACTCCACACAGAAAGGTACGAACAAAGACAAGCCACGTTTACAAAAGAAATGCTAAAATGTGGCTCAAAGTATCAAATACCATATTATATTTTAATAATTATTCCAATGCAATAAAAAAGAACTCCCAGGAGAACTGTCAAACATTTTCCTTAATAAAGTTGATTTTTTTGATAATTCTCAATGTAGAAATACAATGATTGAAAATGGCTTCAGTGTATTCCAGTTATGAGTAATTGAGCCTTCATACGCTTTATTTCTGTTTTTGGTAACAATCTACATTTAAAAAAATACTTTCTAGACAGTATGAAACAACAAAAATAAGGTGCAGATTCACATTTTCACATCGGGTTGGTTCGTCTCATCTCCGGGGGGAGGGGGAGTGCAAAAATAAAAGTAGCTCCCTTCATCGCAGGAAGACCCGTTCTGGGGATGTGATGGATTTTCCGTGCAGATCTCTTTCCCATTTGCGTACGTCCATCCTCCCCCACTGCACAGCCCCTTCTATGCGATGTAAGTGTACATATTACGGTCCTCCGGAGTCCTTGCCAAGTATTCCCTTTCTATAAGTCCCTCGATGCGCTTTTTGATGACCACGGGGTTGGGGAGGAAGCGCGCCTGCAGCTGCTGAGTCACCTGAGCACATCCAAGTCACACTATGTCAAATGGCGGCGATTTGAGCTGTCAACACCAGGAGACAAAAAAAAAAATTAAAATAATACTCACCTCAGCCACCAGGACATTGTGCTGAATCTTCTTCCTGGACTTCATGATGCGTACGATGGCGGCTTCGATCATAACCTTCCGGTCGTCATCCACTTTCTGCTGTGTCTCTTTCCTCTCCGGGTCAGACTCACCTTGTTTGGCAGCGACTAGGAAAGACACAGGGTACAAGTTGATGAGTTGTCTGCTTCAATGTTAGGATGGACCCATGCACATGTTTCAATTCAAAATAAATGAAATTACAATCATGAAAGTTAATGTATTCATTAAATGATTTTGAAATTACAATCATGAAAGTAAATGTATTCATTAAATGATTAAGTGACAATGGTTCAAGCAAATCGGTGAGCACACTGGTCCAATGCCGGTGACGTAAACCGCCAGCAACCGGTAGCGTCATAAGCGGAGTCTCCCTCCGATTTATTTCTGGAGTAGTTTTCCAAAACCCACACTAAAACAGCTCCGCGACCCATTCCGGGGTCTCGACCCACCAGTTGAGAATCACCGCTCCAAACGGCTGCGACTGTGTCTTGTCATGCACACACCTGTCTGTATTTTGACTCTGTGCACTTTGGCAGTAAATTGGTCATTCACTGTAAACAAATGCCCGTTTTCAATCTCCTTGGACTTTGGTTCTTTGGTGAGAACTCTCTGCGTGGGCTTCCCACAGGCTAAAGACTGCAACGCCCGCACCAACTCCCATCTGGGAATGTCTGTCTCGTTCTGGATCTCCTTAAAAAAACAAAACACACATTTCATTTCTACAATACAATACAATACATGCTGATTTATATAGCGCTTTCACAACAGCGGCAGCTGTAACAGCGCTTAACAAAACAGTTAACATAAAGTAAAATAATGAACACAACACAACATAAAACACGGACAGTCATGCAGTCCTAACCACTTTTCGCCTCATACGCTTTGTTGTTTAAAGCAGTTTATGGCTTGAAAGTCTTAGTTAGAGGTATGGGATGAAGCTTTAGATGCAACCAACCTCAAAAGTGCAGCATTCTCTGTGGTTGAAGAGCATGAGGATGGTCATCTGGAAGGTGGACACCTGCAGAATGGTCTTACGGGAGTTTAAGCCGCTCATTTGGGCACCTCCCAAGCTGGCTTCGGAACCATCATCCTGGATACGAGTTACAAAACCATTTTCATACCTCCTGCCAAGAAATGCCTGCCAACAACCTGCAAAGTTGCATTGGACGCTCACTTTTTTCAAAGCACCGTAGAAGGTAGCAATTAGGTCTGCCCCACCCATGTGATGCTGTAGCGTGAGCTGTCTCCCACTGTGTTTGGCGAGGTAAAACCTGTCAAAGAGAAGCCTCTCAAAAACAAGGACTAAGAGCTGGCAAATATGTCAGTTAAACAACTACTACCTCTTAAACACCTCAAAAGCGTGCTGAGGGGATAGGGGGATGGTGCATCTGGGCGTCGCGGACTGCGTTGGCCAGTAACGAGTTGTGAGGACTCGGACGGTCAGGTCCACGCCACATAAAGAAGCCTGAGACAGAAAGGGGCCAAAGGCATTTACACATTTTAAAGACAGTCACGATACAGACCGTACATTAGTCACAATCACATTGTATTAACTAAACATGTAACATTTACAGTCTCTGTAAAGTCAAAATAAACTTCTTAATTTGACTCCACAGGGGACGTTGCTAACAAACCTGACAAAATAAATAAAAATCAAGTCTTTAAAAAAATGAGGCTTCAAAATCAAACCAGTGTTTCTGCTATCTAACGGTGGGGATGCATCTGCTGAATGTGTGAAGCTACACCTCACTGAAAGAAGGGATGCTACTTGGTTTAGCATCTTTTTATCCGCCTGCACATGTTTGAAGCGAAGAAATATATCCAGTTAAAACCTTCCGGTGACTGATTATATTACCGGGTCGTTGCAGTCCTCATCACGCTGTGATGAGATGCTAGCAAACTGCTAGCTAATGAGACAACAGGCTTTTGGGCCTCCCATCAAACTCTTGAAAATATAGTCACAATCTGCTTAAATAATGTTTGTTCAGAGGGCACATAAAATACCACAAAATACAATACCAATTATTTTTGGATATGTTCTATGGTACAGATGCAACATATTTGAGCTAATGATAACAAAAGAAAACCATACATCCATTATCCTCACGAGGTTAGTTCTTCTATCGTTGAGGGAGTGTGTGGGTGGGGGACACCTAAGTCCATCACTGGGTGGAATTTTAGCCTCGCACCCGCCCCCCCCAAGAAAATTTAAAATGAAAAAACATCTGGAAAACTGAAAGTCAAAAACAGTACGCCTCCACAATTCAGTCTCACATAGTTCCCAGTCATTGCACATTTTCACCAATTTTCTTCAAATATGTATATTATGAGAAACATTTCTCTGAAATCACTTCACAGGGTCTTTTAACATCCTATTTTGACTTGGTACCTTAACTACTAAAGTTCAGTTTTAGCGTCTTACCGACGTGACGTGTATGTGTCGCCTGAACTCATCCATGGTAGCATTGGAGATGGTCATATCTCGAAACATTCCCTCCAGTTTCGAGGTGAACTGACAGCCACATTCCGTCTGCAAAGAGCCAAGACGATGAGCCGTACTACCGGACGAGTGACTTTCAGACAACCGACCTTGTCTTACTTTGAGCTTGGAGATCATGCTCTTCTCTAAATCGTCCGAGGCGCTCTTGTTGCTCAGCAGTCTCCGGCCCAGATGCTGCTTGTAGTACCTTTCAAACACATCCTTCTCTTGCAGAAACCTGAACAAAACCATGGTCTTGTCCAAAATCAACTCCACCTCCTGTTCCGTCAACTTAATAAGAATACCACAGAGGAAAATAATATAAGTGAGTTTCCTGGATGAAGGGATGTGCGCTGCTTTGATCGGCGTACCCCTCGAACTCCTTTCTTCAGCTTATCGTCGATAAAGTGTGATAGATACTCTGGCGAGCGTGAGTTGAGATTGAGGAAATACTCAAAGTCTCCTGCAATGGTTTGTTTGAAAAGTTTGTCATTGTTGAAAGACTCATGGAGGAAATGGTCAAACACCATCTTCAGGTTAAGCAGGTCCTGTTAAGGAGGCAACAGCACAACATATTTGAGTCCTATCATTTCCAACATTATAACGTAACACGGAAACACAAATCGAGGACACCGTATCGACTATATAGCACTTCACCAGCCTGACATCGACCTCCTTGGCAGGTGGACTAGAAGCCATGTCAGGCGAGTGGAGGTATTTTAAAGTAAACATAGTTCAACACTCAGATTGAAAATTATGCTCTGCAAAATGGATGATGAACTCTGCACGGGTGGCACCAGAGACGAGTTTCAACGGTGGCCCGTCCGGCAATCACAAAGGTTTCTCGGACCCCATCTCATCCTCTGTTGCACGTGCACCCGCCCACAAGCTCCCGCGGCTGCCTGGGTGATCCTCCCAGGAGCATATGCTCGTCCCAAATGATTATGTCATTAAAAAAAAAAAGGCATCTGTGCATCCCAAGATATTTCCCAGTAGTTCAGAATGTGGCGTTTGCTTCCCCAATCAGTATACCTGGATATAGTCGACGGGATTTTTGCCCTCTCCTTCTTCTGACACTAGAGCCCTGCCCTGCTCTCTCAAGTACGAGCTCATACAATCGCACATTGTTTTTAGGCCGTTGGGGACACGGCTGAACAGCTTGTACATGCACAAAAGGTCTGCGGGCAAAAGGAGAAAGATAACGATTGTCAAAATCCACATCAATAAATATATTTGCAAGGTTACTCTACCTTCTGTGATGTGATTCTGCAGCATGTGGACCATGCCGGAGTTCTCCATCTCCACTATGGTTTTCATGTGTTTTGTTATCAGCTCCCTTTCCACCACCTTGAGAATGGAATCCTCCGTCGACTTGTCCAAACAGTGATTGACGCGCTCTATCTCCTCGTGGATTCTGGCCTCCACCCTCTTAATGTAGATGCTGGTGCTGTTTTCAGCGAGGAACCTTTGGCTTTCCATCTAAGTGGGCCAATATGGGGGTGTTACGTTATATACACCGGCTACCCTCAAAATGAGACGGGCACCTGGAAGGGACTCACCTGGTAGAATTCAGCTGACATTTCTAAGAAGGGACGCTCAAAGTCTTCCTCGTATACAATCCTGCTGTTCAGGCCGAGAACCATCAGCATCTGGCAGGTGTTTCTGATGGATCCCCTGCAATTGACATGTTTCCAGTCAATAATAATAAGTACTCGAAAGGGACCATGTTTGGGAAAATTGAGTTTTGAGACGATTGTATACTCTCAACTCAACTTTATCGATACTTTGTAGAAATACAATGATATTCCCCACAGGAGTGACTCAACTGCGATCACGTTCAAGTCTAAAGCTAAGCAGAGCTACATTGAGTTTCGCTCGCTTCCAATACTGCTCATACTGGATTGCTGTGAAGTTAACGGGGGTTATTTGTGTTTGATTTGTGCCACGTGCACACAGCGCTGGTTATGAAGTGCTGGATTTCAGTGCGTTTTATGGGAGTCACTTTTACCCCGAGATCGGCTATCTACAGGCGATCCCAAATACTCCTCCATACCTGTCTACAACTTCTCCCCTCCTCTCTCGTTTAATCATGTCCAGTAGCGTCTGCCAAAGGTGCTTTTGAATGCAGCTGTCGTGGACCACCCGGTCTCTGAATTCGACGACGCTGAGGTTGTACACATTCTCCACGCTGTTTTGCTGAACATAAACTCGGTCCTGGAATCGCAGAGCAAATTCAATGAGCTGCAAATTCTGCTGTTGATGTTCACACCGTGCAGGGAACGTACATTACAACAGTGGTACTGCCGGCTTGAAAATTACCTTTATATTTTTTGTATTCAAGACATAGAATTGATGTTTGTTGTGTCAATAAGATGTTAATTTTAAAAGTTGCATTTTCTGCATGTATTGTGAAAGTATCAATAATACAGGGGAAAGGAGAGGAAATGTGAATATTTGCTTAGCACTTGGATTTATAGTGTGTTCCTAAAAGTTGCAGGCCACTGCGCTCCGAGTTGAAAAGTTAGGCTGCAGACCTGCCCTTTCGTCACGGTCAGAAACATCCCAAGTCATAGTTCATGAATGGCAAGACAATTATTGAGACCAAAACAAAACACTTCAAGGTTGGCCAAGCTCTAGTTACAAAAGAATACATCTTTTTGCCAAAGTACTAGAAGAATGAAAACATACTAATCAGATAAAAGCATCATAAAAACGCCACCACTGCTAAGAGTGTTGATGAGTGATATGGGAGGGCCACATATACACAACTACAAAAAACCTCCCTACCATGTACATGAGGATGTCTCTGATCATGATGGTGGCAGTTTGATGATCATTCCATTCTTGATTTAGGATTTGCAGAAATTTGTTATGTAGACATTTGAGGACATCCTGGCGTACCTGGAAAAGGGATGGAGTGTATTAATCAACAGCGGGTTTATGCGCAAATTGACAGGGGTGCATTTCTTTACTTTGTCGATGAGATGCTCTGTGACAACCTCTCTCAGGCCTGTGTAGAGCTTCTCCCCATGCTTGTGCAGAACCATGGTGTAGGCATTCCTGTACAGCTCCTCGAAGCTCAGCCCGCTGTTGTTTTTCCTCTGGATCTCCTGGATGGCATTCTTTAGCAGGGCCCAGATGTTCTCCACATATTTCTCATCCATTGTCATCTATAATGGATCAGTGAAAGGTACTGCTATCACACACGGTAAGGTAGACCATTGCTCAATGTGCTAGACCAGTTGTTTTGAATGCGCGTGCGTGTTTCGTTTCCACTAGAGGGTGCCACAGGACTTGATGAGGAAGCACAGCAGCTTCAGGCAAATGAAGAAAATGTTTAAGCGTGCTCAGGCAGGCACGTCCAGCTCCGGGCCTGTAGGGCGACTGTCCTGCCTGTTTTCCAGCTCTCCCGGCTGTAACACACCTGATTCAGATGATCAGCTCATCAGCCAGCTCTGAAGCAGCATCAGGTGTGTTGCTCTCGGGAGAGCTGGAAAACACGCAGGAGGACGGCCCTTGAGGACCGACTTTGTGGACACCCCTGTGCTAAGGTATGTTTAGCCATTTCCAAGGCGAACTGGACATTTTTTAATTCACTATAAATGAGAGGCCCTTGCGGCCAGTCCGCCATTTTGCACTTACAAATTCATCTTGTGGAGTTGTGGCTCGAACAAGTTGACAACTACTGTATCCACTGGATACGATATTGTATCTTTTGGTATCAATCCGATACCAAGTAAATAAAGGGCCAAACCCCGCCGATATTGATACTGCTTGATACTGATATTCATACTACCCCGCCCCACTCCATTTTTGGGGGGGGGAATAAGCAAAGTGCACAACATAATCAGCAGAAATTTGTTTTTCCTCCAGGTAGTGTCCAGAAACGACAACGGAAACATATATTTTTAAATCGCTTCATTACTCTTCTTTTCTGGATTTGTTCCCCCTTAAATAAAACAGATGTTCAAGATTATCACCCCACAACAAACATACAACATTTAAGTAAACAATTATTTTTCCAAATACAATGTGTGTTCAGGAAATTAAATACAAAAATAAAACATTTCTCCCAGAGTGCCTTTTTCCCTTCCCTTTCCCTGTTTGATACAATTTTCTAATGGATGTGTCTTGGTTCAGTCAAGATGGGTGTGTGGCTGACAAGGTCGGAAGTCATGGCACATACAAAAATGTCACCCAAAAGGTAATTATGTTTCATCAGGCATCTAGTCGAAGGGCATTTCATTGTTCTATTTGCTACAGGTTGCTGGAATACATAGATGAACATTCATACATTGTTTGTAGTAATTTTCAGACCAAGTGAATTTGAAAGTTTCCCCGCAGCACACGTGGTGATCTCTCACGGCACACTACATGCCCAATATTTTATTGTTGGCATACAATAGTGTAACAGTATCCCCCTAATGATTGACTGAGAGCTGGATGTTACATACTTACAGGGAAGGCGCGTATCCTCATTTTGGATTCTTTCTTGGTTTCTCCCTTGAGATTGGCCATGATTCTCATGGGCAGGTGACGCTCCCAAATAATAAGAGACCGCATGAGATGCGTTTGGGGGAGAGCTTTGTATAAGGACGCGCGCTGGCCGAATATTTTGCCTTTGCTACAAACGACAGTATGACGTCACAAGCTAGCGTTGTCGAAGAATAATTACGTAGCCGCTGCGCCTCTTTAGGAGTGGCGATCATTAAAAAAATGTCGCCTGTCGCTAGCCAACACGGAAAAATTGTTCTCGAGAAATACAGTTCATTAATTTCTCTCCCCGCCCCTCAAAATATGTTACACACAGACCCGACTTATTACACACTAGAAATTAATGACTCGCAAGATTCTAGATGACAATAGTATCAGGCGCCAGGAAAACCAAACCGTGGTGTCGCATGAGGCAAAATGAAGCGGAAAAAAACTACGAAAATCCGGTAAGCATTTTGTCCTACTACAAACTGTTAAAACTAAGAAGCCTGAGACATGAGACTATGAAATTGTGACCTCAAACTGCATTTAACGTGCACACAAAATTACAATTTGAAGAACACGAATTAGACACAACGTTCACACCAATGGGGCCAATGCATTTATGCCCTCGAAGTATTGGGCGAATAAAATACTAAATAGTTTGAATATGAAGTTAAATAAGCAATGGGGTAAACTTAGCGAAGTTGTTGTGAGCACTTTGGACTTTGACAGATTCAGCTGATCACATTTTGTGGACTTGGAGAAGGCGTTTGACCATGTCCCTCGGGGAGTTCTGTGGGGGGTGCTTCGTGGGTATGGGGTACCGAACCCCCTGATACGGGCTGTTCGGCCACTATACCATCGATTTCAGAGTTTGGTTCGCATTGCTGGCAGTAAGTCGGAATCGTTTCCAGTGAGGGTGGGACTGCGCCAAGGCTGCCCTTTGTCACGATTCTGTTCATAACTTTTATGGACAGAATTTCTAGGCGCAGCCGAAGCGTTGAGGGGGTCCGTTTTGGTGGCCTCAGTATTGCATCTCTGCTTTTTGCAGATGTGGTACTGTTGGCTCCTTCAAGCAGGGCTCTCCAACTCTCACTGGAGCGTTTCGCAGCAGAGTGTGAAGCGGTTGGGATGAGGATTAGCACCTCCAAATCTGAAACCATGGTCCTCAGTCGGAAAAGGGTGGAATGCCCTCTCCGGGTCGGGGAGGAGATCTTGCCCCAAGTGGAGGAGTTTAAGTATCTTGGGGTCTTGTTCACGAGTGAGGGCAGAAGGGAGCGAGAGATTGACAGGCGGATAGGTGCAGCATCTGCTGTGATGCGGACGTTGTATCGGTCTGTCGTGGTAAAGAAGGAGCTGAGTCAAAGGGCGAAGCTCTCAATTTACCGGTCGATCTATGTTCCAACCCTCATCTATGGTCTCGAGCTATGGGTCGTGACCGAAAGAACGAGATCCCGGATACAAGCGGCCGAAATGAGTTTTCTCCGCAGGGTGTCCGGGCTCTCCCTTAGAGATAAGGTGAGAAGCTCGGTCATCCAGGAGGGGCTCAAAGTAAAGCAGCTTCTCCTCCACATCGAGAGGAGCCAGAGGAGGTGGCTTGGGCATCTGATTCGGATGCCTCCTGAGCGCCTCCTTAATGAGGTGTTCCGGGCATGTCCCACCGGGAGGAGACCCCGAGGACGACCCAGGACACGTTGGAGAGACTGTGTCACCCAGCTGGCCTGGGAACGCTTCGGGATCCCCCGGGGAGAGCTAGAAGAAGTAGCTAGGGAGAGGGAAGTCTGGGCTTCCCTGCTTAAGCTGCTGCCCCCGCGGCCCGGCCCCGGATAAGCGGTAGAAGATGGATGGATGGATGGACATTTTCATTAAAAAAAAGTTGATTGTAACAGAGCTTTGAGGTGGAGTGGTTTCATTCATTCATTGCTAATAATTTTACCACCTGTAAAACACTTTGCCCTTGGCTCTTCCTGTTCATGTACAATTATCTTACACTTTAACCACCAATGCATCTTTCTCATCAATATTCCACCCATGCACTGCAAACCCTCTAAAGAGTTTATCTTCCCAGCTGTATGGTTTTTGTCTAAACTCGGTACTTGATCGATTAATTTTTAAAAACTAACTAAACAATGCAGTTGTTGCTGCTTAATGTCTGTGACTGGTGGGATTGCATTCCAAAGCATACTTTTAGTTTAATGTCATCCACCAAAGTCAGAGATAGGGCTGTTTTGAAATAATGGCCCATGGACCATCTATCAATATGACTGATGTTTGTCTGCTCCTCTGTATCCCATAATAATGTTGCAGTAGCAGTGTAGCTGGTTGCCTGTGCTGTTTTGAGCGGCGACATTTAGTTTCTTCTAAAGCCACATCATAGTGTGTTTGAGTGCTGATAGCAAGCAACGCCCTCAGCCACATAGAGAAACTTTTCTCAAAAGAGGCAGCCATGCAACATGTTCACAGATGTGCCAGAAGGCTCTGCAGAGTGTGAGATAATTCTGTATTTCTCAGCGTACGTGCATTGTCTCATCCTCTTCAATTGGGTGGCATGCAAATTACAGAGACCCCTGTTGATCACAGGGATGGATTTGGGACCCATCCACAAGAGTTACAGAAAGACCATATCAAACTTTACCTTTTTTTTTTTAAACCTGTCTCAGACTTAAAAATACATTTAAAATCACTAGAAAAACACTTCCTAAACATCCTCGTCTTGCTTCCCTGCATCTTTTGGCCTCAGTGCAGCATGTTGTGGCACAACTTGGTACAGCATTGAAGGCGCGCAACTTTAAATTTGGACTTTCTGAAGTTTAAAAACAACAACAACAAATAACTAACGCAGAAGAGTTAGTGTGTCTGAAATGTTTGATGAATGTTCCGCATGTGTCCGCAATGTAGCGGGGGCGTGAACAATGAACAGTGATATTGCGGCGGGGACAAACAACTGGCATTCTGTGTGCAGACAGAAGACGTGTCATTAGCATGATAGCGTAAGCAAAACAAACAATTTTTTCCCCTCTTTCATCACAAGCGATCGCAAAAGCTTAAATCAATACAGTACGTTGTTTTCGATTTCATCGATTCATTGCAAATAGACACCAGAGGGGCCAGGACAAAAACACTGCTCCCCTCAAAATCCGCACTTATCATTTCAGCCAAGTTGCTGTTGACCTGGCGCCGGCGGCACAAAACAGGACAAGTAATTTAATTTGCTTCTGCTGTCGACCTTGAAACGGGGGAATGTAGGCTATTGGAATCCCAATTGGGAGGAGGATTGTCACATACAATCTCCTCCGAGCATCTCAAGGAATACTTTTTGTCCTTAGTATGTCCGAGAGATAATATGATGCTACCAGTAATTTAATGTACTTTCTTTTATATTCCAAACCCAGGTAGATCATGTTCTCCATTAGCCGCCGTCGCGATCCGTATTCGCCCATCCCAACTTTTTAGGGCGAAGGTTTTTCAATGCCACAACTATGACACAGTATTTTAATCCCAGATTAAAATGATGATGGCCGTATTTAGAGGAGTGTGTGTGTGTGTGTGTGTGTGTGTGTGTGTGTGTGTGTGTGTGTGTGTGTGTGTGTGTGTTTTTATCTGGTACTAAGTAAATAAAACACTTGACAACCACAGGTTTATTGCAAGCCATGCACTAATTTGAAACCAATTAGATGACTTTCAAGATGGCTGGTAGTGTTACTTTGTCTTATTTACTGGCACTTTTTCCATCTGTTATCACTCGAGAATCGGGGTGAAATGTATGTACCAATGTCCTCGCCGCGCCATGTGACGTGGGCTGCTCAAAATTGCTGTCATAACTTCTTGCCCAGTGGACATGACATCTTTAATCACCCCCGGTGAAAACGTCTTGGGTTAGAACTCGATATTGGTCATAAAATCTAAATATAAGACCCCCCCGAACCCCCCTCCAAAGCGGAGCTGTTTCGCAGACTCAAAACGCACTCTCAGTGGTAATAATAAAAAGATTCCCGACTCCACAAGGGAGCCTCTGCTCTTCAAATTACAAGAGAAGTGCTTATAATGGCGTTTTGCGACTTAAAGGCTTACAGGGCTGTTTTAGTCGACTTTTTAACCTTGCGTTACTCGTCTTCATCACCCAGCGTGCTAGTGTTTCACATATAGACCGATAGGTTTTCCTGCTCCTCTTTAATAATATAGTCCCATCCCACAACCCTCATTATGACTCACTAATCATAGGCTCCACTCGATTCCCTTTTGGTCGCTATCTACTCTCTTGTTACAGCACTCCATAAAACCATATTTTGCCTCCCTTGGTCTTCCTTGAAGCAGAGAAATCCAGGAGAGAACAACTGGGGAGCTTTTGTTGACTTTTTTTTTTTTTTTTTTTCGCCACAGACGTGTGCTTGGTCCAGGGAGCTGTTATTTACGGCTCGGATCCTGTGGTTAGTTGAGGTAATGCAATAATATCAGGCACTCATTTTGCTGAGTTTTAGAATTACAGGGGCTATGTTGAGCTTGCTGGTTGCTAGGTTACCAAGTGGTCTGTCTGCTACCTCACTTATTTGATGTAGTTCCCGTTGGTTTGGCAATCCTCCGATGGGTCAAGATAACTTGATAGGATTTTGTTCACGTCACATCATTCTTTATTTTGTACTTTGTAAGGAAACGCTAAAAGTAGATTTGCTCCAAAAAAAATGATCAAATGTGCATATTAGCTGTTTTTTGATGCATCAGGTGTTGGAAGGAAACATTACAAAGTAGCTTCCATTATGTTTTTTTCCAGTCCATTGTATTAATTGCATGCCTACCATGTTTTTGGAAGGTAGGAGGAAGCGTGAGTACCCGGAAAAAAACCACGCAGGCATGAGGGGCAAACATGCAAACCCCAAACAGGAATGCCAGAGCCCCGCATTGAACCGCGGACCTCTAAACTGCGAGGTGAACGTACTAACCGGTTGCCGCTCACATATAAAAATATAGATCATGATTTTAGTTGTAAAAAGAAAAAAATACTTCAGCCCACAGCCTCTGGTTTAATTTTCACATGGGATTTTCAAGATGACATAATGTGACATGGCGTGGGAGCCTGTTTAAATGGGTTGTTTTAAGTATAGAGTCCATGATTATTCATTTCATCGCCGCTAATTATTGGGGCGCATGACTTCCAAATGCTAGTCTTTTGCTGGCAAAATCCTTGAATGAGTTGATAAAATGAATTGTAAGCTGAAAGGTTAATAGATAGGTCCTCTGTTTCAATTTGTTACATTGACACGGCTAACAGCGAGAGAATAATCACATTTGTGACCGTCGCCTCTTTCTCATCCACCACTCCTTAGCGTGGATCGCAACGCAGGCGTGCACTCGCTGATCACAGCGTCCTGGGAGCCCTAAAAGGAAAGGAGTCTCACTCGTGATTCCTGGCAGCCCAAAGAAGAGCGAAGACTAAATTAGGCATGGTTCCATTGACTTCCAATTCCCTGAGTCCCAGCATCCCTGCAGCACGGGAGAGGAGAGGCCGGCCGGGCGCTGCCTCTGGTGCCCTGCTTGGTAAGTCACATGAGATGACTTGCTTCACCGTTATGAGTAGAGAGGAACCTCATCCATCAATTCAGCATTTAAACATAAACAAGTAAATCAAATGATACACACACACACCACTAACCTGTGTCATGTAATCAAATCGTTAACCCACTAAACCAAACCGAATCATTCCACTGTAAAATGAACCGTCCCTGGATTTTGTGTGTTAGAATATAGTCAAGCACAGTCAAGCAAGAGGGTGAACTGTGCATTTTTTTTCTGGCACAACAAATTCAAAGAAGGTTAAGCAAAAAAAAAAGTGTCATGTCACAGGCGAGGGAGTGCCTGTTACATTTTGCAAAGCTTTCTGAAACCTGTTATAAAATTCTATACCAATTTGAATATGCTGTTGGAATTTTGTTAAACAAATCTATTTTTCAGCAGGAAGCCTACTTAAGCCCCTGTCACACCTTGACGATTTAGCCAGCGTATGCCGACGTAGGAAAAATTTGGCAAATACGCTGGCGTACGTCGAATAAGTTATGGGTAAGTTTTGTATACGTAACAGCACGCTGAAGCACGTTGGTATCGTCGAAGTCGTCGAGTCGTCGAGAAATTTTAAGCATGCTTAAAATTTCTCGTCAGTATATCAGCGTATGGCTATACGTCCCGTATCGCAGGCCATAAGTAATAGGTAAGTTATGCGATCGTTGCACACGTTCAAACACGTTAAGTGTAGGTTACTCATAAGTCCAAATACGTCGAGAATACCTACTAGCTGTTCTCAACATCCGTGCCTTTCGAACTGCAATACGCTGCTGCATGGCGTGCAGCAGCGTATTGCCGACGATCACGTGACGTAGTCTATAAAAGGCTGGCGCTCGACGTTTCAAATCATAACTGCACTAGACATTGCAGTACCAACATCTGTTTGGGGACTATCCCCCGCCCCGGTCTAGTTAAAATGGTATAACCCAAGAGGCAAGGTGCGGCTTGCCATCGTTACTGTGAGTTGCTATTCATGCTATTAAAGCAGCAATCAAACGCCATTATGACTTGTGTCATTAATAAACCAAACAACATCAGCGTCATGGCAAAGAAAAGTCTGGGAGCTCATCAAGGTCTCGCAGAGGCTCAGCCCATCACAGCCACTGCAGCCTTCGCCAACTACGTGCGTGACAGCCTGGTCAGCATGTCCAAGCGCCAAGTTCGAAGGCACGGATGTTGGAGAACAGCTAGTAGGTATTCTCGACGTATTTGGACTTATGAGTAACCTACACTTAACGTGTTTGAGCGTGTGCAACGATCGCATAACTTACCTATTACTTATGGCCTGCGTATACGGGGCGTATAGCCATCACGCTGACATATGTCGAGAAATTTTAAGCATGCTTAAAATTTCTCGACGATTCTCAACGCATGCCGGCGTATACCAGCGTGCTGTTACGTATACAAAACTTACCCATAACTTATTCGACGACGCCAGCGTATTTGCCAAATTTTCCTACGTCGGCATACGCTGGCTAAATCGTCAAGGTGTGACAGGGGCTTGAAACGTCGAGCGCCAGCCTTTTTTATAGACTACGTCACGTGATCGTCGGCAATACGCTGCTGCACGCTATGCATAAATTAGACTATCGTTGGGCATACGTTGTGTACGCCGGCAACACGCTAGGCATTCGTTGGAATAAGTTATCTATAAGTTATCGAAACGTTCTATATAATTTACTGATACGTTATGTATACGTCCAGCCCGTTATGAATGCGCTATGTATACGCCCAAAATTGAAAAAAAAAATCGATAATTCAGCGTATGCCAGCGTTTTAGGGAAAATCTGAACGTCGGCATACGCTGGCTGAATCGTCAAGGTGTGACAGGGCCTTTAGTTTCGCTTGGATAACATGTCGTTAGTTAACTCGTTTCTGCATGATTTCAAAATTTCCGGAGCACCCTGTAGTTCTATTTCCTTTTATAAAACAGCCGTGCCAAAGTGACCGCAAGAAAATATATGAACTGCATATTTTGCACAAATGGCTCAAATATCATTTGTTCGACCAAACATGCAACTTTTATGTTATGTTGCTGTCTTTCCAGTCCCCGTCCACCCCGCTCCCCCCCTTCCCATACTCGTCCCTTTTCTGCTCATTTGCTTTGCTGTCCAGCATGATTGACTGCGTCTCTTTCTGTGCACTAGCAGCCATAGACAGGTGCTGAGTGCTGCTGAGTGGCCGTGTGTGTGTTTGTGTGTGTGTGTGTGTGTGTGTGTGTGTGTGTGTGTGTGGGTGTGTGGGTGTGTGGGTGGGGGTGTGGGTGTGTGTGTGTGTGTGTGGGTGGGGGGGGGGGGTGGTAGGGGAGCTCCGGAGAACTCCAGAGGCCTGCATCGACATTCCTATGATACTTCCAGAGACACGGTCCTTGGGGGAGGAATAGGCGGAGGCCCTGACTGAAGACCAACTGAAAGGTGGTGAGTTGAAACCTGCCTGCGCCGTTGGTGTTATCACATCCCTTTTTTTTTTTTTTTTTTTTGTCTCTGAAAAGCCTTTATCTTTGCGCAGTGCAAGCGGCTCTCATTCTCTGCCACTTCCTCTCCCTACACGATCACTGGCTGCAAGAATGCAAACATATCTGTGAGCACAAAAGTATTGGGACGCCGAGCCCATTCACCTGAAGTTGTTTGCCAGTTTCACAGCCATAACAGCTAGGGGTGACTGAGATTTTTTAGGTCACTGATGTTGGACCTGAGTGAGGGCCTGGCTCATAATGACTGTGTGATCATTTATTGCCCTTGCTTTGTACATTTGTATCAGACAGGGGCTTCACGAGACTGATCCCACAAAGATGGAAGCTTTGTGCGAAATACTGTATCTTTATAAAGTAAAAACAACAAAAAAATAATCCTACCCACCATCTCCATTCTTTTGTCGACTTCAGGGCTGCATCTCAGTCCTTTGGCCACACATAAGTGTGCACTACAACCACAGTTGTGAAAGTGTAGGGGAAGAGGAAGTTCGAAAAAAAATGGATGCAGACAGAGCTGAATAAGGTGACCATATTTGGCATGAAATAATGCAAGCAGAAGATGCAAATGAGATAAAGGAGTGGTTGTCATGGAGACTTGATGTTGCGCAGTGATGGTTCGCTGTAAACCTGACCACACTTGCAGTATGGCCGTTGCTAAGCAGAAGGCGCTATTGTGAGTGAGCGAGAGGGGAGAGCGAGTAAAGTAGCAGACGGATGGGGGGAAGCGAAAATGTTCCTTCGTGGTGCCGCTCGTTGCGTCAGCATGACCTTTGCTTAAAGTGGTTGTGTTCGTCCAAGTAGCACTTCAGCGATAGACACGCGCAGGTAAGCTCACTGTAAACAATCTGCTCACCTTTGCTGATTTTTTTTTTCAATGTTTGTAATGGATCAGTTTTGTTTCTGTTATTTTTGTAGCTTGGCAAGGTTTACTTGTGAAGCGAAACTAAGTAGGCTTCCTGCTGAAAAATAGATTTGTTTAACAAAATTCCAACAGCATATTCAAATTGGTGTCGAATTTTATAACAGATTTCAGAAAGCTTCGCAAAATGTAACAGGCACTCCCTCGCCTGTGACATGACACTTTTTTTTTTTTTTTTGCTTAAACCTTCTTTGAATTTGTTGTGCCAGAAAAAAAAATGCACAGTTCACCTTCTTGCTTGACTGTGCTTGACTATATTCTAACACACAAAATCCAGGGACGGTTCATTTTACAGTGGAATGATTCGGTTTGGTTTAGTGGGTTAACGATTTGATTCCATGACACAGGTTAGTGGTGTGTGTGTGTATCATTTGATTTACTTGTGAAGCGCATAAACCAGTCCAATTGTCAAAGTATATGTAATTTTATTTATTTTTTTAGGTTAAGGTGGTTTGTTGTATATTTTCAATTGTGCAGTTGTATGTCACGCCGTATCTAGACAGAGAACCTGCTCGAAGCCCAAGTGAAAGGCCTCTTCGGAAAGGGTGTTTCTATGCGATTCCTCTTTTATCTGCAAGATAAGCTTCCAGCTTGTGTAGGGAGGCGCACACACAGACACGGCCATGCACGCACGCATTCTTTCCAGTGCCAGATGAGGATGAGGCAGCGTGCTATTTCCTCGCTCCGTATTTCAAACTTGACAGCTTGCTTGAATTACACCTGCCTCCCCTTCCCCTCCCTGTGCGGAAAATAAATTAAGAAAAAAATAAAACAAAATGCGAGAAAAGCGCTAAACCGGCTCTCCAAGGTGGATTTTCAGCAGCCGCCTATTTACAACTTGTCTCTTTACGTTTTCTTGTACGTTTTTACCAACGTCCCCCTGCATATTTACAGCCTAATTGTTTACGTAATTGTTAAAATGCCTCGCTCGGTCCAAATATAACATGTAACGCAATCAGGAAGTGACCCGGCCGGCGTTCTTTTCACTTTTTGATTCCGCTGTCGCCAAAATATATTCAAGTTAAATAGGTTAGCTTGATTGCTGCTCCCAGCTGTTGGCCTTTCTGCAGGCAGGCTGTGTGCTCCATTGCAGTCGTATCGCTGGGATGCTCGGTAATGGAAGCCTAATGTGTATTTGCGGGTTAGTGATAGATGAGCAGTCAGAGGTTGGCACACCAAAGCTTCAGGACATTTCCTCAGGAGAGTGAGAGTTCACATTTGCCAGCCAGTGGCATTTACAGGAAGATGGGAAATAGCCGAGCTCTGATATGATAGCGCAGTTTAAGGTGGGAAATTTGTTCGCGTCGGGGAAGGAGAGAAAGTGGAAAAATACGTTTTGACGGTAGTGAAAACGTTAGCCGTTTATTATCGTGCTGTCATTTAGCATTCAAACTGTTGAAAATTAACACCTTTGATGTATCCACTCGGTGGAAATCCCCTTCAACTCCGTTTTGTATTAACACACACACACACACACACACACACATACACGCTACTTCCTGTTTTCGGTTGGTTAGCGTTAACGTGCGTGAACTCATTGTTAAACCCCCATTTTTTTTTGTTTTTAATTCTCACTTTGTTTCGTGCGTCCGCAGAACCTTAGAGAGGAGTATTTATTCCACTTGCTTATAATTCTTGGTTTTTAAAGAAAAATTAATAGGCTGAATTTTCCTTGTAATTTGCAATTGACTGTAAGGGTAAGTGTATACACGTATTATGTATATCCATTAAAAAGACATTCTTTTATGATGTAAAATGTTTTTCCAATACTATTTTTAGTAAATTATATAATAATAAAAATAATGTATTATTATTATTATTATTTTCATTCTTTTTATTTTACACTACACTATTTACCATTATACTACTAGTAATAATAATTGTAGTAGTAGAGTTTTATCACTGAGTTTTTTAAAATAATGCATATACAGTGGTACCTCCGCTCACAAACGCTTTAGCTCACGAACTTTTCGCCTCACGAAAATTAATTTCGCAAGAATTTAGTCTCAGCTGACTAAGTAGTTTTCGGCGGACGAACCAAACCAAGCGGTCGAACAGCGCCCCTGTGGCGGCCGCGAGAAGCTGACGCACGCTCACGGCGTTCACTTTGTCACCCCCTTTCTTTGAATACGGACGTGGTTTGTGTTTGCTAGACATTTTGGACCATATTGAGTGTACTTTTGCTATTATGGGACTGAAAAAGACCCCGCCACAGGCTAGTGTTAAGCCTAAGAAGACATTAAAGAAAATTACGATCAAGTAGAAGAAGGAGATCATTGAAAAACACGAACGAGGTGTGCGTTTGTGTGACTTAGCGTCCCAGTACCAGTACGCTAACACGCAACAGGTGTCAATTAAGAGGTTTTTAATCAGCAAAAAGGATAAAGAGTCTCCTTCTAAGAAGCAAAGAAGAGAAGCCACACCGGAGGTTGAGTTACCTACAGTCCTTATGGAAGGTGACTCTCCTTCCAAACCGTAACTCCCTCCCTCCCTACCCCTCCCACTCCGTTCCATCAAGCCATCAACTACGATCACAAAGGTAAATAAAACGACTTTATTATACAGTACAGTTTATTTATTTAATTTCAATACAATAGCACATTTATTATACATAAAATAAGGTATATTTTTGTGTAGTTTTACGGCTTATTTAGTCGAAAATTATGTTTATGGGGACCTGGGAACGGATTATTCTCATTTTAATGGTTTCCTATGGGAAATAAATGTTCGGAAGACGAACTTTTCGGCTCACAAACCTTTTCTGGGAACCAATTAAGTTCGTGAGCCGAGGTACCACTGTATAATAATAATAATAGAATAAATAAATCATGAATTGCATTGAATTATTATTAATTGTGTAAATGTAATTTTCTATTTTGAAAACCAATAAGGTGCTTAAAATTGTAGAATTCAAAAAATGTCAATGGATCCCAGGAGTCGTTAACACCACAATGTTGTCAGGGAAGAAAACAGAATTAAACTTGGCTGTTCTTACCGGATGCAAGCCATTAACCAAAGAACTGGTTTCTATTGTACTGTACATGGATGGAGCAAATATCTTCCAAAAGGAAACCAGTCTTAAATAGCTAAACGAGCAACCCATCTGGCATCTGCAAACTTGGATCACACGTTCAATTGGACAAGGCTGTTGTTGTCACAAATGCAATTGCTCGTGGTTCTTGTGCAGGAGATGTGAATTAGAGAATTGAGCCAAAGTGATGGACAGATCAACTCGGGTGCTGTAAACACTCGATGATAATCATTTTAAATGATGGGAAAGAAGGCCCGAGAGGAAGCGAGCTGGCTCGTGCTCGGCTTCAGTAAAAAGGGGAAATTCCACATCAGTTCTTGGAGAGCCCAGATCTTTGGGGTTATTGTGATAGTTATCTCCACCACCTTGTCTTTGCCCAATCCGAATCACATAACTGTGTCTGTCTTGCCGTGGGTCAAACAAACCGTTGTCAGGGTATGCAGGGCACATTGCACCCGCGTGCTAGAAGTTGGTGTTGCAGCTGTGACTGCGGCTTGCAACACTGGGTTTAAGGCAGGGGTCTCAAACGGGCGGCCCGCGGGCCAACTGCGGCCCCCAGGATGATCATTTGCGGCCCCCCGTCTTAATATGAAAGATTAATATTAGTGCGGCCCGCAAGATTGATATGAATGACTTGTTGTGTGCGGAGCTGAATGAACCAATCACGGTGAGGTATTGACCCTATTCTGCCCCGCCCATTTTTTTAGAGGAAATAAAATCAGATGTGCTCTACTTCACTGGGGTACGTTGGCTCAGCAGGGGAAACGTATTGAAGAGATTTTTTTTGAGTTGAGAGCAGAAGTCTTTTTCAAATTATTTGATTGAATTCATTATTTTGTGTTAAAAATAAAGATATTTGAGAACATTGGAATGATTTATCAGCGCTTTTCTTGTGGAAATCCTGATGTGGCCCAGCCTCACCCAGACTCTGCCTCCAGTGGCCCCCGGATAAATTGAGTTTGAGACCCCTGGTTTAATGGCACGCTGCGTAAATTAGACGAGACTTATCGCAAGCTTTGTATTTAAGCTGTGCAGAATTGGAAACTCTTTCAGATTGCGAGGGAACGGGATGATGCATTCAAAGCTTTGGGGTGTTTCATCTGAAATATTCGAATGCACTTTCACTACGAGCATGTCTTGCACCTTCTTGGTTTTAGTTGAAATTTTCTTGTGCTTATCTAGAATCTTGATCGCTGCTAGGTCAGGTTTCATTCAATTTTTTAGTTCATCTGGTTCTCTAGTCATAAAATTTTGAAGCAACCGCTGACTTGGAGGTCACTGATGTTCACCGATTGTCCAAGGGAAATGTAAAGCAAGCATATTCCTTGTTTTTTGCATTTGCCTTCCTTTCCTTTCCTCTCTGGATTGACCTCATATTCCATTTGATGTGCTTCCACACTCTGCCCCCGTCTTCCTCTGCTTTTTTTTTCGGCCTCCTGTCACTAATCTTCCTGCATCCACTCATAGCCGTGTTTCCTCAAGTCTCAATTTACCCCCACCCCCTTCCCTATTTACTTCCGGGTCTGATAGCATATGTTGCTGTTGTGGAAGGGGGTGGGGGGGGGGGGCGTGGTCCGCCTGCAGCAAGGAATCGAAAGAGGATGAGGAGACTGCAGGGTCTGCGCGGCCTGTGCCGTCAGAGCTTCCGCCTTCTCCTAATAGCCGTCCTCTTCCACAGCTGTTGCTACTGAATTCCGCCACCCATACGCTTTCCTCGGGCGGCAGACAGAGCAGATCCAGGAGCTAGGGAGAAAAGTCGACCCAGTTCTCCTCTCGACACAGTTAGCTCGGCCACTTTAGGAGGCAGCGGTGGGGAGACACTGGCGTTAACAGCCAACGCTGCAACGTGCACAGTTGCAGACATACACTCCTCCTCTCTCCCCTCCCTCGCTCCCTCCCTCTCTCACTTTGGTGCTGGGCTCCGCGCAGCTCCTCCACTCATTCGTTGCTGATTCACCCGCTTGCCTGTCCTCTGCCAGTCGCTCTGCCGTGCTGTGCTCTGCCTGCCTGCCTGAGAATGGTCCAGCCGGTGCCTGGGGGTCTGCTGTCGCAGCCTGTCTGAACACACACACACAAAACACAAGAGTCGGTCGACACGCGGAAGCACTCACGCATTATCTGGAGAGCTATGTGAGAGGTAAGCGCTCGCTTCGTAACCCTCCTCCCGGCCTCGGTTGGTTTATCTCGATCTTTCCTCCTGTGGGTGCTGCAGTCTTGACTTTCCAAAGTGGGCGTCTGTGCATTGGAGCATAGGCGACGATATGGGGATCGGTGTCCTTAGTGGTTGCTGTGTGTATCCAATGTGTGTGCCAAAGGGTTATTGATGGCTGTTTGTTACAGTTTGTTTTATGGCTACTGGCACTGTCACACACACGCAGTAAGAAACATTCTTGCCTTCAAGCGGTGAGTCTCAATAGCCATTTCCCAAGGCTAGTTCACGAGAAGATTTTCGGACGCATGTACGGGGGGGCGTGCATATGTGCGGAGGGCCGATGTTGATCCAGGAAGCAAGGGAGATCAATAGATCACCCACTCGTCTCTCGTTGCTCCCGTCTGACTCAACACACTTTGGGGTTAGTCCTACAGAGGGTAACATTTGATTCCATTCTGCCTCTTCCCTCCATTGCTGTGTCAGCCCAAAAGGGGAAGCATGATTTTGCATGCGTGTGTGTGTCACAACGTGTGTGCGCACTGCAAACTACCGCCCCGCTGCATGTAAATTATATGTGACATGTGAAACTGCTACTACCTTATATGGTATGCACAGTATTTCAGTACAGTAGAATCTTGCCAAGCATTCCGGTTCGCGGGAGGAGAGTGTGCATGTATGAGAGGGTGACTCCGGGTGTGTGTGTGTGTGTGTGTGTGTGTGTGTGTGTGTGTGTGTGTGTGTGTGTGTGTGTGTGTGTGTGTGTGTGTGTGTGTGTGTGTGTGTGTGTGTGTGTGAGACTCGGTGAGTGTTTGCATGTGTCTAGTGGAGGGGGAGTTACCAAGGAGGGACAAAGTTGAGAAAAGGAAATGGGGGGCAAGACGGAGAAGGAAAACAAGCAAATGTACTTTTCAGGGAATGTGCTCCTCAATGTTTGAACTGAATTGTAAGTAAGTCATTCTGTTTAGTTTTTGTTTTCCAGTCATATGACATGACTTCACTTCGGAAATGCGTTCAATTTTCTTGTGTCCCGGCCGAGAAGGGTCGGGCCTTTTTTTTTCAAAGTTTCTGTAACTCTGAAATGGACCAAACCACATCAGCATGGGATTCTGCTTAAGTCATGATACGATGAGTGAATCTTGTGAGGCTTAAATAATTATCTCTGATTCTCCCCCGAACCACCTCCCTCCTTGCTCATTACCTCTGGCCTCCTCCCTCACATCTTTCCTGGCTTCCTCTTGGTGGTGTGTCTGTGGTTGAGGCAATGATGTGGAATGTTGTTGTTGTGACTTTGTGGGAGTCCGTAGGTAGCTCAGGCAGTGGCGCTCATGCGCGCACATTATCACAAGTATGTACACAAATGCGGCAAGAGATTTTTGGGAGATTGCATTGGCGTGCAGCAAGAAAATTGGACGGCTAACCCATTTTTAGTCAAGCAGAAACCTGAGATGTGTGCTGCTCTCACTGAATAGATCCCATGATATAGAGTATTAAAGCGGGATTGACAGCATTGGTGCTGACAGGTTAAGCCTTTATTACACGGGGGCTTTTCCCTGTGTTCTTACTGTGTTGTGACCACTTTTCAGCAATATGTGACGGCTTCGGTTGACTGGGAGACCCCTCACTCTCATGAAATTTCTCACCGAGCAGAAACAAATTGCTGATGACACGTCATCACACCATTATTTGCCTTCTTAACCTCTAATATTTATTTGTACTCTTTTCTTTTTCTTTTTTCCCCCCTCTCTCACATGACTAGCAATCAGACATGTTGACCAGTAATCCTCAGTCTAACTGTTTCCCCAGAGAACAGTCTGACTCATGCTGGTTCTGGAGAAAGAAACAAGTGGCTGTCGGGTTGTTTTGTGTTGTTGTGTCCAGAGGTGCTGAAGTCAAACGGACTCCGAACACGGCCATGCATAACCACGTGCAGCTTCAACAAAATAGCAGCACTCGCAATACTAAACTAACATTATGACGTTAGCCATGGCTGATACGTTGGTAGCGCACTTACCTGTAGCGGAGTGTTACTATAGCACTCAATCTTAGCAGTTTGAAGTTTTATTTGTTTTGAATGTACAGTCACATTTTGTTTTTTACTTGCTAACTCCCCCTTTAGTCACATACCCCGACGCTCTGAAAATCCCATTTTGTGCTACCCTTCTTGGTTTTTTTTTTTCCCCACACCGGGCCACTGCACATGTTTGTGTCTGCATTATGAGATGGCCAGGCAAGCACTCATCACACCTCATGAGCTTGGTTAAGCCCCCTGAAAATGATTAACTCAATGAAAGTCATACAGATAACGGTAGCAAGAAATAGCCCTACAACCGATTTAGAAGGTAAACACACCCATGAAAAAAAATGGACCCGTGGTAAATCATTACCGTATTATTTTATTGTTGTCCTCACACTCACACTCCTTTGAGATTTATTTTTAAATTGAACTTCATCTTGGTGTCCTTTTTTTATTTATTTATTTTTTTACATTACAAAACTCTGTAGTTCTATGATTTGTCATTCTTGGTATCTTTTGTTACATTTCACAAAAATTAGGGGTGTCCTAATCCATTCGATATCGCATATCGGTCTGATATCAAACAAAAAAAAAAAAAAAATCGGATTATAACGGTCTACATCCAAAATCTCCGATATTAGCACTAATATCCTCCTGCTCTTCTCTCAACTGCGTAGAATAAATGGATTCTGCTTTCTCATCCTTACTGGTGCTGACTTATGTTCTTTGTTTGAAAAGTATCACTTGAAGTTTCTTCGAACATTTCACACTAAACAATAATCATTCCTGCTGATATGGTATCGGACAGTACTCTAGGCTGCAATATTGTATCGGAAGTGAAAAGGTGCAATCGGGAAACCACAAGCCTCCTATTAAAAATAGTATAATATTTAATTATACAGTATATCAAACCACTCCCGAACTATGCCAGCCGATACTATGTAGAAATCATCCTGTGAGCTGCTGCTGATGTCTCAGCATGGTGACCCAGATTACATAAATGCGAGCCAATGAACTTCTCATTAAGCCATAAGGCTAGCCGTTGTTGTTAATATCACACACGAACATGCGAAAGTGCAATTTTGCACACAATCTTATATTCACGACAACTTAAGGATACACACCATTGGGACACAGTTGGTCAGTGTGTGTGCATGCTAAACAAGTGGCCTTATTGTCTCCAGAGGTTAATTTACGGAAAAATAAACGGGGCTTGTTTGTGCGCTCTTGACCGAAGCCAACCTCACCGTTCTATTTAATGCCTCAAGTTAAATGAAAAGTCATAAGGTGGCTATGGCTTCATTTTGAAAATGACAAGAAGGGTGGTGAATGTTGATAGCATACCCAACTATGGTGGCGATATTCAGGATAGCATGTTAAATAGTCACACAATCATCCCTGCTTTTCCCACATGCATCAAAATTAATGAGGGAATGCTAGGTGCGCAGCTAACTTGCTCTTAGCCCGCACCGGCAACAATGGCTGGCTGGCTAGCGTGGTAGCCACTAAGGCGTAGAAAAAAAAGTAGTGTGTTTCCAGTAACCCGACAGACCGAGAATTTCTACCTTGAAAAAAAACTTAACGGTCGGCATTTTTTTCAAACCTTCTACATTTTTGTGTAATAATAATAATAATAGTACATTTCATTTATAAGCGCCTTTCAAAATACTCAAGGACGCTTTACAATCAAAACAAGAACAATAAAACCACAGACAAAATAAATAATAAAAGGAAAGATGAATTTAGAGCGTTTACATTGGTGCAAACTCTCGCGATATTCACGTTGCGTCGTTTGCCCTGTCGTCTGTCAACAACATTGAATCATGGCGGCGGCCACGATCTCCAACAACAGTTTAAACCGCGTTTTGTGTGTTGCAGTCGCATGCTCGCACCATAATATTAAGAAAATAGCATCCACTGCTGTATCGAAAAGATTCAACTAACTATTTGACGACCACCACGGGCCGTCTATGACGCGGGACGCAGAGGTAACAAGATGGCTGTAACACCCAGCCGCTGGGTACCCAACTCTCTTGTCGCCGAGCGGGGGTTTCAATCAGTGGCGATTGCTCTCGGACTGCAAGGGAAGCTCGGCTTCCCCTAAAATGTCAAAGAATAAGTGATCAAATATATGAATGTAAATTTCATTGTGTCATTGACTAAATATGCGCTACAACGTGCTCAACTTTTGTTCCGAATCAGCTTCTTCTTACTGGTTATGACGCGACTCCCTTCTCATTCATCCCGCAGCTTCGCTGTGCTTTAAACTGTAGTGAGTTCAGGGTAGGTTGTCCCAATGCGTTGAACGGAGACGAGTCATTGGATACAAGCTGGTTTTTGTCCCGCCCACGTACGCTCGTCGTCTCTGGGACTGGATGGCAGTGGGAGGTTACCGGACGCCAGGCTTTTCTGCATCAGATTGGATGATCTGCCTGAGCCTGTGTGCCAGTTCGATTGACATTGAAATGAGCCAGTCACCGAGCTTTTAGTGTAGACGTCCGTCGCGAGCAATTTTTCAACTCGCATTCTGTTCCGAGTTGAGCTGGAGACTTCTCCTAATCATTTTAGCGACACTCTTTGTTGTAAACAAACTACTAGCGACAAATTAATCTTTTATTTCTGGTGGGTTTTATTGTACTTCCTATAGTTGTAGGACACTAAGTACCGGGAAAAGACGCCTTGTTGGTATGACAGGGTCACAGATCATTTTCTTGAAAAGGAACGGAGCTAGAGTAGAATTCACGTATAATAATAATAATAATAATAATACATTTTATTTATAAGCGCCTTTCAAGACACCCAAGGACACTTTACAATAACAAAAAACACAAAACAATACAAAACAATACGGGTTGAGCAGCGGCAGCCAAACGCGCCAGCGTTCACTCAACCCGGAAGTCAGAAAGAAACCACGAGGGAGGGAGAGGGGGAGAAAAAAAAACCACGCTCGAACTATCCTCATTTTGAGGATAATTTGAGTTAGGCAAAAAAAAAACTCCTGCACAAGCATATGACAGTTACAACAGGTCACAAGACATAAACAATGAAGACGGTGATACAAGGGAGTGTATAAAGGAGGGGGTGATGGTGGGGACTAGCTTCCATGCATATTTTCATCAGGGAAGGTCGAGATAGCAGATGTTGTTTTGGTAGCAGGCTGCCCAAGAATTTAAGACAGCCTTGAGTCCGTGGCTTATGTCTCTTCAGTGGCGTCGATCAGCCAAATCCGTGATTTCTGTCAATATTTGAGCACGGATTCCAGTTTCTCCAAGTTCTTGACCATCTTGCAGAGACGCTCCAAACCGCAACAGTTTTTGGTTGAGCACAGTCTGAGTCTGAGTGTTGGACATCCGCACTTTGCCATCCTTAGACCGGCAGCCTCTTCACTTCCAATCGAGCTGCTCCGTCGGTTGAATTTTTCGATAGATCAGGAAACTGCTAGCGCCAAACAGCAGCATACCTGTTATCGGAAGGCCGATAATGTAGATGTCATCCACATCCTCAACGGACAGTGTTGACAGGCACACCATTCTCCGCTTCCTCCAAGGATCTAGGTGTACCCAGCAGCAAAAGTCCCCGAGGGGCAAGTAGGCTCCCCACTGCCTGCTCATCTCGTCGAGAAAATTTTGTCGATGGCATCGAGAGACCAGCCAACCAATTCCATGTTTGTTTTTAGGATGAAAATACGACAGGAGGCTAGGAAAGTTAGACAAAAGACAGCACATGGACTAAGTGGCGAGCAGGGAAGGGTGGGGGTGGGGGTGGGGGACAGGAGCAGAAAGCAAAAGCGTCCGCCTTCGTCGAGAGCCAAGCAAGAAAAAAAAAGTATAAATAAACGGACACATTTTATGATGTCGACCAAAATTGAGCTTCCCCTCTTTGACAGACGAGCATCCGGCACTGGTTTCAATGTCTCCTTGTTTTATGTTTTATGGTTATTTTGTTTACGTTTTTGATGGGGGAGGGAGGGAGAAAAAAAAGATTAAAAAAAAAAAAACTTTGTCCGACCTACCGACCCTATGCTAAAATTCATGTTACCGGAAACACACTACTTGTTTTTCTACGCCTAATCATCCACTTCATTTTAGCAAATAAGATTCACTTGTGGCAAGTATCGCTATTATGGGAGGAGGACGAGGAGTATGTGACAGGAGAAGACAGAGAAGCTATGCTAACTGCTAAAATCATATAAAATGTAGGTTAAACGCCAGAAGAATATGTGCTACGGTTGGTGGTATGTACAATATTTATAATATCACCAATGGCATTTTTGTTTGCACTACAGAGTGCTATGTTTCAATTTTGACGATTGAATTCTGCATGTTAATTGTTGTCAAAATTGCTAATCTTTAAAACTCAATTAGATCATTCAGCAATACTTCCATTATATTTTTTACACACCATGTTGAGACTTTTTCCACATTTATACAGCAAAAATCTATGATGTGGGTTCCGCTAAGACATTAAATTTGTATGGCCAGCTCTCAATGTCTTTCTCCGTCGGTGTGTGGAACCCCCAAGAGACAGAGTGGTAAACATATATGTAAAGGTCAGAGAGGGCGTTATTGACATGCTATGATATTCCGAGTAGCTGCAGCAGCAGCATGATGGAGCCCTGCGGTGTTGCGTTTCCTCCTGACGTCCTCCACTTTGATGACCTATCTCAGCACACTGTCACCTTGCCTCCACTTCTATCAGTATGCTGAAATCTAGTAGCAGCAAACAAAAGGAAACCTTCTCCCCTGCAGTCACAAGTTGAAAATAGAAGTGCTGGCTGGAAGCTATCATTTTGCACATTCTGTTTGCAGCAATACGAGCACGATATGTGGATTTTGCAGAATGCCGCATAAACTTCAACTCGACTTGAGCTATAAGTGTCACTTGACTAATAGTGAATCGCCTCATGTGCTCTTTCAGGAAGGCCTATCATAACTGTGAACCGCACCCTCTCTTGTTTTCTCATCGGTACTCGAGCAGTTAGTCATACTGACAACTCCGAGACCTGCCTGTCTTTAAACATTAGTTTTATTGTGCCTGCATTTCTGTCTGTGCTTGTCGTCTGTGCCCCATCGTCAGTATAAAGCAGGTTTCTTGCATCGACCAGTTTACCGACACTACCAAAGGGCACCCCCTTCCGCAAAGTTGCTTTTGTGACTCATTGGCAAAGTGAAGCAAGAGAAAGACATGCTCGCCTGCTGTTCATGTCAGAAACCGTCCACGATCTGATGTTGCACGCACTTTTTCTTGTCCTTGTCTTGCAATGTTTCTCCAATGTGCTCTAAGGGCTCAGTGGAAGCTCTCTCGACATCTTGCCTCCTTCCAACGCGGTTGACCTTGCACCATGTTAAGACCTTGGACACGAACAGAGGCTGTATTGGTATGCCATTATCCATAGAGTGAGTGCCCTTGGGGAAGGATAAGAATGATATGAATTATTGGAAAAAGTAGATCTTCAAGACCGAGAGAGGCTTGAGACGATTCAAATGAATGTACAAAAAGGGCTTGGCCTCCTGGTAAAATATGTAGCAATCAATAAGGGAAGGATATCCATGTTCAGACATGATGGGTCATATCGAGGGCTCATTATGAGGATTACTTCACGGCGCTGAAGCCTCGCTGCCTTGCATAGAAATAGCAAAGTAGAAAAACTTGAGGGGGTTTGACAGCTTTTCACATAAGAAGCTATTGCCGTGTTTATTTGACTGAAGCAAGCCCACAGCACCATCGGTGTGAACAATGTAAGTGATGGCTCCACACCACCCCATTAGCTGTTGTTCAGCTGTAGATGTTTGAGCGTGTTTATCTAAATTCATTCTAATTGCAAAGTGTATTTGTGTATTGTACGTGTTTGAATGTTTAGCCGAGACAATACCCCGAGCTGCAGTCAAGCAGACAATGTTGTTAGCTGTCACGACAGCTCGATTTTCACTGAGCAGCACAGTTCCATTTGTTATGGTGTCTATTTTACGTGCCATGTTACTGGTATGTCCGGAATCAGATGATTTTAACATACGAGGTCAGTGCTTTTTATTACGTTGCAAAAGAGTGGACATGCACTTGGATGCTCCTTCTACTTTAACTGAACTTTACCACAAAAGTGGCTTCATATCCGAAAACTATTTACTCCAAATAATGCGTCATTCTTCGTCTATCTATGACAGCGAGTTACAATGACTGGCAAAATGCTCTTCCACTAGATAGCAGAAGGTACAAGCTACTAGTTGCCATTCATACAACGGATTATCAAATATAGTACATTGCGTCTTGATTTAATATAGCACTTTCACAGCTAGCTTAATTGTGCTCAAATGAAAAGGCACATTTTGGAGTACGTTGAGACAAGATCATTTTTTCTCTGAATATGAACGGTAGTTCTGCGTGATTGTGTGCCGTGAGATTTTTCTTCTGTAAAAATATGTGCCTTGCTCAGTAAAAGTTGGGAAACATTGCTTTTGGTTGTACAATTTTTATTTGTACATATACGTAGTGCGCATTGGGTGCAGTGCAGTGTTTGTATTAAGATAGCACTCGCAATTCAAAGGTCATCCAGAGCGACGAGGTTTACTTTTGCTATCAAGGTGCCGTGCAATGACAAAAGAAGGCCGCAACGTCACTCTCCCTTTCATTTGAAAGACATCTAACCATGATGCTTGGTCATCATTACCTGGGCTGCCCTGGTGCAGAGCTCTGTTACAGCACATTGCAGTGCTGCAGTGCTGTAACATTCACAGTTCCTGTTCAAGTGCACACGCTGTTACTGGGAAAAATGATTTCTCTAAACAGGGTGTGGTGACTTAACCCTCTCCTTTGATAAGAGCAGAATCATCCCTCGGGAGCCTAACCATTCAAATTCCACTCGTGGTTTCACCAGAACTAGAAAGTAATTTGCAAAAACACACACACACACACACACACACACACACACACACATTCCTTCTTGCACGTTATGATGAGCGAACCCTAAACATGTTTAAAAACTCATTTGTGTGATATTTGATGACAGAACATTGCCCTATGTTAGAATGCGTACAAGAAAACCGAGTGATTAGTTTTGACTCTTTTTCACTCTGGCAGCAGGCGGGTCAGCCTTCGCTGGGCTCCGCCTCTTCTCACCTGGCGCTCAGCCCAGAATGTTGCTGCAACTCTCCTCGCTCCCATTGGCCCACATGCTCACGGAACTTCGCAAGGAGGGAAATGACTAACCTCTTCCCCCTTGTGCCCTGCCTCTACTTCCCCTTTTCTTTCACTCTCTTCCCTTCTTTCATCTTCAGACATATTTGCAATGGCCAGCTTTGCTGCACTCCACTGTAAGTGACACTGGATTTTTCATCTCATTTCATTGCGTCGACGTGGTGGAAAGTTTTGAATGGCTGCTTTGTACGCGCCAGTGCGTTGAGTGTGTGCGTGTGTTTGTGTGCGCCGTGGCGTGATGAGTGTGTGCACACCATGTGTGTTTAGAGCGGTGGGCGGGTGAACGTTGTATTTGTCTAGCTGACAACCGACGCATTTCTGACATTTTTACACATTCTTGATTCCCACAGCTTGCATACTTTTGTCGGACCTTGACGTAAAACAAAAGATCACAACCTGATCCCAAAGAGTGACCCCCCCCCCGCCCCATTTAAAAAAAAAATTACAAATTATATCATCTCATTTTTCTCTCTCTTCTCTCTCTCTCTCTCTCTCTCTCTCAGAGGAAGTGCCTTTGCTGATGTGTGCTGCAGCTTTGACCTGCTTCTACCGCTGAAGCTCTATCTTCTCCCCGCCCCTCCCGCCTCGCTCGCTTGCTGCCATAGCGCAAGGAAAAGTGGCCGCGCCCTCCTCTGACTGCGCTCCGACCCGTTCGTCCATCCGCCATCACCGCCATCCACCCCTCCCAGTGGGCCGCAGCCTCCACTAAGCCTCATCTTGACAGCCCAGCAGCCCGATTCGCCACAAGGCCCACACAGAGCATCACACACCTTGCCTTTACTTACCTTCGCCTTGGACCCTTTAAGCCTCCACACAGTCCTCAGTGTCCTTAATCCCCATACCCCAAAGCAGACTACACCCCAGACTATCACCTTTGTTGCCTGCTTCACTGCATCTTAACCAGAGGGCTTTCTCTCCTATGCCACTTTGGCTCATGAATGCACCAGACAAGAAGAATCAGTGAGTAATAAGAGTGAATATTCAGGCGGGCTGCCTCCTGGATAAAACCAATTTACTCGATCGAGAAGATGGCGCAATAGCATTCACGGCCTTACTTCGTCCTGCAACATTTCACCCTGGACTCTTCGGAAACTTTTTTCTTTTAAAAAACAACATCATCTCAACCTCGCAGGCAATATCAGCATAAAAATACAAACAAAAAGCGAAATCGTGGATTAAAACCCAAACGGTACGCTTTGATCAAGGCTCGCCGAACCCATCTCAGCTGGGAATTGATTTTTTTGGGTGCCAGCACGTTGCCATGGCGATGAACATAGCACAGATTCGTGACACAAAGTGGCTGACGCTTGAGGTATGCAGGGAGTTTCAGAGAGGCACGTGCTCCCGCTCGGACCAGGAGTGCAAGTTCGCTCATCCGGCGAAGAGCTGCCAGGTGGAAAACGGACGGGTCATTGCTTGCTTCGACTCACTCAAGGTAAGAAACCGAAAGAGGAGCGGGTTGGCGGTGAGCTTTCAAAGAGCCAGACGTGCATGATAAAGGCCATTGATAAGATACTGAGCACATGCTGTGTGGCAGACATCAAGTCACAAGGTACAAATAGCAGTCTTTTACAGTCAGCGGAGTGCGCACCATCTGGCCCCAGCATGTGTTCTTCCTCGTTCCACCCATTTCTGGTCAGGTGATGGGAACATGTGATTAAAAACCCAGAGAGGTGGGGGAGAAGAGATCTTGCTCGACCGATTCAGTCAGTCGCTTTGGAGTGTGAGTACACTGTAAACACTGTTGCGTGTATGTCGAGCATCAACACACACGGACCTCTGCTGGGTGGAAACTTATTTTTAAAAAAAAAGATTGTCACCAACTTCGATGCACTTCGCTTCATGGGTGCACAACTAGAGCGAAGTGAGGCGATGGTGTCATTATGTTGCACAAAAAACACATCCTGTGCCCTTAGGCAGTTAGAAGGAGCTTGTTTGTGGAAAAAAATCGTATACCACCATATATGCATTTCCTTTTCAGGCAAAGGAAAAAAAATCACATTTGCTTTTTATCTTTCAGACAAATATTATCAGGGCTCCAGTCTCAAAACATGGACGAGCCTCACCTGTAACTTTTGACCCATTCATACATTTTCTGAGCTCGCGTCCTTCCTTGCAGACGGTGGTGATTCATGGTCACTGGCAGGATGTAATGATGACAGTCCATTTGGAAAGGAGACAGTGTTTACGGCTAGATAGGTTCAGAGCGATATCGCCGGACATGCGCTGAACTCTTCCCGTATTACGTCGGGTGTTCTTGTGAATCAAAATTATAAACTAGCTAAAAGAAGTCAGGTGACGCTAGGCTGGGTGATTTCTTCATGGAAAAGGATACAATTAATGGGGACTGCATGAACTACGTAAAGCTTATTCGGCTAGCGGGTGAGCTGGTCACACAGGCAGGGTACACCTTGGACTGGTTGCAGGCCAATCAGATTTGATCTAATAAGGACAAATGTCACGTTGCACACGAAGCAGGAAAAAGGACTGCTTCATACGCAACAGAGCAAACGTGAATAAGTGGATCCCCGAAGTAGCAGACACTGATCAGGCTTTTGTCACAAAATATTTATTATAAACACAAAACTCCGCCTAATAAAAAACAGAAAACGCTGGTAAAAACGAGAACCAGGAAATAATGTAACGTGAAAAACAAAGCGCTAGCAAAAAACGGCAAGGAAAGGATAAGACAATTTCTACTTCAAGTACGCTTCTGAATAACCCCACAATGGATGACGATAAAGTCGCAAAACAACGATCGTATTTCAATAATGTTTCCGAACATGGGCAATAGCAGTGGCACGGCATGCAATACTCCGGCAATGAGTAGACAACCGGAGTGCCTAGATAAAGCAGGTGTATCCATCCATCCATCCATTATCCGAACCGCTTGATCCTCACTAGGGTCGCGGGGGGTGCTGGAGCCTATCCCAGCTGTCTTCGGGCAGTAGGCGGGGGACACCCTGAATTGGTTGCCAGCCAATCGCAGGGCACACAGAGACGAACAACCATCCACGCTCACATTCACACCTAGGGACAATTTGGAGTGTTCAATCGGCCTGCCATGCATGTTTTGGAATATGGGAGGAAACCGAGTGCCGGAGAAAACCCACGCAGGCCCGGGGAGAACATGCAAACTCCACACAGGGAGGCCGGAGCTGGAATTGAACCCGGTATCTCAGCACTGTGAAGTCAACGTGCTAACCACTGGACTACCGGGCCGCTAAAGCAGGTGTAATCACTGACAAATAGGCAGCAGGTGTGTAGGCAGAAGACATGAACGCCTGCCACCTGCTGCCCATTACAGAACATGACAACAAAATAGTTTGAATTAATAGTACAGTGAAACTCCTCTAGAACGAAACCTACATGGGTGAAAATACCCCCTTATGTGAAAAAATCTTCATGCATTAACACAATTCCCATTCTCCTGCCCCCCATACGACGAAACCCCCTGTTGCGTTATACGAAATCATTTTCGCTGCTCCAGCCTCGCGAAGACATTCACTACAACCAAGTCTTATCCAACAGCGACCTCTACTGGTTCATTTGGAAACGGCAACAGCAGCCACCACACTGGTTTACATAAGGGCCGTTCACACGGGCAGATTTATTTCGGACCTACTCCGAAACTGCTCCCCTCGAGCGTTCATACGTGCAACTTTGTTCTAGCGTAGTGCCCGAAAACAGCTTGTTTCGGATCAAATTCAAACCACCTCAGGAGGTGGTTTAAAAATTTGCTCCGGAACAAATGCTCGTTTGCGAAGCAGTACCGATGCAAATGTGCACGTATGAACGCAACTGGATTAAATTTGCTCCAGAGCAAATGCTCGCTTGCGGGGGAGTGGCCTCGCTACGCGTCAGAGGAGTCCATCCGGGTACTTGCCAACATGCATCCTGCGTATTTTGCGCTTCAAAACATGGCGGGTCTTTTCTCTCTCTCCTGCGGCGTCTGATTATCGACCACATCGTTGATTTCTCCGGAGAAGAAGCCATTTTGTCACAAAGAAGGAGGGGAAATGGTACTTCCTTTTCCCCGCCTTCTTCTTTCTTTACGCATGCGCATGTTTTACTTCCGCATTCCTGTCGTTTTGTTCCGCAACAGGAACTGCCCGTGTGAAAGCAAGTGGAGCTGCATCGATGCTGCTCTCGTGCTGTTACGCTCAGCGGCTTTGTTCGTGTGAACGCTCCACAAAATTTGTTCCGGTGCAAAATTATATCGCAACAAAATACTCCGGTGCAGCGCCGAAATAAATCTGCCCGTGTGAACAGGGCTATAGTGAACAATGTTTATTTTGGTCACAGCTGCGAGTTTCCTGGACTCAACATACTCATAGCTGCTCTGCCATTGGCTTACCGAGCATCATCCTGGCCTCCGATTGGCCTAGAGGGACCTCGCTGTCTATGTGTGTACATACTGAAGCTAGATCCGTAGCATCCGATTAGCTGCTAATGCTAAATTGCTTATGGCTCGACGGACATTGAAATAAACAAACGTTTCCTCGAATGCTTTACTTGTTATCATGCTAAAAACAGCCACGGGACGCTACGGGACGCTTCGTAGTCCTCGATGGCCACAGTTAGCTCTCGAAGGCTAAAAACCTTACGCTAACTGGAGCGCTACTCTATTAGCGTAAGGTTTTTAGCCTTCGAGAGCTAACTCTGGCCATCGAGGACTACGAAGCGTCCCGTGGCTGGCTTAAAAGTTCATTGCATGACATCAGCTGAGCAACGCTGTCTTGGGTGGCGATCAAGGGGAGGTCGAGGTAGAGATGGTGAGATGGTGGAAAGAAAAGCCACCGGGTCCAGAAATATTTGTTATTGTTAGATTCAGACAAGCGTGGACGTTATAATGTTAAAATGGGTACAAAACGGACCTTTGGATGTCAAGCAGCTAAGACAAGAAGAGCTCTGATGCTGGAAGAGAGGGTAAAAGTGATCAAAATGAAAGACAGGGCAAGCAAAATAAAAGACATCATCCAAGAAATTGATGTAAGTGAAAGTGAATGCTGATTGTAAATTTCCTAATTTCTTTCCCTTTTTTTCTTTCTACACTGATAATATGAAGTGTCAAATAAGTGTGTGCTCATACTTAGCACTATTGGAATAAAAATAGAGTACACATACATTTGTGTGTGCGTGTACACATCCGTTTGTGTGTGTGGGTGTGTGTGTGTGCTTACATCTGAGATCAAATTTGCTACAGTGAAAAACCCCCTGTTGTGAAAAATGTCTTGCTGCAAACATGATTTCGTTGTAGAGGAGTTTCACTGTACATGTATTGTATACAAGTATGCTGTTGGCGCGCTGAAAATAAAATATACTCATACGTCACAGAATTGTTGCAGGATGATGGACGTCAGTGCTGCTTTGTCTTTAACGCTACCCCAGGAAATTTTACAACAACACTGCTGGGTTCATTGTTTGGTCTTAAAAAAAAAAAAAAAAGCATGTGGAAAGCCTATCTGAGATAAGCCCAGGCAGGGCTAGCAGTGAGCTAGCATTTTGATCATAGTCATGACAAAGCTGTCAAAAATGAAGAAAAAAATATGTCCTTAAGATTTCAAGAAAAAAATGTCTTTCATGAATGGTAATTTTTGGCAAAATAAAATCCGTTGTGCATGTAAGACTTAAATAGATGATCATTTTGACCACTTCAAGGAAGTGCCACGGAAGCCAGTAAAAATGACCTTGGACAGGACAGCAGCAACGTGCAGTCTCTCGATACGTGAACACGTGTTTAAATTGTTATTCTTGCGGACAGAATCGGCTACTGACCAGAAATGCGTAAGTGGCAGACATACAGGGGTTGTTTGAGTGAACCAAGCGGCCTGTTATGGGACTCCGACGTGGATTGAATTAACACTAGTTTTTTTTAGGGGGCGGGGGGCTTGTAATGAAGCGCAGCAAATCTTAAAAAAACAAACAAAAAAAACCTCACATTGCAAACAGGACAGAATATGTGTGACTGTATTTGTTTGCTGCAGGTTTACACTTGAGTTGATAACCTAAAACCGTCAGTACTGTACCCACATTCCTGGCGAACATTTCTTCATGTCGCTTGTCGCCCCCATTATGCCATGGTCTGACCCCGCCCCTTTCACTGTCCTGCAGCCTCTTCGATATGCATGTGCTCACTCTCACTGCATGTGAGTGAGGATCGACCTTCTTCTGGAGAGTGTATAATTAGAACAGGTCTCACATGATCTTCAGTGCATAGCTGAATAGGTCACACCCAAACCCAGTCATTTCACCAACAGTCTGAATCGCTGGCCTCTTTTTTTTTTTCCACGCTACACATACTTTACTGTCCAGTTGGGAATTTGGGAACGGAGTTTGTACCAGACTAGACAGAAGATAAACTGCATTTATTTTATTTTTTATATGTCATTAACTAGATAGCTCCCTCACAAAAAAAAAAAAATCCACTATGTTCAAATCGGCTTCGCCGTGTGTGCAAATTATCCAGCATACTGCTCTCCCTGCTGTGTGAGTATCTGTTTGGTGCAGCGCAGGCAGCTCAGTGACATGGAAGAGGTGTAAATATTTGGAGAAGGATAATGGCTGGCTGGACCCCCTCATTTTAAAGTTGGCTTGTAACTTTTTAATGATTAACTCCTGAGCGAAAGGTTAAGTGCCACCCTTGCTAATAGTCACACTTGGAACACTCACAGTGAGGCTCCTTGCAATGGGCATGGGGGTGGAATTAGTCGAACGCATCAGACAGAATGAATGTTTAGATACTAATAGACTGGTTTCGATGTTATACTTCACAGGTTAATCTTTTTTGCTGCACTTGCATGAGAAAATGTTTCAATAGGACTTCCATGCTCAAACACCAGCCAATGTCACAACTTGACTTTCCACAGATCTAATCGGCTATATCAGATCGGCCAGTATTTTGCATTTATTCATTCATTCATCTTCAGAACCGCTTGATCCTCACTAGGGTCGCGGGGGGTGCTGGAGCCTATCCCAGCTGTCTCCGGGCAGTAGGCGGGGGACACCCTGAATCGGTTGCCAGCCAATCGCAGGGCACACAGAGACGAACAACCATTCACGCTCACACTCACACCTAGGGACAATTTAGAATGCACAATCAGCCTACCATGCATGTCTTTGGAATGTGGGAGGAAACCGGAGCACCCGGAGAAAACCCACGCAGGCCCGGGGAGAACATTATTTTGCATTTATTGCACACAAATTTTGTGATCAGCTATAATGTCTTAATTTGCCGACACTGATCGAATCAAAGATTTAAGACATTACAGGAGCAGTTTATCTATGGCAGGCCTGTCAGTTTGTAATTGATGTATTAACTTTGTTTTGCTGCATTCTTTTGGTTGATCAGCTTTCAAGATTCCACTATTTTCACACCCAAAAAAGTATGCAAACGCTTCAGAATTATCAAGATAAAAAAAAAATTTCATCTGTTCTTATACTGATCGTGACAATAGATCATTATATGTTTTAATAATTTTGCTGAACACAAAAGTATGTGAACCCCTTGGCTATGGACTTTTCCAACAGCTAATTGGAGTCAGGAGTCAGTGAACATTTAGTCCAATTAATACGACAAGATGGGACATGTTGGGTAAAGCTACCCAGCCAAATAAAAACACCATGTTTGAATTTTCTTTTCTCAAGAAGCATTGGCCGAATCTCTTGAAATACCTGAAGTTAGTTACATGAAGCTAGAAAGGTATTTCTAAAATCCTTTATGTTCATTAGTCATCAGTCCATAGTAAGACAGATTGCCCATAAATTAAGAAAGATCAACACTGTAGAAACTCTCCCGAAGTGTGGCTGTAAATATTACTGCAAAAACACAGTGTAAAATGAAAAAAGAAATCATAGCGTGTTGGCTAATGACTTACAGAAATCTCTGGTGCACACTAACATCGATGTTGACAAATCTAAAATAAGTAACACATTAAACAACAATTGATGTCATTGAAGGACACCATGGAGGAAGCTACTGTTTTCCCAAAAAAGGTTTACAAAAGCCCCCTAAGTGTTCCACAGCACTGGCAAACTTGTGTGGACATTATGAAACTTATGTTCATATGAAAGTATCTATTCCAACAATTGTTTGGAATAAACAAAATGCTATGTGGAGAAACCAAAACCTCATTCCACGTGAGAAGTATGGAGGAGGGGACATCATGGTTTAGGATTCCTTTGCTTCCTCAGGCCCTGGACACATAAGTCTCATGGCCCATCAAACAATTAAAAATGTAAAGTTTATCAAGACATTTTGCAGGAGAACTTAAAGGTAGATTATACGGTCTTCAAGATGCTAGCAAGATTTGAATATAGCCTCCCTTCATTCTTCCCTTCCCATCTTTGCATTTCTGCCCAAAGAAACGCCTCTAGCTCACTACACGATGATACGCCAGGGCAGCTACATTGCTAGCATGACTCGGTCTTGTTGGGAGTGTTGCTAAACATGAAAAGTTATCGACTAGTTGTATTTTTGGGAATGTACAATAATTAAAAAAAATAAGAGAGGTGATCATCTTACATAGGCGCTGGTGGTTGCAACCGTATGCATCTGTATGAGCAGCTGTGTGTGTGAGCAAATGATTGATACATCCCTCAGCCACGCTTTCTGTCTCTACACTCTCTGATTGGCTAATTTTGTCTCAGCATGACATGGAAAGAAATGAAATGAAAAATGACATGAGAGGTATAAGATGGGACCAGAGAGAAATGTTTTTTGAAAAGATCATTTGAATGTTTTACTGTCAGTCATGCAGACATTTTAAACATATGACAAAATCTATTTTAATTACATTTTTTAAATAACTGTAAATTCTACTGTATGTCTGCCAATTGAACAGGACAATGGCTACAACAGAAGAAAATAGCGATTCACACCAGACATCCCAAGAATACTGCTGACGGTTATGCACTTCTGATTTACAGGAAATGTCTGATTGAGGTTATTGTTGCCAAAGGAGTGTCAACCATTAAATACAATGGTTCACATACCTTTTTCACCCTACAGTATGTTCATATGCTTTGTTCAATCAAAAAACATGGAAGCATGATTGTTTGTGTCTCCATAGGTTAAGTTTATACATTAAGATAAAATACTTTTTGTTGAAAATATATATTTATGATCTCTGTGTGTGTGTGTGTGTGTGTGTGTGTGTGTGTGTGTATATACACTATATATATATATATATATATATACACTTATGCACACAATGTTTTTTTCCTCATAGAAATTACATGCAATTCATTTGACACATCATGCTTGTCGTTCTACTTTATACACCAATAATGCACAATTCGCCATGATGGGTCTGTTTTCTGTCCTAAACTGTATTAGTTCTCCTATGAAAGGAGAAACAGCAATGAGAGGTATGCTAAACCTGATGGGTGAAGTGTTGTAATTACCTCCAACCACATCATTTAGGTTCTTATGTGGGACTTTTGTTATTGCCCTGACAAAAACACATTCACCGATTCACTCCTTTCATTTTTTTCTATGGAAAGAATGTACTGAAAAAGTTACTTGAAGCAAGCAGCCCACTCTCGTCACCCATTTTCTTTCCACTGGCGCTTATTTTCACTTTCCCTCCATCTTGATTTCCTGCTCACTCTGGTTTTTACCTCAGGCCACACCCATGGGTCACATTACATACATGCACGCACACGAACACACACACACACACACACACACACACACACACACACACACACACACACACAAATGAGTGCATGTGCTTTTAGGCAAATGACATCACCCCTGACCTAGTGTGAACCCAGCAGCAGCAGCAGTCTCATCCAACCAAACAAGGCCCACTCTGTCGTAAAACAAGCAGAGTGGTAACGGTCTGGAACAAGTGAAGTTTGAACACATACCTCCGTGCCATTAACCTCGTAGTCTGTCTGCTGGTTCGCCCGACACACCCACCATCATCATGTCTGACTGGTGCACAAAAACAGGCCGACCGCGTGCACAAGCACGTGCGTGTTATGTCTGTGTTAGTGGTGCTGTTGGAGCAGGTTCCAACTCCGAGCCAAGATTACATTCCCACAGAGCCGAAGGCCCTCATACCTTATCTTCCCTCTATCCCTTCTCCTCTGTCTTTCTTTCTCTCCAGCTCCTATTTTTCTCAGCCTATGACAGCATGTTTATGTGGAGCGGTTAGGTAGCACAGTCAGGTAAAAGGCAAACACATACACGGTGGTGTAAATATTAGTTAGGTTGCTACTCGACAACGGTTATCCCGCTTGGGAGTAAAATCAACATGGCGCGCTCAGTGTGTGGCTGTGTTCGTTTTGGGTTCGGGGGGCTAATGTCTATTTGACACTTCTGTCACACGGCGTACACCAAATCGAATGACACAATGCACATGGCCCCGTTCAAGCAGCAGTTACCTTTTTAGTCGATGACGAAGCAGTTGCAGATAAATTAAGGATCGTCCAGCTTGATGGACGGTAAAATCCTGTCAATAACACTCATTGGAAGAAAAAAATATCCCAAGTCGAGGGGCCTGAAGCGGAAATGAAAATGCTCACATTGTTTCAACATTTACCAGTTTACTGAGGTGTTGTTGATTTACAGTATGGCGCGTTTCATACACAACGCAACTCAAAATGCTTCACAAACTGTCATTAAAAGTACATTTAAAAACAGTTAAAAAGTCAGAGTTAAAAGTAAAGAAATAAAAAATGATATGGCGAAAATGACTAAAAGTTTACACTGTGCAAGAACAAGATTTTCGAAAACATAATTCACTTTCTACTAGTTCAGGGTGTGCCCCGCCCAACCGTGACCCTCGTGAGGATAAAGCGGTTCAGAAAATAAATGGATTTTAAAACTGCGACTTCTTGGGTTCTGATTAATGTGAAGGGTGACCAGTTGGATACACACTTCTGAAACATCTTTGCCCAAATGACCTTTAATAATGTTGTTGTGTTACTGTTAATAATTAGTCATATTCATTTACTGTATATGTGTGTGTCTCCAAATGATCACTTCTACACCATTCCTAAAAAAATCCTAATGCCCGCAAGCTAGTCATGGTGTTTGGGGAGTACCTGGTGTCCACGGGCACCACATTATTAAATTGCTTATTTTGGTATCTAAATTCATGATATGGGTTATCAAATGTGTGTATATAACATAAGTCTATTATTTTGTCATTTTATGTTAACTGTTCTTTTGATGGCGGCAAGGGCACCTGCAGCGGCTCCTCTCTCTCCTGAGGAAAGAAATTTCATCTGTGGTGTATGTGGCACATGTAGCACATTTGACAATACAGTTGACTTGAACTTCAACTTGAAGTCCAATTTTTAATACAGGCCCAACTCATCATAACTTTCGGTGTGAACACACCTGTCAAAAGCTCGTGTGTAGAGCTGCCGAGGGAAGGTGATGTGATGCTAAACAGACTGAACCTTACTTTTGATAGTTATCAAAATATGTTCATTCAGTGTTTATCAGAATATCATCATGCGAACTTTGCAAAAGTGGGATTGCAATCATTGCTTGCCTGCCTGTTTGTTTGACACTTTGCGCTTGTCCAAAGAAGACATGCTTATGCAAAGTTTAAAAAAAAGAAGACACCTGTTTGCAGTATTGTAATGCTAGAAGTAATCTGACTAAGACAAATGTGTTTTCAAGTTGAGGAGTTCTTCACCCCTATGATTAGCTAGGTTTGTTTTTAGTAGCGCCATGCTGACTTCCAGCCAATCCTGCGGTGATGTTGTAATCCAGACCGTCTCCGGGGTCCACACGGACTTCTGTCTGCTGCAGTCCACACATAAATTCTCCACCCCTAATTGGATTTTTAATTGGATATCTGTGGGCGCATCCATGGCAAAATCCTTCTTGAAAGCATTTGCCCGGAATTCAGTCATCCGTAAGGTGTAAGCGTTTTCTCAAAGTGAGCTTTTTTTTTTGTATGACACAAAGCCGCGGGGGTTGTTGTCGTCTCCGGTTTTATTAAGAGCTCACTTACCTTACAGGAGCTTTTGTTTTACTCTCGCTATTATTTGGGATGTTTCTGTTCTTTAGCGACCGTTCTGCGGCGTGTACAGTGCATCCTCCTCAGATCACTGATCACTGCCCCTTTTTCTTCTCCGTGTCAGCTGACTCTGTCCCACCATCACACTGGGTCCCTTGATAACACTGCTAATACAATGAGCACTTCTCTGTCGACCTGCCACCTCCCGTGTGTATTTTGCCCCTACACACGCGTGCACCATAAACACCTCAGGGGTGCGCGTGTTCAGCTGAGGAGCAAATAGTGATGCCTTGACAGTTGACACTCAAATTGTCCTGTTAAATAATCTTCAATCCACATTTTGCCAAAGATTACTTCCTAGGTGGCGATGAAGATGTCAGCAGGAATGCTGTCAAGTCTATTTGTCTCCAATCTCAATGTATAAGCCAGATAAGACAAAAGAAATTTAGTTTCGGAAGCAGATGACCTTTTTTTTTTTTTTTAAAATAAATTCATAAATTATATTTGAGATCATATGTGCCTTAAAATGTCACTTAAATTATGAGTTGAGGTTCTTCTGTGTATCCTTCCATACGGTGAAACAATCTGTCATTATTTCATCAGCATTTTCTGAATGCTATTCCAATACTTCGGCCCATGCAAAACATTATTGTTGGCTGCCTCTTACAAACATAAGCATGCAGCAAATCTCTTCCATCACCGCCGAGGGATCTGCATTAGCCACAAAGTGCATTCGCAACCAAAAAGTTTCCAAACATGTTGTGCTTAAAGGCACCGGTGCAACATTTCAACGACAAGCGTGCATATGGTGAGAAACTCTTTTTCGGAACATTGTTACAAAAGTGGTGGGACAAAGATTGTCCAATATTTTCTTTGGCTGGGTTTTGAATGTTTGCTGTTGCCTGTGTGGTAATGTACTGGCTCCAAATGGACGTGTTTGCGTTGAAGGGGGAGGAGACATTCGGGGGCAGGCTAGATTTAAGCTGATTGGCCATCTGTAAGGAATATCGGTGTAAACCTTGGCACGGTGACTCCCTCTTATCGTAGCCAGGGTACTATTCTGGTTCCGTAGTCCGACATAATCTCAGCGTACTTTATAAGGGGCTCTGGTTTTTTTTTTCCCTAATGGCATGTCTTCTTTCTCACACGCCCGCAATCCCACCTACAAACAGCACAACTCTGCCATTATCCCTCCCACTTGACTGGTGAGCGTAACGCCCCGGGGGCATTGGCTTCATTTACTCAACACTTGCGCAAGCCGCCCCTCCCTCACGTGAGCGTTTAGCACCGTCAGTCAGGTTTACTCAGGCCCTTATCCTTCTCATGTTGCCGAACATGAAAGACAGATGCCAGAAGCTCCACACGCTCACACTGGCCGCTGCTAGCGCTTGTCACCGACAACCGAATCGTAGCTCATAACTGACTCATTTGATTATTCGACCCCGGCTTGCTGTAACCGTGCCGCTGTTTTGTTTTCATCACTACATTCCTTCATAAAATGGCAGTGTCTGGGCCTGTCAACATTTTTATTGTTCTGCCGTCTCTTTCATGCAGCCGTCGCGTTTCGATTGATACGAAATTAAGTCTTTTTTTTTTATGATGACGATAAGTTGTTAAAATGTTACTGGTGAGATTTCATCTGAAGTTTGATGGTCATATTTGCACGGGTGTGCTGCGTCGTAACTTCGTCTTGAAATATTGGGATGGGCTGCTCTGGTTGTTTGCCACTTAAAACAGGTTGCTTTACAGTACAGTATTGGGAATTTGACAACATTTCAGTCTCCAACATAGTAGGATTTACAGTATTTTCTTTTCTCAACTGCATTTCCTTGTTGTGTTGATCCAAATAATATTGCTATTTGAGGTTATGCCACAGTAGATGTCATTTTTAAATTGCAGCGGTGTGGTGACTGGCTCAGAGTGTGCCTGTACCTTGTCCGTCACGCCTTCTGGCTCTGATTGGGTGGTGTTGCTCAGGCGCAGTTTTCTTAAAAATCTAATTAGAGGTACACCAAAGGACCTGAGTGCTATTTTATTTTTATTTTTTTGGGGGGTCGCAGATCATTTTACTAATGTACTCGTGTCAGGTTTATGTGGCCTGTTTTCAAAAATATGACATGATTTTTTTTTTGTAAACCGCATCCACTTTTTCAAAGATCACTTTTGAAATTGTGTGGTCAGTTCTTAGTTTCACATTACAAAAACAAATGCGACTTCTAATGTGAACGCAATGTGTCTATGATGTGAAATGACTGTGAACAAAGCAGGACGTTGAGTGCCATGCTCCCGGGAAAAAAGAAAAAAAAGTAAATATTGTCCGGCGTGTAGGGGCTCATTTTACCATCTCGTATCACCAGAGTAGCGAGGCGGGAGGAGGTAGAAATATTTTGGAAATAAGAGTAAACTCTCTTCGATGTCCTCATTTCATGGAGACGTCTACTAAAAATTACGTCACGTCATTGATACGCATAAAGAATGAACCAACAAGAAAGGTCATTGGTTTGAAAGTGTCATTGCCAGCCACCCATTGATGTATGCGTGTGTGAATATGAGGCTTTGTAAAGCGCTTTGAGGACTGTATGGTGGAGATAACACTTTGTCTATAAGTACACCCATTTACCATTAGAAAATTGTCGGGGTGTCAACCACTTGAGGATTTTTTTGCTGTTTCCAGCAGTGCTCGGAGGGAACAGTGTATTTGAATTTGGATATTTGCATCTAAGGCTTAACTTGAAGCCTCAATTCTAATGAGTATTTTATTTTGTTATAATTTGCATTAACAGTTAATTAAGAGAAAAGCAAGCATTTTTTGGGGGCGAGGGCAATACACATTCAACTATGGGGCAGCACGGTTTTAGTAAATCTGCCTCACAACTGCCTGGCGACCCTTCCGGGGTGTCGTTTGTCTCTTGCACAAAATCATCTGGGCTTCAACTCAGCCATCAACCCTAATGAGGACAAGCGATGCTGAAAATAGATGGAGATTCCAGTATGAAAAAAAAACCCACTTCATTTTTGCCACTGGGAATTTTAGCCATACCACTCATTAGCCTCTCGTTTGTGGTCGTGAGGAGCAGAAAGATGCCTTTTTTTTTTATAGTGTCCAACCTTGAGGCTAAACGGCTGGGGTTTTTTCTTTAAATACAACAGAGGATCCATCTGGATTTTTTGGGTGCGGTCTTTGTTTACATGTGTGAGATTTTTGTTTTGTTTGTTTTTTTGCACAAGCACACTTCTATTCTGAACTGGCTTCGAAATGGCAGTCTCGGTTACTGGCTCTTTTAACGGTCATGCAACCACATATTATTTTTCCAGGTGATCCATAAAGGGAATTTCTTGAAATCCCTCTTGTGTCTAGTACCTGTGCTGTTTGTGCTTCATTTTGATTGAGTCTGCCGATGTTCCCAACTCAGCCGTGCTGCAATGCACCATCAAATTAGTCTCTTATTCATCCCAGCAGTTCTGACCCCATATAGGGTTGTATATCATCTCTATTAGCAATCCAATTAGTATTCTTAACTCAGTTAAATGAGAAAGCGCCTTGAGAAGCGGCAAATGTATTTTCTCGTTTTACTTCACGTTAACGTCTGCTCATAATTTAAAACGGTGTCAGAAACAAATTAAATTACTCCTACTACACTGTCGGCTTTCTTGTCCTTAATAGAAACAGGAAGGGGCGGGGGTGAAAAGATCCTGCTTTAGCTGGTGCCAAGTCCGAAGGGGATAATCACACAGAAACAGGATTAGGGCCAGTTGACAGTGGGATTAGAGCCGCGGATAGGATTAGCGTTTTGGAGATCAGATTAGTGTAATATGTGCTGGATTGATTCTGTAAATTCACTGTCGGAGGAGCATGCGCGTGTGTGAATGTAGATTCTACAATGCAGGCGCCCCAGAGTTTAGATTGAAACTGCAGATGAGATAGAAAAAGAGAGCATGGATCAAAGACATCGAGAAGGAGAAGTGGCATATTGCTCAGGTTTTATTTTCACCTCTTGAAATGCTGAGAGTTGTTTTCAAAGTCTATATTAGTCGACGGTTCGTGTGTCCTTCCTTATTTGTGTGCGCGTGTTCCTCTCCTCCCCTTGTCCTTAACTTTCCATTTCTACCAGTGACAAATATAATACATGATCTTGAATTAAAAAACATTCAAGATGTGAAATACAATCATGTCAAATGAAATCATGCCCCCCTCCCCCCAAAAATGCTCGATTAACATCAACAGCAGAGAAATGAGCACACCTCAGCCATGACAAAACAACAGCGTGGTGTTTTGAAACTTCATCCGGCGTCGAAGAAATTCACAGGAAAACAAATTTGGGACAACAAATGCAGCGCAAAGGGGTCGGATCATAAAAAAAGAAAAACAAATCCACAGCGGTCTAACTTTGGACGCAGGGCTCCTGTGTACATGACATCTGACCTGAGGCGTTTCTTCAAAACAACACCCTGTCGGGTGTGAATAACTCACACTGTTCGGCTGTTTGTGTATACACAAATAACAAGACTGCCGCCCCTGTGACACACACTATAAGGAATAAAGGACTTGCCCAGATCTTTTAACCAGTTTATTAGTCTAGGGCCAACTTTGCAAATGTTATTGTCACTCGTTGCAAATTTTAAAGTCCATGTAAAGTGAAAACGTGTCTTCTCAATTCGACACATCGGCAACAGAATTGTTAACAACCAGGACAAATTCAAATGATTGAAACAAGCCCCCGAGCATTCAAATTGAGGCTTTAAAATCCTGAAAAAAGAAAGCCATTGTGTCCGTTCTCAGGTGCAGTGGCTGCGTCCGCTAAATGCGCTAAAACCACACCCTGCTCAACTGTCAATCAAATGCGACCCACTACAAATGAATGCTACTTTGTATCGAATCAGTCGTATTCCTTCACATAACTACGTTTTAGTCATGAAAATATATATCTGCCTCAGGCCTTTGGTAGCTGGTATATATACCACCTCCTTGACGCGGCAGGCTGGCTGTCAATTCCAACCTTCTCACTCTCTCGCCTCTCTTTTTGACGTGTGCTGCACACTCCTGTCTGACAACCATGCTCTCGAAAAGCGGCCACGCCAGCCCGAAGCCTTGGTCCACACGCTGGCTGTCAAGCCCGACTTTTTCAAGAATTTTCCACCCTGCTAGCATTTCCTCCCTTCTCTACGTGGCGTGCATGCGTTTGTGGCTGACAACAAGGCGCTCTAAAGTCGCCACCCCATCCCAGCTCAATACCATATTTAAAAGTGTTTACCGTAATTTCCGCACTATAGAGCACACCTGATTATAAGCCGCACCCACTACATTTTTGGAGGAAAACCAATTTTGTACATACACAAGCCGCACCTGTATATAAACCGCATGTGCCCACTTAAAAACATGTAAACGTATTTACAAAGAAAGACGGTACACAGAGAGAGTTTTCAAAGTTTTAATAATATAACTTAACAATAATAATAATAATATAACTTTCTTCCCAAACATTGCCTGTGACGCGGCAGTCTTAATCTTACCTTTTCTACTCGAGCGCCCCTGGCGGCCGTTAGAAAAATTACATAAATTGGCCGCATCACTGTTTAAGCCGCAGGGTTGAAAGTTTGGGAAAAAAGCAGCGGCTTATAGTCCGGAATTTACAGTAATATCTGTTCACAGAGTTTATATAATCCCTCTCCAGCACCCATCGGAATTTTTAAAATGTATCGGTTTTGCCTTTGGCATTTCTGGAGTTGGCTTAATAGGTTGAAAAACAAAACCAAAGAAATCTCAAGAAGATGCACCTCTCCCAAAGGGGGAAGCACACATAACGGTTTGGGCTTGACCCTTTGCTCCCCTGAATTGCACTTTATTTATTTGATCATTACATTTTGCACGATTCTTTGCTTTCAACCTAAACGAACCTGTTTGAGATGGATGATTAGATTGCCTGAAAGACTGCAATCAACTCCGTATTTCCTTCCATGTCCACTATTCCTTGCAATAATCATGTGTCCCAATATGGTTGTCCACATATGTCCGTTGCATCTATTCTTCAAAACCTCAAATTTCTACACGATTATCCATCAATATTTGGAATGCCTGCATGTGTCTTAGTTTTATAGCTGAACTGTCACCCATAATCCTTTGTGCCATTGTTCTGACAGGGTGGTAATGCGTCACCAGGGGCAAACTGTAACTATTATTGTAGATTAACAAGCCCCAGCCGGCCACATCTTCATAAGCCCTGCTGATCACATATCAGTTCCTGGACCCTGACCACTGAGCACCGCAGTGAGCGTCAGTGTTTGCTATGCACATCACCACAAGGGTATGACTGTGTTGTGCCTGGTCTGAAATAGACATGCAATGGCAACAAGTAAACCGAGCTGGCGTGGGTCACTTTTTCACTCTTTTTTAGAAACAGTTGCAAAGTGTAGTTCTCGTATAAGCAGCTGGTGGGGTTTTGCTTTTGCCCACCGCCACCATCCATAGAGAGGGTTTTTGGATTTCTGCGTCAAAGTGTTGATTTTTTAATTCTATTCTCAAAGGTTATTTGAGCGCATTTTCCTTGTCACGACACAAACGAGCAAGTTTCACAACTACTGCAACTGGCTCAGTCACTGCAGTAATAGTCGTTTAAAGGATAAAGAATGTATGCCTGTGGGTGTTGTTCTATTGTCTGCCTACGTGTGTTGCTGCATTGTTTGTGTTCCAATATTTATTGTTTAATCCTGTCTTTGGTGTGTGTGTGTGTGTGTGTGTGTATATATATATATATATATATATATATATATATATATATATATATATATATATATATATATATATATATATATATATACACACACACACATTAAACATATATATATATATATATATATAATGTATACACACCAAAGACAGGATTAAACAATAAATATATAATATATATATATGCATATATATATATATATATATATATATATATATATATATATATATATATATATATATATATATATATATATATATATATATATATATATATATATATATATATATATATATATATATATATATATATATATATATATATGTGTGTGTGTGTGTAAAACTTCAAACAGCACTTTTCTGCTGTAGGCTATTTGAGGTAGGGCATGTTCAACAAAGACCAACCACTGGGCGTGAGCCTTTGAGTGGCTGCTGCTGGCCGGCAACACAAAGCTTCATTCACAGCGTGCGCGAGAGGAGAAAGCGCTTTCATCTCCGTGTATGTTTGGACAGAAGTCACTGGAACGCCGGCCAGAGAACAGTAGAGCCTCACATACTGTGATCTAAACCATCCCTACCGAACGACAGACCATCAAAGATTCCCCTGCCATGGTGAACGTGATCCTCATTATCACGATATGTAAACATGATGATATATGCAGGCATATATGCAGAGTACCGCAATCTCTCCGTCCCTCATGGACTTGGAACAAACGTGATATTGGACGAAAATGTAGTTGTCCTTTTTCACATTTAATAGCTTCCACTCCTCAAATTGAATGTTGGCAAGGACTTGACTCAGTCTCTTTTATAACTGGGCTGTGGCTGTGTTCAGATTGAATCGGTCACATTCAAGTTCACCTTAATTGGGAGTCAGCACACCTGCCACAATTTAAAGTGCCTCGGATAACCTCAAAACATTTCCTGATGTTCAAGGAGGCTTTCACTTTCATTTTTTATCAGAAGCATGCATGTTTTTTTTAATGTTTTTTGTTTTTACTAAAGCTGACAGCTATTTGGAACTGTTCATAATTCCTTCCACCAGTTCCAGCTGAAGAAAAACGGCCCCAAATCAGGTCGCAAGCACCACCGTGCATCATTAAGTGTTCTTTTGATAATGAGCAGTGTCGTTTGCGCCAAACATACCTTTTGGAATTGATGTTCCGAAAGTTCAACCTTGGTTTCATCGCACCGTTCCAAAAACTGACAGCAGAAACAAAAAAAAATCACAGCAAAAGCCTACTAGAACATCTGAACGTGATTTGGGGTTTGATTTATTACATTAAAAGTCAACGATTTTACACAAGTAAATCTTTGTAGCTTTGTGGAAAACAGAAGTAGAAAAATGTGATTCATCGCGATAAATTACCCTATACGGAAAATGCTGCAGTCAATTAATAACTCATAATACATTGAGACCGCCATATTTTCTTCAATTTCTTCTTCATTTGAATGCCAGGCCCCACTAAAAGTATATCAAGTGACTAAAAAGTGACACAAAATGAAAACATGGAACACTTAAAAGTACAGTTTTAAAATTTCTATTTATTTATTTTGGGGGGGCAGAACAATGCCATGTAGCTATTGGTATAAGAACATGAAAATTGATTTTGGTTATTTCAAGAAAACCTTTGCCAAATGTCTCAATTGGCTCTTAAATTCAACTCCTGTGAACTGTTTTGGTTGTCATGAATATGTTGCTCCACATAAATGCGCCTGTAAATTTACAAGGTATTTAAAATGAACAGGAAGCTCAAGAAACTAGGTGTGGACTCATTTTATGATGTTTATTATTTTTTTTTTTACCATGGCTATACAAGTCCGTGCAAACATTTGTTAACAAACACTTCACAACAGTCGGATTTAATTTGGAAAAAATTGATCCAAATGTTAGCCTCTGAGTATTACACAGCGACCAAAAATGCTGCTAAATGTTCCCTGAGCAAACAGCAGCAGTATTGTATAACTGACTCGCGTTGTCTGCTGCGCTTTTGTTTCTCCTTAAGGGGAGTAGAATATTTCTGTTTTCGCCGTGGGAGGACGACGTCGTTTAGATGGCTAGGTGAAGCAAAGTGCATCGTTCCTCATGCATACCGCTTGCCGCATGCCTCCTCTCTAAAAGGATGGGACGCAGCCCCGCCCGGCATTCTTTTAACCTCACTTCATTGTTTGCTCAAACCTTGCAGAGTTTCTAAAGCAAGGGTGTGTAACAATTTAGAAGGGAGAGTTGGACAAGTGCGCGATCTGGGCGGGACGTGTTTTTACAACTGAATGTCATCAATCAGGCCACGCGGTAGCAGCCACATTTTGTTTCCTCTTTGGCCTGGATTTTGCCAAGGGGATCAGAGCCCTGTCTATGTACAACTTTGCAACAAATTGGTGGATAACGGGTTTTGAAATCAGAAGTCAAGAATAATGGTTGGTTCAGCCATTGTTTACATTAATGTAATAAGTACCTAATGAGATAATGCCTGCAATACCTCTATGTAATGATGGATTACATATGACAATTTTAAGTTTTGGTTGAGACTTAAGCAAGCATCATGGAAAAGTTGACATGCCTGATTTGCTCTCGTGGGCCACGCAAAATGATATGGCGGGCCAGATCTCGCCCCGTGGCCTTGAGTTTGACACCTGTGACATAGAGCAGTGGTCTGTTTGCTATCGGGCTGCACAGAAAAAAATAAAAAACTTACATTACTTCCATGTTATTCCTTTAGGAATCTGAAAGATGCTTTATTTAGGAAAAATATCGGATTCTTTGTTACACTCGTCGACAGTGTGTCACTCTTGACGCAGGTCAAGGCGCGCTCCTCGGTCACCTGATGAAAATCAAACCCAAGGCTAGCAAAATGAGTACCAAGACCACTCTGCATAATATGCAGCGATGTGAGCCGTATCTTTCATGCACGTTGTATTTGAATGGAATCGTAAGGCGAAAAGTAAGGCAATCATTTCCGATGTGATGACGATCAAGTAGTTAGGCTAACGAGATGGGGAAAAAAGGGTTTTGTAATAATAGTAGAGAAAAAAAATTGTTGTCATTCTCTGACCAAATAAAGGGGGGGGGTGTAAAACTGGTGGCGAGATTTGAACGCAGCCTCATTTCACTAGTAAAACACAACTATCAATAGGAAACATACCATTCGAGATAATCTGCTCGTAAAACACGCTTTTACGGCACACATCTCATGTCATACTGTAGACGCAAAATGACAGGGTCGAGATTTGCTCCCTGATTTTTAATACATATATACATTTTTTAATCAAGACCATATTGAGTGTGATTTCTATCGCTCTTGATCACGTATTTTTTTTTTTACTACGATTAAATACTGACATTGAACCATTGCCCAGCCCTAATTCAGCATTTTGTCTGCAAGCGTACTCTATTTACAACTCTTTTCTCTGGGTCGATAAATAATTACTTTCAGACATGAACGTTTTCCCCTTCTACTGTATAATGTTTGCGTGAACAACACTAATTAAAAAGGAACATGGGAGCAAAGGGCTGACATCAGGAGGCCTCTTCATGGACCAGCCCTTGCTGCGGGGTGGTGTGTTCTCAATATTTTCGTTGTCAAGCTTCTTTGCAACTCTGTTATCAAAAAAAAAAAAACAATTCAAGGAAGCACCATGATGTAATGTGAGAGTGTCTGGCTGCTCTGTTGCCTTGGATACCGTCTTGAGCTGCGACTCGAGGCTGTTGATGTCACGATCAGGCGAGCAACCACAAAAAGGGCGGAAGGCGTGATGTCCTCTTCTTCCTAATCCTCCTCCCGCTTCTTTGAATCACCTCCACGTTCCCTCTCGGCGTGCGGTGACCCGAAATGATCTTCACTTGCGCAAATTCTAACAGTTCCCTGACGCAGGGCCAGCTCTCGCTGCTCAGATAATACGGCTGCGTTACCTCCACTGACGCAAACCTGTCCGCCAGTCGGACATGTTTTTTGATTGTTGTTGTTCTGAATATGTCATGGCTAACAGCAAAAGTAGACTTTGATTAGGAATTATGATGGTGCCTCAGCTGTGAATCCGGTTGGCAGCCGTGGGAGGGTCAAACAGGGTGAATGCAATGTGATCTGCGTAACGCACACGCATTAGCACACGCTTGGCCCCCATCAACCGTACTGCCTGCCACTGTCATTCTCTGAATAACAGTGCTATTAGAACACGTACACTTAATGGCGTGTAATTTCAATCTTTCAACCCAGGTGAGGATAATTCTGCGGCTCAGTTTAACTTTACCATTGACATAAATTATAGTCAATTAAAAATAATAATAATATATATATATATATATATATATATATATATATATATATATATATATATATATATATATATATATATATTATTATTATATATATATATATATATATATATATATAATCTTTTTGCTGCATGCCGAGCGGCTATTCAGAAGCATAAACGAAAATTGTAATTTATGTTTGTGTCTTTATTTATTTTGAAGTGGAATGTTCTGACATGTGTTTGTAATAGTTTGTGCTATGTTTACAATTTAAATGATCGAGTCTTCATATGATTTCTCACATTTTAGGGAGTCTAAATTATTTGCAATTTTGCACACTTTTTTTTTTCCATTTTCATTTGCGGTCATGCTAGGTGCCCGCTATAAATGGCTAGACGAGTGCATCTCAGTCTCAGCAAGATCCAATAACAACTTGAGACAGCAACTTCAATATAAGGGGACAACCCCACCCTCCTGCAATCAAAGTACACTTCTTCACCATGATCCCACTCCTCTCACCCTTGCACCTGTCTGGTAATCCAGTATGAGTGAAAGTGAAGGAGAGTGAAGTCATGATAGGGAACTGAGATGTCTCCCAGTGGGGGCTGCTCAGTGAGGTCAAGCAGGCCCTTGGGCCTGTCTGTCTATTCCAAACGTTGTTTGTCTGTGTTGGCCTTTACGTCATGTAATGTGTAGTGTGTGCTTGGGCCACCTGTTGCGTGACCCTGAGAGCATGCATTAATGCTTGCTCTTTTTTACTTGGTCATGTATTGCGGAGGTATCGGATCCCGACTTGGTATCGGCAAAAACTTGAAAACAAATGACTCGGTCTTGGATGCAAAAAAATGCGATCGGTGCTAGCAAGAATCTGAATCAGAATTAGCTTCATTGTCATTGTACCACAAGGTGCAACGAAATTGAATAGTGGGTTCAATGTGCGGAAACAACTAAACAAAGCGAGCCTGGTCAAAGGCACTCACTGGGTCAGTTGCGCTGATGATTGCCCAAAAAATTATTATGTTGCTCAATCAGTGATTTATTCACTTTATGGGAAGCTTGTGACCCAGGGCATGTGTTTTCAAGTTGACAATATTTTGCCAAGCTTGCCTTCCCATTGTGGCTTTTGTTCAACTCAGAGCTGAGGTAGAGACGAATAATTGGTTTGTTTGACTGTCATTCTCCTCTAGTGGATTTTTACAAAAGAGTATAAAAGCTATCGATCAATTTATTTTCCTTTCTGTACTGTTGTCCTCATTATAGAGTTGTTGATGAACTGGAGCCTATCCCAGGTGACTTTGGACAAGGGTCCGAGTACACCCTAGACTAGTGGTCAACCAATTGCAGCGTAGTCCATATTGAGGGATTGCTGAGTTTTGCAATGTAAACGGACAGACAGATTTATGAGACTCATTTACAATTTCACACGAGCGGTTTCGCCTTTTAAATGCCCATAAAAACAGATAAGATAAGGAAAACCCTTGTCCTTCCTTTTCCAGGGCCGCTGTTCCAGAGAGAACTGCAAATACCTGCACCCTCCTCCGCACCTAAAGAACCAACTGGAGATCAATGGCAGAAACAACCTGATTCAGCAGAAAAACATGGTCATGCTGGCTCAACAGATGCAGCTCGCCAACGCCATGATGCCTGCCACGCAGCTATCGCCCATGGTGAGAAGACACACCCACAAACACGCCAACCTATATATAGAGTGGACCCCCACATATTTGAGATTCAACATTCACCTACGCACAGCATGTTTTTGTCAACTTGGGGTCGCCATGCATAATGTTTGACTGTAGTATCTGTGACTTTGAGTGTGTATGGCTTTAAAAGGCAAGTGCCTGGTGAGTGACATGGGTGTCAGGGAATTACAGTCTGGAGTTGGCTGGCTGTTGACAGGCAAAGCAGTTAGCCTGTCCGCTTGTTGAGCGACTCGGCGTGAGTTGTGGCCATCGTTAGCTCGTGTATGTTTTTGCTTATTATGTGTTTGCTTTCTGAGCATTTGTTCACTCAAGCGATTAGTGGCCGCAACTATCTTTGGCCACTTGCACAGACATTAAAATGAAGGTTTTATTGATTTTTATCATTTATTAGTCGGTTGTTTAGGCTTGCTTATGTTTATGCTGTCATGGTTATGTCCTTTGTCTGCCAATTCATAATTATGATGTACATGTCTCCTAAATTATTTGTTGTCATATTGTGGTTCATTATTATTTTGATTATTTTTATCATCATCATTGAAGGAGAAGAGATCTTTCAATCAGTAGAATGTGTAGAAATGGATGGCATTTTGCACACCTAGGCTTTTTTCCCATTCCTTTGTGAATATGGAAAGCCGATGCTAAGTGTTTTATTGCCTGTAACTGATGGTTCGGCTTTTGGGTAGTGTATATCTTATGTTCAAAATAAACGTGGTACATGCATGAACGTGCCAGGTCTCCCAGTGAGACTGCAGACTTGTGTGAGTGGAGACAATGCAGCTCATTTACTATCTCCGCAGCAGATTTGATCATCTGCGTTATTGTCTGCACAAACAAGATCTGTTTTGTTCACCCTAAGCTCATTCCTCCATCCTTCAGCCCATGTTCTCTGTGACGCCCGGCCTGGCCACCAACGCCAACGCTGCGGCCGCAGCTGCAGCCGCGGCCTTTAATCCCTACCTGAGCCCCGTGTCGCCAGGCCTGATGCCCCCGGAGATCCTGCCCAACACCCCAGTCCTCATGGCTTCCAGCCCTGCCGTCAGCCAAGTCCCCAACGCTGCCGCTGCGGCCCAGAAGCTGCTGAGAACGGACAGACTTGAGGTAACCGCAGCCTTCTTCTCCTGAAATGACAAACCGACACTTTAAACAGAACCCTAATCCATCCTTATGTAAAACAACAAACGTGGTTTTCAACCGTTGAAACTGCCAACAGACATTTTTAGTCTTTAGACAATCTTTAGTCTCATCAGTTCAAATGTGGAGAGATGTTGATGATTACAAATCATTCCGCATAAAGATCTTCATTGAAATGATGCAAGACTATGACAAATGCTTGCAATTATTTGCATCATCAAGCGCGTATCCAGATGTGCATGTTGAGCTTTTCATCAAAACATGCTACCAAACTACACATGTTGAAGTATTTACTCACAGTCCAGGGGGTGAGCACAACTTGGATTGTGCTGCCACCCGCTGTCTCATATGTGAACTACAGAAATCATCTGACAAGAAGTTCTGGAGTTGCGTTGCACTACTGCAGAGTTTGCCAACTTTAACTTAATCATGGCGCACATTTTACACTAGAAAAATCTCTCCCAATATATTAACAAGCAACATCTGAATCTCCTGTTCCTTTCTTGTTTATATATAAACATACTTTGATCCCTCCTCATTCCCACTCTTTGTTTTTGTGTGTACTTAATGGATTTGTGCTATTAACATGATTTTTTTAATGTGCGGATGTTGCCGCTGTGGCAATTGAATTTTCCCAACTTGATCAATAAAATCTATCCAAATGGCAACAGGTCACAACACAGGTTAGCCTTATTTCCTGCCCTCTAGTGAAAGACCATTGAATTAATTACTCTTCCTGTCTTTTCGTCTTGTACGTAATTAGTGTCTTCTTCTTCTTCTCCTTTCGGCTTGTCCCTTTTTTGTACGTAACTAGTGTATGTGAATATATATATTTGTAGTTAATAAAGTCTAATTCTCGTAAATTATTTGAATTTAGATGATTTCCTGCAAGACACCTGAGAGTAATGTGCTGTAGCACAGTGATTGGAAATCCCTACTAAACGCTACTGTATCTGTATGGAGGAATATGATCCCAAGAGTCCTTTTTTTTCTGTTTCAAACACTGCTGGTCTCATCCATTTTTAACCTTTTTGTAGTTTTTAGAACTGCGCACCATTCAATGAGACAGCTAAATGCCTTGATGACTCATACTTAATCTGCATAAACATAAAACAGCCGAATGGATTGTTCAGTACCAAGTGCTGGTTTTATGAGAGCAAGAAATGGTGGAGCTTTAATGGCTTGGATACCACAAAAATTGTAGCACGTCATAAGAAAAATGTAATTATAAATCGAGTGGGCAGCTTTGCAACAATAAAACAAATAGCCCTCCAAATGTCTACCAGCTGCTTTTACATAGAGCAAGAGAATGGCTCCAATTCTTTCTTCCTTTTTCACTGTTGTTGTCTGGCATAATCATAGTAACCTCATAGGCCTATGAAACGCTGTTGAAATGATGTGAAGCCAGAATAAGGAAGCTCCAAAAACATCACAATGAGGATTGTTGATCAAGATGTCCGTTTGCATTTCAGTCACTGCACTGTATTGAATACAAAATACATGTTAGACATTATAACTACCTTTTTTCCCTCACATCAGGTTTTTGAGATATTTTCATTTTTAGTTTTTTTAATTTGACCTCTAGCAGCTCGCGCAATACACATTTACCATATCTTGTCATTTATAGGTATGACATTCCACCTGTTGCTGAAGCAAACGCTTAATTCATTGCTGAATATATTTCTACATTACAGTTTAAATGTATCCTTGTATTATTTTTATTGCTCTGAAAACCTGATGTGCTTGAGAAAAAAACAAGGGCAGATTCAGAATCAGCACAAAGAAATTGGTACAACTTTTTGGGGGTGTGGAATGGATCATTGGCATTTCAGTTCATTTCAATGGCCAACCCTGATTTGCAATATGAGTAAACTGAGTTATGCGTTTGATCACAGAACAAATTCAACTCACAAGTCAAGGTACCACTGTGGATTCTTATGACTGTCTCTTTGGCTTTAGGTGTGTCGCGAGTACCAGAGGGGCAACTGTTCCCGGGGGGAGGACGACTGTCGCTTTGCCCACCCCGCAGACAGCACCATGATCGACACCAACGACAACACCGTCACCGTGTGCATGGACTACATCAAGGGGCGGTGCTCCCGCGAGAAGTGCAAGTACTTCCACCCGCCGGCGCACCTGCAGGCTAAAATTAAGGCTACCCAGCACCAGGTGAACCAGGCCTCAGCCGCCGCTGCCATGGTGAGCAACGTTTGACAGATTAATCTTGTGCAAGATCAATTTTTTTATTTCAATGTTGGCTCGGGTCAAGCATTATGATAATATACTAGCCCGCATATAGGAAAGATAGATAGATAAGACTTTTTTTTGGGGGGGGGGCTTCCTCTCTGTTACTTCCTGTCCTCTTGACTTTATAAACGGGTTTTGTTGCGCTTTAAGTTCCGCCTAGCAGTAGCACTACACACCCACTTTTCTTCTGGTTGTTGTGGGGTTTTTTTTTCTTTGTGCGTTTTGTTTCTTATATGCTATTGTTGATGTAGAGCGGCTGTGAGCTGGAAGTGAATCATTGCAAAGTGACTAAGGATGTGCACAGTGAAACCTCCTCAGATGCTGTACAGTGAACCTCCGTTTATTGTGGGGGATATGTGACAGACCGACTCACAATAGCTGACAATTTGCGATACAGAGAACACATCATTTTTAAAAAATGAAAGTAGTTTTAAAGCTCAATTTTGCAGCTTTTGGGTCAGAAACCCATGCAAACACGTTTTTTTATTGCCGATGAACTGAAAAAGCCAAAGAACTGAAAAAGGTATAAACCTTTTTTTCTATAAAATGGCTAGCAATATGTGGAATTGAAAGCAGCTGTGTGTTAAATTTATTACAACTTCTTAAATTCAACTTTTAAAAGTATTCCATGCCGCCTGTTCAGAAATGACTATAGCTGTAACAGAAATTACGACACTCACAGGCTTTTTCTCTCTGCTCTTTAACAACAATGACTATTACTAGAACTCAGTAGGGGACCTTCTCTGCCTCTTCTTTCTTACAATGCAATTCTTCCAGTAGACCCCCAGCGTGTTGTGGCACAACATGTTAGTACAATGAAGGCACAACTCTCAATTCAGACTTGTCGACTGTGAAAACACGTAAAAAAATATTCCATATAAATTTTCCATCCAGCCGGGGCGCGAACGATGACCTGCATAATTCCGGGGGTTCACTGTATTCTGCTTAATACGATTACCGAGTTAAATACCGAGTGAACAATGTTTTCATCGCTACGTCCATCCATTTGTGTGTGACGTTAACTAATGTAGACTAGTAGTACTGTATGTAGTTTCATGATGATCGTGTAACCGTTCAGCAGTAGAGCTAGTCTCCACATTGTGCATGCCTTAGTCCAGTAATCCCCTTGTAAAAAAATGCATTCCAATGATTTGTTTTTTTATTTGTTTTTTTCTCACCTATACCCAAACTGCACTGCTGCCCCCATGATGCACCTCTGCTTGCTGGTTTATGTTAATGCGCTTGAACCCCATTGGCCCATTGCCATCATGTGCTCGCTGCCTGCTAATTAAGACTCAGTCGGCTGTCAAATCACTGAAGCGACCCCTCGACGCAACCTTTGACCTGGTACTATGACCTTTCACCTTTTAGCTTGGCATGTGGCTTTGTTGTAAAGCAGTGTTTTAACTAATGCTTATTTGGTCGTCTTTGTCTCGATGCAATGTTTGTTTGGGTTTTTGTGTTTTTCCCTTCTTTCTTCAATGTGGGTGACGAAATGACTGCGGCTCTTCCTTTTAGGGTTTGGAAGGGGGATTCCAAATGAGGTCACCTCAATTACAAATTCACAAAGAGCCGCCATCAATTCGTCTCCTGTAGTGTCTCTTAACACAAAGCTAGTGAGGGTTTAGGGGATGCCTTTTTTTAACGGTGGCATGGCTTTTTGTCTAATGTCCAAGTTGTTCACTGTGGTGGAGCTATCGAGTGTGTGCATGAATGTGATGCTCGTGCACGACAGGTGGGGCTAAGAGGTCTTTACTGTCTTACAGCTACACAGTGGGGGGGGGATCACACCATAACAGGTGATTCAAAAGAGATGGGTCACGCCAATCAGAGCTCAAAGGTGGTCTTATGTCAAAGATATTTTTGCGCTTTGGCCTGAGACCTTTTTGGACTTTTGTCTGAGCGTGAACCATCACTGAACACGGCTTCCACAGTTTATCATGGAGCTAGCAGTGCAGCCTCCCTCTCTCTCTCTCTCTCTCTCTCTCTCTCTCTCTGTGCTTCCCACCTCTTGTTAGCAGCTGTATTGTCGTCCTTTAATTGTGAATGCTTGCTTATTGTTGCAGTTAGTTAGCCGCAAGTACCAAGTTAATATTCCCAGTGAAGATGATAATTCATGAATGCTTACTAGCCAGTAGCTCCAGTCGGCACCATGCTCCTGCTTGTGTAGTACATGTGTCCGAGTGCTGCTTGCTTGCTACTGATGATATGATCATATTGTTGATGTACACACAAGGATGATGTAATGCTTCTCCTATGATGTCTTCTAACATATATTCCCTTTTTTTTGTTTTGTTTCTTTGTTTTTCCAACTCATCTTTTTTTTTTCCCTCCACACACTCTTGTCTCTCGATCACTGACCTGCGCTCATCTGGCTGGGCAGGGTATCGCCCCCAGTGTCATGGCTCCCCTGCCAAAGCGGGCAGCCCTGGAGAAAGCCAACGGGGCCTCTGCTGTGTTTAACACCGGCATGCTCCAGTACCAACAGGCCCTGGCCAGCATGCAGTTTCAGCAGCAGGCTTTCCTCCCATCAGGTATGCAAACCGCAAGCTTGCCCTCTGATCAGCGGGACGGTGCCCGGATCGGCCTGCTTGGCTCCGGTTGGACAGATGGCTGTTCGTAACATTCTGGACCATTTATCCAACTCGTGTGATTGATTCATTTATTAATTTATTTATTTAAACTTTTGGATAGAGGGACATGACAAAGATAGATAGCTCAAGACGTAGCCACTGTTTGCTTTGCATTGCCACGTAAAAGAAGTCACAAACCTCCTACTAGTTTTACATATGTAAAATGGGCGATTTCCACCAAGTGGTACGGTTCACTTCAGTTCGTCACAATAAAGTTTGAATTTGGAGCCTCCTTTTATTGTAATCCACAGTTTATCTTCCCAGTCACAACATGTTTGGGATATTTGGCTTTCAGGTGAAATTTGCGGATGAACCAAAACTGGACGATCACTGGGGTTGGTCAATCAATTTGAAGCACAAAAGCGTGTTTTGAGTGCGCGAGAACAAGGAGCATGGATGTTAACATTGCACATTAAAACAGTGCCAAATTTAGTTTTACCACTAAATATTTTGAATGATTTTTCCTCTTCCTAGTTGTTTTACTTTAACATTTTATTTCTGATCAACATAGTGTTTTTATTTTATCTTAAATCGATTTGGGTTTTATTAATTGGTAAAAAATATATATATATATCACACATACAGATACAAATACGTAGCTTGTCATTCGCCCAGCCCTACAAAGCAAAATGTGTTCACAAAGGTGTTCATTTAATCTTGATACTAACCATTTAATTAGACTTTTTTGTAGTTGTCGAAGGCTCCATATTATATTTTGACAAATTAAAACTAATTTTGAATAATTTAAAAAAATGCTCTATTTTCTTTATATCGACTATACTTATCTCGTGATGCACTTTTCAGCCATATTGCTAACTTTAGCTTTTATAGGCAGATTTAATTTCACATTCTCTGAGCATTTCAATGCACATGCACAGCCATTCAACACTTTCTGCATAACTTTTCGTTGCCTGACAAAATGCCGAAAGGCTAAATTCCCAACAGGTGATTGATGTCTGAATTGAACAATAAATTCTCCAAGGCAATCACTTCTATGCCTTTCTGTGACTCTGCCAGTCTCCCCTGGACCTCCAATTCCAATTGAACTAGAACAATTATTGGGGCATTCATGGAACAAACACCTATCGCAAACTAATTACAGGCACATCTACAGTGTATCGTTGCGCTGAATTATCGGTATGTGTTCTGAGGATCCACATCTATTCGTCTCTGTTCTTTTCATTTTATTGACCCTCAAACAATATGCCGCCCTGACTGCTATTGCTACAATATAAAACTACATCGAGAGGTACAGGTAAAAATAAAGGTGCGAGAGTGGCTATTTGAGAGGCTACTAGCAATGATGGCTCAATTCATTGACTGCACTTGTGCATTTTGGCAACAGAGACTCTCCACACTTCTCTTTATCGCCTAGGGTACATATGAAAGGATGACTACAGTCAGGTATTGGGTAGGTTAAAAAAAAAAAAAAAAGACAAACGTATCGAACTGAACCAAACCGTCCACGCTTGGTGGAAACGAGGCATCTGGGTTCAGATTCACAACTTTGTAAACAGCCCATAGTTTGCACATTGAAAGTGGTCACTCATATTTCATGACTGGGGCTTGTGGTGGAGCTAAGATGCTAACCGCGGTGACATCTCATGATGATCTAACAGGCTGCAGAGTGTGGCTTCCGGACACGTTCACCCTTTTTCAAGCCTGTGTTGATAATGTTTTGAGCCTTCTCGGGTTTTACATGTGTACCATACTTGAAAACATGACTGACCAACAGATATTAAGCTTCCCCCACCTTGCCAACCCCTCACTCTAACGAACCTTGTGACGGGCTGTTTTGATTTCTCTTCCCCTTATCCAATCCACTTCCTGTTGCATTGCATGATGGGCAGGCTCAATATTGTGCATGACCCCTGCAGCCGGCATTGGTAGGTTCCAATTCTCCTTTTTCAGTTCTGTGTGACTTCCTGTCTGTGGCTTGCATGTGGCATCGAAATGTAACCAGTTCACCTTGAGTTGTGTTCGTTAAATGTGGCAAACTGAGCTGCTGACACCACTACAAAAGTTTTTTTTTATGCAAAAGACAAATAATTCAGTGTTGTGTCATTCACATGTATTCATTGTGTTTAGTTCAAATGAGGTTTGATTTAGCTCTTTTGACTGTGTTGCTTACACTCTCGTGCCTGTTGTCAACCTCGCTTCTGGCTGGTCACACTTAAGAGTGCCTTTCACTTGAAGACACTTTTCAAACCATTAAATACCGAGGGAGATCCATTTTAACCTTTCCCCCGGCTCATCTCTGCCGGAATGACTTTATGACTAAAAATTACTGATTGATATTCTGTTACGGCCTGTTTACGGTCATTGATCTCAACAGTATAACAGCATTCTGTTGTATGAATGGCAACCGGTGGATCCACGGCTTAATATTGCCTTCTGCCATTTTATCATTTTATCATTTACTCTGCCTGTTCACTATGTGCCACTGGCATAGAGAGATGTCCAGTCAATAAATAATAAGTCTTCCGACCATTTCACTGAAATTGTGTAATTTCCCGTCCTACAGTGGTTGGGAATGACTCGCCTGGTTTATTCCTCAGACCTCAGCCACACTTTCACGGTCGGCAGAGAAACAAAAGGGGGACTGTGTTAAATAGAATCCCTCGAGAACTTCCTGTCTGGCACTCTTTTGTCTTACCCTTCTGTCGTGTGTGCGTGTGTGTGTGTGTGTGTGTGTGTGTGTGTGTGTGTGTGTGTGTGTGTGTGTGTGTGTGTGTGTGTGTGTGTGTGTGTGTGTGTGTGTGTGCGTGCGTGCGCCAACACTGCTCCTCTGTATATTTTTGCTTATATGATTCTCCCCTCCAAAAAAAGTTCCCATGATGCACGGTGGTACCCCAGTCACTGTGTCTGCAGCCACCACATCTGCCACAAGCGTTCCCTTCGCAACTGCCTCCACCAATCAGGTTTGCACCTCCACCGCCTCTCTTTCTCTCTCTCTCTGACTACACAAGGACGATCGAGGGATGCTCATGTCTCACAGCCAGTGGGTGGGTTGCAAAATAGACGGTGCTCCCTCTTGTTGGCCTACACTAAAGTCCGACGTGCCAATGTGTACCGGGAATACTCGTCTTTCCTTCTTGACAAAGCAAATTGTGTTGAATTTTAATGTGTGTCCTCCTTGTAACTCCCGTTTTTTGTCCTTTCCTATTTTGAGGACTCTTCCTTATCAAAGTTGACTACCAACGAATACATGCAATTGGTATGTATGAGGTAGTTTTTTTGTTGTTTTTGTTTTTTAAAAACTCCCCCTCCCCTTACATTCACCATTCGCACAGCTCGTGCAACAGCTGCTCTCTGTGCCCTTTGGTGCTTGGCTTTTTTTGTTTTTTTCTCCTTTTTAATTTTTTATTTGACATTTTTCGCTGCTGCTTCCAGCACGTAAAATTCCAGCTTTACCATGTTCCAGCCCGACAGTCTCGATATTGTTACGGCGCATTGTAGGCAAAGTCTGTGACGACATCTTTGAGGAGGAGCCAGTTTTGTGCATTCTGCTGTTCAGTTGTGCAGGTCAACAACATGGAGGACTTACATTTGCATGGGGGAGCCAACTCACTGACCTTTCACTGCCTTAATAATAATCATTATAATAATGCCTCTCCCCTTCTTCATGCTGTCCAGATGTGCTGACTCTCTCTCAAGTGTAGCTTCTATCTTTTTGGTTTTGTTTGTTTTTCCCAGCTGAGAACTTCTCATAAAGTGACAGGATGGCGTTCCGCTGTATTTTGTGTTCGAATCGCACTCGGTTGAATCACGTGTCTGCTTTCTACCCCTCCCCAGATTCCAATAATATCTGCAGATCATCTGAGTAGTCACAAGTACTTGACTCAAATGTAGTTCCTCTCAAGAACAGTGAGTCTTTGTTTAAATCCATCACGCATACACTCACTTATAAAATGTTGGGGATATTCGGCTTTTGGGTTGAAATTTCAGGATGCACAAGAACCTTGACAAGTAAACTTAATTTGACCTTCTCTAAACTTTTGCAACCATTTTAGTACTTCTTGTACAACTTGCTTGTTTTCTAACAAGGAACAGAAGGAGAAAATTCATGACAAAATATCCAAGGACGTCCACTTCAGTGCCTTTCTGTGACTCCTGCAGTCGTTATGTATCTCTGTCGCAACCTGCCGAAGAAGCTCTGGCGAGGTGCTGTTGATCAATTGTTAGGTATCGTCTGGGTTGCACGACTTGACGTTGCAGGGGGTGCCAAGATTTTGAAAAGTTGTCGGGTTGTTGTTTTTTTCCCCAGCAACAATCTTTATTGAACAAGCCAAATTACAAATCACAGAAAACTAAACGAACAAGCGAAAAGTTGTCTAGTAATGGGAGGGGGATTTCCTCAAAGCGCGTCTCGAGGCTTGCTTCCTTTAGGGGCGGAGCCTAACAAAGCCTCGCTCACCCAGCTGTCCCACGTTGCCGCTTCAGGAAGTGGTTCGCATTTTGCTGTGAGCTTTGACAGCCATAAAAAAAAAATTGCTCAAGGCTCCATTCAAAATGTATCTGTGTTCCTCGCTATATTGCGCTTCGATTTTTAAAATCGTACATATATAATTTTATATAGTAAGAAGCGTCAGCCAGAAGGAAAAAGTGCATAAAAAGCACTGCATTGAAGAAAGTAAAGTACGCATGCAAGTGGCTTCAGTTACATAAACGCACAGCTATTGGTGGGGAAATATTGTCACCTAAATTTTGATTGTGCTTGTTGGAATGAATTGTAAAACCTCCACCGGGTGGTCAAGGATAGATATTGTGGCGACCCCGAGTGGGCAAAAATAATGAGTGCACCTCCCATGCGTAATGAGATGGCAATACAGTACTGTATACTGTACTGTAAAGCTTTATATAGCTTTAAGCATATCCAAATACAGTAATAAAATAACTATAGTCGCAGAGGTCATGTGATCAACTCTTTCGTAATCTGCATACAGGCGCCTGATAACGATCCCGATTATTTGAATCAGATGTTGTTGGAGGAGATAAACATAGAAAAACCTGCAGAATTGTGGCTTTGGAATACGGGGGTTTTGACACCTGTAGTCTAAATCTCTCGTCGATCGCAGAGGTTAAGTTCCAGACAACGCTGGCAATAAATGACGGGGTTACTGTGTGCTGCTCGTCCAAAGCATATTCCTACTCCTGAGATCCTGATTGAAATTCCATTCGGGTTCAGCTTGTTTTTTTTCTGACCGAGATGTTTATATGGAGCATTTTCATTTGGATTGGGTTTCTAACCTGATGGGGATGTGAGTTTTGGTGCCCTAGTTATAGAACCACATGTGCAAAAACTGCCAAAAAGCACTGAAACGTTGGGCATGAATTCCAGAAGACAGAAAGTCAAATTAAATTCACCTATTGGTGTTGTTATGCATTTTAAGTTCATCCTGAAATCTAGCCGCAAAGCCACATATCCTTATCTTTTTGACAGTCATGTTGGTCTTTTTTTTCTGTTCGTTTGTACCCTCTTGTGTTTCTTCCTGGGAAAACCTCCAAAAGGTATATCTAATGCCCAACTCCTCTTTCCTCCCCTTCCAGATCAAATGAATGTGTGCTGGCACCGTCCGAGCCAAAACAGTTCAGCCTTTATTTCCATAAAACTTTTAAGAATGTCAAGCAACAGCACCGAGGAGGGTCTACCATCTGTCAAAACATCCAGGGTGCGACCCGTGCCATCTGCCCACATGTAAAAAGCTGAGAGAGAAGAGGCCATCTTGGTGCCTGGGGGTTGGATAAGAGGGGGGTCAGTGGGTCTCATCACACCGCTGTACATCTAAATCATGGCTCTCGATTGGTTGTAATTCACTTCACCGGACGTGGAGAAGGTCAAAGAGTGACGTTGCGCGAGTCTAAAAGTACACCTCTGGTACGTCAGGCGACCAAGATTTATTTTATTCCTTTTTGGTATTGTTTTAATTAATCAGCCATATTTCGTCGTTTACAAAAAAAAGAAAGGAAAAAAAAACAAAAAAAAAGACATGCACCTTGAATTTGAATCGAAACGAGAAAGGCACAGCCATTTTGAAACAGGAAATCTGCTAAGGCGATTGAGCACGTGCAGTATTGTGTGTGTGCGTGTGTATGTGTGCTCGCGCGACTAGTCAAACTAGACTCGGATGGATGAATAAATGAGGGTTGTGGACATATGAATGTTGTGGGTAAACCAACATACCTGTGTACCTTGAAAGCACAGCCAGGCTTGCTCTTCTCACCTTGTCACGTGCCATGGAGGCCATACAGCTCAAACCAGAGTGTTGTCTCAGCAGTGTTATTTGTTTACCGAGGGTAAAATTGAAACGGAAAAAAACACACAAAAAATGTTGTATGGCTCTTACTATTGTTTAAGAAATGTTAATAATTTTAGAAGTGGGTTTTTGTGCTAATGTTTATGTTTTTAAATCTTTTAAGTATGACTTTTAAATGGAAACAAAATGTAATTCCTCTTTTAATCGACTAGAGTGCTGTTTTGGTTGGGTTTTTTTGCCCTCCCTTTGTCCTGTCGAGATTACGTCGCTCAAGTCCATCGACTCTAAAGCCTCTCAAATAGGACTTGTGTTGCTTAAGCTGACTTGTTGTTACCTTGTCCTCTTTTTTTAAAGAGTTGCTCTGTTCAAGAAACTCTGTCGAGCCGCGCGCTAATAGCAATGTAAGACAATAAGGTCTGTTCGGTCATTGTAACAAAAACAACAACAAAAAAGTACACTTGAATGATTGTTTATCTGAGTCACATGTCACAGACAGCAATTTACTCACAAAATGACGTCTTCAGCGTAAATTCTGGGTCAGTTTAGTTAAATTTTTATCGCTCTTCCTGTCACGATAGTCACACAAAGTAGATGAAAAAAGGTCCTTTTTTCTTTAAGATAATTTTCAGACTAATGAAGTCAACTTTCTCACGGCCCACCCGACGATCTCTGACAACACAGTGTTGGGAATCACTGCCTCTAGCCAAAAAACACACAAAGGGATTCAGACACCCCCCCCAGACGGCTTAACTTCAAAATCGCAGAAGCCAAAAAAAGTTGTTACAGCGTCTCTCGTGGAGGAATCATTTTGGTTCACGCGAGTTTGTGTTCGTACCGCAGTTGTGTTCATCTGACCGTTGTGTTGCCACAGAGTTGTGACCGCGCGTCTCTAGCGATTGTATCGTACCTAACAAAGCCTTAGATGACCATGAATTGGGTCACGGCCCAAACTTGTCAATCACCATGCAGGTAAAGAGCACCAATGATGTTTTCTAGTTATCTCACCACGCCGCTTGCGATACGTTTGTGCTTTCTCTTTCTCGATGTAACGATTCTTCTCTTTGAAAATCCATTTAAGAGCTTTTATGTACTACTTAAGGATTTGAATCTATTTGAGATGCGTAGTTGTAGATTTTTTTTTTTTGCCTTACTATATAACCATATTACTTGACAGCATCGATATAGCCGTTGTAGATTTTGAGGTTGTATGACATTCATAATTTTTTTTCAAACCATTTATAAATGATAACGTTTTAAATATTCACGTCATTCATATAGCTGAATGTCTTTTTTTTTTCCAGTCGGTGTTACATGATATGTTTGTTTTGATATGTGCAACATGTGGAATTAGTTTTGCTGGGATCGCAGCAACAACCGTTTTCCATGTCGGCGTGTCAAGATCATGTTTGAATATATGTTGTATCAATCTATAGGTTGTCCATGTTTTAGGGTAAACATTGTTTTCTACTGTATCCATTTCAAAGAAAAAAAAATATTTCGTTTGGTTGGAAATATTTCTTAAATTTGCCCTGAATGTCAGGCCAAAATGAGAAGTTGAGATTTTTGGGTGTTTGGATATTATTATTGTTATTATTATTGTTTGTTTATTTTTATTTTTTTCGGGTGGGGGGAGGGGTGGCTGGCGTGAATCGGAGAGAAGACTTGCCCCTGCTGGTGAAGTCAGAAATGCTGCAGATGATGAGTTCTAACCTAAGGGACGAAGGTTGTGACTTTTTGCACTTCTGTATATAGTAAATAAACAGAGACAAATGTGTATCATATTGAGATTATTTTGAATAATGAAAAAAAAGAATCTATAATTCTAAGAAATTTTGTTAGATTAATTTAAATTCATAAATTAGATGACCAGCTAAAATTGCTTGCAAAGAAGGGCACTAGTTTCTTGGCCGATGCATTTGGAGAAAGCTATGCGCTTTTTTGTCTTCTTTTATCAGTGGCTAGTTTTGCCTGGGAATGTTTTTTTGTTTTTGTTTGGGGGGGGATGATGGTCCCCCTGTCCTGCTTAATCCACCCCTTCGGATGATCACATTATTTCATTTGTTGGCCACATCACTGCTCCCACAACTCTCACTTGATCCAGAAAAATAAGAAAACATAAAAAAAAATATATATATTGTATTCCATTATAATTTGACTGCATGTAAAACCATGTAAACAAAAACATAGCAATGTAAGGAAGGTTTTTCACAATAATCCGTACAGTAGATAACATCCACAGTGGGGGGAGACACAACACTTTTCCCCAACAACTCATCTTACGCTTGTGTGATGAAATAGTTTCTGAGCAAATATGTTATTTCAAGAATACTGAAAATATGAGCACTCATCCAACCCAAATACTTTTTCCAGAGCCATATGCGATACAGTATATATTTACAGCCGACTCACAGCAAGTTGTGTTATGCTCTGCTCTCCAGACTGCGCTCAGCAGGTGAAGGCCGGCCACGCCAAATGCACATTTGGGCAAAGTCTTGAACATGAATGTAAAGCGGCTGCTGTATTGTTGCTACAGAACCAAAGCACCAGATTCTCAAAAACCAGGCGTTCAGTCCGTCTCTTCCCTGCTGGGGGCACACACACACACACACACACACACACACACACACACCAATGCTTTTTGCCCGCTTTTTACTTGTAAGTGCAACTACCACTTATGTATTCGCTAACAGTTGCTACAAGATGATGTCTGATTTGTTTATGCACACTTGATTGTTGCCATAATTGACTCTTATCTGTCTGGATGGAAAAATAGATAAATAAAAAAGGATTTGATTTGCTCATGCAACACACGTGCGTCTTTCCTTTTTTGATGCGGGGGCAGCCTGTGCTCCGACGTCGGGCGCATGTGAGCGGCATCATACGCTGCCTTTGGGGGTGACCTGGTGACATTCATTCCGGAACAGCTCCATCGAGGCTCATGTGGAAGGGTACGCCGATGGCGCCCACGAGACCGCCAGTGTTCTTATCTGGGTCACGACTGAAAATGACAAGAAATGAACCCACTGGTGTGTAACGTTAAGCAGAATACAATAATTACCCCCCCCCCCCCCATGTATTTAGGTTTTTCTTCAGCAATTGAACTGCATGCTCAATCGGATTCAGGTGAGGTGAGCTTGACTTGGCTATGTGTCATTGTCCATCTGCACTGTGAAGCGGCGTCTAATATGTTCTAAAGCATTTGCCCGAAAATGAGCGGATAATATTGCCCGAAACACTTTTTGTCACTCCTTTTGTCAGCACTCCTGTCATCAATAAATACAAGCGAACCAGTTGCATTGGCCCGCCTAGCCACGGACCAGCTCAGCAGCCAATTTCCTATTTACTTTTTATTTTCATTTCAAATCTATTGTGGTACTCCCAGAACTTAGGGACCTGAATGTAACTAAAAACATCTTGTTTTGGAGCAAACAACTTGCTTGCCTGCTTTATTACCTAACCAGTTTCACCATTCAGACCCAGACGCCCTCCAGTTCTCTCAAAGAAGCTGAATGTTATTCAATGCATATAGAGTGGCTTTTTTGCACCACATCCGTGAAATTATATGCAAGAACATATAATGCAGAATGCCAATGAACACATTTTCTCACCTATCTATCGCACTATTCCCACACACAGTCACACCTTAAAATTGAGTAATGATAAATAAATCCGCTTTCACAGGGTGTGAATTATTATCTCTCTTGCATGCTACGTACTGACTGAATATGAATCTAAAATATACACGATCAATCAACATTATGATCCCATTGTTTTATATACAGTATATATGAACCCACTGGTGTGTAACATATTAAGCAGAATACAATAATTACCCCCCCCCCCCATGTATTTAGGTTTTTCTTCGGCAATTGAACTGCACGCTCAATCGGATTCAGGTGAGGTGAGCTTGACTTGGCCAAGTGTCATTGTCCATCTGCACTGTGAAGCACATATATATATATATATATATATATATATATATATATATATATATATATATATATATATATATATATATATATATATATATATATATATATATATATATATATATATATATATATATATATATATATATATATATTGTACTGTTCAGTACCACCCGTCTCTGGGTTATGAGGAAAAAAATAATATATATATGAATTTTTTCCTCATTACCCAGAGACGGGTGCTACTGTCCAGACATGTCCGCAGTGGTGATGGGCATGATTGGACAATGGTCCCCCCTCCCGTGCCTGCACTGTAGTCAATAGTGGTGTTTGATCCTACATAAAGTCTGTATCGTTGATATAGATACTGACACAGATAATTTTCTAAAATTACGTTTTTATTATTTTATTCATTAATATTATTATGAAATTGCTAAATCGTGTTTTTATCGTGTTTCCAGTTTTTTTATGTTGTTTGATTACTTAGTTATTTTCCAAATACTGTGCAATGTGGGATCTGTGGTTCCAATGCAAAAATAAAACATTTTTCCCTGAGTGCATTTATTTTCCCTTTATGACAAAACAAACAACAACATCAAAAACAACCAAGACCATCCGGCGAAAATATTAACAGGAGCGTGAAACAGCCAGTGGGAAGTAAACATTTTTGACTGGGCTATGTCGTTCAAACATACTGCTTAGTTGTTTGAACATATTGATAAAGTCATTCAAACGTATTGACAACGTTGTTTGAACGTATTGGTAAAATGTAGACTAAATGCTAAAAACATGTTTCTCATAAAGCCACGGAGCACCCCGCGGCATGAAACTACTCGATCCGACATTGATAACGACACAGTCATTGGATCGAACTGCGCAACTCTTGAAGTCAGGGCAGAAGTGCTTTCCACGTCTTTTGCTTGGTTGTCGGGGGTGACGTCCCCTTTAAGAAAGCGGAAGTGAGGCTGTGGGCTGTTGACGCGCTGAGGATATGGGCAGGAAATGCCATTCAAAGCGAGCAGCAGAAGCGTGATCGCTTCTCCGGCTCCTCGGCGCACTTGCACAATCGAGGTACCTCCGAAAATGCGCCTGGCTTGACGCCGCTGCCGCCAGCGTCCAGGGAGCGGCCACTCTCCCACGGGGTCGCGCGCTCGGTGTGATTCTCTCTTGCGAGTCCGGGCGAGGAGGCAGCCTTCCCGGCCTGCTCGCCTCGAAGGCTTCGTCGAGGGACACAAAAAGGAGGTATTTGGCTATTTCCTCTTTCTCTCCGTTTGGCCATGAGGGAATACAAAGTGGTTGTTTTGGGCTCGGGCGGAGTCGGGAAATCGGCTCTGACCGTTCAGTTCGTGACGGGCTCCTTCATCGAGAAGTACGACCCCACCATCGAAGACTTCTACCGGAAGGAGATTGAGGTGGACTCGTCCCCGTCCGTGTTGGAGATCCTGGACACGGCTGGCACCGAGCAGTTCGCCTCCATGCGGGATCTGTACATCAAGAACGGACAGGGCTTCATCCTGGTCTACAGTCTGGTCAACCAGCAGAGCTTCCAGGATATCAAGCCCATGAGGGACCAGATCATCCGGGTGAAGCGGTACGAGAGGGTGCCCATGATCCTGGTGGGCAACAAGGTGGACCTGGAGGCCGAGAGAGAGGTGTCTTCTGGGGAAGGCAAGGCGCTGGCCCAGGACTGGAACTGCCCCTTTATGGAGACATCGGCCAAAAACAAAGGCTCTGTGGATGAACTGTTTGCAGAAATTGTCAGACAGATGAACTACTCCACTGTTCCGGCCGGAGGTGACCAGTGTTGTTCTTGTGTTTTGCTCTAAAAACAAAACAAAACAAAACACACAATCAGATAGTTGTGCTTTTTAAATCATGCCTTTTTACTTTTCAAGTATCTCTCCTCACACTGTTGTCTTATGGTTTCGCACAAATGGACGAAAATCAGCGTTGAGGCTTCGCACAAGTGGATGAAAATCGGTGATGCGCAATGGTAAAGGTTACAAAGGGTGCACAATATTTTGGAAATATTAGTGGAAGCGTCAATCGGTCATTTTTTCCCTTTTTTGTTTTAAATATCATCGCCCTCGTAAAATAACAGCCAAAGTCATATTTTGACAAATAAATATCGTTTTGCTTTAAACATCTCATCAAGCTGGCCTCCTGCTAAAATCGGCTACATCTTTGGTGAAACAGAACCTTCAATTTTACCCCAGAACTGAAATTATTAGTAAATATAATATCAAGAGAATTTAGTTCAGATTTTCATTTTTTCTGAAAAGACTGAAAACATGATTTCGGCCATTACATAAGGAAGGTGATGAACATTTTTTTTTTTTTCAGGCAAACATACATTTTATAGCAGCATTTTTCTTTGTCAAATATAATTGTTATGGTTGGGGTTTTTTTTTTTTTTTTTTAAATAACCCCCAATGCGTTTCAGTGGGTGTCACTGATGTGCGGATTTCTGCTATTCGTGGCCGGACGGGTTCCTATCACTGTAAATCAGATCCCGTATGTGTGTGCATTACAGTACCTTACATGTTCCTCAATTTTTTGCTGGCTACTTGAAATGTGGATTATGCTCAAAAAGTTTTCCTTAACTAGTGTGGCCACCCCACGATCACCTGCAAACAGTGAAAATCCGCAAATAATTGACGCTGACTGATAATAGCCAAGGTTTTTATTTTATTTTTACAGAATATTGAAAATCCCTATTAAGAGCCAACCTTTTAAGGTTTCTGGATTCTTTCCATTTATCCCTGTAAATTCCTGGAAAGTTTCTAACTTCGAAAATTCACAGAACTTTGCAACCTTAATAGTCTGAAAATGTGTTTACATGGTAAAGTACTTGAATGTTTTTGGGGATTTTTTTTTTCTTCTTCCAAATATAGCTTTCTTTGTACAATATTGACACTTCTCTGGAAATGTGCCTCAGTGGGAATGTCTTATCGTGAAACCTAAGAAGACTTTTTTTTTCTTATGTACTGTTTTAATAATCTCTTGTGCTCAGTGGTGGAGTCAGTGTTATGTCGGTCACTTTTAAGATAATTTTTAGGGGGCAGAAAATGAGGTGTGAAAGTCTGTAAGAGTCACTGGACTAGGGATGGGCATTTGGACATTTTGGGAAAATGTTTTCGTGAGCCTAATAACATAATTGCCTCAGTCATTTTTAAACGTTTTCGGAAAACAAACCATTAAAAAAAAAAAGTTCAACAAACCAGAAGACTCCAGTTACCTTGACTTGACCACTTGCCCAAGGTCAACAGCTCCAGCGCGCCTGTGCCAGAGAAAAATGGATGAATGTGATTAAGTCAATCATCCAATCCACACAAATGAATTATGCTCATCCCTAGTGCAAATATTTCTATGGATTTCGTTATTTCGAACGTTTCCGAGATCTCGGAAGTGTGTTAACAGTGGAACTTGGATTTCGTGCACAAGGACCTTAAGTGCGTTGCTGTCGCTGCATGCGGTCCCGTCACGTCACGTTGACCACATGTTAAGTGCCTTCCTTGTGACTGTGCCAAGTGACGAGCCCTCTTTCCTCTGCAGTGCGTCTCCATGGCAATCAGAACTTTTTTTGTTTGTTTGTTTTCCTTATTTCGTTATTATTTAGTTTCCAAGTTTTCCCAATCAGGCCCACTGTCGAGGTACTGCGGCAAAGAAGCCTTGAAGCGATGGTGTTCACTTGTTCAGTTTTTTCCTTGAAGATGTGATGAGAACTTTTTAATGTGATGATTTTACCTTTGGACAAAATCTGTGATGAACCTTGTCAGTTTTGAAACTTGTAATACAAAAAAAAAAAAAAAGGCATTTTATGTACCAATGAGTGTTGTGCTTGTCTCACTGAATACAAATTATACTCACTGGGTATTGGGTGCAATTCAAGGCTAGCCACTGTGACAGCTTTGGTTTGTGGTATTGATATTTTATATAGATTGTTTGGGGGAAAAAATCATTTTTAAAAAGTGATCTCAAAATCAATCGCACAAGCCATATGTAAAGCCTACCGAGGGACGAACATGTACTGTGTGTCTGTGCTCAGACTCTGGAGGGAGAAAAACAAAACAAAACAAAACAGCACGTCAAGCAAAGCAAAATAAGCTAGTTTGTGGTGAAAAGATCTGGAAAGAAGTGGCATCAAAGGCTTTCACTTGTGGTGATCGGAGTATGACGACGCAAGAGATGCTAATGCTAATCGACCCGCCAAAACGTGTGCCATCAATAGAGAACATTGATTTTATTTTATTTTTTTGTGATGTTCATAAACATGGAACACAGCAACAATTTGCCCGTATGAGCTTGAACGTCGCTGTAGGCACGGGTGTGTCATATCCACCTAATGTTTACATCTATGCTAATGATGGTGAAGCCGCTCAATTCCCAGAACGCGTTGCGTGGCGCAATAGATTCAATTAATGACGTTACAAAGATGTTAATCCATGTCGTGTATATGTAAAATTGTGACATCCAGGTGAAGTCCTACAACGGCATTAATTTGAACCTCATAAACATACATATCCTTTCGAGAAAATGCATGTTAATGGGTACGGTGACTGGTATCGGCTGCCGTTGTGAGTTTTCGATACCGATATCTGGGATCGGTAGTAACCCATCCCTACTTAATATAAACTGTGACTTAGAATACGACGGCGTGAAATTTCGGGATTAGCCTAAAATGCACTAAAACGTAAGTACCTAATGTTAAGCATAAAGTTATCCCGCCAGTTGTTTCTTTGATTTTCTCATGGCCTGCTCGATGCTGAAATTGGCCTTTAGCACTTGTGACATGAGAAATAATAAGTTCCACCGCGTTCACTTTGTTTACAAGGCAAATAAATGAGCGAGGCCATCTTGGCTTGGCTCGTCCGCGTCAAACAACCCTTCATGGACTGCTTTTCCAGTAAGTGTGTTTAGCCGAGGAGAGCCTCTTCATTCTTCCCGCCGCATGTTTTCTCGGCCGAGGAGCCCAAGGATAGAGAGGCCTCTTTGTTGCGTCCGTGGCCACCGTCAATCGGCCTCACACGCTATCCGCCGACGTCTCTGGCTAAGGCCTCCTCAAAGCGGCCGTTGGGTGTCTCCCCCTCGTTGCACAGACTGGAGGTCAGAGTGCCAGCGGGAATGAAAAGACACGCTTCGCACTGTGGAGAAAGCTCCGCTTCTCTCACTTTGCCAATGAAGCTTTTGTCCTCTTAACTGTCGCCGCCGCCCCGTCAATGCTGCCGCTTGTCAAGACTGTATGGATTCGTACTAGTTTGAGACTGGCGGCCCGGTGATCCAGTGGTTAGTGCGTCGACCTCACAGTGCAGAGGTACCGGGTTCAATCCCAGCTCCGGCCCCCTGTGTGGAGTTTGCATGTTCACCCCGGGCCTGCGTGGGTTTTCTCCGGGTGCTCCGGTTTCCTCCCACATTCCAAAAAACATGCATGGCAGGCTGATTGAACACTCTAAATTGTCCCTAGGTGTGAGTGTGAGCGCGGATGGTTGTTCGTCTCTGTGTGCCCTGCGATTGGCTGGCAACCGGTTCAGGGTGTCCCCCGCCTACTGCCCGAAGACGGCTGGGATAGGCTCCAGCACCCCCCGCGACCCTAGTGAGGATAAAGCGGTTCGGAAAATGGATGGATGGATAGTTTGAAACTCAAACCTTAGTTAGAAACCTACTTTGAAATCCTGACCGTAGTTTAAAACCATAGTTTAAACCCCCAGTTTAAAACACAAACCTAATTTGAAACCCTAACCCAAACTTGAAGCCCTACTTTTAAACCCTAACTCTGTATTTAAACCTTACTTTGAAACCTTAAGTCTAGTTCAAAACCCAAATTTGAAATACTAATCATAGTTTCAAACTCTAATTTGTAACCATCATCGTAGTTTGAAACCCTAATCTGAAACACTGTGGATGGCGGTTTTCCCCAAGTCGATGCCCCCTCCATGCCAGCCGAATGTGCTTTGGCACAGATTTTAGCAGGATTCATGAAAGTTGACTTTTTTTTTTTGCTTTTGTGGGTCACATCAAATGATGTGGTGGGCCAGATCTGGCCCCCGGGCCTTGAGTTTGACACCTGTGGCATACAGGAAGTAGAGGATGACGGTACACTTCCTGTGTTGCAACCAAGTGTTAGTTCCTCTTCGGGTAGAATAAACTGCATTCATAATGTCAAATGTCGCTCCTCTTTGCAGGAGATAAACTACAGGCCGCGTCTGGCAGGTAACTCCAAGTAGGATGAGCTTCCAAACATCTCGAAGTGACATGACCGTGGGAATGAACTTCGGGATAGTGGAAAAAAAAGAAGAAGAAGGAGGACACGTGTTGTGAGGAAGGTTCGACCGAAGTTCATTGCGGTGGCTCTGTTGATTTGATTTGACTAGAGGCATCAGGAAGCTGGTCCCATGACTCCACCTCTGTGGTCACGGCTGCTCAAGTGTCAACTGCCTGAGAAGGCAATGTGCAAAGATCACTTCAACCTCGTACCGCCTTCCAAAATACTGGATTTAGCACCTGACACACATTGGCAGTTGTGTACCCGAGTGGCCTCATTTTTAGTGGATAAAGTTTCATATTTATCTCTTAATTCCTGCACGGGTCCGCAATTTTTCAATGTTCAGGTTTACAAAAATAAAATAAAAATGACTACAAGGTTTTATGTGATACTTCGTGAGACGTTAATGAGAAGCGTCCTATAGACGATTAAGTGGTATTAATAAATTATTTTCTGCTACTGTGGGGGGTTTTCATGCGCTACTGTTGCAACAAAAATCAAATGTACCAGGCCCAGGTCTGAACATTTCACAATCAGGCATTTCCTAATGAACTGGACGTATTTGTTGCTCAACAATCACATTTCAAAACAAATTTCCTTTTTTAATGCGCGAACTATGCCCGTTTATCATAGTTGTGTTAATAAAATGAAATATCGATTCGTGGATTTGTCATGTATTGCTCTCCGACTTCGTTGCCTAATGCTGTGAAAGTTTGATGTAAGGTCACATTTGGTCCACTAGAGGGCAGACAGGTTCCGACCACAATTGCGCTGTGTATGAAGTTTGAAACTGAGGTTCCGTTATTGTGCAAAAATGTAAATACAAAAAGTACAAAATTATACGCATTAAAATATTGGAATTGTGAAGTAACTAACAAAAGTATTAAATGCGTATTCAAAATAAAGTTAAGTCTTTAACGTTTTATTTTTAACCGGTTAAATGTGTACACAGGTCAAAGTAACCATATTTATACATATTTATATGCCATACAGAAGAAAATGAGAATTCAGTAAGTGCACAAAATATGACATTTCTTAATCTGCTCTCAGGTAATTTTACCAGAGCAAATTAAGTGGATCAATTGCATTTTTTTGTGTGGTTTTGTTGTTGTTGTTTTTTTAATGCCAGTTCACAACAACAGATGTATTCTGATATTTCAGGCAAAAATATCCCTGTGGCTTTGCTCGGCTTTCCTCCCAGACGCGCAGGCTTGTCTTCCTGGAGCCGCCATGGGGCTCATGCAGATTCCTCCTTTGCCTTCCTTTGTCCGTCAACTAAGAATAAAGGTGACCTCACAGGTATGGGCTACAGCTGGTAATATAGTAATGGCTGCTGCTGTGGTTGGTTGACATACTGTATTTCCTCTTATAGCGGTTGATCCAGGCTGACAGAACTCATATACTGTAGTAGTTGCCGGTCTGAGTGCATTGTTGGCAAATGTACGTTTATTAGTGTCGGGCGGAACCCATTACGTTACAATTGTTTCGTGCTAATAATCACCGCTAGATGGCGTAGGAACACTAACAAGGCAAACAACTCAATGGAGAATATAATGAGAGACAGTAACAGGATGCACTGTAATAGTACCGGTACGTACTGTAACAAATTTAATAGCAGAATTATTGATATGGTGGCTTTCAAAACAAGTGCTTCACACTAAAATAAAACCATCTGGAAGTCCAACCATTTTGTCCAGCGTAATGAACAGAGCGTCCCAAAAGTCTTTCGTTTTTCGCATTTTATTTCCGCCATTATTCCTGACAGACGTGAGCCAGTGGGGTGATTAAAACTACACAACAAAATAAAATAACACCAACGCCATTATCGAGTTTGTTGCCACACCACTTTTACATTTGCTGGAATTTCCAGGCTACATTCTTGCTAAGCATATGGAAGATGATCCAAAAAGTCCTGTCGGCCTGAAGGGGAATGATCCATGCCGAGTGTATGTATTTCAGGATAGCTCTCGCAAAGGTGGGGGCCGCGCAAGCTGGACTGCTACTGTCACACTTCCATCCAGTTTACCAGGCAAGGGGGGAGTAGAAAGGAGCGACCAATGCTCACACTCCAGAATCCCTCCAGCTGTCCTCTAGGAAGCTTTGCAGCCAGTGGAGCTTAAGAGGAGCTTTTTTTTCCATGTGCTTGAGTCCAGACTTGGTACCAATATGCTCTACAGGTACTACACAACAATGTGCATGTCTTGATGAAATCCAAATGTGCTTCATGTGCATATATTATAAGTTTTTCCACTTCATATTTTGATTACTGTATAATTTGCATGATTTATGAACTACCAGAAATACGGCTTAGAGTTGAACATGGCTCTTAAATTCCAAGCGCCTCCATCATATTCTGATGAGCAAGGGTCTTTCTTTATAATTCCCCTATAATATATATCGATGTAAAAAAAAATCCAATACTACGAAAAGCGCAAGAATTTGAATAAGAAACGAGGTAGCCAGTATAACCTTTTTCCAGGCCATTTATGCTAAGATAACTAGTGTCGCATCAAATCATTGTTTTTGTGCTTAGTTTGCTCTCAGTTCTCTGTCTTTATTATCGTTAAAACTGTACAGATCATCTATTTTATGAACAGGTTTATTGCACCCTACTAAATCCTACCCTCGGAGCATTTAGGCTGCGCTGCAACCGCTTTACAAATTAAAGAAGCAATAAAGTCAACATGCCCAAAGCCCAGACTCAGCCTGTGAGTCATTAATCATGAAGTACACCAAGTGTATTTTATCAATCGTCACAATAGGTGGTGCGGATAGCTCTGCCTGTAGGCATAATTGGCCGCGCATGCTATTCAGTCGGTGTCTTTATAAAGCTGTCACATTGCCCTAAATGGCTTTTTATGCCACAATAAAGACACAAGATGCATCGTAAGAGTGCTAATGGGTTGGATTCTTAAAGCCCTGTGCCTACTGAAAACATAAATGTCTTCCAAATTTGACATGCCACAGAGAAGAGTGATTTCAACCGCCCTGCCAAACTTGGATGGTTAAAAAAAAAAAAATCACCAAAGGTGTAAAATGAGACTTCAAAAGTGTGAAAAATCAAGTAATCTTTCTACGATCATGTTGGACTTCTCTTACACTGTATTTTAATGGGAGGTGGGGGTGGGGGGTGACCTATGAACATCATTTTAAATGAGCTTAAGCTCAGCTCCATGAAATGTTTTGCGCTCAACTTGTTATCTAATGTTTGTATTTGGTGAAAACATTGGCAGCTCCGACTAAGCTTCCTGACCAGATGTTCCTCACAGTGTGAGACAGAAGGTCAGGTCAACCCGGGTTTTAATCGAAACAGTGATGCCCAGAGTACACACAGCAAGCATCTTATCTGCAGACTCGCTACGTTTGTGAGGATTGCGTTTTAGCCACAAAATTGACATAACATCATCATAGGGTCTCACTGGAGCAATTAAAGCAGAGAACTTAGCCGCTGGGTGAATGTCTCTTACCTTCGGGGACTCCAGACAAGAACGAAACGTCACGTTCTATTTGATGATTTTGACTGACACACTTTGAAATGGGATCAACGTTGAGGGGCGTTGTTAGCCCCGGAGGCGCGAGTGACATTTAGGATGATGGCTTGTCACAGGAAGACATGAGCTTTGTAATCGGGGGACTAAATGCTCTCTCCCTTGGGTCAGTCAGTATAAGCACTGAACTAAAACAAAGAGTAGACACCCTTCTTCCACAAGAAAGTTTCCGTTATTGAGTTATCAGCAGGAGAACATGAGTCGGTTTCACCAAAAATCACCTGTTTATGACAAAAAAAGTTGAGAAAACAAACTTTTAGTGAGGAGAAACATGTCAGTTAGAACACTGTCTCGGTCGCTAATAGTTTTTGCACTTGTGTCTCCAACTATAACACAACAAAAACAAGACTGCGAAAGGGCGTCGATGGCAAAATAATAATTCATATAGAGATTTTTTTTTAAACACAAACAAATGCACCTTTTCGCCATTTACTTCATGAACTGCACCAACAATGAAACACACTTTTCTTCGACTTCATACCATACATACTCTGAGTATGAGGTGCCCAAACATCTAACTTCCAACATGTTTGCATTTCTTTCCCTCTTCATCAACGTGACAAGCTGAGAGTCACCTTCTAATCTTTATCTTCAACTCAAAAGCGGTGCTCGTCTCAAATCGAAGCAATGCAACAACACCATCTACAGGGATATGTTAGTCTGAAAAACATACTTGACGTATGTACATATCAGTGACAGTAAACGGTGGGATTCTCCACCGCAGTCAATGAGTTAATTATGTTAAGAATAATGTATTAATATTCTGTATATTAAAGGTGCCCAGATTGGTACGAATGTGTTTTGCTAGATAAACTTGGCTTGCTCTGGCCACCCTATTGGAGGACGGAAAAATGCTGACTATACATTGGGTGAACAGCTAACTGGCCCTCTGAGGGAAAACAGTCATTGCAGTTACATGGGCCAGCACGACTGACTCTGAAGGTTCTGTACAGAGTAGATTAACCTGGCATCACTTAGAGACCGAAATGTGATTGGACAGATAATAATAAAAAAAAAAAACCCACATACTGGAAACTCGCCCATACTGTATGTCCACCATTTTTTTATATGGCAGATTTCTATTCTCCATGTCGCAGAGGCTCTATATAAAAAGTACCTGACGGCAACTGAGCTGCTTTTTTTTTTTTTTAAATAGCAACACAAGTATTTGCCCTCATCAAACACAACCATGAGGATATAAATAAACTGCATTGGCCTGGAGGTACACGAGTGTTGAATGAAGCATGAAATCCTGCATTGTCACATTACAGCTCAGTGGGGAGAGAGGAAAGTAAAGGCGCCTTCCTCAACTGCTTAGTTCATCATGCTTTATTTTCCTCGCACCTTTGCTTCACTCGTCGGTGAGTACTCCCCCATCTGCCCATGTCTGACTCGCCCTCCTTTGATTGGTACTTTTCAGCGAGAAAACACCATTTGCGCCATGGGGGCCGCGTGTCACAGATGGGACGAATTGTAAAGGCACGTGTCGAGAAGCCCTGCGCCGAGATGGCAGATATTGTCGCCGAGGCGTTTGGTCTCTGAGGGTATTTTCGAGAAGTATCTTATGGGGTTCACATATGTCGGTTATTCCATACGCCACCTTAGCATCATACCAAACTTGCATTCCCTGAAACAAATCTCCATCAACTCTCTCGAGCTGAAAGCACACCACCTCTCTCTCTCTCTCTCTCTCTCTCTCTCTCTTTCTCTCTGGCGTGTGACACCACCGAGCAAAACACCGCAGTTGTCCCATTCAGACTCTCTCCCTCTCGCGCTTCACGAAGCTCGCCGCACGCTGCTCCTCGCCTCTCCTCGCCTCTCCTCGCAGTCTCTGTCCTCCTCCCCCTTCAAGTGAGCTACCATGCGTCTTAGTTTCTCCTCCTCTTTCTCACTGCTCGTCTGCCAAGATTTCAGGGTCCTTTCATCATCGAGACCAGTGCTCTCGCTTCCACGCCAGCATCACTAAAAAATCCCTTCCAGAGGACTTCTGGGTCAGGACGCAGCTGGTTGTCGGGTCTGAGGAGACTTCAAAGGTGGACACTCATCAGTCAGCAATTTGGTCCAAGACCCATTAGTGACAACTCACTGCGTGTAAGGACACTTTTAAATGAAGATTTTGGACTTGTGTTATGGTGATGCAATGATCTGCTTTTGTCCGTGGAAGGATGTTTTAAGTTTTCCAGCAGCAGAGCTTCAGTCGATGTACAAGTGTGGCTGGGCAGTGTCACTCTATTTGTGTTGTGATTGACAGGAGTAGAAGGAGGATCCCATTGATCTACTTTTATTGTGATCTAACTTTTCCGGGATAAACAAAAACAAACAAGCTGTCAGGTGTGTTCCCAAATTTTTAAAAGACAAGTAGCAAAACCTCCGAGGGTGACACCGCAAGTCGAGCAATTCTGAGCTCAGGGACTGCACCGCGTGACCTGCGTGATTTGACTTGAAGATCAATCAATGTGACCATCTGGTTGCAATACAATGACCCCCATACCTTTTATGATTGCTGTTGTTTTTTTGTTGTTGTTATTACCGGCAGTCAAAAGTGGCCCAAGAGAATGACAAGGCTGCAAGACTGCTTAGATACCGCTTACTTGTCGATTTTGACAATGACACCAACCTTCCCGCGGAATATTTCCGATTTGATCCTGTGGAGGGAAAGGAATGTGCAATCATTCGCTGGAGTTGTCTTGATGGTGTTGAGCAAGTCAAACCTATTTATGTCATATCTTGAAGGATGTCATCGTGTTGGATGCTAAACGTGGACCCAAGCGCGGGGAAACAGCGAGGCAAGGCCGGGAAGCAGGAGTAATCTCCCAAAAATGACTTGAAAAGAACATTAAAAAAAAAAAAAAATCAAAAATCCGAATAGACTAATAAGATATCAGCAGGAGACGGTGTTTTAATTTGGAGAGAGAATGCAGGCATTATTAATAGACATGTGGAGGCTACACAAATATCTCATTCCTTTCTTCTCCATCTTTTCTTACCTTTTCAGGTAGTCATCCTTCGGCAGGATCACACACCAGACAGGACGGCATGGCTGTGACAACAATTTGAGTTCTCCCCGCCCCGCAAGAATGACACTCGTGCTCCTTCACTCGTGCCTGTGACCTCCATATGAGATTCCGCAACCGTGCGCGTAGCTGGCCCGGGCTTTCGGCTTCACGTCGTGATCAAAAGGAGGAGCGACCTCAGTCTCGGAGCGGCTCCAGCGGCTGCGGCGTTTGTTTGTGCCCACAGCCATGCAGGTGTCTTTCGCGTGCACGGACCATGGGCTGAAGGCCCCGCGCAACGGCGAGCACAGTAAACAAAACACCACCAGCCCCAACACCACCAGCCAGGCTCGGGCCCGCTTTCGCACCGTGGCCCTGATAGCTCGCAGCCTGGGTTCCTTCACCCATCGCTACCACCACAACCTCAAGGAGTCTACCGCCAAGCTCACCGGCATGAAGTACCGGTAAGTTTGTTTCAATGTCTTTCCTGTTCGATTCTGGCATGGTGGGGGAAGAGAAAATGAGATGAATGCTGGAGGCTTGATTGTGAAGATGAAGATGAGCGGTAACAGGCGTTCAGTGGGAGGATGTGGGTGAGTGCCCACGTTGTCCGAGGAACGAGAAGAGGACGATCTTTTGGCAGACTGGAATGATTATTCATCACGTGAATGTGTTATTTTCAGGTTTAATCACCATAATTTATTTGCTTTATGGAGAGATTCTCCAACTTTTTGGGTCCTTTTACCAATGAACACATTGTGACGTAATGCCAGTGAAACGTAACTAAAATTGTGATTAAAACGTTGACTCTTTTTGAGAAGAAAAATACAATTAATATCACAACTATGTGTACTTTAGAGCAAAAAATAAGAAGAATCACAACTTTTACAAGAATTAAAAGATGTAATATTGTCAGGAGAAAAAGTTGAAACAAATGTTTATACAAGATAATGTGGATAAATTGTCTCTGTCTGTCTCTCTCTGTCTCACTGACTAACAGGCAAGTTTGTGAGATAGCTTACTAGCTTGCTAGCTAGCTGTATCTTTCTCGCAATCTAATATAATGCATTTTATTCTGCAAAAGAGGACAAAAAAATAGCGGTTTTGTTCATGATCAAAGTAATATGATGTTGAAACAACCTAATTTATGCAGGGATGTAAAATTTTAGTCATGTGTAGTTGGTCCAAAGCTAAATTGGGGGGGATTACTTAGTCTAATTAGGGTTTCACATGGGTCCACATAGGTGGCTATGTACTTTTAAAAGTATTCAGAAATAATTTTGCGAGCCGCCAAGCTAATTTTCGCGGCACCCCGGCGTGCTGTTAATGCACGTTTAATCTTATCACCAGAAAGTGAGGTTTGTTCACAAAGAGGTACTAATTTGCTTGGCAAGCCCTCAATTGAGCAGATGATTTACGTAATAATATAGTGGTAAGTGTAATAGAGCCATGCGGTAGAGCCCTCCATGTGCGCCCGAGTGGGAGTTGTAAAGCGGCTGAGCCGAGTAAACAACACTCTCTTATCTCAATGAGTGGGCTCTCAGCTTGGAACATGGGGTGGCTTCCAACTTTTAACACTGTTTTCGAGCCTCAGGTCCCAATAAGAGAATGGGGCTTGTAGTTAGATAGACACAATGACCAAAGTGACAAAAGGAGAGAGTCAGAAAAAAAGTGGGAAACTTAAATCAGCCGATAGAACGTATGAAGACCAGTGGCGGTTTTTGACGATTTTTGCTAGAGGTGGGGCAGTCTGGGGACAGGTGTTTTGTAAGAGGCGTATTTGTCCATTTGGCAGGCAGTACTTTTTATGGTAGCCTAAATTGCTGTGGGTTACAATTCTGCCCCACTGTCGCGCGGTGTTCCACAGGCTTCTATTTGGGGACCCCTGCTGTTTTCATTCTATTTGCTGCTCATGGATTCCACCTTAAGAAAGCATGGTATATTTCCTGTCACAATTTTATATTGGGGGCGGGCCGTGCTGGAGTCTATCCCAGCTGTCTTCGGGCAGTAGGCGGGGGACACCCTAAACTCGCTGCCAGCCAATCGCAACTTTTAATAACAAGTAGTCCAGTTTACAATAAGGGCATGCTAATATTTAACGTGTTTAGTTTATAACAACCATATCATATGACTACTCTAAACTCCTAAATCTAATGCCTTGAGAAACTCTTCCTCCTCACTGAAAAACAAAAACAGCTTGACCGCTTCCGAGAGCGTTTTTTTTTTTTTTTCCTGGCAGATGCGCCTGTGAGTGCTTTTTGGGAACTGCTGGCACTGATACGCTGCCTTCCATAGATGAGCCAGTAATGTATTTGCACTGGATGTGCGAGACACAGCGGGAGCATCCGAAGGCGTAGGAAGTCGAAGCAAAAGAAGATGCCGAGCATAAACTAATAATACAACCACCTGCAGTGTTTTTTAGTTGTCATGGCGATCCCAAAATAGGGCATCTCCAACTGCAGGGTCCCTCACGAGCAACCTTCTGTGGCAGTTTGACCTTTGCTTACTCATGGGAGAATACACGCAGCTAAAAATTGGCCCAAATGTGACGTAGCAGAGGAGGATGCTGTTGTTAGATTGAAAACTCTCTGGTTTATTTCCATTTTCTTGTTGTGTGATGAATATGGATGTTTTGTTTAGGGGCGGAGGGGGGTTCAGATGCAGATGTATTCATGAGAAAAGACTAGTGGCTCAAATAGCAGGGTGTCAGCTGTAAATATTAAAAATATATTAAAAAATGGAACTTATAAGGACATTCATGTTTGTTATATAACGTATCCCCGCGATAAGCAATCGTTCACTGTAATGGGTCCCATTCCTTTTTTGCTCTTAAAGGCATCAACCGAATACAAAATACGGGACTGCTGTCAAAGCCGTCTGCCATCACTCACTGTTTGTATTTGATTTTAATAATGTTGACAAATGGATATGTGCATACTGCATACATGCCCCGCTGTCGCTTAGCTGCATGCATGCTTGCGCACGGACAGAGCCCATCATGTGGCTTTTCGCTCCGGTGCACAGTTTCACTGAGCGAGTACAGACAAAACTGTTCTGTTTGATTGTCTGTTTGGCCGTTTCTGCCAGATGGCGCTATTTCTGTTTTTAATGTCTCATTCTTATCAATATTTAAAACAGGGCAGCGATTCAGTTGTGAATTTAATGTCTATTAAAGAAGCTTTTTTTCAGAATGCTTTGACAACAATAAAACTTCTCCATAAAACCCAAAGCTACTAAAGTGTTTAGAATTGATTACATAATGAGTTTAAACTGTAAGTATACCACCAACCATGATCACAAAACAGTTATTTCAAACACATTTGATTTCCTTAAAAATAAACGGCTTGCATGTGATTTGATTTTGGGGGAAAAAAAGCATCAGAAGTGCATGTGTACGTTCCCACCCGGCAAAGGCTCTCGATGACTTGCCATTAACGACCCAGGCTAAACTTATCTCCGCCGTGACATAAAAAGCTCATACCGCAGTCGAGCTGTATCACTTTCGCATACTTCCTAGACACCAATTACTAATTTTCAATTAGCCAGGTCTTTGGTGCCATCTTGTGGCATATTAGAGCATTATAGAAAGGGCACCAAAAAAACCCAACACAAATTGGTGAGTCTTCCAGTGAATAACAGAGGATAGGTTGCACAAGAGAAAAAAAAAATCCTTCAGATGATGATGTTACTGCGAAAGTACTTGCTGCCACTGTAAAAAAAAAACAACAACAACTGAAAAGTGGTGTTCGAACACTGAGCACTTGAGCTCTGATCATGCGAGCCTCAAGCAAACAAGCTCCCCCTAATACAGAGCGGTCCTTGCTTTAGCAAAACCTTTCACACACTTTGCGTTCCAATTGCAACATCGGTTGTTTTATGCAAGCATGCAGAATGGCTTGCTTTTTTCGCAAACAGACTGTAATTACAAAAATAATTGGAAAGCATGGCGAAGATACGAAACGCAGCTGCGGATGCCCTGAGAATAAAATGACTTGCACTTGTGCAAGCAGGCTTTGTTGCTGGGAATTATCTCATCTATCGATCTGTCCATTTGTCCATCCGTAGTTTACTTTTTAAGTTTTGTTTTGAAACCACACCTTGGAAGATCTTCTGACATACTTTCTGTGTGATAGCTTTCCAGTTCTGTTGATGTATTGTATTTATTTTATTTACTGAATATGTATATTTTTTTGTAAGGCAAGACCTCCCACTGAAAGTCACAACGCAGTGAATCAAGCACTTCGGATCTGCCCACACGTTCTTCAAAAAAGGATCATCCCACAGGCCACCAGCTCTGAAATACAGTGACTCAATGTGGGGAGATTTGTAATGAAATGGCAATGTGAACATGAATAGGGAAATTAGGTATTAAAGGGGGCGGCACGGTAGTTGACTGGTTAGCACGTCGGCCTCACACTGCAGAGATGCAGCGTTCGATTCCGGCTCCGGCCTTCCTGTGTGGAGTTTCATGCTCTCCCATTGCCTACGTGGGTTTTCTCCGGGTACTCCGGTTTCCTCCCACATTCCAAAAACATGTGTGGGAGGTTAATGGAACACTCTAAAATTGTATCCAGGTGTGAGTGTGAGCACGGATCGTTGTTCGTCTCTATGTGCCCTGTGATTGGCTGGCAACCTGTTCAGGGTGTTCTCCGCCTACTGCCCAAAGACAGCTGGGATAGGTTCCAGCACCCCCCGCGACCCATGCGAGGATAAAGCGGATCAGAAAATGGATGGGTGGTATTAAAGGACTTTCAATTGCATTCAAAGTCAAAACAGTTTTGGAACTGAATGCAAAGAATGCTGTCACATTTCTACACGCTCACGCTCACGGCAAGCATGCGCACTCTGTAGGAGCCTCTGGGGAGCAGCCTGTCATTCTCTGTTTGCCGTTCTTTGTCATATAGAATGTTTTTTTGCGTAGAGGGCGTGTGATGTGCTTCGACTTGAGGCTCGGATTTGCAGCCCTATTAGTCTGTTGCTTGTGTCTGCTCCGGTCCCTTTTTCTCCCGACTAATTTGTTTCCCCCTTGTCATGTTTTTTTTTTTGGTCAATTCATTTGAAATCGCTCAATTTCCCAACGGCATTTTATATGTTACGATTGGAGAGATGTCTCTCCCTACTTGTTTTCATGAGCATAGTGTGGTGGCCATTAGGGAAGCGAGTGGGAACCGAAGAGGCGGGTGCTGGCGAATCCTTTTCTGGCCATCAGTGTCGACTTGTGTGGGTTTGTTTTGTCTACAACACCCCCCCCCCCCACCCCCGCCCCACGGGGGACATAAGGAGTTTTATCTGTTTACTTGACGAAAGAGTTCAATGTCAAATATTGATTTGAGCCATGTGCATAAGGAAAACTGATGACAAAAACGCTAAGAAAGGCCTTGCTGTGACCATATCACACCTCACTAGGCTAATTTCTCTGAAGATTTAAGGACAATATCACAGCCAGGTGTTGATTTATTCGCTGGATATCGATGTTGGAATAGAATCATGTCGTAATGGAATCTCCATACTGGATAGCGGCTGGCTGGCGAGATGCTCATAAGCGGTGACAGGTTTTGTGTGAGTGGGCGTCTTCATGTGACTCATTTGTCATCTTTCCTCAAGGCTTCTTTGGGGCGCCATCCAACCACGAGGGACGGAGGCGCAGTCATTGGCTTGCAAAGTTGTTGATGTCTTAAGTTTGCTCATTCGAGTTTGTCCTTCACACTGACTCTTCAACTGTCCAATGTTTACATGATGTGTTTTATCAGTCTGCAGCTTTACACACAGTCGGCCTCGGGCTTCTTCGGCATTGCGTTAGGTCTCAACAATTGCCACTTCTAAATATTTGACTTGGTCAGCGCATCTTGAGAACCAAACAAAATGTTCACAACATGTCATGATCGGGTGAAAATGTGATCAGTGACCTGGAGTCTGTCTTTCTGAAACGTAATCATCAAATGAGAAACCGGACCTGATTGATATTGAACTTGGACCTGAGTTTTTGCAGCCGTATTAAATTAATAAGCAATTCATTGTTCATTTTGTAATTAAAAATGTCACTTTTATAAGAATCCATACACTTTTGTGTTATGTATGATCAGTAAAAAATACATAAATAAATAAATCACAAAGCATATGTTGGTACCAATACTGTACATCTGTACTCATATTTTCATATGATGACTCCGATACCACTATCCCAGTGTGACATACTGTATTGGAGCCGCGTCAGCCAGTGAAGCCAACACTGAAACTACCGGCTGGCACCCAAAGTCCGCATCCGCTATTTGTTTACTTTTTTAGACAGCATCCCGAATCAACTCAAATGACTAATTGCCCTTTTGCTCATAGTCCAAAAAAAATTGAAAAATCCTATTTAATTATTATGATGAATGCAATGCACACAAGCCTCATCTCCACTTTTTTAAAAACATATCCGAGTGTAAGAAGATGGTACGGTATGTGTCGGACGCAGTAAAGCAGCCATGTCAACCTACAGAAACGTTTTCCTTTATAGCTTAAAATAACTTCTTTTAATCTTCCCTCACCGTACACTGGCCAAAGGCAGAACCCAGTGTGGGGTTTTTTTTTCGCTCACAATAAAGTTTTAAATCCATCTGTGTTTTGTTATATCATCTGGCTAACACGCAGATAGTTTGGGAGGGTTCATCTCTCCGGTCCAGCATTCAAGTTTGTAAACTCCTTTCATCAGAGGCCATCGGCAAAGTAATGATGTTTTGATACACTGCCGTGACAGGCTTTTGTGACTGATTGCTTAAGGGTTTAATTTAATGCTCATTAGCAGGATAAGCATTCCCATACACGCCAAAACAATTCCGGGTGTCAGTCTCAAAGAACCTGCTTCACACTGCATACGCGTTGCCATTCAAACATTCCTGTGGCAATCGTACGCACTCTACACTATGCTATGATTCATTCTCACTCAAATCTGAAAAATTAAATTCTTTTTTTTTTAACGGCCAATTTGCATCCCACTTCGAGTCACCGCCGATTCGTGCACAGCCCTAATAAATACAGATGATAACATTTTTAGACAGCAGCAGATTATGCTTCACAAAATGAATAATAAATTCCGCTCTAGCAAACATCGAGTTTCTCAAGGCCCGTCACTCATTTCATGCTGCTTGGCTCCATGCTGCTCACCTCCAGCCGAGTCAGCCAAGCTCCCATCACAAAGCTTGCCCGGCATTCGTGACCCTGCTCCACCCCGCAGGCTACCTGGTTGGACCTGCCAGTCGTATTTTTATGTAATCTCAAAGATTAAGCCATGCGTGTGGAAATACACACGAACGTCTACAATGAGAGTGCAAATGGTATCAGTGGTTCCTGTGATTGCTTCGCTGTATCTTGGATAACTGTGCCAACTCTACAGCTAACACATTATACGCTCCTAAAACAAATACCTGCCCTCACTTTTTTGAAACAGTCCAGAGTAAAGAGAAATAAGCAATGTTATATGAACTCGACTTTCTCGATTTTTGCCTCAGTGACTTGGAATTTATAATTTTTTTAACTCTTGACTTTCTCATACCTCTTAATTGTTCACAAACTCACCAGCCACAACATTAAAAATGATCATACAGGTGAGAATTTAGAATTTAATGCAATCCAATAGCGAGTGTATTTCACTTGCAAAAATAATAATGCTCCGGGTTTTTTTTTTTTGATAGCTTAATTTTAGGAAATTTTTATTACAGTGGCACCTCTACTCACGAATGTCTCTTCATACGAAATTTTCAAGTTACGAAACACTTCAACAGGAAAATATTGGCTCTCGTTATGAAAGATTTTTCAAGATATGAAAGGTAAAATACAGTATGGGCCGCTGCACGTAGCGCCGAGTTTCCTGAACGCGACATACTTATAGCTGCTCTGCCATTGGCTATTACCGAGCATCATCCTGGCATCCTATTGGCTAAGAGGGACCTCTACGTATGTGTCTATGTGTGTAAAAGATCGATATGTGTTTATGCAGCGTCCTCGACATTCGCCCCTCGGGCCATGAGGCGTTCCGATAGTTTTACATTAAATGTAAAAAAAGTGTTGACCTGTCGGGCGATCGTTCACTATGCTGATGTTTGCCTTGGACATTTTCGAAGGACTGTTAAAAGCCAGTTCTTGACAAAACGCCAGGCAAAAGCCACTTCTGAGAGAGAACATAAAAAAAAAAAACGATAAGGACGCAGTTAAAAGTTAAATGACCATCATTTTTATTCTTGACTCTAATTCTTTGTTTTTTACATTATGCACAACTCTCATTTATTGTGCAATAATCTAATTGTAACATGTATTTGTTCCATATTTTAATGTCTTTTTATGCTTTATAAAACATTTCTGTCTGATTATGAGGGTTTGGAACGGATTAGGGTATTTACATGGAAAACGTGTCTCTACTTACAAAATGTTCTAGTTAAAATTTTCAGAACCAATCGATTTCGTAAATAGAGGTACCGCTGTATTGAGGTTTTATTGTAACGTAAAAAATGACTGCTTTGTTGACACGAGCGATTATCTCTCTTCGATATTTTTCCATGATCGAGTTGCCGCCTGTTGGGAGTAGAACCTTGAATCAAACAGACATATGAGTTGTCAACGAACGCTCCATGCTACAGTGCCAAATGAGGTTGTCCCTTTGGATTCAGCCTTGATGAATGTGTGAAAACAAATCCGTCTCAATGTTTGAATCGCCTCCTTGTCCCGTTTCTTTAAGATATCGCGCACATGCATCACTGTGCGGGTAGACACAAACGGCAGCTGGAAGGAGAACAATCCACTCTAACTGCCACTTTCTGCGCTATTGTCATCACGATTGCGGCGCGTTGTCCCCTCGCGGTTGGCGCTCTGATGGTAAACGAGACGGAGAGCCCATCGGTGATGTTTGCGGCGAGGGCGGCAAGCACAATTCTTAGCTCATCTTCCTTAGCGTTCACGAGAAATCAGAGTGCACCTCTGCGCTGCCGCGGAGCAGCTGGATGTAGATGAACTTTCGGTTAGGAAGTTAGGATGTCATTGAGGAGAGCGGTCGAGCCGTCAACGGTGAAACTGTTTTCCAGTGACCTCAAGTGTCTCCCTGAGAGCAAGTTTGTATTTGACAAAAACAACACAGAGAGATACAAGTGTTTTGATTTGCAAGCACGACCACGGCACAAATTCCACTTGGACGTCAAAGCACCGGTGCAAATTCTGATGACACGACTAAACTGTAAAAGACAGATGCTCGACAACTTCTGTCGCATGCAACAAATAGCACCAGCAGCCTTAAACACAAGTGACATTAGTCATATTCTGTTTCCCTCTACAGGAATCTTGGGAAATCCGGGTTGCGTGTCTCCTGTCTGGGCCTCGGTGAGTACATTTAATTAGCATTAGAGAGCACATCTAATGATTTCACAAGCAGTCAAGTGCAAACTTGACTTGAGGGAGAATGAGGTGCAGGCACAGAAGGATGTTTTTTTTTTTTCATTCTTGTTACATCGTGTCATCGCATGCATCATTCATACGCGTTGAATGTGAGACAATGCAAATCTGTTTTCAAGGTGTGAATAATTCCTCGTTAATTTTTTACCACAATCATTGCTCATTAAACATTTATTCATTTTAGTACAAGGTTTGCGTGTGGGTGTGCATACTCGCCGTATATTAATGTCTGTGTATGCTCTGCGCTGCAGCATGCGAGTGCCAAGTCGCCTGCAGGACATGGTTTCTGTGGAGGCACCAAAAAAAATGCAGCAAATCAATGAAAGGATACGGTGTTTTACAGAGCCGCAAGGCCCTGAGGCATATTTTTTCTGACCGAAATTCCGTGAATGAGATTGGTAGTCATATGTGCAGTGATATTTAAAGTCATGCGGCCCCAGCACACAAAAAAGGGAGCTCTTTTATACAGTGCGGGACATACAGGGTGTTCCAAAAAATGTGACACAACTTGAAATATGATATCTTAGTACCGTATTTTTCGCACTATAAGGCGCACTTAAAATAATTCAATTTTCTCAAAAGGTGACAGTGCACTTTATATATGATCAATATTTTGATTTCTTGGATGTAGTATTTTAAATGTTCTGTAAAGCGCTTTGTTACAGCTGCAGCGGTTGTGAAAGCGCTATATCTGTAAAGCTGTATTGTATTGTATTCCTTTTAGCATAGCTCCAGCTAGTGGATGCATGACGCAACCTCAGCCATTATTGTAGCTCCTATTCTAAGCGCCTCTATATGAACACAGTTTTAAAATAGGCCATTCATTGAAGGTGCGCCTTATACTCTGAAGCGCCTTATAGTGCAGAAAATACGGTAACTTAATTTCCTAGGGCAGGCAAACAAAATTTAGTGGGCTTCATGTTGAAAAATAAAAAGATTTCAAGTGACCCAACTAATACGGTAAGTTTTTTTGATACCCGAGTGGTGGCTCTGGTAGTTTTTGTTGTTGTTTTTTTTTTCAGTCAATGACTTCATTTCCGAGTGTGTTCCACACCCACCACAGCTCCAGAAGTCGTATGTAGGATCTTAACTTAAAAATCATTAGGTGTGTTAATAAAACGTTCAATTACTCTCTAATTATCGTTGTAAATGCCAGCGCTTTATAACCAGCAATTTCAAAGCAAGGGAAAAAGCTGTAGAATTATGCAAACGTAATCCTCTGTAACATAATATAATGCATGTCTAAAGATTCTATTCATCATTAGCATCATACACAAAACATATACATAGCAATGAATAATTTCCCTTCTGAGGATAAAAGGAGCGAGCCTCAAAGCCAGCATCTGGTTAATTTTCTCTGGGGCTTTTTTTTTCCTTAGTCAAGTCTAAAAATAAAATTGACATTCTAAGACATGCTGCAAAGCTCCCGGGATTAAACATTTAGCTGCCCATAGTTTTAGCATTCCAAACGTTTTGACATTGATGTTTGGCTCAACAGGCACGTGGGTGACATTCGGCGGTCAGATCTCGGATGAGGTAAGACATCATGTCAAGTTCCATCCCTCAGCAATTACAAGCCGCCAGCAGATGTTCTCAACTCATTCATTAATGTCACTAAACTGTAGCGACTGAGCTCTTGTGACACCCAATTAAATGCCCAACATTTGGCGCATTTGCAAAATGGATTTATTGAGATGACACCAAGGGAGGAATTAACCGAAAAGACCATAGAATGCTTATTGCTCTTGTGAACCTTGATGGATGGATGGATAGATAGTACTCGGACTCCACTTTTCAAATTGGTTTTAATTCATTGGCGTGAAGCATTTTACCTGGAGTCAACTCATCTGATCGCCATTTGAAAAAAACTGGTAGGCAAAACATGTTCAAATCTGAATTAAGCACCAATAAAGAATGCCATCATATTGAATTTAGCGAATCGACGTGTGGCTCCGATTAGCTGAAGGCCAAAATAGACTTTGACTCAGCTAGCGGCCTGCAGCCGTGACGGTGAAGTTCAATTCTTGAGGGAATTTCAAGGCCCGTGTTTTTGAAGCTTGTAGCCGAGCGGGCGGTTGCGTGATGTGACGTGTGATGAATAGTGCATTGAAGTTCACAAGGGGAACCCATTCTCTGTGTGTGTCAGGTGGCCGAGCAGCTGATGACTATTGCATACGAGAGCGGGGTCAACTTGTTTGACACGGCAGAAGTGTACTCGGGCGGGAAGTGAGTGATCGTCTCTTTTTTTTTTTTTTTTTTTTGAGAAGGTTTACTGATAAACCAGATTTTATTCATTTCAAAAAGCAGCAAGCGCCTTGTGTAATGTATTCCCCATATGGGGGCGACATAGTAGTGTTTTTTTTAACTGATTTTGATAGCCTCTGTAAATAATGAGCAGGAATAATATTGTGATTTTTGCCGGTAAAGTGGTTGTGCTGTTGATGATAATAGTCGCACACACTCAAAGAAACGGCTTAGATGGAATCATCATTTACATCTCTTGTGCCCCGTGGTGGTTTTGTTTGTTTACAGAGCGGAGATAATCCTGGGAAACATCATCAGGAAAAAGTGCTGGAGGTACCGTATATGCCGCTTACGCATTCCCAATACACTTCGGAAGCTAACATCTGTTAAGCATGAAATTAATCAAACATCTAAAGAGTTGTTTACATGCAATCTGGCCTTTGTTTGACACAGCAACAGAAAATCAAATGGTCACATGGTTTGTAAACGTGTGTTTTGTCTTCCCTTAGGCGATCCAGTCTGGTGATCACCACAAAACTCTACTGGGGAGGAAAGTGAGTGTGTCTGTGAATGTGTGTGTAAGAGGGGCATTAACAGAACGTTCAGTGCAAGCAAAACAAGCATGACGAAGAATTGTTTTTTTGGGGTTTTTTTGTTTTAATCAACAGGCAACTCACTGCTTGGTTCCGTCATTGGTCATGTTTGTTTTTACTGGAGTCTGCTTAACCTGTACTAGTCGCATTACGCATGGTGAAAGTGTACCTGCGTTTGTAAATGCACATTTATCCTCTTTCGCTCACATCATCCAAGGTAGATCACGTTGTACAAGTGTAGCAAGTGAGTCCATAACATTAAAGAGCTCCCTCCAGAATAGTTGTATGAGGAAATTGAGCGTGCATATTGAATTTCAATTACAGCAAAAGCGGGCGGAATGTTAATGTTGCCCTCAGCGTTGCCGTAAAATCAACACGGCAACCGATTATGATGATGATGATGACGATGATGATGATGATGCGCTTTTTTTTCTCCAGTTTTTTCAGAAATAAAATCAAATATCGTGTTTGCGCCAATCATACTTTTGGTAATTATGGCCAAAGAGTTCAAGTTGGTTTCATTGGAACCACAGCACATTCTTCTGAACATGCAAGGGGAATTTAGATTAATCACCTTGTTCTCTCTTTTTTTTTTTTTTTTTTTTAATCTTTCTAAAAAAAAACAGCCTTTGAACCGGGGTGGGTAGACTTCTTATGTCCACTGGATGCCCACAGTTGTGCGTGTGTGTGTGTGTGTGTGTGTGTTCACTTGAATTTCTTTCCCTCTGGTTCAGGGCTGAAACGGAGAGGGGCCTCAACAGAAAACACATCATTGAAGGTAACAGATGTCCTCCCCTCCTGCTTTGTCCTTCACATCACCCCATTACGCCGATCCCAACTGCCCTTTTCCTAATCTTCCTCTTTTATCCGTGTACCTCGCCTCATCTTTCTTTCTGTACTCTTATAATAGTCCCACCTCACCTAGGTCCCGTCTGTAAAAAGTATTTACAAGAAACAATGAGTGCACACTGCAGGATGTAACGATTGGCTGAATACTGGGGTTACCCGCTTGAAAGGTCAAGAAATGGCTGGTCATTAATTAGATAGGGGAATTCAGTGGCATTTGTCACTCTGTAAATTGTTTCGAAATTATTATTCTTAGTTTGTAAATACCGTATTTTCCGCACTAAAAAGCGCACCTAAAACCCTTCCATTTTCTTAAAAGCTCACAGCGCGCCTTAAAATCCGCTGCACCTTGTGTACGGTCATTACGGTAATATTTCGACCCCAAAATGGTTCCTTGCTCAAGAAATGCTGACTACGCAGAGTTCAAACTTAGGATGATCGGTTACGCAGTTGAACACGGAAATAGAGCAGCGGCAAGAGAGTTCAACGTTAATGAGTCAATGTTATAACTTGCTGTTGGTTAAGTGAACGGTGTCGCTGCTTCGTTAAATACGTTTGACTGACATCTGATCGTTCTGTTGGTGTTTCCTTGAGCGAAGCTCCATCTAGCGGATGCATTGTAGAGTGCGTCTTATAAAGTATTGAAAAAAAATGACAAAATAGGCCATTCATTGAAGGTGCGCCTCATAATCCAGTGCACCTTTTAGTGTGAAAAATGCGGTACTTAAGGAACTGCTGTAAGTTATTGACAAGAACCGACAGAGTATCAGACTGTTTCCAAATATTGTTTAAAAAAAAACACAAACAAAAAACAAAACAAAAAACAGCAACCCCAAAATGAGTAAGCAGTATACGTAGGTGGCACGTTGACCTAAAATCTTCGGAGCAACCACTTGTTTTTGAACCTACCCCTTAATTCAGAAATATTACTATATTATTGTTACAATTGCATTATTGTTATATGGCAACGTGATGTGCTCGAGAAGAAAAAAAAGCAAGGCATCTTGGGAATAAGTGCAAATAATTCATCTAGAAAAGTTTACCGGTACTTGGATCTCTGATTAAAAACTATTGTAAAAATGTGCGAACCGGTGTTATTTACAAAGGCTAATCTGCTGATATACTTCATTCAGGTGTGTAATGAATTAAGTGTAGACATTTTCCATTCAATACATTTTTTTCAGGGTGTGATCGACTCCTTTGTTTCTCTGACGCTCAAGGACGAAATGAACCCCTGAGTCAAAGGCAATACAATGTTCCTAACGCGATACTTCACTTTACTAAAGAAACCTGTGGCCCAATTCGCATATACTCACAACCCTCCTACAAAGATGCCTTCTGCGCATTGCACCTCTCTCAGTGACTCAGCTCTCACTCACGTAATTAGTATTCACAGCAGCCACTCCAACTTTCTCCTTCAAACAAGTGAGAGTTTCTGTGCGTGGATGAAGGCGCAAGGATGGACGACGTTAAAAGTGGTCGTGAGTTGAGGACATTTTATGGGGACAGAAATATGGCTCGGAGACTGGCACCATGTGAGGCGAACTGTATTGTTAGTATTGTCTGATTCTGTATCATGAAGAGAGATTTGAAAAGTCGCTCCTATCACTCTTAATAAGTATGCCAGACACAAAACTAGCTTGCAACCATAGCTAGCTAGCTAAGCGATTAGCCACTGAAGTAAACAAAGGCACGTATTTACAGGTATATATCACGCCAAAACCACTTGGTCGCATTTGTCCATGGCCCCCGCAAAAAATTTGGACAAGTGAAATGGTGAATAATAATCTTACACGACGACTCCACAACTGATGACATTTGGCAGTGCCAGCATTATTATTATTATTATTATTATTATTATTATTATTATTATTATTATTATTATTATTATTGCTATCTAGAAACAAACCTCTGAATTCACTTTACAGTGTCTTCCAACTACACTGAGAATAATGAAAACGTTTTAAAAAGTCTAAGCTGCAATAAATGTCCATTTACCCTTTAATGCGTACGTGAAGCCCAATGGGCGCTCGTAGTTAAAGAGATCATTTGTGAAATGTCTGTTCAGTCTCATGAGAACAAGTGATGATATCTGCTGTGGCTGCCTATTTTCTCCTCAGTACCTCACGCAGATGAAACTCACCAAGAATCTCATTTCTGCTCCTGTTTTGTGTTTGCAAACACTATTAATCACTACACCCAAAGCTCCAGGCCTCAGTTGATCTTTGGTTTATAAATTAAGCGCCAAATTGAGTTTTGCCCTGTGACTCATCCCTAAAACGCTTTTGTTGAGGACTGCAGAATGCATCACTGCTGAAGTGACTGCAAGACGAGTCCGTCTTCTCTTTGAAATTTACCTTCACGGGAGAGCAGCGATTCCTCGACTGCGTCATCTTTTCAAAGACGCTTTCGTGGATTGCGGATATATTATTCATAACAGACAGCAGAATATTTTTTTGGGTTGTTCGACATCTTGTTTTAAGGTCCAAAAATAGGCTCCCCCTTCAGAGCCACTTCAGCTAATCGACAAGACAGAAGACGCCGCTCGCCATGACGGCGCAGGCTCAGATTAGGATTCTCGTTTTGGGTGTTTGAGATTGTGGGAATGTCCAATGAGGAGCAACGGGAAGGCGGAAATCTCCGTTGGGATTAGTGGCTGCTGAGGAAGCCTTCGGCACTAATCTACCAGGCACATTTTTACAGTGGAATCTGCATTCGGCGTACGCCTTGACTCTCTATTAATTTGCTGCCCTCATTTGTGACCGCTTTTCATCTTCTGTCTCTTCTTGTTCATGTGTGAACAGGGCCACAGAATAATCTGGTGGTATACATTTGGCAATATTGAAACAATGAATGTTTTAAAACTTCAGTAAACCTTGAAACCTGTGACCAGCCCATGCCCGTCCTTATATTTCTGATTCATTTGTTATCTTCACTGAAAAACATTGTTTTTGAGGCGGCTCAAAACGTCTGACTGCTAGTGTAAATCTAGTGCAGAATATGTGTCATATGTCGATCTTAAAAAATAGTAATAATAAGAAAGAAATACGGAGATCTGCTGTTTGGGTATTCCTGTATGAAGTTTGCATTTTTTTTTTCTTTTCAGTAGGCTCCAGCTAACAGTTGCAGGAGACAGTAGTGGAAAAACATTACTCGTAAGACGGTCGTTCTACCAGTGGGCTAATTTGTGTCGACCTCACAGTGCCGGGTTTGATTGCAGCTCCAGCCTCCCTGTGTGGAGTTTGCATGTTCTCCCCCCTGTACACTGGTTTCATCCCACATTCCAAAAACATGCATGGCAGGCTAACGGAACACTGTAAATTGTCCCTAGGTGTGAGTGTGAGTGCGGATGGTTGTTCGTCTCTGTGTGCCCTGCGATTGGCTGGCAACCGGTTCAGGGTGTCCCCCGCCTACTACCCGAAGACAGCTGGGGTAGGCTCCAGCACCCCCTACGACCCTTGTGAGGATAAAGCGGATCAGAAAATGGATGGATGGATGGGATCGGCTGTGTATCTTCAGTATTTCTGTCTTCCCACTGCAGGTTTAAAAGGCTCTCTCCAGAGAATGCAGCTGGAGTACGTGGATGTGGTTTTTGCCAACCGACCGGACAGCAACACCCCCATGGAGGGTAAGTGGTTGCTGGGGAGGGGCCGGGTAGTTAGTCGCCGCGTGGTTGAGGGTCAGGGCGCGGACACTGTGCATTGTCCTGCAACTTGAGAAGGTGAGAAAATAGTGGAAGGGCCTCACCCGATCTGTAGCCTGAGAGGATTAACGTTGGAGTGGTGTGTTATCTATCTTTGTCACACATGCACGCATCCCCGCTAATCGGACAATTTCGCCTGGACTCTCGTTCTCTATTTTTGCCTAACGGTGTCACTCTCTTTCTGTCTCGGTGGGATCACCGCTTTCCACGCGGTCTCTGAACGCTCCCTGTTCTTCAGAAGCAGGATTATCTGGTCCCTTTGGGGGAGGCGGATGTATTTTTCTCTCTAGATTCAATCGTTCTATTCCTCTAACATGCCTTCATCACTCACTCACCTTGAATTCCTTGCCCACATGCTATTCCTTTGTGACCTCCTTCTTGCTGTCACGGGGTGAGGGGGGTTAAAATCAGCTAACTAAACTCTTGCTGTCCAGATAAACTGAGCTTCCAAGAGTTTATCACGATGGGCAGGGTGCGATGAAACTGAAACATTGCTGATATTTGCATTTGTCATTTCTTGTTTGTAGTTGTGCATCTCTCAATGCATTACGACACTTGCGCAATCTAATGACATTTAAGAGGGTAACCACTGGGATGCGCATAAAAAGCTATGAATTCATTTTAATCAGCTTTATGTGCTCCTAATTAGTAAAAAAAGAAAAAATGGCAGCAAATGTATTAGTCACACATGCGAGTAAATACAAAATTTTGTGTAACCGTCTCACATTTTAGGAGCAAAATGCCAACATTTAGGTGACAGTCTGGCGCCCAGAATGAAATATCTCTGTCCCATTAAAAATATACGCAAATATGTGGTGACAGACTTGAAGTGGAGCAAAACTTTCAATTCCCAGTGCACGTGCGTACCTGCGCACCACTTATTCGCAACCGCGTTCGTCTATATTGTCCAGTGTCGTGTCATTCAAATGGCATTACTCCAAATAGGGTGCCTCCATAAAAATGCAAAGCCATCTCATAGTTGCAGTTTGTTTGTATTTGGTCCCGTGACTTTGAGTGTCCCTGACTCCGTGCGAGGCAACACATGTCCCTTAAGGCACCAAAAAGTGATGTAATGGGGGCGAAGTCTTCCTTTGTTACAATCACCGCCTTTCTTCCCAGGACCACTCATCATCCTCGATAGCGTTTTTCTTATTTTTTTTTCCTCTTTCTTTACCCTTGCTTGAGCCTTGATAGCTTTTAGAATGACAAAGACGATCACCGCTTTGATCCAACAAGCTTGACAGGCGCAGGCGTGACATACAGTATTCTTCTTTCAGGCACTTTATTGTTGCACCTTTCACCATGAGTAATGGCACAGTACAGTCTAAAACAGCATTTCAAAAGTGCCACTTCAATCATTGTGTCAACCAACAAAACATTCCGTGTCGATGAGCTCGCACCTGAGGGAAAATGAAAACCAAAGCATGCGTCAATGTCATCATCATTCTATTGTTTTTAATCGATAGACTGCGTCGCCGACCGTCATCATCATTTTCATTTGACAGACCCAAGTGCAGCACGTTGAATTTATTCAATGAACTTAACCCTTTCGTGCACCCTGTAACCTGATAACGTGATGAGCTGTCCACTGTAGTAACCGCTGTCCATCAAAGGGTTAATGTGAGAATAGGCCAGAGAGAGAAGCCGATGAGGGGACAAGCTTGTCGCAAGCACTGAATAAAATCCATTATAAATTCTTTGCATTTGTAAATCAATCTGCACTGCCCTGTTTTTTGGAGCTGTTATTCCTTCTCCCACCTGCTTCACCCACACAGACAGACCGGCGCAAACACACACACACGCACACACACACTGTTGGCCCAGAGGGAGAACTTCTGATGAAAAGAAAAATCACTTTTTTTTTTTTTTTAATCACATCCCGCTGTGTTCTCTTCTTGTACTGATTTTCAATACTTGCATCCATAACTCTAATTGCCTGTATGGCAGCTGGTTTATGAGAGCATTTAAAGGTCGATTAGAGACAAAAGCAATATCATATGTATTTAAATCCCTCTGGCTAGTTTGTTTCCTTCACTGCGTAGTTCATTTGTGCACACACACGCACACAAAAAAGAGACTATTTATAATTAACATAAACTGCTTTTTGTATTCTCGCCCTGTGTGAATGGGTGTGTGTGCGCGCGTGTGTGTGCATTCCTGCGTGCGTGTGTAAAGAGATTGTGAGAGCCATGACCCATGTGATCAACCAAGGAATGTCCATGTACTGGGGGACATCACGGTGGTCTGCCATGGAGATCATGGTAAGTGATTACATCCATCCATGTCTTATCTGAACCGCTTATCGGTAAATCGTTTTTTAATCGTGGAGGAGAAATTGTTCTTAACACACCTCAGGTCACAGAATAATTGCTCAAGTTAATATTTTGGGGCCAGTTGTTCAACAGTAATCTGAATGTATTTTTTTAAATGTTTTTTTTTCAAAAGGCAATGAGGCATTCTGAAATTAGACTACACACACACACACACACACACACACACACACACATTTTATAGTAGATTTTGTTCATTTTTGTGCTTAAGGAAATCAATTATAGTCTTCTTTTAGCCCCATCTTGGTGCCAAGGAAACAATTTGAAGTGGGTTGAGGAGCTTCATAGAGACAAAATCAGTCCTTACTACCGTAATTTCCACACTATAGAGCGCACCTGATTATAAGCCGCACCCACTACATTTTTAGAGGAAAACCAATTTCTTTTCAACATGAAACCTCTTGTTTCATGTTGAAAGGGAAGAAATTTCATCTGTGCTGTATGTTACACATACAGTACATTTGACAATAAAGTTTATCCAATCCAATCCAATCCAATTTTGTACATACACAAGCCGCACCTGTATATAAGCCGCATGTGCCCACATTAAAACATGTAAACATATTTACAAAGAAAGACGGTACACAGAGCGAGTTTTCAAAGTTTTAATAATATAACTTAACAATAATAATAATATAACTTTCTTCCCAAACGGTGCCTGTGACGCAGCAGTAAAACGGTAGCAACATGGTAACAACACGCTAGCAACAGAATAGCAACACAGTATAACAGGTCTGGTAAAAGAACATACCGGTACTTGTAAAAATCACGGTGAGCCGTCGTTTATGCCAAGTTTACGTGCAGCGGCTCTGTTTCCTTCTTTATCGGACAGCTCCATTGCTTTTAGTTTGAAAGCTGCGTCATATGCCTTTCTTTTTGCATTTTCCATGATGAGGGTATGTTCATGCTAATTTCATTTATGCACAAGACAACAAGTTGCAGTCTTCCTCGACGCATATATTCCACCGGTCTTAATCTTACCTTTTCTACTCGAGCGCCCCTGGCGGCCGTTAGAAAAATGACACGTATTGGCCGCACCACTGAATAAGCCGCAGGGTTGAAAGTTTGGGAAAAAAGTAGCGGCTTATAGTCTGGAATTTACGGTACATGGAAAAAAATCAGAATCAGAATCAGAATCATCTTTATTGGCCAAGTATGGAGAATACACAGGGTATTTGTCTACAGGCTATCTAGTCTCTCTTTCCTGGATTTTCACCTCTCGCGTGTGGCTCTGGAATGTATCCCCCACGGCGAGCAATGAACAAACCCTCGTTTTATTATTCCGAAAAAAATAGAGCCGTGAATACGCAAAAAGGCCTTTAATGAATTGCCTGCAGGAGCCACAAGATGCAACAAAGCATTTTTTTCCCTACAAAGTTTTAGACAAGGTTATGGCCGGGCTAAATGAAGCTCCTCCTTTCACTTCAACAGAGATTCTTGGCCCAAACCTGTCACAAGATGGAGGCAAAGCAATATTACAATAAAGCACATAAACACTGAATGGTTTCCCCCTTAAAAATCCACGAGTAGGCAAATTTGCAAATGCCAAACCTCAAATAAATAGGGCTTCACTTTATTTGGTTCTTTCCTCTATTTCTGTCCGTCCTGGTTTATGTAGGAGGCCTACTCAGTGGCCAGGCAGTTCAATCTCATTCCACCGGTTTGTGAGCAGGCCGAGTATCATTTTTTCCAGAGGGACAAAGTGGAAACGCAGCTGCCGGAGCTCTACCATAAAATCGGTTGGTTTCATCATCCTCCCTTGCAGGCTTCCCTTGAAATCCTTCATATCCTTCACATCGACCCTGTTGGTTGTTTAATCACAGGTGTTGGTGTGGTCTCTTGGTCTCCTTTGGCCTGTGGCATCATCACTGGTAAATATGACAATGGTGTGCCAGAGTCCTCCAGGGCTGCCATGAAGGTACGGATTGAACCTCATCTTGCCAAACAGGCTAATGCACAAAACCCCCGGCGGGAGTTAGTTTGAGCTTTCCTCGTCTCCTTTGTTTGTTTCATCTTGAAGCCATATCAGTGGTTAAGAGAGAAAATAATGAGTGAGGATGGAAGAAAACAGCAAGCCAAGTTGAAGGAGTTGGCTCATATAGCGGAGAAGCTGGGTTGTACGTTACCCCAACTTGCTATTGGTGAGACACTTTTTATTTCAAATTTCAATGTACTTTTGAGGGCTCAAAACTGCAACTCATTGTTTGTGATCCAAAATTGTAATACCTGAAATCCACTTGTGGAAAAAAAAAAATCTTCCATTTTGGCTTTGCAATATCCTGTTTGCCGATGTTTTAATTTGCCTTTGAGGATTTGATAAAGTTTATCTTTCTCTTTGTGTCCCCTTTTCAGCATGGTGCCTGAGGAACGAGGGTGTAAGTTCAGTTCTGTTGGGATCTTCGAATGCAAGCCAGTTGACAGAGAATCTCGGAGCCATTCAGGTTAACTGAATTACAGCATAGAAAATGTGTCTTACTGTTGAATCTCAAAATTCGAACGCCCCAAAAAGTTGTACATTTTTCTAGCACGTGAAGTTTTGTTTTTTTCTCTACAGCTTACTCTCGAGATAAACACAATTCCACTGATTAGCTGTAGGAAGAATGTAAGAAGGTTTTAATCTTTTTTTTTTTTTTTTTAAGTTTTCAAACCCTCCACTATTCCATCTTAGCATTTTGCATTTTATTTACATACACACCGGTGCACATTCGTTTAATATTTTTTACGAAAATGGGGCTCATGTAGCTCAAAAACTTGACATGATAGAGAAAAACTGAAAAGAGTTTTGCGTTCCATACCCAAAAAGACAATTGCTTGACCTAACTCAACAAAAATTGTGTTTCCCATTGTTGTTTCCCGCGATGGATTGTTTTTCACTTTCAAGCAGGGGTGTCAAAATTCATTTTAGTCACGGGCCAATTTTGGAGTTAACGTCTTCCCTTGAAGGGTCCGTTATGACAGTGAAACCACAAAAGTATCACTTGTACGCCACAAAATAATAGATTATGAGTTTTGAAATCAGTAAAGTCAATGATAAAGGTTTTTTGACGTGCACAATTTGCTTTCGCGGGCCACATAAAATGACCTGGCGGGCCAGATCTGCCCCCCGGGCCATGAGTTTGACACCCGTGTTCACGAGGTTCCCCTACGTATATTATTAGTAGTTTTCCAAGCGAGTGTTATGAGTCTTTGATCATATATTAAAGCAATGCTGTGTGAACTCTAGGTGATTCCAAAGATGACAGCAGGCATCGCCTCAGAAGTGGATAACATCCTGGGGAATCGTCCACACAGCAAAAAAGACTACCACCATTAGGATCAGCCAACAGTCTCAGAAAACTGTCACTGAAAAGTGTATTAAAGATCACACATACAGCCATGGCACAACAACTAGTGCCCCAACTAATGCTCGTGTGGCCCAGTGTGTGAGTGTGTATAATGTACTGCTTGGCTCCTCAGCCTCTTGTCATTATCATAAAACTGCGATTCTTGGCAAAGAATGCATGCTTAAAACCATGGCAGCGAGTCGATGCAACAGGGAGAAAATCCTACGAGATCATTTCTGGAGCAGGATCATCCATCTTTTCCTAATGTTATGTGCACAATGTTCAACGTCAAGAATCGAGAATAGTGCAAATGAATTCGGTATGAGGTGAGGAAAATCAAGCGGCATCATTGCAATGCAGTGAATCACTTAAAGTGGATGTATTTTTTAAGATGGATAGGTAGAATTTGGCCTCACTCGATGTTTGTGAGGTGTTGGCAACATCATGTCACCGGTGTAATTGGGCCTGCTCTCAGCAGACTCGATACTACTTTTCATTTCTTTTTGTAGCTCCACCTGAAGCAACGTGATAAATTGTTGCCGTATAGGAAGAACTGAGAAGAGCTCAGCTAATATATTTTCCAAAACACCCGTGCTGTACTGATTGTAATGTGTCTTACTTGAAGAGCAGTTTTAGTCATCCTCCAGAAATACTCTTCTCTCGTATCGTTTACCTCTTATTACCGTAGTTCAACTCTTGTGGTTAAACATTGTCAGGGTTGGCGAGATGATGAAGGAGAGCATATTAAAGCCATATAGGCCTAGCTAATGAAAACACATTATTACACTTTCCTCCGACAGGTTTATTCCAAAAACCATTCACTAAATGGGTCTTTGTTTTGCTCACTCTGTTCATGTGTGTTTTGGGCGTGGTTCATCAGAGTTGTAAATAGGAATAAAGAGATTAAAACTAACTTGTTCCAGGTGGGGTTTTTTTTTTGTTCCATGAAAAGGACTACATCGTTTTATTTGGGTTATAAAAGCTTGCAAGTAAACCATGAGCAAACCTGTGAGTTGAATGACGCTTACGTACAGGGATGGCGTTACATGGTGGAGGTGGAGGGGTGTAATAGGCAAGAGAATTATTTTCTCAGCCCAGTATGTATCGGTCAAAGCTCCCTGTTAGCCCTTGGGAAGAAAACAATTGTGTCGAATCTTTATACATTTTCGTAATAACTTGCAATTATTTACACTTGGTAATCTTAGGGTGGCCTTTGTGTGTGGAGTTTGCACATTCTGTCGTTGCAACATTTGTTTTAATGTGAATTGAAGACTCTGCATTGTCAATGGGTTTGAATGTTCGATTTTTTGTATGCAGCACCTTTTTTCAGTTACAGTTTTGTTTTGTTCTAATTGAATAAAATATAATCGAAATGATTGGGCAGTGGCGCTGTCACCACAAAAATAAAGGCGGGTCTTTTACTTAGTTTATCCAATAAACGTTTCCGGTTTCGAACACTGGCTTTTGATTGGTTCCAGGGCACTTCCGTATATATCATCTGTTCAGACGATTGCTCGAAGCCCGCGATTTACGAAAAAAAATCTGTAAACACTATGTATTGATTCCAAATTTACCCTTGTCCATGGTTTCGACGTTTTAAAAACGAGAGTGGCTGTTGCGACCCAATTTTGAGCTCGCTGAAACGCTACTTTGTTTGAAGTGCGATTCGTAACAGCATGCTAACATGCATGAGCTAATAACACAGGGGAGTTAGCGTTTCCTTGTCGACTGTCGTCAACAAACCGCGGCGTCCATTGTACGCTTCAAAGGCATCCAATTTGATTTGGTGAGTCTCGCATCAAATTTCTCTCACCCTAACGCGTTTACAAGGCGGTAATACAGTTCTCGTGGGTCACTAATTGCAGCTGGAGAACCTCCAACAACAATGTCACTCGCCACCGAGTCTCGTTTTGAAGCCACACGGCACTTCGTGGAGAAAGGAGCGACTATTTGCGTGGTACCTGATCTCTCCCCCGACCTGCTGGGGGACGAGTTCGACTTGAACAAGTCCTACCCCTGTGCTCAGAGACCACTGCAGAAAAGAAACATGTTGGAATTGCAACGGCGTTACTTTTGTGGACCATCCCCAGGTAAGCGATGGCCACAGAGGACGTGTAACACCTTATATAAAAACGGCATCAGCTCTTTTTTATTTATCAGCCAGACCAGTGCCACCTACGAGATCTATAAAAAAGGAATAAGAATTTGGTGTTTTTATTTCCATTAAATTGTGATAATTCCCAACATTATATTGTCTTCATTTCTCTTGGCTGCATTGGTGATGTTTGATTTTTGTTACATTTGGTGATGTTTTTTTGCTTCAACAGCAGCAACAAAGCCCCCATTGTCCTGCATGCATCCTGACTCGGATACATCTATTGACATCCTCCCATGCCCACTCACAATGTCAGAGACCGAAGACAAGCTTTATAGTCAGCTTGTTTCTACAGATTTGGGGCTGCCCGTCTCGCTACTGGCACTCAACCCAAACAAAGTGCTTCTGACGGTAGATCGCAAAAGCAGAGAGGTACAGTTCTCTCGTGTTTAGAACAGTGATTACCCAAATTTTGCTGCTACACATTTTTGATTCCACAGCAAGGAAATTTACTGGTTTTGGTAGAAAAATGATCATGTCCACAATGAAGAAAAACAACAGGCATTAAATCTAATATCTACCATATCTGTCCCTTAGCTCAGTAAAAGTTGGGAAACATTGTTTTAGAACATGTTAAATGAATTTAAAAAAACCCTCACTATTATTGTTACTTGTTTTTGGTTTTTTTTGTTTAGATAATATCAGCCAATGATCAAGCCTACAAACTGTTTGCGTGCACCCCGGATGAGTTGAATGGAACAAAATTGATGTCCATTTTGAGGAAAACCACTCAGGTCTTGGAAGATGGGTTGCCTGAGGACTGTCTGCTAATGGATGGCAGTGTTGCATCAGTATCTGGCCAAGTGGTATGTTGCCGACCCTTTCAAGCATCTTGACCTTCGCCGCAACCAACTACTCGTCATCATTACTGGGAGACATAGAATCTGTTCTCACGGTGAAGTGTATAGTCACTCTTGCCTTCCTCTTCTTGTAGGTCGATGTTCTGACACCGTCTGGCGAGATGCCAATGTTGGCGTGTACCCACCGAGCGTCACAAAATGGAGAACATCTCCTCGTCAAGATGGAGTATGTGGAACGGATTTCCGCTTCTCTGACGTTTACGCAAGATGTGAGTGAATTTTATTTTCAGCAGCCTTAATCTTTTTCCTACGTGCAATATCTCTGTCGTCATACTGTTCTTAAATGTTATTTGGCAGCAACCGCATTTGATTCACCTTCATAATTTGATACAAGAATTTAATAACAAATTCAAACTTTGAAACAAAATTAATGCAACACACCCCTTCCAACTCCCAAAGTTTGTTCCTACATTCCATACACAATCATATTAGCTCACAGTGCCACCAAAAATAGTCTGATTAATATTTCTTAGTATTATTATCAATTGCTGAAAAATTCTAAAATGAGATTAAGAACACATTGCTTGAGCAAGCATGTCAAGGCACGATGCATTCCATTGACGGTCAACTGACCGGACTAAGCAATACTGTGGCTACCCCAGGATCTCCTTCATAGACCTTCCGGTTGATCGTCTGACCCGCGTCAAAGAGGAAAACTCATAGTTTGGGTTATAATTTGGGTTCCGATTACAAGTGCTTTTGGTTTTATCCTCCTTTAGGGCAATATTCTTACCTGCGACTCTGCATTTGCTCATCTCCATGGATACCACCATCCGGAGGACTTAAAAGGACTCTCTGTTATGGAGCTAATCCCTTCTTTACAAATCCCCCTGCACTGTCAGGCATTGCCCAAAGTAAGCACAATTTGCTTTCAGACTACACCACTCAGGAAAGGAAAGCCGTGTCCCACAATATTTCTGTTTGGGTGTTAATATCAGACTTGTGCTTTCTTGTTCCCCCGTAGATGCTGAGGGTTCAGAGAGTGTGCGGTAGGAGTAGAGAAGGCGCATCGGTGCCGCTGTGCGTTAAGCTTCAGGGGGCGGTACAGTGCGCAAGACCCCAACAACAGCACAGTGGGGTGAGCCTTGGCAGAGAAAATGCACACGAGGCAGAAGACTTGCAACCTGAACATTGTCAGCAATCTGGTAAATTGTTCATAATTCGGGTTTTACTATCAGTGCGGTTCACCATCAAGACGCAGTCGTTTAATACTAGAGAATAAAGTGGCTGACTGCTTTATGGCTCTACTTAAGCATAATTTCCAGTCAAATTTAATGTTGAACTTTTTTCACCTCATAGTCATACGCTCAACATTTGAATTGTTGCGGACGGCAAAAAAGTAGTGAAAGGAATTTCAATAATTTCTTGATTCATGCACTATTCACACGAGTTGATTTTCGCCAGTCCTTGAAAAGTTTGACTCATCATTTCAGGGATTGTTCTTTTTTTTTTTTTTTTTTTTAATGAGTTAACGCAGGCATCAAGGGAGACAGCAGGGTCCTCTCCCCCAGCCCCACACTGGAGTACAATGGAACCATCTGGGTATTTGCCCCAGTGTGCAGCCTCCTCCTGCTGCAAGCTGACGGCTCAATCTACAGCATCCACAATCGACAGGCGCTCGGTCTGTTTGGCTACAGCAAGGACGAGCTGCTCGGAAAGGTTCGGTAACGAGGGCGGCTGCGAGAGGGCGAATGGTGTGGCCTCTTTTGACAAGGCTCGTTTGTCACCGCTGCTCTCTTGTCGTCAACAGTGCGTCACTTTCCTCATGCCCGGTTTTTATGGATGGATGTGCGATTCGGTCAGGAAGATCAGTCCCTTCCCAGAGTCTCAAGCAGAAGCTGTCAAAAGTACAGCGAAATCTGGTGAGCATGTACAGCGCACGGCTGTTTAACCATATCGGATGTTGACATGGAAACAAACAGCGGTGGGCAAAGTGGCCCACATACGGCCCGCCGTGTATTCACAAGAGTCCTTTCATTTATTCTTGTAATCTATCTGTATTTATTGTGTTTCATTGTTCATTAACATTTTTAATTATTTGTTTTAAATAACTGGTTTTTCTTTGGTTAAAAAAAGGTGAATTATCCTGCCAATAAAATAAAAAATATTGTAAAATTACACACAAAATTACAATAATTTATTCATTGATTTAAAAACAAAAATACTATTAAAATAATTATAATCAAGTTTAATTTTTCATTTATTATACAATAAATAATAATGAAAATATTAACATAGTGTAGTAAAAAAAAAAAATTCTACGCTCAATGTTTTACAATGGTTCAGTATACTGTAACTTATTTTTGTATTTTATTACAATACATTTTAAATAACCTGGCCCATCTGTCTTTTTGTAAAAAAATAAAAATAAAAAAAGACATTTGACTTGTACAGAAGTTTATCCACCCCTGGATTGTAGTGTAGAACTCTGATAAATAATCTAATGACAGTGTTGCATGTTCAAAATGTGCCTTTGACCGAACGTTCATTGTTCCCTTGACCTCAGTCATCGACCCGTCCTCGCTGGTGGCTGGAGACATGGCCATGGTACAGGAAGCCTGCCGATGGAGATCCTCCACAGGCAGAGGCCGAATCTTCACCGGAAACTGCACCAGACTTGACAAACGGGGAAGCGCTCTGTCCACGCTGTCTTCTCCCGCTGTCTCTTCCACACGTGTATTTAAGTAAGTCCTTTGGACATCACAGTCATTTCATAAGGTTGTCTACATGTTCATTTTTTTGTTTTTGTTTTGTTGTGCTCATTATAATCCGTCAAGGGATAAATATGTGTTGAACCGTTGAAAGCCATAGGGCGTGGGAGGTCATCACACTCAGACTTGGATGCATTGTTTTTGCAGTATATAGGAAATACAGAAATTGACGCCGTCTTCGGTTTATTGTACTGACATACGATGTTTGCGCTTATACACGCTGTGCAATGTGCTTGATAGCCCAGCAGCATATAAATATGCTGTCACGTCACCGCCTTATTTCCCTTTCATCATTTCACTGTTACATTTGTGGTTGACAAGTGTTTTCATAACTACTGGTACTTTTTCTTTACCGCAATTATGACTTCACCAACTCATTATCTTGGGTTCGTAATAGACAACAGTGCGTCGTGACCTTTGTACATATTTTGGTTGCGTCCGTGCTGGAACGGAATTCCTCTGGAAACTGAAGAAGCCCCTGTCAATGAAAGTGTCACTGGAATCCGAACCATAAAATTGGAGTTCATTGTATCTCTTACGCCACCTGGTGGACATGTACTGTGGCATGCTTTGTCAGAAGTCAAGTTTATGTCCGTGGCCGAGTGAGCAACCATTTAACACAAAATGTGGCGTTGTACAATGTTAACTAGACTTGTGTGAGAGCCCATTTAAAAAAAATAAAAACGAAGACCTCTCTGTAGAAACACAGTTACTGTAATTTTAGAGGCTATCCATTTTCCCCCCCACAGTGCTAATGACACCGAAGAGCTGTTGCAGCAGGCAGCCCAGGTCGCTGCCGGTAGTAGCCACTCCTCAGGGACAGGCCATAACACCGAAGCTCTCCTGAAGACTTTTGCCTGGGTGGACCAGCCCGAGGGAGATGCCGCCTGCATGCCTTCTACTGAGCAACCAATACAGAAACATGAAGAGCTGCGCCTGGAAAATGAAATCAGTGCAGGTATTAGCCAACATTCTAGTTTGCTCCTGATAATCACTTGTACGTTATGTCTTTGCAAAATATCGATTTCTCTTCCCGCCATCTTCAGGCACTCGCACTCAGAATGAGCAAGCTTTTGGGAGTGGGGGTTTCAAGTCTTCTGGTGTTGACAAAGACACACGCCCATGTACATCCGTCCTGCAAGACTCCAGCTTTGAGGTCATTTCAATGGAAAGCAGGTGTGCTTCTCACTTTTACCACCTTTTTTTTTTTTGTGTGTGTGTGTTTTTCAAATTCACCCGCCTCTCTTGAGTGTTTTTATTATGCTCTTCAAAAGTCGTAGTATATGTAAACGTCTCTCTTCTTGGATGAAAATATTCAGTACGCCCGTGTTCCAGGTCTTCCTCCGGCTTTTGCGAAAAGTTTGCTGGCCTCGGCGGTTCCGGTCCCTGCCGGGCAGAGATCAGCTGTTTCCTGGATCTCGACAGCAACGGCGACCTGGTGACCCGAGCCCTGGCTGACTTGGATCTGAGCAGCGCTGTGCTTATCAGCCTCCAAGGGGGCAGTGATGAAAACCGGCACTCCATGACGTCCTGCGATACGGCCGAGCTCCTGCGCACACCCTCCCCGTGCGACGTCGAACCTGAAGATCGGCCCGTCAGCGCCAATAAGGAGGCCAAGAATCGCTCCGCGGAAGAGCAGTTGGAGAACCGGGCTGGGGCGGATCAGTGGCCCGCTCTTTCGTCCGTTCACAAAGAAAGCGTCCAAGAATTCTGCTTGAATGGCGATAATGGCGAGGTGCAGTCGACAATGGACCTTCCCGCTACATCCACACCAAAGAAAGAGAAGATGGAAAAGGGTGCGCTCAAGTCAGATGCGCCGCAGTTACTGGAGGGACGTTTTGAAGGAAGTGCTTACCACAGAGATGGCACGAGAGTCGGTACAGTTTCATTCAACTTAATTCAGTGATTCAATTTCCAATTTGTGCTTCATGGAAAGTACAAAGTTAAAGAAAATGGCTGAACATTTCTGAGGTGTACGGTGTCAAACACTTCCTCATAAAATATACAACTACGGCAATGTCTTACAAACGAGGGAGGAAAGAGCATAACCAAAAAAAAAAAAAACACACATTTGAAAATGTTTCCCCACCCCTCAAAAAATTAATGCCACACCAATTTAATGAAATTAGATGATTGGAATCAATGGATCAGATTACTCCGAGTGGTCTAACGTAAACTTTCACCAAGAGATAGAACGTCATATAATACAAACATCCCACTGGCATCGCAATAGCTCAGCAAATGAAAACATTTTCTGGTTGTCTTATTCGAATTGTCCGCCTATCGATTGATGGTCTCACTATTTAAATCCTCTCTCCAGAGGTGCAGTGTGACGTGGTCAGAGCCGACCTTGCCGATGGAAAACGAATGTTCTGCGTGTGGATGAGCAAGGCCGGCCAGCAGTGGTCAATGTCGCAAAGAGATCGATCCCTGCTTGACAAATCAGCAGCCAGTCTTGGAGAGGTCAGTTGGTTGAGAAGAAAACAAAATAATTATAATAATAATTCAACTGATACATTCAGAGACGTATCTGTCCCGTGTGACTTTATTCCAACATCCCTCCCTTAGCGAATCGGCGAGGCGTGTCACGGCGAGGCTCTGCGCTCCACCCTGGACCTCGAACACTCTCGGGCATGCGACGGGCAGTTTGAAGAAGAGTACAAGCCTATTAAAGCCGTCGGTAAAGGAGCCTTCGGTTTTGTCTGGAAGGCAATAAGGCGCTGTGATGGGCAAGAAGTAAGAATATTCACATACGCATGGCAAAAATACTGATGCATTGTACAAAAGTGAAAGAACAGATACTTGTCAAAGGACTGATTTGACTCCTTCAGCAAAAGTTTTAAAAAAATACTGTTACATACTCAAGTCCAGATATATGAAAATCATCATTCAATGTAAGATACTCTGTTCTAGTGCTAGAAAAGTAGACTTGACCTTAGCGAATGGTTGACCTTTGCAGACAGTTGTGAAGTTCATCAGCAAGGCAAGGATTGTGAGCGACTGCTGGGTAGAAGACCCAATGTTGGGCCTAGTCAGTCAGGAGATCGCCATCCTGACTCGAGTGCAACATCACAACATCGTCAAGGTAACCGCCTCGGCCTCCGTCAACCTCTGAATTGCAATGAAAAGAAGACGCAAAACCTTCAATAGACCCTGTCCACTTCACAAAAAGTTGGAAAAGTACAAATTATTGAGGAAAATTTAGCGGCGCTCTTATAACGGCCCGCCGCATCGATGGCGTTATCGTTGTGTGTTTTTGCTCGACTCTGCCGCCAGGTGCTGGAGGTCTTTGAGAACGGCAGTTACTTCCAGATGGTCATGGAGAAACACGGAGACGGTTTGGACCTCTTTGAATTCATTGACATGCAGCCACGACTGGACGAGCCTCTGGCCAGCTACATCTTTCGACAGGTCCGTACAGGATAACGTATCGACGGCGCAAGTTCCCGTATGGCTTGATTGGAACTGCACCTTTTGTCTTTCACTCCACAGCTGGTAGCGGCGGTCTTCTACCTGAGGTCAAAGAACATCCTACACAGAGACATTAAAGACGAAAACATCATCATTGACAAGTGTTTCCACATTCGCCTCATCGACTTTGGCTCTGCGGCAACGATGGCTCCGGGGAAGCTGTTTTTCAATTTCTGTGGCACGCTCGAGTACTGCTCCCCGGAAGTGCTTCAAGGAAACCCGTATGTGTATACAGTATCGCATCTTTGCAAAAAAATACATGCATTTTGTTTTGATAATCGCAGCGTTGGCCCAAGTGTACAATTTTTGAGAGGATTATGTTTGTCATTGCTCTCCCAAAGCATTACGCCTGACAACAGAATCCCGCTGTGAGGGCACTGTTTCCACTCCTTTACGACTTTGATGGGCCATAAACTTGATGACGTGCCTTTTAAATTACACGCGTACAACAATCATAAAGTTATTTAAAAACGTTGGCTGGATGTGAATGAAGTGATGAACACATGTTTGCTGTCGCCTCATATTGACACAACCAAGTTCCTATGAGATCATTGTGGCGGGTGGTTAATGTGTGCTGATGCGTCCTTTGTGTAGCTACAAGGGTCCCGAGTTGGAGATGTGGTCTCTGGGGGTTTTGCTCTACACGCTGCTGTTCAGCGAGAACCCCTTCTGTGGTGTGGCCGAGATCCTGGATGCCCAACTCAAGCCCCCTTTTCCACTCTCCTCAGGTATTTACGGTACATTGGTAGCTTTTGACTTCATTCTAATTCTTGCTTGTTTCTCAAATCAACTTGCCCCATTGAAATGAATGGACATGTCATCAATTCGTTCTTGTGCCTCACCCGCGAAAAAAAAACAAGATTTTTTTTTTGTTCCGCCCCTAACTGGATGATGGCTCATAACTAAAATAAATTGGGACTTTCGTGTGTCAACATAACACTGTTTACTGCACAGCTTTTTTTTAAAATTGGAATTCAACGAACGTTAAACGTCTGTTTTCAGACTTATTCAAAACCAACCATCTTAAATGAAAGGTGGTGTAATGAATGGTACACGAACACAAATTGAACTAACATCACAGTTGAGCAAACCAACACGCACACTTGTACTATATGTGCTTTGTTTGTTAAAGACTTGTCCCTGTTGTATGTATCAGAACTGAACAGTGTGTTATGTGGGCTGCTGCACTCTGAGCCCACCCTAAGAATGACCCTGGACCAGCTGCTTCTGCAGCCCTGGATCAGCCAGCCCATTTCGCTGGCCGAGTACACCTGGACGGAGGTGTTCCCTGCAACTCAAAGCAATTGTGAGTTCGGTACTCGAGAATTGAAGACTTAGATCCAAATTATGAATTTGAGACACAAATGCAGCACACACCCAAATTTGTTAGACACTATTTGTAGTACTAGGAATAACATGAAGCACTAGACTAATTATCTGTGTTCCGCTTTTTCATAGGCTCACTGCAGCGCCACAAGTCCATTCCCCAAAGATATGGGGGTCAAGACTTGTTCTCAGATCAAGGTGATGACACTCTTCTGGATGAGGAGGACGAGGAAGACCAGTTGTCCATGGCGGCCTTGGAATCGGAGCTCCAGAAATACCTCCATGAAAACTAGAAACTGAATGAAGCCCAGCCGTCCAGCCAATGTTTGTTTTGTCTATGGGAGTTACTGCAACAAAGGTAAAATACATTTTGTGGAGCAACTTCTTAAGTTCATATATTTTTTATTTATTCTTTTAGGTCTTTTTAAAGCAATAAAAGCTTAGTAGTACCTCACATATTTCACCAGTTCACCTGTATAATTAAAACCGTAAAAAGATGAGACCGCAAAATGAAGTTTTAAAAAAATATAAATTTGATTTGAACACTAAATGGAATGTAAATTATATTTATCTTATCTATTTATTTTTATCCACAAAGACATATTTTACCTTGATTTTGAATGTTTGTCCTCTTCTCTAATAAATGAAATACATTTGTATTGCAATTTGTACAAGCAACACTATTTTACCTCGTGATGTTTTGATACAAGTCTGTGTGATTTTATAAAGATTAAAAACCTCTTTGGGGAAAAACTCTTGATTCCTCTTATTTTTTGTCTGCTAACTAACTCGCCACACAAATACTATTTTGGTTTGGTTTTGAGGAGGCGTTCCTTTATAGTGGACAAGAGATCTCCTGGAAAGGATGTACCTCAGGGGTCTCAAACTCAATTTACCTGGGGGCCACTGGAGGCAGAGTCTGGGTGAGGCTGGGCCGCATCAGGGTTTCCACAAGAAAAGCGCTGATCAATCATTCCAATGTTCTCAAATACCTTTATTTTTAACACAAAATAATGAATTAAATAAAATAATTTTAAAAAGAAGCCACCCCTTCCTTCTCCATGAAGTCTTTTACTTCTGCTCTCAACTCAAAAATCTCTTCAATACGTTTCCCCTCCTGAGCTAACGTACCTCAGTGAAGTAGAGCACATCCCCATATTCAGATTTTATTTCCTCTAAAAAATGGGCGGGGCGGAATAGGGTCAATACCTCACGTGATTGGTTCGTTCAGCTCCGCACACAAGAGTCATTCATATCGATCTTGCGGGCCGCACTAATATTCATCTTTCATATTAAGACGGGGGCCGCAAATTATCATCCTGGGGGCCGCGGTTGGTTTGAGACCCCTGATGTACCTGTACAGGACTGGGAATATGTTGGGCCACCATTGCATCTGTTTTGAGGATACGATGGTCGTAAAACCTAGGAGGCAGTTAAGCAGAATGCAAACCTCCACTGAGAGTTAATTAATTCATTTGATATATACTGTATACTGTATATAAAAATAAGAAAATAATTGTTGAAATGTGAGGCGGAACCAAATTTCACCGTCACCGTTGATGCACGGACTTATTTTGGAGAGAGACGAAACATGAGCGCTCGTTTTGACATATGTCGGGTGAGTAAAATATAAGTACAACTAAAACACTCAAGGTTTAACTGGTTTTATACTTTATACTTGTTTGGAATATTATTTATTTTTAAAGCTATGTCTATTTTGAAGGCATTCATATTGTTCGCCTATACTGCTGCTTGTGATCCGCCAAACCGCGTTAACCTTGATTTTACTCATCCTAATTGGTAACTAAATCGGCAATATTAACAGCTATTCCGTCTTTCTGCAGGTCCTGTGCCGTGTGACAAATACCACCACATCCATATTCAGTCCGCTTCAGTCAAGTAGATGCTTGCAGCGTTCCTGTACGCAGCTGAGATTGCTTTGTTCTCCGAGCAGAAACCTGCTACCAAATGTTGCCAACAATGACCCAGCATCCCTGCAGAGGCACACCGTTCCAGAATTGTCCCTCCCGTGTCTACTTGACATGGGCTTCACGCAAACACAGGCTGAGCAAATCTGTGAATTTGTGTGCAAAGCCAGCGGTGGGAGTGCCACCAAGCACCGTCTGTCCACACTCACGGTTCTCTTCATGTTGGGCCTCAACCCCTCTAGCGTGATGAAGGTATTGACTAAATGTCCCACTCTTTACACCATCAAGGAGTCACTTCTCCAGGAGCGGATAGGCAATCTACGCAAACTCGGTTTAGTCGAAGGTGAGCTTGTGAGTGTGCACTTGTTTCTCTCTTTGTTCAACTGTGTAAAAGGACTGTAACTCCATCCAGGAAGTCTGCAGCGGGTGGTGGTGCACTACCCTGCCATCCTGACGTTGCCGGTGAAGAAGATAAAATACATGACCTTGTTCCTCAGGGAGAAGTGTCTGTTTACTGTGCAGCAGGTCACCCAGATCCTCAGAGACAGTCCGGCCATCGTGCATGAAGATCTGGCTCAGCTGGAGTACAAGTTTCAGGTCGGAATTACATTCCAGTAGAGGTACCACAGTCAACTGCAGTACATTCTGTGAGACTTTCCAACTCTGGTTTAAAATAGTTTCCTGTTGAGTACAATTATAATGCAAATTATTATTATTGTTATTTTGTGTTCGTGTAGGCTACATCTTAGACAGCCTATCAAAAAAGAAAAACCTTTGTACGTTAGTAAAACCACATTTCCTGTCCAATCAAACACAGTGCTGAGCTGAGCTGCTGAGGAAGAATATTAGCTTAGTGGTCAGCGAATCGCAGACGTGGAGGCGGCATTGGTACGATCCCTAAATTGGAGTAAAAACGCCACCGGTTGCACACATCTGCCACCAATAGTGGATGAATGCGCATTTGTGGCTCTCCTACCTTCCCGGCGACAAAAAAATAAAATGCTCGATCGTGGGTTGAAAAGTAGATCTTGGGTCAGAAAAGGTTGGAAGCCACTGACTTTAATGAATGTCAATGAAGCTACAAGAGATGTCCTTAACTTCTCTTTCTTTGTTTACACTCGTGAAACTGCACAATAGGCCCACCAGGCAACACTTCTATACAAAACTGCAAACTGTTTTCTCAAGTTTAAAGTGGAGTTCTTGTAGGCTGAAATGTGGACATTTTTACACAGACAGATTGCATGTGTCACAGCTGTTTTATTTTTGCCGTCTGTAATTTGAGGCCGGGTGTCTTGAGCCTCTCTTAACTGCAAGTCACATGCATTTGTTTCATATCATGGAAACGAAGTCACATCATGATTGCGTCACTCCACATTATTCAATAAGTTACCTATTAATTTATTATAAGTTGTCTACATTGTTTAGAATGGAATCAAGGGCAGCATGGAAACAAATGTAAGAAAAGTCTGTTCCACATGTTAGACTGAAGACTTACTGACTTCATTTAAACTTGATCAATCATTAAATTGCCGACTTCCGTTTATCGTCTTCCTGATTTATTGACCTTTACAAGGAAGCCTCCTCCGTTGTCTTCTCTCAACACCTTTTTCATTTTTTCCACAGTACGTCTACTTCCGAATGGGCATCAAACAAGCAGAGATGGTGAAGCACAGGTTGTTTCGTTCCACGCTGGAGGAGCTGCGCATGCGGCACACTTTCCTGGAGCGCCGAGGCTTGTACCAAACCCCTGACAAGAAAGGGCAGACCGTCATCGCTAACCCGAAACTGGACAGCATCCTCAACGTGGACTTGGATACCTTCCTGCTGGCGCACGCCGCCAACGCGTCAACCGAGGAGTATGACGTCTTTCGGAGACTGGTGGCCAGAGAGTGGAAGCAAGAGGAGCGTCACCGCGGCGACTGCCAAGCGGAGATGGAGGACAGTGATGATGAGGAGGAAGAGGAAGAGGAGGACGAGATGGAAGGCAAGGAGAGCTACAGGAAGAGGAAAAAAAAATAAAGTAGTGACACACGAATGAGAGAACTACAAGGAAGACTCCATTGTACAGTCCGTACAATCACATCAAAATATTCACACTGCCGATGTAATTAAACATGACTAAGGGCTGGATTATTTTTTTTTTTTTGTGGTAATATTACAACACAGTGAATTTACAAGCCTAGTGGATTATTAAAAATATTCTGTGTCTTTTGTGCATTTTTTCACTTTTAAATTATCCTGCGGGCCTGGTCAAACCTCCTTTCGGGCCGGTTCCGGCCGTAAGTTATCCACCTGGCCGTAAGTTATACACCCCTAATGAATAGTAAGGCGTTTTTAGCGAAAAAAAGGACCATTTCGTTTTAACCCGAAAAAAATGACCATGTATATAATAAGGCGTTTTTAGCCCGAAAGAACGACCATGTATAGGGAGGCGTTTTTAGCTGAAAAAAACGTCCATGTATAGGAAGGCGTTTAACCCGAAAAAAACGACCATGTATAGTAAGGCGTTTTAAGCTGAAAAAAACGTCCATGTATAGGAAGGCGTTTAACCCGAAAAAAACGACCATGTATATATAGTAAGGCGTTTTAAGCTGAAAAAAATGACCATGTTTAGTAAGGCGTTTTTAGTCGAAAAAAAACGACCATGTATAGTAAGGCGTTTCTAGCTGAAAAAAACGTCCATGTATAGGAAGGCGTTTAACCCGAAAAAAACGACCATGTATAGTAAGGCGTTTTCAGCTGAAAAAAACGACCATTTATAGGAAGGCGTTTTTAGCTGAAAAACCGACCATGTATAGTAAGGCGTTTTTGGCCGAAAAAAACGACCATTTATAGTAAGGTGTTTTAAGCTGAAAAAAATGACCATGTTTAGTAAGGTGTTTTTAGCCGAAAAAAAACGACCATGTATAGGAAGGCGTTTAACCCGAAAAAAACGACCATGTATGGTAAGGCGTTTTTAGACGGAAAAAAACGACCATGTATAGGAAGGCGTTTTAACCCGAAAAAAACAACCATGTAAAGTAAGGCGTTTTCAGCTGAAAAAAACGACCATTTATAGGAAGGCGTTTTTAGCTGAAAAACCGACCATGTATAGTAAGGCGTTTTTGGCCGAAAAAAACGACCATTTATAGTAAGGTGTTTTTTGCCGAAAAAAACGACCATTTATAGTAAGGCGTTTTTAGACGAAAAAAAACGACCATGTATAGGAAGGCGTTTTTGGCCGAAAAAAACGACCATGTATAGTAAGGCGTTTTTAGACGAAAAAAACCGACCATGTATAGTAAGGCGTTTTGGCGAAAAACGACCATGTATAGTAAGCGTTTTGGCGAAAAAACGACCATGTATAGTAAGGCGTTTTTAGCGAAAAAGCGACCATGTATAGTAAGGCGTTTTGGCGAAAAAAACGACCATGTATAGTAAAGCGTTTTTAGGTGAAAACGACCATTTATAGTAAGGCGTTTTTAGCCGAAAAAACGACCATGTATAGTAAAGCGTTTTTAGGTGAAAAAACGACCATTTATAGGAAGCCATTTTCAGCCGGAAAAACGACCATGTAAAGTAAGGCGTTTTCAGCCGAAAAAAACGACCATGTATAGTAAGGCGTTTTTAGGTGAAAAAAAAGCGACCATGTATAGTAAGGCGTTTTAGCGAAAAACGACCATGTATAGTAAGGCGTTTTAGCGAAAAACGACCATGTATAGTAAGGCGTTTTGGCGAAAAACGACCATGTATATATAGTAAGCCGTTTTAGCGAAAAAACGACCATGTATAGTAAGGCGTTTTAGCGAAAAAAACGACCATGTATAGTAAGGCGTTTTGGCCCCAAAAAATGACCATGTATAGTAAGGCGTTTTAGCGAAAAAACGACCATGTATAGTAAGGCGTTTTGGCGAAAAACGACCATGTATAGTAAGGCGTTTTTAGCGAAAAAACCGACCATGTATAGTAAGGCGTTTTTAGCGAAAAACGACCATGTATAGTAAGGCGTTTTTGGCGAAAAACGACCATGTATATATAGTAAGGCGTTTTAGCGAAAAACGACCATGTATAGTAAGGCGTTTTAGGCGAAAAAACGACCATGTATAGTAAGGCGTTTTGGCCCAAAAACGACCATGTATAGTAAGGCGTTTTAGGCGAAAAAAATGACCATGTATAGTAAGGCGTTTTGGTCTAAAAACGACCATGTATAGTAAGGCGTTTTAGACGAAAAAAGCGACCATGTATAGTAAGGCGTTTTGGCCCCAAAAACGACCATGTATAGTAAGGCGTTTTAGACGAAAAAAATGACCATGTTTAGTAAGGCGTTTTAGTCGAAAAAACGACCATGTATAGTAAGGCGTTTTAGCTGAAAAAACGACCATGTATAGGAAGGCGTTTAACCGAAAAAAACGACCATGTATAGTAAGGCGTTTTCAGCTGAAAAACGACCATTTATAGGAAGGCGTTTTAGCTGAAAAACCGACCATGTATAGTAAGGCGTTTTGGCGAAAAAACGACCATTTATAGTAAGGTGTTTTAAGCTGAAAAAAATGACCATGTATAGTAAGGTGTTTTTAGCGAAAAAAACGACCATGTATAGGAAGGCGTTTAACCGAAAAAACGACCATGTATGGTAAGGCGTTTTAGGCGGAAAAACGACCATGTATAGGAAGGCGTTTTAACCCGAAAAACAACCATGTATAAGTAAGGCGTTTTCAGCTGAAAAAAACGACCATTTATAGTAAGGCGTTTTAGCTGAAAAACCGACCATGTATAGTAAGGCGTTTTGGCGAAAAAACGACCATGTATAGTAAGGTGTTTTTGCGAAAAAACGACCATGTATAGTAAGGCGTTTTAGACGAAAAACGACCATGTATAGTAAGGCGTTTTGGCGAAAAAACGACCATGTATAGTAAGGCGTTTTAGACGAAAAAACCGACCATGTATAGTAAGGCGTTTTGGCGAAAAAACGACCATGTATAGTAAGGCGTTTTGGCGAAAAAACGACCATGTATAGTAAGGCGTTTTAGCGAAAAAACGACCATGTATAGTAAGGTGTTTTTAGCGAAAAACGACCATGTATAGTAAAGCGTTTTAGGTGAAAAACGACCATTTATAGTAAGGCGTTTTAGCGAAAAAACGACCATGTATAGTAAAGCGTTTTAGGTGAAAAACGACCATGTATAGTAAGGCGTTTTTAGACGAAAAAACGACCATGTATAGTAAGGCGTTTTCAGCGAAAAAACGACCATGTATATATAGTAGCCGCGAAAAACGACCATTTATAGTAAGCGTTTTTAGCGAAAAACGACCATGTATAGTAAAGCGTTTTTAGGTGAAAAACGACCATTTATAGGAAGCCATTTTCAGCCGGAAAACGACCATGTATAGTAAGGCGTTTTCAGCGAAAAAACGACCATGTATATATAGTAAGGCGTTTTTAGCGAAAAACGACCATGTATAGTAAAGCGTTTTAGGTGAAAAACGACCATTTATAGGAAGCCATTTTCAGCGGAAAAATGACCATGTATAGTAAGGCGTTTTTGGCGAAAAAACGACCATGTATATATAGTAAGGCGTTTTAGCGAAAAAACGACCATGTATAGTAAGGCGTTTTAGGCGAAAAACGACCATGTATAGTAAGGCGTTTTGGCCCCAAAAACGACCATGTATAGTAAGGCGTTTTAGGCGAAAAAACGACCATGTATAGTAAGGCGTTTTGGCGAAAAACGACCATGTATAGTAAGGCGTTTTAGGCGAAAAAACCGACCATGTATAGTAAGGCGTTTTAGCGAAAAAACGACCATGTATAGTAAGGCGTTTTGGCGAAAAACGACCATGTATATATAGTAAGGCGTTTTTAGCGAAAAAACGACCATGTATAGTAAGGCGTTTTTAGGCGAAAAACGACCATGTATAGTAAGGCGTTTTGGCGAAAAAACGACCATGTATAGTAAGGCGTTTTAGGCGAAAAAAATGACCATGTATAGTAAGGCGTTTTGGTGAAAAAACGACCATGTATAGTAAGGCGTTTTAGGTGAAAAACGACCATGTATAGTAAGGCGTTTTGGCGAAAAAACGACCATGTATAGTAAGGCGTTTTTAGCGAAAAAACGACCATGTATAGTAAGGCGTTTTAGCGAAAAACGACCATGTATAGTAAGGCGTTTTGGCGAAAAACGACCATGTATATATAGTAAGGCGTTTTTAGCGAAAAAACGACCATGTATAGTAAGGCGTTTTAGCGAAAAAACGACGATGTATAGTAAGGCGTTTTGGCCCCAAAAACGACCATGTATAGTAAGGCGTTTTAGCGAAAAAACGACCATGTATAGTAAGGCGTTTTGGCGAAAAAACGACCATGTATAGTAAGGCGTTTTAGACGAAAAAAACGACCATGTATAGTCAGGCGTTTTGGCGAAAAAACGACCATGTATATATAGTAAGGCGTTTTTAGCGAAAAAACGACCATGTATAGTAAGGCGTTTTAGGTGAAAAAACGACCATGTATAGTAAGGCGTTTTAGCGAAAAACGACCATGTATAGTAAGGCGTTTTAGCGAAAAAACGACCATGTATTGTAAGGCGTTTTAGCGAAAAACGACCATGGATAGGCGTTTTAGCGTAAAAATGACCATGTATAATAAGGCATTTTTAGCTGAAAAACGACCATGTTTAGTAAGGCGTTTTGGCGAAAAACGACCATGTATAGTAAGGCGTTTTTAGCGAAAAACGACCATGTATTGTAAGGCGTTTTTAGCGAAAAACGACCATGTATAGGCGTTTTGGCGAAAAAATGACCATGTATAGTAAGGCGTTTTTAGCTGAAAAAACGACCATGTTTAGTAAGGCGTTTTAGCGAAAAAACGACCATGTATAGTAAGGCGTTTTTAGCGAAAAAACGACCATGTATAGTAAGGCGTTTTAGGCGAAAAACGACCATGTATAGTAAGGCGTTTTGGCGAAAAAACGACCATGTATAGTAAGGCGTTTTAGGCGAAAAACGACCATGTATAGGGCGTTTTTAGCGAAAAACGACCATGTATAGTAAGGCGTTTTGGCGAAAAACGACCATGTATATATAGTAAGGCGTTTTTAGCCGAAAAAAAACGACCATGTATAGTAAGGCGTTTTTGGCCGAAAAAAACGACCATGTATATATAGTAAGGCGTTTTTAGCAGAAAAAAACGACCATGTATAGTAAGGCGTTTTTAGCCCAAAAAAAACGACCATGTATAGTAAGGCGTTTTTGGCCCAAAAAAAACGGCCATGTATAGTAAGGCGTTTTTAGCCGAAAAAAACAACCATGGATACTCAGGCGTTTTTAGACGAAAAAACAACCATGTATAGTATGGCGTTTTTAGCCGAAAAAAACGACCATGGATACTCAGGCATTTTTAGACGAAAAAACGACCATGTATAGTAAAGCGTTTTTAGGTGAAAAAACGACCATTTATAGGAAGCCATTTTCAGCCGGAAAAACGACCATGTAAAGTAAGGCGTTTTCAGCGAAAAACGACCATGTATAGTAAGGCGTTTTAGGTGAAAAAAAAACGACCATGTATAGTAAGGCGTTTTTAGCGGAAAAAAAACGACGATGTATAGTAAGGCGTTTTTAGCCGAAAAAAACGACCATGTATAGTAAGGCGTTTTTGGCCGAAAAAAACGACCATGTATATATAGTAATGCGTTTTTAGCAGAAAAAAACGACCATGTATAGTAGGGCGTTTTTAGACGAAAAAAAACGACCATGTATAGTAAGGCGTTTTTGGCAAAAAAAAAACGACCATGTATAGGAAGGCGTTTTTGGCCCAAAAAAAACGGCCATGTATAGTAAGGCGTTTTTAGCCGAAAAAAAACAACCATGGATACTCAGGCGTTTTTAGACGAAAAAACAACCATGTATAGTAAGGCGTTTTTAGCCGAAAAAAACGACCATGGATACTCAGGCATTTTTAGACGAAAAAACGACCATGTATAGTAAAGCGTTTTTAGGTGAAAAAACGACCATTTATAGGAAGCCATTTTCAGCCGAAAAACGACCATGTATAGTAAGGCGTTTTAGCGAAAAAACGACCATGTATAGTAAGGCGTTTTAGGTGAAAAACGACCATGTATAGTAAGGCGTTTTAGCCGAAAAAACGACCATGTATAGTAAGGCGTTTTAGCGAAAAAACGACCATGTATAGTAAGGCGTTTTGGCGAAAAAACGACCATGTATAGTAAGGCGTTTTAGCGAAAAACGACCATGTATAGTAAGGCGTTTTTAGGCTAAAAACGACCATGTATAGTAAGGCGTTTTGGCCCCAAAAACGACCATGTATAGTAAGGCGTTTTGGCCCCAAAAACGACCATGTATAGTAAGGCGTTTTAGCGAAAAAACGACCATGTATAGTAAGGCGTTTTGGCCCCAAAAACGACCATGTATAGTAAGGCGTTTTAGCGAAAAAACCGACCATGTATATAGTAAGGCGTTTTAGCGAAAAAACGACCATGTATAGTAAGGCGTTTTGGCGAAAAAACGACCATGTATATATAGTAAGGCGTTTTAGGCGAAAAAACGACCATGTATAGTAAGGCGTTTTGGCCCAAAAAATGACCATGTATAGTAAGGCGTTTTAGGCGAAAAAAATGACCATGTATAGTAAGGCGTTTTAGGTGAAAAAACGACCATGTATAGTAAGGCGTTTTTGGCGAAAAAACGACCATGTATAGTAAGGCGTTTTGGCGAAAAACGACCATGTATAGTAAGGCGTTTTAGCGAAAAAACCGACCATGTATAGTAAGGCGTTTTGGCGAAAAAACGCCAATGTATAGAAAGGCGTTTTTGGCGAAAAAACGACCATGTATAGTAAGGCGTTTTAGCGAAAAAACGACCATGTATAGTAAGGCGTTTTAGGCGAAAAAAACGACCATGTATAGTAAGGCGTTTTGGCGAAAAACGACCATCTATATATAGTAAGGCGTTTTAGCTGAAAAAACGACCATGTATAGTAAGGCGTTTTAGCTGAAAAACGACCATGTATATATAGTAAGGCATTTTAACCTGAAAAAACGACCATGTATAGTAAGGCATTTTTAACTGAAAAAACGACCATGTATAGTAAGGCGTTTTGGCGAATAAAACGAACCATGTATAGTAAGGCGTTTTGGCGAAAAAACGACCATTATATAGTAAGGCGTTTTGGCGAAAAAACGACCATGTATAGTAAGGCGTTTTAGCGAAAAAACGACCATGTATAGTAAGGTGTTTTTAGACGAAAAAACGACCATGTATAGTAAGGCGTTTTGGCGAAAAAACGACCATGTATAGTAAGGCGTTTTGGCGAAAAAACGACCATGTATAGTAAGGCGTTTTGGCGAAAAAACGACCATGTATATATAGTAAGGCATTTTAGCTGAAAAAACGACCATGTATATATAGTAAGGCATTTTAACCTGAAAAAACGACCATGTATAGTAAGGCATTTTTAACTGAAAAAACGACCATGTATAGTAAGGCATTTTTAGCGAAAAAACGACCATGTATAGTCAGGTGTTTTAGATGAAAAAACGACCATGTATAGTAAGGCGTTTTGGCGAAAAAACGACCATGTAAATATAGTAAGGCGTTTTTAGCTGAAAAAACGACCATGTATAGTAAGGCATTTTTAACTGAAAAAACGACCATGTATAGTAAGGCGTTTCTGGCGAATAAAACAACCATGTATAGTAAGGCGTTTTTGGCGGAAAAAAACGACATTATATAGTAAGGCGTTTTGGCGAAAAACGACCATGTATAGTAAGGCGTTTTAGCGAAAAACGACCATGGATACTCAGGTGTTTTTAGATGAAAAAAACGACCATGTATAGTAAGGCGTTTTAACCGGAAAAAAACGACCAAGTAAAGTAAGGCGTTTTTAGCCGAAAAAAACGACCATGTATAGTAGGGCGTTTTTAGCCGAAAAAAACGACCATGTATAGTAGGGCGTTTTTAGCCGAAAAAAACCGACCATGTATAGTAAGGCGTTTTTAGACGAAAAAAAACGACCATGTATAGTAAGGCGTTTTTGGCCGAAAAAAACGACCATGTATATATAGTAAGGCGTTTTTAGCTGAAAAAAACGACCATGTATAGTAAGGCGTTTTAGCTGAAAAAACGACAATGTATATATAGTAAGGCATTTTAACCTGAAAAAAAACGACCATGTATAGTAAGGCATTTTTAACTGAAAAAAACGACCAAGTATAGTAAGGCGTTTCTGGCCGAATAAAACAACCATGTATAGTAAGGCGTTTTTAGGTGAAAAAAAAACGACCATGTATAGTAAGGCGTTTTTAGCGGAAAAAAAACGACGATGTATAGTAAGGCGTTTTTAGCGAAAAAACGACCATGTATAGTAAGGCGTTTTGGCGAAAAAACGACCATGTATATATAGTAATGCGTTTTTAGCAGAAAAAAACGACCATGTATAGTAGGGCGTTTTTAGACGAAAAAAAACGACCATGTATAGTAAGGCGTTTTTGGCAAAAAAAAAACGACCATGTATAGTAAGGCGTTTTTGGCCCAAAAAAAACGGCCATGTATAGTAAGGCGTTTTTAGCGAAAAAACGACCATGGATAGTAAGGCGTTTTTAGGCGAAAAAACGACCATGTATAGTAAGGCGTTTTTAGCGAAAAAACGACCATGTATAGTCAGGCATTTTAGGCGAAAAACGACCATGTATAGTAAAGCGTTTTAGGTGAAAAAACGACCATGTATAGGAAGCCATTTTCAGCCGAAAACGACCATGTATAGTAAGGCGTTTTCAGCGAAAAAACGACCATGTATAGTAAGGCGTTTTAGGTGAAAAAAAACGACCATGTATAGTAAGGCGTTTTTAGCGAAAAAACGACCATGTATAGTAAGGCGTTTTAGCGAAAAAACGACCATGTATAGTAAGGCGTTTTTGGCGAAAAAACGACCATGTATAGTAAGGCGTTTTTAGCGAAAAAACGACCATGTATAGTAAGGCGTTTTAGGCGAAAAAACGACCATGTATAGTAAGGCGTTTTGGCCCAAAAAAGCGACCATGTATAGTAAGGCGTTTTGGCCCCAAAAAACGACCATGTATAGTAAGGCGTTTTAGCGAAAAACGACCATGTATAGTAAGGCGTTTTGGCCCCAAAAACGACCATGTATAGTAAGGCGTTTTGGCTAAAAAAGCGACCATGTATAGTAAGGCGTTTTTAGCGAAAAAACGACCATGTATAGTAAGGCGTTTTGGCCCAAAAACGACCATGTATAGTAAGGCGTTTTAGCGAAAAAACGACCATGTATATAGTAAGGCGTTTTTAGCGAAAAACGACCATGTATAGTAAGCGCGTTTTGGCGAAAAAACGACCATGTATATATAGTAAGGCGTTTTAGGCGAAAAAACGACCATGTATAGTAAGGCGTTTTTGGCCCCAAAAAAATGACCATGTATAGTAAGGCGTTTTAGGCGAAAAAAATGACCATGTATAGTAAGGCGTTTTTAGGTGAAAAACGACCATGTATAGTAAGGCGTTTTGGCGAAAAACGACCATGTATAGTAAGGCGTTTTAGGCGAAAAAACGACCATGTATAGTAAGGCGTTTTTAGCGAAAAAACCGACCATGTTTAGTAAGGCGTTTTGGCGAAAAAACGACCAATGTATAGTAAGGCGTTTTGGCGAAAAAACGACCATGTATAGTAAGGCGTTTTAGCGAAAAAACGACCATGTATAGTAAGGCGTTTTAGGCGAAAAAACGACCATGTATAGTAAGGCGTTTTGGCGAAAAAACGACCATCTATATAGTAAGGCGTTTTAGCTGAAAAAACGACCATGTATAGTAAGGCGTTTTAGCTGAAAAAACGACCATGTATATATAGTAAGGCATTTTAACCTGAAAAAAAACGACCATGTATAGTAAGGCATTTTTAACTGAAAAAAACGACCAAGTATAGTAAGGCGTTTCTGGCCGAATAAAACAACCATGTATAGTAAGGCGTTTTGGCCGAAAAAAACGACCTTATATAGTAAGGCGTTTTTGGCCGAAAAAAACGACCATGTATAGTAAGGCGTTTTTAGCCGAAAAAAACGACCATGGATACTCAGGTGTTTTTAGACGAAAAAACGACCATGTATAGTAAGGCGTTTTTGGCCGAAAAAAACGACCATGTATAGTAAGGCGTTTTTGGCCGAAAAAAACGACCATGTATAGTAAGGCGTTTTTGGCCGAAAAAAACGACCATGTATATATAGTAAGGCATTTTAGCTGAAAAAACGACCATGTATATATAGTAAGGCATTTTAACCTGAAAAAAACGACCATGTATAGTAAGGCATTTTTAACTGAAAAAAACGACCATGTATAGTAAGGCATTTTTAGCCGAAAAAAACGACCATGGATACTCAGGTGTTTTTAGATGAAAAAACGACCATGTATAGTAAGGCGTTTTTGGCCGAAAAAAACGACCATGTAAATATAGTAAGGCGTTTTTAGCTGAAAAAAACAACCATGTATAGTAAGGCATTTTTAACTGAAAAAAACGACCAAGTATAGTAAGGCGTTTCTGGCCGAATAAAACAACCATGTATAGTAAGGCGTTTTTGGCCGAAAAAAACGACATTATATAGTAGGGCGTTTTTGGCCGAAAAAAACGACCATGTATAGTAAGGCGTTTTTAGCCGAAAAAAACGACCATGGATACTCAGGTGTTTTTAGATGAAAAAAACGACCATGTATAGTAAGGCGTTTTAACCCGAAAAAAACGACCAAGTAAAGTAAGGCGTTTTTAGCCGAAAAAAACGACCATGTATAGTAGGGCGTTTTTAGCCGAAAAAAACGACCATGTATAGTAAGGCGTTTTAGCGAAAAACCGACCATGTATAGTAAGGCGTTTTTAGACGAAAAAAAACGACCATGTATAGTAAGGCGTTTTTGGCCGAAAAAAACGACCATGTATATATAGTAAGGCGTTTTTAGCTGAAAAAAACGACCATGTATAGTAAGGCGTTTTAGCTGAAAAAACGACAATGTATATATAGTAAGGCATTTTAACCTGAAAAAAAACGACCATGTATAGTAAGGCATTTTTAACTGAAAAAAACGACCAAGTATAGTAAGGCGTTTCTGGCGAATAAAACAACCATGTATAGTAAGGCGTTTTAGGTGAAAAAAAACGACCATGTATAGTAAGGCGTTTTTAGCGAAAAAACGACGATGTATAGTAAGGCGTTTTAGCGAAAAAACGACCATGTATAGTAAGGCGTTTTGGCGAAAAAACGACCATGTATATAGTAATGCGTTTTAGCAGAAAAAAACGACCATGTATAGTAGGGCGTTTTAGGCGAAAAACGACCATGTATAGTAAGGCGTTTTGGCAAAAAAACGACCATGTATAGTAAGGCGTTTTGGCCCAAAAACGACCATGTATAGTAAGGCGTTTTAGCGAAAAAACAACCATGGATACTCAGGCGTTTTAGGCGAAAAAACAACCATGTATAGTAAGGCGTTTTTAGCCGAAAAAAACGACCATGGATACTCAGGCATTTTTAGACGAAAAAACGACCATGTATAGTAAAGCGTTTTTAGGTGAAAAAACGACCATTTATAGGAAGCCATTTTCAGCCGGAAAAACGACCATGTAAAGTAAGGCGTTTTCAGCCGAAAAAAACGACCATGTATAGTAAGGCGTTTTTAGGTGAAAAAAAACGACCATGTATAGTAAGGCGTTTTAGCGAAAAAACGACCATGTATAGTAAGGCGTTTTTAGCGAAAAAACGACCATGTATAGTAAGGCGTTTTTGGCGAAAAACGACCATGTATAGTAAGGCGTTTTTAGCGAAAAAACGACCATGTATAGTAAGGCGTTTTAGACGAAAAACGACCATGTATAGTAAGGCGTTTTGGCCCCAAAAACGACCATGTATAGTAAGGCGTTTTTGGCCCCAAAAAAACGACCATGTATAGTAAGGCGTTTTTAGCCAAAAAAAACGACCATGTATAGTAAGGCGTTTTTGGCCCCAAAAAAACGACCATGTATAGTAAGGCGTTTTTAGCCGAAAAAAACCGACCATGTATATAGTAAGGCGTTTTTAGCCGAAAAAAACGACCATGTATAGTAAGGCGTTTTTGGCCGAAAAAAACGACCATGTATATATAGTAAGGCGTTTTTAGACGAAAAAAAACGACCATGTATAGTAAGGCGTTTTTGGCCCCAAAAAAATGACCATGTATAGTAAGGCGTTTTTAGACGAAAAAAAATGACCATGTATAGTAAGGCGTTTTTAGGTGAAAAAAACGACCATGTTTAGTAAGGCGTTTTTGGCCGAAAAAAACGACCATGTATAGTAAGGCGTTTGTGGCCGAAAAAAACGACCATGTATAGTAAGGCGTTTTTAGCCGAAAAAACCGACCATGTTTAGTAAGGCGTTTTTGGCCGAAAAAAACGCCAATGTATAGAAAGGCGTTTTTGGCCGAAAAAAACGACCATGTATAGTAGGGCGTTTTTAGCCGAAAAAAACCGACCATGTATAGTAAGGCGTTTTTAGACGAAAAAAACCGACCATGTATAGTAAGGCGTTTTTGGCCGAAAAAAACGACCATCTATATATAGTAAGGCGTTTTTAGCTGAAAAAAACGACCATGTATAGTAAGGCGTTTTAGCTGAAAAAACGACCATGTATATATAGTAAGGCATTTTAACCTGAAAAAAAACGACCATGTATAGTAAGGCATTTTTAACTGAAAAAAACGACCAAGTATAGTAAGGCGTTTCTGGCCGAATAAAACAACCATGTATAGTAAGGCGTTTTGGCCGAAAAAAACGACCTTATATAGTAAGGCGTTTTTGGCCGAAAAAAACGACCATGTATAGTAAGGCGTTTTTAGCCAAAAACGACCATGGATACTCATTTCGCTTTCCAATGTCAGCTAACAGCAGTAAGAATCGTTGTAAAATTCGACCGCAAACTCGCCAGAGGCTCGCGCCCGTCGTCGACGGTGTTGACAGGGTCTTAAGGGCGCCGTCTACTGGTGACCATTAGGAATGACAAACCTTCGACTGAAGTGGCTCTCAACTTTACAAGTACAGTCCCACCGAAAAAATACAACTCCCTGGGTACCTTTAACAGGTGCTGTCTCACCATGTTGGTCTTTGTTGTTGTGTTTATGATCCTCTGGACCAGTTGGAACTGGGAAAGTCAAATCCTTTTGCATACCTGTAAACCTCGGCTAATCGCTGCCCTTATAAATGATTACTGTTGATCCTTCTGCTGCGGAAGTCCCTCGCTGTTCATGTGTAGGCATCATTGCTGATGACTACACTCGGTTCGAAGCACAAGACAGGAGACGATTCTTATTTTTCTTTGTGTGGTCGCTATCACTGAGTCGCTAAACACCTGGCGTGCCACAGTGCACCTTCACTGCCAGAAGCGAACTGCAGGGAAGCTCCACCCCCTTTATTTACATACACCCCAGAACATGGTATCCCTCCACACAAAATAGTACCAACATTAAACTCTAATGCTCGTGGCGTACATCGTCACCCAACACCCCCACTCGATGGCGCCACGTACACTAACATTGCATTAGTTACCAAACATATAGGGTCTAAACTTTTCAATTTTTGCCCTTGTAGCAGATTTAGTAAACACGTCTGCTACCATACTATCTGTTGGACAATACATCAAAACAATTCTTTTCAGCAAAACATTGGACCTGATGAAATGGTATTTAATGTCCACATGCTTGCTCCTTTGGCGATACACTGGATTCTTCGCAAGGTGTATCGTTCCCTGATTGTCCTCGAATATCTTCGTGGATTGTTCAAATCCTGGATGGAAGTCTTTCAGAACTTGTGTAAGATATAGCGCCTCCTGAATGGTAGCCGCCAGGGCAACATATTCAGCCTCACAAGTTGAAAGTGCAACTGTCTGTTGTTTCTTTGTCTTCCATGAGACAATAGCACCCCCTTGTGACAGACTAAAGCAATAGCCTGTGGTGCTCTTTCTGTCCTCTTTATCATTTGCCCAGTCGGCATCGGAGTAGCCTACCAACTCTAATTGTGCGTCACTCTTTTTGTAACATAGCACTTGGTTCTTAGTTCCTTTTAAGTACCTATACACATGTTTTAATGCTGTCAAGTGCTTTTCTCTTGGATCAGACATATACTGAGATAGTCTACTCACAATCCAGCTAATATCAGGTCTAGTGCAGGTCATGATGTATATGAGGCTGCCCAGCATTGCTCTATATTTCCTCTGATCAGTTTTGTCCCCTTCTGGAGCCAGGTCACATTTGATTTCACTTGGAGTGGCTCTTGCTTTGCATTCAGACATGCCAAACCTTTCCAATATTTTCTCAATATATCTGGATTGGTTCAATGTGATTGAGCCCACATTTTGCTTGAAATCAATCCCAATGAAATGAGTGAGGCATCCGAGATCTTTCATCCTAAACTTACTCTTGAGTTTCTCTTTGATCTCGCATAAACACCTCTCATTGCTGGCAGCCACAATGATATCATCGACCCACACTAACAAAATTACTTTTTCTTTGTCAGACATTTTGGTGTAAATACAGTGGTCTGCTTGACTCTGTACAAACTCGTTCATAAGTAAAAACTCATGAAGCATCATGTTCCAATTTCTCCCAGACTGTTTGAGGCCATATATGGATTTGTTTAACTTACACACAAGTTGTACACCATCCCTTTGTTTCACACAAAAACCTTCAGGTTGATCCATGTATAGTTCGCAGTCAATAGGTGCATGTAAGTATGCTGCCTTCACGTCCATTTGGTTTAACAGCAACTCATACTGTGCAGCAAGCTGCATCAGTAGTCGCAGTGATGTCAGATTAGCGGTCGCGAAAATGTCTCAGAATAGTCAAGTCCTTCTCTCTGACTGTACCCTTTGGCTACATATCTCGCTTTATATGTTTCATTGCCTTTGTCATCCTCCTTTAAAGCATACACCCACCTTCCCCCACTGTCTGTCTACCCTCCGGTAATGGCACAAGGGTGAAAGTGTCATTCTCTTTAAAAGAAGTCATCTCATCTATCATCGCCTTTCTCCACTTTTCTGACTTTGGCGATGCCATTGCCTCGTAGAATGTTTGTGGCAATCCCACTGTTGCTCTATAGCAGTAATCAATTGTGATCTCATTGCCTTTTATCACACATTCATAATCCTCTAAATATTTTGGTGTCTTCCTTTCTCTACCAGAAGTACGAGGAGTCTCATTACCATTGGTTGAGTCTGTGTCGCAGTCAGGTTTAAGCTCTGGTTCAGTGTCAGAATCTTTTCCTACATATTCCGTCTGTAACTGACTTGCTTTAGGCATAGTTACCCACTCTACATAGTGGTCCTCCAGTTGGGTCTTCTCGGTCTGCGTCTCACTCTCAGTCACGGTCTTTGTGATGAAGTGGACCAGTCTGTGTTTCTGAACCTTGTTTGTCTCTGGAAAATAAATCAAATAAGCAGGTGAATGACGGTCAAAACCAACAAAGATCCCCTTTTGCCCTTTGGATCTAGCTTTCTCCTGTTTTGCTCATACACCATGCATTCTGAACCAAACTTTTTCATTTTTGACAAATCTGGCCTTTTTCCTGTGAAAAGGAAATAAGGAGTCTCCCCTGTTCTTTCGCAGTAACATCTGTTCCGTATAACTGCTGCTGTTCTGGCTGCATATGGCCATAGCTCTTTGGGTAAGCCTGATTCTATCAGCATACACCTGACCATCTCAAACAATGTGCGCCAGTTCCTCTCTGCTGTCCCATTTTGATGTGGGGAGTAGGGCGCTGATCTCTCATGTTTTATCATATTATCTCGAAGTAGAGATTGATACTCTTTTGAAACAAACTCTGTCCCATTATCCGATCTCATTCGCTTCACTTTACCATATGGTGCTGTGTCTGCCAAGAACTGCTTTGTAGCCTCGACTGCCATGTTTTTGTTCCTGAGAAAGTATACAAAAACAGCTCCAGAAAAGTCATCAGTAAAAGTGATGGCATATTTGTACCCGTCGAATGACTCTGGGTCAATAGGCCCACCTAGATCTGTATGTACCAGCCCTAATGGCTCTTTAGCTCTCACATCACTTTTCCGGTTTCTATTCTGGGTGAATTTCCCTTGAATACAGGTTTCACACTGGTTAGGTCTAGTTTTGTTACTAATTTTCATACCTTCTACCACAGCTTCAAGCTTAGCAATATCACCATAGTTACAATGGCCCATTATCTCATGCCATGTTTTCATGTCTAAAGATGCATTGCAGGAGTCCTCACTGCATGCAGAATTTTCTGTGACAATGTCAAGATAGTACATTCGGTCCTTTACAATCATCTTGCATATTGTCCCATCTGAAAGAATCATTTTGTTGTCATTCTTCGCAAAGTTGAACTTTGCTCCTTTCGGTTGCTGCATCCACAGAAAGGATATTCTGCGGGTATTCTGGGATGAGGAGAGCATTTGTGAGCTTGACACTCACTACTCGTCCACTGCTGTCGGACAGCTTGATTTGCGCGTCCCCTTCTTCTCGACACTTCCGGTGATCCGTCTTCCATCAGCCAGCTGCATGATGTGATCTTTAGGCCGGAAACTCTCATCAAATCGGATGAATGCGGTCTTGTCGGTGATTATGTGGGCAGAAGCACCGCTGTCCACGAGTAGTCCATATTGCTGCGCTCCCTTGGGTCGCCATTCACTCACCCGAGCAATAATGTTTCTTCTTCTTCCTCGAAGATTTGGCTTGGTCTCTGCCACGGAAAACTTTTTCCGAATCGTCCATAACTGTAGCCACTTTATTGTTCTTATCGGCTTTTGTCGTTCGCTTGTGTGGTTTCTTATCCTTACTTGTGCAGTCTCTTGCTTTATGCCCCACTTTCTCACAAATAAAGCATTCTCCATTGAAGACGTATTTCTTGTCTTTTCTTTGGGCTTCGGCTTGAATGACTTGGCGGTCATTACTTCATCTGGTCTGGGCCTGCTTCGGTAGCGGAGGGTGCATTCAAAACTTCTCAGCCTAGTCTTGAATTCAGCAAAGGTTAACACTTCCCTCGTTTGAGTCACATGCACAGAAAATGGGTTGTACTCATCAGTGAGTCCTTTCAACACCATAGCCACCAATAGTGCATCGCTTAGGTTCTCTTTAGCTCTTTGTAGCGCGGCCACTAGCTTCTCGACACGTGCTAGATAGCCCGCTAGCTCCTCGCCGTTATCCATTAGCATATTGGTTAGCTCTGTGTACAGCCCGACAATTCGCGGCTTTTCTTCGGACTCAAAATGGCGTCTCAATATTTCCAGACTTTTCTTACCATCTTCTGGTGCTTCATACAGGATGAGTGTCAGTGTTTTATCATCCAAGCAGCCGCACAGTTCAGCATATGCCAGTTCGTTTTTCCACACGGTTTCTGTTGCGGCCTGTTCGCTGGACCCCGTAGCTACATCACACCCGAGGATAGCATCTTTTAGCCCGATGGTTTTCAAGTATGCTAGGAACCTCGCCTCCCAGATGTGATAGCGGGCCTCATCTCCGTCAAATCGCGGCGGTAATCCTCTCCCATGGAGCGCCGCTGTGCCTGGAACCCACCTGGGCCCATAACCTGTTGATCCTTCTGCTGCGGAAGTCCCTCGCTGTTCATGTGTAGGCATCATTGCTGATGACTACACTCGGTTCGAAGCACAAGACAGGAGACGATTCTTATTTTTCTTTGTGTGGTCGCTATCACTGAGTCGCTAAACACCTGGCGTGCCACAGTGCACCTTCACTGCCAGAAGCGAACTGCAGGGAAGCTCCACCCCCTTTATTTACATACACCCCAGAACATGGTATCCCTCCACACAAAATAGTACCAACATTAAACTCTAATGCTCGTGGCGTACATCGTCACCCAACAATTACGATTCCCCTTACAAAGCAACAAAAACCCTTACAACGGTTTACCGCATGCGCACATCATGCTTTATCAATCCGACCGTACGCAGTGATGAAAAAATATACTGTCATCCTCACTCTTTGTTTTCCGATGATCGGGAGATCTCGGCATTTGTGCGACCTTGTTTAAATGTAAGTCAGCCTTTAATTGACTAAATATGTTTTCAAATATCAAGCAGGTGCCTGCGGTATTGAACTCAAATGCATACGTCGAGTTCAGTTTCCAGAAAATTCCCCCGAAACAAATCCGCTGTTAAAAAAATCCAAAGCGACTTGTCACAAATGTTGGAAAAAGCTCCACCCTGTTACTATGTGACGGCTAAGTGGCCGGAGCTTTGCTGCATCTCTGCAATCATCTGTGCGAGTCAACACGGAACCCATCAGATAAGCGCAGGCGGCAGAAAAACACCCTGTGATTTACACAAGATTTCAGCCCTAATGGACGTGCGTCGCACACCGCGTTCAGATGGACGTGAGGTAAGAAAACGGAACTTTGCCCGCTCAATTATTTGTAGATAAGGACGTTTAAGTCTCAATCGAAACATTTGATTTTTTTTTCTCTTTGCCTTAAGTGTTTTATAGTGTAGTTTATATCAACACGGTTATTTATCCTGAAAGTATTTTAAAGTCAAAATGTGGGTGTGTTGATATTTTTAAATCAGATGTGCTATTTTTCCCCCCCCCTTCAGCCTCATAATGTATTAGACATTGCATATGATTAGATCCTAAATATTTTGCAATTATATGTCATAGCAACCATACAAGTGTGCCACGTACTCTGTTTGGAACGTACTCTGTGCGTAACCACATTATTATAGTTTTACCTGCTCACTCACAAAGATTCACTTTTTATTCATCAGTGAGTTTTGATCGGTCACAATGCTGAATCGGGATATTTTTTCGAACGGGTGTGTAGACTTTTTATGCTCACTGCATCTGATGCAGGTTATTTTTTTTACATTTGTCACCATGTGCAGATTATCAACTTCAATAAAACCAATGTTAATTTCCAAACATTTACTGTAGATATTCAGAGACGATCCCCTTCATGAAAAATGTTGCTGACATCGACCAACTGCTGGAAGAAAAACTTGAGCAAGACAAAATGGCCGCCGAGCCCATCCTGATTACCAACCTGACGCAGGAGTGGGTGGCGAGCCTTCGACGCTGGCACCTGGAGCTCTTCTTCATCCCCACCACCGTGGTCACCCTGGCCACCATGCTGGTGAACCCCATCCTGTTGGCGTGCATCTTCGCATCACGCGCCTTACGCCGGGAGACGCGCTACCTCCTGGTGGCCAACACCTTGGCGGCGGACATGTTGTTCCTCACCCTCAACCTGACTACCGCCGTCCTCAACGCGGCCCAGGCCGAAGTCCCGTGGCTGGTGTGCGAGCTGCTCACGGCCGTCACCGTCACGGCCTACTGCTGCGCCATCCTCACCGTCACCCTCATGGTGGTGGACACCTACGCGGCCGTGCGCTGGCCGCTGCACTACCACGACCTTCTCCCGCCCGCTCGAACCCACAGAATCCTGCTGGGGGCGTGGCTACTGGCAGCGAGCTACCCGTTCACGCTGGTCATCCTGATGGAGATGGAGAGGGAGAACCTACGCGGGAATGCGGCCGTGTGCCTCGTCCTCATCTCTCTGGGTTTCATTCAGGCCAAAAACACGGCGGGGATTAACATCTATTTCTTCGTGGCCGCTCTCATCTGCGCCATGCTCATCTTCTACTGCTACATTCGCCTCTACATGGAAACCAGAACCCAAGGCATCTGGCAGAGTCGCTTCTCCAGAGCTCGGGTCACCGTGTTGGCCCACGGGGTTCTGCTCCTTCTTTACTTTGCCCCCGGCTTCGTCTTCACCCTGGAGCTGCTCCTGTTTCAGAGTGAAAACGTCAGCCAGGATGTCCGAGTGTGGGTGAGCACGGTTAACATGTGCGTGTTCATGCTCCTTCCCAGGGCTTTTGCTCCTTATCTGTATGGGCTACGCTACCGCGAGATCTCCGACACGCTGCTGCAGCTGCTGCATCGGCACCGAAGACTCAGCCAGATCACTGTTGCGTAATCACGTTCAGTGACGTCATCCAAAAACCAACATTGACGATCAATTCAATGCCCTGAAAATGAAATGACCCGGAAGAATGAGAATATCAGCAAGCACGTCCGTGAACGACTCCGGCATCTGTTCAGAGTTCAGGTTCAACATCCTCGGCTTTTTAGCTAACATAACAATTACAAACCGGCATTTGGAGAAAACCGAAGATCGTCTCCTTGGCCTCCATGTGAGCTTCCGCCGGTGTGAGATGGGCACAAATGGCTCGCTACCTGTACTTCCAAAGACTTTGAGAAGATTTGGAAAACACCCTTGGAAAAAAAAGCATCTCGAACTTGCTCACATTTACAGACCGGGTAGCGAGTTTTGAGTCACAGACTCGTCTCTGATTGAGATTTGATTCACGGTGAATTTTGCAGGGTCACCATTGCCAAGACTACAACTAAATTCTTAAGACAAAAAAATACATTTTCTTCTGCGGGTAGAGCTTTGCGGTCGTTCACCATTTTAAGTTCACCATTGTTTAGTGTGCTGAGATTGCGTTGCTATGCAACGATCATAACAGGCAGATTAAATTTTGGCACACGACTTCATGTACATGTTTGAATTTAGAGGTCACTGTATAATTTACTCACCGCTGTTCATGTTCATTAATACTCGTTTCAAACTGACTTGTTGAGTGTTTTATTTAGCCAACTTAATTTTCATGTGCAAGTGCAACTGCCATTTCTACTTTGGTTATGTTTCTAATCTTTGAGCCCAACAACGATGATACATTTGACTGATTTGACTTACGATGTTGAGATAATGACGTACTTTAGCTCGTGTGTGAATGTAATTTGCGTGAAGAAAAATCAGTAAAGATTGCCAAATCTAATGACTTGCAGGTATTTCCCTATCAACTTTGATGACAGGTGGAAGTGTTTTCAGTATTTTGCTCGTAAAATAAAATCAATCTTTTCAATGCTAGCCTTCAGTGTTGATTTGATCTCATAATAAAAAGGGACGGAAAAAAAATCTCTTCACATAACAAAAACCTTCACACACAGCCCAAAATTCTGTTGAACTCACCCCAAAAAACTCTCACCAAAAAAAAAACCGAGTGAATGAAAAATGGTAATGAAAGTATATCCCTGAAAACTCCAGATAGTTCCACGTGAAAATGATTAAGTGAGAAAGGAAATCGCTCTCCTCTCCTACCACTAGATGGCAGCTTTTCTTCATATTACAGTGAAACAACCTGTCAGGGAGAAGCCAATGGAGGCTTTCCAGCCGAGTCGCATTTAATTTATCTACACTTTGAAACGCTCTTTAATTCCGTCTGATGGCTGACAAACAGTTTGGACGACGTGATTATTCTCTAATGGGGAGCAGCTTCACGGCCGTACACCCTAAATTCGTATTGACGGTGGCAGTGCGGGCGGTGGCAATTAATAAGTGTGCTCCTTTGGGCCATTTATCTTGGTGGGAGATTAATTGCCGTTGGAAAAAGTTCTGGATTTGGATTTGTGCGGCAGAACAATAAACATTCGAGATGCCAGGCCATTAACAAACAAGCAAAGCATTTCATTTAAGATGGGAGTGATGACAACTTTAAGGGCCTGTGACTGACGGGGAAATCTGAATTTTTAATTTGCCTTGTATTATGGACGGATGGATGGAGGATGTTATGTGTTTTCAGGTAAACATGACAAACCGTTGCTATAGATACACAGGGTGAGGTGGAAAAAAAAATCACGCGTCATGCTTTGTCAGCTGGACTAAAATCACCATCGCTGTGCATGTGCGTGTGCTCGTGCGTCTGTGTGTGACAGCACAGGGGCGGATGTTTGACAGCATCAGCAGACGCTTTGACAGAGTTGCCGCGTGCCTCTAGAGAAAGACAAAGAGAGAGAGAGGCACCAAGGCATGCCTGCCAGTCTGATGCCAATTGCCGGTGTCAGCCATGTGCTGAGGGCGTGCGATGAGATGTGGGATGAGGTGACCTACTTTAAACACAAAACACTTGTCAACAAACCGAGCCGGCATTGGCCTCCCTCTGGGCCTTCACACTGGGCTTCATTTATAAGACCATTGTAGAATTATCGAAGTGCCTTCTAAATGCAAATGTTCCTGCTGCAAAGGCAATCACAGGCACGACTACAATAGACAGCATTTACATGCTGTAGTGTTCCCCCTTAGGGTCACCTCACAAATTTCCCTGTTCACTCACGGAGTAAGAATGAATAAAAGTATTGCTTTTGGTATCATCTTGGTGCCAAGGAAGTATGTTGCAATTAGTTCAAATGCTTCGTTTGGACAAAAGTAGTGCTTTCCCCCAATGTTGTGGCATCTTGGTGCCAAGGAACCTGTTGAAGTGAGTTGAGGATCTTCATTTGGACAAAGGTAATGCTTTACCACCATCTTGGTGCGAAGGAGCTATACTTCAATGAGTTGAGCTTCATTTCAACAAAAGTGGTGCTATTCCGCCACCTTGTGGCAACGTGGTGCCAAGCAACTCTGTTGAAGTGAGTTGAGGAGCATTTTTTTTTTGTGCTTTGCCACTTTGTGACATCTTGGTGCGCGGGAACCGCGTTGAAATGAGTTGAGGGTCATTCAGTAGTGCTTCGTCACCTTTTTAATGTCGATAAACTATGTTGAAGTGAGTTGAAGACCTTCATTTGGACAAAAGCAGTACACCTCCACCATTTTATGGCATCTAGAGGTAATTATGAATCTCTTGGAGATGAGGCCATCCATTCATGGCAGATTTTTGCCATTCGCAGCAGGGCTCAGTCCCATCACGATGCAGCAATATTAGCCCATGCAAAGATTCATTGCCTTACAGTGAATGTGACATTTTGTTGGTTTATGAAGGGCAATGACTCGGGTGGTAGCTCCCCGACAAGATTTATGGTTCCATCGCGGGTTTCTTACTCCTGATGCTGAATTATTTGTCACTAAGACCATTGATCATTGTGTGCCATTGGGTGAATGAGGCAACTTTGTCAGAGAGTATCTTCAAGGTAGCAAAGTATTCGCAGCGTGATAGCTTGCAGTTGCACACCACTTCGCCCACCATAAGAAAGACCATTAGGGCCATTAGGAGTGGCTTTTTCTGAAAAAAATGCGTACCTCACTTGGTGATAATTCTACTGTGTCACCCCCTCCGCACCTCCTCACCCATCCAACCCTGCAATGTAAGCCTATATAATGGCACATACTCTCAGGATTGAACTTGGCTCACCCTCTTGGCTTGTTATTGCAGTTTTTTTCCTCAGCCTTTAGAACAGAAACGTTCGTGTGTGTGTGTGTGTGTGTGTGTGTGTGTGTGTGTGTGTGTGTGTGTGTGTGTGTGTGTGCGCTACCACCTCAATAGCATCAATAGGAGCTTTTTGGAAGGAAGGGGGGAGAGCTGGGTAGTGACTCAGCATGTCGGTGATTCATTTGTAATTGGAGGCAATGATTCGAGAGCACACACACACACACACACACACACACATACACACACACACATTCTTGTTCCTTGTCAGAGTTGTGCACTGCTGATTGAGTGAGGTGGATCATTACGTGTACTGCTTGCCAAAGTGGAAGCAGAGAAGCTGGGGAGTAAAACACAGAGACTCTGACTGAGTCCAAAAAAATGGAACTCACGTAGGTTTTTGTTTTCCAAAGCAGTAAAGGTACACAGGAGAGCAAGGATGCCTGTGGCACCAAGAAGGTCAACATCTCCCCTGCTCTCCTATGCACGGCATGTGTCTCATACCGATGACATCACACCCGTCCCTTGTTTGAACCCGGCATGAATCAAGTGCTGGTTGGCAGCTGGAGGCTGGAGTTTGCTGGCCAAGTGGAGGCAATAGTGTGTCATCTCTGAGAGATATGGTATTTTTCAATGATCCAGTTGAATTCCGCATACTTTGCAGCTCGGCATCCGCCGATTTACGTATTTACTGATACCCCCCACACACACACACACACACACACATTTTGAATCCATCCAACCATCCATCCATCCATTACCGAGCTGCTTATTCTCACGAGGGTCACGGGCGTGCTGGAGCCTATCCCAGCCGTCTTCGGGCAGTAAGTGTTAATTTCCTCATGAAAAACAGATTAAGACTGGGACGGATTAGTAGCATTTCCATTTATTTAAATGGGGAACAAAGATTTCGGGTTACGTGCTCAAGAAACAAATTAAATGTGTATCTCAGGACACGCCTGTATTTCCCCTGGAGTTTAACTGCAATAGGTTCTGGCCAACGTGCAACCCTAACGAGGGCAAGCAGTAGAGAAAATGGATGGATGGATGGATGGATGGATGTATGGATGGATATGGATGTATGGATGGATGGATGGATGGATGGATGGATGGATGGATGGATGGATGGATGGATGGATGGATGGATGGATGGGTAAAATCATGAGCAAAACTGCATCAGCATTGATTTGTTTTGACACAGCAAAGCCTCAACAAAACTGCTTGAAATCCTCCCTTTCCTTCCGCAGTTCTATTCCTCGCCTGTTGAAGGCGCTGTTGCACCGCCACAACTCACACTCACACGCACACACGCACACACGCAGACACTCGCACACGCACGCTCTCGCACGCACACACAAATCCGGATGGATGACTTCACAGCTCCGCCTGGGTTTCCTTTATGATCCCGGGATCTTCCTCCTCTCTCACTAGACATCAGCCAGCGACGGAGAAGAGCGCACGCACTCATTCCACGTCCACGCATCTTCCAACTGCAGCTGCAAACGAGGGGCTACCCAACTCACAGCTGCAATCGAACCTCGGGTCTTCCATCAGGACTTCCACCCCGCCAAAACAAACAAACAAAACAATAGATCATCCCTGCCACGACGGGATATAAGGCTTGCAAAGAGGACAACGCGAACCTACTTGTTGCCGCCAGCCAACATGTCCGAGGTGCTGCCATACAACGAGGGGAAAATGAGCGGCTACGGGGCGGACAGCGAGGTCAGCCAAATGTCCTTTAGCTGCGGACTGCAGGACACAAACGCCTTTTTCGCCGGCTCGCAGGGCAAGAGACCCCCGAAGCTCGGCCAGATCGGCAGAGCCAAGCGAGGTAAACGGGCGTCAGGTTGATTTTTTTTTTTTTGTCGCCTTATGCGGTTCTCATGCGATCTTGGAAAGCATTATAAATATTTGACCAATTTACTATTTGTCAGATGAATTACAAATACAAAAATTCAAGTGAACAAATGTGTTTACGATGTGGACCGGCAACATTTTAAACAAAACTGGCCATTTTTTATTTTTGTCACGATCTTTATATGCGATTTTGTGATGCATTCAGGAACAACGATCATGTTTTTTTAAAGTGGCCACTTGATTATCATACGATACACGCGACCTCGTATTCAGGAACATGAGACCTGTTTTTTTTAATGTTGTCACGTGATTGTTTATCATACTGTTTCCATGCGATCTCGTGATGCATTCAAGTTCCGGGAAAATTTGTCTTTGAATGTCACTTGGACCGTTTGTCAGATTCCTCACACGTGATCTCGTGATGCATTTAAAGACCAGCCTAGTGTATTTATTGCGTGGCTGATTTTTACATACCTATGCCTGTGATGCAGTCAACATTAAACTGGGGGAGTCCCATTGCAGTTGTTTTGAAGATTCCCTTCCCCATTTTCTTGAAACGTCTTGGAATCAATCATAATAATATTTTTTAAAAAGATATAGCAAATAAAATGCCGTTTCTTCCCCCTCCACAGTGGTGATCGAAGACGACCGAATAGACGAGGTCCTCAAGGGGATGACAGACAAGTCGTCGCCCGGCGTTTAAAGACCCCCCTCACCCCCATTGAGCGATGCCTTGCAGACTCTTTTCATTTTGATCACCCGATTTGAAGCGCTTGTCGGCTGTGCATGTTAGAGGATTGCAGAGGGAGAAGAAGACGAAGACGACGGCGACACAACGCATTGAGGATGACGATAGGGATGAAACGCGGCGGAGGAAAAGCGAGCTCAAGAGGAGGATGGAAGAGGAGGAGAGGAAAGATTCGTCGTGGGATATTGCCGGCAATCCTCCAAAACCGAGTACCGCTTTTTGTTTTCTTTTTCGAGAAGAAGAAAAATCACCCCTCCGCCCCCCCCCGCCCCCCGGCAGATACCGAGACGACTGCTGTGGTGTCTCGACATGCGCTGACTTTGTTATGAAAGGTGATGGATGAACTTGTCATTAAAACAAACACCACCACCCGCCGCTATGTCCTTGCCAACCGCCCCCGCGCCAGACGCAAGCAAAAACAAGCGTCGGAATGAAACTCGACGTTGTACAGTAGGCTCAGCTTGCAGATCAATTAGCACCCCCCACCCCCAACACTTCCTTGTCGATGGTGCATTCAGGGGAGCTGTCCTTTCAGCACCGCTCCAATGCATTCCTGTTGCTGCTCTACTGCTTTGGTATCCCCGCACCTCCTCCCCACTTTTGTTTTTTCCCAACAGACCAACCAAACTTTCAAGTCTCCTTCTTATTTAAAGGAGACCAGATTGTATGTAAAAAACATTTATCCGAGGATGGTGCAATTCTTTCTGTCGTGGAACGCCACTTGTTGTTTGGGCCGCGGGTTTTCTTTCTGGCTTTAGCCCCACCAGTGGTTAAAGTGGCAGGTTCATGTAGCTGCACCTGCACATATCTTTGACGAAAATATAAATGCAACACTTGCTGAGGCAGTTGTTTTTGTTTTTTATACCCGAAAGATGTAAGATTTATTCTATGAACGCAAAAAAAGGTCGATCGCTCTGAAAAATTGTTCACAAAGCTGTTTAAATTTAGCGAGCACTTCTCTTTTAATCCGGTCACCTGACATGTGTGGCATATCAAGATGCTAATTAGATGCGTCGTTGGATTGGACGATTTCATCAAAATCGAAGCGCTTGCTCACAGATTTAGACCTGTGAGACCATTTGAGAGAACAGCGCCTTTTGTATGCGTAAAAAAAGTCTCGGGTGTTTCAGTTCGGCTCCTGAAAAATGGAAGCAAAAACGAAATATTGCATTGCTATTTTTTTTGTTCCGCATATTTACGATTTATAATCATTTGCATTTGATTATGGAACAAACGCGAACCAAATTGTGGAGCTTGAAGTCAATATCTAAAATAATACGCAGAACACGTATTCGTTCGTTACAGTGGTACCTCGAGTTACAAGTGCACCGGTTTACAAATGTTTCACGTTACAAAGCCATCGCCTGGTCTATTTATTTATTTAATTAATTTTTGCCCCTGAGTTGCGAGCAAGTTCACACAAGTGTGGGGGAAAAAAAATGGAAATATTGAATAAAATTGAATGCAAGGAGACCTTTCAGTGTCTGCCTATGAGGTGAGGTCATACACACTCACATGAAGTGGCAGTTCACATCTGCCAAATGCAACTGCCCCCCCCCCCTGACCCCCCAACATCTCGCTTTGTCTCACAGCAAAGTGATGAGATGATATCAACGTTAGCGAGGAACGAGGTCTATTTTCATATCCTCGCACCAAGACAAAAGATTATCTGAGGACATCATTTTTATTTATTTTATTATGATTTTTTTTCTAACGGACTGTTAATGCCTCCGCATGTGGGCAAGGACAGCCACTTCAAGGAACGGGGCAGTCAAACACAGAAATGCAAAATGAGCTCCCAAGGACCGGCAAACCTGACGTCAGCTCACTAGGCCCCGCCCCTTAAAAGCACACTTCCAACAATACTACAGTACTTCGTGTAAATGACACTTTACGTTCTCTTGTGTTGTTTTAGACATTACAGTTTTATACTTTTTGCATCAACGGCATTTTAATTTCAGTCAATAGGGGAAAATTAATTTGATAAATGAATAAATGGAGTTACAGGTTTGCTCACTGAACAAATTCAACTTGTAAGTCAAGGTGCCACTGTACTTTGGATATGTTTTATTTTGCAATTAATGGTGTTTAACGTCATGCATGAATTCTCACTACGGTGCCAACGCAGGTGCCACCACGCTTACCCCCCCCACACCACCCCGGCACGCTTGTTTTTAAACAGAAAGGTCATATTTGTATTTTTATATCTAAATATTTGTTATTTAAATGATATGCTCGTATATGGTCTTACAGTTCATCAACAACAACAACAAAAAGTTTCTACTCGGGAGAGGACGCAGGGAACGAGACGCCGTTCATTTTTGCTCGACAGCTCTTATCGGAGCTTGGAGGTTTTTTAAAGACTAACTGAATGTGTCTGGGTTTTTGCACACATCGATGTTCAACTATTAGTAAGAAATTGTATACTGTGACTTGAGCTACGTTGATGAATTTGTTAGAAAATGGCAGTTCTAGAGTATATTGCACTGTTTACGAGTATGATCAAATAACGTTGTTATTTGACCCATTTTGAACATTACAGTTTATTTTTGTGTGTGTTTTTTTTTAAGTTGGTTTATTTTGTACTATCATTTTGAAGAAACTGGATATGGTTTGTTGTGCATGAATCCTTAATATTTTCAATATCGGAGAATCATTTTATGAAGCAAAAAATAAAAAATTAATCTACAAAAATGTCATGACATTCTAAGAATGAGTCATTGTATATTATGATGCCATTTTCACTGTATTTGGTGAACTAATAAATGGTGAAAGAATGAAATGGGATTGTGTCTGCTCTTTTTTCTTCCCGCAATATCAAATCATATTTCAGTCGCCAGATGCATTTCGGCTATCGCACGAGAAGGCAGAAGCAGCTACGGTGGAAATAAAAAGTCTACACACCCCTGTGCATTGATACATCTTTTCAAGGGGGGGGGGGAGTAAAATGATCAACGGAGCTAATCGGGTTGCAAAAGTCTGCACACCTGCCTATAACTGGGATTTGACTGTTTTCAGAATGAACTGATCACTTCAAATAGCCCACACTAGGCACCATTTAAAGTGGCTCTGATTAACCCAGAATAAAGTTCTGATGTTCTGCAAGGCTTTCCTTGCCAATTTCTTGGCCTTTTTTTTTTAGACTGACTGCTATTTGGAACTGTTCATAATTCCCTCCACCTCTTCTACGGCCTCAGTTTCAGATAAGGGAAAACAACCCCAAAGCATGCTTCACTATGAATATGGTGTTTTGACAGCATTGGAAAAAATAAGAATGTTTGATTCATGTTTGTCCTCCTACAGAAACCATATTAAAATAAAAATATATATTTCCCTCCTCCATCTTTTCCCATGTTCAAACATTTTTGAAAAAGCTCCAGGGAGCCACTAGGGCGGCACTAAAGAGCCGCAGGTGGCTCCAGAGCCGCAGGTTGTCGACCCCCCGGTCTGGAGACTAAAAGTAGGGCTTCACACTTCTGGTCTATGACCTAATATCTTTCGTGAGGGAACTCATTAGGGCAGTGCCATCATATTCCATTATCAAGCCCGTGTTTGGTTATGATCTTTTTTTTTAATGATTAATTATAAACTGAAAAAAAAGAGGGGGAAATTGCAGCAAGCTTTTGCTAGCCACATGAAAAGATGTGTGGGGGTAGAACGTGGTCTTGGGTGTTTCAATGGCTTTCATATGCACCACAAAATGTCTACGTTCAACAAACTGCAATGAAAACGAGAACAGAAGTGTTTTCCTTTTTCCATTTTCAAGTTCCTTGAATACATTGAACGACGGTTCCGAGCACTTGAGTGTGAGCTTGTACATTTCAAGTCACGTCAAGCTTAAGCGAGCGCAACATATGGTTGCCATCACCAAACAATTGGCGTGGGAAAACATGGTGTCGCCTGTTACCCATTTCCCTCCGGTATTCACATGTTTCCATTCCATTGACAAAGCACACTGGATTTTCCCATCGCTTTGTCAGACATTTGCGGACAAAGACGCAGGACATTTTTAGACTGTAAGTTCAAGTGTCTTATAGCAGAGGTCTCCAACCCTCGGGCTGCGGACTGGTACCGGTCTGTGTGTCATTTGATACTGGGCCACACAAAAAGAATAAATAACTCACATTACAACAACTTACTTTTTACTTATTTCAGGATATGACAGATGTTTTATTTTGAAATGTTACCGGATTCTCTGTTACATCCATCTACAGTATGTCACTCTTGACTCAGGTAAAGGCGCGCTTCTCGGTCACGTGATGGATTACCGCTAAAATGATAGCCAGGAACTAGCAAAATGAGTAAAAAAACAAAGGTCTTTGGAAAGTTTCTTTGGGAAGGGGCAAAGGCCCAGCCAGGAGACAGAAGAGCAGCCTACGATTTTCAAGAAAAAGAAGGCTACATTTCATAGGCAGTATAAGGAGTCTTACTTAAAATCTGGATTTATCTCAACAGGAGATTCCCATGCAACAAGCCCACTCTGCAGAATATGCGGCGATGGTGAGTCATATTTTTCATGCACTTTTTAATTTGCCGTTTATCTTATTTTGAAGGCACTTTTAAACGTTAACATAGCGACCAGAGTGTTGCAGCCAGCTAGGACGTTCCTGGTGTCTTGATTCGTGTTTATTATTATGTTATGAAAATCCCACAGTTTCCATGCAGGTCATATCATATTATTCTGTTGTATTTATCCGTCACGCCTTAAAGGCCTGTCCCTGGAAATATTGTCTGACATTAAACCGGTCCGTGGAGATAAAAAGGTTGGGCACCGCTGTCTCATAGAGTGTTGAATGTGTTTATAGCATGTAGGAGCGGTACAGTTATTTAAAAAAAAGAAAAACGAGATGGCCATTTTATTGTTGACTTTCACCTATTGTAGGTCTGGGATGTTTGCTGTACACCATTTCAGTGGTTCATCAGCCGAGCATTGCCCCTTCTGGAAATGTCAAGCATCACTGTAGTCCGTGGGGTCACGCCTCCAATATACACAAAGCCTTTTCTCAGTTCTTGGCTGGAAGTGAGCGCAAGCTTTGATCTGATTCCACTTTAACCCCCCACTGGGCAAGCGGCCTTCCATTAATATTCCTCCGCCCAGTTACATAAGCACACCATACAGTATATTATGCCATTATGCTGCCCCGAGGGAGAGACGGGCAGCTATGCGGCAATGTTTTGCTGCCGGTCCCCACTGCATCTAATGGCTTCCTATTTAGCGATCCGCTTCCCGTTATCTACTCTCCTCGAGCAACCTACTACAAGGCCTGTGAGAACATTTGCAAACCTCCAGGGCTGATTCTTGTGTAGTTGTGGGCACATTTAAATAGGATTTAAGTTAATGTTGTACAGGTCATTCTTCTGGATCGCAGATGGCAAGTTTGTCACAAATAATAGTCTGCTACTTAGATTTGTTGTTTAAACAAACCATAACAACACCAAAAACATGATGAAAAGGATGGGTGGGAGGGAGGGGGTCGGGGGGTGGCATGCTTACTGCTTGCATTTATGCAACGGCAGTAATCAGGAACCATTCTTACAGGATTTGTAAAGAGGGTTTGTTAACACTTTACAATGACACAGTCAGCGAAGGATGAAAACAGAAAATGTATCCAATTGATGACTCTTATTATATCTAAGTGGCTCCTTATCTGTTGTACCAGAAAAAAAGAAAAGTTTACATTTAAACCCAGTAAGGAAAGAAATGAACTCACAGATAAAAATAAAAAAAATCCATCCATCATTTGCTTGCGGGTGAGCTGGAGCTATCAATTGATTTTTGGACTGGTCGCCAGCCTGGTTCATGAAAAGTAGTGAAATAACTATATGGGTAAATCAAAATGAAAAAACCCACACATTTGCTCCCAGAGTAAAATAAAAACAAGAGTGGTTTTTAAACAAATAATAAGAACTTAAACTACAGGTTTTACACAGTTTAAACGAGACGTGACAGAGGAGGTGTAAAAACACTTTTGGGTCAAGCATGCGATGGTTTCGTTTGACTGCTGTGAGTGCTAACACACGCGCACGCATTGGAGGCACTCAGGCCAATCAATCAGGAGAGAAGAGGGGGGCAGCCGAGTGAGAAGAAGAGCGATGGAGTGAGCGAGGCATCGAGCTGGCGGTAGATTAGTGCTGCCGCTACCGCCCTTGGCCTGCAGAGCATGAAGGACAGTTGGCAAAGTGGGGGGGGGGGTGTCCTGCTTGTTAAAAATGTAAAATCACACAGCTGCTACACAAAATGGGAAACACAACAGATATTTGAACACAAACGCTGTAGCAGCACATTTAGACATCTTAAGAATATTCATTTTCTATATACTGTACATAGGTCCTGTGGGAGGTCATAATTTCATTAGATTTACTTCTGCCCTCTCATTTTCACCCTGTGCATACTTGCTTGTTTAGTATTTTTAAATTCCTCTTTTTATATTGGTTAAAGTCATTTTTTTCTTCTTCTAAAAAAACAACTCGACTCACAGGTCTTATATTCTTTATCCTCTGTGAGGAGCTGAGACAAATTGAGAGGAACTGGCCATTCATTTGGCGCAAGAGGTGACAAAACCCTTTAATTCTTTTTAACTATTATTGAATGATGTCATTTCCGTTGTGTTTTTGTATTATTATATTCTGTTTGCAAAAGTGTCCACACCCTCATGTACTGTAACTGGAATGTGGTTGTGTTTCGAATGAACATTCAAACTCACACTTGCCAGGAGTTAAAGAGCCTCTGATTTATCACAAATAATTTTCAAATGTTCTAGTAGGTTTGTCCGGACCTTTTTTTTTTTTTCATGATGTTGCTTTTGACCAAAAAGTTCAACTTCGGTTTCTATCCAAAATCAGGTTGTTGTTTTTTTTATAGCACAAACATCTGCCATTTGAACAGGAGGGAGTAGACTTAATATCCGCTGTATATTTTTGTTCAGCCTGGTATCGGTCCACAGCCCGATGGTTTGGGATCACTTCTTAAAATAAAGTGCACGAGGCCTACTCTGCCGTTACATAACGCCAGTCCGGTCAAGTTAAACGTCTCTCACCGGCCCTCTGTCATTGTGCATCAGTCATCCCATCCCATCCCCATCCCAAAGTTTCAAAACTGTTTGAATAGATATGTGGAGGGAACGACAAAATCTAGATGAGGGATAAAAGCAAGAGGAACCGCAGTGCATGTAAGACTACAAATGCAGAATAAATACAAGTAGCATTGTTGGTCACTCTGTGGCTGTATCACCCCCAGGACCAATGACTTACATAATCCCCCACCCCCTCCTGGCAGTCCTGCCTGCCTTAATAGAGTCAAGCTGATTTTCAACCTTCAATGACTTTGTACCCATTTGTAACCATGGAAACCACACAGTAGCCAAACTTTCCAATGAACTCTTTGCAAAAAGAAATCTTTGAACTTTTTGGCTTGCAAAGGCTTGTTACTGTGGCGCTACCCTTAAATGTCCAGCATTTGTGTCCTCGAGAACATTTTGGTTAACCTCAGAACTCTTTTTGTCATTTAGTGGAAGAGCACTTGATTGTTTGAGATAGCTAAACTAACGCAAACTGTTTTGTATTGTTAAATAATTAACAACAGATCATTTCCTGCGATGTGCCAATGTGCCAGGGCACATGCCAGGGTTGAGATTCACTGGTTTAAAGGTTTGAAGCACTGCAATATAGGTGCTATTTAGTATTAGCATGAAGCTAGCAGACTTACTTGCTGAACCGTGTGGTTGTTTTGAATATGCAAGGTGAAATTCTCTTTGTTATATGCTTAATTTGACAGTAAACTTCATTTGGAAGTTGGTCACTTTTCTGCCAAACTGCTGCTTGTTGCGAAGTGAGTTGAGCCACATACAACCATACAAATAAACACAATATTTGGTCACAAATAGGCCCGCCGACTATCATGTCAGACCCAGGGAATAAAATAATACTTGTTTTTATAGATATGATGGTCCTGTTATTGTTGTGTTCAGTCAATACATCCTGGGGTGATGCACATTCCTCCACAAACTTCAACAACTGTTCGTATCATCTTGAAAGGAGAGGAGAGCCGCATGAAAAATCACAGCCCGGTTTTAAAAATAGCCTGTAATTACATCTCGGTTGGGAATTAAAAATAAATGATTTCTCCTTTATTAATGTGCGCCCTAGTCACCACACATCCTGTCCGTCTGTCTGCACTTTGTCTAAATACTGAAGCCGCCCCTGGAGACTTATCTCTCAAGCGCTCGCAACTGTTCTGTGTTTGCATGTGTGCGCGTGAGCCCGTGGGCTAGCATCAGGGGGGTGTGACAGGTGTGTCAGCCGCAGCATTCCTCCATATGCAGCGCTCGTCTGAAAGGCTGACAGACCATCGCCGAAGCTCTGACATATTAATAGACTTTTAACGGGGCCTTTACATGCAGGACGACCCTGCCTTCATGTGCACTGACGAGACACTCTGGTCTGTCTTGCAAATTGTGTAACAGTCATTCAACTGCCTGTACTACACAACCACAACAGCCAATTATACAACCAGAGACGCATATGCGCAGTTGTGATATTAATTTTTACTTTGGAGCCTTACAGTGATCCAGTTGCGGAGGGGTGACTAATACGGCAACAGAAATAATGTTTAGAATTGTCGATACTGACAGTTTGAATAGGTGACTTTGTAAATTGTGAACTGCAGGGGTTAATAGTAATTATGTATTTGTTACCAATGGTCAGAATTAATCAATCTACGAAACCACTGAAGTATCTCACTGAGCTGAGGCTTGTGAGTGTATGCGCACGTAGCAAATATTTCATCAGGGTTCGTTCAAGGTTGCAAAGACGTTCCAAAACAGCTTTAACAGTTTGCCGGGTTTCCGGAAAGGTTCCACACAGAATTCGGATTCCACAATCATAGCGACAGAAAAGTTTAAGACAAAGTATGGCGAGAACAAATGCTGCAAAAGGCAAGGGACGAGAAAAACGTAAATAGCTTGTCAACTCAAGGACAGGAGAATCCAATGCACAAGAATACAATCAGAACACACAACAAGAAAATACTTATATTTTCCAATTGGCAATCGAAAATGAAAAGAAAGAAACACGGATTCATGTGTGGCCTCCACACTCATCTCATAGGAGCACGCTGGCCCCGCCCCCTACTCCGTCCTGGGCAGCACCAAGGGAGGAGACAAGCACGTGAATGCTTTCCACTCACATGATTTATCTGCACCGTGATGTAGCCTGAATATGAATTATTTACGCGTCACTGTGGCAGGGAGAAAAAAGTGAGGGGGTGTGTCAAATGAATGATGTCATGCACAAAAAAGGGACAGGACCAGTTGGAAGGGGGGGAATTGACTGCACACATTTATTAGCTACATTCCCCGCCAAAAGCGTAAGAACAGTGCTACTTCCTTTGTTGCTGTAGACTGAAAAAAAAAGGTTCAGGAGATGAATTATATTTTCATATATTTGCATCTCAATCACACAACCAAGATCGCATTATTTGTAACAAAATATTTTTTGAAACGAAACTATTGGAACATGTGAAATTACAATAGATTTTGTTTTTGAGGGGTGGGATGGGTGGGGGGTTGCTCCCTGAAGTCTCCTGCTTAGCAGGCAAAATGCATGCTCAATATGGTTTATGTCTGGAGCTTGATTTGTGATTGATCAGTGTAACAGCAGTCTTATGTCATCAGCGAGTGGAAGCATGTCGACACTCAAGTACAGCAAACAAATGATTGGAGCGGTTATGGCGGTTGTAAATTGACACACTGACACATTAGCACACCCTGCTTTGTTCTCACACTCAGCAAGCAAAAACAATGAAAATGTGCCCGTCGATGAGTACATTGAGTCATATTTTCACACAACTTTGTTTTTGTGTACTGCCACTTTTCCACCCACACTAGAACAACCTAAGAAATTGTGTGTTTTTTTAAATCAAAGATCAAATATATGTGATGCTCTCATTCTGTGGCAAAAATGAGGCACCAAAGAGGGACAACAACAAAAAAATCTCACTCGGACATGTCTAACCTTATCCACATAAATTAGCGCAATCTACGGGATGGATTTGACATGCACAACTTGCTTTGCCGAGACTGGCACATGCGACATTGTGGCCTTTCGTCAATTATTCAGCAAGGTGGTGGAAGCTTGCGTGCGGGTGAGCTGACCTGTCTTAGTGCACAGCAATGTGGGTAAGATGAGATCCTCATTAAAAATGACCCAGGAGGATTCCTTTGTCGTCCCGCTGCCATGTGACAACATTGAAATAAGGCAATTTGGGAAGTTCAAAATGTGCGTTACAGGTCACAAGTTTAATTCCATAAACCAGTGCTTCTCAAAGTGGATTTAAAAATGTAGCAAAGTATAGTTTTTACTTTAAGTACTGCCTTTTTTTTTGGCAGGCCATGCATTCTAAAATGTTGCTCCTCATGAACGTCAAACCTGAAATTTTACCTTGAAATTTCTCCAAACTGGAGTTCCAATTGAAACTGGATCGAAAGAATAAAGTGAGACCAGTTTACCAGTTTTCAATGCTAATCTAATGGCAAATACGCCATTCTGTTCTGCTCCTGAATTTGTAAATCTGACTCTGCCTCGCCAGCCGCGAACCTCACCACCTATCACGTCTGCGGGCGCACGCGTGTTTATATTTGACTCACTTTCCTCAACGTGTGACGCAGTGAGACCAGGGGGTGAGGACAACAATGGGGGGCTATCTCTGGACAGCAGACCCGCACGGCCCACAGCAGACTGTGCTTTAGAGATACCACGATGCCATAGAAAACACACGCAGTGAGTCGTAAGGCTATTTGTGTTTGTACTTGAGAGTGCGCGCGCACACACGTGCACAAAAGCGCAGAGGTAGACGCCAACGGAGGAGGTGCATGTGTTATTTGGGTCAAACTCTCATGTCGTATTTCATAAATCTGCCTCCTGTCTTCTTCGCGCTTGTTTACTGGTCAAACGTATCACGCCGGCCGCCCACCTCCCCTGAAGGAGCGCGCGCTCAGCATTAGCCGACTCGCTTTCTGTTTCACCTCACTCGTAGCCCGCAGCCAGGCATGTGCATGGCGGAAACGTGCTGAAGAGGGAGGAGAAAAAAAAGGGAGGAGGGGACGGGGGTGAGGTCTCTGCGAAGCAAGCTTATCTCCTCTTCTGCTCTTCCCTTCAGGGCTTGCTCCAGCTTGCTTTGTTTTCTCTTCACTCCTGCCTAGAAGAGCAAACTGCATAGACGTCTACGAGGCCTCCTCGGCCCCGAAGATGATTTCTTTGGTGCGAGCGCACGTGTGGATTTGTGAGTAAGTGTCTCAGACATGTCCCGAAGTGAAATTGGAACTCATGTGCACAAGTGTAACAAGCATACATAATCCTGATCACGCTGATCCGCTGGGAGATTTATACACGTTGACACAGTGATGGATAAATGAGGGGGGGAAGGTTAGATTCCCGCTCGCCTTCTCCTCTCTTCACCCAAGTCACACTTCATCTCGACCGCCCACCCACTGCACGAATCAATTATACATCTAAAAGCTTCCCTCCTTTTCTTTCCCCTCAACATCACGTCAGCCCTTGCCTTCCTGGGAACGAACAGGCAATGGAGACCTGTCACAATATTAAGCACAATATAAATACAGTTCACTGCCTATACTTTTCTGATCCGACCTCAAGTTATATGAAGAGGTCTCTTTTGGCTGAAGATGACAAAGGAAAGGGGCAAAATACTGTCTGTCGGTCAAATGGGCCAAAAATGCCATTTTCTTACACTACCTGGGCCACAACTTAGACCTGGTTTCTCCTGGTCCACAGTCAAGTTGACTTTCTTTCATTAAATTATCATGCGGCAGTGGCGTGTAAAAGAAAATGACCTCAGTCCGCCACAACGCCCGAGCGAGGCGTAGCACGGTCTGCCACATTCGCAAACACAACAAAATAGATTCGTTTTTGCAAAGAGCGCATCGTCGTACGTGCACCTGGCTCACAAAGTCAAGATCGAGTCTTTCATAACTTTTTGCCGGCCAAGTCTCAAGTCATAAAATCGGCGATTTGAACTAACTGGAGTCCAAGCCATACTCCTCAAGTCCCCCAACTCTGCAAATGCACATGCGGGGAAGACTCTCCATACCAACCCAGGCTAAACTTAACTCCTCCCTGACATATAAAGATGTTCCTCTCTCAATGAAGATGTCTCACTTTGATGTATTTGCTTGACACCAATTACTGCATTTTGTGGCCACATGCATCGCAAGCACAAAAATTCACAACTAGGGTGAGAGTTTTTCAGTGGACAGCGGGGAATAGTCTGCACAGAAAACCCCATCAGCCATTATCATTTTTTTCATTGAAGAATCATAAACCATTTGACCAAAATGTTATAGCTTATTTGAAATTGAAGAGACATTGTACATATTTTGTCCCGTATTGAGCTCCCAATTACAGTTCTGAATATGTAATACATATGGCTCGTGATCACGTTCCACAACGCTAAGACGCTAACCCTCCGCGGCACCAGCTATTGCCCGTGACTTCTCAGAGTGCAAGTTGTGTGGGCTTGTCAGCAGCACGCTGTGGAGGCGCACAACAACATCCAGTCTTTCAAGTTGCCGCATCCCTTCCCACCCTTCATACCACACGTTTCCATAGAGACAACCCCCCCCCCCCCACCCCACCCCTCTCCCACACACACACAAAAATACAAGTTTGGCACTGGTCACGATAATGTATGTAGGTCAGAACAAGGGAGCGCTCCAAACAGTAACCACGGGCAGCAGAAGAGTGGAAGTCTCGCCTTCGTTAGCTCGGAAAGTTTTATTAACAAGCCGAGTTGAAATCCTTACAGTGGGAGAAGCGGGAATGTGTCGAGCAGTGCCAAAAAAAAAAAGTGTGCCTTCGCAGCCTAATTGGTGTGTAGGCTTCAGGTGGGTCCTGAAGAGGGTAAAGGGCTTTGTATTTGAGGTCACTAAACGTAGCTCAGAATTGGGTCGAGGCGGTGCTTTTTTCAACGTAAACAAAACTGAAAGCTTTGCCTGGGTCGGCTCCGTCTAAACGGAAACGGGGAAGACGCGGCTTCAGGCCATTCTCTCTCTCTCTCTCCCCTCAAAATAAATCAAAATACCCCCATTGCTCCGTCACACTCAAGCAGAACACTTATGGCGATCGGACACGCCAAGATAAAATTAAAACCCCTTCTACGCTTTTCATCAAAAATAATCTTTTATCTGTGTTCCTTTGGTTATCTCAGCCCCACCCCCCCCCCCCTTACCCTCCCCCACCCTGCCTCCTCACCCATCCTGTCTTTTCTTTCCAGTGGGGACCAGGAGGGGAGTTTTTGTTTTAATTGCTGAAGTACTTTTCACACAGAGACACACTTCAAAACACCCACACTCTCCCGCCTGGCAGGCTGCACACAACCTTCCCACACGCCGCCTGCCACGCCCGTGTTCTGTTTGCGCAATTCTTGACTTCACGGTCAAAGCAGTGTACAATTTTGGTCAATTGTGCCGAATCCATTTAAATTCAGAAGCGTTTGCTATTCTTGGATGATGAAAAGATGATGCGTAACTTGGAAAGTTGGAGGTGTTTGCTGTGGGGAGTCAGCGAAAGTGTAATTAATAATCTCATCGGGTGTTCGGAGCCATTAAAGGATCCCCAACGCACAAAAAGTGGAGCAGAATGTGAGCGGTTGGTACAGTGACACGTTTGGCACAGTTTCCCGTCAGCATTTTCTGCTCTCCTTTGTGTGTGTGTGTGTGTGTGTGTGTGTGTGTGTGTGTGTGTGTGTGTGTGTGTGTGTGTGTGTGTGTGTGTGACTACATGACCTTTCATTGCCACAAACACTTATTATACATACCAAGCACTCAATTGCATCAATATGTAATTATCGAGTTAGGTCTTAGTGTCGCAAAATGTGGGTGGGATTAGTTTATTGTTGTCATGTTGTGTATGGCGGCCCAGTGGTCCAGTTATTAGTGCGTCGACTTCACAGTGCAGGTCATGGCGTCGATCCCGGCTCCGGCATCCCTGTGTGGAGTTTGCATGTTCTTCCCTAGCCGTTTTTCTCCGGGTACTCCGGTTTCCTCCCACATTCCAAAAACGTGTATGGCGGGCTGATTGAATGCTCAAAATTGTCCCTAGGTCTAAGTGTGAGGGCGGATGGTTGTTCGTCTCTGGGTGCCCTGCGATTGGCTGGCAACCGGTTCAGGGTGTCCCCCGCCTACTGCCCGAAGATGGGTGGGATAGGCTCCAGTACCCCCCGCTACCCTTATAGGATAAACGGATCAGAAAAATGAATGAATTAATTTTGTGTATGTGTTGTGTTTTGTTTCAGCTCCGGCTGGAGTGAAGGGCGTTTCCCTCCAGCAGGCTCACCTGTTCCTTGTTCACAATCAAGCCTGGCTTTGTATTGAAGGACTGCCAAGTTTCCAAGTCTTGGTCGGATTATTGACCTTGTTTGCTGTTCATGCGCAAGTGTTGTTTTCTAGACCTCTGGATCTTGTCATAGTCGTTCTTGCTGCCATAGTTCCTCGATTTGTAAGTTTGTCGCGTGAGTTGGACTCTTGTCATTTCCTTTGGATTTTAAGGCGGACGTAACCAGTGATGGTTATGAAGTGGCAGATTAGTGCACTGTAACCTCGCCACGTCTAAATATGATGTCCTTTCGTGTTGACAGCAACCGAAGGAGGAAGATGAGGAGAAAATGGGCCAGTGTGTCTGCCTGCTCGGAGGTCCTCCCACAGGGCTTAAAAGAAGGCGACACGACAACCCGACGGAGGTTCCAGCAGGAATCTGGAACCATCCTAATTGTTCAGTGGGCCAGTAGCTCAAAAGAGACTTGATGGTGTGACAAAAGAGAAAACACAAACTGATAACCTTTGAGTTAGCATTTAGCAACAGATGTCCTTTCAATTCCGTCAATCTGCGCAGTTTATTTACAGATTTTCCCGATCCCCGGTGCATCTAGTCCATTCTTAAATGTTTATCAAGAGTTCATTTGTCTATTTAGCCCACTGGACCTAAAAGAAAAAAAAATGATGGGATAGCGATGACGGAGGAGCCACTAAAGGAGTACAGTTCAGAATTGTTCTGGCAAAAGTACACCCCTGATGTTGCAAAAATCTCGCCTGCAGTCAAGCGGTGAGTCACACTAAATCTCAAAGCATCCAAAGATTAACTCCGGCTGTTTGTTTTACTCTTTGTTTTCGAGGCTTCATTGGAAACTCAAACAAACTACGCGTGTTGCCTAAGACATCAGTGTCCTTAACAAAGCTCACTTCATCAAACTCAGCCTTAGGGGACCCCGAAATTGATTGAAATTGCAGGAGGGGGGGGGACAAATCTGAATCCGATTTAGGATAAAGAGAAGAAATGTTTGGTTCATACGCGGTATGCATTTTGATGCGACTTTCCCGAATTTACTTTTATGCTTGCGAGAGAAGCTGTAGTCGAAACACTTGTACAGAATGCTGCAGATTTCTCCGGACCAGTTTCCATAACAACCTGCTAAAAGACGTTTAAAAAAAAAATCCCTTATCTTGGTTTAATAGTCTGCTCCAATCTGTGCTCCATTGATAAACTTTTACATAACGCACATCTGCAACCTCTTCTAAATACTTGAGGTTTGTCTAAATCACTTTGCATGCATGTGTGTGTTCCCTGTGCGGCAATGAAGGACGGGAAGAGACAATTAGTGTCAATCTTTCTGCTGGACAGAACACAATGCAGTCATTTAGGCCTGAGTGAAGGTTCAGTACAGTCAGTAACCAGCTGTATGTTGTTTACACCAGAGGTCAGGCAAGGACTATTTCCTGGCGAATACGGCTTTTTAAAATAACCTGGGCCAACCTCGGTTTGTTTATTTGTCTAAATGCTTTCATCTATCTTCAAAATAAAGATGTCCTCGGCGCAACTTTACACCTTCGACTAAGAACCACCGCCTCAAATCCGAAACTGCTCATGCTCTACAAATGGACCACATTCCCTTTTCTTTTCTGACAGCGCAGTGTCCAAGGGGTAGCAGCTGATGTTTACGGCATAGGGCTGTGATGCTATATTTTACACCCCGCACCCCTCCCAAAAAATGGAGGCATGCAACCCACGGAGGGAAGGCAGATTGCATTCACTCAGCCTCACTGCAGAGTGAGTGATACGCTGGAGTCTGCCCTTGTCCTTGGCTGCAGTGCAGCAGATGGTGACAGAGCGGGTGAGGAAAGACTCCATTATGGCTTTGTAAAAATATAAAAAAATAAATAAATAATGCATCATCATTGTGGCTAGTTGGTGGAACCGTCGCACAAAGTAGATCCTCTCTGCTGATAGGGGCCTGAATACTGAAGTTGATTGAGGTCAGGGCTCTCAAGTTCTGTCGTACCAATCTCATCCAAGCATGCCTTAATGGACCTTGCTTTGTGAACTGGGAATGCACTTTCTGAAATTGCTCCCAAGAGGTTGAAATGGATTGGCAAAATACATGTTCAGAGGGAGTTGATGAAAATAGACTGCGTTGTACAGTAGGGGATGTCTGCCTTTATTTTAAGTGCAAGCACAAGTGTTCTCTTTTAAAAGCAGACCGCAATGCCTTTTTTTTTTTTTTTTTTTTTTTAATATCGCTGACATCAAACTCCCATGCAAGTCAGACTTGTATGGAGGGAAATGTCAAGCACCTTCAACAGTATTTCTCCAATCTCACAGGGGAACAAACGCACATCACCGCTGGTGAACAATGAAAAAAAAAAAAAGAAAGAACAAGCACCAGCAGCATCTAAATAAAGAAAACAAACCCTACCTCGCTGTCTTTTTTTAATTTTTTTATGTCTGTGGCCCATCCAGTTAAATCACCGTGGTCAACAATCAAAGACCCACTGCTGGGATCTGCATTGTCCAACCCAGAACTGTCACAAGCAATTTAGCAGTCACTCAATAAATTCGTCACTTGGGTTAAAGAAGAGCGAGATGCTATTTTGGAGTTATTTTTCACGATGCCAGTCCTGGGACAAAAGAGATGTGCTGTGCTACAAAGTAAGTCAGCTCACGTCCGTTTCACTCCCCTGTAGTGGGGGGAAGAAACAAAGTACAAATACTTTGTTATTGTACTCGAGTAGACATTCGGGTATCTGAAAATAACCAATTTGCTTTGTCTTAGTGATGTCAGTTTAGCTGAATGCTAACAAACAATGCCATCGACAGGCTAACAAGTCGGATTCAAATAAGCTGTAATGGTTGTGAGAAAATTGAACTTTTTTTTTTTTTTATTAATTATTACCATGTTGCAGTGCAACAGTGCGATCCGAGTCAAATGGCCGCGCTTAAAGTGTTTGGCTTTTCTCAATATTTGGATTGACAGAGGAGCATTTAGAGTACTCGAGTTCTAACCGAGCTGAACACGTTGGACTACCTCCCTCCCTCGCGGTGCACGTGAGGAGCTTTGTTATCTTTTCTCCATTCCTAGATTGAAGGCAACAGAAAAAGAACTTTTATCTCCACGTGCCGTTATTTTGAGCGAAGAATCCGGTGGCCCAAGGCAACAGAAAGTTTCAGCTTGTGAGAAAATAAATCGCCATATTAAGAGGGGTGAAAGACTCATTTCCCTCACAGGCCACAGGGTAGTTGTGATTTCCCTCAGAGGACATTTATAGCGGTTAAAATCATATACAGTAAATGTACCGTGTAATCATATTTCATCATAAGATGCTGCTACAATTAAATATTGCAGTGGACAACTTACACATTAGCTTCCTTTTTGAAGTGTGAAAAGATCCCAAACTTGGGGTGTTCTCTTTCTTTTAACGCAATCTTTCCCCCTGGTTTGTGCTTTCTGCTAATCTGCAAGTCGGCAAAATCTAAAACGTTACAGAGAAAAATCTGCGATTGAATATTAATCATATGTAAAAATCGGTGATCGTGAGATGGCAAAAAGTGGACTGAGATATGGCGAGCGAAAAGTGCAATTTACGGACAGACTTTCTGCCAAACTGAAACAAACACTCCAATTGAGCAAAAAAAAAAAAATCATGTAGACAAATTTGCTTTAGTGGACCACCCAAAAATTATGCGCGGGCCGGGTGCCTTATAATATTTGTACCGTATAAGTGTCATCCAATTAATCAATTTAAATGTTCTAAGTCAAGCTTAAACTGTTTCACGACAGGTTTGGCAGCTGAAAGTGGGAAAGCATGATATTATCATGACTTCGCTCATTAAACGCAATGCCGTCTTCCGAACACGCTAAATAAAATGTGACGTATAATCGAAAAATCTTCACCTCGGCAAACATAGCCACTCAAAAAAAAAAAAAAACTTTCCCTCCTTAAACACCTTCCGTCTGCATTAAGGAGACGCCGCACTGTCATCCAGTTTCCATGGTAACCGTTGCTGTGGAAACAGGGCCTGGAAGAGACTCGGCGGAGAAGCGCGGCGAGGCGAGCGCGGCAAGGAAAATGGAAACCACGGAAGCTCGTTCATGCTTAACCCCTCGGTCATATCAAGCGGTAACACACTACCTTGTATGACGAACTGAAGGATATGTTTCCAGACGGATTCTCTGTCGCATGGGCGTCAAAACAAGGAGATGCACGAGCATTTGAGTGAAGGAGGGAGTCGCCTCATTGGCATGCGTCTCATTCGCCTGGTGGCGATGTACAGCAAACATTACATAACCACCACCAAGGTTGCCCCAACAGCAAACATTGAGGATGTCCGTGTGTGTGTGTGTGTGTGTGTGTGTGTGTGTATTTTCTGCAATACAGTATAAAGAGACCACATTATAAAGAGAAAAATAAAACATTTGAAAAATTGAGTTGTCACAAAAGCAAATAATGTGAGCATTTTTGGTCAGAAATCCGTGTTTTTGGGTGAAAGCAAACAGATGCGCTCCTGCTGACCACTCCAAACTTAATTGGGCTTGAAATTCTAGCAACAAGTTGGAAGTTTTCTTTCACAGAGGAGCGAGGCCATAAATTGACGTCATCTCCCGAAGTAAAAATGTCAGCCCGACATTTGTACAAGGACAGAATCAGAACAGAACGGCTCTTTTTAGAGCTTAATGAAGCGACTTGATGGTGCATCAAGAGTGTAATTGAACACTTAAGACCAAAGTGATTTTTTTTTTTTTTTTTATTGCTAAATGCAAAACCTGCTGATGACTGCATATTTGACACCTTTTCTTGGACTCAATCTCTGTATTTATACCAAGCATATTTTCCCTTATGCAGACCAAAGTGTGTGTGTGTGTGTGTGTGTGTGTGTGTGTGTGTGTGTGTGTGTGTGTGTGTGTGTGTGTGTGTGTGTGTGTGTGTGTGTGTGTGTGTGTGTGTGTGTGTGTGTGTGTGCGAGAGAAGTGTTCTCCTGCCAACGCCTGCTGCCGACAGCTGCTGGATGCTACGCTGCTGGTAGGTGTCACTTAAATAAACAGCGAGCTTGTCAAGAAGTAGTTGTTATGATGCCAAAGCCGCCTGACCCACTGAATCAACAAACCTGTGAAGACATAGAAAGGCCTTACTTCACCCTTAACATGTCATCATCGGAATTGGATTAGTGGTTCTTAACCTGGGTTGGATCGAACCCGAGGGGTTCGGTGAATCGGTCTCAGGTGTTCCACGGAGCCTCTGCCATGGAGGTTAAGACACATCCGACTCGAGATGTCAATTAGTTATGACGCGCCCGCTTGGCCATCACTGGCTGCAGAGGATCACATTACATTGTTTGGAAGGTGGGAGGAAATTTACTTTTTTCTGTTTTAAATAAATGTGTTTTTTGAATGCCGAATTGATTTTTTAAAAATCTCATTTTTATTGCTCACTAATATTTGGTGAACGTGCATATGAACCGGTTGGGTTCGGTACCTCTAACAAGGTTAAGAACCACTGACTTGGATTCCAATTTGAATCCATGAGAAGATTGAGACAATTTGGGAGCACTTTTTGTCTAAAAGCATTGCAGAGGTATCGGATCAGCGGTATCGCTACACCATGTGATCGGGACATCCCAAGTATCGTTTGGCGAGCGGTGACTCCTCAAATGTCAGGTGTGTTTTCACTGTCGGATAAATGACATAAGATAAATAGCTGTCGACACGCGTGGAGTCGTGACACTCGACAGCACGCGATGACATCTGTCGTTATTGATTTGATTTGTGTACTCGTATGCTTGTGAGAAGCACGTTTGGTCGTTATTGCATGCCTCGGCAACCGGGGGCCCAGATGTTCCGCAGTGGAATCCCTGCACAGCTGTCCACGTGCGTTTGAGGGGCGGGATGTGCCGCGCGGCACACCGCGAGGTGGATGAAGATTATAAGAGGAGAGTGGGGCGGTTGACAGAAGGCCGCAGAATATGAAAAGATGATGGATTTACCCTCGGTGAACGAGATGGAATCGAATAGACGATCGGGGATGTGAGCCAGATGAGGAGAATAAGTCCTTGGGACGCTGCGTGGCAGAGAAGGAAGGGTTCACGCCAGATTATTGAGCACTTTTTCAAGGAGGTTAATCTATTCGGGAGACATAAAAACACATCAGCAGCTTTGCAGCTCGGCCTTGATGGAGTGGAGGTGAAGAAGAATAAGATCACGTGGCCTCGCGTCCATTAGTATTTGTAATGCCCGGCGGGAATGGGTTAGCAATGCAAATTCATTCATTCATTCATTTTCCGATCCGCTTATCCTCACAAGGGTCGCGGGAGTGCTGGAGCCTATCCCAGCTGTTTTCGGGCAGCAGGCGGGGGACACCCTGTACCGGTTGCCAGCCAATCGCAGGGCACACACAGACGAACAACCATCCGCGCTCACGCTCACACCGAGGGACAATTTCCAGTCTTCGATCAGCCTGCCATGCATGTTTTTGGAATGTTTGAGGAAACCGGAGTACCCGGAGAAAACCCACGCAGGCCCCAGGAGAACATGCAAACTCCACACAGGGAGGCCAGAGCTGGAACCGAACCCGGTACCTCTGCACTGTGAGGAAATTATGAGACGAATTAAAAGTTTGCGGTTCATGACGGAAAGTCGGTATGCCGAAATGTATTTCACAACTCAGCTGTGAAGAGGGATGACAACGGACAGGTCACACGATCCGTTTGTACCGGCCTATCAGGAAACAGGTCTATTTCTGGCGAGAGGGGAGATCCTCCGGGGTCCAAATCAGCGGCCCCTCCTTGTCCCGTCCACGCCTTCGGGTAGCAAATTGCTGTAAGCGGGGGCTGGCTGCCATTAGCTCCAAGCGGGAAGGTCATTTTGGTCACTTGATATGGATTTGGCTTTGTCTTGTCTGGATCTAAGCCAACATTCACTTCAAGCAGTTCAGGAATGATCAGCGAGTTTTTTTGCTCTTGGACTTTCATTCTAAGCCGCGATCGGAAATGACAAGTTCACCGAGACTATCTCTGCGTTACCATTCTAGACTGACTGACTCCAGATAATCTTGAAATTGTTGGATAGTTTCAATAGAAATTAAACCCAAGCTAAAAATGGCAAAGCCCGCTGTAAATTCCAAATAAGAATCAGAATTTCTCCTCCACGAAATCATCAGACAGTCACAATACAAAGCGGGGAAATAATTCCAGCTCTGCGGTTGCCCGTTATGTCAGAGTGATGTTTTTCATTAAATTGGATGAGGGAGTTTTCCATGCAACCGAATGCCGCCGCCGCACTCGGGAGTAATCATCCCCCACCCCCTCCCTCACCCTCAAGTCTCGCATTAAAGCCAAAAGAAGACCAACAAAACATGAACAAATTGATGCAAGCGCTACTCGAATGCCACCCATTTTTTTTCCGACCTCCTTCTGTTGAGATGAGGGCAAATGCTATAATATTGTACCGATTATCGAAACGATTAATTGAGTAGTCATCTACAACCCCCCCCCAAAAAAAACAAACACAATTGCATGTATTATTTTTATCCACTCGGGTTACCAGCATCACATTCCACTGTAGTGTGTGCGGCATTAAAAGGTGGCACATATTCTGGTGAGTGTTATGGGTGTCAGCAAATGCCAATGGCTGTTCATTCGTTAACCTGTTACCTGCAGTCTGCGTGGATGAATGTTTTTAAAACGCGATTGTTTAGTTTAGTTTTTGTTTGTTTTAACATTTGTCCAATAAAATGATTAAATATGCATAATATGGTGTGCACGCTACTTGACCACTTGCGGCAGCAACAATACGTTCTCACAATATTAAATCAGGTAACAGCAACATGAAAAATTCATCATTATTATTTGTTACTCCTAACTTTGAGCAAGGCACTGTATGTGCGCACTTGCACTAGAGAATAGGTGAATATTTACCCGCTTTGCCATCCTATATTTCACACAGGCAGCAGATTTATGGACAGTGTATTTTTTTTTTCCTGTAATAAAAACAGCTCGTTTGTTTCATATTAAAAACCTGCTGAGTTATTTACTTCACTTCCCTCCACAGTACAAGATATTGCTGTCGAAAGCTCCTTTGAGCTATAAGCACATATGCACCGCCCTCCTTGCCCCCCCACACGCGCGCGCGCGCACACACACACACACACACACACACACACACACACACACACACACACGCATCTTACTATATTGTAATCTCTGTAAAAACATTTTGTTGCATGTGTTGCGAGAAGTAAATCTCCCAGCACTGTTGCTCCCATCAGTGACTATGGCTGTCTTTGCCAACCTGGGAGTATTTTATTATTATTTTGTGTGTGCGTGTGTGTGTGTGTGTGTGTGTGTGTGTGTGTGTGTGTGTTGTGTGTGTGTGTTTTTAATGACAAGCTTTGTCTTGCAACACAAAGCAAAAAAAAAAAAAGAGGAAAAAATGAAACTGAATTGGATCAAGCAACGGTCCGTAACTTGAAAAACATTTGACTGTTTTCCAAAACCTTCTCCTACAGTATTTGCTCAGCTTCAAAACAGAGAAAACATTTTTACCAAAAAAGACGCCTGATTTTTTTGCTGACTTTTTGTGGGGGGAAGGTAAATTCCATTTTGTCAGTTTTATTTATTTATTTTTTTACATATTTTGTACACATTACAACACAAAACAAAGAAAGGACATTCAACCCCCCTGACCCCCCCAAAAAATTGTAAAAAAAAAAATGTGATGGAAAATTTTTTGGTCAATTTTTCTCTCTGTTGTGAAGTTAAACAAATACGTACTATTGGGACAAAGTATTACATAACAGTCAAAATGTTCTGGCTGAAATTCAGAACTTTACTGTTGTTAGTGGGTCAGTGTTCGGGGACCAAAACAAATAAGTTATCATATTCATTCTGCTTTCTTTTCTAATTAGGCAGTTATTCAGCTATTGGTATTTTATTCTGCCAAATATCAGAATCACCCTCCAAAAATCTATATTGGACAGGCAATAGTATTTTAGTTAAAAAACAAAAACAAAAAACACTCACCTTGCATGGATGCATATAATAATATATTTTATAAGTATGACAACTAATTATGCAAAAACAACACGAAATTTGAGGGCGATGTTTGACACTCAGATCACGTCAGAGCATCAGTCCAAAGAAATACAGAGTAATATTACACAGATTGGTTCGGGCTACCGTAATCTCTTCACTTAAGGACGAGAATGGAAACTGACCTTAACGAGTGGTCAGAAGCGGCAGAGAGCAAACGTGTGGTAAACGTGAGTGCATCGAGCGTGTGGTAATGCACGAGACGTGAATTAAAGCATGTAGTCGCATTTATGAGCTCTAAATACAGCTCAGGTTTTAGGCAGCTGCATCTGCCGACTCATGTCAGTGCATTACTGGGCAACGTTATATCCCGGTGGACGAGTTTTTAAACTGCGCGTGTGTCGTGTTGTGATTCCTTGTGCATGGGTTAACGCGTGCGGTTGTTTGAAGGAGGAGTCCTGTACGTGCGCAGAAAAGAAAATGGATTGTGTCTGGCTAGTGGTGGGCCAGTGGTTAGCGCGTCGACCTCACAATCCAGAGGTCGTGGGTTCGATCCCGGCTTCGGCCTTTCTGTGTGGAGTTTGCATGTTCTCCCCGTGCCTGTGTGGGTATTCTCCGGGTACTCCGGTTTCCTCCCACATTCCAAAAACATGCGTGGCAGGCTGATTAAACACTCCAAATTGTCCCTAAGCGTGAGTGTTGAGCGCGGATGGTTGTTTGTCTCTGTGTGCCCTGCGATTGGCTGGCAACCGGTTCAGAGTGTCCCGCACCTACGGGACAGATAATTTCTAGAAAGACTGAGAACTACCCAGCCCTGAATTGTGGCTGTGTAGTTTTGCAATGATGACTCCATCGCATCGCATTATCATCTATTAAATGAAAGTTATTTTAATAAGCGCAATCTTTATATTTGTTCGAAGCGTGTATGCATTTTTTTGAGCCAGGGTGCAAATCCAAATACATAAAAAAAAAAACAGAAAAAGATGCTGTGCCAGTATGAACATATTGCTCATGCGGTCTTTCATCCCTCCCTTGGATGTGGGCGCATGCGCAGAGACAAGTGCAATAATCCACGCTCTCGCCGGCTCACGTGTGCTCCACTGCTCTACTTTCCCCTTGCTGGAGCTGTGGGAGGGAAGGGCTGCTTGGGCAAAACTCCCACCCACAACATCTCTGTCATGCACACACACACACACACACACACACACACACACACACACACACAAATTATGACATGGGCACACTCATACACTCTCAGAGAGTGCGCACATGTAGGTTGGAGATGCGCAGTGCGTGTATGAGCAGCCACACATGCAGAACCCCCCACCCCCGCACGACGCTGATGTAAAAATAGACTTTTGCCGTTAATATTAATTACACTTTAACCGATTCCCACTTCGCCCCAGGGGATTTCTGGGAATGCTGCAGCGTTCCTCTCTTCCTTTTACCTCTGTACAGCACCAAATTAGTCAAAATGCATCAACGCTGTGTTTGTAGCAACAAACAACCAAAAGATCTTTAAGCATTATGTACAAAATAGTATGGTATGAAAGCAAATGGAATATTGTGTGTGATTTAAAAAAAAATCAAATTATTATTATTATTATTATTACAAGATATATTTAAAAGACAGGCGAGGCAAGCCGTGAAAGCAAATGTGTGAAACTAGACTCAAAGAGAATGAAGTGGATTGAGGTAATCCACTTTATCCGAGTACAAAAGGTTCAAACAGCAATGAAACAGGGCCATCTTGTCTATCCATGTAGCCTTGGAAAAATGACAAATATACGAGGTGTGTCAGAAAGGCTCCAGGGCTGGTGTCATGTCAAACAAATACCAATTCCAATCAAGTTGGAACATTCTATAAAACGTCAATTAAAAACAGAATACAATGATTTGCAAATCCTTTTCAATGTGCATTTCAGTGACTAAATGACCATTAAAAGGTATTTATTGTTCAACCCAAGGCGTAGAAAAAAAAGTAGTGTGTTTCCGGTAACCTGACCGACCGAGAATTTCTACCTCAAAGAAAAACTTTACGGTCGGCATTTTTTTTCAAACCTTCTACATTTTTGTGTAATAATAGCCTTTCAAAACACTTAAGGACGCTTTACAATCAAAACAAGAACAATAAAACCACAGACAAAATTATAAATAACAAAAGGAAAGATGAATTTAGAGCGTTTACATTGGTGCAAATTCTCGCGATATTCACGTTAAATCGTTTGCCCTGTCGTCTGTCAACAACATTGAATGTGGCGGCGCCACGATCTCCGATAACAGTTTAAACCGCGTTTTGTGTGTTGCAGTCGCATGCTCGCACCATAATATGAAGAAAATAGCATCCACTGCTGTATCGAAAAGATTCAACGAGGCGAGGGCGGCGGCGACGCTCAAGTCGGCCGCGGAGAGGCGGGGGCGGGCGTGACGGTGGGACGGGCGGGGTTGTGGTACGGCGTTGGCCGGTCGTCTACTCTACCCCAGCCACGAACACCCAGCGCCCGCCGCTGCCCGACCCGCGAGGCCGGGCGGCGGCGGGCGCACCCGCCTCCCGAGCCCGGAGCGAGCGAAACCCAAATAGGCGGCGGTGCCGCCGCCGCGGAGCGGCGGCACGACGGCGGGCGGAGGCGTCGCGGGGAGGGACGGTGTCGGGCGCGGGTCGGTCGGTGCGCTGCGCCTCCTCCGCGTCCCGCCCGTCCCCGTCACTACCCCGGTCAGGCGCCGTCGGCGTTCCCCGCCCGCCCACCCCGCCGACCCGCTCGTCGCGCAAGGCTCGTTGACGCCGACCCCGTCCGCCTTAGTCTTACGGCACCTAGTCCAGGCCGGGCCACGACCACCACGGGCCGTCTAGGTCGCTGGACGAGAGGCTCTAACACCCAGCCGCTGGGTACCTAACTCGCCGCCGAGCGGGGTTTCAATCAGTGGCGATTGCTCTCGACTGCAAGGGAAGCTTGGCTTCCCCTAAAATGTCAAAGAATAAGTGATGACATATATGAATGTAAATGTCATTGTGTGTACATGTCATTGACTAAATATGCGCTACAACGTGCTCAACTTTTGCTCCGAATCAGCTTCTTCTTATTACTGGTTACGACGCACAACGCAAGTCCCTTCTCCTTCATGCCGCAGCTTCGCTGTGCTTTAAACGGTCGTGAGTTCAGGGTAGGTTGTCCCAATGCGTTGAACGGAGACGAGTCATTGGATACAAACTGGTTTTTGTCCCGCCTACGGAGTTCGGCGTCTCTGGGACTGGACGGCAGTGGGAGGGTACCGGACGCCAGGCTTTTCTGCATCAGATTGGATGCCTGTGTGCCAGTTCGATTGACATTGAAATGAGCCAATCACCGAGCTTTTAGTGATTGACATTGAAATGAGCCAATCACCGAGCTTTTAGTGTAGCCATCCGTGCGAGCATTTTTTTCAACTCGCATTCTGTTCCGAGTTGAGCTGGAGACTTCTCCTAATCATTTTAGCGACACTCTTTGTTGTAAACAACTAGCGACAAATTAATCTTTTATTTCTGGTGGGTTTTATTGTAGTTCCTATAGTTGTAGGACACTAATTAAGTACGGGGAAAAGACGCCTTGTTGGTATGACAGGGTAGTGATCATTTTCTTGAAAAGCAACGTAGCTAGAGTAGAATTCGCGTATAAATAAACGGACACATTTTATGATGTCGATCAAAATTGAGCTTCCCCTCTTTGACAGACGAGCATCCGGCACTGGTTTCAATGTCTCCTTGTTTTATGTTTTATGGTTATTTTGTTTACGTTTTTGATGGTGGAGGGAGGGAGAAAAAAAGATTAAAAAAAAAAAACTTTGTCCGACCTACCGACCCTATGCTGAAATTTAATGTTACCGGAAACACACTACTTTTTTTTCTACGCCTAATGAATAGCTGCACTCATTTTGATGCGGATGCCTGCAACACGTTCCAAAACCGTGTACATTACCGCTCTTTTTAACAACACTCAGTATGCGTTTGGGAGCTAAGAACACAAATTGTTGACGTTTTTTTTCTCCATTCTTGCCGGATGACGTCACCTGCTCAATGGGGTCTCCAATTTCCTGTATTAATGCGCTACACTTTTTCAACGGGAGGCAGGTCTGGACTGCTGGCACTTTGTTAATCACAGGTATCAGGTCAATAGGGAAGGATCTCGCAAAAGGTGACCTCACAAATGAGTTGAAATACTTTCATGAAACATCCCGACATAGTGCGACTGCGTGTGCGTGTAATAAAAATGTTCCCGTGGGCCCACGTCCAAGCTTTCAAGGACTGTCCACTGCGCAACCCACAGACAACCGATCAATGTCAATGAACGCCTTTTTCCCCTGTCTCTCTCTCTTTCTCTCTCTCTGCATTACGCTGGCTGAAGATGATGTCATGACACCATTATGTCTTGTGGGTGACAACACTGTACTTAACAAGACAAAAATTGACCCTTGATGGTGTTTGACAAAAGTATTGGGCCACCGACATTGGACCGAAGTCTCTGTTCTATTTTATCCCAAAGATGTTCAGGAGCCAGCAAGTCTTTAAATTGTTAAATGTATTCCTTGAATATGTGTTCATTTATTTCCTACCGTCTGGACTCTTCATTTCCTAGTCTCATGGCTGCGCTGCTTTCAGCACGTGAACGCTAGATTTTTAACTTTTTTTTTCTGCGTCCAATCAGAATTCAGTCTCGATGTGTCGCCATGTCAAAATAACATGAGCAAGCTCTTCAGAATCAGTATTTCTGTCAATTAAATTTTAACTACGGTACCGATGACCGATCTGATTTCAAATTTGTTTTCACTCTCTCAATGGCATCAACATTATGCAAATGCATGATTTTTAACTGCTGCAGTTGATTGATGCGCATGTGTGCTATTATATTACGTTTTTTGGTTTCCAGAATTGCAATAGCGGTGGTATAAAGTGGTGAATTCGGTTGGGTAAATCCACGCAGAAAATGCCACGACTGAACCCAACCACCCGCTGAAGTTATTCCCACTTCCACAAAGTTGGAAATACAGAATTGTCTTTCATGCCTTGTTAAGATGCGGAATGAAATGGCCAAGGCCAGCCCTTGAAAATGAAGTTTATAAAGACAAAGTGAATGGCTCAATGCCTAATGGCAATTGGACTGAATGAATCACGTTCATTTCATAATGAAGAGGGCTTGTGTCCTTGCATGATTCAGCATCCTTGCTCACGTCTACCATCATCTCACTGTACACTCTGAGCGATGCGAAAGACCAAATTTTGGCATGCGCCATCAAAGCCCCTGTGACTCCTTTAAGGACAATTAAAGTCTCCTCGCAAGCTGCCTACATGATCTCAAAGTCTCATTTTTTGGTCCCTTTAAAGCACCCCCATCCCCCAAAAAAAGAAAAGTTAGCAATTAAAAGTGTTGATGATATCCAATGATAGTTTCCATAGCAACAGGAAGAGTGAGATCCATTTCACACCTCGGCGTGCCACCACCGCTAACGTGAGCTTCTATTTGCGTGTGCACGTTAGCGACCGAGCTAAAAGCGAGTATGTGGGGACGCTTTGTCCTTCACAAGATTTTCAGCTCAGGAAAGTAAATGCGGACTGTTGCTCTTATCTATTCTCGAGCGTGAGATGCAAATCTGTTTTTTGGACCAGAGTGCTTCTGTTAGCAAAAATGTTACGAGCAGGTTTTAAATTAAAGCGGGCTCCCACTTAACTTCCCTCTCACATATACGAGCTGCTCATTAGGCTGCTGTCTCCTTCGTTTTCTCTCCGTTTTTGCGCCGTCACACGTTTTTTTTTCTTTTTTCCTCTTTCTCTCGCCTCATCCCCTCCTGTTCCTGATGTTGAGACGCCCTCCTTTTTCTTTCTAACACCCTTCACCACTCGGGGAGATTTTTCTCCCCTGTTGGATGCCCTCCTCCACTTCCTCCCACTTCTCTCATATCTTTGTCAGTTCCTTTTATTTAAAAATAAATAAATAAATAAATAAATGCTTGAACACAGCCTCAGCATTGCCGCAAAAACACACTGGAATCGTGACTGCGGCACACCTAAGCTAGAGCACGGCATCTTACCGACACCATCGCGCATCTCATTGACTCGAGCAGGTGAGAGCGGACAAAGGTGGAAATGAGGAGTTCAAAAAGAAGTGTCAAAAAGAAGACGGAGAGAAGCGGGTGTCGACGAGAAAGGAGGAAGTTGACTCTCTTGCAAATTGCACTTCACGTCTTTTGAAAGGGGAGTCAAATCCTCCCATGTGTCATCCCAACACACTGATTCCATTGAAACTCATTGTGTTTTTTGTTATTGTTAAGTGTCCTTGGGTGTCTTGAAAGGCGCTTATAAATCAAATGTATTATTATTATTATTATTATTATAATGCATGAGTGTTCACGGAAACAATGAGGGGGGGATCAATAAGCTGCAGCATTAAAATGTTCCAATAAATTCTTCTCAAAAAATGCATACAAATAGTTGGAGTCGATGCTTATCTTTTGTTGAGCTGAATGGAATATTTCCAAAATTCAGTCTGGCAGTCATTCTGAATGTGACTCCTTGCGCCACATACACAGATCTGCAGACTAATTTGATGTGTAACATGAAATGGGAGCCTTGTGGAATTTTTGTAATGTGTAATTTGGCGGCTCAGCGATGAAGTGTTGCAATGTTAATTTGACAACATTTTAACAAGGCACTTGAGAACATTAATGAAAATATATGAACATATTTCCTTCAAGAAATTAGTAAAATAGGATGTACACAAAAGCTCAGCAACCACGGGGAGAACATGCAAATTCCACACAGGAAAGCCGGAGCCGGAATCAAACCCTGCACCTCTGCATTGTGAGGCAGACGTGCTAACCAATCGTGTGCCGTGCCGCCCCTGTGAAAGCTCTTATAAAATATTCAAGCAAAAATGCAGCACCACACTTTCAGTATATCTGGCAAGAAGGTCATCATCCACTCGATTTATTCACTATGAATAAATATTAGCTGAACTTCTCCCCAGTAGAAGCCTCCAATAAAATGATTCACTCCATTTTGACCTTTTTTGCACTGTTGCTTTTACTGCAATTACATATTCAGGCATCGTACTTGAATCAGCCAAATGCAAGTGAACTTTCACACTTTCAGTTCAAACTAACACAGCGACGCGGCGGCGAGTCACTCCTGCCGATTCGCAGCACGCGGGTCAACGAGCGCGTTTTGGCTGATGCCGGCGTTCCCTGTTATTGTGTCAAGGTCAAGCGTGGGGAAACACGGCGTTTGCCGCAGAGATTAGAGGTGCTCGGCGTCACGCAAGTCACCCGAGTGGATGTGAAGTGCCACTAACGGTGATTTTGGTGCTGAGAGCCACTCACGCATCAACTCCATCACTGTGCTGCAGTGAAGTCACAGTGCGGCGCCTCAGGTTTTGGACTGCATGCATAAACTGTTTTTTTTCTGAGTCATGGAATTACTTTAGCAGAGCATTTGCAGCATAAGAACACATTTGTCCACACTGAGCACGTTCCCCTCCACATACCGTAAATTCCGGACTATAAGCCGCTACTTTTTTCCCAAACTTTCAACCCTGCGGCTTATACAGTGATGCGGCCAATTTATGTAATTTTTCTAACGACGCCAGGTGCGCTCGAGTAGAAACGGTAAGATTAAGACCGGTCTTTATGACACTGTTTAATTCCGACACTGAGGACGGTGACTTCGATGGCTTCAGTTCACAGGAGGAAGATGAAGACGGCTCACCGTGATTTTTACAAGTACCGGTATGTTCTTTTACCAGACCTGTTATACTGTGCTGCTATTCTGTTGCTAGCGTGTTGTTACCATGTTTCTACAGTTTTACTGCCGCGTTTGGGAAGAAAGTTATATTATTATTATAGTTATATTATTAAAACTTTGAAAACTCTCTCTGTGTACCGTCTTTCTTTGTAAATATGTTTACATGTTTTAATGTGGGCACATTCGGCTTATATACAGGTGCGGCTTGTGTATGTACAAAATTGGTTTTCCTCTAAAAATGTAGTGGGTGCAGCTTATAATCAGGTGCGCTCTATCGTGCGGAAATTACGGTACTTGTGCCACCTAGTGGAGAGTTTGATACCCTCTGTTCACTTATAGCTATGAATCACATACGGCATATTAGACAAGCTGGTGTTGGACGTGGTCTGTCCAAGTCCAGTCCTGGAGAGCCCCTATTCTGCCTCTTTTAGAGCTTCTGCGTCCAAGACTTACCAGGCATTATTTTTTGGGAAACACTATTGATGGAGTGGTACCTGGCGCTGTACATGTCACTATACTTTACACTGCTGTTCCCACCACGTGCAGATAAAGGCACATAAGGATGATTCAAATGCTGCATATGTTTTTTTCCATGTGACGCATGATTAAAACAGCTCGCAAGCACAACTGCTCCGGTGGATGTGACGGGCACAAATGCACTATTTGATCGAGCCTCCATGGGGCAGGGGGGGGCTAGTGGTGGGCACAAGCTGCTTGATTGGTGTCATGAGATTTGGAGGGACCTTGGCGAGGAGGAAGATGCAGCAAGGCACATTTAAGATCAGATGACTCACAGAAAGCGGAGGAAGAAGAGGTGGAGAGGGAAGAGGAGGAGGAGGAGGAAGAGGAGGAGGAAGAAAAGGCCGACGGGCAAGAGGAGGACGACATATTGTACATGATATTTATGCTATGAATGCTACTGGATGCGTTCATCTTCTATCCCGGAATGTTTTGATTCAAATCTTGATCTCTGGCGAGCGCGTGCTTTTGGTGGGACAAAATATACATCACCATAGAAATACATCAAATTCAATGTCACGCATCAATACTGTTGCTGTAAATCGCAGTTCACCGGCCACGGCCCCACAAAATCACTTTTTTTTGTGGTCTCTCTTTTTTTTGTGAATGTTTACCTACTTTAGGTCTAAGAAGAGATTCCCAGCTATTTACGAGGTTTTTTCTTGGGTTTTTTTTTCGATACAGGGGGTGAGACAGGTGGGGCTGTCACATCCATCGATATTGACACCTTGGCTGTAAACGTGCGGCGATGCTTGTTATCACCTTGACGCTTCTATTCATTGCCACCCTTTTTATCACACGCCGGCGTGAGAGTGGGTCTCTCAAGCACACACGCGAATACACACTTTGAAGCATTTCTGCTCACATACGACAATAACGGGACAGGAGAGTTGAGGCAGGGATAAAAACACACTCGAAATTTCCCCAAACACATGTGGGAAAATGTGTTATGGTCCAACTAAAGCATCACACTTTGTGACTGTTTCTCCTGAGCTGAATTGGGGGGGGGGGCTTAGACAAGATAGAGGGAATTATGAGCAGTGTCAAATAGCAGTCAGAAATGTCAGGAAAAGCTGACTATACCATCTGAAATGTATTTATTCACCTTGAGAGGCACTTTAACCAATGAACATGAGTTTGAATGTGATTCATGTTCATTCTGAGCACACTGCAGCTTATAAGCGGGGTGCCCTTGTGCAAACACATGATTTCAGTTTAGATTTTACTTGCCCCATACAAAAAAACATTTCAGTAGAGTTGCGCAGCAGTTAGGTTCCAATAATGAAAACAATAATGAAAAACAATAATGATTTATCTTTATAACCAAAACAAATGGCATTTGAAAAGGGGTGTGTAGACATTTTAGACCCACTTTATGTCCTGAACAATCTTCAAGTGCACGCTTGAAATAATGTGCAACATTTTTGCTGTCATCTATGAATCTAGTCAATTAATGAGGACACTAAGGCGAATTTGGATGCATGCTATTGCGGTACTCCCAGACCACCTCGGAACTCCGCTCATTGTTTCCGAAGGGATTTCCCAGATAACACTGCCGCATGTGTGTGTGTGTGTGTGTGTGTGTGTGTGTGTGTGTGTGTGTGTGTGTGTTTATCCCTGTGCTCCACAGGGAGGAAGGGGAATCACATTTAGGCTCGTTCAAGCAAGTCGTCGCGACAATTTTGTTGCCAGGCACTCAAGGGTACTAACCGTATTTTATGTCTACGGCCTGCAAGCAAACGCAAACACGCACTACAACTCAACAGACGCTCCCTGCACAATTTTTTTGACATCCAATAGAAACCTTCATCAAAAATCTGGATAATGACACCGCAGAGATGTATTGTATTATTATAGTTGTAATTTGTAGCAATATAGAGCTGCATTGTGTCAAACTACGATACTATAAAGTAACCAAAAACAGAGTACTTAATCGAGTGTGCATGTAATTCAAACAACATCTCCAGTGTACAGTATGTAAAATGTGCATGTAAAGCCTTTAGCTTCTCAGATGCCAGCATGGAAGTTAAGCCTCTTGATGGGCCAAGAGCGCATCATAACAGGATTACCTTGAGGAGAGAGACTCAAGTTAGAGGTGTCATATCACCATTTGAGCATGCATCCCTGTGAAGAGATGGAAAATGTGAAAAGTTAGCTCACTCACCACAACAACTGGGGAACATCTACCTCCTCTGCCACAGTGTTTTTATTGGTTCAGGGGGCATTTGAGTTAGTTTTCTCCAGTGTACCGTGCAAGTATTTTTTTGGTGAATATATTTTGTTCAGTCCACTCTGCTCCTCCTGCCTACCTGCTTTTTGCTGTCCTCCACCTACCATCGTGCAAAACGTGACATTAAAAAAGTTTTGAATTCAATAAAAAGCTCCAATGAATGAGATCACTTTTTTGCTACTTGCAACATGTTAGAACTGCGTTCGATGAGCCCATTGAGCTATCAAATCCCCCCCCCTCCCCCCACACAGCAGCTCGAAAGCCCATCTATGGTCAGTAGGTGGGTGGGGAACCCCTGCAAGCGAGCCAGTCATGTGAAATATCAAAGCTGCTATCTCTCAGGTCAGCCAAGCCAGCCGCAGTGGAAACTCCATGATGTCAGAGGCACACTGGGTATTTATGCCTGTCCAAGATTGCTTTAGGTAGATAGTAGAGGGGAAAGCGAGGAGGCCAGGGCTGATGAAAGATGATGTTCACATGCAACTAAGCTGCAAGGTGTGGACTTGCCCTCTGCTAAACTGATGCAACCAGTGCGAATGTCAACAACTATACAATTAAACCCTTGGTTTGTCTGCATATAAATTGGTGAAGGTAAAACCGCACCTATCAATGGGGCTAAACGCGTTATTTTCTTTTCTTTTTTTATTGAACAACAAAAACATGGCATGATTGTCAAGGAGGAAGATTGCTGCATAGAGAGAAAACGGACGACAATAAAGGAGAGTGTAGATATTTTGAGAGGGTATTGGCAATGATCAATCACCCCATTAACAGACTGCGCCCGTGCATTTTGCCACCACAGATGTTGCTTTGCTTTGTAGTCAAGTATTATTGAAAAGTATGAATATTTGAATGTGTACTTTGACCAAGGTTGTTTTTTTTGTATTTTTATTCACTTCTATTAGAGAATGGGGCGTGATGAACCATCTAGGTGACACATGAGTCAAAGTAGTGCGGTGAAAAGAAAAAGCAAATTGAGGATAAAGGGAAAAACAATGTCAAAATAAACCAATTATGGATTTTTTTTTTTTTATCAAGAACGGGACAACTGAAAGACACGAAAGAAAGGTGAAGTAAAAAGGAGAGTTGACTGCATTGTGCTTTTAGTGCAGGCGTTTGATCCTCGAACAGCAACCCCAAATCTCTCATTTTAAACTTTTTCAAGGTATTTCAGATGCTCCAGACAGGTTGCGTCAGCGACGAGGTCACATGAAATTCTCTCAAAAGCATCAAAATGAATGTCTGCCCCTTCAAAACCCAACCTCAGTTACACAACCAGGTATGCAAGATAATCAGGGACTGAATAATTAAGTGGGCCCTGTGACAGCGACTGCCTGTGTGTGTGTGTGTGTGTGTGTGTGTGTGTGTGTGTGTGTGTGTGTGTGTGTGTGTGTGTGTGTGTGTGTGTGTGTGTGTGTGTGTGTGTGTGTGTGTGTGTGTGTGTGTGTGTGTGTGTGTGTGCCTTTGAGGGTACATTTGGAAGGACTCCATTGTATGAATCATCCTCTGTGTAGTGCCTCAAGCTCGCCTTGGATCCAAAAAGAGCATGTCACAGAGACAGGGCCGGAATAAATGCCAATAAGAAAAAAGAGCTACATTTCTTTTTTTTTTTTTTTTCACCAGCAAAGAAAGGTTTTGAAAGCCACCCACATTTGGATTGATGCGTTCTTGACTGGCAAATTGTGAAATACTGAGAGTTTGCAGCACTCTATTTTATTTTTCTCCCCCCTCTCCCATTTGTGTGCTATTTCTATTTTTGTAGATGGCCAACCACCTGTGAACATAAAAAAAAAATGCATTGAAACACTAAGTTGGAATCTGTTGTCCTCGCTGAGGACAAATCAAGATTGCCGACAAGATCATCATCGTGAAGCTTTTTAGGCAAAGTGGGTAAGCTGTTGAGAGGTGAGAGTGAGAATGGGAGACAGACGTGTGTGTGTGTGTGTGTGTGTGTGTGTGTGTGTGTGTGTGTGTGTGTGTGTGTGTGTGTGTGTGCGGTGCACGGACTCTGAAATCAACACAGCGCCGATCAATAGGCTTCTGGCAGAGTTGAGGCTCAATACTGGAGTCAAATGCACCGTGTTGGTTTCCAGTCCAAAGGAGATTTCGAATGCGCTGACGGGAAGGCCAATCTAAAAATGAAATGTTAGCTTGACATGGCCGTTACTACTCTGTTACGAGTTAAAATGGAAAAATATATGAAGTTAGTCTCCACTTTGCATAACAGCTTTCACTGTGGGTAGACTGAGGCCACCACACCACGTCGGCCAGGGACGCAGGGTTGGTCGATGTCGTTTTATCCAGGGCTTGGTTGAGTGAAAAGTAGTCCGTGTGTTTATGCCAGTTTTCGGTGATGAAGAGGAAGTCCGGGTTATTGTCAGTTATGAATTTGTGTCAGATGAGTGCTTTGTTGTTGAGTGAGCGGGCGTTAAAGAGAGTCAGTTTGAGGATGTTCTGATGTATGGGAGGCAGTGAGGAATGGGGGGAGTGGGCGCAGATTTTGTTTTGGCACTTTCAAATATTTTCTCTCATTATTGTAAGGGCGGACGGATTTGGCTGTGATGATGGATCGAATGCGGTAGTTGGCAGCAGGAGGAGACAGTGACAGGGACAGCTGGGGCCTGTAGGGGGAGCCGTGGCAGGGGGACATGCTGTGAAGTGGTAGAGTAGAGGAAGAGGAAGATGCGGGTGTGTGATTTGTAAAATAATGTGGAGTGATGAACAGCGTGTTTGAGGTTTGCTGCCGAGGTTCTGCTGCCCAGCTTGTTGGGGTGAAAAAAGTCCGCCTTTAGAGGGATGGATGGGCTCAGAATAAATTAAAATTGTCGATGAGGCCCATGATGTGCATCCTGCAGGGGGTTTGGAGCCAAGCGGTTTTTATCCATAGACATTCAAACTCCACATTTAATTTTCCCCATAGTCATCACAGAACGTATGCTCATCCCAATTACCCGTTGAGGTCACACAATGCACACAAGGTACGACGCATACCATTTGCTTACACAGTTGTGTCAACAGCTTCCCCTTTGTCTCGCTGTCCTATTCATGACAAGCACTCGAAGTCGCTGACAGAGCTACCCTCGATGCATTTTCCCATCAAACCTTTTCCAACAAAGGCCGTGTGCCGCCGCACTCTCTGTCTAACTCTGAGGTTTTTTTTGAGTGGCAGTGTTTTCATCTAACAGTCAATCAATGAGGCAGCAGCCCAGGAAGGGCATGATTCAGCAAGAAACTGATTGTATCAACGTGTCCTTCATTTAATCTGTGATTAATCCACGCCACCTCCACTCGCCGCTCCCAGAAAGTGGTTATGTAATTTAGGAATATAGCCTTCTTGCTTCAGTGACGGACTATATGAGGACACGCATCCGCATCGGGGTAACGCGCTTGAAATGAATTATGGGAAAAGATGCAGGCAACTAAAACAACTGATCTGCAAATTTGTCTGCATTTTTACTATCGGCACAATCGATGACTGTAGATCACAGATGACAATGAAGACAAAATTAAGGAGGGATACTGGAGTCAAAAATTGATCCAGACGTTGGTTGCTTAACGCCTGTCCTGTTTGTCCTTCAAGCTGCCAGCCACTAAAATGTCACTGGCTTTCCTGTCTGACCTTGGCGTGATCATCCAGTTTAACGGATGGGGACGTTCCCACTCTGGGAGCTTTCTGGGCGATCAAGCATATTGATCCGTACAAGAGGAAAAGATCTCGACTCCGCGCAGTGACATTGACACGGCCTGAACATCACAGTCAAGCAGCAAACTTTGGCTCCCCTTGAAAAAATACTCACATGCCTTGAACCCGCACAGAAAGCATATTATTGGACTGCTGTAGCTCGCATTGCAAAAATGTCTGGCAGGATACTACGCTTCGTAATAGCTTTGGGCACTGCAAATGGTGTGAGAGCGGCATCTTCTCATAAGGCTTGGCCCTGCTTGCCTTTAACCGGAAACGCTTGTGGCTCAACTAAGTGACGATAAACCTAAAAAGTCCAACAGTCCCACAATTCTGGACGAGTGTTTTGTTTCGTAAGTAGCTTTCCTTTAGCAAGACTTTTATAAAATAATCTTGACAAGACCTAGCCGCTCGCATTATGTAATGCGGTACGAGAGGCCAACAGGCATAATGACTGGGCTCAGGACAAGACTAATTCCACTGGCATTCACCTCCACCTCAATTTGAACCAGACGTGGGAGCTGTTTTGCATTACTCAGTAAATTGCCTTTGCAACGACCAGCTCATCAAAATAAACTAGTGGATGACATAACAGTTAAGTGGGTATACGCAGACACGAGGTAAACAGGCGAGGGACATTCTCTAAAACCAAAAACCTACCAGTGTTTTATCGCTTGGTTCAAAAGCACTTTTCCACTAAGAACAGTTTGATTCAATTTGAAAAAGAATGCTTTTTTGGAGGTTTGTACTATTCCACTTTTCAGTAAACCTTCATTGGGTCTAGTCTTAGTTTTATATAAGCCATGCTTGAATAAGGCGGAGCTTCACCAACATTGGCGTCCGTTGTTTAGTTGGCAGAATTGTCACTTCCGTATTACAATGAAATCCAACAATAAAATGGAAGTGTAAGAATATTTTTTAAAAATAATTTATCGCTCAATGCTTTTAGATGTATAATCAAATTACTCGTGTGACTCTGCAAGGACTTGATTTACATACATAGCGTGCAATCAAAGTAGTTTATCATGCTGAAGAGTCCAGCTTGTTCCTGTTCACAGCCTTGAAGTTAAGATACCAGCCTGAGGACGATACACCTGTGACACATCCACAGCTGCTATCACACACCAACCTTCCGCATTGTGTGTTTCCCTACCCGTTTGGACGTTTGTGTATTAACTCCCTAACACACCTGTGTCAAAACTCAAGGCCCGGGGGCCAGATCTGGCCCGCCGAATCATTTTGTGTGGCCCGCGAAAGCACATAAAAAAAAGTAAACTTTCATGATGCTTACTAATATCTGTACCAAAATTTCAAATTCTCATTACTAATAAGAGTGATACTGTAAGCATTTTCTTGTTACCAACCCCCTCGTTACAGTCACTTAAACAATAGGTGAATAAACTGTTATTCTTGACTTCATTTTATGGTTTCAGTCGTAACTGCCCTGCAAGGGAAACGAATGTGGCCCACAACAAAAATGAGTTTGACACCCCTGCCCTATAATACAATAAAAAGGGGGAGATGAGCGAAGTCCTTCTCGAGCTGTTCAGAGATTATAATGGAATACATTTGTTCACTCTCCTTGTGCACAAGTTAAAAGACAACTCTGCTTGACTCCTAGTCTCTCTTGTGTTTTAAAATTGTCTTAAGGGTCTGATTGCATGATAGACCTGACAGGAAGTAAAACAAAAGCTGCCATTTCCAAAATGAACTAAAGAAGATTTAAGTTTTAGTAACTGATTAATGGATAATGTCAGCATGCATACAGTGCATCTCTTATTTATAGTTTTCAGTTGAATGGCTGGACTTGTTGCTATGATGTCATATTATTTCTATTTTCACAGCTGTTTCACAGTTGCAGTCATTCATTATTTGATGAGATTGCGATATTTGGTTGCCAGTATCAGTGATATTACAATACAGAGATTATACATGGAGGGGGTTGCAGGGGAGTCTATGGAAACAAAGGGGAAGCGTATCAAGCGTACAAGATTTTACAAATGCAAGCCACAGCGAAGTGAACCGAACTGAAATGTACCACTTGGTGGGAATGTGGCTTGACAAAAGCCTTTGAGCATGATCTCCCACGTTGGTTCACAAATCTGCACATTAGCCTCGCATTCGCAAAACAGCGTCAAATCTTGCTACGCGCCTCTTTGTTGCAATTATTTAACACACGAATGCCCATTTGGAAGTGGCACGACCCGACAGGTGGTCCAAAACAGTACAGTGAGTCTGTACTGACGTGATCCTGTGTTTTGCAGCCTGTGCCAGTGAGCAGCTGACAGCAGCGGAGCTGCTAATAAAGAGTGAGTCAGCCTCTGAGACAGGGTGGTGAGATGAGGACGGTGATTAATGTTGCATGCTTTATTTCCCTCCACTGGTCCGCTTGCATATTGCCAATGCCTTATCGCTACTTTCCGTCTTTCTTTGACAAGCTTGAGTCATCCCACCTTGCAACGGCGTATTGACCACTTCAGAGTAAACAAATTCTTTATGATTTAGGATTAGCTTTTGTCATCGCTCAAAGGGTATGGGAGGGTTACGTCACAGGCTCTTGGAGAGGGTGCACAAACTCAACTCCGATGATGATGTGATGTTGCCAATCATGTTCAATGCATATTTAACTGAATACACGACAAAGATATTTAATGTTCAAACTGATAAACCTGATTGTGTTTTGCAAATAATCAATGTTGAATTTTATGGCTGGAACACATTCCAAAAAAAGGTGGCACAGGGTCCTGTTTACCACTGCGTTACATCACCTTTTGATAACGTTTGGGAACCGAGGACACTAATTGTTGACGCTTTATAGGCGCAATTCTTTCCCATTCTTGCTTGATGTACAGCTTCAGCTGTTCAACAGTCTCTGTTGTCATATTTCACATCTCATCATGCGCCACACATTTTCAATGGAAGACAGGTCTGGACTTCGGGCAGGCCAGTCTACTACCTGGATTCGTTTAGTCTGAAGCTATGCTGGTGTAAGAATGTGATTTGGCATTGCGTTGCTGAAATACACACGGGCATCCATGAGAAAGACGTTGCTCGGATGGCAGCATGTTTCCCCCAAACCTGTATGTACCTTTCAGGATTAATGGTGTCCTCACGGATGTTACCGAAGTTATCCATGTGTCTGGCATGAACACAGCCCCATACCATCACAGATGTTGGCTTTTGAACTTGGCGTCCATAACAGTCTGGATGTTTGGGTTTTTTTTGCTTTGGCCCGGAGGAAATGACATCCACAATTTTCAAAAACAATTTGAAATGTGGACTCGTCAGACCACAGAACACTTTTGCATTTTGCATCAATCCATCTTAGATGAGCTCGGGCCCAGGGAAGCCGGCGTTGCATCCATAAAATTCCAAGTCAGAGATCATTTGCTAAAAACAATACAGTTAATCAGTTTGAACTTTAAATATCTTGTCTTTCTAGCATATTCCATTAACATGATTTACAAATCGTTGTATTTGTTCAACACAATGTGCCAACTTCATCGGAATTGTTTGTCAACAATTATGTCTGTCTTCACTGAGTCGAGACTACTTCCAATTTGGCGGGGACTTAATATCTGAGAGAGCTGAGAGAGATGTCAGGCTTCCCTCTCAACACCATCTAATCTTCACCTTTTCAGGAAAATAAATACATGTGACTTTTCACCAAATGGTTTCAGGGACAACCGCCAAATGAGAGGCTGTGGACACTCATGCAATTAAACATCAGGCTCTTTGAGAATACCTGGCATGCGGGGAGAGCAGCCACACTTCCAATGCGGGCGGCTGCTGGAAAAAGGAAGGAGGTATGAATGACATTCAATTTGGTGGCGAGCGAGTTATGTGAACGGCTGCCTTGGTGAATGAAGGAAATGGTGGAGGAATTTAGAATGTGGGATCCAAGTGAAAAGCAAAGGAACGGTCCAAGATAGACGTACATGAGTGAGTTAATTGACGAGCGCAAAGATGAAGACGAGAGGCTGGAAGTGAGCCTGCGAGCTGACGTCTGTGGAGTCTTTCTCTCACACTCGCTCCCTGATTCCTCTATTAGGCTGCAGCACTGACTCCGACTGCATTCTTGATGAGGGAGTGACCACAGGCCCAAAATGTCACCATACAGAACACCGAGCGAAACGAAGGCTTGTGTAGAACGCGCACTGAACGGCTACCGTGGGATGACTCACACAGGCAAACAATATGGCAATTTCCAGAGGGGGGGTTCAGTCATTCAAATATTTGATGAACTAGTATGAATGCGCGCAACTGAGTGACTCACACACAGGCATATGACAACAATCTTCGTCACAGGACACACGCTAGGTACAACAAACACAGAAAGCGGCAAAACAAGAAATGACAGAATGTAACTCAAACCTTCTGTTCATTATTAAAGTAATTAGCAGGCGGTTCGAGTTGCTGTTTTAACCTTGCTTGCGAAACAGCATTTCATGACAAGGAGATGCAAGGCGGACAATCAAGTCATGAAGTAATGATGTCATGGCGTTGTTTCAAAGAAGCCACTACTGTAACTTTTCCAGTGCACAGCACCGAGTGACTCGGCATGACTGACCTTGGTTGTCCACCTCAAAGTAGTATCAAAATAATAACAGAAACTATTAAAACCACACCCCATATAACGCAGCATTGAGACGTGCAGACAAACAACAATGGAGAAGAATAAGGAGCTGCTATTCTTCCCTTCGGGTTTGTGGCTGTTAGGTTAGGAGACCAATTTTATCCGTACTGAGTGCTTGTGTAACACAGCAGTGTTCAGATCAAAGAGTTAAACTAACATTATCTTTCACCTTTACATTTAATTCTGTCATTTCTAGCTATGTCACCTAATCCTGGAACTCTGGCTGCCCAGGTCAGAGAAATGGTCATGGCAGTGGAAAAGACCAATGCTGCAATGACACTCACAGGGGTTGTTTGGAATGATGTATAGGGTTGCAAAAACATTTCCACATCTCACACCGTGCCTCTTTTTTTAGCATGTGGCCATTTCTTTCTTTCGCCGAATACACAATCAGCTATTGTTGTTTCATTTATCAGTATGTCTGTACCTCAGGATTATTTTGTCACTTTATGACCTTTAAAATTTGAGTTTTTGTTTTTTTAAATCCAATCTTTTTCAGGCGATACCTATCAGCTGAAAATTATATAATCTTGCCCCTATTTCAAATGAGGCGGTTGGATCGGTACAATTTTACCCTACAAAAAATAGTAAGTACTGGTTTCAAGCAATTCTGAAGGTGAGTTAAGAGGACAGTGCGCAAAGCATGTTCCTTAATGAAAAATAGGTGATGCATGGATAGTGGGATGTTGCCCCTTCTTCGGGGCTGCGAAAGGCCACTGGCCATCTGGAGTTGTTACTTGACTGGGTAACGCAAAATAATGCCTCAATACTGTCTTAAGGCCATACCGCTGGAGCACAAAATCATCTGGGGACATTCCCAAAACCCATCCCCTAAACCTATTTAGTTTGAGTGAGCTAGTGCTGGGAATGGCATTAGGAACAAGATTAAGACTTTTAATACGGATGGCAGTCTGTGAGGGAGGCACAGATCAGAAAAATGAAGAATATAATGCTCAGCGTGGGGAGAGTCTGCTGCCAAAAAAAGTGGTTACATCATCGCAGATCAACAAGGCAATCATGACAGAGATGATCAAGTTGGGGATGTGGGGAGGACTGGGGGGGGGGTCCAGATGTCTGCTCCTGAAGATGAAATTGGCAGGCTTTTATGCTTGCACAGAGACAACGTGAAAGGGGAAAAGGATGAGATAGGGGTGTGTTATTGCATCTAATTGTACGAATCTAAATATCGCAGGTCAATTGTGATGACAATTAATTGTTGCACTGTGCCACACGACGATTGTTTGGACAGATGACAAGATAAAGTTTCCTCTTCCCGACACCATTTACCGCCACTGCACCCCTCCCTTATGTACAGTAGATTGCATAACCTGCACCACACTTTTCTGGAAAGGAGGGGCGCTATGGATGGAGAGGAAACTACAGGAGGTGGAAAACGGGAAATGCATTTACAGAACGTAGAGCAGGGCACAGGGGTAAAAAAAGAAAAGATATTGATATTTGGATGCAATGCCCTCTTTCTTCTGAACTTTTCACTCGTCTTAACTAGAGTCCAGATTAAAATGATAACACTTACAGCAAAAGAAGCAACAATACAGATAAAATGAAGGTACAATCCAACTTCAATGTACACTATATAAATCAGTATTGTATTGTATTGTATTGTACCCAATCGGTGGCAGAACGAGCCCGCGTTCTGTGATTTCTGTCACAAAACACACACAATCTGTAACAGCAGCTCTGCTCTTATTTAAGACGCATACTTTCCAGTCAACCTCAGAGGTGGCAAGCATGTTGCGGAACGATATGGTGCTACACCTGAGATGCGTAGTTTTAAATTAGGACTTGCTTACTATGTACTGTAAAAACCTAGAACATACAAAATGGCTTCATTGAGGGAGGCACAATGTTGCCGAAAAGTTTGTTTTTAACATACAAATGCAACAATGCACATTTGAAAAAAACCAGCATGCTCGTCAGCGTCTCATGGCATCATATGCAAGCGAGCACCCATCAGCCTTCACGTCGCTTCATGCAAGAGCAAAACTTTTAACAGGAAGTGCATTTAGCATCCCAACACAATGCACAGTAGTCAAATGGGACTGGGGCTCTCGAGCTAAGAGCCGCGTCTTGTTAAGAGGAGGGTGTGTGGGGAGCAATTTGTGTGCGAGTGTGGGTTTGTGTGCGTGTAGGATTTAATCTGTATCGGAACACGAGGTCTGGAAAGACTCCCAATAACAGGATTTGTGAAAATCTGTCGTTAAAATGTTTGCTCCCAATCATTTCGTTTTTCATGCCACCTTTTTGTCCTCACTGGACCTAAACCTGCTAAAATATAGTTGATGAACTAAAGGGGACAAACTGTATTTTAGGGGCCATAAGGCACACTTAAAATCCTTTCATTGTCTCAAAAATTGTAATGCGGTAATGTATATGCTGTGTTTTCGATGCTATTGCTAATTTATGATATTTATTCTATAAATATATTGCTAATGCTATATTTTATATTGCACTTATATTGAACTGTTTACAGTTCTTTTCTGAAACATTTATTTTGTGCAATGAAACACTTTTTTTTCTCCCCCCCCCCCACACCTCCCCAATTTTGCTGCTGTAAACTGCAAATTTCCCCAGTGTGGGACAAATAAAGGTTATCTTATCTTATCTCATCTTAACATACAGAAGCTTGTCTCTCAATGGAAGTTTATCACTTCGACATACTAACTTGACATTAATTACTGCGCAATACTACCGTCCTATTAAGACAGAGCTTTTATTGAGTACTAGCATACACTGTGAGTGTCTTGCACCAACATGGCATGTCAGTCTTTCCCACTCAATACAGACACAACACGGGTACAAGAGCACACTGTTAACAGTGAAATAATCCCTTAAAGCCGTTTTTAAATTAACATTGTCTCGAGAGCGGGTTGTCATGACAACAGGCAGAGGATCAGACTCCGCAAAGGCAGCTCGGGTTCATCTCTCGGCGCTCTTAAACAACTTCAATGTGATTTAATACTGCAGGAATGCGAGGGAATGTCATAGAAAATGGAGTTGCCAAAAATCCAGAACTCAAACTCACATACTGCTGCCACCAGTATCACTTTCATAAGGATGAAAGCATTTTTACAGAGGCACACTCATGCTGACGTTTGTACTCTCCAAGATGCCACCATGGCACCACTGGGGGGTGCTCGGTTTTCGACAGAATTACATTCCGATGATGTGACCAAATCTGAAGATGCGCTAGTTTTTACGCCTCTCTGTGAAAATAGAGACCATAGAGTCACTTCTCCTCTTTATTATGCTCACATCTTAAAACTCTGTGCTCCAACGCATAAGTAAGGCCTCACAATGAACAGTTTGTGCCACATATTTAATCAAATCAAGTAGCTTTGTTATTAATTTGCACGCTGTGTGGAATTGAGGAACAGCCACGCCACCTCCTCCCTCACAATAGCCTTGTTATTACCATAAGGCAATGAGTCAGTGATGGTGTGTGTGTGTGTGTGTGTGTGTGTGTGTGTGTGTGTGTGTGTGTGTGTGTTTTGTCCCCACAATTCACCTGCACCAGACCTCTGAGCAAGGGCATCCAGTGTCATTGAGAGACAAACCGTGTGCTGGGAAAACAACACCTGTGCAGCAAACCCAAAACCGCAGAAATACACAAACATCACTGCAGGTCGGAAGAAGCTTGATAATAATTGTCCCCAAACATAGAAACTCCCACTGCGACACCAGACACCCAGTGACACACAAACACACAGGCACTTTCGCGCCGTGCTCTGTTTATCAGAAGCGAGCCCATCCATCATCTGAGGCTGGTTGCCAAGGTAACCCTGTTATTATTCCAAGCACGGAGCTTGCACAGGAAACCAAATGTGTGTGTGTGTGTGTGTGTGTGTGTGTGTGTACTTTGCCTGTGAGCCAGCTGGGAATCTCCCCTACCTACTAACACACACACAAACACACACACACACACACACACACACACACACACACACACACACACACACACACACACACGGCTCTAAAAGGGACAATTCCATTAAGGTGTGGCTGTTCAAATTCTCCGTTCCCCTTCTTTGTCTCCTTCAATTTCCCGCCACCCTTCAATGCATTTCATTCACGCCAGAAAAGCCCCCCGCTCACCCCCATTCTTTCGACAACACCCCATCTGCTCCCTCCATCTCTTATTTTTCATTCATATCCTGCAGCCCGCATACTCATTCACAAACACCACCACAACTTACAGCGGCAAAAAGCGGTGTGGAAGGAAGAGGAAGGAGGTGGCGGGAGGTGGCGGGAGGTGTCGCCCCTCCTGACTGCAGCACGCTGAGGGCTCCCCGAAAAGCCAAAACATCCAATCGGGAGGCACAGAGTTATTGGGGCCTAAAATGAATTGATGATAGGACTCAAATTTGAAGCCCTCTTTGTCTTTACTTCATTCAGACGTTCTTTGGGTCGTCCCCACTGCCGCCATTCATTCAGCAAGTTAGGTTTCATATTCACAAAGTGGTTTGGTTTCGGTCAAGAGAGAACCAAAAACTTGGATCATGTCCATTTAAACAGTAACAAGCCAAGAAAATATAAGATGCGCTTTCTAAATGATGACTTGGATTAAAGTATAAGAAATGATTGTGCGCTGACATGACAGCGACCACCTTTGCATTTGAAAAGTTTCCCGTAAAGACGAGTAATGTGCCTGTTTTGTCCTCCCAAACCATCTAATGAAGATCCTTTGCCATATAAACAGTTACAATAGAAGCTGAACAAAATGCATACTGAAATCTACTGACCGACAGTATTTGATGAAACAAAGTTTAACCATTAGTCCAGGTGTCAGTCCTACCGTCGGATGATCAAACTGAGATGACTCAGTGATCTCGAAACATTACAGCCAAGCAGCAGCTGCTTGGACTGCAGTAAAAAGAGTCGCCCTAAACAATGTCATAAACACCTCGGCTCCAGTTATTGCTGCTGAAGCTGGCTGACGCTGGCAGCTGTTTCCCAAGTACACTGCTACACATTTTTTTCAAAAAGGGAAGGCGTAATCAGAATAGTGCGACTCAAAGTCAGTCCCACTTCCGGCATGTCAACTTGTCCAGTTAGGAAGCAATAATCATTGCGAATCATTTTCACAACAGGTGGAAAGGAAGGAGATTCCTGTCTTATTTCTAACATTCGCCACTCGTGATTGCAGGGGATGGTAGTTGCAGCCTACATACTTTTATTTTGCGAGCGCACCTTCTCCGATATCCATACAAAACTTGGCAAGTAGGTTGACCACGTCTGCCAGCACAAAGTCAAGAGTGTTGAAGAGATACCAGGGCACAGGAATTTACACCAGACCGATGGTAACAACCCAAAAGCAGGACCGACAATGCTGTCGGAGCTCGACGCATGGACCTCCAGCAGGCCACTTGTGGTCATGTTTCCAGCCAGGCTGTCATAAACACATTCTGTGATGTTGGCATGAGGGCCACAATTGGGGTCTGGCCACTGTGCAACCAGATTGGCAGATTTGCCAGAGAACACCAGAAGTGGCAGATCAGCGACTGGCGCATTGTTGTCACAGATGGGAGCCAGCTCAAACCGAGGGCCGGATTTACTCAGATCCCAAGTAGCGGGCACTAAATCGCCTGTTGGTGGGCAACAGGTGTAAAAATGGTTGCAAAACTAAACAGTTGATACAAGAGAAGAGTCAACAGTCGGAATGTTCCTCACAAACATTAGCACAGTTTATTTTTCCTCCGTTTATGGTGAGTTCACGTGTATATTACTCTTCAGACAAGTCATGAGTTCTCCTGGGATGGCCGAAGGCCGTTTTATTAGGGAATTGCAGGCCAAGAGGACAGCAGACTGGCTTGTCGTCACTGTGAAACGTCCCACCAGCTCATATTCCTTATTTCAAAGAGAGTTTGGGATGCCATGGAACATTTGAGACAGTACTACAAGTGTAAAATGACATTTGAAGTGTTAGTGGGCGAGGCAAACAAACATTACAAAATCCATCGATTCAATTATTTTTGATATAGCAAGAGTCATTCTTGTGACTTGCTCCAAGTCAGCCCTTCGATCATTCAGAAGTTCTGAAATTTTAGAAAATCAAGCCCTGAAAGTCAATAGTCCCCAAAAATATATATATTGTGAACTAAAAGCTCCTGCTAATTTCTGGTCAAAATGCAGGTTTTAATACAAAGTCCCCACAAAACCAAAGAAGAGTGCTGGAGTCTAAACCTCCAGGGAGCTTTTATGCAAGTACACGATGACGAAAGGAGGCAAGAATTTCCGAGGTGTTAAATTGCTGCTGGTATGTTGTAATGTTCTTCATCAAATGCACGGTAGTCAAGAGACCCACATAGACATGGTTACAACAGATGGCTGTGTGATCTTTGGCGAATAAATGCTGCTTACATCACCCGTAGGACATGAAGGAACCTAAGAAGAAGCGGCGGGCCAAAGAAGTCAGGGGCTAAGCTTAAAACAGGAAGCAAGATATTTACACCATTTGTGCACATGCGCAGGTAAGCCTTCTGCCTGGTAGTGACGCATCCTGCACTGTGTACTGATTCGAAAATTAGAACACAGGAGGCAGCCTTACACACATCTAGGAGGACACTGACAAAACAGTGGTGGACGGCAGAGCCATTACGTCGTTAGCCTCGGGGAGCGAGCCTCGAACACTGACCACTGCGAGACCAGTGCGGTGTGGGGTTCATTACGTCAGATCTTAAAGAAGGAGCTGTGATTGTGTGGCAGGCAGCGACAGGGTTTTTGTGTACGTGTGACACGCACACACAGACACACACACACACATAGGTCAGGTGGAGGGTCGCAGAAACGTTTGATGTGGCGACACAAACACCCACAGGCTTACCATGCAGCTGGCCCGGATTGTAATGACCATTGTTACGTAAAAAGATGCCACGTTATTATTATTATTATTAAAAAGTAGATGATAAGGAAAACACGTTAGGTACTGTCGTATTTCTGTTAAGTCTACACAGAAGTGGCAAAAGTAGTCACATACTCGGTATTTAAGTAAAAGTACAGATGCTGAAAAATGAGACTTCAGTAAAAGGAGAGGTCCTGAGTCAAGTGCAGTGCTGAAGCAAAAGTTAGACAGACTTTGAAGTCCTAAAAACTAATTAAAACTAATTGAATTAAAAAAAGAAAAAGCAACCCTTTAACCCTGGTCAGAACACACCGGACCGTATCACAAATTTACGCTAACATAGCAACAAATTCATTCACAAATTCAACTCAACTGTATTTATAGAGCACTTTCAAACAGCCATCGCTGCACACGAAGTGCTGTATATGGAGCAACTAACATATACAACAGTAAAGCAACAAATCAGTAACAAAGACGGTAGAGAGCACCAAACGGTATAACTAAGATCATAATTTGGGTCATGCTGAGAAATTCAAGCAAATATTTGTCTGAAAAACACTTTTAGGCTCAAAATGAACAAGAGTAAGTGTGGCAAAAACGCTGCACATTCAAAATGCAGTATGACGGAGGGTACAATCATAAAAGGCTTCCTGGGATGTGTAACCCAACAAGGTTAATGTGTTATTTCGATTTTTACAGTCCCAGACAAGTGCATGCGTGGATGTATGAGGAGCCATCTGAACTCTTTCACACCGCCACTGCCCAGACTATCCTGTAAAACTGACCTCCGTTTCAGATGGCAACAAAGACCTGATTGCTTACCTCCCTTCCTAAAAAGTCTATTGAATGTTTCATCATTTTTTTCTCAACTCATCATAAACACGCCTGCAATTTGCCTTCCGCTTCCTTCTCCCTGCCAAGTCATATCGTGGTTCCCCACTCTGGTGACACTAATTTATTGTGTCGTCTTCTTCAACCCAATGGTCTCTCCAGATTCGCGGCCTCGACAAGCGAGACTAGCCGTGAAATGCATGCGAGCCGGGCTGGCACTTATCCAACTTAGCGTGATGATATTTGAGTGCAGTTTAAGAGCTCCTCATGTTTGCGAGACACGTGAGCACATCTTTACAGTAGGATTCCCCATATAGCTGCTGATGTGGACGGGCTGGAGAAGGAGCCCGCAAACACGTGCCGGTGACAGGAGCGCGTGATTTCACCATTTGCCCTCTGCGACGAGAGCTCTCAGGAGATGAAAATAAAGGCTCACTCTTTGTTCTAATGAGTGGTGTACCGTGATGTTGCCTGCCGCAGTGTATTGCAGATATATCAGAGTCTAAGCCCACTCACGGCTCTGCTGTAGGTGAGTCATGAACATATCAGAGCTCTCATTTGAATTCAATTCCAATTTGGAAGCTTTGGTCTATTCATATATATATATATATATATATATATATATATATATATATATATATATATATAAAAGTCTACACACCCCTTTTCAAATGCATGGTTTTTGTGGTCTTAGCCAAAATGCCAGGGCCATATATATATATATATATATATATATATATATATATATATATATATATATATATATATATATATATATATATATGCATTTGTAAAGGGTGTGTAGACTTTTTAAAGTCTATGTAGAGAGACCATGAAAAAAAACGTTTGCTAGGCTTACCGCACCACATGTTTAACATTATTAACCACACACTTATTAAAACACTTCTTAAACATATTTTCAGGATATTTTAACACAAAGAAGAACAGCAGGCATGTAAAAGAGACAATACAGTCTAAGTTTTAGGTCTATGCCTTTAAGAGGTGGGGCCTGGTGAGGTGGCATTGCCCGCGGTCAACAGGACTTCTTGTGTGAGTGCGCTCATTGTGTTTGTGTGTTTCACTGATCTCCCGTTATTTGGCTTTGACTAAATTTCCTTGATTGATTCAAATGAGGAATTAATATATTTATTGTTTTCTATACATTTTACTGCAAAGACACGAATGAAATTTTATGAAAATCTGTTTCTAAAACAAGTATTGTATTGAGCAGAATGATGTTGGGAAGAATTGCGACATCGCGGAGGTCTGCATAGCCGTAGCTCAATTTAACTGACATCGTGTTGCCCTTCTTCAGTCAGCACACATTTGAGATTGAAGCAACAGCGCATCTCCTGGAGACAGACAAGTAGTGCTCTCAATTTGACCAAAATTGTTTCCAAGGCACTTCAGCAATCAATTCCACTCTTACAAATCACAAGATGACAGCAAATGGACTCTACGCAGGGTTGTAAGATAATGTGCATGCAGGCGTCGCATTCCAACGCGTTTCTGGAAAGGGACCACTGCACCTGTGCGGTGGAAGAGAACCTACCGCAAAGTTACACGGAAATTGGTTGTGTGTTTTTTGCGTAAATCCACTAAGGCGCTTTACAAACATTTTATATGTCCTACAGACATTCGTGACAGGTGAAGAGCAAGCAAATCCCCCTTTTCAGAATGCAGAAACAAAAGTACCCATTACTAAATACAATCATGGACCACCACAGTCCCCTATGCTTGTGTTGAGGTATGACAGGCAAATAACAAAGGAGTTTTCAATTAGTCCATCAACTGTATGTCATTATGTTGAAGCCAACATTTTAGTACATGTGCTTGAAAACTGAATGATTTTATCTTTGAATAAAATGAAAGTGTGAGACACTAAGCTTTTCATAATCCACCAACGAACTCGATGGAAGAGCTGGATGGAAGAAAAATGTTTCAAATATCTTTTGGGAGCTCGTTTTTCAGAGTCGGAAAGTGGCTGGAGTTCTTTTTTAGGGATACACTGACACCTTGTGGCCAAATGCACAAGACACAAGAAACATTGAATAAAATAAGATAATATAAGATATGCTAACCTTTATTTGTCCCACACTGGGGAAATTTGTCTCTACAGCACCAAAATTGGGGGTGTTAAGTAAAATATGCGAATCCCCAAAACGTGACAAATTCATGGGATGGTACGTGTTCATCTGACTTTGAAAAGTTAAATGCAACTTTAAATGTGCATCGCTATCCAATAGTGTAACCGTATCATGAGACATTACTATTCATATGAAATTATGTAATTAGATAAGTATACATTGAGCCTGCTTATTTTTCACATGAAAAAATATGTATATATTTCTGTCATTGTTTTCTTTAAAGCAATAAAAAGAGGGTTAAAAAGTTCCTCAAAACACAGAAAAGAATCCCAAGATTATCTCCGCCCCCGAGGGTGCCCAACCTTTTTGACCGGAGTTCGACTTTTCAACCACCCGACTTCACGCGATCGACTCGCTACCGTACGTGCACGCATACACACACGCATGCTATGATGAGCAACACAACATGAAGAAAAAGACAAAGTGGATAAAAGAGCTTGTGAGTTTGTAAAAAGGAATCAGTGCCTACCTTAATCGAGACCTGACGTAGCGGCATGGGACGCACTTTGGCAGCGTCTTCAGTGCAACAACGTCACTATCGTAGCTCACGTGTACCGTATTAAAATGCTTCTCTTGGCGCTCCAAATTCCCATTTCTTTGCCAGTGCCATCGGTGAATTGTACATCAAACAAACCTTGAATGAGAATAATAAATATAAAAAAGATATGCGGCAACAGCTATGATCGCAAGCTACAATTGCAGACAGCTGACCGCTAACAACTTCCGGTGATGCAGATCACGAGTCGCCATAGGTTAAAGGTTACCTGCTTTGTTATTTTAGTTTTTTTTAATACTTTTTTTGTGAAAGTGACACTGAGAGGATGCTTAGGGTGCAGTCTGTACTAACACAAAAATATAGAATATAGAGAGCGAGTACTTTCGCCACCTTCAAAGGTGTCACATTACTTTTCTTTTTGACACTTCTATCTCGACACAGAATGTGACCACTTCGTCCACCACTGAAGAAGTAGAATCGGCACTTCTACTTTGACCGGTCTCTTATTTACACAAGTATGTGTACTTGAGTGGGGGTTTTTACCACCGCTGACCGCACTTGTACTCGTCTCCATATCTCTCTAGTTCATACTCTGTACTTGTTCTTAAGTAGAGTATGAGTGCTCCCCCGCCCCACTCATTTAATTGGAGTCTCCTTATACACACACGTATCTGTACTTCTACTCAAGTACAGAGTGTGAGTACTTTTTTTTTACCATCTCTGAAGGAGTCGAATCGTCGGCACTTCTACCTGTACTACTACAGTGTTCTTTTTCTTCACGCAAGTATTTGTACTTCTTCCTATGGGCAGAGTGTGAAGGCGTTTTCAACCCGCGCCCAAGAAGGGGTTAAAAGAGGTACTTCCACTTTGATTGGAGTCTCTTTTTACACAAGTAGCGGTACTGTACTTCAGAACGTGAGTGTTTTGGCGTCCTCGGAAGAGTCGAAGTAGGACTTCTACTTTCGCTCCCGTCTTTGGCATCGACTTCCAATTAAGGACAGTGTTGAGCACGAATGCCACATCTGAAGGAGTCCGATCGGTGCTTCGACTTGAACTAGGTTGTCTGACCACGGGCTCTCTTTTGAAGTAAACGCGGAATCTTTTTGCCACCTGTGACTTCACTTGTTCGGGACGTCCACTTAACGTGTACTTGAGCCACATGGGGGTGTGGGGCAAGAGGGGCCGGGGAGCGCGGCGCACAAAGGAGGCAGGCCGGGGAACGAGGGGGCACGCGTGGTGCGGATGTTTCCTCGGCGGCGCGGACGTCAGAGCGTGCGTGCGTGCGAGCGAGAAAGCGAGCGCCCAGCATGCACCGCGAGGCCGTCGAGAGCTCCCGCAGCTGGTAGTGAGTCTCGCCAGTCACCACCACGCCGAGGAAGGCAGGCAGCAATCCTCCCGTGCTCTACACAGCACAGCGCAGCACATACATGATCCCAACCGGGGAGGGGGGAGACTGACTTGTCTACCTTCCAGGCGACAGAGAAAAAATGCTGCGCGGACGTCCGTTGAGTCACCGCGGCGGCGTTTGAGTCACGATTGTCTGTCGGTTTCCATTTTGGAGGATTCCTCCCTCCATCCTCCGGGCAATGACAACGGTCTCGGCAACCCCGCAGCAGATGAGGGACCGGCTGCTGCAGGCCATCGACAGTCAGAGCAATGTGAGTCAAGCTAAAACGGCTATCGCGGGGCTGGAAGCTGCTAACGTTAGCCTGTTTACATGCCAATCCAGCACACGCTCCCGACTCTCTCACGTTGGCAGTTCGTGGCCATTTGCTCGAAAAGCAGCGCGGCCCGCCGTCGTCGGTTGTCACTGGCAATGGCGAATGTGTCCGAAACGGAAGGGACGAGTTGACAGCTCGGAAGCTAATTTAGCAACAGTGGCTGGCGCTGTCCCCCTTGCCTGCTTAGACCCTCCGAGTCCGTTAGCATGCTAGCCCTAACGCCAAAGCTCGGAAGTAGCATTTTTAGCGTCACGGCGGAATAACACGAATAGACGCGCCCTCGGTTCACCCGAACGTTTCGGAAACATCGTCCAAATACATCGAGCGGGCAAGAGTTTGGCTGCCGACCGCAAGACGTTCGCGTTTCCTCGTTAAACAAGCTTCGGCTGCGGCTAGCGAACTCGTAGCTCGGGGACGCTAGCTAGACAAGAGCGACTGTTCTGACTCCACTTGGTAGCATTAAGCACGCTCGGCTAACGTTAACGCAGGTAAATCTTCGCGCACGCCGGTTGGCTTTGGCTTCCTAAAAAATCAACGTCTCCTTTCGTTTTAACAAACGACGTACTGCCTCTTGCTTTACACGCTAGTTCGCCTTCATGTTTGCCTCAGTCAAGTTTTTCCCCCCTTCTCTCGGTTGACACATTGCTGAGTACTTTTCAACGACCCTCTTTATACTTTGAAGGTAATGTCCATTGGTCATTGCTAACTTGTCCCGTTACACACCCTGATATTACCGTAAAATGAGTTTCCCCGAAATTCAGCCTGTCTGTCTAAAATAAATGGCATTCGATTCTACACGTGTGCTAATTCGCACCCAGTTTTTGAGGAGTAACGAATGCTAATTGTTTTTATTGCAGATATGCAACATGGTGGTTGTACTTGAGGTGATTACCTGTCTTGAGAAGTATCCTATCACCAAAGAAGCACTTGAGGTGAGAGAAATGCACACTTTTTCAACGCACAATTTTGCCCGTTTTCTACAGCACAGTGCCCAATCGTCCTGGCGCGGCTGTACTCGGGATGAACACTTTCCCACAAGCAGGAACACTTTCCCACAACCACTTCGGGGTTCGAGTGCCCCGGATGCCGTTCCAAGTCGGTCCGGTCCCATCAAGAGTCACTTAAAACTATTGGTAGTTGCTCACCGGTCCTGCTAATATCCTGCTAGAAATGTCACAAACAGGCATACTAATGTTCTCTTGCGTCCTTTTGCCGCCTGTCGCCTCTGAACAAAATACGTCTACTTATCCGAGGCCAACGGCCAGGTGTTTAGAAGTAAATGCAGTCACCCCAGCCGGCTATTTGTGGGTGCTTCGGATACTGAAATCCAGTGAGTACTTGAACCCCCAAATGTGGATCATAGCCTCGATTAACCGAATTCATAGCCAGCTATTTTCAAAGCGGAAATCCCAATCTTGTCCGCCTTTTTTTTTTTTTTTGAAACTTTTGAAGGACCAACAGAGAGGAGACTCTCTACCAGGAATAATGTTTTTCTACCCTTTTCTGTTTCTTAGTCATCAGGAGAAGAACAAAGGTTGGCTTAAAACCACCCCTTTTTGACCAACAGGGAAAGGGAATGTTTTGTACATAAACGTGTCCAGCAGAAGAGTGGGTAAATCAGAATGCTACGGTTTTAACGTCCTTTGCAAAAAAGCTTTTAGGGTGCCGTGCTGGAGGAGCTCGCATGTCAACATTGCGCATGACACGCCACAGAAAAACTGCGCATTCCTTTGAACATGTGTTTAGCTACCGGATAATTGGGATGGTATTTTTCATCCTGATTTAATTTTGCCTTTTGATCAATTGGTTTGTTTTTATTTCAATCTATTTAATTGTTTTTCCTCATCTTAAATAGGTTTGGGGTAAAAAAAAAAATCCTAATCTATTATCATCTCTATCCACCGCTATGATCGGCCACGGAGTTTATTGAATCTTTCGAATGACCATTTTCTTTCACTTTTTCTTTGGCGTGTATTAACGGTGAAATATTCCAACCAAACCAATTCGGCCTTTTTTCGCCTGGTCCTTATTTGGAAAAGTGAAAAGACAAGAAAGAAGACGGTTACTGGCTGCTATGACACACTTAGTTCCCGCTACAGTTTGCAGCCACATGGCCCAGCCTGACTCGGACGCCGATCTTGTTTCTTTGTGACGCTTCAAACTGCAAATGCGGGGGAAGGAGACGAGAGTGTTAACGCTCCCCGAGTATCTTGCGAGTTGATAAGTGAGAGACAAGTGAAGGCCCACTCAAAAGAGCAAGCAAGGGCTTTTGATGGCAAAGCCACAATTCAGAAACGTGCCAACAGCGGCGCCGACTTAGTGCGTGGCCCACGCTGACCGTCGATGGTATTTGTCATTCAGTCAATGAACGGCATCGACCTTTCTCATGGTCACGACACACACGCTCCACTAGATACCTTGCCCACCTACTTTATTCTAGACGTGGACGTACTCAGTTGTAGTGCGCGGTGCCTAAACCTGTCCAGCTTACACTCTGTTGCCGTTTCTCTCCCTCGCACCGAATGTGCTGCTGATGGCAAGCAAATCCAAAGCGCTGCACTGCCATCTCCGGGGCTGCGTTTGACAGTACACCTAACAAGCGTATTGACCCTCCCCCTTAAAAAGCGTACTTGATGTCTATAGAGGGCGACGGCAGGGAAATGCTGGATGAGTTAAGACTCGCACGGTAAATATCCCATTAACCGTGATCCCAAAAATGATACAGTATTTGGAATCATGGTAGAACGTCAGCCCTTTAAAGTCACCGCATTACTAATGACTTGTTTTCCTTGTCGCGTAACACGGCTGCGCAAGCACACGTGGCCAAGACTCGACGTAACAACCCAGGCTAAACTAGAGCTTACTTCTTTGTCGCCGATTCATATCGTGGCATCGTAGGTGGGCAGGGAAAGAAAAAAACGGAGAAGAGTCAACCGCTAAGATGCATGAGTCCTCACACTGCTTGTTAGCTTGCCTCGTCTTGACTGATGCAACGTGATTCTTAAGCGCAAAATCAGCCACCCCGAACCGAAGTGAGGAAAGCTGAGCCGTGCGGTGGGAATGTGGTCATTACGAGTTCAGATCTCTCCCTAACGCCCATTTGCATTAGGAAACCCGACTCGGAAAGCTGATCAACGATGTACGGAAGAAGACCAAGGACGAAGACCTCGCCAAGCGGGCCAAGAAGCTCTTGCGAAACTGGCAAAAGCTGATTGAACCCGGGCCCACCGTCGCCTGCGCTCCCGGCTCCACCAATGGCAGCTCTCACCCCTGCAGGACGGAAGCCTCTCCGCCCGACATCTCTCTGCCGGCGAAGGGAGTCCCCGAGTTGAAAGTCCGAAACGACGTTCACAACACGTACTCACCGAAGGCCGAAAAATCGGGCGGCCGCAAGCGCCGGGCGGAGCACAGAGACGGCGGCGTGCACCTGCCGGAGAAAATGTCCAAGTTGCCTCCCTACGACAACTCTGCATCCCCGCCGCCCAGCAACGGGATCGCGGGCAGCCCGGACCCCCTGCCGGACCAGGAGGTGGTCCCGTCTCCCGACCGATCTCGGATAGAGCACCTTGACAATGAGAAAATGGGCCGGATTCCCGTCAACGCCGTCAAGCCTCGGCCCAGCTCGCCCGCTTTGGCCAAACTCCCGAGCACTTCGTCTTTAATCAAGGTCGCCGTCATGCAGCAGCAGGCCAGGGCGGACGACGGCGGAGTGGGCGGCGGCGGGCCCTATCCCGCCAGAAGCCCCCGGGGCCTTTCCACCAGTCCGAGGAGCACAAAGCAGGACACCGCGAGCAAGCGCTCCACGGCACACGCACAAATGCCCGCATCGCTCCCCAGCCCTTCGTCCGGTGATTCGCCCTCGCCTCTGACCCGGCCCCCCTCCCCCTCGGCTCAAAGCGCTCACTCTTCCCAGAGGTCCTCGGCGCACTGGGCGAGCTCACCGGAGGTGCCCCCTCGTTGCCCGCCGCAAGACTTAGCCGCCAAACTGGAATCCCCCTCGCCCGCGCCCCCTCGCCCGCAACACAACTCGGAAGCCCACCGGCCCGCCGCCGCGGCCGTCTGGGAGGACGCGGACGGTTCGCTGACTTCCGCCTCGGAGCATAAGAGGAGGAAATACCGCTCTCGAGACTACTCTGTCAACTTGGACGGCCAGAAAATCGAGGACCCCACTAAGCCGGTCCGGTTAAAAGAACGGAGGCTGACGTTTGACCCTGTCACGCGTCAGATCAAGCCCCTCATCCATAAAGAGCCTTCTCAGTCGGAGGAAGCCCCCGCTCCCGAGCCCAGGCGGAGAACTGAGGTCGCTGCGCCGCAGGCCACGGCCACGGCGGCGGGCCCACCCCCACCCCCAACCCTTTTCACCAGACAAACTGGAAGGAGCTGTCCAGAAACGAAATCATCCAGTCCTACTTGAACCTTCAGAGCAACATGCTCACCTCGTCCGGGGTGCAGGCCCCGAGCGCACACTTTTTCATGGCCCAGTATCTGAAAAGGGAAGAACGGCAAGTGAAGGAGTCGAGGCAAATGCACGTTTTGCGGGCCGATAGCCCGGCGGCGGAGTTGCCGGGCGTCGGCCGGGACGTGGAGGCCGAGGACCTGGACAGGATACATAACCGGCACTGGCCCGGGGTCAATGGCTGTTTGGACACCAACGACACCTGGTATGACTGGACAGAGTGCATATCGTTGGACCCTCACGGGGATGAAAGCAAGCTGAATATCCTGCCGTACGTTTGCCTCGACTGAGGGCTCTTTTTCAGCTCCTCATTTGTTTCTTTTTGTTTTGTTTTGCCCCCCCCCCCCCGTCGCCTGTCTCCCGACGACGTAGATGAGATCATGTAGGATCGTGTTTGGCCAAGTCCAGACCTGCTCAGCTCCCTCCTCTCTCCCGTGCCTCCTCTATCTGTGATTGAGATTTTGGTACCAAAAAAAAAAAAAGATGAGAAATTAAAAAGAATATTTGCGTTTGTGATACCAAGGGCTGCTTTTGTGTTTATTTTTCAAGCTGAAAGCCACAGTAAAGGTGGAGGCCCCCAAAATTGCAGCTACGAGCGCGGAAGACAGACAAGAGGGCAAAATGAGGCCGAGTAGCAGGAAACGCCACTGAGATTTGAGGCTCACAGGGTTGTTACTGCTCCTGTTTTGGGGTTTTTTGTTTTTTTTTCCTTCCCCTTGACCTTTTTTGACTTCTGCCATCTAAGGTTCAATATGAGGGTGGGCTGGTGTTGAGCTGTCCCGTTCAGGCCGTCATATTGGTGTTGATCTACTACTATGTTCGAGAATATGAACCCGTCTCAAGTACTGGCGGTTACCACAAGCTTTATGTGAATTATGAAAGAGTAAATTATAGAGTTCTTGTCATGTACACATCTATTTATTTCGGCTTGTACATTTTACAGGACTTCCTTTGTGATGTTTCGAAACATCCTGGTTTTCTTCCATACCCCCCAGGCCCCTTTTTGTTTTTGTTGTTGGTTTTTTTTTTTTTTATCTGTCACAGTTTTGTCACTCCCACCATGTTTCAAGAACTTTCTTTTGTTTTCTTTTTGTTCTTATTTGCGTCTAAATTGGTCATCACTTTCTTTGGGCGACACATTCCATACTTCTTCACATTACTGCGTTGACTCCGAAATAAAAGTGTGTTTTGGAAATTAGCTTTCAAGTTTGTAAATTCAAACTACTGCCGAATTTCTACTGAACCTACAAATGCAGAAATGACAAAGTTAGAACTGTATGTTGCGGGTTACGGAATCGCTCCGAATTTAGGTACGGTGGTGCCTTGAAATACGTGTGACCCAGTTTATGAGTAGTATGCCCCTTTTTTAAAATTTTTTTTTTTTTTTGTTTTTTTGCTTTCAGTGCAAAGTTGATACAAGCGCTGCATGGTGGCTTGACTCACTTCACAACAAGCTGCAGTTCGGCCGATAGAATTAGTCATTTGTTTTTAGAAAAGTCTTCACCCAGTTTACTCTGATAATTAAAAAAAAATTACATGCGTTGAAGACAACCACATAGCCTAACCTTTGAAATCTGACATGTTAACCCAATGCACGTAGATGCATAGTCTTTATCCCCCATGAAGAACAACTATTTTGACTGCGGAGTTTGACGTGGCAGCCATATGAATGTATGTATGTCGCATCCAGGCTCACACAACAAGGAGTAGCGCGATGACTGCAGAAGCTGTGACCGAAACAGATTAATTCTTGACATTTGTCATTATTGTATGTTTTTATAAAGTACAATTTTACAGGGGGCTATTTTTCCCCCTTAACTAAAATACACATAAAAAAATGGGATGGGGGGTGCTCTATCATGGGCCTGCAACAGATGAAAACTATTTCCATTTTTTGCAACAGGGAAAGAGGATCTCAAGGCACCGCTGTATTTATATGGAGCTCATAACCTTTTTTTAACCCCCCCAAAAAAAGGCTTTAATCATTGCATCCCAAAACAGGTACTGGTGGTTTATTCAGATTTTGAGATTGTAACCTCAACTCCCTGTAGTATTTTGTCAATTGTCAAGCCAAACAAAATGGCGATGGCGAGAGAGCCCAGAGGTAGAGCATTTTTGGTGTTCCCTTTACACTCATCCTTCACCATCATCCCTGCACACGTCGCTTTGGCTGGTGCACTTGCTCACTCTTCCCTACCAATGTGCCTTTGGTAAATTGAAAATCTGCATTTGCTTCCGCGTGCGAAGGCCTGACCTTGCAGCCGGGTTATTTGTCGAGAGCTCTGAATCCTGTGATCAGGGTGAAGCTGGTATATGCATCGTTTCGGGGTTTTTTTTGTTTGTTTTTTGGGGGGCGGGTACACAGAATTTTTGTGAGGCTGCAAACGCAGAAGGCAGAAGAAGTGCACACCACAGCTGGCAATAAAAGTGCTCCACCAGATTGATATGTTCAGAATGTTTTCTGTAGTTTTGACTGGGGCGTCTTTGTTCAGTGTTTAACATCCCTCAATTGTTTGACAAATAAAATGATCTAATTCTTCATCTCGGCCGTTTGATTGTGTGTCCGTAGGATTCTGCGAATTTACGGTCATGTGATTGAAGGAGCGACGTTGAATGTTGGAAGTATTCTGAAATGTGTTATGAACTCGTCCACAAGGGGGTGCGCTTGCTCCGTTTCGACGTATGGAAACCCGTTGGAATATTTGATGGCCAGCATCCAGCTCCATTTGCTTGTATCACGTGCAACTTTATTGTCAAATATGCCGTATATGTAACATACAGCACAGATGAAATATGATCACCACTCGTAAGAGAATTCATGGCACTAAGAGAATGGGTTTTTTTTTTCTCTCCATTACTAGTGCCGCTGTTGGCCTAGTAGTGTGACCTAAAGCTAAACGCCCTATTCGATCCTTTATCCCGCTAAAGGTCTATGTCCCAGTACACACTTGGTCCTCACCAGTAAGATAATTCAGTGCGCTAGCCTTGTGTGGATAAGCAATTTGGACTATGGATAACAGAACTATTGTGTCCTTCACCACTACTAGTGCCACTTTTGACCTAGTAAACCTGTTCACTCCTCTATTGACATTTCTAACAAGTACATGCAACCACAACAGAGCGAGTTGACAACCGTCTGCTACTCGTCCTACAAATGAACCACTTTCTGTTAACCAGTGGAATCGGATGTCACTTCTTTGTGAAGAGTTTTAATGTGAATGAGTAGAATTTTGCATCGGGATGGGTGTGTACCAATAGCAGGTGTCGGTATTTGGCCGATACTGGCCTAATTTTTAGGTATTGCTCGTGTGCTCATTGGTACTTGGTGCACTTGTAGAATAACTTTTTTTCACAACTGTATTGCATTTCTCTACACAAGTAGGATAACTGGCATAATACTTGGACTCGACAACTATTAGTCAAGTCCAGGGGGCTCCTAGTCTGTGAAACATGCCTACTAGTTTCAACCTTGTACTGTAGTAAAATGGAATTGTGTACTAGTAGGCCAAATGTGGCACAAGGAGTGATTTTTTTTTCTTTTTCTAGTTAGTAATTTTCTAGTTAGGATAAGACTATACTAGTATTTGTGCCTCACAAGTAAGGGATCCACAACTTCATTTTTTTTAAGTTGACGTCTACCAACTGCTTTCAGCACCTCCAAAATGTCAGCAGTCTGAATATAAAGTTGCTCGCGTGTCACTCTCTTCTATTAGTCAATGAGCTGACGTCTGCCTCTCGCAGACACCCGGTCATGACTTTCCGGGCAGGTGTTTATTCTGAGTCAGCCCTGTGCACGCACACCTGGATGACGTCACCAGCGGCTGCGCGTGTGCTGAAACATCCTGACATGCCAATACTGTATTAGTGAGGCTCCACTCAAGCCTCTACATCAGTGACCGTGCCCGCAACACCGCTGACAGCTGGATGTGCAATTGTGCAACGTGCTGATCAAAAATAAATAAGTAAAAAGTCCCTAGTCGTCTGGGGTTAGGGTTCGGGAAACAGAGCAAAATAGCACACACGTTGAAAAACAGGTTAATTAATGAGGCACCTTCTGGAATCTAGTGAATGAGCATTTGATTGTGCTGCCTGACACTCTTTGTAACTGTCTAAGATAGATGAACAGAGATACAATCAGTGGCATGCAAAGCTCAGATGAGCAAATGAGTGTGCTGCCCCTTGAAAAAATATTGTTGATGGGAGAGGAGTGGTGCAGACCGATGATTTTGACACCAGTTAGCAATATACACTATGTATCCACACACCCACACATTATGTAGCACAATACAATACAATACATGCTGATTTATATAGCGCTTTCACAACAGTGGCAGCTGTAACAAAGCGCTTAACAAAACAGTTAACATAAAGTAAAATAATAAACACAACACATAACATAAAACACGGACAGTCGTGCAGTCCAAACCACTTTTCCCCTCATACGCTTTGTTGTTTTAAAGCAGTTTGAGATGAAAGAGGAGAGAATCAAAGTGTCCTTTCACCAGTGGATCAGAGACGTTATGCTCAAAATGTGCACACGTCGGCTACAAGCTAAGTTTCAAAGTCAACAAGAAGCTGTAGCATCCATTGACGAAAAAAGAGATTGGTTCACTTCTCCTGTCCCATGCAAATCCATTCCAATTCCAAGCGGTGACTCTCAGTTCCAAATACGCATCGGCGCTCTGCGCCGACGCTCCTCTCTCCTCATCCTCAACTTCAGCAGCCATCCATCCAGCCGCACCAACGCAAACTGTCCAACAGCGCCGACATCTCCACTGAACAAAACGGGGCTGTGAAAAATGCTGACCATTACAGGCGCAAAAAACACAAGCACCCGAGGCTGTCCAGCACCGACAGTCAATGGCGCCGACATTCCTCCCAATCAAAATCTGTGCTGGTACAGGCGTGCTGCCGAGAAGGTGCAACCACCAAGCACAGATTCTTCTCCTTTGACGAATGTCGTGGCCAAAAAACGCTGAAAACAGTCCACATCAGGTCCACACGACGACACATAGTGCTTCACTCAAAGAAACACTCTTCCGCCAACACCCACAAACTGATGTACACTTGCTGTGGATGCCCAGAGAAAGACCAAACAGCCAACATGGCCGAGGAGTCAATGTTTATCATGCTATCTGCAGGCATGGGTTCATGAAATAAAATGCACGCCTGTTGTAATTCCCCACAGGTACGACAAACACAAGTACAAGTAGTTTTCTTGAAACGGGTTTAATGAACCCATCTAATCTCAGACGCACTGTGAAAGCTGTACAAAAATAATACAATTTACATTTTTACATGAATAACAACAACAAAAACCAACAACAACAACAACAACACATGGCTACAAAGGTAGCTAACAATTTCACAAGGTGAAGACAACATTTTTAGGATGAATCTAATACATGAAATCAATGAACTCTATGCACAATTATGGATACAATTTACACTTATACAGCATTAATCTCGCTCAACACTCACAACACAAAAAGGAACAAACCTAATTTTTGTGTCATTGTGCCTTTTAACCATCGTACTGGAAAATCTATGTGGACGCCGCTGCCCCCGGGTACGTTTTTATAAGGCATACATAATTCATACCAATTAACTCAAAGTGGGTAACTACCGCCTCCATCACGTCTTTTTTCAAATTCTGTTTGTGAAGTTAGCAAAACTCCTTCTACTCTTACTCGTCTTTTTCTTTCTTCACGCAAGTATGTGTGCCTAGTGTATACTTGTACAAAAGTAGAGTGGAAGTGCTTTGCCACCTGTGCTCGTGTCGTGTGAAGAAATATTCATGTCGCCACCTGTACTTTGGGAATTTCGGATGTGGCGCCGACATTACGTCAGCTCGGTAGCTCGATGCGCTTTTGTTTTTGTTTTTTTACAACAGTGAGTCAAGAACGTGCGACAAAGTGGGTCTGCTGAAGTCCAACTTTCTGGGAAGCTAAGCAGGGAGGCAGCCCCGGGCAACCGAGTCCGACCCTTCAGGAATTCGGGAAGTTTCCTTCCATATATGGACTTTTTCATATCAATCGGCACCGAAAGAACGAAAGAGGGGGAAGGAGTTTGGGATCGATTGACGAAGAGTGCGTGCTAAGGCAAGATGTATACACCTTCTGCACGTGTCGACTTCATCGGCCTATTGTTCGGTGGCAAGTCCACGGAGCAGCAGGCTTTGACCGTTGTCATTGTGAAGAAACAGTCTTCCTTCGCCATCTTGCACTTCCCTTTATGAGGCTTCATCGGATTGCAGATTTTCTTACTTCATCTTAGTACTTTGCTTGTTTGTTTATTTTTCTCCCACGGACAGTTACTCGATATCAAGAAGTGCGAGCAAGGAGAAAAGAGTGTGTACAAGACGGAGAATGTCCAAAATATGCGATCATTTCACATTTAATCAAAGAAGCGGAAGTCCAAAGTGTCCCATACAAAGCGCAACTGTCTTGAATTACGAACGGTAACAAAATACAGTCAAAAACCAAACGACATTTCTCGATGGCTTACTGATGGCCTCAACTGATATTTAGCTAGTTAACAGCCAACCAACTCTACATTCTCATTTGCTGACTTTAACATGACTCAACAGGCCAGGACCGCATCTAAAGCTACAAACACATTCAACGTCACAGATACTGCAGTGTAGAACATCAGAATGGTGATGCAAAATGAACAAAAACATGACCTCCACCTCAAATATATTTGGGTGTTACTTGCATTACTCTCTCTCTCTCTCTCTCTCTCTCTCTCTTTAGATAGATAGATAGATAGATAGATAGATAGATAGATAGATAGATAGATAGATAGATAGATAGATAGATAGATAGATAGATAGATAGATAGATAGATAGATAGATAGATAGATAGATAGATAGATAGATAGATAGATAGATAGATAGATAGATAGAGCTAAATTTGCTCTTGACCAGTCAGCGCAGCAGCGACTACCGTGCACACATTAGCATTCAATTGAATGCCCGTTTCTCAAATCAGAGTAATACAAAAAAATTAGTATTGCAAAAAAAATAGTTTATTAGTTTTAAAAATCAGCCACAATTTTTTTATGTTTTTGTGCATGTTTCAGTATCATGGAGCCAAACAGCCAAATACTGCTTCCTGTTGCTTTCAAGTTTAGCTTGTAGCAGACGTGTGCACATTGCAGCTAGACGTCTTTGATCCACTGGTGAAAAGGACACTTTGATTCGCTCCTCTTTCATCTATAACTGCTTCAGACAACATAGTGTATGCAGGAACGTGGTTAACCCTATGTTGCATGGCTTCTGCAGGAGTTATTCAATTGTGGTTTGTTTTTAAATTTAGGGTAGATTATGGCCAAATATCATAATAAATTCACAATTTTTGGGAAAAAAATACATAATAGGGGGGTACTTGTGTGCATAATGGTCACTACAATTACCTTGCCAAAAAGCATGGCAGTACTGATAGGTAACACATAGAAACTGTTATTTATTGTGTTCTATATGTTCTATATACTCTTCTGCACAAGTACAATAGGGTATTTGGACCTTTTCATCTCACGGATAGAAATTATTCAACATTTTGTGGACCCTCTTTCACCTTTTCCTCCTGCTGTTGCGCACGCTAGTGACATCTCGCGGTGGATTTAAAAACTAAAACTGGTAACTTGAATAACCAATATGAGTTAAAGTTGTGGTTACTGTAAGTAACCCGTATGCAACATAGGGTTAAGAGTGCACAATTGTGTCTCATGTGTTGTTTTGTATTTTGTCTTTTTTTTGTTAACTTTTCTTTTGATGGCGGCGCGGACACCCGCAGCGGCTCCTCTTGTTTCATGTTGAGAGGGAAGAAATTTCATCTGTGCTGTATGTTACACATACAGTACATTTGACAATAAAGTTTATCCAATCCAATACATAACATGACAAATACATAAGTAGTATCTCATTTTAAAAAAGTGGTTGAATTGGACCAATCAAATAATATGATGCTCGATGATTATCTATTTTTCTTGTAAACATAACAAAAATCATAAAATCAACGGTCCGGTTTTGTAGAACGGTGGTGCCTTCAGTGTCCTCTAGAAATGCCACAAAGTGTAAGCATGGCGGGAACTCTCTTGTCTCTCCAAGTCTTACTCTTTGGACGAAGCCCTGAGAGCTTTCCAATTGGCGGCCGTCAAAGAGAAAAGGAAGCATTTCGTCCAGCCTCCGGACGCGGCCAAGTTATTTTACTTACTTTTGAACTCGCCAACGGGTCATTTTCAACCGTTTGACGCCCAAAATCTCACGATGAGCTTCAACAGAGGTCCTTCTTACGGCTTAACCGCAGAAGTCAGAAACAAGGTACGTGAAGTTGTTGTTTGGCTGTCAAAACGAAATCGATGCAAGTCTCCTGAAAGTTTTTTTTTTGCATCTTTTTGCGCTCTTCTCGAGACCCGCGGCTGCGCAGCCTCCATTTTGATGCGCCACTTTAGCTGAGGTGGGTGGCAAACTAAAGTCGCCACAGCACCCCAAAGTATTGGTAGAGAAGAAATAAGACAAAATAAACCAATTTTAAAAATCAAGTTACTCGCTAAAATCGATGCGCGAGTATGTTGCAATAATGATTCGGTGAGTTTGAAAATGCCGCAACCATAAAAACAGTACTTTTAAAAACAGTACTTTTAAAATCTAAACAAGTCGCGCAGGAGTTTGTACAAAGGAGACTTTGGGCGTTGTCGCTCTCTCTCGCTCTCTCGCGCAAAGAAGTGTCCGTGTGGCAGATTTCAAATCACTCTCGAATATTTTCGAGCCTATGCACACATTTGCACGTCCGCATTGCGCCTCACATTAGCGCATCATGCGATTCGGCCATTAGACCCGACCGATTATAGTTTTCTTGTCATTAAGAGTTCATGGAAAGTTCTACCGTTTAACATTTTTAAATCCAGCTCTTTACTTTTCTTGGTGAGCACGTCATTTTACGACTACTTTATCGTGATTATTAATGTTTGTTTGCTCGGCGAATGAATTTCGATGAGGACCTAGTGTGGAATGTGTCTCCCAAATGACCTCGCTTGTTGGAAACTTCTGGAGAAAAATAGTGCGTTTGTGTGGAGAAAGTGTGCTAAACCCGCCCCCGACCCCCACCCCGAGCATCCGGATCCACTTAAAATACCAAAGTCGATCCGGGAGATAGCGTTTCTTTGCCACCCCGTGAGACGGTCTTCTTGAATAGTACCAATAATATGCACTTGTCATTTGAGATAGAGAGATCGATTGATATACTGTAGAGATTAATGCAGTACATACCCTGGATTGACAGAAACATAGACACAGTCCATCAGATAAACAACAGCAAAGTTAAAAGAAATACACAGCAGCATTGAGAAGGAATTCAAATGCATTTAAGCCTAATATACAGTCAGATAAAAAATAAGTAATGCACGTTTGTAACGTACAGTGATTATTGAACACGTAAATGCACAAAAAAACATCGCAAGCAGCATCTTGTGTCTGTGTTGGATATGCGCCTTTATGAGGCCAGGCCTGGCGGTCTGACATCTGTGTGAGTGTTGGAGTCTGAGCTGTGGCTGACAGCAGCTCCTGCTTTTGAGACCCCCACCCCCGTTCAATAAATTAACCCCCCTGCACCCCAAAAAAAGGGCACTGCGGACTCTGGCTCTCCTTTTGCACATTTGAGGGCATCACTGTCAGTAAATACAGTTGTACCTTGATTTAGCAGTGCCCCAACATATGATTTACCCTGTTCAAAGGCACACCCAACACATGAATGCTACTGTAGAACATTTCTAAAGCCTCTCTCTCTCTCTCTCTCTCTCTCTCTCTCTCTCTCTCTCTCTCTCTCTCTCTCTCTCTCTCTCTGTTTTTATACATTAAAACGACACAAATTAAAAAAAATTGAGGGGGTGGAATAGATTAATGGCAATTTCCATCATTTCAACTCCACTCCTTAAACCGCCGATTAAGTGCTTCGAGTTTGATGCTTCATCCATCCATAAGAGGAAATCCACTGACAGCCGCCGTTGTGCATGCGTGCATTGAGAAAATGCATGTTTTGTCCTCCCCAAATATGCACAAAGTGGAAGACCTTTAAAGTGTGCTTGCAGGGAGGAGGCCAGTCGCTGCTGACTTTGGTATTTCCTGCCATCGGTGAGGTGAGGTAGCAGTCGCGCTGTAAAATGTCAGCACTTCAACTCCTCCTCCTCCCTCTCGGCCTTCTTTTTGTTCGAGCCACTCTTGACAAGTTTCCAAGAGCATCCGATTGCTCTTAGGAGCCGCGTTGGTCGCATTCTTCACATTCCACGCGGCTCTGGAAATGGCATCGAGATCTGGAGGGCCCCTTGACCGTACCGTAGCCAATGTTGGTTTTCTTGTCAGGGCACTTTTGACTTTAGGCATTCCCGAATGGTGGCACCGCCGGCAAAATTTGGGTGTTTGTGGTTATTTTCTGGCCCGCTCTCTCGTTTCCTTTGGGTCTCGGAAAGAGATCGACAGTTTGCTTTATTGTCCTTCACGTCAGAGGTGGGGATGGGCAGAAGAAAAGGATACCGGCTCGACGTTGCCAATGCTTCCCATGAATGCTTCTCTTGTGTCCTTGTGACACGTTTCGATTTGACTTTGGGGAGGGTTTAGCTGTTTTGTAAACAGGATGTGTGTGTGTGTGTGTGTGTGTGTGTGTGTGTGTGTGTGTGTGTGTGTGTGTGTGTGTGTGTGTGTGTGTGTGTGTGTGTGTGTGTGTGTGTGTGTGTGTGTGTGCGCGCGAATGTTCAGTCAACATCGCATTTTTTCCCCTTTTTTTTAAGGCCGCACAATTCATCAAATTGCAGTCGACTTCTCCATGTAGTAGAATGCAGTTTTCAAATTGCAAAGGCTGCCCAACTATGCGTCGCGGATGTATATTTTATGTATTTCCCTTGCGCAAGTTCAGTGCTTCGGTCCAAGTCTTCTCGTAATCTCCTTGTTTGATGAAACTTGACTTGCTGACTTATGCCGCCGCCATACTTGTCTGATAGAATTCTACCAAGACAAACTCTTGAAAGACTGCAAGTGTTTACGAAGCTAATGGAAGGAGATCAATAGTCTTTCACATGAAGTCATGATTCAGTTGACTTTATTTTATCATACAAATAGCCTCTCAAACCCGAACTTCTTCTCCTTTCGGCTTGTCCCTTTTCAGGGGTTGCCACAGCGAGTCATTCATTTCCATCTTTCTCTGTTCTCTGCATCCTCTACTCTGACTCCAACTACCTGCATGTCTGCCCTCACTGCATCCATGAATCTCCTGTCAAATCCAAACGCTTATGGATAATACATCTGCTATTTATTGTGATACGGATTCATTCATTGCTTGTTTGTTAAAAAAAAAAAAACACATGGGAAGTGGACTATAAGAAAAGAATTGCCGATTAGGCATAGAAAAAAAAGTAGTGTGTTTCCAGTAACCCGACCGACCGAGAAGTTCTACCTCGAAAAAAATTTAACAGTCGGCATTTTTTTTCAAACAACCTTCTCCATTTTTGTGTAGAGGCTTTACAATGGTGCAAACTCTCGCGATATTCACGTTGAGCGTGCGCGTCGTTTGCCCTGTCGTCTGCCAACAACATTGACTCATGGCGGCGGCCACGATCTCCGACAACAGATTAAACGCCGTTTTGTGTGTTGCAGTTGCATGCTCGCACCATAATTTTAAGAAAATAGCATCCAATCGAAAAGATTCAGCGAACTATTTGACGAACACCACGGGCCGTCCAGGACGCGGGACGCAGAGGTAACGAGATGGCTGTAACACCCAGCCGCCGGCTACCCAACTCTCGAGCGGGGGTTTCAATGTCTCCTTGTTTTATGTTTTATGGTTATTTTGTTTACATTTTTGAGGGGGGGGGTTTAAAAAAAACCTTGTCCGACCTACCGACCCTATGCTGAAATTTCATGTTACCGGAAACACACTACTTTTTTTTTCTACGCCTTAAATCACAATTGGGTCCCAAATTTCTCAGTTTTCAAAATTGTGTTGTGGCTGGAGCCAAAAAAACACCGTTTACGAAGGGAAATGTAGGCCGTGACCGTGAAACACAATCTGCAGCCATAATTTTGAAGACAGACATAAACTGAACTTTTGTGCATCAAATGCATCTTCATGACCTTGCCCTTGCCTTGAATCAACATGGTGACAAGAACTATTTGAAATCAAGAGGTGAAGTGGGGGTGTCACGAGGTATGGAATTGCAATGGCCTCTTGACCCATCCGTCTTTCTTGGACAGATTGCAATGAAATACGACCTCCAGAAGGAGGAGGAGCTGAGGATCTGGATCGAGGATCTGACCGGCGCCACCATCGGCTCCGACTTCCAGAACGGCCTCAAAAGTGGAGTCATTCTGTGCCAGTAAGCCGGGATGACTAACCCTCCCTTGCCGTGGTCTTTTGCGACGCTTCTAAATACATTTCTGTTCTCGCTCAGGCTTATTAACAAACTCCGACCTGGGTCTGTGAAAACAATCAACCACTCGTCGCTCAACTGGCACCAGGTGAGTGGCCGCATGATGAATTCTCGTATTCATGAGGGTGTGGAGATGTGAATGACTTCACTGAATCTTGTGTGAGGTCTATTGTATGTTAATACACAGCTGTAGCTTCTTTTAAAAATCCTTCTATTTGAAAAAAGAAACGAGCAAATAACGGCGAAAACGTTCGCGGTGCCGAGTTTGAATTTCGGACTGCTTTTGAGGCCTCCCCAAAATGGGCTCCAGTGGCCCATCTTGCAGAAAGAAGCAGATTGCACAGTCCACGCTCACCTTCGCGCTTTCCTTTTGACTCTCAGCTGGAGAACTTGACCAACTTCATCACGGCGATCAAAGCCTACGGCCTGAAGCCCCACGACACCTTTGAAGCCAACGACCTTTTCGAGAATGGCAACAAGACGCAGTTGCAGACCACGCTGCTGGCATTGGCCAGCATGGTGAGTGTCGCCGCTTTGCCCGCGTCTGTGTGCTGCCATTGTGATCCGCGCTCACTGTCGTGTGGACTGAACGTTCGATGGATCATTTTTAATGAGCAAGTGCATATCAACATCAGCCGATGGACCTTCCGTAATAAATCTTGAACCAATCAACACCCAGTTGTTCTTGTTGTTGACTACTTTTCAAGATTTGGGGGGCGGGGAGGGGGCGGACCGACACGCGAACAACGCGACAATGGCGAGTGATCCCCAACACGGCTGACGTCATAACTTGCCGAGTGATGCGCTGCGACCTTGTCGTTCGTCTTTGTGCAGGCCAAGACCAACGGCGCCCAGTCACGGGTCGACATTGGCGTGAAATATGCAGACAAGCAGAAGCGGACGTTCGACGAGGAGAAGCTGAAGGCTGGACAGTGTGTTATCGGCCTCCAGGTACACTTCATTTTGTCTTGAAGACCCCCGACAACTGGTCGCCTATATTAACTCATTTCATGCCAAAATGTAAAAATACGTTTGCAAAAGCCCTCTAATTCAGTGCCAACATGTATCAATATGTTGTTGGTGTTTGGTTTTCAAGTAAATAAAAAAATGAATAAAGGGCTTCGTCCCCAGTCAATGTGCTTTGTCCTTTCAAGTCGCTGGCACAACCTTTTGCCGAATGCGTTCGTCTGTCATGTCGACGCAATGCGTAAACCCGTGTTTGCCGAGCGGAGGCATTTCACGGTTCTACGCCAGTGGCCTAGATCAAGAAATAAAGACGGATGCATTCTTTTCTGGCAAATGATGATTTATTTATTTTTGAATTGAGGATTTTGGTGTTTGCCCTTTTGTAGATGGGGACCAACAAGTGTGCCAGCCAGGCAGGTATGAACGCGTACGGCACCAGGAGGCATTTGTATGACCCCAAATGTCCAATGCTGCCCCCGAGGGACAACACCACCATCAGTCTGCAAATGGGAACCAACAAGGGGGCAAGCCAGGTATGGGCGGGAATCATCATCCCGCCACCATCACTCCGCAATCAGAGAAAGCCATCCATCAGCGCGACACAAAAGTGCAAGAGAACGGCACACGCATTAGGAGCTGTTCAGTATCAATCGCTGTCCGATAACGTGACCCAAAGAAACGCAAAGATGGTGATTTGTTAAAGGTCCGAATGTGTGCAGATTACAACGGATGCGTTTTGCTAGTTGAAGATGGCTGGGGCAAGTTTTGCTCCCACCAAACTAACGGAGGACGCAAATACGCCGACATCATCAAGGGCCAGCTCAATGGCCTTCTGAGGTTGACTTTGCAATCTGATTGGTTAAAAAAAAAAAAAAGCAAAATTGTTGCATCACTGTGATAATTTTTCCACGCCAGGAGGGAGAATACTTGAATGACCGAGAATGTCCACAAATGTGGCAGAATTTCACACTTAAAGGAAAAAAAAGTGCAAAGTGCCTCATGCTAAGCACGCCTAACAGCTTGTCGACGCTTTCCGACACATGATATCGCCGTGAGCTAATTTCACGCGGCCCACCCCACGAGCACACATCAACCGTCAATGAGCAGCAACGCAGTCAAGAAAATGGAGGGGGGAGACTTACCATTGCATTTTTGTTTTAGGCCGGGATGACCGCGCCGGGGACGAGACGCGCCATCTATGACCAGAAACTTGGCACGGACAAGTGTGACAACAGCACCATGTCCCTCCAGATGGGCTACAGCCAGGGAGCCAATCAGAGCGGCCAGAACTTTGGCCTGGGCCGGCAGATCTACGACGCCAAGTACTGTACCAAGGGCGGCGAGGTCGCAGAGGAAACTAATGGCGCTAGCGGAGCCTACATCCCAGACTACCAAGATGAGGGTTATCAGGGTTACCAAGAGGAGGAGCAGGTGTACAGGGAGGATGGGACGGATTACTAGAGGAAGACGCTGTCCGATGAGGCGTGCCCTGAAAAAAAAACAAACAAACACTTGAGGCAGGTGTTTTTAGTTTTATATCCCAAGGATGCTGCACTTTCCGAGTGTCACCCATGTCCTTATAGTCGAGTTTCTCTTACCCCGTGATTGTTACACATATCAATATGAACTGTATTTGTGTGATTTATTATTTTTTTAATCTGGAAAGAAAGATGCTTTAGATGCTGTTTTGTATCCCTGGGAGTTATTGTTGGTGTGCCAAATTTCCTTTTTCCCCAGTGCTTCATATCACAGGGAGATGTTAGGGACAGCGTATTTTTCTTGGAAATCAGTACCTTAGGTTCAAACACCCACACATCCAAATTGAATTGCAGCGAATTTGACCGAGTAGCCGTTTTGGTTTAGTGACAAATGAGAGCTTCTGCTCACAGTTTGCCTTTTCTTGTGTTATACGTATTACAGTACAGTCAACATTTGCATCGACTGCATAACCAGTCCAACTTGTTTGACAGAAGAAGGGGGCGGGGAGTTGACATTAATCAATCCCTGTTTTGAACAGTCCAAGTATGAATACTGGAAATTTTATATCAAGTGAATCATTCCTTTTACATTGTTTATCGTGTAAACCATTTGCTCAATTCTGTTTTATTTATACAATATTTTGTGATTTTTTTTTCCAACAATGACTCGTGAATCACATTTATAGTACCATGTTTGTTTAATATTTAACTCTGGCGTTTATTGCTGCCGATGGAAAAACAAATTGACCCATAAATTTAACCTGCTAATTTATGAAGTACACTTGGGGGTGCGGGGAACTACAACAGCTCCTAATTGGCTTTTAATATTTTAGTTAATCTGAGAAAATATGAGCATCGTAATCTCTGTTGCGGTATTATGCTGCTTTGTAGTTTTGTCTACGTGTACAGAATAAAGTAGCAAGTGTATTTGTTTTTGGTGATGCATTGTAATAAATATGTATTCATTATCTGGTGTACTTGTGTTGCAATGTCCCTGCAGATTCTATGTAGTACAGTACTCTTCTATGATGCTAGTCCTTTGTCCCATCTCATGAAACCGATACAGAATGAGGGGAAGTTTGAAAAAAATGCCTCGGTTGGGTTTTTTCATCTGAAAATGCCATCCATCCATCCATTTTCTACCGCTTATCCGGGGTCGGGTCGCGGGGGCAGCAGCTTTAGGAGGGAAGCCCAGACTTCCCTCTCCCCAGCCACTTCTTCGAGCTCTTCCTGGCGGATCCCGAGGCGTTCCCAGGCCAGCTGGGTAACATAGTCTCTCCAGCGTGTCCTGGGTCGTCCTCGGGGTCTCTTCCCGGTGGGACATGCCCGGAACACCTCACTAGGGAGGCGCTCAGGGGGCATCCGAATCAGATGCCCCAGCCACCTCATCTGGCTCCTCTCGATGTGGAGGAGAAGCGGCTCTACATTGAGCCCCTCCCGGATGACCGAGCTTCTCACCCTATCTCTAAGGGAGAGCCCGGACACCCTGCGGAGGAAACTCATTTCGGCCGCTTGTATCCGGGATCTCGTTCTTTCGGTCACGACCCATAGCTCGTGACCATAGATGAGGGTTGGGACGTAGATCGACCGGTAAATTGAGAGCTTCGCCCTTTGGCTCAGCTCCTTCTTTACCACGACAGACCGATAAAGCGTCCGCAACTCTACGGTCTGTCGGACTTGCCTCGACACACAACCTGGGTTCTGGTACCAGTTCTCTCGAGAGGGTTTGGACTCTCTTCCACTCTGGAGTTGCTCATGGTGAGAGGCGCAGAGCAGGTGTGGGCATACTCATTGCCCCCCGGCTCAGTGCCTGTACATTGGGGTTCACACCGGTAGACGAGAGGGTTGCTTCTCTCCGCCTTCGGGTGGGGGGATGGGTCCTGACCGTTGTTTGTGCATAAAGTGCTAAAAATGCCTTACTATAAATATACATAGTAGTTTTTTGCGTCAAAAAACGCCTTCCTCTCCATGGTCGTTTATTTCAGCTAAAAACGCCTTACTATACATGGTTGTTTTTTTTGTGTTAAAACGCCTTACTGTACATGGTTGGGGGGTTTTCGGCTAAAAACGCCTTACTTTACATGGTCGTTTTTCTCGTCGAAAAACGCCTTACTGTGCATGTTCGTTTTTTTCGGCTAAAAATGCCTTACTATACATGGTTGTTTTTTTCGTCTAAAAACGCCTTACATTGTCGTTATTTCCGGCTCAAAACGCCTTGTTATACATGGTCGTTTTTTTTCTGCTAAAAACACCTTAGTATATATGGTCGTTTTGTTCGGCTAAAAACACCTTACAATACATGGTCGTTTTTTTTTGTGTTAAAACGCCTTTCTGTACATGGTTTGTTTTTTCGGTTAAAAACGCCTAACTATACATGGTCCTTTTTTCTGCTAAAAACGCCTTAGTATACATGGTCGTTTTTTTTGGCTAAAAACGCCTTAATATACATGGTTGTTTTTTTCGTCAACAAATGCCTTACTATAATTCACGTTGAGCATGCGCGTCATTTGCCGTCGTGTGTCAACAACATTGAATCATGGCGGCAGCCGCGATCTCGAAAATAGTTTAGACCGCGTTTTGTGTGTTGCAGTCTAGCATTACTACACCTTGTGACGAATATTTTATTCATAAAGTTACCATGCTACAACCAGTAAATTATAGAATAACCAATACTTTTTCATAATATTTTTCACAGCGATTAGCCTACAAATCTAATGACCAATTTGCCATGTAATCGTGCCTCGCGTTGTCCGTCTCTCGCTCTCGTGTTTTGTGCATACGTCACAGGTGAGTTTAGTGATACGCCCTTCGGACGATTCATACGAAAAATCAGACTGGCATTGCCATTTCTTAAATGACGTAATTAGTAAATTTGTGAGTTTTTTTCGCCGCCATCTCAAACTTTCATCCGCGCGATTCCTCAATTTGCGGACTAAAATAGCAACCCGCATACGCACCTATCTGTTGCGTCCCCCCCAACACTCAAAACGAAAGTAAACTCGAAGAAACACACAGAGGCACAGTGAAATCGCGTTGATCACACAGTCAAGTCGTGTGCGGTGACTTTAATGGTTAAACTATGTTTCGGTACCGTAAAATGACGCCACGGAAACGACACGCTACCGGTAACTATTGTTACGTGAAATCCTCAGGCTTGCCGTAGTTTTTGTTTGTTTGTTTGTTTTCCTTCGCGCGGCGGGGTTTCAATGTCTCCTTGTTTGATGTTTTATGGTTATTTTGTTTACATTTATGATGGGGGCGTGGCAAAAATATTAAAAAAAATAAAAACATTTGTCCGACCTACCGACCCTATGCCGAAATTTCATGTTACCGGAAACACACTACTATTTTTTCTACGCCTTACTATACATGGTTGTTTTTTTCGTCTAAAAATGCCTTACTATAAATACATGGTCGTTTTTCTCGTCTAAAAACACCTTACTATACATGGTTGTTTTTTTCGTCAAAAAACGCCTTACTATACATGGTCTTTTTTTTCGGCTAAAAATGGCTGACTATACATGGTCGTTTTTTTTCGGCTAAAAACGCTTTACTGTACATGGTTGTTTTTTTCGTCAAAAAAAGCCTTACTATAAATATACATGGTCGTTTTTTTGCGTTGAAAAACGGCTTACAATTCATGGTTGTTTTTTTCATCTAAAAATGCCTTACTATAAATACATGGTCGTTTTTCTCGTCTAAAAACACCTTACTATACATGGTCGTTTTTTTCGGCTAAAACGCCTTATTATACATGGTCGTTTTTTTCGGCTAAAAACGCCTTCCTCTCCATGGTCGTTTATTTCGGCTAAAAACGCCTTATTATACATGGTTGTTTTTTTAGTCAAAAATGCCTTACTATACATGGTCGTTTTTAGTCAAAAAATGCCTTACTATAAATATACATGGTCGTTTTTTGCGTTGAAAACGCCTTACTATACATGGTTGTTTTTTCATCTAAAAATGCCTTACTATAAATACATGGTCGTTTTTTTCGTCTAAAACGCCTTATTATACATGGTCGTTTTTTTCGGCTAAAAACGCCTTCCTCTCCATGGTCGTTTATTTCGGCTAAAAACGCCTTATTATACATGGTTGTTTTTTTCGTCAAAAAATGCCTTACTACACATGGTCGTTTTTTTCGTCAAAAAATGCCTTACTATAAATATACATGGTCGTTTTTTGCGTTGAAAAACGGCTTACAATTCATGGTTGTTTTTTTCATCTAAAAATGCCTTACTATAAATACATGGTCGTTTTTCTCGTCTAAAAACACCTTACTATACATGGTCGTTTTTTTCGGCTAAAAACGCCTTCCTCTCCATGGTCGTTTATTTCGGCTAAAAACGCCTTATTATACATGGTTGTTTTTTTCGTCAAAAAATGCCTTACTACACATGGTCGTTTTTATCGTCAAAAAATGCCTTACTATAAATATACATGGTCGTTTTTGCGTTGAAAACGCCTTACTATACATGGTTGTTTTTTCATCTAAAAATGCCTTACTATAAATACATGGTCGTTTTTCTCGTCTAAAAACACCTTACTATACATGGTCGTTTTTTTCGGCTAAAAACGCCTTCCTCTCCATGGTCGTTTATTTCGGCTAAAAACGCCTTATTATACATGGTTGTTTTTTTCGTCAAAAAATGCCTTACTACACATGGTCGTTTTTTTCGTCAAAAAATGCTTACTATACATGGTCGTTTATTTCGTCTCAAAACGCCTTACTATACATGGTCTTTTTTTGGGGGGGCTAAAAACGCCTTACTATTATACATGGTCGGTTTTATCGTCAAAAAACGCCTTACTATACATGGTCGTTTTTTCACCAAAAAACGCCTTACTATACATGGTCGTTTTTTCACCAAAAAACGCCTTACTATACATGGTCGTTTTTCTCGTCTAAAAACACCTTACTATACATGGTCGTTTTTTTCGGCTAAAACGCCTTATTATACATGGTCGTTTTTTCGCTAAAAACGCCTTCCTCTCCATGGTCGTTTATTTCGGCTAAAAACGCCTTATTATACATGGTTGTTTTTATCGTCAAAAAATGCCTTACTACACATGGTCGTTTTTATCGTCAAAAAATGCTTACTATACATGGTCGTTTATTTCGTCTCAAAACGCCTTACTATACATGGTCTTTTTTTTAGGCTAAAACGCCTTACTATTATACATGGTCGGTTTTATCGTCAAAAACGCCTTACTATACATGGTCGTTTTTCACCAAAAACGCCTTACTATACATGGTCGTTTTTCACCAAAAACGCCTTACTATACATGGTCGTTTTTTCGCTAAAACGCCTTACTATACATGGTCGTTTTTCATCAAAAACGCCTTACTATACATGGTCGTTTTTACGTCTCAAAACGCCTTACTATACATGGTCATTTTTTCATTAAAAAACGCCTTACTATACATGGTCGTTTTTCACCAAAAACGCCTTACTATACATGGTCGTTTTTCACCAAAAAGCGCTTTACTATACATGGTCGTTTTTCACCAAAAACGCCTTACTATACATGGTCGTTTTTCACCAAAAACGCCTTACTATACATGGTCGTTTTTGGCTAAAACGCCTTACTATACATGGTCGTTTTTAGGTAAAACGCCTTACTATACATGGTCGTTTTTGGCTAAAACGCCTTACTATACATGGTCGTTTTTCACCAAAAACGCCTAACTATACATGGTCGTTTTTCACCAAAAACGCCTTACTATACATGGTCGTTTTTGGCTAAAATGCCTTACTATACATGGTCGTTTTTCGGCTAAAAACGCCTTACTATACATGGTCGTTTTTATTCTAAAACGCCTTACTATACATGGTCGTTTTTAGTCTCAAAACGCCTTACTATACATGGTCGTTTTTGTCAAAAATGCCTTACTATACATGGTCGTTTTTATCGTCAAAAAATGCCTTACTATACATGGTCGTTTTTTAGTCAAAAAATGCCTTACTATACATGGTCGTTTATTTAGTATCAAAAGCGCCTTACTATACATGGTCTTTTTTGGTCAAAAACGCCTTACTATACATGGTCGTTTTTAGCTAAAACGCCTTACTATACATGGTCGTTTTTTCATCAAAAATGCCTTACTATACATGGTCGTTTTTTCGTCTCAAAACGCCTTACTATACATGGTCATTTTTTCATTAAAAAACGCCTTACTATACATGGTCTTTTTTTTGGCTAAAAACACCTTACTATACATGGTCATTTTTTCATTAAAAAACGCCTTACTATACATGGTCTTTTTTTCGGCTAAAACACCTTACTATACATGGTCATTTTTCATTAAAAACGCCTTACTATACATGGTCGTTTTTTCACCAAAAAACGCCTTACTATACATGGTCGTTTTTTTCACCAAAAAACGCCTTACTATACATGGTCGTTTTTTCACCAAAAAACGCCTTACTATACATGGTCGTTTTTTTAGTCAAAAAACGCCTTACTATACATGGTCTTTTTTTTCGGCTAAAAATGGCTGACTATACATGGTCGTTTTTTTTCGGCTAAAAACGCTTTACTGTACATGGTTGTTTTTTTCGTCAAAAAATGCCTTACTATAAATATACATGGTCGTTTTTTGCGTTGAAAAACGGCTTACAATTCATGGTTGTTTTTTTCATCTAAAAATGCCTTACTATAAATACATGGTCGTTTTTCTCGTCTAAAAACACCTTACTATACATGGTCGTTTTTTTCGGCTAAAACGCCTTATTATACATGGTCGTTTTTAGTCTAAAACGCCTTACTATACATGGTCGTTTATTTCGGCTAAAAACGCCTTACTATACATGGTTGTTTTTTTCGTCAAAAAATGCCTTACTATACATGGTCGTTTTTTTCGTCAAAAAATGCTTACTATACATGGTCGTTTATTTCGTCTCAAAACGCCTTACTATACATGGTCGTTTTTCACCAAAAAACGCCTTACTATACATGGTCGTTTTTTCATCAAAAAACGCCTTACTATACATGGTCGTTTTTTCGTCTCAAAACGCCTTACTATACATGGTCATTTTTTCATTAAAAAACGCCTTACTATACATGGTCGTTTTTTCACCAAAAAACGCCTTACTATACATGGTCGTTTTTTCACCAAAAAACGCCTTACTATACATGGTCGTTTTTTCACCAAAAAACGCCTTACTATACATGGTCGTTTTTTTTGGCTAAAAACGCCTTACTATACATGGTCGTTTTTTTCGGCGTAAAAACGCCTTACTATACATGGTCGTTTTTTTCGGCTAAAACGCCTTACTATACATGGTCGTTTTTTCACCAAAAACGCCTAACTATACATGGTCGTTTTTTCACCAAAACGCCTTACTATACATGGTCGTTTTTTTTGGCTAAAAATGCCTTACTATACATGGTCGTTTTTTTCGTCTCAAAACGCCTTACTATACATGGTCGTTTTTTTTGTCAAAAAATGCCTTACTATACATGGTCGTTTTTTTCGTCAAAAAATGCCTTACTATACATGGTCGTTTTTTTCGTCAAAAAATGCCTTACTATACATGGTCGTTTATTTCGTCTCAAAACGCCTTACTATACATGGTCTTTTTTTTGGTCAAAAAACGCCTTACTATACATGGTCGTTTTTTTCGGCTAAAAACGCCTTACTATACATGGTCGTTTTTTTTCAAAAATGCCTTACTATACATGGTCGTTTTTTCGTCTCAAAACACCTTACTAGACATGGTCATTTTTTCATAAAAAACGCCTTACTATACATGGTCTTTTTTTTGGCTAAAAACACCTTACTATACATGGTCATTTTTTCATTAAAAAACGCCTTACTATACATGGTCTTTTTTTGGGCTAAAAACACCTTACTATACATGGTCATTTTTTCATTAAAAAACGCCTTACTATACATGGTCGTTTTTTCACCAAAAAACGCCTTACTATACATGGTCGTTTTTTCACCAAAAACGCCTTACTATACATGGTCGTTTTTCACCAAAAACGCCTTACTATACATGGTCGTTTTTCACCAAAAACGCCTTACTATACATGGTCGTTTTTTTCGGCTAAAAACGCCTTACTATACATGGTCGTTTTTTTGCTAAAAACGCCTTACTATACATGGTCGTTTTTTTCAGCTAAAAACGCCTTACTATACATGGTCGTTTTTTCACCAAAAAACGCCTAACTATACATGGTCGTTTTTTCACCAAAAAACGCCTTACTATACATGGTCGTTTTTTTTGGCTAAAAATGCCTTACTATACATGGTCGTTTTTTTCTAAAAACGCCTTACTATACATGGTCGTTTTTAGGCTAAAACGCCTTACTATACATGGTCCTTTATTTCGTCTCAAAACGCCTTACTATACATGGTCGTTTTTTTTGTCAAAAAAGCCTTACTATACATGGTCGTTTTTTTCGTCAAAAAATGCCTTACTATACATGGTGGGTTTTTTCGTCAAAAAATGCCTTACTATACATGGTCCTTTATTTCGTCTCAAAACGCCTTACTATACATGGTCTTTTTTGGTCAAAAAACGCCTTACTATACATGGTCGTTTTTTTTCGTCAAAAAACGCCTTACTATACATGGTCGTTTTTTCGTCAAAAAATGCCTTACTATACATGGTCGTTTTTTCGTCTCAAAACACCTTACTAGACATGGTCATTTTTTCATTAAAAAACGGCTTACTATACATGGTCTTTTTTTTGGCTAAAAACACCTTACTATACATGGTCATTTTTTCATTAAAAAACGCCTTACTATACATGGTCTTTTTTTTGGCTAAAAACGCCTTACTATTCATGGTCGTTTTTTTCGTCAAAAAATGGCTTACTATACATGGTCGTTTTTTTCGGCTGAAAACGCCTTACTATACATGGTCGTTTTTTCATCAAAAAACGCCTTACTATACAAGGTCGTTTTTTTCGTCAAAAAACGCCTTACTATACATGGTCGTTTTTTTCGTCTCAAAACGCCTTACTATACATGGTCGTTTTTTTTGTCAAAAAACGCCTTACTATACATGGTCGTTTTTGTCAAAAAACGCCTTACTATACATGGTCATTTTTTTCGGCTAAAAACGCCTTACTATACATGGTCGTTTTTTTTGGTCAAAAAATGCCTTACTATACATGGTCGTTTTTTCGTCTAAAAACGCCTTACTATACATGGTCATTTTTTCATTAAAAAAACGCCTTACTATACATGGTCTTTTTTTTGGCTAAAAACACCTTACTATACATGGTCATTTTTTCATTAAAAAACGCCTTACTATACATGGTCTTTTTTTGGGCTAAAAACGCCTTACTATACATGGTCGTTTTTTTCGGCTAAAAACGCCTTACTATACATGGTCGTTTTTTCGTCTCAAAACGCCTTACTATACATGGTCGTTTTTTCATCTCAAAACGCCTTACTATACATGGTCGTTTTTTCATCTCAAAACGCCTTACTATACATGGTCATTTTTTCATTAAAAAAAGCCTTACTATACATGGTCTTTTTTTTGGCTAAAAACGCCTTACTATACATGGTCGTTTTTTTCGGCTAAAAACGCCTTACTATACATGGTCGTTTTTTTCGGCTAAAAACGCCTTACTATACATGGTCGTTTTTTCGTAAAAAATGCCTTACTATACATGGTCGTTTTTTCGTCTCAAAACGCCTTACTATACATGGTCATTTTTTCATTAAAAAAGCCTTACTATACATGGTCTTTTTTTTGGCTAAAAACGCCTTACTATACATGGTTGTTTTTTCATCAAAAAACGCCTTACTATACATGGTCGTTTTTTCGTCTCAAAACGCCTTACTATTCATGGTCGTTTTTTTCGTCAAAAAATGGCTTACTATACATGGTCGTTTTTTTCGGCTAAAAACGCCTTACTATACATGGTCGTTTTTTTCGGCTAAAACGCCTTACTATAACATGGTCGTTTTTTCACCAAAAAACGCCTTACTATACATGGTCGTTTTTTTCGTCTCAAAACGCCTTACTATACATGGTCATTTTTCATTAAAAACGCCTTACTATACATGGTCGTTTTTTTGTCAAAAACGCCTTACTATACATGGTCATTTTTTCGCTAAAAACGCCTTACTATACATGGTCGTTTTTGTCAAAAACGCCTTACTATACATGGTCATTTTTTCGCTAAAAACGCCTTACTATACATGGTCGTTTTTTTGGTCAAAAATGCCTTACTATACATGGTCGTTTTTAGTCTAAAACGCCTTACTATACATGGTCATTTTTTCATTAAAAAAACGCCTTACTATACATGGTCTTTTTTTTGGCTAAAAACACCTTACTATACATGGTCATTTTTTCATTAAAAAACGCCTTACTATACATGGTCTTTTTTGGCTAAAAACGCCTTACTATACATGGTCGTTTTTCGCTTGGGTCAAAAAACGCCTTACTATACATGGTCGTTTTTTTCGTCTCAAAACGCCTTACTATACATGGTCGTTTTTTTCGTCTCAAAACGCCTTACTATACATGGTCGTTTTTTCGTCTAAAAACGCCTTACTATACATGGTAATTTTTTCATTAAAAACGCCTTACTATACATGGTCTTTTTTTGGCTAAAAACGCCTTACTATACATGGTCGTTTTTTTCTAAAACGCCTTACTATACATGGTCGTTTTTATCTAAAACGCCTTACTATACATGGTCGTTTTTAGTCAAAAATGCCTTACTATACATGGTCGTTTTTCATCTCAAAACGCCTTACTATACATGGTCATTTTTCATTAAAAAAGCCTTACTATACATGGTCTTTTTTTTGGCTAAAACGCCTTACTATACATGGTCGTTTTTTCATCAAAAAACGCCTTACTATACATGGTCATTTTTTCGTCTCAAAACGCCTTACTAAACATGGTCATTTTTTCATTTAAAAAAAGCCTTACTATACATGGTCTTTTTTGGGCTAAAAACGCCTTACTATACATGGTCGTTTTTTTCGGCTAAAAACGCCTTACTATACATGGTCGTTTTTTCACCAAAAACGCCTTACTATACATGGTCGTTTTTTAGTCTCAAAACGCCTTACTATACATGGTCATTTTTTCATTAAAAAAGCCTTACTATACATGGTCTTTTTTTTGGCTAAAAACGCCTTACTATACATGGTCGTTTTTTTCGTCAAAAAATGGCTTACTATACATGGTCGTTTTTTTCGGCTAAAAACGCCTTACTATACATGGTCGTTTTTTCATCAAAAAACGCCTTACTATACATGGTCGTTTTTTTCGTCAAAAAACGCCTTACTATACATGGTCGTTTTTTTCGTCTCAAAACGCCTTACTATACATGGTCGTTTTTGTCAAAAAACGCCTTACTATACATGGTCGTTTTTTTTTGTCAAAAAACGCCTTACTATACATGGTCATTTTTTTCGGCTAAAAACGCCTTACTATACATGGTCGGTTTTTTTGGTCAAAAATGCCTTACTATACATGGTCGTTTTTACGTCTAAAACGCCTTACTATACATGGTCATTTTTTCATTAAAAAAACGCCTTACTATACATGGTCTTTTTTTTGGCTAAAAACACCTTACTATACATGGTCATTTTTTCATTAAAAAACGCCTTACTATACATGGTCTTTTTTTGGGCTAAAAACGCCTTACTATACATGGTCGTTTTTTCGTCTCAAAACGCCTTACTATACATGGTCGTTTTTTCATCTCAAAACGCCTTACTATACATGGTCGTTTTTTCGTCTCAAAACGCCTTACTATACATGGTCGTTTTTTCATCTCAAAACGCCTTACTATACATGGTCATTTTTTCATTAAAAAAGCCTTACTATACATGGTCTTTTTTTTGGCTAAAAACGCCTTACTATACATGGTCGTTTTTTCGCTAAAAACGCCTTACTATACATGGTCGTTTTTTTTAAAAACGCCTTACTATACATGGTCGTTTTTTTCGTCAAAAAATGCCTTACTATACATGGTCGTTTTTTCGTCTCAAAACGCCTTACTATACATGGTCGTTTTTTCGTCTCAAAACGCCTTACTATACATGGTCATTTTTTCATTAAAAAAGCCTTACTATACATGGTCTTTTTTTGGCTAAAAACGCCTTACTATACATGGTCGTTTTTTGTCTCAAAACGCCTTACTATACATGGTCATTTTTCATTAAAAAGCCTTACTATACATGGTCTTTTTTTGGCTAAAACGCCTTACTATACATGGTCGTTTTTATTCTAAAACGCCTTACTATACATGGTCGTTTTTTTCGTCTAAAACGCCTTACTATACATGGTCGTTTTTTCATCAAAAACGCCTTACTATACATGGTCGTTTTTTTCGGCTAAAAACGCCTTACTATACATGGTCGTTTTTTTCGGCTAAAAACGCCTTACTATACATGGTCGTTTTTTGTCAAAAAACGCCTTACTATACATGGTCATTTTTTAATCAAAAAACGCCTTACTATACATGGTCGTTTTTTCGTCTCAAAACGCCTTACTATACATGGTCATTTTTTCATTAAAAAAAGCCTTACTATACATGGTCTTTTTTTGGCTAAAACGCCTTACTATACATGGTCGTTTTTTTTGTCAAAAAACGCCTTACATGGTCGTTTTTTTCGTCAAAAATAGCCTTACTATACATGGTCGTTTTTTTCGTCAAAAAATGCCTTACTATACATGGTCGTTTTTTTCGTCTCAAAACGCCTTACTATACATGGTCTTTTTTGGTCAAAAACGCCTTACTATACATGGTCGTTTTTTTTGGCTAAAAACGCCTTACTATACATGGTCATTTTTTTTCGTCAAAAAATGCCTTACTATACATGGTCGTTTTTTCGTCTCAAAACGCCTTACTAGACATGGTCATTTTTTCATTAAAAAACGCCTTACTATACATGGTCTTTTTTTGGCTAAAAACACCTTACTATACATGGTCATTTTTCATTAAAAACGCCTTACTATACATGGTCTTTTTGGGCTAAAACGCCTTACTATACATGGTCGTTTTTATTCTAAAAACGCCTTACTATACATGGTCGTTTTTTCACCAAAAAACGCCTTACTATACATGGTCGTTTTTTCGTCTCAAAACGCCTTACTATACATGGTCATTTTTTCATTTAAAAAAAGCCTTACTATACATGGTCTTTTTGGCTAAAACGCCTTACTATACATGGTCGTTTTTGTCAAAAACGCCTATACATGGTCGTTTTTTTCGTCAAAAAAAGCCTTACTATACATGGTCGTTTTTTTCGTCAAAAATGCCTTACTATACATGGTCGTTTTTTCATCTCAAAACGCCTTACTATACATGGTCGTTTTTAGTCAAAAATGCCTTACTATACATGGTCGTTTTTTCGCTAAAACGCCTTACTATACATGGTCGTTTTTTCGCTAAAACGCCTTACTATACATGGTCGTTTTTTCATCAAAAACGCCTTACTATACATGGTCGTTTTTTTCGTCAAAAAACGCCTTACTATACATGGTCGTTTTTTCGTCTAAAAACGCCTTACTATACATGGTCGTTTTTTTGTCAAAAAACGCCTTACTATACATGGTCGTTTTTTTCGTCAAAAACGCCTTACTATACATGGTCATTTTTTTCGGCTAAAAACGCCTTACTATACATGGTCGTTTTTTCGTCAAAAACGCCTTACTATACATGGTCGTTTTTAGTCTAAAACGCCTTACTATACATGGTCATTTTTTCATTAAAAAAGCCTTACTATACATGGTCTTTTTTTTTGGCTAAAAACGCCTTACTATACATGGTCATTTTTCATTAAAAACGCCTTTCTATACATGGTCGTTTTTTGGGCTAAAACGCCTTACTATACATGGTCGTTTTTTCTCTCAAAACGCCTTACTATACATGGTCGTTTTTCATCTCAAAACGCCTTACTATACATGGTCGTTTTTCATAAAAAAGCCTTACTATACATGGTCGTTTTTGGCTAAAAACGCCTTACTATACATGGTCGTTTTTTCGCTAAAACGCCTTACTATACATGGTCGTTTTTTTCGGCTAAAAACGCCTTACTATACATGGTCGTTTTTTCATCAAAAAACGCCTTACTATACATGGTCGTTTTTTTCGTCAAAAAATGCCTTACTATACATGGTCGTTTTTTCGTCTCAAAACGCCTTACTATACATGGTCGTTTTTTTTCGTCAAAAAATGCCTTACTATACATGGTCGTTTTTCATTAAAAAACGCCTTACTATACATGGTCGTTTTTCACCAAAACGCCTTACTATACATGGTCGTTTTTCACCAAAAACGCTTTACTATACATGGTCGTTTTTTCACCAAAACGCCTTACTATACATGGTCGTTTTTCACCAAAAACGCCTTACTATACATGGTCGTTTTTGGCTAAAACGCCTTACTATACATGGTCGTTTTTTCGCTAAAAACGCCTTACTATACATGGTCGTTTTTTCGCTAAAAACGCCTTACTATACATGGTCGTTTTTCACCAAAAACGCCTAACTATACATGGTCGTTTTTCACCAAAAAACGCCTTACTATACATGGTCGTTTTTTTTGGCTAAAAATGCCTTACTATTAGAGCTGTCAGTTTAGCGCGTTTATATCGGGATTAATTTAAATGAATTTTATCGGGATCAAATTTTTCTCGCGAGATTAACGCGAGACGTCACAACCGATGTTACGTTGCTCTATAAATAAACCAGAAACAAAACATCAAGCGCGCTGCGCGGTCCACGCGTTTGTTTTGCCAGCCACGGCAGCGCGAGACACTGAAAACGGATACTTAAATAGCTCATGAATGGAAAGTTTACTTTTAAAAAGTTGCCAGACTGTTCCACTGACAAGACCAAAGTTACCTGTATGTTTTGCAGTCGTAAACCGAGCTATCATCATAGCACGTCGAGTCTGAAATACCACTTAATGGCCAAGCGCACAGCTGACGTTCTACTCCGCCCCTTGTCTCAGACAGACAGCTATGGATAATTTCAAAACGAAGAAAATGGATGACACGACGAAGAACAAATTTGCTGAACGACTCTGTTGGATTGACCTGGCGCTTTAAGAGGGCGGGGCTGCCACTGACAGGTGACGTTCGCGCGATGTATAAATAGCGTTTTGTTTCGTGAGTGAATACACTCGCTTCGTCGTCGGCATGGCTCAATGTTAAGCTACGCGAGTGCTTCTTATCAAGTCAGATGTGTAAAGTAAGCTTTTAGATTCGGTCATGATCGGTTGCTTTGGTTGCCGCGATCGCTATGCAATCACAGTCAGTTACCGTTCGCAATCGGCAATTTAAACAACGTGGGCTAAAATGTTGCTAGAACAGGGCTGTCTTTATTTAGCTCATTTTTGCATAGTTGTCATGTTTGTCCGTCTGCAATCTGACGTTTAAACGAAGTAAATTGCGTTGGAGCTGGGGTAAATATGCCGGCGCTCCACTTCCGGGTTGGACCTTTGGGACTTGTAGTTCTTTTGTTCGATTCGACTTGATATGTTCATGCCGGCGCTCCACTTCGGGATTGAGTATTGGGACTTGTAGTTCTTTTGTTCGATTCGACTTTATGTTTGTGTTGAATGGTTTCTTACGTTTAAAACAATGAATAATGATGGCGATAATGATACATAGTGAAATCAGGGTTGATTCCATTATTTATTAAACGTATTGTTAGATAAAGGTATTCATTAATGTCAATTATATACATATTTACATTGCGATGCAGAAAGATAGATATATTAATTTTTTACTGCATTTATGTGTAGTTTAGGTTATTACCTGCTTCTGATACTTCTGTTACAACTACTACTACTCCTACTTCTGCTGCAAAGTGCTCCAATAAATGATCCAAAAGTACAGAACGAGAGATCCTTCCATGCTGACTGACAATCCCTAACTGAACAACCATTACTGATTCCCAGCGAGAGCCTCCATTACAAGAATCCGAAATGATGTCGACACAAAACCGTAGAGAGACTTCCGAGCAAGAAGGACCAACAGAATCAGCATAGCCTGACTGCTGTGTTCAAAGCAAATTTGAGAAAAACGAAGTATGCAACCATGGCTTAAATCCATTATAGGCTGAGTACTAGTTTACCTTAGATGTGCACTTTATAATGTTATATTGCGCTGTTTTGATTCCCTAAAAAGAGCTGTTCAAGCAGCTGATGTGTGACAAAATATTGTTTTCACTGTTGTTGATGGACAGTAATATTGTGTGAGAGATAATGTGTGAATAACTGCTCCAAGTGAAAAATGTTCATGTAAAATTGAAAATCAAAATTGTTATTTCAGTAAATATTTGCATTTTGCACATAGAAAACTGATTCATGATTCCATGTTGATGAGAGCATTAAAATGGGGGAAAATAGGACAAAAAAATATAAAAGGAAATTCAGAAACGATAAAAAATGAGTGAGCAATCATGATTAATTTTTAGTTAATTTGAGTTAATTATGACAGTTGAGTTTTTAATTAGATTAAAAATTTTAATCGTTTGACAGCTCTACTTACTATACATGGTCGTTTTTTTCGGCTAAAAACGCCTTACTATACATGGTCGTTTTTTTCGGCTAAAAACGCCTTACTATACATGGTCGTTTTTTTCGTCTCAAAACGCCTTACTATACATGGTCGTTTTTTTTGTCAAAAAATGCCTTACTATACATGGTCGTTTTTTTCGTCAAAAAATGCCTTACTATACAAGGTCGTTTTTTTCGTCAAAAAATGCCTTACTATACATGGTCGTTTATTTCGTCTCAAAACGCCTTACTATACATGGTCTTTTTTTTGGTCAAAAAACGCCTTACTATACATGGTCGTTTTTTTCGGCTAAAAACGCCTTACTATACATGGTCGTTTTTTTTCATCAAAAAATGCCTTACTATACATGGTCGTTTTTAGTCTCAAAACACCTTACTATACATGGTCATTTTTCATTAAAAACGCCTTACTATACATGGTCTTTTTTGGCTAAAAACACCTTACTATACATGGTCATTTTTCATTAAAAACGCCTTACTATACATGGTCTTTTTTGGGCTAAAACACCTTACTATACATGGTCATTTTTCATTAAAAACGCCTTACTATACATGGTCGTTTTTAGCAAAACGCCTTACTATACATGGTCGTTTTTCACCAAAACGCCTTACTATACATGGTCGTTTTTTGGCTAAAAATGCCTTACTATACATGGTCGTTTTTTTTCGCTAAAACGCCTTACTATACATGGTCGTTTTTTCGCTAAAACGCCTTACTATACATGGTCGTTTTTTTCGTCTCAAAACGCCTTACTATACATGGTCGTTTTTTTTGTCAAAAAATGCCTTACTATACATGGTCGTTTTTTTCGTCAAAAAATGCCTTACTATACATGGTCGGTTTTTTCGTCAAAAAATGCCTTACTATACATGGTCCTTTATTTCGTCTCAAAACGCCTTACTATACATGGTCGTTTTTTTTGGTCAAAAACGCCTTACTATACATGGTCGTTTTTTTCCGCTAAAACGCCTTACTATACATGGTCGTTTTTTGATCAAAAAACGCCTTACTATACATGGTCGTTTTTTCGTCTCAAAACGCCTTACTATACATGGTCATTTTTTCATTAAAAAACGCCTTACTATACATGGTCTTTTTTTGGGCTAAAAACGCCTTACTATACATGGTCGTTTTTTTTTTTGTCAAAAAACGCCTTACTATACATGGTCTTTTTTTGGCTAAAACGCCTTACTATACATGGTCGTTTTTTTCATCAAAAAATGCCTTACTATACATGGTCGTTTTTTTCGGCTAAAAACGCCTTACTATACATGGTCGTTTTTTCATCAAAAAACGCCTTACTATACATGGTCGTTTTTAGTCAAAACGCCTTACTATACATGGTCGTTTTTATTCTCAAAAAACGCCTTACTATACATGGTCGTTTTTTTCGTCAAAAAACGCCTTACTATACATGGTCGTTTTTTGTCAAAAACGCCTTACTATACATGGTCGTTTTTTTCGGCTAAAAACGCCTTACTATACATGGTCGTTTTTTGGTCAAAAAATGCCTTACTATACATGGTCGTTTTTTCGTCTAAAAACGCCTTACTATACATGGTCATTTTTTCATTAAAAAAACGCCTTACTATACATGGTCTTTTTTTTGGCTAAAAACACCTTACTATACATGGTCATTTTTTCATTAAAAAAAGCCTTACTATACATGGTCTTTTTTGGCTAAAACGCCTTACTATACATGGTCGTTTTTCGCTAAAAACGCCTTACTATACATGGTCGTTTTTAGTCTCAAAACGCCTTACTATACATGGTCGTTTTTCGTCTCAAAACGCCTTACTATACATGGTCGTTTTTTCATCTCAAACGCCTTACTATACATGGTCGTTTTTCATTAAAAAAGCCTTACTATACATGGTCTTTTTTTCGCTAAAACGCCTTACTATACATGGTCGTTTTTTCGCTAAAAACGCCTTACTATACATGGTCGTTTTTATTTAAAAACGCCTTACTATACATGGTCGTTTTTTTTAGTCAAAAAATGCCTTACTATACATGGTCGTTTTTTCGTCTCAAAACGCCTTACTATACATGGTCATTTTTTCATTAAAAAAGCCTTACTATACATGGTCTTTTTTTTGGCTAAAAACGCCTTACTATACATGGTCGTTTTTTCATCAAAAAACGCCTTACTATACATGGTCGTTTTTTCGTCAAAAACGCCTTACTATACATGGTCGTTTTTTCATAAAAACGCCTTACTATACATGGTCGTTTTTTGGCTAAAAACGCCTTACTATACATGGTCGTTTTTTTCGGCTAAAAACGCCTTACTATACATGGTCGTTTTTTCACCAAAAAACGCCTTACTATACATGGTCGTTTTTTCGTCTCAAAACGCCTTACTATACATGGTCATTTTTTCATTAAAAAACGCCTTACTATACATGGTCGTTTTTTTTTTTTGTCAAAAAACGCCTTACTATACATGGTCATTTTTTTCGGCTAAAAACGCCTTACTATACATGGTCGTTTTTTTTAAAAACGCCTTACTATACATGGTCATTTTTTTCGTCTAAAAACGCCTTACTATACATGGTCGTTTTTTTTGGTCAAAAACGCCTTACTATACATGGTCGTTTTTTCGTCTCAAAACGCCTTACTATACATGGTCATTTTTTCATTAAAAAACGCCTTACTATACATGGTCTTTTTTTTAAAAACGCCTTACTATACATGGTCATTTTTTCATTAAAAAACGCCTTACTATACATGGTCGTTTTTTTCAAAAACGCTTACTATACATGCTAAAAACGCCTTACTATACATGGTCTTTTTTTCGGCTAAAAACGCCTTACTATACATGGTCGTTTTTTCGTCTCAAAACGCCTTACTATACATGGTCGTTTTTTCGTCTCAAAACGCCTTACTATACATGGTCGTTTTCATCTCAAAACGCCTTACTATACATGGTCGTTTTTCATTAAAAACGCCTTACTATACATGGTCGTTTTTTTGGCTAAAACGCCTTACTATACATGGTCGTTTTTATTAAAAACGCCTTACTATACATGGTCGTTTTTTTCCTAAAAACGCCTTACTATACATGGTCGTTTTTTCAAAAAAATGCCTTACTATACATGGTCGTTTTTTCATCTCAAAACGCCTTACTATACATGGTCGTTTTTCATTAAAAACGCCTTACTATACATGGTCGTTTTTTGCTAAAACGCCTTACTATACATGGTCGTTTTTTCATCAAAAACGCCTTACTATACATGGTCGTTTTTGTCGTCAAAACGCCTTACTATACATGGTCGTTTTTTCATTAAAAACGCCTTACTATACATGGTCGTTTTTCGCTAAAAACGCCTTACTATACATGGTCGTTTTTCCAGCTAAAACGCCTTACTATACATGGTCGTTTTTCACCAAAAACGCCTTACTATACATGGTCGTTTTTTTAGTCTCAAAACGCCTTACTATACATGGTCGTTTTTCATTAAAAACGCCTTACTATACATGGTCGTTTTTTTCGCTAAAAACGCCTTACTATACATGGTCGTTTTTTTGTTAAAAAAATGCCTTACTATACATGGTCGTTTTTTCGCTCAAAACGCCTTACTATACATGGTCGTTTTTTTCATCAAAAACGCCTTACTATACATGGTCGTTTTTTCAAAAAACGCCTTACTATACATGGTCGTTTTTATCGTCTCAAAACGCCTTACTATACATGGTCGTTTTTTCGTCAAAAAACGCCTTACTATACATGGTCGTTTTTTTGTCAAAAAACGCCTTACTATACATGGTCATTTTTTTGGGCTGAAAACGCCTTACTATACATGGTCGTTTTTTCGTCAAAAACGCCTTACTATACATGGTCGTTTTTTTCGCTAAAAACGCCTTACTATACATGGTCATTTTTTCATTAAAAACGCCTTACTATACATGGTCGTTTTTGGCTAAAAACGCCTTACTATACATGGTCATTTTTTCATTAAAAACGCCTTACTATACATGGTCGTTTTTGGGCTAAAACGCCTTACTATACATGGTCGTTTTTTCGCTCAAAACGCCTTACTATACATGGTCGTTTTTAGTCTCAAAACGCCTTACTATACATGGTCGTTTTTTCTCAAAACGCCTTACTATACATGGTCGTTTTTCATCTCAAAACGCCTTACTATACATGGTCGTTTTTTCATTAAAAACGCCTTACTATACATGGTCGTTTTTTTCGGCTAAAAACGCCTTACTATACATGGTCGTTTTTTCGCAAAACGCCTTAAAATACGCCTTACTATACATGGTCGTTTTTTCGCTAAAACGCCTTACTATACATGGTCGTTTTTCGTCAAAAAATGCCTTACTATACATGGTCGTTTTTTCGTCTCAAAACGCCTTACTATACATGGTCGTTTTTTCGTCTCAAAACGCCTTACTATACATGGTCATTTTTTCATTAAAAAGCCTTACTATACATGGTCTTTTTTTCGCTAAAACGCCTTACTATACATGGTCGTTTTTCGTCTCAAAAGCGCTTACTATACATGGTCGTTTTTTCATTAAAAAAGCCTTACTATACATGGTCGTTTTTTTCGCTAAAACGCCTTACTATACATGGTCGTTTTTTCGCTAAAACGCCTTACTATACATGGTCGTTTTTATCTAAAAACGCCTTACTATACATGGTCGTTTTTCATCAAAAATGCCTTACTATACATGGTCGTTTTTCGTCTAAAAACGCCTTACTATACATGGTCGTTTTTTTTGGCTAAAAACGCCTTACTATACATGGTCGTTTTTCGTCAAAAACGCCTTACTATACATGGTCGTTTTTAATCAAAAAACGCCTTACTATACATGGTCGTTTTTAGTCTCAAAACGCCTTAATATACATGGTCATTTTTTCATTAAAAAAGCCTTACTATACATGGTCTTTTTTTGCTAAAACGCCTTACTATACATGGTCGTTTTTTGTCAAAAACGCCTTACTATGGTCGTTTTTAGTCAAAAAATGCCTTACTATACATGGTCGTTTTTTTCGTCAAAAAATGCCTTACTATACATGGTCGTTTATTTCGTCTCAAAACGCCTTACTATACATGGTCTTTTTTGGTCAAAAAACGCCTTACTATACATGGTCGTTTTTTTCGGCTAAAAACGCCTTACTATACATGGTCATTTTTTTTCGTCAAAAAATGCCTTACTATACATGGTCGTTTTTTCGTCTCAAAACGCCTTACTAGACATGGTCATTTTTTCATTAAAAAACGCCTTACTATACATGGTCTTTTTTTTGGCTAAAAACGCCTTACTATACATGGTCGTTTTTCATTAAAAACGCCTTACTATACATGGTCGTTTTTTGGCTAAAACGCCTACTATATATGGTCGTTTTTTTTTCGCTAAAAACGCCTTACTATACATGGTCGTTTTTCACCAAAAACGCCTTACTATACATGGTCGTTTTTTTCGTCTCAAAACGCCTTACTATACATGGTCATTTTTTCATTAAAAAAAGCCTTACTATACATGGTCTTTTTTTGGCTAAAACGCCTTACTATACATGGTCGTTTTTTTTGTCAAAAAACGCCTTACTATACATGGTCGTTTTTTTCGTCAAAAATAGCCTTACTATACATGGTCGTTTTTTTCGTCAAAAAATGCCTTACTATACATGGTCGTTTATTTCGTCTCAAAACGCCTTACTATACATGGTCGTTTTTTTTGTCAAAAAATGCCTTACTATACATGGTCGTTTTTCTCAAAACGCCTTACTATACATGGTCGTTTTTTTCGGCTGAAAACGCCTTACTATACATGGTCGTTTTTTCATAAAAACGCCTTACTATACATGGTCGTTTTTTTCGTCAAAAAACGCCTTACTATACATGGTCGTTTTTTGTCTCAAAACGCCTTACTATACATGGTCGTTTTTTTTGTCAAAAACGCCTTACTATACATGGTCGTTTTTTTGTCAAAAACGCCTTACTATACATGGTCTTTTTTTTCGCAAAAACGCCTTACTATACATGGTCGTTTTTTTTCGTCAAAAAAATGCCTTACTATACATGGTCGTTTTTTCGTCTAAAAACGCCTTACTATACATGGTCATTTTTTCATTAAAAAAACGCCTTACTATACATGGTCTTTTTTTTGGCTAAAAACGCCTTACTATACATGGTCGTTTTTTTCGTTAAAAACGCCTTACTATACATGGTCGTTTTTTGGGCTAAAAACGCCTTACTATACATGGTCGTTTTTTCTCAAAACGCCTTACTATACATGGTCGTTTTTTCATCTCAAAACGCCTTACTATACATGGTCGTTTTTTCATAAAAAAGCCTTACTATACATGGTCGTTTTTTGGCTAAAAACGCCTTACTATACATGGTCGTTTTTCGGCTAAAAACGCCTTACTATACATGGTCGTTTTTTTCGCAAAAACGCCTTACTATACATGGTCGTTTTTTTTCATCAAAAACGCCTTACTATACATGGTCGTTTTTTCAAAAAACGCCTTACTATACATGGTCGTTTTTTAGTCTCAAAACGCCTTACTATACATGGTCGTTTTTTGTCAAAAACGCCTTACTATACATGGTCGTTTTTTCATTAAAAACGCCTTACTATACATGGTCTTTTTTTGGCTAAAAACGCCTTACTATACATGGTCGTTTTTTTCATTAAAAAAGCCTTACTATACATGGTCGTTTTTGGCTAAAAACGCCTTACTATACATGGTCGTTTTTTCAGTCAAAAAAACGCCTATACATGGTCGTTTTTTCGTCAAAAAAGCCTTACTATACATGGTCGTTTTTTCGTCAAAAATGCCTTACTATACATGGTCGTTTTTCGTCTCAAAACGCCTTACTATACATGGTCGTTTTTTGTCAAAAAATGCCTTACTATACATGGTCGTTTTTTTTCGCTAAAAAACGCCTTACTATACATGGTCGTTTTTTTCGCTCAAAAACGCCTTACTATACATGGTCGTTTTTCATCAAAAACGCCTTACTATACATGGTCGTTTTTCGTCAAAACGCCTTACTATACATGGTCGTTTTTTCTCAAAAACGCCTTACTATACATGGTCGTTTTTTTGTCAAAAACGCCTTACTATACATAGTCGTTTTTTTTGTCAAAAACGCCTTACTATACATGGTCGTTTTTTTCGGCTAAAAACGCCTTACTATACATGGTCGTTTTTTTTGGTCAAAAACGCCTTACTATACATGGTCGTTTTTTCGTCTAAAACGCCTTACTATACATGGTCGTTTTTCATTAAAAACGCCTTACTATACATGGTCGTTTTTTTGGCTAAAAACGCCTTACTATACATGGTCGTTTTTCATTAAAAACGCCTTACTATACATGGTCGTTTTTAGGCTAAAACGCCTTACTATACATGGTCGTTTTTTCGTCTCAAAACGCCTTACTATACATGGTCGTTTTTTCATCTCAAAACGCCTTACTATACATGGTCATTTTTTCATAAAAAAGCCTTACTATACATGGTCTTTTTTTTTCTAAAAACGCCTTACTATACATGGTCGTTTTTTTTCGCAAAAACGCCTTACTATACATGGTCGTTTTTTTCGCAAAAACGCCTTACTATACATGGTCGTTTTTTCATCAAAAAACGCCTTACTATACATGGTCGTTTTTTTCGTCAAAAAATGCCTTACTATACATGGTCGTTTATTTCGTCTCAAAACGCCTTACTATACATGGTCGTTTTTTTTCGTCAAAAAATGCCTTACTATACATGGTCATTTTTTCATTAAAAACGCCTTACTATACATGGTCGTTTTTTGCTAAAACGCCTTACTATACATGGTCGTTTTTCATTAAAAAAGCCTTACTATACATGGTCTTTTTTTGGCTAAAACGCCTTACTATACATGGTCGTTTTTTTTGTCAAAAAACGCCTTACATGGTCGTTTTTTTCGTCAAAAATAGCCTTACTATACATGGTCGTTTTTTTCGTCAAAAAATGCCTTACTATACATGGTCGTTTTTTCGTCAAAAAACGCCTTACTATACATGGTCGTTTTTTTCAAAAAAACGCCTTACTATACATGGTCGTTTTTTCGCTAAAACGCCTTACTATACATGGTCGTTTTTTCGCTAAAACGCCTTACTATACATGGTCGTTTTTCATCAAAAAAAACGCCTTACTATACATGGTCGTTTTTTCAAAAACGCCTTACTATACATGGTCGTTTTTTCTCAAAACGCCTTACTATACATGGTCGTTTTTTTTTCTAAAAAAACGCCTTACTATACATGGTCGTTTTTTGTCAAAAAACGCCTTACTATACATGGTCTTTTTTTTGGCTAAAAACGCCTTACTATACATGGTCGTTTTTTGGTCAAAAAAACGCCTTACTATACATGGTCGTTTTTTCGTCTAAAACGCCTTACTATACATGGTCATTTTTCATTAAAAACGCCTTACTATACATGGTCGTTTTTTGGCTAAAAACGCCTTACTATACATGGTCGTTTTTTCATTAAAAACGCCTTACTATACATGGTCTTTTTTTGGCTAAAACGCCTTACTATACATGGTCGTTTTTCGTCTCAAAACGCCTTACTATACATGGTCGTTTTTTTCATCAAAACGCCTTACTATACATGGTCGTTTTTTATAAAAAAAAGCCTTACTATACATGGTCGTTTTTTCATTAAAAACGCCTTACTATACATGGTCGTTTTTTTCGGCTAAAAACGCCTTACTATACATGGTCGTTTTTTTCGTCTAAAAACGCCTTACTATACATGGTCGTTTTTTTCGTCAAAAACGCCTTACTATACATGGTCGTTTTTTTTCGTCAAAAATGCCTTACTATACATGGTCGTTTTTTTCGGCTAAAAACGCCTTACTATACATGGTCGTTTTTTTTGTCAAAAATGCCTTACTATACATGGTCGTTTTTTTCGTCTAAAAACGCCTTACTATACATGGTCGTTTTTTACCTCTAAAAACGCCTTACTATACATGGTCGTTTTTCACCAAAAACGCCTTACTATACATGGTCGTTTTTTCACCAAAAAACGCCTTACTATACATGGTCGTTTTTCACCAAAACGCCTTACTATACATGGTCGTTTTTTTTGGCTAAAAACGCCTTACTATACATGGTCGTTTTTTCGCTAAAACGCCTTACTATACATGGTCGTTTTTTCAAAAATGCCTAAAAACGCCTTACTATACATGGTCGTTTTTTCACCAAAAAACGCCTAACTATACATGGTCGTTTTTTCACCAAAAAACGCCTTACTATACATGGTCGTTTTTTTTGGCTAAAAATGCCTTACTATTAGAGCTGTCAGTTTAGCGCGTTTATATCGGGATTAATTTAAATGAATTTTATCGGGATCAAATTTTTTCTCGCGAGATTAACGCGGAGACGTCACAGCCGATGTTACGTTGCTCTATAAATAAACCAGAAACAAAACATCAAGCGCGCTGCGCGGGTCCACGCACGTTTGTTTTGCCAGCCACGGCAGCGCGAGACACTGAAAACGGATACTTAAATAGCTCATGAATGGAAAGTTTACTTTTAAAAAGTTGCCAGACTGTTCCACTGACAAGACCAAAGTTACCTGTATGTTTTGCAGTAAGTAAACCGAGCTATCATCATAGCACGCGTCGAGTCTGAAATACCACTTAATGGCCAAGCGCACAGCTGACGTTCTACTCCGCCCCTTGTCTCAGACAGACAGCTATGGATAATTTCAAAACGAAGAAAATGGATGACACGACGAAGAACAAATTTGCTGAACGACTCCTGTTGGATTGACCTGGCGCTTTAAGAGGCGGGGCTGCCACTGACAGGTGACGTTCGCGCGATGTATAAATAGCGTTTTGTTTCGTGAGTGAATACACTCGCTTCGTCGTCGGCATGGCTCAATGTTAAGCTACGCGAGTGCTTCTTATCAAGTCAGATGTGTAAAGTAAGCTTTTAGATTCGGTCATGATCGGTTGCTTTGGTTGCCGCATCGCTATGCAATCACAGTCAGTTACCGTTCGCAATCGGCAATTTAAACAACGTGGGCTAAAATGTTGCTAGAACAGGGCTGTCTTTATTTAGCTCATTTTTGCATAGTTGTCATGTTTGTCCGTCTGCAATCTGACGTTTAAACGAAGTAAATTGCGTTGGAGCTGGGGTAAATATGCGGCGCTCCACTTCCGGGTTGGACCTTTGGGACTTGTAGTTCTTTTGTTCGATTCGACTTGATATGTTCATGCCGGCGCTCCACTTCGGGATTGAGTATTGGGACTTGTAGTTCTTTTGTTCGATTCGACTTTATGTTTGTGTTGAATGGTTTCTTACGTTTAAAACAATGAATAATGATGAGCGATAATGATACATAGTGAAATCAGGGTTGATTCCATTATTTATTAAACGTATTGTTAGATAAAGGTATTCATTAATGTCAATTATATACATATTTACATTGCGATGCAGAAAGATAGATATATTAATTTTTACTGCATTTATGTGTAGTTTAGGTTATTACCTGCTTCTGATACTTCTGTTACAACTACTACTACTCCTACTTCTGCTGCAAAGTGCTCCAATAAATGATCAAAAGTACAGAACGAGAGATCCTTCCATGCTGACTGACAATCCCTAACTGAACAACCATTACTTAAATCCATTATAGGCTGAGTACTAGTTTACCTTAGATGTGCACTTTATAATGTTATATTGCGCTGTTTTGATTCCTAAAAAAAACGCCTTACTATACATGGTCGTTTTTCATCAAAAACGCCTTATTATACATGGTCGTTTTTGAGTCTCAAAACGCCTTACTATACATGGTCATTTTTTCATTAAAAAACACCTTACTATACATGGTCTTTTTTTGGGCTAAAAACGCCTTACTATACATGGTCGTTTTTTTCGGCTAAAAACGCCTTACTATACATGGTCGTTTTTTCATCAAAAAACGCCTTACTATACATGGTCGTTTTTTTGTCAAAAACGCCTTACTATACATGGTCGTTTTTTCAAAAAACGCCTTAAAAACGCCTTACTATACATGGTCGTTTTTAGTCAAAAAATGCCTTACTATACATGGTCGTTTTTTCATCAAAAACGCCTTACTATAGATGGTCGTTTTTTTCATCAAAAACGCCTTACTATACATGGTCGTTTTTTCGCTAAAAACGCCTTACTATACATGGTCGTTTTTTCATTAAAAACGCCTTACTATACATGGTCGTTTTTTTTGGCTAAAAACGCCTTACTATACATGGTCATTTTTTCAGTCAAAAACGCCTTACTATACATGGTCGTTTTTCGTCAAAAAACGCCTTACTATACATGGTCGTTTTTCACCAAAAACGCCTTACTATACATGGTCGTTTTTCAGGTTAAAACGCCTTACTATACATGGTCGTTTTTTCAGCTAAAAATGCCTTACTATACATGGTCGTTTTTCGTCTAAAAACGCCTTACTATACATGGTCTTTTTTTCGCAAAAACGCCTTACTATACATGGTCGTTTTTCATCAAAAAATGCCTTACTATACATGGTCGTTTTTTCGTCAAAAATGCCTTACTATACATGGTCGTTTTTCATCTAAAAACGCCTTACTATACATGGTCGTTTTTTCGTTAAAAACGCCTTACTATACATGGTCGTTTTTTCGCTAAAACGCCTTACTATACATGGTCGTTTTTCGCTAAAAACGCCTTACTATACATGGTCGTTTTTTCGTCTCAAAACGCCTTACTATACATGGTCGTTTTTTCGTCAAAAACGCCTTACTATACATGGTCGTTTTTTCGTCAAAAACGCCTTACTATACATGGTCGTTTTTTCGTCAAAAAACGCCTTACTATACATGGTCGTTTTTTATCAAAAAATGCCTTACTATACATGGTCGGTTTTTTCGCTAAAACGCCTTACTATACATGGTCGTTTTTTCGTCTAAAAACGCCTTACTATACATGGTCGTTTTTTTCAGCTCAAAACGCCTTACTATACATGGTCGTTATTTTCACCTCAAAACGCCTTCCTATACATGGTCGTTTTTTTGTTAAAAAACGCCTTACTATACATGGTCCTTTTTCGGCTAAAAACGCCTTACTATACATGGTCGTTTTTCGTCAAAAAACGCCTTACTATACATGGTCGTTTTTTTCGTCTAAAAACGCCTTACTATACATGGTCGTTTTTTTCGTCAAAAATGCCTTACTATACATGGTCGTTTTTTTCATCAAAAACGCCTTACTATACATGGTCGTTTTTTTCGTCAAAAACGCCTTACTATACATGGTCGTTTTTTGGTCTAAAAACGCCTTACTATACATGGTCGTTTTTTCGTCTAAAAACGCCTTACTATACATGGTCGTTTTTTTGTCTAAAAACGCCTTACTATACATGGTCGTTTTTAGTCAAAAACGCCTTACTATACATGGTCGTTTTTCGTCAAAATGGTCGTTTTTCGACGCCTTACTATACATGGTCGTTTTTCACCAAAACGCCTTACTATACATGGTCGTTTTTTCAGGTTAAAACGCCTTACTATACATGGTCGTTTTTTCAGGTTAAAACGCCTTACTATACATGGTCGTTTTTTCGGCTAAAAACGCCTTACTATACATGGTCGTTTTTTCGTCAAAAAATGCCTTACTATATATGGTCGTTTTTCGTCAAAAAACGCCTTACTATACATGGTCGTTTTTTTCGTCAAAAAACGCCTTACTATACATGGTCGTTTTTTGGTCAAAAACGCCTTACTATACATGGTCTTTTTTCGCTGAAAACGCCTTACTATACATGGTCGTTTTTAGCTAAAAACGCCTTACTATACATGGTCGTTTTTTCTAGACTAAAAACGCCTTACTATACATGGTCGTTTTTAGTCAAAAACGCCTTACTATACATGGTCGTTTTTTCGTCGAAAACGCCTTACTATACATGGTTGTTTTTTCCTCAAAAACGCCTTACTATACATGGTCGTTTTTTCGTCAAAAAACGCCTTACTATACATGGTCTTTTTCGTCAAAAAACGCCTTACTATACATGGTCGTTTTTTCATCAAAAAACGCCTTACTATACATGGTCGTTTTTTCGTCAAAAACGCCTTACTATACATGGTCGTTTTTCGTCAAAAACGCCTTACTATACATGGTCGTTTTTTCCTCAAAAACAGCCTTACTATACATGGTCGTTTTTTCGGCTGAAAACGCCTTACTATACATGGTCGTTTTTTCGGCTGAAAACGCCTTACTATACATGGTCGTTTTTGGAGGTGAAAAACGCCTTACTATACATGGTCGTTTTTTCGCTGAAAAGGCCTTACTATACATGGTCGTTTTTTCATCAAAAAACGCCTTACTATACATGGTCGTTTTTTCGTCAAAAACGCCTTACTATACATGGTCGTTTTTCGTCAAAAACGCCTTACTATACATGGTCGTTTTTTCCGTCAAAAACGCCTTACTATACATGGTCGTTTTTTCATCAAAAACGCCTTACTATACATGGTCTTTTTTCCGTCAAAAACGTCAAAAACGCCTTACTATACATGGTCGTTTTTTTCGGCTGAAAAGGCCTTACTATACATGGTCGTTATTTTCCGATGAAAACGCAACACTATACATGGTCATTTTTTGGAGGTGAAAAAAACACCTTCCTATACACGGTAGATTTTTTTCGGGCTAAAAACGCCTTTTCTATACATGGTCGTTTTTGTTTCGGGTGAAAAACGCCTTCCTATACATGGTCCTTTTTTTCGTCAACAAACGCCTTCCTATACATGGTCGTTTTTTTCGTCAACAAACGCCTTCCTATACATGGTCCTTTTTTTCATCAAACGCCTTACTATATACATGGTCGTTTTTTTCGTCAAAAAACGCCTTACTATACATGGTCTTTTTTTTCATCAAAAAACATCTTACTATACATGGTCGTTTTGTAAAAAAAGCGCCTTACTATACATTTTTTTCGTCAAAAAACGCCTTGCTATACATGGTCGTTTTTTTCATCGAAAAACGCCTTACTATACATGGTTGTTTTTTCCTCAAATACCGCCTTACTATACATGGTCGTTTTTTTTCGTCAAAAAACGCCTTATTATACATCGTCTTTTTTTTCGGCTTAAAAGACCTTACTATACATGGTCGTTTTGTCAAAAAAACGTCTTACTATACATGGTCGTTTTTTTCGTCAAAAAACGCCTTACTATACATGGTCGTTTTTTTCGTCAAAAAATGCCTTACTATATATATGGTCGTTTTTAGTCAAAAATCGCCTTACCATACCATGGTTGTTTTTTCCTCAAAAACCGCCTTACTATACATGGTCGTTTTTAGTCAAAAACGCCTTACTATACATCGTCGTTTTTTTCGGCTTAAAAGACCTTACTATACATGGTCGTTTTGTCAAAAAAACGTCTTACTATACATGGTCGTTTTTAGTCAAAAACGCCTTCCTATACATGGTCCTTTTTTTAGTCAAAAAATGCCTTACTATACATATGGTCGTTTTTAGTCAAAAACGCCTTACTATACATGGTCGTTTTTTTCTGGACTAAAAACGCCTTATTATACATTGTCTTTTTTTTCGGCTGAAAAGGCCTTACTATACATGGTCGTTTTTTTCGTCAAAAAACGCCTTACTATACATGGTTGTTTATTTCGGCTGAAAACGCCTTCCTATACATGGTCCTTTTTTTCGTCAAAAAATGCCTTACTATATATATGGTCGTTTTTTTCGTCAAAAATCGCCTTACCATGGCCATGGTTGTTTTTTTCCCTCAAATAACGCCTTACTATAAATGGTCGTTTTTTTTGGTCAAAAAACGCCTTATTATACATTGTCTTTTTTTTCGGCTGAAAAGGCCTTACTATACATGGTCGTTTTTTTCGTCAAAAAACGCCTTACTATACATGGTCGTTTTTTTCTAGACTAAAAACACCTTACTATACATGGTCGTTTTTTTCGTCAAAAAACGCCTTACTATACATGGTCGTTTTTTTCGGCTGAAAACGCCTTACTATACATGGTCTTTTTTTCGTCAAAAAATGCCTTACTAATCATGGTCATCTATTTCGGACTAAAAACGCCTTTCTATATATACATGGTCGTTTTTTTCGTCAAAAAACGCCTTACTATACATGGTCGTTTTTTTCGTCAAAAGACGCCTTACTATACATGGTCGGTTTTTTCGGCTAAAAACACTTTATTATACATGGTTGTTTTTTTTCGTCAAAAAATGCCTTACTATACATGGTCGTTTTTTTCATCAAAAAATGCCTTACTATACATGGTCGTTTTTTTCAGCTAAAAATGCCATACTATACAAGGTCGTTTAATTCGTCTCAAAACGCCTTACTAGACATGGTCTTTTTTTTTCCGGCGAAAAACGCCTTACTATACATGGTCGTTTTATTCGGCTAAAAATGCCTTACTATACATGGTCGTTTTTTTCATCAAAAAATGCCTTACTATACATGGTCGTTTTTTTCAGCTAAAAATGCCATACTATACAAGGTCGTTTAATTCGTCTCAAAACGCCTTACTAGACATGGTCTTTTTTTTTCCGGCGAAAAACGCCTGTCGTTTTATTCGGCTAAAAATGCCTTACTATACATGGTCTTTCATCTCAAACTGCTTTAACAACAAAGAGTATGAGGGGAAAAGTGGTTAGGACTGCACGACTGTCCGTGTTTTATGTTATGTGTTGTGTTCATTATTTTACTTTATGTTAACTGTTTTGTTAAGCGCTTTGTTACAGCTGCCGCTGTTGTGAAAGCGCTATATAAATCAGCATGTATTGTATTGTATTGTATGGTTGTTTTTTTCGTCAAAAAATGCCTTACTATACATGGTCGTTTTTTTCGACTAAAAACGCCTTACTATACATGGTTGTTTTTTTCGGCTAAAAACGCTTTACTGTACATGGTCGTTTTTTTCGTCTAAAAACGCCTTACTAGCCTTACTATACATGGTCGTTTTTTTCAGCTAAAAACGCCTTACTATACATGGTCGTTTTTTACGGCTAAAAACGCCTTCCTATACATGGTTGTTTGTTTCGGCTAAAAACGCCTGATTATACATGGTCATTTTTTTTGGCTAAAAAGCCTTACTATACTTGGGTTTTTTTTCCGGCTAAAAACCTCTTACTATTCATCAGGGGTGTATAACATACGGCTGGAACCGGCCCGTAAGGAGGTTTGATCAGGCCCGCAGGATAATTTAAAAGTGAAAAAATGCACAAAAGACACGGAATGAATATTTTTAATAGGGTGCAATTCGTGGAATATCCGCTTTTGATCAGAGGAAAAGACAACATTGTTTTGATCAGAGAAGAAGACAACAGCAGCCTCAGTCTGTCACTGCGACTGACCCAACACAACAATCTCATTTCACTTTTCAGAGTTGAAGGAAGATTGTTCTTGGGTCCTCCGTGCCACAAGAGGGAGTCACCTGCTCACCGCCAAAGTCCACCTACAAGCACAGACCTGCAGGCAACACTGCAAAAACACAAAACATTAAATTAGGGCATATCTTGAAGAACCACAGATTTCAAGGGCAGCTGATCCACTGAGCTGGTGGAAATACCGAGCTTCCGTCTACCCCCGTTTGATCAAAGTAATGGAGAGTAGATTGTGCATTGTAGCAACATCTGTCCCGTCAAGAGAGGGTTTCTCAAAGACTGGACAAATTGAAGTGTTCCAAGTTGAAGTACTGTATTCAGTTTTGTTGACTGCAAATTAAAAATAAAGCAAGGATTAGCTTAGGTTTGTTTTGTTCACTGATGCTGTTGCAGTTAATACTCACAATTTTTGTTATGATGCAGCATGTTTGATTGTTGTTGGTTGAAGTTTAATTGTGTTGCTTGTTTATTGTTTGGAGCCTTTTTAATGTTCAATAAAATAAGTAAAAAGCAATTTCTTTGCTTGATAATTGTTGCTAACTATTTGCAGTCAGTAGAGTGCAATATTTGGTTCCCCAAGTAATTTATCAAAATGTATGCTAAATTTGTCATAAAGAAAAGCTAAAGTTAAAAGAGCCGTTTGAGAGCCAAAAAGAGCCCTCTCTTTTCACTGAGCCAATCCAAATGAACCGGAACACCGAAAAGAGCCGAATATCCCATCACTACTTCACTGTGCTTGTGCTTTAAACTGTGTGGACCCTTAGCGTTGACCGCGAGTACGATGTTCATTGTTCAGAGAGAGAGTTCGTTTGGTTGTCCCAATGCATTCAAACGAGACAAGTCATTGGATAAATGCTGGTTTTGTCCCGCCCATTGGACGCTCAACGTCTCTGGGAGTCTTTGGACAGTGGGCGTGCAAAAGCTCATCTTTTCTTCATGATGATTGGATGATCTCGCTGAGGCTGAATCCTTATTGATTGACAGCGAATGAGCCAATGATCTTATGGTGAAGGCATCCTTTCGTTTGTTGGGAAAAGGAACGGGGAGTAGAATTCACGTATAAATAAACGGACGCATTTTATGATGTAGGCCGAAATTGAGCTTCTCCTCCTTGACAGATCGGTGATATTTTGCGTTCCAGGAGGAGGCGGAGAGGACTTTAGAGTCGCCAACATGTCGAGCAAAAGGGCCAAGGGCAAGAACACTAAGAAGCGCCCTCAGCGCGCCACCTCCAACGTGTTTGCAATGTTCGACCAGTCCCAGATCCAGGAGTTCAAGGAGGCCTTCAACATGATTGACCAAAACAGGGACGGCTTCATCGACAAGGAGGACCTGCACGACATGTTGGCCTCTCTAGGTAGACCAACAGCACAAAAACAACAGGACTTTCTGACCAGTTACCACTTTGTTTGTTTTCTTCAGGTAAAACCCCCACTGATGACTACCTTGAGACCATGATGAACGAAGCCCCGGGTCCGATCAACTTCACCATGTTCCTCACCATGTTCGGGGAGAAGCTGAACGGCACCGACCCCGAGGACGTCATCCGAAATGCCTTTGCCTGCTTTGACGAAGAAGGCACCGGTGAGTGCCTTTTCAAGCCACGTGTCGAATGCTCTGACCGTGTTGCCAAAAAATTGGTACAGGATATATCTGTTATATTTTTTTAGTTTCGACTTCTTGGATCCTTGTTTCTCTGTTTATATGTTTGGGCCTCCCACCAGAAATCCCATCAAGGAGACAAGGAGAATTAGATGAGACAGCCTTTATTATAGTTCCAACGTACAGTAAAATCACCCACTTCATTTGTTCAGGTACAAATCTGATGTTCAGAAAATATCTTTTTGCCAGTGCACAAAGGAGGGATGAAAAATAAAATGTGAAAAGTTGCGAGAATTTTAAGAAGGAAGTATAGTTTATGGAATATTGTCCTGCCGTTACAATACATGACCGAGTGTAACAAGTGTGTCTCTTGTGGCGACGGCAGGATTGATCCAGGACGAACAGCTCCGTGAGCTGTTGACCACCATGGGCGACAGGTTCACGGACGAGGAAGTGGATGAGCTCTTCCGGGAGGCACCCATCGACAAGAAGGGCAACTTCAACTACATGGTGTTCACGCGTATCCTCAAGCACGGCGCCAAGGACAAGGACAATTAGCCACTGACCCGACCCACCACCAGAGGAGTGCAAATTATCGTCGTGTGTTTTGTGTAGCCCGCCGTAAGCCTGTCATGTAGCTGCTTCCTGCTCATTTGCACATCACTAAGAGTATGTGTTCAATTATTAAAAAATTATGTAATGTATCTGTTAAAGATGGTGCATGTGTTACTGTGACTTATGATCATTAATTTGCGATCACCTCTTGATACAGTAGGCATTTAGCCAATAGAAGTGTAACATTGCCACATCTAAACAAACCACTGGTTGGTTATTTAATTTTATTTTTTTACAGTCTTAAACTGCCAGCATCCTTTCTTGACTAAGACATGCCATGTTCAATAACATTTTAATTGTCATACAAGTGTTTAAAAAAAAGTAAAAGGATGGACTCATTTTGTTTCAGCTGCAAACTGTTGCCCCTTTCAAACCAATCGACAGTGAAATGTTTTTAAGTCATTTCAGTTAACAGAAAAAAAGTGAAATGCTGCATACAAAAAAGCAATGCTTTATTACCTATATAGGTAATGTTTTAAGTGACATAACTCAATACTAGAGTAAAATAGGGACAATTTTGAACTGAAATGAAGTAAAACTATAAACCGATTCCATGAATTGTTCAGATGATCCTGATAGGAAATATTCAAAATGTCTTCCATTAAAAGAAAAGAAAACGAGGAAATGGATCGAATAGAAATTGCAGAATTGTGATTGCATTTGAAGTCTTCAAAATAAAATGCAAAATAAAACAAACGACTGAATTCCTTTCTTTTGTTGTCTTTCTGTGACATTCTTTTAGGCAAGATTCCAACTCATACAAGCGTTAACTATCAATTCAGAGCTTTAAAATATGTTTTAATCAAAAAACACCACAACAGTAATAAATAGAGATAACGCAGGTGCTTTCTGTACACAGCACAGTCGTTGCTCACAGAGCAGTAACAACGGTATGAGTACAGGACGTCTTCAATCTGCCAGCGCCAGATTTTTAGACTGGATCTTTGTCAGGTGGTCTGATATGCAAGCCTCCATCTTGTCACACTGGGCCAAGAAGTCCTGACGCGAGGACATCTTGTGAGCAACACTGATGTATATATATATTTTTGCCAGAGTTTCATTGAATGGCAGAGGAAATGTGAGTCAAGCACTTACCTGCACCGTCTTCACAAGGCCCTTTTTCTTGTGCCGGCAGTCATTGAAGTTCTCCGGGACGCTCTGAGGGCAAAGGCACACATTTTAATCACACATATCTGAAAACCGAGCATAAAACTGTTATTTTATATTCTTCATCTTGAATAGTATTACAGCTTATGTATTACACTGCCCCCTTGTGGCCAATATGTACGCACGAGAATATGAGCAGCACAGTGCCCATGAAATGAGCATGATGAACAAACTGATTCTTTACATTCCAATATTATGTTTTTATACAGTAAAATCCTGCAGAGTGATGCTTTTCTTACAAAAAAAAAACCCTCACAAAAATTGGGTTGTACTTCATGGGGAACTGTAACAGATTAATGGTACTTATCTTCATTTCACTACGGAAAGAAGATTTGAGATACAACTGTTTTTAGTTATGAACATGGCCCGAAATAAACTCACATACCAAGGCAACACTGTAGTACTGTTTTTTTCCCCATGGATTAAATTAAGGTAAAAGAGATTACCAGATCATCGATCTGCTCCAGGATCTTCATAAATTGTTCAGATGCGACTTTCACTCGATGGTCAAGTTTGCCCAGAGCGTCAGCCTGAAGATCTTTGGCCAGGAAGCCCTGTTAAAAAAAAATGTTACAAAGTATTTTATTCAATCTTTTACACCCGAGATCGGATCAACTGAAAATCCCTTGACTGACTACACTCTAAAGCAGGGGTGCCCATTACGTCGATCCTGATCTACCGGTAGATCTAGGACTCATCCCAATTAGATTCGAAAGGCATAGAGGGAGAGGAGGGGTGACATTTGCGTGTCTTTGTACATGTTAGTAATATATTTTTTGTGTTAATGCACACTGCACCCCAATCATCCCATCAGTATCATTTTCCCAAAGAAAGATTTAATAAATAAAATAAAGCATATAAATCTTTAACCCTACGGTGGCGCGTGACTACGTCAGCGGAAGTTGTTAGCGCTCAGCAGATTGCAATTGCAGCTTGTGATCAGAGCTGTTGCGCTATATCTTTGATCGTCATTATTCTCACTCAGAGTTTGCTTCGTGTACAATTCACCGAGGGCGCGGGCAAAGAATAGGAATCTAAGAGGGTCCAGGGAAGCACTTTAAAACAGTACGTGTGAGCTACGATAGACAAGAGGCTGCAAAAGTGCATGCTTGCTTCCGTGTTTGGCTTCTCATCATGGCGCGTGCGTGCGTGTGTGTGTGTGTGTGTGTGTGTGTGTGTGTGTGTGTGTGTGTGTGTGTGTGTGTGTGTGTGTGTGTGTGTGTGTGTGTGTGTGTGTGTGTGTGTGTGTGTGTGTGTGTGTGTGTGTGTGTGTGCGCGCAGTAAGGGGTAATCCGGGGAGGATGGTTGAACGAAAAGTAGATCTTCGGTCCAAAAAGTGTGGGCACCCCTGCTCTAAAGAATGAAAATAAAGGTACAGATTAAATTTGATATTTTATTCGAAAAAAAAATTACATTTGAGAAATGAAAGTTGGTTATGAATCCATCGGAAAATCACCCCCCCCTCAAAGTCGTATCTTAGGGCTTTGTATTTATTTTGAGTGTAATGTTCATACTCCTTGGTATTTTTATGATGATTTTGACATGAACAGAGCAAGAGGTATGCAGGAAAAGATAAACGAACGTACGTTCTTCAGTCCAGTCAACTCCCCGTCAACCTTCTCCAGCTTTTTTGCCATCTGCTCCACTGATTTTTCGATGTCTTTCAGCTTCTTCAGCTCAGCTTCCTCCTCTGGACTGTTCTGTTGGTAGAGTCCGCCTTCATACACGGTAACACACGCACGCACACACACATACACAAAGTTTTAAAGCCTCACCCTCTTTCCAATCATCATGAGCTTGCATCCGTCACTTATCCCGTAGCTGGACAGTGTCTGTTCCATGTCCTTCAACGACTTCCCTGTAACGTCAAGAGAATTGCAATGAGGGAAACAATCGTACCGACAGCCGTCCAAAAGTGACTCTTACCCTTGAAGATGAGCTTCTGAGAGGCCTGAGGGACTCCGGTGAGCTGTGTGAGACAATCTGACAGGTCTTTGACAGTGGGACTCTTGCCATCTTCCTGAGTGGTCACCTTGATATTGTGCTTCGTAGAACCTGGAGTGAGGAATTATCAGGAATAACAAACGTCCATCCTTGCATCCATTTGTATAGCGTTTGTCCATATTAACACTTATAGACTAAAAAAAGAACGCAAACATATTAGGGTAAAAAAACACTAGCCACAACTTCAGAACTGTGAGGCAGACGTGACAATCACGAGTCGACCGTGGTGCCGGTGAGCCACACACTTTGCTGAAGCTGAATCCAATGACAAACACAAAGCAACATGAGATACTTTTGAAACGAATCACTGTTGAAATGTACGACCCTAAGTAAGCATACACTGCAATTAACAAAACAAAGCAGCCCACTTGAAGACGGTGGTCACTGCTCTAAAACATTGAGTAAAGCAGAATAACATTCACGCTGTGCTACAAGGCTTGTTATGCCCTTCTGTTTACCCCGATAGCAAGCACACCAGCAAGACACTTATTTCCGCCGACTGTAATTCACGTACGACATAAAACACAACAAATGTTATTCGTATATCTTCTGATAATTAGAAGGTTATAATATTACCGTAAGCGACTAACACGGTGATAGCTTGCGCCGACATGTTTAAATATCGCCGTTTACATTAATCGTGGCATGAATAACTGTGTTAAAAGCTAATGGCAAGGAAACTGTTTCCGGGTACAAACGGAAGCAGTTCATTTTAACGATGTGACGACAGGGTGATTTTATTTAAATAATACTTGAAACTGTGTTTCCGAAATGGTGTTCCTATAAACAATCCCGTAATACAATAATAAATAAAATGGAATTAAATAATTCAATTGCCTTTAGAAACACAATCCCAGAGCTAATGTTCGATTCATGTAGCGAGGATACCACTTTTACAACACAAACATTGCTTTATTCAGTTCGAAATGGCAAAATTAGACAAGAAAGTGTACCCATGCAAACGTTCTAATATATTTAAGCTGATTGAAATTCGTTGCACAACATGATAGTTGGCTCTGTGGCGCAATGGATAGCGCATTGGACTTCTAGCAAACTCACGGTGGAAGTGATTCAAAGGTTGTGGGTTCGAGTCCCACCAGAGTCGGGTTTTGGTAAACAACTCTTTTGGTAGGTCCTCGAAGGCTTCGGTCGGTTCACTTTTTGTTCAATGGGGAATGTACATGTAAACTTTACTTTGATAAAATTGATACATTTAAAATGTTAGACTTAAAAGAACTATTTATTTGACTTCATAATTACAAGTAATTAAACAAAATCCCAAAACACACACACACAATAACTTTACTAACCAATTTAATAAAAGAAAAACTGCACATTTATAAACAGTAATTTTGAACACTCTATTTAGTTCAAATATACCAATTACTTAATAAAATACACTTGCAATATGGACTCTATATGTCACAGCTTTTTGTATTTCCATTTTATCGTTCAACTTCCAACGAACCAGTTACAAAATAATTTAATGCGACATAGAAATGGTGTAGTGTATTTTAACAAGCCACAGATAGAAGGCAACAAATATTATAGGCTGTAAATGTAAGATAAGATAACCTGTATTTGTCCCACACTGGGGAAATTTGCAGTCTACAGCAGCAAAATTGAGTTAATTAAATTAATTAAAATTAAGTTGAGCTAATGTAGATTCAAGAATGGAATGATTCATATGGGACCCCCGGGCCATACCGTGCCCACCCTTGCTCTAAGCCGGTATTCCAATACATTTTGGCAATTTCTCCTCCAACTGAAAGAAACGACACAGGTGAGCTCTAATAACCAACAAATCAACATTTAATTCAAACATTCAATCTGTAGACACTCTCAATGCCCCTCACAAATCACAAAAACAATACTGAAAAATCAATACCTTAAATAACTTCCGAGTGTCCGATGAAATGATGATTTTTGAATGGAATTAAAAACAAGTATGTTACAGTAGTAGTCACCAATCACATGTACATCTGTTCATCTACAGTACATTAAAAAATAAGTAATAAATATTAAGCGGTTTCAGTCAAAGTGCAGCTGACACGTGCATTTAAGTGGCGGGAATCTGCGGGAGGCCGAACTCGTCCACCAAAACGCCGTCCTGCAAATGGAAGAACGATATGAGTATCATTTGGAAAAAAACAAAACAAAACAAAACATAGAAGTAATCTAAAAATGAATAGCAGACATTTAGTGTCTCGACCTTGTCTGTCTTGCTTTCTCCAGGCATACCCTCAGGGATAGAGGGAGCGGCCGAAGCATCGTCCAAGTAAGAGGTGTCTTCGTCTAGCAGGAGCTCATCACCGAGTGCGTCCAGCTCTGACAGCCCGCAAAAGCAACAGAATGTCTTTCATGACTTTCACATCAAATCTCCCGTGTCTACAGTGATTTTCCTCGCATCAACTTCCACGGAAATAACACAAGCATAGATGGGGTTTTTCTTCACATAAAATGAGAAAAATACCCATTTTGACAAAGCACGTAGAGTCATAAATTTACACTCAAAACCTTCCACATTCGAACGTAAAATGGGTTGTCAAACTGCGCGAGTTGCTGAGCTGCTGCTTGAGCATACCTGCTTCCAAATCATCCTCGTCAATATCAGGAGTGCCGTAGCTACGACTCATGGCCTCCTGAACCTCGTTGGCATCCTCCATCAGGTCCTCCAGTTGGTCCTGCAGGTCCTGAAAGATTATGTAGGCAGACAGAAGATATGAATATTGGTAAATATGGATGGATGCATGGAGGCAGAGAGATTGACATACATCAATCTGGTCCACTTTGACTTCCTTGTAGGCCCTTTTCATTTCCTTGGCGCTAATCTTCATGGCGTCCACCTGGCCATAGAACAACAAGGGCGATGTCCTCGTTTGCGAGGAAGGAAGAGCAAAGATTGCACAGCACACATGCACAGAAGGCAGCAAATGTTACGGTCGACTTGGTGTCCTTGAGCGTCTGCAGGGTGTAGTTGGCCTGCTCCATGTTGAAAGACTGCTGGGCCAGCTGCTCTCGCTGACCCTCGTACCTGTGTGACAACAAACAATAAGTACCGTGGTAAAAATTGGACTGGAAACTCTATACGTGGCTCGGTCGGTGCTGTTGTTTTGGTTCTCAGTGAGTTGTGAATTGAATTTTCAACTTTTGTTTCAATCCTAAATTCAGAGTTGCTTGTGTTTTATTTTAGAATTTAATTGTCTATTGCAGGGTGAATGTTCTGCCTTTTGTCAGAATTAAACGAATGGTCTTTCTTTAAAATTGTCTGTCATTAGTGTACTAGAAACGGTAAGTATCAAAAGTGGTAGATTTGGTATCAGTGAGTACTTACGCGTTCTATACTGATATCGTTCTGGTCTCAGGAATTTATTTAAGGGCTACGTTCTCATTTTAAAGTGTCTGAGTGTGAAAGTGTACTTTCTGTGTGTACTCACATCTTCTTCTGTTTCAGCACTCGCATGGCCTTCTGTTTCACCATGTTCTACAAAAGCAAAAACAAAAAAAATAACGAAGACCACGTCTGGTGAATTTAGTTCTGATTGATTTCGTTTAGTATTTTTCACCTTGGAGGGCCCATCCTTCAGCTTTTTCATCTGCTCCTTGTACTTAAAAAGCTCTGCGTCCAGCATGCTGATCTTCTTCTCGATAGACTCACCCCTGGCATCCACCTGGAACGTCATATAACGTTAATTTACCCCCTCTCACCCATAATGTATGGCTACTGGGACGCCTTGATTTTGACTAAAATGGCTCCCCCACTTTGAGCTACTCATTATCATCGGTCTTGAAATAAGGGTGGCCAGAGCATGTTAAAAACAACCCAAACAACACATAAATAACACAGTTTTTTCGATGTTAATTACAACCAAATGCAATAAACAATTACAAATAGCATGGCGAGTTGTCGCCAGACGAGAAAAATAACGGAAAGTATAACAATAAACAACAAACATGTCTGGAACTACCAGGCACTACTCACATTGCCGATGCACTCTGACAGATCTGGGGCAGGCGCTCTTGGTTTACTTCGTCCGAATAGTCTGTTCATTGTTTTACGTGGGGGAACGTTAATTTTACTTCCAAAACCACAATATTGCCCGTCAAACGGGAAAGGATTTCTCCATTGAAGACACCCGGAAGTGGAAGGCGGGGATGAAAGGTTGCGATTGGTTCATGTAAGGACAGCCAGCCAATGAGCGTTTAGGTGCGTTTCGGTACTGCAGCCTATTGTCCCTTTGCTTCTGTTCCCATTCGCTTTGTTTGACATCAGAACAGCTGAAATGACATTATTCTTTGCTTTTGGTACATTTTCTTCAGACGAACATCCTAAAGTTGCATTTTATAAAAAATACTTTCATTTTATTACGTGAAATAATTACTCATGCACAACGTTATGTTCTAGAGGTGAACTATGCCCCAAAGTAAATAACAATTTAGCCGGCCGTTGGAGGAATTATATCTGGTGACAGTGCGCCCTGAACCAGCACGGCAGGGCCAAGGCCCTGGCTGTCACCCTCGAGAATTATTCTACCTCCATGATACATCTCAGGGGGCTGCCATTTGGGCCAATAGCGCCTTCTGCTGTTGACAGAAATTGACGCGAAATTGCCATCAAGGATCACCTATTTTCTGAGTTTGATCATGTGACGTCCGCAATGTGAGCCTGAGGACAGTTGCTTCACCTGATCAATTTTTATTCCACGAACACAATAAATTCAGACTTGTGGGGGAAGCATACAACAGATTATCGCAGAGCAAATGTTTGCATTGAATTACTATGAAAAAATATATATCAAAATTTCCACAAATTCCTTTGGAAAGTTTCTTGAAATATTGTAGGAATTCATTGTGTAATTAATAAAAACAAATACATAAAATGTGAATTAAAAATAAAGTACTAATCTTACATTTTGAAAATGTTCTCGGTAAAAAAGGTTCTACTCTGTTTTCCATGCAGTCTTAGGGGGGCTTTGGTGAACTTTTGTATTTGGTTTAGGATTAATTAAAATGTAATGCAGTTTGTAGAGCATTGCTAGCTGGGTGTTTTTGGAAAATCAGGTGTTATTTTTTGAAAATCGACTTTGAATTGGTCAAACTGCTATGCAATGCACGTCCCGGCCGTGTGGGCTCGTAATGAACGTGACGCGCGGCTACGCGCGTTCACGTGAACGCGCTCAGCACAGGCGAAACAGCCACGTTTTAGGAGTGTACTTACGGCCATTTGAAATGATGGGCTCATCAGTCTTTTTTCTCGTCTTCACGCCAGTAGATCGCGCACTCACAATGTGCATTTGTGCACGGGCATGCCCAGTGCCCTGATTGATTGGCATGATTGGCTTGTTTGAGGGTGCAGCACGCGCAAACTCAACGCGTAACGATAGTTACTGGCTGGACGTTGTTTTGAAAATCAAGTGTTATTTTTTGAGAATCGACTTTTACATTTATCGAGCGGTTCAGAAGATGAATGAATGAATGAGTTTTACATTTGTTTATGCACGTAAACACACCAACACTGCAACTGCAGCTGCACAGCAGCCCGGTGCAGCAGCTGCAGGAAGAGGACATGCGAGAAAAAGAAAGCAATACGTATAGCTTTTGCGAAAAACCACTTCGTGCTTCGAATTATTGTGGCAGATGTGGAAAGGCCAATCCGCCACAAACACACTACAACCATTTGTTCTGATTGTAAAAAAAAAAAAAAAAGTTTTGTGTTTGTTTTTCGTTTTTGTTATCAAGTTTGCATATTAGTTGCTGGTTGTTTTGTTTGTTTGTTATAAAGTATGTTACTTCAACATTTTTCATAGTTTTTGTGACTTTTATACTTTTTCAAGGTTCTAATTACCATGTACAACATTTTTTCACTCTGATATCTATATAAACGCTATACACAATATTGGACACATAGAGTTAGAGTTACTTATATAGAGTCATAAACCAATACTCATTTTGTTATTCAAGAAAAAAGTAATGCAAACTATATATGTATGGCTAGATCTAATGCCACTGAACATTTTGAAAGTGAAAAAAATTCAAAAGTGAAAAAGTTGTCACACCTCAAAGCACAACCCAATTTGGGACAAATATGTTTGATGTCACATTTTTTTAAATGGCCATTACAGAAAAAACAGGCATGAAATACAATTCTGTTCCTGCGGTTTGGTGACATATTCAAGGCTCTATTTATGTCATATGCAAGATTTGGACTGGGTGGGTTTTTATTTACATATGCAGCATAGTGACTATGTGATTGACACACTCCTGCTGCTGCGGCTCATAGAGGGCGCCAAATATAAATAAATAAATAAATAATGATATGTATGTCTTGGCCTGATGCCACTGAACATTTTGAAAGTTGAAAGTGAAAAAAATTCAAAAGTGAAAAAGTTGTCACACCTCAAAGCGCAACCCAATTTGGGACAAATATGTTTGATGTCACATTTTTTTAAAAATGGCCATTACAGAAAAAACAGGCATGAAATACAATTCTGTTCCTGCGGTTTGGTGACATATTCAAGGCTCTATTTATGTCATATGCAAGATTTGGACTGGGTGGGTTTTTATTTACATATGCAGCATAGTGACTGTGTGATTGACACACTCCTGCTGCTGCGGCTCATAGAGGGCGCCAAATATAAATAAAGAAATAAATAATGATATGTATGTCTTGGCCTGATGCCACTGAACATTTTGAAAGTTGAAAGTGAAAAAAATTCAAAAGTGAAAAAGTTGTCACACCTCAAAGCGCAACCCAATTTGGGACAAATATGTTTGATGTCACATGTTTTTAAAAATGGCCATTACAGAAAAAACAGGCATGAAATACAATTCTGTTCCTGCGGTTTGGTGACATATTCAAGGCTCTATTTATGTCATATGCAAGATTTGGACTGGGTGGGTTTTTATTTACAGATGCAGCATAGTGACTGTGTGATTGACACACTCCTGCTGCTGCGGCTCATAGAGGGCGCCAAATATAAATAAATAAATAAATAATGATATGTATGTCTTGGCCTGATGCCACTGAACATTTTGAAAGTTGAAAGTGAAAAAAATTCAAAAGTGAAAAAAAGTTGTCACACCTCAAAGCGCAACCCAATTTGGGACAAATATGTTTGATGTCACATTTTTAAAAAATGGCCATTACAGAAAAAACAGGCATGAAATACAATTCTGTTCCTGCGGTTTGGTGACATATTCAAGGCTCTATTTATGTCATATGCAAGATTTGGACTGGGTGTTTTTTTATTTACATATGCAGCATAGTGACTGTGTGATTGACACACTCCTGCTGCTGTGGCTCATAGAGGGCACCAAATATAAATAAATAAATAAATAATGATATGTATGTCTTGGCCTGATGCCACTGAACATTTTGAAAGTTGAAAGTGAAAAAAAATTCAAAAGTGAAAAAAGTTGTCACACCTCAAAGCGCAACCCAATTTGGGACAAATACTGAGAACGTGACAAACTGTATTACTGCACAAGGGTTAAACACGTGTCATCATTATCACCATCATTAACTGAAGCACACCCTTACAGTTTCCTCCACAAGGCCAAATGACAGGGACGGGTGAAAAAGTGTGCGAAAAGTGCTTTTCACAGTCAGTCGCGTCGTCATGGAAACGCTGCGTCTTTGTGTCTCAGGTGAAGAGCAGCATTGCTCGGTTATTGACGATGAACAAACCGCGTGGTGTCCACTTGGTGACCACGAAATGGAACAGTCACAAGGCGCAAATTTATTGTTGCACATATGGCACAGTCACACATTGATACAGCAAAGAACAAAGAGTTTAATATATACAATCACAATTCATATTTTACTATGTCACAATATGACATATGAAGGATCTTTTTTTTTTTATTACGATACAAACCGATGGGAGCATATTGATCTGGTCCTAGAAGCTCATATACAGTATGCATGAGACCATCCAGCAGACATTTAAGTGCGTTAGTGCGGACTCTTTCCATTTGTTTGGTGCCCACCTTAACAACGCAAAACACTCATGTCTCAAATTCTCTTTGGCCCCCCTTTTACAAGTAACACAGAGTGGTGACTCTGTTGCAAAATGGATACGTATGAATAAAACAATATTTCATTTTGCTCCAAGCGCTGTTTTTGGAATCATTTCTGTGTTTGTCTGATTGTGTTCCTGATTGCTCTTTTTATTTTTTTTTTTTTTTGCAACCCTTTTCCGCAATGAAACAGTCTCGGAGATGTGAGTACCAAGTATAGATTTTTTTTAAAAATCAGCCTTGTACACACGAATTCTGCCCAGCAACAAAGAAAAAAAATGTCTGTTGCATTTCATCAAATTGTGTCATAAACAAGACATTTACTGAGAGGATGCCTTTATATTTACACACAAAAATAATACTGATACCACAATCTAGCATAAATGTCATTTTTTGCAGCCACGTCTGCTTTGCAGGTGCTGTGTATTACAGGAAAGAAATCAACCGGGACGCACGGTTTTGCGAAGGGTCAGAGTGAAGCTAATTACAGCCACCATGTTATTTTTCCTAAGGTGAAATGGGGAGACACAAGTGATTAACTGAGGTGTTAAATCAACGGTGGTCAAAACACCACTGCAGGATATTCGTCTATGTTACAACCAAGCCACCGTGGTGACATCACAATTGGTAGACCACCATGGTTGATAGCACAGCTTGTGAACCATCATTGCAGACCACGATAATGACATCACAAGCACATTAACACGGGTGACATCGTGAACTGCAAACCGCCAGGCACATCTCCGGTATGACGACGTCACAATTAGCGGACCACCATGGTTGATACTACAAGTGGCTGACCACCCTATGGAGTCATTCAAACAGACTGCCGGATGACATTACAAGTCGAACACTGCAATGACATCATCACTAAGGTGACCAAGGTGAGATTGAAGTTGCGGACCACCATGGTGACATGACAAGTGGACCATCTTAGTGACATCACAAGTTCCCGATGACCATAGGTGATCATTAGTGTGTCATGTCATCACAGGTGGACCGCTGCGGTGACATCACAATTGGTGATCCACCGTGGCCATGCCGCCAACGAGGTGACTTCACAAGTGGACCACTGGTGACAACACCGATTGTGGACCACCATGGTGACATGATGATCATGGTGTCATCACAAGCAGACCACAATGTGCCTTCACAGGTTGCAGACCCCCAGGAAGAGGTTCAGACAGCGGTGGTGACTTGCGTCAAGCACAATTCGTTGGAGTCCTCGAGTCCTAGTACAGAGGACCTATCCATGGCTAGTCATACTGGCCTGGCCTGCCTGGGGTCGCCGCGGTTGTCCGGGGGACACGAGTGGTCCCTCAGGGTGCTCCTGACCCGGCTCACCCCCTGGCTATCCCTCCGGGAGCCGGGGCAGCAAAAGTCTCTGAAGCATCTCTTGAAGTTCTCGTCCAGGAATGCGTAAAGGATGGGGTTGAGACTGCTGTTGGTGTAGCCCAGCGCCACGCAGAAGAAGTAGGCGGCCATGACGGGCGTGGTCTCGGGCACGTGGGGCGACAGGGCCTTGACCAGGATGAAAATGTGGATGGGGGTCCAGCACACCACAAAGACAGCCACCACCACCAGAACCAGGCGGGCGATGCGCCGCAAGTTGCGGTCCTTCTCGCGTGAGCCGGACAACAGGCGGACGCTCTTGAGGCGCAGGATCATCAGTGTGTAGCACACGCTGATGATGATGACGGGCACCACAAAGGCAAAGATGAACACGCAGATCTTCATCAGCGTGTCCCAGTAACTGTACGGCTCGGGGAACTGGAGAGCGCATTCTGTTGTCCCTGGTGGTCAGAAACAACAATATGAGTAGCTCCACATTTTGGAGATACTGTACGTGTCCGTGCCCTAAGCAGCCTGTGAAATGTGCATCCTCAAATTTAAGGCGATGCATTTCCAAACCGGTATCGTAACTGCACATTTTCAGAAATACAAGTCCTAGCCCCAACTCTCCAGTGAAAACGACAACAGCAACTTTGCAGACCTACCATTGTTGGTCTTGGTGCCACCCAGAATCATAGCAGGCATGCCGGCGGTGGACGACAGCGCCCAGATGAACACGTTGATGACTTTGGCTTTGACAGGTGTGCGGAAGTCAAGGGCCTTGACAGGGTGGCACACGGCCACGTAACGGTCCACGCTCATCATGGTGAGCGTGAAGATGCTGGTGAACATGTTGTAGTAGTCAATAGAGATGAACACCTTGCACGCCACCTCTCCAAAAGGCCACGAGCTGAGCAGGAAATCGGTGCTCTGGAAGGGTATGGTAGTGGTCACCAGTGCATCCGCCACCGCTAGGTTCAGGATGTAGATGTTGGTGGCTGTCTTCATCTTTGTGTACCTGATGCGCACGCAAAGTAAACATACAATACTCGTCTCGATTGCACTTTCTTGTTGTCGATCACCCTTTTTTTTCTTGTTAAGAAGTGTGTGTGTGTGTGTGTGTGTGTGTTGCGGATGTGGCAATTGTTGCCTTCATAAATTGAAATTGTGCCCCCCCCTACCATTTTGACTCTTTATCAACATGAGCCAAAGTGTGTTGCATTGGTGTAATAGTTTTGGATTCATGAAAGGGTCATGTTTTTTTTTTTTTACTCTTTGTTTTAACGTTGACAAAATAAATCACATTGAATTCCAATTCATGTTCTTGCTGCTATGAGTGAAAAGGACATTTTGTTTCGTACAATACAGTGTAAGCACATGGCCTGACCGACCTCAAAAACTGCATGGGCCTTTGATTTATTGTGAAGAATTCTTTGCGAACCTTTGGTGTTCGCACTTGAGCGCACCCGGTCTCCAGTATTAATCTGATAAAACGTTACAAGACTGCCACCCAGTGGCGAAGATGAAATGACACCCTATCCATTCGCCTTCTTTTTGGATCTCCGAATTGATGTCCAGCAATTCAAGTTTTCAAGAAAGCAGCAAGACTTTCATGATAACATTTTCTCATCCATTAAAACGTACAATTGTAAAATGAACTGACCTGATGATGACGTACATGACCAGGCAGTTGCCCACCAGGCCCACCACGAACACAAGCGAGTACACGGCCACGATAACCGGGTGAATGGGCGACATAGGCTCGGCGTCGTCGGCTTCCCCCTCCCACGTCCCGTTCAAGGCGTCCAAGGACGAGGAGGAGGCGGCGGAAGTCGCCCAGGTGCACCCCCCAGTCGCCGCCTCTCCCTCCCCGTCCCAGGGACACATGCCCTCGGGCCCTCTTCCTCGGTGGATGTGCACCACGCTGGTATCCATGCGTTCTTGATCGCTGCTATTAAGACAAACAAACAAATAAACACGCATCCACCATGGCATTTATAGATGTTTACCACAATAAAAGCACCACAAGCTAAAAAAAAAAAAATGCAATCGAACATGAGCAAAAATAATCAACTGGAACCTATTTCTATGCGAATTCATTTGGATGTGTGTCACGGGTAGTTTTGGTATAATGACGTCAAATGGATGCCAAATTCATGACCATGACCAGCAAAAAATGATTCGTTTTAAAGACTTTTTCTGACAGTATAGAAAGAAATTCCATTAGTTTTAAAGACATTGTGTAAAAGTGGTCTCTGGTGTAATTTGATCAGAGACAAAAGCCTTTTTCAAGATATGTTTGTGACATAAAATTTTTTGAGCGACAAAAAGCAAAAATAGCGAGATATATTGCCATTCCTGCGATTTAAAAAAAAGGGCGTTAAAATGCGAAATACAAGAAATACAACGAGTTTGATCAACATTACGATATTAAAGCCGTTGTGGTGGAAAAGGTGCGCTCAAATGTTCGGCAATCAAGGTACAAACGCTTATTGGAGACATTTGCGGCAGTTCAAAGAGCATGGATGTCGTAATTCTGCAATGATATCTAAAAAAATTCTATAGTGAGACCCCGGATGAGAATCTATGCCAAAAAAACCGAGCATTCCATCCACTTTGGCGACAAAAAAAGCAAAAACAATCTACTGAACAGGCACGACACCACAGTGACACACAGCATCAACACGAGCTTACCTTTTAATTGTCTCAGCTTCCTAAAAAGTTTATACAAATACCGCAAAGCTGACAGAGAGTGATTGAAAACGCTAATGAAACGCTTCGCAATAATTTTTGCGGCTTATTATTACTGTGGAGAAGGAGAAGAAGCAGATGGAGTGAGCGTGGCTCAGTGTGCAGCTTGCTTAAGCGCTGACGCTACGATGACGTCATCGCCGGCTTAACAGCCAACCCACCTTTTATTAATACTGTATATTCTTACTTTTATAAACTGTTGCATATCAAGCCAGCGTATTACCGCCACAGCATACAAAAAACCCCCATCTATATCACGTTATAAGGTGATAAATGTGAACTTTTAATGTCAGAGGTTTCATGTTTTAACATGCCAAGTTTCGCGTTTTGACGTGGTAAAATTCACGCCAGAACGTGATCAATGTGGCTTCTGCATTTACCTTGACGAAATGAAGCAATTCTTTCCGGCTCAGGTCACTGGTGAGAATCCCTAACTTGTTTTTAACATCTTAAATCTTTTCAAACATTTTCAAACATTTGGCCTCGTTTTTTTTTTCAACAGTAGACTTTAGAGTCTTATAGTTCTATGTGTCTCACTGTGCTATTTTAGATAGCTGCCTTGGGACTATGTCTGAAAATTATACCCAATATTGCGCAAAGTGAATTTACTTCCGACATTTTTTGCCCGCAGGCCACACAAACATAGTAAAGCACAATAAGCAACGAACGAAACCACATAACAAAAGAATGATGTTGCCCCTGTTAACTTACACGTACAAGTTCTGCCACCTCGTAGCAGCAACAATCCTGTAAAGAAGAGAATAGCCAATAAGACTTGTTTTCTTCTTGCCAATGGGATGTTGATAATAAGCATTGATGAAATCAAACGTACCATTATCACGGTTGCTGTAGCTGTGTTCATGACTCTTGAAAAAATAAACATGTGTCGATATTTTTTGTTTTGTTTTCCTTTTAGGGATATGGCTAAAACCAAAATACACTGCTGTTATGACGAGTTAGCTAGTGGCTAATATAATAATAATAAATTTTATTTATGAGCGCCTTTTGTTGATCCTTCTGCTGCGGAAGTCCCTCGCTGTTCATGTGTAGGCATCATTGCTGGTGACTACACTCGGTTCGAAGCACAAGACAGGAGACGATTCTTATTTTTCTTTGTGTGGTCGCTATCACTGAGTCGCTAAACACCTGGCGTGCCACAGTGCACCTTCACTGCCAGAAGCGAACTGCAGGGAAGCTCCACCCCCTTTATTTACATACACCCCAGAACATGGTATCCCTCCACACAAAATAGTACCAACACTAAACTCTAATGCTAGTGGCGTACATCGTCACCCAACACCCCACTCGATGGCGCCACATACACTAACATTGCATTAGTTACCTATACACATGTTTTAATGCTGTCAAGTGCTTTTCCTTGGATCAGACATATACTGAGATAGTCTACTCACAATCCAGTTAATATCAGGTCTAGTGCAGGTCATGATGTATATGAGGCTGCCCAGCATTGCTCTATATTTCCTCTGATCAGTTTTGTCCCCTTCTGGAGCCAGGTCACATTTGATTTCACTTGGAGTGGCTCTTGCTTTGCATTCAGACATGCCAAACCTTTCCAATATTTTCTCAATATATCTGGATTGGTTCAATGTGATTGAGCCCACATTTTGCTTGAAATCAATCCCAATGAAATGAGTGAGGCATCCGAGATCTTTCATCCTAAACTTACTCTTGAGTTTCTCTTTGATCTCGCATAAACACCTCTCATTGCTGGCAGCCACAATGATATCATCGACCCACACTAACAAAATTTCTTTTTCTTTGTCAGACATTTTGGTGTAAATACAGTGGTCTGCTTGACTCTGTACAAACTCGTTCATAAGTAAAAACTCATGAAGCATCATGTTCCAATTTCTCCCAGACTGTTTGAGGCCATATATGGATTTGTTTAACTTACACACAAGTTGTACACCATCCCTTTGTTTCACACAAAACCTTCAGGTTGATCCATGTATAGTTCGCAGTCAATAGGTGCATGTAAGTATGCTGCCTTCACGTCCATTTGGTTTAACAGCAACTCATACTGTGCAGCAAGCTGCATCAGTAGTCGCAGTGATGTCAGATTAGCGGTCGGCGAAAATGTCTCAGAATAGTCAAGTCCTTCTCTCTGACTGTACCCTTTGGCTACATATCTCGCTTTATATGTTTCATTGCCTTTGTCATCCTCCTTTAAAGCATACACCCACCTTCCCCCACTGTCTGTCTACCCTCCGGTAATGGCACAAGGGTGAAAGTGTCATTCTCTTTAAAAGAAGTCATCTCATCTATCATCGCCTTTCTCCACTTTTCTGACTTTGGCGATGCCATTGCCTCGTAGAATGTTTGTGGCAATCCCACTGTTGCTCTATAGCAGTAATCAATTGTGATCTCATTGCCTTTTATCACACATTCATAATCCTCTAAATATTTTGGTGTCTTCCTTTCTCTACCAGAAGTCTGAAGAGTCTCATTACCATTGGTTGAGTCTGTGTCGCAGTCAGGTTTAAGCTCTGGTTCAGTGTCAGAATCTTTTCCTACATATTCCGTCTGTAACTGACTTGCTTTAGGCATAGTTACCCACTCTACATAGTGGTCCTCCAGTTGGGTCTTCTCGGTCTGCGTCTCACTCTCAGTCACGGTCTTTGTGATGAAGTGGACCAGTCTGTGTTTCTGAACTTTGTTTGTCTCTGGAAAATAAATCAAATAAGCAGGTGAATGACGGTCAAAACCAACAAAGATCCCCTTTTTGCCCTTTGGATCTAGTTTTCTCCTGTTTTGCTCATACACCATGCATTCTGAACCAAACTTTTTCATTTTTGACAAATCTGGTCTTTTTCCTGTGAAAAGGAAATAAGGAGTCTCCCCTGTTCTTTCGCAGTAACATCTGTTCCGTATAACTGCTGCTGTTCTGGCTGCATATGGCCATAGCTCTTTGGGTAAGCCTGATTCTATCAGCATACACCTGACCATCTCAAACAATGTGCGCCAGTTCCTCTCTGCTGTCCCATTTTGATGTGGGGAGTAGGGCGCTGATCTCTCATGTTTTATCATATTATCTCGAAGTAGAGATTGATATTCTTTTGAAACAAACTCTGTCCCATTATCCGATCTCATTCGCTTCACTTTACCATATGGTGCTGTGTCTGCCAAGAACTGCTTTGTAGCCTCGACTGCCATGTTTTTGTTCCTGAGAAAGTATACAAAAACAGCTCCAGAAAAGTCATCAGTAAAAGTGATGGCATATTTGTACCGTCGAATGACTCTGGGTCAATAGGCCCACCTAGATCTGTATGTACCAGCCCTAATGGCTCTTTAGCTCTCACATCACTTTTCCTGTTTCTATTCTGGGTGAATTTCCCTTGAATACAGGTTTCACACTGGTTAGGTCTAGTTTTGTTACTAATTTTCATACCTTCTACCACAGCTTCAAGTTTAGCAATATCACCATAGTTACAATGGCCCATTATCTCATGCCATGTTTTCATGTCTAAAGATGCATTGCAGGAGTCCTCACTGCATTCAGAATTTTCTGTGACAATGTCAAGATAGTACATTCGGTCCTTTACAATCATCTTGCATATTGTCCCATCTGAAAGAATCATTTTGTTGTCATTCTTCGCAAAGTTGAACTTCGCTCCTTTCGAAGTTGCTGCATCCACAGAAAGGATATTCTGCGGGTATTCTGGGATGAGAGAGCATTTGTGAGCTTGACACTCACTACTCGTCCACTGCTGTCGGCCAGCTTGATTTGCGCGTCCCCTTCTTCTCGACACTTCCGGTGATCCGTCTTCCATCAGCCAGCTGCATGATGTGATCTTTAGGCCGGAAACTCTCATCAAATCGGATGAATGCGGTCTTGTCGGTGATTATGTGGGCAGAAGCACCGCTGTCCACGAGTAGTCCATATTGCTGCGCTCCTTGGGTCGCCATTCACTCACCCGAGCAATAATGTTTCTTCTTCTTCCCTCGAAGATTTGGCTTGGTCTCTGCCACGGAAAACTTTTTCCGAATCGTCCATAACTGTAGCCACTTTATTGTTCTTATCAGCTTTTGTCGTTCGCTTGTGTGGTTTCTTATCCTTACTTGTGCAGTCTCTTGCTTTATGCCCCACTTTCTCACAAATAAAGCATTCTCCATTGAAGACGTATTTCTTGTCTTTTTCTTTGAGCTTCGGCTTGAATGACTTGGCGGTCATTACTTCATCTGGTCTGGGCCTGCTTCGGTAGCGGAGGGTGCATTCAAAACTTCTCAGCCTAGTCTTGAATTCAGCAAAGGTTAACACTTCCCTCGTTTGAGTCACATGCACAGAAAATGGGTTGTATTCATCAGTGAGTCCTTTCAACACCATAGCCACCAATAGTGCATCGCTTAGGTTCTCTTTAGCTCTTTGTAGCGCGCCACTAGCTTCTCGACACGTGCTAGATAGCCCGCTAGCTCCTCGCCGTTATCCATTAGCATATTGGTTAGCTCTGTGTACAGCCCGACAATTCGCGGCTTTTCTTCGGACTCAAAATGGCGTCTCAATATTTCCAGACTTTTCTTACCATCTTCTGGTGCTTCATACAGGATGAGTGTCAGTGTTTTATCATCCAAGCAGCCGCACAGTTCAGCATATGCCAGTTCGTTTTTCCACACGGTTTCTGTTGCGGCCTGTTCGCTGGATCCCGTAGCTACATCACACCCGAGGATAGCATCTTTTAGCCCGATGGTTTTCAAGTATGCTAGAACCTCGCCTCCCAGATGTGATAGCGGGCCTCATCTCCGTCAAATCGCGGCGGTAATCCTCTCCCATAGGGCGCCGCTGTGCCTGGAACCCACCTGGGCCCATAACCTGTTGATCCTTCTGCTGCGGAAGTCCCTCGCTGTTCATGTGTAGGCATCATTGCTGGTGACTACACTCGGTTCGAAGCACAAGACAGGAGACGATTCTTATTTTTCTTTGTGTGGTCGCTATCACTGAGTCGCTAAACACCTGGCGTGCCACAGTGCACCTTCACTGCCAGAAGCGAACTGCAGGGAAGCTCCACCCCCTTTATTTACATACACCCCAGAACATGGTATCCCTCCACACAAAATAGTACCAACACTAAACTCTAATGCTAGTGGCGTACATCGTCACCCAACACCTTTCAAGACACCCAAGGACACTTTACAATAACAAAAAACACTAATGTCAGCTATATTTTAAAAGCAGCTCGCATATCGTTCTTTTTTTTTCATTCACACGGGTTAAAGTAACAATAGACGCTGTGGCTAAAATGATTAGCAGTAACACTAGCAGTAACACTAATGACTTATATCAGCAAATTTATATTCTTATATTCAGCCATGTGCTATTAATCCACTAAGAAATAAAGAAGAGAAGTAAACAGTTTGTGCATCATGTTCACTTGCCGTATGTACAAAAGCCAGTCGATGCTAATGGCTGGCATTAACATCTTATCATCGTCGTCCAAGACTGGCAGTGTGCAATTTTGTCACTGAAATGAAAACATAATCAAAAGAGCTGTGTCCTCTGTTCAAATGTTCGCATGCAGTATGTACATTACGAATGCTAGCTGACAAGCATGAGTGGACTAAATAGCAGTGAACAATGTTTAGTAGCGAGCCATTAGCCATCATGTTCTAGCATGGCGCAACCCTAGTGACGATAAATGGTTCAGAAAATGGATGGATAGATGGATATATTATGGAGTAGTTTTATACAGTATATTATTTTATTGTATATGTTTAATTATATATACAGTATATATATATATATATATATATATACATACACACATATATATATATATTATATAATATATATATATATATATATATATATATATATATATATAGATAGATAGATAGATAGATAGATAGATAGATAGATAGATAGATAGATAGATAGATAGATAGATAGATAGATAGATAGATAGATAGATAGATAGATAGATAGATATAGATATATATAGATATATAAAAACATACATAAAGCTGGGACATAGACTCCCTGATCCACACAACCAGGATCTACAGCAGTGACATCGGGATGTCATTCGGGCTTGAGAAATGTAGTCGGATGGTGACTAAGAGAGGAAACGTAGTCCGCGCTGAAGGGGTCTCACTCCCTGAAGGAACAATAGCAGACATTGAGGACAGCTACAAGTACCTCGGTATACCACAAGCCAATGGCAACCTTGAACTGGCAACAAGGAACGCGGCTACGGCCAAATACCTCCAGCGGGTGAGGCAAGTCCTAAGAAGCCAGCTCAATGGCAAGAATAAGACCCGGGCAATAAACAGCTATGCCTTGCCAGTGATCAGATACCCTGCAGGAATAATCAGGTGGCCAAAGGAAGAGAGTCAGACCACAGATGTTAAGACCCGAAAGCTCCTAACCATGCATGGAGGGTTCCATCCCAAATCCAGCACCCTGAGACTGTACGCAAGCCGAAAGGAAGGAGGCCGGGGACTAGTGAGTGTGAGAGCCACTGTCCAGGATGAAACATCCAAGCTCCGTGAATACATCAAGGAGAAGGCTCCAACAGATGACATACTCAGAGAATGTCTCAAACAATGGGGAACAGAGGATGAGATGCTGGAAGAGGGACTATCATGGGAGGACAAGCCCCTACACGGGATGTACCACCGGACCATAAGTGAAGTGGCTGATCTCAAGAAGTCCTATCAGTGGCTAGAGAGGGCTGGCCTGAAGGACAGCACAGAGGGACTCATCCTGGCTGCTCAGGAGCAGGCCCTGAGCACCAGAGCCATTGAGGCCCAGATACACCACACCAGACAAGACCCAAGGTGTAGGTTGTGCAAAGAGGCACCCGAGATGATCCAACACATAACTGCAGGGTGTAAGATGCTGGCAGGGAAAGCCTACATGGAACGCCATAACCAGGTGGCTGGCATGGTCTACCGAAACATCTGTGCAGAGTATGGACTGGAAACCCCAAGGTCAAAATGGGAAACACCTCCGAAGGTGGTGGAGAACGACCAAGCGAAGATCCTGTGGGACTTCCAGATCCAGACTGACAAGATGGTAATGGCGAACCAACCGGATATCGTGATCATAGATAAAGGGCAGAGGAAAGTCGTTGTAGTGGATGTAGCGGTCCCAAGTGATGGAAACATCAGAAAGAAGGAACACGAGAAACTCGAGAAATACCAAGGGCTCAGAGAGGAGCTGGAGAGAGCCTGGAAGGTAAAGGTGACAGTCGTGCCTGTGGTGGTCAGAGCACTCGGGGCAGTGACCCCCAAACTAGATGAGTGGTTGCAACAGATCCTGGGAACAACATCGGACATCTCAGTCCAGAAATGTGCAGTGCTGGGAACAGCAAGGATACTGCGCAGAACCCCCAAGCTTCCTGGCCTCTGGTAGAGGACCCGAGCTGAATGGGGGACGGACACCACCCGAGGGCTGAGACAATGAGACGAGGATTTTTATATATATATATATTCCGGAGGAAGCGGACATAGCCGAGACAACATGGGGACTTTGATTGAAAATAATAAAACATGTAACTGCTTTCATGTGACCCTGACCACTGAATGTTGGTACAATTAGAATAAAGCTACACTGGGTGGGCACACCATCTGTTTGAGGGGCCAGAGTTCACCACTGTAAATAACACTCGAAGAGCAGAGCGGCAGCCAGAATCTATGATTCTCTTGAACAATATTGACACTCTCTCAGTGTGTGTGCGCGTAGGCGCACCTTTCACACCTCAACGCATCAAGGATGAGCGCTGCGACAGGGAGCTACTCGTCATTCTTTTTTTTGTGGTTATGATTGTATGATATTAAATTATTGTCAGTTTTATGTGTTGTGTTGTATTACGGTTAATATTTTTATGGGTGGTGTAAAATGCTTTGTTACAGCTGCATCTGTTGTGAAAGTGTTATAAAGATGTATTGTATTGTTTAATGCTGAATGCTGCTAAGATGGCCGACACAATGACAGGCATGCACTTGTAAACATGGCTGACATAAAAAAAAAGGCAATCGGCAAATTGACACCATTCAATTTAAATACAGGTTGTACGTGATTTGGAAATCATTATATTCTGTTTTTATTTATATTTAAAGCAACGTCCCAAACTTCATTAGAATTGGGTTTGTGCATTGGTACCTCAAGATACGACTTTAATTCGTTCCATGAACACGCTTGTAACTAAAAGCATAATTGTATGAAGTCACACTAATCTGTTTACCTCCCCACAAACGCAACAAAAAAAAATTGTCATACGTTTGTTTTCTAATAAGGAAAATAGCACTAATACCGTGCTATATAAAAACGTGGCGTAGCATTTGAAAGAATGTAAAGAAATAAACAGTTTGTGCATCATGATTTCATGTTGCAAGTGAGCTCATTGTGTTGTTACTTCTGCTGTGTCCACAAACGAGAACATGACCACATCTTCGTCGACTACTACCTGCTGTAATATTAGTAAATCTTCACAAATGATAAATACTATATGCCTGTATACGCCATTTTCCATTATATGTTAGCATTATGCTAACATGGGTCGTTTTTTTTTTTTTTAATAAATACAAAAAGTGTAATTCTCTTTAGTTCATGTGTCGTTTGAATGGAAACGTCAACTGGGACTGGCAATAACCAGCTTAAAGTCTATTTACGAATCTAGAAAGCGTGACCTCAGTTAACTGACACCATACAGCGATCGAATCTAAAGTATGCGCTCGCAAATCAAAGCCCCTCCCGGGTCAACAACTTCCACGTAATTATTGAGAATATAAAGAGTGAAGCTTCCAATGTTGTCACCTGACTGCCGTAAACTCCACGTTATTTTTTTCCTCAGAAATGAAACGCGTGAGACTTTGAGACCTCCTCCCCGGTGACCTTCAAAATACAAGCCTATATTTGATGATTATATTGGATTTCCACACACACTTGGCTCGCATCTCGTCATCCAACACCAACGCTAACCTTTCCAAAACACCTTTCTTTTTTTTTCTTTTTTTATTACGACATGAGAAACAACTTTTTTGCATTTGAAGTGACATTTTAAAGTGAGACTTTTAATGAATCCTGAGCAAGACGAAATGGTCCTCCGTCATTGGGTGTGAGTAATTAAACTCCTGTTACTTTTCCTCAGCATCCCTCTTCTTGACAGTTTTGTGACTTCATTTCCAGAGATGGGCATTGGCATTGATCGGGGTTTGTTTTGATTTCCAATCATGTTAACTGACTATCTGGAGACCCTCATGGCAGTATCCGCAGCACACATTTGTTTGCGTTAGTTTGGATTTGGGACAGATTGACTGGCCACAGAGTTTGGATTCGTTTTTTTCCGAGACAAAAGACGACGTGTACAGTCGCATCGCTTTACCCAAAGCCTGCATTCATGCCCATTAGTTTAGATTTTCGCCAAATTCAAGCGACTTTGGACAGATTGCTCAGGTCTTTGTATTATATACCGTAGAGGAAAGAGAACTTCACAACCTCCGTCATGCTCCACACTCGAAATGCAGTTAAACCTAAGCTGACTGGGAAATTCATTCACCTTAAAAGGTAGCACCTCCTGTTGCCGTAGCAACAGCTCAAGTGCGGACAATGGAAGCGCCAAAGCACACAGAAGCTGCGTCCTTCATGGCCTTTATTGAGGGGGAAAAAACAAAAAATCTGACATCTATAACAGGTAAGACGTTTTATACATTTAATTACAGACATCGCACAACACGACACAAGAGGCTAATTAGGAATGATGCCTTGCTTCATCTTGTGAGTCATTAAATAGAGAACACACACCCGCACGCACACACACAAGGACAATTCAGCTTCGAGCCGCCACAGCCGGAGCTTGTTGCTGGTCGCCGGACTGCAGCTGCCTGCCGAGGTACTCCCTGAGAAACAAAGCCATCCAACTAATTAGCCAGCAGAATTGGAATTAAAGCGGCAACTGAATTTCATTTGCCTCATGTGCCAGCAAGAAAGGGGTAGCTGAGTACGGTACGATTAACAAGTTCACGACTTGAGCTCGGCATTTAACGCACAGTTCCGCCGAACCAACAAAAATGTTTTTTTAATGCACCATGAAACATGAAGTTGCTTACTTACACTTTGAACATTATTTCTATTTCCATTATTTCCCAATGGGAAACATTTTGGATGTCATACATTCCCCAAGAGTCGATCCTTCAAACGCTTGCTATTTGAACGTATTCGATTTGATACCCCGTCTGCCAGTCACCAGGTTTCGAACTTTATGCAATTTTTGAGAGCTGACTCCCTTTTGCTCTCTTCTTCCCGGCGAGTAACATTTGCATGAGTGGCTCAACGACATTCACCTCGCTGCCACTATAAATATCAAATGTCTCGAGCGACCCTCAAGAAAGCCAAGGTTGGGGGAATGTCTCTGCTCTGGAAGATTTGGCATTTATCCGCCTCCATCCTACCTCTTGTTACGGTTCTAATACTCCCTGAGACCAAGGGGAAATGATCGACTTCCCCCAGCGTGTGTGAAAGAACTTTTGCAAATGACAAGTCCTGTATGCACCCCCACACTACACGGAGAGCGAAGCATAGAAAGTGTTTTTTTTTTTAAGTCTTCCTACTCCCTTTTGTAAAGTGTGCTCAACAATGACTGTTGATGTGCTTTCTCTTCTCTGAAATCCTTTTTTAAACTTTCTATAACAACACCTTCCGTTACTTGTTTATACGTTCAATAAGATTTTTTTTTCCAAAACACATCACCCAGAGAAAGTGGGTCTCTCTGAGACTTTGGAAAGAAGAGCTTCAGGACACAGATCCATTGTCACAACAGACGCTTAAGTCCTGAATCTCAAAACAAACCAAACCTCCAGAAAGAAGAGACCGCTTAAGTCTTAAATCTTAGATTGGCTCGCTTGGCAAGCGGATCGACTTTGCACGGTGTGAGGCGACGCCACTCTGTGTCTGATGATACTAATCCGCAAATAAAATGAAGCGCTCATCCATTTTTTGTTTTTGTTTTGCCTGTTCAGTGATTGGAGGCACAGCTACAATTTTCAATGTAGAATCTTCTGCTCACCCCATGGTTGGGTGACAACAATAGTAGCCGGTATTCATTAAAAGGTGTCATAAAAATCACATTAAAAACACTAAGCAGATTAAGGCAACATGACAAAAAAGGTTAAATAAGAGCAGCGCGATGAAGTAAAAATACATTCCACGGTGGGTTGTCATGACAGCAGATGCTTGCCATATTACAAGTGTTTTAGAATACTTGGCAGAGGAAGAAAATAGATCTGTCTCCGCCCTCCATCTTTCTCTCTGTTTATCGATTTGCAAGGTGACAGCAAGCCATCATCTGACCTTGAAGCAAGAATACATTTTCCTTTGTGTGTCTGCGTGAAAACAAACCAAGAGTTGAGCTTCGGTGTTCCATCTTCTCGGAAAAACGCTCATACGCAAAGCGGCGGTGGCAGCTCACTTCCATCGCGCAGCATCCATGACGAGGCATAAAACTGCCATATGGGGTTTTACTTTATTTTTACGAGCAACGGCGGAGGTCTGGATATCAGATGGCTATTTTAAACCTCGGTATTGGTTCTATTTTGCAAGGTGGCAGCAATTATCATGACAAAATGGTGATAGGAGCTATCACGTTCATTATGTAACGTGTACATCGTGCCCACCAACTTTTTTTTTTTCTTTTACCGTGAAGAGTTTTGAGTCATTGCATTCATTTCTAAAATGAAAGGATGGAATTATTCAATGAAATATAATAACTGCAAAATGCTGCGATATGGAGAACGATTGGCAATATAAGACTGGGGGGAAAAAAAAATCTGCAATGGAGCCAAGCCACAAAAAGTGAATCGCGACACAGCGAAGGTACGAGTGTTGTGCACTCACACGACACGGGGCAGATTGACAAGTCTTTTGGTGTCAAGAAGGCGTAAATCCGGCATAGATCGCCTGGTGTGAGTATGCCCTGAATGGCTGTCAGTGTGTTCGTACCAGTTATGGACCATGAGCTTCTGCACGGCCAGCAAGGCGTTGTAGCGCACAAGCTGGTCCTCGTGGTGCATGTGATTCATCACTAGCTGCTTCCCGCCAAGCTGCTCAATCACCCTGAAAGGCAAGCAGACAAAAAAAAGGTGAGACCACAGGACGGGAAGGAAGGCCAAAGTCAACGTCTTACCGTTTGCCGCGTGGGTAGTGGCGCACGTACTCGCCCACGTCGTGGGCCGCCACCGCTATAACTTGAGGATCATCGGACACTTCCAGGAGCCTGGTTAAGATCCTGAAGGGGAGAACAAGTACTTAACATTTGGACACTCACCGATACCGAGTACGGATACTTGGAAATCCCATCATGCCTTGCAAACTTGATGAAAAAAATGATTTTGATAAAGTATTGTTCAAAAACCTATTTTATTGAATGAGGAATACATTTCACTCAACTATAACAATTAATTTCTTATTTCGACATTACTGCTGTTACTATTTCTTCTATTTTACGTTTAACGCCGACCCTTTATTTTTTTTGCAGTGCTTTATTACAGCCGCAGTTGGTTTTTCAAAGTTAAAAATAAAATTAAGTTGAGTGGATGCAGCTAACACACATTTTATTACTGGAATCGTGTGTCCAAGTATCGGAGTATTTTTACGAGTACGATTACAGTTGTATGATACCGGTGCATCCCTATTCCGACCGTCTGAGGATGCTGGAAGGGAAGGATTATGAGGCCAAACCAGAAACAAGAACAATGCAAATGGATGTTTTATTACTCATATGAGAGTTTCTCCGAACAAATGCAGAAACACATAAAACTAAAAGAGTAAAGATGGTTCTAAGAGATGAGCACCATGTGTTTTATTTGTTTGGAAAGCAGCACTGGGTTCAATTTTCTCCACCAGACAAATGTGACACGCTGTCAAACTGCCCTGATACGCTGCTGTATTTTATATCAGAAGGGCTATATTAAAATCATACCAGTACAAAACACGGAAGAGGTGCTGCCCGTGCCAAGCAAGAGTCCATTAAAATTTGGTCAGAATCTGGATAAAGCCACGTCGAGTGGTATGAAATCTTCTTCCACTCCATTAAGCAGGAAGTAGCCTGCCAACTAAAAAACAGGTCTCGAACATACTGTACACAAATGAGTCAACTTTTTTTTTTAAACAATTTCTTTAGAACAGGCACATAAATGTTAGCTGGAATAGGCTCAAGATAATTCGCAACGCCGCTGAGGACAAGCACTACAGAAAATGGATGGATGGAAAGACGAAGCACTCTACGGCTAATTGTAGATGAGAGCAGCTATTTGCAGAAATGGACTACTTATGTTTCAAACAGTCGCAGGAGGAAAAAAACAAAACCCTAAAGGGTTCAGAGTATGCATTTGGTCTTACTTGAGCAGCTCATAATTCTTCTCATTGAGGCGAACTGCATTCTCCCGCCAGAACTTCTCAGACTTGTGTACCGGGCTCCATTCCAGCCGCCCTGACTTGAGTTCGGAGCTGTACTCGTCAAACGAGCTGTTGTTACCATAAAATGGCAGAAGTATAGCAGAAGCGGGAATTATCACTTATGTGTCAGCCCCAAGTCAAGTCTGAACCTTCACGTTGCCAAAAAGTCCCAAATTACAGTGGCAAAACTCCAGCAAGTGCCCACTAAATTCAATCCTGACTTGGGTAAAGCAAAGTATAAGTCAAGTTATGGTACCTGAGATCCTGCACGCTTTCCCCGAGTCTCTCCAGCAGAAACTTGATGTCCTCAGTGATGTCCTCGTCGTCGTACTTCTGCTGCTCGAGGTTCTCCAGCTGCTTCAGCACTTTACACTGGATCATAGCCAGCGCGTACTCCTGGCGGGTCTCCCTGTCCGACGACTTCTCCAGGAGATTCTGCCGGTGGACAAAAGCCCCCGGGAATGAATAGATGCGCAGGCCACTGATGCATTATGGGTGACACAGTAGCAATCTACACATGGAAACATATACAAACTACGTACGTACATACATACTTACACTTACAACCCACCAGAACCCCCCCCCAAAAAAACAGGTAACTACAGTATGTTGCTAATTAAAATGGCAGCGCTTAAAGCGTGTAAGCGGGCTGTTAGCTATAGTCGTAAAAAAATTAAAATCCTGAAATATTTCTCTCTGTGTGGTGAATATATATTACCGTATTTTACACACTAAAAGGTGCACTGGATTATTATTATTTTGTAATTTGTTTCATACATTGGGCGCACTGCATTACAAGACGCAATCTACAATGTATCCACTACACTCAAGAAAACACCAACAGAACGATCAGATAATAATAATAATAATAATACATTTTATTTGTAAGGGCCTTTCACAGATGTCAGTAAAACGTATTTAATGAAGCAGCGACACAGTTTACTTAACCAACAGCAAGTTATAACATTGACTCGTTAACGTTGAACTCTCTTGCCGCTACTCTATTTCCGTGTTCCACTGCGTAACCGATCGCCTTAAGTTTGAACTCTGCGTTATCAGCATATCTTGAGCAAAGAGCCATTTTGGGGTCGAAATATTACTGTGATAGCCATACACAAGGCGCATCGCATTTTAAGGCGCGCTGTGAGCTTTTAAGAAAATGGAAGGCTTTTATGTGTGCCTTTTAGTGCGGAAAATACGGTATCTGAGTTATACTTTTATGAATTGAACTCCTGAGATAAAATGTCTTATATATTCTGAAATATTGAGAAGCAACTATTTCAAAGGTTGTTATAATTGTTCACTGACTGGTGGTATGAAAACTGGCTTCGGTAGAGGAACTGGTTCGAACGGGAGCCTTTCTACTGACTGACTGCGATGCAATACAGAACTGGAATGAAGGCGGTGACCAGACAGCAGGACAGTTTTTGTCCGTACATGATGATGGACCTTGCGGTCTCAGTCGGCTCATCCGCTAATGAGGACATTTGGGAGAATCAGCGATACGTGCAGAGGAGCATTTGGATGGGAAGAATTCAGAGAGCCCTGCGGTCTCCCCCCCCGCCCCTCTCCAAAATATATATTTTGTAAGGGAGAGACACAATGAGACATCCTTCTGTTCACAACACACTGAGAAGAACATCTGCTCGGTCTCCATTTGACGCCCGCCTTCGCTTTTAATGAGCCACGGTGAATGCAAACATCCCTCGGCGTCTCTCTCGTGGTTACATCGCTGAAAGGGAATTGAAGGCGTGATGGAAGTGCTGCTGCCTCTGTCACTGAGTGTTCACATCCAGCCATCAAATGCGGTTTGGCTCGAACTCCGTCACGTAATCATGCGCTATTCATCCTCGGCTTTTGTGCCCCGCGCGACAGGGTCGTCCGGATAAAGCTCGCAAATAAGCACAGCTTTTCCCATTCTGAGAAATTCAAAATGCAAGTCTTTCTTATTTACCCTGTGATTTGATTTGGCGAGCAATCAACTTGCAGCATAATGATTTTTGAGCAGCCTTGTGATGCTGTGGACAGGCATTCACGAGAAAAAGAGAAGAAGAAAAAAAATCGAATGATTTGGAAGCGAGCAACCTGTTGGGAGAATCATCGGGTGAGAATCACAATCATTATTGTGGGAACGAGGCAGTACTGCCAATGAGGTGAAAGTGGAGAGATGCTATTTTAAAGCAGCCTCGGTGTTGGGGTAACGCACAGTTCGTTTAGCCCTCAGGCTTTATAGCAGTGCTCATCACCAAAAGAAAACCATAACGACATTGAAGCATGGCGGTGGTTGGCGGCGGCATGCTTTGGGGCTGTTTGACCTCAGCTGCAACAGGTGGTTTCGACAGAGTGGAAGGAATGAGGAGTCATTCTTCATGCAAAACCTTCAGGATTTTGATCAGGGGCTCATAGTCCGATGTTTTTCTCTTCGCTTTGGGTCATTATCCTGCTGCAAAACCCATGCCCTGACTTGCGACTGAGTCTGTGCAGTTGACGTGCCTTGTTCGGTGCTGCCATTTTGGTTAGCAACGGAGGTCAAATGCACTCAGCGCTGATGTTCATGTGTATAATGTCTATAAACTTTGCTTTTCTGAATGGAAAAACAATATTTTCATTATTAGAAGAAATCGAGTAGGTCATGTGGAATTAGCCCTGTTTGAGATTATTATGTGTAATGAGTTGTTTTTTATATTCAAGGCCATTGATCGACTTGAGTAATATACAGTACAATATATTGCATTTGGAAAGTAAGTGGTTATGCATGCCATTGATTTTTTTGTTTTTTGTTTTTGTGTTGTTGTTTAATGGTTGCATGCTCGGAGGGCACAGCACAGCGGGCAGTCGAACCATTTGACATGAATATATTTCGTCTTTTCGAAACTTTGGGGGATTTTTGCTCCCCGAAAGCGGTTCGTCGTGAAATATTCATGGCCCATATGGAGCAATGACAGCAGGCAGCTGACCGAGCGGCGTGGCCACATAGATCGTATTTATGTATTTTTTATGGACTGGAATTTCTTTTATCGCCTTCCCCTGTTGTTTAATAGAGACATTTCAGTCTGCCTCCCCAGAGGCAATAAAGCACGAGACCCAATTACAAGTTAAAAGTGCTGCGCGAGACTTGAGGAATATTTCGTCTCACTTTTTCGAGGTGAAAAGTTGTGGATTGCCACACATACCCTGAAGGCGGCGAGAATGATCCGGGTGACCTTCTCCTTGACCGATTCCTGGAGGATGTCGGAGAGCGCGGGCACCACATTGTAGCGCCGCAGCTGCTCGCACAGCTGCGGGCCAAAGGCCAGGAGCCACACGCAGAAGATCATCTGGTACTGGAGCTGGAAGCCGCACTTGTTGCTCAGCACGGCCGTTATGCTGGGGAGAGAGAGAGAGGCGGAGGGGGATGAGCAACAAAAACAAATGCTGATGAGCCTTTTCTAATGGCCGAGGTCCGCGGCGGTGCGCCTCCATGCTGCCGCGCCCATTACGCCTAATGATGGAGCGGGAACACGATGTGCAGACAGGCCACATGGACAAGGACGCGAATGCAAATGAAACAGCGGGACTGCTGGCGGTCTTTTGAGACGAAACTGAACTGGGATCAAGCCACAGAAACAATGTCCGGCATATTTTATGACTGAAGGTCTACGGACAAATCAATGCTTGGTTTGTTCTTTGACACGCACTGTTGGACCTTCTGAAAACATGGGCTCGGTTTTGCCAATCGTGCACACTCAAGTGAATTTGCCACAGTTGCACTAAAATAAAGCTGTAGAAACATTTTAAGCAATCTTTATTGTCCATCATCACCATTCCAGCCGTCACTCATCGAGGAAGTGTTTCTTTTTGCATTTTACGGTGGTTAACTTCTTTTTGCACTTGCATCCCAGTTAAGAATGTCGTAACATCGAAGGAAAAAAAGTTGCCAATACAATCAAATAAAGGTTTTATGATGTCAAAATCGACATCGCTCACCAGTTAACCCCGTCGGCCTCCACCCAGGCAAACCTGTACTCGTTGACCCTCAGCATCAGCTGAAGGCAGCCGGCCACGCACTGGACATACTGAGAGCTCTGCAAAGAAGAGAACAAACAGCAAACGTTTACCCGGGTTCTACATCGCGAGTCTACTCCGGGTGAATCGAGGAAGAGCTTTTTTTTTTGTTAGAAAGTCAATAAAGATTGAGAGACACTGAGAAGCAGAAGGGGGAAAAAAAGAGCACAGCGGAACCTCCACAAGTTAAACATTTGAATGCTCATGAGACTCCATGCCTAGATTCATCCTTTTTTTTGTTTGTTTGGGTTTTTTTTGCTCTGCTTATTTTGGAGGTTCCGCTGTACAAAAACGTCCACCACCGGCATCATGCGGTCTGTCAGTGTACATCCTTAGCACATGCATGAACACGCGGCAGAGAGGAAGCGTGGACCAAGAGTCCCATCACACCTGAGCGAGAATCACATCAATAGAGATTAGAAGAGGAAAAGGAAAACGCTCCTGTTAATTGGGTGAATAAAAGCAAAACCAGTCCAGCCAGGAAATGAGGAGGACAGATGGATGGCGGAGTGGAGGCTGCCCGGCTGTAAAACATTGGTTAAGAGACACAAACTTCGTGTGTTTCACAGAAGGCACTACTGGGGGGTGTGGGGTGGGGAGGTTGGGGTTGCGGTACAGTCATCAGCAGAAAAATCCACTGATGGATGCTGCTGCTGCTGCCACGCTAAGTGCTACTCCAATTCAAAATGTCATGCGCGTTTAACGTGACTTTTTACGACATGCACTGTTAAAAGCAACCAGCGGCAGCAAACATCATGCAGGCGACACGGAGGACCCCCAGCCGGGTTGCCGTAGACTGAGAGTCAACGCCCCTGCAATCTGGAATCGTTGATGGAGCGAGCGAGACCGTGGGATGGAGAAGAGGTGAAAGTCCTGAGGCGTGAGGAAGGCAGATTTTTTTTCGATGCACCTCGGTCATACTCACTTCACTGGGGGAAATGGTTCCTGCTCCAGAGCTTGTGTCCGGACCTGTACCGTGTAAGTTCTAAGAGATAAACAAAATAAACAAAAAGAAGCAATCGATGGCATGGAGCCGAGTGTGCTGCTGAAAGCAGAAGTGAGAAGTAAATTATAAACGAGCTGAAAAAGGTCATCAGCAGCCAATGCCGAGTCACATCCTGCTTCGTCTGATTGTGAGGGGAAAATACGATTCCTATAAGGACACAAGCTCTGACAGGAACAGATACAGCAGACAGCAATCATGGAAAAGACACAAAATGACTTCATGTGGAGCATATGCCCCCCCCCTAGTCTAAGTACGTTATAAATTCTCTTAAATACAGCCTACGCTGTGGAGAAAGAAAATGAGGAAGAAGACATTTTCCAATCCAGCCAATCGCAGCGCACGCATAGAGGAATAACCATCCAGATATACGATGTGTAATTCTTCTTGTATTATGTTTGATTTGAAAGCCAACTCAACTCTGAGTGGCAATAAACAGTGTGAAGCCTCTTTTTGGATCATATTGTTGTAAGGTGAGATGAGTCCCTGCTACCAATACAGTAGCTCAAGTCCGCACTCAGATCAAAAGCAAAATCAATTCCAAAATAATGTCATTCATACAATGCATATTACTTGACTCTTCACCTGTGCAGATTCCAATCAAATTGTTTTTTTGTTTTTTATTCCATGATTAAATGAGGTGATATTGGCCTAGAACCACGTTAAATTCAGTTTGGAAAATGTCACGTTTTAAGCAGACAATATGATGAGCACTTGTACAATCCAATGGGATCCAACATTTTTCATGATTTCAGTTCTCGAACCTGTGAGCTCAGCTGGCTTTTGATCCAGTTGAAATAGTAGTTCAGGTCACTTCCCTCCATCAAGTCCCGGCCCCAAGCGGCCAACTTGGCGATGATCCTCGCTGCCTGGATGATCCGAGATCGAGATCAAGGGTGAGAGAAGACAAATATACAGTCCATGGAAAAATTACCTACAATCAAGCTGTTGGTTTTTTTTGGTTGTTTTTTTTTTAAAGAGGGGTGCCAAGAATTTTGACCACATGTGCAAATTAGCTAACATTGGCCGTATTGGCAATGGTAGATTTGCGGTTGCAGGATACATTGCACTTAACTTTGGACACTCTCTCACAAATTCTTTCCTACTTGGCTTGCTGCATCGCACGCCATTTCTGCAGGGAGTGCTGTGTGCGTGCGGCTGCAGTAAAATGAGTCTGGGGGGTTTATCCCTGCCAAGCTTCAAAGTCAAAACTGTGCTTGCACCTTTCTCTGTAATCAAATTATTCAAGCCATTCCATTAAATGTTGCAGCGCTAGATCAATACAGAGTTGATGTCATCTACATACAGATTGGCTCAGAACAGACTTGAAACACATTAAAAACGCACCGGCTGCAAATCTTAAGTGAAAGCACTCCAGTGACAGAATAGACAATTAAATAGGGTCTAATTTATTCAACATTACATTGTGTTCCTAATTATGACGCAAGTGATGCTTTTCTCAGGTTTTGGCAACTAGTGCGTGCAAATTGAACAAAGCATCATCTTCAAGTCGTCAAATGTCAGGGAATAATTTAACATTTTTCATCAAACCTCCCCATGATTATGGTATGTTTTCTTCCCAAAATAGAAGAAACATGTTTTGGGTTAAAATGCACTGCTCCAAGTCTTGCATCCATTGAACTTGTGAAATTTTTTGGGACAGCTTGTGCTTGAATTTATTTCCGGGATCTCAGAATAGCCTTCCACAGCTGCTGTTTCACGACCTCATTGATCTTTTGCTACTGCCTCCTACCCTTATAACCATTTGTTTAAGGATGCTACAAAGGTTCCTCAGTAGGGTTGATCGTCAGGGGGTGATAGGGGCCACACATATGTGCCTCTTCTTGTATGCCCATAGCAGCCCAATGGTGCTTTCCTGCTGCATTGTCATGCATAGAGGTGACTTTGTTTTCTCGGTTCTGTTCTTAAAGGGCCATTTTATTTGAAGCTTTCCGCGGTTAACTCTCGGCGAATGGAACTCGGCCTGTTGAGATGTTCAGGTGGTTCAATTGGAATTGCTTTTGATTTCAGCAAATGCCATCTTGCCATGCGAAAGATTCAACAAATGACTCTTCTCGGTTCTTCACAACCGATAAATCATAATTTGCGAAAAAACGACATTTTCATTTTTGAAACAATTGGGAGAAAGGGGGAGTCGCACTCAAGTCAACTCTGTCCAAGTGGACTCCAGGAAGAATTGCGACGATGTCTGCCAAAACCAATGGAGATATGAGTCAATGACATGAAATCTGATATGCGTCTCCTAAAACGTACGTGAAGCAAACAGGCTACGGTGTCGGCATTTCATGGGACTCCAGCACATCGAGCTTCAATCATTAAAGCGTGTGCGGGATGGTGTTTCTAATGACTGTATGCCGTGGGCGTCTTATCTTAGTGCAGGCTGTGATCTCGCGGGGTGGTCCTTGGCCATTTCTAAAGGTTGCCAGGGTAACATCACATTAATTGCCTGTTTTTGACAAGAGGTTATGTTTAGTGAGGAATTATTAATGGCCGGATGATTAGGAAGGCTCAACGGTTTGATTCTCGGGGCAGTGGTTAAAGGTTAATTTACCGCAAATGGCTGATAAAGACGTTTCGGATGAAGGCTGGCCTAGCAGGCTCTTGTTATCGAAGATAAACGACGAACTCACCATGTGGACGGTGAAGAGGTCCTGGCGATTCAGCATGGGGAGAAAATAGGACCAGGCCGTGTTCTTTGTCTTCTTTGCGTAGTCGAAGAAGATGCTTACCCTCTGATGATTCTCCTGCGCCACATTAAAGATTTTAATCAGCACCCATTCAATCTGGTGTGTAGTTTATGTTGAGAAGTATTTGGACAAATACGCTACTTCATTTGGATTCATATCACTGATATCGTCCTCAGTTTGATATCTTGAATGCTGATATCTCCACTGAGATACGATAACGATATATCATCCAGCCATATCTGCCATATTAGTCAAGTCAAGTCAAGTCAACTGTATTTATAGAGCACTTTCAAACAGCCATCGCCGCATACAAAGTGCTGTACATGGAGCAATTTAACATATACAATAAACAGTAAAACAAATCGGTAATAAAGACGGTAGAAAGCACCAAACAGTAAAACCAAGAACAAATCTAAGTCATGCTGAGTCGAAAGCCAGAGAATACAAGTGAGTTTTGAGGAGGGTTTTGAAGATGGGCAGTGAGGAGGCTTGACGAATGTTCGGTGGGAGGTCATTCCAGAGAGAGGGACCAGCAACAGAAAAGGCTCGATCCCCTCTAAGCCTCAGTTTAGTTCTTGGTACTTCTAATAATGTCTGGTCCGCAGACCTGAGGCGCCGGGCAGGTGTGTAGGGGCGGATGAGCTCAGAGAGGTAAGGTGGCGCGAGATTATTTAGAGATTTGAAAACAAATAAGAGGATCTTGAAAATAACTCTAAAATGTATGGGGAGCCAGTGAAGGGATGCCAGAGTAGGAGTTATGTGCTCCCTCTTACGAGTACCAGTCAAGAGGCGAGCAGCGGCATTCTGGACCAGCTGAAGCCGCTTAATGGAGGACTGGCTGACTCCAAAGTAAAGGGCATTGCAGTAATCGAGCCGGGATGTGACAAAGGCGTGAATTACTGTCTCAAAGTGTTCATGAGAGAGGAGAGGTTTTATTTTGGCAACCTATTAGTAGAAACAGTGCTTAGCGTTTACCACGCTTTTTTACCATGTTCGAATTTAAGTTATACCAAAATGTATTAAATTAGGCATAGAAAAAAAAGTAGTGTGTTTCCGGTAACTCGACCGACCGAGAATTTCTACCTCGAAAAAAAACTTAACGGTCGGCATTTTTTTTCAAACCTTCAAAATTTTTGTGTAATAATAATAATAGTACATTTCATTTATACGCACCTTTCAAAACACTCAAGGACGCTTTACAATCAAAACAAGAACAATAAAACCACAGACAAAATTATAAATAATAAAAGGAAAGATGAATTTAGAGCGTTTACATTGGTGCAAACTCTCGCGATATTCACGTTGCGTCGTTTGCCCTGTCGTCTGTCAACAACATTGAATCATGGCGGGGGCCACGATCTCCGACAACAGTTTAAACCGCGTTTTGTGTGTTGCAGTCGCATGCTCGCACCATAATATTAAGAAAATAGCATCCACTGCTGTATCGAAAAGATTCAACGAACTATTTGACGACCACCACAGGCCGTCTAGGACGCGGGACACAGAGGTAACGAGATGGCTGTAACACCCAGCCGCTGGGTACCCAACTCACTCGCCGCCGAGCGGGGGTTTCAATCAGTGGCGATTGCTCTCGGACTGCAAGGGAAGCTCGGCTTCCCCTAAAACATCAAAGAATAAGTGATCAAATATATGAATGTAAATTTCATTGTGTGTACATGTCATTGACTAAATATGCGCTACAACGTGCTCAACTTTTGTTCCAAATCAGCTTCTTCTTACTGGTTACGACGCGACTCCATTCTCATTCATCCCGCAGCTTTGCTGTGCTTTAAACGGTAGTGAGTTCAGGGTAGGTTGTCCCAATGCGTTGCACGGAGACAAGTCATTGGATACAAGCTGGTTTTTGTCCCGCCCACGGAGTTCGGCGTCTCTGGGACTGGATGGCAGTGGGAGGTTACCGGACGCCAGGCTTTTCTGCATCAGATTGGATGATCTGTCTGAGCCTGTGTGACAGTTCGATTGACATTGAAATGAGCCAGTCACCGAGCTTTTAGTGTAGACGTCCGTCGCGAGCAATTTTTCAACTCGCATTCTGTTCCGAGTTGAGCTGGAGACTTCTCCTAATCATTTTAGCGACACTGTTGTAAACAAACAACTAGCGACAAATTAATCTTTTATTTCTGGTGGGTTTTATTGTACTTCCTATAGTTGTAGGACACTAATTAAGTACCGGGAAAAGACGCCTTGTTGGTATGACAGGGTCACAGATCATTTTCTTGAACAGGAACGGAGCTAGAGTAGAATTCACGTATAAATAAACGGACACATTTTATGATGTCGACCAAAATTGAGCTTCCCCTCTTTGACAGACGAGCATCCGGCACTGGTTTCAATGTCTCCTTGTTTTATGTTTTATGGTTATTTTGTTTACGTTTTTGATGGGGGAGGGAGGGAGAAAAAAAGATTTTTAAAAAAAACTTTGTCCGACCTACCGACCCTATGCTGAAATTTCATGTTACTGGAAACACACTACTTATTTTTCTACGCCTTATTCAAAGAATACATCATAATAACAATGTAAAAAATGTTTTGTTTTTTTGAGATTTGTGTAACTTTAAAAATTACATGTAGATAAGCATTCATAGCCTTATGTTTTCATGATGAATCTTGAGGAAAGTAATGAATTTATTCAATTTCAAAATATGCCGGTTGCATAACAGGATGTGATGGGGGAATGAGGCACTATAAAGATTTTACGGATAAGATTGTTGAAATAGTTTGTTCCTATTTGCTCACAACACCTGCAGAGTGTCATCAATGAGGGTCAAGATGTACTGGACGGTCTGCTCTTTGGAGATGTGCGCCATCAAGTTCAGAAACGTCTTTGCACACTGTAAGGCAAAAAAATAAATAAATAAATAATGAGAACCCCAAACGATACAGCACATGTGTGTCTTAAGTCGAGCAAACCCATATACCTGATGTCCTTCATTGGTCAGGATGACCTGCTTTTCCTCAGAGTTGGCCACCTCAAACTTCTTGATGAACTCACAGTCCTCTGCAGAGATCATCTGACTTCTAAAAAAGGGAGAAGTTGTCAAACATGGGAAGTTAGACAGACGAAAAGAGCAGCGGAACCTCCAAAGTCTGTGACACTTGTTGGCGAACACAAATGTTTGTCGGAGAAAACAATGCAAATTGAAGACATTTGTTCACACACAATTTGCGTGATTTTTGAGATATAATTACATTTGACTTCGGATACTCTATTGTATGATAGACGATAGACTGAAACTTGTGCCAGGGGCCAATATTCATGTGGCCATCCATCGCAATTCCAATAATAACAGAAAGAGTATGTGCGCCTCAAGACTGTGACTTAGTTGTTAGTTATTGACTTATTTTGATTTATTGTAACTGTGTCAATGTGTGTGACTTACTGCAGATACGACTGCCAGTTGACCAGATTAGCGCGAACCTCCGCTGCCTTGGCAGCGATGATGTTCGTGGGGACGGCGGCGTCCACGGCTCCGCGGATGTCCATCCTCAGCAGCTGCTAGATGCACTTTTTTTGTCGAGACAGAATATGAGGTAGACACCACCTGGATGGGAATGCCAAGGCAACACATATGAAGGCCTTTTTTTTTGTTGCTCTTTTACTCTTCTGTAGGGTAAAACATTGCAGATTCTGAAAACACCAGTATGTTAAAACACACAACGAATTTGGTTGGAGATTCACAAAAGAAAAAGTCTTCCATTTCTCATCGAGCACATATAATCGCTTGGAAGGCCTCACCGTACTTAGAGGTTAGCTACTGTCAAGACTTTTCCCCAATACAGTATAGTTACTATGCCTTTAGTACTGCGTTAGCGTAGGGTAGTGAAAGAGTACATGTTCCGACTTACGCACAGTATCTTTTTCGTCACCACATCGTAGGCAGAGTACTACTTGTTCAGTGTCTCGTTTTAATGACCTCCTCATCGTATATTATCGTTCGATGAGAGCCGCGGAGAAGTTAAAATTAGCAAACATCAGAAAGATAAAATACTAGTGTCAGCGTTTGACGTTGTTTGCCTTTACTTATTAAAGAACTAGAAAAACGATATTCCATAAAGGAAAAGAACTGTGAAAAGGGGTTATTAGCGTACCGGCGAGGCAGTTAGCAAAACAAGTGAAGAATGCTAACCCGCAACATTCTCGTGCCAGGCCAGCCTAATTTGCGATACCAACAGTAAATTGAGCACTCGGTGACATAACACAATATAATGGTGCAAAATATCATTCGAATCTTATCGGTTCAAAAAAAAAAGATGCATCACTTACCCGACTAGCTCCTTTGCTCAGCTGACAGCGGTGACGTCAGATTGAATCACATGACTGGCAACTGCGAGTGATCACGTGCGCAGCGGCAGAAGGACATACAATGGAAAATCTATTTTGTGCCGTTGTTGTTTTTAATTGCCTTAATAATTGATATTAAAAATATGTTTTAGTATGAGATATTTTTTTTGAAGGATAAAACTGAGACTATCGTACCGTGACGTAATCAAGTGTCACGTGAATCTGTCACTCGTCTTCCTCCTGCGTTAATCTGTCCCTAAGCACATAACATTGTCCTAATCCCCATCTGCGCTCCATTTCCCCCACAAACACTTTCCTTCATTCAACCTCTCTTCCATCATCGCTCTGCACAGCAGTACGCATCCCGGCCTCAGACATGCCACGGGCAATGTGGATTTCCTATGATGACGAGCGGCGCGGAGGCCTCGCTCTGGGAGGATGCCGCGCCCTAGAGGGGCCGAGTGTCGGGAGGTCAGGCCCACGTCGGCACTGAGGGGGTCAGACGCCGCCGCGCCCTCATGTGGCATCGTATACAGAGACTGACCCGGGCGTGCCGCCGAGGCATTGGCTGCGCCGTCAGCTACAATGAACACGACCATGATGAGCAGGATATGGTGTGCCTTGAGGTACGCACCCATGACACGCGACCTGCCTACCTACCTACCTACCTACCTACCTACCTACCTACCTACCTACCTACCTACCTACCTACCTACCTACCTACCTACCTACCTACCTACCTACCTACCTACCTACCTACCTACCTACCTACCTACCTACCTAGCGACCCTCTAACAACCTACAACCAATAACAACCCCAACAAACCCATAACAGTGCCTACTACCTACCAACAATATATACCTTGCTCCTTCAAAACCCACTTACCATCTACCCACTCACCTTAATACCTTCCTATCTGCCTACCTGTCTACCAACTTACCACCCTACCCATCTACCCAACCACCACTTCATTCCTACAATACCTCCCTGCCTACAGACGACATACAATACATAATTACCTACCCAACTGCCTATAATAATGTACCCATACCAACAATCTACCTAACAATTTATCTACCTATACTGTAGGTCCCTAGCTTCATACTTATCTACTCACCCACTTCAATACTCATCTACTCACTTTCGACCACTTTATTGACATTTTTACCCAATTTACCTATGATGTAATTAATTTATAGCTATCTGCCATTGGCTGGCAAACAGTTCAGGGTGTCCCTGTTCTGTCAGTGCCTTCGCAGTAGCCTGGCTGGAAACTGTGGCTTCTCATCAAATGTCTATTTGTGGTGACTAAAGCACGTCTGACTGGAGGCTTAGGAAGATTAAAAAAGAAAGGTGTTGTGTCTCCAGGTAGCTGATGTCATTTCCACAACATGAGGTACACCTGCGCAATCTAATGGCAACATTGGACTGTATGGGCCATTTTCTTGGTAAATATGGAACACCAAAACGTCCAAAGTTGGTGCTGTGATAGCTCCTAACTCACTCGTTCAGATCACAAATCATATTTCCCCATTGAAACCAATCAATATGCCACTAATCCGTTGCAGCCCCTGAAAAAGGTTCAAGAACAAAAATATGGAATGTACTTAATCATAAGTTTTTTTAAATCCCTCCACAGTAGAGTCATAACATAATTAACTAGTGTTTTGATTTAAAATATGTGAGTGCGTCAAATCAAATCGTTCAATTTTAAAATATATTGAGATATCAAATTGTATTTTATAAGAGAGATGTAGCTATGAAGGAAATGCCACATTTACAGTACTGACAAGTTCAGTTATATGCAAGTAAAATGGCAACAAGAATCTCACTGCATCATACCCTCTCAAATGAGCCCTGCCATATTGAATCGAATCATTATCCCACCGAATCCGAAGCATTCCACTTCAAAATCCAACTGTCCTTGAATCATATTGCACCCTGAGTCGTGAAGATATGTCCCAAATCAAGATGCACACTCCAAGTGAGCCATTTGACTTTATTATCATCTCATTCAGCTTTCCAATACAGCGGTAGTCCTCTCTTGTACACTTCCCATTACTGCCTGATTCAAGCTGCAGTGACCTTCTTCCTGTGAGCCGCCAGTGCTAATCACTCATTGCCCAACTTCACCATCAAAAAATATATACATTATTCATTCTCTATAACCTCTCCCCCCCAAACCTGGCAATCCTGCTTTCATCACACACTCGCCGGTTTTCATTATTCTACATTCGGACCCAAATCCGCTCCAACACACACACACACACACACACACACACACACACACACACACACACACACACACACACACACACACACACACACACGCGCGCGCGCGCGCACACGCGCACACAGACGCACATACACCGGAGTCAGAGAGTATGGTGCATGGTCACGTGGCCAGTTTGTCGGTCGGCGTTGCGTAACGCCGTGAAGGGTCAAGTGTTAAATGAAGTGTTGTCGAGCAGGTCACATGTTCACGTCTCTTGGGGCCCAGATGCAACTACTGCATCTTGGCAGAAGGAACTTTTGAGTTTTTACAGCAGTAGCATATTTGGTAGACACAGCCACATGTTTCTAACATCATTCCAAACATCATTTCAACTATTCTGTGCATTTAAAAAAATAAAATAAGTAAAGACACAGCAGTTGAGTGCCATCTGGTGTTTATGTACAGCAAAACAACAAGTCCCGCTGCAATTATAAACTACTAACTAGTATTCCAGTCTGTCACAGTGTTGTACAATACAGTACGTATATTCAGGGAGGGGAGGGGGAATCTTTTTCCCATTTCCACACTAAATTCATGAAAATTGATAGATTTTATTCTGTTTTATGAGCATTGGTCTGTAACAGCTGCTCCGAGACTTGCATAGACACGCTTGTATTATTGCAATTTTGGGGATAAATTATGAAAATTGAATGATATCAAAATGAAGTTATATCTTTGTATTTATGTACGTTTTTATTTTTACTGTAGGGGTACACGTATATAAAATACCTTTAATATTTTTAAAAATATATATATTCATGAAGTAGATGTTTTATAAATACCAATGGTTATTTAAAATATAATAATATCTTATAAATATTTGGTATTGCATCAAAAACCGACATCAATGTGTAAAATATATCACCGCATTGGCTCAGGAACATTTCAGAAAATGAATAGCTATTTGCAAATAACAATATTGTTTATCAGTTTGAACATTAAATATCTTGTCGTTAGTGTATTCAATTGAGTTTAGGCTTACATTATTTGCAAATCCTTGTATTGTATTTTTAGGTTTCCCGTCCCGTTAGAGTACAAATACGCAGGAAAAGGCTTTTTAAGAGAGAACAATATTTAAACAAACAAATAAATAATACAGATACATGAAAGATACCTGTAGTCCGAACGAATCTAATTGGGAGACATTGTTGCTGTACTCAATGCTACCTCTAGATAGCAGTGTTGCCCGTGCTTCGTCTCGGCTGTCAAAGGGCTTTGAGATTTGCACATCACAACACGCACGCGCTCCCATTCCCCCCCGAAGATTAATACAGTCACATTTTAATATCGCTATACTACATTTACAAGCGGATTTACTACACTTTCAACTATTTTTCAAATATATTTTTTCGTATATATTCGTATATAATCTTCCAATTAAATATACACTTCAATAATATATGCAAAATATTGAAATTATCATGACATTGACACGTATATAATTTACAAAATGGTCATATTTTCATTGTTAATATTTTGATATTTTATAAAACAAACATTTTGTAATGTATAGAAATATAATAATTGCATTTTTACATTTAAATTGTAGGTGTTATTTTAATTCATTTGTTTCAGTATGTATTTTATTGCTTTATTGCTCCATGGAATTATTGTCATCAAGTCTATTAATCTATTATCTAAAAAAAAAAAATCCCCCAAATGTATTTCTATTTATAAGTTGAATAAAAGAGTACACATATAATTGTGTAGGGAGTCAAGTTAAGTTCACCAATGTACGACCGACGTACACTTTCTGAACCGGAGCTTTCGGCTCCTACGAATCGGGAGAGTGCGCATGCGCAGTGACTCGCAGCAGCCGGTCGGGGAGGAGGTGGAGGTGGCGAGGAGAGGGGGGCGGGGGGCAAAAGAAGAAGCGCTTTGCCATCGGATGTAATCAAGAGCGGCGTGTCCTTTTCTACATATTATCTGCTTTTTAACCGCTTGTCGCTGTGCATACATGGTGGAATTGTAAGTATGTCCCGTCCCGTGTGTGTGTGTGTGTGTGTGTGTGTGTGTGTGTGTGTGTGCGCTAAGAATGGAGGATGCTGGATTGAAGAAGAGGAGTGCGGAGGAGGGGGGGTATTATACCCCCTCCCCACGCTTTTTTTTTTTTTTTTGCGGGGATTTGCGATTTAGAAAATAACCATTTGCTTGCAATAATCAAACCGGAGTGCAGTGCGGTGGATACCCCCGCCAACCACCCCCTCCTCTTTTTCCCTCCTCTTCACCATTCAATCGGTTTTGGAGATCCGCACGCGTACATTTTTTTCAAACAGAGAAAAGACGAAATCTTGTATCATCAGTTGCATCAAAATACATACATCTATCTTTTTCGACAATCTATTCACCGCCACCCCGCCCCCCTTGTGTCAGGTACTGTGTGTGTGCGTGTGTGTGTGTGTGTGTGTGTGTGTGTGTTACATAAATGATATGACAGGATTTGTTAGTACTGTCTGACCTGCTGATGACACCTTTTGTTGGCACGTTAGGACCTTTCACTGCATGCATCTGCTAACACACACAAACACACACACACACACACACGCACACACACACACACACACAGACACACAAACACACATTAAAAATATTGACATCAATATTGATAAGGCGGCCTGGTAGTCCAGTGGTTAGCACGTCGGCTTCACAGTGCAGAGGTACCGGGTTCGATTCCAGCTCCGGCCTCCCTGTGTGGAGTTTGCATGTTCTCCCCGGGCTTGCGTGGGTTTTCTCCGGTGCTCGGTTTCCTCCACATTCAAAAACATGCATGGCAGGCTGATTGGGCACTCTAAATTGTCCCTAAGTGTGACTGTGAGCGTGGATGGTTGTTTGTCTCTGTGTGCCCTGCGATTGGCTGGCAACGATTCAGGTGTCCCCTGCCTACTGCCGGAGACAGCTGGGATAGGCTCCAGCACCCCCGCGACCCTAGTGAGGATCAAGCGGTTCGGAAAATGAATGAATGAATGAAAAGAATATTGATAAGATACAGTGGCGCGATACGAGTGCTGCAAGGTAGTAGTGAACTCCCTTCACCATAATCAAATATGTAACAATTCATCAAAAAAGGAGTGCCAGCTTGTTGATACCGCTGCCAGTTGAAGTTTACTGCAAACCAAACATAAGCAGGCATAAACAAAGAAAAGCATACTTTGCATAAACAAACACATAGCTTAGCCTTTCAGGCTTCACGCCAATGCTAATTAGCAGTTATGTTGGGTGCTGTAACAATTCAAGCAACGGATTGAAGACAAACGCTGTGATTGGCTGGCAACCAGTTCAGGGTGTCCCCCGCCTACTGTCCGAAGACAGCTGGGATAGGCTCCAGCACCCCCCGTGACCCTTATGAGGATGAAGCAGATGGGAAAATGGATGGATGGACTGAACACAAACGATGCAGTAACACACGTACAAATGATGTAAAAGTACTCACATTTATTCTTTATCATCTGCATAGATTGACAATTATTCGTGCTGTACTGATAAGCTGAGATAATTTGAAATGTCTCACTGAATAGTGGCGGCACGGTTGTCGACTGGTTAGCACATCCGCCTCACAGTGGAGAGGTGCGGGGTTCGATTCCGGCCCCGGCCTTCCTGTGTGGAGTTTGCATGTTCTGCCCGTGGGTTTTCTCTGGGTACTCCAGTTCCCTCCCACTTTCCCAAAACATGAACTTGAAATACATCATTGGGATTTTTCATTTTTTGGTACAAAATCTTGACTTTCAAAACTTTTAGTACATGTATTTTCGTTTTATTATTCAATTACATTTCAAGAATTGTTTTATATTTATTTTGAATGAACTGATGACTTAAATCATTGTATTTGTCTAAGGGATAAGAACATTTTAACAAGTAAAATTATTCTATTAATTTTGGTCAGTTCAAAGAAACATAACATACTTTTTATTTATGTTTCTCCTTTTGGGTTTCCTCTAGGGGATTGATAAAGTTCAAAAAATATATGTCCGTAAAAATGCGATTTTGTAAATTATTATAAAATACAAATTACCGGTAATTATTTCGATTTCTTACATGTAAGCTTTTGTTTCCATTTTTCTGTTTGTGATTCATTGAAATAATGTAATAAATACATAAACATACAATTATCTACTTTTACTTGCATGACATACATAACATGCATCAATTTTTATTTATTAATTTTTTTTTTTTTAATGGAGAGTGCAAGTGAAAAGCCATTCGGGTTTTTTACCTCTTATCTCTGTCCTCCACTCATTTGCGACACGAGCCAAAAGTCAAGACTAAAAGTGTCAATAATTGTGCTTCCCATAAAACGTCCTACTATCCCCTCCCCGCAGCCCATGGGATCAGAGCCGATGGAGATGCGAAAGAGGCAGATGTCGGTGCAGCAGGAGTCGGCAGCGGGGGGGACTGCATCGGCCCACCAGGGCCAGCCGGACCAGGCCAACCCGCGGGGGTCCAATGCCTGCTGCTTCTGTTGGTGCTGCTGCTGTAGCTGCTCCTGGTAGGCTCCTGCTGCCCCCCCAACCCCTCACACCAGCAGCAAATCATAAGGATCACAAAAATACGTTGAATGCCGTTTGCCTTTTTGACCCTCGGGGGCTGCGATCGCCGTATTTCTGCTTGGAACTGACGATGCACAGCGACTCTTAAAACAGCTCATTCAATTTCGTCAATGTGCTTGTTGCAAACCCCACCGACCACTAGTAGTCCAGTATTGGGTCTTTTTGACCCTTTGGGGCCATTGTACTTTCAGCTCATTTTCCAATGTTCATTTTGGGAAGCACTACGCTGATCTACCAACCCTCATTGTACAATATGTTGTAAAAAGAATCAAACAAAAATGAATTAGCCTTACGTCATGTAGGGGCGGCCCGGTGATCCAATGGTTAGCGCGTCGACCTCACAGTGCAGAGGTCGTGGGTTCAATTCTGGCTCCGGCCGCCCTGTGTCTGAGTTTGCATGTTCTCCCCTGGATGGATGGATGGACGTCATGTCATACTTACGTGTCTGTTGTTCTCAGGAACGAGGACAGAGACGAGAGAAACCGGAAGGCATCGTATGACGTCAAGGAAGAGACCGCGGACTGTGAAGATTGGTGGGTGGAATGTCATCCCGTTGTTTGTAATCCGTGAAAGCGGCATCCAATCTTGATTTTTTTTTGGGGGGGGGGGTTGCAGTCCTAAACCCACGCTGGACGAGGTGCATTCTTGGGCCCAGTCCTTTGACAAGCTCATGAGCTGCCCGGCCGGACGCAACTCCTTCCGTCAGTTCCTGCGCACCGAGTTCAGCGAGGAGAACATGCTCTTCTGGCTCGCCTGTCAAGAGTTTGCCAAGGAGAGCAACAAGGGCTCCGTGGAGGAGAAGGCCCGCGTCATCTACGAGGACTACATCTCCATCCTCTCCCCGAAAGAGGTCTACCTATCTGCCACACTTTATCGTATGACTGATATCAGCGCAAAATGTCTCAATGTAAAATTATGAACATGACCAGGTTCCTGATCTTGTTGCTATTAGCGCCATGAAAGACATCATCATGACCTCATCATCTCCCACGATCATATCCTAATGTTGTAGCGGTCTAATCGTATTGCCACATCTAACGTACCCTGGCAATTTTTTTTTTTCTGAAGTATTTGTTTTTGTCCCACTCAGGTGAGCTTGGACTCCCGGGTGCGTGAATCCATTAACCGGAACATGCAGGAGCCCACTTTGCACACCTTCGATGATGCCCAGCTGCAGATCTACACACTCATGCAAAGAGACTCGTACCCGCGATACATGAACTCCTCGGCATACAAAAACTTGCTCAACGCTCTGTCCGAGCAGTCACCCGAATCATAAAAAAAAAAAAAAAAAAAAAAAAAAAAGACCTGTGATCCATTACCCTCCATTTTTGGTGTGTAACCCCCCACCCCCCCCCCCGCCCTCTCTCTTGTGTCCAGTGCAGGATTTACGCCGACCAAGCGGGCAGCCTCAACACTCGGGGACACTCAGGTCTCAGCATCTTGCGAGGGCTCCACATCACAAGTACTGCTCACACTCCAACATAGCGACACAACATTCCAAAGGAACGTCTCTTACTTTGACTCCTTTCTTTTCAAAGAACTAATCTATTTTAGTTGACAATTTTAAAAATGGTTTATGCTCAAGTGACAGGAAGGGGTAAATGATTCCTACTTGAGAATGTATGTGTATATATATATATATATATATATATATATATATATATATATATATATATATATATATATATATATATATACATTCTCAAGTATATATTATTTTAATAATCGATTTGTCTGTCAATTATTTTGTGTGTGTGTGTGTGCGTGTGTGTGTGTTTGTGAATATGTAAATAGTACAAATGGAATTATGGGTATTTTCCGTGGAGATATTGAACTGCGTGACAAGAATCAAGGTCAAAGGCAATGGCAACACACAAGCTCCACCTTGCAGGGAGCTTCCTCAGTGGGGGGTGGGGGGTGGGGATGGAGTGTGTAGCAGCCTTTGACCTTGGTTTCACCTTGCTTTTTATTTATTTTATTTTTAATAATCTAGCCTAACTCTTGGGTTTGTGTGACTTGGCAACTCCTTTTGTGTGACGTTAGTAATTGTGACTTTTTTTTCTACTGTGTTTACTTGCTCAAAGTCTATTTTGGAATACAATTTAGATTAGGTTGAGAAAGTAATGTAAAATATTGAAAATTATTTTAGGCACCTTATTTATGATGAAATATCAAAGAGTGTTTTATCTCGTACCAGTTATTTAGGACAGTGTAAGTTATGCTAACTAGAAAAGGAAATGAGGACATTTCTTGGACAACTCAAAAGTTTTAAATGTACAACTAATCTGACATTGAAGGAGTTTTAAAAAAAAATTACCTTCCACTGAAGTTGAGAAACAATCTTTGTCGTAATTTACAATATACACCTCCAAAAGCAACCGTTTCTAGTCAGACGCTATGCTACACTAGCATCCCAATTTGGACTGCGAGACAAAAGGATAAACGCGGGCTTTGCCACACCACACTTTGCTTTTTGGCTTTATATCACATCGTTATAATTTTATATTGCAGATGTTTTACTATGTTGCGGGTTTTTGCTGTGAATATTTTTCCAAACTATTTCTGCAGAGCAATAAGCGTGAGTCAGGAGGAAAGAGTGTGTAAAACAGAGATGTCCAAAGTTTGGGGATCATGTCACACTAATAAAAGAAGTTCAAGTGCAACATGCCGATTGCGAATCACAACAGTTTTGAGTTCCACAACTGCACGTCTCCGCGAGCGTAAACTTCTTTGGACAATTAGGCTAGAAGTCTCAAATTGTGGTGATATGCGTTTTATTGTAGAGCAAGAATAAAATGTAGATATAAAATCTAAAGAATTTTTTCGGTTAACACTTAACATTTCTTTTTAGCCAAAATAGGAAGAACCTGTTTTTTCAGAATTTTTGTTGTTGTGGAAATGCATTTTTATAGGAGAGTGACAATCTGATAATTTATGCTAAATTACTTTAGTTTCTTAAAACTCCACATTAATTTTTTTTGAAAATATAAAGACAATGTTTTTTTCCGCATTCGAAAAAAAAGGCACAAAATTTACATGATTTTTGTCGCTGGAATTTTGAAAGTGTACTTTTTCTCAGATTGGATTGGATTGGATAAACTTTATTGTCAAATGTACTGTATGTGTAACATACAGCACAGATGAAATTTCTTCCCTCTCAATATTATTTATATATATATATATATTAAATAAAATTATTCATTATATTTCAACTGCTTGTGAACAATTTTAGTGCAATTCATACAGTGAACACGCCACTTCGCAAGTCAGCGGACAGATTTGATACGATAGCCAGTTGTGGGTTGGCATTCGCGCCAAGCGTCCTTTTGTCGCTACGATCGGAGTTGCCAAGTGTCCGATGCTTTTGTGTGTTCCCTTCTTGACCTGTGTTGCTTTCATGACCGTGTTGCTCGAAATGACGAGCTCCGCGTGCGGGGGTATGGGTGGGTTGGGCGGTATGGGAAGTGCCTTGACATTCCGTTTGGGCGACATCTTTCTCACGGGCAAACTCTCGCTATAAAGGTGCTTTTGTTTTATTTTTTGGACCCGAGCACAACGGCCAGTTGAGCGGAACAATGCCTCCCCCGCGTCAGTCGATCTCGATGCGTTTCCGATGTTTTTTTACATGATGGGGGGGGGGGGGGGCAGCTGATCGACGTCTTTGCCGAGTGCAGATCAACCTCAAACGCACCAAATTGCGGTTTTGGCGCGACGCCTATGAATTCTAGTTCTCTTCTTCTGTTTACGATATATGAAATGTGTTCATTTTTGCGCCGCGTTTACTGAGAGAAAAAGATGATGACATTTTTAAATAATTAATTTAAAAAAACAATGTCAACGTTTACAGTGTATGGTTTTAGTTTTCAGGTTTTATGCTATTCTCCAAGAACATGATACGTTGTGGGCATTTTGATTGAGACAAAATAAAGCACAATGATTTAAAACACTATCGGTGTTTGTTTTGTATCTCACGATTGTCTTTCTGAGTATTAATTATTTACATTTAGAAGCAAATGTGAGTGCAGTGCCTGGTACTGTTGATTTAGTCTCAACTAGTTTGCTGTTTGAAGAGGAGTTACATGTACGTCTGACATGACTCTTTTGAGCACGTAGAGAACCAGGAGTTGAGAACATTCGGACTATTCCATATTTAAAAAACGAATAAAAGTGATTTATTGGTGGTTTCACTGCGTCGTCGTTGACGTTCGCTATCCTCAGCTGCAACAGTTCAACGTTTACAAACTTAATAGTCCTGCCACTACGATGATGCCACGACGTTGCCTCAAAACCTTTGCTTCGAGTCTGATTAGATACCGCTCAGAGCCAGCAGGGGGCAGGTTTGCGCAGTCTCTGCAGCATCGACTTTCTCATGGAAGATGAACTCAACTCAACTTGGTTTCGTGGGACGGAAGGTCAAGAAGCTACAGTCACACTCTGACATGACTCTTTTGAGCAGTATGGGAGCCTCGGGGTACGGTTAATAAATATATAAAATACACTGAGGGATTAATTGATGGTTAATTTACCTCATGATTTATTCAAGTGCATGTTTCTCAGGACAAATTGAGTTGTTGTGGTATTTCGACGACGCAAAATTGCCTCGACTCGGTTTTCAGAATATTCTGAGCTATATTCTGAGTGTCCTTAAAATTAATTAAAAAGAAAACAGCATCAATTCTCCACCCTAATGTATTTATGACACAAGGACGGCATTGCTTCAATGTGGAGATCAGAACTTTAAGAGTGATCATTTGTGATCTCTTTAAAATCCCTCCCACCCCCCCCAAAAAAAGATGAAATCTAACCTAGCATCCAAACAATTGAACTACATCCATATACACTCCTTTGTGTTGCTGTTTTGCATTGTTCGGAACAAAAATTGTCCGGATGACAGTTCACATTTCATAAAACAAAACTTGTAAATCAAGTCACTCGTATCTTAAGGCACAATTGTATTCATAATTGCTCAATATAATTCAGATTCAGTTTCACGTGATGCACTCGAATTCATCAAAATTGTCCTCAATCATAGATTGTTTGTTTTATAATCAAATGGATTACACTTTATTGGAAATTAAATAAACAATGCAGTGTTGTTGTGGAGGGAACGCATAACAACACTGTATAGGGTGTTAAATCTACATATATAAAAAAAAATGCTGATAAAAGAACGAGTCAAGCTTGATTGCATACATCTAATAAGTTGGGAAACGACTATTCACAATAGTAAAAGATTGCATTTTGACGGTGCTGGGGGGCAGAGAGGGTAGGGCTTACAATTAGCTCAAACTATGAACAGGAGAGTTTAGTCCATTCCAAAGCCAAGTGGCATTCTTTACACAGTGTTTGGTGTACCGTCTGTACACCACATGATAAAAAAAAAGGAAAAGAAAAAAATAATAATATTAAACGCTCCAATTTGCAGCCCATTGACACGATCTGGTCCGGGAATTTTGCTACTCAGCCAAGCGCCAAAGGAAGATGCCTGCACACTCAACAGAACTAAGACAAACACATAGAAAAAGTCCATATCAATGCAGCTGAAAATGTTCACGTACAAAATGAAACAAGCCACCCAAAAAACAAGAAAAACTCACATTTGTGTCAACAAATAAGTTTTGGCATTATTTAAAAAAAAATTATGATAAATAAATAAACGATTCATTGGCAATGCAAATGATACCAATGAATAAAAACAACAAAATTATCCATCAATACAGTATCCCAAAAATCATTAAATGTGTTTTTCTATGTAAACTTACTTCTTCAGAGATAGGCATGAAATAACAATTATGCGGGGTACTTGCGGACCAAATATTGGGCCTACTTTGAGCATTTTTCCCCATCTTCTGATCAAAGTCCGCAAAAGCTTGATGATCAAATTTTTTTGACAAATTACCCTTCACGACTATCCCGTGGTGTGGGGTGCGTTAAGAGTGATTCCCCCACACGCCTATCTGTTTGGAAAATGATTGGGGGCTGGCAATCCGAAATGTGAAACTTGTGCGAGGCCAGCGGGACCTCCGTAGATTGTTGTCGAGTCTGGCAAGTGGAGCGGCCATGCCATGCTACGGCTAAGATAATAGCTAACAGCGGGGATTAAAAAAAAAATAAAATTATCGTGCATCCCTTGTGTCTAATAAGGCATACCTTCCATCTATTTCCACACTCATTGCAGAAGACAAACGTGGTCATGGGCTCATCAGCACTGCGAGTTTGAACCTGCGGAAAACGCAAACGGGAGCAGTTGAACCGTGACCAGACGAAACGGGTCGAAGTGGCAAAAGCGGAGCGAAAGCTATCATGCTGATGCTAAGGTACCTGTGTGTAGGTGCAGCATTTGCCTTTGCATTTGCCACAGGTGAACAGATCTGTCTGCGTGCCCCCTGTGGTGGCCATCTGGTGGTCTCTGACTGCCTCTTTGGTCAAGTTCTTCCTCATCTCTTTCAGCTCATCACTGGCCATTTCCTGCGCGGAGGAGGAAGAACAACATGAATACATCGAACAGCCCTTTCCAAAGTGAGTGGGAAAATACACAAGGGGAGATGTGGAATCAGCATTAAAAAAATCAAGAAGTGTGCCTGTATCTGATTAAAACAATTCGCAAAAATGTGTTGAGCAGTGTCATTTAGACATACGGTTGGTGCCTTGAAATCAAATTTGTTCTGTGACCGTGCTCGCAAATCAAAGCACTGAAATCATCTGTCCCCAATGAAATTAATGGAAAGGCCATTAATCGGTTGTGGCCCCCTTTCCAGAAAATAAAAAGTATGACCAAAGAAAAATTGCACTCAGACTATAAACCATGTTGAAAAGAATTTAAAATGAGTGGCGCTGTACGACAAATATGGTAAACACATTCTACACTGATCTTGAGAACAATTCGGATCAATTTGGGTGGTGAACGCACCTCTGCGGTCATCTTGGCCATGCGCTCGGGGGTGACGCTTCCGCACAGCACCGTCCTCCTCAAGTTGGGATTCTTCATGTCCTTAAGGTTGGAGATTCGGCTGCGCACGCGATTCTTGTACTTCATGTCTGTGTTCTTAAACTCTTGGAATATGCGTGAGGAGCGGCGGTCAAGGAAACACAACTCTGGATTGGCTTAAATATATATTTTTTAAAGCCACTTTTTGTCACGGCAAAGGATATATTCCTCAATCTGCGCCCCAAGTTCATCGCAGTCGGCACCGATGGCGATGTAGTCGTCTGTAAGGGAAGGGAGAAGTGACGGTGTGAATGGAATTCACAGAGGAATCTCCAACTACGAGTACCACTGCAACTACAACCGCTGCGGGTACGACTACTACTGTTAGAGCTACTAATGGAATTCTCTGCACGGCAGCTCGTGGCGTATTTCCAGCAGAAAATACGGAGGCGTATGAGCTTCCGTTTGGCGTTTATTCCAAGTGACCAGGGTGCCATCTGGAGCAAAAATAACATCCTTCTTTAAAATTGTACATAGGTACATTCTATAGCACGGAGGTGGGGCTGAAATTGTGACTTTTTAAAGACGGAGGAATCCCCTCCTCCAGCAAACTCTGCAGTGTGCCGGCCATTATGGTCAGCTCTTTATTTACAACACCAATGAGTCAGTACTACAACACACACACACCACCTCGACTACAAATGGTAATGGGAACTAATACTAATCTTGATACCTCCGGCCTGGAGAGCGTTGGACAGCATTTCTCTGCACTTGATCCGTATGGAGTCAGCGGTGCCGGGAGCACGAGGGAAGGTGTTGATTAACGAATTGCTGGAGACGTCGGCATGCTCGCTCTTGCCGCTGGAGTTACTGCTGGAGCTGCTAACGTATAGCAACACAGCAACGTCAATACGAACGCGCCAGGAAAGAAAACAAGCAGATAACAGGACCCAAGAGAGGGCAGTTTGTTACCTTTCTTCCTTTGCCTCTGGACTTCCCTGCGAGGGAGATACGGGGGCCGTATCTTTCCTCTTGTCGTCTGAGGATTTGTCTCCACTGGCAGGCTCGTCTGCAAATACCACGACGGACAAATAACATTACTACAGGCGTGTGATGAAAGATTACAAAAGAAATCAGACAGCCAGAGATTGAATTCAGGGAGGTAAATTTTCACGATGATGCAAAGAAAGGTGCAAAGAAAGATGCAAAGAAAGGTACTGTAGTGACTTCACTGCTGCTGATCCAGCATAAAAACAGAACAGGACAAGGAGGTTGTTTTACAAACGGATGTTTACTTACCCAAAAGCTTCTTCCATGATTTAATCAAAGACTTGGCAAGGGATGTCACCTCCTCATCTGTACTCTGCTTGCGGATGGCGTTGACAGACATTCCAATTCTGGTCGACTGTCATGGAAAACCCAAAAATAGATATATGAGTTTTTTAAAGGATCCGTAGTTTGAATTTACAACGGTGCTTTGCGATAGGAGTTTCGTTATCATGCTCACAACTCAAAAGACTTATATCTCAAATCATATCCCCCCCCATGGAAATGAGTGCAAATTCCATTATTTTGTTGCAGGTCACCCGAAAAACAACCCAAAATGATTCTTCCAGAAAAAAGGTAATCAAAAAATGTGTATACAGAATAAAGAATTAAGGACAGCACGGTGGATGACTGGTTAGCACCTGTTGTTCATCATTTGCGTTCAAATATTTAAGACTTGGAAACTTCTAAATCAGCGATTACCACGTCTAATTGTTGGCACTTCAATGGAGTATTATTATTATCTTTTATATGATTGCATAATTCATATAAAATAGCAGGTCATTCTTCAGGCAATGTCGTGTGATTCTTGTAAACACATACAACAGCGAAATTGTCTTTGTTTGGTGTTTAGTTTGACAGTAAACTTCAACAAGGAGTTGTATTGAACTTTAAGATGCCTCTTTTGGAAGAATTGTTCACTATTTACCAAACTGCTGCTGAGTGCGAGATTTCTGGGGATGTCACCTATTTTGAAAAACTCGTAAGTCGGCTCACTCGAATCTCAAGGCACCACCGTCTTGCACTACTTTGCGCTTTTTCAGGCTACCTGAAGTAGTTCCAGGGTCATCGGGACGCTGCGTAGCTCCTTGAGCAGGTCCAAAGCACCAGACTGTGAGGCAAAAACACAAGACAACTATTAAAAACGCAGTCACATATGTCGTTATGCCACGAAGCTCCATTTGTCAACATTGCACCCCGTTGTGGGGGTTCTGTGATGGTTTGAGCGCCGTTGTTGTTGCTAGCGGCTAACAGCTAGCCTGTAGTTTAGCATTAAAACATAACAGGTACATTAGCCCCTACCGAGGAGTCTTTTTAGCCATCGTTGGACGCTGAACGTTGAGCGAAAGGGTCCAACAGTGGCGAACAAGTCACCGTAGAGGATCATTTTGTTGAACGAGAGACACTTTTTTTCTTTCTAGCTAACCGTTTCCATCAGCGTCAGTTTAGCCTGGCTGGCATTCATTCACATCACAATGTATTGCATTGCAACGCCGCTCACCCCGTTTTTCTTCTGCGCCATTTTGTCCATTTTCTTGGCGATTCTAATGATCTCCTCCTCCTCCCGCTTGCCCATGGCGACAGGGAAGCCTAAAATGAAGCGCGCTGGGAGAGGGCAGTGGAAAGACAAAGAAGGTATAAGGCAATCCCGGATGGGGAGCACGCCACTCCGATGAAAGCAGCGGCGCTCGAGCGGCGAGGCGGCGGATCCCCGAGCCTCCGCTGTGTAGCAGACCTGACTAATCGATGCCCCATGGACGAAGGGGCAGATAATCGAGACGGATAAACAAACCAACGACTCCGGAGCCCGAACGGCTTTTCTCAGTTTTGTTATATTGTAGTTACTGTACTTACTCTTTTTTTTTTTGGGGGGGGGGGGGGGTTCTCAGTTTTGTTATATTGTAGTTACTTACTCTTTTTTTGGGGGGGGGGGGTAATAATTACAGTTGAGGTGTTTGATTAATGTTGTAGATTATTTGTAATATTTTAAAATCAACTAAATCATGGAAAACAACACTCCTTATATTTTATAAATACTGTAATGGCTTAGCGGTGTAGCTATGGCGACACCACATATTTTACAACAATACAATACAGTACCTAAAATGCATTATTACTTATCCAGCGCTTTCACAACAGTTGTAGCTGTAACAAAGCGCTTTAGACAATATTTGACATTGTTTGAGAACCATTGTTCCATACTATCAATTAACTATGAAAGAAATGCTTAGATTTTGCTTATAAATGCCGGTGAGCCATTCATCAGCTGCTTTTATCCCATGCTCTGACTTTTTTTTCTACCTCTAGCTAGTGCGCAAAATCTTCCAGCTAATCCCTATTAGGCCTGAGAAATCTCCAATCTGATTATGCAGCCTACTTGTCAATGATAACTGTTCAAGTCACCTCTGCTGTCTCCTGGTCAAGAGAGTGGGTTCCTGAATAGCATTGTTTGAGCTGAGAATAATGTTCACATCGCAAATTGCCCGTATTAACTTTACGCTAGCTTTATGTGGCCAGTGAGTCCAAAAATGAGATTTTATTTTTATCGTGCTACATAATTGGGTAACTAAACTATCCCGCCCCTGCCAAAACAAGTATACAGTACATGTCAGACCATTTCTTTTGACATGATACTATGCTTTGTGTTACCTTATGCTGAGCAAAGATTAAGCAAATTGGCCACTGTGCTGGCAGTCTTAAAATACCCTTCACACACACACACACACACACACACACACACACACACACACACACACACACACACACACACACACACACACACACACACACACACACACACACACACACACACACACATTCAGATAGACACGGCTGAGAAGCTTTCTCTGAATCTCCGACAAGGACTAATATACACTCTTTCAAATGTGACAAATAAGGTAAGATCTTTGCATTTATACCCTTAGGTCATGTCAGTAGATGTCCTTTAGTACCTGAAGGCCTCTTTTGTACCGCTTACCTTTTATTTGGTCTTTGTTTGTTTCTTTTGAGGGTTGTTGAATTGGTCAAGGTAGCGAAGGTGGTTATCAATCTAAGTCAGATGGGGTCGGCTTTAAAACACTACAGAACAGTACTTCTCACGCTTCACACCAAGTTCCACCTGTAAAAGTAAGAAGTTTCATTCCTAAAAAGTAAATCTGAGGTTTATAGAAGACGCTATAACATCTTTGACCATTAACAATGTGCCGAAATATAGAGTAGTGTACTTAAATGATTCAATTCAAATGTATTGAACATAGAAGCACAGAAGAATTATTTCTATTGCGGCACGGTGGTCAACCGGTTATCACGTCCGCTTCATAGTGCAGAGTTTCCTGCGTGGGTTTTCTCTGAGTACTCCGGTTTCCTCCCACATTCCAAAAACATGCTTGGTCGGTTGATTGAATGCTCTAACTTGTCCATAGGTGGCATTGTGAGTGCAAATGGTCTATCTATGTATCTATCTATCTATCTATCTATCTATCTATCTATCTATCTATCTATCTATCTATCTATCTATCTATCTATCTATCTATCTATCTATCTATCTATCTATCTATCTATCTATCTATCTATCTATCTATCTATCTATCTATCTATCTATCTATCTATCTATCTATCTATCTATCTATCTATCTATCTATCTATCTATCTATCTATAGATATAATTTTAAATATCCCTTACTTTATGTTTTCTCCACAGCCACTCACCATGAGCAACACACCTATCCAGGAGAAGCCCATCCAGGCAGGCTCTCTAGCCAGCGGGCCTATGCAACCCTCCCGATCAGTTCAGCCGATGTCCGACCCCTCAGTGCCAAAGCGTTTATGCTTCTACAAAAGTGGCGATCATACGTTCAGCGGGCACCGCGTAGTTATCAATGCCCGCACCTTTAAGACCTTTGATGCCCTCCTGGATGCCCTTTCCAAAAAAGTGCCTCTTCCCTTTGGCGTGCGGACTATCACCACACCCCGAGGAACCCACCTGGTGAAGGGATTGGACGATTTACAGGATGGGGGATCCTACCTGTGCTCCGACCAGAAGCGAGTCAAGCCGGTTAACTTGGAGGAGGTAAACCGGCGGCAGGTGCCCTGGAACATGCCCACAGCCTTCAGTGTGGGCCGGCGGAGGCGCCAGTTTGGTTCCCTCGGGAGAGCGGACGATAGCAGCGGCAGGCCAGTGAAGGTTCCGGAGCGAGTGGGCGTCAGGACGCCAAAGAGGCTGGTGGTCATCAAGAACAAGGATCCCGACGTGAGACGCACAATTGTGCTGCAAAAAAGGACGGCACCCACCTTTGATGCGTTGCTGGACTACCTCTCACAGATTCTGCAATTTCCAGTGCTCAAACTCTACTCTATTGACGGAAGAAGGGTGAGTACTTGACTAATTTAGATGTTGATCTTTGAAGGGAGTAATTAAGGCCCGACAACGAGAGAAGTCCCTCTTGGAATCGTTTGCTTTTTTATGTATTTGACAAATGAATGGTGTTTTTTTAGCTTGAAAACTCACCAATTTTTTAAACTTAATTTGACCTTCTTGATGCAATGCAGAAGAAGACTCCAACACTAACCCTTGTTGATTTTAGTGGAGTCAGTGTTATTCTTTTGCTGACTTGCTTAAGTTTTCACAACATAGGCTGTTGGTGGTCATGTTGTAAAATATCTCCTTGTCTTGCAGATTGGAGGTCTCGCTGCTCTAATCTTGTGCTCTGGATTCCTAGTGGCAGCAGGCAATGAGCCTTTTAGGCTCAGCAACCACAGTTTCCAAAGGACAAACCAGACGGTCCAGGCAATGTTCATGGAAACAGGACATCCGTCCATGCTGCAGCATCAGGCTCGTAAGTGTTCAAGTCGTGTCAGCTTGGTCATTAAAAAACCCAAAAACAAAAACAAAACAGCTGACTGACGCTAAGGCCACATCACTGTTGTGCAGTCACAGTTGTCCTCACAGCCAAATATTACTGCGTACGTCTCTTTTAAATTAGAGCCCTCAGTAACCATCTTCCTTAAAATGTCATATAACTGAAGACAAAGCACAATGACCATACCACCTGAGTAATAATGATCTTTCCCATCTTTCTGTCCATTAAGACAACCACAAATCAGCCTCCAGTGGAAGATGCTCCAGGAATTTTTCTTCGTCATCCGAGCAGTATATCATCAACCAGATTAACAAGTCTCGGAAAGGAAGTGCAAACAGTCACACTAGGTCACCTGAATTCAACCCGACTTGCATGGAGACGTGCCGATCCGCAACAGCGGCCGGCCAGCGCAACGCTTGCCACTTACCTCAGGACGACGACATCGAGAAATCCTTCCGGGTGAACCAAGACGGCAGCATGACCGTCGAGATGAAAGTGTGTCTTACCATCAAAGAGGAGGAAATGCTCCACTGGACTACCACAGTCAGCCGCTCCAGCCTTAGGAGGAGGACTCTTGGTGTCTCAGTCGCCGAGTCAGGCAACATCTCACCTGACTCAAACATTTACGTTGCCAAAGGGTCCTCTCACTTATGTGAAGATGAGGCAAAAAAGGCCAACCAGCCTCCAGCAACTGAAGCAAAGGTCAGCTTTAACAACGTGGGAGAAGCAAGAAAAAGGTTCAGACGCGCCCCAACTCCAGGCTCTCATCGTGTAATGAAGGAGGCGTCTTTTGAGACTGTGAAGATGATGACAGAATCTGGGGTCCAAGGGAGCACCCTTGGCCACTATTCATATTTGGAGAGGACTACTGAAGGAGACACAATGGAGGGATACTGCAGGGTCAGACACAGCAGCAGCAGCAGCCAACCCGTCCCAAAGCCTCGGAAAACTATTCTGAAAGGCAATACCACTTCCCTCCTGAAATCCTCAGGAGTAGCCGAGGTCCTCAAGATAGAAAATGATGGGACGGAGCTTCGGGAGACTGTGATGCGTATTTATGAGAGACAGGGCAGCTCCAAAAATTGCCTTCCAAATGAGGGCGCAGATGATGCATCTTTGCATTGTTCCCCTCCGGGGCCACAAAGCCACCAATCCACAGCCTCAGGGCCTTGTTCATCCAGCAATGACATTGATTTTAGCTTGCAGCAGCCTACTGCTGATTCACTCCAAAGACAGAAAGAGGAGATGTTGTCTTTGTCGTCAGAGCTAATGTCTCTTGCACTCGAGGTGGCAAACAGACCACCTTCAGTGCCTAAGAATGTCGCCAAAATAGAGAAAAACTCTCCAACTCCACTCCAGAAAAAGTTAGAGACAAAAAAGATCTCCCAGTCAAGGTTAATGGATAAAAAGTATAAACAATCACCAGCAGACAAACACAATAGCGATGTTCATGCTGGAAAAAAAAGCCTCAGTTCGACAGAAAGTACAAACCGAAGGCTGAGTGAAAAAATGCACACGAACACTTCAGCGAGACATGGAAGAGAATCAGAAACATTAGTTAGAACCTCAATCAGGGAAAAAAATAGGAATAAAGCAGCTTCTAAATATAACCACAATGTAAATACACCATCTGTCAGGCCTCCCATGAAGAAGAATGTGTCCGATCTTTTAAAACTCCAACGATATTCAAGAAAAAAGACAAGCAGCAAGTCCATAACCATGACTGACAACAAGCTGTCATTCACAGAGTTGACTCAACAAAGTCTTTCAAAGATATCCCTCAACCGATCCCCCGCTGAAATCCAACAGTATGTTGAGAACTGGTTGGAGGAGGTCATTCCACACCCCGTGGTGTACATGGTCACCTCAGATGGACCAGAACCACCAACAAGGGTTTTATTTCAGATTGGTGATGAGTCAGAAACTGAGGAAAAGACTGAAACAAAGGAAATAGAAGACTACTGTCAGACTCCCTCTGATACTTTGAGGGTGACAGCTTCTTGTCTCTCAGTCCCCCTCACGGCCAAAGAAGAGACACCGACAAATGTTTCGATGGCAAAGGTTGAACCCACCCACCAGCAAACTTGTGTATGGTCAAATAACTCATCTGAATCAAACAATGAATCACCTTCATCTCAAATCAACATTTTAAGCCCCAAAGCAAAGCTAAAACCGGTCTTGCAGGAACTTTGTTCGTCAATTCAGTCAATACAAATGACATCTGACCAATCGAGTAGTCCTCTTGATTTTTCATACCATGTGGCTTCAGTGTTTGGCTCTTCTTGTAAAAGCGTCCTGTCATTTTTGTCAGTGATGGCTCTGAGAGATAGTCTAACGAGCGACAGCACAGATTCAATGAAGGACTCTGAAGCCATGCTCCTCTTGAAGTTCCTCCAGAACATTTCTGCCATCGAGGACCAGGACGAGCAACGGGCGAGTCTGATTGATTTGCACAGTGGAGCGTCTCCCCAGTTCAGGAAGTGCTGGATGGATTTCCAAACCTGGAGGGAAAATCTGGAGACAGAATCACTCATCCCGAAATTTCAAGACACCCAAGAATCAATTTGGGTTCAGCGTGTAATTGTTGACCAGCTAATGAAGGAATTTAATATGCCGCATGACCTCAGGAGGGAGATTTCCTCAGCACTTCAACAGGCTCCTGCAGAAGAATGCACTGTTGTAGAGCCTGACAAAAAATACTTGGAATCAGCAGATGTGGAGCAGGTTGTGCAGGACCCAGACTTAAAACAATTATTTGATAATGTTTGCATTCATGAAAGCACAAATGATAAGGATGGTGGCTCATCATGGGCTGGAGGGACGGAAGAAGAACCTGATAAGGAAACAGGCTGTGAAAGTAAAGAACCAAATGTATCATTGGTAGACACAGGGGAAATCCAAGTTCGAGAAGAAAATATAAAGGGTGCAGAGGATCACATGGAGGAGTCAAAGGAAGCTTTGGATGAAGGGAAGACGAAACAGAAAGAAAGTGAGGAGGACACGGAGGAGGAAACAGTGTTGAAAGAAGAGGGGGAAGAAGAAGAACTTGGCAAGGAAGGGACAAAGAACAAGGAAAGTGAGGAAAAAAGCAAATTAGTTGAAGAAGCAGGTAATAAAAAGATAGATGAACGCCAAGAACCAAGACAAGATGGAGCAGAGAAGGATTGGAGTAAAGGTAATGAGGAAAATGTGGTTGAGGAAGATGAGGACAATGGGACAGAGAAAATCCCGAAGGAGCAGTCTGATCATGAAGATGTCAAGGAGGAAGGAGCAAGAGAACTTGTCGAGAGGGATGAAGAAGTGGACAAAGAAGGGGAGGAGGATAATATAGAAGAGGAAAAGAATGACAAAGATGACGCTGATGAAAATGTGGAAAAGGAAGCAACAGAGGTCTTAAGTTTTGACAACAAGGGGAGTAATGCAGACATGTCTGAACTTACTACAGAAAAGCAACAAGTATGTCTTGAAGAACAGTCAGAGAAGCTGGAAGAGAATGAAGAGGGCACTCGAGAAACTAATCCAGAAGAATCTGTAGATCAAGTGGAGTTTGTTAGCGGGATAAAGGATGAAACAGAAAGTGATTACAATTTAGGATCTTACCAAAAACCAAATCCAGTGGTAGAAGTTACAGCAAACGAACTTGATGAGGGCCTTAAAGCAGTGGCCAACGATAAGGAGGATGATGATAACATTGAGGAAAACATGGAAGCAGAAGTAACAGAAGTCCTAAATGAGGACAGCAATGAAAATGATCATGTAGACATACCTGAACCTCTTATGGAATGGGATCTGGTCAAACAGACAAAGAAGTTGGAGGAGGAGAGTCGAGACATTAGTGCAGAGGAAGAATCTTTAGACGAAGTGGCTGGTCATACACCGGATGAAGTGGATAGTGAAGACAGCTTAGGATGGTCCCTAGAACCAAACCCAGAGGTGGAAGGAATAGCAAATGTCCCATCTGAGGGAAAAGAGGATGATAATGTTGAGAAAAACTTGGATGAGGAAGGAACGGAGGTCTTAAGTGAAGACAAAAACAAGAAGGGTAATAATGATGCAGAAATACACGACTCTACTACAGATGAGGAACAAGTACATATAATAGAACAGAGAGAGGTGCTGGAAATGGATAGGGAGGATACAAGCGAAACAACTCCAGAAGAAGAATCTCAAGAAAAAGTGGAAGAGCCAATTCGAACACCAAGTGAAACAGGAAGTGAAGATGATTTGGGGTGTTCGCAAGAACAAAATACAGAGGGAGAAGGTAAAGCAAGTCTCCCTGATGAGGGGAGTGAGAAAGTGGACTGTAACAAAGAAGATTATATGGAAGATGAAGGAAGGGACACTGATGGTTTTGAGAAGGGTAACGATAATGATGTAGACATACCAAAACCTACCACCGATGAGGAAAAAATAGATGAAATAGAACTGCTAGAGAAGCGAGAGAAGAATGAGAAGGATACTCAAGAAACGAGCCCAAAGAAAGTATTTGTAGACCAAGTGGAGATGCCTGATCGGCCACGAGCTGAAGCAGAGAGTGAAGATGACTTGGGATGTTCCCTGAAAGCAAATACAGAGGTAGAGGATACAGCAAGTCCCCATGATGAAGGAATTGAAGAAATTGAAGAAGTGGACGAGAAGGGGGATGATAGTGAAGATGAAAAGGACCAAGATGAAATTGAGGAAAATATGCAAGCAGAAGGAACAGACGTCTCGAGTGAAATGAACAACGAGGTAGGTATTCTTGCCATACCTGAACCTGCTATGCACATGAAACGAGTAAATCTAAGTGAGCAGACCGGGAAGCTTGAGGAGGAGGAGGGCACTTATCCAAAGGAAGAATCCGGAGGGAAGGTGGAGGAGCCAAATGGGACACCAACTGAAACAAAGAGTGAAAATGGCTTTAGGTTTCAAGAACCCAATCCAGAGGTCAAGGGTTCATTAAGTGCCCCCAGTGAGGGAGTTGAAAAAGTGGTCAACGAAAAAGATGTGGCTGTGGAGGATGAAGATCAGGAAAAGGATGACATTGAGGACAATGTGGAAGGGGAAAGAACAGAGGTCTTAAGTGAGGACAACAACATAAAGGGTTATGGTGATTATGTAGTTGTACCTGAACCTACTGCAGATGTGGAACAAGAAAATCTAACAGAACAGATAGAGAAGCTGGATGAGGAGGACACCTATCCTGAGAAAGAGTCTGGAGAAGAAGACCTTACAGCCAGTGTTCCCGACGAGACCTTAGGTACAAACCTGGAGAATGAGTCCGTTCAGAAAGAGAATTTAAACACGGACCATGGCACCGAATCACCACTGGAGTATTTGTCTGATGAGCGTTTTGAGGAGAACAAGGCTCATGAAAACAAGGCAGGGATCCACCCTCAGGATCGAAGCAACACCCTCAGCCACCCGGTGGAAATATCACAAGAACTCCTGGACTTTGTAAACTCTGCACTGCAGTCTTCCTCGCTTATATTTACGTACGACAATCATGGCAACATTAGAATAGAACCGGATCGTGCTCAAATCACAAAAATTAAGACTACCCCCCACCCAGCGATCCAAAGAGATTGCACATATGGTTCGAAATGCCTCCAGAGCCCGATCACCTCAGACTTATCAGACTACAGACCAGAAAGTTTGGAAAGCGGTGCATTTCAAAGCCAAGACTCTGTGGCCATCACTTCAGAGAACAACGAAGATGCTTCGGAGAGCCTTCCAGAAGGCTTGACTGAAAGAAATAATTCGGAGTCGGCTACCTCCAAAATATCGAAAAGTCATTCCGAAGGTGGGAGTTTCTCTTCAAGTGATTCCCTTACAAAAGGATCAAGGGAGGTTTTGTCTTGTTGCAAAAAGCGTGACAATGACCCTTCCTCTCCGACAGAACAGAACCCGGAACCCGGTAACGGCGTTTTGATTGACCAAGGTCGATGGTTACTCAAGGAAAACCATTTGATAAGGAATTCACCACCAGTCTTTGAGGGCATGTACAGGGATTTGGACACTACCTCGGAAGACATGGGGAACTCCAGTGAGGAGTCCCAGTCTCACAAAATAAGACAGCACACGCTACTTGCAGCTATATCCTCATCTGATCTAGAAGAACTGGCCAAGCCTCAACCCCCAAGGTGCAGCTACTTCACCATGCCACACGGAAGCGACTCAGATCCATTCCCGGATGACACTAGTGACCAAAGTCGGAGCAAAGACACAAACTGCGCGAAAGGGAGAGGCTTCAGGGTGTCGCCGGTGACTGACACCTCCAAAACGTTAGCCAACAAAAATTGCAGCCTTTCATCTTTCGCATCGGTGGAGTTTAAAATAGCAGACAGAAAAGTGTACCCTGAGGGAGGAGAGTCCACAGCCGGGGTGGGAGCACGAGGGATCCCTGGTGACCGGCACCAGTCACAAGACTCCGCAGATGCAATAAATGTCAGGTGCGGACAGTATTGTCTAATTCTATAACTTGTATAACTTAGCGAGATATACACATACGGATTTTTAACATTGTAGCTGGATTTTAAAATGTAAGTATTTGCGATTGTAAATTTTTACCGGTCAAACAAACGTTTATGTTGGCTAACCCTGAGCATTTTGGGAAGGAATAATTCATTCATAGGATAATGTTTCAGAGCCGTCCGACAAAATTAGGCCTTTGCCGACATTGATCACAAGAAGGAAAAATTTGCCTCAAACGTCTGTGTGGATCCCGCTTGACCTATAGGTCTTTCTCATCAATGACTAAATGAAAGTACCTCACATTTTATGTTCTTTAAATTGATTTTCTGCCATACAAGAGGTTTTATAGTTTGCTCATTTCATGTACTGTACGATACTGCCTTTTCCCCCCAATGCACAACATAGTGAACAGTGGTTTATCAGACCATTTTCAACAATTTTTGAAGGGACTGAATTGTGACAAAATGCTGCACAAACATGTAAATAAGTAATAAAGTATTTTTCTATTTGTACAGACTGAGATTTTTCAATTTATAACAGACTGTATTTTTTTCCATATCGGAATACAAGATGAGTTATTGTAAAAGTATAGTCTCCAGCAAATCCCGCGACACTGAGGAGGATATGTAGTTCGGAGAATCGATGGATTGAATGATAACTGCCTTCAGCAACCTTTGAGGACTCATGACTTTCACAAGGTTAGTAGCTAGCAGACATGTGACTTTCATTTGTCTTTATTCCTGTTCATGAAAAACACTTCGTGGAAAAAATGAAAACATCTCTATGTAGAAAGAAAAATATACTCAACATCTATTTTCTATATCATCCAGTCCACCACGGTGCCATTACAGAAAATTACAGCATTGGCCAAAGACAAAAATATTAGAATAATGGGAGAAATCGGGAAAAATCCTACCCTGAATTATAAAATAATACACAAGAATAATACAAAATATTATGCAAAAAACAGTCATTTCCGTTGAAAAATACACAAGCATTCACTATGCAGTGTTGAAACTATTGAAAAAAAAAAACACGAATACTGTACTAGAAAAAATACTGGACAAATATTCACAGTGAGCCAGAACCTCAGGACAGTGAGCCAGCTGTGACGACCACTACCACGCTGCCTTGAAAACATTTATTTGAATTGTCGCAGTATTTAGTGTCTTCACACTTAACTGAAGGGCAGGGTGGGGGTGTCATCTGCAGTTGTCACCGGCTTAGGGTGGATGATGCTCCCTGATGCTGTCAGACACGTGCAATTGACATTTAACATGAGCACCAATTGGGAAGGTTAACCCATTTGGCGCTAGCGCTCATGCTAGCGCCTCCCTCACACACACCCTTACTCACAAAAAAAGGGAGGGGGGGATTGGCGTTGATTATAAAGTGACCCTTTTGGATTCCTTCCAAGGTTTAAGTCTGTCACTATGGTGATTTAGAGAAAAGCCCTCACTCATCTTTTGTTGGGACGGTCAAAAAAGTGGACCAAAGAAGCTCAAAATGAACACTCGTTTTCACTCTGACATGGGAGGAAAAAAACCTTCACTTTCCTGTATAAAGATGAAAAAGAGGAATTCCTTGCCATAATTGTCCGTACATCACAAAAGCAAACCGTATGGAGTGGCATGGCTCTTGGATTTACAGCCTTTTATATCCTCACTTTTAGATCCCCTCTCACTTTGAATGTGCTTTGTGCAGTTTCAACAATGTTGAGGGTGATCGCTATGACAACCCGGCACACGGGTGGGTGCTGATTTCCCATCATGGGAGATGAAACAAAGAGAGGCTTTTTGCAAGGCCCAAGGACTGCGGTTTTGAAGTCACATCGTGGAAGGGAAGTCAAATGTGACATTTCATGCAGATCTTATGAGGTGGTACCATAGGCGAGACGAACAATGGTGTTAAGTTTAACATTTGACTATCCAATGATCTTCCGATGAGCATTTTCAAAAGATACTGACGTCACTGGATTATTTGATTGAGTTATTATGTGAAAGCGCCTTTGCTGGATTCCGTGTGAAAGACAAACATGCGTTAAAACCATTCTGTTCATTTTGCAGGATCTCTGTGTGAAAGATGCCTGCTAAAACTAGAAGGCTCTGCTCCAGTGAATGAAAGGAACAAAAGTGGCACTCAATTTGGCACAGACATCCCAATAGGCTGAGCTACAGGAGATACACTGGCATCAGCTCTGTTTTGACTGAAGTTGTATTGCAACGTCATGCATTATTCAATGCAAACGAGAGGAAAATGACAGAAAGAAAAAAAATGCATCTTCAGCATATTTTTATTTTTGGGGAACATAAAAACAACTTGGACAGATTGGGATTAGACAAAAAAAACCAGGACAGTAAGGGGTAGTGAGGCACGCAGTGCTGTACCCAGTATGAGAAGAATGCCACGAGTAACAAATAGGACAGGATAGGACAGGAAAGCGGTCGTGAGCCCGGCAAAAGTATACTTTGTGAGAAAGGGTTGTGAGAGGACAGCACAGGACAAAATGGAACTGGGAATGGGTAGTGAGCCAGGCAAAACGACATCCTGTGATGAAGACCGTGACATGGAGTGACAAATAAAGGACAAGATAGGACAGTGGTAGTCTGCCAGGCAGGGCAATGGACGGGGTTTAGGTGTGCAAATCACTCCTGTAAAGAATTTGAGTGCAAATGAGAGGACGGCCCACAGAGATAAAAGGCATTCCAAGGGGTGTGTATATTAATTCTAGAGTAGCCACACGCCTGACAACTAAATCTCCTCAGTGGGCGTCTCAGGAGACCTGCCGGTGAATCAACACGCTGTTGCATTACAGTATTGTCATTATTATTTTTTTTTAAACAAGCAATACCAAAAACCCAATTCCTGGCACAAATGGGACAGACGCTTCATTGGGCGATGATTGAACAGTTCACAAAAACAACCTCCTTGGCAGAGGTGAACCCGTGATACAATCCCGTGCGGAATGAAAACAATTTGGCCCAAACAGTGACAACGGCAAATATCGGTGGGGGCCCGACAAACAATAATTAGCGCCGACTGTCTGCATTCTGCTCGCTGACAAGTCAGCAATACACAATCCCTGCCTGGCTGCTTCATAAAGAGGCCTGGGAGCAGGAATTTTAACATCAACACCCCCCCCCCCCCACACACACATACATCCCCTCACTCCCTCCCTGCTTCCAAGTGAGTTGATCATGTGAATGTCCACTGTCGCATCCAGTGAAGGGGCTCCACTGTTTACTCACTTTGAGGCCCCTAGGCAGCAAATTTTTATTTCAGCGTTGTTCATTTTTCATGCAAATTACAAGACATATTTTATTTTACAAAGTGAAAATAAACATGAATGTGCAGACAAGACGACTTGTAAGCCCCAGATCACCTTTGATAGCTGCGTATTGCAAAACTCATTCATAACATGTGGTAAGACCCCACACTTAAATTAATCCGGGAGGCTGTTTTCATGCTTTGGTGCTGCTGTTTGGGTTATCAAAAACGTTGAAAATGAGCTCAAGCGATAAAATAGTAAACCACATATGTGAACAACAGCATTTCCAGTAGGAACTGAGGGATCTGTTTTTCCAAAACTAGGTTATCATTGTTAGAATGAAAACTAAAATTGAAAAAACCTTTTCGTTCAGGAAATTTAAAAAACTGAAAATGCTTTCCAAAAAACTGGTGTCTGTACTGTGGTCGGAAACAGGTGAACTTGTTTGACAATATGTGTGTGCATGTTGAGTACATGTGTCAAACCATTCATCGGGCAATCATTTGCAAAACATTATTTTGGGCAAGACTGTGTTGACATTTTTCCTCTTTCCTAATTTTACTGTCACTATAGGAGAAGTGAATCTTATGAACGAGCAGTTACTTCATTGCGAGCAAGTATTCTTCTTTGAACATCGCCAGCAAAAATAATCTTCGTTAGTATAAGAATGGATGATAACTAAAACATGTCATTATTCCTTCGTTGGTCTTAGCCCGAGGGCGAACATCTGCAGCGAAGCAGTTTTATGGAATGGAACATTGTTAACATGAAGATTGTGCAGGCCGCACTTCCATCTAAATCAGCGGCTACCATTCATAATGATTTGAAGGTGCTTGTGGAACATTTGAGTCATCCATTTGTTCCTTTCTTCCTTCGCACAAATTAAAAGTCCAGTAAGTGAGGGACTCTAGCGCACATTGCCAGAAGGCAAAAATGTGAAAAGGTTGCTTGAAAGAAGCGTTTGTGCACCCAAAGAACACGATGAAGCTCAACAAAATTCCCCTTTGACTGGGATTAGATTTGTTCGTTTTGAATGCAAGATGAATAATTGAGGGTGGACCTCCATAAAGACCAGGAAAGGAAGATGGCGGGGTGATTGCTTGGACCTAAGACCTGATTGGACGCTTCCATTGTCGCTCCAAACACGTAGCTCATTTGCATATTTACGAGACTATAAATACGCAGGCGCGAGTCGGGTGACGTTGTCCGGACTTGCGAGCGGCGCAGACCCCAACTTGCGGCATGTCTACTTTCAGAGCAGCAACTCCTCAGTCCTCCTATAGGAAGATGTTCGGCGGAGATAGAACCGTGAGAAGCAGCTACTCCAGCCGCCAATATTCCGCTCCCATGCGCACCACCCGGGTGTTGTCGTTCGGGGCGCCCGGGGGCGCTGGCGGCGTCGTCTACGCCACCAAGACGCAGCGTCTGCGCAGCAGCAACTCCTCGGCCATGCCCCGGCTCGCCTCGGAGCAGCTGGACTTCACGCTGTCCGACGCCATCAACAGCGAGTTCATCGCCAACCGCACCAGCGAGAAGGCGCAGATGCAGTCGCTCAACGACCGCTTCGCCAGTTACATCGAGAAGGTGCGCTTCTTGGAGCAACAGAATAAAATCCTGCTGGCCGAGCTGGAACAGCTCCGCGGCAAGGGCACGTCGCGAGTCGGCGACCTGTACGAGGATCAGATGCGGGAGCTGAGGCGCCAGGTGGACCAGCTGAGCAACGAGAAGGCCCGGGTGGAGGTGCACCGGGACAACCTGGCCGACGACATCGGGAGGCTCAGAGACAAGTAGGCTCACTCGCACGGTCACTTCATTAGGTACACCGTCAAAACTCCAGCTGTAGGCCACCGCGTGGTTCGGAAACTTTTTACACCTCAAATACTTTCGTTGGTGTTCTTCGCGCTTCCTTCCAAGTTACCAAAACAAGTATGTAATGGGTAATATCAGACGTGAAATTTTACTTTTTGGTGTGAATTCGAGTGCGAATAGTTCCTGGTTGGCGACCAGTCCAGGGTGTATAACCTGCTTCTTGCCCAATCAATTGACCCTAGTGAGGATCAATGGTATACAAAACGGAAAATGAATGACCTATTGGGAAAAATGGACCTTCATAATGATTCACTTAAGTTATGTAAAAAGTGCACATTAAACAAACGTTTTAATGATTACATGCCAATGTATGTATATTAGAGTGAAATACAATTGAACTGTAAAAAACACTCAGAAAATTGTTGAAGCTATAACTTGCTTGCTTTCTTGTTCGAACATTGTTGCCTTCAATATCAATAATTTAGATTTTTTTTTATGACTGTTTTAGCCCCCAAAATACAAGCCGTGTTTTTACAGTGTATAATTTAAACTTAACAATTGTATTGTACTGGATTAAAAACAACTTTAAGAGGATTCTTAACACGATGCAGTTTGAACATTTAAATCATTGCTTATGCGCGTACCGCTAGAGGGAGCTCGTGTAACATGAGCATTACACATACGGTACCACACTTGCAGAAGCACTGCCACAGTCTTAAAAAAAACATTCCTATTTAAAGATATGGCAGACTCAAAAACGCTTGAATCGTTCAAACTTGTTCAACTCAATGAAAATGTATTCGTATTTCATAGGTCCGAACACAACACCCCAAAACTCTTGCAGTGCCACCCCCTGGAGAGTTACCAAAAAAACATCACTTTGATCAGTTTCGCTGATCAATATAACGAGTTGCAAACTCAGTCACAGACCGAACACGTATGTCAAGTTACTACTGTAAACTGAAATATTGATGATCTTGTTACACTGTACTCACACATTTTAAAATACAGTCGCATAGTAGGCCCAAGTGTTCATCAAAAAAGGAAGCAGAGGATTTCTATTTGCAGATGAAAATGTCTGTGGCATTTTTAGGTTTGCCGGTTATTTTTAAGTGAAGTCAAGACATTAAAGAAATCCAATTTACTGGTATTTTCTCATCTAATAAGCCAAAACACGTATTTCAAAAAAACATTGTGATGGCATTACATTTTGCAGGTGTACATAATGAAGACTCCAGAGGCTTGAACATGTTCAAACTCCTTGCCTAATGTATCGTCTGTCATGTCAGGTTGCAGGATGAGATGTCCCTGAGGGAAGAGGCCGAGGCAAACATGCAGAGCTTCCGACAGGTAATAGTATGACCCTAACCATTGCACTCCTTGTTTTGAGTAAAAATTGATACACAAGTGTAATGTTGAGCCGTTCAACTTTCAAGGTTCCACTGTATGGTGATTTAAAACCGATGCTGACATACTAAATGGTCACGAGTCTCCCATTCGTCTCTATGACTGTTTCCTTTCTCCCCAGCTAGACAGGAATGTGCCCCTGTGGTGGCACAACAGCGGATTGTAGCCATGATCCCAAACGGCTGGAGAGCAGGGCCCGCTAGGACAAGACAGGGTTGGATGCTTGGTTGGTTGGCTGGCACTAATGTGCTCAATCAGGCCTGCCAGGAGAGGAGATCTTTTTAAGTCTGACTGGTCACGCTGAATGAGACTTGAGCAACAACAGTGTAAGCGCAATGTGGTTATCAGAGCGAGAGGGCAAGCCACCGTGAGATATGTCCGCCGAGCAACGGAATCCGTTACGTGCACGGTGATTACTGTCAAGTCAATGGCATCATGCCGATGAGTCATGCAAGTAGCAGCGACGATATTAGTTAGCAGCTGTTTCAAACCAAAATGAAAATGGCAGACCTCCTGTTCAGTTTCATGTATGGGTCCCCAGACTTTTATTGTACGTTCTGTTATGATTTACGTGTCCACCCAATTAGGAAAACTGTGTGTGGGAGGGGTTGGGGGTGTAACCTTTTTAATGGTGAATCCTTGAGATGATCATTAAACTTTGCCTCCGTGTGCCCTGCCCACATTTAAAGGCATCGGAAAATAATCGCTCATCTGTCTAGTATGGTATGTTATGATAATGACTGACAATGCCTATGGAAATGAATTAAGCAAGAATGAAACAATGACGGCGGCACGGCAGGTTGCTGTTTAGCACGCCGGCCTCGCAGCGCAGAGGTGGAGGGTTTGATTCCGGCTTAGAAAATGGATGGATGAAACAATGACTCAAGCAAGTAGGCTACAGATATCGATATACAATACTTTATTTGTGCAGCTCTCTGTTTATATAAAAAAAAATCTAGGAAATTACAATGTCCCACCACTTGTGAGCTGTTTTTAGAATGGGCCTTTGGGCTACTCATGTGGTCTTTTGGGACTAACTGGTGCCCACGGGCACCATGCTGTTGACCCTGTTGTTGGTAATACTGATCATGGAAAAAAGTTTTTTGATGATTTTGGTGTCATTTAAACAAGTGTGTGTAGACACATTTACCTCGACCTCTATATATAATGTTGGCAGTGGATGCATGCATGGGCAGCCCATACGCTATATTTTATAAGAATGGCAGGAAGGAACTCGGTGTGTCATGCCAACAATGAGGCATTCGCTGGCTGCACGCTGGCCCGCTCAGTCAGGCAGACATTCACCCTCCTAGCCCCCCGGCCCGTTTGGGATACCCGGGCTGAATAGCGCACTTTGTTTGTGGCATTAGCGCCGAGCAAAGCTGCTTCATTTGCTGATACCTCATTTGACGACCTGCCAAAATGCGGAGGACAAAGCTTGGCAGTGTGACGTCACCAGGAGAACTACAAAACAAATAAATACAGATGAATAATTGTTCAAATATGTACTGTATTAAAAAAGTTCAAGCCAGTGTAAAATGATACAGAATTTGAACATTGAATTCAGTGATTCTGTCACATACCACAAGAGGGAGCCCGTACACCACTACTCACATACTCAACGCATTTTGAGAATCACTGGAGAAGTCCGTCAGACAAGGCTAAACTGGCACGTTTGCCGTTTGACCTTGACGCATGGGCTTGGTGCCCAAGTTTGATCACTCGCCATCAAAAGCAAAGGAACTCTTACAAAACTCAATTTCGGGAAGTCAGAGCTGGATCAAACGTGTGTGATGAAAGTTACCACAATTATGAGGAGGAGCTGGAAAGCGTCCCGTGGTGTCAGCAAAGATGCAAGATATAATTCATGTCATCTTAAAGCACACTTACGAGGATAGCTTGTGGGTATCATGGTGCAGGATGTGGACAACGCTGCCCTCGCCAGACTGGACCTAGAGAGGAAGGTGGATTCTCTCCAGGAGGAAATTGACTTCCTCAAGAAGCTGCATGATGAGGTAAGCCTCTTTTTTGTGCGGCAACTGAGGATATACTGCCCACGTACTCTCAAGGCATCTCTTTTTTAATCTGCTGGGGGGTCAAAGCAATACAGGAATAGAAATCCATATGTGACATGGGCACATACTGGTTCCATGGCTATCTTGACAGGAAATGCTGGAGCTTCAGAACCAGATCCAAATGCAGCAGCATGTGCAGGTTGACATGGAAGTGGCCAAGCCGGACCTGACTGCCGCCCTGAGGGACGTCCGTTTGCAGTATGAGAACCTGGCTTCCAAAAACATCCAGGAGTCTGAGGATTGGTACAAGTCCAAGGTTAGGATTTTACATTGCATCGCTGGAATGCATTCACGCACAAAAAGCAGCCTCCTCTGTATTTATTTATTTAATATTGTCATTTTGCATTGTTGCACATTTCACACTAAAACATTCAGAATTGGTGTAATTTTGCAAGAGCAACGTTGTATACAATATGGTCCTCCTTCGCTCTACCATGGTTCACTTTTTATGGCTTCACTTCTTCGTGGATAGTTTTATCATATTTACACGGCTAATTTTTCGCTATGTCGCGGGATTTTCTGCCCAATATTTTTGCACACGGACTCTTACTGCAGAGCAATACGTGGAAGCTAGGAGGAAAATGTGCATACAAGGCAAAGAATGTCCAAAATTTTGGATCAGGTGATATCAACTGCAGGTTTTACCCAAAAGCTAGCTTCTACCGCCCCCTGTGGAAACAAGGGAGTACTGCAGTTTAATGTGCTCTCACTCTCTCACAAAAACCAAAAAGCATTTTTCTTCTTACCCCGACTTCATGCCCAGATTGCACCTTTCATTATTTCCTCTCTTTGTACTGGCTCATTTCCTCTCAGTTTGCCGATCTCACCGAAGCGGCCGCCCGCAACAACGAAGCTCTGAGACTGGCCAAGCAGGAGGCCAACGACTACCGACGCCAGGTTCAGGCTCTGACCTGTGAGGTGGATGCCCTCAAGGGAACCGTGAGTAGCCCGTCTATCGTTACCTTCAAGCTTACGATGGAAGCTCCGACGCTCGCTCGCTTTCTCCCCAGAACGAGTCGCTGGAGCGGCAGATGCGAGAGATGGAGGACAACTTCTCGGCAGAGATGGCGGGCTATCAGGAAACGGTGGCGCGGCTGGAAGACGACATTCACAATATGAAGGATGAGATGGCTCGCCACCTGCGGGAGTACCAGGACCTCCTCAACGTCAAAATGGCTCTGGACATCGAGATCGCCACCTACAGGAAGCTGCTGGAAGGAGAGGAGAACAGGTGACCATGTTGAATTCACTGTATCACATATCGTTTTTTTGTTGTACTTGTGCATATTTCATTTGTTATTTTGGGGCAAATATTTGAGTATTTTCTTGTATCTCTCATTTTAAATAAAATAGTTGTGTATTCCTCCTGCAATATTTCGGCTTGTTTTTTTTCAAATGTTTTGCTATTTTTTTTCTTCATAGTTTTTGTATATTTTGTAATATTTGAAGTGGCAATTTTCCATTTTTGTGCATGTTTCTGTAAAACAGTATCATTGTCCCGTTTTCAAATATTTGTGTATTTATTTTAAATAATGTTCTGGTCTTCCAATACTGTATCTGAATACATTTCAGCTAGTATGCTGGTATTTTGCGAGTAAAGTTGTATTAGTTTATCACATTTTTAATAATGTTGTTGGATTTCTTGTTAAATTTTTCTAACTTTACCCTAAAAATTTGTGCCATATTTTAAAAATGTTTAAAAATGTTTCTAGTATTTGTTGGTGTTTGGTCAAATACTTTCATACGATTTTTGTATTTTAGGTTGAATACAGTGGTGCCCTGAGATATGAGTTTAATTTGTTGAAACGAATGGAAATGTGATGAATCAGTTCCGATCTTCCATTGAAAAAGTCAGTGGAGCCACTCGTATCTCACGGCACAACTGCATGATGTATTTTTCTAATTGGAAGCTTACTTCGACATTTTGCCAAAGCTAAATACGCTTTTAGCCGACCACGTCGAACGTCGACACAGCATGGCATCGAAGCAATCACTTGCGTATTCTTACCGGCGTTTACCTCATTTACAGAATCTCCACCCCAATGCCGAACTTGTCCTCCCTCAGCCTGAGAGGTCGGTTTACCCTGACACATTTTTTATACCATCCACATCGCTTCGATAATTAACATTGCATTCTTTACAGAAACCATGATCGATTACAAACCTCAAGTGGAAACCACACACACCAAGAAGGTTCTCATCAAGACCATCGAGACCAGAGACGGTCAGGTACAAAACGCACGTTCTTCGTAATGACGTTGGAATGACGATTTACATGTACTCTAACGTGTCTCCGTTAAGGTGATCAACGAGTCGACCCAGAACCATGATGACATGGAGTAATAAGGCCACACACAAACGATACGATGTTCACTGGCTCTTCACTCAATGACACTCTTAGCTTTGAAAAGTGCCTTTTATATGTCATGATTTGGTAAGCGAGTTAGTTTGAAACAATCTGTTGAGCTTCCATTTCTCTTCTCCTTTTTTTTTGTCTCAGACACAATAATTAACAATAAAAATAGCATTCCTGGACACACATAGTCATACAAAGCATCTCACTTGTAGTCAACCTTTTGCTAGATTCAGTTTGTACACAACCAAATGCTAAACGCGTTACCGTTGCCTTATATTCAGCAATAAACTAATAAGACTGTGAGTGAGGTGTGATGCTTCGGGGGTGCACTTTCACTGTCAAATACTAAGAATGAACTCGTCATCGAACGCGCTCACGTTCCTAATGGTTTAGTGATGGGAATTCCTCCTTTTAGAGAGCTTGTTCTTTTGGCTCGGCTCCCAAATGGCTCCTCAGTTTTTTTTCAAAAATCATGTAAAAATATGTGTAAAATGAATTACTAATGTAAAAAATATACAGTATATCAAATATTTATTATTTATGGCTTTATTTATATTCTTCTGAACATACTCAACTTGGAGTACAACATGGAGTGCTACAAAAAATAAATTACAAAGTACAAAAACAAAGACCCATCTCAAAATAAGGTCAACAAAAAGTTCCAATCTCTGATTGTATATATTAATAAGCTTTAACTATTTTCAGTCAAACAACATAAGTAAGCTTTGATTACCACACAACAAATTATAAATTAAAATTTGATATTGGATATTTTAACCTTGCACAGTCTTTGACTCTACACGCTGATGTTGAACTATCAATTAAGTTGAACTTACTCCAAATTTCACTGCGTTTCCTATCCATTTTCTCACCTTTCCACTTTCCACCGTGTTGTTTTTTTCTCTGTAGCGCTATCGAGCTCTCTCTCGTCTCCCTGTCTCTCCTGTGCGTGTGCTGCTCACAGCGTGCTGCTGTGTGTGTCTCTAACTCCTCCCCCTTCTCTTCGCTGCAGCGTGTGTGTGTGTGTGTGTGTGTGTGTGTGTGTGTGTGTGTGTGTGTGTGTGTGTGTGTGTGTGTGTGTAACCCTCCCCTCCCTCTTCGACCACGGATCTTGACCAAACACGTGCGGCTTTATCCGAATGGGGGGACAGGAGAAAAAAGTCTGCTCCTATTAGGAGCGGCTCCCGTCGTTCACTTCAAAGAGCCGGCTCTAAGAGTCGGTTCGTTCGGGAACGACACATCACTATAATGGTTTCCTTCCTCATTAACACCTGTATAGTCGCCACAGTGTCATGTCAAAATGTGTTAGACCACTAAATGATGAAGACTGCACGAAAGGTGTGAAAGCCTGCTGAAAAGCTAAACGAGCATTGTAATTATTGCATGATTGGGGTTGGTCTATAATCAGTCAGCATTTCTTTGATGCATTTGGTACATTATGCTTTTAAAAAAATCACAAATGTCTTAAAAGTCAAATTATCTAGCTACCTATAATATTTTATTCATACATCTGTGTTTGTATAGCGCTTTTCCAATGTTTCTGTCCATTTATAATATGTATTTTTGATCTCAATTTTATTTCTCGGTATCGGTGAGACTGGCTTTATATCTGCGTGAATACAAATCTCAATTGAAGGCGAGCCAAGTCTCGCGATGTCTTCTGAAAAGGAGACTTGGGCTAATCAATAGACGCCAGTTTCCTACAACCCCACCTGTGGTCAAATAAAGTCGTGTTTAATAATTGTCGCGTTCATGTAAACCATAACAGTGACCACCGCTGGATTAGAATGGCTCGCTTCCGGAGCGGGGTGCCCCCTTGAGAGCGGGGTTCGTTGACGGGGCAACTTTCTCCGCGAGTGACGCGGATGCGGTGGAAAAGCACACCGAGGGAGACGCCGTCATGACCCGAATGAACTCTGTTGTGCCTTGGTTGAAATAACGCTTCGCCGCCATTGAAGGAAAAATATCACACGCCGGGTGGTTGAAATAACATCTCAGGTGAAGACTTGGACCCCAAGTGTTTTAGCTAAAAGCGGGCATCCCCCTCCCCACCACCTCCCTCCCCGGCGATGGGCTCCGTGACTTCCGCCCTGACGAGGACACGCCACGCACTGGTCAAAGTTGGCTCGGAGCCGGAGAGTCACGACCCGGAGAGGAGCCATTCGGCGCCTGAGTCTGCCAGGAAAAGGAGTCACAAGTCGCACAGCCAAGTTGCTCGGCACACTTCCCGGCAGTTGCTCGCGGAGGTGCTGAGCCGGCAGGACTCGGACGGAGCCAAGAAGTCAGCCGAGGTCCACCCGAACAAACCGAGCGGTGAGTACTTGGAACGACGTCCACCTGTTGCCCTCGAAAGCTCGACTCATGATCCATCGCTCTCGAGCGGGGGAAGGCAAAGTCTTCATACTCATAATATTTTTATATGTTAGGCTTAATTTATTCACAATTCATCAATTAGAATTAAACATTTAGATGCCAAATTACTTTATTCATATTTTAGTTGATAATGTTTGATGTACAGTGGTGCCTTGAGATACGAGTTTAATTTGTTTCGTGAGCGCGCGCGCGCACACACACATGCACGCACACACTGATCTTATTAGTCTTTAAAGTTATTTTCTTTTCTCTTCTTTCTTTATACCACACCGACAATCAGGTGTTTATTTTGTCCTAATTTGTGTGGTGCAGTCGGATAATCTCACATACAAAGAATCTGTGCCATATTTTGTTGATTTTGATAACGAAGTCGCCTGTCATCACGTGGTCTCCTCAAAATAAAGAAAAGCGGAATCGAATGGGCGCCAGTAAATGTTACTTAAGTGTTTGACTGACACCTTTGGAATCGGACAGTATATGAACCCAAATTAGAAGATGAGCCGTCTGGTATATTTCAATTTTGAATTTAATTGAAACATTTGTTTCCAAAGCTTCTAATAATGCTTCAATCAATTCCACACCGTTCAACGATGTGATGGATAGGAAAAACAATAGTATTTATAAAAGGTCAAGATCATTGTTTTTTTCTGATGTCTTTTTAAAAAAGTAAATGGAAGAGATTGCAGTTCAAGGTTTTGTCCTTAGCTCTGTCGGCGAGTGCTTGCTCCTGCGGGGTTCAGTTGTTTTTCCTTGTGTATGTACTGGACAGTGTATCATGTAATCAGACTGGTCCTTGACCTGCTTGTTGTGTAAATTACCTTGATATATGTGGATTGCCATTATGTAAATAAAATTGACTTGACCCATATTTGCTAATTTTGTAGAAACCTGATGATTATCCCTTGTGCTGTTCACCTCAAAGGTAGGTGTGTAGCCCACGTTATGTGTTTTGGACTGCTGAATTGAACAATGGCATCATCTTTTCATTTGCAAAGACCGCTGAGATGATTTTAAAAAGGGCCAGCATCCTCTCGCTCTCTCTCAAGGAGGAAATGATGCTCGAGTACGCAGCACTTCCATGTTTTTGTTGGATACTCATCAGTTGAAGGTCACGCGGAGGTTTGTCTTCAAGCGAAAGCATCACAATTACTGAATGCCAAAACTGTTATCATGGAAACAGGAAAAGGAGCCTCAGGGGGGGACAAGGCCAAAGCCTCCTTTGCACTCCAATTGTCACTTAGTAAAAAAGAATAAAAAGCCCCGACATATTCTTTCAAGAATGACACATTTTGCAGGGGCATTCTGTTCCTCCTGCACACAGCTGTTGTGTTATTTCCTGTGCATGTCTGGTTGCGTGCTTGCATCTGGGGATGAGAGCGAGTGGTCACATCAGAGGTATTATTTTGCATATTCTCCTTGTAAGTAGCGGTTCACTGGATGAATATCACGCTCCTTTGAAGGCCAACCTCAATACATTCAAAATATCTCCACTAGCGCTCGCCGCAGCCATGGCCCTGAGACTTAAATAAGCACGACCGCCACTCTGTGCGCACTCTTGTATGCTTGTAAAGTTAGAGGAGGGAAGTTGAGCTGGTGTGCTACTGCTAACTTGAAAGGCGTTGATTAGGCGTAGAAAAAAAAGTAGTGTGTTTCCGGTAACCCGACCGACTGACCGAGAATTTCTACCTCGAAAAAAAACTTTATGGTTGGCATTTTTTTTCAAACCTTCTACATTTTTGTGTAATAATAATAATAATAATAGTACATTTAATTTATAAGTGCCTTTCAAAACACTCAAGGACGCTTTACAATCAAAACAAGAACAATAAAACCACAGACCAAATTATAAATGATAAAAGGAAAGATGAACTCTCGCGATATTCACGTTGCGTCGCTTGCCCTGTCGTCTGTCAACAACATTGAATCATGGTGGCGGCCACGATCTCCGACAACAGTTTAAACCGCGTTTTGTGTGTTGCAGTCGCATGCTCGCACCATAATATTAAGAAAATAGCATCCACTGCTGTATCGAAAAGATTCAATGAACTATTTGATGACCACCACGGGCCGTCTAGGACGCGGGACGCAGAGGTAACGAGATGGCTGTAACACCCAGCCGCTGGGTACCCAAATCTCTCGCCGCCTCTGGCGGCGAGCGGGGGTTTCAATCAGTGGCAATTGTTGCATTGTATGGGATTTTGTGGGTTCTAGGATTTTGACGTATATAATCAACTTGAGCCAAAATATTGCAGTTTCGCAATACTGAAATTAGAGCTCTAAAATGTATTACCGGTAGTTTGACGTGATTGTCTTTTTGCCAGTGAACACAATATAGAATATTTGGTACATGAGTAATCGTAAAAATAAAATAAACAACTGAAGAGAGTTGTGCCTTGAGATAAGAGTGACCCATTGTAGGAGGTTTCATTAGATACGAGACAGCAATCAATTATTACAAATTTCTTTAAAAAATTGTATGTATGTACTTTCATTTATTTGCTTAGTCGTGCAAGCTCAAACTTGAAATACCAGCACTATACCTCACAATAGAAGCACTTTGGCAAATAGTGAAAAACTAATCTACAAAACTTCAGCTTGAAGCTGAAGTTTACTGGCAAATCACACAAAATAAAGTCAGTTACCCTTTTTGGATGGAAAACAACCATAGCTGAGCCTTTCAGACTTCCATCTTAATGCTAATTTTAATTAGCATCAATCTTGTGGTGCTTTTAATCCTTTAAGCCGTGGATGGAAAACAAATGGTGCGGCAACATGTACGCGGTTAATATGACAACTGCTCGCATTCGCATATCCCTTTTCCTTGGTGTAGAATGACTAATAAGTGCTGCACGGATGAGCTGAGCGAGGAGTGGAGGCATTCTGAACCCCACCTACTAGACAGGACACACCCCGCTGCAATGTGATTGGATCCTGCAACTAAGCAGGACTGCAGGTGGGAGTGGCATGTCTCTCTGTCTTGTGCTGTCCACTTGCGGGCAAGGTGGGCACAGCAGGAAGAGTGGCATTCTCTGGATGGAATGTGACAAAAAATCTGTTTATGTCAGGACTGTATTTTTATGAAGTACAATCTTATGGAGTGCTATTTTCCTCTCATTAAAATACACATTACAAAATTTTTGGGGGGAGTTCATAGGGGGTAAGATAATACATTTCTATTCACTTCAGTTGGAAAAAATTATTTGAGTGTTTTCAGTTACAAGCGTCACCGAACACACCCGTATTTCAAAGCACCGCTGTATGACAACATGTGTCCTTTCAATTGAAAATGATCTTGTCTTATTGATTCCTTCAACTTCTCCTCCACACTCTTAGGACCACCGCTCCTTGTTTACAACCCACTTGCTCGATTGCTGCTGCCTCAAATGCACTTAAGGCCTCGAAGGGAAGACCTTTCCCCCGTACGATTCCTAAAATATAGTCTCTGCAGCGGCGTTTCCATGACTGTGTCAGAGCGTAGTTTACCCTCCTGACTTTGCCCTCCCCTCAGACCGGTGAGGCTTGCGTGCTGAGGTGTCTTCTTCCTGACTCTGTGTCAGACAGTCCCTGTAGTCTTTTAATCTTAATGGGGAAAGATGATTTGAAATTTCTTCCGTAACTAGAGGCAATATTTTTCCATTGAGGCATTTCGTGACTTGAAAATGTCATATGAAGAGGCGTTCCTAAAGGCCCTGTCACACCTTGACGATTCAGCCAGCGTATGCCGACGTTCAGATTTTCCCTAAAACGCTGGCATACGCTGAATTATCGATTTTTTTTTTCAATTTTGGGCGTATACATAGCGCATTCATAACGGGCTGGACGTATACATAACGTATCAGTAAATTATATAGAACGTTTCGATAACTTATAGATAACTTATTCCAACGAATGCCTAGCGTGTTGCCGGCGTACACAACTTATGCCCAACGATAGTCTAATTTATGCATAGCGTGCAGCAGCGTATTGCCGACGATCACGTGACGTAGTCTATAAAAAGGCTGGCGCTCGACGTTTCAAGCCCCTGTCACACCTTGACGATTTAGCCAGCGTATGCCGACGTAGGAAAAATTTGGCAAATACGCTGGCGTACGTCGAATAAGTTATGGGTAAGTTTTGTATACGTAACAGCACGCTGAAGCACGTTGGTATCGTCGAGACGCCGAGAAATTTTAAGCATGCTTAAAATTTCTCGACGATGTCAGCGTATGGCTATATCGTCCCGTATACGCAGGCTACAAGTAATAGGTAAGTTATGCGATCGTTGCACACGTTCAAACACGTTAAGTGTAGGTTACTCATAAGTCCAAATACGCCGAGAATACCTACTAGCTGTTCTCCAACATCCGTGCCTTCGAACTTGCGCTTGGACATGCTGACCAGGCTGTCACGCACGTAGTTGGCGAAGGCTGCAGTGGCTGTGATGGGCTGAGCCTCTGCGAGACCTTTGATGAGCTCCCAGACTTTTCTTTGCCATGACGCTGATGTTGTTTGGTTTATTAATGACACAAGTCATAATGGCGTTTGATTGCTGCTTTAATAGCGTGAATAGCAACTCACAGTAACGATGGCAAGCCGCACCTTGCCTCTTGGGTTATACCATTTTAACTAGACCGGGGCGGATAGTCCCCAAACAGATGTTGGTACTGCAATGTCTAGTGCAGTTATGATTTGAAACGTCGAGCGCCAGCCTTTTATAGACTACGCCACGTGATCGTCGGCAATACGCTGCTGCACGCTATGCAGCAGCGTATTGCAGTTCGAAAGGCACGGATGTTGGAGAACAGCTAGTAGGTATTCTCGACGTATTTGGACTTATGAGTAACCTACACTTAACGTGTTTGAACGTGTGCAACGATCGCATAACTTACCTATTACTTATGGCCTGCGATACGGACGTATAGCCATACGCTGATATATTTACGAGAAATTTTAAGCATGCTTAAAATTTCTCGACGACCTCGACGTACTTCGACGTATACCAACGTGCTTCAGCGTGCTGTTACGTATACAAAACTTACCCATAACTTATTCGACGTACGCCAGCGTATTTGCCAAATTTTTCCTACGTCGGCATACGCTGGCTAAATCGTCAAGGTGTGACAGGGGCTTTAGTAGAGGTACCCACTGTATGGTAAATCATGTCGCAGCCTCATACATTTGTTTTGCTTCCTGAATAAATTATATCTCAGCCTATAGCAGGGAAATGACATTGATGATGACATATTGTATTTAGTCTGCAAGGACTTTAAAGATTGATATGGTCAAAGTCAAGTTGACACCGTGCCGAAATTGTGGTGCGGGTCTTAATTGCCTCCGTGTGAGCCCCCAAAAAATGATTTCAACAGATATACTGCAGGGCGGCCCGGTAGTCCAGTGGTTAGCACGTCGGCTTCACAGTGCAGAGGTACCGGGTTCGATTCCAGCTCCGGCCTCCCTGTGTGGAGTTTGCATGTTCTCCTCCTGGGCTTGCGTGGGTTTTCTCCGGGTGCTCCGGTTTCCTCCCAAGGACATGCATGGCAGGCTGATTGAGCACTCTTAATTGTCCCTAGGTATGAGTGTGGGCATGTGTTCGTCTCTGTGTGCCCAGCGATTGGCTGGCAACCGGTTCAGGATGTCCCCCGCCTACTTCCCGGAGGGATAGGCTCCAGCACCCCCCGCGACCCTAGTGAGGATCAAGCGATTCGGAAGATGAATGAATGAAAAGATATACTGCAGTCTCCTTAAGTAGAGTCCCAGGGGTGTTTTGTTGAAAAAATAAAATAAAACGCACTTGAATGGTTTGACGGAAAATCGAACAACATCACTGAGCAAGTCGGGCGTGGTAATAACACAAACAAAATTGTCAATGCGCCACAACATTGGCACCTGTCCAGCTGACCCCGAAATTTGGAAAAAAGCTTTTTGGTTTTCTGACTGGATTTAAATACTGTCCAACAAGTGGACACTCTGCTCCCAAAATGCCCTCAGAGGGCTAAAAAGCAGTGCAGGAGATGGAAGAAACCCATGGAGCAGCCCACCCTCTAGTGGCCAGATTGTTCCTTCAGGGGTTGATCGAGACCAAAAGCAACTGTGAATGGTTAAGAAGTAGCAATCACCTCAAATGAAACGATTGGAGCTCTTCTGATTATTTATTTATTTATTTATTTTTGGAACGCCGTTCTTAACATGTAACATCTTCTGTGGAACCGTTGCTGTTGTTGGTTAAAAATATCGAAATGTGCAGTTTGTGGTGGAAGCCTTTCTGGGGAAATGCTTCTGCTCATTAGCCAGACGGTTTTAGCGTCTTCCAAATGTGACGGATTAAGTCCGCTGGGAAGGAAATGTGCCATGCTGTGGCAGACTCCCTTTTCTTCCAATCAACGTGGTTTTGTGTGTGTGTGTGTGTGTGTGTGTGTTGGCCCAACTGTGTCTACAATGTGTCTGGTCAACACCCACCCCCCCCAAAACCTTAAAAATAAATACATAATTAAATCGCTAGCCATCCTTGACAATTGCTGCTTGTCAGCCAGTTCCCTCAGGTTCCCAACATTACCTTTTTTTTTTTTTCCAAAGTAGCTCATCTAATGAGCATTTAGCATGGGAAAAGGAAGGTGCCCGTTCTCTCTCTGTCTTAATTACAAGACTCTGTCACTGTGGTGACAGCGGCGCGGGGACTGAAAAGGCCCGTATCAGTCCATAGTTTTGCAGAAACGTCTAATGAGCTTGTTTTTGCTGTTTGATTGTCTTATTGTCCTATTGTAAACAGGATCGCTTAAAAAAACTGCCAGTCAATTTCTGGATGAACTCACATGTTTGTACTTGGGACTCCAATAATGTTTTTCAAGTAACAACAAGAATAGAACAGCCTTTGACGTGAGTTGATACATTTTAAAAGAGACAAATTAATTACATTCGCTTGTGTTTTCCGAATGTAATAAAAAAATAAATAAATCAATGAAATAACTTACACGAACTGCTCACTATGTACTGTCAAGTGCAAGGAAGATACACAAAAACTACCAGCCAGGGGATATACGTCATAATAAAGAAAAACGACAGTTCACAGCTTTAATAAACAAGATTTGGTATATGAGAGAACAGCACATGTATAATAGCTTGGGAGTTATAGCTTTGTCTGATATTTACACTTGGTTGAGCTTAAACATTAAACTGGGGAACGTATGTAAAAAATAATTTTAGAAGAGAGCAAATTCTTTTTCATGGGACTGTAGATATGGTAACAAAGCCCCCCCCCAAAAAAAACAACAACAACAAATCCATTCTTAAATGCTGTTTATAAATGTAAATGTTTTAATAGATCAGTTTTGCTGACAGAAATTTCTTTTGGGATTTTTCTTCCCCCGAAATTACATTTGGTGTTTGTCCTCATCTCTCGAGATTTATTTTTTTAAAATGCAGTTATTTTGGTAAATGGTATTTCACAAAAACTGAAGGGTTTAGAAATTACATAACTTGTTTCATCTATGCCAAAAAAAAAAAAAAAAAAAAGGCCGGCAGGCAAGAGGAAAAAAAAAAAATCAAAAGCTAAAACAAGCAGGTGTGTGTGTGTTTGCGCCAACAATTTCGATCTGGGCTGAATGTGTTTCGTCACTGTGTTTCGTTCTGCTCATTGCCGCTGATGTCACGGAGGGGAAGTATCAACACTGTCTCTTCTGTACAAACACACAGTTTAATAAGTGCCGTGTGCCACACTAACCCCTTGTCACTGTCCTGGTGTAATGCATGAGCTGTGGTTGGAAGGTCCCGCCGTTGCCTAGAAACAGCAACGTTGCCCTCTCCGTAATGACCCTTGCAAAAAAAACAAAAAAAAACAAAACAGAAATCTTAACAAGGATTCGGCAGATGTACAGCAGCAGGCGACCCCTCTCTGAGCAACTTGCGCACAGCATGCTTTTCAAAACTTGGACCTAGGAATGAAAGACAATTAATGGGTCGAACTGCATGGTCATAGATTATTGAGAATACCACAAACCCATTATACAGTAATAAAATTGGATGTAGAAACCCACCATTTCAAATCAAACACTTTCAAATGAAGAAAAGGTTCAAGGGTCATTTTCCTTTTTGGAAGTTGTTTCTTGAGGTCTTCATTGAGTGCATACTGTTTGGTGTGCAGTTTATTAGATTTAGAAAATAATTACCTGTCAGTTTCTCTTTAAATACTAAGTATATTTTCAATTTAGATTTTGCTTTTTTCCTTTTTTTTTTTTTTTTTCTTCAGAACTGTTCTCAACTTGTCTGGTTTCATTATAGCATGGCTCTCCACATCTCAAACTGCTCGATTGAATTAACCATTCAGAATGTGGTAGCAGCACCGGTGTTAGTCATGCCGCCTACTTTCTGAGTGGCATCTTTCTTTAGCTATTATTTGGGTGCCCCTGCATCGATAGAGCATTTTTTCTGATTAATGTACTGTAGAAGTTCTAAAGTTTTGTTTGAATGCCAGTGTTGTTGTCAGCCCAATATCGCCCGGATGGGTTTCGCCATCGTGTAAATGTAGGTGAGCTTCATTCGATGAACCCTTGAATATTTTGTCACATCCTGGTGCTAAGGAACTATGTTAAAGTGAGGGGAGGAGCTTTATTTCATCAGGACATGTCCTCGTCTAACATTAAAAAAAATCGTGTTGCCAGAGACTGGGGCGTCCAAGCTGTTTCTGGATGAGCGTCAATGACTTGCGGATTTTCACATTTCACAATTACAGTCAATTATCAAGGGAAAGAACAAGGTAGTTTATTGTTCCTTATCGAGGAAAGTGAAGCCTCGCTGCTGTATTTTGTATGAGACATGCTTGCATAGTCATGGTTCAGATTTACGACACATTTTGCAGTTGACTAAAGCATGATGGAAAAAGAAAAAAGAAAAAAAAGGAGAGAGACACACACAGTCTCTTAGTTGAGTGCATTATGCAATGCCCTCTGCCACTTCTATCAGAATGTAATGCTGTTATTTAAACAAGGAAAATATCTGCTGCTACCATGAAAAAGTAGTTTGTTGGAATAACTGGCACCGCTGTTGTTCCATTGTCAAAAGTATTGAGATAACTTGAGCATGACTGTGTTTCAGTGGACATGAGTGGAAGTTCTTGTTATTGCTACCAAACTGGGATCTATTTCTTTTTCAAAATGAATTTTCCTGAAGGTGCAATAATAGCCTGGTAATGTTGCACAGTGGGATTGTGACAAAAGGCGGATGTTCATAAATGACCAAGTCGGTTCTGCGTTGGTGGCCAGAGGCTTTCGGAACCCTCAGCGGGACCAGCAGCCAAAATGAGCCAGAGGGCGTCTCATAATGCGTCTCTGGAATTGTGGTGGCTGACTATGGCTCGCCATTGTAATTGGATAGTTGGTTTGATTGTAGCGGATCTCCCATTTCCGGAGACCCCTCCGCTACACTAGAGCGTAGGCATCATCTGGTGTCTGTGGTCTTGTTTAATGTTATGATGATGACTTTATAGTTCCCCTATGACATGTGTTAATGTTGTTTAATAGTTGCTTATCACTCACACGACACCAGGCACAGCTTCTGCGTGAACGCTCCTTTCTCACTGAGAGCCCACCAAATTGCCTTAAAAGAACACCCATCGTTGACGGATGATTCTTAAAGGCGTCTTTTCCGCATAACAGAAGAATCTTTTTATTTTTCTTTACTTCACACTTTTCTGTTTGCGTGGGAGACCGAGTGCTGTTTTGGTTAGCAACAAATAGACTCGGTGGCTGATCAACGAAAGCTTCTATGAACAGAGGTCATTATTTCATGACGTTTCTTGATAATTGTCTATATTTAGGAAGGTGTTTATCTCAAGTGGATGATGCACCGGATGACCCCCAACGTCTATTTGAGAGAACGCAATGTCATACAAGTTCTCACTTGAAGCGAATCATTTGCTGTAGGCCCATACTAAATGACGACGTATATTTGGAACCTTGAAACGTGAATTCCTGAATATGAAGTGACATTAAAGAGATATCGCATGACTTATACCTTCTGCTATTAGCAAAGGAAAAGTGCAAAGATGACACGGATTGGGCAGGGAAACGAAAGAGGGGAAAAAAATTCTGGAGCTAAATGTCAGACGGTGTTAATAAGGAGAGCATTATATTCTTTGGTGATTCAGTATTTGTGTGTGTGTGTGTGTGTGCTTGTGTGCGTGCGTGTGCATTTTATTTAAAGCAAAGCTAGTTTAAACAAACACAAAAGGATGATATCTTCCAGATAGTAGTCGAAAAGTAATAAAGGAAGCCCTGTCCTTGCTCCGATTAGAATTCATTGGGGGTGGCCTTTTGTGTACTCTTACAAATACTGTATAACCATTGAAGCGGGAACACTGTGTATTCCACAAATCAGAGCTTTTGTGTGTTTGTGTGTGCGTGCGTGCACGTGCACGTCTGCTCATAATGGGCTTCGCCTTTCTGTGCCTGGATAAATAAAGCGTCTACAAAATGAAAAGGCAGGGGCATTGATTCAGTGACTCGTCGGGACTCCATGCACATAATCAGTCCTCTTCTGTTTGCCATGACAGCTTATGTTAGACATCACTTGATATCATCTTTTTTTGTTGTTGACATTTTTAGCCAGCAAAACAAGAATAGATTTTGACAGAAGTTTGTCAAGCCAACTCTGAGCCTACGACACTGAAAATTCTCCCTAGTAGGAGGAGTCATGTGCTTTAAAATATCTCTAGAGATGTCCTACCCCCTCGACCGCCCACTATACACCTACCGTACCTCTTTGGGGGGAGAGAGAGAGAGAGAGAGAGAGAGAGAGAGAGAGAGAGAGAGAGAGAGAGAGAGAGAGAGAGAGAGAGAGAGTCAAGAGCCATAAGTTGAAATGAGCTTGTTGAGGTGTGAGGAAACGTCGAGAGAGAGGGAGGAAAATAAAGTCAGGGTGGGGTGGTGGCAATGGAGAGTAAGGTCTATGCCTGAAAGGGTGGCCACTGTCAGAGTTCTCCACCAGCACTGAGCACCAAGTGCAGTCCGACGACTGTTTTTTTTTAATTTGTTTTAGTTTTTTGTTTTTTATACTTCCATGAACTAAGGGGAAAATACTCAGCAACTGAGAGAGCAGACTGAGAGCTGCCTGAGCAATGGAGGCAAACTCCAAGAAGCATCGCTTCCGAAAGGGTCGCAGTGCCACTTTCAGCATCGACGGCTTCAACATCACCATCGGTAAGACTTTGTGTGCATGTCACATCCGAGACCGACCGCTCAACTGGGCGCATTACTCCAGTTGGCTTAAGTTGATGCTTGACGCTGCGCTGCGAGCCCTCCATGGAAACAAGCGAGCTTCCAAACTGCCGCTGACGTCACCTGGGATTCATGCTATTGTCCTGACAACCCGAGTGTTGATGAACTTATGTGCTCGGGGGAGAAAATAGCAGAAAAGATTCAGAGCATCGTCAAAAGAACATCGGGTATGATTTAGTGTGTATGGACTCCGTACGCATTCCCTTAAGATGTGTCAACTGGCGTTCCCACATGGTTTAAGTCCAAAGAAAGTGGACATCGCGCTCACAGTTATGGTTGCAGTGACGTCACACCATCTGATCAGAGTCCGCAAATTATGAGTACATTTTTTCATTTGCCACACCCACTCGTATGAACGTCCAAATGACCATGTATTTGTGCACAACACTCATGTTTATATACACACATATATATATATATATATATATATACCGGTATATCTAATTGTTAAGGGGCACACTGTACCAACCAGTCACAGGGCACACAGGCAAACAAGCATTCACACTCGGACTCACAGTCATGGGTATGCAAGTCTGTTTTGGTATTTTGTGAGTCTGCCTGGGGTGCCTGGATAAAACTCATCAAAGGGATAGGGAAAACAAGTCGGCGGCCCGTTCTCAAACTGAGAACACCAGAAATGTGAGGCATGTTTGTCAGCCGTTAGCCCCCTGTACTACCTTAGTCTACATTCTGTATATTTGCTCAAATCAGAAAGGACCTCGTCTTTTGGAGATTTGGTCAAAGATAACGCACGGTGAGGATGTAACATGCTCTCAAATAATCTCCAGGTATCCAGCTCAAGAAGCCATAAACGCACCCCAGAGTGTTTATGGTCTTGTGAAAATGGACTTTCTGTTGACATGGGAGTAGATCTCAAAATCCGCTCTTGTCACATGTGGCCAATATTTCAATTCTGCGCTCTCGGCAAGCATGGACAGTTGCCATGGCAACCCAGGAGAATCACAATCAATGGCTTCGCCGGGTCAGGGTTCTCGGTGCACGCGGTTCGCCAATCACCTCCTCTGAAGCGTGACGGCGAAGCACCGCTCCCTCGTTGCCCCTCACGTCCAGTGCGGTGTTAAATGTGGAGTCTCACCACTGATGTTTGGACTCCCAACTGTGGCGCTTTGTCGCGAGTCGAGCTTGTTAGCGTGCCTCTGTTGATGATACACTGCCATGTAAACACATTTGACCGTCACCGCTGGCACATCACAGTAAAGAAAAACAGTTTTTTTTGTTTTTGTGTGTTTCTGAGAATAATTTTTAATCTTTCCCTTTTATGGGAGGGGGCGGGGGGTTAAGACCATGTCACTTTTCTTTTCCACGTCTGAATATAACAAGTAGCGCTGGGTACATACGTACCCATTTTTAACGTGTTCAAGTCCCAGAGAAGAGTTGTGTTAACTTCCCTGCTGAATTTGAACGAAAATACAAATTGCCAAGGATACAAAATGAGTTTTCCAAATCATGTCCACTCAACTCTCCGCTGTTAATCAAATAGCTCTACAATGAACTGAAAAACAAATGCTACTTTGTCTAGCATCTTTATTGCACCTCCAGCTATGAAAATTGATCAGATTAAAACCTCCGGTGGCTGGAGTATATTTCACGGAGTCGTTTCGTGGCTTCTTCATGCCACAACAACAAATGCTGTACAGCATGGAGCCCCTGTTTACATACTGACTCTCAAGTCAGACAATTTAACCCTGCTTTTTATGATAGTTTTGTCAGAAACATCAAGTGACTTTGGTGGGTCACTTCAACTTGGTGTCAGTCGTCATGTGTAAGTATAATCTACCACCACCTGGTTGTTGACCCCCTCCCCAAGGAGGGGATACTGCCCCCTCTTTCATCTGCTTTTCAACTGCAGATGGTCACATCCACCCAGGATTTACATCCTGCAGTCGGCCAAGCTAAGAGCCGGAGTTCACCAAAGGCGGAAGCAAGGGGGAGCATCTGTCATCATTCGGATGCAATTTAATGGTAGGACTCGAGTCCAGGACTTCTGATTTCAACCCAGTGGTAGTTGTTGAAAGCAGTGGACAACCTGACAATCGCATTGTATACATTTGGGGAGCTTTCAAACCTGTATTTGCTTCACGTCACGTTAGTTAATGGGTTTATAAAGATGGCGTGTTTGTTCCATGGTTAGGTTTCTTGTCATTTGGTTAAAAAAAAACTAAAAATTGGCATGCAACAATTAATATTGTCCCACAACAGTGTGCAGAAATGCAGAGCCACTCGAGATTTGAGTCACTGTTTAGGGAGTTAATGGCGAGAGGGAAGAAGCTCCTGGAATGTCTGCTGGTTTTGGTGCGCATGGTTCGATAGCGCTTACCCAAAGGGAGAAGCTGGAAGAGGTGGTGGGCAGGGTGTTGGAGTGTCCAGTAGGATTTTCCGTGCCCTTGTCTTGGTTCTTGCGGTGTCCTCGAGAGTGGGTATTGAGTCTTGAACTGACATAGCATCTATGTTTTTAGCACGTGGAAAGGAAACAGCAGTACCTAGAGAACATGAAAATTGTTATTCGAACCCAGAACCTCTCGACTGTGTAGAATATTATGGCTGATTCCACACATACATGAATGTCTTTAAAAACAAATTTGAACTATTTACCTTTATTGGCTCTCAATACACAACCTGTTGGATTTCACCATTTTTTAAACCTCTCTCTCTCGTAGGATCATGACCTACCCCCCCAAAAAACCCACACATCTCACTGCCCCCCTTTCCCCCAAAATGTTATACTCCTTTTCCAAAACAAACTGAAATCGCCTGGAGATATGTTGTGATGAACCTGCCATTTCAGGTGCGTGTTGTCTTTGTACAAAGCCGGCTCACTTTCCAGCGAGCCACATCACCATGGAAACTTAAGCTTCTGGCCTAAGATGTTCCGCAATGGGTTAAAATGTGGAAGAAAAAAAAGACAGAACATTGTCGGGTCGCTAATTAGTTTTCCTCAATAACCTTTCACGATATGATTATTTAAATCAAAGTAAATGACATGGTCTCAGCAATATTGCACAACTTTGTCAGTTTCCTGACACGTTACATTATTTTCTTTCTTTTTTTTTCGTGCTCCCAAATGAGGTCTCGCAATTGGCTTCATCATTTTTGTTTTTCTTCTTTCCAGTGGCAAATGAAGATGGAGAAAGCTCGAGTCGACCACAGGCCAGTTTTGCACGTAAGTGTATGAACTGAACGCTCATTCATAAGCGCATAGCTCTCCACTACAGGGGAGGTGAAAACATCAATACGCTCAATCATGTGCAATCGATATACTTGAGCTACCAAGAGTGGAGCAGATTAGGCAAGCCATCGTGCAAATTGTGAATCAAGAAACGTCATATGGAATAGAAATCAATTAGGCAGCCATTGTTTTAAGATAGATAACAAAAGTGTTGTATCTTCCTATTTGTACAGTTTGGTAATAATGTAACGAGCATTAGAAATGTAAAGAGTAATGTTGCACAATGGTGGATATGTCAATCTCTTTTTGACTATGCCAAATTGTTATTTATGAAATATGCTATGCTCGGTCACATGTTATGTTGGAGATATGCAAACATTTTCATCATCATGTCCTTGGGTGTCTTGAAAGGCGCTTATAAATAAAATGTATTATTATCATGTCGGTATTTTTGTACCGTGGTGTGCCATGAGATTTGTCTTGCATAAAATTGTGGCCTCGACCCATTCAGGTTGTCAAACACTGCTACACACGGGCATTTTCCATTTGAGATTTATGCTTTCAAATGCAGTTAGTGTAAAGAGACTTTCTCACCACACACTTTAAAATGAACAGATTTCCCATCCAAATTATTATGTTTTATACATGTCAATATTATGGGACAAAAATGATGGAATCTTATGTTTTCATTGGTGTCACTTTTGGCTGTGTTACATCACACACCCACACGATGGCAGCATTAGAATGAGACTCCGATCCCCTCAATTGACTGAGCTTGGGTGCCACTCACCAGTAAACAAATTAAGCACACATAATGCATCTGTTATCGGAATTGCAGGCTCCAAGTCCCAAAGTGCTTTATGGAACGCCATCACAGCAGGAATGGGCATCAAAGGCAAAGAGCAAAAGCCCCCCCAGAATGACCCGCGGACTCCTGAGGAGATTCTGGCAGATGAGCTCCCCCTGACGGACGAGGCGGACGCCACTGAGAAGACGGCAATCAGGTTTGATGCTTCCTGGATCTCTTAAGTGTGAGGCCAGCCATACTGATCAGGGTCTCAACACGCTTATTCCAAGTACACATCCATCAATTTTCCGTTTTGTAAGGCACGTGTTCTTATTAATGTTAGGGCAAGAAGCGGGGTACACCTTGGACTCCTCACCAACCAATCAAAAGGGCACATGCTGTATTCATTCACATGTATGGACAATTAAGTGTGTTCAATTAACCTAGCATGCATGTTTTTGGGATGGCAGCTGGAGCACCCGCGGAAAACCCTCGCAAGCCTGGGCTAAACATACAAACCCATCATACGCTACCAGGAGTGTGAGACTTTTAAGATAAGAAGAAAAATGTGTTCATTCAGGGGGCCCTTCCTCATCCTTGTGTGCTGTTGGCTGCAGAGAGCGCTCCACTCCAATTTCCGAATGTCGCTGTTTACTCTGCACTCCCTGGACTGGGCTCTGTTTTTCGGTGCACTTATGAGTAACTTAACATCACATTTGAACAATGCTTTGAGTTTCCAAACGGCTTTGAGTGAAGCAGCCCACTCGGAACGTATTTCCAAACAAACCCACGGTGAGGGAACTTGGAGTTGGGGGATGTTGTGTTGTCTAATGGTTTCTAGAAAACAAACCACCCCTCCATCCTCCCGGAGGGTATATATATATATATATATATATATATATATATATATATATATATATATATATATATATATATATATATATATATATATATATATATATATATATATATATATAGAGCTGTCAGTTTAGCGCATTTTTAATTGGCATTAATTTAAATGAATTTTATCGGGATCAAAAATTTTCTCGCGAGATTAACGCGGCAGACGTCACAGCGTATGTTACATTGTTCTAAAATAAACCAGAAACAAAACATCAATCGCTCTGCACAGGTCCACGCACGTTTGTTTTGCCAGCCACGGCAGCGCGAGACACCGAAAACGGATACTTAAATAGTTTATGAATGGAAAGTTTACTTTTAAAAAGTTGCCAGATTGTTCCAATGACAAGACCAAAGTTACCTGTATGTTTTGCAGTCGTAAACTGAGCTATCATCATAGCACGTCGAGTCTGAAATACCACTTAATGGCCAAGCACACAGCTGACGTGCGTAACTCTATTAATTGTCAGCACTTAATTTGATTTTTCTGATCATTTCATTATACTCATATGGCTTAAATATCTGCCTGAACAGTTTATGAGTCTGTTTAGTAATTCACTTGACCAAACTTTCGATGGTAAATCGACTCTGAAGGTTCCACTGTGTACGTTTTAGCAGTGCGCCGCTCCCTTATGTCAGTCATTTGAGACTTGAGCGCATTCACGGAGTGATAATAGATACAGGAGAAGCATACTTAGCGACTGTATGGCTCTCATTTGCATCAGGTCAATGCACCATAGTCACCGTGTGCGCAGTCAGTCAGTTTTCGATGCTGCTTGGCATTCTGTGCTCATTTTGTTGTTGTGGGTTTTTTTCTCTGTGAATTTTGAATTGATGTGCCACCATTTAAAGAAGAACTTTGCTCGCTGTATGAAGATAAGCTATCTGACATTTAATCCTTGCTGCACACGCACGCACGTACGCGCGCACGCGACTGTGCTAATTGCTATGTATGGACGCTGACCTCAAGGGATGCGGCCGAGATTGATTCCACCTTGATAACAAGGACTTGAAACGACCATTAACATAATGCCTTGTCACTTTTGCAATATTGAACTTCTTTTATCCGTCTGATTTCAATTAACCTTGATGGCTCCGGAGACGAAATTGCCGCAGGTGGCGCGACGCGGGTGTTTCCAGGCGCATGGTCTAAATGCATTTTGATGATTGTATGCAACATTTGAAATGGAGATGAGGTCATTTTGTTTCTTACCCTTCCGGGGCCTCTGTTTGTGTTTGCTCTCTCAAAATACAGGGCTGTTGTTTTCGCCAATAATCGATGTCTCTGTGACACAAAATTCATTTCGCTGAAAACGTTATTTTGTTTCTGAGACTGAGAATTGCTCTTGTATGATTTTAACTCCCCGTACCTCCAAAACTTGTGATCCTGGCCTCTTCTATCTCAAGGCCCCAGTGTAGTAGGGAGTGATTAAATGAGCACAGTATTTTTTTTTCAGTAATCCATAAAGTGAAGTCACTGCCGTGTCACCTCCGAGGCCCGAGTTGTTTGTTTTCTTCTGGGCGACGGGAATGAGATTTTATGCAAGGCGGGAGTGTTGGCATGAACTGCAGCTGGCAGGACAGGAGTATTAGCCTTTGACTTCCCCGAATTGAACAAAGTTAAAGGAGGGCTTGGAAGTGTGTATTGCACATTTGAAAAACTGCTCACGTTGCGCAAGCGGCTGAAAATGTTCTAAGAGTCGTTCGTCCTCGCCGCATGTTCAAGTGCATCAGTGAGTCACCATAAACAATATGGAGCCATTGGTGTCTTCGTACTCACTGACTCATCTGCCCAACTAGTGTCATGCTCCTCTTGCCTTTTTATGTTTTAAGAGCCGGGCAGTGACTCAGTGGCCTTTTGCTGAAGGTGAAAGCGGGAGCGTTTGTCAATGCCGTTGGCGTATGTACTGTACCAAGAGTGACCCGCAGTTTTGCGCACTGTATCATTCCTCAGCTTGTAATGACTGTGGAAGGCATTTACAATGTCGATGTTTGATTAAGAAACGATAACTTTGCCATGTTGTCATTGGGCGGGTTAGTCTGTCCTCCTCTGGGTTCAGTTCAAAGTGACAATTTTGCTCCGTTAACCAAACCCTAAGCATTTTATAAAATTAGTTTGTAGTTGACTTCTGCCCACCTGTACCTGCAGATGTTTTTTCTTTTTTTCCCCCCAACTAAATATTTTAAAAATAGTTTTATATAGATTTCTTTTCCACATTTCTTGTCCATAGTATGACTGGTTCTGTGACTTATACTCAGGTATGACTTGTATATATTAGTTAGAGCTCCGACCAGCGCCCAATATCCCCATTTCCTCATGTTGACGGCAACGGAGAAGTTCTGGTTGGATTCAAAATTTCCACTTCTACTGACAGGCAAGTTTTTCTTACGTTCTTTCAACGTTGTAGTTTAAAACGTCTTGGCTTCTTATGGAGAAAAATGCCAACACGTATGTTTATGCACTTTACTTTCGAACATATATGGTAGTGCAGTGTTGTTTTTTTTTGGGGGGGGGGGTTGTGGTTATGCAAAAGAAAAGCACTTCTATGCCTGGCATTTTGGTCTCTCTCACAGTGAACCAAATCATGAACTTAACACCGAGATACATAATCAACCTCTCGCCGTACAATGGCATCTTTCATTTTTCCCCAGTCCAAGTTCATCATCCTGGCCAACTTCATTCCATTCATTAACTCGTCCATCCTAGTTCCAGTTCATGTTTAGCTAGCTTTATACACACCTCCTTTAAAATGGACAAAAGTTTGCAACTCCTCGTTCCAATTTGATTTTGACAACATCAAGTTTAAGGAGCGGACATTAGATTGAGTCAATTTGACATCATCATCAACATCCAATTCAAAGCATAGCACCGTTGCAGACTTGAAATTCACACGGCCGCGCGTTTGACTTTCAAGCCTCGCATGGCTTCTGCGGTCAGTGCTGTGATTTATCTGCTTGCTAATTGGACCCCGCTCAGCGCAGTTGATTAAAGCGGCCACCTCTGTGGCAGCCCCCCGTTTCGTGGAACGGCCCCTCCTCTGGCTACCACTACCTTCATCACAAGCCCTACGAAGAGGCTAATGAGCCTCTGCTGATGTGTGAGCGTGAGCGAGAGTGATCCGAAAGTGCTCGGACATCGACCGAATGTGGCGTCGCCTCGCAGTCGTGACGTTGTAACTGCCCGCCTGAGGCCGCATCATTTTGGCTTTGGCTTTTAATACATTTGCGCTGCATTAACGGGCCGCGTTGCCGTGCCGAGGTTTCCCAAACCCCACGCTTGCTATTGTGTTGTGTATATTACATAAATGTCATCAATGTTATTGGAAAAAGGCTTTTAACCTTTGCTTAAATCAATATGTTTGTCCCTTTTCAAGTAGCCCCTAAAGCCCTGCTAATTACATTTTGGTAACAGATTGAAAGTACACATCAGTAGAGCCTTTTTGATTTTTTTCCCAGACACCTCAGTTGGTAAACACGCCGCACGCAGCATGTTGGTTAGATGTAGACGGTAGTCTGTACGGTAATATTACTTTTGGATTTGTTCTCAAATGTAAAGGACGCGTAAATCGCGTGAGACATGAGAAACTGAGAATCCAATTATAAGTTTGTGGATTTGATTTAGTGTCTTGCCCAAGTCCCAAGTTTGTTTTTGCTCCTGTCAACGGCACTTGGGCGTCCAACATCCCTGGAAAGGCGGCACGACAGGTGAAGGTGTAATTCCGCGGGGAGCTTTGTCACTTTTACATGTTTGAGTTACCGCCAGCCCGCCGCTTGCCAAAGCCTTGACCCTGAAGTGAACTCCGGGAAACAGAAACTGACCACGCGTCACCGCCCGGGAGAGCGTTAAGTGTTGACAACAGAGAGATGCGCCAGGAGGGGGAAGCCTGGCTCAAAACTGACCACAATATAGACAAATACCGACTGTTGCCATTTACAAGTCCCGCTCAACAAGATCAAAGCGATAGAGAAAAGCACATGACCTCCATTTAAAGTGCCTGTACTCTTAGTGAAAGATGTCACGCTTGTAGTTTTTGCTGCCATCTTGGAGATGGCCATAATCAAACTCCTCCAGGCAACTTTAATCTCAGGACTGCGACACTAGTGTCAAACGAGCGCTGAATGTTCAGGGAGAGACTCTCCCAACCTTTTAAAAACATTTCAATTCAAGGAAATGAAGTCAAATATCCATTTGTCGTCGTCGGGGGACAAACTTGATTCAAAACGGACAGATTTGTGCAGTAAACGTTTTGTTATTCTTATACATCACAGACAATTTGTTTCGAGCCTGAAGTGTGATTTGCTTGCATTGTTGTGACTGTGATTTGTCATCTACATCCACCCTCACCCTAAAAGTGTCAATAGGAATGAAATCTCCAGGGGATCATGGTACTCATTAGGAGCCTCTCGCAATCTTCTGACGAATGAATGATCTTTTTGGTGGCCTCCACGTGCCATTAAACACGGCAGCTTTTTTTTGCCAGTTGAGTGTTGCTTTGAGACCCGAGAGATTCGATGTTGGTGGTTTTCAAGACAAGAGCTGTCATCCGGCTACTTTTTTTGCTTTTGCGAGTGTGAACTTAGAGTGTAGTGAAGCAACTCCTCTTGCAGTAGTCGGCACTTTGCGTTGCATTTTTATGGATGAAAAGCCTGATATTCATGAAGTTTTATTGGGTTGGACTGAAAAGGTCTCAAGGAAGATTGAACAGGAACTTGTCCGTTTGTTATGGCCTGCTCGCGGCTTTAATTTTCATGATCATTTCGCAAATAAATTAGTCCAGTTGATGTTTGTTTTTGGGCTTATGTTGCCCCCCCTGCATTCTTTTGGAAAAGAACATACAGTAGCTCGATGCTCATGCAACCTTTGACTCTTCCCCCCTCATCCAATGTGAAAATAGAAGTGCTGCCTTGATGGGAAATGACGTTTTATGATGGATCATGATACCAAAGTGTGACTATTACTGGCGCCCGCGATTGCTATTTCGATGCCTAGATATCCTTATCGACTTGCTTGGAAATTTTAATGAGATCTGAATTTTTTATGTACCTCCAAATGGCCGCCGCCGTTAATGTCGTGATTGCGATACGTGAGCTTTAAGGCGCCCGGGTGCTGCGACCAGAATAGCTTAAACCCGAGTGCAGTGGTCACGATGACGAGCAAATCTTAGCCCGGTGTAATTTTGAGCCTTTTTCGTTGTCTTATGAGCATTTAACTTTCGGACATCTTGATTGCTGCATCTTTTTTGTAACCAGTTACTGTGAAAGTTATTTAATTCTGAAGGCGAAAACAAATCATGTAAATTCCACTGTGTCATAATAACTCACTCGGATTTTATGCCACATGGTGCCCCTCAAGGCCAGACTTTGATTCATCTGGCAATGTGAGTGCTTCACGTATTCTTTAGTTCAGTTCAGTTCAGTCTCCCTGTGACAGTGTCATTTTTAACGTTAAGTTCCTTGAGAATATTTAATGTTATGGTCAAAGCCACAGGCAGAAATGTAACAACAACAACTTGTTAGCAACATCGCGATGTTAGAACTGTTTTACTATCCATTGTCACTGAACCTGGAAGTCTATTTATTAGTTCATGGATCAAACAGTTGTGAATTTTACTGTTTTTAGGAAAAAAGAACACTGTACACTTGGTCATGTGCATTCAAATTCATGTGCATGTTTACCTGTAATGATTATAGTGCATAAAAAAGCCAGATATCCCTACCTTTTCGTGAGTAGTATACATGTGGAAATCCGTTTTATCAGATGCCATCATCCAATGTCAGTGTGCTATATGACATCAACAGTTGGGAGCCGCACTTCTGCCATCACAGCTCGCACTCAATTCAGAGAGCTGACCTTTCGGGACCTTCCAAGCTTTTTTCGACATCGCCGTTGTCATATTTACACATCCCTGCAACCTTGTGATCCAGTTCCCGGGTGTGCAAACCCGCGAACGGCAAACGGTGAAATTGCTGTGCCGTTGGTGTCGACGCTTTCCCCTCTCTCTGACCCGCAGTCTCCCGCTGGCCGCCGCAGGTCCCCCGACAGGACGTCATAGTTTCGCAAAAAGCCCCGATGAAGAGTGCATTTAGGCAAGCTCAAAAATAAGACGGGAGAGCAGACACCGGCGCGCCTTTGAAGAGAACATCGGCAGGCTTCTTGATGCCCGGCTGAACCTCTTGCACCAGAGCCATCACCGCAGATGAAAGGAAGAGACGCGTTTGAGGTGGTGCTCCGGCTTTATCCAGGCATCATGCATCAAGTAATTGAAAGGCCACAGAGTGTGGCGGGGGGGCGCTGAGGAAGGCCAGGTTGAGTCATTCTTGCAAGTTTCGGAAAAAAGAACGGAGCTTTTTATGTACTTCTCATCTGGTTTGTTTTTTTTCCTTGCATCGGAAATAATGTATAGTGAATACCGGACCATTTAGGTTTTGCTATTATTATTCGGCTGAGAGCAGTTTGAAGTCTCATTTTATTGGAAACATTTTGGTGAAATGAGTTGAGTCACCTACCGCCAGAAACGTCTTGCAGCTCAAGTTTGTGCTTGCACAGCTAAGCAAAAAAAAAAAAAAAAAAAAAAAATGGCAGATTGATGGTTTGAATCTAGAAAATGTCCTAATGGCATCACATCTCAAGACACCACTGTGGTCACTGTAAGATTGGTTATAATAAGCAACAACACTGAGCCCTCATCCCACCGCCCTAATCTTCCCACATTGTGCTGTTTTTGCAATCATTGTCAAAAGTGATAAGAGAAGGGAGCGACATGATTACGCGCCACAGTGCCGCTTGTGTTGGGGTTGCCCATGTGGCATGCGGAGATGCTCTCATTGGATCAGCGTAATCTCGGTCAATTCGGTGTCAACGCCGCTGTCCGCATGCTATTTAATCCGGCTCGGCTCTTTGTTTAATATTCGACGTTGCAAATGTTTTACTCTATTCATATTTCAAAAAATGTTTTGGTTTGTTTGTTTGTTTTGGTACAATTTGTATGGTTCCAACATCTGTGCAGCCTAATGACTGGAATGTTTTCATTTTCCTCCCACCGGACACCTTTTGATTCCTTCCTTTGACTGCAAGTTGTTGTTGTTGTTGTTGTCATCCTGTGAACATTTTCATAGTAATCCCACTCATTCGTACCGTCATCCGCTCTTCTCTTATCCCTCCCTCCTTCCTCGCTTGCCAGCGGATGAAATACAGAACACGGTTTCTCATTATCATCCGTGACTCCTCCCTCTTTGACTGCCGCCGTTCCTCCTCTCCCTTCCTGGTGTGTGTGAAGAGCTCGGCAGTAGTGTGCATTAATCCCGGATTGTGCTGCCCTGCCGTCATTGCTGAGCGAGCATGGCACGGCTCCAGGACCCCTGCACTCGCGCGGGAGACGACGAGTGAGCCTCCCAGACAGTTGGGAAGGCGCACCACTGCCACAGCTTTTAGAACTCTCTCACAGAATTGAACAAGAGGTGACGGAAGAGATTAAAAAGGGGGTTGGGGGGTGGGTGGGGGGAAGACGGAACCATGCCGGCCGGCGCATCACAGCTGAGGGCGCAAGTGTGAAAGAAGAAAGAGGCGACCTCGGGTCACACTTTGCCCATCTCGCTCCTCTCTCGCACGTGAGGGATTAAAGTTTTTCTTCTTCTCCTCCGCTTATCTGCCGTTGGCACGGGTGTCGTCACTCGTGCGTGTGTGCGTGCATGTGTGTGTCATGGAGTCTCCTACCAAAGAGATTGAGGAGTTTGAAAGCACAGCCCTTCAGTACCTACAGCCGGAACAAATTGAGAAGATTTGGCTCAGGCTCAGAGGATTGTAAGTACAACCACTTTCACTCTTGTCAACAAGTGTGTGTGTGTGTGTGTGTGTGTGTGTGTGTGTGTGTGTGTGTGTGTGTGTGTGTGTGTGTGTGTGTGTGTGTGTGTGTGTGTGTGTGTGTGTGTGTGTGTGTGTGTGTGTGTGTGCGTGAGCGTGTGTCAGGTGTGTTTGAATAATGCCAGACGGAGCTCACGAATCGTAACAAACAATTGTGCTGAATAACGGAGTGTGTTTAGGGTGACGCACCATAGGTAGGTTGGGGAGCGTGGCGGGACTTTAGGAAAAAGCTCGGAAACGTTGACATTGTGTTTTTATCGCTGGTCTGTGACGCTTAAACCTGCAGGAGGTTGAGCGATCCACACATCTTGGATAGTCTCCTGAACCCTGAATCACATTAAAAATCCTCTGTTCCATTTCACGCACTCCCCATTCCACCTGTGAAGCCAGGCAATTTGTGGCATACCCTCACGCGTCTCGTTGTCACGCATTTTCACAAACGCCCTCTGAAAAAAGGAAGAAAAAGAATTGGCTTTGACGGACAAAAGTCAAGGAGTTATTGTTTGAAGCGCCAGGAATGCTAATGGCGAAATTAAGGTCACAAATGATTGCCACCTTATTGACATAGCGGCCAAGTATCGGGAATTTCCTACATCAAACTGGGCTTTTTACTCAACCACCCCATGTTGAGGCTTCCCGCAAACATACCGTCTTTTCACGACCATACGGCGCACCGTATTAAAAAGCGTAGTGTCCGTTACGGGTGCGATTTCAATATGTAACGCGTACACAAGACGCATTTTATAATTGGGCGCGGGCATAGTAAAACGTATGCTAGTTTAAAATAAACATGGCAATATGCATGCACACTAGCATATGTTTTTTAGGAAGGCAGCGGGAGAAAAAATGAGCTCGGTTGTACTTTATTGAAGTATTTAGCAATGTCATGAAAATATGTAAATTAGATGCGTGATAGCGTCAATTTCTGCTGAGGCGAAACTTAAGACGTTTTTTTTGGCATTGCGGAATGCGCTTAAACCATCTCTGTTAGGGCTGCGATACCCCTTCCGAATGAGATAAACCGCACATGTGAAAGGGCACACGTAGCGAGCGTCGGGTGTTCAACTTGAAATCCCGGTTTTTCCTTTCTGCGATTCCCTCACAGACAACTGTCATCCTAACTTGAGAGCTGCAAAATCTTTCCATCTTGGTACCTTTGCCACAAAACGCCAACAAAGACAAAAGTCAGCTTAAAGAGGCAGGATGACAAGGCGCTCATGAATGTCCGCTTTCCTGCTGAGCAGAATCAGGATCGTCAGCCACTCTCCTGTTGCGCAATGGTGACGCAGGAAGTATGAGTGACTGCCTGCTCGCTTCGCCCTCCTCTCCTTTTCTGTGCCATTTTCTCTTTTGATGATGACACATAAAAGCGAAGACCTCAGAGCGTTGACGTTTTTACAAGGTATTTTAAAACCCATTCCTGTTTGCCAACCAATCGACACCTTCCCCGGCTCCCAGAATTCGCCGGCGTTCTCTCTGCCCAAGATGAAGTGGCAATTAGCTTTTAATGCGCCGCGAGTTCTCGTCATTGCGACCCGCAAACGGGGAATGTTAAGCTTTTGTCATGCTACTGCGGCCTTGTCCTCAAGAGTTATCACGCTATCATTAAGGTTGGTTGCTTATGCTACTTTATTGCTATTGTGTGGTCAATTCCTTATTTCCTTTCAGCGCCATCCATCATCCGCTGCCACGTTGAGTTTTCTTGGCCGACTTCCGTTTTGTCGCCGTCCTAAATTTGCCATTACAACTGTCTGTCCTGTCCAGATGATTGACACTGGATGGTCGGCCCCGATGATGATCCGTGTGGGTCCTCGGAGTGTTCCGGAGGCGCGTCAGACATCACAATAGTCTCTTGTCTGACGTAAGGGCGCTCCAGATGTTGACGAGGTGTCAGTGGGCTCGATGCACATGTGGACAGCAGTGTTATTGTTGAAACCACATAAACCAAGACAAGAGTCCAGAAGAAGACCACCACTGAGAGACACAGCCTGACAATTTGCTATTTTTGGTTACGGCTGATCTTAATATAGCCCAGTTCCCCAATGTTTGAGTCTGACACAAGAACGAGTTCAACGATAATTGATTCAGAGCCCTAAGTGGTCTTAAAGTAGACATATTGTGTGTTTTCCCCTATAAGTAGCTTTTTGTCAAAATACCACAAGAATAAATTAATACACACATATTTTTTTAAAACTCCGGCACTCAACTGAGCTGTTTTGAGTTGTCCATCCTATCTTAACGCTTTTAAAATTCTCTCATAGAGTCCTATCTTACGCTGGCCCCTCAACTACGGGGCCAGTGCCAAGTAAAGCTTTCATGACAAGGACGACCAAGGGCAGAGCTATGGGGTTACGACAATTTATTACTCGAAAGCAATTGCGTTGTCAGCTGTGGAGGAACTGCTTGATCACCAAGCTGCTGTATTACCGGTACATTCCGTGCCCGGGGCGGATGCAGCGGACACATTCCCAAATACATAAAATTGAACCGAACATTGAAGTATGTGCAAGATTCTCACACAGGTGCTGCTTTTGGCCATAAATCACTGTCGGACACTCATACGCAGACTAGCTGACGTCACCCACTGCCCCACTAAGCCCCGCCTCCTAAAGGCACATCTACACTAACACTAAAGTACTTAGAATACTTTTTAGAAGCTTGGAATTTTTTTTCTTTCTTCAAATACATTGACATTGTGTTGAACATGTGTGTCTTAAGTTAAAATGTAAAATGAAAAGAAGTTACAATTAAATTTCAATTAATTGCCCCAGCCCTACTCTACACCGATGCTGTGAGGGTATCCTCCACAAGAAACACGCTGTTCACTGCGCCAGCAATTGAAAGGTCAATTTGACTTCATATGTCTCCTTTACGTCCGAGGCTCATCTCAACACTTGTGGTAGTGTGGCTGTTTTGTCATGTCTCGATGGCGACGCGGTGACATTTACTGTATGCGTCGTAAGCTGCCATACGACGACGTGATTGGCACGCCTGTCATGACACCGAGTGTCCCAGAGGGCGCACCAATCACCCATAGAGGGTGAGCGCGTTTGTTTTCGACACTTTTTCTCCACAGTCAATTACAGCATCCCCAAAGAGCACGTTGTGCTTTACTACTCCACTATACCTCCCCCCGCCCATTGACAAATAGCTCCTTTATGCTTCTGCATTGTTTCCAATAGATTTCCATAAATAAATTAATTTAGACGTCTGCCACGGATCAACCTCGCTGTCGCCTCCCCTGATTAAAGGAAATGAATGGGTTATTAATCACTTCATCAAGAGTTCATCGCGGAAGACTCCCTGAAGATAGAGGTGACTTTTGCACAAGGTGGAAGACCACCAGATGACAGCGTCAAATAATATTTTTTTTATTTCTTCCCCTTCTTTGAGTATTATTTAACCTCTGTCACAACTCAAACAGGCTTTGCCACCATAAACACGACAGGGACTGTACTTTCATCCCTGTCGTTTCAATCGCTGGACGCAGGCCAGATAAGAGATCTTTTTTTTTTCTTTCCTGTGGAGTTCCTCGGCTCCAGGATGAAGCGCTACCTTGAAGGATTGAGAAACAAATCACACTAAGTGCCGTCAATTGTGCCCGAGCAGCATTTCAATTCAAGCCCACACGTTTTTTGGACTGAAGTGGGGACCCCCCAAGTGCCTTTACGTGTGTGTATGGCTTCGGCTTTTAGAGGCACCGCTGTTGGCACCTGGCAAAGGCGTGGGTGTTTGTTTTCGGGCCAAATGTTAGCATAAGTGATAGTAGGTGTGTGTGGGCTCCTCGTTGTATGAAAGTAGGCAAGATGTCAGAGGGTGGAGTGGATGTGTGCACGCGTTTGTGTGAGCGAATACTCATGTTTTATTCATGCCATTCTCTTAAATTATCTGCCTAAGTAATTGCACTGTCGTTGAGTTTACTGTGTCTACTTGACAAGCTGATGCTATTTCGGTGATATCGATAAATTTGTCGCAATAAATGTCACACGGAATTGCTTTTGTATTCTTTACATTAACCCTCATTTGAAGTCTGTTGATTATTGCATTGTCATCTCGATATTTTTCTCATTTGCCTTAAGTAGAGGTACATGTTTCAGTCAATCCAAATCTAATTTGGTGTTTATATCTCTGGCAGGCGCAAGTACAAGAAGACGTCCCAGAGGTAAGACTTGACGACGGAGCATTGGAATACCATCATCGCATTCCAGATGATTTGCCCTCCATCACTTTCTTACCAAAGAATGTCGGGGCCACCAAAGATATAGGAGAAAATATACGACTATAGATGCAACATTACAGGCATAAAGTCATTATTTTAGATTTGAATAAAATTGTAGTGTCGTCCAAGGCCACACTTCCCTCTCTCCACCCAGTTTGTCCAGTACTTCTGGGGGATCCCGAAACGTTCCCAGGCCACTGCGTGGCGTTTGTTTGCTCTTCTTGCTTTGACCACCCCTAAGCGGATGCTCTCTGCACAGATTGAGTATTCGTGCCGGGCTGTTACCTGAGTCAAATATATCCGATCACACTGAATGCTGAATCACTTTGTCTTAACCTACCCCCTTGTCTCCATTCAACGCTCCCTTGTGATGGATGGCTCCTTGTTGGGCAAACATTCAAGAGACCGTATTTATCTGTGAGTCGAACAACCTCACCCATCCGTGACAAATAACTCTCATGCCACATTATCGACGCCGGGATGAAACGATCATTTATTTGCCCCCTGTTGGACATGCCCAGGGGGAAATAGGGCCCTCTATTAACTTGACTTAAATGCATTGTGTTACAAGCACAATTGTGAAGGCTTTAATTAATGCCACAGAATGAGCGGGTAATGATATGTAAGTGTCATTTATCAGGGCTGTCTTTTTTATTGATTACAAATATGCCATCGGTGGCCATTATTCTTTTATTTTCGCTCGGGAACACAACTTCATGTCGGGCAAATCATACACACAGTTGTTAGGATATTCGGAGGTTTCGGCATTACACTTAAAAGCTTTTTCCACTCATTTCAGTGGAGAACGATGATTTCAAATATGAATGTTTTTGAGTTACAGGCATGGTCATGGAACAGAGTAGACGCGTATCTCAAGTCACCCACGGTTGGCCATCGCATGTGGAGTTACCAGCTTATATTGTACATAGCATAACCATCCGACTGATATTCTGTTGTTCTTTTGCTCCTGTTACAAATTGAATCTGCTGCCGGCTGCCATCTGTGGAGTGCGTTGGCAGAAAACGTATTAATCGAGTAAACAGGACATCGCAAGCAGCCCATAAAGCGGGTGGCTGCAAACAAACCAAGGTTTGCGAGGCAGGGCACCACTCCGATTCCAAGGCGAGCCGTGGGATTGCTCGCGCCGTTAAGAGTAATTGAGCGACGCAGTGCTGATCGTCACGGTCTGTGGTCTCACTCTCTCTCTTGGTGGCAGGAGGGGCCGGTGGTCGAGTTCCTGTGTGGAGGAGCGGCGTGATTGACAGCTCCGCATGTGTCCGTGTAATTACGGCCGGGCTAATTGGCAGAGAGGAACACTGGGACATTGTCATTACTGACACACCAGGAAAGCCTCTCATGCAGACGTAGAAAGAGAAAGAGAGAAGGAGAGAGAGCACTTCTTGCAGCGATGCAAAGAAAGAGATGATGATTTGTGCGGGGTTCTATGTGGGTTGGGCGTTGGTGGAACAGAAACTGTTTATCGGTTGCTATTTTGGATCGCATTTGATCTCATGGTCACTGTTATTGTCATATGGGTTTATTATTTAACAGTTTTCAAAGTCTACGGTAATTTATGCATAGTTATTATTTTTATTTATGTTTTTGCCCTTTATGAATCTAGATGAGGCTATTGTGACTGTCAGATCTACAGTATGTCCTGCTGAGAAAAAAAGACGCTTTCTCATTGAGGCCGCTTTTATCCTGTCTGAAGGAAATCAAGACTTGGATGGCACTAAATTTCTTGACCTCTCACTCAACATAGGGCAAGCCCCCTGGCTGCCCATCTTTAAAACTAATCTGATAACTCGTTTTTAGTCTTTGGTTTTTGACAGTGCATGAAACTTGATTTTTTAATGTTCATGGGGCTGAATAGAAGCGGCCTTTCCATTGACTATGTATGGAAACGCTTCGCTGTTAACCGCTGTTGATCGTTAAAAACTTTCTGCAGTAAAAGAAGCAAGAGGGATAAAACAAATACAACCCCAAAACTACTTTAAAATGCAGTCTGTCTGTACGTTGTCGAAAATGTCCATGAACAAGCTGAAACGGGTCGTCAAATCGAACAAATGGTGGTTAAAAGGTTTTATTTAATTTTTTAAAATTGCCTTTTCATTCCTTTTTATATTGGGGATAGTCTGGAGAAAAATGTTGCTCTCTATCACGAGTTTGCCATTAACAGAGTGAACCTTTTTCAAGAGATTTCCCCACCAGTCAACTTTGTGAATGGTTTTCTTTGAATGCTGCACACCAAATGACACGGTCGATATGCTTTCAATAAAAGTGTTTTGACAGTACAGCCATGTTAGCTTGCAACTTGTGAGAGGGGTTTTGTATCTGCTCAGCCAGCCTCCACTGGGCTGCCAATGTCATTTCACAGTGGTGACAACTTTTTTTTTCTTTTTTTTTTTTTATAAACAGAGGCAGTCGTGACTCTGCTCTTTGGCATTTCCAGTCGGCCTCACTCCATCTTTGTAATTATGACTCTATGCGGGCAGCGATATATTGAGACGTGGAGGTGTGTGTTTCAGCGTGTGATTTTGTCTTTGACATTTGAGCCGACGCAATTGCGTCCGTGTCAAGTGGCGTAGAAACAAATGAAGTCAAACGCCTTTCAAACAATGTCAGATTGCAAGCCACGTTTTCATTTTGATAGATTTATTTCCACTTCGATGTCCAATAGCGATGCTAATAATGTAGTCTGAAGGTCCAGTCACAAAAGAATCTATCTAATGAAGTGATTCCCAACCTCGATTGAGCCAAGGCAAAATGTTTTCCATTAGAAACAATCTCCTAACAAATCAGATATGAAAGTTTAAATTGGCTAGTGGAATGTGTTATTTCCAATCAAAAAATACTCACACCTATTTTCTCTCTCTCTCGCTGTGGCAAATGTTTATATTGGATGATTAACATGTGTTTGCTTATTATTAAAGACCACATAATTAGTTTGGGAGGGAGGGAGGGAGAGAGAGAGAGAGGGAGGGAGGGAGGGAGGGAGGGAGGGAGGGAGGGAGGGAGGGAGGGAGAGAGAGAGAGAGAGAGAGAGAGAGAGAGAGAGAGAGAGAGAGAGAGAGAGAGAGAGAGAGAGAGAGAGAGAGAGAGAGAGAGAGAGAGAGAGAGAGAGAGAGAGAGAGAGAGAGAGAGAGAGAGAGAGAGAGAGAGAGAGAGAGAGAGAGAGAGAGAGAGAGAGACTTCTTGTTCACCTTCTGAAAAACGTCCATGTTGTGAATTATTATTACACACAAACAGACTCTCTCTCTCGTGGTCTTCAATATAGCCATGTTAGCTTGCAACTTGTGAGGAGGGGTATTGTATCTGCTAGAGCAAAGAATAATTGTGTCATCAGCAACGAGTATTAATTATAATTTTCCCGATGTATTTGCGATATCGTTAAGGTAGATCAGAAAAAATTCGGACCCAACACTGAACCTTGGAGGACACCTCATTTTTGGGTCAATCATTGGCAGTAATGTCACCTATTTCTAAGCTGGCATACGCCGCTGCGCATTCAAGTTGCTTGTTCTGCACAATGTGGAGAAAAAGCTTTAAAAAAAAAAAACTTTTATTTCACCATGGAGCATTTCGCTTTTCAGCATGCGATTAGTATATAAATAGCAACAAGAGAGCACAATGAATAAATCAAGACTTTGACAGAGACGAGTGACGGGAGAGCAGGAAAGGAACTCACTGGGGAGAATTGAACTCTGGCTAATGTCAGTAATCAGGCAGAAAATCTTGCAGGCATTGGCTGCCTTCAAGAGCAGCCCATTAGATGCTATTACCCAATGCCTCTTGTGTCTCCTCGCCATTCGTCAGTCACCGCAGCTACCGAGGCTATTTACTGGAGAGCATTCATTAACACTGCCATGCTGTCTTGATTTTGTTCTCTCGTTGGAATTAGCTGGCAGCACCAGCCAATGCCGCAATTGTCGGAAAGCAAATAAGCGCTTGCCGTCAATTACTTGTGTTATAGACGATGATACACGCCGTTAACTAATAAGAGAATTCACATGATGTGTATGTTTTTTTAAATTGAAAAATATTCAGCCTCTGTCCACTCGGATGGATGATGTACCTTGAGTTACGTTTAATTTCTTCCGTGATCATGCTCGAGTCATAACTGCAAATACCGTCATTTCCGCACTATAGAGCGCACCTGATTATAAGCCGCACCCACTACATTTTTAGAGGAAAACCTATTTTGTACATACACAAGACGCACCTGTATATAAGCCGCATGTGCCCACATTAAAACATGTAAACATATTTACAAAGAAAGACGGTACACAGAGAGAGTTTTCAAAGTTTTAATAATATAACTTAACAATAATAATAATATAACTTTCTTCCCAAACGTTGCCTGTGACGCCGCAGTCTTAATCTTACCTTTTCTACTCGAGCGCCCCTGGCGGCCATCAGAAAAATAAAATATATATATATATATATAAACATAAATTGGCCGCATCACTGTATAAGCCGCAGGGTTGAAAGTTTGGGAAAAAAGTAGCGGCTTATAGTCCGGAATTTACGGTACTCCTATCCCAAATCATTTTTTCCCATTGAAGCGAATGGTAAATCCCTAATCCGTTCCAGCATTAACCTAAAAACATCCAAAATTGTTGTAATGTGTATTTTAGTAAAGAGAAATAGCACCCCAGTATATTGTACTTTCTGAAATACACAAACTAATACAATAATTACATATTTAAATCGAATATTTCAAAGTAAACCAAACCAGTCTTTGCCACGCCTACATCAGTTGGATGGCCATTACCCAGACAATTTATCAGCTGCCGTTTTGATTTATATTTTTGAAAGCGAGGTTCCCCAAGCAGGACAAGTTAGCAACTGCATCCTTGGAAAATGTGATACTATGATGCCACATTTTAGGCCATTGGAAATTATTATAAAATATTAAAGACACCAGTGTGTCATTTATTCTCCTGTTCTATAAATTGCATGTGAGGCGCAATCTAGAAGGAAAACCAGTTAAGGAAGCTCAAGACCTCAATTTCAGCCATGACTGACATTGTCCTTTCTGCAATTGTGCTAATAAATAATGGAAGTGTTTGGGTCTTACACTGAGTCCACATTATTTTTCTATTTTATTTTTACCCCACGCGTAATACTCTTACACCAGTAAAAGCTTTGTTCAGTTTTATTGTTGTTTTTTTTTTTTTTTTTTTTTACTGTTTGGACTCCTGAATGCTGTATTGTGGCGGGGAAAAAAAAGTGTTTTTCCCATGGCTCACAGCACTGATTAGAACTCCTGGCTGTTGTTTCTTTTGTCGCCTTTGTCTTTCTCCATTTATTTCTTCCTCCTGTTACCACGTCCCTGATCAGCTCCCCTACCACCTGATGATTACTGGGGTAATTGCCCTGTTCACACCAATCTTAGAGCTCCTGCTAATTATGTAGTTCCCCCTCCCTTAGTCCCCATTTATCCTCCTCCCCTTCATTTTATTTTCCCATATTTTCACACTGCATACAAGTGTAGGTGAAAAGAGTGGCTGTGCCACAGAAAGCAAGGATTCTGGCTGGGAGTCAGTTGTTGATATGTGACCTCTGAGGAGGTCTTGCCATCACTTGTAATCTCATTTTTCATTCTAATATAATGATACGATGCATCGCAATATCGATATGTCCTACCTCTAACATGGATGTTGAACCACAACACTATTGATACTTGATGTTGGTGTATCAATACTGTTCCGGTAAGAGATAACAATATAATACATTTTGATATCAATCTTTTGTCCCACCCTAATTTGGAGAGATGGTGTGAAATGATATCATACGTTGAAATAAAGATGTTTGTTTCAGAGGTCATTTGGACAGCAACAGAGTGGATACCGAAGGTAGCATAGCGATACTGTGCCATTAGCGTTAATGATACCATTCATACATTCCAGGCTGGTATCGCAATTTAGCACCCAAAGAGTGCACCGTCTTCCCACGCTCCAGTGCGTCTCTATGTATGCACAAGTATTTGCAATCCCTCCCGCTGCTGATTGCTTCCACGCTGATCATTTTCCCCTCTTTAGCCAGCCTCAGAAAGCATTATCGAGCCAAATGTATGCCGCCGTTCCCGTGATTGATTCTGAGGCTTTCAAGTGTTCATCCCCGAGTTTAGGCTATGCCCGGCGATAATAAAACATCACAGGCCGTGCTTGGTGCCGGTCCAGCTCTCTGAGCTTCCCCTTCCTGTCGCCTGCAGCAGATAATATTGCAGATTTATAGTGGAGATTGTCTCCTTAATCTGGTTGTTTATATCCGCCAACCCCTAGCTTCTCCATCCCTTTACCATTGTGGGTCCCCGCTAGCTGTTTGTCCATAGTTTATTACCCCTGGAACACATGCAGGTAGATGCAGGTGAAGGAATTAGGGGCAGAAGGAGTTTTTATTTGAGCTAAACCAAGAAATACCTGTTACAGTATTGGTGTGTGTGTGTGTGTGTGTGTGTGTGTGTGTGTGTGTGTGTGTGTGTGTGTGTGTGTGTGTGTGTGTGTGTGTGTGTGTGTGTGTGTGTGTGTGTGTGTGTGTGTGTGTGTGTGTGTGTGTGTGTTTGTGCGTGTGATGCCCGGCAGCCATCTGCTTGCATGTGTGTTTCCATTCAGCTATCTGTCAGCTCACCTCATTCATCTCCAGCTAGCCCAGTGCTTTCAGTCTTAGTCGGAGTCGCAGCTCCACATATAGTGTATTCAAATAGCTCGGCTTCTGTGCCTTCAAAATTGGATGAATGCATGCAAGAAAAACGCAGGAGGACTCTCGAATGAATTTTCATGCGACGGGGAAAAAAAAAGGAAACTCGCAGTCAGAAGACTTAGAATGGCTGCTTTATTCCTTGGTTTTATGTTCATCAAAAGCAAATAAGTGTCACTCTTGTGCATTTCCCGGGCTTCCTTCCAAAAAAAACAAAACAAACAAAAAAAAAACCCACACATTTGTACTGACCTCTCATTTCATTGATTTTTAAATGTCAAGGATTTTTTGGCAAGTGGATGTCATGTTCTTTATTCCCAGACAAGACACTGTGTCCCCCACCCCACCAAACCCTAATTTCACTCCCAACCATAATCTCATCCTAATTTAAGACCTCACATTGTAACCCAAACCCATAATCCTATTTGGACCATCTACCTTCACCCTCACCTTAAATTCTAAAACCCAACCATATGCCCCAGATACTTAAAAAAAAAAGCCACTAACCCATTGAGAGGCCAACAATTGCGACTGTTGGCGAATAATAATGTAGCAATACTACCAGGCATCTATTCTTTATCCTCTATGAAGAATGATGAACATTAGCCGAGTCCCGAGGACAGTATATCTGTATGGTTTTACCCCGAGTGGCCAAAGCCCGCACACCAGAATGAGCAGCCCAATGAGCATTGTAGGAGAAAGTTTTAAGTTTCCATTCATGGTGGCAGGCTGCCTTTTTGAGCGAGTGATTCTGGCCATGTAGCACGAGAGATTTTGTCACTTTCCCGGCAACGCTTTACTTCTCCCAATCGCACGACGACGTGAAATTGGAGAGGAGGTTGTCAGCGTTCTCAACGGCGCTCTCGTCCCTTGTGCACATTCCTGAAGGTTGTAATGAAGCGGTACGGAGACATACTGTACATGCAACATTTATTTTGGAGTCCTCTCTCGGGATCACCCCGTTACGAGTTCGCCTATCTAGATCGTGTTGTGAGGAACGTTCCTCTACTTTGCAACGAAGCAATCATATTCAGTAGGATGGAAATATCTTGGAGGAGAACGTGACAAATGGGGCCCACTTGGCTCTGGCTCATTAGCTGAGTTTAATTTAGTGGCAATTTTGCAATTTCTGGAGTTAATTAATCTTTCTTTCCCCGAATATGTGAAGCTCCGAACAATAGATCTTCTTCGCGCTCTAACTAACGCTCATTTTCATTAGCAGCATTAACTGAATTGTTGATGATGATTAAAAATGATTGCAGATTATTCTTCCGACCACGAAGAACTCCTGTACAATAATGTACAGACTAACTGTAGCAAAAAAGAAGTTAGATGTATTGTAACACGTTAGGTTTTCTGCATTTAATTTAAGTAACTTTTTGGATGAATTGCACTTGTTTTTTGGCAGCATTTTTTTATTTGATACGATTTTTGTTCAGAGCAAACACTGCTTTTACTCTATTACAGTCGGCTCCATTCCGCTCACTGGATTTATTATAATTCATCTACTGTATAATTGTTTGCCCAATCTGTTGGTTTTGATTTTGCAGAGAGCCTTATGCACTGTGACATAAACGTTTAAAGGGAAAGTCAGCCTCAAAATAATATCTGCCATGGGCCTCCACTAGTCTAAACACTGCGTTCCGATTAATATTGCATTTGTGGAATAGGAGTTAAGCAGCCAAATCCACCCGTTTTCAGGGGGCGGCCATTTTGCCACTTTGTGTCGACTGAAAAATGATATCCCAGGTAATGACCAATCACAGCTGAGCTGAGTGTTCTGAAGCTGAGCCATGATTGGCCGTTACCTGAGCCCTGATCAACATGCCCCGCAACGGCTATTGCGTTTGATGTCCATGTACTATTTGGAAGGCTTTTATTTTGAAGTTGTCCTTTGCAGCGTGTATGAACAAGTGGATGAACAGCTGGATTCACCTGCCGTTCGGAAGGTGCAAACCAAATAAACGGTTAGCCAAGGCAGGGGAAGAAAAAAAAAATCCTCAAGCACTTTTTTTTCCAAGCGAGGAACCCAAATTGCTTCCGGACTCGTTTCGCCATTATCAGGATAAATCTCTTTTATATGATGGTAGTATAATATTATATAAGTCCCAGAAGTACTCAGATGTACGAGTAAAACACTGTCCTTGTTAGTCACCGGTTGAAGGACGTACCATTGGTGACCTCACTCACCGCAGCACACCGCTTTTCAGCTTTTATTGATTTATTGGTGTGCACGTGTGTCCATCCGTGTGGCAGCTGCATTTTGGCTCTTTTGCGTCTCACTCCGTTGGTTTTGCAATTAGCCACCTGAATCATCTTCCCTATGCCGTTTTGAATGGCTACATCTGCTATCGCTGTTGCTCAGCCTAAGAGGATCGGCCTCAACTGTATATATGCTCATGTGCTGATGCACCTGCTGTCTTATCATTGGCCGTTCTCCACGACCTGGATCGCTGTTGTGGATATCTAGTCGACTCACAGAACGCCAATCTTTTATTGCATCTCCAGGATCAGCATCAATGCGATAATCTCATCGATTCCGCCGGTTTTATCTCACCGGTCCCCAAATGAGTGGCTGCCATCCTTCACAAATGTGGTTATCTTTAAGTAGCCGTTCAGTTTAGGCGGCCATTTGTTCTCTAACGTTGGCATATCAGGAGGTTTTCAGGCCTGTCTGTAGAGACACGTCTCTACTTAGCGGCTCCAGCTTAGTTCGATTAGCAACGGTATGCCTTTATGCCCTTTATGCCTTTCCTCACGAGTAGTGGTGCTTTCATGGATTCACATTTGGATTTTTCGTTTTCAACACAGAGATGCACTGATGACCCCACTGGAACATGTTAGGTAAGGATAGGAAGTGCAACTTTCAACCCCACGCCTACGCCTAAACAAACACACTGGATCTCAGAATCTGGCGATTGAACTTCAAGGCTCGGGAAAAGAAGAAATAAACTCGTATGGTACCAATGCAACGTTCGGCGCCATTCAAGCAGCCTCCTTCTGGCTCTTGGGAGGAATCCTTTATCCCCTCCGCCCCCACTCAAAAAATACAATGTATTGTTACATTTCCAAAAAGAAAAGATTTACACTCTCCTTTTGTTGTCATATTGTACCTCGTCAGACAGCAAATGTGAATGATTCAAATCCCGAGTTCTTCACAAATCAATTCATAATAATGCCCATTCAGAATACGTTTGTAGCCCAACAGAGGGGGGCAAAAAAGTTCATAGTCAGTTTTCAGGGGACACAAGTGCACAACTAAACCAAACTGTCATGCGTGATAGAAGTGGCCGGCTTTTTCAGCCAGATTTTCATTGATGTACTTTGTGTGTCACCCTTGAAAGGTGACAACTTATCATAACCATTCGATAACAATCTCTTTCCTTTTCTGTTGAAATCGTTTTGCTCAGTTTAATGATTCAGGTGCCAACTCTCGTCATATTTTTGGGCTCATACTATATCCATCCATCCATTTTCCGATCCGCTTTATCCTCACAAGGGTCGCGGGGCGTGCTGGAGCCTATCCCATCTGTCTTCGGGCAGTCGGCGGGGGACACCCTGCACCGGTTGCCAGCCAATCGCAGGGCACACACAGACGAACAACCATCTGCGTTCACACTCACATCTATGTACAATTTCGCGTGTTCAATCCGCCTGCCATGCATGTTTTTGGAATGTGGGAGGCAACCGGAGTACCCGGAGAAAACCCACGCAGGGACGGGGAGAACATGCAAATTCCGCACGGGACATCGACGTGCTAACCAGTTGACTACCTAATGGTATATGGAAGAAGAAAAAAATCTCTCCGATGCCATTGTTTTTGATCTCGCTCATCTCATTGAATCACACATCCTTTACTGTCGTTAGGATTTTCAAGTGCGCCATCATTTTACTCAGTGTTTTTTTTTTTTAGCTTTGCCACAGTTGGAGCTTGACATGCCCTAATTTGCCTGACAGATTGTAATGGCGGGAGGGAGAGGGAGAGAGGGGGAAAAAAACCCGTTGAAATCATTATTACAGCATCAGAGTTTGGCAGTGACGACACCTGTTGTTGGCACCCAGTGCGACGCTTGCAAATCAAGGTCCCGGAGCTACAAATGACATGGCCTTATGAAACGATATTTGCAAGGGACTAAATGATCTTATCAAAATCATTGCCATTTGTCATGTTCCACCTGGACCACGTTTGCGAATGGATTGCGACCACGCTGCATTTTTGACAAGAGGAGCATCCGTTTTCAAGCTAATAAAGTGGGTTGTCTTGAAATACAAGTGACCTGATGAGTTCTTTGATACACAAGCTGCCAATTATCAGATTTATTTACCGTATTTTCACGACCATAAGGCGCCATTAAAAGTCTTAAATATTCTCCAAAATGGACAGGACGCCTTATGATGCAGAGCGCCTTGTGTATGCGCCGAGTTCCAAATCCTGACTGAGAGCCGACACGCTGTTTATATGGAGAAAAGGCGGAAGTGAGTGAGAACAGGCATGCGGGAAACAACTCCACCAATCAGTGAAGGGTGGGCGTGTAAGTGGCCGTGAGTGAGGACAGGCATGCTGGAAAGCAGTCCGCCAATCAGTGAAGGGTGGGCGTGTAAGTGGCCGTGAGTGAGGACAGGCATGCTGGAAAGAAGTCCGCCAATCAGTGAAGGGTGGGCGTGTAAGTGGACGCGAAAGGCACGCCCCTAGCACGTGCCAGTACCTGTATATTACGCCACTATTTGCGAATGGATTGTGGCTGCTTGGACAAACGTGTCTGCTTGCACTGTTGTTCGAGCTTTTGGCAAAGCCGGCATAATTTCTGTGGAGCCACATGGCAAAGAGAGTAACTCTGACAACGAGAGGGAACCCGGCGTTTTTGATGGATTACCGGTACTTGTACAATTGTTCAATTCGGATACAGAAGATGAGGACTTTTATGTATTTCTGGGTGATGATTGATTGAAAAACGTGAGTAAGATGGCTAAATAAAGTACAACCGAACTCAGTTTTGCTTCCATTGCCTTTTTAAAAACGTGTTTTTAGCATGTCTTAGCATGCTACGCTATGCTTCAAGCTAACATGTTTTTAGCATGCGTGCATGCATGCCGTATGTTTAAACTGGCGTATGTTTAAGCTGGCGTATGTTTTACCACGCCTGGCTGCGGCCAATAATACAGTGCATTTTGTGTATGTGTAAAATACACAAATTACTGAGACTGCGCCCTACAACACGGTGCGCCGAATGGTCGTGAAAATACGGTACTTGTTTTCTTTTTGCGTTGACTTGTCAACTCAAACTTAAGATAGGTATAGTATCCTTATAGCCTCTTGTAGTCCCCCCAGGTGGCCAAGAGAGCAAGTGTGACAAAAAAAGGGGGGGGGGCTGGACTTGATTAATGGCATGGATTTGCAAAATGACTATTTTGAGTTGCAAGCGTGGTCATGAAACTAATTCAACTTGTCTCAAGGCACCACTGTGTGACATTTTGGTTTGCAGCGCTTACATCATGACACCTCTTTGACTTTGGACAACTGCCTGCCTCCTCGCCCCCATTCCACCTGCCCTTCTTGGACTTGACTCACAAAATAATTTCACCTGTTCTTCCCAAGGCTCTGCTCATTGTGGACTGCTGATTTTGAGAGTCTCGGGCCTTTAACCTCCTGCGAAGATGGGGGTCACTTGTGAGTTGCAGGTGGATGATTGGGTTCATCTCATTACACCAGAAGAATGTGGAGGGCTTCAGTCTAGACTAACAATCCTTTAACGGGAGCGCTGTAAGAGTGAATTGGTAGTTAGCGATTTGTTTTTGGCAGTACGAAGGCTAAATGTTGGCGCCTCCGTCAGTAGAGCGTGAAAAAGTCTAGCAAATGAAAGCCGAGACATTTCTCAGGACACGTGCTTGACTTCCTTCGCGTTGAATTCCAATCACTGAGGACCACTGAGACTTCTCATACCCACATGGCACTCAAATGATTTGCTTGAGGTTAATCGTGAGGCATTTTTTTTGCAAATGAGAAACCAATTTCTACACTCTCATATGCCAAAAACATAGTTGGATTTTCTTTCTTTATTACGGTAATTTATTAATTTTTTTAAGCACTGTTGATTCCTTCCCATTGAACAGCGACACATGATTGATCTATTTGTCAACATCCTGTCCCAAAAAATTCCCTTTGCCATAAACCCCGCTCCCACTCCTTCCCCTGCTTTCATGTTTTATTCCGTGGGATTACATAATTTGCAGACCAATGCGCATTGGGATTCTACTTTCAAGTGTGGACACAGATTGTAGTAGAATGCTGTTTGACAGGACAGCTCACGCCGTAGGTAATGCCCGCTGGACGCAAAGCAAAAGGCGGGAATTGTGAGATTATGGATGATGTTTGATTTTGTTTTGCGGCTCTTTCCGGATTCAAATGTGCCCTTGCAAGCATCCGTTTCATGTGCTGTTGTGCTGACCTTTAAGGACAAAACATATGGTCGACATTTCAGCTTGTGTACCTTATGGGCAATGACAGACTGACGTGCCGGAGATGATATTTTGAAAAGCTATAAATAAGGTGCATGTTTATTACCTGATATGTTCATCTTGTCCTAGTTTGAACAGTTGAATGGACAGAAAGTGTGTTGCTAGGTCAATTAGTGCAGTCGGTTTGTTTTGTGTCAAGCCACTGAACTGGACTGATTACACGCTGAGCTATTCTCTCAATTCTGCTATTTATAATTTCCCATAATTTGACAGTCTGTTGCATTTGAATGGACCCCAGTTTCCCTCCGCTTGCTTTGCTAACTCGGTAAAAATGCCAATGAAAAAGAAATGAAAATGGGAAAGCGGACTACAGAAAAGGTTTTTGGGATCACTACAGCTGTGAAATGTCACAATTATAATAATATCAAACCCATTGTTTCCTGTGTAATAAATGGTGAAGGAGGCCTAAAACAATAGGATTAGAATCATCTTGATTGGCCAAGTATGTAGAAGAAGCTTCTTCAGCAGCATCAGGAAGCACAGTACATCCTCTGCCGGGCCTTTTTCGGGATGAAGTTAATCTTGGCCTCCCACTTGATGTCCTGAGAGACTGTGTCTCTTCTTGTACAAGTCGGGGTCACAGATTCTTTGGCACCGATACATCAACACGCGTTAAACCACAACACCTTTGAGAGACATTCTGCTTCACAAAATTTCTGACTTATCCTTGCTTCAAATGCTAGCTTGCTACATATTAGCATGACTGCCCTGACAGAATGTTTAAGATTAAGGTTAAAGAAGTTTTACTGTTCTATTTCATGGCGTTACGTTTCAAATGAGTCAATCCTACTATATTATACAATATAATAGAGATGATTACAATTGCATAACTTTTTGCTGTTTTAATGTTTAAACGCATACTGGGAAACGCTATGGAGTGGTGAACAAATAGCATCAGATTTTCGAACACAAATGTTAGGGCAACACTTGTAGAATGTTAATTTAACAATATTTACAGGCATACATTCTTTATCCTCTACAAAGACCGACTAATGTTACGATTGCTTACTGAGGAGCCGGTACCGGCTACATGTAGAGTATATCCTTCTATCTGCATTATAATCTTCACCAAGGTGGTCAAGGGGCGCAAATCTCTTAGTTGCCATCATCAAAATTATCTTCCTGACATCAGTGTATCCGCCGCAATTGTTATTGTGCCGGACCATGACGCAGTCCGACTGTGCACCATTAAGCTCTCTGCTGCAAAACAAATGACTTTTCCCCTGAAATGTCAAACCGCTCACTCGGATTAATAAAAAAAAAAAAAAGAGCCAAAGCTATGAAAGACGCTTGTAATAAAACATTGGCCGAATACCCTTTGCTGTCATTTTTGTGGCCGATGGCAGTTTCATCCTTTTCAAGCTCTCTGGATATTAAACCCAAACATAGTCAGAGCGCCGTCACAATTTATGGGGCCTTTCTTTCACATGGAAATGGCTGCAGAGCTTATCATGACGGTAAAAGCTCCATCGGATGAACGTTTGGACCTTTAAGAATGAGGACTCGGCTGCTGCAAAATCAAACACAGTAGCAGTTCATTGCGTTTATGAACTCAAATTTCACAAAAGTAAATTTTCTTACAGCTTTGAAACTTCACTCAGCAGATGTTTGTCGCAATGCTAGAGGTGTTCATCACCAGATCTTTGTTTTTTCTCTGTGCCCTCTCAATATTTTCTAAAAATCATTGTCGTGTCAAATAATTTCTGTTTCTACAAATGATACGCAGAGGGTGAATGCTGAAACTGATTCATCCGTTTCGGTTCATTCTAATGAGAAAAGATATTAGTGTTTTGAGTTATGAGCATGGTCGCAGAACAAATTTTATTTGTATCTCAAGGCATCACTCTACTGAGCAATCTTGTAAGTACAGTATTTGAATTTGCTGGGCCTGTTTGCAACACTTATCTGCTGTGTCAAATTTAGATGACACTTCATTTTAGAGACACTTTAACAGGGCATGACGCAAACATACATTCATTTGGCTTTTTTTTTTTTAAATAATATTTAAAGTGCCTTTGTCTTTGAACTCCTCTAGGTGCGTTTGAGACATTGACATGAGTGGGCCGCGTTCAGCCGAGCACTGATCTTTTTTAAGGATTCTTCTGTCGCCCGCTGCTCTCGTCACGTCTGTCACGCGTCGCCTCCCACGGGAAAGGCTTTGTTTAGAAACGCATATCGGAAATTTTCCAAGGAGTTGCCGCCATTGTTCAATGAAGCACATACGCACACACACACAAAAATCATTCAATGAGAGCGGTGGAAGCGTTTTAGTCCACACAACAGCTGGTTCCCTCCCAAACTCAATTGTGGGTGCCACTTTATCAACTTGATTTACATAACACAACTTGGGATGAGTTCCGTGTTTCCATTTGGCCGACTAGTGTTTTTCTGCTGATCACACAGCAACTTCAGATCAAATTACTGGTACATCTCTGCTGGTTTTCCACATCCGTCTAGCCTCAAATCACTGCGCAGCCGCAGGACCTCAGACATCATGTTTTCACAGTCCTCGTGCCGCTTATCTTATCACAAAACAGCGCTGCGTGTCCCCCGAGCGCGCACGCTAATCTTCACGGGTGATTATATTGACCCCGGGGCATTGATTACACACCGTTGAGCCAGGAATGTCATCGGAAAATGTAAGCGGCAATCCCGACATTCTGATCCCTCGCCTCCTTTTCTTTCCGCTCTGCTGAAAATGCTCTTGGAAAGGCTGAAAATGGCTTATTGTTATGGTTATGCTATGATTTGGGATAAATACAGCACATCACATATTTTATAATATACGGTAATATATATAATATAATAGTAGGTAGGAATTTGCCCAAAGGTAAACATTTAGACCCACCAACCAATGTTGATGAAGTCTTTGTGTCTCCCACCATGGTGACGGTTCAGGGTGACAAATGTCCGAATAGTATGGCAAGCTCCAAGAGAAAGTGGAACAGGGAGGACTTACGTGAAATAAAATGTTTGCTGCATCCACTTTATTTGTTCTTTTAAGAAAAAAAAAGAGCAATTCATGTGGACATATGGATTGATTTATATAATAAAAAACAGCCTGTTGCAGGGCCGCTAAACGTCACGGACTGTCCAGATTCAAATTACTAATAAATAACTGAATGACAAATCTTAAATAAAGATTATTTTGAAATTGGCCTTATTACCACATTGGAGACTTGTTACAGTCTTTTATAACAACTGTTGCTGTGGTGAGATTGACTTCTTCTTGCTGACAGTGTACATGTAAATAAGCGGGTACTAGAGGCAGAAAAAAAAATGCTTTTTTGAATTTTATTTTTGTATTTTTTAACGAGGTATTCACATTGTTTCAACCCTAGCCTAGATATGACCGCAACTTGGGTGCTAATTTCGTTAGTTGAATTGTCAATGTTCCGAAATGGTGTAGTTGGATTAAATACACTTCACATTATTTTTATTTTAACTTTTAATTTCATGTTAAAATTTCACCGATTTCAACAATTAAGCTTGAGGTTAAGAACTTGCCCTCTTTTTGAAGAAATTGTTCTCTCCGTTGCTTGTTGTGAAATTCGCCGCCACCATTTAAGCGCTCTTAACACAAATTTTTGCTAGCAACTCAACACGATTCAGTGGCGTGTTCTTTCCTGGAAAACAGAGACGTGACCTCACTCCTCAGTCGAAGTACTGCTGTATAAACAGTTTGATTCGTAAAAAAACAGTTTCACAGTGGGGTGCGCTGAGGTCTTGTGAGATTTGTGGAACATCGCACATGCGGTATGCCGGGGACGTGTGTTTGTGAGCATCTGGCGTGTGACGGGTGATTAAAGCGCATCTTCAGAGGGTCAAGCGCTTCCAAGCCGCCGTGCCTGACCTCAGCTGTCAGAGCAATATTGGTCAAAAACACACGCTCACACACCCTAATGCGCACGCAGGTATACGCCGATGCTCACGCTCACGCGGCCACATGCACGCACGGAATATTTTTTCAATAATCTGGATACTCTTTATTTTGGAAAAAAAAATGTGTGCTATATTGACACACAATGGATATAATTTCCTACCTATCGCATGCCTTTTGAATGTTTTCTAATTGTTTCTAGAGTGACTGTGTCTTTTCCGTGATGCCGATATGAGCAGGGGAGCTCTGCGGCACACAGCTGCTCCTAATAACCGTCATTAGCTAGCCAAAACCACATGTGCTGATGACACTCCCTTCATCCAATCACTTCCTCATAACTCTTAAAATAACCGTACAGCGCAACACGGGAAGATCAGCTGTGAACAGCTATGAGATATGTAACTTAGTAAATTTAATGTAAGAATCTAAGACTAGCATCTGTATTAAAGGAAGGCTAGTGGAGCCGAATGATTTTCAATAGTTTCATTGTTATTGAAATGCAGCAAAGATGTGGATGCAGTGGAATTAAAAAGTGAGACGCTTAGATCGCACATGATATAGCCAAGGTCATTTTGTTTGCGAGCAAAAGGAACAGAATAAAGTGCTCCACATGCAGAGATGAATAGGCATCAGGGTATTAGTTGGCATGTCTATTACGACAAGACACACAAAAAACTTTCAAGTAGCCGTGCTCGAAAACACTCGCCACTCAGGAAACCTGACATTTTGGTGTGCGGCAGTCCCTTTATGCAACTTTTGGATCACTTTCAGGCATCCTTCGCAGATGAACTCGTCTTGGAAACTTTGTCAGGTGGCTACCAAATTTCAATCACGTATACCAGAGAGAAGGGAGAAGCTTTCTTTTGAAGGGTTAGAGATTTCATCATTGTTGAGAGAAGTTTCATGGCTCTGCGCTAACCTGAATCTTGATCCTCCGATTTCCTTCAAACTCTCCAAACTCTTCTCACTCAAAATTCCATCACTTGGATCCTAGTGAAAATAGATACACTGTGGGTGTCCCATCCCACCCAAAACACAATTAGGCTGCTCCCAGAGAATTAGAGAAGATTAGTCGCCATAAACAGTGCATTCAAAATTGGGCTAATGTTCCAACATATATTAAAAAAAAAAACATTAACTGTGAAACACACAGGCAGCAGGGATTTGGACCATTTCCCGCGGTTGCCATTGCCACCATATTGAAGTGTCCTTGAGCAAGATACTGAACCCCCAGTTACTCCTGATGCCGCGTCATCGGTTGGTGAATGAGGTAACAGAGTGAAGTGCTTTGTGTACCCGAGGTAGAAAAGCGCAGTACCAATTGACAGCCCGTTTAAAGGGTCGTCACCAAAATGTAACAAATGGACCGTGTTTGGTGGCAATCATAATCATTCACCACAAAGGGAGAAACTCTCACAAGTGGGCTACACAAGCGCCAGCTCTGACCTAAAGTGCGGCAGGGGGTCCTTACATCAAACAACACATTGAAACCACAACTCTGTGTCTTCAAAGGATGCTTTCTTAGTCACTCTGTTTTCTCTGACCTTCACGTATTTCAGCCTGCAATCTGCTTTTTCAAGGTTAATTTGTTCACCCACTTGTGCCGGGTGAAATGATAAATGGATAAGAATCAGCCGCTGACATCAGGTAAATGTTAAATGCAGTGGACAGTAAAGTGCTATGAAATCTCTGTCATGGCTGCAGCATTCAGCATATGCGTGTGAATCTGGTGACTGATTGTTTTAATTTCTTTCGGCAGCCGAATTGGGAGAATTGTTGCATGCAAAAGCCTTCAATTAGGAGGCAAAAATACGGCCGCTGTCACGTTACCGGTAATCAATGGGAGCATCTGAAACCTTTCCGCTTAATAATTCAACAACACGCGTCGCCTGCAAGGGCTTTCACTGTGAGCGATCACATGACCCCCTCCAGCGAAGCGTCAGCAGTAGCTGGCCTCCTGCAGGAAGTCAAGTTTATTGTGTTTGTATTTGCCAGACCTTGAATATGCCAGACCCCAATGACCTTTGGCCGTAAATTAATTAGCAGTAATGTAAAATGACATTGGTTTATTCAAGGTGCATTAATTCCATTCCAAAAGTATTTAACAGTGACCGCCCCACTGTCTTATCTACCGGAAAAAGGCAAATAATGACCCGATCAAAAAAAAAAAAATCCAGTATCATAAACTTTGGTATTCTAAATCCAGTACTCAATAAAAGAGCAGCGTACTCACTGACATGCACTTCAACTGTCATTGTTGACAGCTGTGGAAGGACAAGCGCATTTTAAAGAGGTTAACGACAACCACTCCCATTAACTGATTGTCCGAGTCATCTACCTGGATCTGACACTTGCAGATGGAAGGCAGCTATATTTAATGGTGTTAATTTGACCCGTCACTGTGTCGATGGCACTTGCACGTGCGGAACTGAGCGCGCCCGCTCCGCTCCACGGGCTTCTATACAAGTCCGTCCTCCACGGGCACTCGTCCTCACTGCCGCTATTTGTCTTCTCTTCCGGGTTCTCACCCACCAGTGACCACGTCACGCATGCTGGTAGCTCTGATTTTATTTTTCTCCACTGTCTACTTAATTCTAACTACTGTGTCTCAGACATGTATTATAGGTCATTGCCGCATGGAAAAACAAGCGGCCGAGGCAAACCAGATGATAATATTAGCCAGTGAATGGATCATGTCAACATGGCAGAGGAGTTAATCCACTTTGTGAACTGGTTTGTCCAATGTCTGTTTTAGATTAAGATGTCTGGTCAAACAGCTGGAGAGAGGGGAAGCTTCCCTTGCCGACCTCAAGAAGAACCTCGAGTATGCGGCGTCCGTGCTGGAGTCGGTCTACATCGAGGAGACGAGGTGAGCTTTGAAATCCGTCGCTGCATCGCCATGCTTAGACCCTATACGAGGTTAAGGTGGTTGTCATAACGTTACCGTATGTGGACAGTTTAATAAGAGCTGAAGCAATCATGCTCAAACTATTACCAACCAAAAAAAAAAAAACTAAAAACAAATAGAAGAGAGAATGAATATGGAAATGTTTGAAAAATATGACAAAAACGATGTTGACAATTAGTAAAATAGACAAGTAGAAAATACAGAATACAAATATATTCAGGGGAAAAAATAGCTACATCAGTAAGAAAGTAGCAAACATTAGAAAAAAACCTACAAAAATATTATAAGAAAAATGTAAAATAAAACAAATGTGTAAAAAAAATACATTAAAAAAATCTATCCAAATAAATACATGACGATATTAGGAATGCCAGGAGTATATTGGAGGAAAACATATCAAATATGAGATGGAACATGTAAAAAAAAAAAAAAGCAAAATAATACATGTTTACATATGAAAATTAATGTAAAATAGTGGAATGGAAACTAGGACCATCACCGTGTGTAAGATTGTCAAAGACCCGTGAAATGCTGTCGGAATGATAAGCATACAAGAGTCAATAGTAATACTGAATACTTCATAACATTTTATTTTTTATCATTTATTCATTTCTTTTTTTTTTTTACTTATTTCGGGGAAAACGTTTCCTCCCCAATATGAGGCAAGCCTAAGTGATAAGAATGATGTGTGACCTGCAGGTCCAGAGTATGAGATATGTCCGGGATTATGAAATTATGTAAACCTCTCCGTCATGTGGATCCAAGCAGATTAGGGCCGGCGATAGCACGAGCACCCTCAGCCAGGATGGCAGATGATGAACCCATAAGAGCGCAGGACTGCGCTGAGCACCTGTGATGTGATGCGTTGCTGTGGCCTTGCCGTCACAAATTGCGCTCGGTTCGGAGGCTTTGACGGTACACGTCAAGCGAAACATGATCGAGCCAATGCTGCCAGACAATTGGATTTGAACGGGGCATCATGGCATTTTAAGAAGCAACGTTACGTAAGATGTGATGAAATTTGATGGGCATCGTGAGGATTTGGCCTTGATCCCCTTGTCTGACTGCCGCCAGCTGAATTTTACCCTCCCCTCCCTTCCCCTCTTCTCCTTTCAGGCGTTTGGTGGACACAGAGGATGAGCTCAGCGACATCCAGTCCGAGTCGGTACCGTCGGAGGTGCGTGACTGGCTGGCCTCCACCTTCACGCGACAGATGGGTCTGATGCTGCGACGTAATGAGGAGAAACCTCGTTTCCGAAGTATCGTCCATGCCGTCCAGGCGGGAATATTTGTGGAGAGGTAAAACTAAGTACGGTGTTCCCCAGCGTATACGTAATTCACTACGTGTAGATTCATATATTTGTGTTTCTTTTTTTTAAATGAACCTACCTTCCATTTTTGGCGGAAAATCACCTACCCCAACCATGTCTAATTTCAAAATATTGTCGTTTCGTGATATCTTGGTGCCAAGGGAACAACAGTGGCGCCTTGAGATACAAGTGACCCATCAACTGCGCGTCATGTATTGAAAACAACCAGCTGACTTTCAGAATTTCTGCTTCATTCAATGCTAACAAACAACAATTACCCCATGATTAGCATCGGTAGTTGTCGTCTTAGAAGCGACAGAGAAGTTGAACAACAAAAGTTGAACAACAAAAGATGGTATTGTAGTATTATACGGCACACTGTGGCCTGGGTAGGCACACCAGAAGGAGCAGCACAATCAATTGGATTGCAGCATTAAAATGTTATTGAACTGAATGTTATTAAAATTGGATGGCGACAACAAAAACTGTTTGCCATCATCTGGCGAACTTTCTTTTGAATTTTTGCAACCTTTCACCAACCCTGACAAAAAAACCCATGAACGAACATTTTCTAACACTCGCGCGTTGAAGGCATGCAAGTGTTAGTTTGGGACCACTTGTGTTGACGCACAGCGGTGTGTTTTATCTCATCCAAACAGAATGTACCGACGCACCTCCAATTTGGTGGGACTCAGCTACCCACCTTCCGTTATATCTGTGCTGAAGGTATGAACACGTGCCCTCCAAAATCAAGCACAAGCAGATGTGGAAAAACACCTTTTGCACACAGTACTACTACATGGCTGGAAATAAGTAGAATTCATATTGTTGCTGAAATTTATGACCAAAAGAGTACACAACACCTTTTTTTTTTCTTCTCCCACACAGAATGTTGACAAGTGGTCATTTGATGTGTTCGCTCTGAACGAGGCCAGTGGCGATCACGCACTTAAATTCATTTTCTACGAGTTGCTCACCAGATACGACCTCATCAGCCGTTTCAAGGTAAAGATACAGTACAACCTGTTTGTAAGCATATTAAAAAAAAAACAAAGAAAAGAAAAGAAGACCCTCAAAAATGGAACAATGCTGTAATACTAAAATACATATTTTTTAAATCAACAAACATTATAGGGAAGAAAACATGAAATTTACGAAACTACTTACGAAAGTACTTGTTAAAACAAAGTGTTTGGCCTGAATGTCAGCGATAAACATACACCTGAATTCACGCTCGGTGCTCACCCAATAAGACCTAACTACCTTTTTGTCCTCACAATAATAATTACAAAAGTGACAGCCCATTTACCATTTACCAAACCGCATGTGACAAAACGGTAGGTGCACTTTGTGCCATGTTTAACTACTCTAATGGCATTTAGAGGCTTGAACGTGGGTGTAGAAAAAGACAAAAAAACACCATTAAAAAGATTTGGAAACATCCATTCAGTCATCACAAGGACCCCACCCCCTAGCCCCCCTTTCATTGCTGCTCACAGTTTTAATAATCTTTGTTTTCTTTGCCCTCCAGATCCCAATTTCTGCAGTCGTGTCATTTGTTGAGGCCTTGGAAGTTGGATACAGCAAGCATAAAAACCCCTACCACAACTTGATACATGCTGCTGACGTAACACAGACTGTTCATTACTTATTACTTAAGACCGGCATGGTGGTGAGTATGTCTGAATTGATTCATTTATTGTGGCCTGTGACACCATGGACAATGAATAACCCGTAAAGCATAAACACGCATCGAACATATACATGCAGTCAGGTGTTATATAAATGACTGTGCTCAGTAGTTAAATTATTCAAGACAGACAAACCACCTTCACATGAGGCTCATCAATAGTATCCCACAAATCTATAACATCGTATGTGGTTAAGTAAATTAAAAAAAAAATGTCCCCAGATATTTGTAATCCTTAAATTTGCAAATGAAGGACCATCATTTTGTGTGAGTTCAGTTTAAAGCCTTCACGGTCCCCTTAGTAGTCAGAACAACACCGCTGGATTAACCTTATATACTTTTTCCTCAGCACAAGAAAAACAGCACTTGGCTCTTTTCTATCCAGCCACCCCTCGCTTCCACAATGTTTTTCTTTCATCACCCTAATAAGATGGCCGTGACAGCCGCCAACACGCTGGCTTATTCTGCGGGCCGCGCCTCGCGCAGGAAACCACATTACCGCTGTGACCACGGGGCTCCTGGGAGAGCCGTGCAAGAGCATTTGTCATTCCGCGCGCCCTCCAGACTCCATTAAATCAACAATCAACAGGTCATTCATAAAGCGGGCCCACGAACAAATACGCCAAGGGGACGACGCATTGGCCGTCTTGCTCCCTCTTGTTCCTCGCGCCTTTCACATCCCCCGCTGTTGATTAGTCAACCATATCCAGCTGAGTTCTCTCCGCAGACACGCGTGCGCCCCACCAAAATGCTCACTCACGGGTGTGTGTTTGTGTGTAACACCAACATGAACGCTTCATAAAAGCTGGCGCATGCACGCTCACACATCAAGGTGCAGTCATAATGTAGTTGCAAGGTAAGACAACGTGTAGCAGATGAAGGATATTCGGAAGCGATTCGATGTGCTATTTAGTATGATAACAAAATAATCTTTTAGGAAAAGGACACGGGGCGGATATAAAATATGCAGGGCTCCGCCGTATAGGTCCAGTCAATTTAAAATGTTGAAAAAAAGTAATTAATGATTCAATTAATATTCATTGAGCATTGTACTGAAATGACAAATTAAAAACAAAGCGTTCTGAAAGATGACATGCAAAAGTATCCTATTGAAAAGTTAAATAGAACGCTGGTGTACTTGGGCAGTGATTTTTCTTTTTTTGCGTCCCATTAACGAGAGACTGCATACCACAAGTGGTGCTCGTACCACACTTTGAGGATCACTGGACTAGCTGACGGTCACAAAAACTGTATTTGTTGACATTGGCCCACAGTATAGTGGGTGGAGCCAGCCATGGCTCATTTGCATAAGGCTGTGCTGTGCTATCATTTTTTTATGTTTGGGATATTTTGCGTTCAAAACGTGTTTGGGGCTAGTATTTTTAAATTGCGGGGGGTGAAAAAGCATGTCTCCTTGTAAAATATGATGTTGAGATGCCCAGAAGAAACTGTTTAAAGCTGATTTTTTTTTTTTTAAGCGTAACTTTACCTTAAGGAGCCAGTCAGCCATTGATATTGAACTTGTCTTCTCCAAACTTTTCTTTTTGCTCCTCTGACCTTCCCCACATCTTCCCCCATCGGCCATGTGTTTACATTCATCCCAAACCGTAATGTATTCCCTCCTACACATCTTCATCACGCAACCTTCCTTGCTTTTCCATTCACTGCCTTCCCATTTCGCATCACATAATTCCTGTCCATTATTCCCTCCCCTGCGCATTCTTTCTCATTCACGGCTGCCCTTTCCATTGCACCGCCACCCCCGCCCATCACCTTCTTGTCTTCATTCCCCCCACCCCTCCCATCCACCAGCACTGGTTAACTGAGTTGGAGATCTTTGCCATGATCTTCGCAGCGGCCGTGCACGACTACGAGCACACGGGGACTACAAACAACTTCCACATTCAGACAAGGTAATGGATCATCAAATCAAAAGCGCTCAGCTCTCAACTCCGAGATCGATGCCCTCATTTACCAAGGCGAGAGGGGCCTTTATACACACGGGCGCTGCCGCGGCAATAACATAACAAGGACAAGAGACCAAATAGAGCTCTGCAGCTTGTAAAATAAAGACTTGTTTCACTGTGTAAGGGAGCAGGGAAGGACATTCAAAGAAATGCGCTCGCTACTTGAACATGAAACTTTGAAGATTTTTTTGATGGAGTCAAATGGGGATAACCACAAACTCCATAAGTAAATACAGTGACTCTAAAGTTACACAAACGCAGTGTCGTACCATAAAGTGATGTCATGTGTAATTGTAAACATGCGAAGCGAAAATTGCTCATCCCTTCACATATTCTCGCACAATAGAAATCAAGAAATCGAATCAAAACAAGCTCCACTTGTGGAGAAGTTACAGCCATGGTGTGTCTTAGTTCCTCCCACCGTGTCGTCATACACGAAGCAGCAAAAGAAATAGCCGACAATACAACTCGGCATCACTGTAACTTCCCTCAACGAAGGCCTGCTATCAACCCCCTCGCACTACGAAATGAACCGATAGACTTTGAGATGAGCCACAAAGTCCGGGACATTACAGTAATTCACTGTCTGTGTGCCAAGGGATTTCCATTTCGGCAGCAAAGTAGTTTGGCCTGAATTGAAATCCATTACGTTTTCAGGCAATTTAATCTCATTGATATGAACATTAGACTGATCTAATTCCAGCATGGGCGATAAAATCCCCTCATCACCAAAAATTGAAAAATCCCGAGCTAAATATCATCAAGGCCATCTCCCTAATTATGCCGAAAGAAAACGAGAAGCGATGACATGAGTTGGTCGCCGGCGGTCATGAACAGCGTAATGGACTCCTTGCTTGGCCTCCTCCCAGGTCCGACACGGCTATTCTGTACAACGACCGCTCGGTTTTGGAGAGCCACCACGTGAGCGCGGCCTACCGCCTGCTGCAGGACGACGACGAGATGAACATCCTGTACAACCTCTCTAAGGACGACTGGAGGTCAGAGCAAAGGAGAGGGGGCTGAGTGATGCTAACTGGAAAATTAAATACAGTCCTATCTTGACTTACGAGTGTCGCAACTTATAAATATTTCGACTGAAGAGCCGCCGCTTGTTTGAAACTTCAGTAACCTTTTTTTTTGTAACGGTGGGAGGTTCTGTGGGGGGAAATTAATTGGGGATTTGGGAGGTGGCTTGGAGCGGAATAATCTCAGTTCAATTATCGCCACTGGGGAATATTGGATTTGAAATAAGGGTAAAGTTACCGCTGCACCAAAAATAATATGAAGAAGCGATACAAAAGTTCAGGCCGGTGACTCCTGTGTGCACATTACGCATTCATCGTAAACCTGCTTTTTGTTCTGTGGGAAATGACAAGTGCTTTCAAGGTCCAACAGTTCTGCACACGGCGAAACTGTGATAATATATTAAAGCAGACAGCATCAATCCAATTTTCATAGCATGAGTCTGTACCTGTCAAAGCAAGACATTTATAAATAGCTCTCAAAGTCTGTGCCGGCTGCCTGCTTTTTTGTTCCAGCAAGCTTTTGATTCTTTTTATCCCCCCCCTCCCCCCCAGGTGTGAGAGTTCATTTTGTCTTGTGTTTGTCTCACAGAGAGCTGCGCGCTCTGGTCGTGGAGATGGTGCTGGCCACCGACATGTCATGTCACTTCCAGCAGGTGAAGGCTATGAAGAACTTCCTGCAACAGCCCGAGGGGTCAGTTGACCTTTACGGTTTTCATTCAATTTCCGTCATACTCCACAGTCTCCACTTGGCTGCAGCATCCGGGCATTTGCTCTTGCTATAGCACGTGTGTCCTTCATCCTGACATTCACACACTAGCAATTTTTGTTTTTTTTGGAACGCACCTCTTGGATCGCAGAGATATGTAGATTGAGTGATTGTTTTTTTAAATTTTTATTATTATTTTTATTGGGGTTTACAGTATACAGGGTTTCTCAAATACTGGGGCCGACCCCTTTGGGAGGGGTGTGGTGCGATGCTGAAACATGAGGGATTATTGTAGAAATACTTTTTATTATTCTGATTTCCTAGGTTTGTTGATACTCTGCGGTTTGTCAATTTTACAAGAAATGTATGTGCATTTTGCAGGGACTTTGAGTTCAATACGATCACGTACTTTTGACTTCCCTTATTATCTCTTAGCTGGAGTCAAGCCAGGTAATCATTTGAGACAGTAAGACATCCCTCCGCTTGTGTAGCAGGTGTGACGATAAGAAAAAGTCAAGGGGTGCGGAGGCGTAGGGATGAACCTGTTGACTTTTATGGTGCCATTTCCAAAAGTGCCCTGAATGCACCGATAGCAGATAGTTGACGGCTTTAGATTAGTGCGCTTGGATGTGCGTGCGTGCGTGCGTGCGTGCGTGCGTGCGTGCGTGCGTGCGTGCGTGCGTGCGTGCGTGCGTGCGTGCGTGCGTGCGTGCGTGCGTAGCACCACACAAGAGTGAAGAGTGCTGACTGGAGGGTCTCCTTCCATCACATGCATACGAATGCTCAAGAGATTGAACGATGTAATGCTGAATGGACTGTAATGTAATTCGAGGGCGGCTGCTGCAGGCTTGACGTTAATGGGATGAGGAGAGGAAATGCGAAGCGGTCTTTCTCACCCCTACCTTGTCCGTGTTTAACCTTCCGTGTGTGTTTTTGTTAGTTGGCTCTCCATTTTGGTATCCGTGTGAATCCGTTTGTCAAGCGTGACTTAGTTTTAATGCTATCAGGCACCAGTAATGCCCGTAATGTGAAATCATCTTCACAGCGTATTGCAGTGAAACAGACAATTAGTCTTAAGCAGGTAATCACGTTAAATGGAAAATAAATTGGGATTTGTGGTTGACCACATCGCGGATGGAAGAAATGTTGTCGGATTTCCAGGTCTGGCCAATATTTTGGTCTTGCTTTGAAAACCGGACAGCGCAGGTGGTGGTTTTTCCGTCATTTTACGCATTTGTCTCCCCAATTTCCCCAGAGGTTTACCTCATGTTTTCTCACCTGTCTCTTATTGCCTTTATTCATCGAGTCCTCCGTTTGCCCATCCACGTGACTTGAAAGAGCTTGAACCACCTTGGTACAACAATAAATATTGTACACAGGGTCTGATGTGAATCAAAATGCGACAGGCAAAATGCCTAAAATCGGAATCTGTACCATGACACCACTATTGCATGCTCTTAAGAAAGAATAAACGCCCAAGTTGCTTTACCTATTTAATACGGATCCATTTCCATGCGCATCATTTCGAGGGTCATTGTTAAAAAAAAAACGCACACACTAAAGGGGTGTTCACACGGCACACATTTGCTCCAGCGCTGCACCGGTGTATTTTGTTGCGATATATTTTACACCGGAACAAATTTTGTGGAGCGTTCACACGTACAAAGCCGCTGAGCGTCGCAGCTCCGGCGCAGCGTCGATGCAGCGTCGACGCAGCTCCACTTGCTTTCACACGGGCAGTTTCTGCTGCGGAGCAAAACGACAGAAAACAAATGAGCTGTCGTGTTGGTTCTTTTTAAAACGTATACACAACTCAAGCAACTACTGTACAGGCACGTCCTTCTCCTTCTCGGTCTCCGTGCCTTGAAGCCTTCTGCTCGAGAGTGACCGCCCCCGAAAACGTAAATCAACGATGAGTTCAATGACACTCAGAAAAGCAAACATGTAATGCGCCAAACAGAAGAATCAAGAGAGGAAATCACAAAATAAATTCTATGGGGCACGGGGGGCGAACACACAACAAAGGAACAAACTACACAAACAACTCCGAGACAGTCCAGTCTCCGACAAAAGGAAAGATGACGTTTGGGGACTATGCACCCCGTTCTAGTTGAGATGGTATAACCCAAGAGGTGCTTTGCTACTGTTAGCAGCCATGTCTTGTGTCATTATTAAACAAACACCTGACGGAAGATCGACAGAGCACGAAAGCAACGCATTCTCGCCGTACGTAATCAACTCTTCTCATGCGCAGCGAGGCTCCCCCCCCGCAAACGAGCATTTGCTGCGGAGCAAATTGTAGCGTTCACACGTGCACATTTGCATCGGTGCTGCTTCGCAAACGAACATTTGCTCTGAAGCAAATTTTTAAACCACCTCCCTGAGGTGGATCAAATTTGATCCGATACAAGCTGTTTTACGGCGCTACGCCGGAGCAAATTTGCACATATGAACGCTCTAGGGGAGCTGTTTCGGCATAGCACCGAAACAAATCTTGTCGTGTGAACACCCCTTAAGTGACCCACACCAAACCTGGTGGGATCCTGCAAGCAATTAGCATACATACGCATTACAAAACACTCTCACTCTCATATTGGTCCTCTCGTTCCCACTCCGATACACAGTGTTCCATTTTCATCTCTTAAGGGCCATTATATGTCAAATCCCCAATTGGCTGTCTTGTCTCTTGAGGTTTCTGCTTGTGTGTTTTCTCTGGATGATTTTTTTTTTTTACCACCGAATCCATTTGCTTATACCCTGCTTATTAGTGCTTTGGTATATTAACGTGACACTCCATTTCTTGTTGTCTGTAGCATCGATAAGCCGAAAGCCCTGTCCTTACTGCTGCACACTGCCGACATCAGCCACCCAGCCAAAAGTTGGGACCTGCACCACCGTTGGACCACCTCTCTGCTGGAGGAGTTCTTCAGACAGGTGAGCATCAGCTGATCAGCGACACATTCTTTGACAGTTTAGGTGCAGTTTTCATTCTTTCGGGGTAGGTGTTGCAATTAAAAAACGAAACAAAAAAAAGTCAAAGAACAAGCAAAACACAGGCACAATTAGTCCTTTGATGCTTACCGAGCTGGTGTCATGATGGTTCAAACCGGAGATGAAAGGCATGAAAATTTCACATCGCGATGTTGTGAAAAGAAACATGTCGGGATTTGTTTTGAAAGTTTAAAATGCTTTAAGAAAATGCACAAATACATAAAAAAACTGTTATGCAAAAAGTGTAATTTCAGTGGGCCACCACCACTTTCTTTGTCAATAAGATAAGAAAACAAACAAGGGCAGCTGTAGAGGTCAAAAGCGGCGTGCAAAACCATTAACTGCGATCAGTCACACACTTTTTTTCCATTATCAAGCACTCTTTTTGTCAGTATGGCCCCTTTTGTTATTGTGGTCGATATGACGAGGCTTTTTTTTTTCCTCGTGAGGACGCCTTGTCAATAAACAGCTTCTGTGCAGCACCTCCTACCTCTCTATCTACTGTGTTCAAGAAGGGAAAATGAAACGCATTTGTTCCCCAAAGGCAGTCGCCGGCCGAGCCGCTCATCAAGCGGCGTTGAGTCGCGTAGCGAGAGCAGGGCCGAACGTCCCTACATGGATGAAAGAGAGGAAATATGCGTGACTGCAGCCAAATCAAAATACCACATTTTCCTTCTAACTTTGTTTTGCAAGTTGACGTCAACAGTATCTGCCAATGAATTCAAGAAATCATTTGAAGAAGTATTACCCAGGAGGAAAGCATGAAAATGCGAGCAGAGTTTGCACAGCTTGTGTTTCGCTGCAAATACTTTGCCGGCAACCACCGGACAAAAGAAGCCGTCAATTGTGCCGTCTTTTGATCAGTCACATTTGCAGGTAGCAATGATGCTAATGCCATAGCTAAGATTTTAAATGATTACGTTTGGATTTTCAGGCGTATCCATTCTTCCTGAGAAGTACATTTTTAGTTGGTTACTGTGTTATCATTTATTGTTTTTCTTGTACTGTTGAAAAAATTCTATATTGATAAAATGGTTAAATACTCATTATCTTTATTATCCCTACCAATGCTTTAAAACTGGCAATTTGAAAGCAATGGTAACATCGCTTTTCATCGCGCTGCCCCATAATAGCAAAAGCAGCCGTTTCTATATAATTCTTCTTCTTTTTATTATGATGATGATGATGATGATGATGCGACTGCTTACTGTCGCCAAATCCCTGGATTGCCCTCTGCAATGCCGTAAGTCACTCTGTTGAAATTGCCTCTGCTAAAGGGAGCTTTTCAAAAAAAATGAACCATCGAGACTTCCCTCCACCCATCAATGACACAAGAGTGCCTAAGTGGCTCGGCGACCGTAGCGATCAATTATGACATTGCGGAGCATTTGTCATGCAAGGACATAATTGATGACTTTGCGTCTAAAAAAAAAAATGCTGAAGTGTTGCTCACTAAAAGGCGTACTTGCATGTTAACATTAGATTTGTTTATTTATTTCAGGTTTGAAGTGATTTTCATTCAATATGTATTTTGGAGGGCCTCCAAATGAAATTTTGGCTGGGGGGCAAATTGGTCTGAACGAGAGTGTGGTTTCCACTAGCGACTTGTGTTTCCCAGGGGGACAAAGAAGCGGATCTCGGCCTTTCCTTCTCGCCACTCTGCGACCGAAAGTCAACAATGGTGGCACAGTCCCAGATCGGTGAGTCACAAGAGCACCTACATAACAGAACATAGTGACCCTATGGACACAGCAAACGTGCATTGGATTTGTTGTGCAACCAAGGATGAGGGGAAAGAATCCAAAAGTGGCCTCTGTTGTATTGACGCCATGCCGGAATTAATCCCAAGGTGTGTCATCCACTTTAACAAATGAAAATCCTACTGCTAATAAATTCCCCTCTGATTAGGAAAACAACAGGTGGTTTCATTGTAACACAATGCAATAATGTAGAAGACAAAATCTCATACAAAGCATATAATATTTTGAAATTGATAATGTCCACGTAAAAGCTGTTCACAACGAACCTGTGGACGTGCTGGCGTGTGCTTGCGCAGGTTTCATCGACTTCATCGTGGTGCCCACCTTCACCGTGCTGAGCGACATGATGGAGCGCATCGTCACGCCGCTCATCGACGACGCCTCGCACTCGGGGCTGGCGGGCTTCCGGCGCTCCAGGTGGGTTTTGTGCCAAAAGAGAGACGCCATTTTAGGGGGGTGTCCGTGCGTCGGCGCTGGATCTAATACAGTAGAAAGAAAACTGGAATCTGTTTCTGTTGTGTGGGATTGTCGTCACCTTTCATTCAGCACAACCACATTCCATGAAAAATATTTTTTGAAGAATTCAAATGGCTGTTTGGGTGGCCTCATAGCTTTATCCCGAGCTTGCGTTAAAATTGATTTTTGGCCCTTTTTGAAATGTGGTTGGCCACATGGCTTCAACCAGAACCTGTCTTACGTTTCATTTTTTTAAAATCTATCGAACAACCAACAACGATCGAGAGAGTGCTAATGAAAAGGTTTATCTGTGTAAAAGTGTGTTTTAAGCCTCCCTTAAGCCTTCACATCAATACCAGCCTGCTTATCAGTGCGCTCAGCAGCCGCCATTAGAATCACTCATCCGGAGGGGTGTGACTGCAACTTTGGGGGCCCTCATATTGGAGCTAACCAAGCATAAATGTCACACAGCCGTGGCGATTTCTGCTCACCTGATGGGCTGAATCGCCTCAGACCTCTCATCTTCCATCACGCCGCTTATTGCTGCTTTCACTTGTCTGTAACCATCTGGCCATTATCGCTCGCCTCTCATCGCTCAGATGGGCGCGTCAAGTCCAAAGTGAATCATCTCAACAAACGCCGGATGGATTGCTTTGCCTCGCGCATCTTCACACGTTCCCTTTCCCCGAAGGATGAATGCCGCCGACTTCAGTGACGTCCCCGTCTTCTCTAATCCCATCACAGAGCTGCCGCTGCTTTTTACTAATCTATTCTATCAATGTTGGAGGGGAGGGAAGGCGCCAAAATCGATTTAATCTAAGTTTATAGGAAATGATCCAAGTTCACACACTAGTCTTGTCACAATACAAAAATACCAACATTTTGAGCCCAATACTATATCTGGACTATATGGACCATTGGTTGTAATTAAGTAAAATAACAAAGTGATTTCACCCCCACCCTCAATCATTTTTCTTCATATGTCAGGTTTTATAGATTGATAGAAAGCCCACATCGTTTAGATATTTGTAGTTATTGACATTGAATGCATTGATGGACATTTGAAATGTCTGACTGCATTTGAATGCACCGCACGTCTCGCGTAGGATGCAAGTTATGTCATGTTTACACCCGGCGTGATCCCATCTGTTTGAACCACAAAGGCTCAGTGTATTACAAACGATAAGGCAAATGCTCAATTACGAGCATCTGCCGGTTACACGGTGCCAGTGATCAAAGAGTGATCCGCCTGCTTTTGCCTCGCACACAAAATAAATACATTTCTGCGTTTTAGGAGAGCAGTCGCTTGGTGGTTCGAGACCCAACCAGCCAGATATTTATTTTGAGTTTTACAACATTACCTAACAGTATTTACGGTGCTCTGAGCTCTTCTCCTTTGTCTTTGCATGTAGTCTGAACAGTATTAGCTCGGAGGAGGCCAAGAGACACTGCGTGAAGAGCATGGCCTCCGACAGCTGCTCGTCAGGCCACAGCCCCCTGCTGGCCGTGGACATGAAGAACTTCAAGGCACTATGGAACGAGGAGGTCCACCAGAACAGGGAGCGATGGAAAGCGCAGGCCACCAAAGGTAGCCCACTTTTTTTTCCTAATAAATAAAAATCTTCACAACTGCAGCACTTTGGCAAATGAACAGCTCTTCAAAAAAGTCTTGAAGCTCCAGTTTGAGGTTTACTACCGAACTAAACATGAAACACAGAGAATTACACTTTGTCTATTTGAAATGACCATGTAGTTGAGCCTTTCAGAACACTAGCTTAATGCTAACATGAAATAGCATCTGATGCTAAATCCCTTTGAGTAACGAATTGAACACAAATGGTGCAACATGTAACATATCTTCTTTATCCTCTGCAAAGAATGACTAATATTAATGCTGTACTGATGAACTGAGATGAGCTGAAGCGTTGCAGTGATCAGTATATTTGGCTGTGCTATAACGCCGCCAGGTGGCCAAGGCAGACACACCAGACAAAGCACAATGGCAATTCAATTGATGCAGTGTCACTTTTATTTTCAAGTGTCAATTCTGAACAAATTCACCTCCCATCTCAAGGCACTACTGAACAAAACTTTCAGTCCACCTTGAGGAATTAAATTTATTTTTTGGGCTTTCTTGCCTTGCATGTTTAGTATTTACATGTGTGGCATCTGTGCACACCTACACGATGCACGCACTCATTTTTTAAACTTGTTACAGCTCCAAGGTTGGCATGAATACAAATTGTAAGCCTTATTTCAATTCATTTCTGTCTACTTCCCACTCATTAAAAAGCAACGTGACATTTATTGGTTCCACCGCCGGCTGTTTGGTCTTCAACAATCTAATAAGACTTTGTCATTTGGATCAATAACAGATTCATGATGAAAATAAATTATCCATCCATCCATTATCCGAACCGCTTCGTCCTTACGATTGTGGCAGGCGTGCTGTAGCCTTTCCCAGCTGTCTTCGGGCAGTAGGCAGGGACACGCTGAACCGGTTGCCAGCCGATCGCAGGGCACACAGAGACAAACAACCATCCGCGCTCACACTCACACCGGGGGACAATTTGGAGTGTTCAATCAACCTGTCATGCATGTTTTTGGAATGTGGAATGAAACCGGAGCACCCAGAGAAAACCTACGCAAGCACGGGGAGAACATGCAAACACCACATAGGAAGGCCAACAAATCGTAATTTTACTTTCGGGTCATGCGACGTGTGGCAGATGACATTATCCAAATTATGGAACGTCCTAATACTATACTATACTAATAATATGTTTTTGGGGATGAAATCAGAATTCGGAAAATTAGTCATTATCCGTTTTTTTTTCTTTTTCATTTTCCGTTTTGGGAATGAATATTGATAAAGCAAGTCACGTTTTGTTTTCTTCTTCCAGTTTTGCTTTGAAAAACAAATGAGCGAATGAAACATGGATTCAACATGCTCTCTAACCTTCCGCTGTGTCGTATCCCATGTGTAACCTCAGAGGCGGAGGAGCGAGCCAAAAGGGAGGCAGAGGAGCGAGCCCAGCAGGAAGACGCCATGGATCCTCAGGAAGACGACGTTGACTCGGCCGAGCCCAAAGACAGCCAACAGGAAGCGGAAGACCAGGAGGCAGAGTCAAAGCCTGACGCTGATGACGCGGCCTCACCGCTGCCTGGGGGAGTCGCACCTATGAGTCCCTCGCTGCAGAACGGTACGTTTGTCTTTTAGACTGGATGAAGCAGCATGCGGCTTATTTCCCAAGTTTGTGATCGCCATTTTGAGTACAAGAACTGTCAAAGGCATTTCGATTCATTTCAATGGGTAAAGTGGACTTGAGATGTGTGTTCGGAGTTATGAGCATAGTCACCAAACGTATTCAACTTGTATTTCGAGGCGCCACTGCAATCTATATGGTTATCTGTCAGTCCCTTTCCTACATCTATTCATCTTGAGTCTTCATTCAAATAAGAGGACATTTAATAAGATGGATCTTTTGATGGCTTAGGAGAGTTGCTCGAAGGCGCAGACTCTCCGGGAAGTGGAGAGACCAAAAACACGGCGATCGATGGTGAGTTGACGTCAACAACCACAACCCACGATTTCAAATGTTGAAGTATGCCAGAACCTCCAAACATCCTAAAAGTGCTACAATTTGCTGTTGCGCTGAAATTCCTCTTGTCTCTGGTATACAAGGTATAATAAAAACTGATACGAAATCCAAACTCGGAACAGATTTTGTTGACTGTGCAAGGCTGCTGTTTATTTTTTGCATCTAATTTATTTGCTGAGTTTTATAATTCATAGGCATCTATTGCGCCTGATGTTTTGCATTTTGTCTTGGACACAGCCGAGGTGTCCATGGAATGAGGGGGGGCGGGGCTTGGACCGCCAGAGAGGAAGAATCAATCAGTCGGACTTTGTCGCCCCCTGCTGGAACCCAACAAACTGACTGACACCTTCACTTGAAGCGTTTCCTTGTGACTTTTGTTTTGACTGTACATATTCCACCACGCTCCTGGTTTTGTCCCCTCTTAAGTTGGATAGCAAAACAGCTTTTCATTTCTAGTTCTCTATTGGTTCAGGCTCTGTGAAATGTACATTGAATCTGCAATGGGGGAGCATTTTTGTTTGTTTTAATGGCTCTTATTGCTAATACAACCCATCATGTAAAACTTTTTTGTTGTTTTTGTTTTTTAAACAATGTGGCTCACGTTGTTTAGCGTTTTTGTTCTTCTCGATGCCTTCTCGTGTTTTGGGGCCGTTGCAAAGCGTCTCCTTTAGCTGTCCTGCTCCCCCCGCCTCGATCTGCGACTATAGGATGCAAATATTGCTGATTGTGCATTTGTAAAATAACGAACCTGCGCTTTAGCTCTTATTGTACATGTATACTTGCAGTTAAGCGCGAGACAAATGGGCAGTATTTGCATTCCCTGATTAATATAATTGTGCACTTGTGCAATATTATTTGGGTAATAGTGCCAAGATGTTGGCATGTAATGTGCTTCTTTTAAAAAATAAAATAAAATAGATACAAAAAGGGAGAAATCTAGAAATAAAAAAGAAACATCTATTAATGAGTGAGAACTTTATGGATTATATTCTTCTTCTTTTTTAACCTTTTTTAACCTTTTCTGTTCGACATGTATTTATTTTTTTTAATAATAAGGCAATGTCACGTGCTGTGAAAAGTTACTTTTCTCTCGATCTGCCTGTGTGCCTCTTACTGTACATGTAACTGCACCTGTAGGAACCAGCTGTTGTTGTTCCTGCAACCTGTTAATGTTTTGTGTGTGCTTTTTGTGCCGTAACAGTTCCGGTCCTCTTTGCCTTTGGTTCCATTGGCCAGTGGTTTTGACTTTTATTTTCATTTATTTAGTGGCTCACCTATTTTTATTTTCAAAATGTATTGTTTTCCTCTTTCCTATGTTATGAAAACTTTTTCCCCATTAAAAAAAAAAGTATTATTTTTTTCATATAAAGTCATTTCACTTTGTTAAATTTATTGTAAGTGTTTTCTGGGCCGGGGGTTCACATTTTCCAAATTGTTTATTCAATAATAATAATAATGTAGTGGTTTGCTTTGTGAATTGATGTATTTGTTCTTTTTCCTTTTTTGTTCAGTATATTTATGATTGTAAAGTCTCCAGACTGCTCTGGAACTGTGACATGGCGCCCCTAAAATTTGAAATTCATTTTTCATCGACTCACAAATGTGCAACCAGTACATTTGCGTGTTTTCATTTTTTTTTTTTTATGACAAACCTTTGCTCCATACCTCTGCCCCTTTATCAGTAATATAGTGCCATTGTGATTGTGAGTGCGTGTGTTCCAGGTTTAAATAATAATAATAATTATTATTATTATTATAATTTTTAAAAACAGGTAGTCTGGAGCTCTGATTACATAAATGGTAGTAGTTTTATATAATTGGTTGTTGTATAAATCTATCCCAATTTTTCCATGTTTTTCCTTTTTTTTATCCCATGTTCAGTTAATTTAATTTATTCTATATTAGGATGAACGGTCATCTTCCCTGTTTAATTTTTGTTTTTGCTTTGTACAATTATTAGTTATTTCGTTCATTTCTTAAAATGTGTTACTCCCCCACTCCCACACCATTTTTTTCTGATGTTTATGCTTTTTTTAATACCACATTCAGTTCATTTTTAATTTTGTCCAGTCACTTTCCCATTTTATTATTGTTTTGCCTTGTTTAACAAATAATTAAGAGTTTTTACTATATGTATGTGTAACTTTTTTTTCCAAAATAATCCAAATTCCCCCATGTTCTACCTTTTTTTTCTCTTTCGTCACATTTTCTTCCACATTTTGTCCAAGATCATTCCCTATATTTTTTCCATTCTCTTAAAACATTTTTTTCACATGTTCCTGTGACCTGTTTGGAAACTTTCTCGTGCTGTAACAATGTCTTTTTCCATTTATTTTTTATTTATGTTTTTGTAGCTTTTGCGTGAGTGGGTTGTACCATTCCCTCCGTGTGTTTAGAACAAACGCTTGTGGCATTTTCAGGTAGCCTGTTCCTGCTTTTACATGCTCTTGCTGTATGGCATATTTAGCAGGCGTGTCAGTGTCCTAGTCGGACTTCTTCTATATGGTGTTTTTGTAACAATTTGTCCACCCTACCCTCCCTTCTTAGACGACTGATCTCAAACATCTCGAGGTCAGATGGATGTAAAATTAAAAAAAGTGTGCGAGGTTTAAAAGAAAAAAAAGAAAACAAACAAAACAATGCCGGAAAATACTTAATGTGTATTTCTGATCTCCTCACTGTGACCTGCTCTGATTGTGAGTGCGTGTGAATGAGTGTGTGCATTGGGGCGTGCTTGCCTTTAAAGAGATATGGTGGACTGTTGAACGTTTAAGATATTTGTAACCTTTTTAAGGCCCAATAGGGACATTTTGTGCCATTCGTTTATTTTTTTTAATTATTTGCAAATCATTAGATTGTTAAGTACAGGTTGGATATTCATTTGCAACATCATTGTCAATCGCAACACAACATCCAACATGTGGTGCCGAAGAGTGTCCCGGTTTATGAGCTTTTCAAAACAAGCTGTCACTTAGACATTGTTTTTCTTTGACTTGCGAGCGTAAACTTGAAATGCGAGTACTGTATGTTATGGTGCCAGGGAACACTCAAACTGAACATAAAACAAAAAAATACACCTTGTGCATTAAAGTAGCCATTTTGCTCTCACAAGGTCTTAACTTCATGCTAACATACTGTCATGCAAATTGCCATTGATGGGCTAGCCGCGATATTTGCAGACAGATAATCTAATAAGACTCAAGGCTTATATTTTTTCTCTCTGAAAAATGACGATGAATCCGAGGAGTTTTGAAACGATTTTCTTCATTTGTGTCTGCATGATTGTATACAAAGTCGAAGCAAATAAATCACTTGGGCGATTGCTCGTATCTTGGAAAACCTGTAATTCGGGCCACTTGTATCTCGAGGCACCACTGTTTCAATTTACATTACATGCGACAGGAAGAAAATTCATTATGTAATGTATAACCATTTTTTGAAGTTGTAGTATTTAGGGCTTCTCGAGGCGGAAACTATTTATAGCAGTGATGATTCATTATTGTTTATTGATTACAAAATCACAAGATGGATGGCAAACAGTCCACCAAATCTCTCGATGGAATGACCGAGAGTGAGTGTGACAATGTATGCATGCTGGTGTGTGTGCGTGTGCGTGTGCGTGCGTGCGTGCGTGCGTGCGTGTGTGTGTCACTGTTTCACCGCGGCCGCGAGTGTGTGCGCCACCATGCTATGTGACTGCACAGCTGTATCAATAAAGTGGACTCAAAGGGCTCAGATCCTGTCAGCATGTCTTCATTCATAGCGTTGCGGTCTTGCTCAGGGGGACTTGAGAGGACTCCGCTGCTCCGACAGGTAAAATATGCCCTCAGTCGAAAATGTCACTTAATCCGATAACATAACCTCTTTGAGCGTTTTTACGATGTAACTTGGAAACTTAAAGCGCCCACCCAGGTGTCAGTCTGGTCAGCCACGTGGCCCGCTTCCAGGTGCCCATCTTCGATCCTGAAGTGTACTTAGGCAGTCATGATTTTTGGGAACCACTAGAGGGAGCCAACGTACCAGCGGTGGTACGCGTGCCGCACCTCGACCATCCCGAACCCTCGCGAGGTAAGACGCGCTCCGCAACACTCCGTCGTGGTCGGCATGCATATTCATGCGGATGTGCGGAGATGGCGGAGGGCGACAAGCAGAAGGCCAATGTTAATTCAATTACACGCCAGCTGTTCCCCTAAAAGCCCGTGTTTGCACTGGAACGCACGTCTTCTATTCGGCCAGGAGCCCCTCGCAGCAGTCGAAGGCTGCCAGGATGCCACCACTTCTTCTTCTCTCTTCCTCTTCTTCTTCTTCTTTGGGCTTGCGGCTGATTTACGGAGCCTTTGTTTTGCACCATTACTCTATTTAATAGTCAATCTGCTCGCAAGTGAGATGTGCAAATGAGCTTGTACGCTTCTTTCCAGGCGTGCGCGCGTGTGTGTGTGTGTGTGTGTGTGTGTGTGTGTGTGTGTGTGTGTGTGTGTGTGTGTGTGTGTGTGAGAAAGAGAGAAACTAAAGGCGCGCGCACACACAAACACACACATTCCCTTCTGTTATATGGAAGTGAGTTCACTCGCTTTTATCTATTGCACGCTTAATAAAGCAAACACATATTTCACACTTGGCGTTGCTGTTTTACATGTGCAATTGCGCTCCGACCATCCAGCCGTGAGAGTGCGTGCGTGCGTGTGTGTGTGTGTGTGTGCGTGCGTGCGTGCGTGTGTGTGCGTGTGTGTGTGTGTGTGTGTGTGTGTGTGTGTGTGTGTGTGTGTGTGTGTGTGTGTGTGTGTGTGTGTGTGTGTGTTGGTATTTGTGCTCCACCCCACCTCCTGTCCCGACTCGGGCGGAGCTCTCGCATGCATCTCCCGTTTTCTGGAGGATGGCGAGAAGGTGTCCTCGGCCAGTCTGTCCTTCTGTTGCTCTTTTGTATGTGTGTGTATGTGTTCTGGTCTTGCTATCAACTTGTGTGACCGGCCTTGACAATACCCCGTTTCATTTGTCCTTGTAGCAACAATTAGAATACAAAATACAGTGGTGCCACGTATTCCCGCTTTCTTCGTTTTCAGGCCGAGTCGCCGTTTTCTTGCGCAGCATGAAAGTAGACGATTCATATGTCCGGCATATAAAGGAAGGCGTCTTTTGTGTAATAATTCAATTTGCAGCAAGTGATGGAGGCTGTGTGTGCGCGCGCCTGAGCGCGTCATTGAGGCTTGGCTCCGGTGTTAAAGAGGCGAGCTCATCTCGACCAAGTGGGGGGAACGAGGAAGTGCTTCTGTGGCCAGACGAGCATTTACTTCCTGGAAGCTTTTCAGGATGGAGACCGGGGTTGCCTGCCAATTCTCCTCCACTTTCACCCCCCCCCCCCCTCCCCACTGCCCCCCATCCCACAATTCAACTTGGTACCATGCAGACGTCGTGTCGGACGACGGCAGATGTCTCCTGACGATCCATGTAAGATCTCACTTCTTGTTTCCCGCTTGATGGAGTGCACAATTCCCTGTGATCACATTGATTGATTGATACTTCAGCTTTGCTCACTTCTCCTGTCCTTGGAAAGACATTGCATTTGTTCCCCTTTTTCAGCCAATCTTATGTCTTAGAACTATCTTACATCTATAATTATCTTCTCTACCGCAGTCTTTATGTCACTGGGTTCTGTATCAATAGTACAGTATTGTTAGATTTAGTTGATGTTGCTAGGGGGACAGCTTTGGGTGCAGAAACAGGAAGTGACGTGTTCTCCGTCGTTAGGAGACTAAGTACCTGTACTTCAAGAATTATGCCAAAAAAAGTTAAGTAAGCTAGATGTTTTAACCGTCCATGAGATGGTATGGTCAGTGAGAACAGAACAGAGTGAAAACAGTTTCAACCAATCTGCTCATGAGTGTGCTCATTTATTTGTTGTTTTAGGACAAACATCAGGTTTTATTTTTATGTTGTTAAAAAAACGTGATCTGATTTTTCCACAGGAAAATAAGAGCAAAAGGAATTATGTTAGCAAAAAAAAGTTGAGCTTTTTTGTTCGCCCTTTCTGTGCCAAAGGAATAAAAGTGTCACTTTGCCGCCATCTTGTGGCATCTTAGTGCTAAAGAACTATAGTATAATGAAGTGAGTTGAGGATCTTCATCTATAAAGTATTGCTCAACTGGAATCTCATGATATCGTGATGCCAAAGAAATACGTTCAAGTGAGTTATACAAAGCTTCATTTAGACTAAAGTAGTGCCGCCACCAGCACAAACCTTTTTGGAGGTTTGCGGATTTTTTTTTTCCGATAAGCTCCCCAAATATTTTCCAAAAAGACATCAACCGGGATCATGATTATGACTATAACCAATGTACGGATTGGTGAAAGCGCACTTTTGTCACATGACGTGTCCTCATTCTTTGAGCATTTTGTTAATTGCGATCAATGTGGAGCTGTTCGAACCTGGCGGGCGCCACGTCGCTGGTGTTGGCTAAATGCGTCTAAAGGCAGATGGCACGATGTCACGTGGAGAAATTTCCAACCAGGCCACACTGCGGAATTCTTAATAGATGCTAAATTTGATGCAGACGTTCTTCAACTTGATATTTTCAGCGTGTTGATGAGAGCATCGTTATACTGTCGATTACATTTTCGATTAATTGATGACTGATTTCAAAGGGGGAAAAAACGGAGGTCATCTTCACATTAATATTTCCTCACATTTATGTTGCAGTCAATTCATATTTTGTTTCGTAAAAATGGATGAATACAAAAATGTTCATGACAGTCAATACATTGGTTGAGCGTCAAATGGAACATCGTCTGTAAGCAGTGTGGCACCAAAGCTGTTTCCCATGCGGCCGGTGGCAAGTTGCACAGGTTGCAAGGTTGTGTGACATGACTTCATTAGTAGCCTCCCATTAAAAGCTCACTCGATGTCACATTTTGTAGCCGAAAAAGAGGAAGAGGAGAAAGACAGGGACACTTGATGAGAAGAAGAAGGGGATCGTCACATCAACAACCGAGAGTGTCGATGAGGTGAGAAAACGCCTGTCAATTATCTCCGCGTCGGGTCTTGAAAAAAAAAAGATTTGCCATAAAAAAGAACTTTAAGTTAAAGTAATTCATGGGGCCCTTGAAAATGTGATTGAGGATGTTTTATTGATTTGCTTTAGTCACAGCAAATATTACAGTTTTACATCGACCACCAATATGGCAACCTCAAGTAACCATACAACAACATGTGAAAGAGAGATTCCATAGAAGCTACTTAAATCTTATTAAGTGGGGTCTCAGCACATTTCAATACTTTGTCCATGCCGAAACAATATAACACAACACAAAACGATACAGGTGACAACAATGTCGATTTTTACGGGCTGGATTGGATTAATAGCATTTCCATTCATTTCAGTGGCAAACGATGATTTGAGATACAGGCGAGATCGCCGAATGACTTCCACTCACATCTCAGGGTGCCACTGTTTTTGTATACAAACTATTAAAAATCCAATTTTCCAGAGTATGTCTCCTCTCAGCTCTGCACATGTTTATTACACATTTATGTTGTCGTCACTGCAATTCCTCATCAACTTTATGGAATCCGTACATAAAACTAATTACCAAAAACTCACTTAAATATGAGAAGCTGACACGTTTGAGCAAAAAAAAAAAAAAAAAAAAGTATTTATCTTGTCGCTCGGCGAAGCGACAGATTGAGTGCGTGCGAACAGATTGCTTTCGCTTTGGGGGGAGGGGAAAAAAAAGAAAAAGAGGGTGGCGCACCCCCGGCAACATCTCACACGTCTTGTGACAAACATCTTTACATTCTACATTTTCAACAACACATCCATTATGCATGACGCCAGCCTGCAAACACCCACGGAAATACCTGACCGCCATCTCCTCCATTGTCATATAGAAACTGTGTGTGTGCGCGCGTTTGTGAGTGGGAGGTGTGGCCAGCCCGAGTGCCGCAGCATATGGCGCTTCTAATTGGCTAGAACAGCACAGCTGGACGACACCGGTGCAGTGCAAGCCATGACCCTGTGCTAATCATTCCCGCAAGCCTCGATGCTCCTCCCCCTCGCCGCAGCCGCGCCAGTGGGTAGCTGGGTGTCAGAGTGAACCAAGGCAACCGCCGCCAAAAAAACGACTCCAGTACTTCACAAAATGGAGTTGTTGACATTCTTTCCCCTCTTTCTTTGATTGAGCAGAAATGCAGGCTACTGTACGACTGCCTTGCTAAATTAACATTGACATCCATGCTAAGTTAGCATTGACATCGATGCTCAGTTAGCATTGACATCGATGCTGTTAGCATTGACACATCGATGCTAACCACACGGTCTTGAGTTTTCTGAGGTGCCCGTTGAAATTTAGTTGCACACTAAAAATAATATTTAAAACGCGGAATGTTATTCATCCAGTTGATGGTATTTAATGGCTGTATTGCTGTTGTGTTCCACTGTTAATCCAAAAATAGGCATTTGAACTATCGACCGACTCTTACACTTCCATCGCATTTCAAACACTGATCGGAGTTTTCTATGACATAATCCGCAAACCACTGCTCAAGTGTCAGTTTTAATGAAAGAAAAGAAACAAAAATAACCATTCCCTATTTTTTTTCTCTCTTGGCCGTTTTTGCTGAGTTGATCACTCCGCCGCTCCGCCTCCCTTCGGCGCTGACATCCATTGAGTAAACCGCGGCGTAAAAGCTGATAATGTGATAATTAAAAGCGCTGACAGGCGGGAAGGCGTCATCGACAAGCGCCACCCCCTCCCCAAGTGTGACACCTCCTAAAAGCGGCGCCATCACTTTTGCAGAGATTGACGGCCGTCGACCTGGCACCCGAGAACACGGTCCGTCGGCCAAAAAAAAAAAAAAGATCAGTCTCTCACGCTCTCTTCCCCCCTCTTCTTGAACACACCGTGATTTATTACCTGAGCAGACAAGAGAACTAATTAGCGGAGTAATTAATTAATATGGATTTGCATATTTGCATTTGCAATTAGTGCAGTCGACTGATTAGTCCGAGACGGGGAGTCGGACTCATCTGATGCTCCTGAAACACACACACACACACACACACACACACACACACACACACACACACACACACACACACACACACACACGCACGCATTGTATTTGTATGAAGGTATGTCTTTTGTGCTCATGTCTTGTAATGTCCAATACAGCAAGATTGATATTGGGCTTTAATTGATTCTCCTTGTAACAAGGTCATTGGCTGGCATACGTGTGCATGTGTGTGTGTACGTGTGTATGTGTGTTCCACATAACTGAGGAGCGCATGCAGCCATATCAAGTGCCAGCTGTGCCCCCGGTGTGGCGTTGGCAGCCTGCCATCGGCCCTTTGTTTTTTTTCTTGCATATATTTCTATCCTCGGGGTACACTTACTGTTTGGAGTCCCGAGGAGCCCCGGTTGCAAACACACCCCTTCATCATCATCATCTTACCGCATGCTGAAATCTACTCTTTAATGTGACTCGCATCAGAATTTTAGCTGAAAATCGTTCAGAAAAAGTGAAGCACGGTCCAAGGGCTCGTTTATGCCCTGCTGGGAGACATACTAGTGGTGCCTTGAGATTGGGGTGACCCGACTTGTGAGTTTTTCCGGATAAAAGCATGCAAAACGCTCACGTAAGCCTTTAAGCAACTAGTATTTGAACACAACACATTTAGACACACGTTCAATATACTTTCCAATAGTATACTCGCAGTCATACATTCTTTATCCTCGGCAAGGAGCTGAAACATAAATATTGCAAAGATGTGCATGTGCCATATGATCCATCTGTCTGATACTGCTCCCAGGTGGCCAAGACAGCGTGACAAAACACACACACATGGGTCATTTCTATATGATACACATAAATCAATATGATAGACTCAACCGATACAACAATTTGATTCCATCTATTTCTTCCGTTTCCACAACTACGTGAAACTGAATGCATTAATTGGAATTTTATGACTCCCAGTTAGCGTCGCTCAAAACTCAATGCAGCTCTGCTTACCTTTTGCTCGTGACATAATAGCAGGGGTGTCGCACCCACGGAGGATGTGGTGGGTATTTTTGCAGATTCGTGCCTCCACATAACAGTGTTTCAGACTCTCACAGGCCACAACATAAGGGACAGCTGAACCCCAAAATTCTGCCTTGATAGCTTACAACAAACACATTGTAAGTTTTCAGGTGTGCTTTTGTGGTGCAATGTGCACCTTGCTCGGGATAGAGTATACAAGATCTATACAACAGAATCAGTAAAGTTATTCTACTTGACTTTGTCCTTCTAATGACGGATATGCGGTGACATCTAAGAAACAATATGATTTGTATTTATTTTTTGCTCTGACTTCCAAGTGCAAACTGAGATAGAGTATTTCATTCCCAAGGTGCTTCACTTTGTAGTGTAAAAGTTGCTTTTTCACATGAACATGGGCGAACGTACCTGCATACCTGTTGACAATGCACACATGCATGAAATTTATGCCTCTTGCTTGTTATCTTCTCTCCCCCGCTCTTCGCAGTGCAGGAGGGTCTCCAGGGACCCGCGGAGCACGTGGTCCGCACTGCCATGAGACGTCAGCGGCAGATGGCACCATCGCCGCCATGCATACCGGCTGCTGGCACCAGTGGCAGACAGTCCTGCAAGAAGACGACGACGACGAGGAGGAGGAGGAGCAGAGGAGGAGAGTGTGGAGGGCTCAGTGTGCTCTTGTCATTATTGTTGTCATCTTTTTAGGGGGTGCGGGAGCGAGAGGTTTGGGAGCATGAAGGCTGAGCGTTGACACCCCCCCCATCCCTGCATGGTGAGTTGCATTTTGTGTTCAACTTGTGCTTTGTGTCATCCATAAAAAAGTTGGAATGCCTTTAGGGGTGCAACTGTGCCTGCCAATAAGTTTTCTCGAGGGTGGAATTACAGGACAATGAAGTAAAAACCTCGAAACCACTGTTTTATTTTTTAATGTAATGTTTTTACTGTTTCAGCGGGAACTATGTTGACTCTGCCATTCGACGACGCGCACGCGATGTGTGAGCCCCGCTTCGGCGCCGGTTACCCACGCGGAGGTGCCTCGGAGGACCGAGCCTCCCCTCGCCCTCCCCACCACCTCCACGATGACGACGAAGACGACGACGAGCCGTGCAGGTCCAACGGGGACGACGCCGCCTCCTCGGACCGGGACTACGAGCAAGACGACGGTGGCCTCCTGCTGCACAAGAAGCGCGGGCCGCGGAAGAAGAAGGCCACGAAGGAGCCGCACGACCGCTCCAGGATGCGGCGGCAGGAGGCCAACGCCCGGGAGAGGAGCCGCATGCACGGCCTCAACGCCGCCTTGGAGAGCCTCCGCAAAGTGGTGCCCTGCTACTCCAAAACGCAAAAGCTCTCCAAAATCGAGACCCTGCGCCTGGCCAAGAACTACATCTGGGCTTTGTCCGAGACCCTCAGCGCCGGCAAGAGACCCGACCTGCTGGCCTTTGTGCAGACCCTCTGCAAAGGATTATCGCAGCCCACCACCAACCTGGTGGCGGGCTGTCTGCAGCTCAACGCCCGGAACTTCCTCACCGACCACAACGGGGAGGTGGTGTTCTCCGGGCGCCCTGCGTACGACCCGCTGTACTCGTCGTCCGCCTACCCGGGCTCCGAGGCGAGCGCCCCCGCCGGGCACGGCGGCTGCGGCCCGTCGGACCCGGCCAAGCCGTTCCGCCACTACGGCTATTCGGGCGCCTACGAGCCGTCCTACGCGTCCCCGGAGGCCGGCAGCCCGCACTTTGAGAGCCAGCTGAGTCCGCCCGTCAACCTCAACGGCATTTTCGCCTTCAAGCAAGACGAGCCGCCGGACTACGGCAGGGGGGGGCACCACTACGGGGTGCGCTACTGCAGCGCAACCGGACGCGCGGCCCTGGCGCACGGCTCCATGTATCGGGTGGCCCCGGAGGGCCGCTACCCGTACGACCTGCACGTCCGCGGCCAGTCCTTCCAAGCGCCAGGGGACCTCAACGCCTCCTACCACAATTAACATGCACAAACTCTCATTTTTACATCCACAAACAAAAATGCTTCTTCTAATTCCCCTCAGATAAACTCCGTCAAAAGTCTGCGCTTGGACGCCGATGCGCAACAAACTCCAAACACAAGTCAGTTTAAAAAAAAAAAAAACAGAACGGCCCAAACCAGACCGTCATTCGGCGAAGAGGGATATTTGTATGGATTTTGATGAATTTGGATCGAGCAATAAAATGGCAAAGAAGCTATGCAACGCAATCGGTCAAAATGACATCACAACGGTCAAAGCATTTCATCGAATTTGTTCCCATGGGAGTATACAGAACAATTCAAAATATGAGTGTGGAGTAAATTGTGTTTTAATCGGGTGAATGTAAATTATTATTATTTATTTGAACATATTTATTGACAGCCATGGATAAGAGGGTCTATGATAGAATTATTGTACATTTCAAAACAGCGTTATGTGGAAGATTTTGTTATGTTGTCATTTATTAGCTTGAGAGGGGGGTGATTATTATTATTATTATTGTCATGTGTCACATGCCTTAAAAAGGGACCACCGTTAATATGCAATGCACATGTTTTTTTGTTTTTTTGGGGGTGGGGGGTGAACTTTTTACGCACTATGTCAGAAACAAATTTTGGGGGGGGGTTGGCTAAATTGTGCCAACTCGTTATGGATCGAAATCTTCGTCATGTTCGTGTTCTGTGATGAGCTTGTGTCATTGATCACAGTTGAATTAATAAATGAATTATAAGAGAGAAATCAAATGTGACTTATTTAGAGAGGGGTCCAAACATTTATTTTAGTATAAATCCACTCCTGGGGGGATTGTGCACTTCTAGACAGGCTCGATCCCTGCCCTTGGATGAGTTGGCGTTGTTGGATCGGGGCCAGACTGACCAGACTGTGCAGTCCAGTTTTCCCAGTTTGAAGTTGGCATCACACAAAAAGGTAATCATTGTTTTGTCACATTTTAAATCTCCAATGACCATTTGTCGTGTGCAAATGCAAAACTCCAAAGAAAAATTTAGCTGGACGTCTTTTTTTGCAGACAATCAGGCGTGATCTTGATTTTTAAAACGATCACCAAACACCACATAAAAAGTCTTCATAAAGTTCTACTCGTAGTTTTGGGTTAAAAAAACAATTGACATCTGCAATTATAATTTTACTGTACATATATAGGCCTTACGGTGTAGTATTTATTTATTTATTTGTATTTCATCGATGCTTTTGACGAGAATTGACATCTGCCACCTGTTATATTTGATGTTAATATTTTCAATCAATATTAAATTTAAATGTAACATTACACCCATTTTCATTCGGCTTTTTTTCATGTTTGCTTTATTTCCGCCGTCCTTTAAAACTGTAATCGAATTGTCTCTGTATTAGGCGTGTACCTTTTTAAATTAAGAAAGATATTGACACTGACAATATATATTTACGATTATTTTGACAAGTCGCAAAACGCTAAAAACAAAAAACACACCCACACAATGATGCTAAGTGACCACCTTTTGAATTTTAAACATGACGTATCGCCGTACATCGTATTATTATGATTGTGGCTCAACGATATCTGAAATATTTTCCCGCAGAAGTTTTATCAAGCAACAATTAGCAAGTAACCTGTCATCATTGGCACCGCACTCATTTCGGGGCATACGCATTATGTGTCTTGTTGTATTTATTGATTTTCCTATTTAAAGAAAACTGCAATCAAATTAATATGAAAAGGGATTCAAAGTAGCCTACAACAACAACAACAACGAATCAATAAAAGTGACTCGACAATGGACGATTTGGGTGAGAAAACGTGTGCCCCCGCCGCTCATTTCCGCCTGTGTCATCATTAAAAGCGATGATCCCTCGGGGTCCTGAAAGCACCTCTTTAGCCCCCCCAAATCATACTCCACACGCACATTCGTCCCAATCTTGTGCCACCCCGCCTGGTTTGTTATGTGTTTGGACAAGGGGAAGTGCAGCTTTGAGCCCTTCGAGGTGGGGTCGTTAAAGTGGGTTAGGTGGCGGCGTGCTGCGTGGGGGGGTCGACGCGCCCACGTGGTCCGTGAGCAAGCCAGCGACAGTTTAACACAGGGTCAAACGTGTACCGGTACCCCCCACCCCCCACCCCTTTTCCCTCCTCCCCCCATACGTTCACAAGCTCATTATACACGCGGCATCTGGCCCACTTGTGTCGCCGCACGAAGACAAACACACTCGATATATTGTTTGTTTGCATCAATACTATAAGGCACCAGAATAGTCGAACGCTTCAAACTGATTCTAAGGAGAAAAGGTGGTCGGAAGGATGGAAACAAAGATGAAAAGAAAGGAAGGAAGGAAGTGAGATTTTTCAGGACTCCACCAGGCCAACACACACACACGGCCAAACCTGGATTTCAACTCAGATCCATTTTGATGGGTTGGCACAGCGGTGTGCTCGAAATTATGGTTTGCAACCATAATGTCAAAACCTATCCTAGACTAGATACCCTAACCCTGGTTTGAAACTCTATTTTGAAACCCTTATCGTTGAATTGATGAGAAGTAAGTGTGAATGTCTTGTTTAGATGTGCATTGTGTTTAATGAGGGCAGGCCGACTGTATTGATTGACGTCGCCAGCATCATCCTATCATTAGTCAAGTTAAGAGTGTTTATTGTTTAACTGTGATCAGTGGTTAACTTCTTTTTACATTTAAAACATACGTCCTGTTACTTGGAAAAAAATAAGCTTGTTTTACCCTAGAACACAATATTCCTATTTTTCATTATTTCCTAAGGCAATGAAATACATCTATAGAATGTATTAGGAGTACAAAAATGATCTTTCATTTTTTTTGTTTGTTAATTTTGAGTTGTTTTAAATTTCATGATGATATCACTATGTTTTTTGTATCTAAATTATACCATTTGGGATTCCATTTAAAAAAATGCTTATTTAAGATTTTTTTTTTGTAATCCAATTAAGGCTACAGAGAACAGCTTCTCATTTGCAATGCCAACCTGGCTGCAGATGGCGGAGAATAACAAAGCACAAATAAAATAAAATACAAAAACAGATTCAGCAAACTGTAAAATACACACACACACACACACACACACACACACACACACACACACACACACACACACACACACACACACACACACACCTACACTCTATTACCAAAGGTATTTGCTCAGCCATCGGAATGACCAGAATCAGGTGTCCTAATCACTTGGCCTGGCCACAGGTGTATAAAAGCAAGCACCTCGATGTGCAGACTGTTTTGACACACGTTTGTGAGAGAATGGCTCATCCTCAATGGCAGGTTTGCTGGTGCCTATCTCATATGGCTTTGAGTGAGAGGTTGAGTACACCCTGGATTGGTCGGCAGCCATTCGTAGGGCGGAGAAAGGCAAACAACTGTTCACTCTCACATTTACGCTTGGGGACATCTTAGAGTCTGAAATGAACTTGAGATGTTGTCAGATTGTGGGAGGAAGTTGGAGTACTTGGATGAAAGCAGCGCAGGTAAGGGGGAAGATCATGCAAACGTCACACGGGAAGTAAGGCGGCTGCGCTTGCTAGTAAGCCACCGTGAATGCCGGCCCTTTTTTTTTTTTTTTTTGCTCAGCAAAAATTGTGAACTCAATGTTCTCTTCTGAAGAATGCAATCAGATGAAGTGGGCCAAAAGTCAAAGTTTTGGGGTGACAGTTTGACACTCACACATTTCATTTCTATTATACATTTCAGGTAGCCTTTTCCTGAAACAAAGATGGAATCCCGAGCTTTAACGCGCAAGGTTGCATACACAATAGAATTATTTTTTGTTGTTGTTGTGGCATTCTCAGGCCTTCATAGCCTCAAATGTTGTTCCTTGTCAACAAGGGTCCTCAAAATTCCGTCTTTCCCCAAGCCCCAGATGGCGATGGTGGCAGGACGGGGACACATTTCCCCCATTAAATTCCTAATAATCATTTGGAATCGCGGATGGGAGGGGGAGGTGTGTGTGTGTGTGTGTGTGTGTGTGTGTGTGTGTGTGTGTGTGTGTGTGTGTGTGTGTGTGTGTGTGTGTGTGTGTGTGTGTGTGTGTGTGTGTGTGTGCGCGTGTGTGGTAGATGGCATGGAAGTGAGGATGGGGCTGGTGGGTGAGTGGAGTAGAGGGATTTGGTGGTTTAATTAGACAGATTTAAGGAGATGAACCCCCCATGCCACCAGGCCTTTCCTCTTACTCCTCCAAATGTGTGGATGCATGTGTGAAAAAAATTACACATATGAGTGTGTGCGTGTGTGTGTGTGTGTGTGTGTGCGTGTCAGGTCATAGTGGCGCAGTGTAAAGGAGCTTCGACGCCAGGCCGGGATCTCATTAAGGTGTCAGATTGGTGGATGAGCCTTTCTGGCATCCGAGCCGAACGCCACTCAGCAAGCACCTTCTCTGGGTTTGGCGACGCTGGCGTGGGCCTGCTTGGATGGTGGCGATCATTGATTATCACATTTGGTCAGATTAGATGAACATGAGGCTGAAAGGATGGTGCTGTGGGAGGGCAGTGGAAGGTGAAGCTACGTGTGGATTATTCACCTGCACGCTTTGTTTACAGGTGTTCGCAGGAGAGGATTGTAAGAAAGCAAGTCATCACGGTACTCACGCTAGATACGTACATTTAAAAAAAGTCTCGGAAAGCGTCACTCCTGGACTCAGAGGTATTTTTAGGTAATTTTTTGGGGGAATGCACAAGTATGTCCAAACTCAATCCCAGCACCCCTAAAATTTGAGTGCCCCCCCCCCCCGCACTTTTTGAAATTTTTTTTATTTTTTACTGCTGCCCGTTTTTTAACAAGTTATAACCAATGCTTGGTTGAAATGGACTATTTTAACAACAAAAATACAGCATTCCCTTAGCATTCCAGTAGACTCTGCCATGTGTTGTCCCCCCGGCCCCCCATCTCCAATGATACTGAAGGCATTGCATATCCATCGAAGGCCGTAAATCTTGGCATCCCGATTGCCGACTCGTCTTTCCACACGTTCCATAGATATGGGAGACAAGTTTTCATTTTGTTGAGTAGTGAGATCAAAAGATAGGATGAGGAGTGAGACAAACTGTAAAAAATGAAAAAAAAAAAAAAAGTGGTGGCGCAAAGTGAGAGAAAAAAAAGTGGGGTGTCACAGAGCCGCATATCCATTTTGATTTTGGAAATGAGAAATGACCCGACATTAAACATGTAAGAACAAGTATAGGAACTTTCCTGGACTAATCACACAGGAGTCATTAGCTCCATAATTAACTCCATATTAGCGCAGAGAAAGAATCCATTCGTAACATCCACTCTTCTTTTGTGCGCCGGTGACGTATCGTTCGCTAATCACGCCACCCTCGGATGAAGAAGAGTCTCCTTCGCCCGTTCAATATATCAATTGCATATTTATCACATGACCGGCATGTCGGCGTTCATAGTACAGTACAGTACAGGCAGTTTGCCTGGAGCAGAATGCAGAGCAACAAACGTCCCATGTACAAGATGTCTCCGCCGTCGTCTCTCCCTTTAGTATTCATCTCCACTGTGCGCCACCGCCAATCTGTCCCATACTGCCTTTCAAGCATTTCCTGTGGGACTCATGCTGTGTTCACCCACACACGCACACGGACCGCAGAGGGAAAGTGAGCTGTCTGCCGAGGGTTGGATTGTTGGTGCCGGTCCAAAAATGTGTCACGGGGGACACGCGTGGCCTGCTGGAGGCTGGGATTCTGTCGCTAATGGGCCCCGCAGCCGTCAGCACCACCTGGGGATACATGCATGCAAGACGCCATGCGTGGATGGAGGGATGGATGGAAGGGGGGGAGGGGTTTGAGGAGGGAGAGAAAGACACAACAAACTGGAATAACAAATGGTGAGATGAGATTCGACAATCGATAGCTATCTAGCTTGCTACCTAGCTAGCTATCTTGCTATCTAGCTAGGTATCCATCTAGCCAGCGATCTATCTCGCTATCTAGCTATCTAGCTAGGCTTCCATCTAGCGGCCTATCTAGCTATCCAGCTAGCTAGGTAGCGATCCATCTAGCTAGATACATAGATCGACTATCCATCTACTGTATCTGCCAATTTGTCAGTGTTTGTCTTTCATTTGTCACTTGTCCATCCCACCATCAATAGCATGAATCCATCTGTCATCATCGATCCATCCAATCATTCTTACGGATCAGTAGTGGCGATCCAGCTGTCCATTCATCTTTCCATCTTTTTGTCAATCGTATGGATCAGTCAGTCCTTCCGTCAGTTCGACATATCTGCCTGGCGAGCCTTCATCATCCGCCCATCAATCAGTGAATAGTATGTGTCTATCCCGCCATCTGTACATAAATTCCTCCAGCCAGCAACCTGACCATCGATCCACCTTCCTTCCATCCAACCAGTCACAGTATTATCTGTCCATCCCGCTGTCCATTCTTTCATCTCTATGACCATCGTATCTTGCATCGAGAGCACTTGTGAACGTAATAGTCTCAATATGCAAATGAGGATGTCAAGGCAGACTTTGCAAAAGTCCATTCGACATCAAAGGAGTTGTTTGCATGCAATATGTTGTTTGAACTTGTGGAACTAATGCATTGAGCAGAAAGAGTCAATGTTGCTTCCTGGCTGCCATGAAAGGCGGCTTATAAAAACATGAAAAAAGAAGAAGAAGAAGTGAAGGCATAAACAGGCGGGGCAGGTGTTGACGATGCAAATGAAACGCATGACAGATGGCGAGCCTCGCGATTGCTCACTGTGCAGATAATGGATGGAGGTAATCAAATTCCTCCGAGGCTTTGGGACTTTTCTTTGCAACTTGCCCATCAACTGCGCCATCAAACGCTGCCTTTGTCAAATGAAGTCCCCACACCCAAGCCCCAACATCTCCCCCCACCTCAAAAGATGCCCTACAAAGAACTTACAAGATGTTTTCTTATCAGCGAGAATTTAGCTGCCAAATTCCACAAATTCTTAACATCGCTGCACCTCTGAGGAGTGTGCGCACCACAAATGTGCCAGACATGCGGCACTTGTGTCAAAATAGAGGAACAAATATACTACCACATAATTCATAGATAATCGGAATTACACCTTGTGTGTTTAAAATGAACACATTTCACATATCAGAGTGCTATCTTAATGCTAATCCCAAATAGCATCTAGTAAGGTGTTTTTAGACGAAAAAAAACCCCATGTATAGTAAGGCGTTTTTAGCCAAAAAAAAGACAATGTATAGTAAGGAGTTTTTAACGCAAAAAACGACCATTTATAGTAAGGCGTTTTTACGACCATGTATAGGAAGGCGTTTTTGGCCGAAAAAAACAACCACGTATAGAAAGGCGTTTTACCCATGTATAGTAAGCGCGTTTTCTGAAAAAACGACCATGTATAGGAAGGCGTTTTTGGCCGAAAAAAACAACCACATATAGTAAGCCGTTTTTAGCCCAAAAAAACGACCATGGAAAGTCAGGCGTTTTTAGCCCAAAAAACGACCATGTATAGTAAGGTGTTTTTAGCTGAAAAAAAATGACCATGTATATTAAGCCGTTTTTAGACAAAAAAACGACCATGTATACTAAGGCGTTTCTAGCGGAAAAAACGACCATGTATAGTAAGGCGTTTTAATCAGAAAAAAACAACCATGTAAAATAAGGAGTTTTTAGCCGAAAAAACGACCATGTATAGGAAGGCGTTTTTAGCCCCCAAAAAAAACGATCATGTATAGTCAGGCGTTTTTAGCATAAAAAAACGACCATGTATAGTAGGGCGTTTTTAGCCCAAAAAACCGACCATGTATAGTAAGGCTTTTTTGCAGAAAAAACAACCTTGTATAGTAAGGCATTTTTAGCCGAAAAAACGACCATGGATAGTCAGGCGTATTTAGCCGAAAAAAACAACCAAACGTAAGCCGTTTTTAGCCCAAAAAACGACCATGTATAACAACGCAGTTTTTAGTGGAAAAAACGACCATGTATCGTAAGGCATTTTTAGCCGAAAAAATGACCATGTAAGGTGTTTTTAGCCGAAAAAAAACTACCATGCAAGGCGTTTTTAGCCGAAAAAAAACGACCATGTATAGTAAGGCGTTTTTTCAACGAAATAACGACCATGCACAGTAAGGCATTTTTAGTAAAAAAAAACGACCATGTATAGTAAGGCGTTTTTAGCCGAAAAAAACGACCATGTATATTAAGGTGTTTTTAGCCGAAAAAAACGACCATGTATAGTAAGGTGTTTTTAGCCAAAAAATGACTATATATTCACTAAGGTGTTTTTAGATGAAAAAAACGACCATGTATAGTAAGGCGTTTATAGTAAAAATAACGACCATGTATATTAAGGTGTTTTTAGCCAAAAAAACAACCATTTATAGTAAGGCGTTTTTAGCCGAAAAAAACGACTATATATACACTAAGGCGTTTTAGACGAAAAAAACGACCATGTATAGTAAGGTGTTTATAGTAAAAAAAACCGACCATGTATTTTAAGGTGTTTTTAGCCAAAGAAAAACGACTATATATACTAAGGCGTTTTTAGACGAAAATAACGACCATGTATAGTAAGGCGTTTTTAGACGAAAAAAACGACCATGTATAGTAAGGCGTTTATAGTAAAAAAAAACGACCATGTATAGTAAGGCGTTTTTAGTCGAAAAAAACAACCATGCCTTTTTAGCCGAAAAAACGACCATGTATACTAAAAACGTTTTTTTCGGCTAAAAAGGCCTTACTATACATGGTCGTTTTTTTCGGCAAAAAACGCCTTACTATACATAGTCGTTTTTTTCGGCTAAAAATGCCTTACTATACATGGTGTTTTTTTTCAGCTAAAAATGCCTTACTTTACATCGTAGTTTTTGGGGCTAAAAACTCCTTACTATACATGGTCATTTTTTTGGCTAAAAACGTTTTTCTATACATGGTCGTTTTTTTCGTTTAAAAAAACGCCTTACTATACATGGTCGTTTCTTTCGACTAAAAACGCCTTAGTATACATGGCCTTTTTTTCGGCTAAAAATGCCTTACTATACATGGTCGGTTTTTTCGGATAAAAACGCCTTACTGTACATTGTCGTTTTTTTCGGCTAAAACGCCTTACTTTACATGGTCGTTTTTTTCGGCAAAAAACGCCTTACTATACATAGTCGTTTTTTTCGGCTAAAAATGCCTTACTATACATGGTCGTTTTTTTCAGCTAAAAATGCCTTACTTTACATCGTAGTTTTTGGGGCTAAAAACTCCTTACTATACATGGTCATTTTTTTGGCTAAAAACGTTTTTCTATACATGGTCGTTTTTTCGTTTAAAAAAACGCCTTACTATACATGGTCGCTTTTTCGACTAAAAACGCCTTAGTATACATGGCCTTTTTTCGCTAAAAATGCCTTACTATACATGGTCGGTTTTTTCGGATAAAAACGCCTTACTGTACATTGTCGTTTTTTTCGGCTAAAACGCCTTACTTTACATGGTCGTTTTTTTCGGCTAAAAACGCCTTACTTTACATCGTAGTTTTTGGTGCTAAAAACGCCTTACTATACATGGTCATTTTTTTCGGCTAAAAATGCCTTACTATACATGGTCGTTTTTTTCGGCTAAAAACGCCTTACTGTACCTGGTCGTTTTTTTCGTCTAAAAATGCCTTACTATACTTGGTCGTTTTTTTTGGGCTAAAAACGCCTTACAAAACATGGTCGTTTTTTTTCAGCTAAAAACGCCTGACTATACATGGTCGTTTTTTGGGCTAAAAACGCCTTACTATACATGGTCATTGTTTTCGGCTAAAAATGCCTTACTATACATGGTCGTTTTTTTCGTCTAAAAACACTCTACTATACATGGTCGTTTTTTGGGCTAAAAATGCCTTACTATACATGGTCGTTTTTTTCGTCGAAAAACGCCTTACTATACATGGTCGTTTTTTGGCTAAAACGCCTTACTATACATGGTCGTTTTTTTGGAACTAAAAACGCCTTACCATACATGGTCGTTTTTTTGGAGCTAAAAACGCCTTACTATACATGGTCGTTTTTTTCGACTAAAAACGCCTTACTGTATATGGTCTTTTTTACCGCTAAAAACACCTTACTTTTCATCGTCGTTTTTTGGGCTAAAACGCCTTACTATACATGGTCGTTTTTTTTGACTAAAAACGCCTTACTATACATGGTCGTTTTTTTCGGCTAAAAATGCCTTACTATCCATGGTAGTTTTTTTTAACTAAAAACGCCTTACTGTACATGGTTGTTTATTGGCTAAAACGCCTTACTTTACATCGTAGTTTTTGGGGCTAAAAACGCCTTACTGTACATGGTCGTTTTTACGGCTTAAAATGCCTTTCTGTACATGGTCGTTTTTTCGTCTAAAAATGCCTTACTGTCCATGGTCGTTTTTTTGGCTAAAAACGCCTTACTATACATGGTCGTTTTTTTCGAGTAAAAATGCCTTACTATACATGGTCGTTTTTTTCGTCGAAAAACGCCTTACTATACATGGTCGTTTTTTGGGCTAAAAACACCTTACTATACATGGTCGTTTTTTTGGAGCTAAAAACGCCTTACCATACATGGTCGTTTTTTTGGAGCTAAAAACGCCTTACTATACATGGTCGTTTTTTTCGACTAAAAACGCCTTACTGTATATGGTCTTTTTTACCGCTAAAAACACCTTACTTTTCATCGTCGTTTTTTGGGCTAAAACGCCTTACTATACATGGTCGTTTTTTTCGACTAAAAACGCCTTACTATACATGGTCGTTTTTTTCGGCTAAAAATGCCTTACTATCCATGGTAGTTTTTTTTAACTAAAAACGCCTTACTGTACATGGTTGTTTTTTTCGGCTAAAACGCCTTACTTTACATCGTAGTTTTTGGGGCTAAAAACGCCTTACTGTACATGGTCGTTTTTACGGCTTAAAATGCCTTTCTGTACATGGTCGTTTTTTTCGAATAAAAACGCCTTACTATACATGGTCGTTTTTTTCGGCTAAAAACGCCTTACTATACATGGTTGTTTTTTTTTACTAAAATCGCCTTACTATACATGGTCGTTTTTTTTCCGCTAAAAAGGCCTTACTATACATGGTCGTTTTTTTCGGTAGAAAACCCCTTACTATACATGGTCATTTTTTTCGACTAAAAACGCCTTACTATACATTGTCGTTTTTTTCCACTAATAACGCCTTACTATACATGGTCGTTTTTTCCGCTAAAAACGCCTTACTATACATGGTCGTTTTTTTCGGCTAAAAACGCCTTACTATACATGGTCGTTTTTTTCGACTAAAAACAGCTTACTATACATGGTCGTTTTTTTTCGGCTAAAACGCCTGACTATACATGGTTGTTTTTTGGAGCTAAAAACGCCTTACTATACATGGTCGTTTTTTTCGGCTAGAAACGCCTTACTATACATGGTCGTTTTGTTCGGTAAAAAACGCCTTACTATACGTGGTCGTTTTGGGGCTAAAAACGCCTTACTATACATGGTCGTTTTTTTCCGCTAAAAACTCCTTACTATACATGGTGGGTTTTTTCGGCTAAATCGCCTTATTATACATGGTCATTTTTTTTCGGCGAAAAATGCCTTACTATACATGGTTGTTTTTTGGGCTAAAAACGCCTTACTGTACATGATAGGTTTTTTTTCGGCTAAAAACGGCTTACTATACATGGTCGTTTTTTTCAGTAAAAAACGCCTTACTATACATGGTCATTTTTTTCGACTAAAAACGCCTTACTATACATTGTCGTTTTTTTCCGCTAATAACGCCTTACTATACATGGTCGTTTTTGTCGGATAAAACGCCTTACTATATATGGTTGTTTTTTTCGACTAAAAACGCCTTACTATACATGGTCGTTTTTTTCGGTAGAAAACCCCTTACTATACATGGTCATTTTTTTCGACTAAAAACGCCTTACTATACATTGTCGTTTTTTTCCGCTAATAACGCCTTACTATACATGGTCGTTTTTTCCGCTAAAAACGCCTTACTATATATGTTCGTTTTTTTGGACTAGAAACGCCTTACTATACATGGTCGTTTTTTTCGGCTAAAAACGCCTTACTATACATGGTCGTTTTTTTCGGCTAAAAACGCCTTACTATACATGGTTGTTTTTTTCGACTAAAAACGCCTTACTATACATGGTCGTTTTTTTCGGCTAAAAACGCCTTACTATACATGGTCATTTTTTTTCTGTAAAAAACGCCTTACTATAAATGGTCGTTTTTTGGGCTAAAAACGCCTTACTATACATGGTCGTTTTTTTCGACTAAAAACGCCTTACTATACATGGTCTTTTTTTCGCCAAAACGCCTTACTATACATGGTCGTTTTTTTGGGCTAAAAATGGCTTAATATACATTGTAGTTTTTTTCCGCTAATAACGCCTTACTATACATGGTCGTTTTTTTCGACTAAAAACGCCTTACTATACATGGTCATTTTTTTTCGACTAAAAACGCCTTATTATACTCGGTCGTTTTTTTTTGGCTAAAACGCCTGACTATACATGGTTGTTTTTTGGAGCTAAAAACGCCTTACGATACATGGTCGTTTTTTTAGGCTAGAAACGCCTTACTTTACATGGTCGTTTTTTTCGGTAAAAAACGCCTTACTATACGTGGTCGTTTTGGGGCTAAAAACGCCTTACTATAGATAATAATAATAATAATACATTTTATTTATAAGCGCCTTAAGACACAAGGACACTTTACAATAACTAAAAACGCCTTACTATACAAAACAATTTTTCGGGTTGAGCGCCTTATTATACGCGCCAGTTTTTACTCAAAAAAGCCTTACTATACATGGTCGTTTTTGGGCTGAAAACGCCTTAACTATACATTTTGAGGATAATTTGAGTTAGGCTAAAAACATCTTACTGCACAAGGTGTATTTTCAGTTACAACAGCCTCACAATACATAAACAATGAAGACGGTGATACAAGGGAGTGTATAAAGGAGTCGTTTTGGTGGGGACCTAGCTATCCATGGTATATTTTCATCAGGGAAAAGGTCAAGATAGCAGATGTTGTTTTTAGCAGTGCCCAAGAATTTAAGACAGCCTTGAGTCCGTGGCTTATGTCGTTTTGGGTCGATCAGCCAAATCCGTGATTTCTGTCAATATTTGAGCATGGTCCAGTTTTTCGTCGAAAAACAGCTTACTATTCATGGTCGTTTTTTTTCGGCTAAAACGCCTTACTATACATGGTCGTTTTGTTCGGTAAAAAACGCCTTACTATACATGGTCGTTTTTTTCCGCTAAAAACGCCTTAGTATACATGGTGGGTTTTTTCGGCTAAATCGCCTTATTATACATGGTCATTTTTTTTCGGCGAAAAATGCCTTACTATACATGGTCGTTTTTTGGGCTAAAAACGCCTTACTGTACATGGTAGGTTTTTTTTCGGCTAAAAACGGCTTACTAAACATGGTCGTTTTTTTCAGTAAAAAACGCCTTACTATACATAGTCATTTTTTTCGACTAAAAACGCCTTACTATACATTGTCGTTTTTTTCCGCTAATAACGCCTTACTATACATGGTCGTTTTTTTCGGATAAAAACGCCTTACTATATATGGTTGTTTTTTTCGACTAAAAACGCCTTACTATACATGGTCGTTTTTTTCGGCTAGAAACGCCTTACACTACATGGTCATTTTTTTTCGGTGAAAAACGCCTTACTATACATGGTCGTTGTTTTTGTCGAAAAATGCATTACTATACATGGTCGTTTTTTGGGCTAAAAACACCTTACTATACATGGTCGTTTTTTGGAGCTAAAAACGCCTTACTATACATGGTTGTTTTTTTCGAATAAAAACGCCTTACTATACATGGTCGTTTTTTTTGTCTAAAAACGCCTTACTATACATGGTTGTTTTTTTTGACTAAAATCGCCTTACTATACATGGTCGTTTTTTTTCCGCTAAAAACGCCTTACTATACTACATGGTCGTTTTTTTCGGTTAAAAACGCCTTACTATACAAAGTTGTTTTTTGGAGCTAAAAACGCCTTACTAAACATGGTCGTTTTTTTCGGCTAAAAACGCCTTACTATACATGGTTGTTTTTTTCGACTAAAAACGCCTTACTATACATGGTCGTTTTTTTCGGCTAAAAACGCCTTACTATACATGGTTGGTTTTTTTGACTAAAATCGCCTTACTATACATGGTCGTTTTTTTTCCGCTAAAAACGCCTTACTATACATGGTCGTTTTTTTTCGGTAGAAAACGCCTTTTTATACATGGTCGTTTTTTTCGACTAAAAATGCCTTGCTATACATGGTCGTTTTTTTCGGCTTAAAACGCCTTACTATACATGGTCGTTTTTTTTCGACTAAAAACGCCTTACTATATATACATGGTCATTTTTTTCGGCTAGAAAGGCCTTACTATACATGGTCATTTTTTTCGGTAAAAACACCTTATTAGACATGGTCATTTTTTTCATCGAAAAACGCCTAACGAAACATGGTAATTTTTGGGGCTAAAAACGCCTTACTATATATGGTCGTTTTTCTCGTCTAAAAACGCCTTACTATAAATGGTCGTTTTTTTCGGCTAAAAACGCCTTACTATACATGGTTGTTTTTTTCGACTAAAAACGCCTTACTATACATGGTCGTTTTTTTCGGCTAGAAATGCTTTACTATACATGGTCGGTTTTTTTTCGGTAAAAAACGTCTTACTATACATGGTCGTTTTTTTGGGCTAAAAACGCCTTACTATACATGGTCGTTTTTTTCCGCTAAAAACGCCTTACTATACATGGTCGTTTTTTCGACTAAAAACGACTTACTATACATGGTTGTTTTTTTCGACCAAAATCGCCTTACTTTACATGGTCGTTTTTTTCCGCTAAAACGCCTTGCTATACATGGTCGTTTTATACATGGTCGTTTTTTTCGTCTAAAAACGCCTTACTATAAATGGTCGTTTTTTTCAACTAAAATCGCCTTACTATACATGGTCGTTTTTTTCGGCTAAAAACGCCTTACTATACATGGTTGTTTTTTTCGACTAAAAACGCCTTACTATACACGGTCGTTTTTTTCGGCTAAAAACGCCTTACTATACATGGTCATTTTTTTTCGGTAAATACGCCTTACTATACATGGTCGTTTTTTGGGCTAAAAACGCCTTACTATACATGGTCGTTTTTTTGTCGAAAAACGCATTACTATACATGGTGGTTTTTTGGGCTAAAAACGCCTTACTATACATGGTCGTTTTTTTTCGTCTAAAAACGCCTTACTATACATGGTCGTTTTTTTCGGCTAAAAACGCCTTACTATACATGGTCGTTTTTTGGACTAAAAACGCCTTATTATACATGGTTGTTTTTTTCGACTAAAATCGCCTTACTATACATGGTCGTTTTTTTCCGCTAAAACGCCTTGCTATACATGGTCGTTTTTTACATGGTCGTTTTTTTCGACTAAAAACGCCTTACTATACATGGTCGTTTTTTTGGGCTAAAAATGGCTTATTATACATGGTCGTTTTTTTCGTCGAAAAACGCCTTACTATACATGGTCGGTTTTTTTCGGCTATACATGGTTGTTTTTTGGAGCTAAAAACGCCTTACTATACATGGTCGTTTTTTTGGCTAGAAACGCCTTACTATACATGGTCGTTTTTTTCGGCGAAAAATGCCTTACTATATATGGTCGTTTTTTGGGCTAAAAACGCCTTACTATACATGGTAGGTTTTTTCGCTAAAAACGACTTACTATACACGGTCGTTTTTTCGCTAAAAACGCCTTACTATATATGGTCATTTTTTTTCGGTAAAAAACGCCTTACTATACATGGCCGTTTTTTGGGCTAAAAACGCCTTACTTCACATGGTCGTTTTTTTGTCGAAAAACGCATTACTATACATGGTCGTTTTTTGAGCTAAAAACACCTTACTATACATGGTCGTTTTTTGGAGCTAAAAACGCCTTACTATACATGGTCGTTTTTTTCGACTAAAAACGCCTTACTATACATGGTCGTTTTTTTCGGCTAAAAACGCCTTACTATACATGGTTGGTTTTTTTGACTAAAATCGCCTTACTATACATGGTCGTTTTTTTTCCGCTAAAAACGCCTTACTATACATAGTTGGTTTTTTTCGGTAGAAAACGCCTTTTTATACATGGTCGTTTTTTTCGACTAAAAATGCCTTGCTATACATGGTCGTTTTTTTTCGGCTAAAAACGCCTTACTATACATGGTTGTTTTTTTCGGTAAAAAACGCCTTACTATACATGGTCGTTTTTTGGGCTAAAAACGCCTTACTATACATGGTCGTTTTTATCGTCTAAAAACGCCTTACTATACATGGTCGTTTTTTTCGGCTAAAAACGCCTTACTATACATGGTCGTTTTTTGGACTAAAAACGCCTTATTATACATGGTTGTTTTTTTGGGCTAAAAATGGCTTATTATACATGGTCGTTTTTTTCGTCGAAAAACGCCTTACTATACATGGTCGGTTTTTTTCGGCTATACATGGTTGTTTTTTGGAGCTAAAAACGCCTTACTATACATGGTCGTTTTTTTCGACTAAAAACGCCTTACTATACATGGTCGTTTTTTTGGGCTAAAAATGGCTTATTATACATGGTCGTTTTTTTCGTCGAAAAACGCCTTACTATACATGGTCGGTTTTTTTCGGCTATACATGGTTGTTTTTTGGAGCTAAAAACGCCTTACTATACATGGTCGTTTTTTTGGCTAGAAACGCCTTACTATACATGGTCGTTTTTTTCGGCGAAAAATGCCTTACTATATATGGTCGTTTTTTGGGCTAAAAACGCCTTACTATACATGGTAGGTTTTTTTTCGGCTAAAAACGGCTTACTATACACGGTCGTTTTTTTCGGCTAAAAACGCCTTACTATATATGGTCATTTTTTTTCGGTAAAAAACGCCTTACTATACATGGCCGTTTTTTGGGCTAAAAACGCCTTACTTCACATGGTCGTTTTTTTGTCGAAAAACGCATTACTATACATGGTCGTTTTTTGGGCTTAAAACACCTTACTATACATGGTCGTTTTTTGGAGCTAAAAACGCCTTACTATACATGGTCGTTTTTTTCGACTAAAAACGCCTTACTATACATGGTCGTTTTTTTCGGCTAAAAACGCCTTACTATACATGGTTGGTTTTTTTGACTAAAATCGCCTTACTATACATGGTCGTTTTTTTTCCGCTAAAAACGCCTTACTATACATAGTCCTTTTTTTTCGGTAGAAAACGCCTTTTTATACATGGTCGTTTTTTTCGACTAAAAATGCCTTGCTATACATGGTCGTTTTTTTCGGCTTAAAACGCCTTTTTATACATGGTCGTTTTTTTCGGCTAGAAACGCTTTACTATACATGGTCGGTTTTTTTTCGGTAAAAAAACTCTTACTATACATGGTCGTTTTTTCGGGCTAAAAATGGCTTATTATACATGGTCGTTTTTTTCGTCGAAAAACGCCTTACTATACATGGTCGGTTTTTTTCGGCTATACATGGTTGTTTTGGAGCTAAAACGCCTTACTATACATGGTCGTTTTTGGCTAAAAACGCCTTACTATACATGGTCGTTTTTTGGACTAAAAACGGCTTACTATACATGGTCGTTTTTTTCGAGTTAAAAAGCTTTACTATACATGGTCGTTTTTTTTTGGCTAAAAACGCCTTACTATACATGTTTGTTTTTTTCGGTAAAAAACGCCTTACTATACATGGTCGTTTTTTTCGGCTAAAAACGCCTTACGATACATGGTCGTTTTTTGGACTAAAAACGCCTTATTATACATGGTTGTTTTTTTCGACTAAAATCGCCTTACTATACATGGTCGTTTTTTTCCGCTAAAACGCCTTGCTATACATGGTCGTTTTTTACATGGTCGTTTTTTTCGACTAAAAACGCCTTACTATACTATACATGGTCGTTTTTTTCGGCTTAAAACGCCTTACTATACATGGTCGTTTTTTTCGACTAAAACGCCTTACTATAAATGGTCGTTTTTTTCGGCTAGAAACGCTTTACTATACATGGTCGGTTTTTTTTCGGTAAAAAAACTCTTACTATACATGGTCGTTTTTTCGGGCTAAAAATGGCTTATTATACATGGTCGTTTTTTTCGTCGAAAAACGCCTTACTATACATGGTCGGTTTTTTTCGGCTATACATGGTTGTTTTTTGGAGCTAAAAACGCCTTACTATACATGGTCGTTTTTTTTGGCTAAAAACGCCTTACTATACATGGTCGTTTTTTTGACTAAAAACGGCTTACTATACATGGTCGTTTTTTTCGAGTTAAAAAGCTTTACTATACATGGTCGTTTTTTTTCGGCTAAAAACGCCTTACTATACATGGTTGTTTTTTTCGGTAAAAAACGCCTTACTATACATGGTCGTTTTTTTCGGCTAAAAACGCCTTACGATACATGGTCGTTTTTTGGACTAAAAACGCCTTATTATACATGGTTGTTTTTTTCGACTAAAATCGCCTTACTATACATGGTTGTTTTTTTCCGCTAAAACGCCTTGCTATACATGGTCGTTTTTTACATGGTCGTTTTTTTCGACTAAAAACGCCTTACTATACTATACATGGTCGTTTTTTTCGGCTTAAAACGCCTTACTATACATGGTCGTTTTTTTCGGCTAAAAACGCCTTGGTCGTTTTTTTGACTAAAAACGCCTTACTATACATGGTCGTTTTTTTCGGGTTAAAAAGCTTTACTATACATGGTCGTTTTTTTTCGGCTAAAAACGCCTTACTATACATGGTTGTTTTTTTCGGTAAAAAACGCCTTACTATACATGGTCGTTTTTTGGGCTAAAAACGCCTTACTATACATGGTCGTTTTTTTTGTCGAAAAACGCATTACTATACATGGTCGTTTTTTGGGCTAAAAACACCTTACTATACATGGTCGTTTTTTGGAGCTAAAAACGCCTTACTATACATGGTCGTTTTTTTCGAATAAAAACGCCTTACTATACATGGTCGTTTTTTTCGGCTAAAAACGCCTTACAATACATGGTTGTTTTTTTTTACTAAAAACGCCTTACTATACATGGTCGTTTTTTCTCCGCTAAAAACGCCTTACTATACATGGTCGTTTTTTTCGGTAGAAAACCCCTTACTATACATGGTCGTTTTTTCGGCTAAAAACGCCTTACTATATATACATGGTCGTTTTTTCCGGCTAAAAACGCCTTACTATACATGGTCGTTTTTAGACTAAAAGCGCCTTACTATACATGGTCGTTTTTGGGCTAAAAATGGCTTATTATACATGGTCGTTTTTAGTCAAAAACGCCTTACTATACATGGTCGTTTTTTTTCGGCTATACATGGTTGTTTTTTGGAGCTAAAAACGCCTTACTATACATGGTCGTTTTTTTTGCTAAAAACGCCTTACTATACATGGTCGTTTTTGACTAAAACGCCTTACTATACATGGTCGTTTTTCGGTTAAAAGCTTTACTATACATGGTCGTTTTTTTCCGGCTAAAAACGCCTTACTATACATGGTTGTTTTTTTCGGTAAAAAACGCCTTACTATACATGGTCATTTTTTGGGCTAAAACGCCTTACTATACACGGTCGTTTTTCCGCTAAAAATGCCTTACTATACATGGTCGTTTTTTCGACTCAAAACGCCTTACTATACATGGTTGTTTTTTTCGACTAAAATCGCCTTACTATACATGGTCGTTTTTTTCCGCTAAAAACGCCTTACTATACATGGTCGTTTTTTTCGACTAAAAACGCCTTACTATACATGGTCGGTTTTTTCGGCTAAAAACGCCTTACTATACATGGTCGTTTTTTTCGGCTAAAATCCCCTTACAAAAATGGTCGTTTTTTTTCGGATAAAAATGCCTTACTATACATGGTCGTTTTTTTCGGCTAAAAAAGCCTTTCTATACATGGTCGTTTTTTTCGTTTAAAAAAAACGCCTGACTATACATGGTTGTTTTTTTTCGGCTAAAAACGTTTTACTATACATGGTCGGTTTTTTCGGCTAAAAACGCCTTACTATACATGGTCGTTTTTTTGGCTAAAAAAGCCTTTCTTTACATGGTCGTTTTTTCGTTTAAAAAAAGCCTTACATGGTCGTTTTTTTCGTCTAAAAACGCCTTACTATACATGGTCGTTTTTTTTGGCTAAAAACGTCTTTCTATACATGGTCGTTTTTTTCGTTTAAAAAAACGCCTTACTATACATGGTTGTTTCTTTCGACTAAAAACGCCTTACTATACATGGTCGTTTTTTCTTTTTTTTTACTAAAAACGCCTTACTATACATGGCCTTTTTTTCGGCTAAAAATGCCTTACTATACATGGTCGTTTTTTTCGGCTAAAAACGCCTTACTGTACATTGTCGTTTTTTTCGGCTAAAACGGCTTACTTTACATCGTAGTTTTTGGAGCTAAAAACGCCTTACATGTGTATATTCTATACAGTGTTTATTCTGGAACTCCAGTTTCCTCACACATCCCAAAAACATGCACAGCAGGTTCATAGAACACTTTAATATTTTCACAATTTGACAAAACACAATAAGTGCGTTCTCGTAGAGTCGCAATAAGGTTATTGAGAAGAAGGCACTCCGGTGGTCAAATGATGAGTGTGTCGGCTTCCCCGCGCAGAAGTGTGCAGTTCAAATCCAGCTCCAGCCTTCACATGTGGCACTTTCATGTTTAGATGGTGACTTGAATATGATGAGACATTTTCCTCATTGCAAACATTGGCCTTTAGAGAGATATATCACAGTACTACACTGAGTTGCACATCTGTACCATTGGCCTAATGGTTCGTGGGTCGGCTTCCCATCCCAGAGGTGCAGGGTTCAATGACTCTGGCTCTTGAGGAACTGCCGTTTTCTCCGACACCCCCAAAAGCATGCACAACAGGTGAATATAACACTTTAATATTTTCAGAATGTGACAAATCACCATTTAGTGCATTCTGGTGGAGTCGTAAAAAAGTTGTTGAGAAGAAGGCAGCCCGGTAGCCAACTGGTTAGTGCATCGGTTTCCCAGCACAGAAGTTCAGGGTGCGCGTCAAGCTCCGTCCTACCTGTGTGGCATTTGCATGTTCAGATGGTTCTGTGATTATCAATAGACATTTTGGGAAGGTTTAAAAAAAATGGTCGTTTTTTTCGGCTAAAAACGCCTTACTATACATGGTCGTTTTTTTTCCGCTAAAAACGCCTTACTATACATGGTCGTTTTTTTTCGTGTTAAAACACCTTTTTGTCGTCAAAAAACGGCTTACTACACATGGTCGTTTTTTTTACTAAAAACGCCTTACTATATATGGTCGTTTTTTTCGGCTAAAAACGCCTTACTATACATGGTCGTTTTTTTCGGCCAAAAACGCCTTACTATACATGGTCATTTTTTTCCGCTAAAAACGCCTTACTATACATGGTCGTTTTTTTTCGTGTTAAAACACCTTTTTTTCGTCAAAAAACGGCTTACTACACATGGTCGTTTTTTTTCTGCTAAAAAACGCCTTACTATACATGGTCATTTTTTTCGTCGAAAAACGCCTTACTATACATGGTCGTTTTTTTCCGCTAAAAACGCCTTACTTTACATGGTCGTTTTTTCGGGTTAAAACACCTTTTTTCGTCAAAAAACGGCTTACTACACATGGTCGTTTTTTTCTGCTAAAAAACGCCTTACTATACATGGTCGTTTTTTTCGGCTAAAAACGCCTTACTATACATGGTCGTTTTTTTCGACTAAAAACGCCTTACTATACATGGTCGTTTTTTCCACTAAAACACCTTACTATACATGGTCGTTTTTTTCGCTAAAAACGCCTTACTATAATAGGTCGTTTTTTTCGACTAAAAACGCCTTACTATACATGGTCGTTTTTTTCCACTAAAAACACCTTACTATACATGGTCGGTTTTTTTCGGGTAAAAACGCCTTACTATAATAGGTCGTTTTTTTCCGCTAAAAACGCCTTACTATACATGGTCGTTTTTTTTCGGGTAAAAACGCCTTACTATAATAAGTCGTTTTTTTCGACTAAAAACGCCTTACTATACATGGTCGTTTTTTTCGACTAAAAACGCCTTACTATACATGGTCGTTTTTTTCCACTAAAAACACCTTACTATACATGGTCATTTTTTTTCGGGTAAAAACGCCTTACTATACATGGTCGTTTTTTTCGACTAAAAACGCCTTACTATACATGGTCGTTTTTTTCCACTAAAAACACCTTACTATACATGGTCGTTTTTAGGTAAAACGCCTTACTATAATAGGTCGTTTTTTCCGCTAAAACGCCTTACTATACATGGTCGGTTTTTAGACTAAAACGCCTTACTATACATGGTCGTTTTTCGACTAAAACGCCTTACTATACATGGTCGTTTTTAGACTAAAAACGCCTTACTATACGTGGTCATTTTTCGCTAAAAACGCCTTACTATACATGGTTGTTTTTTCGACTAAAACGCCTTACTATACATGGTCGTTTTTAGGCTAGAAACGCCTTACTATACATGGTCGTTTTTCGTAAAACGCCTTACTATACATGGTCGTTTTTGGGCTAAAAACGCCTTACTATACATGGTCGTTTTTTTCTGCTAGAAACGCCTTACTATACATGGTGTTTTTTTTCGGCTAAAAACACCTTATTATACATGGTCAATTTTTTTTGTCGAAAAATGCCTTACTATACATGGTCGTTTTTTTCGGTAAAAAACGCCTTACTATACATGGTCGTTTTTTTCCGCTAAAAACGCCTTACTATACATGGTCGTTTTTTCGACTAAAAACGCCTTACTATACATGGTTGTTTTTTTCGACTAAAATCGCCTTACTGTACATGGTGGTTTTTTCCGCTAAAAATGCCTTACTATACATGGTCGTTTTTTTCCGCTAAAAACGCCTTACTATACATGGTCGTTTATTTTCGACTAAAACACCTTACTATACATGGTCGTTTTTTTTTCCGCTAAAAACGCCTTACTATACATGGTCGTTTATTTTCGACTAAAACACCTTACTATACATGGTCGTTTTTTTCTGTAAAAAACGCCTTACTATACATGGTCGTTTTTTTCCGCTAAAAACGCCTTACTATACAAGGTCGTTTTTTCGACTAAAAACGCCTTACTATACATGGTTGTTTTTTTCGAATAAAATCGCCTTACTATACATGGTCGTTTTTTTCCGCTAAAAACGCCTTACTATACATGGTCATTTTTTTCGGTAGAAAACGCCTTACTATACATGGTCGTTTTTTTCGGCTAGAAACGCCTTACTATACATGGTCGTTTTTTTCGGCTAGAAACGCCTTACTATACATGGTCATTTTTTTTTCGGTAAAAAACACCTTACTATACATGGTCGTTTTTTGGGCTAAAAACGCCTTACTATACATGCTCGTTTTTTTTGTCGAAAAACGCATTACTAAACATGGTCGTTTTTTGGAGCTAAAAACGCCTTACTATACATGGTCGTTTTTTGGAGCTAAAAACGCCTTACTATACATGGTCGTTTTTTTCGGCTAAAAATGCCTTACTATACATGGTTGTTTTTTTTGACTAAAATCGCCTTACTATACATGGTCGTTTTTTTTCTGCTAAAAACGCCTAACTATACATGGTCGTTTTTTTCGGTAGAAAAGCTTTTTTATACATGGTCGTTTTTTTCGACTAAAAATGCCTTGCTATACATGGTCGTTTTTGGGCTAAAACGCCTTACTATACATGGTGAGTTTTTTTCGCTAAAAGCGGCTTACTATACATGGTCGCTTTTTTCGGTAAAAAACGACTTACTATACATGGTCATTTTTTTCGACTAAAAACGCCTTACTATACATTGTCGTTTTTTTCCGCTAATAACGCCTTACTATACATGGTCGTTTTTTTCGGGTTAAAAAGCTTTACTATACATGGTCGTTTTTTTCGCTTAAAAACACCTTACTATACATGGTCGTTTTTTTCGGGTTAAAAAGCTTTACTATACATGGTCGTTTTTTTCCGCAAAAACGCCTTACTATACATGGTCATTTTTTTCGGGTTTAAACACTTTACTATACATGGTCGTTTTTTCCGCTAAAAACGCCTTACTATACATGGTCGTTTATTTTCGACTAAAACACCTTACTATACATGGTCGTTTTTTTCTGTAAAAAACGCCTTACTATACATGGTCGTTTTTTTCCGCTAAAAACGCCTTACTATACATGGTCGTTTTTTCGACTAAAAACGCCTTACTATACATGGTTGTTTTTTTCGACTAAAATCGCCTTACTATACATGGTCGTTTTTTTCCGCTAAAAATGCCTTACTATACATGGTCGTTTTTTTCCGCTAAAAACGCCTTACTATACATGGTCGTTTATTTTCGACTAAAACACCTTACTATACATGGTCGGTTTCTTTTCCGCTAAAAACGCCTTACTATACATGGTCGTTTATTTTCGACTAAAACACCTTACTATACATGGTCGTTTTTTTCGGTAAAAAACGCCTTACTATACATGGTCGTTTTTTTCCGCTAAAAACGCCTTACTATACATGGTCGTTTTTTCGACTAAAAACGCCTTACTATACATGGTTGTTTTTTTCGACTAAAATCGCCTTACTATACATGGTCGTTTTTTTCCGCTAAAAACGCCTTACTATACATGGTCATTTTTTTCGGTAGAAAACGCCTTACTATACATGGTAATTTTTTTCGACTAAAAACGCCTTACTATACATTGTCGTTTTTTTCCGCTAATAACGCCTTACTATACATGGTCGTTTTTTCCGCTAAAAATGCCTTATTATACATGGTCGTTTTTTTCGGCTAGAAACGCCTTACTATATATACATGGTCATTTTTTTTTCGGTAAAAAACACCTTACTATACATGGTCGTTTTTTGGGCTAAAAACGCCTTACTATACATGCTCGTTTTTTTTGTCGAAAAACGCATTACTAAACATGGTCGTTTTTTGGAGCTAAAAACGCCTTACTATACATGGTCGTTTTTTGGAGCTACAAACGCCTTACTATACATGGTCGTTTTTTTCGGCTAAAAATGCCTTACTATACATGGTTGTTTTTTTTGACTAAAATCGCCTTACTATACATGGTCGTTTTTTTTCTGCTAAAAACGCCTAACTATATATGGTCGTTTTTTTCGGTAGAAAACGCTTTTTTATACATGGTCGTTTTTTTCGACTAAAAATGCCTTGCTATACATGGTCGTTTTATTGGGCTAAAAACGCCTTACTATACATGGTAGGTTTTTTTTCGGCTAAAAACGGCTTACTATACATGGTCGTTTTTTTTCGGTAAAAAACGACTTACTATACATGGTCATTTTTTTCGACTAAAAACGCCTTACTATACATGGTCGTTTTTTTCGGGTTAAAAAGCTTTACTATACATGGTCGTTTTTTTCGCCTAAAAACACCTTACTATACATGGTCGTTTTTTTCGGGTTAAAAAGCTTTACTATACATGGTCGTTTTTTTCGCCTAAAAACACCTTACTATACATGGTCGTTTTTTTCGGGTTAAAAAGCTTTACTATACATGGTCGTTTTTTTCCGCAAAAACGCCTTACTATACATGGTCATTTTTTTCGGGTTAAAACACTTTACTATACATGGTCTTTTTTTTCCGCTAAAAACGCCTTACTATACATGGTCATTTTTAGTCTAAAACGCCTTACTATACATGGTTGTTTTTTGAATAAAATCGCCTTACTATACATGGTCGTTTTTTAGCCTAAAACGCCTTACTATACATGGTCGTTTTTTTTGTCGAAAACGCATTACTAAACATGGTCGTTTTGGAGCTAAAACGCCTTACTATACATGGTCGTTTTTTGGAGCTACAAACGCCTTACTATACATGGTCGTTTTTCGGCTAAAATGCCTTACTATACATGGTTGTTTTTGACTAAAATCGCCTTACTATACATGGTCGTTTTTTCTGCTAAAACGCCTAACTATATATGGTCGTTTTTTCGTAGAAAACGCTTTTTATACATGGTCGTTTTTCGACTAAAAATGCCTTGCTATACATGGTCGTTTTATTGGGCTAAAAACGCCTTACTATACATGGTAGGTTTTTTCGGCTAAAACGACTTACTATACATGGTCGTTTTTTCGGTAAAAACGACTTACTATACATGGTCATTTTTTCGACTAAAAACGCCTTACTATACATGGTCGTTTTTCGGGTTAAAAGCTTTACTATACATGGTCGTTTTTACCTAAAAACACCTTACTATACATGGTCGTTTTTTTCGGGTTAAAAAGCTTTACTATACATGGTCGTTTTTAGCCTAAAACACCTTACTATACATGGTCGTTTTTCGGGTTAAAAGCTTTACTATACATGTTCGTTTTTCCATAAAACGCCTTACTATACATGGTCATTTTTTCGGGTTAAAACACTTTACTATACATGGTCTTTTTTCCGCTAAAACGCCTTACTATACATGGTCATTTTTTCGTCTAAAAACGCCTTACTATACATGGTTGTTTTTTTTCGAATAAAATCGCCTTACTATACATGGTCGTTTTTTTCGGCTAAAAACGCCTTGCTATGCATGGTCGTTTTTTTTATCAGGTTAAAACGCCTTATTATACATGGTCGTTTTTTTCGCCTAAAACGCCTTACTATACATGGTCGTTTTTTCGGCTAAAAATGCCTTGCTATACATGGTCGTTTTTTTTCGGGTTAAAACGCCTTACTATACATGGTCGGTTTTTTTCGACTAAAAACGCCTTACTATAAATGGTCGTTTTTTTCGGCTAAAAACGCCTTACTATATACATGGTCGTTTTTTTCGGTAAAAAACGCCTTCCTATACATGGTCGTTTTTTGGGCTAAAAACACCTGACGATACATGGTTGTTTTTTCTCGGCTAAAAATGCCTTGCTATACATGGTCGTTTTTTGGGCTAAAAATGCCTTACTATACATGGTCGTTTTTTTCGACTAAAAACGCCTTACTATACATGGTCGTTTTTTGGGCTAAAAATGCCTTACTATACATGGTCGTTTTTTTTCCACTAAAAACGCCTTACTATAAATGGTCGTTTTTTTCGACTAAAAACGCCTTCCTATACATCATAGGTGTCAAACTCAGGTCCTGGAGGGCCAATGCCCTGCATGTTTTCCAACTCTCCCTGTTGCAACACACCTGATTCAAATGAACAGGTTCAATGTCAGGCTTCCGCAGAGCTTGCTGATGATCTGATCATTTGAATCAGGTGTGTTGCAACAGGGAGACTTGGAAAACATGCAGGGCATTGGCCCTCCAGGACCTGAGTTTGACACCTATGCTATACATGGTCATTTTTTGGGCTAAAAACGCCTTACTATACATGGTCGTTTTTTTCGACTAAAAACGCCTTACTATACATGGTCGTTTTTTGGGCTAAAAATGCCTTACTATACATGGTCGTTTTTTTCGACTAAAAACGCCTTCCTATACATGGTCGTTTTTTGGGCTAAAAACACCTGACGATACATGGTTGTTTTTTCTCGGCTAAAAATGCCTTGCTATAATATACATGGTCGTTTTTTTTCGACTAAAAACGCCTTACTATAAATGGTCGTTTTTTTCGACTAAAAACGCCTTCCTATACATGGTCATTTTTTGGGCTAAAAACGCCTTACTATACATGGTCGTTTTTTTTCAACTAAAAACGCCTTACTATACATGGTCGTTTTTTGGGCTAAAAATGCCTTACTATACATGGTCGTTTTTTCGACTAAAAACGCCTTCCTATACATGGTCGTTTTTTGGGCTAAAAACACCTGACGATACATGGTTGTTTTTTCTCGGCTAAAAATGCCTTGCTATACATGGTCGTTTTTTCATCTAAAAACGCCTTACTATACATGGTCGTTTTTTTCGACTAAAAACGCCTTCCTATAAGTGGTCGTGTTTTGGGCTAAAAACACCTGACGATACATGGTTGGTTTTTTTCGGCTAAAAATGCCTTGCTATACATGGTCGTTTTTTGGGCTAAAAATGCCTTACTATACATGGTCGTTTTTTCGACTAAAAACGCCTTACTATAAATGGTCGTTTTTTTCGACTAAAAACGCCTTCCTATACATGGTCATTTTTTGGGCTAAAAACGCCTTACTATACATGGTCGTTTTTTTTCGACTAAAAACGCCTTCCTATACATGGTCGTTTTTTGGGCTAAAAACGCCTGACGATACATGGTTGTTTTTTTTCGGCTAAAAGTGCCTTTCTATACATGGTTGGGTTTTTGGGCTAAAAATGCCTTACTATATACATGGTCATTTTTTTTGGTAAAAAACGCCTTCCTATACATGGTCGTTTTTTGGGCTAAAAACACCTGACGATACATGGTTGTTTTTTCTCGGCTAAAAATGCCTTGCTATACATGGTCGTTTTTTTTCATCTAAAAAACGCCTTATGGTTGTTTTTTTTTTCGACTAAAAACGCCTTCCTATAAGTGGTCGTGTTTTGGGCTAAAAACACCTGACGATACATGGTTGTTTTTTTTCGGCTAAAAATGCCTTGCTATACGTCAAAAAAGAAAAGAATTGCTTCCAAAACTCAAAGAGGCTCGTGAAAGAGGGGAAATTGCCTACTTGAGGCACGACAAACTCATCGTCCACCCCCGCACCAGTACACCAATTCAACGGGCTTGACTTCAACATGCTCAGAGCTGATTACCTCAAGACATAAACATTGACTCAATTGATACAGGAAACATACAACACAAACATGGACTTCAAAATCTTTGATTATGCAGAACACAAGACATTCGACCCAGAGAACAATTTGGACCCTGACAATAATTTCTTCAATCAAAATTACAGCATCACAAACTCCGAGTATTATACGAATGAACAATTCAACACAAATGTAGAACTGAAAAATACACTTTCATTAATACACATTAATAGTAGAAGTCTCTATAAAAATTTCACCAAAATCAAAGAATATTTGGCCACATTTAATAAATTTACAATAATTGCTATATCAGAAACTTGGCTTGATGATGAAAAAACAAGTGAAATGAAAATTGATGGATATGAAATGTATGCAACTCATAGGGAAGATAAAAAGGAGGGGAGTTGCAATATATGTAGATAAAACACTAAAATGTAGTAAAATTGAGAGCTTGACAAATACAACAGTGAATCTAATGGAATGTCTAACTCTTGAAATACATATTAAAAATGCATCAAATGTCATTATAAGTTGCGTTTATAGGACACCAGGATCTTGTCTTGACACATTTAATAAAAACTGATAGATATGCTGAGCTGTTCTAATGACAAGAAAACACGAATAATATGTGGCGACTTTAACATCGACTTATTAAACCCAAATGGACACAAAAACACAACAGATTTTATAAATTCAATGTATAGCAATGGTCTTTTCCCAGTTATTCTGAGACCAACCAGAATAACAGTAGATACAGCCACATTAATAGACAATATATTTATAAATAAGATTGATCATAAAAGAAAAGTGGACTTCTCATAACTGATATAAGTGACCATCTACCGGTCTTTGCAGCCTTTCACAATTACTTCGATAGAATAACTAAATCAATAACCCACATCTCAGAAATAAGACCCAGAACCCAACATTCAATCGCAGCTTTCAAGCTCGATTTAGACAAGCAAAATTGGTCAGAGGTCTACACAAATGAAGATCCAAATACTGCGTTTGACGCATTTCAGTCAACCATAACCTCCTTATATGACAAGCATTTCCCAGTAATTAAGGTCACCAGAAAGTACAAAAACCAAAATAAGCCATGGATAACAAAAGGCATAGAAAATGCATGTAAAAAGAAAAACAATCTATACAAATCGTTTCTAAAATCCAGAACCAAAGAAGCTGAAACAAAATATAAGACTTATAAAAACAAATTAGTAAACATTATAAAAATCAGCAAGAGAGACCATTTTCATGCATTATTAGAGCAAAATAAAAGCAATACTCAAGAAATATGGAAAATCTTAAATCATGTAATTAGAAACAGCTCTAATAAAGTAAATTATCCGGAGTACTTTATGAAAGATAAAAATACCATTATTGAGGAAACTGCAGAAATAGCAAAGGAATTTAATGAATATTTTGTTAATATAGGCAGTAATTTAGCAAAACAAATACCTGATCCAATAAATTCTTTTGAAATAGATAAATACATAGAAAAAAATTCTTCCACAATGTTTCTTACTGCTGTGAATGAAAATGAAATATTAAATATTGTAAAAACATATAAAAGTAAAAGTCAACTGACTGTTTTAATATTGACATGACAATAATAAAACAGATTATAGAATTTGTAGTCCGACCTTTTACATACATATGCAACCTATCATTTAAAGCCGGTGTTTTTCCATCAAAAATGAAAACTGCTAAAGTTATTCCAATTTTTAAAAGTGGAGAAAGACAATTCTTTACAAATTATAGACCAATATCACTGCTACCACAATTTTCAAAAATATTAGAAAAATATTTTCTCACAGATTTGATAACTTCATTAATAAACACGTGCTATTAAGTGAAAATCAATACGGCTTTAGAGAAAACGGACCACCTTAATGGCAGTAATGGAGTTTGTAGAAGCAATAGCGACTAATATTGACAATAAAGAATTCACGGTTGGGATTTTTCTAGATCTAAAAAAAGCTTTTGATACAATAGATCATACAATATTATTGAATAAATTAGAGAGATATGGTATCAGAGGCACAGCATATAAATGGATTGAAAGTTATTTAGAAAACAGATATCAGTATGTGCAGTTTAATAACATAAAATCCAACTCACTGAAAATTACCCATGGAGTGCCTCAGGGATCAGTGCTTGGACCTAAACTATTCATTTTATATATAAACGATATCTGTAGTGTCTCAAAACTATTCAAATGTGTCCTATTCACGATGACACAACCTTCTACTACTCTGGAAATAACATGGAACAACTCCTGAAAATTGTGGAAAATGAATTAACCAAATTAAAAACTGGTTTGACAGAAATAAACTATCTATAAATTTAACAAAAACCAAGATAGTTGTTTTTGGCACGCGACCAATCAAAGAACAAGTCAAAATAAAGATAAATTCAATTGAAATAGAACGAGTTAATGAAAATAAATTTCTTGGACTAGTAATAGATTCCAAACTATCCTGGAAGCCACACATAGATAACGTTAAAAGAAAAATATCCAAAACCATCGGGATACTCCACAAAACTAAGGACGTGTTGAATAAGAGTTCCTTGTGCACATTATATTATTCATTATTACTCCCATATATGACATATTGTGTGGAAATATGGGGAATGCCTGTAAAACAAACACACTCCCTGTCTTAAAACTACAAAAAAGCAATTAGAACAATCAATAGGTCTAAATATATAGAACCCACAAATCCACTATTCATCAAATTAAACACAATGAAATTTTATGACCTGGTTGACTTCAAAATCGCCCAATTAATGTATAAAGCACATAACAATTTCCTTTGTCTAAATATTCAGAAGCTTTTTGAAATTAGAGAAAGCAGTTATAATCTAAGGGGTACGAATCAATACAAAAAATCCAGAACAAGAACAAACATTAAGCAAAGGTGTGTATCAGTAACAGGTGTCAACCTGTGGAATAAGCTTGAAACGGACCTGAAAATGAGTAAATCGCTGGAGGAGTTCAAAAATAAATTCAAAAGATCAGTACAAAAAACTATAAGAATCACAATTAAGAAGATACATTTGATACATTTATAAAATTAGTATTACAGCTCTTTGTTCTTGTTTTGGATTTTGATTAATTTATCATTTGTACTCAAGAAATGCAGTAATTACAACTATTATGAGAAACTGAAACAAAAGGTCAAAGAATAATTATAAATACACAAACCGAAAGGTGTATAAATAGAAAAGTAAAGTACCACAATGGTAAAAGTATTTGATGATATGTAGACTTCTCTTCTTCTTCTTTGTTTTGAAAACGATCAATTTATATTCTATACAATAAGGGGTAGGACTAGATAAGTGGTTTACTTCTTCCTACTCCTTTGAGCATACAACTGTGATGATGAGTGTTTTCTTTTTTTTCTTTTACATACTTTTAAATTTTCCTTTCATAAATTTTGCCTACCTTTTGGCTATCTGTTACTGTGTGTATATATATGCTCAATAAACAATAAACAAACAAACAAACAAACATGGTCGTTTTTTGGGCTAAAAGTGCCTTACTATACATGGTCGTTTTTTTTCGACTAAAAACGCCTTACTATAAATGGTCGTTTTTTTCGACTAAAAACGCCTTCTTATACATGGTCGTTTTTTTCGACTAAAAACGCCTTACTATACATGGTCGGTTTTTTCATCTAAAAAACGCCTTACTATACATGGTCGTTTTTTGGGCTAAAAATGCCTTACTATACATGGTCGTTTTTTGGGCTAAAAACACCTGACTATACAAGTTCGTTTTTTTCATCGAAAAACGCCTTACTATATATGGTCGTTTTTTTCGGCTAAAAACGCCTTACTATATTTGGTCGTTTTTTTCGACTAAAAATGCCTTCCTATACATGGTCGTTTTTTGGGGCTAAAAACGCTTTACTATACATGGTCGTTTTTTTTGGTAGAAAACGCTTTTTTATACATGGTCGTTTTTTTCGACTAAAAATGCCTTGCTATATACATGGTCGTTTTTTTCGGTAAAAAACTCCTTCCTATACATGGTCGTTTTTTGGGCTAAAAACACCTGACGATACATGGTTGTTTTTTCTCGGCTAAAAATGCCTTGCTATACATGGTCGTTTTTTTTCATCTAAAAAACGCCTTACTATACATGGTCGTTTTTTTCGACTAAAAACGCCTTACTATACATGGTCGTGTTTTGGGCTAAAAACACCTGACTATACAAGTTCGTTTTTTTCATCGAAAAACGCCTTACTATACATGGTCGTTTTTTTCGGCTAAAAACGGCTTACTATACATGGTCGTTTTTTTCGACTAAAAACGCCTTTCTATACATGGTCGTTTTTTTCGGTAGAAAACGCTTTTTTATACATGGTCGTTTTTTTCGACTAAAAATGCCTTGCTATATACATGGTCGTTTTTTTCGGTAAAAAACTCCTTCCTATACATGGTCGTTTTTTGGGCTAAAAACACCTGACGATACATGGTTGTTTTTTCTCGGCTAAAAATGCCTTGCTATACATGGTCATTTTTTTCGGTAGAAAACGCCTTACTATACATGGTCATTTTTTTCGACTAAAAACGCCTTACTATACATTGTCGTTTTTTTCCGCTAATAACGCCTTACTATACATGGTCGTTTTTTCCGCTAAAAACGCCTTATTATACATGGTCGTTTTTTTCGGCTAAAAACGCCTTACTATACATGGTCGTTTTTTTCGGCTAGAAACGCCTTACTATATATACATGGTCATTTTTTTTTCGGTAAAAAACACCTTACTATACATGGTCGTTTTTTGGGCTAAAAACGCCTTACTATACATGATCGTTTTTTTTGTCGAAAAACGCATTACTAAACATGGTCGTTTTTTGGAGCTAAAAACGCCTTACTATACATGGTCGTTTTTTGGAGCTACAAACGCCTTACTATACATGGTCGTTTTTTTCGGCTAAAAATGCCTTACTAAACATGGTTGTTTTTTTTGACTAAAATCGCCTTACTATACATGGTCGTTTTTTTTCTGCTAAAAACGCCTAACTATATATGGTCGTTTTTTTCGGTAGAAAACGCTTTTTTATACATGGTCGTTTTTTTCGACTAAAAATGCCTTGCTATACATGGTCGTTTTATTGGGCTAAAAACGCCTTACTATACATGGTAGGTTTTTTTTCGGCTAAAAACGGCTTACTATACATGGTCGTTTTTTTTCGGTAAAAAACGACTTACTATACATGGTCATTTTTTTCGACTAAAAACGCCTTACTATACATTGTCGTTTTTTTCCGCTAATAACGCCTTACTATACATGGTCGTTTTTTTCGGGTTAAAAAGCTTTACTATACATGGTCGTTTTTTTCGCCTAAAAACACCTTACTATACATGGTCGTTTTTTTCGGGTTAAAAAGCTTTACTATACATGGTCGTTTTTTTCCGCAAAAACGCCTTACTATACATGGTCATTTTTTTCGGGTTAAAACACTTTACTATACATGGTCTTTTTTTTCCGCTAAAAACGCCTTACTATACATGGTCATTTTTTCGTCTAAAAACGCCTTACTATACATGGTTGTTTTTTTTCGAATAAAATCGCCTTACTATACATGGTCGTTTTTTTCGGCTAAAAACGCCTTGCTATGCATGGTCGTTTTTTTTATCAGGTTAAAACGCCTTATTATACATGGTCGTTTTTTTCGCCTAAAACGCCTTACTATACATGGTCGTTTTTTTTCGGCTAAAAATGCCTTGCTATACATGGTCGTTTTTTTTCGGGTTAAAACGCCTTACTATACATGGTCGGTTTTTTTCGACTAAAAACGCCTTACTATAAATGGTCGTTTTTTTCGGCTAAAAACGCCTTACTATATACATGGTCGTTTTTTTCGGTAAAAAACGCCTTCCTATACATGGTCGTTTTTTGGGCTAAAAACACCTGACGATACATGGTTGTTTTTTTTCGGCTAAAAATGCCTTGCTAAACATGGTCGTTTTTTCGTCTAAAAACGCCTTACTATACATGGTCGGTTTTTTTCGACTAAAAACGCCTTACCATAAATGGTCGTTTTTTTCGACTAAAAACGCCTTCCTATACATGGTCATTTTTTGGGCTAAAAACGCCTTACTAAACATGGTCGTTTTTTTCGGCCCAAAACGCCTTACTATACATGGTCGTTTTTTTCGGTAAAAAACTCCTTCCTATACATGGTCGTTTTTTGGGCTAAAAACACCTGACGATACATGGTTGTTTTTTCTCGGCTAAAAACGCCTTACTATACATGGTCGTTTTTTTTCGACTAAAACGCCTTACTATACATGGTCGTTTTTGGGCTAAAAATGCCTTACTATACATGGTCGGTTTTTCGACTAAAACGCCTTACTATACATGGTCGTTTTTTTTTTGGGCTAAAAACGCCTGACGATACATGGTTGTTTTTTTTCGGCTAAAAGTGCCTTGCTATACATGGTTGGGTTTTTGGGCTAAAAATGCCTTACTATACATGGTCGTTTTTTCGACTAAAAATGCCTTACTATACAAGTTCGTTTTTTTCATCGAAAAACGCCCTACATGGTCGTTTTTTTCGACTAAAAACGCCTTCCTATACATGGTCGGTTTTTTTTCATCTAAAAAACGCCTTACTATACATGGTCGTTTTTTGGGCTAAAAATGCCTTACTATACATGGTCGTTTTTTGGGCTAAAAACACCTGACTATACAAGTTCGTTTTTTTCATCGAAAAACGCCTTACTATATATGGTCGTTTTTTTCGGCTAAAAACGCCTTACTATATTTGGTCGTTTTTTTCGACTAAAAATGCCTTCCTATACATGGTCGTTTTTTGGGGCTAAAAACGCTTTACTATACATGGTCGTTTTTTTTGGTAGAAAACGCTTTTTTATACATGGTCGTTTTTTTCGACTAAAAATGCCTTGCTATATACATGGTCGTTTTTTTCGGTAAAAAACTCCTTCCTATACATGGTCGTTTTTTGGGCTAAAAACACCTGACGATACATGGTTGTTTTTTCTCGGCTAAAAATGCCTTGCTATACATGGTCGTTTTTTTTTCATCTAAAAAACGCCTTACTATACATGGTCGTTTTTTTCGACTAAAAACGCCTTACTATACATGGTCGTGTTTTGGGCTAAAAACACCTGACTATACAAGTTCGTTTTTTTCATCGAAAAACGCCTTACTATACATGGTCGTTTTTTTCGGCTAAAAACGGCTTACTATACATGGTCGTTTTTTTCGACTAAAAACGCCTTCCTATACATGGTCGTTTTTTTCGGTAGAAAACGCTTTTTTATACATGGTCGTTTTTTTCGACTAAAAATGCCTTGCTATATACATGGTCGTTTTTTTCGGTAAAAAACTCCTTCCTATACATGGTCGTTTTTTGGGCTAAAAACACCTGACGATACATGGTTGTTTTTTCTCGGCTAAAAATGCCTTGCTAAACATGGTCGTTTTTTCGTCTAAAAACGCCTTACTATACATGGTCGTTTTTTTTCGACTAAAAACGCCTTACCATAAATGGTCGTTTTTTTCGACTAAAAACGCCTTCCTATACATGGTCATTTTTTGGGCTAAAAACGCCTTACTAAACATGGTCGTTTTTTTCGGCCCAAAACGCCTTACTATACATGGTCGTTTTTTTCGGCCCAAAACGCCTTACTAAACATGGTCGTTTTTTTCGGCCCAAAACGCCTTACTATACATGGTCGTTTTTTTCGGTAAAAAACTCCTTCCTATACATGGTCGTTTTTTGGGCTAAAAACACCTGACGATACATGGTTGTTTTTTCTCGGCTAAAAACGCCTTACTATACATGGTCGTTTTTTTTCGACTAAAAACGCCTTACTATACATGGTCGTTTTTTGGGCTAAAAATGCCTTACTATACATGGTCGGTTTTTTTCGACTAAAAACGCCTTACTATACATGGTCGTTTTTTGGGCTAAAAACGCCTGACGATACATGGTTGTTTTTTTTCGGCTAAAAGTGCCTTGCTATACATGGTTGGGTTTTTGGGCTAAAAATGCCTTACTATACATGGTCGTTTTTTTTCGACTAAAAATGCCTTACTATACAAGTTCGTTTTTTTCATCGAAAAACGCCCTACTATACATGGTCGTTTTTTTCGACTAAAAACGCCTTCCTATACATGGTCGTTTTTTTGGGCTAAAAACGCTTTACTATACATGGTCTGAGCGTTCTGTTGAGTCTTCCGCCGCCGGCCTCAACATCAGCGATGTGACAGCTGCTTGACATCCAGGTGAAATCTCAAGGTCAGTTTAATGGCCCGCTTGAGCGTTTCCGCTCGTCTCGCTTCGCCGAAAGCCTCCAAACAAACGAGTCAAACACGTCATTAAAAAAAAATTAAAAAAAATTTTTACTTCCACCGAGCGTGAAATCTGGGACGTTCCGCGGCCATCTCGGGCGCAACGGACCGCATTCACACTTTTTTTTTTGGCACCGCGCTCACAGTTTCCAGCGCGGCGTCACGCCGACTATCGCAGGGGCAAAGTGAGGAAAGAAAAGTTGTGAGGTGATGCTATTTTCCTCTGAAATATGTCTACATTTTGCGTGTATGAACGTGTTAATTGCAAGTGCCAAATCTCAGGACGGCCGTGCACCATATTGCTCTTGTTGAAGGTGCAAAAAAAAAGAAAAGAGTGCCGCGTTCCTTTTTGTTTTGAGTGCCTCGGGGATGGCGTTAACGAAGCACTGGCGGCTCGTTGGCACGCTTTGCCAAGCTGCTGCGTAGTCATCACACGCACACTCGCCTAAAAAAAAGAAGCATCCACGATGACCGTCACAAACATCTTCTTTTCATAACCCTTGACCTTACACCTCAAATCAACGCCTCACTCAAACAGACGCCGCGAGAGGCCTTTCGAGCCTGTTTTGGTGGTGCTCGAGCTCCATAAAATGAAATCGAAGCAGAGCTGAAGTTGGAGATCTTTTTCAGCGCTTGAAAAGACTAACCACAGATGATTGGATGGTTGAAACGTAAGATTTTAACACTGAAAACACAGCACCCACCAAATCGCTCCCAACGTTTCCCAACTGGGGTTTAAATGGCCCGTCTGCAATATACTTCCTTCCCGTGTGGTTTAAAACACGAGCTTAAGCCGAGTTATGCGGAACATTTCTTCACTCAATTCGAACACTATTTGCAGGCTTCATTTTTGCTGCGCTGAATTGTATCTCAACCCACAACTCACTCTTGAAACCCTCCCGAACTTGAAACCTTAATGACGGATTAAAACTTGAATGTGAACCCCTAAAACTGTAATTTGCAAAGGCAATTTGAAAGTCTAGCTCTGGTTTGAAACCCCAATTTCACCCACAACCCTCTCTTGAAACCCAAATTTGTCAGTCTTACGTAAAACCCGCACACTACACTAAAACCTCAATTTCGAAGATGAAATCCAGGCAATCCTTAATGTGCAAGCTTAACCCTTTAGAAAAGATCCCGTACTGCAAATAAGACAAAGCCCAATGTCGCATGGCCCTTCAGTCAGATGCCTGCGCTAGCCAGTTATCGTGTGGAAAGTCTCCCCGCAAATTCCTCCTGATCAAAACAAAATCCCCGCACCGCGTGGAATAGACGAGACATGAGAAAGGCGCATGGGGGCCAAGCGCGGGGGCCCCTCGCTGTGGTGCCCTCTCACGGCTGACGGAGCGGCGCTGTCCTTGGGCGGTGGCTGCCAGTCTGTTCCGTCACACCTTGCCGCCTTTAAAAGATTGCCCCGCAGAGCCACAGAGAAGGAGAGGACTGTGTGTGTGCGGGGTGGGGGGGCCCATGGGTACCCCACAGGGTGGGAGGGGCTGGTGGGGGTGTGGTGGGTGCTCAGGTTTTTAACAAGCTGGCAGCCCGGGAGAGTTTATGAGTCAGGATGGGTGCCAAGAAGGACGTGGCGACGGGCGACGCGGGGGTCAGCCTGTGTCACATTGAGCTTCGTGGGCATGAATATGTAAGGAAGGAGGGGGGGGGGGCAAAGAGGTGGAGGGGAGGCAGCTGGGCCTCCGTTTGGGGTGCGCGGCCAACAAACGGCCACGTCAAACCAATTCATCCGGCTCACATGTTAAGTCAACGAGCGGCGCGTGCACGCCGTTACGCGCCGCGCGCGCCGCTCCCTCAGTAATGCGCGCAAATGGCGCTGGATGGCAGAATGTAAATGAGCTGGTTATTACACAGCAACGTTCATCAAGCTGAGCTGAAAAGACTTCAATGGCCCTGATGAATATGCATGCAAATTTGTTAATTAAGTTAATTATTCTGCTGAAAATTCATTTGTCTTCCCAAGGACGTTCCCGCGATGATTTTTTAACACGTTGCCATTAGTTATGCACGCCGCCGTGGAAAATCACTCGGCGGCTCACCTTTCACAAAGTTACGGCCCCCCGCCTAAAAAAGGAGGTTGAGCACTGACGAAGGAGGAAGAGGAGGAGGAGGAAGGCAGGTAGGAAAGGACGCCATGTCAGGTCGCTTGAAAAGCGGCCGCAAGTCGACAGCAGCTGGTGCAGCCCGAGGACAAGCAGGGCTTAGCCAAAAAAGGCCCAGTCCGCAAAATAGCTCCGTGTGATTGCGCACAGTAAAGCTCAAAAAGCAGCACAAACGCATCTGGGGTTGTTGCAGCACACGACGCGGCTTTACGTCATGCTAGCGTAGGCTACGCAGGCCTGTGTTGTGATGAGATCCGTACCCGTACAATATTAAGAAGTTTCCAAATGATATGATGGGATATTTTACGCTTTGCTATGTAATGCTGGATTGCACATTACATGTGGTGTGCTGCGTTATAGCGCTTCATATTAACGTTAGCCTAATAGCCTGTCATTTGTAACTTTCTGTCACAATAGGGATAGAAGACAACGATGCCGCAAGCATGTGGTGGTCATGGCCCCGCCCCTTTATTTTGGTGCAACGCCCCTGGTTGGAAAGAGGTTTGGCAAGGAATAGTTAAAAGTGAGGAACATTGCACGTCTGGAAAAAAAAATCAAAGAAATAAAATAACGGTGAGAAAAAAAAGAAAAGAAAAACAATAGCCAGATGGGGACATTTTCTATGCAGGATGCCGTGTTTGATCCATCACATAAGCAATCTTACAAGAGATGCCTAAGCCTACCGGCCATGTCCAGATGTTTGATTCGTTAATTAAGTCTCCATGGTAGTTAATCGCTGGAGTTTTTTTTCTGTTTTTGTTTTTTGGTGCAATTACAGAAGGGAGGTGGACGAGGACGACCCTGAAATAAAGACGCGTTTGTGTGCGTTCATGTTTGATGCAGAGGCTACATTTCATCAATAGACTGGACCAAATGTTCCCCCAAAGTCGGAATTTGAGCAAAGCTCACATGCAACTTTTTCTGTCAATCAACTCATCGCCATATCGAGGCTTCCTTCATAGACATGTTTCCCTCCAGTGGTGAAATGTGCAACTGCACCTTCAATATAATTTGCTTGCTACAGTCAACGCGCCGGATACGTTCCAGTCCCACCTGAGATGAGGGAAAGTCTGCTGTTGCGATGGTTTGATTTTATTTGTCATTAAATCACGCCTTTAAAGTATTCCTTTACGCCTTTTATCACTCACTTGAAAACGTTACTTCTACAATATACTGCAATCCCCCAAATTAGAGGCGGGGTGTGCTGGCGAGACCAAATTGAGCTGTCTAAAAAAGTGGACCGCGGTTGTTTTTAAGAGGAGATTTAGTTAATGTACTACGTTCATTACACGGGTCGCAGTCATTCGCGTGTTATTTATTCATTGGATCCATTTTGGTCATTTGAGCATGTTCGCGATTGTGTGTCCCCCAACTTCCTGTTGCACAAGCTAACTTGACAGACGCCAACAAATGAAAAACACTTCAGCTGTGAGACTCAGGGTGGCGCTGTGTGCTCATAAATGTAATTTCATGGACCCGAATCCCAGATATTTCGGCAATTTTATAAGTCGCTAATCATTGTATTAATTTTCTGTGAGTGTGATGGTAGTGATGGGGTGAGTACATGTACTTTTTTAATTCTACACACACTTTAAATTTGGAGGCACATCAGAATTACAGGGATGAGATTCCAGATTTAAAACTGTCAGTTGGAAATGGCTAACCTTGTAAGAAAAACGGATGCATACACTAAAGGTTAAGTAAAAGTACTTTTATTTAAATTACAATAGAAAGCAAAAAACAGGACATTTAATAAGACTACTGGCAACTTCTAAACTCTTAACGTGGTAGAGCGTGATACATGTTTTTGCAATTGGAAAAAAATACACTATAAAAATAGGTTTGTGGTCTGTACATTTTCCCCCCAATAATATTTTTAAAAATACTTTTCTAATAGCGTGTCACACATGATGTACTTTCCAAGGACGAGATTAGTGACGGGTTAGATTGCCTTCACTATGAACATTACCGAATAGAAATCGAAGTGACAGCATTGCATCCAGAAAAAAAAGAGAAATGATGCAGTCAATTCCCATCCAAATTTAAGCCTTGACGTTAAAACCGCAGCGCAAACCAGACTACATGTAACATTTTGAGCTAATACATTGAGCTACGAAGCAGCTTTCAAGTATCCGACTTGGTGTCAAAGGTGTTGTGCAACATTTTAAAAACACAATAGTATACAGCAAGTATGAAATGTATCCCCCATGAAATGAAAAGGACTTGTTGACAGTTCGTGCAAGGTGGACTATTGCTGGTGCGTCAGGTGTCAAGGGTATAAAAGAGAAGGAAAAAAAACCTTGTAACTTATGTACAGTATGTCCGTGGGAAAGGGGGCCGTTGGAACAGTAGGTAACATCAATGCGGGCGGGGTCTACTCTTGGGCTTCTTTTCCAGTCATCTTGTAGATCTCGGTGGGACCGTCAACGTGAGTGATGGTTGTCGTCAGCTGGATGTCTTCACCACTGTTTGCAGCGGCATCTCCTGCAAAAGTGGACACGGCCTCTATTATGGCAGGGCTTCCGCAAACTTTTTGCGTCCGTGGATCAGCTACTCGCAGAGATTTTTCCAAGATCCTCCTCGCAATCCTAGCGGCAATTAAAAGGAACTACCCCGTGTACTCGTACATATCACTGAAATCACAACGTTGTTGCCTGTCTCAGGTTGGGGGGAGGTGGGGGCGGGTCATAAATTTAGGATAAGACATTCATCATTTCTAAAGGAAAAGGGTTTTAATTAGGGATGGTCGAGTACCGATACCTCATGGAGGCTGCTGATACCAGCCACCAATACTTTAGGCAAAAATAAATGAGTACAATTGACATGGAGTTTGTTCACTTCAGCAGAAGTTGGCGCTAAACATCCCGGCAACGTATAAACTAAGAGCACGTTTCACATCGAGCAACGCTGAGCAATATTTTTTGTGGGTTGTGTATCTGGATTCGTCATTCGCCTATTTCAAGACGAGACCCGCCCGACTACTACATCTGATTGGCTAATGGCCGTTACATTTGACTGCTACTATTGGTGGATGACTAACTTTTGATGAGCTGCGGCGTGGAGGCACTTAAGCAGGACATGCGCATTTTTGGACAAGACCCACCGCTATATCTTATGCCGGGAATCTGGCACAGCGCCGGATGATGTTAAGTCATGCAATTAAGGCCTTGGTGTTTGATTTGTGGACTCGATGCCTTTTAAGATGTTTTATGGATCTGCAGGAACCTTGTTACAAGGACATCGAAGATGTTTTTCTCCATTTAAGTTTTCTAAGGCCCCTGTCACACCTTGACGATTTAGCCAGCGTATGCCGACGTAGGAAAAATTTGGCAAATACGCTGGCGTACGTCGAATAAGTTATGGGTAAGTTTTGTATACGTAACAGCACGCTGAAGCACGTTGGCATACGTCGAAGTACGTCGAGGTCGTCGAGAAATTTTAAGCATGCTTAAAATTTCTCGTCGTATGTCAGCGTATGGCTATACGTCCCGTATACGCAGGCCATAAGTAATAGGTAAGTTATGCGATCGTTGCACACGTTCAAACACGTTAAGTGTAGGTTACTCATAAGTCCAAATACGTCGAGAATACCTACTAGCTGTTCTCCAACATCCGTGCCTTTCGAACTGCAATACGCTGCTGCATAGCGTGCAGCAGCGTATTGCCGACGATCACGTGACGTAGTCTATAAAAGGCTGGCGCTCGACGTTGCCGACGATCACGTGACGTAGTCTATAAAAAAGGCTGGCGCTCGACGTTTCAAATCATAACTGCACTAGACATTGCAGTACCAACATCTGTTTGGGGACTATCCCCGGTCTAGTTAAAATGGTATAACCCAAGAGGCAAGGTGCGGCTTGCCATCGTTACTGTGAGTTGCTATTCACGCTATTAAAGCAGCAATCAAACGCCATTATGACTTGTGTCATTAATAAACCAAACAACATCAGCGTCATGGCAAAGAAAAGTCTGGGGAGCTCATCAAGGTCTCGCAGAGGCTCATCCCATCACAGCCACTGCAGCCTTCGCCAACTACGTGCGTGACAGCCTGGTCAGCATGTCCAAGCGCAAGTTCGAAAGGCACGGATGTTGGAGAACAGCTAGTAGGTATTCTCGACGTATTTGGACTTATGAGTAACCTACACTTAACGTGTTTGAACGTGTGCAACGATCGCATAACTTACCTATTACTTATGGCCTGCGTGATACGGGACGTATAGCCATACGCTGATATACGACGAGAAATTTTAAGCATGCTTAAAATTTCTCGACGACCTCGACGCATTTCGACGATACCAACGTGCTTCAGCGTGCTGTTACGTATACAAAACTTACCCATAACTTAATTCGACGTGCGCCAGCGTATTTGCCAAATTTTTCCTACGTCGGCATACGCTGGCTAAATCGTCAAGGTGTGACAGGGGCTTGAAACGTCGAGCGCCAGCCTTTTATAGACTACGCCACGTGATCGTCGGCAATACGCTGCTGCACGCTATGCATAAATTAGACTATCGTTGGGCATAAGTTGTGTACGCCGGCAACACGCTAGGCATTCGTTGGAATAAGTTATCTATAAGTTATCGAAACGTTCTATATAATTTACTGATACGTTATGTATACGTCCAGCCCGTTATGAATGCGCTATGTATACGCCCAAAATTGAAAAAAAAAATCGATAATTCAGCGTATGCCAGCGTTTTAGGGAAAATCTGAACGTCGGCATACGCTGGCTGAATCGTCAAGGTGTGACAGGGCCTTAAGGGTTTTTTTTCTCCCCATGGAGGTTTGTCAGATGTATTTCTTGATAGATTGACAAAACATATCAGAGCTTTGTCATATTATTCTGTACACCTCCATCCTATGTGTTGCGAACCGTTTTGAGGATCAGCTTTACGGGTCAGGCGCAGTCTTGCCTTTTTGTATCTCGCTGCCGGTGACTCGACAGAACTGAAGGCGAGGTTGAATTAAATCAACTGGCCGATTGAGACTCGATGCCTTTTTGGGAAAGCCTCCAAAACCGTCAAACAAACCAACTTGTCTCGGACACAGAATCCTGAGAGATGAATGGTTTTCATTACGTCCGAAAACCCTTTTTTCCACCGTTGCCTCTCCGACTGGAAGGAAGCCACTCCAATCCGACTCTCCAGCCAAATAAAGTCTCAGGGAATTCCCCACCAAATAATTCATCTTGCTAACGTTGGCCGTTTTAAATACCCCAGACAAAGTAGAGAGAGTTTTCGGCTTTAAATTTACTCGTTGTCAAATTAATCAACAGTGTCCACCGCGCCGTCTAAATTCCTGTTTATGCTTGCTAAAACTTTCACAAAAGTTCTGATGAAATGAAAACAGCTACGTGGGGGTTATGTTCCAGAAACTGCCACAAGCTGGCACATTATAAGTATGATGTTGGAGCATTATTGAACACAATATAATCTGCTTGCAAAACAACTGTAATGAAAATTCCCAAAAACGAGAACAACTCCACCCACTCACCGAATGCAGTAAAAGAAAAAAAAAGGCGAAACAACAAGGGAACAAGGACGTAAGCCTGCGGAGCTCCGATTCGTAAAGAAATGTACATGACCTGTGATACACTGTCCACTTGACTGGTCGTCTCCGTATCGCTTGTGGGAGGGGGCGTACAAGAACATGATGGCGAATACGTAGAGGTTCCACATGCCGTAGATGCCCGTGAAGAAGGCGCTGTTCACCTCCACGGTGTGTTCCCCCCAGTGCCAGTGACCCTCGTTCACCTGGACAAAGATGGACGGGCAAGCACAAAAAGTACGTCCTTCCAACTGCTCCAAAAACGGAGAAAAGAAACTACTCGCAAAAAAAAAAAAAAGGTGAGGATTTTTCAGAGACCCACCTGACTGATGATGAAGAAGATGACAGTCATGGCGGCACAAGCCAACGTGACCAACATGAGGAATTTGAACCTAAAAATCAAACCCTGGAAGACACACGGTCGCATTAAAAATTCCGATTGAAAAGCACGCTCATGACTTGCTCGGAGCGAATGAAGAGACCAATGACGCCACGAATACACACCTCATAGTGCAGGCGTCTCGCCTTGGACATGGCGGGCAGTGAAGTCCTCTTCCCACTGATGTTGCGGAAGACTTGGAAAACCATGAAGCAGAGGAAGAGGAAGTAGAGGCAAGCGCAGATCCCGGCCACGATGATGAAAGCCATCTGAGCGAGCGGCAGTCGAGGAAATAACATCTCTAGTAGTTACAAATGTTATCATCCAATAGACCGATTGGGGAGGAACAAAATACATGTACTGGCGTTAAGTATTCAAAATACACCCCCTCAAAAAAGTAGCTATTTTGCTGAGGATAGAGGATGAGAAGGTTTTTTTTGTTTTGTTTTTTAAATGACGGACTAAGCAAGTCCCTAAGCGGGTTATGTACCGTCACCCATTTCACCAACGACAGATAGAAACACGCCCAGACTGTCTTAACGACTTCAGACCGAATGTGACGTGCCGCATGTCTCGCGCGTGTGCAACTTGTTTGTATGCTTCAAGCAGGCAAGTTTTGATCCATCGAAAGACCAATTAGAGATCGACAAAAGACTAGAAAGGAGTGATGTTCTAGTGCTAATTTTTTTATGTTAATTCTCTGCCTGGCAAGCTCTGAAATAAACAAACAGAAAAAGGAAAAAAAAAATGTATCCATCCCGGGTTGGTGACAACATATGGCATTACTGAATTATTCTTCCTCTTATTAGTCAAGGGAACCACAAGAAGCCATGAAAAATGTAGTGTACCTTCAAAAAGCAAAGTTGGGTCCTTTTATCAAGTACATATTCTTGAGATGTAGGTGACCGACTATATTTCCAAGCCCAAATATGGCTTGGGAGTCACTATGAAGCCAAAACGGGACTTGGTGTTGGCCACAGATGGAGCGCAAAAAAGGATACGGCCAGCTCAGTGCCAACATCCGATGCCCAGATGCTGTAGAAGGGGTTGGTCAACTGGACGCCTCTGGTGGCACAAAACAAAGCGCTGCATTTATTTATGAACACAACACAAAGCAGATAGTAAATGTTCATCCTTGGTAAAAAAAATAATAATAATTGCAATTTGAACAGAAACAAAAACACTTCACACCTCTCACACATGTCAAAGATAAAGAGACAGAAAGACCCAAACACGATGGGCCCGACTTGCTTCCAATACACTGAGAAACGATTCCTCTCAGTCTGGTCCTGAGAAAAGGGAGCAAAATAGTTGACAGGTCAGAAAACAAGGAAAAAAAAACCTAAAAAGTGAACAGGTGCCCGGCACAATACCATGAGGTGCTCCCCGCAGAAGATGATCCAGAAGGAGAGCAACATGGAGTAGAAGATGCCTTGTCGAATGTCTCCAAAAAGCAACATCCAGGTCCAGTTGAAGCCAATAGAGAACCACTCCACTGGGATGTTGATGAACGTCATGGAGATACCCAGAGCAAAGATCACCCTGCAAGAGCAAAATGTTTAAAAAAAAAAAATAATAATAATAATCCAAATGAAATGAAAGCTATGTATGTCATAACAGGGTTGCATATGTTGATTTTTCGTCAGGGTTCGTTCAAGGTCGCAAAGACGCTCGCCAACACTTTCAATGGTCACAAACAGTTTTTCTTGTCCCCTAAAAATTTGGAACATGTTCCCCGTTCGGTGGAATATGGCCTTTAGACTCTCCGTGAAATCCTAAAAAAGGTAAGAGTGAGACCAAATAGAAGTTGTTTTTCCCAGTGGGCCCAGCAGGTCCCTGCATGCCAGCAGCAGATGAAAGAAGAAGGTTGCAAAATAAAGAAGCTAGCAAGACAGAGTCATTGCGGCATTTGAATTCCATTGTGAATAGACGAGTATCTATGAAGCCAGATTAATCTGCTCTCAAAAATCTTTATATGATAGGAAGCAACACACACACATGAAACACTCTCACACTACCACAGGACAGGACTGTAAATACTTTCAGAAATGTTGAAATAAGCGCCAGGACATTCAAAGGTCAGCTGTTTTGGCTAAAATAAAAGCCAAAAAGATGGAAATAAGGGACTCAAAAGTACAATTAATAGTAGAAAAGTATGAAAAGTTTCTAAATCGTTCACCTCCAGACTCAACTGTGCAGTTCAGCTTTATGACGTGAACAAGTGAAACCTCACTCGAGTGGTATGCAAGGAATGTGCCCGGCGCAAGGCCAACAGAGTGAAGAGCATTGTGTGTGTGTGTGTGTGTGTGTGTGTGTGTGTGTGTGTGCGTGTTACCATCAAGGTTAAAGGAGTGTTTTGGACACATGAAGTGAAGGAGAGGAAAATCCCCATGGATAGAAATGGCGAACAAAAAAGTGCACTTTCCAAACAGAATGTTACATTGAATTCACATACCGTCCAAAAAAATAAAAATAAAAAAGTGTACAAGTGCTCCTTCCTAAGAGCCTTCTCCTCACGTGGGAAAAAAAAGACCTGTGCGCTGCAGAGTTGAAATTTGAGTGCGTCGCTTTTGCTAGCAGATTTTGTAACTCGTTTCACGCTTGGCCAGGCTCTCCCTGTGGCCTCGGACTCATGTCTTGCCAGCATGGCAGGGGTTACACCAACACTCGATCCGGAGCTCTCAGCTTGAAATCCAACTATTTGTCCTGGTGCCCTTTTTGTTTTTTTTGCATTACGTTTGTTGTGAGGAAACATAATATTCATTTTAACAACACAATTCATATCAAATCAAATGTTGCACAATGGGCAAAAAGGAGGTGACAGCATCTCTCTCTCTCTCTGTGTGAATAAGTCAACTATCATCTTGCGTCACGTATGAGCGACCCTATGTCTGCTCAACACCTCGCTAATGCAGTTAAGCGACACGAACGCCCCTCAGATGCGTCTTATCTTACCGACCTCGAGTGCGCAGTTTTCATGACCCACTTGCAAATTTCATTCATAGTTAATATCCACCCTAATGCAGCGCCGCAGCGGCTTGTGACGAAACGATTCGTTCGTACGCTCCGGCTGCGGTAGTACGCGCCCCCGCCGTGCCTTCTTCATCTTGTCAAGCTCATTCAAGCAAACACCAAGCCTTTAATGTATGACATCACATCGCTAGACTCGGTAGTGCGCGGCCTTACTTCTCCAGCAGCACCGGGGGTCTCGTCATGAGCGTGATGCGCCTCCAGTACCAGATCATGATGATGAGGATGCTGGGTGTCAGGAACGTCTTCATGGCAAACCAAACCTTTGTGAAGCCTCCATTTTGGTGGATTCCCTTGGAAGAGAAAACAGGATGCACTAAAACTCACACATTGTCAAAACGATCCTCTTGGCATAACAAACAGGCACCCGAGTATGTGGCCGTGGGGGGTCTTCAAGGCTAGGACACAGTCATATGTAACCTTGTGAATTCCATGACACGAGAATAATTCATATAGCGCGAGGGTAAATCATATCGCCGTTGCATTCCAATGAAGCGCCATTGATTGATTGAATTTAGTAGTAGAACCTTAGAAAATGCCAGCTCATCTGCTGCCGAAGTTTGCCATCATCACACAAGAACAACGGGGCGCTACGGCAAACGTTGAGGATGCTCGCACTTGGGCGAGCGAGAGGTCAACTTACAACCAGGCGAACGTCCTTTATTTCGCCGATGCCCACGTTGATCTTCTTGCGCTCATTGACAGGCAGACGAATGTTGAGGAGGTAGTACTTATGGGCCACGCTGCCGACCTCCATGAAGGGCAGAAGGTCACACTCATAGTAGCGGCCCTCGTTTTCAAATGTCTGAAGGGTGCAAACAATCCGGGTTAAAACGCACATTTGAGAGCCAAGTTCATGTCTAAGCAGGGCAGCAATCTGTAATTTTCAAAAAAAATAAGAAATAAAATGTGAATCATCATCGTTTCCACACCTTGGAAGTGGTGAAATTGCAGTTGAGCTTTCGTTGTTCAAACGAGTGAGCCATCTCAGTCCACTCACTAACGGTATCGTCTCTGTAGGCCAGGCCCACGTCAACGGTGACCATCGCTCCGTCCTCTGGAGCACAAGAAGAAGAGACGATTTTCACCAAAGAAGGTCATTTGGAAAACAGTTCACTGGGTATAAAAAAAAAAAAACAATTAAAAATGCCTTCATCCCTGTGCGTGTGCTATTTGAATTCCTGATTCAACTTTTCAATCGTGAGAGTGATGAGGTCACGGTGACAGACGACCGTGGCCTTTTTCTTTTTTTTTTTTGCACCGACGGGAGGAAAAGCCCCACCAGACCAAAATGTTCCTCTTCAGCTCATACGTAATGGCATGCTAATGTATTCAGAGCGGCAGAAGTAGCGAGGACGACGATGTGCGTTTCACCTTAACTCATGAACAGTCTGTGCTTTTGGGCACGGCCACATTTCTACCCAAAATCTGGATCGGGTGATTCCAGAAAGCGTGGTTTGTGTTGATCCCCCCCACCCCACCCCAAAAAACTGCTTTCCAGACACGGACTGTATTAGTCTTTGGTCGCCTCAAATGAATGAGACAACGAGCTCAATAAAGATGATTGAAATGCATAATGCATCCATCAGCAAATACCGTGCTGGCCCAAATCGAGGTTACTCCTCAAGTGATACAACAACACATTGAGATGGCCTCCAAGAACTCCGAATCCAAGCTATGAAGACCGCACGCATCTTTGGGCAAATCCAAGTGGTCTCTCCTCCGCCCTGCACGAGAGCCTCTTGTGCCGTTATGAAACAAGGTGAAATAGAGAGAGAGAGAGGAAAAACCCAGTAACCCATGCTAAAGCGAAAGGCAAAAATACAGGAAGGGAAGAGGGAGTCGGATAAGAGCCGGCGGCAGCAGACGTCTCCGTAATGCTCGCCACAGCCATTAGTCTGCCACTCTGCCTCGGATGTGAGCTCACTTGACGCGGCATTCCGCTCCGATCCAGTGGCCATCGCCACGGAAACTAAGCCTCCTCAACAGCTGTGTTATTGCTGGAGCTCGGCCAAGGGGCGCCGCAGGTGGGTGGAACTCTTAATGAGGGTAAAGCTGCTCTTTGTCACAAACGCGGCGATCCAGAGGTGGTCGGCGACCAAGGGATGGGCCGCCCAACGCAACCTTCATCCTCTTGGCCAAAGTGACCATTTTTTATTATTTACAATTATTTCTTCATACCTACAGACATAATATAACGATCGGGTGTATCTGGTTTTGAGGTTCCACACACAGTATATTCGGAATGTATTACTTCCATAAAGCCATACAAACATAGTGCGGTTGTCAAGGAAGAAGCAAGCAGGTTTTCTTGTGTGGCCAGTTGCAAACAATTACTGTATTTTCACGACCATACGGCGCCATTCTCCAAAGTGGACAGGACGCCTTATAATGCGGAGCGTCTAGTGTATGAGCTGAGTTCCAAATCCTGACTGACCGACACGCTGTTTATATCAGTGAAGGGTAGGCGTGTAAGTGGCCCGCGAGTGTGACCAGGCGTGCGGGAAAGCAGCCAGCCAATCAGTGAAGGGTGGGCATGTAAGTGGCCGTGATTGAGGACGTGAGAGAGGCCAGCCATGCGGGAAAGCAGCCGGCCAATCAGTGAAGGGTGGGCGTGCCACATGGCAATGAGAGTGACGAGAGGGAACCTGGCGTTTTTTATGGACTACCGGTACTTGCACAATTGTTCAATTCGGATACAGAAGATGAGGACTTTGATAGATTTCTGGGTGACGATTGATCGAAAAACGTGAGTACATTGTAAGATGTCGAAATAAAGTACAACCGATCTCAGTTTTGCTTCTGTTGCCTTTTTAAAAACGTGTTTTTAGCATGTCTTAGCATGCTACGCTATGCTTCAAGCTAACGTGTTTTTAGCATGCGTGCATGCCGTATGTTTAAACTGGCGTATGTTTTACCACGCCTGGCTGCGCCCAATAATACAGTGCGTTTTGTGTATGTGCAAAATACAGAAATAGCACCCGTTACTGAGACTGCGCCCTACAACACGGTGCGCCGAATGGTCGTTAAAATACGGTAAACGACAAGCCGTGAACATTTCTGGGGGGTGGAAAAACAGTGCCATTTTTTTATGTGATGTTTTCGGCACGGTGAAATGGGTTCATGTCGTTTGATTTGAAAAGGGAACACATTGAACTTGTAAGGCAAGGCACTGTCGATTTAGCTTTTCCAATCATTCATATTTCTAAGTCAAGATCCTGTTTTTCTGACAAGGATTTCTTTAACTCCTGGAAAGGCACCATCTCTTTCCAAGCTGACCACGCTCCATAAACTTTTCATATTGTGGCACGGAATCATCCAAAAGGCTCTTCGGTGCATTACAGAAACATCCGTCTGAGGTGGCAGACGGTAAACAAAGCCCACTTTGCTTACAGACATCCACCAAGGCAGAGAATGTCGGCACATTAATTGTGCCGAGGAGCTGCCCGTTACTCTGACGTGACTATTTAGACAAGCAAGGCCAGAGAGGATGGCTCATAAATTATTACAACACAAGCATTTCAACTTTTTTTTCTTCCTCCACAAAGCTGTCGCCCTACGATTATTATTTTATCACTCAGCTCGCCGCAATGACCGACAGCGATGGCTGCTCGGTGTGTTCAAAGGATGTTCTCGTCCTGGAACTACTACAGTAAGTATGATGAGAGAGGATTCAAAGATGCTTGTGTTTTTTTTTGCATATTTTCAACACGCAGCAATGCATTGGTCAGGGTTTTGTGTACAGCTGTGAGCTAATGACATTTTTTTCACTCAAGAGCAGCATACGAAATGATGGGTTTCCACAAATCAGCGCAGAGTATAAATAAAAACCGGGGTCATTAAAAGGCAGCGTGCCCAATTGTTACAAAGCGACAGTGTCGTGACACCTGCTGAACTCCATCACAAGAGCAGTGACGTCGAGTTTACACTAAACAGCGAGAAGACCGGAGAGAAAAAAAAAAATATGGCAACTGTCAACAATCTGATCGCATACGCCAGTGTGCTCAAATCCAAACGAGCGCAACAATTTCCACTAATGAAAGCGACAAAACAAATACGTTCGAGTGCGACTCGTGTTGTGAGCGTGCAAAAGTCTCCGTCTCGGTGGCAGGCGGAGAGTTAGGATGCTTTTCATTGCTCAAAAGGCAAGAAGCTGGAAAACCGATTCAGTCCATTTCCCCTCTTGGTTCCCTTCATGCCTGTCAGTTGGGTGTCGAGCCCATACTAAGCCCCCGCCCCCCATCCACCCCCCGCGCCCCTGCCTGTGCCACTATTGCTAACTTCCAGTGTAAAAGGAATGGAATCATCTAGAAATATTTTTTATTTGAGTCTGTTCATGAACACTCAACCACGACAGACTCAGCAGAGACGGTTGATTCCGGCAGTCGCACGGCCGCGCTCTTGAATTCATTATGCAAAGCGGCAAGGGAGGTGAATTTTTCAGAGGCCAGCTCAGTCTCAACGCCTGGCTGCAAATATTTGCCAGGAGTTTGGGAAATTAGGCTAACAGGATGGAGGCTAACACGTTGACACCCAAGAAGAAAACACAGATGGAACAAAGAGAGAGCGCACGCAGGCGGGAAAGAGCAGCGGTTGTCGGAGTGCCTGGATCGTGAAATCATCCGGGATGGCGTTTCTCACCTATCTGATTGTACATTTTGAAGGCGATGTCAAACTGCAAGATGACCAGCATGAACTGGAACCAGGGGCTCATCTCCTTGTCCGGCAGAGGAATGTGGACAGCAAACACAATGTTGTTGGCCTCGATCATCTTGGCCGGGGCCTCGTCAAAGGAGCGGATCTTGTCGCATTGATTGGGACCCCAAGGCATGAACCACTTTGCTTCCTGCCGGTGCTTGATGGTGTCCACACATTTGGTGGCCAGGTAGTGTACCGCCGTGGTGGGGCTGGGAGCTGGTGAGACACGGAAAAAGAAGACAGGTGGGATTTCCAACATTACATGAGATCACGACAGCAACCCCAAGGGACAGTCAAAAGGTTACACGTTTGAGTCCAAATGCTTCATTTCCTTCTCCCCACTTCCAGACGCAATGCGAAACATTCTTGATTACACCCATTCAAGTGCTCACACAGTGAGACGCAGGCGCTTTGGTGTTATTGCTCTGAACGGCACTTGGGAAATGCCCATTCTTTGTCACGAGAACGCACAGTAACATGGAAAAAACAAAAGAATCAAGTGTTATGTTGTAGTTTCAAGGCAAAAAGCAAAACATTGCATCACTCCAGCGACTGCACTTTAAAGATCCGCTAACGACAGGCGTGTGGAAGGGTAACATTTGTTTAACATATTTCTGCTGCACTCTCATTTCTAATTTTAGGTCCAGTGAACCCGATTGCCGAGGGTTTGGGGTTTTTTTTTGAAAGGTACAATGCACATAAAGGAACACTACCCGATACCTGAATATAGGTGGCAGTGTTAGCATACAGCTAATTACTGCCTTCCTTTGTGGTATGATACGACAAATACAGCGCCTCTGAGCCCTTTTTATTGTATTTGTTTTTATTTTCGCTCGGTAACACCAATCCATGCTAGGCAGAGCCTTCATACCATCGTCAGAATCTTCTGGGTTTGGGATTATGATGCGAAAAAGACACTTGCAAGAATCCAACTGACCACAAGTGACCAAATGCATATTTTCGAAAGCACAACTCCATGAAGGCAGTTGCCCACGTTTAGGCCGTTTTCAAATTTGCAGAAATGATCTAAACACCGACACTACTTCACCAGCGTGACATAAATTCTGGGCAGGTCAAGCAAACACATGACAACACTTTGCTACCAGTTATGGTCTGAAAAATTGACAGTTAAAAGTCTTCTAGAAGCCAACAAGAGACCAAATGTCATGTTATTCAGAGTATGCCAAATCGAATTCTAAGCTAATACGGAACAGCTACAGATGCGGGCACCGCTAATTTCAAAGACCAACGTCACAACAATAACACCAAACTAAATCAAATCCAGTTATCTGAATCCCCCTGGACTTCAATTGTGTAGTGACCCCCCGAGGCCAGAGGCTGCTTCGGAGTGCACGACAGAGTGTCCAGAATAATGGCCATCCCTGCAGCCCGCCAACCCCATGCCACGCTCTCTGCATTTGTTGGAAAACAGGGCCGTGGGTTGGGGGTGGGGGGGGCCTAATTGTCCCCGGTGCCCCCGGGCCACCAAGCACACACAAAGGAACCCGGCTTCATTAAAACCATCTTAGCCAGACGAGAACCAAACGGGCTAATTTGTCAGCGAGAGGGACGTTTCTAGATGAAACTTTTAAAGGAAAGCCCTTGTTCACTTCAACTTCGGTGCGTAGGCGGATTTGAAGAAATTTGACAGCGAACCTAACGCAGCCCCCAGGAAGACGGGATCTAACTTTGACAGCTGTGTGCCTGTCTCTGTGCCTCGGCGCAGCTCAAAGTAGAGGGAAAACACAAATGCGCTGCCTGCGAGGCCACTGGGATTTGGGGAGAGTGAGGATCCACACAAGGGGGGGAGGTTAGCGGAAGGTAGAGATGCTGCCCGCGGCCTGCACAGCAGACAGACGTGACTGGATGGAGGAGGGGTGAAGAGCAGAGGGGGAATTTGGATCAAAGAATTGAAAAGCAAGAAACAGCTGGCTGTAATTCCGTAGCGGTTCATGATAGCAATCGAGGGGAAACGACAAGACGGATTGAGAAGAACCTCGAGAATTTAAAATACTTTATATTGTCAAATTGTCATATTTTGTTCTTTAATGTGTGTTTTTTCTAAAGAATTGATATGAGAGTCATGTGTTTGGTAGGAGGGTTTTTTTTTTAAATATGAGCAGCAGCAATCGACTTCTTGAGCCAGCCAGGAATCTCGTCAAATGCTTACACCAGAAATTCTTGCATTTCATCAAGACGTGAAAAATGGCAAATGGGAACATGCAAGGATTGCAACTCATACATGAGACAGTCAGAACAATTATGCCATCTAAATGCATCCGTCATAATGATAGCCACAAAGACAGGTAAGATAATCGACCTTCACAGGTGAGCTCATCGACAGCTGGTCAAACATGAATTGAGCGTCATGGCAGTAATGCTTTTAATTAAGAAGACAATAAAATAACAGACGAGATGGAGACTGGTTTGTGATCGATCATTAAACAAACCACGTTATTCTGCGTTTGCGTCCAAAGTGGCTCCTCGGTCAAGATTTCGAAAAGTTGTTACTCAACAAGATTGTTTGACTTGAGTTACAACTTGCTCAGCCCAAGTAATGAAGCGACTTGCTTGAAATCTAGCGAGAACATCGACCTGACTTGCTTGATTTTTGAAAGAGTAATTTGAGACTTAACTTAAAATATGAGGGTTAAGACGTGATACTTCCACCATTCATTATATCACAAAGAATGAACGACCACAACCCAGTCCAAATACTGAAACGTCGCCCCAAGAGGAAAGTACAAGCAAATGTCACAAGCGAACGACAAAAGCTGATAAGAACAATAAAGTGGCTACAGTTATGGACGATTCGGAAAAAGTTTTCCGTGGCAGAGACCAAGCCAAATCTTCGAGGGAAGAAGAAGAAACATTATTGTTCGGGTGAGTGAATGGCGACCCAAGGGAGCGCAGCAATATGGACTACTTGTGGACAGCGGTGCTTCTGCCCACATAATCACCGACAAGACCGCATTCATCCGATTTGATGAGAGTTTCCGGCCTAAAGATCACATCATGCAGCTGGCTGATGGAAGACGGATCACCGGAAGTGTCGAGAAGAAGGGGGACGCGCAAATCAAGCTGGCCGACAGCAGTGGACGAGTAGTGAGTGTCAAGCTCACAAATGCTCTCCTCATCCCAGAATACCCGCAGAATATCCTTTCTGTGGATGCAGCAACCGAAAGGAGCAAAGTTCAACTTTGCGAAGAATGACAACAAAATGATTCTTTCAGATGGGACAATATGCAAGATGATTGTAAAGGACCGAATGTACTATCTTGACATTGTCACAGAAAATTCTGAATGCAGTGAGGACTCCTGCAATGCATCTTTAGACATGAAAACATGGCATGAGATAATGGGCCATTGTAACTATGGTGATATTGCTAAGCTTGAAGCTGTGGTAGAAGGTATGAAAATTAGTAACAAAACTAGACCTAACCAGTGTGAAACCTGTATTCAAGGGAAATTCACCCAGAATAGAAACAGGAAAAGTGATGTGAGAGCTAAAGAGCCATTAGGGCTGGTACATACAGATCTAGGTGGGCCTATTGACCCAGAGTCATTCGACGGGTACAAATATGCCATCACTTTTACTGATGACTTTTCTGGAGCTGTTTTTGTATACTTTCTCAGGAACAAAAACATGGCAGTCGAGGCTACAAAGCAGTTCTTGGCAGACACAGCACCATATGGTAAAGTGAAGCGAATGAGATCGGATAATGGGACAGAGTTTGTTTCAAAGAGTATCAATCTCTACTTGAGATAATATGATAAAACATGAGAGATCAGCGCCCTACTCCCCACATCAAAATGGGACAGCAGAGAGGAACTGGCGCACATTGTTTGAGATGGTCAGGTGTATGCTGATAGAATCAGGCTTACCCAAAGAGCTATGGCCATATGCAGCCAGAACAGCAGCAGTTATACGGAACAGATGTTACTGCGAAAGAACAGGGGAGACTCCTTATTTCCTTTTCACAGGAAAAAGACCAGATTTGTCAAAAATGAAAAAGTTTGGTTCAGAATGCATGGTGTATGAGCAAAACAGGAGAAAACTAGATCCAAAGGGCAAAAGGGGATCTTTGTTGGTTTTGACCGTCATTCACCTGCTTATTTGATTTATTTTCCAGAGACAAACAAGGTTCAGAAACACAGACTGGTCCACTTCATCACAAAGACCGTGACTGAGAGTGAGACGCAGACCGAGAAGACCCAACTGGAGGACCACTATGTAGAGTGGGTAACTATGCCTAAAGCAAGTCAGTTACAGACGGAATATGTAGGAAAAGATTCTGACACTGAACCAGAGCTTAAACCTGACTGCGACACGGACTCAACCAATGGTAATGAGACTCCTCGTACTTCTGGTAGAGAAAGGAAGACACCAAAATATTTAGAGGATTATGAATGTGTGATAAAAGGCAATGAAATCACAATTGATTACTGCTATAGAGCAACAGTGGGATTGCCACAAACATTCTACGAGGCAATGGCATCGCCAAAGTCAGAAAAGTGGAGAAAGGCGATGATAGATGAGATGACTTCTTTTAAAGAGAACGACACTTTCACCCTTGTGCCATTACCGGAGGGTAGACAGACAGTGGGGAAGGTGGGTGTATGCTTTAAAGGAGGATGACAAAGGCAATGAAACATATAAAGCGAGATATGTAGCCAAAGGGTACAGTCAGAGAGAAGGACTTGACTATTCTGAGACATTTTCGCCGACCGCTAATCTGACATCACTGCGACTACTGATGCAGCTTGCTGCACAGTATGAGTTGCTGTTACACCAAATGGACGTGAAGGCAGCATACTTACATGCACCTATTGACTGCGAACTATACATGGATCAACCTGAAGGTTTTTGTGTGAAACAAAGGGATGGTGTACAACTTGTGTGTAAGTTAAACAAATCCATATATGGCCTCAAACAGTCTGGGAGAAATTGGAACATGATGCTTCATGAGTTTTTACTTATGAACGAGTTTGTACAGAGTCAAGCAGACCACTGTATTTACACCAAAATGTCTGACAAAGAAAAAGTAATTTTGTTAGTGTGGGTCGATGATATCATTGTGGCTGCCAGCAATGAGAGGTGTTTATGCGAGATCAAAGAGAAACTCAAGAGTAAGTTTAGGATGAAAGATCTCGGATGCCTCACTCATTTCATTGGAATTGATTTCAAGCAAAATGTGGGCTCAATCACATTGAACCAATCCAGATATATTGAGAAAATATTGGAAAGGTTTGGCATGTCTGAATGCAAAGCAAGAACCACTCCAAGTGAAATCAAATGTGACCTGGCTCCAGAAGGGGACAAAACTGATCAGAGGAAATACAGAGCAATGCTGGGCAGCCTCATATACATCATGACCTGCACTAGACCTGATATTAGTTGGATTGTGAGTAAACTATCTCAGTATATGTCTGATCCAAGAGAAAAGCACTTGACAGCATTAAAACATGTGTATAGGTACTTAAAAGGAACTAAGAACCAAGTGCTATGTTACAAAAAGAGTGACGCACAATTAGAGTTGGTAGGCTACTCCGATGCAGACTGGGCAAATGATAAAGAGGACAGAAAGAGCACCACAGGCTATTGCTTTAGTCTGTCACAAGGGGGTGCTATTGTCTCATGGAAGACAAAGAAACAACAGACAGTTGCACTTTCAACTTGTGAGGCTGAATATGTTGCACTGGCGGCTACCATTCAGGAGGCACTATATCTTACACAAGTTTTGAAAGACTTACACTTTATTTTGATTCAACGCAAAGATAATTAGACGGCTTTCATGGATTACAGAAATAAGATATGTACTGGCGAGAAACTAAACTTTTGAGCATTTGAACAATTGTGTGTAAACGATTAATCAATTATTGAAAATGGATTCATTTTGATAATAGATTAATTGTCGATTAATCGTTGCAGCGCGAGTATTTTTTCAGGCTATCGTGAGCTAATTTGGCCTTTGAGTCTGTTCACAATGTTGGCAAAGCGATGCGGACAAGTTATGATCACAAAATTTGATCCTACGATATTTCAGAGTCTGTGGTTTTTCACGCTTTCTTTACAACAGTTGATGATGTCAGTATTTCTACTTTTACCATTCTATTTTTACTCAAATATCGGTATATGTACTTCTACAAGTGCAGAGTGAATACCTTTGCCACCTCTACCCTGTGAATTCAATTTTGAACTAATTCGTGGCGTGGAAGAGAAAAATCACCGCGATGCATTGCGGCGATTTTAGCTCAAAGTTCCGTGTAATGTTTCAAGGCCAGGCTGAAGAAGGTGAACAGAGAGCGCGTACAATCCTTTCTTTGTCACAAAAAGATTCGTGTTAACACCACCGTGGAAGCACGTTGACAACTTGCTAACTTTTCGGTTTTGTCGTTCAGCATTCGACACTGGAAAAGGTACGAGATCGCGAAACAAACAGATAAAAGTGAGCGATAAGGAGGCAGGAGGAGGGGGACGGAAAAACTTACCAATTAACCCACCGACCATGAAAGCGAACGCCTGGAACAAAAGCAGTATAACTCCCACTATCACCAACTTTTTGGTACTCATGTTCTCGATAATTGCCCCCGCCATCGTGATGGGAGTCAAAAACGGACAATGTGGCTCCTTAAAAGAGACAAAATCGTTGCATCCGCGACTAGTGTGGGAAGGCAAGAAAGTGGTGGCTCCCTTCTGCCGCACAGGCTCCTGCCTTTCAACTTCGACGGAAGAAAAAGAGGAGCCCAAAAAAAAAAAACTGGGATCACATGACCGAACGGCGCTCGGCTTTAGTTTACCCCCCCCCCCTAAGCAACAGGGAGGCGGGGAGAGGTGCTGGGGAGCTCCGCCGCATTACTTTATGCAGGTTAGCATGCCACTGGATGCCTTTCATAGCGCCCCTGTTGTGTCGCTCCTATTTAAAGAAGCTTGTTCCAAGTCCCATCTCATGTTTTTTTTTTTTGTACTTGATGACCCGCTCCACATCCCATTGACGACCATCAACAACAAGTTTGTGTGCGAGGCGATTCCTGTCCATCACCATAAATTCATTTTTTTAGGATTACAGTAATCCCATTGACGATATTCACGAAGTCAGATGTACAGGTTTATGTCTGTGGAAGCCGTCCTAAAATGTTCACCGAAAAACGCCTCAATTTGCATTTTGTATTCTCCTTTTGAAACGCTCAAAGATGACACAAGATGGCGCCAAACTCCTGTCGAATAGGAACATAGATGTACACCACGCCCACTTAAAACAGTTTGGAATTGCCAATAGCAGGGATGGGCAATTGGCAGCCTGCGGTCCACATTGTGAATGCCCATTGATTAATTAAAAAAAAAAAAAGATCTCCTGACTCAGCACCCACCAATGCGCATATTCCATTTTTTTCCCAATATTTTTTTAAAAAGTATTTTATTTCTGGAGGTGGGAGGCTAAATCAAAGTTTTGCCTTGGAAATGTGACATTTTGCATCTAGCAAACTAGAAAAAAAATGATTACATTGATTAATCAACTTCGACAACAACAAAAAATATTGGTCATTCAGCCCGCTGGATGACGTGAGCACATTCCGTCTTCCTTGGATTAATGATGTGAGGGCTTCTTCTTTGACTGCCCACGTTCCCATTCGTTCCATACACGTACAACGTGTTTTAACTCAAAAGAGTTTTATTTCAAAGCCTTCCACGAGAGCATTTCATGGACACAGTGCTAAATTGTGGCATGTGTGCATGCATATACTTAGACACGTTTCACAGCAGGATAAAAATGCGGCATGCAACTTCTAGCCAGGGCAACACTCCAGTACTAACAAAAAACACAACAGTGTGGTCATGGATTAAATGGTGTGTATGGAGATAAAAAGCATGTTGATATTAAGTAGGTGCACACAGCTGTCTTAAATGTCTTGCATATTTAGCTTTTTTTTATGATAGAAGATGGCAAAATGAGGACGGCGCAGAAGCTATCACCCTTAAAATCTGATTACTGCTTTGCTTTTGGCACTTATGCATTAGAGGTCAAACAACCAAAATGGCAACTGGCGCTAAATAGGTGCAAAGTTGGCGAAAGACTTTGGAGTTTGGTATTCAGAGGCCAGCGCGGATTCTGTCCAAAGGATCTGTCTCCCACATCTTGGGGTCCCAGGCGTGGAACCAGCCGGTGAAAATTGGCGGTTCCGCTCCTTGTTTGATGGTGGTGATGGGCAGCCCCTTGCGGCCGGACGGGTCTGAATCCAAATAGTCCCGTGCTGGAGGAGTTGGGTGGGAAAATGGGAATGTGATTAAAAAGAAACCAACATTGCGACAAACATCTTTCTGAACATTTCTGTTTTATAAAGTATATCCAACTGCAAAGACAAAGAACGAACGATACGCGGATGCGATTCTAATATTCTTCCGCTTGGCAAATGGGTGGATAAGAGCAAGAAAAGGGAATCGACACAACATTTACGTCGCAAGCAATGTCTCTCCACCTACGGGGCAAGACTGAAAAACAACATTTGAAGGCCTTTTCAGTCCCCGAGGGAGCACTCCAGTAATAAGCAAACATCTCTGAAAGGAGAAGCCCTGCTTGGACTCGGGAAGAAAAAAAGATAAACGTGCGACTCCCCAACCTACTGAGCTACAATCCAAGATCTGGATGGAAAAAAACTGATTTACAAAGATAATAACATTACGTTTTGAATGACACTGTCAAAGAGATAATTAATTTTCTTTCTTATTGTGGTCGTAGTTTGCAGTGGTGTACAAGTGAAATAGGAGTTTCTTCTATGTAATTAATTAATCAAAATTAGATGGAACAAAAATATGCATTAATATGCTAATATGACACAACCTTGGATCTGAAGCGCTCTCGTGATCCCATTTTTTTTTTTCATAACACAAAACTTGACCAAGCAATAGATCGTAGTAAAAAAAATAACAACAAATAAATAGACTTGTAAGCTGGGGCACTTGTATGTCAAGGTACCACTGCGTTATTCCTTACAGAGTGTCTGCAAGCGACAAGCCATACTCAGTGTCATCCAGTGACACATTGCTGACGTCTCTCGAAAAGTGCGCTCATAAGCATCGCTGCCCTTGAGCTAAAGAGAGTAAAAAGGCCATCCGCATTGTTACCGCTCAAAAGGCCATCGTGTGATTGTGTGGAAAGTGCCAATGGCAAGATGGTGCACATCCCTTGCACCATTCAAGCTCAAAGGTTTCAAGAATTATTAGGCACAAGTCATTGTTTTTAAACGATGATTTGTGTAGGTTTATGCAGCCCGATGTTGACATTGTCAACATAATATGGACAAATGGATTGGAATACAAAGTTAATCATAAAAGGAATTTTCAGCAAAAATTATTAGGATCACAGAAAACCACATCTGTATCTCTAAGAGGCGATAGGCCAAAAATAACGTAAGCACTCTATTGTGTGCATGATTCTCTCGGTTACTAATCCTTCCACTTTTTGTGCAACCAACCTAATTTGGGAGCTCCCGTCCTTTCCTGTGCATTAGCTTCATTGCCAATCCAAAGGAAGAGCTGCGTGGAACACAGAAACACAGTTTGTTTTGTAAAATCTATACCAATAAGGATACAAGTGGGAACTCCCCAAAAATGACCAAATAATGCACATCTTACTTGAGCCCATGTATCCAGAATCATGACATCATCCGTGGCCAGGTCAGACTGTGTAAAATCTCCGGGCACTTCTTCAACCTGAGAAAAAACACAGTAAGTCGTAGACTGAAGTATGTGCGCTATTCTCGCGACTGTTTCTCATGATTTCACGTACAATGAGTCTTCCAGTTTTGTTGGAGCAACCAAACAGACGTGGCGGCTTGATCACGTTCTTCAGAATCTTGGATGTCTGGTATCCCTTTTTGCCACCCAGAGAGGACCAGAAGACGTCTGTGAGGAAGAATAGTTTGCACTCAACACAATCGCACACTCGGTCCTTCAATATGTTTGTAATAATGTTTACCAGTTTGGCAGTTTTATTCTTCTCATTTACTTAGCACTGATATACAGTCAAGGCCTACTTTTCAGTAGGTAGAATTCAATAAGAGAGCTCTATATCTATCTAGCTAGCTATCTCCTGTATTTATTGATCCACAGTATTCAGCAGAACCGGTATTTTAATTTTAAATAATATATCACCGACAATCAGGTTAATTTAATCGTGGCAGCCAAAATTGTGAGCATGATTTTGATTAGATTAACTGTGCATGTGTGTGTGTGTGTGTGTGTGTGTGTGTGTGTGTGTGTGTGTGTGTGTGTGTGTCGCTCTCTCTGTCTTTCTTTCTCTGTCCATTTATTGAGTCAAAACGTCTGATTTTGGACATCATTATTAGATTGTGCAAGTGTACTGCATGCAGTGTCTACTCCTGAATATAATGAAACGCCACCATTCTCTTAGAAACTTTGTAAACGATATTTTCAAAATTCAGCAACTCTTTGAACTTTTCAGGGAAACGCTACCCTCCATTATTCACTTCCAACATGTGTAAAAATATTGCTTTGAGGCATCTTGGGCCAAGCAACTATGATGAAATGAGGTGAGGCGCTTGATTTAGCCAGAGAAAAAAGTGCTTTGCTTCCCTCTTGTGGTATCTGTAGGGAATTCTAAAACATGGATGATATCAATTCTGTGTGGATTTTTTTGTATCTCGCCGATTGATAAACAGAGGAAACCCACCTGGCTCTTTTCCCTCAGAAACATGGCTGGCGCTTCCTCCAAAGAAGCCCACCACGTGCTTGGCGGCCTCCATCTCGTTGTCGCTGGCGCCCGCGCCTCGCCACACAAACAGAGCGCTCGGCGACTTCAGCACAAACACGTCGTTGCTGTTCAGGTTGGAAGCTGAAACATCAACCTGAAGGAACAAATGAAGACCCGTGAGAGGTGGGAATCTTTTTTCATTGGGTTGAATCACTCCAATAAAAGCCATCTTCACCTCCACAGCCCGGGTAGCGTGGGAGGTGCTCTGGCGGATGTGGAAGAGGCGAGTGCTGCTGGTTTGGGTCTGTCCACCTTTACGTGACGTTCCCCCGCTGTGGATGATCATGAGTTTGCCCTTGAACAGGCTCATCAGGTGGGGGGGCTCCTGGCCCTGAGTCACTCTCACCTGACGATCACAAGAACTTGTTTGTACCAGAATTCAATTATTGGAAGCTACTAAAACATTTTGCACAGTTAAAAAAACATCCTTAAATGGTGGAAATGTAATCCACCAAATTCACTCAAAATGTAGGTAAAATGATTGTTTCAAAAGCGACAGTTCAAAAGGATTAAATGCAAATGTGTGCTTAACACGTGTGTTTCAAAGTTAAACACAACTGAATTGTAGTGTACCGCAATTAAAAAAATTTTTTTAATTAACTTGAAACACTATCATGATGCAAAGTTTGAGCGTTTAATTCTGAGAATCACTGGAGAATCTCATTATTATTATTTGATTAATTTATGGATACTATTTTTTCAGTATATCTACCGTAATCAGTTTTCCATTGATCCGAAATGTGTGCAAAGAATGATTCAAAATAATCATAGTACGAAGACTTGCAGTTTCAGGGCCAAGGTTAGAATTAATTGAATGGCGCCCTCTGTCGACCATTTAACGGTGTTGAATAATTTTATGAAAGAAATGGCAGTTGAGAGAAGTCACGTGCAGTTCTATCTCTCACCTTTACATATATTTTTGATTTCTCAGTCAACCTTGGCTGCAATTTCTACTCTCTATTCCTCATATCATCATGCTGACTGTCAGGACCGTACACAGATTGTTCAGTAGAAATGAGCTAAAGATACGCGGTATGCGTCGACAAGCTTGAACCTGAACCGGTGATCCTCCCAGTGAGTCATCCAGCTTCACGGTGAGGAACGCCGAAGCAGCCAGTTCGTCCTGCGTAGCCTTCAGCCCCTGCCTGACAGTCACACAGATATCATCGGAATACATTTTTGTAGTTTAGCCAACAGTCAAACAACCAAAAAAACAAGTCAAGAACTAGCAGCTCCATATACACACACATACCATGTATATATGATTTGTCCTGTCTTGTAGGTGTAGAGGATAAGGTAACAGTCTCCACCATAGAAATGACCGTAGGATGCGGGATCCACAGGAACCATTTCACCGTTCTCTGCACGCCAAATCTAAAAACCACACCAGATTTGGGAGGTAGAAGAGGTGGATTTTCCCAACAGATAAAAATGGTAGCACTGAAAATAAATATATTTGCTGAAGATACTGCTGATGGAAATAATAAGAGGAGGGGCCCCAGAGATGACCCCTGGGGCACACCAGCAATGCTGACTGTTGGCTGACACTCTCATTGAGTATGTTGCACTCGCGTGAATTAAATTGTCAGTGTCATGGAACGGCATGATGATGGTGATGATGGTTTTTGATTCAGCTTTTAGATTAGCTCTCATTATACTGCATTGCGCAGGTGTACTTGCGGTTGTTGTATGACAATGCAACACGCCTGTTTTACCTGGAATTTGCCCTTGCCATCGTCTACCATGCCATGCTGAGCTGCCATGGCCCTATTGGAGTGCAGGCTGGATGCGTCGAAGGGCACCTGGTCCACTTTAGCAATGCGGCCAATCGAGTAGGCCTGACTTGGCCCGGTGGTCTCGTCTTTGTCCTTCCAGTCACTGAAGAACTGCTTGAACAGGATGGTCTCGGATCCCGCGGGAAGCACTTGGAGCTGCGAGTAGAAACAAGAAAAGTGTGACCCTTTTTGTGGCCTAGATGTGCGGCTCAACTACAGAGGGTACCTTGACTTACAAGTGCCCTAGTTTACGAGTCAAGGCACCACTGAACAGGTAGATATACTGTCGTAGAAGAGCACTAACATCATGTGACAGAATATAATGAGTCTCTGACATTTACCTGACACCGGCTGCTGTATCCTTTGTCTTTAATAAACTTTTGGCCTGCAGACATGGCCGCTTTACGCTCTGACATGTTGGCCTTTGGACCTGATTGAAGGCAACGATGATGAGAAAAACACATATCCACTTCATGAGATACACTTGCACAATTTAATCAGATCCGATCAAAAGCGCACACTCGGAAAGTCCAACTTGCATTCACGACGTAAAATTGTAATATTAGTTCCGTGAAATGAGATGACTTGATTACCTTTCCAAACAAATATGTTCTTGTCCACTCCATTATCCAGAATGTAACACTCCTCAGGTGACAGCATGGACTGCTTAAAGGGGCTGGATGGCGCCACGACAGACAACTTCATGGAACCTGAGGCATCAGAGATCTGAAAAGCAAAGGGACATATCAGATCCAATGGCTGCCATCACAATTTGCAAAAATAATTATAAAAAAGGTTCTTGCCATGTAGAGAGAGCCCTTCTTCCTGTTGCGGGCGTCCACTTTGTCGTCATCAGGACTGCTTGGTGCAATGGTAGTTTTGGGTCCCAACACCTACCGGAACAAGAGGAGTTGAACACCGTCAATTTGTGTGTTTTTACAATGACATACAATGTAGTGAACACTGTCAGCATTAATATTGCAATTAGAATTTACAACAAAGGAACAAAGCACTTATCGTTCAAATGAGTCAAATATTGGGTAATTAAAAAAAAATGAATTGTTGAATTAAAATGTTTTGGGGCATAAATGTAATAATTGTAGCCGAACTCAATAAATGTTTAGCAACAAATACTTCTTACAGTTTAAATGTAAATGAATTGAATTGAAAAGTGAAATACAACTGAGCTGTACTTAGCCAGTAATTCTTTGGCTCACCACTTGAGGGAGCCGGTGTCCCGCTTAGCACACTTTGAGAATCACTAAGTGAAATAACGCGCTCACAAGGCTATTACATTTTGAAAATAACCTTTTAGCGGGCTCTGCGAGAAATTATAACGCATGGTAAAATCGGCCTGGTGCAAGCATTTTTTATTTCAAAATTAAGAAAAAAAAAAAAGGGAATATCTGAAAAATCAGATAATCAGATGGTCTACAAAAAAAATCAGTCAAAACATTTTTGAAATCAGCGTAAAAAATTATTTTAGGGACACATAAAGCCACCTCGGAATAACATTTGCTGTTGACCGATGACACTGACAGAATTTTTAGCTGCCCTGTATATTGGGGGGAGGGGGGGGGGGGGTCTGCCCCTTTTGTATCCTCTCATTAGTCTTCTGTGGACTTGACCGTCCTCCCTTCAAGTGTTTACAAGGCCGAGAGTTGGCCCCAAACTGGCCCACCAGCAGCTCATTACAAACGCCAGCATTGTGTGCGTTTGTTCCCACGCTGCCTCTCTCGCCGGACGTGACACGCATCGTGACAACGTACAAGCTTCTGCTCGCAGGAGAACGACAACCTTTGGGTCTCAAGTGCGTGGCTGAGAAAATGAAAGGGCGCGTGCGTGAGCGCCGCCATCACCTCCGTGAACGCCTGCGGCTCTTGGCCCTCGTCCTCTATGTGCAGCTTGGCCCGCCCGTTCCTCTCGTTGTCTCGGATGTGGATGGCCACGTGGGAGGCCTTCAGCCTCTCGTAGTGGTTACACTCACTGCCGCACCACTGGTAGATGTCCTGCAGGCGCCACACAAACGACATTGCAACATATTTTGGGTTGGTTTAGTCATTTGTGTTTGGTTTTTATTTTGTCAAATATGTTGTGAACCGGGTGGACGAGTGGTTAGCGCGTCGGCCCTCACAGTGCGGAGGAACAGGGTTTGATTCCGGCTCCGGCCTTCCTGTGTGGAGTTTGCATGTTCTCCCCATGGCTGCGTGGGTTTTTTCCGGGTATGTCTATGGTCGTCTGTCTATGTGTGCCTTGCGATTGTCTGGCGACTAGTTCTGGGTGACCCTCACCTACTGCCCGAAGACAGCAGGGATAGACTCCAGCGCACCCACGGCCCTTGTGAGGATAAGCGGCTCAAATGTTGAAGTACTTTTGGGTGAAAGCGAGTATATTTGGAGCATGTTTTACAACTCGCGTCGTGTCCAAGCGTATGAACGTCAACGAATCCAAAGGAAGTCCGAGGCCTCACCTTTCCCAGGTCAAGAATGAAGCAGTCCCCCTTGTTGAAGCTGGCCCAGGCCAGCTCCACCTCCGTGGCTCTGATGGCCCTGCGGCCCTTGACGTGAAGCAGCCGTTTCACGTTGGCGTCGTTGGTCACCACGTGTTGAAAACCAGACGCCACGCCACCTTTCTGTGGGGACGCGAATAGATCGTTAGTCATCTGACATCCAGTCGCGGGTTCGACCGAAGCGTGTGTGTGAATTAGAGTGTGGATAACTGGGGGCCGAACTGCGCACGACCGGGTTGGGAGGTTTGTTCAGTTGGAAGATTTCATGAAACAAAGGGTTCACAACTGAGACTGACATGAATGTTACACAACACGGTGAAACACCAATGACCAAACAGCTGTCAGACAAAAAAAGACATTGCCTGCAAAGCTGCCAATCATCAAATAGCCTCAGGGAGGGAGGGAGGGGCCGGGGGCGTGACCTGTGTTGTACCTTGCATGTGGAACTGTCTCGCAAAGTGCCGTCCTTTGAGAAGCCGTGAAGCAAAAACACGCATGTTTACAAGTCATGCAAAATGGAATCACAACAAACCAACAGCGGACATGCGGCGTGCTCATTCGTGGGGGGATGGAGACAAAAGAACGGGCCCTTGAGTTCATGAGAGGACAAACAACATTTCTTCTGGTAAAGGAACAGAGTGAGCGTTTGTCTCCGGGGTCTCGCCACAATCTGGAGGAGTGACTTGAAAATGAAAACCACATTCAGGCTGCTCGCCGACTTTCTCAAGAGCCGCGCCGTAAAATGTTCCATGGCAACAATGTGGCTTCTGTGTTTGTTCCGATTGTTTCCCGAAAGACGCGCCAAAATTATGAGCGGAATGGAACTACATCGTCCTCTCCCAATGAAAATAGAACACTCTTGGTCTTTAATATGTATTAAAAAAAAGTCTCAAAATGATTGTAGCTGTACAATCCCTTCACTGACGGTATTTCTTAAGAGTGGGCATGACCACATTTCTCCTTTAAGTCACCATAAGGCTTTATGTAAATTAGCCTCTCAGGATTTGCATGCCTGCTCTCGTGTTTGGCCAACAACAAATGTCTTTTTTTTTTTTTTTTTAAACAGAGAACATCATGTCCTTTTTTGGCCAACGTTCTTGCAGAGAGAACGAGCGTTTGCTGGGATAATTACAGCCAGTCAAAGTTAGAGGAGGAAGTTTGGGGTTTTGAGGCAACAACTCGAAACAGATGGGCAGCAAAGAAGCGCCCTTCCAACATGTTAGCAACCTCAGTCACGGACGAGGACACGCCCTGGCATGGAAATACCGACGAGAGAAAGTAGCTGTCGGTGAACTTCAGACTCATCAGCGTCGTTCTACGCGACAAAGTGCATTACGGGCTGACAATCATTAAACCACGGGCATCGCTTTCCGTGACGGAGTTATTTACGCACAGCTATTTCCATTCAAGTTACCCATTACAAAGTGCCGTTTTTAATCCGCCCACCTCTCATCTAACACGGTGACAGCATGCTAGGAGAATTTCTTTCATACAAACATTATCCTCAACTCTTTATCTGATGACTTTTTATGGCTTGACCTGTGCAGAAAAGAATATCTGACCAGCCATGAGGTCAACCCTCTGTTAAGGAAAGAAAATCTCACAGTGGTCACAGAAAAATAACGTGATTGAAAATAATTTGAGCATGGCGACACGTTCAACCAAGATGTGGCCTCTCATTAGCATCACAGGTGTTTTCAAACTTGTAAACGGCCAGTTGACCTATTTAAAGGGTGACAAATAGCCATGGTGCTGTTGGGTGACATGATGTGTACTACACTAAACTTAGACGAGAGGAAGAAAGGAGAGAGAGACAGTGCGTTGTCTTGGGACATTACAAAGAAATCTTTATTCACCTGGTACGTGATGCCCGTCTTGAAGTAGCCCAGGAGGGTGTTGGATTCGCTGTTCTGCAACTCCCGGAATTGCACCGGCTTACCACCCAGGAAGTCGTCCAGCTGAGTGGCAAAGATGGCTGCCGCGCCGCTCTCGTCCTGCGAGCACTCGTCACCTGGAAAGAAGTCACAGTGGTATAACGGCAAACATCTGAGAGTAATTGACGAAAGGTTTGCAATTGCCAAGCTGTGCCACAAGATGGCAGCAAGGCACATTTTTGCTATTAGACAAGGCTATGGCCTGACTAAATTGAGCTCCTCCTCTCCCTTTGACATCGTTCCTTGGTCAAAACCTTTTTTTTTTTAAGACATGTCTTTGGTCTGAAAAAAAATCTGTGGATTAATTAATGTAATTAAACGTTCCTCTTTGAAATGAATTGAAATGCCATCAATACGGCTACATTACTCTACATTCTGTAGTATTCATGTGTTGGAGGTGTGCCTTGAAGGGGCGTGGTCTTATGTGTGACATCATGAGTAAATTAAACCGTAAATGCTCCATTTTATTTCCCTCATTCATTAATCTTTGTTTCGGTGCTCCGAAATTGACTTGAGTGATGTTGTGAGCATGCAGCGGTGTCCTTATGGCACCTCTGAGTCAGGCACGGAGACGCTGACTCACTTCAACCACAGCTGCTGGATACATCGCGAAGCAAATCCAATTTTCCCTCAAATCCACAACATTCCAAATCACGAAAAAGACGGAGGGATTTATTTTGGAATCGTGTAATATCGCCTGTGGTGGCAAACAAGAAGAAATACTTCATTACTCTACTTTTGTTGATTTTTTTCCACTTTTCTTTGGTACTTAATACTCTGTAGTTTTTACTGTTTTGTCAAAACGGGCATATTACTGTTTTCGGCCTCAGTCACTAATCTTCGCCTTCATGGTCACGAATAAGCTAACCTTTCAGGCCAAAGTATATTCATCCTTTCATGCGCCAATAATGATAACCTGATAACATGATAAATTGTCCACTGTAGTAACGGCTGTCCCTGAAAGGGTTTAAAAATGCTATTTACTTTTGTACTTTACTACGTTTCAAAGTCTGCACCTTTACAGTCGTTCAATCTTGTAAATTACAGTGAGAGTACTTTTGCCAACTCGGATTCTTGCAACTCCAACATGTTGGTTGCAGAAGCCAGCAAACAAGTATGAGCTGGTTTCCGTCTCCCGTGGCTCATTCGAGTATTCCCGATGCGCCTCGGCCTGATTTTACTGACATTCAAAAGGGGCATGAGAAAAGATCATGTTGATGCCAGATGTCAGGTCGGTTTGAATATAAAGAGAACTAAGACTGAGTTAAAAAAAAAAAAAAAAAGATGGAAGTGTGGATTGTCACGAACAGCTGCAACTTTCCGAGTTCCCCAACTGAGGTACTTGTGGTACATATTTCACCAGTGACAGTGTCCGCCTGATCTGAGGAACCGCGCGTGTTATGTAATGTTCACGTTGCACATGAAGCCTCACTGTACTGCGGCGCTCCAAGTATCAAGCAGGACTGCTCGGAAATTGAAAGAAAAACTGACACTTTTTCCTCAACTCCTGCAATTCCTTTTAATTTCCATTATCTTATATTACTTATACTTATATATATTATATTGTGTGTGTGAACTGTATGTTTTAATTTTTTTTTGCAACAAAATATTACAGGTTATGGTTACTTTTTAAAAAAATAGAATATAAATACAATTTGAAAAAAAATACATAAAGGCCAAGAGGTAAGGGCTAAATAAAACGACCGAAGTCAAATAAAAATGAGAAACTTGTGCAGTGTTTGCTAACCGAGTTGCTGTTCTGAGAAAAAGAAAGAAAAAAAACAACCACAAGATTTCACAGCGCAGCAGGAAGTTTCTCTGTGGAACAAGCAATATGTGAGCAAACAAAGTCAAATGAGATCACATTCTTTAATTCGGCCCACTGAGCATTTGCGTGATCAGGTGTCCTGTTTCCTGCCACTTTTTTTTTTCCTAACACAGGTTAAATACCAACAATGTGTGAATGGGGATTGGTGGGGGAAACCGACCTATGTGTTCACTTTAAAAATCAAATATTGCACTCAAGTTCCCTGCTGTAGATGAAAGCGGGTGTGTTCTGTTGCGTGTTGCGGTGCATCCCGGTCTTACCGAGCCACATGTGTATGTTGTACGAAGGCGCGGAGGTGGAGAAGAGCAGCAAGTAGGCATCGCCGCTGTAGAAGTTTCCGTGCAGAGCCTTCGGAACGGGCTTCAGATCCAAGTTCTCGATGCGCCACACCTGCAGGCCTGGCTGCTTCCCTGCGTTTGTGAACTCCTTATGGGACACCATGATGACTCTAACGGGGCGGGGGGGAGACGAGGCAAAGCAGGATGTTTAATGAAGGATTTTGCATTGCAAAGTCGCACTGTGGCAACTCCCTTGCCAGGCACATTCAAGCACAAAGGAGTGACTGTAGTAAACTCTGGCGAGAACCCATGAAATGCATAGTGGGCTTAGTGTTGTTGAAAAACTTCACGATCACATCCACAAACTTGTGAAACAAAGTTACTTGGATGTGCTGCATTACCATAGTAGCACCTCACACGTCAAACAATTCTTTGGCTCCCAAGCACCACCGTATGGCCAACATTTAAGAAAGAAAGTAGCAGACCAGACGTGAGAGTTCATCAAAAACAAGGCTTATTTCTCAAAATAAATGTGTTCCAGTCCAGTAGAGAAACGGTGATCTGTCCTGCCACCAGTGATGCAAGATGATGCAGATTATTTGCTGCCCAACCTCACCCGGATTACACAAAATCCAGATTACAAATGATTTGGAGGCCGTAGGATTATTACTGAAGATTTTTTTTTTTTTAAACATCATCACATACAAACTCTTGCACGTACGTACCCTTTTTGGGGAAAATTCAAACTCTTGCATTTTGAAAGGACATCTCAAACAGCGGTTTGGTTGATTGCACAGCTCGGGTTACAGATACAGGAAAACGTTTGGGAGAGTAGCTGGAACAGGGTTGATCGATACGCTCTGAAGCGAGCACTCAGCTTGGTTTTTCTGGAGGACTGCATTAAGAGTTCATTATCAATATGAGCCCGCCACGTCATCATATTGAGCTGCATTAAGATCACTAACCAGTTCAGGGTGGAGCCCGCCTATTGCCCAAAGACGGCTGGGATAGGCTTCAACATGCAAGCCTCATGTTGAAAAAGCGCTTCAGATAATGGATGCATGGATTATCACCACAAAGAAGTGAGAATGTCCTTCTTTACCAAACTATTCAGGAGTAACATTAATATTCGGAATTATTTGTATTTTGTATGCAAATTATACCTACTTCAAGGCCACAATGTGCATCTTGTGCACACGCGATACCTTATTTGTGGCCACAAATGAGTATTTTGTGACTACTAAATGCTCATTTGTGGCCACAAAATAGATACAATGTACACATGAAATATTAATTTGGGGGTTTACAGTGATTATCATAAACAACTCAGGATGTATTGGGAAACAAATGGAGCGGACCTTGGCTGGAAACGGCAATACACAATCTCTTTATCTTCCCTTTCTAAGTAAGGTGCGCTCCATTTCATTACGCAACTACACAGTAATTAAAAGATTCATTTGCATTTTGTGTGTGCGTTAGACCTGCTTCTAGATCACAAATTGGTATTTTATTTGGGGAATATTTAATACAAACTTGTAAGCAAGAAAAAACAATAGGTATAATGTGTAAACACAATACTTATTGGTGGGTTTAATGTTATTCCAGTGAATTTGGCACATCCACAAAACGTTCCGCCCACATTTGCTCGAACACACCTCAGCGCAGTTTATTACTATTTAATGTGTGTGCATGTTACACCTTAGTCATGGGCACAAATTAATGTTTTGTGGTAAAGTTATATGCTAATTTGTGGTCTCGAGAAAATTATGTGGGCACGAGATTCTAATGTGTGCTAAAACTAAAGGTCAACAAATGGAGCGCACTTTCAAGGGGCACTCCAATACGGCGGAGTGTTATCCTGTAAACGGTGCGCTTCATTTGGTTACCCAACTGTCCAGAAACTACATTCAACATACCGCCCACAAACGAGCATTTTGTGCTTATGTTATTGCTATACTCTGGCCACAAGTAAAATGTTTTCCGCCTCTCGTCACGCCTAGGGGTTCCGTACACTACCAATGCTCGATAATGGATATTTTCGCAGAGACTAAATTACTCCTCGTAAAACGGCACAGAAGGCAACAGCGACATCATTGTTGGTGCTTTGATTTCCATCAGGAATCTCACAGTGACTTACGAGACCAATCAGAACTCTGCAGCAAGCCACTTTTATTACTACGGATCGATTGCTCCTATGTTACGTAACGTCGCTCTTTGGATTTACGCTCCCTTCTTGTTTTTTTTTTTATCTAGTCAATGGTTTAAAAGTAAAAAGGAGCAACCAAAATTATTACTTGCAAGAACAGACAAATCCAATATTTGCAATGGCCGACAAGAGAAAAAGATCACAATAAATGTACAAATAAAGTTACAAATGAAGGACTTACAATCGGACAGGATGGAACGAAGAACGGCAGCGTTGTCGGGAGGCTGCAGATGTGGGAGTGAACGGGATTCAGACGCCCAAGAGTGTGTGTGTGTGTGTGTACGTGTGTGTGTGTGTGTGTGTGTGTGTGTGTGTGTGTGTGTGTGTGTGTGTGTGTGTGTGTGTGTGTGTGTTGTGTGTCAAGGAGGGGGAATAATGAGCAGTCGCGGTGGAGGTTGTCCGTCTGAAAACTCCACGCTCTGATTGGTTGACTGCAGCAAGACAAAACAAACATCCAGATGCTGTTTTATTAAAACACACACGGGGCCTGCGTTTAATAAAGTGAATGATAGCAGATGGTGGCAACTTCCTGCTCTTTTTCCGGATATAAAATGTGCTCAAACAGGGAGGGTACAAAGTTCACCTTAAACACAGAATAGCAATGTTAGCACGGCTGCTGTTTGCATCTGAGCTTAAAGAGGTCGCGTGAGTGCCTTAAGGTAGGAATATGTGCGGCAATACTTTATCTTTACAAAAGTAATTCTAATAAAGTTTGGGAAACACTGCTCGCTTTCCACTTTATGGACCACACTCATTTGTATCCCCTAAATATGGACTTCCAACCAGTGTGTCCCACGTATCTAATTTCAATGAAATAGTTCCAAAATTATTTATTAAATACAATTATATAACAGTTGTACTATATAAAAACATATAGTAAGGACACTATTGAACAGAATGTTTTTGCCACTTTTTTTTTGGCTTCACTTTGATTTTGCTACCTAGGGGCAGTATAATATAATATAGACAGATGATGACATGAACCTGGTTAAAAATACCCAGGAAGCTGCAGTAATATCTGTGATTCTTTGTAGTTGATCAAGAGTATTGTTCTATTATCTGTCTACATAGGTTGCGCCACCATTAGAGTTCAAATATCTGTTGCGTCAAAGGTTATAAGCTAAAAATAGCATATTGTAGATGCTATTTGTTAGCCCATCTATGGCATTTTGCAGTATGTTAGCGTGAAGCTAAACTGTCTTATCTGCAATTCAAAACAGTTCCCAGGTGTTTGCCAAAATATCCCACAGCCAAGCAGAAGATGACTTGCGACACCCTAATTCTTGTCTTGCTGAAATGAGCCTGAGCCAGCAAAAAGCCAAACAGAAAGCAAAACCCATTGACGCCTGTCTAAACATTTATTGTCCACTCGGGCACAGCTTGAAGCAGACAAATCTTCATTGAGACCCGTGTGTGGGGTTTGTATACATTATTGACACAAGGGGTGTGTTTACATTGGACAGAAACAAAGCCATATAGGGAGGAACAATAAAAGAAGCCCAAATTCACATCAGTGTGTGCACAAAACCAACAAGCTGCAGCGAGAAAGCGGAAAAAAAGGTTTTACTCATTACGGGTCACATTCATGAAGGTTTTAAAATGATGCCGAGTCTTGGTCTGTCTTTTTCCACACAACAAACTGGCATTCGAACATGTACTAAGGTTATTTGTTGATGTCAGAATGCCTAACTGGTGCTAAAGTGGCAGCGTGGCGAATGCTCTCATTGAACAGGAAGTGACAGCAGGCCCCACTGGCAGGCCGGAGACAGCTGATGGTGCACATCCTCGGCCACAATGGATTACAATCTTATCGTGTCAGGCTAGTCTGGGACACAAAGGAGAAAAGGGACATCAGGGAGAATTGGAGTCCCGCTTTGACACAGTTGCACGTAAATAATTGCAGATGTGTTACCTACCATATAATGTAACAACATGTAGCATTTTAATGGGTTTTTTTTTAGTTGCTTGGATTAAATGATATTTTCTTTCAATTTCCTCCTCTTGATTTTGTTTGCACTCTGTTGGCAACAGAGTGCAAACAAAATCAAGAGTATAGACTGTTGGTTATACTGTATTATGATTACAAGTGCCTATTTATCTTTTTGAGAAAGGGTCTTTGGACCCTGGAATAGTGCACACAACAAGCTCCATAAAAAGGCACGGCTAGTTTATCCATTCTTCAACGTTATCATGGTAACCACCTTCCGCCTTTTATGCATGGCGCTCAATTTGATTCAAAAGGGATGAAGGGCAGCCATGACCTTTCAACAAAGCTACCTCTGAGGGTGCTCATCCAGTGTATCCAAGCATCCACTGAAATAAGATTTGAATGTTACTTGAAGTACAAATAAAAAAATACTGTTGGAACGAATGAGTCAATGTATGCAAAACAAGCCCCGGGGAGTGTGTTCACTCTGATAACGTCTGCACAGCAGCTTGGTGACAATTTCCTCTGTGAAAGCGGAAATGGAACCGTCAAGTATAGCACGGAGGCCAGAAAAAAACAAATTCAGCCAGTAAAACATTCAAACAGAACAGATCGCCTTTTGCATCGAAAAATTACATCAGCGGTGCAGTCGTAAACAGCAGTTTAAAAAAAAAAAAACAGTGGTGGGAATTAGTAACCAAGTACAAATGTTTCATGACTATACTTCAATAGATTCTTCAGATATCTGTACTTGAGTATTGCGCCGCAGCCATTGCATATCCTTAAAAATAGAGTATTTTACCGATTAGCCTATTGAATAATTGATTAAAAACTGATTGTGATTACATAAACACGCTGACGTGAGATGCAGGTATTATTTTTGTCCATCTGGGGTCGCCATCCTCTAGTTCCACTGAACCAACTGTGACTTTGGGTGTATTTGGCTTTAAACAACAGAGCCCGGTCTTGTGAGTGACGTGGGCGCCATGAATGAGCGCATAGACTTGGCTGGTGGCTCGCGCAATGGAAAACTATGTTCAATGAGCTAACATTAGCTTGTTTAAACGATCGTCGATGTGCTCCTCAGGGACATGAAATCCTTTGAGTAGAGTGTACAAATAATAATAATAATAATATATAACAATAAAATCTATTTATCATGTGTCCACAAGCCTCATGTTTTATGAAAGTACATCAATGCTGGAAATTATCTGGCTGAGTCAAGCTTTGTGCGTCGACGACAGCACTTTCATCCGCCCTCAACTAATCCCTGCACAGCTGCAGTTCCAGCTTGGCAACTTTGACAGCCTGACTGTTTTCCAAACATGCCCAGCAGTGACACTCGTCCATCTCGTTTGTCCAGTCGTGGAGAGAAAAAAAAAATGACACTACTAGGGTGACCGTTTGCAAAGCCTTTCAAGTGTGACAGTTCGAGGTAATCACACAACAAAAAAACTCAACAAAAAAAATATACACCGAGAGGTATCATGAGGTACACCTGCCACAATCGTCTGCACGTACCAAAACTACAGCTATATAAAGATTCATTCTCCGGATACAATGGGCATGTGCTAAAGAGACAAAATAAATAAAAGCTATGTGCTCGCAAAATGGAGACAAATACTGAAAGTAGAATATGAAACCTGCAACGCAGTGTTAAAAAAACAACAAAAAAGGAAATTGAACTGAGGAACTAGAGCATCGAGTGACGGCATTGAAGCAAGACACGCAATCAACCACATCCTCAGTCTACAAGGCTCTTAACATGCAAAAAAAGCCAAGAGACAAACTCCATCCATCCATTTTCTAATCTGCTTGGGTCTGCAAGGGCCGCGGGCGTGCCGGGGCCCATCGCAGCTGTCTTTGTGGCGGCCATGTTGTCTATAAGAGCAATAAAAGCTTTCAGCCGAGCCTGCTTCTCTTTGTGATTGCTCATTTTTATTGAGATTTTCATCCGTTATTTGACCAGTGGCACAGTTAGTGAATGGGTGGTGCCTTTGCAGGATCCCAAAAAAATGCATGTGGTTGTAATGTGCATTAATAGGAAAAATGCACCCTGTAAATGTTGTACTTTATAAAAAACATCATTCATTATTTGGATATTAAATAACAGAGTTAGACCACAGTTTTTGCATCAACTCATAGGACTCGCTATGGTGCCTTAAATGGTTCTTGAGTTTCTATCAGAGGGGCGCGGTTACCTGGGGGCGACGTTCACTCCGCAACGACCCCGGGGAGCTCCGCAAGGACGGACGGATCCTCCTGATTGGCTAAAGTCTGATTGACGAATCGCAACATTCCCTTCAATGAGCTCATGTGCTCATCCGGCGGGGTCTCCGCCCCTATCCGCTCGTCGTCTCCTTCCTCCGTGATGGTCCGCTCTGAACTGGCGCTGGTGTCTCCCGGCATGTAGGTGAGGGGGTCAAAGGAGAGGTCAAAGGAGAGGTCACAGCTCGATGGCGGCTCGGTGCTGCTGAGCGCCTGCCAGCTGCGGTCCACCGAGTCCGAGTCGGACGACTCCCACGGCTGCTGACTCAGCGCTTCCTTCAGAGTAGCCTTGAGGCTTGGGGGGAGATCGAGGGACAGGTCGTTGCTACAGCTCTGAAGAAGCAGCTCGAGGCCTGCATCGGATGGAGGCGAGGTTGTGCTTTGGGAGGGAAGTGACGTCCTGTGAGCGAGTGATGGAGAGATGCTGGTCGTTGGATGCATATTGGGACACGAAGGAGGGCGGTGCGAAGATGAGGTGTCCTCTTGGGGGTGTCTCCATGGCTGGATGGATGACAGGGAGCCGATGGAATTGCACAAGGATGGAATGTGATGTTCAGCCGCACGCTTCAGACTGGAGATCTTCGGTTGGAGACGAGTCACCTCAGACTCCTGGTTTTGGGATGAGAAATTATGAAAATCACCAGATTAGAGATGGAACGTAGCGGATTTTCCGTACGATAAGGCGCACCTTCAATGGCCTATTTTAAAACTGGGTGCACCGCATTATAAGGCGCATAGAATAGAAGCCACTTTAGCGGCTGAGGTTCTGTTATGCATCCACTAGATGGAGCCACGCTAAAAGGGATACAATGGAATACTCTACAGCTTTATTTATAGCGAACTTTCACAACCGTTGCAGCTGCAACAAAGCGCTTTACAGAACATTGAAAATACTACATCCAAGAAATCAGAATATCGATTTGAGGCACATCGGCTTATAAGGTGCACTATCGGCTTTTGAGAAAATAGAATGCTCTTAGGTGCGCCTTATAGTGCGGAAAATACGGTCATTCCCTGAGAATTTCAGATGTGGCAAAGAAGAAAAATCACCTGAACAGGATCAGAACATGTTCCTATAACTTTGCTAACATTCTGAAAAATCTTCTTGGGTTTAGTAACGACAAAATGGTGATTTACCTTGATGAGTAGGGACTCACCAGAGGTCTCTACAGACCTCTGAAAGGATTCAAGCGGAGCGTGGAGTTGAGCCGCTTGGTCTCTGGCTTCTTTCGACTGAGCACTGAGATGCTCCAGCTGCATTTGGAGCTGACCGTTCAGAGCCTTGACTTTCTCGTACAACTTGCGGCTCCTCTCCAGCTGAGTCTGAGTGTGCAGGAGCCCGCTCTGACTCTGATCGAGCTGAGTTTGGAGATGACCGGCTTGGGCCTTGGTGCGCTCCAACTCCATCTTGGTCTGCTCCAGCTGGCTTTTGGCCTGGTCCAGCTGGATCTCCTGCTGCTGGAGCTTAGAGGTGAGCTTCTCCTGCGAGGATGACATGTGCGAGGACACTTTGAGGAGCTGACCTCGGGTCTGTTGCAGGGACTCCAGCTGACCATGGGGGGAAAAAAAAAAGACATATTAGCTTGGAGTGCAATTGAGAATGCTCTTGGCTTCCGACTAAACACTTCCTACATACACAAAAAAATGTTAGGCTAAGTGAAGACTCTGTCTGTGATCGTCAAAGTGTGGTACAGGTTACCATTGGTTGGACTCTGGTGGTATGCAAAATAATCCCTAAGTAAGAAAAAAGTACTGTACAGGTGTATTTAAGTTTTAATCACAATACATTTGCACTTCGTCTTTAGTAACTGTTTATACATTACATGACATTAAAATCCGCCTACAAACATTCTGTCGCTGAGAAAAAAAGACACTTGTGGCAGCCTAATGTTGTAAAAATGAGAGGGGAAAGGAGAAATGCAACAAACAGAAAAGGAACATGCATTGAAAAAAAAGGAAACAAAAGCAGACAGAAATGTTCAATATTACACAATAAGGAGGAATTAAGAACTATCAAAGACTGTCACCGTATAATAATAATCATCATGTCCAACCGACGCTAACAGTCAAACTTAAGAGATGGGGTTTTTTCAGTAATTATTATGCAGACCCAACTAAGGTAATGAGACATCAGCTGCAACAAGACAAAGCTCCGGCGCAAATAGCACAAAACCGGCAGCAATTGTCCAAGGCGCCCCCCCCCCCGCCACAATTTTATGTATTTATTTTTTAAATAACTGCCTATTGTAATAGTTTAAAGAATAAATGTTTGACAAATCCCCAAAATATTTAACATCATCATTCCAAACTCATCTTGCATTACCCTTAAAATAAACGGCTTAAAAAATGTTTGATTTACATGAGTGATTCTTCGTGTCCTACTTGTACCGCTAGTGTGGCACAGGTTCCCTCTAGTGGTACAGGACAGTCATTGACCGAAATATTCGAACTTTGCATGCGTTGGTCATTAGTTGGAGAGTGAATCATTTTCTTAAGTAGAAATTGGGTGTGAAAAGCTTTGAGAACCGCTGATTTAAACAAAAGGCACCAGAAGTGCACGTTCACTTCCATTGACAACCCATGCGAAGCTTCGCTCCTCTCCGACATCGGAAGCTTTTTTCACTTTCAAGACGTATCACTTCAGCACATCACCCCTTCATGCCAATTCCGATTCTGATTGTTTTGCGGCATCACACTAACTGCCAATGTGAAAAGTGAAGCGTAAGCAAAGGTGTCAAATTGTTTGCACTCATAGCTAATAGATCCAAAATAATAAACACCTCTGCAGATTTTAGCGTGTACCTCCTTGTCGTGTTGATTCCGCTCCCGATCCAGCTCCTCTTCCAAAGAGGCGACTGCGTTCTGCAACTTGGCCTCTGATTGCCGCCAGCGCGTCTCCTTCAAGGCTAGCTCCTCCTCTGCATGGCGCAGCCGCCCGTCCTGCAAACGTAGACGCACGTCAGGTAACCCTCACGCGCAATCTGTGCTGCAGGGAAAGCCGTCACACGCAAACACAGGACACGTCTGAGTGGCTTTTTTACCAACTCGTTCTCCTGCAGCTTGATGGCGTCCAGTTGTGACGTGAGAGCTTTGCATTGACGCTGAGCTTTTTCAAGTTCCAGCAGTAACGTCTCCAGTCGCTGCTGATGGGATTCCTGAAACACGCCGGCATTTGGATTTGAAAGCTCAGGAGCGCCGCGGAAACGTTCACCTCAAAATACAAGGATTCATTGTCCGATTTGGGCTTTCTGGTGGATTTTCAGGATGAACCTAAAATGACCTCTCGACTTATGAATGCACAGGTCCAATGGTTGAAACAAAACTCGCTGATCTCCAACAAGGAGCTGAATGGCGGAATTCCGAACCAAAATATCCCAATCCACCCTGGACGTGGAACTCTTTGTGCCATCTAACCCTACCGCTGACCTTTGTTTCCCCGAGCTCCCTATGAGCATCTCTTCGCTCTTCCTCACTGGCCTCCAGACTTTGCTCCAGTGCCTTCACCTTGATCTCCATCTCCTGCTTGTGCTCCCGGATGGCCACATCCAGCTGACCCAGCTGAGGAACAGACGGTGAGACGGAAGCATGTGGGAAAAAAAAAAAAAAGTATAGTCTACAAAATACTCCTATGAGGCACACAGAGGTTGATTTTGTACCAGAGTTGCTCTTTGCTGGAGCTCCCCCTGTCTTTCCTTTAGTGCACAGTCCAGGTCTAAAACCTCATGAGTCCTCTCTTCTAACTCTCTCTGGGTCTCACTGTGAACGCATGCGCACGCACGCACACGCACACACACACACACACACACACACACACACACACACACACACACACACACGTTACCTTATCATTAAGGTCATCATAATGTGTAATTATGAACATGAGTAAAGGTTTCTAATCCAACATTTTAGAGTTGTCCAATTGTTATGCGTGTTGTACAGCAAGCAAGAATGAAAATGAGATTTTACATTGTTATGGCATTTTTTTTAAGGAACAAGGGTTGTTGATGTTGATTTTTATTTTTTATGGCTCTGCTTATGTTCCCACAGTAAACCTTCAGGGTGTGAACACCAATGAGCGGAAGTCTTGTGGTCATACAGTGAACACTTTATATTGTTAGCGTGTGTTCCCTTTGGGTGCTTGGTGTACAGTAGCTGCAGGCGGTGGGTTACAAAACAGTTTTATCAGTGGAACACCGCGTACCATCTTGAAACGGCAAATGATTACATCACCAGAGGAATGCATAATCCATGCAATTGGCACATTTGTCATTTCTGAATCACGGGATTTCTTTCACCTCAAAGATTCACGTATGATACGCAGACAGGCGCGTCGTTTCAGCAGTCAGTACACTCTCGGTATAAAAGTATAAAAAACATTCTCATACGGTTAAAGAAAAGAACAAAGGCTTCAAGCGCAGATGAGACCAAGACAGATCTCAGCGTGACTCCGTCAGAGCCCATAGAAGAGTTCACGAGTGAGCGTAGCCTCACCTAAGACGTATGCTCAGTTTTTCCACCTCCACTTGCCGCTCTTCGGCAATGGTTTGGGTCCTCTGCAGGACGTCTTGAAGCAAGCGGAGCTGCGCCAGAGTCTCGGCCAGCTCCTCCCGCACCGTGTGCAGCTGGCCCTCGAGATGCTGAACCTTCTGGACGCAGTTGTGTTTGTCTGCCTCGCAGCGATGGAGCTTCTCCTCCAAGTCCGCCACTAAAGACGGGAGACAGGAACTGTGAACGGGGCTGAAGCGGAATAGGGGGTGGGGGAACACTGCATACTATATCTGTCAAATCGGTGGATGACGGTGATTCTTTTTATGGTTTTAACAGTACAACACACTGTTACCTTGATTTACAAGTTCTTTTGTGAGCGAGCCCTAATTCAATCCTGTCAAATCAATTTTCCTGATTTAAATGAAGTGTTAGTTTAGTGTTAGCGCCTGCGCCATGCTCCTTCATTTTGTATTTGTGTCTTTGACTGTTTGTCCTATTCTAAGGAACAGCTGAGGGTTCATTTGTGACCCGAGGTTCTCCTTGCCCACACGTGAGGGCCACAATGGCGCAATTGAAGCTGCCTCACGAGACAAATTTTGTCTTCAGTCTTATTTAGCTTACCCAAGTCATTCTTGTTTTCCAGCAGGCTCCTTGTTTGCTGCAGGTTCTTGTCCATGATGTTGATCTGAGTTGTCTTGATGGTGGCATCCTTCCGCAGACTCTGCAGCTCCGACTCCTTCGACTTGAGCTCAACTTGGTAGTTTTTCACATCCGTGCTCACTTGGCTTCGAGAATATGACAAACAAACAAGCTTCTTGTCATTCGTGATTTCGTTTCACAGTTACGTGCAATATTTGACAATTTAAAAACAAAAAATTAAAAATCACTAAACAGACACTGGATAAAATGCAAGTCTTATTCGCCTCACCTTATCATGAGCGCACCACCCATTTCTGATACAGAGAACGGCTGCAATTGTGAGCAATGCAGCAAAAAGGCTTCACGTCACATGAAAGGAAAAAAAATAGCCAAAGAGCTTTTCCTCTGAGCCATTCAAGCCAGCAGAAAGAAATGACTTTCAACCGAGGCACACGCTCTTATATGCGCACACGTCGATGGATGCGAAAGGCAGAGCGAGAGGCTTGTGTCACGCCTACTGCTGGTTGTGGCGTAATCATAAGACGCTGAGTTGATCAAAAGGAACATCATGTGACTCATGATGGGGGTGCGGGGACATGGAAAAGAAGCTGTTGATGAAATTGTTCTGTATATCGACTCGTGTGCCGGCACTGCTGTCCTTACTTGAGCGTCTCAGCCAGTTTCGTGTTCTTTTCCTTTACGTCGTGCAGGTCTTTGTCTTTCTCCACATCTTCCCATCTGGTCCTCACTTCGTCCTGCAGAGCGGCTCGAGCTCGCTCCAGCTGATGCTCTAAAGTGGACACCTACATTTTTTTAAGAACAAAATTTTGAACATATTGTTGTTCAAAATGAATTCTATCATCATCACCAATGCCTTTCTGTTAGAGGAATATATGAGCAAAATTGTATCATGTTTAAAGTTTCGTTTAATTGAGCACGTCTAAACGTTTGGGTGCGTAATCAGCACCCCCAAATGCCTGTGCAGAAAGGTGCCGGCCATTTGGGCGGAGGGCTGTTGCAGCCCACACCACAATTAGCACATCAAGGCGGGTGGGCGATCAGAGGAGAGAGGGCTAGATCCGGTCATAAAGGGGGAATGAGTCATTCGGGAACAGCGGTTGAACAACAAAAGACGATTCGAGAACACCCGTCGCGCCCAGGCGACATTTGTCATCCGCAAAGTCTGCAACATGTTGATAGTAGTGTAGACCAGACAGAAAGGCGCCAATGTACCGGCGGTTCAAAGCTTAAACCCAGGTAACCAATCACTACCGAGGGGCCGGACCGTATTTTGCATATGTCACAATAAAGGTTCGAACTCGAGGAGGGGGGGCTCTGAGTGTGATCGCAGAGCAACTAAACCGTCGTTCGCTCTCAGAGATCCGCTTCCATCGATATTGAAGACAATTTTCCCTGTGTGCCGAGTCATTTCTTTAACTTTGTCCGAGAAAAACTCTTTCCGATTGTTTGATTAGGTGTTGCCGGTCGCCACTCATCCGATTAGAAATCGATGCTTGACTTGTGTCCCTGCAAAGCTTAGCGCACTGAATGGACAACACTGTTCCCCAGTTTTTGACAGCAAAGTTGCAAACAAAAAATTCTTCTGTGCTATTTATGGAATCACAAGATTCAACTGCACAAGGTCCACATGCTACATTAGCGCCTAGATCGTCGATTTAGCAAATCAGACCACAATCACCGCAGGTCATAATTTTGTGAGTTACTCTTATGTCATCAAATATTTGGCACAAATCATTGCGCATGAGGTGCCTCGGTTTTTCATTCAACCATTCATTTCCCATGCCACTTTTCCTCACTTGGGTTATGAGCATGCTGGAGCCTAACACACGAGAACTGTGGCTCTCCTTTCCAATATGCGAGGGCATTCGAATACTGTACTACCAATAAGTGTACTGTAAAAACCGAGAAGAAACGATCACACATCTGCGAAGTGGCAGGCGTGCGCAAAAAACGATGCGAGCAAAGTTTTGACAGTTCATAAGCCAGCAACCTCGCACCCACCTGTTGCTGCAGCTGACTCTGGCTCTCCTCCAGTTCGCCGATGCGGGCCGTGCTCTCAGTCAGCATCGTCTGCTGCTGCTGCAGAGAAAGCTGAAGCTGCAGGTTTTGCTCACTGGAAGTCTGAGCCACCCGAGTGGCGTCGTGAAGCTTTTCCTGCTGCGAACGCACCTGAAGAGGGGAGAATAAACAGTGGGAATGAGTGACTAAAAAGAGCGAAGCATCAGAGATTTGGAACTGAGCTTTCTTCGTGAACACTAACCTGGAAGGAGAAAAACAAGAGGATGAGAAGAAAAAAATAATCAACTTTACCAGCTTATTAGGCATAGAAAAAAAAGTAGTGTGTTTGGTAACCCGACCGACCGAGAATTTCTACCTCGAAAAAAAAACTTTACGGTCGGCATTTTTTTCAAACAACCTACATTTTTGTGTAATAATAATAATAATAATAATAATACATTTAATTTATAAGCGCCTTTCAAAACACTCAAGGACGCTTTACAATCAAAACAAGAACAATAAAACCACAGACAAAATTATAAATAATAAAAGGAAAGATGAATTTAGAGCGTTTACATCGGTGCAAACCAGTGGCGATTGCTCTCGGACTGCAAGGGAAGCTCGGCTTCCCCCGAAAATGTCAAAGAATAAGTGATCAAATATATGAATGTAAATTTCACTGTGTGTACATGTCATTGACTAAATATGCGCTACAACGTGCTCAACTTTTGTTCCGAATCAGCTTCTTCTTCGACTCCCTTCTCATTAATTTCCGCAGCTTAACTGTGCTTTAAACGGTGGACGCCGAGCGTCGCGGAGCTTCTATTGCCCGGACGCCGGGCGTCTCGAGAGTTCAGGGTAGGTTGTCCCAATGCGTTGAACGGAGACGAGTCATTGGATACAAACTGTTTTTGTCCCGCCCACGGACGCCCGGCGTCTCTGGGAGTCTATGGACAGTGGGCGTGTATCGGCCCCGCCTGGACGCTGAGCTTTCTGCATGAGGATTTGATTATCTGTCTGAGGCGGAATCTCGTTATGAGCAAAATGAGCCAGCCAATCATCGATCTTTTGGTGTCGGCATCCATGGGAGCATTTTTCAATTCTCATTCTGTTCTGAGTTGAACTGGAGACTTCAGCTGAATGGCAACACTCTCTTTGTGGAAAACGACTAGCGACAGATTAATCTTTTATTTCTGGTGCGTTTTATTGTAGTTGCTTGTGTTCGCAGACTGACTTATATCACCACAGTTAAGAACCTGGAAAAGACGCCTTGTTGGTATGCCAGGGTCACAGATCATTTTCTTGAAAAGGAATGGAGAGTAGAATTCACGTAGAAATAAACAGACACATTTTATGATGTAGCCCGAAATTGAGCTTCCCCTTCTTGACAGACCAGCATCCGCCACTGGTGCAAACTCTCACGATATTCACGTTGAGCGTGCGCGTCGTTTGCCTTGTCGTCTGTCAACAACATTGAATCATGGCAGCGGCCACGATCTCCGACAACAGTTTAAACTGCGTTTTGTGTGTTGCAGTCGCATGCTCGCACCATAATATTAAGAAAATAGCATCCATTGATGTATCAAAAATATTCTGTGAACTATTTGACGAACACCACGGGCCGTCTAGGACGCGGGACGCAGAGGTAACGAGATGGCTGTAACACCCAGCCGCCGGGTACCCAACTCTCTCGCTGCGAGCGGGGGTTTCAATGTCTCCTTGTTTTATGTTTTATGGTTATTTTGTTTACATTTTTGATGGGGGCAAAAAAAACAAACTTTGTTTAACCTACCGAACCTATGCTGAAATTTCATGTTACCGGAAACTCACTACTTTTTTTTCTACGCCTTACTCTACAACACCATTTTCCAACCTTTATTGAGTCAAGGCACACACCGTATGTGGGTATTTCATAAGAAAAATCTCATGGCATGGACCAGGTAAAAATATTCAATCGCAACGTTGAGTGTTAAAGAAAAAAAAATCAATTTGATCATTTTTGAAAATCATTCAGCCCGAGCGGCAATCGTGAACCTGGTCTTTGGATCTCTGCAGCTCAGACTCGTAGCTCTTGCGCATCTCCTCCATCTGCTGAAGATGCCGCGTCAGCTCCTCTCGGCAGCCTGACAGGGATGACTGGAGCTCACTTATCTAAAACACACACACACACACAGAAAAAGTCCAAATCACCACTTGCAGAATTAGCACATTTTAGACAGAGGCATCTGATGGGAAAATTGGCTTTTCAATTGTCTGTACAGAAATAGTGTTGACCCATGAAGTGTGAAATTAAACAACCAAGTCAGTCTCGGGACTCGGGAGGGATAAACATCTCCTGCCCTGGAGGGAGGCTCGGAGTCTCCAGATGTTTTCAGCAACTCCACAAAAAGTCTTTGTTGCTTTTCTTTTTAATAGTCACTTAAAGAGGTTGGAAAAGTTGCTAAATATAATAAAGGCATTGATAATAAATAGCTTCTTGATGAGTTGCATGCCATAGCTCCGCCCCGGTTGTCCTGGTGATAAAAACTATCCTTGGCATTTATAGTGTACAACACCGCCCTCAAGTGGGACAAATGTATATTCACGTCAGGTCTTTTTATTAACACAACAAACGCATATCAGGCCTCCTGTGAGTCATAAATGTTGTGGCAAAAAAATTGTGTGTTCATGTAAAGAAAAGATGATCTGCCACAATTAGTATAAAAGCAAAACTGGCAGTTGTGCAGTCTCCACCGTGAAACCACTTCAGTATCAGGGTCACGTGTTGCAGAATGTTAATCCACTGACCTTGGTGGCCGACTCAGCTGCCTGCTCCTTTAAACTCTGGAGCAGCTCCTTGTTGTGTCTCGCTTCACTTTGCTTCTCCTGGAGCCAAAACAAACGGGTGCCCTCATTCATAACTTAGTCAGATTTATGTTCAATACAGTTTGCTCGACAGGAGTCCCGACCTGTGTCAGCTCTTCAACGGAGGCTTGCGCCCCATCGCGTTCTTTCTGGAGAGAAGTCAGCTCCTGCTTTGCCTCGAACAGCCGAGAATGAGCTTCGTCCACAGACAGCTGCAGCTGTAAACGTGAGAAGACAGCCACTTGACATTTGTTTTACTTTTGCTTATATGACACGGTTATAATGGGATTAAAATATATTGCATTTGTCCTTTTCCACTTGGCTTATGGTCACTGACACCCAAGTGAGAAATACAAAAATGAACACCCCAGGCACTATTTATTCCATCATGATTTAAATCTGCAATATGAGTGTACAAACCGTGAATCCGGTATACAACGTTTGATGTTGAAGAATATTAAAAATACATAAATAAAGAAGCATAGATGTAAATTCAAGTCACCACGTCAATTCTGTGCTGCTGCTCGGTGCATTGCTGACTATGTGATTGTTTCGTCATCTCCAAAGATTGTTGGTACTCTCTTTGCTTTTTGCTCATCAGAGTTTGGTAGTGTTGAAGAGCGCTGGTCTTCTCCTGTATGAAATACAAGAGAAAAAAAACAGATAACAAGGAATGAACAAAATATTTGCACCTATGGATGGTAAAAATCAAAATAAAATACGGCTCCCCACTAGCTTAATGCTAACACTGAATGGAAAACCCCCAGAGATGTGCTAATGATTAGCATCGATGAACGTGGTGCAACATTCTGGACAGCAGATATTAGAACACAAATGGTGAAGCAACACATGTATACAGACATCACCACAGTAGTGGAAAAACAACTCATATTACTTCAGCTTATTGAGTCAATCAGATGAGTTGAGACTCTTCTTTGTTTGTATGTATGGCTTTGAATTCAGTTGTTTTGAGTTACAAGCATGATAAAGGGAATAAATCAAACTTTCATCTCAAAGCACCACTGCACCGTGTAGGCATGGGAGGCGGGTTGGTTTTGTACCTGCAGCTGGTTATCCAGTTCTGTATTCTTCAATGCAGCCTGAGCGTAGGCGGACGTTTTCTGCTCTAACTGTTTTTCCAGTGCCGCAACTCGAGCACTCTTCCTCTTCAGCTGAGTTGAAATCAAGAACAATGCAAAAATCTTTGACAAGCTATAAACCCAAACAGTGAAAGTACTTGTAAGGTCAGAAACTGAATCGTCAGAATGTCCGGTGTCAATGTTAGAATGAGAAAAAAAGTGTTTACTTCTTTCTCTGAGGCCGCGGCTTGATTGGCTTTGTCCATCAGATCCATCTGGAGGTTTTGGTAGCGAGAAGCACTTTGGGCCAAGGAGCTCTGCAGGGACAAAATCTCCTCCTGGGCTCGGCTCAGACGGTCCTGAAGCCTCTCGACCAGGCTGCGTTGTTTCATCCGGTCGGCCTCCTTCACCTGAAGAACTTGTAATAGATGCTGGTAGCCTTCACCTGAGGAGAAAAAATAAAAAATAAACTACAAATCACTACAAAGGATGCCGCTGATTATATGAAGGTCACATTGATGGCTTATTTCATTGACCTGAGATTTGTTTTGTTTTTTTAACTGTGTGGGCTTTTCTAATGGATCGCACATCTGCTTAACAAAGTATAAATGATTGATTAGGGTAGAGGTCTCAGAAGTGTATTCTTCTAGTACGGTATTGGCAACGTATCTAAACATGTGGTTGAACGGCCCACTGTACCGGGTTTCAGGTTCAGCGATTGTGCAGTTGTTGAATAGTCCACCGGGGGCAAAATGCAGGGCCTGACACACAATGGTCCAAGAGCATCCTGGTATAAATAAATAAATCACATGACATCGTCGGAGGTGGAAAAGATTACTTTATGAAGCATATTCAACAAATGAGTTATGAACCACTGATAAGGAAAATCAGGTGAGGCCGAAAGCAACGATCTCCCCACCTCTCTGAGATGCAGCAGAGATAAAATGGCCTCCAGGCTGGTGGCCTCTGCTTGGCTCTGATGGGCTGCTCTGCGGCTCTGGGCCAGGCACAGCTCCTGGTTCTTCGTCACGGCGCGCAGGTCTTCCACTTCCTTGCGCAGAGAGCCCAGCTCCCTGCACTCAGCGCTGCGCTCCGTCAGCTGCCTGCGGAGGTCTGAGCTCTGCCGTTCGGCATCCTCCAGCTGGGCCTGGAGGTCCGAATACTCAGCAGCGAAAGTCTTTGCCCGCCTCGCGTCCTCCTTTAGCTGGCTGCAAGGCCCGATGAGTTATGACGAGTCAGCAAAACTCATGATAGGAACAAAGAGAGCGGCGTTCGTGCAAACCTGATTGTATGACTTCGATCGCCTGTTTCTCTCTCCAGCGCGATGCACTTTTGTTCCAACTCTTCTTTTTCACGATCGCGCTCGATCAGACTGTCTTTTAATTTGATTTCATTCTCCGTCGCCTAGAAAGCGCACGCAAGGACTGTTTTATTGCTCTGCGCGAGGGATAGCCAAACTTTTTTTTTCGACTGAGAGCAACAAACATAACAATGGAAAGGGTCAACGTGACCTTGAGTTAATGAAACATGCACACAAAAAATAAAAATCACTATACTGCAGGTAAACTAATGCCAAGCAGTGAGACATTTAATTAAAAAGTGTCTAAATCTGAGCTTGGTGTTATCGTGTATTGGATTGGATTGGATAAATTTTATTGTCAAATGTACTGTATGTATAACATACAGCACAGATGACATTTCTTCCCTCTCAACATGAAACAAGAGGAGCCGCTGCGGGTGTCCGCGCCGCCATCAAAAGAAAAGTTAACCAAAAAAAAAGACAAAATAATAGAAAACAACACATGAGACACAGACAACCATGCACTCTTAACCACTTTCCTGCATACACTTTGTTGTCTGAAGCAGTTATAGATGAAAGAGGAACGAATCAAAGTGTCCTTTTCACCAGTGGATCAAAGACGTCATGCTCTGACTAAAATCTAAATTACCTTTTGAAGTTTGCTGGCAATGGTGGCCTTGTACTCTTTGAAAGCTTCTTTGAGCTTCTCTGCATTTTCGAGGGCTTGGTTTCTTTGTTGTTCCGCCCTGTTAAAAATTGGACAAAATGCAATGCATCAAATACTTGACAGGTATCCTTCGTCTCCGTTGTGTTTTCAATCACATAAACTAATAACTGCATTTTTGGCACAATTACATTCAACCTAATGCCAAACCCGTGAAATACAATCACATGATATCATAAAATTGCAGCACTATTAAATCCAAGGTTTTGCAAAAGGCTCCATTACCTTTTGGCCAGAGCCGTCTTGGTTGCCAGCTCTTCTCTCAGAGCGCTTAGTTTCTCCTTCAGAGTTGTTATCATGATGTCACTGTGTACTGCTTCTTCCTGACAACGCTGTGCCCTCAGCTCTGCCGCCCTAAGAAACACAAAGACTGACTGGCTTTAGGATAGTCAAAGGTAGGCATGACAGGAATTCATAACATAGTTTTACTGAGCCCTCCAATATGCTTTCATATTTTGATGTAAGATGTCGACACTCCACAAATGTCAATTCACATCATAAGCTCTTCCGTCACGACTTACTTTAGTTCTTTGGCTTTGGTCTCAACCGCTGTTTCAAGATGCAACATTTGCTCATTCATCATGACCGATACATTGTTAACAGACCACCCATTGGAGCATCGCAGGTGGTCCTGGAAAAGAAAAAATGTCCAGTATTACGCATTAAGTTGTTCAGCATAACAATATATATCATGGATATGATATGAAATCATCAGCCGTTGGAGATAACAGTATATTGGTTATATTGTGTTTTTGTTTTATGACAAAAAATATATTTGTATTCATATCACCGCTAATTACACATTTGCCTCCACATTCATTTTGTAATTAATCAGCAATATCCATTGAATACATTACATGCAAACAGCTGATTCGTTTCGCTTCCAACAGAAACTGTATGTACAAAACAGATACTAGATTGGCAAATGAAATACTGTCTTTTGAACGCCCCTGTTTTAAGACTGTATTACCCGAGAGCTGGAGGATAGGAGTTCATACGGTGTAGCATCCAGGTCAGTGGTGAGTTCAACATCCTGCATGGCAAGACGGGCATTTTCTTGGCGTGCGTAACCCATTTTTCGCTTCATAGAAACAGACTCCATCTCGTGGACGGCACAAAGCGGACTGGATAAGGAGAGACATAAGCGCTCAATAAATATTTGGAAACATTTGTGCAAAGGATAAAGAACGAGACTTTCTAGTTTCCAAATGGTTAGATGATGGTTTGAAAAGGACGACTTTAGACCGACACAAAATCTTATATAGAATAAAAAACAACATTATCAAATCCAGCATCTTACAAACAAAATTGAAGTCTCGAACAATGGCATTTATAGGTACAGTACGACGTTCGTGCAACTTAATACAATAATACAGCAATAAATTGCTGGCTAACGACATCGGGAACTCACCCAGTTGCTGCCCTTCAAGTCTCGACAAGATTCATCAAGAGTCCAGTCTGTTAAATCTTCGTCGTTAACATTCTGCACCATAATTGGTTAAATGAGACCAGATGTGTGAACAACGACTTTTACGGTGGTAAATTATCGGCTTTACTGATATTTGTTGGACACCTTTAAGAATAAACGATACATGTCAACGAATTTGGTAGCCTGTTAGTAGGCTAAATGTAAACAACGATGGTTGCTAATCAACAGGTCGCTAGCCGAGAGATATAACGTCGCTGCGTTCTTAAAAGTTAAACCAACCATACAACCAGTTTGGCCACGTTCATAAATTGTACAATAGCTTGGTGTTTGTTGTTTTCTTAACTTTTTAAAAATACGGTCTCATTTGAATTCATCTTCAAATTCCTTATTAATCGATGTCTTAGCATTAGCCAAATAGCCACCAAAAACTTGAATTGACTCCGCCCATGTTTCTTAAAATCCGTTCCGGATTGGTTGGAAGCAAACGACAATGATTGGTGGAAGCGTTTCATCACAGAGGCCGCCAAATAGTGGCGGAAGGGTGAAATAGCCAATCGCATTCGCGGTCACTGAGCGTAAGGCTTTGGTATGAACGGCCTGTCAATTAAGTAAAAAAAACAAAACACGTTTTTATATTCCTTAAAACATCTGCACCCCCCCCCCCCCACACCCACAAACAATCAGTTCTATGGGGCCGTTATTGTTGCAAAAACAGTTTAGAAATGTGTACTTATTTCAATCCACAAACGCATAGAATGAACCCCAAGCGTAAGCACAGTCACAAAGGCGTAACATGAATCTACAATTGCGTGACTGATCACAAATGTGTTCCCTGTAAAAATATATTCACACTCTAGTTGACTGTACTCCATTTTTCTACCGTAACAGCTTGGGTGATTGGCATATCCTAAGAGTGGAAATTACTTATAACTGTAGGCTGTGTCAAGTAAATTGAAATCCTCAAGCAAAATAATCAGAATTACTGAAAACACATTTTTAAGAGAGGCTAACCTATTAACTCATTCACTCCCAAAGACGTTTTTATACGTCATTGGCTGGTCCTGAATGAGTTAACTGCAAAAAACAGTCCAGTATAAAAATCACTGATGCAGCACTTTTATTTTTTTATTATCAAACAAGGAAAAACTCAATAGGTCCTTTAAGATTTAAATCACACCACTTAACATTTGTATTTAGCCGTCAAAAAGCTTGGGTGGAGTCTAAAATTAAGCACAATGTCTTTTAGAATGGTTTTGCATACAAAGAGTCTACCGAACACATTTTGTTGCCTTTTTTTTTTAAGTATAGAAGTATAGAGGGACGTTATAACTCTGCAAACACTGTACAAAAATAAATGTTATCCAAGTGGACACAAAGGTTCACGGTGCAACATCAGTGGCAAAACAAAACTTCCCCTTATTCTCTCCCAGATTGGCAAATTTAACAAGCTACATTCCATGGGAGAAACAAAATGTAGTTTTATACTCAGCTGGTTTGAAATTGACAAGCATATTATCTGAACTTTAAAATAAAACACCATATCTTTGAAAGCCTACAGGCGCAGTGCATTGAACAGTTTTATGCATAACTGAGGGCTTGTTGTAAACATTCCAAGCAACGACAAAAGAAAAAAAAAAGCTAAATAGCAAAGAGATACAAATATGCCAAAGCCTCATATATACCAACAACAACCGGTAAGATATGTTTGCATGTTTTATATTCACAGTGAACAGCACTGAACCAGTAGGCTTTACAGAAAGCTTCATAACACTCTGGTCTAAACTGAAAAGGTACATATTACGTTAGCCGAATGGCATAATTGCCAGAGTCATTTCTCAAGAATAAAATAATACCAATATGCTTGCAAAAAAAAAAAGTTTTCAATATAAAAGTAAATTCTTAATGTCTGTGTACATTCTCGGTCATCCAAGTCATTGAAGCAATTGGGACTCTTAATGTTTGTTGAATTATGTTGTTGTTGCTGTCATTTTTCCATCTTTTCTGAAAAATGACTTCTGACAATTATGCTGTAGGGATAACTGCAATTAATGCTGTGATTACAGGCCAGGTGTACAATCAAGACACCTCTACGGAGGGCCAAGAGTGCCAAAATTAAATACCCCAATGAAATAGATGTGTCATGAAATACAGTATTTCTGTATTTATTCAGTTCAATATATATATCCATTTCCATATGCATTTTATAATAGATATCACTTAAATATTTCAAAATGAGAAATAGTGACTTAATTCGATATCGAAATAAATGCGTATTGCGTATGGACAAAATAAGATTTGAAATACTGGTACCAAAAACAAATACTGAAATAAATATTTCATAGCACGTATTTGATTATTTAATTTGTGCACTTTTGGTCCTCCCACACACCACGTCCAGTCTAGGAGGCAGTGACGCCTTCCCACTGAATAAGGTACTGCACCTTACCGTCCAAGGTAACCCTTCGGGCAAGGACTTTGTATTTCTCCCCGCAAGCCAGCCTTCCCGCCGCTCCGAAATAGGTGCTGATTGAGCTCTTGAGGTGAGACAGCTGGCTGTTGGGGTCCATGCCGTGAACTATGTCTGCAGAGTGCAGTCCCGGAAGCGGAGTCACAACATCGGCGCCGGAAGGGTTCGGGTCTGCTGGGCTTGGGGGGAGGATTTCAGGGTTGGGGTGGCACGGGCCGCCGAGGCCGCCCGCGTTTTCTTTTTAAAGGTGGAGAGGAAAGAGGCATGGTGGAAGTAGTCGATTGGGTCTTGCTGGAGCTGCACAGGCTGCGGAGTTGTTGGATACGAATACTGAAGGTTAGTTTGAATCAATGTTTCCCAAGCCTTTATGAACCCATGGCACGCATTTCAAAATTTTCACATTCTATCACCTCAATCCTCAAGTAAGTTGTCAATCTGCAAATTCACCAAACACCCTCTTGTCCTGCCCATCCCTGAGGCTACAGGTTGCATAGCTTGCCTACCTGGACGGCCTTGAGAGGCTAGTTGAGGTAGTTTCTGTGGTGCTAAGGGCACCGATAGACTCCACATCTGAGGTTTGAGATGACAGTAAAGAGCGGTCACTCCTGGATCATCAAGCAAAAGAAACGAGAAGCTCAGACAGAAATGCAACATTTGGACAAAAGGGTCACTCGAGTATTCATCATCAAACGTATTGTGCGACTGCTTCCGACAGCACATTTTAAAAGCCGTTATTGTAATTGTGCAGGATATTCCCTTACTTGAGAGAAGAAAAGCGATCCAGTGAGTGAGATTCTAGTGGTGCGGGCTTTCTTAGTTCCTGTCAAACAATAAAAAGAGGTTGTCATTTCTTGTATTCAAAAATGTTCCTCCAGGAGGCACCGACACCGGCATAATAAAGAAATATTTACCTCTCTCTGTAAAACCATGTGCACACCCAGTTCCCGCCCGCTAAAACATACAAATGTACACACCTGGGACAGGAGTTCACTGGAACATCTGCGTTTCGCCTGGCGCTCCAGTGAACGTGTTGCTTGCTTCGTCTTTTTGGACTTCTTCGGTGTCCTGTAGGCACTGCAAGTAATGTAGCAGTTCAGTTCACCATTCAGGGAGTCCCTGACAGACCGACGCAGGAAGCTGCCCAAGTTTCAATGCAAGATGAAGTACCGATTTGTTCTTGAATGCTGCTCAGCTGCTCTTGACGTTAAAGGTACAGTGCGTGATATTTATTGCCGCCTTGTGGTGAACAAATAGAATTCAACGACCTGAGCTCGAAGCGCATGCATTTTGATGCATCTGCACTACGATGCTTCAAGAGAAACCACACGTCACGAGTCGACAATCAATTTCTTCACAAAGATGGTGAAAATCTTAATTTGAAACTAGCACATCTTACCTCATGCTGGATGATGTTTTGTTTGAGTTGACAGTGATCCCATGAGAGGGGTGCTCCATCAATCTTCTGGTTGGAAGCTCTCCACTGGGAGGTGTGGGAGGGAATCGAACCCTCAGCCCAAACAAGTGCTTCTTCTTCTTGACCTCTTTTCCTGACATGAACCTAGCAGTGACAACAAAAAAAATGTCATATTTACTTTTCGGCCTTTGAAATGAAGGCCATAGCAAAGTAAAAATATTTCTGACACATGTTAAGAACCTACTTGGTTGTGTTGCTGTTTAAGGCCTCAAGAACACACGCAAATCGCATTGATCTTGGTGTACCGGCAAGCTGTTGACATTACACCAAAGACAATCAAGATTTTAAAAGTTGTGGCACATATCACGCACATTCTAAAGGTCAAACAATGGACACTTGATGACGTGTAGACACCCTTTATTAATGATGTTAAAAATATGGAAGTGATATAAGGACAAAAGTTTTTATTTTTTTATTAACTCATTCACTCCCAAAGACGTTTTTATATGTCATTTCAGACTTGGTTTAGAATTGGCTGGTACTGAATGAGTTAAGCTGCGACCTCTGATTTCATGTCGCAATTTTTGCACTTTTGAAAGGTCTAACTTGAGTGCCCTGAAAGACGCCTACAAATAAAATTATTATTGTACTCAATAAAAATCACTGTAGGGGAATAAAAAGGTTTGGAAAAACCAACAGCTGTCAGTCACCTTTCTCCCTTTAAATAAATTTCTCACACACACATCAGAAAAAAAAAGGTTAACTTGCAATTTAATCACATGGTCCATCATTTTAAATACCTCTCCAAGCTGCAGCAGGTCCCAGTTGTTGTTGATGTAAGTCATCAGGTCCATCTCAGAATCAAAGTACTTCTTCTTGTGGATCATTGTCAGGTTGTAGAGGCTCAGGTGTGTCACATCCTCCCTGCAGTGAGTTAGGTGGCACTCATATGCGTTAAGAGGAAAACCCAGCGTGTGGAATTATTTACCCACTGAGGTATAACATATAATATCAGAAGTGATGACCACATATTCACGCTTATTGGGGGGGGAAAAAAAAAGCTAGAACGGCACCCGTGGGTGTAAAAGAATAAAAAAATCATGCTTGAAAACGGGAGTGGCTATTATAATCATGTAAGGCAAGGAAAGGCAGGAAACAGACGTTTGCATTAGGTACAGCTACAGCGGTTGTGAAACTGTTATCTAAATAAAAATGTATTGTCTTGTATAGTTGACGCACATGATTATAAATTCCTTTTTGGGGGTCGCGTTTGAAGCTTTTCCTTTTCCAACCAGTAGATGGCAATAAAGCAACAGGATTTGTGTGTACGACCGTGAAGCATAAACTTACCATCCAAGAGGCAGTCGGCTCAGGTACTCCGGTCCGCCGTTGCAAACGGAGCAGATGAAAAGATAAAATCTGAAAGGACAAAGTAAAAGCAAATGCTGTGTTAGACATCGGCCTGGGCAGTATGTCTAAAAACGTATCCGGATAAAAGTCTTTCATATTGTCGACAAGAGTATTTTTGCACGGTGTTCAACGTGACGACACAACACAAGCCGGTGTATCGGGTTATCACTCAAACCCAGTTCGAAAAGGTTCACAAGGTGGTGGTTTGTTGTTCACAAGGTGGTGCTTTGTTAGCCAGAAGGAATATCCAAAAGCATTGAAGAATATTTTTTTGAGGTGGACAAAAGTGCGGCTCTGCAATTTCTTTGCAAGTCAACCACAGCGCTACATTTCCATGCGTCCTCACCTACAATTATTGTGCAGCGCCAGTCAATTAGAAAACCTGCTCAGAAAATCTTCTCACCTGTCTCCATAGAGCATTGGCATGGGTAAGCAATGGAGGCAGGCTTCATGGAACCACTGCTCACAACTATTGCACTGCAGCATCTTCAGGTACCAGCTATATACGCACAAGAACACGATAAACAGAAGCTGATTGGTTGGGGATCCTGCCATGACAAATTATTGTGGGTGTTTTTTTCACCGCATCTTGTTCGGTCACTCACTTTCCTGGCCCTCCACAGTAGCAGTAGCACTGTTGCATGTTGGTCCGGTGGTCTTCATCCCACACCAGTTCCTCAGAGGAATATGGGAAAGACAGCTCCATGGGTTGTGTCTCCTCCTGCTTCAAAAAAAATTAAAAGGCAAGAAGAGGCAGAGAAGGTCCCCAAACAAACTTCAGTAATCATCAATCGCATAGAGCGCAATGAGTATTGCCTGTCCATACTGTCGTCTGATGTTTGTACGCGTTGCTGCTCCGTGTGTGCTAAAATAGCACTTTTTTGAAGGTTTATAATTACTACAGGCTTTATTCAAACTTCCATTAATCCATCTATGGAGTTACATGTTAGCATTAAAAAGGCCAACTAGCCTAAGATGAGATTGTGAGGTTTAGTAATATAACCAAAGAACATTTTAACACAAGTCTCTTGATGTTGCGGATTTTCAACTATTGCGAGGAGTGTGGAAAGCATCCCCAATGATAAACATGGTTCACTGTCCTGAGCCCTTTCATGCACCCTGTGACCCCGATAGCATGGTAACCCGTCCACTGTAGTGACCGCTGTCCCCGAAAGGGTTCAATTAAAAACAAGCCGCACCTTTGGGAAAGAAGTGATCTGACATTCAGAGCAAAGCCATTTGTCGTCTGAGTCAATAACAGCAGCATCAATGATGGGCGAGTGGCACAGCTGGTGGTAGCCTGAGTGACGACAAGCACATTAGCGGGATCGGTTAACACCAACTGGGTCGTTCCAATGTAAGGCATACCTTGCCCGCACTTGTCACAAATGACAATCTCATTGGGCTCCTCCGAAGTTTCATCCTGACATATGGAGCACGCGATATCGTCACACTCGTCATCTTCCTCATCTTCGTCCCCTAAAATGGACAAAAAGACCACAGATGTTTCAAGCCAAACATTTGGAGAGATGGATGATATCGCTAGTCGTAACCCAGAAAGTGGGGTTGGGGGGGAGATATCAGCCAGCTAGCTCGAACACAAAAATTGGTTGGGACAAAAAAAATTCTGCTTCAAAACTGCAATGAATACTTTTATTACCATATTTGTGACAGACCAGAAACAATGTTTGGCCACTTTGTGTTTACTGCACCGACCTCCAGGAGCAATAACTCAAAAATTAAAAAGATACGCAAGGTTTGGGATGGCTTTAAACTAAACAAGGACAAAAATAAAGTTTTACGTAATGACTGAAACTTTTTATTTTGTTGTTGTTGCTTTTTAAGAAAACTGGCAGTGAAGTTGAAGCCTTGTCAGAGTACATTCTCTCACTATTTTACGGAAGCAAAGCATCTTCCACTAAATTGTCCTGACCACTGTTAATATTAACATTTCTCCAGCTAACTTAGCTTAGCATGGCTTGCTCAATCAACTCATCACTTAGCAGTGATCACGTGTGAGGGAAAAAAAGCGACATCACTATGGTTTGAAACAAAAAGTAATAGTTACCCATGTTGTCCATCTCAAAACACAAAACTCATTTTCTCCCGCTTACCTGTCTGAATATCTTTCCAGAGAACCCAAGATTTAGATCGATCCTCAAACACCACAAAGCATCGCTGCTTGTCGCGATCGATCTGCAAGAGTCAAGAAAAAATATTCCATCAATTGAGTCTTGGGGGGGTTACCAAAACACTATGGAAAGAATTGCACTGAAAGATATTGAAATTGTCAGCAGACGTGTAAAAACTGGGACCCCACACGCGACGAGAAAAAAATAAAATAAAATAAATTACGGGTATACCAGTTTTGAACACACAGTGGGTGGTGTGTAGCCGCATGGCAAAGCCAACACATCACACGTGAACCGATTTCACTCGTGAATATACAGCAGCACCTCGCTTGTCTTCTCATTTATTATTTGGGTGTTTAACTGTCTCGCTCGATAAACAACTGAAAGGGCATTGGCAAATGTGGCTACCCTTGCCCACATACCAGGGCATACAGTAACTCCATTGCTACATTTTGCTTTTCACTTCAGTTGAGCAGAGTCGAATCTGAATTTCAAATTTTAGCTTGCAATATAGAAAAATATATATATAAATAGATGTTGCTTAGCTCGGAGAAATTCAGGAGTCGGGACACGAGTAAGTCAAGGTGCTGCTGTCCTTCCTTGCACACTGACCTTTGCGATGGTCCCCAAGTAGATCAAGCCATCCGACCACCGGGCCAAGACGTCCTGTCCCTCGGTGAACCTGCCCTGTTCTCCATAGGCCACTCTCTCTTGGCTCGTTGGGGACAAGGGAACAGCTTGTTGCCGTGAGGAGTGGGATCGATGATGGACGGACAGTTGACTCAGAACACCCGAGTCTCTGGGGGGGTGGATGCGACATGTGGGGTGGGGTGGGGGTCACATGGATTTGCAGAAACATTAGCAATAGGAACATTGGGGATGTTTGAAGAGGTTATAGGCAGTTTCATTTCGTAAAATATAAAGGTAAGGACAGTTACAAATGTCTCTTTAATACAATTATATACACTATTCTGCATTAAAATACATCAATTTTTCAGTTATCAGTACTTGAGTAATTATTTTTCGCATTACATTTTTTGCTTTTACTCCTTGCGTTGGAACACAGATATCTGTAGTTTTCTTCTTTGTCAAAATATGTTTGTTACTTTTTCTACCTCAGTGGATGATGACAAAATCCCAGATGTTACGATATTGATTGACAGCTTTAAATCTTGGTGACTTCAAGAAAAAAAAAGAGATTTCAGCGAAATGGAGGAATGTAAACCAGGGAATATTTCCCCAGATTTTGTTCATAATATAATATCTAATAACATAATTTGGTAGTGGTTCATATATTTTAAACAATTGGCTTTTGTGCCTCAAGGAAATATCAAATGGAAACGTGTAGTGTATTGAGAGTTAAAGACAATTCATATTAGGTTAAATGGCAAATAGCATTTTAGGGGGATTCACTGGGGAAGTAAAAACCAAAAGGCACCTTCTTTTCATATTGAATGGAGTCGAATCAGTACGAATCAGTACTTATACTTTAGTCTGAGGTTTTTGACTGCTAATCAAGCAGACTGTGCGTACTTATTGTTGAGAAGCGTTTTAAAAGATTCGTTTCTTCTGTCGGTGTCCTTCCGGGACTGTCCCTTTGTTTGGATGGCTATGCTCAACCACATGTTAAATATGGTAACTAGCCTGCTAGAGGTGACATGGAGGATGCAAAATGAGAAGAGTCGAAATGTTTACGTAATTAATCCACGAAGCGAAGACTTTTAGCCAGGCCACCAGACCAGTGACTCGGACCCCCACCCCCCTCCCGCCCTCCCCCCATTACATCAAAACATGACAACAATACCTCATTCGGACAACTCCGCTTCTACAGCTCACGAGAGTAAACAAAGTCGGTGTTCGCGTGTGGCTCTCGTGCTTCTCGGGTCGCCTGGGGGTTTTTTAACAACAAACGAGAGTCGCTAAAACGTGTCGACTTTGCGCCTTTCTCAGAAAATAACAAACGGTTCATTTAACCCGAGCATGTTCGCCATTTTGGTTTCCCGCTGACGGCTCGGCGAGTGCATTGTGGGAAGAGAAGAGCTTTAACCGCCACCTCGCTCCCTCATCCGTTTACATTTTTTCTTTGGGCACATAGAAAACGACTAGCGGACGTGTCGACGCGCTTTTGCATGTTGGCGGTTGGCATAAACTGCCATATGTATGATAATTAAATGTATCGTGGAGTATTCATTTAGTTCTGTATGTACTAACTACTGATTTATTTCTTTAGATAGACACAATACATCAGTATTTATGCAACGCTTTAACAAAAGCTGCAGCTGTAACAAAGTCCTTTACCGAACGGCTAACATAAAATAACAAAATACGGTAATATAACACAACATAAGACATGGACAGTCATTCAATCGTAATCACTGTTCCTGCATTCGCCTTGTCGTTTGAAGCAGTTCTAGATGAAAGAAGCGAGAATCAATGTCATTTCATATGTGATGCTTATTATTTTGATGTTTTCCCTTCTCTTCCCACACAACCAGTGGCGTGTAGCGAGCAAGTTGTACAGTATGTTTTAAATATAAGTGAATATTTCTTTACAATGCTGTGTTTTATGTTTGGACTTTATTATGTACAGCACCTTGTTAGATCTGCAGTTGTTTTGTGCTCTAGGAATAAAGTTGAGTATCCTAAAGTTGAGCTGCTTTGTTTTTGACCCAATAACTGGAGTTTAATCGCTGCACCTTCTCAATGTGAGTCCATTAAACAGTTGTACTTGGGGGAGAAAAAAATACCAGCTTTGAATTTAAACATTACCTTTAGCGGAAGTGCTGTCAATACGTTTTGCTTTTATTTTGAAAGACAGCGGAAAATAATTCACGCACGCGAACACCTTCAAACTGACAAGACACTCAATTTTATGAGTTTTTTCGTATACCGGCCACTGGAAAATGCACTATGGCGTACACGTTTTGAATCGATTTCAGGTAGACTAGAAACTGCCTTTTGCCAAACTGCCAAAAATTGCTCGGTAAACAACGCGCCTGCGCACTGACCTGAGTCGGTGCTGCTGTTTTCTGCTTTTGGGTCGAGCGGGTGGGAAACTTGGGTTTCCTTGCAAAAAGCAGCTGCCGGAGCCTAGCTGCCAATGTGCAGACAGACATCGCATCGCACCGCGCACGGTGACTGAATCAACATTATTCATATAAAATACCGTTCATTCATTTCTATTCGTTGTGCATGCGAGGCGAGACGCTCGATCCTGCGGCGGCTGATCTTGGCTGATGTTCTCCAGTTTTGAGATGATCTATTTTTGTGATGGCGAAGGGGCTGTTTCCACGGGCCTGGGTGAAGAAGTCATTCTATTTCCAGGTAAGTCAACTTGCTGTATATTTGGATGTGTGTGTGTGTGCGCTTTGAAGGAGAAGCAGAAGCGTGTGTAATAAATCGCATAAGGCTGACAGCTGGCGGTAAACGAGCTTTTCCTCGGTTTTATAAGACCTGAGGAATGCCGATGAAAAACTGTCCCCTTGACCCAAAAAGCTTCAACGATCACATGCGAGATTGAGAGTTTGTTTAACCACAGCGTCTGTCAGTGCAGGGACTGAGGCATGCCAGTATTCTGATTTTATCCACAACAACAAAAAACAGCGAGGGTTGGAGGCTGCATTGTGAGCTTTTTTTTTAACAGTAAAAGGTAAACGAGCTGTGTCACAAGACTTCCAGGACTTATGTCACAAAAGACATACTTTAAACCCAAATTACATGGTATGTTTTCCCCGTCAGTGTAAAGACGATCAACCGGTGTGTTTGCTTCGTTCAGTGCACGAGAAGAGGTAAGAGTTGTGGCAGGACAACTGGAGCCTGCTCACTATGCATCTGACGGTTCTCGGCCAAGAACAAGATAGCCTTACTGGAGCAACCCGTCCCCCAACATGGGACCCATTTTGAAAACATGGACAACATCAAGATGGCGACGGGGCTGCGGAGGAGCCCGTATGAATGCTTCCAGGAGGGCCAGAGAATGCTGATAAAGTGTAACCAGTGACAAAATCTACATTTTTACTACCCGCTATGCTGCTTCCTCAGAACCTCCAAATACGGGCAACTGCTTTGCCCTCATCATAATCCAGTGCAACTCGTTTTGTGACCCCGCCTGTATGCTAGTTTTAAGGCAGAGGTTCTCGAAATTTAGGTTCCAGGGACTAGTTGCCGAGGAGATTTTTCTTTCTCCCTCCCAAGGACCACCCATCATATCCGCCGACGGCAGTTCAACACAACTCGCATCGGTATCACCAATTGGTGTAGCAATTAAAAAGTTGCCTATTTTCAAGTAAAACAAATTCATATTTCAGAGGGGGAAAATATTTTTTGTTATGAGAATAACACGGTTAAGTCTCGTTGATGCATTTTTGCCATAGGTAGGTAAGATACTGGAGTCAAGGTGAGAGACAAACATGAATTTCAAACTACATTTTATAGGTGAGAGGAAAGGAAAAAAATGGCGGTCGCACGTTCAGTTGTAATGTAACCTCGTCGGGTCTACGAGCAACAGGTTGCCTGGCAACGTCAGAACATAATGCCGATGGCCTCTTGCCTTTGCTGCAGTCCAGCGTGGAACACTCATGAGGATGAACATGGCGAGTTCCTAAATACCGAATGATTTGTGATGTGGTTTTGCATATTTGCTTGAGGGTTTTTTTTCATAGAGGGCAGCACGGCGGTCGAGTGCTTAACACCTTTGCGTCACCGTTTTGAGGTTCTTCGATGTCCATCCAAAATGTTTCCAGTAAGTTTACACTTCGGATGGGTTTGTCATAAGTGCGCTTATGTCATTTTATGACTGCTTTTTACTATTATTGCATTTTATTGGTTTTGTTCCCGAAATTTTCATTTTTTTATTTTAGTTTCCTGTCTCCAGTGCTCCCGTTTTTTTGATTTTTGTTTTTCATATCAGGGTCCATCAGACTGAATGGCAAATCTACTCACTACCCGAACCAAAGGAGGTCAAAGTGTGGTTGTACTGTGATGTTCTCTTCTCCGGTGATACCATCGCTCCCCTCGGGCCCACCGTTTCTTCTTTACACGCTCATTTTCAGGTCTGAGTGGTGTTTCAAGTCGCCAGCCGAAAGTGCTCTTCGGGAGCTATGTGGGTCAAATGGATGAAAGGCGAGGAAGGAAATCTGGGGTTGCTCGACCTTCTTTTCCTTTTAATGAATGTTGCTGCCCTCACGACACTTTGACAACAGGTCATGTGCTTGTGATCCGTAACCAAGTGAATTAGAAGGATCCAGACTTGAGTTGTTAATACTGTACAGTCAACGTTTCCCAAACCCTTTTATTTTTTATTTTTCTGGTTTTTTTTTAGCTCAAGAACAAAATTAGAAATGTACTTCCTCTCACAGCCTCTCTCAAATAATAAAACACTGCCTGACTGGTGTTGAGGTTTGGGACCCAAGTTGAATTTTAAAAATTGCATTATCAAGTGCTTGAACAACCACTTTTTGGCTCTCATGGAAGTCACGGAATGTTGGCGACAGCAAGTTGGACCACTTTTTGCTAAATAGTATGTGCATTGACCTATATTTAAAAACCACAATTATAATACGACATTTGTTCCATGAAATTGCATTTATCAACAGCAAGCTATTCATTTTGTAGCAATTCACTTGTCTTAGGTATAAGGGGTCTTTTTTTTTTGTTTGTTTTCGTGAAGAGAAAAACTCTGACCTAGCTGACAGTTTCGGCTATCACTACAGCCTTCGCCGGAGCTGTCACCGCTTCCTTGTGACGTGTCTTAAAAAACTGTCTTGACTTAAGAGTGACTTGGCTTATAAATTTTCAAGATCCGAGCTGCGAGCAAAAATTGGAGTGACGCAATTGCTCTTGTCTTCTCTCCGCAGGCTCGTATTTACTTTGTGAGGGTGAAGTACTTGTTCCTCACCTGGCTGACGGTGTTGGTGGGGAGTTGGGTACTCTACGTGCAATACTCGGCCTACACGGAGCTGTGCCGAGGACACCAGTGCAAAAATGCCATTGTGAGTTATCGATCAGCTCGGGCTCGTTGGGGGATTCACATTGATTTTTGGAATGAACACACTGCGATGACGCAATAGTCTGCCGATGTTCTTACGCAATATATTGGCCGGTTATCCGGCCGGTAGTTGTTTTATTGGCCTCTCGCTAATTTGCGCCGCCATGCCTATAGAACGGTCATTGCAGTTTAACGCATGTATTAATTTTGGAGCTGCTGGTGAAAAATCCCCATCGTATCGTAACTTTTAACTGGCCTAAAGCTCAGATGGGAAGCGGTAAATAAACTGGCTTCATCCAAACATTTGTTGACTCTAGCAGGTGCCGAGTTCTTTCATGCTTCCGACGGAACGTAATTTGATGCCAATCGACCTCTTTGTGGTCTTTGCGACCTGTCAGTGACTGAGCGTGATGTCCGACTCGTGTATTGTCTTCGCCTTCAAGTGTGACAAATACAGGCGAGGAATCATTGACGGCTCGGCCTGCAGTAGCCTGTGTGATAAAGACACTTTCTACATGAGCAGATGTCTGTCAACGCTGCCAAACAACCAGGTAGGAAACCTTCTGCAGCGTTTTCCTTTATCGGGCCACAAGTAGGGACTTACATTTACAATTCAAATTCTTCAATTCGTTCCAAGAAATTGTATTCATTCATGTCCCGCAGCCGATTTGCTTCATTTCATCGAATTTCTCTCAGCGAATGTGGATCTTAGATTTCTTTGTCCAATCAGATTTTAGCTTCTATCTGTTGCCGTGTTAATCTAATCTGCCAAAGGCTTTCAGAATCAGAAATGCCGACCCAAGTGAATTAAACTATATTAGAATTGGACTGTTTCTTTAACCAATCAGATTTCACATTCTTTCCATACAGTCACGGCAGCATTTTTTGCATCATCTGTAGGGTTAGCCGGAGCAAAGCTGTTCGGCACGGCATCGGCACCCCATTCGCGATTAAAATCGGCAATCTCGCTCTTTGCCAGGTGTACACGGGAACTTGGGGGGATCACGAAGGGATCGTTCGCTGCCATTTGGGGGAAGTGACACACTACGAGATGGGCGAGGAACCGGAGCCGCACAGGGAGGCGCCTGTTTTCGAGACCCCCACCAAAGGGACGTCGGTGGAGAAGTTCCGAGAGATGGTCTTTCATCATGTCAAGGTAAACAAATAAAAAAAAAATACAAATGCAAAGCTCTATACGTACAAAGTACATATCCATGTTGAACCACGTATGCATTGGCACAGTGAGTAAATTCTCTCACTTGACACCGTGTGTGTGTGTGTGTGTGTGTGTGTGTGTGTGTGTGTGTGTGTGTGTGTGTGACCTTTCTAGTCCAAGCTCGGAGATCAGGCTAACCTCAGCGGTCTGGTGAGCGTGATCCTGTCGGTGGCGGACGGCAACAAAGACGGAAAAGTGTCCCTTCCAGAAGCTCGCTCCACGTGGGCCCTCCTGCAAATTGACGAGGTCAAATATTTCAATATTTCCTTGGTGGCGCTGAGCAGCGGTGGCAACTGGCCAACTGCAAATACTTTGTTACTGTACTGAATAAAATTGGAATCGTTTTGCCACCTCTTTGCTGAAGTTGGTGCTTGAATGATTTTGCGACTCTTCTCTCAGGTGCTTCTGGGCCTGCTGCTTCAGGAACGCGGCCACACGCCTCGCCTGCTGGGCTACTGCGGCGACCTCTACATGACGGAAAGGGTCCCCAACGGTCCCCTGTACGGTTTCTCCATACCTTGGCCGCTGGTGTCCTGGGTCCCCGGTGGCCTACGGCGCACCGTTGACCAGTGGTTCGCTCCGTCGTGGCCTCGCAAAGCCAAGATCTCCATGGGCCTCCTGGAGCTGGTGGAGGACGTCTTCCACGGCACGTACGGCAGCTTCCTCATCTGCGACCTGGCGGCGACTCGCTTCGGCTACACCGACGGCCACGAGCTGCGCCTCACCGACACCCGGGCCGTGGTGCCGGAAAGCCAGTTCCGGCGGGGCATGCGGGCGCTGCGCTGCGAGACGGACGCCGAATGCGTGTACGGGGCCGACTGCCGGACGTCGTGCGACGCCGCAGAGAAGCGCTGCAGGGAGGAGCCCGTCCGGCCCAATTTGGCCAAAGCGTGCGGGACACTGAAGGACTACCTGCTGCACGGGGCGCCGTCTGCTCTGCGGGAGGAGCTGGAGAGGCAGCTGTACGCCTGCATGGCCCTCAAGGGCGACGCCGGCCAGCTGAACATGGAGCACTCGCTGCTACTCAACAACTTGAAGGCTCTGCTGTGGAGACAGATCTCGCACACGAAGGACTCGTGAGCCGGTCGCAGTCTCGTCTGACAACGCTGTGATACGACATGTCAACAAGAGCACATTTCACGTGACACTAATCACACAAAAACACTCGGGATTTTGGTCCTTTGGGACTTGAAAGTTAAGTTTCGGATGAACTGAAAATTCAATGTAACTTGTTATCATGGAACTTCATTTGACCTCTCCACTTTTGAGCGCGCGCATGTCAAAGTGTTCAATCACAAAGAGCTGAACGGAGGAATTCACAACACAATGGCTCGGGTGAGATGGGATGTTTTTTTTTTGTCTTTTGTGCTTAGCTTTCTTTTGTAGTTACTCAAATGACTCGATGAATAATTTCACACCAAATTTTGTTTCAACAATTTTAGCAGAGCTAGATGTTCTCTGTTAAGGAGCTGAAGAGGAAAATTCACAACTGGGGCTGGGACTATGGCTTTCCATCTTAATTTGTTGCCATCATTTTTGCACAACTTTGTTTTTTCTGATAAGGCGCTGAACAGAAAACCTCAGAACACATCAAATGTGGTCATATGTTTTCTTAAGCTGTTTATGGAATCAAATTATTCTAATTGATTTCTGTAGTAAATCGTTTCCAACTGAATTTGGTACAACACAATTTGCTGTTCTCCAACAAGAAACTGAACAAAGAATTCTATTGATCATTTCCAGCCCTGGTTTTGTTTTGGTAGTTCTTGCGCACCTCGCTGTTCTCTCGCAAGGAGCCGAACGACAACAGAGAGACTGGACAGTGTTGTCACTCGGCTCCTTGTGCAACAAAGTACCAAAATGTTGAACAGTTGGAGCTCAGTGAAGGTCAATGAAGTTCACCGGGAAAGGTTGTCGTGCATTTTAGATTCATCCTGAAAATTCACCCCAAAGTCCAATTCTTCCCGACCTAATGAGGTGATGCAATACATGGGCTAAAGTTCACAAGGCTTCCCTGTTAATCAATCACAGGTTGGTCTTTATAATTTCCTTCAGTCCCACCTGAATCTTAATCCTGACATCCTTGACAATTACGTTCGAACTTACTATATGGATCTTTATTTTTTTTAACTTCCTGTCGGTGAACTAATGGAAGGACCCCGTTTAATGTGTTGACTTTTGCATGTTTTGTTTTTGAGCGACGTATTCAGATGTTGGAACTAAGCATGGATTGGTTGTGAACCCTCCCCCCCTTCCTTGTTACATTGTCAAAACCCTTGACTGGTCCCATGATGGGCTTTGTTCCAAATTTGGAAGCCCACCCGATGCCTCTTCATTGTCACATTCTCAATGGATTTCAGTGCTCAGAGTGGGACATTTTGGGCATTGCTAAGCAACTGACTTGTCAATCTACGATCAAGAAGCACAATTGTTCACTCGTGAGACCAGAAGGCTTTTGCTCTCGAGCCTTGGGCCGCCATTTTTGTCCAGTGTTTGTGTTACACATTAACTCGAATATTAATGATCAGAGCTGTATAGTTATTCGTGAATGTTAGCCACTTATTTTTTTTCTTCTAGAAAAAGAATGACTGATTGCGCTGCCTCATTTCCGGGTTTGGCCTATCACAGTGCCGTAAAACACATGCTGAAATAGTCTGATGAATGTTTGAAGCGAAGCTCTTTTTCGCACTGCATTAAAAAAAAATGCACACGGTCTCTTGGCGATGAATTTTGGAAAACTTGTCGTGAGCTCTAGAGAAAAGGAGCGCTCAATGCTGCTGTGCGGACCGAGAGGTTTCGGCAGAAAAACGCACGCATGATTTTGCACAACTGGGAATACAGTGCACACACTTTTGCTGTCTTTCACCACATGCCTCGTTTCTTTTCTTTTTTTTTTTGAGTCACCGAAGTTGGACACGGAAAGGGGTGAAATCTGAGGTTGAAGCATGAATAAAGCATAACTGAAATACAATGATGGTGCTCGCTTTCTTACCAGAGAACTGTTGTGAATTTTGCCGTCCAAGTCGTGTGAAGACAGAAAAGCCGACAATTTGTGAAAACGTGCCATCAATATTACACAAAGTCTCCGGCGACAAACACTGATTTTGCTTTTGGAATACATTTTATTTGTCTGTGATGCGCGCCGCAGCGCCGGACCGGGGCGGCTAACCGTCCGCGGCTAACCGTCCGCGGCCTCTCGCTCTTGCGCTCGTAAGAAGCTGGCCTTTTTCTGGGCGACACGGTTCTTCCTTTGTGCCAGGGACATTTTGGCGCGGTTCCATCTGCCCAAGAGAGGAGCAGAGTGGCACCGTGAATGTTTGACAGAAGGATGAGCGACGACAAATATTGATGGACTGATTGTACATTAGATACATTGTCACAAGCCGAAGTTTTGTGCGAGGCGTGCAACTTTCGTCACTTGATTTGAAGGGAAATAATACTGATACAACCGCACCTCTTCTTGTTCAGGACTTCTCTCTTGGGTTTCTTTTCGTGAACAGGGTTCACTCTGATGGCGGCGTGTCCTTTTTTGTACATTTCCTCTACCTGAAAAGTGGGGGGAAAAAATAAAATAAGATTACTCTTCATGTCATGACATTGTGTGCCAGAACTACCGCGGAGCATCATGCTTCTCTCAGCCCCGTCTTGAAAGGACAGTAAACATCAGCCGCTGCAAACGAAGGACCAACTACGTTTTGCTCAGTGCGTTTTGGATCATCACAGAGAAGCATGAGAACCGCCGTTATGTCATAAGAAGCAGGCCTACGTGCGGTTTGAATGGACAGCGCAAAAGAGTAAAACTTCGGCCGCGGTCGTACCGTGTCCGGCGTGACGCCGTTCTTAATGAAGCGCGAAAATTGCCTCTTGTAGGCGTCCTCGTCCTCCTCCATCAGGTAAGACATGTAGTTGGCCACGTTCATGCCCATGATGTGCTTCCGATGCACCTCGGCGTTAAACTCTTTGCTCTCCGCATCGTACCCAGGGAAGCGTTTCAAGCTGCGGACGACATGCAAACCAGACCTCAGCGGCTCATTCACAGTCAAGGATTATGTCACACATAATGAAAAGACATCAGTGATTAGGGAACCATATTGCCAAGAGCAAAGAGAGAGCATTTGTGGTTCATGTTTTCAGACCAAATGAGCGATAGCGGATGATTGGTGATTCATGAGCCAATTTCAAACAAAGTATCCTTGTTTATGTGACCGCACAGCATGTCAGTGACATTTTGTGATGCACGGATTCGATATCACAAAGACATTTTCTTTCCACCTGTTCAAAATCACGATTCACCTTTTGAGACAGCTTTTGTGTTGTGTGACATTTGATTTTTCACAGGTCAAACACGTGCCTTGGCCCAATAAAGCTCGTAAAACACTTGACTTCATTGATCACATCAGGCGGGCTGGTTCTGCTGCTTCTCTCAGCCCCGTCTTGAAAGGACAATAAACATCAGCCAATGCAAACGAAGGACCAACTACGTTTTGCTCAGCGTGCTTGGGATCATCATCAAGATGCAGAGAACCACCTCACACAAACTGGACCGAGCAAAAGTTACCACCTAAAGAATCTTTCAGTTGAAAGATGTCCAGAAAGTCGTGTACCACTGACCTGTGAGGAATGGCCAGCCCTCCGTCAAGCGCTCCTTTCAGCGCTCCGAAAACTTTGTTCCCCGTGGTGGTTCTGGCCAGCCCCGCGTCCAGGTAGCAGGTGAAGGCGCCTGGCTGACCGTCCACGCTCTCCACGTTGAACTCGTCGCCCGTCACCTCCACCTGACCCTCGTACACCTGATCCATGCCGAACTTGTGCAACAGCTGAGGCAAAGAAAACACCCCTCAGAACAGTTCTTCTCAGACTGGGCTCCAACTCGCTTGTAATACACTACGTCATATTTATTGATTTTTAGGAGTTCTGTAAAATAAGCGTGAATGATAAAACAAGAGTAAGGAACATGCGCTTTAGCTCTTACCCGGCGGGCAAGCAGCAGTCCAGTGCAGTAGGCGGCGGCATAGTTTGTGAGACCTACAGCGATGCCATATTTGGGCAGCTCGTGGGAGTAAGCGGCACACACAATGTGGTCTCCCTCAATCTTTGCATAGGCAATCTGTTAAGATATATAATAAATTAAAGGAGTCATCAGAGTACATGAGACCTACTCAGGTCTTCCCGCAGCTGACCTGGCAGCAGAGATCCCTGTTGGACAAGCGGACGATTAGACGGTACTTGGGTGTGTTGTACTTATTCTTGTCCTGGACAACCAGTCGTTTGCGAGCATAGTAGTCAGTTTTGCCCTCTGGAACACAGAACAGTTACTTTGACACAATACAAATACAGTTGGAGTGCATTAGTGGACATTGTCGAGTTTAGTTTTGAATTCTTTGTTAGTGGATTTTTTTTCTTTAAATATCAAAGTATTTAGTATCTCCAGCCAATTTAGATGGGATCCTCATTATTTCACTATACATATTAATAATTGAGATACCAGGTGAGATGGTACTGTTGCTTCTCTCAGCCCTCGTCTTGAAAGGACAATACACATCAGCCAATGCGCCCCCCCCCCAAAAAAAAATCAAATATCTATACTTCATTTGAGGTACTTTCCCCCCCTTTTCTGGGAACCAATTAAGTTCGTGAGCCGAGGTACCACTGTATATTTTTTCTTTTACTTGAGTAAAAGGGTTGAATCATTTCTTTAGCTGCCATTTTTTAATATTAGTATCAACACTGCTAAATCAATGTTTACCTCTCCTTCGCCTGAATTTGACTTCATATCTCCTGAAATAAGCCTTGTTCTTCACCACTTTCACGAAACCCTGAAAAGACACGAAGCGTTCAAATGTCTGTTAGGAAGCCCCAAAATGCCACGTCATGTTTACACATCGGAATGTTTACATGATTTTGCGCAGGTCAGCTTGAGGTTCGTCGGCGACGAAAATCGCCACGCTGGAACTAAACGCCGCGGCATTTATCAGACGCCATCCGACCGTCAAAACACTGCAAACGGTCCTCTAACATGAAAAACCGACACGTATACATACACAAAGGATGAAAACATTCGAAATCATGAAGGTTCACTCACCATTATAGAGGGTTTTTCCACTCTTTCTCCGCCGATTCAATAACAGTGTTTGGGACTCTTTGGCGGAAATTATCCGGTTGTTTAGAACAGCATCGGCACGTAAGCGCCCCCTAGAGCATTGGAAGCAAGACGACAAACCAACAGAGGGCAGCACAATACAAACATACTGTACTGTACTCACTATTCGCATTCAGATTTGTTTTTAATCCTCCCTGCAGAAAAGGGGGAAAAATCGACGAAAACATGAATAAATTGCCACCCAAAAATGAACCAGACACGATTTGCAGAAAGACAAATAAAAAGCACAACAGCAACAGGATACAAATATTCAGGTACACCAAAAGAACCGTAAGAATGTTCGTTTTTATAAAACAAAATGAAGGCGTACCAATGTTTATTGTATAGCGTTAATCCTCCATATGACAAGTACTGTACTGATTATATTTCATAAGTCATATATCTAGCTTACTAGCAGATCAATTTGTAAATTACATTTTCCTAATATGGCCTGCTTTGTATTGGCTATTATGTTTAAAGAAAGGTCCTAACTAATACCATTTAGCATCAATATATCTAGGCCAGGAATACATAAGTGCATTTCTCTACAACTGCAATAAAGGCAACATTGAAAGCCTCAAATCTCTGTGCACATTTAGAACTGTCTGACTCGTAGGGTGATTGATTCTGCCAGTGTGACTCATACAAGAGGAGTAAGTGAGGAGCTAAAGTTTAGCAAGGGTGGTTTAAATCGAACAACATGAGCAACAGAAAGAGGAACTATGACATGTCTCACACTGTGGACCCACCTCTTCCTAGACATTAAACACTCAAAAACACCCATCAAAGTCATGGTTGCGAGGGACCCGTGTGAATGTTATTGCACAAATGCCGCACTTCATTATGAATAGGAAAGTCATGTGTTTTTACAGTATACATACTTACTGTAATCCCCCTGCATGTTGGCAAAACTATTTTCAACAAACATTTTTTTAAATATATATAGTTTCAAATGGAATGGCCTGCACTTTCGCCAGACCTGAATCGTTTGAAAATCTGTGGGATCAGTTGAGTGGGCCGTGTAGAGGCTCCAAACACTGCATGCGCCACAGAATCTCAATGACCAAAGGGCTTCCCTTCAAGACAAGTGGGATGCCAGGCCTTAGCAGACAATAAGTCGACTTGTGAACATGAAATGTCGTCGTCAAGCTGTATTTGATGCTTAAGGGCACATGACAAGTTACCGAGACGTTGACATTTTTTGGTTGTGGTGTTACCTTTGTTGTTAACGCTTGTTTCAATGAATTGTTTGAGACGATGAAATCACCAGTGCAACCTACTACTTAAATGTCCTACTTTCATGATATTTATATTCATTTATTTATGTTTCCATAAAAACAACCAGCAAAATTTGAAATGAAATCTAAACTCGACGGGCAGCCAGCGAGAACAGAAGAGGATTTATGTGCTACCGCTGATGTATTCCAGTTAAGAGACCAGCAGCAACAGTTTGAACCAACTCAAGATGTTTGCGGGCTGACTCCAGAGTAAAGTTCATCAACAAGTGGAACTAACAGATATTTCAAGCCAACCTCTGCGTTGCACAAAAATATTTTCTTAATCTAAATGATGAACTATGAAGGGTGAGTTGACACAAAAATACAACCAAAAAGCAGAAGCAAAATCTTCTGCTTTACAGTTCCAGTCAGATCAAATATCTCAGTGTCACTCTCTGGCGTTCTCAGAGAGCGATAAGAAAAGTCAAAAGTCACTCTTCACAAAACGTTCAAGCTTGCTTTCTGCAGAACTGATTTCACAACGAGGAGAAAGCAAATGTCCAGTCATCTGAGTGCCATACATTTCAGCGGTTACACTGTAAACGGTGTGATGTGATGCTGAGCACTCCCAATAGACATAATGGGAGCATTTTTGTGCCGTGTGTGTGTGTGAAAATGTGAAAGTAGTCCGCTAATTAACATAAGAACAGACAGATATTAATCATGTGATCATCAAATGTCAAATATTTTCTTTGCTTTTGTTTGAGGAATTTTAAAAATAAGCTTTAACTGTTTCAGTCATAATGAAATTAATTAAATAAAAAATTGAACACTGATGTTATCCTGTGGGTATGGTTTGTATTTGGGAGCGGTTGTTAATTCTAGTGAGGACACCAAGGTTGAACTTTTTGGCCACCCTTCCAAAATGTTATGTTTTGCAAACGCAACACTGCCTAACGGCAAAAGAACAAATGGGGCCCTTGATTGACGTGAAAGGAATTCGGAACATTTCCAAAGAGCAGTGAGTGTTCGCAAAAAAACAAACCAAAAAAAACGTGAAGCTTAATAAATAAATAAATAAATAAAAAGTCAGGAAACGTCTACTAGAACATCTGCACTTATGCTAATAAGTGAAATCGCAATTCCTCAGAGGCAGATTAAATGGTGGCAGGTGTGCGCTGACTCCCATGGATAAACTTTCAAATATAAATTATTGGCAACAATTTTTGTCAACAATATCAATTAGCGCAACAAAGATCCTGGCCTTAATGCTTTTCTTAAATGTCAAATACAGAAAAGAAACACAACACCTGTACAAACATATGAATGAGCCCCAGGCATGAACTCTGACCTTCCAAACAGCGCCGCAACCATATCCAAAAGACACGCACAGAGACACACAATGACCAGGAAGTCGTGCGCAGCTTTCTTCACATCCACACTCCAACGTTCCCTGGATGAGGTCCGAAGCGGGGGTAGATTTACAACCAGAAACGGGCTGCTTGCAAACAAGGGGGACCTGCTGATCACAGTGATGGATGAGAGGGGCTGATTTGTGGACTGTTTAAATCATAAATCCCAGCATCCAGTTTGGTGTGGAGTGTTTCTTCCGTTGTTCACACTTTCAAGGGTACGACCTTAGTTTCAGCATCGCTGTGTTATATAATCCAAGAGCAGAGGCTGCAGGAGTACTCACATGGTGTACTTAAGTCAAAGTACTGGTACTTGTGTAAAACAACTGATTTATTTAAGTGAAAGTGAAAAGGCATAGTCCCTGAAATGCACTTAAATGGCAAAAAACACCAATCAATTGTTAATTAGATAAATTCACTTGTGTGTTTGTTTGTTTGTTTGCTTTACATACAGGCTTCCGGTTCTGTCTGCCTCTCTTGGTCGTTGTTTTGCTTATGTGCCTCAGGACGGGTTGTAACTGGGAAAGTAAATTTCTGGTGTGTTCTACATACCTGGCCAACAAATCTGATTCTCAGACACAATCATATGTTTTTTTCTGCTTTATAACTCATAACTTATGCTCACAGTCATTTATTCTTTATCCTCTGCAAAGAACAACTCATATTACTCCGTATAGTAAATCTGTATGTCTGTCCTATATTGTCCCCGGGTAGGGCGAAGCCTTTGTATTTTGTTACCCCCCCCAACTGTCCAAGACGTCAAATCAATACCAAAAAGCAAAGAAATGACATGCAGTATGATTTGGTGTGAGAGCAGGCGAAAAAATAAACAAGGTGTCAGACCAGCTCCTGTGTGAAAGAAGAACAAGAGTCTTGTGGTGTAGCGGCATCCAGAAAATCATATTCACTGCGTTCACACTTTGCTCCTATCTCCTAACTCGAGCCACCTCCAAGGTGAAGTTGGTTAAAAATGGTGGCACGTGAAATTGTATTCATTCATTCTCAACATTCGATTGGCTTCCTTTTGGAGCATTTCTCTTACCTGCATTGCTTCCAGCGAGTTTGATATATTTTATGTCAACAATTTCTGTTCTGACTCAAATCAGAATGGAGCGGTCATGTAGAGATGGTTTACGAGGGGCCAGGGTGGGGGTTGGGGGGGGCGTTGTCACTCTGCGGTTAGGCTGCAGGAGTCAAAGGAACCTGTGAGGGGATGAGATAGCGATTTGTGGTTTGCACCGAGATGCAGGACAAACTGACTCAACAAAGCCTCCGACCAAGGAGAATCAGTTTGACAGTTCAGGCTTTGGGGTCGTAAATCCATCCGTATGTTTATGAAAAATCAGTTTATTTAGTTGAATTGCCCAACTTGAAATGTATTGCCTTGAGATTTTCAGTTCACACAACTTTTTTTAACAGTGGGTATGCTTTTGTCATGTACAAAACAGTCAAGTGCTATTTTATTTAAAAAGAGAAAAAATTGATTTAAACATTTTTTGGGGGGGTAGAGGTGTATTGTGAGGAACGGATTGATTGCATTTGCATCCATTTTAATGGTGAAAACTGATTTGTGATCTTTTGAGTTACAAACGTGGTCACGTAATGAATTCAACTCCTAAATCAAGGCACCACTGCAAAACCTTTATTCCTAAAATGGACGGTGAGTTTGAGAAAAGCCACCGTGCCAAGTAGCCTCAAATGACATCATCAAAACATGGCAATGTCATTCAGCAACTTTTTAGCAACAAATCCATCCTCCTTTAGCAACATCCTCAAAAAAACGAGTTGGCAACAGTGTTTTGTACACAAATGAGGACTGCTGGTGTGTGTGTGTGTGTGTGTGTGTGTGTGTGTGTGTGTGTGTGTGTGTGTGCTTGCGCGTGTGTGTCGGCTGCAGTATCAGCGACACTGTGAGTATGGGGCCATGTGCTCTAAAGTGCGGTGCCTATATCACACTCGCTTCAGCTGCATCAAACAACCTCCGTTCCCACACGGAACACAAATCCACACCACTTTGACCTTGGCTATATGGCCCAAATCTTTGATATGATTTGAAACTGACAGATTTCCGAGCAGATGTCGTGTTGCGGTTTCGTATTTATGTCCTATTTACAATCGGCAAGGTACACCAACGCGCACCCCCCAACCACCCCCCATGTCATCACCGGCAGACTAATTGAGTGCATGCAGGTAGGGGGTTTTAATGCTGTAAAACAATCAGGCTGAAGTCGGTGGTAAGCTGAAGCAGAGCAACTGTAAAGTTACACCCGAAGTCTCCACCAGCAGGCTGTTGTGCAAGGCTGCTGGCCGGCCGACCGGCCGGCTCATTAACGGGATCGGCTTACGAGCAGCCGAACAAAAAGGCCTCTGTATGTATCAACCTGCCTCGGTCATCCACGATACACACGCAAGCTCATTTTAGGTCTGATTGTATTCACGTCAGTTACTCTCTATTTGTCTTAGCGTCATCTTATCTTTCATTTCTGCCAAAGAGGTCTGAAGAAATATCAACGTACTGGCAAAACTGAAATGACATCGTTTTTTGGGGAAGCAAAGTCAGCTTGGTAGGTTTTACAGTGTAAGTGTAAAACAGTGGAAATAAAGACATTCCTAAGTGATCCTAAAATTTTGACTGTAGTTTACACACAAATATAAATTGGTTGTGAGTTATCTCATTGTGCAGGTGTACCTAATGTTGTGACCATCATGTGCATTTCACAACAGGGCGGTTTGCAAATCAAACACTAAAAAAAGTCAACCCGAGCCCATATGATGGCAGTAATAGTACAGCACGACAAATAAATGACATCATGTACATACTGAGGATTAATTGCTGTGTAAATACTGTTCCTAATGTAATGGCTCTGAGTATATATATCTCCGTAGATTTTGATTTAGTCAATCAAGAGTAAATGTATCTGTGCGTATATTCTAACTTTTGGGAGGGGGTGGGGGGTGTCAACTTGCTACGCAACACCTGGCAAGCACTGCGGTCTTGCTGCGCATGCGTAATGGTTAAAAGAGGGGAAAAAAAATAACCATCCTAACCCCACGTGGCTGGAGAGCGAAGAAGCGCTCCAGTCAAGTGAGAGGCAGTGACGAGTACACAGAGTTGACTCACTTTAAGCACCATGCCGAGGTCTTTCCTGGTGAAGAGTAAGCGGGCCCACAGCTACCACCAGCCCCGATACGTGGATGACATCTCCATCGGCCTGGATACGCTTCTGGCTCACATAAGCGCAGGTTGGTCATGCGTAAATACGCACGTAATCACGCACCGAATGAAGGAGATTTTTAAAAACACATTTTTAAAAAACAGTTTCTTTTGTTACAAACCTAAGAGACAAAATGTCAAGTGGACTCGAGTTTGGAGGCCGTGACCACGGACAGGCTGTCCCCGGGGCCCCAGGTCCCGTCCCCGGGTTCTCTGTCGTCCAGTTCCCCGCGGAGTTGCGGAGCGAGCGACCGAGCCTCGGACTGTGATTTGTGGCGTCCTCCGTCCCCGTCCTCCTCTCCAGGTTTATTTTCAAATTTTCTTGAGGTTGCCGTAACCTGAAGTTCGACGCAATTGCCATATTTACTGTACTATGAAAACTTTGACTAACGTTTGACACGGAGGTGAGGATCAACTGTTAAAAGTTTGCATTTTCCATTAAAAAAAAACACTTTAAAACAAAAATAACACAGAGAATTTCATATTAAAAAGGAAACAAATAATCAAATCAGCCAAATTAATTGTAATTTTACAAAGACATCCAAAAAGAACTACTTTAGGTCCCTTTTGATTTCATTTCGACTTTCACATTTATCATGTTTATATTGTGACCCGCCAAAATTAACTATCACACATTTTTTTTTGTTTTGGTTTGGAGTCTTGGACTAATGTTATCTTTTAAGCCACTGAAAGTCATAAAATAAAAGTCGTATTATTTTTGTTTATTTTACTCACCGGATTTGTGTCTACTATATACTGTATGTCAATAAGAACTTAAATAAGTAAATACAATATTCTCGAGGTTACACTAATGTTTTTTATGCCATTAAGTTATATTTAATGTAATGTTTTTTTCCCCATTTAACTCATGAGACTATTATCCATCGTAATAAACATCTAAATTAAAATGAAATGTATGGAATGGCCAGTTGAAGACTGTGTAATTTTTTTTAATATGATATAAACATTATGGATAAAAAGGAGATTTGGAGATGCCTTCATAAAATCACAATCCTTTTAGTTAATTGTATTTTTTTTTTTAAAAAAAAAAAAACATCAAACGCACATTGTTTCACATTCAGATACATATCCATGTAATGTATTGCATTTTTAGAACATGCAAACAGCCAACATTGAATAATTTCGCTTCCATAACCAAAGTTAGTAAAAGCTGATTTGATTTCGCTATATGCATCATTCCAGAATTGGCGAATTTAGACCACAGATTTGATATATTAAGATATCTTTTCTTGAAAATATGAGCAACACAGTTGCATAAGTTTGAGTCACACACTCCCTTACTGCTCAAAAAATGGAGAGAAAAAAAATAGAAAATAGACGAGATGACTTACGTTAGTCTACCCGCGGTCAGTCCAATTAACTTGATCACGTAATATCTGCTGAGTCATGTAGCTCATTTTTTTTCTCTTCCGAGATAGCTAAAAAGGTTTTCGTAACAGTCGGGGTAGCGTGTATGTTGACAGGCACAACTCCGGAGCATAATCTGTGATAAAAATATATACAGTGCCTGAAATGTTTTTGTCATATTCAGGAGGTGACGGGACCTTTCCTCAAGGTGACGGGACCTTGAGTACCGGCAGGATGCCCCTTCCACATACATACTAACCTATTATTGATCCACGATCAATGCGCAACAGCGGGTGTTGTTCAACATTTTGCATATCATGATTAATTGCGGCTCTTTCTTGTGTGCGCAACTTGACCACGAGAGAGCAATATATCACTGTCACGAAGACACAAATACGAGTTTCACAATTACAGTGAGTCATTCAATGAGAGACGTGCAGTAATGTTAATCTTTTTTTGCAAAGGATAAATAATATATGCCAATGAGTATTGTTATATTATCCGTTGACATTGTTGCTGGTTGGTTGTGTTCAAATATCCGCTGTTTAAATGAAGGGTTATAACACTGCCACGTAGATATGCAATGCATTTGCCCATCGATGGCATGTGTTAGCATTGAACGAGCGACAGTAATCTTGATTGCCGCCATATGGCTTTTGTGTCTCAGATTTCCACTCGTGAGGCAAAGCAAAAAAAATCATCTGAATGACTGCTTGTATCTTGACAAACTTGTAAGTAGGCTCACTTGCATTTCAAAGCACCATTCCGCTCACATTTGATCGCATTCCAGATTCGGAAGAATGCTCCACACCGACTGCGGAGGACGGCCGACACTTCAACATGTCCCTCTTCCCCGCTTACCCCTGGTGGTCCTACCCCTCGTCAGACCTGAGGCACGCCGGCCCGGCTCCGTATCACCGACGCCTGGACCAGCTGGACCTGCAGCAGGGCCGCGCCGAGCCTCGGACCAAAGGATGCTATCAGGACTGCTCGGCTCCGATCCAAATCCAACAAATGTGCGGGAGGAGGAATGCTGACATGTTTGGGGACTTCAAGGAGAAGCCACGTGGGTCTGAAATTATCAAGAGTGAAGAGGAGTTTATGTGCGTCAACCAGCTGGACCCTGGTGAAGCCTATAAGTGCATCAAGTGTTACAAGGTAATGTTACACTACCTGCCATGATAGCTAGCTAGCTAGCTAGCTACCTAGCTAGATAGAGAGATAAGCTAGCTAAGTATCTAGTATAAAATATAGAAAATATTAAATATCTATTTCTTTTCGTACAGAAATGAAACAAATTAATGACCCATGGACAATCTTGATGCCACAATGTGAAAAAAGTAGTCAATCATTTGTGCCAAAAGGTGTTCTCCACGCCCCACGGCCTGGAGGTCCATGTCAGGCGGTCACACAGCGGGACACGTCCTTTCGAGTGCGGGATTTGCGGCAAAACCTTCGGCCACGCGGTCAGCCTGGACCAACACAGGGCGGTACACTCGCAGGTATGTGCGCTATACATCTCGATCATAGCGCAAAGACTGCGATAGCCGTCACGTTGTGTTTAAAGTGACGCTTGCACGTAAAAATCCAAACATGCTTGTGTGTACAGGAGAGGAGCTTCAGCTGCAAAATCTGCGGGAAAAGCTTCAAGCGCTCGTCCACGCTGTCCACGCACCTTCTCATCCACTCGGACACGCGGCCGTATCCGTGTCAGTATTGCGGGAAGAGGTTCCATCAGAAGTCGGACATGAAAAAGCATACGTTCATCCACACAGGTAAGAGACGGACAAGATGGAAATCAATTGAGCATTTATCCCATGTGCTTAAAATCCACCTTAAGGTTGTCGTGCTAGTACACACTTTGTTCTCGCTAGTAGGACATCTTTGACATGCTAGTATAGAACTACATGTTACTAGCAAAACTCTGACATTAGTGTGCTACCAGGAGCCGCAATTCTGCACACTAGTAAAATTAAAAGTACAATTGTTTTCCAATGACTAGTGCCTTTTTTGACCTACTGTTTCACAATTAAATCCCACTACTGTGCAGCACTGGTAACACTACTTGGACCGAGTAGCAGGCATCTATCACGCACTCGTAGCCTTGTGGACCCACAATGCCTGCTTGTACGTAGTTTAGGATCACACGTAACATGTAGACGCGCTATTGGTATGCCAAAGTTGTCCCACTAGTGTTCAGAAATGTCAGTCGTGAAAAAAATGTGACTCGTAAAACACAGTCATTCTGCAGAACCGTCTTACCAGTGAGTACAAAACCTACTAGTACCCCAGCAAGATGTGTGAGTGACGCGTTTGCCTTTTCCGCGCAGGCGAGAAACCGCACAAGTGCCAAGTGTGCGGCAAGGCCTTCAGCCAGAGCTCCAACCTGATCACGCACAGCCGGAAACACACGGGATTCAAGCCCTTCGCCTGTGACCTCTGCGGCAAAGGCTTCCAGAGAAAAGTGGACCTGAGGAGGCACAAGGAGACCCAACATGGACTCAAATAATCCCTCCCTTTCCAAGCCTTAATTGCACTTTTTTTCTATGTTGTTGTTTTTTTGTTTTCGCTAGATGGATGCATAAAAACACAATTGTGCTGTTCACTATTTATTATTATTTAGCCTGGCAAGACTGCACTGGGTTCTGTTATTTCCATGATGTACATGTATTTGTCATGCTTTATTATGCTTATATCCTCGAAATAAATTATCTCTTCCAAGATTTCAAATTTTTGGATTGTTTTTATTTATTTATTTTTGCCTACTTAGATTGGAATGCATTTTGCTTCGCTAACCCTTTATTGAGCAAGTACACAAACCATCAACCTGCCAAACAGTTCAACATGGTTGTTTTGCGCGCGCATGGCCAACAATGAGACACTCAAAAGAGGCTGCCCCAGTCCAAGTTTTCAATTGTGGATAAAGAGAGATAATAATAATAATAAACTGTAACTGGCCTAGTTAAGTCATTGCATTATTAAAAAAGAGGCAGAGATGTGTTAAGCTACGTGAGCCATCAATCATATCTCCAATCTCCCTGACTAAGTCAGATCACTTTTGCCAAACAAAAGAGAAAAAGAAATTTTGGTGTGAGTGCCATCTGGTCAAAATCAAATACCAGACCCATATAACAAATGCAATTAGAGTGCCATAAAGGAGCCTGTAAAGGAAGTCTGCTGGACTAGCGTCACTTTTATGACCGATATGAAATATGCTCCAGTTGTCCACATCACAGCGTTTTTCCTGGGATATCTTGGGTGTGATTTGTTTGGACACGCATGCAAGATTCCAAGCTCCAAAAGTTTCAAGGTTGTGATTTGCGCATGTCCCACCCGTGATTTTTGTTGCGAATGCTGGTGACTTTTCATGTACCTTCAATAACTTTTAAAACGATTGTTAAAATAATGTGCCGCCTATGTGTTCATTGAAACTGTCATACATGCAAAAGTTATATGCATCATATTCGTCAGAGAGGCCGAACCAGTTTGGCTCATACCAATGTGGAAACATTCTGACGTCGTCGAGGGCCAGCGCTGCGGCCCTGCGAGGATATATTTTAAATTGGATTGGTTAATGAAATATTCCCGATGCAAGCATAGTTTACATGAACCAGCACCGGCGATTCTCAAGGCCGCAGATTCCAATAAACATGGCAACCCAGAGGCTGAAATCGGATTGGATCAAAAATCTGAACATACACTTACTGGAACAGAAGAAAAAAAAACACAAAATAATACTTGAATAAACAAAAATATAATCAATACCTTTATTTGGTTCAATTACAGAACCCATGATACAGTAAGTGGCCATTCCCTGAATTGGAATGTGGGTCTGTCAGTGCGGCGGGGTTTAAATGCCTGGAGCAGGTTCAAGAGGTCTTGCTGCTGAAGGCCCAGTTCCTCCATCAGGGTGTTTACGTACGAGATTGACGATGGCGTCTTCAAGGCTTCGGCAACCACTGGAGACACATATGACAACCTGGATGGGCGAGTAGATTATTTAATTATTTAAGAACTGCCTGTAATTAAATGTAACAATATTTCATGCATCAGTCTGAAACCACAACTATGATGCAAACTACCAGAAAGAACAAAAAAATATATTTTTTTTTGCTTTTGTTTTGAATCTTAACCTTCCTAATGTGGGTAAAGGATGACAATGATTCAGCGTCGATCAACTCTAATTGGACACTAACACCTCGCCCCCCCATTCCTAGTTGTCTACGTATGTGCGTGGAGTTCGGTTTATCTGTGGTTCTCCTCAGGTTCTCCTGTTGCAAAGGTGGTGGGAGGAGCATCTATTATTCAACTGACTTGGAACAAAAGAGGCCAGACGAGCTCCACAGCTGCTGGGCAGCAGATAGACAAGCGCAGCACGCCAAATTATTCATGGCGGAGAAATAGTAGCTTGGATTTTAATGGCGACTGATGAAATCATGCGCTGCCACTGGCACCGGTTTCGATACAAGTGTGCTGCGCAAAATGAAAAGAAAAGGCAGCAGTCCATCGAAAATCGAGGAAGGATGACCAGTGAGATGTAGCCGCCAGAAGTCTTGCAGTACAACTGCCATTGGAGGGCTGAAAAGAAAACTTGAAGTGTTCTGTCAGAGATGGATGGATGGATGGATGGATGGATGGATGGATCTTTATTGTCATTACAGTTTCGTGAACGCGTGATCTGGCTGGCAGCCAATCAGTGCCCACGAGGATGAATCAGAATCAGAATGAAATGAAGCTGCTTATTAAAGGTTCATTATTTCATACAGCAGGACCGAGCCCAGCTCTCAAGCGGAAACGAATAACTGACGTCCTTCGAAAAAAGGTTAGAATTGTCAGAAGATGTCAGGCAAAGCACTCCGGTTATCTAAACGGAGCTCCTCAATTCACTTCAAAAGTTCCTTGGGCAACAAAATGCTCCAAGGTTGTTGCGAAGCACTGCTTTTGTCTCAATGTTCTTTTTTTTCTCAAATCAGGTCAAGGCACAACTGAATTTTGAGTTCACAAAAACACAAATATTTTGTCCACGACTGAAATAACTAGGATGTTGTTATGCGGGTGAGCTCGGACGTTGACGTGAGCCACTTGGGTCTCATAAATCAGAGCCGGTTGAAATCAGGGGAACCGTTTCCCAAGTGCCAGTTTAACGTGAATGTGTGTGTGTGTTTTAACATGAGAGGTGAACAGGGCTGCTTGTGTGCTTTCCGTCCTCCTTCACGGATCTGGAGTGGTACAATCTGGGTGAGATAAGGCCACAAAGCGCCAGTGTGTACTCAGATGGGAGGAGCGCGGAACTGTCCGTGAACTGCCGTCGCCGCGATCGCACGCGCGTTCACCCCTCGCACGCCATATGGTGCGGCCGAGAAAATATCACATGCACGGTGATGCCAAGGCGCAAGCGCAGGAGATTGATGACTTGCTTGCTTTCGTTTGTATGCAAAGCCGCGCACAAAAAGTACACGATGGCAACATTTGCTACCGTGCCCATGCTCGATGGCACTTTGTCATTCTTTTTCTAGTTTGTCCCACTGGGCTTCCTTCACATCAGTCATTTTATGCCTTTCATGAGCATTTCATTGTGCACTGGGAAGCAAAAAGAGCATTCCTCAAACTGTTCCCACAAAGTTGGAAACATAAATTTGTCTGAAAAGTCACAACAAGAAAAAGGAAGGTGTGTAAATACGGTGTGTCCCAATACTTTTGTGGGGAAAGTATCATTTTATCTAAACCAGGTGAGGCTGCATATATGGAATAATTTTAGACTTGAACATTTTATCGACTTGACTCTATTATTGGAAAAAATATATGTTTTGCATTATTAAACACTGTCATGTACATGTCATGACTAAAGGCACATACCTCACATTTTTACTGGCCTATCCGCGACTGTTGAGTGTGTATGGCTTTAAAAGGCGGGGCCCGACCTGGTGAGTAATGTGGGTGTCAGCGAATGAGAATGTGGAGTTAGCTGGCTGTTAAGTGGCTAACCAATTAGCCACTTTTGGCCTGAGTTGCGGCCATCTGCATTTCATGACGGAAAATGCTTACTACGCATTTGTTTCTTATTGTTTGCTCACTGAAGCTCCCAAACTAGACGTTCCCTGTCTTTCATGGACTGTATTTTTGTATGATTGCAAATAATTTCGCCAACACCCACACTACAGCTCGGGGAGCACAGTTTGGGCGCCGCTGATTTAAGTCGAAGTCGCACTTACAGATGGAGAAGCACGATGGCGATGAGGGTCCACTCTGGAGGTTTGTGGATGATGTTGGTGTTGGTAAACCTGTGATATTCGAAAAACAAAACAAAAAAACAGGCAAAGTCAGTCCCTCTATATGACACGTTGCTGTCTTTGCAAGGGAAAAAGCCCACATTTAGGCTTGTCGTGGATATAACTCTCAAGGATAAATAGTTAGAGGAAGTGGCACAAACATGGCTTTGCTGTACAAGGTGCCATGATGTATGTTTGTCTGGCAACAACGCATATCCTTTGGGTTTTTTGTTCAAGTGTGTCCGCAGGGCCTCTCGGCAGAAAAAAGAATTCCTGGAAGCCAAACTTCTCTTAAATCACTGACACAGTGATTTAATAGCAAACCTGTTGAAAACGACTTTGACGGCCAACGGGAACAAAGTATGGATTTGTTTGTAACATTCATTCCTTCATTTCCCGCCGGTGATCCTATCAAGATGTGCATCCATTTTCCACAGCACGTATCCTCATTAGCCGATCCGAGCTGACTTGGACGTGGCATACGCTGGACTGGTCGCCGGTCAAATCGCCGGGCACATCAATACGAACAAGCATTCATACTGACATTCACAACACGACAGGATGGACAACTGAGAGTCTTCCTCAGCACGTTTTTAAAATTGCCCCTACCTTCGACTCTCTCCTCCTTTCTATGGATTAGGCATTACTTCCTTGTTTTTGACCATTAGCGTTGCTTTGAGTCAGCCGGGCGATTCGGCAACGTTGCCCAATTTGATGATCAGATTTATTCCTTCTTTTTTGCCTTGCAGACACAACTTGAAATGCTGTTTCATTAATATATGTCACATCACCTCTTAATACTCACTACAAATACTAATCTGACAGGTTTTAGTGACAAGAATATGAGCGTTATTATTGTTTTTTTTTTCCTCTCAGTGAGCAGAGTTGTATTGCTTGCAATTTAGCAGAGCATCCCGTAAGATGAGGAACGAGATGGCATCGGTTGCTGCCGTGAAACCTGAATCCGTCCCAATGGAAGTGTGTGTGCGTGTCTCTGTGTGTTGCGCTGACCTGAATGTCCTGACCAGGTTGTTGAGGTCACTGGTGATGTCACTCAGGGTGAGACTCAGCGGACCCACAATGCTTCTAAGACTGCATATCAAAAAGGACAGAAATGACAACGCATCAAGTAAATCCACAAATCCAATTTTTTTTTTTCCATCACAAATATGTGCAGGATAAAAAATCATGAGGATTGTGGACACACCAGCTGGCAAGCTTCTCCACTGCGATTCGCTTCTGGATGAGGTGCTGAGCTTTGGAGTCAACCAGTGGCATAGCCGGAGAGTAACTTGTGCTTTGGTGCTGGAAGTGAGACAAACACGTGACACTTTTTAAAAAAAAATCATAATGTCTTTAAATGTTTTGCTGATGAAAGTTTTTTTTTTTAATCAGTATTTTAAAATGTGTTGCCAATGAAAATACTGGGAGCATATTAAGACACGGTGGTAGAAATAGGCAAAGTTAGGGGACTGAGTTGAGAGGAGTTACATTTAAGTCACCAATTTTGGGAATTGCTTAGCTTGAAGTTAGGAAATGCTTGACTTTGCCTTGGTATTTTTTAGACCGACTTTGACTTGAACTAATTGAGATTACAATGCTTGCCTGCTCACATTTGAAAATCAGCATTTTCAATAGAGTGGACTCATTTTTCCCCAAAGTAAGTTGAGACTTGCTTGAAACTTGGAGGTTAAGACGCGAGACCAAGCTCGAAAAAAATCACTGAAACATCAGTGGCTCTACTTGCCTCACCCCAAATCCTCAGTGCTACCGATGGGTTTCTTTAGCGCCCCCTTGTGGCGACTAACTTTCATTCATCTTTCTCTCCATCACTCACCTCGTTTCCATTCACCCTCTGTGACTCCTCAGGCATATTCCAGGTGCCTTTGTAAAACTCTCTGACTTTGAGGACCATCTGCTGGGTTTCCCTTTTGAGAGACTCATAGTCTGGAGCCGCCGCCGTGGCTCTCCGCTGTGCTCCTCCACTGCCCTCGGTCACATCATCCTCAAGGTCATCTTCATCCAGTTCCTCGTCTTCCTCTTCTTCTTTCAGGTATGTAGAGGGAGATTCAAGCGCACGGTTAGCGCCGTGCAGGAATTTAAGGCTCTCATCTGTGAGCCATTTGTTCAGGGTCGCTCTCAAGGATTCAAGGAGACTGTGTCCAATCGGGTTGTGTTTTGCTTCGGGGGCGTGGTTCTTGAGAAGACCCCGTAACCCCATCACCCCTCGCTTGCTCACCCCCACCTGGATGATGTCGAGGCTCGGCCGACTGTCTGCGCTTAACTCGGCCGGAGCGCGACCCTGCGGCGAACCGGTTTCTCTCGACTGAGTTGTTTCAGTCATGGGAGAGGCTGGAGTTGGCGATGCCGTGTGGAGGCTGCATGAAATCAGTTGACCCATCACCTCTTCCACTTTGGCTTCCTGGCGCGATTCTTCACGGTTGGTCTCAAAAGACTCATCCCGTCTCATTGTGTCTTCCTTTTCTGCTCTCTGCTTTTGTTGATTCCTCTCTGCCTCCCCCGTCCAACTCCCTCACCTTCGATTTTACGTCTTGGCCTGTTACCCCAGTGCACCCTGGATCTGCGTTCCCGGGGGACCACGCTGGAAATGAAGTCCTGCTCCCGTTCGTCATCGCTGCTGTAGTCGTCGTCGTCACAGCCGGCTGTGAAGCAACGCTCCTGACGATCCTCGGGTTGAATGGTCAGCGGTTGTTCAATATCTTCCTCCTGGAGGCACTTGGCTGTCAGACACACCTCCTCACCAGAACTTCCGCTGGACACAAGAGTTCGTATATTTGATGCTGATATACATTATTTCACAATAGTGAGTGCACCCCTTACACTTTTGTAAATATTTATTTTCTTGGGACTACGCTTAATAAATGACATTTTGCTCCAATGTTAAGTGGTCACTATTACAGTCTAATTAGCTTTACTACTTCGACAGACCTGCTCCTTATTTACAACTGAGTCCTCTGACACTAATAGATCACATGACCACGGCAGGGAAAATGATTGGCCCAATTAGGGCATTTTCACTGAGGGGTGTGCTCATTTTGGTTGTCAGCAGTGAATGGCTCTGTGTTGAGTTATTTTGAGTTGACTGTAAATGTCCACTATTACACAAGCTGTACAGTGTACACCAACTACTTAACATTGAAATAATCATTTCTTCAATGTTGTCCCATGAAGTTAAAAAAAAAAAAAGTACAACATGTGAGGGCTGTGCACACTTTTATGAGATACTGCAAAGAAAAAAAAACAGTGTAACGGAATGTTATCACTGAAGCCAAAATACATACATGTATCCTTTCTTCCTCAGCTTGATTTCTGGGCTTCTGCAAGAAGATTCAATGATTTTCACTTCATCATTCTGCACATTTACTTTCTCATACTGCACTTTTACTCTATACTTGGGAATATTACTGCCAAGAACAAAATGATAGAATCAAGAGAATAATGTGTAACTTGAGTACAAAATGCTTATTTGTGGCCACAGAGTAGGCATAATGTGCACAGGAAATACTCATTTGTAGTTTTAATATCATTCTGACATACAAGTAACTAAATGAAGTGATCTTTTGAAGTGTTTTTCAGAAATATTTTCAAATAATATAAGCAGAAACTAAGACTGCTGGTCTGGTATGTCTGCATTTGTGATGAAACGACGATATTAATTTGATCTTTTTTTTCCCAAAAAATGTCTTCATTGTAGTTATGTTTTTTTTATGTGGCCCAAATATAAATGCATTTAAAAATGTCAAGTCACAGTTGTGTTTCAAATTGGAGTTAGCCACACATACCGCTCATCCTGCCTGAGCCAAAGTGGTGCCTTTGATATCTGCAGCTCAAATTCTTTGGATGCTTTATAGCAAAAGTTACTGCAAAAACACTACATGGAGAAAAAGGCACGTAAAAAATTAATGTTCGGATGCAACATGTACTATATAGCTCCTAAATTATTCTATTCTGCCATATGTAGCAGCAGTCACCTTGCGCTCTGTGATGTCATACACCCTATTAGTCTTCGTCGAGATTTTGTACTGTTGCTTTGGGATCTGTAAGATAAACACATTCAAGTATGACACCTATCCAGTTCATTTGGTAAAAAACATATGATCAACGGATGCAGATACCTTTCCCAGTTTATTGGAACATAAAGGATAACCACACAATTTGGTGATGAATCTTTCCTCCACAGTATCTCTGTAATTAGCACTGGTGATAAACTTGGCCTGTGTGGGGAAAACAATAACATATTAAGAAATACGAATTTGAAATACAGTACTGCAGTAAAGTCTAAATACCTTAGAACCATAGGATGGGTACTCATGACTTTAAATTTAGCAGTAAGGGCAAAGAGAGTTGGACTGAACTCACGCAGTCGAGCAAAAAGTCCTCACACACGCTGTCCTCCAGCAGACGCTCCACCACTTGCAAGGCTCTCTTCTCCAATTCCAGTCTTTCCCTCAGCGTCTCCTGGATCGCTTCTCTCCTGAGAAACACGCATATAAGCATTACATTACATTAACAAAGGTAACTGAATGATAAAACAACACACCAGCTTATGAAGTTTACTAGGTTCATCAATCCTGTCTGAGTTAAAAAAAACACAAACGTGTGAGCTGCCTTTTTGTTGTTGTTGTTATCCTGACATAAATGTAGCAGTTTTTGGTAGGCAGTTACAAAAAAGGGCTCAAAAAGGGGTTAGCAATACTGTCACTCCAACACACAAATGAATAGACTTTATGAAAAACCTCCTTGCTTCTTCTTCTTCACACAGCAGCTTGGCGTATTTTCCCCCTGCCACGACAAACAAACATCACGGTGAACGAAGGGTAAGTAATTTGACAAAACAAACTCTTTAAGTACCTTTTTTAGTCGCTTTCGAGAGAACTCTTCTTTCTTCCGACTCCATGTTGTTCCTATTTGTGACGATATCAACTATGACCTGTGACGTCATATAAATACGGCAAGGCGGATGAGCCAAATGTTAATTCCCGACCCGGCGTGGTCTCGCTTTTGGTACTATATTTTCAGGTTTGTTACTTTTTCATTGTAAACATTTAACTACGTAATTGGTTATATGTAAATATTTGAGTAGATGCTGATAAAATTATGTAGATTTGTGTTTTTGTGAGCTTAATTGCTAAGCTAATGATGTGTCAAAGCTAGCACTGACTCGTCTATTTAGTTTACCAGTTAACGATAGCGTTAATGTCATTACGTATGATTCACACAAGTATTGTTCCTACGTTGTTCAGCATTTAGTGTTTCAGGAGTGCCGTGTGAGGACAAAGGGAATGGCTCTGGATCAGTTCTGTGATGTGGTGCAAAGATGCGTGAGTCCAAACTGTTTTGTTGTTCTTCAACAAAAATTCCACATTTTCATTCACGTCTAATGAGGTTATCCGTTCCACAATCCAGTGCAGTGTTTTGTAGCCTTTACTGTGCCAAGGCTCATGTTTGAGTTTTGAATCATGGCACACTACATCACCAAACAGAAATGTCACAAATACTGTATGTAGACTGGCATAGAAAGATAAACAAATATACATTATTTGTAGGAAATAAATACTAACTTTCTGACCAATTAATTGAAATGATTAAAGTTCAATATGAGATGCTTTTCATCCATTTTTTTTTCTCCCATCTAGCAAGCGCTCCAAGCTGACAGCTACACCACCGAAGATCACGATGTCTTTATGATCGCTGGTCAGTCATGCATCGAGGAGGGACACAGTGCTCAAATGCTCAGTATTGTCCTGGATGACACAAATCAGGTACTTCAACAGCTTTGCGGGAATAACCAACTATTACTAGCGCATAGATGGGGACCTTCTCTGCCCTTTCCTTCTTCTATTACGTTGCATGTCTTCAAGTAGACGTCAGAGCCGGCTGGCGTTTTGCGGCATATGTGGTGCCGCGCTGAAATGTGTAACTTCAAATTCAGATGTAGACTGTAAAAAACAAAAAGAGATATAGCAGTACTCTGTTGGGCAGCACCTTTATTCTTTTTAGTCTGAATGTTACCATGAAAATGTCTCCTCCTGTGTAGGAACTGGTGAGATGTATGGGGTGGAACCTGCTGCCTCCTCTGGTTCAGGTTCTGTTGAAGAAGGACGACAAGAACCTTCCTCACTGTCAGGCCATTTTCAATCACCTACTTGAGGTTAAACTATATTCAATTGTGCCGTTTGTGTTTGAACGGATGTTAATTTACTAGTTGTTCAATTTCAGACGTGCAGACCTAAAGAGCTGCTGATTGGTTTATTGGAGCAGTTGGAGCAGGAGGAACCTGTCGCCATAGCGGAGAGCCTCCATCTGCTGTTGAAGCCTTTGCAGAGAGGTTAGGGATTTCAGCAGCCGCCGCACTGTCTGTTTCAATCTTTTCCTGATCTTTATTGCGCCAAAGCACATATTTTACACTGGAAAAATCTCTCGGCACCCCACCAAAAATATATCACAGGAATTGGAAACTGTTTCATGACATTGTGTCTCGATCCTGTCAGTGCTGCTGCGTCTGGGCAGCCGTAAGGCGTCGTCTTTGGGCATGGCTTTGTCCTCCGCCCTGGAGCAGGTTGCCAAACTGCCTGTGCCTCACACCAAAGAGCAGGAGGAAGACGACATCTTTCTGCTTGGTCGCTGCTGCTCTGACCTGACTGCCTTTGTCAAGCCTTTCGTCCAAGAGGCCGAACAGGAGTTCCGTAATGGCGACAGCAAAGCGAGCGCGAGCTCCAAAAAGTCGGCCAAACTTGACGGGGTGTCACTGGATCAAGAGGAGCTGAGGACAGAGCTTCTGAAGTTGTGAGTGATGAGGTTGAGGTTTCCATTTCTTCACCGCGTTTACCCCTCCTCTCAGATTGAATGGCCTTTCTGTCCGTCTTGCAGCTGTATGAGTACTTTGTGTCGTCCGCTTCTGGAGGTGCAACTCAATGATCCTGACGCTCTGGCTTTGTCTCCTCTGAGGGATTTTGCCACTGAGATTTTGGTATGACAGTCTCCAACCTCATTTGAATGTTCGTCCATCCATTTCCCATTATCAATCGAGTCATGGATTTGATGGAGTATATCCGAGTCTATTTTGTGCAAGAAGCGGGGTAATATAGACAGACAACCATTGACACTCACAAGTGAGGATAATGTAGACTGTTGACGGTTCCGTGCCGCTAACATGCATGCCCACTCCAGCTACTCACTTGAATATACTATTGCTAATATTCTGGAAAAATATATTCAAGCGTAAATATTGTCTGTTCACTATTTTCAACACAAAAAGACAGCTGTGATGGGCTCCAGCTAATGAAGAAAAAAAAACCGCGATTAAAGATGGCTGGATGAACTTTCCATTTGAGGGTCGTTTTTGTGTGTGTGTCTGACAGAACAACCTCAACGCTATCGGAGAGTCAACGCCGAGCCTCGTGTATCGGCCTCTATCCAAGAGAAAAGAGGCGGCGGGCTTTTTAGAGGAGGAAGTGCGCTATCCCAATGAGTCGCTAGCCAGCCTGGCTCACCTGGTGTTCGTTCATCACCTTGCTGCAGACACCTTCCCCTGTGTCTTCAAGTAAGACCCTCAAGTCTTCAGACCGGACTCAACTTGACTATTTCCCCATACCAAGTAACCGATAGCAACGTACTAATAATGCGCTCATGAGAGGTTGCGCTAGGTTAGGTTGCAGTATTGTATTGTATAAACAAGAATAACATACTCTCAGCCATGCATGCCGTTTACTTGCTATTAGTACAATGGCCACAAGATGGTGCCTCAAGTCTTAACGGCCGCTATCGGAAGCCTTTGCGAGTACCCGACACACTGAAATAAGGCCGATATTGGCCGGATCTCGATATGTAGTATTACATACATTCCTGAAATTTCACCTAAAAGCCAACTATTCCTAACTTTTGAAACTAAAGATCCTGATATTTGTTGAAATGTATATTGACAAGTTGCAATGCTTCTGGGACAATGAACGGGCAGTTTTGTGTACAAAGAAAAGAGCACTGTACCTCCTCGGAAACAAACAGGAAGCCCAGTCATGAACTGGGGCTGCTTTGCTAAACCCAACATAGCCGGTCTTGAAGCTGTGAGGAAAAGAGATGGCAGTTTTGTCGCAAGGCATTTTTCACAGGAATGTTTAACTAACTGCGGAATGATAAATTATGCCCTTACTTATACTGTACGCTGCTCTGTCTTGCAGTCCTGTGTTCTGTCTTCGGTGCAATATGCATCACGTCAGCCTCCTGCTATCCAGGTGAATGCATTCAACATGGTGGATCATCTTCAAATCTGTCCTCTGTTCAAAACACATCTTTCAACATCTGTTGTTGGAAACGCACTTCATGAGAAGTATTTGAACTAACAAACCCACCTGATTGACAGCAGCGGTTGGTTGGATTATCTTCAAGTTTCTCTCATGTTGATTGATGTTTTTTTTTTCTTTTTAGAAGCGCAGACTTGAAGATTCAGAAAGGACTGGTAAGTCATTTATTTTATTGCTTTATAAAACTCAATGTGGCGTGTACACAAATATTTAAAAAATGTACATAGCCATGTGTTCAATCCGCACAAATAAAACAAATTGTAGCCATGAGTTGATTGTAATTATGTGTATGCTGTGCCATAGGAGCTTTATGAAAAGTGTCTTGTGCGCGTGGAGGATAACAGTTTGCCCTCGGAACTGCTGGAAATGAAGACATTCCTCACTGTGCCTCAGGTCACCTAAAAAAAAAAACTTTAAAACATTTACACCTCTGATTTTTGCCGGTACATGCCATTAATTTTTTTTCCATGTGCTTTGTTTGTAGAACTTAACCAAGGTCATGACCATATGTCCAAGACACGATTTGGTGAGTGGATCATTTGCCAATTGCGTCATTCAACCATTTTATGAGCTACACTGTCAGTCTTAGTGAGAAGCCCTGACAGGAGCTGTCACAAATCTTTGGAAAGAGAGACAGTCTAAGTTTCACCAAATCCACAGCCCCATTTACTGTAGCTCTTGCATCAAATCGAATACTGAACATTGTGGCTTCTGTGCATTAACATCAATCCCACGCTGTTCAATCACAGAGACGCAAAGGCTTGAAAGTGTTCCAGCTAAGCATCGACAAGTTCAATCTTGAAGCCAAGTATAATTTTTTCAAGTAGGTTGCACCTCCATGCCTGAAAAGTCACATCACTATGTCGATACCGTGCATCCATAAAGTATTCTGAGTGCTTCACTTTCCCACATTTTAAGTAGCAGCTCTTTTCCAAAATGGGTTAAATAGACCTCCCACCCAATAATTCACCTCATAATGACAGTGATATGATTGAAAATTGGATTTTTATAGTTTTTTTTTTCTTAACATATACAAGCTGAATTTCGCAGAGGTGGATTTTTTTAGAGGCAGAAATTCATTTATCCATTAAAATAACAAAAGTGAAGCACTGAATAATTTCCAGTTGCACTGTGTATCAGAGTACAACCTTTTAACTTAGTCAGCTCATTCTCAGGTTCATGCTGAAAACGAGTCATCACTCCGGGGTCGAAGGCTACATCATCAAAAACATCCGAAGTCAGATTGATTTGGCCTTGCGGGTGAGGCGGCTCTTTTGACGTCACCGTGGGCGTCATTTGGTGTTCTTTCTCTCATCGCGTTTGTCTTTTGCGCTTGTGTGCAGCCTGGAAATGCTAACATCTGGTTTGAGGGATTTCGCTTGCCCCCTCTGCTGCAATTGGTCTTCACTCTCGCAGACGGCCCCGAGACCGACCTGCTGCAGTACTTGGACAGGTGAGGTCCATGTACCAGTGCGCTCGTTCCCCCCACTAAGACGTTTAGTGCACGAGTAGAAAAGCAAGGGCAAACTAAGAGAATGTCTTACTAGCATTGTTTTTCCCCCACTCGTCTATTTTTATGTCAAGGTCTCTTTTTGGGACTTGTCGGGCTAATTGCAATAGTTGAACTTTTTCGACCGTGTCCCCCGCCCCCACCAGAATCATGGAGGCTCTGAATTTGCTGCGTTACCTCATCATCAGAGACAAAGTGACAGAGAATAAGGTGAGCTTTGGTATTACAACATTCTGCGACTTTTATCGGCACATTAGCGCCTCACTCGGGCTTTATACACCAAATGCTGCCGAAAATACTTGACTCTCCAAATACCACCATCATGACCAACATTCATAAACAATAGTGTAGGTGTTGATTGCAAAACTACTATGCACATTAAACTTTTCATAAATGCAAGAAGAGGGGAAAAAAACAGGAACTCCCATTGAACACAATTTTTTTGGGGTGCCTATTTTACATTCTCATGAATGCGTCTCATATGACGTATCAATGTCACAGACGGGGATCTGGACAGCGCTGTATAAAATAGAAGATGTGTTCTTGAAGCCCCTACGTGTTGGAATTAACATGTCGAGAGCCCACTACGAGAGGGAGCTCAGCACCACCACCACGGAGAACAAGAATAATGTCAAAGGTCAGTCCAACACACGTAGTTGTTATTAAGTTATTGTAATTCGACTGTACCTTCCTCTCCAGAAACATCTGTCATTTCCGTGTCCGTCGGTGACGAGAAACTCCCGAGCATGACGTCAGAGTCTCAGATTCAGGTGGGCGGCTGATGTTCTGGGTTGAATTGTACTCTTAAGAGCTTTGTGATGACGTCGGCATAATTCATGTTCCCCACCAGGCCCTCTATTCAGCCCTGCACACCTTTGACATGATGGAGAGCGTACTGGTACGAATAGAGGAGCTCACAGAAGTGAAGAGCTCCATTTAAATGTTTGCATCTCTTTCATTTCACTTGTGGAAATGAAACATTTCTGTACAATGCAATGATCTTAGTACTCTGAGATGGGTTTTTAATAATTAAATCATGGCCATTTGGAACAATTTTGAAAGTATTTGTTCATAAATGTGTCGTGTCACTGTGCACACAGGACAATACATAGCAACTACACTGTTTTTTTCTCTCTTCTGTTTTATTAGAGAAGTCCACTAAAAGCCTGATTCTTTTACACCATAGCTGCCACCAAAATTAGAAATCTCCACCTCTCCGACTTTCTGTAACGCTTCCAGTCTCTGTTGAAACCTGCGGATGACACTGTAAACTCAGTGGCTGCTTTCCTCTGAGAAAATGTTCAGAATTTACAGATTCAGGTGGTTTTATCAACAGCAGTACTGGAAGAGTCACAGAAAGGCATTAAAGTTAAGACCCGGTCTCGTGAAATTTACCTGAAAATGGGATCCTCCTGAAATGTGACCCCAAAGCCCAGTAGCCTGAACGTTTGGTGAATAGAACTAGAACTCAAACGATAGGGCAGGGGTGGAGGGATTACAAGTGTTTAAAGAGCGGGTGCTCCAGGGCCTGTGCTGCCGTAAGTCTGCTGGTCGGGTTGAGATCCAGTAAGTGGTCAAGTAGGTCGTAAGCCTCATCGGGAACTGCGTCCCACCCCCGTTCATCTTGGACCAGGCAGTCGTGACGAGGGGAGGCATTCGGGGTTTGGTCCTGGCTTTTCGGCAGCACTGGAGGAGTCTCACAAGCTTGGTTTTGAGGTTGGTGATCTGGAGCTTTACAATCAAGTTTGGTTTTACGGATCGGCTTGACAACTTCATCCGCCCTCCGTCCTCTGAGCATCTCGCAGAGGACTCTGAGGTCCATTCGGCGAAGCTCCCGACTGCACAGCACCATCTTGCCTGGACAGAGCGGGTGATGATTAACGATGATGGTGGCTCAAGCCGCAATTACAAACGTGTTGAAACGCACCGAATGCCTTGGCTGCTCGTACGGTCTCTCTGGAGCCCCGTATCGTCATGATCTGAGCGAGAGCCACCATGTCGTCGCTGGCTTTGAAGAACGGGTAGCGTCCGCTGAGCAGGGAGAGGAAGATCACTCCGGCTGACCACACGTCAATGGCTGAGTGCAGGAGGAAACACATTTGTTTAAAATATGCTGGAACCTACAGCTACCATACTGGATACATGCTGCAGCAGGGCTTTGTTCCTATGACTCAATTTTTAATTCCTGTTAAAGAGACCTACCCGTCCCTTGATTCGGGCACTTGGTGAGGACCTCTGGTGCTCGGAAACCTGGCGTTCCTGCCCTGGGAGCCACCTGCTGCTTCCTTTGGAGGCACAAGAGGAGCAGGTCACGTACCATATTAGAAAATAAAAAGCACCCTAAAACCGCAAACATTCAGTCCTTCACCTCGACAGGCAGACATTGCAGACGCGGTCTGTCTGGAAGCAGTTACAAGTGAGAGGTTGATGACCACCTCTCTGAGCTTTCTGACTCCTGACCATGGCTGGTCCCCCTTGGGCCGAAGGGATCCTTGAACTCGAGAGCTCCCCTCTTTTCATGGGTTTTATCAGCTGAGGAAAATATGAATATCACAATACATGTCAGATTTCGGTTATAGTTTACAGTGATGTGGAACTAACCCAAAGGTTTCCTTGTTTTTCTTGATTTAAAGATTGACACAAATTTTCCTGTTGAGCAAAATGATTGAAAATGGATGGATGCTGAAAACTGACTTGACAAAAGGCTTACGTGTGTCTTCGTTTCATGTTTGGTGGTGGCTGAATCGCAGCTGTTCAGGTTCTTCTCGCTAAACACGGGCCTTGGTGCTTTGTGTGAACCAACCAAATCCTGGAGATAACAAACTGATGAGATGGGGGGGATCAGTTCAGAAAAACAGGACAGGAAATAATCACAGGGGCTTTTTGGAATCATTCACTCATTCCGTACATTCCCTACGCACTATATGCTAATTAAAAACGAGGATTAGCTCACTTAGAACAAGGTTAATTTTTAGTGTGCTAATATAACGACAGTTGTATGCTTCACCGTATTTTGTCTGAATAGTTTGTTCGTTTCTACTCAGTTTTCAAGGAGTTGGATGACTGCAATGGACCAATCTAGAAATCAAGTGAAGCACGTGTGTCAAAATGTCTCAGCAGTTCCTTCAGCTGACAGACAGCTACATTGCGTTTCTAGTGACCATCATTTCACTTCACTTCTTTTCAGGGCGCATTGTGATACACTGAAGGCACCAAAATAGTGGAAAGGGAGAAAAGACAGTTAGCCCTGCAATCACCAGGAAGGAAAGTGCTAATTTCGGCGCAGACACCTTTGTGTGCTTTGTGCGAGAGGTAGAGGCCCCCGCTGTGCTTGTGACAGATCGTGTTTTTTGGATCCCCGCTTTCCGAGCAGCCGAGGAGGTGGTGGTGGTGGAGGAAGAGGAGGAGGAAGGTGGGTGAGCTTTGGATGGCGGTGGAGGCAGTGACGTGGAGGTTGTGGTGGTGGTCTGTGGTCTACGTGGCGCTTTGTCTCGTTTTTCTTTAAAGCCTCCGGCTTTCTGTGCTGACAATTTGTGTCTGACCACCTTGAGCAGCTCAATTTGAGTGTCGGCCGTTCCCTGAGCCAGGCCGAAGTCCACCAGGGCAAACCTGCGCACAGAGATTGTTTAAATGTATTTGCAATGGTGCCTTGAGATACAGGGTTACAAGATACGAGTGTTTTGTGTTGTTTCTACTCACGTCTGGGCCTTCCTGTTGTAGAGGAAGTTGTTTGGTTTGATATCTCGATGGATTATACCAAATTGATGAATGTGTCTGAGTGCCTTCAACAGGTGATAGATGTAAAGACGGACCTCTTCAAAGCTCAATGAGCCGATGATGTCCTGGTTGTAACATTTTAATGTCAACGATTTGAAAAGAAACTGCGCTTTTCAGTGAAAAATAAGGAGATTTTAGTGACACCAAACTTTTGAAAGGCATTGTTTCTTACCACTATTGCTTGATGTTCCATATAAGGCATGACAATCACGACTTGATCCTCCTTCCTGAAGCAGTACTCCACACCGATCACATTCTCTCTGCCCCTGCAAAAATAAAGGGGGTCAAGTCTGTTCTTAAGCAACGGGAAGTTAAAAAGAAGAAAATAAAACGACAAGTCAGTGAAAACAGAATCTTCAAATTGAAATAAACAAACCCAGCAACAGTGAGACATTGCAGCTCGGCGGCAATGCGAGTTGGATGGCTGGTAGGGATGAGATGCTTGAGGGCAAACACCTCTCTGCGACCATTTGGCATCCGAGCCTCACCAAGGTAGACGGAGCTGAATGTCCCTGGTGCGCGAGTTACAAAGACACGTCAGCAACGGGCCAAATAAAAGTGATAATAGCATTAAAGCAAAGCAAATTATTAATTTGAATGTACAGTATAACAAGAAACATGACACAAATGATCCAATAAACGGGGCACCTTCTCCGATTTTCTCAATGATACGAAAAGTCTTGGCAAGCTGAGGAACCGCCTTGTAGAGGGCTTCAATGTCCGATTCCACATCCCCTGGAGGAAAACATCAAACTTGTTTTGTAGGGTTGTGGCAAAATATTCTTCAGTGAACATTAACGTGCATAATGTGTGAGAAAGCCAGAGCACCCGAGGAAAACCCAAACCGGACATGCAAACTCCACACATATCGGAACCATAAAGGATAAATTTGTGATTCCAAATTGGTGGGCCAGGGAGCTGGAACCGGGAGCGAGTTAACGTGGAAGCCAGTGGAAGCATATTTCATGGGAGCCTACACCTCCATTGAGTTAAACCTACAACACTTCAACTCACTTGAGATCTTTTTCTTGTTTCCAGACTTGAGACAGCCGTCCGTTGCAAACGTTTCCGTGCACACGACCGAAGAATCCATCTAAGAGTCAGGTAGAGAAAAGTGAGACTCGACCTAAGACGACGAACGTAAAATACAGTAAAAATAAACTCACCTCATGCGTTCGACGTAAAATGCGGCGTTTTCCAGAGTATACACAGATGTATTATACACTTTTGAAAGTCTGGAGGGACTAAGTTAACTTATAAAATTTAAGCATAACGCGTGTGAATAAATATAAAAGTTTCATACGTACGACGGGCGACTGCCTTTTCCGCCAACAAAATACCCGCTAAAATGACGTCAATGAGATCTCGCGATAGACATAACATACCGTAGGAACAGCGGGAGTACGTCATGGCTACGCTCACGCATAAATTCACGAAATTCGGTCCGGGACATTAAAATCATGCTTACTTGGTTCAACATAAAAACGACAAACATTTTAAACAACATTCTAAATTGTCCCAAGGTGTTACTGGAGGTTCGTCTATGTGTGCCCTTATGAGGACAAGTAGATCAGATAATGGATGATGAGCTTGTCCAGTGAACCTATGAGGATTCTCTTTAAAAGTCACTGAAACAAATGATAATACTGTCACAGCGTCGTGTCTCAATAATAAATAACTTTAATGAAGAAATACATGTTCTCTTCTTGAGGAGTAGACATAAGCGCAAACTTCAATTCAGACCTTAACATTCTTAGCCCTTAGCCTCCTAACAATTTAAACATTCAATCATACCACCCTTTCATTTATATGTTAAGCCTGTACTGTCTGCCATCACCTGAGGAAACAAATGAACAAATGAACAATGACCTATAACATACAAAATTGTATCTGGGGAATCAACAACAACGTCCCACAACATCCATCAATGGGAAAGAACATTTTTCCCAATTTGTCATCCAGAAGTTCTAAAATATACCATCAAATATTCCAAGAAAAGTTTCCTCTTCTTTGCTGTCGGTCCTGAAACATAAGGCAGGCATTCGGCACAATTAAATTACATGAAAATCATGTTCTAAAATTTGCAAGAAAAACAAGTGAAGCTGAAGCCTTTTATGAAATGAGCCTTTACATGCTGTTGTCACTCGCAATGGTGTCAAGCGAGAAGAAATTGAATCTTTGAGTTGGTGGGGCCACACAGCTTGAATTTGTTCTTTCTGGTGACTTTGTTGCAATCCCTGTACCGAACATGCTTGCATCCTGCACATGAAGAAAACGATGAATCGACTACACATCGTGCCAATTCTATTTATAGCGTGCAGAATGAAGATGTCATTGAAACGCATACAAGTGGTCTTCTTATATTTAAAACCTCTTGTAAGTAGATAATAGTACTTCCTGAGTGCCAGAGGTAGCACTCCTCAGATAAAACAATGTTGACATGAAGTGCAATGACCAAATGAAAACTAATAGAATGAACAAAACCAAAATCTATGTACAAAATTAGAACAAACAGCTACTGCTACTACTAAACCGCATGCGGTATTATTGTTCATCTACACGTGGCTCAACGTTAAACAAAATTGAGCGCACACTATTCAGTTATCAATATCTCACAGGCCGTATTCCATGTTAGCCTCTCTGTATGTCAGGGGTGTCAAACTCATTTTTGTCACAGGCCACATTGTAGTTACGGTTTCCCTTGGGGGGCCGATATGAATTTTGGGAAACCAAATAAATGTTTAATCACCTCCCCATATTACATAAACAGCGCACAACAAATTGATGGATAACTAGTTTAAAATCAGAAGTCAAGAATAATGACTGTTATTGTGGATTACATATGACAATTTTAAATTTTGGTCCAGACTTTAGCAAGCATCATGGAATTTGACATGCTTGATTTGCTTTCGCGGGCCACATAAAATGAAGTGGCGGGCCAGATCTGGCCACTGGGCCTTGACTTTGACACCTGTGCTGTATGTTAACCATCGCATACCTTTGTTTGGCTCATCTGTCTGGCTATAAAAGGAGAGGGGTCAGGACTGTTGAGAATATTTTGGGAAATTGACCTGAGGAAAAAACGTGAAAAATAAAAAGTCAACAAGAGTAAAATAAAATAATAAAACAAAAAAAATATATAGAGAAAATGAATTTTTAACTAAAGTTTCCCCATGAACTGAGCTCTAATCCGATACGGATAATACAATTTGTGACAACATAAATACTTTGCAGCTGCACTCAAGCTTGGTTAATAGTTTGAATATTTGCCGGAAAAACAAAACGTAAAGTTATGCATTTGCCATGCATGTAAGGGATGTGCTTGACCCTACCTCAGTGCCATGGGAGTGGGGTGACACGGTGATTTGGCCACATAACCTGCATATGCAAACAGGAATGTCATTCAACTAAGTTTATTGAAAACAAAACAGGCACATCATATGACGGAAACTCACACGTGAAAGAGATTACCTGTTTTGGTGCATTCAGCTGACTGCCTTTGAGTCAGTGATGTGACACTGGCATGAACTGGTGTCTCCTCATCAAAGTCGCTCCAGTCATCCCAATCGTTTCCGAGGTCAAAGCTAACACTTGGTATTTGGGACAATGCCTCATCGTTGTCGCGCGTGCTCTGATTTGACACTCGCCAGGGTCTCTGTGGGGAAATCCGTGCTTGATGGAGTCACGCCGAGTTCATGTGCGCTTTGGGGATTTTACTCACAGCAGCATGTGATCCGGCATTTCTCCACCCGACGGAAGCTGAATATGAATTAAAACAAATGACAGGCAGAATTAATTTAAGATGAGCGTTGTCTCTGTTGGCCTGAAACGTGGAAATGGCAATTTATGAGCTAGAACTAAGTGTTGGGATGGGATGACCTTGGTTGGTAGCAACATTAGCTTGGATTGGTTCCTCCATTGCTGTGTGCATGTCCATAAATAGGACATCATCTAAAGAGGGTGTACACCAGATACAAAAAAAGGATCGTCACCGAACAAAGACTTTAAGGAGGAGAATAGGTACCGTTGTCAAAGTCATCCATATGATGTGGATACTGTGAAGAACTTTCTGCGGTTGGATCCATCATCACAACGGAAGCGTTGTGGTGGTATGCGCCATCGCTTCAAACAAGAGAGGCGTAACCAGTGAAATTAAACATGGCTTTCGATTTCATTATTGTTGATTGCTGCACCACGGGATTACCTGGACAAGGTGTGTAATTTCTTAGCCTTGTAAGAAAACTGCTGCATGTTGACACCCACAGAGTGCTCCGTCATTTTCATCTAACGAGTAGACAAAGACAAATATTCAAGCGGCACTCAAATCTTAACACCCCAAAAAATCATACATTTTATCTGATCAGTATCAATTGCTGTATCCGCTTATGAGCCAGCAAAAATAAACCCGCGTTGCATTATATCCTCTGCCATGTTCCTGTAATCTCACCTTGAGTCGTTTGACCGGAGTGGGTGCAAGTGTGTCGCACCTGCTCCTCAGGTCGCTCAAATAGGAAGAAAAACATGCAGCTTTGCTTGCCAGCCTCTTGCGGGCCACAGTTACACCAGTTTTACCTTGGAAGCAGATGGGAGATGCTCAGTAGAAATCGGAATACCACAAATAATGTTTGTGTCTGTGTGCACAAAGACGGTCTCGTCAAAAGATGACTGATTATATTTACAACAGTCATGGCCACACTGGTCCTTATTCTTGCAGAGGTGGTTGCACTGTCTTTTCTGTCCTCCAACTAATCAGATTGAAGTCAATGAAACAGGGGTTACTTTTTGACATTTTCACCAATCCCGACGCTTGGAGCTCGTACCTTGCTCTGAGGAAGATGTTATGTTTTCCTGAAGAGGTGCAGCTTTGATAGCAGAGTGAGGTTTTGCTGCTGACTGCTGCGGCGTCTCTCCAGCAGAATCATGAGAAATGCTGCTCGGGTTATCCGTCTCAAACGAGCGTGCTCCTGCGTAGTATACATTGAATTTCTGATGGATGTCTAGGCCAACTGTCCAAGAGGGAAAATAGAAAAAACAATCCGGTCGTTGATTGTACATACTTTGGAACATGATCTTGAAATGAAACATAATTTTACCATATTCCGAGCTGATGAGATTAACGCTGATCTCATCTCCCTTCGAGGCCTTCACCACTTCAATCTTCTTTGACCAGCTATTGCTCTTCAGCAGCATCAGGTCACTGGGCAAAAAAAGATCAACGTTGTTTTTTTTAAACACAATCAATATCGGTTTGTCAAACATCCCCTACGTGATTTTTTGCTGGAAGACACAATTGTTGTCTGAGTCTCCGATGACCAGAGAAACATAATGATTGCCAGGAGCTGTTCTCTTGATCAGCAGGAGTTCTCGGTTTTGGAGGTTCACCTTCACCACAATCTCAGCGATATCGCAGCCGTGCCTCGGCAGCTGCGAAATACAGTCGTCATAAAACTCTTCACAGACCACTTTACCAAAGCCGTTTACCTGTTCCAAGGTGATCGCATACTTTGGGAGGTGCACGACAAATTCCATGATTTGGTTTCCAAATGGTGGATGTCTGTTGAGAATCTGCAGAAAACATGTTGTGATATCAATTACGTCACAGTATCAAATATGTACAACTACATGACTGTGGCAGCCAAATGTCTTGGCTGATGACTTAGCTTTTTTTCTGACCCTCTTTGACTGCAGTCAATATTACTTGTAAAATGTTAACTACTACCGAAGGACACAGAACTAAATGCAAAGGTCTGTGAATGTGTTTTCACTTTAATTCATACTTCAGGCTTGCTACAGGTCTGTGTTCTAATTAGTGGTCGACTGTATGCAGTACAGTGGGATCATTACGGCATTGCCAAAACAACAAATCTAAGATTCTTTCACAGTATGGCTGGAGATAAAAAATATATTCGCCTGCGATTTCGTTAGATAGCTTATTAAAAAGCTTACTTTATTAATTAGCAGAGGATGGTTTCGATCCATCGACCTCTGGGTTATGGGCCCAGCACGCTTCCGCTGCGCCACTCTGCTTTCCGAAAGATTTACCCCAGACTCCATCAATTTCAATGATATGCGTTACGTGAGCAGCGATAAACCTTACCGAATCAAATGCACGAAGTTTCTAAACGGGTTCTGCTGTGTACACAAGGAATGTCGGCAGACTCCCATCAGGGGTCGCCATAGTGAATCGCTCGCATTATTTATTTTACGCCGGATGGACTTCCTGCCGCACAATATTATCCGTGGTTAAGTCCCACATCGTTTTGCTCCATTGTCTGCGGTGTCGCGACATCTGACGAGGAAACGAACTCGAACCCGATTGTCACTGTAGTGAGATAGGATGTCATGTCAAATGAACAACAAACTATAGTCACCGCACCGTGCTGTGCAGTAAAACAAAATGCTCAAGCTTTATTGGGCCAAAGCACACGCTGCGCAGTAAAAAAAAAAAAAAAAAAACAAATCTCGATGGGACCCCACTAAACGGAACAGACCAATTCAGTGAAATTGGACATTGCACTCCACTAGCATCATCAACTGACACCACACAATACCAATTACCCTTTTAGACACTTGTCTATGAAATGCATTGAAAACAAGAAGTTACATTTGCCCGAGTCTGTGAATTTAATAAAACTATCATGTACCAAAAAAAAAAAACCAAAACGTGTGTTCTTTAAGGAGAAGACTGACCAGCTCAATCTCCCTCGGGTGGGTTTGCTCTATCTTGCTGAACGTACTAAGTCCAGCATTCACCATAGCAGTTGACAGAGTTTGGCCTGAAACACAGTATTCAACGTTTCACATGGATTGTTTTGCGCAAGTACAATGCAATTTGTTTTTGCGACAGTCTCACCTATCTTGTCAAGCTGTTTAGAGACATATGCAGAGTTCTCCCAGAGTTTTGCTCTGAAACATTTGGCCAAGATCAGGGAGTTGAGCAGAGTACTGAAGCCCATTTTGGAATGCTGACTCAGGTATTCAGAAAGGCCTGGTTGGAGTCAAAACACATTTAAAATTGGAGTCTGTTTTGAAAGGCCAAACACATTTGTCATCTATGCTTTTGCTGACGTACACTTGCTGATGCGCATGCCGTTCCTGAATATTTTTGCTGTATCCTGCGTGAGGCCAAAATCTTGAATTGAGATGGACCCCAAATGAGCTTGAATCAAGCTGTAAGGAAATAAAACCACAAGCATGGAATACATTTCAAATCAAGTCCTCCATTTCCTCTTTATCAGACACAATTTTGCCAAAGGGAAAATAAAATCACCCACCAGTTCACTTTCATATCATTGCTTTTGATCTTTCCATCCATCGGAAACCTGAGAAATATATGCAAGTTCATCGGACCTAAATTTGAACCTACGTCCCAAAACAAATATCGTCGCTGTCAAATCCCCAAAAAAATTATGTCTAAATGTGGTCAATTTCATATAGTTAAAACAAATCAATACTATTTGTCTGTCGCCAGGTCATCTGTTATTCCTACAAGTTATTAACCAAAACAAACAAATAAAAACTGAAAGCGACTATATTGAAATGACGACGCATTAATTAACAGATGATACGATGAATAATAATTGTCGATGACGAGACCTAATGGTTGTTCTGTTCTTGTCCCGGTTTAAGGTATTCAAGGGCCTCTTCTCGGTCACTCTCAGTTGAATGTCACTGAACTCTTGGCTCTTTGACACCAGCTCAATCTGTACAATGAGACGTATCAGATTAAGAGCTGAAACAACTGGAATTCATCCAAGTCAAAATATCCGGCGTGCATTTGGACTGTAACTGCTGATTAGCTTGCTCGCGTCACCTACTAGGTCAGACAGATTCTCTGTGCCGGATACGTTGCTGAACTGCAGCATGGTGTCAAAGGCAATACAGTACCTTGCCATCAACCGTCCAGCCTCTGAAAACGTAACAAAACATTTGGGGCATCCTGAGTAAATTGAAGCAGGAACGTCTCAGACAAACACAAATTCATGAAAGAGAAACTTATGTAACAACCTTATCAAACCCATTAAAGGTGTTTTGCTACCTGTGGGTTTAATATTGATGTCCTCATCCATCGTGATCGCATTGATAGAGGACAGAGAGTTGAGGTTCTTCAGACAGAGTTCTAAGATAGCAGAGGAGTCACACATTTTTACATTAACATTGGGAGCTTGAAGTACCCTCCCCAAAATTCCACCAATTTAACACAGAATAAAAGATGAGGATTCTGTGAATCTGTTTGAATATTCTCCAGCTATCCAAGCAATGGATAATTCATCCATCTTTCACCCATTGTCAAAAGTGGCAGTGAGTTGAGCCGACGGGGTCACTGGAGTCCACGCAGAAGATCGAAGCGTGCAAAGTACGTTTATAAGGTACTGCAAGCAGACCTCCCCACTCGTAAAGTCGGCCCGGGTCAATCACAGATCACCACTGTGAAGTGGAAAATTGGAGACCCGCCTTTCGACGCCATCGTTCATGTCCGTGTGTGTGACACAAATGGGGGAGGATGTCTCATACCCAAGCGGCCATTAAAAATGAAGTAAAAGCCTACCTTGGAGTTTTGCCTCAATTCCACATTTGCCGATGGCAGCAGAGAAGCCTGAAAGGGTGATTCACAAATGGCTTTGCATTGGTATTCAAATTAGAACCGCAAGGTACCACACTCTCCTCATGGTGAGACTTTCGAAATCGATCCAACCATAGTGTTCTGGGTTCTTCAGCGCTCGGATGTACAGGAAGGTGGAGCGTATCCAGTCCAGAGCCATGTTGACATCGCTGATGGTTTGGAGAACTATCTCAGCATTCAGGTGTTCCACCAGGTGACTGTGCAAACTGTCCAAAACATATTTAGTGCTCCGTGCTGTATCAGATTTTCCCGTGCATCCCTGCCCTGTTTTGACTCACGCTGAGAAAATCCAATACCTGCTCTCGATAATCTCAATCCCATTCATGAGTTTCATATACTTGTCTTTGGTTTGCATCTTGGTCATGATCACTGCAGTGGCAGATGTGTCAAACTAAGACAAGAATATTAAATCATTAGCAAGCAGAATTTTATTTCATGACATTAAAAAAAATTCTGACTAGTACATTTGAGTGACTAATTCTGACATTACCTGTGGTCTTCCAGCCCGGCCAATCATCTGCAGCAGGTCCACCTCACTGTACTCTTCACAGGAGCCTGCAACATACTGCATGGTGGACTTGATCACCACCAGGTGAGCAGGCAGGTTCACTCCCATGGCCAGAGTGCGGGTGGTAACTACACATTTAAAACATGGATAGGCAGACAGACAACCACACAGTACACAAGTATCACCAAAAGTAATGCCACACGCAGCAATTGTCTGAAAATGTGTCCGAAAGATGCACAGGATCATGTGTCACACACAGCCAGTCTTACACAGGACAGGCAGGTCTCCGAGAGTGAAGACCTTTTCGATCACTTTTCTGTCGGAGGCTTCCACTCCGGCGTGGTGGTAACCAACTCCCAGCATCACCAGATCTACACAGCAAATAAAACACAGTTATCAACATCAATCTGTTCGCCAGCTTTCCGCTGAATTACATTACCTCATATTAGCTGAAGCCCACATAATTGTATATGACACCCCCCCCCCAAAAAAAACTCACCTTTCAATTTGGAATCCAGAAGGGACTGCGCATATTTCATCAACCTGCAAGAAGATGAAGAGATGAGAGATTCCCAAAGCTTTTTATCTTGAATCTGTTCCATGCAAGAGTTTGTCATTCATGCTGTTGAGTAGACACCTTTGCTTGTGCTCAGGGACCATAACAAAGCGCGTTTCCTTCGCTAAAACGGCAGCTGACTGCTGGGTTCCTTTTCTGGTGGAGCAAAACTTTGGAAGAAGATGATTGGTGGCGCGGGGGTTAGCAAGAACAATACGATTTCAACAAGACTACATTACTTCACTTTTAGAGTGGACGCACCACTAAAGCGGGTTTGTGGTCAGAGTAAGTCTGTATGATATTGGCCATCTTGTAATTGAGCGACAAGTCGAACTTGAACTCCGTTTGGTTTGGGTTACAGGGGAATCCTAACACCACTTTCCTCAACTTCACTGGGCGGTGGCTCTCATCCAATGCCAGATACGAGGCAGGACCCTTCTCATTGGACAGCCAGTCTGCTATCTAAACACAGCGAGACAATACGGGGACGAGTAATCAAACTCCGACTTTAGCTACAAATGAGAATGGAATCGCAGTGTCCTTACATCGGAAATATTGGGTATGGTGGCTGACACAGCCACAAATCTCATCGAGATGTCAGTGTCTTGATTCTGGATTGTCCTGTAGGCATGTACGGCCTTCATCCTGCTAACCACCACTTCGAGAGTGGCACCACGGGTTGCATCCTTCACGACATGAACCTGGAAAAAAAAAAAAAGATCCTCTTTATCAATTCGATGGAAACATTCGCTTCCTGGGATGCTGGCATTCAGACACTAAAAATGAACGTTGTGTGTACCAAAAAGGACATTTGTGTCACACACTGCGGCTTAATCGCACTGACCTCATCTATAAGGAAGAGTCTGACCAATTGCAGCAGACAGTTGTCCTTCCACTTCCTGGTCATGCTGTCCCATTTTTCCTGGAGAAGGAATAGATCGTTATAAGATGTGCTCAGGTAAGCCTTTTGCACCACTCCCCCACCACCCTTTCACTGCACACACTGGAGTGGTCAAGATGATGTGCGAGTCCTGAATTTCAAACAAGTCGTCGATCTCTGTGTCGCCTGTCAACTCCTTGCAGTTCAGCCCCAGAGGAACAAACTTCTTTGTCCAGTTCTCAAAGCACTGACTACAGAGAGCTTTGATGGGAGCCACTAGCAAGCAAAAACAATCAAACATAAAAATGCACTTATTGATCTCATGAAGCCAATACCAACCGTTTTCTTTCACCCTCACAATTTGTGTGAATTCTGTATGACGTTTAAACTTGAAACGAGATCTATCGAAAACTCACTATACACAACTTTGACGCCTCTCCAGGGCTCGGAGGTCTTCATCAACAGCTGAATGATGGCTAATTCAAACAGGACAGTTTTACCAGATCCGGTAGGAGCACATGCCACAAAGTTCTTGTCTGTGTAAAGAATCTGAGATGACCAAATTATAAAAGTCAGTTCTCTCAAACTCAAAGAGGACTCCATTTAAAGAATGCTTACGTCGTCTAGAGCCTTAGACTGGACGTAGTTGAAAAAGGGGAACTCGCTGAAGACTTGTCTGAACTTAGCTGCTGTTCTCATGGGTCAGGAACTGAAAATGCATTTGTGAAAACCGAAGCATAAAACTTCATTTCAAAAATTTCATTTTAAAGGCCCTCCAAGGTGATTTCGGAGATTTGTTTCAAAATACATTACAGATTGCTTGAAGAAAAAGACTGAGAGTTATGTCGTACTCAATTGTGGAAATAAAGTGTTAAACTGTTTTTCAACCATTCAGTTTTTGGTCGTGGCTAAGATAGCATCACGTGACGCATTTTGGAGTTCGGCGTGAGTGTGTCAAATTTATAAGACATTGTTTTCCACTTTACATGGTCTTTGTTAATTGTGGTTTACTATTAAAAAAAAAAGGATACGGATTTCCGAGACTGGTCGCAAAATGTCAGCTCCTGAAGTCCCTACAAAGCACACAATCCAGCCATTAAAATCTTGTGTACCTTTTCAGTACTTTATTGTATATACTGTATGTATTGTGAAATTTGTATTTGGTGGTGTGTAGTGAGATTTTTTTTTAAAGTAAATTTATATAAGGTGGGATAGGCTCTGGCACCCCCTGCGAGCATTGTGAGGATAAAGCGGATCAGAAATGGATGGATGGATGGATGGGTATATGCGATGGCTCAATCAAGGTTGGGACACACTGGTAAAAATATTTTCTCTTTCTGCCCGCTGTTCCTTTCTACCACCTAGTGGTAAGCACCTACAGCTAGACGGTCAATGGAGGAGCTCACCCCAGTTCACCTCATTGCAATCCAAGCACATCGTGCTAGCTGCTGCCATGGCTGCACATTTGCATGGTCGTTAGCCGCAACCTTATTTTGAGGCTACATAGTGATCAGTCGGACTGTTCTTCTGAGGTGCGTTTTTTAAAAGTGTGGCATTGCAGTGCAGCACCTTGGATGTGGAGTGGCTGGGGCGCGGTGGGTGGAAGCAAGGCTCTCATTGTGCCCTTGTCCTGCCTTTCTACACGGGCCGCCTGCTGGGGGGGATTGGCGCTCATTGCAGATGAGACCAGAGGAGGGGGGAGGAGTGAGGCTGGCTGGAAGGGGGAAGGAGGAGCGGCTTGGCCAAATGTCACCCTCGGTGGCTGAAAAGGAGGAGGCGCTGTTGCCACGGCAACCGGACTGAGAAAAGTTTGCGGTCCGGATGCTGCGTGACTACTACAGAGGTCGTTTGCGTTTGACGAGTCACCTCCGCGCTTCGACACGGGAACCTTGAACAAGCTGTTGGAGGCGGGAGCACAGCAGAGCAAAAAGATGAAGACTTAGCTGCAGTCCAGTGTGGAGGTTATTTTAAAAGCAGGCTTCCAGTAACATTAGTAAGCTGAAGATTGAGCCGCTTCAGGAAATACACCAGTGAAAACACCAAAATACTCTGCCGGCAGTTACAGAATGTAATTAAATTGGTCCAAAAAGGATTATCTTTTGACTACATACTCAACTATATATGCCAGCGACATATTGTGACTTGAGGAATGAAAAAAGGCTCTTCCGCCACCACTTTACCACCCCACATCAGCGTTGTTTCAGTTATGATGCCTTGAGATACAATGAGTGACCCGACTAATACGAGATGCCGTTTGGAACATTTTTTTTTACTTGGCAGCAAAACATTGAGTTGTGAGCATTGTATGGCGGCAGGGAGCTCAATTCACTCTGCAACAAAAATCAGTTTGGCATAGTGAAAAATCCTGAAACAAAGAGGCTTCAGACTTGCCTTCTCTGCAGAGGTGGTCGGTCATCCACAGAAAAATACTTCATGCTGATGGTTCCTCGATCAGTATCATGCCCACCTTCATCAATGCTAGTCTGACTGGGACCATGACAGACGTCCCTAAAACCTTCACCTCCCCAAAGGCCTTCGGGTCTACAGTTGCTGTGGGCACTGTCTTGGATCTCTTCATTTTCGCTCTCAATGAGATTGTTTGACAGTCTTTGTTGGAGACCTGTGAATTTAGAGCTTTTAGAAGAACTGAATTGTACTGCAGTTATTATGTGAATGCTTCTTACAAAGGTTTTTATCGCAATTTGTTTGCAAGGCAAAGAGAGAGGTGTTCTTTCTGAAAGTCAAGTGAAAAAGAATACACCCTAATCCAGAACAGAACATACTGCACAGGGTAGTGAACGACTCTGCCTCTTCCTGCAAAACCTGAGTGGCGGGAATCTGGGAAAGAGATGGCGGTGCTTCCACTTGCCATGGACTGACCACTCGTTTCAGTGGCTTTCTGTTGATTACAAACCAAAAGGGGCACAATATTAAACGAAATAAAAGGGATGAGAGCGAGTTGCAGGGCTTTCTGGTTGTACTCACACTTTGTGGACGATAGGTTTCTCAAAAAAGAGATTGTCCAAGGACAAGGCGCAGTCATCCGAGTCCAGCATCTTATTCATTAGTGCAGTACTTTCAACCTTTGAGCCAATTAGATTCAACGATATATGTGTAAATTTGACAGTAAAGCTTTCCCTTTTTAAGTTACAATATTCAAACTTTTAAAAATAGCCTCATAATTAGCAGAACTACATATTTTTATTTTATTTAACCGTAATTTGACATCTGAATCTGTGTGAACAGGTGCTACTTAAATTAGCCGTTACTTTCGCGCCTGTCTTTTCGCACAATATATTATTCATATATTAACAACTGTCACTATTTTTTATTTGAATGATACGTTACATGTTCGTAAAATATATGACACAAAGATAGATATCCTTTCTAAAAAATAATAAATGAAATGCTTCATGTTTTTTATGAGACACTAAACGTTCTTTATTACTGGCGCGATCATTTTCAGAGCAGACTGGAAAAGGGGTTAGCGTTGCTAATTGCGAGCAAATTATATACGCCAAGTAGAGAAGTGCGGAACGTCTATAGTTAGCATATTATAAAAAAATAGACGTATTAGGAACAAAGTATTTAATTCTTAAGTACAAAACATTGCCCTCCTCAAATGTCATTTTCTGATTACTCTACCTCTGTTCATAAATGGTTTCCTTCGATGCTACAATTATCCGAATGTGACCGAGAGATTTTAGTAGTCGCAAGTCTTGCCAGTCTGAACAGGACGAACTTCAAATCCCTGTGCAACTCATTGTCACCTAAATGTTTTTAATGAGCAGGCAGTGGAATTTTATTTACTATATTATTGACATAATTTGGGAAATTGGTTAAATAATTGGAAGCAGTTTTTTTTTCTGAGGGCGTAAATCAGGCACATTTAGGACTGCAATTGAAAGGCCTAAATGTAAATTAAAATGACAAAATAATGGGATTCATTTAAGTTCCACTAATTAAACGTAACCAAACAGACAGACACACACACGCACACACGTACACTGACAACCATCAATGCAGCACCGCAACAAAGACCATCCTATGCTCATAAACTATGACAGAACAAAATTTATATACACAAATCAAATTATTTTATTTTGTTTTATGAGGGAAAACACAGCTACAAACCGAGATTCGCACCAATTAAACCAATGTATATTTATGAGTCATCAAGCTACCAAAATTTCACCAAAGGGAAAGGCTCATTAACTCCTTTTTATGCCTCCTATTTAGAACAAACCATTCGTACGTCTCGCAGGGGTGCACGCACTGACTCGTAGTATTGAGTGACTAAACTAAACGCGACGGTAATTCCACTCACTTTCATTCGGATTTTCTAAGTACGTTTCCCACTGGTAAAAACGCCAAGAATGGTGAGTGTGTTGGCTTTATTGCTTGGCAGACAGACGTATTCACGACTACCCAATTTTCCAAAAATGATCTGTGCCACACCAGACCACCACGGAAAATGGCGACTGTGAAGTAGATGGAAGACGAAAGTCAGAAATTATCAAATGCACGATATTCCTCGTCTCCAATCTCCATCCACACCGTTGAGGGGTAATGTGTGCCTGTTTTTTTTTGTCTCCCAACATTCCCGCGTTACCCGTGTCGAATGTGGCGAGTGGTGTTTTGTCATTAGCTCTACTTTAGCCTAGGTAATGAGGTTTTGGGGGGGTTGGGAGGGGGTATGAAGGAGCCTTGTTGGAAATGGTCTGCAGCTCATTGCCAAGCAGCATCCAACAATACATACGAATATTACAGCTAAAGATGACGTGTCTTCTAAGAAACAAAACAATGCGAATCAGCCAAGCTGTTCTGGAGACGTATCTCATCTACATTATGAGCCGGTATACATCCATAAACTACTGTGACGCAAGTTTAAATTTTACACACAATGCACAGGCTTTTAGCGAAATAAATTGATGATGTAATTTAGCCCTTCACAATTTTGCCTGCAACTTTTCAGCGTTTTTTGTGTGTGTGTCTCACTTAGTTGTTATGACACATTTATTGCCCCTCAATTCCCATACCTCTCTGGCTCCTACCTTGTGTTCTTTAGAAAATGTTAACAATTAAATATACACGCCATGGTCATTTATACTATATTAGCTTGTAGGCTGGATTTTAAAACATTAAAACAGCTGATGTTGGACCAGTAACTCTTGAATAACCTGATTCCATTTCTGCCCAGAGACATCAGTACTGTACTTGGTTAAAAAAAAAAAAGCGGTTGTGTAAAAAATAAATAAATGCTCATTTAAGTCGGTGTTTCCCAACCTTTATTGAGCAAAGACTATGGAAAACAAAAACAAACATCAGAAACAAAAATGTCATAAAGGCTACATTGACATTGCAAATTATGATGCTCAAATGGGATTTTCTTTTGTTAAATTAAAATCTTTGTTCGTTGTTCACATTACAGATACAAGTGCTATTTTAAATGTGAACCGATTGCATCCATGAAAATGATGCATGCGCACAAATCACAATATCGAGTCACGCCTGCACGCACACACAACATCACTCGGCACAGTCCCTCGCAAGTCTCAGTTTGACCCATTTGTGGCAATTTCAAAGAGTTTGTGCTTGAAGGGATGTTGTACTCACCTTAAAGGCAGATGTCTGCAATTATTTTTTAAATAACACAAAAGTCTGGATTGGATTGGATTGGATAAATTTTATTGTCAAATGTACTGTATGTGTAACATACAGTGCAAATGAAATTTCTTCCCTCTCAACATGAAACAAGAGGAGCCGCTGCGGGTGTCCGCGCCGCCATCAAAAGAAAAGTTAACAAAAAACAAAACAAAAAAAAGACAAGTCTGCTTTCATGAAGGATTACAGAAATCAGAGAATAATTACTGCTGAGAGGCTGAAATAAATTCTAAAACATTTATGCAATAATTAAAACATTTGTAGATTTAATTGATAATTGAGTAGTTGTTGATTATTCGATTATTCGATGAATAAAACGCCTCTAACTCGTGACATACAGGTTTTTAAATCGCGCTAAAGCGTCAAAGCAGTAATGGGCCAAGGAGCGACGGGCTTACAGGCAATTTGAAAGAAATCTGTCTGGAATTGTTCATGGAATAGCGTCGATGTTGTCACGATTTAAAAAATTCTGAATTTATTTGATGTATTTTACTTCCTCTAGGTCATGGCAACTGAAATGTCATGTCTGTCTGGTGTCGATGGAGATGACAAAGATGCAGATCCTGACATTGCTGCCCTCATCCTTCTGCAAGACTCTGTGAAAATGACAGAAGACTCAACCGCTTGCAATGAATCTTTTTACACACCTTCCCGCAAGCAATCCGGTGTCCTGGATGTTCTGTCCAACGCTGAGATGTTGTCTCCAGTCGGCTTGGGAAATGGACTGTCTTTCCACGAGGCGACTCAGGACGATGAACTCCACAGCGTGACCATGGAGAAAGAGGAGGAAAAAAGCATCACCCAGTTAAAAAACGTGCATGAAATTGACACTGCTGGAATTTGGGGCTTCGATCGAGAATCACCTGAGGAATCCTCCGTTGACTTCAGTAGTAGCAGTGAGCTCAAGTGGGACCCTTGTCGAGAGCTCGTGCACTTTGTGTGGGAGAATCACGACCATGATTCCTCTGGTGACAAGCCGAAAAAGGAAGTGCATCCTCTAAATAGCCAGAGCAGAAGAAAACGGAAAATGGATCTGGTGACAATGGCGGATCCCTCAGAGGATCCTTGCCCTGGTTTGACTCACAACTTATCCGAGAATTTTTCCGACAAACGCCACGTGGACTCCATTTCTCTGAACGTCCGACAGTCGAGGACTTTCTCCAAGCTGCACGCATCCCAGGCGGAGAATGTTCCCAGTTATCCCAATGGAGCCGTGAAAGCTATCAAGCAAGTTCTCTGCGGCGCAACCGGCAGACATTCCCAAGAGGACAACCCGAGTCGTGACCTTTCGACCCCGAAGGGGGCGCTCACGCTAAATTCCCATTCTGAAGAGAAAGCGTCTTGTTATTCCTGCTTAAAATGTCAGCTCACTTTCCAGAGGCGCTCTCATTTGCAACGCCATCTGAAAAGTCACGACGACCCGCCAAATCATTTGCCAAAGACGTTTATCTGCCGAGAATGCGGAGAGTCTTTCAGTCAAAGTACCGTACTCATCGAGCACGTCAACATGCACCATGAAAAACGATCGGCGCTACCCGATAACCTGAAAGAATGGACGGAGGACGATGCAAAGCTTTTCTGCCCTCAGTGCTCGTTCAGAACGAGCTGCCCCAACGCGTTCGTTCAGCATGCAAAAACCCACGCGAAAGAAAAGAAAAACTTTAAATGCGACAAATGCAACTTCAGGGCGGTGAGTTGGCACGATCTCCGGGGACACATCATCCTGCACTCGCAACAAGCGGTTCGAAAGCCAACCCGGTCCAATCAATACGATATCTTCTCTTGTAACATTTGTCCTTACAAAGCTTTGAGCAAAACCATTTTTAAAAATCACCTCTGGCGCCGCCACCAGCTGGATTTGAAGGAATACGAAATCGAGCAGTTTGGAAACGTAAGCGAGCGAGCGGCCGGAGAGCGTCGCCTTCCTCCTTACGCGGCCGTAGAAGATGCGGAGTTGACGTCGGAAATCATGATCAAGGGTCAGGTCTCGTCAAAACGAGCTTCTCCCGCACAGTCAAACGACATTTCAGATTTATTCCAAAGTCATGAGATGAAGAGAGGTTTCAAGTCCCAACTCACTCAATCCAAATTGGACAAATCCATTAACGTTTTGCTCTCTCGACAAAAGCGCGTTCAGAATAGCGCCGAACAGAGGAAGTCTGCTCACGATACAACCAATGGGAAGAAAGAATATGAACAGGTAACACCCGATCGGGAAGACGTGATTTTACCTCCAAACGGCCTCTCGGGGTCCTCCTACGAGGCCGACAGAGTTCCGAACAGTTTGCCCAAGCGCACCCCATATCAATCGCCCGTTAAGAAGTCTCCATCCAAAAGAAAGATGTCCACTCCGTACCGCAACACCTCTGACCAAGAGTCATGCTTCGTCTCGCCAAAACCTTTGCAGAGCCCGACGGGGCTAAACCAAGGAGACCCGCAAGAAGACAAAAAAGACATTCCCCATGTTAAAGAAGAAGACGATCTTGAAAAGGGTGTCCCTCAAGAAGATCACAACGTCCTCTATACGTACAGCAGACGAATGTCAATACGTGGTGCCCTGCAGGCATCAAAGCGGCTCTTTGAGAAAGTGAAGAATGAGGAGCGGGACGCAAGCGAGCCGACGATAAAGGAAGAATGCGTCGAAACCGAAGTGTTCCAAGAAAGCTTTGATTCGCACCCGATGCCGTCGGTTGAGTCCTGTGCGGGTGAAATGCCAAAGTTGGACTCGGACTGCAAGAACTGTCCGTACTGCCCGGCCGTCTTCCAGTCGGGAGTGGGCTTGTCCAATCACGTGAGAGGACATCTTCATCGTGTCGGACTGACCTACACGGCGCGCCACGTTCTGACTCCCGAGAAAGTGGCTTGTGAAGACAGGCCGAAAATTCGACGGAAGATTACGGCGTTCCGGAAAATGAAAAAAGGTATTCCCCATGTATTCTGTTGGGTTGATTCAATGACAAAATGTAAAGATTAAAAACCAAAGCCAAGTTCATGGGTGAAAAAAAAGAGCCTTTACTCCCGCTCTATCAAATGTTGTGGGCGTGTCCAGTGAAGAAACCACACCCTCCTCAACTGCCAATAAAATGCCACGGCCATGACGCGAAAGATAGATGCCACCTTGTCTAGCATCTTTTTTTGTGCTACGGGTAGACCAAACTTGAGCTGAGCATTTCTGTCAGTGCGTCTCCATATTTAGTCACTGCGGGTTGATCGGGCGCACTCGCGGATGAAGCGTAAATTTTGTGTCGTCGCCCCTTTTACCCGGCTTGCGAATGTGGCGCCGATAATGTACACATTGTTTCACGCGGCGGCAGCACAAGACCAAGCAGACACACGCAGTATGGCGAAATCGAAATCTCGGGACAATATCATTGCGGTCTAGATGTACACAACACAGCCAGCTTCCAATCGCTAGTAGGACCGAGCCAATAAGTAGCAAATTTGGAGAATGGGGAGCCAGATAGCGCATCTGGAGAGTGTATCGACTTGTTTACAGCTGACAAAGTGTCAGTCAAAATAGCATTTAGCAGCCTTTTTTTTTTTGTCATCGGAGGAGGAGCCTGTCCTCCTGCGTGAAGCAACCCTCCATGTAGTTTCCCCGCGGACAAAAGCACGTGGAGCAAGCATTATGCTTCCGCAATAACTTAACAGGGTAACGCTACATCGCCAAAACCTCAGTCTATGCGCGTGTTCATAAATGATGTGTCAAGTATTTAGGAACACATATTTATATTGTTGGGTCTTTTAACGGTTGCCATTTGTGGTCTTGTTGCAGTGTTGCAGTTGGCGCCCGATTCAGAGGAGACCGAGACCGATATCCACTCCTGTCCGTTATGTGGGGACATATTTGATAATAGGAAAGGACAGTCCAACCACATACGCGGTCACCTCAAAAAGATCGGCCGAGCCCATTTGTCAAAGAACAAATCCCCATTAATTGTACTCAAGGAATTGATGCGCAACAAGAAGGAGTACTCGAGGGCCGTCGACATTCTAGGAAAGAGACGGAATCATTTCCATTACGGAGCGAATCATTTCACGCCATCCGCTTTGGGATTCTCCCAAGATGACTCCGACTCAAGCGCGTGCGCTGACGTGAAACCACTCATGCCTCCGTTTTCAGTTTGGGAAACGAACTCTGACAGAAAGCAACCAGTGACAAAGGTCGAGGAAGAGGATATACTCACGGACACGAGCGCATTAATAGGAATTCTGAAGAAGAGAAAGTGCCAGGAAGACAGCAAACCCAAGTCAGCGGTGCCCATATCAAGGTACTCGGTTGCTGTCTCCTCCAATGCTGAACAAAGTTCAGGACCGAGAGTCGCGTCTTCGCTGCCGATGGCGATATCAGGCAAGTAAACGCCACAATGAAAATCCTCATTGCCTCCATTTTCAAGCATGCGTGCAACAGCTTGATTTTTCACATCACATCAAGGTTTTTCCTGCAGTGTGAAAAAAAGAATATAGTGAGCCCATTAAGGAGATATGTTTGCAAAAGGAATAGAAAAGTCAAGTCAGAAAACATGGTCCAATACAGATCCCTGAAAAAATTACATGAATGAAGTCTTGGTCATTTGTGACATTCCACCCTTGCCAAGTATGACTCATCACCATCTTTCCCAAATAAAATTGAGCATTTCTATTTTGCAAAAAGTGAATTGTCGCGGTTTAGCTGCGTCGTTGATCCGCGCCTGTGCCTTTTACAGAGAAAGGGGAATTCAACCGCAAGGTGTGCGTCCACTGCAAAGCAACTTTCCACAGTGGTGTCAGCCTGTCGAACCACCTGCGGGCGTGCGTCAAACGGAAAAGAATCGCCTTGCTCGAGGGAAGCGGTAAGCACTAATTGATGGACTGTCAGGTCTAAATTTACCTTCAAAGGTCTACATGCGTAAAATAAATATCAGTGATAAAACAGGAAGGGCTGTACGGTTGCATTGATTTTGTGCCAGGAAGAATCGGACAACGGCAAAATGAATTGAATTGAATAAAGCTGATACTTGATTTTACATTCAGCCAACCGCTATTAAATAAGATTAAGAAATACAATAAAAGAAGTACTCACCCTTGGATGAAGTCTCACGAGATTCCTGAAGTTGAGTTACATCGAGCAGGATGATGCTTTGAGGTCCAAGTTTCGAGGCATTATTTTTTTTTCCGGGATCATTCTGGAGTGAGTTGCTTTTAAAAGGCACTTTGAAATCAATCCAAAATTCGCTAGCCTGCCTACTCATCCTTTTAAATGTCTTAACATTAAATGGTTTCTTTCAGAGTTTGACTGTAAAACGAGGAGGCAGCGTTTAAGGCCCAGCTCAAAGAAGAAGGTGCTTCCGTTCACGCAAACTCCGGAGGAAACCTACCGACTCACATGCAGGTAAATGTATTTGTTCGTAAAGGTACTTTTCTTTGTCTTCGTGGGGGCCAGGACAGGGTTTTCTGTTCAAGGACCGCATTTGAGTCGGAGGGGCCAGGTCATTTGTAGGTGAGGTATATTTTTTTATCATCATTAAAATGTGGATGTATAGTAAGTTTTTAAAAAAAATGTGGATGTAAAGATGTATTGATGTTGGTTTTTCAGTTTGTCGTCTTCAATCTAAATTCATTCCTATTTATTTCTATTCTAATCGCTTAGCAGGCGTCCATGTTTTTGTCATACCGGAACATGAACTACCGGTACTTCCTGGTTCCATGTCTGAGAATAATGGGAAATGTAGTCCTACTCGCCTCATGCTCCAGTTAGGCCCAACGCAAGATGAGCATTTCTGTTGGCTCCTTTCTAAGGTTAGAATGTGGGTGGGACTGCCGGGTAAATGACTCAGCCAGCTTCCAATAGATGCCTGGGACAGTGCAAAAAGCGTTGAATGATAACATTGACTTGTTTACAGCTGTCGAACTGTCAACCAAGATAGCATTTAGCATTAGCCAAAGTAATAGCGCAACCACCAGAGTGATGTAAATACTACTCAGATTTTAAAATGGAGCTGCTGATGTTTTTTTTTTTTCTTGTGGTTGCAGGTTCTGCGACCTGGTCTTCCAGGGTCCCCTGTCTGTCCAAGAGGACTGGGTCAAGCATTTACAGAGACACATAATGAACACCGGTGTTCCCCACACTGGGCTGGCCATGGTGGAGGTCACCTCGCTACCCATCGCCAACTTGGCATCGTGCGTCAAGACGGACCCGGAGAGCTCGCACCCGATCGCCGCGCATGATGCCCCCTAAAGACAACAACCGGCACCTTTTGGGGGGTTAGATTTTCACTAGACTGTATGTGTATGTACATTTTTCACTTTTTTTAGTCAAACAAGTACTTGCCAAAAGTACACTTGTCTTTAAGAACGTCACTTAACGCCAATTATTTTGGATCTTGCCCTTTTTCTGTTTTCTCTTCCACCATTTTGGAGTACACTTCCAAAACGGAAGTTTTGTTTCATGCAGTGCGTGTCTTTTCAAGACAACTTTTACCTCAATCTTTTTTCAACATTTGAGAGCACCTCTACTGTATCAATTTATAAAATATGAAGAGAAAAAAAAAGCGTTGTTTTCTACTCCCACCGTAAAAATCCAGTGTCACTTTTTTATGGAACGGAATTTGAGGATTTCAACAATCTGGAAATTCTGAAGTGACAGGAAGTAAATGCTCTATTTTGTTTTTTATAGTACTTCAGTTCCTGTTTCTAATTGAACCAAGTTAAAATTTCTTCTGGAACATCCAGTTGCTGTTCACACACGACACATCGTTGATGATATTTAGTGATGAAAAGAGTTTTTAAATAATTTAATTTTCAAATGTACTATATCACAAATACAAGTTTTAAAACAGTTGTGTTCTAAATAAAAAAAATGCACAGGTGGACTTTACCTCATTGATGGTATTTTTCTTTCTCATCGAGGTTGGCTCAGGCAGATGAAAAGCAATCTGTGATTTAATTCTACAATTCTGACTGTATGCAAAAGCACTGACGTGTGTGGTTATGGTAACAGGGAAGTGAGTTTGTTGTTAACTTTTGGCGAAGAGCACCAGGTGTAGTTTATCTTTCAAGGGCCGTTTTCATTCGAATTGGCTGAAACCCTGAGAAAAAACAAACAAAACACACGGATGAGTTAGGTTGGTAAGAAAATTGCAGTGAGGAAACATGAATGAGTGCACATCAATTGATTTGGATAATGTGACTAATATTTTTAAAAAATACCTTCACAAAATTTTCAAACTGAGGCTGCAACTCCTTCATGATGGTATCCGCTTTGGCAAGTGAAGCGCGTCGCTGTTGCGATTCAAATTCCTTCAAGAAATCAACAAAATCGGCAGCATTTGATGAGCAAAAGGTCACATTCAGCAATCGGGTCCCAAGATGAAGACAGATTGTTTAGTTACTTTGTTGTTGGAGAGGTGTTCCGGAGAGGTGATGTGATTCTGCACAGCCACCGCCGCCGTGGATACCAGCACCTGGCACGCCGCGCAGTGGAACAATGACACCTTTGTCATGTGGTCGTTTTCCTGCAGAGCTGACCAGGGAAAAGAAAAAAAAACTATTGGAAGGATGTAGGAAATTATCCAACATCAATTATTTGGTCTGGAAAATGTGTATTTACGACTAATAACATATCTTTGTTAATCGATCTATGACTGTGATGTTTGTTACTTTTTGGTTGAGTGCCGTGTCACTGGGGAAACACTGGTTTGAAAGTAGGGTATTTAATCCTGCCAAGTTCATTCATACCTTGAAGAGTGCTGTAATCAATGGCTCGGCTGCACTTGATGCTTTTATACAGCATAACGTCCTGCAAATATATATTAGAAAGAAAAAAAAAGACGGAAAATGAAATACAGACACTAAATGGTGAGAACACTGACAGGTAACAGCGTTGCTAACAACTTGCATCTACATACCGTATTTTCCACACTAAAAGGCGCACTGGATTTTGAGGCGCACCTTCAATGAATGGCCTATTTTGTAATTTTTTTCATACATTGGGCGCACCGCATTATAAGACGCAATCTACAATGCATCCACTAGATGGAGCGACGCTCAAAAGAAACGCCAACAGAATGATCAGATGTCAGTACAACTTATTTAATAAAGCAGCGACACAGCTCACTTAACCAACAGCAAGTTATAACATTGACTCGTTAACGTTGAACTCTCTTGCCGCTGCTCTATTTCTGTGTTCAACTGCGTAACCGATCGCCTTAAGTTTGAACTCTGCGTTGTCACTATGTCTGGAACAAGGAACCATTTTGGGGTTGAAATATTACCGTAGTGACCATACACAACAATTTTAAGGCGCGCTGTGAGCTTTTAAGAAAACGGAAGGCTTTTGGGTGCGCCTTTTAGTGCGGAAAATACGGTAATGACAGTTAACGGCGCGAATGACTCCTACACCTGCAGGAAGGCGATGGTCATATCGTCGTAGTTATTTTGCTCCTGGATGTGCTCCATGGTGTCCCAGTGAATTTTGCTTTGCAGATGTTTCTCCAGCTCCTGCCCATTGCTGACTTCAACATCACACAGGTCACAGTTGATGGTGATCCTGCAAAAGACAATATTGTCAAGCAAAATATTACAAGGTGTTTGTGAAACCGCCTTGTCCTGTTGGGAGACATTTTCCATAAAACAAAAAAATTGAGGGAAATAGATGAGACCGGGAGTAGTGTGAGATGTTCTACTTGTAGGTTTTGCTGCTAAAGTAACAGCTGTATTGACTTAGTTGGTTTAAAATAATCACAGTAGCAACGCTAATTCCGCATTTCCCGCTGCATGCCATCTTGAAGCAGGAACGCTTGAGAGCAATTTGGAGAGCTTCTAGATATCTGCCGACTTAAACGTGGCTAATTCAGGTCGGGCAGGATACATACAAGTACGACAGAAAACAAAAACTGCCAATTTTACTGTGGCAAAGAAGGAAATGTGCGGTCAACAGCACAAGGTTAGACAGAAGCAAAACTGCCTGTGCCGCAACAACAAAAATATGTTGCGTTTTGTGCATGAGCGGAGCAGACCTCAATACTGATCCAAATGCATCAAGGACTCTGATTAAAACTTTAAAACAGAGTCCATCAAATATTTCACGACCAGTCAAAACGGTTTTGGTGTGTCAGAACGAAGCAAAGAATAGACGAGAATGCGCAATTGAGAACATCGACAAGCAAGCCACATCTTTGGCTTCACACAATGGAGAAATATTGGTGTTACTCACTGGTCCATTTGTACAGATTTTCGCATTTGTCTTTTTGTTCTTGGCATCTCTGTATTGTGCTCTGGTTCTGCAATGGAGAAAAAAAAATGGACGCAATGTTTGGGACGCCAATGGTGCAGTGCACATATAGCTTCACACCAGTCTTCAATTAATTTTTTTTTGGTCAAGGAAATGTCTGCTCTATGTTCACAGATGTGAAAACGAAGCTTAAGAAGAGAACACGGTCCCTACTATGAAACATGGAGGAGGCTCTGTTAGGTTCTGGGGCTGCTATGCTACATCAGGCACAGGGTGCATTGAATGTGTGCAGATGATATTATGTATGGCATGCGTTTTCGGAAAGATAAAACTGGTATTCACCTGCTTCTAAGGGGTCCTCCTTAATTTCAAAGTCATGCTGCAACGGGGGTGGCGAGGATAATCTAACACGAGGGATCATCTGTGGAGGTGAAAACAAGGCAGTTGGTTTTGACTATCCTCGTGTTATCAGCACTTTCAAGCGTAAAACGGGGTGCGCAAAAAAGGGCAGAGCCATGTTTGGGCATAAAGGTTCACTCCAACTTAAATGATTTTGACTAATTGGCAGGGCTTCTTTACCATACCGGGCTTCTGTACTCAGGCCTGCTCATCTTTTCTCCGTTGGTCCTCTTTCCTCCGTAAGGCGGAGCATATCGTAGGCTGGATGAGCAGTCACTACGGCTGTCGGGACTGAAAGATCTTCGACTACGTCCGTATTGCAGGAACTCCGCCGATTTCATGTCCGGGCTGGAGGACCGTCGCTCAGACAGCCGACGATGACCCAGATTGCTCTCTGGGCCGAAGTCATGTGCGTCCAAGGCTCGGTCCGACATCCACGAGGGGGAATCACAGCCTCTTCTGTCCGGAGACATACGTTGCCATTCGAGGTTGCCGTTCTGCTCGGGTGGGGAGCTTTGCCAGTCAAGGTTGTCGTCCTGCTCTGGGGGGGAACGTTGCCACTCGGGGTTGTCATCCTGCTCTGGGGGGGAACGTTGCCACTCGGGATTGTCATCCTGCTCTGGGGGGGAACGTTGCCACTCGGGATTGTCATCCTGCTCGGGGGGGGAGCATTGCCACTCGGGGTTGTCATCCTGCTCGGGCGGGGAGTCACAGCTTATCTCGCAGAAGTTGACTTTGGGAAAGTCTTCCATAGGAGGATCGATGGGGTCGTAAATATCAGTCCTGAAGGTGACAAAGGGAGGTTGTTTTGCAAGCAAAATTTTGAAATGCGAGCACAGTATGTAGTGAACTCAACTCACTTCACAACGAGCTGCTGTTTGACAGACATCTTTCAAAAAAAAAAATGCATCAGGATGTGTCTTGCCCCTTCCGGTTAAAATTTAGAAACTATGAAGTACATGTTGTTCATTTAAAACAGCAACATAGTTTTGGCTTAATAAAGTGTAATTAGCGTCATGCTAACCAACAATGCAAAGCAAACAGGTTAAGAAATTGCTTCAGTGTTGCAGTGCGACAACAGATATATGAATACATCCGGTGGCGCAATCCCATGTAGACAGACAATATAACTATGCTCCAATGCATATATTCTTTATCCTTGCGAAAAAGGCAGTTTAAAAATTTTTTTAAAGCATCTTACTGAGTCAGTTGTGAAATGTTGGTCGCATTTGATGACCCCCCAAGTGACCAAGAAGGCACAGCACAATGTCCATCATATACACGTTAGCACCCCGTGTGTGTGTGTGTGTGTGTTTTGCTGCATAAAAAAGTCATTTCTTCAGTTAACACAACATTGATATCACGACATTCAAAACCCATATCTAATACTGCATATACATGTATATATATACATACATACATACATACACATATATACACACACACACACATATATATATATATATATATATATATATATATATATATATATATATATATATATATATATATATATATATATATATATATATATATATATATATATATATGTTGTTTTCAGCATTTTTAGACATGGCATTCGTCAAAGAAAAAGAATTTGTGCTTGGTGGTTGCGCCTTCTCGGCAGCACACGCATACCAGCACTGATTTCTTGATTGGGAGGAATGTCGGCGCCATTTGACTGTCGTTGCTGGACATCCCCGGGGCGCTTGTGTCTTGCGCCTGAAGTAGGCAGCATTTTCACAGCCCCGCTTTGTTCAGCGAAAAGGTCAGTGCTGATGGACAGTCTGCAGCTGGATGGATGCATGGATTGAGGAGCCGACGATGAGAAGAAAGTAGCGTCAGCGCAGAGCGCCGATGCGTATGTGGAACTGGGAGTCGCGGCTTGGAATTGAAGCGGACTTACATGGGACAGGAGAAGAGAGCCAATCTCTTTTCCGTTAATGGATGCTACAGCTTCTTGTTGCTTTCAAGCTTAGCTTGTAGCAGACGTGTGCACATTGCAGCATGACGTCTTTGATCCACTGGTGAAAAGGACACTTGTTTGCTCCTCTTGTTTGTTGAGAGGGAAGAAATTTCATCTGTGCTGTATGTTACACATACAGTACATTTGACAATAAAGTTTATCCAATCCAATACAATCCAATATGCGCCAGGAATATTTTTCCTGAATATTTTGGTCAAATTTACATTTTGTATGATTAAAAAGACAATTGACTTTGGCGGCTCTGTTGTATTTGGTGTAACCAGTCATTTATATTGGTCTAATGAACGAGTGGATCTGACCTTTCATCACTGCTCTGCCTCTGTGATGCCTCTTCTGGATTTTCCGGGTCGATGAGTTTGAAAGAAGACTTCCATTTACCGGCAGTTGCTTGCACTACAAGTCAAATTAAACGAGAAAGTATTATCTTGACTCAGTGACATTAATTGTGCTGACCCTACAGTAAACAACAACTTATGGTCACTTTTATGGCATCTTTTTAAGCACAGTCAACATCCATCCATTATCCGCGCCGCTGATCCTCACTAGGGTCGCGGGCGTGCCGGAACCTATCTGAGATGTCTTTGGGGAGTCACAGGGCACACAGAGACAAACAACCACTAACACTCACACTTACATCGAGGGACAATTTAGAATGTTCCATTAAGCCACTATGTTTTTGGAATGCGGGAGGAAACCGGAGTACCCGGAAATGAATCTCGTAGTGTGCTTTATTAATTTACCTTGAGTAGTTTCTGTGTGGCCGCGAACTCTGCACTTCAACACATTTCTCATGTGCTGGCCTGACACCACAACAAAAGTCATTTTGAATGTTTACCTGGCTGAGTCTGAGGCTGAGCAGCCCTTGCCCCTGTCACCACAGCAGATGACATGATTGTGCCCTTGGGCTCGGCTTTGTCTCTCGTTGGAATATGCATCATGCTTGCTCTTAAGTCCTCGGGCACTCTGACAAGTGGTAGAGTTAAAACAATAAGTGACATACCACAATAATGGGGTAAATGTACGAGGCTCAGCACGGCTTGTCGTTTTGTCAACGCTAAGTACAACTCTATCAAGCTAGCAGCAAAGCTTGTTGGCTTTAGCCACACAATTCCAGACATGAACGCAAAACCCCTTCACTGTGCTTTCATCATGTCAAGTTAAACAAGAAATGAACATACTAGTGGGTACGCCATGTTTTTGCCCATAACAAAACATAGGCTAGCCCACTGCTAACTGTTACTCGAGTACAAAATTACCTGCTCCTCCGTTGTTGTTCACTGAACCAGCTAACTCGTTTCCGAGTCCCCGTAGCTGCTAACTGTGAAGTGTTGCTATAAATAACGTTTTTCTCGGGGTTCATGGTTTGATTTGGGGGTTTTTGACAACAGAAATACAAATGAGCGAGTGTGGACTGAAGTGGCCACCCCAAGTTTCCCCTAATCAACCAGTAGGTGGTGCTAAAGTACGTTTGATTCGTAACAATGTAGTCGGTCCTCGGGATACGACGGAGTACCGTTTCTGCGGCGTATACTGTAATAACTGTCAGTATATATATTTTTTTTGAAAGTTTAATTTTCAAAGTGGGTGTATTTATTGATGTTGGACACAGAAGTATCTCTAAAGAGCCACAGCAAACTGAAAAGATTTGTGTTTCACCAGGAAATTTTTTTCCCAATTTTTTGTAGTTAACCAGCAGTACATGGTTTGTTTTAACCTAAAACACTGATTTCTGACCAAAGTGGATCAAATGGACTTTTAGTGAAACATATCAAGCAGAACAGTGACGTTCACACTAATATTTTTTTTCTCGCTTTTTTGACACCTTATAACTGTGATGGGAGAATTTGATGGCAAAATACACATTAATCCACCTTGAGCCATGCTGGAGCACGCTAGCTCGAGCTGAACTACAGTTTCTTTGTGACACGATGTTCCTAATTCGAAATGTGATCTTGTCTCGCTATCACGATACTTTAGACAGTGAAATTATTTATCTACTATCTCTAAAATTTTTCACGATCAATACTTCAAATGATGACCTATGACATGAATTTATCCTTTCATTGTTTTTTATTGAGCCATAAAAGCTGTGAACACAGGACATTGAGGTGATACAGCAACTCCGGATGAATACATTCATTGAGAGTATACCACAAAAATACAGGGGTGGGGGGGCAAACAGATTTGATGTGAATGTAGAATAAAGATGTCAAAGTAGAAGACGTGTGCATGATGACATTTCAAAGCATGGTGAAAACGTGTTTAAGGTGTTGCCCGTCTAGGAAAACAATCTGAGAACATTCATGGATTTCTTTATGCAAGTGAACTGTATATATCTAAAACATAGTGGATCAAGGTAAAATCTAGTGATTTAGTTTCTGGAATTGCTACTTTCTTGATGGCATTTGTCAACAAACACCACTAACAACGTTAGTCATGAAAGGAGCAGAAAGTATTCTTCAAGTAGTGAGCACAACAAAAAAGGGATAAGGTGTGATTTTTTTGGAGTGGGGTGGGGGCTGTGAAGAATACCGTATTAAAACCACTTGGAGAGAGAAAAAAACATTCCCCTATGCAAATTTTCATCCACACAATTGTTCCCGAGGGACTAAAATAGAGAAGGTCGACATAAATAAAAAAACTGGTCTGGAATGATCAGAAAATGAAAATGATTGATGCAAAACAAAGGTTTGATCAAATGATAGTTGTACACATTCATTTTGTTAAACAATGAGGAATTAAACTATGAACAACACCATGAAATAAAGCATTCATTGCCCAGCCCTTGGGTGTTTGTGGTGCTTTAAACATTTTGTCAAACCGGGTTCGCAAGCCACTTTAGGTGTCCGCAAAATAATTTAATATTTTTATCGCTTAGGCCTAAATGCGCGCACACACAAAATCTGCACGTTAATGCACAAATGCCGAACCGCGAATATGCGGTAGTTGAGCTGGAACGGGACTAATTCCGAACACAGCTTATAACTTTTCACTCTGAAAAATTCAACTTTATTCTTTTAAAGTGCCAGACATTCTTTTCTTGAGGGGCAACCTCCAAAGCCATGTCTTATTTAAAAAAAATCTACATAGCTTTGGCGCCAACTTATGGCATCTTTGGCCTCCCGATTCTGTTGAAGGGAGGAGCTTTTTGTTTTGCCACCATCTTGTGTCATTCATCGGCAATTACAAACCATTCGGATCGGCATCAGTTACACTGATTTTCGCAATCATGTATCGGAGGTTCACTGTCGGTGAAGTGGTAATGTTTACTTGGTGTTAGGAGTTTGAAAGGTTTTTTTGGGGGGGAAAAAAATTCTGCCTGGACCTCAAAAGTTTGTGAACCCCTCTGGCTATAAGACACTCGTACTAGCGATGTTGCTGTGTCGGCTGATGCTCTCCCTGATTTCCACAGGCAGAGTCATGTAGAGGTGATCCTCCACCAAGAACTCACTTCTGAGCAGCCCTCGGCAGTTGCCGAGGTGCGCGGGCAGCTTTTCCAGACTGTTGCCTTTCAGCTCCAGATGATTGAGCAAAACCAGCTCGCCCACGGCCTCCGACAGTTCCCGAAGGTCGTTGTGGCCCAAGCAAAGCACCCTCAGCTTGGTGCACTTGAACAGATTCTTGGGCAAGGTCTCCAGCTTGTTGGACGTGACGTCCAGGTGCAGCAGATCCAGCAGGAGACCGACATCTGGCGGGAGCGCCTGGATATAGTTGTGGGCCAAATCCAAGTATTGCAGTTTGGGGAGCTTGAACAATGCCGACGGCAGGGCCTGCAGCTTATTGTGCGAGAGGTGGAGAGCCTCCAGGGACTTGCCCTGGACGATGGAGGACGGGATCGCTGCGATTTTGTTGTGCCACAATTTGAGACAGGTCAGCCTCTTGAGGTGCTGGAGGCTGACGATCTCCTCGATGGTGCGGATGTTGTTGGACTTCAGATCGAGCTCCTGCAGGTTGAGCAAGCTGAAAATCGCGTGGGGAATCTTCTCCAGCTCACAAGTGTGCAATTCCAGGTCAATGAGGTTGGTCATTTTTTTCAGAGTATTGAGTCCGAAGAGCTTTGTGCCGTCGTTGTGCACCATTAATTTCACCAGGTGCTGCGACACGTCGGTGAGGTTGGCGGGCAATTTCGGGAGGTTGCTCTTCAGGCACAATGTCTTTAAATGCCTCAAATCCCGCATGGATTCCAGACCGACCATCCTGTTATTTTCGGTGCTCAGGTTGCCGATGATGTAAAGCTGTCGCAAATTCCTCAGCAGGAACACCCACGTCGGGATCTCGGCGACGTCGGTGAAACTGATGTGAAGGCTGTGAAGATGATCGCGGAGGAACGCAAACCCGGTCTGCTCCACTTTGGCGGGGCACTCGTAGAGGTGCAGTTCCCTCAGACTGGTCATCTGAGAGACGTTAGCCGTGAATCTGACTTCGGGAATCTTCTCCAGCTTGAGCACCTCCAAGTCGGTGAGGTCAAAGACCACGTTTGGAAGCCCAAAGAGATTCTTAAGGTGCAGCTCCTGCTGATCTTGCGCGTTCCGGGTCACGCACTTCCTCGCTTTCTTGAAGTTCCACTCGTGATTGAGGCTGATCTCCCTCAGCTTGTTCTCGCTCACCTCAGAGAGGAAGACGCCGAAGCGCTTGGAGTAGAGCTGGTCGTATTGGTCCACCATGTGCAAGAGGAATGCAAAGTCATTTTTTACATCGGGAATGTCACTAAAGCTGCTCTCTTCCCTGACTTTCTCAAAGGAATACTCTTTCAGAGGTCCCCGAAATACCCAAAAGATGGAGTACAGGCACACCATTCCGTACATTATCATGAGAGCGATGTAACAAATGAGCACTTTGTCTAACATGAAAGCCATGTTATGCGTACAGAAGAACTTTCCGTACCCGACCAGCGCTTTGACATCGGTCTCGCAGATGTGTATGAAATTAATTTTCACCAAAAAGCTCGATGTGTAGGACAGCATGGAAATGAATGTGGCCGTTTTGAAAATAGTCTGAGCTGCGTAAAACCTGTAGATGAAATCGTTGTCCTCCACGTGGGCCCGGAACTTGCGCACTTTCTCGAACAGGGCTTTGGCCTGCTCCCCATCCTTTTTATCCAAGATGGGCATCGTGGCCGTCGGGGCTTCGGCAATGGGATTATCTGCGGAGACCACACCTTCGAGCATCGGGGAGGTGGAGATGGAACTTGAACCTTGATCGTTGTCCTCTAAAGACGCATTCTGCTGCGCGAAGGAGGTGCCGCTCAACCTCTGCTTGTTCTTCTCTGACTCTTCGCAAGCCGTTTCAGACACGGCCTTAGTGGTCCAGGGAGATTCGAAGCAGCGACACAGAATCGAGACAAAGTGTTCTATTTTTGAGCTCGTCTTGGGAAATTTGAACCAGAAGTTGCTGCTGACCATAAGGATGATAGTGTTGATCAGGATGAGGTAGGGGAAGAATTTGGAATACCAGGGCAAGACAAGGTGGTAACACATTTGGTTGATGAACACATACTGCTGAAAATCCAAATTGGTCATGATTCCCAGTGCTTGGGGCTGATTAAGACATTTCTCTCTGCCCCTATCGGCACTTTGGTGGAGGGTCTGGACATTCCCAACAGTTTTCGCTGGCATGTCTTTGGCATTCATTGCGGCAGCTACTTGCTGTGCGCTCTCATTTCTGGAGTGCTCCTGTGAATCCTCCATGAAAGGAAGGCAAGCGAGCTGGTCCTTGGTGATCTGCATGGTCATGGCAAAGAGGGCCAACATGAGCATGACCAGGCTCAGGTAGTCCATGAAGACATCCCACCATGGCTTCAAGATGCGGTACGTTGGATGGACTTCATTTAAGGACGCAAACTCCGTCACTGTGAACATTACTGCAACAAGAGGGAGGAGAATCAATGAATCGCGTACTCGTTATGACAAGACATAATTATTGAAGAAACTATACACTGTGTGATTTAGTCGTTGCAGGCTGTGCACGAAATCAATGGTGACTCAGCATGAGATGTGAATTGGCCATTAAAAATGAATGCAGGATCAGAATTTGGGTGATTTGAGTGGCAATAAATTACAGCATTGTCTCGTGTGTAATGAAGTCTGAATTACCTAGGAGGCCATCAAACACAACACAGACTAGTACATCGTCTATCAACAGTGAGTGTTGAGGTTAGTTAATTTAACCATGTTAACGTTGACCAAAATCAGCCAAATTGGTACGATATCTATCTGGAACGTGTTAAATAGAAACCAGACACATAACCCGATTAGTTCGTTTCGTGGTAACAGTGGTTGCTGGTTGTTGCAAACAAGCACGTTAAATGTGACGTCACGTCGCACTTTAATTAATGACGTACGCACACGTAATTTGTTGAGCGCATTTGGGACGAAGATGCGGGGTGTTTTTTGTATGTCGTCACATTATGAGCGCGACACGTCTTATATCACGTTTCTTTGTGTGTGCGCGCGTGTGGTCTTGGGTGGGGGTTGGGGGGGCAGTGAAAAACGACACATTAATTCCAGTGTCTTCTTCTCAGTCTTGGATTCCAGACTTTTTTGTGACGTCAGGCATTTTTAGCAGTAAATGATCGTAATTGGTAGCAAGAGAGCCAAGAAAATATATTAGTTTTTTCTGGTACTGAGATAACTTAAAACTGAAATGCGTTCAAATAAAACCAACGTTTGCGTGCACAAACCCATTCGCTGATGACAACACTTACGTATACATTGCCTTGTGACATAGTACATCCATGAGTTTATATTATTAAATAAGTAGAGGAACGATCTGTGTAAAGAATAGAATAGCTGGGGTTTTTTTTCTTCTTGTAAGCAGGGAAGACTTCACCACATTTTTAGGATGAACTGGCTGACTTTTCCCTCTTGCGCTTAGACGTAAATGATGCCTGAAGTCAGGTTACTTGTTTACTTTGTTCTATAATGTAGTGTGTCCAGCAAAAAAATATATACTTATTAACGAACAAGGACTAATGATTACAAATAGACTTAGACCGTATACATCACTTACTGCTGCTGCGGCTTTAAAGGACCCGGGTTATTCCTTCCTCAACCTGCGTTCGCGTTCCCCATTTCGCCAATTTTGCGGTTCACACGACATTTGTCGGCGAATGTGGGGAATACATCCATCAAGTGTTCATCTCCCGGTGAGCAGAGCCCTGTAGAAGCCTGTTGGTCCCGGACAATGTGTGCAGACAAACAAAAGAAAAGGATTGGGGCAGGTGAATGAGAAACAAGAGAAGGCTGATCCAACATGGAAGCGCTGTTGTGCTTTGCTCTCCCTGTGATTGGACGATGAAAAAGGAAGCTACTTCCTGAAGACGCCGCTTGCCTGCTCACTTTACCTAATGCGGCGTTCATGTCAAAACGGGAAAACAATGACACACAGACACCGGCTAACAGTTCGAATACCAGCGGTTCTCTGTGAGTAAGTACAGTACCAAAGATCCACGCAACATTTAATCACATTTTAGGACAAATGTTTAGTACAAATACCATCTTTGGAAATAATCACAGAATTAAATGTTCAGACTGTGAATACTGTTAGAGTGGCTCAGAGTTACAAAATTTCGTATAGGAACTCCTTAAATTGGGATTTTGATTGGATTGACAAATTCGAGGGATTTCTACCCAAACTGCATGGGGTGTAATTAATTTAGTCCAGTTATATATATTCTTTAATTGTCATTTATTTAATTATACGTTTTTTTCTTTCTTCCTTTTTTTCTGTTTTACTATTTGTTATCTACTTATTTTCAGTTTTGCTGTTATGCTTTTTATCCCATATCTCGGACCAGCATGCAAAACGAACCCTGGTCTGTATAAAGTGGCCCAAGGTGAAAAATTCTACTTCGAAAACAGTATTTATTACACAACTACAGTATTATGATATTTTCCACTGATTAATCGCTTTATGAGTAAATTAAGATACTTATTTGGGCATGTATACTTTCAGTAAAAAGGAAATGAAATAATAGTTTTCTTACTTAACGTAAAATGTTTGTATTGTCTCAAGAATTTGGATAACCTATATCGACAGTCATTTTCTTTGGTTTTATTTGCAGTTATTTGTGCTCGTAGACTCGCCGTACCAAAAACGCCACGTGATCTAAAATCTATAAATACCAGTACCGCCGCTCCAACTGGTTTGTTTCTTTGACACCTATGTTTGTGCTATGGCGTCGACAAGCCGGTGAGTATGGCGCTCATTATTTGTCACAAATAACTCGACGACACTACCTTCTTTTGTGACACGCGGGCTATTTAAAGCTACAGAATACAAAGACACGACACAACTGCATTTTTAATCACCTTCGAGCACCTCGATGAGGTAGCATCTTGTTAGTTAGCATTGCGTGCTAGCTCGCCGGTCACAATGCCCACATGCTGTTTTTTTCATGAGCGTTCAGTTTGTAATCTAAGGCAAATTACTGTCTATAATTTGTCACGAATGTTACATTATAACCCCCTCCCCCCTCCATACTATATAATGTCAGCTCGCTAGCCGTGTGGCTAGCCCAGCATCTGCCCTCTCTCTCACTGACCGGCTTTGCGCAGTGTCATCACATTCATTGAAACATTTTTGTTTTGTATTTAGGGTATGTGTGTCTTTTTTCCGGAGGCACTTCACATTGTACTTGTCTATAGTTAAACATGAGGGCACGCCTAAAATCTGGATCGCTACGTACCTCGTTCAGTTACAGTAAGCGAACAAAACTGCCAACGTGTTGTCGATATTTGTATCTCGATGTAGGGTTCACATTTTTAACACCAGTCAAAGTGGCTGGTGACTAAATTTAGCAAAAATGCTACAAAACAATAAATGTGAAGATTTAGAGTAAATATACAATAAATCGAATCGGTGATCGAGTAATGTTTTTTTTCGAACCTTCTAATTGACACGGCGTATTTGCGACTTCCTTCAGTGAATGGGGCCCTTTGTTAAGTATGACCAAGTCATATTTTTGCATCTTTCTACTCATTCCTTTTACTTTCACAGTGGAGATGGATCGACCCTTCCCAGAGTTCAGTGTCCCAACCACCCCGATGCCATCCTGGTGGAGGACTACAGAGCAGGGGATATGATTTGCCCCGAGTGCGGCCTGGTCGTAGGTAAGCATAACCACACACGTTCATTTTGCAAAGGGGTCCCCAAGAGCCAAGCCAACATGTTAACTTCATAGTCACTAATATACAGTGGTCGCAAATCACTGGCATTTTTCCACACGATAGTATATGTCCCAGTCCGTGCAGATGTTACTCAAGCAAGTATTTGGGTAATAGATTGAACTGCAATACCATAAAGCCTTTTGAAGGGCTCACAATAAACTGCAATCTGAAGGTGACTTATTGCTACAGCCCATTTGTGAAATACACAACACAGTCTGTGATGCAACCTGCAAGTTAGAGCTGGAGCAGAAGGCAGCTCTCTTTAATGAGCCTCCTGAGCACACGGACCTTAACCAAGAGGGAGATGATGATGATGCAAGGGAGTGCGTGTGTGTGCGTGGGCGCGCGGGCGCGCGCGCGTTATCCAACAGGATTCCCCTTCAGAGTTTCTGTCCTAGTTGTGTCGTCTCCCCCTCTCCCTCAGGCGATCGTGTGATCGACGTTGGCTCAGAGTGGAGAACGTTTTCCAACGAGAAGGCTCTCAAAGATCCATCCAGAGTGGGAGACGCCCAGAACCCGCTGCTGAATGGAGGAGACCTCACCACCATGATCAGCAAGGTCAACTTGAAAATGATCACTTTTGACCCCGACAAAATATGTCTTTGTTATTACTATTAAGCCTTTTCTTTTTTTCAACACATGGTAGTTATGTGTAATAGATGTTTGGACTAGCAGGGGATTAATTTCCCTGTAAGGTGTCCCCACACCACAGTTCTCTTTGGTTGTGGAAGCGATGCACGCTGCAGCAACATCAAAGTCGAAATGCTTTCTTTTCACCAACAGGGAACGGGCGCCGCGAGTTTTGACGAGTTTGGCAACTCCAAGTACCAGAACCGCCGCACCATGAGCAGCTCGGACCGCGCCATGCTCAACGCCTTCAAAGAGATCACCACCATGGCGGATCGAATCAACCTGCCAAGAAACATTATAGTAAGTGGACCCATATAAAGATTTAGACACTAAAGCTATTGTAGTACAGTTTGGGAGACCTCAGTGTTCTACTCTCGCGGCTCCCAAAATTGTTTTGTGCGATGGACCGCTTTTCTTATATCTTCCATGCGTTTTCGCCCGCAGGATAGAACCAACAACCTATTCAAACAAGTTTATGAACAGAAGAGCCTGAAGGGCCGAGCAAACGACGCCATCGCATCGGCCTGCCTCTACATCGCCTGCAGACAAGAAGGTGTCCCCCGAACATTTAAAGGTCAGACCACAAGCGGCGCCCTTTACTACTTGCTTCAAATTGAGGATCCAAGTGTGAGCCACTCAAAGATTCTCGGGCAGGGGTGGGCAACTTAAACCATGGCGTGGGCCGTGATTTTTCATCAGTGCTCAACTAGATGTATGACAAGAATGCCATTTTACCCATTGATCAAATATGTGCATGTTTATTTTTTTTTTAACCAAAGTATCACTGTATCTTAAGTTTATCCTAATGCATATTTCCTACATGTCATTCTAAATCCATAAAAAAGGTCTACTCACGTTGTAGATTAGGGCAGTATAAGACCTGGCGTGAGTGCAGTTAAGCAATGTATGCAATCTAGTGGTGAATGGTGATAGTACAACCTAAAGAAATATTGTGGCCCCCTGCTATTTCCCTCCCACGAATAGCGAAAACGCACATCTCATTGACAGCCACTGAAATGTATTGGAATTTGTTTTGGATCAGCCTCCAAGATCCTCCCAAAAACCCAGATGAACTTCCAATATTTACAAAACTCACTGCCTGGTGACGGTCGGAAATAACACAGCTCGAGTAACATGAATGCAACTGCAGCCTTACAATATCACTTCACTGGTCCTGTCACAGTTTGATTTATTTTTTATTATTTGGGTACCTCCACAGAAATCTGTGCCGTGTCCCGCATCTCCAAGAAGGAAATCGGCCGCTGTTTCAAACTGATCCTGAAGGCCCTGGAGACCAGCGTGGACCTCATCACCACCGGAGATTTCATGTCCCGCTTCTGCTCCAACCTGGGCCTGCCCAAGCAGGTGCAGATGGCCGCCACTTACATAGCAATGAAGGCCGTCGAGCTGGACCTGGTGCCCGGCAGGAGTCCCATCTCCGTGGCCGCCGCCGCCATCTACATGGCCTCGCAGGCCTCTGCTGAGAAGAAAACACAGAAAGGTGACGCGCCGCTCGTGGCATCGTACCAGCCGTTCACAATTAGTGACGGTCAGAACAATGACATGCTCTTCCACTAAATGGCAGAATGCTCAATTGTTTTGACATTTTTGTTTGGTGTGCAGAGATTTTTCCGATGTGCAATCTGACGGTCCACCGCTTATTTTCATGCGCAATTACAGAAATCGGGGACATCGCCGGTGTTGCAGACGTGACCATCCGACAGTCATACCGGCTCATCTACCCTCGCGCCGCAGAACTTTTCCCTCCGGACTTCAAATTCGACACACCTGTCGACAAGCTGCCCCAACTGTGAAAAAAAATCTCCTTCGCCCCCATCCCACCAGCGACACCACCACGTCTGCTACTTCCACCATTGTTCTTTTGTCGTTGGTTTGTCCTGAAGATTTCAAGCATTTGTCAAGGCACCCTCACAGCAGAAAGTTGGACACATTCCAGTGATCACCAGAGAAGAACTCTCCTGACCGGATGGACATGTTCAAGTGGGGGAAATGCTTGCCATTTTAGGCTGCTTTCATACTGTATACAAACATTTTTGTAGGAAAATGATCTGCTTATATTTTGTTAGTTTGTTTGAACTGTAATTTAAAAAATAAACTTTTCATTGGAGATGAGTAAAGATTTGGTAAAGTCACTTTTCACACAATATTGGTTAATTCACCAAATCACGGAAGTAATCCAACAAAACTGATTGTATCTTTGTTCAACAACATATAACAATTCAATGCGTTTCCACGAGGTGGCAGAAGGTGCGATTAACCTGTGCCATTCATACAACAAAATAAGGCTGCACTTCAACATTTTTTCGAATCAAAATATTCTGATTGTACCATTGAGTAATCAGACAAAAATTGCTTTTGTATCATTAACCAGCAGGTTCAACTGTCATCGAATCATCAGCTAGCAATTGTTATTTTGCATAAATTTAGAAAAGCATGATTTCAGTCTGATGTTCCACGGGATTTTTCGATCGCAAAATGTGCCTTTTCTGAAGAGAGGTTGGGCAACAGAAGAAAAACACATTTAAGAGTGATGAGATGTAATATACATATAAATCCACTATTAGGTTTAATTTGTGCATTCATGATAGACACAATGACTGGAAAAAAAAACAGGGTGAAGAGCATCAGTCGTGACCTGAATATATATACTGTATATTGCTGTACCATCCATCAAGTTTGTCTGTTCTGCTAACATACACAGCTGAGTTAAAAAAACAAACTGTACAATTTCTTATTTCCATTGATAAATTTAGTGTTTTCATCTTAGTGCTTTTCAGCTTCATTGTGTATGTGTGTGTGTGTGTGTGTATATATATATATATATATATAGTATTCAAACAGGTTTCTAATTGATAGGTCTTCAGCATTTATGTACAATATAGTGTATAAAAATCCCAACTAACTTTCATGAAGAGCTGTCACTTCAACACTAATTCGGTAGCATAGCTGCAAGTCACAGTAACTGAGGCAACAACTATGTCAGACTGATCTCAGCTAACCCAGTATTACAAAATCAACCTAGTTTGGATCGTATGTGGCTGAAAGCGGGGGTTCTCAAACTTTTTGGGCCAGGGAGAATTGTTGCCCTCCCCCAAGACCCCGCTCATATTGCTGACACCAATTAAACCCCAAACTACCATGAAGAGTTGCCTGTTTGTGAGGACAAAAAAAAGGCTGTTCCAATCTTTTTCGAAAGGAGGGCCGCGTGGGGGTGACGTCATGATAAAGTAGCATTTTTTTCAAGGTGACAAAAGTTGCATTCTACAATAAGACAATGTTAGCCTAATAGCAAAATCAGCTAAGTAATTTTTAATGTACCATCACAATCCAAATAAATCATCAATGGACTTGCTTTGTGTCAGTCTACAAAAGGTTGAACCATGGCAATTTGACTTTTTTTTTTCCCTCAGAATTTTCCCAAAAACATTCATAAATGACTGGCAGGAATGCTATTAGGCTAACAACATTTTGTGAGGAAAAATTGTGATCTTGTGAGAATACTATATAACCATATTTTCCTGATATAAAATTGTAATGTGCTATGAAATAAAAGTTTAACAAGAATGCCATATTTAAACATTTTAATTTAAAAAGCATTCATATTACATCTGGTTTTTTATTTTATTCCTGAAGACATCTTTATTCTGTCAAATATAGAACTACATTCTCTAAAAATAGGTCTTTTTTTTTCTTTAAAAAATGGACTATTCCTATAATCACGTTATGTCAGATTTATGTGAAAATACAGCAATTATATCAGAGCTTTTAACTGGTCCAACGATTATGGTAGAGAGGAGTAATTTGTTGATTCCAGTTTTTATGTACTTTATGCGACAATTTATTGCAATTTATTTTGCAGACCCACAGTTTGAGAACCACCGGCCTGAAGGCTTGTAATGCTTTCATTTCAAATATTTTAATTCCAAAACTGGATTTTTTTTATAGTATGTGTCATAACACTGGATGGACAGGTGCTGAATTCAGATGAGAGTCTGTATGAAAATGACAAAAAAAAAAGTTCAACTGGACAAAAAAAATAGTAGTCAAGATGTGTTGTTGGGCTTCAGTGATATTTTTAGCATTTAAAAAAATGACTGAATGCCAGTTTCAAGAGAGATCATAATTCTTGAGCGTGAAAATGAGGCAATAAAATATTTGACTGAAGAAACTGTACATATTCAAAACAAAATAAAACAAAACAAAAACACGAATGAGTGTCAGTGAATGATCGGGACTGCCGTCTCCAGTCTCGGAGTTCGTATGAAAAACATTCTCAGTGGTCAGACAGCATGCTCCATCCTCCTTTAGTTTCTCAAAGTTTTTTTCTCGTTAAAAAAAAAAAAAAATTCTTCATGATTTTTTTTTTCCAAAGTGGGATTCCTCAGGGAAGCATCTCCGATCCCTCAAACCTTTTTTGTAGAGTTATGAGCGGCGTTGTCACGTGTGGCGCTAACACCAGTCGGCAATGTAATCAAAGTCGGAGAACATGTTCTGCTCGTCCGAGTTGAGCACCCGCGGCTCCCTGGGTGGGGTCAGGATGGGCGCCTCTGAGGTGAATTCATCGTCAAAGTTGCTGACGTCGTTTGCGCCCTGGATGGTCGGCACAAATGGGGGCTTCACTTTCTTGGACAGGAGGCCGTTCCAGTCCATGTTCTGTACGCGCACATTGAGAACGAGACAGGCCAGTCAGATTTGTATATCATGGTCCTAGATCGTTCCACAAAGTCCATCATAGATCCCTAAATAGTGATTAGGGATCAATGCGTGATTTATTCCAGACAGAGTTTTTGTGGACTTTTTGAGTGCACTTAATTCAAAGGAGACATTGGTGCATTTTAATTGAGCTCCTCACCCTGAAGAATAAGTGTTTCTTGACTTCCTCGGCGTCCCTTTCTCCTGCTCCAAGACGACGCTCGGGGCTTCTTCTTAAAAGCTGAACACACACGTCGGTAGATAATAGGAAATATGAAGAAAAATGTCCAAAACGGTATCGCATATTAGGGCTGTACAGGCAATTGCGTTTGCAACATGACAGCGATATGACAAAACATGATTTGCTAGTTGCAAAGGCTGCAATTTGAGCAGAGGCAGAGTTGTCAATGCTGTAATTTATGTTGTTAGTTTTCAGTCTCACAAAGGCTTGAGGCGAATAACTCGTTCTTTTTCGCCTCATGAGATTAAAAAAAACAAAAAAACAAAAACAAATTTGGGTCCACTACTTGAGCAGTGACCAATGAAAACAAATCCATGCGGACACTCCGATTTTGTCTACCATAGCTGCTGTCCACCAATTGGTTGACCAACGTACCCTCCTCATGATGGAGATGGCTTCAGTGGAAAGGAATCTTGGGTAGCGGACTTCGTCGTTGACGATGCTGTCAAATACCTCCTCCTCGTCATCGCCGGGGAACGGCGACTGAAGGAGATAACATCGAGATGCCTTGAAGAGGGCGCCAAGATCAAGTGAAGCATGGTGGGCACCAAACAGACACACTCACCTCCCCCACCAGCATCTCAAAAATGAGCACTCCCAGCCCCCACCAGTCCACGGCGCGGGTGTACGACGTTTCAGTCAAGACCTCGGGGGCCAAAAACTCGGGTGTTCCGCAGAAAGTGCTGGTTCTGTCCCTGAAGCCCATTCCTGATGACAAGTACCATTGTAACATAGTATAAAAAAGAATGGACTTTTGACACCAATTACTCCTTTCCTATTTAGCAGTGGCTTTGGCGCCATCCTGTGGCATGTTAAGAGCATTATAGAAAGGACAGCTTTTTTTGTAAATCCGTTTTTGTCGTTGTTGCAGCTCGTGTATTGTATTCGAGTTGAATTGGATCGCATCCAAAACTTCAAATGTTGCCCCTTAGCACACGCTTCCATTTCGGTTCCTTTCACCTTCTTTGCAAAGGCCAAAATCGGCAATCTTCACATAACCTTCAGTGTCCAGCAGCAGGTTGTCCAGCTTCAGGTCTCTGCCAAACAACAAACAAGTATTCATGGTCATCTTTGTAACACAACACCCAGTACAGGACAACTACATTTAGGAAATAAGTCACCCCCCCCTCCCCCAAAGGGCTCACCTGTACACAATTTTGTGGTCATGTAAATACTGTAATCCCAGCACGACACAGGCCGCATAAAATCTGGAAAAAACAAAAAGTCTCCTTCAGTTAAATTAAACTACACTGGCGAAAAAAAATTACTTTAAATTGCTTGTGTACACATGGGTGTGTCTTTGTGGCACCTGCACACCGATCAAGAGTAAAACTGGACCACGAGTAAATCTTCTATGAACCATTTAACTTCAGCTTACATGGCCCGCGGTTCGGAGAAGACGTCGGCGTGGATGTGCATCATTAAATCGCCTCCCGCCGCGTACTCCATGACAAAGCACACATGCTCCTGCGTCTGGAAGCACGCAAACAAGTTGACGAGGAACGGGTGGCGCACGCTGTTGACCGCCTCAAAGATCCGCTTCTCGCACATCAGACTGGAAGAAGAAGATGACGACAACAAGGTTAGCGATGTGTGTGATGCGCTAACTTTTAGCGTGGCCTGGCTTTCATTGTTTGTTGGCCGTTACCTGTCGACTTCGTCGCGTGCCACAATGTCGCCTTTCTTCAGAGCTTTGATGGCGAACATTTCGCCTGTACTTTTATACTCGGCTAACAATACCTGCAAAATCCAGAAAGGCTTCAGACAAGCTGTCGAAGATGCCTTTAAACTACAGCACACATTCAGTAGGGACGGGCACAAAACTCTGTCCCGCGATATTATTATCGTTTATAGTTCTTTAAAGGATATGACATGAAACTCACCTTTCCAAAGTGGCCGCGTCCAAGGACTGCAACACATTTGAAGTCTTTGAGGCTGAAGTGAAACTGCTCCTCTTCCCTGTAAAACACATTTGAGCCAGCGTTACTACAGCGGTGACAGCCAGGGGGTGCTGTTCATACACTACTGTGGTGTGGAATAGGAGTGGAGCAGCAACTAAAATAGAGAGAATTTCAATCCATCCGTTCTTTTGGAGCTTTTTCCAGCTGACTTTGGGGTGCGAGGTGGGGTACGTGCTGAACAGGTTGCCAGCCAATCACATGGCACATGCAGACAACCATTCACACTGACAACTATGGATGTCAGAATTGAGATTTTTCAATCGAACTTTGAGACTGACACGGTTAAACCGTCCCCAGCCGTTACATTCAACAGAATAGTTTTATTCACACATCCTTTTAAATTCAAACTCCACTAGGAGTCATATGTTGGTAGCCAACTTGAATTATCCCCGGATTATTTTCCCCCGGAGAGAACTTCCAGGTCTACCTTATCTCTGCATCTTTTGGGAAGGCCGTGAGCTCCAGGTCCGGATGCTGAAGCTCTGTCTCCGCCACCAGGTCCAGATCAGGCTTCACCGTCACGCTGTTCCTCTTGTTCAGGAAGTCGAATGAGGCAAGCGCGTCTTGGAGGGACGAACCAAAAGGCTGAACATGAAGTGAAATTAAGTCAGTGATTCTGACAGCTTGAAGTAAAAAATGTAAATCATTCACCGCCGCACGAGAAAACTCCTGATTCCATACCTGCACGTCCTCCTTGTCAGGCAGCATGTCGTTGGGCTCCGGTGGTTGTCGTATGCTGTCGGGCGCGGGGTAGAACTTGGGTCCTGGGGTCGGCTCCCTGTCAAAGTCCAGCTTGGTCACCAGTGGATCGCTGCGGAAAGAATCCAGGTCAGAAGCGGTAAGAGTCAAGCCCAAAGAAGCGGGTCATGTCTCGTTCACGTGGCAGGAAACGGTGCTTTCACTTGCCTGCTGGGTGTAGGTGAACCCGGGATGCTGCTGGACCCGGTCTCAGCCGCCTGCGGACTGAAGGAGTTGGTGCTCACAGTCGGAATGGCTCTTCTCACCAGGCGGCCCCACGTAGCGATGTTGATGTTCATTTGAGGGGCTCGCAGGAAAGTCTTACCTGGATACATGGGGGAATTCATCGTTTGATCAGCAAAACAGGGAAAAAAAGGCCAATGCTAGGGGAAAGAAATGAGCTATCAAATCCTTTCCAAAAAGCAAAGTGAAACTTGGCCCGCTCACCTTGCTGCTTCGAGAAAATCTTCTTTTGTCTTTGCAATTTTGGTCGTCTCTCGATGACGGGATTAAAAAACGTTACCTAAATAAAGACGTGATCATGAAGAGCAGTCATGGTTTAGCAAGCATATCAATGTTCATTTTTTAGATTGGAGAGTGAATTGGAGCACAAACCTCAGCAAAGAGCATGCCCTGCGGCTCCAGGTACAAACACATGCCGTGCCGCTGGTTGTCCAGGAAGTCCTCAAGACGCAGGAACTTGACTGCGCAAAGTGAGCGCCAGTCACGCCAGTATACCGAGATCTCCAGCTCGCGGGACTAGAAAGGCACGGCAATTGGTCACCAAAACGTTTGGACCACATGTGCCCACATATCATCCAAAAGCAGCGATTAACGTGTTTTCAAGTGCTTGCGTTTGTTACCCGGTCCAGCTCCAATGTAAACTTGTGGTCCCAGGCCTGGTTGCTGACCGGCCTCCAGCTGGTTTGACCGACAACCGTGTTGTCCAACTTCAAAACTGCACTAATCTCATCTGAGGAAACACACCCGCTACTTAACAAGCGCAGGCCTTGCTTGACGTCATCAATTACAGTGGTATCTTGACTTATGAGTTTACTTTATCCGTAGTTTTTTTAAAAATAAAGAACAGCATGGTAGTGTTTAAAAACAACTTCCTCACAAGAGAGTCCGTGTGACTTTGAGTGTCCATGGATTTAAAAGGTGCGGCCTGACCCGGTGAGTGATGTGGGTGTCAACGCGACTGCTTGCTGTCAACTGGCTAACCCATGAAAAGTCATAAGTTGTGGCACTCATAAGTCAAAATATCACTGCAAATCCCTTTCATCGTACGTGTTATTGTCGACCCGATTTAACGGACTTACTCGAGAGCTCCTCGCTTTTCGTCATGTTCCGCGAACTGAGGCTGCGGTTTCGGTTGGCTCTGCTTATGAAGGATGAACGCGTTTCACTGGGGCTCCAGCCAGGAAGCGGGACAGATGCGGCTTTGGAGCGGCCGGGAACGTTTTCCAGCAGGTCTTGACAGCCCATGAGCCTGACATCTAAGGTGCCTGGTAGTGCGGGGCGACGACAACAACACACAATCATTGTCATAAAGTGTTGCGTAATCCAGTTACAAGTGGGTTTACACTATTGCTGAAAGCACACAGGAATTTATTTTTCGTTCAAACGTTAATCAAGTGCGTTTTATGTGCTACGACACGGTATGTACGCTACTCACAAAAAAGTTTTGGTCTTGGGGCTTTCATGTGAAATTTGAGGATGACCCGAAAATGTGCTAATTTGACCATATCCAACTTTTTTAATCCAGTACAGTGCTTTAAAAAAAAAAAAACTATATATCAGTTGTGTGCGGCCCGGTAGTCCAGTGGTTAGCACGTCGACTTCACAGTGCAGAGGTACCGGGTTCGATTCCAGCTCCGGCCTCCCTGTGTGGAGTTTGCATGTTCTCCCCGGGCTTGCGTGGGTTTCTCCGGGTGCTCCGGTTTCCTCCCACATTCCAAAGACATGCATGGTAGGCTGATTGAGCACTCTAAATTGTCCCTAGGTATGAGTGTGGGCGTGGATGGTTGTTCGTCTCTGTGTGCCCTGCGATTGGCTGGCAACCGATTCAGGGTGTCCCCCGCCTACTGCCCGGAGACAGCTGGGATAGGCTCCAGCACCCCCCGCGACCCTAGTGAGGATCAAGCGGTTCGGAAGATGAATGAATGAATGAATGAATGAATATATCAGTTGTATTTAACTTTGAAGCACAAAATATTTGCATCTCACGTGCTACTATTTTTTGGGGTGATTTCTTTTTTAGAATGACTTGTAATAGATGATATTAGGCATCAGTTTCGGCAGACGTCTGAAATTTCCCCAACCAAAAACACATTTGAATCTAAATCATGTCCCGGCGGTACCTGTCAGCGCAGCGGGCTTGGTCACCGTGCTGTACTGGTTCTGCGTGGAGATGATGCTGGATCGCGGGCTGAGGACCGGCGTGGATAGGAGCGACAGCTCTTCCACGATGCTGCTGTTGCGCGGATGGTTCTTCGGCAGCTCGCTGAGGCGCTGCTCCAAGGAGTAGCGGAGGAGGTCGAGCTTCTGGCTGGATTCGTTAAAGCGAGCCTGGGCCTGAATCGGGGAGAAAAGGACACGATCTGTATATTCATCAGGTAAGACAGAAATATCCCATGAACAGCAGGGCTTTCGGGTTCTGTTTTTAAACCACGAGGAATGAAAGCAGATTGTTTATCTTTGCCATCCATAATGTACTTTGAATGATTGAATGATGAATATAGTGTCGTACCTCTAAATGTGCTCTCTTTTCTGTGACTTTTCCTGTGCCAAGAAGTTTCATAACGTTCTTGGCTCCCTCCGCCACAGCAGACTCTATCCTGGCATGGTGACACAACTCCTCCACCCGAAGGTCCAAAGGGCTGATGATGGCCTTGTCTTGTGGACAATGAAGAACTTGGCTCTCTTACAAAGTTTTTTTTTTTACGACTAAGATCATTTCGCACAAAGTACATCTTTACCAATCACGTCGTTGTTCTCAAAGCTCAACTCGTTGGCCTGGCTTGCCTTGAGGATCTGCATTCTGATGAACTCAATCTTCATCTTGCTGTCCTGAAGCAACTGCTGCGCCGTTGCCAGCAGCTTGCGATCCTAAGAGCAAAAACAGACCGTTCATCTCGTTAGGAAGGACCTGCTCACGACTATGGCAAAACGCCACTCAAATATTGCGAGCCTAATTGATCAGACTCCGCTAGGGGGGAAAAAAAAGGAATCTGTTTGACTGCCATGCGCGCGGAACAAATTGTTACGAATTTGTGATCACCGGTAAATGTCGATTTGCCAAAACAACAGGCGTGTCACTGTGTGCGTAATCACTGGCCTTTCTTAAAAACACACAGACACACTTGAGAATTCCTCTGAACTCCAGGTCACTGATGGCGGCGCCCGGAGGAAAAGGACTCTCTCCAACAGGAATTTCCTCTCTGACATCATGACCGGACTATTTCCAAGTGGAAGCAGGCTCTGTGCTTCTGTCTGTCTGTCAGGCTGATGACAAAATTGCGTGACCTTGCAAAGTCGCAGAGTAGTATTTTTACCCACAGTAGAGGTGGGTAAAAATAGCCATTTATCAATGCATTGCAATACTTCGCTAATTCAGCAACTTCCCCCAACCAACCATGTCGATTCAGAAAAATCTCGGAATCGATTGACCTCCTGGCCAGTGAGGGGCGCTTTGACTGTGTTTCACATTGTGTAGACAGAAACAATGTTCAACAACAACAAGTGTGGCTGAAGCAAGTAGCAGTAGCGTGACGCGAGCACCTTCTATTTAATCTGACACATGCAGTCATTTTGAATTCCTCTAAAAATCCAGAACACGGCAGAATTTTCAAAAACTTGCAATCACGCGACAAACCAGTGCACCCACAAAGGAGATTCAACTAAAAAAAAAAAAAGATTGGCCTGCATACTGTCGCCAAGCTCTGACCGTGCACATTAGGCGTAGAAAAAAAAAAGTAGTGTGTTTCCGGTAACCCGACCGACCGAGAATTTCTACCTCGAAAAAAAACTTTACGGTCGGCATTTTTTTTCAAACCTTCTACATTTTTGTGTAATAATAATAATAATAATAGTACATTTCATTTATAAGCGCCTTTCAAAACACTCAAGGACGCTTTACAATCAAAACAAGAACAATAAAACCACAGACAAAATTATAAATAATAAAAGGAAAGATGAATTTAGAGAGTTTACATTGGTGCAGACTCTCGCGATATTCACGTTGCGTCGTTTGCCCTGTCGTCTGTCAACAACATTGAATCATGGCGGCGGCCACGATCTCCGACAACAGTTTAAACCGCATTTCGCACCATAATATTAAGAAAATAGCATCCACTGCTGTATCGAAAAGATTCAACGAACTATTTGACGAACACCACGGGCCGTCTAGGACGCGGGGCGCAGAGGTAACGAGATGGCTGTAACACCCAGCCGCTGGGTACCCAAATCTATCGCCGCCTTTGGCGGCGAGCGGGGGTTTCAATCAGTGGTGATTGCTCTCGGACTGCAAGGGAAGCTCGGCTTCCTCTAAAATGTCAAAGAATAAGTGATCAAATATATGAATGTAAATTTCATTGTGTGTACATGTCATTGACTATATATGCGCTACAACATGCTCAACTTTTGCTCCGAATCAGCTTTTTCTTACTGGTTACGACGCGACTCCCTTTTCATTCATCCCGCAGCTTCACTGTGCTTTAAACGGTAGTGAGTTCAGGGTAGGTTGTCCCAATGCGTTGAACGGAGATGAGTCATTGGATACAAACTGGTTTTTGTCCCGCCCACGGAGTTTGGCGTCTGTGGGACTGGATGGCTGTGGGAGGGTACCGGATGCCAGGCTTTTCTGCATCAGATTGGATGATCTGTCTGAGCCTGTGTGCCAGTTCGATTGACATTGAAATGAGCCAATCACCGAGCTTTTAGTGTAGGCATCCGTCACGAGCAATTTTTCAACTCGCATTCTATTCCGAGTTGAGCTGGAGACTTCTCCTAATCATTTTAGCGACACTATTTGTTGTAAACAAACAACTAGCGACAAATTAATCTTTTATTTCTGGTGGGTTTTATTGTAGTTCCTATAGTTGTAGGACTCTAATTAAGTACCGGGAAAAGACGCCTTGTTGGTATGACAGGGTCACAGATCATTTTCTTGAAAAGGAACGGAGCTAGAGTAGAATTCGCGTATAAATAAACGGACACATTTTATGATGTCGACCAAAATTGAGCTTCCCCTCTTTGACAGACGAGCATCCGGCACTGGTTTCAATGTCTCCTTGTTTTATGTTTTATGGTTATTTTGTTTACGTTTTTGATGGGGGAGGAAGGGAGAAAAAAAGATAAATTAAAAAAAAAAAAAAAAAAAAAAACTTTGTCCGACCTACCGACCCTATGCTGAAATTTCATGTTACCGGAAACACACTACTTATTTTTCTACGCCTTATGCAAAACCAACATGAAAACAAGTCCCAAGTTGCCGTCCCATTTCAAGACAGCAATGTTGGAGTCATCGATGTCAGCAAAGAGAGCGGTTTTTACATGTGATGCTTGGAGTTCCAGAGCCCGTGAAAAAAAATAAACAAACCTCCCTTTAAAATTCAAGATTTGTTTCCAAGCTGATCATCCTTCCATAATGTCCCCACATATTCAACTGACTCGAACCATTAACTCTTCATTCACACAAATGTATACAAAAAAATAGCTTTCTCTACTTCACAATCCATTTCAAGAGCAACGAGGCCTTGGCTTTGTAACGAGCAGGTGGCGTGACGTGCCCCTCTGGTGAATCAAATCCACACCAGCTAATTTATAGCTTCTTGTGTCGCTTTGAGCATGATGACAGAAGCAACAATGCCCGTAAGTGCTTCGTGAACAAGCAGCTGCGAACATGACACACCATGTTGTCAGTACGTTTCCTCCTCCCGCAGAGAAACACTCAAAGCAAAACCACTGACATTCCGCCATCTGCAAAGTGCAAGTCTGTGTGTTTGTTTTCAATTCCGGGAAACAAATCAGCTTTCACGGCACTCGGTGCGTTTCGTGATTGAAGAGTCCATACTGATTTACGTGGTGATATCAAGGTTTCATTCATTCACTCTGTGACTGACCCTTGTTTTTGTACATTGAGGTTATTTATATCCTCAACACGCCTCTGCACCTTCGTTTTTGAAAATCAATAATTCAATTAGGTTCAATAATAATGGGGATTTTATTGAATAAAACCATGACTTTTTTTTTTTACTTTAGTTTTCAACTCCTTAAACTTGGAATGGGTGGCATGATATAAGACCGGTTCTGTTGGGCTGTTCACCTTGGACATTTGCTTTGAAAATGTCCAAGGCAAACATCAGCATCGTGAGCGATTGCCCGACTGGCGAACACTTTTTCTGGATGATTCACATTTATGTAAAAGCTATCGGAACACCTCATGACCCGAGGGGCAAATGATGAGGCCGCTGCATAGACACATAATCATCTATCTATGATGATGATGATGATGCTCGGTGATAGCCAATGGCAAAGCAGCAATAAGCATGTTGCATTCAGGAAACTCGGAGCTGCGAGTAGCAGGCCATATACTGTATTTTTACCTTCCGTATATTGAAATTTCTTTAGTAACAAGAGGCAATATTTTCCTTTTGAGACGTTTCGTAACTTCCAAAGTAGAGGTGCCACTGTATTTGAAATTTACAGATCTAAAAATAAGCAACCGTTAACCAATAATGTGAGGTGTTAACAATGTGGTTTGAGTCTGAGAGGGAGCGGTTTCATATTTTCTGTCAGGCGGCGACAACTCTTGTACAGTTTTAGGTAGCTTTAGGTATTGACGAAGCCTACCTTCGACGGCCCATTGGAGTACATCTGAATCATGTTCTCCGCGCCCTGTTTGACCTTGAGCTCGATGTCGTTTTGTCTTTTCAGGGCGGCCAGGCGGCTGCTGCTCGTGCACATTCGGTTCTCGCTGTTTGGGGTATCTGGCGTCAGAGGGCATTCTGAGGGGAAAGAGACAAAAGAAAGAGTCAAGGCATCTGGCGGACAAGCACTGCTACAGGATACGATTGCTGCTGGAGTTTGTCACAAATAGACTTGAAACTGAACTCTGCCTGTATCTTCTATTTTTGGAATGCAGCCATGTTGAGGTTAGCTAAACAATCCTGCAGCCCAGCACAATTACTTATAAGGTTGCTTACAGAAAACCTGACAGGTAGCAGCTTCAGGAAGGTCAGCGGAGTATAATTAGTTATGACAGGACTTCATTTGTTCGAGGAACAAAGACAACACTGCTGCAATAACATTGAGATTTATACCAGAAGGAAGACCAATTTCAATTTTCAAAATGTGCCATAAACAATAACGTCAGAGGGTGAAATGTGTTTTGTTTTTTTTAAACACGCTTGTTTGAATCACAACCGGAACTTTGAACAGACCAATTCCTAAGTGTAATGATACATCGGGTGAAAACGTTTCTCGAAATCTGGGAACAATAGAAAAATTGGTTTTCAGTGGTGCACTTGAAAAAGGCATGAACCCCCCCCACACACACACACACACACAGAGACAAGTAAACCGGCCTGACTTCTCCAGACATGAATTGTAAGTTCAGGTTCTGTGTCCATTTCATCACAGTAGAATTCCTCCATAAAAGGAGCCACCCCACTTCAAAACTGCTATTTAGCTGGTTTTCTCAGTAAAAACACCAAGTCATGATACTGGATATGTTTTTAACAGAAATGATCGTTAAGTGGTTTGAGTACCTCAAAGGAACCCATGTGGCCCTTAAAACTGAAGATCCAAACCAATGAACTGATGACCCTGAATAAACAGAGAGTCCTTAACGTTACTCGGGAAAACTTTGGCTTCAGTTCAGAAAATCTCAAGTGTACGCTCTGGTTTGTCAGTGACTTCACCTTCGTATCACACAGGGCCTTTTGATGTATTACCTCCTCATTCCGTTTGCTTTCCTGGCGTCCGGTAAAGTCAGCCAACACTAAATTGGTGCGATGCGAACCTTGAAGACAAATGCCAAAAACCTGACAAGCACGAGCAGAAGTGATGGCCAAGCCATGTTGCTCAAGCTTGGGTGTTTTTCTCTCTCGCTCTCTCTCTGGGAATGAAGGTAGGGTGGATTTGGTCAAGGCTAAATCAAGTTGAGAATTTCCTCCCCCTGGTTCAGCCCCCGCTGGACGGGAGGACAACACACTGAGCTCCTGAATAGCTGCGGGGATGATGTCACCGCTGGAAAGCTGACAAGGGCAACCCTCCCCTCGGTTTCCGATGGGAATGCAAAGAGAAAGTGGGAAGGAATGATACCTCAACAATGACATCACAGCAAGAGCCCCCCCTGCGGCTGATGGCAGCTACGTTAACATATGGAATCATAGTGCCCTCCGTAATAATTCACACACCGGGTTGAGATGTATTAAAAGCCTTAAAATAAATGCAGAAGCATGCGATCATCCTGGAAATTGTAGAAATGGCTCACAAGACACAGAATCAAGCTCCTCCCATGGCCATCTCCGGTCCCAGACCTAAACAGCATTGAAGAGTGAGCTAAAGAGGACCCAGCTAAAAAGGACCCAGCTCATTAGATGATTTACACAGATCGATGAATGCTCAAAGATCCATCTTTTCTGTCTTCTCCCATCTTCCAAAACATTACAGGAGAAGATTAGGTGCCGTTTCGGTTGGCAAAATTCATTGTTTTGATTTACAAGTGTTGTCCCGTTATGAATTCGACTCCCAACTCAAGGCTCAAGTGTCGTGGAAAAGGGTTTGATGTGTGCCGTGAATGACGGTGACCCTGTTTGTGACCTAAACCCAGCAGGGAAGATAAGCATACCCCCGTCCCCACTCGCAGCCTTGCCAGGCAACAAAACGCACCCGTTTCTGGATCCTTGTAGAGTCACAGGCGCCGTTTCTGATTCATTTGGGAAACAAGCGTTGACCGCGTATCAAGAGGTTGTCCCATGACTGCGGAGCCGAGACGCACTCAATTCTCAGCTCTCCCATCATTGCGCCGTGGTCAGCGACATTCCGGTGGTGACATGTCACACCGAAAGAAAGAAAGACCTTGTTCATCAGACACAGGGTCACAGAGTCGTGTTCCCACTCAAGATAACCATTCACCGCGACAATGCTGCTTCCCTCCCCCCAAAACACACGGCCACCCCTTTCGTTTACTTCCTTAATGTCAACTGAACCGGGGGAGATTGTCAACATCATCGGGCAGACAAACAGCATTCCTTCACTTCCTTTCAAGCGATCACTCGCCTCTGGTCAACAGTCTCACGGGTCTGCCGGCGTAAAGCGATGGCTCTGAACAAACGCCGCTGCCGTCCGTGGTTGGGCTCTTTGGGAGTTTCGCCATTGTTGACAGAGGCACGGGAGGCAGCTTTCAACAGCTTTGGAGGTGAACAAATCGTCATCTCATTGTGACTGTCGGTGGAATGTGGAATGCAACAATGTCAGTCTCTCGAGAGTGAGTCACCTCCGAAGGCTGACTGGGACTGTGCGTGCATGTGTATGTGCTGAGGTTGACGCCGCCGTGTTCTGACACAACGCTGCCAGAATTACTTATGTGATACTTGGCGTCCAAGTACACAGTAATGAGGGACACTTTGTTGCAAATGTAATAACAGAGTAGCTACACTCTTAAGCAACAAGATAAGTCGAAGCACAACTTTGTGTAAACGACAAAAACCAACGAGAGCGGTGCCTGGAGATATAAGCCTCATTCGTTATACAGGGTGACCCAAAAAGATGCGTACCCATGAAAATTTCAATTGTGACTTTGATTAAAAAGCTATTTATTTCAAATTACAACCACACATTATTCAGTTTATGGAAGACCATTCACCAGAGTTTCAGCTATTTCTGTCAATTTTTAGTCAATTTATGGCTTTCCCAAGATGTGTTCCAAATGTCCACCATTCCATTGCAAGCAAACCTGTACTCGTCTGACAAAGTTGTCAATCACTTTTACACACTCCAGATTTTTATCTGTGGGGTTTCCTCAAAGACAATGTATACCAGGGAAATCCACAAACAATTGAGGAACTGAAAACTGCCATCACAGCAAAAATAAGAGCCATCCCGAAAGAGGAGATTTGAAATAAATAGCTTTTTAATCAAAGTCACAATTGAAATTTTCATGGGTACGCATCTTTTTGGGTCACCCTGTACAACCACGCTCTCATCTCAAAACATCTTTCCCTATTGAAATGAATGGAAACGCCATTGATCCGTTCCAGCCCACCTCAATGTGTTTTTTTTTTTAAATAAGGAAAATCACACTATAATATTGTAATTTAGGAAAAGATGTTTTCATGGATAAAGAAATAAGTAATAAAAGAATTAAACTGTGCATCATGATTAATTCATTAATTTGTTATTTTACAGACATGCATATAGAATGCGCACACTCGCGCGTGCACACACACACGCACACTCGCGCGCGCACACACGCGCGCACACTCGCGCGCGCACACACGCACGTGCACACACGCACGTGCACACACGCACGCACACACGCACAGGCACACACACCCAAAAAAAATAATAATAATCCTCCCCACGGTTGCTCAGGGGCACCTTGGATGAACTCAAGAAGCTCCAATAACATGCTTCTCTCGCAGCCACAAGGCCAATTTGACGCATTTTGCGCAGGTTTTGAGCTGATCAGCTCCTAAATAGTGATTGTGTAAAAGCCTGGTAAGTATTTGCACAGAGAGGGAACCCTACTTTGGTTACCTTGCAGTTCTTCAGGGTCTTTCACCACAATGTGGGCGTTGAGCTCCTGTAGCTCCTGGTGAAGCTCCTCAACCTTCTTGTTCGATTTTTTCAGCATATTGTCAACATAAGCCAGGCTCTTCTTGTCTGTTGTGACCTGAGGAGAATTAGCAAGAGTCCAGTTGTGACAAAGTCGACAGGTTATCATTTACACCACACGTTATATATACAGTCACAGAAAGTTCCTGATCTTTGAAATTTAAGCATGCACAATGAAATGCACGATAACCTTTATAGGTGAAATTATTTTGACCCTCAACTCTTCAATTAGCATGCCATGTTGACTTTTTGTTGTTGTTGTACTTTTTCCAATAAGGGGCAGAATGGCAAAATCCACTACATCCCGAAAGCGTTTGGGTGTAGTTTATATTTTTTGTTGTGTTATACGGCTATGCATAGCTTGTCGACAGTGACGGGAAGAGTACCTTGCGCAGGTTCTCGGCCCCTTCTTTGATCTTAAGCTCCTTTCGGATCTCACGCCGAATCTGCTCCTTGATCTCTTCCAGTTTCTGTTGGACCATGGTGTCTGACAGGTCCAGATTGTTGCCAAGGCCCAGCCGCTCTGACACCAGGTGGCCCCTGGCATCCCCCTACAAGAGGAGCGAGGAGAAGGACGTGAGTGGCAATAAATAGTGGTTTGGGTCCCTAGTTTTGCAATCCAAAATAGTAGCAGAGGAAACTGAGCAAAACAGACCGCAGCGAGCGCATCAATTGAACTTAGAGATGTTGACACACAAGAATAATGAAGAAGAAAACAGCCATGTCTCTTGCGTTTACATCTCAACATGTGGCTATTGGCACACACATGGTATGTAATGTCAGCTGAGAAAGTAGTTCAGTGAACCCCCTTTTATCGTGGGGGGATACGTTCCATCCAGACCCACCTGTAATAGGTCAACATATGCTCAAAAATGCAAGACCATAGAAATAAAAGACATTTCCAATGGTTTATACCTCTCCCTCATGCTAAAAAAAAAGTGGTCAAGTCAAAGGCGAACAAATTGCCATTTATTCAAGCTGGCTTGTTATAGCATTGCCGTGCTAGCCAGCTCGCGGGTGTAAATTTAACAATGAGATTCGGGGATTAGCTGAAGTACAGGTACTCGGCACAGGGCTCTTTGCCAGACCGTGACGTACAAGCGAAGCACCTCCGTGTGGGGGAGTGCACACCATACGAATTGCCTCGTTTTTGTTTTTTTCCCCCTCCGCACTATAACCAGTTCTACCCGCCACGACTCTTAACATACAAGTAACTTGTTCCAAACACTTTCTGAATACCTTGAGATAAGCCGCCGTGACGAAAGGAGAAAGGATTGTGGAAAAGACAGACAAGCATGTATCAGATCAAACTTGAGGGTCACACCTCCATAACTGTCAACATGAATACCCTGCTGTTAAACGAGCGTTTTCAGTCGCTGGTGACTATTCTAGACGCCTCCACATCGGTGACAGAAGGATTAGGAGGCACTTCCTATCCAGTGTCAGAGGTCATCGTGAAAACAGCGGTGACGTGCTACGAGCCGATTCCATTATACCGAGGCTGCAAACAAGGCTTATTTTCACTCATGACTGATTTGAGAATTAGGCCTTTGATAGCTAATCAAAGTAGTTCTTCAAATATTGGAAGAATTAAATACAGTCTAACCACAAATACTTTTCCGAAATTTGGCTGCTTACGGCACCCACATTTCCTTAAATATGTCATGAAATGCAACCACAAAAACGTACAGTGCAATGACCAAATGTAAAAACGACAGTTGATTAATTAACCAGACGGGAAGAAAAGTCTGCAACATTTCCAAGCATAACTTACTCAACTTAAAATGAATAATTAATTTAAAGTGGTGCACTGAGATACGAGCCTTTGACTTGTAAGCAAAAATTCAAGACACGAGAGCCGTATGGTGGCAGTGAGCTCAACTCACTTCAAATAGTCAAAAAAGAGAAAAAAAAGGGTTCGTCATGCTATTTAAAGCCACTCCAAGTTGAGGTATATTTTCAAAATCAACAAAGCAATAATAATTACAAGTGTGTGTTTTAAATAACATCGACGCTTTTCCTTATGGTGTAGATAAAGTTATGTCTATCTACCATTCAGGAGAGTCCGTTTAGCTTAATGCCTACAATCCAAAACGCCATAGAAGGACTAACAATCAGCATCTTTACAACCGTTTTAAAACCCTTGAAACCAGTGGTCCCCAACCTTTTTTTGCATCACAGACTACTTTCGAACAAGTGCATGCTTTTGGCGGATTATGTTTACTTCAACTTGCAAACCAAAATTCCACATTTGGACAGACACCATCATATTCGCTGGCATATATTCTTTATCCACTTCATCATCTAGTATAACTACGGGTTGCTGAGAACCGTCTCCATATAACAGCATATCCGTTTGTCTGTATTACACTCCACCCAGGTGGCCAAGTAGCGGACGCCATCAAGTGCAGCTCAACATAAATTGAATTGAAGCGCTATGACTGGCAACATTTTTTAAATTCTTTGCGTTCTTATTAATTGCATCAATATTGGAACAAATGAAACCTTATCTCAAGGCAGCACCGTGTCATTTCATTATTAAAAAAAACACCAGGGTTCAATCGCTGTGACTTCAGATCAAACATTTTTGTTTGGTATCATTACTTGTTAAAAAAATAAACATGCACATAAGGCAAATCGGCAGACATTTGGCAGAACTGCTGCCATAAAGTCCAGACATTTACATGTCATTTCGTCAGTTGAACCGAGTTTATACTAAGAAAAATAAGCATACAGTCTCACATTGACTGTCATGAACTCTTATAGAGGTGCAGCAAAGAACAAATTAATATATATAAGAAGAATTTGAGGAATACTTTTTTTTCTTCATGTATTGCGTAAGTATCGCAACGGATTCAAAGCACTCGGATTTGGACTCGGGTGATTAAAAAAAAAAAAAAGGCATGATCGGGACATCTCTAGCTTGTACAAATGCACATTTATCAAAATCTTGTAACCTTACCATAATATCAGCTTCAGCCAATTCCATCTCGAGATCGGCTGACCAAACCATACCAGGCAGGTTTGGACAAGTTAACCGGTCGTCAAAAGAGCCCCACTGAAGTTCTGCCATCGCACAGCGCGAAGAGGATGTTGACTAAAAAGCAGAGATCGCTGCAGGCAGAGGCTCCATTCAAAGCCACTTTCATTCATTCACTCCACCAGATTTTCTCCTCTCGTCTCATTTTGGCTCTCTCACACGTGCCTGTGACATAAACTGGGGAAGATAAACCGTCTGAGCGGAGACGGCCAAATCCCTATTAGCTTCTCATTCGGTGAGGTCAGAGCAGCCCGGAATGGGACCTAATCTCACTCCAGTGGCTAAAATTAACCCGAGTTAAAAACGTAACATTGGCCATCCATCATGCCCTCCCACGCTGTTGCGCTACAGCAGAGGAACAAACAGTATAAACAACTATTTAAACAACACCCAGACGATAACAATTCACTCTGGTGATAAGAGTGCCCCGTTCAAAGCGCAGCACAAATGAAGTTGCTTATTCAAAACAAGTGGGAATGAGCAATGGGCATTGGCTGCGTGGGATATTCATCAATTCAATTGAACACAATAATAGAGCCATTCGCCACATATTCACATTTTCCTTTTCACAAATCCATCCATTTAAAACTTTTCTCGATGAAACTTATCTTCAGCTATTTGCAGACAAACTAATGTAGTCACAACGGTCGTGCTTTGACTGCTCCAAGTCGACGGACGTGCACTGCACCTGGATCGCGTTTTGAGGATCCACATAGACTGTTACATTGCATAACATTTTATTAATCCAAAAAAAGATGGTGATGGTCAAAGAAGACGCTGTTGGATCTGGCGGGCGTATTATGCAGTGGAGGGAAAAGTAAAAGACGGGCAGCAGAGCCGAGCTACGGCTAAGCTAATGGCTAGCCACTCAAACGTATAATACAATATTGTATTGTGAATGTAATAGATGGGATTGTTTCAGTTGTTTTTTGCAGATATAGAATACTACATATGACTGAGTGTTGTGATAGTCTACATGTGTTGCGGCACCGCTTGAGTTCAGGTATCTGTTGCTTAAAAGGGGAAATTTTGAGGTTGACTTCCCCTTTAAAATTAAGTTAATTTATTTCTGAGAATAGAACTGCAATAGGATCCCAAACTAGGACAATATGTTAATTCTTATTTTTATTTATAATCGCATAATTATGACCATCCTGTCATTGATGTTAGTTTTGTTCATGCATTTATGTACCACAACTGAGTGTAGCAATGAACAGCCACGACGGCTCGTATCTTGGAAAACTCGTTAGTCGGCTCACTTGTAAATCAAGGCACCACACTATTCTGTATGGCAATGTTGATCAAATATGCATCCGTATGCAGGATTAATATTCCTAACCGATTTGTCAAATGCCCCAAAAGTGGCAAACCAAACACATTCAAAAATGCCTGGAAATTATTCACATCCAAAGAAATGAAGGTTTTAAAGCGCCCACAAATGTATCTTTCATTGTATTTAATGCATGTTTAGGGGTACAATATACACACAGCAAGTCACAAAGAGTTACTGTTGGAGTCTATCAGCACGCACACGGTGAAAACAATACCAGCCACATGCAGTCGCAGCTGTTGAAAATATACCGCTATAACTGACCCGCAGGCAGCCACCAAGGGTAAACCGAACGACTGCGCTCTTACAAAAGGTCAACAACTGTTACATGCACGTGTCCAACTTCGACAGATCTTTTAAAGCACATGAGAGGAGACTGGTAGGCTTTGGGCAATATTAGGTCCGAGACTAAGTTGTTCATAAAATCTGGAAACCTCAACATCCTCCAACAAGCGCTTCATTCAAACAATAGTACAATGGAAAAGTTGAGGCCATTATCCTGCTCCTGCTCCCCGTGCCTTTCCTTCTGCATGATCCCTATCTGAGTCGCCTTCCATCCCACGGTCAGCTCTCGTATGGCCACAAAACACAGAGAAATACATATATCTAGTCACCTATAGGTCGTGAACCATGTTAATGGTCAACGGTGTTGTCAAATTTGGACAAGGGTTTAATATGAAGACAGAGAGCATGAGCAGCCTTGTCACTTTGCTAAATACTCATAAGTCCAAATACGTCAAGAATACCTACTAGCTGTTCTCCAACATCCGTGCCTTTCGGAACTTGCGCTTGGACATGCTGACCAGGCTGTCACGCACGTAGTTGGCGAAGGCTGCAGTGGCTGTGATGGGCTGAGGCTGTGCGAGACCTTTGATGAGCTCCCCAGACTTTTCTTTGGCATGACGCTGATGTTGTTTGGTTTATTAATGACACAAGTCATAATGGCGTTTGATTGCTGCTTTAATAGCGTGAATAGCAACTCACAGTAACGATGGCAAGCCGCACCTTGCCTCTTGGGTTATACCATTTTAACTAGCCCGGGGGGGGGGGGATAGTCCCCAAACAGATGTTGGTACTGCAATGTCTAGTGCAGTTATGATTTGAAACGTCGAGCGCCAGCCTTTTATAGGCTACGTCACGTGATCGTCGGCAATACGCTGCTGCACGCTATGCAGCAGCGTATTGCAGTTCCGAAAGGCACGGATGTTGGAGAACAGCTACGACCTCGACGCATTCAACGGTCCCTTCATAAGAACTTAGGCGTAGAAAAAAAAAGTAGTGTGTTTCCGGTAACATGAAATTTCAGCATAGGGTCGGACAAAGTATTTTTTTTTAAACCCCCCCCATCAAAAATGTAAACAAAATAACCATAAAACAAGGAGACAATCAAAGATTTGGTCACCCGGCGGCTGGGTGTTACAGCCATCTCGTTACCTCTGCGTCCGCGTCTTAGAAAGCCTGTGGTGTTCGTCAAATAGTTCGCTGAATTTTTTCAATACATCAATGAATGCTATTTTCTTAATATTATGGTGCGAGCACGCAACTGCAACACACAAAACGCAGTTTAAACTGTTGTCGGATATCGTGGCCGCCGCCATGATTCGATGTTGTTGACAGACGACAGGGCAAACGACACGCACGCTCAACGTGAATATCGCGAGAGTTTGCACCGATAAACCCTTTACACAAAAATGTAGAAGGTTGTTTTAAAAAAATGCCGACCGTAAAGTATTTTTTCGAGGTAGAAATTCTCGGTCGGTCGAGTTACCGGAAACATGCTACTTTTTTTTCTCTACGCCTTATCTATGCATAACATTATATCTAGTTTATGAGGTGAACCTAGGATGGGAAACCGTTGTTCGGTGTGATGAAGTGTAATGTAAACTGCAATCAAAAGCATGAACATACGCTTAAATAACAAGCTCTCTCAGTGTCACAACCAAGCATTATATTCCCTCTTATTTTTGTGCTTAATTTACAGCGCTTCAAGTGTTCAGATGGAGACGTCACATATCTGCCTTGTGTTACAGGCTACAATAAAGTCAAATATGTGGTAAGACTATGAGAAAAACATGCCGTTAGGTGTCAAAATGTCACTCGTGATGAGTCGTTACTCAAATGTTAAATTGGAATGAAACTTTTTTTTAACAAATGATCAAAATTGATATTTTGTATAGTGTAATTGACAGTAAAAAAAATAATTGTTACTTTGTAGAGTCTGTAGTTGTTTACTTTAGCTAAGTAAAGTCAAAACTGGAGGCAGGTTAACACCCAGAATATGTTACAGTCACACTAACCCATCATCACCACCTGTTGGCCCAGTTTCTGTCTACAGTAGCCTTAAAGGGGAAGTCCACCGAAACATTTTCCTTACAATAATGTTTTACGCACCCCCACTAATCTAAACACAATATTGTGTTTGTGGAATATGAGTTAAGGAGCAAAAATCCACCCATCTCTGTTTAACTAAGGGGCAGCCATTTTGCCTCTTGCTGCTGACCGAAAATGACATCACAGATGCTTGGAGCTCAGGTAAACTCCACAAACAGAACATTAATCAGAATATCATGCTTCGACTTGTGGGGCTGCATTGCACATATTGTTTCGAAAATTGGGGGGCGACTTCCCCTTTGAGTATTACTATGAAACAGTCATAGCAACAACCTTGTGGTATCCTAACACCTTAGGTCAAGTCAATATAGAAGAGTCTCAATGGGCTTTCACATGCCCACATTTGACAAATATTAACGAGATCGCCAGATTTTATGAACCGCACAGAAAAAAAATGCAGCCGGAGTATCCTCAGAATTTGATATATCATCCTTTATTGGTATGCGACAGCTGCAGTTTATTATTCTGGGAAAGTCACCTCGAGAGTGACGTCACTCAAGTGAAACCACATTCAGTCGTGACTCATGGATTTTTTTTACGAAATACTGTAATACAATAGAGGGAGGGAATACCTATGAAACACACTGCTACGCGGTGTAAAAGAGGCAACAACGTGCACTTTTCATGTGCAGTCTGTGTGTTGCTGTCACACCTTGACAGGGGACATGTCCATGTGGCGTGTACGATTGACATAGCAAAGAAAAGACAAGTGCACACGATATTGCCAGTTATATTAAATCCAGCAAATAAAGAAGGTAAAACGTGTCTTGAGGTTGGCAAAAGCATGTAAGCCAAGGTTTAACCACCGTTGGAGAGGAGTAGTGACCTTTCGACAAGTGACATGTACGTGTGTTGTGTACTATTTGGTGGCAAAGATAAGACAAGTTCACGATATTGTCATCAATGCAACTACAGCAAATATAAAAACACGACTCTGTGTTAGAAATATTTCTATAAGTGAATGATTAACCACACTGGAGGGAGCTAATGACTCTCTCATAAGTGACACGTCCATGTGTTGTGTACAATTTGCGTGGCAAAGACAAGTTGACGATATTGTCAATTATGCTATATATAGCAAACAGGGAAAACATTAAGGTTAGCAAGATCCCTGCACGTTGACGTTTAAGCACCACGCGAGTGGAAGTCGTGATCAGTTAACATCGTGGCTATGATATGAATGTAACGTCACCGGTTAGAAAACGTGGGACATTTTAGGGATTAGTAGTAAAGTTTGGATAATTGTTTCCCAGGCCTCAAATCCTAGGATCATTGCCCACCACCAGACAAACTTTTGTGGGCGCACCTCACACTCATACGTCTCGGCTTCGTCGACAAAGCCCCAGTGAAGTCAAACTTTGGCCCTCGACTTTCTGTCCCAATCCCCGAGTAACTTATTTTCACTTTTTCGTCAACAGTTGTCAACTTTTCCTACCTGCAAGGAGTCGGCGGCCATCTTGCTTGTCGCCTTTGAATCAAATCCTACGGGGAGAGAGGAGGGGAGGTGGAACTCCGAAAACAAGTTTCTTTTTGGGACGTTTCCAGGCACAAACGTCGATTTTCGGTCATCTCGTGTAAGATAAACTCCCCATGGTTGTCTTGTCTTGTTCCGCGCCCGCCCGCGCCGCTGTGCTCGCTACTTCAAAAAAATTAAGTGAAGACTAAAGGCTATCCCAGTGTAGTTGGAGAAAGAGGCGGTGGTTAAGGGTGGAAGCGTCCGCCCAGAGAAGCCGAGTCACCGCCAACAAGTACCGACCACCTCCAAACTCATCTCACTCAATCACTCACGTTCCCAAAAAGTAAGGATTATACAAAGGAGCCCCCGTGCTAATCACGTCCACACATTCGAAACTTAACACGAACATCGGGGACGAGGAGGGCCCCGTTGGACCAACACTTTTGCTTGAAATTAGTACACAAAGCAGCGATTCCCAAACACTGTGCACATTGGTGCAGACATTCTAATTCAATTATCCTAATATGATCAATTTATCTGCAAGTGTTGCTATTAGTGTTCCAACTTCCAGCAGAACAATTAAATCCACTTGTCCATTGCATGGCATAAGATGCACCTAACGCAGTGTTTCCCAACCTCTCTTGCGCCAAGGAACATACATTAAAAAGTCAGGACACAGTACAAAAAAAAAGTTCCAAACCTTATATGCCAGGCATGTCCAGCTCCGGTCCTGGAGGGACACTGTCCTGCCCGTTTTCCACCTCTCCCGGCTGCAACACACCTGATTCAGATGATCAGCTCATCAGCCAGCATTAGAACAATTTGATTATTTAAATCAGGTGTGTTGCTCCTGGGAGCGTTGGAAAACAGGCAGGACAGCGGCCTTGAGGACCGACTTTGGACACCCCTGGTATATGCAGTGATGCCTTGAGGTACAAGTTTAACTCGTTCCATAACCGCGCTCGAACCTCAAAACCCCATGTATCTCAGATCATCTTTGCCCATTGAAATGAATGGATATTCCATTAATAAAAATGGTTGCAGTTTTTTTCTTAATCTGGAAGAAAATGTTTTTCAATGTTTTCATATATATCCATTTTTTTAATGTAAATATTTCACATATTTTCCCCTGTGCTTCTTGGAAAAAATTACATTGACTGTTCATTAGTGTTTTTTGAAGAACCTGGTTTCTGAGTTTGGTCATGTAATATTCGAAAGCCGAGCCGTGGTTGGTCATTACCTGAGCCCTGAGCAACTGTGATGGATAAAAATGGGTGAATTTGGCTGCTTAATTGATATTTCTCAAACGCAATATTTATCAGAATAACGTGTTTGGATTAGTGGGGCAGCATAGAACATACTGTATCTTTAAGAAAATTTTTGACTCGACTTACCTTTGAAACTATTTGCCTTGGTTCAATATTGTTACACTGCCGATAACAATGTGCTTTTTCCCCCAACAGCTATCTTGCCCAGTTTAGCTCCTAGCAATGTTGCCATTCACACTGTTAAATGAATAGATTATTTGTTAGCAACTCATGATTATTCCAAATAGATAACAATGGCGTCGTAAAAAAGACAAACGTTGTCCTGTCTCGTGTAGCAGTGGAGAGTAAATAAGTATAAATTGACTGCATGGTTTGCATATTTCATTAATCCCTCCTAGAATTAGTTTGGAACGCTAAAAGACTGGGGGTTCATTGTATTCAATATTTTTCTTTGTGAAATTGATTTGCATTCACTCAACATTTGCTTTATTAGTACTGTAAATCCAAAATGTTTAAACCAAGGATATAAGCGTTTTTAAAAAATCAATATTCTTGAATGTACTTCATAAAATATGTAGTTGAAATAAATACCGGTATATCACTTATACTGCACGTCCCTTTGTTTGCAAAAGACTACTTTTTCTACCTTGCCTTGTAAAATATCATGCCTGGAATGTGTCCACTTTGTGAGCATGATCGTGACGAATGGCTGTTACATCATAGCGATGATATGATTCATGGTGCATCCTGTCCGGAGCACCTGTCCCCGCCCCATCAGCCTCTGACGACGGTCACCGTGGATACATGACAACACAGCACACATTATCATAGACTTGAATGGATGCACAAGGTAAATACATTTCACCCGACAAGACCTCACTGTTTTTTTTCTTCCAATTTTTATTAAGAGGGCAATGTTCAGTTTATGAGACCACAATGATGTTGTTGTTCGCATCAATACAAAGAGCTTCCACTCAGGACATGTGAGGGCTGTTTCGTAGCGAATTAGATAGCGCAGAGGCTAGTTAGTCTTCTCGTCGAGGTGTGACATGTCACGCAGCAGCCCCAGAGGACACGACTCAAACTCTTGTCCTTTGGTTTCGTCATAGCAACTCCTTCTGATCCAGCTGGCTTGGCAACTCCAAAGTAAACTCTCTTGTTTGGCGCAACTGTCACACTGCAGACGTCAGCGGGTTTAACAGCATCTGCATTACTGTACAATCCATTAATGATAAATTTGGGTGTCTGGTATGAGGCCTTATTGCCTTTCTTTGCATCTGGGAGTGACTCATTTGCAGTATGATTTCTTGTCTTGCTCCTGCAGGGCTGGCTGTGAATGTTTGGTGACGGCCGGAGGGGCTGTGGGCGCGCACTGGCAACCATGCTTGCGTCTGCCTGCTCCTGAACAGATGTGGCTATATCACATAGCCACATCAAATCTACACTTGTTGATAACATGTCACATTCAGTTTAAGAGCGAGTTAGTGTCGGCGCAACTTTTATCCAATCAAAACAATACATTCCCACTGCGAGGCGGACGTGCTAACCAATCCAGTCCACCGTGCCGCCCGATGTATTTAGCAGTCATGGTGCCCCGTGAGTGACTGGCGACCACTCCAGAGCGTTGTCTGTCTTTTGCTCAAAGTCAGCTGGAATAGGGTCACGCTCCCTGTGATCCTGAACAGGATAAGCAATATGCATGTCACTTATGACTAAGATTAAGCTTGTGCGAAGCAGTTACGTGAGGGATTTAAGTCTACAAGCAACGGGTGCTATCATGTTCTCCATTGCAACTTTGGTCCGTGGCTGTTTGCCTCCAATAAAATAGATTATTGCTCAGGATAAGAGTAATATAATGATTGGTTAGTTTCATGGAGCCGGCAGGAAACTGCTGTTGCCCCAGCAGAGTTATGAATGCTCAGTCTTAAGCTGAAAATGTGCGGTTTTCCAGGCGGCTTCAGGCAGCTTTTGGAACCCTCCCCGTGACATTGTGGCGACCCGGGGTTTTTCAGGAATTTCAATCATATGTCGCCACTCCAAATGTCGCCAAACACGTTCTGTAAAGGTGTAAATTCCCACCGTATTTCAAAGAGGTTGACATGGCATGCAGAGCACGCAAAGGACGCAAATATATAAGATCATATAATCAAAAGATGTTTGAGGGTGAAATGTTGTTTCATGGCGACTGCATATGTGACAGTTTTGGGGGGGAAATGGAATTTCAGCCTCAAACATTCTGGATGCAAATTCACATTTCACTTTCTCAAAACAATGCGGCGTGCAAATTTGGGCAAAAAGCTCTACCCATGATGGAAAACAGATGAGAGTGACGGATGGACATTACAGCATTTGTGTGTCATAAGGCCAAAACCGGGAAGCTCTTATGGGACTACAATATGAGATTAAGGGGGATGAGTCTAACTATTGATGACTGGCCAGGGATTATATGAGCTCAGATAAATGAAGGGCTTTGGCCCCGTAAACTTTCACTCATATCGTCATCTTCAAACCTTTTGTGTGTGAGTGTTGTGGGTGTGTGTGTGTGTGGGAGGGGGAGGGGGGGTAGAGAATCATACTAAATAAAAATAAATAAATAGGCGGCCCTCACTGTTCAGACAATTCAGGGGCACGATCGGAGTGACTAGGGCAGACTAGTAGTGTGTCTTATACTAGTTTTTTCCCCTCTACCGCTGCCACCATTGGCCTACTAGTACGACTTTACACTAGACATCAAATAAATGTTCAAACGACTTTATTTAATATCTTTGATACCCAGCCTGTGTTCCGCAGACTAATGCACAAAATAAACAAAAGCTTTAAAGAAAAAAAAATACAGCCATGTTGTTTTATTTTGTATCGGACACAGCTGCAGCATTGTTTTGGGCAGAATGAAGGCACACACACACCAAAAAAACTAACCCCTCATCATCTATTTGTATTCAAATTGTTCAATGAGTTGTGATTGCAGCTCTCAAAAAGGTGGCAGTTAGTCCTTAGGCCATTGGCATTGCAGCATAACGAACAAATAAAATCACTTATATACATAAGGACAACTTACTGAATAATTACAAAAACACAGACTTGTTTTAATTAAATATATATAAATGTAAACCAAGCTAATTTCAAACAGGAAGCAGTGACATAGCGAAAATCTCCTATTTACAGCAAGCAGCATCTTCATTGCATTCCTTCATACGCGCTGTCATTAAAAAAAGCACATGGAAAGAAGCGGCGAGGCTAGAAAGATGCGCTTGCCAGCGCGAACCAGAACACACGGTATAAAACATACACACCTATTATTATTGTTTGATATTTTTTTTTTTACATTTCATAAAAACCTCAAACATCTTTGTTCAAGTCCAAATACTACAGCTCGATCAATTTTTCACTGGAGGTCTGAGCAAAGCAGGGTACACGTCGTTTCCAAAAGACAATATACTGAAGCTCCACCTACTCGTGGTTTGCTATTCACGAACTCAACTCTTTGTGTTTTTATTTTCTGTGGAACCTGTTCTCTGTTATTTGCTGGAAAAATCATCCATTCATGTTTTTTTTTAAACGTCGCAAGATGCCACAAGATGCTGCCAAAGCGCTGGCTAAAAGGATGGTGTTGCCATGATTTACGAGCACCTCAACTTGCAAGTTTCAGTTACCCCCCCTTCCCACCCCAAAAACCCAAAAACAGAACAATGAAGGTAATATTCAGCAACTCACTTTTAGCAGGTTGGTGAAAGAGTCAAATGCACAAACTCAAAATGAGAACACTCGCAAGAAGCTGCTGTATGCCACAACTGCCATACAATCACACACAGACTAACCAGCCAACCTGACTCCAGCTCCTGACATCACTCACTAGGCCACGCACTTTAAAGGCACACATTCAACACACGAATACTACAGTACAGTAGTTACACTTCATAAAAGTGGTTTATTTCTGCCCATTCTCTTTCATCATGTTTGATGACATGTTTTTAAAAAAATATGACCCAGTGCTAATTTTCTCAATGTTGTTCACGCAAATAACTGCAACTTGTATGCCAAGTGACCACTGTAACCAATTTAAAGTTCAGCATTCACCAAATTATTCGTTGAGAAACTGAGAGCACAACTAGTCTGTTTTTGTGCTTAAGCCATTTGCCGGCATCTTGTGGCATCTTGCTGCCAAGGAACTATGTTGAAGTGGCATAAGGAGCTTTGTTTAGACAAAAATAGTCCTTTGTTCCCAACTTGGGGCATCTTTAGGCAATCATAAACTGGCATTAAGCACTAAGGGATCTGTCCCTATCCCACAGCAAAAAGTGAGCGTTCACTGTACTGTCCCCCCCGCCCAAATCATCTATAAAATATACGATGCAGTCGGGCTGCGAATGATGGCCCGCAAAATCACGGGGCAATTTCGTAGCTCAAATAGCTAAACACAACCAAACAGCACATGCCTGAGGCCCCCCCGCCCTGGCCGGCCCTCTGAAATGGAAGTGAAAGGAAGCCGCCGACCTGCAGGGATGGGGGCGGAACACGAGCCCCCCATTTGTGAGCAACACCAACTGTTTGCAGTTTGACGGCATATGCCATCACAAGTAGTCAAGTCATTTTAACTCCCATCACATTTCCGCCAGGGGACACCTGGACGTCTCGCCCTTGTGTCATCCTCATCTCACCCCCAAACTGCTCAAAGGATACGTCCCACCCTTCTTAGTTTTTGGGGTAGATCTTCTCATAGAAGAAATTTTGCGCCAACATGTAGAGTTCGCCATCCTTTTCCCGCACCGCGTGGGCCCTGACAAACTGGAACTGCTCCAGGGCAAACTCGTAGAACTCGTTCTCCATCTTCCAGATGGCCGACTGCTGCAGTTTGGCCGTGGACTCCCTGGTGGGCGGCTTCTTCTCGCTGGTCTTCCTCAAGTGGGATTTCTTCCCTGTCATCACAAGAGGGAGAGAGAGGGAGATTCAAGGCTCGCCGTGAGATATAAAATATAATAACACTAAATAGCACGGAAACAGTACAAAATTCTCCTTTACAAAAACAATAATGCTCAGTGGCCGACAGGTATTATTTTAATCGGGAAAAACCTGTTGCGGTTCATGAAATTAAATACAGTATACATTCATTATGCTAATGAGGAGAGCGATGAGAAGGAGCTCCAGACAATACGGGAGTGATTTATGTCCCAATCATACGAGTTTTCTTTTTTCTTTCACCCAAAGCCAGTCGGAGTAATACATACTAATGAGTACTTCTTGCAGATATTGTGTGCTCTAAAAATAAGTAAATAATAATCCATTTAAACAGTAATTCTCTGCTGTGCGTGGGTGGGAAAGGCCCGAGCCCCGCTGCTAATTGTGGAAAACTAAGTACAGAACGAGACGATTAAAACAAATCAACGATAAGTAAACACTTGAATACTATTTCAAACTCATCTCACAACATCAGCCTGAAAGGTTTACAACACTCGTGCTCAAATGCCAGGTTTCTGTGAGATAAAAAAATGAGACCGAGGTAAATCATTTCAGAACCCTTTCCACCCTTAATGTGACCTTTTCAAGAGGCAAGTTTAAAAAAACAAAAATAAAAAAACGTGCACAGCCTTAGAATGGGGAATGTGACTGCGTTCAGGAGTAACCCGTCTCATGTTTAATGGGAGTCGGCACAGACTTGCCGCCATTTAAAGTGCCTCTGATCAACTGCAAATCCATTTCAGAGGTTTTAGTAGGCTTTTCCTGACATTTTTATTTATTTTTTGCTTTCTAGCAGAATCCTGAAGGTTTTCTGCTCAAACTGACTCCTTTTTTCCCCCAAAACCAATATATAATGTAATTCATTCCACCTTGTTTAAAGTCCCAGTTCCAGCTGAAGAAATCATCCCAAAAGCATAATTCTGTCACAAGCGTGCTTGATTGTCGGTATGGTGTTCTTTTGGTGATAACTGCTGTTGTGTTGAGTAAGAAAATTACCATCAGTTCCAATCAGCAGTTATAATGTTTGCACACAATCGAGCTTCTGCTACGAAGCAACAGTTGAAATTTATTTGGGGTTCATCAGGTGGTGGCAGGTGTGTGCCTTGTTTAGTCTAAAACCACAACACAATTCTAAAGAGATGTGCAATCACATAACGTCGAAGTTGACTCGTTTCCATGGCTTCTGAAGTCTGAGCATAAATGCGCGAGTCCTAAAAATAGAAGAATGCTGATCGGTCGTGGTGAAATGAGGCTTAGCAAGTACTTAGGGAAAACGCCAGGTTTCACTGAGTGATTGGTAATTGCTGGGATTTGCTCAGACCCTAATTAAGCGTGATTGAACAAGGAGGCAGGAATAAGGTTGAGCGCATAAAGCAGACTTTTCTCACCATCCCTTTTTTTTTTTTTTGCCTTTTAATCTCACTTCACCCTGTTCTCTGATGTCATTCCTCTTCGGTGATTACACGAAGGGAGAAAAGGGAGAAAATTTGGATGCTGCTTAGCATTTAGTGGAGCCGAGGTGATGTGAGGCTGCAGCGCTCCCGGTGATCGCATCCATCACAAGACTCAAGTGAGAGGACTGGAGAATAGAAGGTTATATTACCAGATGTAAAAATTGACCTTCATAATTAGTCACGTTATTAACAAGACTTCACACCCTGACAAGGGAATATATTTTTAGAGGTGTACACAATAGCCTCTGGTACCTCATCAATATGGCTGCAAGAAGAGGGAGGGGTGGGGTGGCGACTGTTCAGTGGCGCCTTGCCTCACAAGCGAAATTCCTTCTCTGATCAAGCTTGTAACTCACTATAAACATCCATGAATATTTTTGTAACACGTTTTTAATAAATATTGGAAAAAAGCTTAGAAAACATATTTCAGAATGTGGCGGCCCGGTGGACCAGTGGTGAGCGTGTCGACCTCACAGTGCAGAGGTCGTGGGTTCGATAACCTGGCTCAAGTCTTCCTATGTGGAGTTTGCATGTTCTCCCCATGCCTGCGTGGGTTTTCTCCGGGTATTCCAGTTTCCTCCCACATTCCAAAAACATGCCTGGGTGATTGAACACTCCAAATTGTCCCTATGCGTGACTGTGAGCGCGGATCATTGTTCGTTTCTGTGTGCCCTGCGATTGGCTGGCAACCGGTTCAGGGTGTCCCCACCTCCTGCCCAAAGACAGCTGGGATAGGTTCCAGCACCCCCGCGACCCTTGTGAGGTTAAAAAGGATCAGAAAATGGATGGATGGATGGATTTCAGAAAGTGTCATTATGCAATGCACGGTAGGATCCGTGTGTTAGATTTGCGACTTCAAGGGGCGTGGCCTAGCGAGCGAAGTCAGGGGCTGGAATCAGTTAGCCTGCACGTGAGCGTGAGTTGTAGCCCACAGCAGCTCCTTGCCAGTTCTCTCATTTTGTATTTGTGTGTTTGACTGAGGAAGTGTATCGATAAGCTTCAGAGATAGTCAGAAAAGGCTATAATAAAGCCAATGACAAGCCGCTGTTTCATCATTTTCCAAATGTTAATCCTCATCTAATTATTTGCCATTTGGCAGCTGCAAAATTCTGTTCACAATGCTTTGTTTAGAGTGTTCAATATGTGAGCAGGATTTAATGATAGCAGGGCTCGCCATCATTCATCCCGGCTGCAGTCTTTGAAACGAATCAGTAGATACGTTGGCGTGACGCGCCAGTGGACGTGGCGTAATCAATTTCATTGGGCCAAAAAAAAGGACGGTTAGCCAGTTGGACGCGCACCTGTTTTGTACAGATCGGTGGCTCCTTTGAAAAAGCGTGGCAGAGCGGCCTCCAGCATCATGACAAAGTCCTCCAGCTCCTCTGTCACGCCGACCAACATGTACTCGTTCACCAGGTTGTATTTCGCCTGCTCCAGAGCCCAATGGCTACCCACATTCCTGCCAAAGACAAGCATTGGCATTTTTAATCCCACGTGGACACGGGAAATGCTCACAGGACAAGATAAGGGAAAGGAGGACAGATAGCGCAGGCAAGGATTAGGACAAAAAGGAAGGATAAAGACCAAAATATTCTGTGTAGGTGTAATTTTTTTTTGTTTAAAAAAAAAAAGCACATATGAAACCAAAAAATGGGAGCTGTTTGATCTCCGCGATGGAAATAGTGGGCTAAATTCACTCCACACGAAGGCAGACAAAATTTGGCAGTTAGTTGTCCTTTTAATTTTCATGTCGCGAACCAACGGTCAATTTGTTTGGTCTTGTCTTTATGGCGTGTCATTGTCATCACTGACCAGCATTCAGAGTAGTGGCCGCAGAAAAAGGGAATCTGGAGCCAAAGCTTCTCCGGGGCGCAGTCGGAGCCGCCGGCTGATACACATTCATCAAATGTCTGAAACGGGTAAAAAAGATGAAATTAATACATTCAGTGTCGGTCCCGTGAATATGTGCAGGTGTGTCTTTGGACTGAGACCTTTTGTCTCCTTGTTTCCTGCGCCTCAAGCCGGGTCGGTAGTCATCTCCGAAACGCAAAAAGTAGTAATAGGAAACCAGCCTTTCAATGGGGTCTCTGATCACGTTTATGTAGATCGGCTTGATCTTCACCCCGAACCTGAAAAAGTGACTCTCTTGGGTTAAAAATTGATTTTGAAAAATGGAACACACAGTGGCGGTGTATTCTGGGTTTATTAATAAAAAAATACATTCAATCTAAATAAAGAGTGATCAACCATTTTATATAATTTACATGGATTTAATTACATTTGTGTTCATTTATCTCACTGACTAATTGGTTCTTTGATTTATGATCATATATAATAATAAATTACAAAAATATCAGTGAATGATTTTATTTCCTAAAATAATTGCAAAATTAATCACAAATTCTTTCTACATTATACAATACAAAATTCCATCATATACACAATGACGTTATCATATTATGTTACAATATAAAAATTATTTTACATCATTAACACACCCATTTAAAAAATAAGGAACATATTGACTTATTCACACTATTTATTTTGTCTGCTACAAAAACCTGAACTTGTGCGGATCAGTAGAGGATATCTTATTTTGCCTTGCTTATCTGCCAGTTGAAAAAAAAAATCCACTTGTGCCCTTGAGCACTAAAGTTTCCCTCCCCTGTGCAGTTACAGAGCACTTGATCACCACAAGGAGGAGTCAAGTGCACACGTTCTTACTTGGTAAAGTCCAGGAAGGAGATGTGGCCATGGTAGAAAGCTGGCTTCATCTCTCTCCATTCTGTCACATTTTTCACAAACCGCACCTGAACCAAGAAAAATGCAACTTTCAGTTGAGAAACCTTCTTTTTCTGTTGTTATTTATATTGCACACAACATCCCAAGCATCTCGGAATTCAGCTTTGTGCTTAAGTGCAGAGTGTGAGTACTTAGAAAAAGGCAATAGATGACAACCTGGTCCTGTATGGACATGACGGGATTGTTCTTGGTGGTATTGATGTGCAGGACGTGGTAGTGGTTCTTCCCGCATAGGTCGTAGGCGATGTTGGTGAACGAAGTGCTCGCCGTCTTGGGAACGCGGTTGTAGATGATGACCACGACGTCGTCGTTCTCGGACACAGACGCCCACGAAGAGTCCCGCTCCCGCAAGCCGTCTTGGGTGTGTCGCTGCTCGATCTCACGTACCTCGTGCCGAGCAATGGCCCGCTCTGGAAGGATGACACACACAGACAAAAAAATAGAGTCACAAAAAGGTATACATTAGTAAGTGCCTTTGGAATGATGTAGATTTCTACATTCATAACCCATGGGTAACGTGACGACCTGCTAAAAGCTTGATAATTGCCTCAGGATGCCACAAGATGGCGCCTAGTTTTCACTCCTTTTTTACCAGGCAGAGCGCGGCTGAGTTTGTCGCAAATCACGGAAGTGAAAACAGACAATGGATTTAAAATACATTATTTTTAGTACTTTGTAAACAAATAATGACAATTCAATCGAAATTGGATCATTTCTCAGAGTACACCTGATCGTGCAGTTCATTTAATGTTGTTTTAAAAATATATTAAACATTAAACAGTTTCATTTTCAAATGTACCGGGTTCTATTCCTCATGTAACCAGGTGAACCGTACTTGGGATTGTGTAGTGAAGGCTGCCTTGTTTAACAAACGTAGCACTGTCACTTTAAGAGCCACACTAGATCAAAACACGCGGGAACATATAGAGTGCGTGACTATCAGACCAGGAAGTGCAGTGAGAGTGACATGCACGTGAAGGAGAGTAGTCGCTGAACTGTGCCTACTGCTTGTCCCAACTTGATACACCCGTGATCGTCGTTGTAACCCTGGCGATATTCAGGTAATTGATAACTAGTGTACCATGATGCATGTTAAGTGTTAATTTTGGACAGATGATTACTTATTTGAATGGTATTTGTAGAGCACAATATCGTGGTTTGGAGGTTGAAATCTACCACTAGTGAGTCGTGTGAACAGCTGTACAGCGTAAGTGTTCGCAACGTTCCAATATGATTTTTGACTGTGAAACTATATGAACTGTGTTATCTGTTCTTTAGAGGGAGATCATTTGTGTTTTTCCACGTGCTTTGTATGCATCCCATACAGCGGAACGTGTCGAGTAAGTGTGTCTGCATCTCAAAACATTGGGTTGTAATGATTATTTGTTTAATGAAGTATTGTGGCTTGGAAATAATGTATTTTAATTCTGTTTCCCTCTTAAGCAAGCCACTGCTGTTGTCTATTATAGTGTAATTGTCTTTAATCTGTTAGATACTCTTCTTTGATCTCTTAGATCCCTTTTCGAACTCTTTTAAAATTCAGTTAACCTCTCAAGTCTTTTCTCTTAATGCTGTACAATTTTTCATTGTCCAGTCGGGAATAAAACCACATAAAAATTTATTTGTGTTCAGTCCAGTCTGTCCAAAGACCCGCTACACAATTTTGGTGTCAGAAGTGGGATTCCTATTAAATTCTGAGATTGTAGTGGATAGTGTTAGTTTGAGTATAATAGACAACAGTAGTGGCGAGAAGCGAGGCAGTCCTGATGCCAGAGTGCGGAGTGTCGACGGAGCAAGGCCTTCGTGTACTAGCTGTGGTTCGTGTGGCTGAATGTGGAGCAGCTTCACATCGACACGCATCACTGGACGCGAGCAAGTCTTCAAAGCTACCAGAAGAGAAACGGAGTGACTTTTTGTGACTGTTGCGCTTTGCGGCATTAAATACATTGGAACGAAGACCTGAAAATGTCAGAGGACGACGTGCAAGCAGCTGCCATTCTGGCAGGAACCCACAGCGAGGATGACCCAAGTTCCTTACATTTGGGTGATAAAGGTAACTGTGTGACCGCATTACAGTCACAGATTAGAGAACTCAATCGAAAACAGGAGGCTCTCATGTCAAGACTTGCAAATTTGAGTAATGTTCAGCCAAGATCAATCGTTTACATCTTAAGGGAAAAACACATTGTACCTTTTTCTGGGGAGGTTGGAGAAGGTGTTGACACTGTCGACGAGTTTATCGAGGAAGTGGAACGAGAAATAAGAATGAGAGGTCTACAGGAGGAAGACCAAGTAGACTTCATTCTTTCACTGTTAAAAGGTTCAGCTCTAGATGAGGTCAAATTTTGCATGCGAGGGCAACCTAAGAAACCCAGTGATGTGTTTTCATGTTTGCGTGAAGCCTTTCGAGAAAAACGTACTGTGCCGCAACTTCTACACGCTTTTTATGCTCGCAGACAACTTGATGGAGAAGGATTGCACGAATTTTCACATGCTCTCTCACAACTGCTCAATTCTGTCCTCCAGCAGTCTCCTCCTATGGTAGCTAATGCTCAGTTAGCTCTTAGAGATCAGTTCGTTGAGGGCGTCGAGACTCCACCTTGAGGCGTGAACTGCGTGAGGCTGCTCAGAGAGAGACCGGAAAGTAGTCTATTTGGCGTGAGAAATGAGGCAATGATGTGGGCCCTCGAAGATCAACCACGCCACACTAGCGTTGCAAAGAACAGAAACCTAGTTAGTGATCACAAGGATATGACTTTAGAGAAAAGAGACACGACCACTGAAGTCCAAACAGACTTGTCCGTGACCCTACAGGAAGTAGTTAAAATAATCGCCCAACAGGAAAGGCTATTAATGAGTTGACAAAGGCAGTCCGTGGACTCACCATGACAGATGACAGACCCAAAGTCCAACCCAAGTACACAAGTGACGGCCAACCAATTTGTCTGCGGTGTGAAGGAGTTGGACATATGGCTAGACAGTGCCCGGTGACACGGAAACCCTCATGTCAACGCCCTACTGTGCCCGACTCACCTGTCCAGGGGAAAGGGAAACCCCACTGTTGTGAGCCGGACAGTGAGGGGTTGGAGTGAAGGCTCAGGTAGTATGTTGACGAGAGAACGTTTTATAGAGAGGGCTGTTGGCAAGTGCCCAAGTAGAGATACAGATAGGTGGAGTCCCTTGCGATGCATACTTGACTCCGGAAGCAATGTAAGCACCCTCACAGAAAGTTTTTTCAGAAACCGTCTTAATGGAACAGATGAGGATATGCACTGTACTGCTAAATGGCTTAAACTAACCGCATCAAATAATTTGCCTCTACCATATTTAGGTTATGTTGAGTTGGATGTGCAGGCAATGGGAATCATGATCCTGAGTGTGGATTCCTAATAATCCAGGATAGCACAGATGAGGCTAGCCAATCTCTTCAGGGAATTATTGGAATGAACATTACCAAGCGATGTCAACAGTTGGCATTGGCACAGGATGACACCACCTTGGGAGGGAAATTGGATTTTGCCTGGAAAGAGGCTTTCCAGCGAGTGGAAGAAACAGAGTTGGTAGAGAAGGTTTCAGCTGCTCGTGTCAGAAGAAAAAACAAAGTAAGAGTACCGTCTTGTTCTGTTGCAACAGTCTACACAAGGGGCCTAAAGGGGTCGTCCAATGATGAAGCTGTGAAAGATAATAGCGCCACGCTGCCTGGATATTCTAAGGAAGTACTTCAAGGATTTCAGGCTGCTGACCCGACTCTCAAAGTAGTGCGAGGCTTTTGGAGCCATCAGCGAAAACCATCGTATCAAGAAAGAATGAGCCTTTCAAAACCAGTGCGCTCTGCTAAAGCAGTGGCCACGTATCAGGAGAGAGATGGACTCTTGTACCGAGTGATTAACGATGCGCACCTGGGAGAATGCTACCAGTTGTTACTACCCGCCTGTCTCAAAGACCAAATCCTCAGAAGTGTCCATGACCAGATGGGACATCAGGGTATAGAGCGAACATTAGGTCTGCTGCGGCAAAGGTGTTTCTGGGGAGGCATGCATGAAGAAGTTGAGCAGTGGATAAAGAAGTGCCAAAGGTGTGTTTTGACCAAAATGCCACGACCAAAGATTCGGGCCCTCAAACTCCATTTTTGGCGACTCGGCCACTTGAGGTCGTTGGAGGACTGACAAAGAGGGTGCATAGGTCCAACCTCCGTCCATGTGTGGGACCAGCACCGAAAAGAAAAGTCCTCGCCAGACACCTGTCAAGGAACCTGTCCCAGCTCCACCCTCAGAAAGTGAGGTGGATGATATTGAGTTTGTATTGGTTGAGGAATTCAAGGAACCACTTGCTGGAAAAGAGGTTTCAGAGGAGCCAGATGACAGTACTGTTGACACTGGCTCCGAAGAGAAAGCAGAGTCTGCACTGGGGACAGAAGGAAGTCGACTGCAGGGGCAAAGTTTGGAAATTGACTCGCGACAAAGCCTTGAGGCCACAACAGGTGTTAGCATGGCCGAGGAGAACCCAAGAGAGAAATCCAAGAGAGAGCCTGCACCAAGGGAGAAAGAAAAGTGACTGTTCCTTTAGCTGTACTCAGTTCTGTCCTATGCAAAAGTCAGAGGAAAACTGCAGGGAAACACAAGAATCTGTTCAATTTCCTGTATCAGCATGCAATGCCATCTCGTTAAGTCAGGATATATTCTCCCAGATTTTAGCAGGGGTGGTCCACTATACTTCGATCTTCACAAGATGGGGTGGTATAGGATAAGTCACCGAGGACGTTGACTTGTAGCAGGGGAGAATGTAACCAGGTGAACCGTGCTTGGGATTGTGTAGTGAAGGCTGCCTTGTTTAACAAACGTAGCACTGTCACTTTAAGAGCCACACTAGATCAAAACACGCGGGAACATATAGAGTGCGTGACTATCAGACCAGGAAGTGCAGTGAGAGTGACATGCACGTGAAGGAGAGTAGTCGCTGAACTGTGCCTACTGCTTGTCCCAACTTGATACACCGTGATCGTCGTTGTAACCCTGGCGATATTCAGGTAATTGATAACTAGTGTACCATGATGCATGTTAAGTGTTAATTTTGGACAGATGATTACTTATTTGAATGGTATTTGTAGAGCACAATATCGTGGTTTGGAGGTTGAAATCTACCACTAGTGAGTCGTGTGAACAGCTGTACAGCGTAAGTGTTCTTAACGTTCCAATATGATTTTTGACTGTGAAACTATATGAACTGTGTTATCTGTTCTTTAGAGGGGAGATCATTTGTGTTTTTCCACGTGCTTTGTATGCATCCCATACAGCGGAACGTATCGAGTAAGTGTGTCTGCATCTCAAAACATTGGGTTGTAATGATTATTTGTTTAATGAAGTATTGTGGCTTGGAAATAATGTATTTTAATTCTGTTTCCCTCTTAAGCAAGCCACTGCTGTTGTCTATTATAGTGTAATTGTCTTTAATCTGTTAGATACTCTTCTTTGATCTCTTAGATCCCTTTTCGAACTCTTTTAAAATTCAGTTAACATCTCAAGTCTTTTCTCTTAATGCTGTACAATTTTTCATTGTCCAGTCGGGAATAAAACCCACATAAAAATTTATTTGTGTTCAGTCCAGTCTGTCCAAAGACCCGGCTACACTCACTTGAGTAAAACCTGGTGTTTTAACGTGGCCGAGTTAACTTCTACGAACCATTTCCTTTTCTTCCCCGTCGTCAAACCAGATGCGGTTCGTTCTTATTTTAGTTTGAATATCTCATTCGAACAGTGTAGGTTAGTGTGCCTTGATCTACTCCGCCAGGATTTATCTACCGGGGTTGGGAAGAAATGATAAAAAGCTGCGAGACGAGAGTCGGAGGTGACAGGCCGAGGGTGAGTGGTTGGCAGTTTGACTGGAAGGTGACAGTTATTTGAAAGCTAGCGGACGTAGGACGGCACATCAATTCACTACAAATGAGCAGGGTGGAAGGTTGGTGTGTGTGTAAACTGGAGTAGTGTGAAAAGATGGCACACAAAAGCGGGCTCTTGCCTTTGTTGCCTGCAGGCTTCTCTTCATCTGAATTCATGGCAGACTGACTGCTGTTGACAATGCTCAGAGAAGCTTGCAGGAAGGACGTCTGAGAGGATTGTGCGTGCGCGCGCGCGTGTGTGTGTGAGAGAGAGAGAGCGAGAGCGAGAGAGAGAGAAAGAGAGAGGAGGCAGCACATTACGAGAGCCCCTAATATCGGTGGGAGCTCATAGCTGTCACAGCCGTGCCACCTTGATATCAGAGGTCCTCAAACTTCTTGGGTCCTTGAATTTCTGACAGGCAAGAGATTTTTTTTTTTAATAAAAAAAAAAAAAGACCTAAAGCTCAGGACACCGGGATGCCGCATGTACAGTATTACTCCTCCATTTTCTCAGCAAATAATGGAGGATAAGTGCCCACCACCTCCTAAAAAAAATCAACTCTTAGGTGAATTTGCAAATGTCCAACTACAACGATGCGGGCGTTCACTGTACTCAAGTTAAGAACAGATACCTGAAAAAAATAATTGCTGTAAAAAAATAATCAGATTTGTACCTAGCCTACTTCCTACGACTGAATAAATATCTCCCTTTCCCCTTGTCTTCCACCTGCCTGTGCAGCTATATATGCTGCCCCGGATCAAAGTTGTATTTGGTTACAGAGGGAGCCGCATTGCTCCCGTGTCTGGCGCACGCGTGGAATCGTGGCAGGTGGCCACAAAATGGTGTCTGGCAGAAGGCAACAATCGTAATGGACACGCTCATTCACACGGCAGCCAACATCGGTAGCGGTGACAACAAACACTTGCGATGGTTGAACTTTACGGCCTGGGGCTCACATGTCCTTTCTAGGATTCTTTTTATGAGCGGGGTGCTAGGAAAACTGGCTGTGGTATTCAAAAGAATCGCGGTGAGTCAAAGCTGCGACAATGCGGGCCATAAATATTAGATGGCAGTCGAGCACCAGGCATCTCAAGGCTTTTAAGTGGAATAACATTAAAACGCTTTGATAGCGTGTTGGCTTCACATTCATCATCATGTGAAGCCCGTGGAGAAGTCTTTGCATTTTTTTCCCGATGGCCAGCAAAAACGGAAACCCTGCACTGCAAAATCTAATCAAGATCAAATATCTCAAATCAAGGCAAACTCTGCTTGTAAGCGATTTCGTTTTTGAATAAGAGCATTTCACTTGTTTCAAGCATTGGTTCTTTCAATTTTTTTTAGAAGCTATTTAGACTTTTATGGCGATGTTATTGGTTATGAATATGCTTAGGTTAAAATAACACAAACCACAATTCTATAAGTGTACGTTTTCCAAGGGGTAGGCCTGGAAGAGGGTCTCACCCAGCTTGTCTTATTCTGGTTCATAAAGTACTATAAAGATTCCTGTGGATGACAGCGTTGCATCGCTTTGGATTTCAGATCAGCAAAGCTTTTGAGTAGAAGATTAGGGTGTGATTCATAGGTTGTAACATTGATTATGAGGGCGATAGCCAATAAATGCCAACAAACTGCTGCAACTATGTGTTCAGAAATGTCTGGCATCGTATGAATCAATGCAAAAATGTTGCTTAAAATTTTTATGACGATATAAATCCCTGTGCTGGACAAATTTGTATTCAGCCTCATTGTATTGTATCACAAGGGGAATGTTCACATTCATTAGATGCATAATGAATTGGATTTTGTTTCATTCTGACTGCTGGTCTTGATTGACAAACAGGTGACCATGCATATTAACACTAACTTAGCCTTCTGGAAGGCTCCGGGGTGCTTAGGGGGCCTCCAGACTTTTCTGAAGAACAATCACAAAAGCTCAGGGGGGTGGGGGGGGGGGGGCAATCGTGTCCCTACCAACAACGTCCAAACTATGCTAAGAGACCCACGAAAGCTCTCGCTAAAGACACTGTGTTTTTTTGACAAATTTCCAAACAGTCCACAAGAACAAAGACTGCCTCCTCAGGCTTTGTAGAAGACGCCCCATTCATTACCCAACGACTTGGCACAAACCTCCATATCAGGGGGTTGCACACATACACACAAAACCGAGCTTAGCGCTCCCATCTGAGGTCATTTAATTAGAGGACAAAAGCCCGAATTACTATGGCCACACAGCAAGCCTCCTTTCATGGCACTTTTCTGCCACTTCCTCCCCTCGAGCCGTCTCTGTGCATTAAAAGCCAATTATGAAGCGTGAATCCAACACGGGTCTTAAACACTGTGACAAGTACAAGCCTATTACCCTGCCGGTTTTCATTCTCACCCGCCGACAGCAGCGAGACAGAGTGCTTGTGGTCGAACATATTTACTGAGGCAATTTCGCAGCTGATTAGAGACAACCATTTGGAGTCATCATTCATATTTTGCCACTGGATGTGAAAAAAAAAATGTACTACCGCTGTTGCGTCACTCGTGATGGGATACTAAAAGTGAGGGAGACGGGATGATGCTTGAACTAAGCAGATCATAAATCCATCATGGCCGCCTCTTTGCCTCAACCCAGGGGAGGGTTAGCCATTTGAACCGAGGCCTTGGGTTAGGTGGGTAATAGAGATTGGCTATCAGCGCCCTGACTGAGGTGCACAGCTTTTGCCGTTCTGCTCGGATGCCGCTGGATTGCAAAATCAATGACGGATGACGGAGAGAAGTCCCAGCCGGCCGTCTGGTTGGCTTTATCCCCCCCAAAAAATGCCGTTCATCGACTGCTGCTGCTGTTGCTCCTGCTGCTGGTTTTGTGGACCCCTTGGACGGTTATACGACGGACAAGATAAAAAAGTGGGATAAACGGAGTCTGTCGAAAAATTATTGACATAACAGAAGTTTGCTGTCAAACATGAGAATAAATTAATTGTGTATTTTAACATCAAAATGTTCACCCAAACCATTTTTTGCCAGCAAATGTCCGGCTGGCTTAATGCTAAGGCGTAGAAAAAAAGTAGTGTGTTTCCGGTAACCCGACCGACCGAGAATTTCTACCTCGAAAAAAAACTTAACGGTCGGCATTTTTTTTTCAAACCTTCTACATTTTTGTGTAATAATAATAATAATAATAGTACATTTCATTTGTACGCGCCTTTCAAAACACTCAAGGACGCTTTACAATCAAAACAAGAACAATAAAACCACAGACAAAATTATAAATAATAAAAGGAAGATGAATTTAGAGTGTTTACATTGGTGCAAACTCTCGCGATATTCACGTTGCGTCGTTTGCCTTGTCGTCTGTCAACAACATTGAATCATGGCGGCGGCCACGATCTACGACAACAGTTTGAACCGTGTTTTGTGTGTTGCAGTCGCATGCTCGCACCATAATATTAAGAAAATAGCATCCACTGCTGTATCGAAAAGATTCAACGAGGCGACGGCGACGTTCGAAGTCGGCGCGAGAGGCGGGGGCGGGCGTGGACGGTGGGACGGGCGGGGTGTTGGTACGGCGCGCCGGTCGTTGGCCGGTCGTCTACTCTACCCCCCCGCCACGAACACCCAGCGCCCGCCCCCGCGGCCCGACCCGCGAGGCCGGCGGCGGCGGCGCACCCTGGCCTCCCGAGCCCGGAGCGAGAGCGAAACCCAAATAGGCGCCGGCTGCGGAGCGGCGGGACGATGGCGGCGGGAGGCGTCGCGGGGGCAGGGGGACGGTGTCGGGCGCGGGGTCGGTCGGTGCGCTTCGCGCCACCTCCGCGTCCCACCCATCCCCCGTCACTACCCCCGGTCAGGCGCCCGTTGGCGTTCCCCCGGCCGCCGACCCGCGCGTCCGCGCGCTCGTCGACGTCTGCCTTAGTCTTACGGCACCCTAGTCCAGGCCGGGCCACGACCACCACGGGCCGTCTAGGACGCGGGACGCAGAGGTAACGAGATGGCTGTAAAACCCAGCCGCTGGGTACCCAACTCTCTCGCCGCCGAGCGGGGGTTTCAATCAGTGGCGATTGCTCTCGGACTGCAAGGGAAGCTCGGCTTCCCCTAAAATGTCAAAGAATAAGTGATCAAATATATGAATGTAAATTCCATTGTGTCATTGACTAAATATGCGCTACAACGTGCTCAACTTTTGTTCCAAATCAGCTTCTTCTTACTGGTTACGACGTGACTCATTCATCCCGCAGCTTCGCTGTGCTTTAAAGGGTAGTGAGTTCAGGGTAGGTTGTCCCAATGCGTTGAACGGAGACGAGTCATTGGATACAAGCTGGTTTTTGTCCCGCCCACGGACGCTCGTCGTGGGACTGGATGGCAGTGGGAGGGTACCGGACGCCAGGCTTTTCTGCATCAGATTGGATGATCTGTCTGTGTGCCAGTTCGATTGACATTGAAATGAGCCAGTCACCTAGCTTTTAGTGTAGACGTCCGTCGCGAGCAATTTTTCAACTCGCATTCTGTTCCGAGTTGAGCTGGAGACTTCTCCTAATCATTTTAGCGACACTCTTTGTTGTAAACAAACAACTAGCGACAAATTAATCTTTTATTTCTGGTGGGTTTTATTGTAGTTCCTATAGTTGTAGGACACTAATTAAGTACCGGGAAAAGACGCCTTGTTGGTATGACAGGGTCACAGATCATTTTCTTGAAAAGGAACGGAGCTAGAGTAGAATTCACGTATAAATAAACGGACACATTTTATGATGTCGACCAAAATTGAGCTTCCCCTCTTTGACAGACGAGCATCCGGCACTGGTTTCAATGTCTCCTTGTTTTATGTTTTATGGTTATTTTGTTTACATTTTTGATGGGGGAGGGAGGGAGAAAAAAAAGATTTAAAAAAAAAAACTTTGTCCGACCTACCGACCCTATGCTGAAATTTCATGTTACCGGAAACACACTACTTATTTTTCTACGCCTAACATATGATGTGAAACAATGTAGACCGCTGCGTTCCACACACTGAGCATCAACACAAAGTGAGGATCCAACAATTCTTGTAGGCATACAGTAAATTCTTACTTTTATGTGGGAACACGTATGACATTCGGGTTAGATCAGGGTTGTCAAACTCATTTTTGTCACGGGCCAGATTTTAGTTACAGCATCCCCTGGAGGGCCATTATGACTGAAACCATATAAAGAAGTCAAGAATAACGGTTTAATCATTTATTGTTCAAGTTACTGTCATGAGAGGTTTGGTCACAAGAAAATTCTTACAGTATCACTCTTATTTATGACAAATTAGAAATTGAAATTTTGGTCGAGATTTTATCAAGCATCATGAAAGTTGCCATGTTTGATTTGCTTTCGCGGGCCACATAAAATAATGAGGTGGGCCAGATCTGGCCCCTGGGGCGTAAGTTTGATACCTGCAGGTTAGATGAACCACAATATAGTGAGAGAACACTTTCCCATGCAAAAATCGACTGGCTGACTTAATCAAAAAATGACTTCTTCCTGTTGACGGAGGATGATGCGGCATGCCAAGACCGAGGCCGTTTTGGTGGAGAACACATTCCTCCATCTTCGGTAATAGCAGAGACAAAGTTGGTCCTGTCAGAGCCGACAGACAACACCATTTGAGTGTTCAAGTGGTTGCCGGTTTGGGCCTGTTACTTATTTGAGGGTCATGGAGGACAAAGATGCTACTGTGGACATTTTTGTAATGGGCTGTTTATAATGAGAAGACTCCAAAGATGGATGGTTGAGCTCAGTTGCTGTGCACAGTTCATGAACTACAGCCCCACAAAATGCTGCATTGATGAATCTGCGAATGCTAAACCATGAATATGCAGGGACTCGCTGTACTATAATGCCCTCACATGTGGGCAAGGAGAACCGTGGTCACGATGCGCTCGCAGCTGTTTATTGAATGGGACAAAATAAGAACACTCTCTAGGCCACGCCCCTTAAAGGCACACATTCGACACATGAGTCCCCCAGTACGTACAGTAATTACACCTTATAAATGACGCCGTTTTTTAGTGGAGAGACAAATGAATTATGAAATGATTTAAAAAATATTTCAAGTCATTTAAATGGGGAAAATCGATTTGACAGAGGAGTGAAGTGAATTACGATCTTGGTCGTAGTACCATTCGACTCCCAAATCGAGGTACTGTATTCAGGATGAACCACGAGCAGTTTCACCAAAGAGCACGCTAAGTACGAGCCAGGCACGTGCGGGCCATCGATAATTGCTGGTGCAAATGCAAGACATGCTTCTTGACTCATGATAGGAATCCCGGTGAGGCGGCGGAGATGATAATCATCGCGCTTACACCTGCCACACTCGCCTCGAATACATCTTGTGTGCCATTCAAGCCAGCACTGCTGTCTGAAAAGGTGATAGCGTTTGGGAAAACAGAAAGAGTGTGCACTTGTGCGCTTGCGTGCGTGTCTGTGTGTGTGTGTGTGTGTGTGTGTGTGTGTGTGTGTGTGTGTGTGTGTGTGTGTGTGTGTGTGTGTGTGTGCGCGCGTGTGTGTCCTCAAGTTCTAGGCCGCAAGTTGACGTGACGGGAAGAGAAGAAGGCCACATTGAGCCTTGCTCATGAGAAACAAGATGAGATTATGAAGCAATTTACACAGATGGCAGATTCTATCGCTCCCCGGGCTCGCTAAGTAAAGGCGGGCGCGACAGGTTGCGAGGCAGGACGGGCTCAATGCAACGCTGCCAGAGACTCGCCGCGACTAAGCGGCAGAATTTAGCCGGCACTTTTGGGAGACATTTGCGCTTCAAAGGATGGGGAAACGATCAGGCTAACTCCCGTTGAGTGATGAGCTATTAGATGGAGGCGGAAGCGACGATATTATCACAGCCTGGAGCATCCTCGCACTTGAAGAGGAAGAACCAAAGAAAACATTGATGGGAGTTGGGGGGGGCGCATTTGCTACTTTGGAATTTAGTAGGGACATCTGCCATTTAATACCACTAACTATCACATCACAGTGATGATGGAACTATCAACACTGTACAAAAACACAAATAGGAGAGGCAAACAAAAGAACGCAAGCCTAAGGTGAGCGGGTGGAAGTAAAAAGAATGTCAGACAAAACCTACCCTACAGTTTGTAGTAACTCCTGTCGATATTGCATTTTAAAAGACGCTCAGCTAAAATATGGGGATGGATAACAATATACATTTACGAACATGACACAATGTTCTTACCCTGATAACATAACTGATTGTCATTTTTGAACGTTTTTGATGAACAAGAAAAATGACCACTACTGTATTATAGCTATGGGATCATCTTTTTGAAGAAATATCATTCCGAGAAGTTGTCCGGGTTTTGCAATGAAATAACATCAGAGATTTATAATTGAGACAATAAACCCTACATTCCCGCCCCCTACTAGCTTCTTAATTGCTTAATTGATACTAACGTCACCAAAAATTGTGCTGCCTGCTTTCGCCTTTGAACTTTCCAAATAGCATTTAGCTTGTAAATGTAGGTCAGCACTTCTGACAGTGTTGAGGACAGCAAGAGAAGACAAATGAAACGCGCTGTAAAGCAGTTGTCATCTTTCATCGCGGCTCCGCTTTCCTCGAAATAAACATTATTTGCAGAATAACTCAGATGCGGTAGTCAGGTACACCCCGCCACATCTCACCTCCTACCATACTGTATGTGATGTTCCCCCTTCATTGGCTGCCTCACAGCCCAGTAAGACATGATTAATAATACATCTACAGGAGTCAGGGGGAAAACACGGCACTCTTTTAGAACGAGTACACACCGGCTATTCATTGAGTTAATGATGAGCGGGAGAGACGGGCTACCGCGGCGGAGAATGGACACGCGGCAGACTGAGAATCCACTTGTAGAGAACACGGTCACAACAATAGCACTTCACCGGTGATCATGGCCTCATCTCTTGCCGTCTCGCTTTTGGCCTCTTTTCAGATTGAACATCGCCGGTGTAGCCTTCTCATAAAAGGTGCTGCGGAGTGTGTTTAGCCGTAGCGCTAATACAGGATCAATTTGCACTCCCTAAGCGCTAATTGGCTGAACCGAGGCCTCCTTTTCCATTAACTCAAACCGATGTGGGGTCATTGTGGGTATTATAACCGTACTGTTCATAACAATTATAATCATTTATTTCGGAATTATAGATTACAATATCCTGGAGAAATAAATAAATTGTGTTACCAAGACATCGGGTTTTGAGATATGTTCATCTTTTTGTTTTCAAGTTTGATCTAATAAAAGCTTGCGCAACACGGATTTTACCATGCCTTACAAATGCATGCCGCAGGTTTAAAACCCATGCATGGCATGCATTTGCAACACAACACATGCAGGTGTACATGAAGTGTACCTGCATGGCACAATTGATGAGCCATATTAGACCCCCATTTTTAAAAAAAGCCTCAAAAACAACTGTTACAAAAATGTTTATTTTCATGTGAACCTCACAAACAACCACACAAACTGGAAAAGTGCATGACAGTTAGCACCAAATCCAAACTGTAATACAGCAGCTTCTTGAACAGCATTTATTCGTTGATCAAACTGCTCTCCATGTTATCCTTTCTTTTCATTCTCTCCTTCCGACCACCATCCCGGTCAGGAGCCAGCTGTAGCCATCTTTGGATGGTGGCATCAATTTCTTGTCTGTGGCCCCAGATGTTAATCGGTTTCGCCTCACAGCGGCTGAAACATGCAAACATATTTTTAAATTAACTCTCTGTATCATCAGGTAACATGACTACTGAAAAGTAAACTGATATTCTGGTGTCAGATATCGTGTTTCTCAAATATTTACAGCTTTGTACAAAGAATTGTTTTAAAACTGTAAGAAAAAGGACAAACATTTGTCCATGTCATTACTAATGTGTGGGCTGAAATATTTGCCTCCAGAAACAGAATCTGAATAATTTAGATTTAAATTGCTTATACCGAATTTGAATTACATAATTTGAAGGATAAGTGGCTCGGATAATGGATGGATTTGTATATTTTAATCTGAAATCATGATACTGAACCCCAATTGTAAAATTTGAATATCGATATATCTATAGATATAGATAAATAGATATTTCTCTGAAACTGCATTTGATCATCACTGAAAATTAAGACTTACAAATACAAAATAAATTATTCTGAATATGTGTCACAGACATCGGGCTTGCTTGGAGAACACATATCTCCTTGAAGAAAATCTAAACCTTTTACTAACAATACCAAAACGTTTATATTGGGTTGGTATAAATGTTTAAAGTAAAACGTTTGTTTTTCCTTATATGGCCATTTGAAAAAATAGCCGCCTATAATAAACATTTTAAAATACAGTTTAAGAGAAACTGAAAAAAAAAACCTTAAATTCTAATTGTACAATTCAGATTTTCAGTGTAAGGATTAAAATTAAACATTTCAAACGCAATTTACTGTAAATCAAATTTCAGATCTGGATAATTCAGATTCAATTTCTGGTGGCACATATGTCCCTCTATGACACTGCCGGTATCGAGCCCGACTTACCACTTACAACAGTTCGAATTTATAGGCGCTGAAACCAATCTTTCCATTTATTCCTCTCATGTTTATTTTCCTAGCCAGAGAGTTATTGATCATTGCATGCATAATGCTCCAGACACATTCACGAATGTCCAGTCCACCTTTGAGAGCCAGTGTATTTACCTGAAATCATACCAACATCACTTCATTATGATTTAAAAAATACAGTTGTTTAATACCGACACTGGAAAGCTTATTAAAGTTTTAAAACAAGAGCATGTGTGGAAGATAGAAAGTCAGTTTGATGCAATATGGTCAACATGTATGAGATGCCAACATACCAATGTTTTCTGGAGATCTGGGTTGATGTGAAGTTTTTCCTCCAGGCTCTGTAGAGAACAAACATCTTTGAGTGGCAACAGATTTGGATCAAGGCCCATCTCTGCCTCATCAGCTGCTTTCATACTCTGTAGAGTCTTAAAGATGATTCACAGTTGCTCCATCATCATTTCTTGCTTTGTCAATATATTATGCAGGACTGTGGATAAAATGAACAAGAAAGAGAGATTGGAAAACGGCAAAATCCATGTTCAATCCAATGTTACCCAGTGAAGTAGATACTTTAGCACCACCATTTTTCAGATCACCTAATCGTGATTCTGCATACCAAACAAAATTTGTGAATACTCACAAGTTTGCAGACTGAATTTCTTCTCACTGCTCTGATGTGACTCGAAGTATGCCGATGGGACTGCGGAATGTATTTATTGTAAAATATTCAGATAATAATTCTTAAGTTAAGATTAAGTAAAAATATGTTTTTTTTGAATGTACAGTATCAGTATTGCAGCAAACTGAATCAAAATAAATTTCAATGTATTTCAGCGCTTCCCACATTGTCATGTTGAATAAAATATGGAAAGAAAATAGTCATAAGTATAAATAAACGCAGTTTCACTCTTGTGCGACGGCCATAAAGCCAGTTATGGGGGTCCCAGAAAGGGTTATTTTTGATCATGTCCGAAATCTGCATTTTTAGTAAACTCATATGGACTGTGACGCTGCAAGTTCAGGCCCCACCTGCCTGTGACGTCCCTGGGCGGTTTATTTTAAAATTCGCGCTCTTCAGTCAATCTAATTAGACACAGCAAGTGACAATTTTAAGAAGAAATAACAGTAAATACCCATTAAATTGAAGTACAATATATTTTTAATATTTCCACATGTCATCAGAAAGAAGTCACATCTATGCTAGGAGCACATTATTCCCCGGCCCCCATTTCGAGCTAATGCTAAATGCGAATGCGTCATTTAATGGCGCTCTTCAAAATTCAGGCTAGACTTCAGACAGAATTGTCTTTGTATAGTAATTGCCAGCGTACTGTCACAAAAGACAAACGTTATCCAAAACATAAAATAAATGAATTTACTCACAGTCTTTTAGGGATGTGGCACAGGAGTGTGTGTGGGCAATTGTGGCGTGAGCGTCGTTGTTGTCCGTGAGCGGGATTCTTCTGGTTACTTCTTTTTTTTTTTCCCCTCTTCTTCTTCTTCGTCTTCTTCTTCTTCTTCCTTAATTGGCGCTGTGGCAGCTAACGTTCGAGATGCACCACTGCCACCTACTGTGCCGAAGTGTAGTTCAGAGTTGTATATGGTTGTTGTACAGTACAAGGAAAAAAACAATCTAAAGTTTTATTTCTCAAACCCCTTTTCTCTTGAAATCTGAAAACTTAATCTCTTCTGTCCTGAGCGTATTTTTAAGACTGATCACCACACTCTTCCTTAATTCTTTTATAAAGTTTTCTCCACTTCCCTACTTGTTCTTGTACAGAAGATTTTTGGTGTTTGAAAATTAAATTATATTAAAACGATTGGTCAATCCACAAAGAGGAAACCATATACAGTAGTTCTATATATCTATATCGATGCACATTATTTTTTTTTCTGTTTGTTTGTCTCCCCCTGGCTATCTGTGTTCTTGAAAAAGGAGGAAAAAAATCAAAATAGTTGTACAACATGAACATAATTGACCACGTGTTGAACTCGCATCTGTGTGTGTGTGTGTGTGTGTGTGTGTGTGTGTGTGTGTGTGTGTGTGTGTGTGTGTGTGTGTGTTCAATAGAATTCCGCATATGTCTGCCATGTAAAGCTAGCTGTGTAGAAAAAAAAATCTGAAACTGCATTTAAGGGTGGCTCAATACTGGCTGGCCATATACGGGCCGGAGTTGTAAATTGATATCTGGCCCAAATACGTCAATCCACAACTGGCCCTCATCTGGTTTGCCAGAGTCAAGCCAGTGCCTTCTTTGCCACTCCTGGGCCGTGTTCGGCCCACATGCATTATGCCAGTGCCGACACAAGGCCAGCAGTGCCGGCTTCATGCCGAATCCGGGCCAGATGCCTTTGCTGACTGGGTTGTCATTCATAGCTAGGACGTTTCAGCCCAAAATCTTAGCTGTCTGCCTGTCTGTCTGTCTAGCTAGCTAGCTAGCTAGTTAGCTAAGAACAATTTGGAGAAAATACTTCTTCTGTCTGAGCTGTTTTCCTGATAGAACAGTAGGTAAGTGTCCCAATACTTTTATCCAGAGAGCATATTTTTCATATTCAAGACTTGAGAGGATCAGTCTTGCCAATTCCTAAGCAAGATTATTTTACGCATAGACAGCCGAATGGAGATTGTCGTAATATTGATCCAGGGACAGAGCCAATATATTCTGAATTAGTTTATGGAAGAAAAAAAAACAGCTCTGGCTACGAGTGGCTTCAGTGATGGAACAGAAATCGATGGAAGGCAGAAAAAAAATTGTAATACAAACAAGTGGGTGGGGGCGGGGGCAAAGGGCCACCTCAATCGTGGGAGTGGAGGGGACAAAACATTGCCATCGAGGATCTGGAGTAGAAGTGTTATAGAAAACAGCTTTAAGGCAATTATTGGACTAACATGGGTAAAGTGGAAGGTTTTATCCTTTCTGGTGAAATCACTCAAGGGAAAAGCTTCAGGCCTGCTTTCGTTATTTCATCTCGTGTGAGAGTTTGTCATTTTCTCTCGTCGTGCCCTGAAAGAGTGTCTGCATGTATGGCCATGACAATTCAAATTGTCCCTTTCGTGTCCATCCTAACACCCCTTTTCTCCAGTCGCAACTCCTTTGGGAGTATGCATCTTATTTTGGAATCTCGTAGACAGGATGTTTTTAGATACTCATCAGTTTAGAACGAGTAGACACCGGCTATTCATTGAGTTAATGATGAGCGGGAGAGACGGGCTACCGCGGCGGAGAATGGACACGCGGCAGACTGAGAATCCACTTGTAGAGAACACGGTCACAACAATAGCACTTCACCGGTGATCATGGCCTCATCTCTTGCCGTCTCGCTTTTGGCCTCTTTACAGATTGAACATCGCCGGTGTAGCCTTCTCATAAAAGGTGCTGCGGAGTGTGTTTAGCCGTAGCGCTAATACAGGATCAATTTGCACTCCCTAAGCGCTAATTGGCTGAACCGAGGCCTCCTTTTCCATTAACTCAAACCGATGTGGGGTCATTGTGGGTATTATAACCGTACTGTTCATAACAATTATAATCATTTATTTCGGAATTACAGATTACAATATCCTGGAGAAATAAATAAATTGTGTTACCAAGACATCAGGTTTTGAGATATGTTCATCTTTTTGTTTTCAAGTTTGATCTAATAAAAGCTTGCGCAACACGGATTTTACCATGCCTTCCCAGTCAGCAAAATTGGTCTGGCCCAGCTCCGGCGCGGACACGGCAGTACACTCGGCCCACATACGGCAATGAATGACGGTCCTGCAGTGGCCCAGGTCTGGCATCCATGATGTGGGCCGCATCCGGCCCAGATCTCAGCCGCATTGTATAACCATATCTGGCCCTACTCCGGCCCGACGCTGGGCCAGAACAGGCTCCTCATATCAGCCTTAATTCAACCATAACTCAGCCACTTAATAATTATGCCTTATGCCATGCAGGTACACTTCATGTACACCTGCATGCATTGTGTCGCAAAAACAAATGCATGCCGCAGGTTTAAAACCCATGCATGGCATGCATTTGCAACACAACACATGCAGGTGTACATGAAGTGTACCTGCATGGCACAATTGATGAGCCATATTAGACCCCCATTTTTAAAAAAAGCCTCAAAAACAACTGTTACAAAAATGTTTATTTTCATGTGAACCTCACAAACAACCACACAAACTGGAAAAGTGCATGACAGTTAGCACCAAATCCAAACTGTAATACAGCAGCTTCTTGAACAGCATTTATTCGTTGATCAAACTGCTCTCCATGTTATCCTTTCTTTTCATTCTCTCCTTCCGACCACCATCCCGGTCAGGAGCCAGCTGTAGCCATCTTTGGATGGTGGCATCAATTTCCTTGTCTGTGGCCCCAGATGTTAATCGGTTTCGCCTCACAGCGGCTGAAACATGCAAACATATTTTTAAATTAACTCTCTGTATCATCAGGTAACATGACTACTGAAAAGTAAACTGATATTCTGGTGTCAGATATCGTGTTTCTCAAATATTTACAGCTTTGTACAAAGAATTGTTTTAAAACTGTAAGAAAAAGGACAAACATTTGTCCATGTCATTACTAATGTGTGGGCTGAAATATTTGCCTCCAGAAACAGAATCTGAATAATTTAGATTTAAATTGCTTATACGAATTTGAATTACATAATTTGAAGGATAAGTGGCTCGGATAATGGATGGATTTGTATATTTTAATCTGAAATCATGATACTGAACCCCAATTGTAAAATTTGAATATCGATATATCTATAGATATAGATAAATAGATATTTCTCTGAAACTGCATTTGATCATCACTGAAAATTAAGACTTACAAATACAAAATAAATTATTCTGAATATGTGTCACAGACATCGGGCTTGCTTGGAGAACACATATCTCCTTGAAGAAAATCTAAACCTTTTACTAACAATACCAAAACGTTTATATTGGGTTGGTATAAATGTTTAAAGTAAAACGTTTGTTTTTCCTTATATGGCCATTTGAAAAAATAGCCGCCTATAATAAACATTTTAAAATACAGTTTAAGAGAAACTGAAAAAAAAAACCTTAAATTCTAATTGTACAATTCAGATTTTCAGTGTAAGGATTAAAATTAAACATTTCAAACGCAATTTACTGTAAATCAAATTTCAGATCTGGATAATTCAGATTCAATTTCTGGTGGCACATATGTCCCTCTATGACACTGCCGGTATCGAGCCCGACTTACCACTTACAACAGTTCGAATTTATAGGCGCTGAAACCAATCTTTCCATTTATTCCTCTCATGTTTATTTTCCTAGCCAGAGAGTTATTGATCATTGCATGCATAATGCTCCAGACACATTCACGAATGTCAGTCCACCTTTGAGAGCCAGTGTATTTACCTGAAATCATACCAACATCACTTCATTATGATTTAAAAAATACAGTTGTTTAATACCGACACTGGAAAGCTTATTAAAGTTTTAAAACAAGAGCATGTGTGGAAGATAGAAAGTCAGTTTGATGCAATATGGTCAACATGTATGAGATGCCAACATACCAATGTTTTCTGGAGATCTGGGTTGATGTGAAGTTTTTCCTCCAGGCTCTGTAGAGAACAAACATCTTTGAGTGGCAACAGATTTGGATCAAGGCCCATCTCTGCCTCATCAGCTGCTTTCATACTCTGTAGAGTCTTAAAGATGATTCACAGTTGCTCCATCATCATTTCTTGCTTTGTCAATATATTATGCAGGACTGTGGATAAAATGAACAAGAAAGAGAGATTGGAAACGGCAAAATCCATGTTCAATCCAATGTTACCCAGTGAAGTAGATACTTTAGCACCACCATTTTTCAGATCACCTAATCGTGATTCTGCATACCAAACAAAATTTGTGAATACTCACAAGTTTGCAGACTGAATTTCTTCTCACTGCTCTGATGTGACTCGAAGTATGCCGATGGGACTGCGGAATGTATTTATTGTAAAATATTCAGATAATAATTCTTAAGTTAAGATTAAGTAAAAATATGTTTTTTTTGAATGTACAGTATCAGTATTGCAGCAAACTGAATCAAAATAAATTTCAATGTATTTCAGCGCTTCCCACATTGTCATGTTGAATAAAATATGGAAAGAAAATAGTCATAAGTATAAATAAAACGCAGTTTCACTCTTGTGCGACGCCATAAAGCCAGTTATGGGGGTCCCAGAAAGGGTTATTTTTGATCATGTCCGAAATCTGCATTTTTAGTAAACTCATATGGACTGTGACGCTGCAAGTTCAGGCCCCACCTGCCTGTGACGTCCCTGGGCGGTTTATTTTAAAATTCGCGCTCTTCAGTCAATCTAATTAGACACAGCAAGTGACAATTTTAAGAAGAAATAACAGTAAATACCCATTAAATTGAAGTACAATATATTTTTAATATTTCCACATGTCATCAGAAAGAAGTCACATCTATGCTAGGAGCACATTATTCCCCGGCCCCCATTTCGAGCTAATGCTAAATGCGAATGCGTCATTTAATGGCGCTCTTCAAAATTCAGGCTAGACTTCAGACAGAATTGTCTTTGTATAGTAATTGCCAGCGTACTGTCACAAAAGACAAACGTTATCCAAAACATAAAATAAATGAATTTACTCACAGTCTTTTAGGGATGTGGCACAGGAGTGTGTGTGGGCAATTGTGGCGTGAGCGTCGTTGTTGTCCGTGAGCGGGATTCTTCTGGTTACTTCTTTTTTTCCTCTTCTTCTTCTTCGTCTTCTTCTTCTTCTTCCTTAATTGGCGCTGTGGCAGCTAACGTTCGAGATGCACCACTGCCACCTACTGTGCCGAAGTGTAGTTCAGAGTTGTATATGGTTGTTGTACAGTACAAGGAAAAAAACAATCTAAAGTTTTATTTCTCAAACCCTTTTCTCTTGAAATCTGAAAACTTAATCTCTTCTGTCCTGAGCGTATTTTTAAGACTGATCACCACACTCTTCCTTAATTCTTTTATAAAGTTTTCTCCACTTCCCTACTTGTTCTTGTACAGAAGATTTTTGGTGTTTGAAAATTAAATTATATTAAAACGATTGGTCAATCCACAAAGAGGAAACCATATACAGTAGTTCTATATATCTATATCGATGCACATTATTTTTTTTTCTGTTTGTTTGTCTCCCCTGGCTATCTGTGTCATTCATAGCTAGGACGTTTCAGCCCAAAATCTTAGCTGTCTGCCTGTCTGTCTGTCTAGCTAGCTAGCTAGCTAGTTAGCTAAGAACAATTTGGAGAAAATACTTCTTCTGTCTGAGCTGTTTTCCTGATAGAACAGTAGGTAAGTGTCCCAATACTTTTATCCAGAGAGCATATTTTTCATATTCAAGACTTGAGAGGATCAGTCTTGCCAATTCCTAAGCAAGATTATTTTACGCATAGACAGCCGAATGGAGATTGTCGTAATATTGATCCAGGGACAGAGCCAATATATTCTGAATTAGTTTATGGAAGAAAAAAAAACAGCTCTGGCTACGAGTGGCTTCAGTGATGGAACAGCAATCGATGGAAGGCAGAAAAAAAATTGTAATACAAACAAGTGGGTGGGGGCGGGGGCAAAGGGCCACCTCAATCGTGGGAGTGGAGGGGACAAAACATTGCCATCGAGGATCTGGAGTAGAAGTGTTATAGAAAACAGCTTTAAGGCAATTATTGGACTAACATGGGTAAAGTGGAAGGTTTTATCCTTTTTGGTGAAATCGCTCAAGGGAAAAGCTTCAGGCCTGCTTTCGTTATTTCATCTCGTGTGAGAGTTTGTCATTTTCTCTCGTCGTGCCCTGAAAGAGTGTCTGCATGTATGGCCATGACAATTCAAATTGTCCCTTTCGTGTCCATCCTAACACCCCTTTTCTCCAGTCGCAACTCCTTTGGGAGTATGCATCTTATTTTGGAATCTCGTAGACAGGATGTTTTTAGATACTCATCAGTTGCGCTTAGTAAAACACAATAAGTTCAAGATGTTATGAGTCTTGAGCCGTCGCTTGGTCCATTTTTGGCTTTGGACGTCAATTCCCGTCAACAGCATACTGTCGATACTGTATTACAAACCAAGATGTTGACAACTACTGATCCCACGGGAGCTCAATGAGAGCGTTGCCATTTGGGGAAGTTGATATCAGACGCGGCTTTATCTCCATTTGATGAGGAGCCGATTGAGGTGGAAGAGGGGAGGAGAAAAAGCAAACTCGGCAGGGAGGAAAAGTGGGAACAGACACCTGCTGTCGCGTGTTTACAACAGCGAGCCTCATCATCTGTCAAAAAGCCGCAGGCTTCGACGGCACGGTGTGAGTTTGACTGAGTTGAAAATTGATCCTGTAGCTTTGGCCTTCATTAAAAACGGACTGTGGCGATTCAGCGTGTGTTTTTGAAACACGCTCGTAAAAACAGGAACGTTTTCATAAACAAACTGAAAACACAGGAGAGTGACCCCCGTCCATTCCCGGGTTGCTATTCACCAATTCACTGACCATCCGAGTCCGATAGAAGTTTTATTTTGAATATTAGGCAACCAAAACAAAAAGTCATGAACTTGACTGAACTAAAAAAAAGTTCATTTGAAATGTCAGTGTCTCCCTGACCACAGGATAGAACTGAACCTTGACTAACAAGTTCAATTCAGTCCGTGACCATGCTTGTGACTGCAGTTATTTATAAATTTATTTGAAAGAAAGCACTCCACCACAGTATTGTACTGTAAAAAAACATACACACACAGACACAACCTAATTAAATTGAATTTAATGAACGAAGGCTTTTTTGATTAATTCAATGGACATTGTGTTGCTTCTTAGGGTGTGTGCACCTTGTCCGCCAGGGGGCAGTGTACTACATCTAATAAATTTGTCATCGGAAAGTGGAAATCAATTTGGTCAATTTAATAGTTTTCACAAATCGATACTATTGGTCACTCCACACGTGAGTCTGTCGTTTTTACAAATTATTGGCCAAAAGGGTTAACGATGGCTTGCACATTTTGATGATGCAATCCTAATGGATTAACAAACGCTGTTTATTGGGTTTCCTGAAAAATGACGGCAAACTCAGTGAAGTCAGAATAGACTTTTTTTTTTAAAGCGATCACTTGTCAGTAAAACTTTTGCTCACAATATAGAGAAAAACGAAGAGTCTTAAATAATAAATATATAAAAATTCAAAAACACGGTGTCAACCTAAAAAAAGACAAAGGGAAAAAATTGTATTGTAGGTCCAGTCTCACCCCTGGCATCTTTTTCTCATGTTCTACGACAACTATATATTTTTCAACTATCAGCTGTCACTCTAGCTTTCCGCCATGTGCGTGCCGTAAATACAGGCCTGTGGGATTTTGGTGCAAGGTGAGAGGAGTCCAATGTTGTAGAGGACGGTTAGCTTAGTGAACTGCCACCTCGGGCCAAAAGTGACATCAGCAAGATGATGGAGGGAGAAGGGATGGTGGCGGGGAGGAAAGGGGGCGTGCGTTGGGTTGGGGCGATGCCAGCTAAGAGCAGTGACGGCTACTATTAGAGAGAGGGTGTCGCAGCAGGGTGGGGGAGGCAAGCTGTCCGTAACACTCTGATTAGCCCGTCAGTCATCCTGCTGCAGGAGCCGGCGAATGCAGCAGAAGTGCATTTGCTGCATTGTGCACCACATTGCACAAAAGCACACGCTAGACAAAGAGCAGGCCGGTGACCGTAAATCATCCGTGTCAAACTTGTTTTCATCGTGGGCCACATCATAGGTAAGGATACCCTCGGGGGGTCAGTTACAGCAGCGAAGCCAAATACAGTGTTCCCCTGATATATTGCAGTCCATTTTTTATGCCCATGTGATTGTTTTTAATGTGTTTTTTAAAACAGTGTACTGTACTTGCTTTTCAGTTGTTAGGGTGTTTAACACCAGGAGAACATCAAAAAACATGAAACCAATGTAAGCAGGAGCTGCTGTTCGCCACAGCTCACAACCGGACACACACAAAGATTCGCTGATGTCACATGCCACCCCACTGGACCCCGCCTCTTCTAGGCACACACAGACACTACAATACAGTTAATATAGTATTTTCTTAATATCTTTTTCATTCTTTAAAGTTTGTTTTTTTAATGTATTCAAATATGTTCACAGTGACAGTGTGTTTAATACAATTAAATGTGTTATTGGTTTGTGGGATGTGAAAAACGATATACAGTTGACCCTTGCCATTCGTAGGCGACAGGCCCGCAAACAGCAAAAATTTGTGTATAACTGACACGGTCAGGGTGACATTTCACATTGGGTAGAGTAAGGAAAAAAAAAACGAAAATGTAACTGCTCTTAAAATAAAAACCAAATTTAAAAATGAAACCTTTTCTTTTTAGAAAAAAAGGCAACGTCCGTATTTTTGTGAGATATTTTTAAAGACATTAACAGACCAGTGCAACAGTTACAGTCTGACCAATCTAAATTATTATGCTATAAAAACATTACTAATGTCTTTTTTTATGCTTTATCTTGATCTGAACAGCCATGAAGAGAATCTTTAAATGTCTCTGGAAGTTACATTCACACTGGACTATTTAGTTATTTTTTTAACATGAGGCTAGCTGTAGCATCTGCTAGCCAGTAGCTTAGCTGCATGGTAGTTGTTCATAGAGGTAAACCCCTCTTACCTAATATCTTCTACATGGGAACCCTAATAATTATCCCATCATGTTCCACAACTGCCCCTGCATTTGGTTATGATTTTTATGCGTAGTTTTGAACAGAAGTCAAGTAAAAATTGAGGTTGATTCTGGAATACACATAAAATGAAAAGGATGGCCGGTTGGTGGTGAGTTTGACACCTGCGCCGTAACTCCTCAGCTCGCCGAATCAAAGCCTGCTTCTAACAAAAACTGCAGGAGCCAGATGTGACCGTTAACACGCCACCGTGTCGCAGATCCGTCGGCGACAGCGACGCCCATCGCCACGGTGGGCTCCCCTCCATTAGCAGCTCCACTGGTATGTTTCAGAAGAGTGACAGAGCTAATCTGGGCGACTGGCTGCTTAAAGTAGCAAATGTCAACATGCAGAGTGGAAGCAAATGACTCGTGCCGGCTTTACAGCCCTCGGGGAAGACGTGAGGTGTCACGCAGAGGTCAAAGCAAACTGAAGCAATCGAGTCCTGCGATATTAGCGAATACAGAAAGCAATGTCTGCAGAAAGTGAGGGTGAATTGTCATGAAAATGTGCGACTTTTGGAAAGGTGATGATAGTCTCATGCGTGTCCTGAATCAGCGAAAGAGTTTTGAAGTTGGAACAGTTTCAAGTGGTTGAGATACTTGGAACGAGGGGGTTAATATTTATCATCGCTCTTAAATTTTGGAATTGATTTGCCGAAACGTAGAAATTGTGTTCAATAGTTGCGTCTACGTCAGTGGTCTCAAACATGCGGCCCGCGGGCCAACTGCGGCCCCCAGGATGATAATTTGCGGCCCCCGTCTTAATATGAAAGATTAATATTAGTGCGGCCCGCAAGATTGATATGAATGACTCTTGTGTGCGGAGCTGAACGAACCAATCACGGTGAGGTATTGACCCTATTCCGCCCCGCCCATTTTTTAGAGGAAATAAAATCTAAATATGGGGATGTGCTCTACTTCACTGAGGTACGTTGGCTCAGGAGGGGAAACGTATTGAAGAGATTTTTGGAGTTGAGAGCAGAAGTAAAAGACTTCATGGGGAAGGACGGGGTGGCTTCTTTTTAAAATTATTTTATTTAATTCATTATTTTGTGTTAAAAATAAAGATATTTGAGAACATTGGAATGATTTATCAGCGCTTTTCTTGTGGAAACCCTGATGCGGCCCAGCCTCACCCAGACTCTGCCTCCAGTGGCCCCCAGGTAAATTGAGTTTGAGACCCCTGGTCTACGTCATGAATGAGCTGAACAGTTGGAAGTTGGAATGCTCCTCATTGGCTGTGAAATGTGGAAGGAGCCACTGAAGATTTAAAATAGCTCTTCATTTGGGAATTTTATTTGGGAATTTGGGGGAGCTTGAACAGGGAGGAGGTGGAATGGTTTGAATCCGTTGAGAAATGTGGGATGAGGAGATAAACGTCAAAGTCAAATATCCCTTCCATTGGGGAATTTTATTGCGCAAATGTGGCAATTTGGGGAATGTGATCGTTTCATATATGTCTTGAATGAACTCAATCAACAGTTTCAAATTGGCATGGTTCAAATCAGATGAGAAATGTGTAAATATATCAAACTGATTTCGTAAATTGACTGTGGCTCTCCTTTCCTACATCCAAGGGCATATATATATATATATATATATATATATATATATATATATATATATCAACTATCAGCTGTCACTCTAGCTTTCCGCCATGTAAGTGCAGTAATATATATATATATATATATATATATATATATATATATATATATATATATATATATATATATATATATATATATTTTTTTTTATGTCTTGTTGTATATGTTGATGCTTTGTGACATTTTTTTTGTTTGATGGTGTGTCATCACATTTTTCTAATGTAAAATGTGCCTTGGCTCAATAACGGTTGGGGGGAAACACTTTTTTGTTGTATTTTTTTTTAAATCACAGGGCTCACTGGAGGCAGCAATGCCTGACCAATTTTCTTTTCCAGAAAATTTCTGCCTCAGGTCTGATGGCGTGACGACAGTAGCCAGCATAACGAAGTCCAATTCCAACCCAAGCCCTTGTGCAGCAGACTGTGACAAAAAAAAAAAGAAGAAGAAGAAGAAGAAAGCTTTCCAGTCTTGCATTGCCTCTACGGACGGTCACTGCACTGAATTTACATACAACTCATCGCAAGGAGGACACAAGATGCGCAGTTCCACGCAAGCGAATGGAAATTGTCTTTCTCTGTGGCAGAAGAGTGAAAGGAGTTTAAAAGGCGCCCATGGCGAGGAAGAAAGCCACAAGAGTTTTGACGAAGCCACGCGGGGGTCAAGAGTCATCTGCTCTCATTACGAGTTTAGAAAGGTCGGAGGGTGATGGCTTCATAAGCAATGACTCATTTCGCACAACTCCCGAAATATCAAGAATGCACAAACGCATTCTTAGACATGGTGAAATGTGGTGACTAAATGTATTGTCTTTGTCATTGCAGCTGTACCGCATTGCCATTTGTATTTTCCAACAAAGCGATAAATTCCCTGAACATAAAGTATGAGCAGAAACATTTTCACATTTTTCTTTTGTTGGACAAAAAAAGGGAGAAGGGTGGAAGGAAAGTGGCGCCCGACGTGGCTCATGACATGATGCTCATTCGTACGTCGCAAAAGCGGTAATTTATCCACACGTCGAAAATGTTTGACCTGAGGTATGTGCACCCAAGCTCTGGATGATTTGCCTTGCCTGACCTATACAGGGTGTACATTAGAAAATGAGAGCATGGAACAACGTGGGGGGGAGAATCAACGAAAATGGAAGTTGAGACTGGTATCAAGCTCCTGTCGGCCACAACTCACACCTTGACACTCACACGCAGACAAAACTGCCCTCAGTTTCTGATGTCACTCACAATGCCACGCCCCTTAAAGACAAATACTGCAGTAGGTACAATTAGACTTTAAAATATTTTTACCTTTTTTTTTTTTATTACATGATGCAGATAGAATCTGTTAGCGTTTTAGTGATGCCGCGGCAGAAGGGGAAGCGGCAGGTGTCCACCTGACCATCAAGTTGAAGCTTGGCTGGCAGCACCGTGCTCACAAAAATCCTCCATCAAAACTACTTGCCCAGACAGCAAATAATTTGGAGCTTCAGTATGCAGAAGTGTGCTCCGTCCTGATGGATGACAGGACGTTTTTTTTTCTTTTTTTGCTAAGTCAACAAATTCTCTTGGTGGTGATGGGCAGTCAGGGGGAAGGCCGTTCCCGTGATTTGTTAGTGTGCTTTGTGCATTTCAAGTTGTTAAATAGTAAACAAACTACCTTATTCTAAGTCTGCAATCAAAAAGAAAAAAAAACAAGAATTCGCAATTAGCATGTGACCTGTTTGGTCAATGGTTCAATGTTTAAATGATAAAAAGAGCACACCTGTGCTATGACCTGCGACGACCTTGCCCCTCAGGCAAGCTTATGAAATAATTGAAAAGCTGGCAAAAGGTACCCTGAACTGGCAGCCAAAGCTTTGGGGTGTCTGCTGTTCCTTCAAATCCGCCACAGTGGAGGCATCAGAGAGATAATCCTGCAGTGTCCCAGATCTTTATTGGGACTGACTGGACCCATAATGGGAGGTGGGAAGGAGATTTCAACGCAGTGTCTGCTCCCTTTCAATTGGGTGTGCGTGAAATGATGACACTGATAGCGTCGATACAAAAATAACTACTAACTAAACGATCGGTCGATAATGCTCGTCAGCTGTTGTGCCTGACCGAAAGAGTTTCCAAACAGATTCTCCAAAAGCAGACCTCTTAGGGGCAGCACTTCTGCTGTCTTCTCTCTCTTTCACTCTGATCTGATCTGTGATCTTTTCTCTTACGCAACATACAGAAAGACATACCCCCACTCCCCCCACACACACACACTTTAAACGTAACACAGCAAGCAAGTGTCATTTGCCAACATACGATACTTTACATTAGCATAGCATAGCATTAGCAACATCAAGATGGGGCAGAGTCTGAAACCGGGGATTGAGCGCCGTGCTTTCCAACTGACAGTCATCCCCGCTGTATCTTTCTGAGATATCTTTTCATATGACCCGTGTCATCTCTGCCACAGCAGGAGAGTCATCAACTGCTTGGCGGCATGCTGTTCCGAGTCATACTCTTCGATGGCACGAGAGGTGACAAAGTGGGGCAGTTTTCTTCCCATAGAACAGCGGAAGCAGTTTTGAGTGGACTTGGAATTCCCCACTTGATCTTCAACAAGAGCAATGTAACTGCAATCCAAAGTGTCGAGATTTCTGCAACTCTGCCGGTGTTCCGGGCTCGTTAGAGCTGCAGATACAGCAGCCGACTGCTTTAGATTGCGGGCTGGCATGTCCAGAGAGCTGTTCCGTCGCGCGACAACACACATCACAAAAAAAATTTAAAACTCTAAATTGTCCATCGGTGTGATTGAGGGTGTGACTAGTTGTAATTTGTCAGGGTGTACCCTGCCTACTGCCCAAAGTCAGATGGGATCATCTCCAGCATGCGCGCAACCCTCGGTGAAACAAAGCGGATAATGGATTGATGGATGGATAGCCATCAAACGAATTATTTGATTAAAATTAGTTTTGATTCCTCCTCAATGCTTCAAAACAATTTTAATATTTCCAAGTGTTCTGTATATGTCTACATTTTGCTGATGGGACAATTTAATTCATCGCATGGGATAAAGATCTATCCATCTAGAGTTGATATACAAAGTATACACACCACTTTTTGACTACCAGGGTTTTGTGATTTAAAAAAATAAGACAAAGAGAAATCATGTCAAACCTTTTCCCACCATTATTATGACCTGTAAACCATAGTTGAAAAAACAAAATATCTTTGAGTGGGAAAGTAAAAAGAAACACCCAGGATCATATAAGGATACGTGTGAGTGTCCAGCCACTCTTATATCTCAGGATGTGGCTGTGCTTAGAATTAACAAATCACATTCAAACTCACGTTAAATGGAAGTCAGCACATTTGTGCCACGATTTAAAGTGCCTCTGAATAACACGTAATAAAGTTTAGCTGTTCTAGTAGGCTTTTGCTGATATTTCTGTATTCACTTCTTGCAGACAAAGCCATAGCCCGCGGAGAGCATCCTCAGAATCAGAGGAGTGCCAGTTTTTATCAGATTGATATTAAATTAATGCTGGATAAAATTAAGTGATCTATGTATCGATCGAGCGATCGTAAAAATAATAATAAAGACTAGTAAGTACAGCGGTAAGAGAGCGTGCCTTCTTGAGCTGCTGCGCAAATTGCGCGCCCTCACAACCTCGTATGATAGGCGCATCTTGGTGGTACAGCGCAGCACCTCGTTTTTTTGTCGGGTACTTACCGAGTTTTCCTCGTGACTCCTCCAGTTTCTGAATCTGGTTCTCCAGGAAGAACATGGCCACGGCGAACGCCAGCAAAGCCAGCATCTGCAACTTAGGCGGCATCATGACTCTGAGCAGCCCCATCAAATGATCCGGAGAAGGAGTCGGTCAGTCCATGCCCAGTGAGGGGAGACAAGAGGGGGTGGGTAAGAGGAGACACCGAAGACGCGCACAGATAACCGGCGAGCACAAAGCGCCAGCGTGCGTGGATACTTAAATCTACATTTGATGCAAAATGCCCATTATTTGTTATTCCATTATTTGCATGGCAAGGGTTGAGGCTTGTGAAAGGTTTTCACGCAGCGTCTACGTATACGTCGTCTGTACAAGAGCTCCCCGGTGCCCTGTCTTTACTTGCACGGTTCCACGGTTCACATTGTCAGTAGCACACAGAACATTGGACAGTAACAAGAAGCCCCCCATAGACGTCAAACTATACCGATAGAACTGTTTCGCTCGGAGGCGTACGTCAATGGTGCCGACATGTTGGATGTGGCAAGGAGGTGCGATGGACCGGTGAAGTTGCTTCATTAATTTGCCTCATTTATTCAAGTGCTGCCTGAATCTGTGGCGATAGTTTGAAATTCAAATAAATCCGTTTTCATATTGATTACAGGAAGGTTTCATGCCGCACTTTTCCCAGAAATGACTCACAAAATAATTTCAAAGACCGATCTCATGGGATTGAGAGTGCGCAGGCTTTTTGGTCGCACTTATTGCATGATTTTGCTGACTTTGTGGCTACTACTACAAGTCCTCTATGTCCTCTATGTGCATAAACAGTACTGTGAATTCCCAGCCTCCAAAAAAGCAAGTCTTTCCTATTCAACTCCCGAAGTGAGTTTGCTTATTTGTTAATTGTTGTCATATTGTGTAGGTTTTGTGACGATAAAGTGCAGAGAAAGCAGTGGTAAACAATCTGAAAGGAAGGCTTTTCTGATAGTAACTCTCCAGTGATTACGATTCTTATATTTTTATTAACATAACACAAATCACTAACTAGTGGCTAGCAATGCGACTTGTCAGAATCAGCGGTTAGGACCTAGTCACTGTAGACAGATTCAATATGTAATATCTCATGAAAACGTTTGGAAAAAATACCTAATGCCTAAATTCCTACATAGTTTAGTGTGTGCGTGAATGAGAAGCATTAGTTTTGAGTCCTTTTTGCAGTTTGCTGCGCGATCGAGACATCCATGATGGTGGGTGCGCTGACGTATTGCAGCAACGGGCGATATAACTCAAGGCGGTGTCGAGGTTTATTAAATTTCTGTGCACTTCACGGTGAAGCAGTCTTTCTATTCGTCAGCTACAGTTGTCTGTACACACCGGATTGGACAAATGGAACCAACGAGTGAAAATGCCGACCCATAGGAGTGCTGTTTTCTTTCCGAGCCTCTAAAACCACACGGGTAAATTATGAGCGAAGAAAAAGTAATAAGACTGTCCCTCTCTGCGCCTAATCCACGACTATTTTCCACCTTAAATAAAAATAAATACATCACAAAAAATCCTTTACAGTATTCACATTATTAAATGTATAAATTAGTATATTTGTGGTTTTTTTCGTGAAACTATATTAGTTAAACCTAATTCAATGAATTATTTTTATCAGGCATAACATGGAATACTGTTTAGTTTAACTGAGGGCTCCGTCATTGTAGTTTTTTCCGGCACTCTCCAAAATGTCGGGAGAAGTGTATCTCCTGTGGCTGCTTTCGCTTTTAAAAACGGTCAGTTGAACGTATTAACATGAAAGATAACATCATATCGTTGTTCTTAATTGGTAAATGCGTTCAGTGTTGGTGGATTGCCCAGTTTAGTGTTACATTGATCGTTTTATGTCGCATCCTGTGGTTGCCGGGGCGCATATATGACGTGGCTTATTGACTCAAAATCTCGAAAACTCTTGTTAGTAAATAAGTGAATCTGTGCAAATCTTGTGATTTAGTACGAGAAAGATCTCCACTGCTTTAAGATCGAGTTATTTAACCGAGAAACGTCGAACTTAAATATTCAAGACAATTAAAGTGGTTGTCAAATCGTTTTGGAAACATCGTTTGGCAATGAGGAAGCTAGCACAAATTAGTTTAAAGGACTTCAAATTTAAATTACAAAAAATAACTAACCGACACCGGCGTGGTGACAGAGTAAATGATATAACTAGATTGTTTAGAAGCAAATCTGCAAATTGGTAATTTCTCCATTGTGAGACAAATAAAGGTTTTCTTATCTTAATATTCTTAGTATATAAATCACATTTCCTATTGAAAATAATGACATCACGAATAATCCGTTTCAGCACCCCGTAAAACACCACCTTTTTAGAAGAATACAAGTACGTTGTCTAAATAAGTTACACAATCGATTTATAAAGAAATAAACTTCTTTTATAAAGTTTTATTACGGTGCATAATGATGTATTTATTCCTTTTAAAATATTCTGTTTCATCTTGTGCTTCCTCCTTCCAGCTGTCAGCGTATGGCTCCGAGTTGACTTCGGAGGCTTGCAGGGATCTGGGTTTCTCCAGCAACCTGCTGTGCAGTTCCTGTGACCTGCTCGGAGAGTTCGGCCTCACCAAGCTGCAGCCAGACTGCAGGCACTGTTGCCAGCAGGAAGCCCAGTTGGAATCGCGGAAGGTGACTATGCTACAGTTCCTCCAACTAACAAACAAACAGGAAATGGCAACTCAGGGCAATTTGAATTTTGCATCTTTGAGTGACATTTTAAAATTTACTCGCAGGGTTACAAAGAAACCGCACAATTCGCAGGGGTGAAGGAATAAGTACATTTTGATAAACAAATCAGCTCACATATCAGTTTTTATTGCATATGTATATAAAAGGAATCCCATATATAGTTTCCTGTGCTTTTTTTCCCTCCTCTATTCACGGCAGGGGTTGTCCATATTCGCAGTTAAATTTCAGTTAAATGGACAGCATATAGTATATGGAAACACATTCATATCTGTGAAAATATAATATTTTGTATTATTTCTTTGGAAGTTGATGCACATTCATGCTTGGGGTGGTGTAACATGCTGGAATGGGGGAAAAAAAATGTTTCAAAGCTTGTTTGGTACCGGGAGAAATGAAACAAATCCCAAAAGGGGCGGGGGGGGGAGCGCGGCTCAACTTGTTTTGAATAATTGATTTTTCTTCAAGCCAAAGATCTTGGAAATCTTTTGAGATTTGATTTGAAGGCCTTTATCGCCCAGGCCGAGGACTGCGCTGCTGTGTTATCTAAAGTCGGTCTGATTTCTGCAAGCACACCTTCCAGATGAAGGGCAAAACATATGGTTCCTATTAAGATAATTAACGAGTTGCGCACTCTTTAACAGACCCGAGGAAAAGATTGAACATCACCAGGCTGCCTTGGATATATGGTTTTGTCCCTGGCTGCAAGGCTGGAGGCGTACCTTTTTAATGGCTGCATGGAGGTTCTACTTGGCTGCTTTTAATGAGGAAGTTATACTCTTAATGTGTTTAACTATTTAAAGCATAGAGGCACAGGCTGTGTAACGAGTCATCTTTTGAAATGGGGACAAGTCTTGAATGCCCAAATGGTGTGTTCTTAGCTCTAATCTTTCTCTCTGTATCGCTTCTATGGATGGTGGCTTGAAAGGCGTGAACATTTGGATTTGAACAATTTCACAGAAATGCTTGCGCAAGAAAACATCTTTGTAACTTGGGCCACTCACAAAAACGGAGGCTTTAAGTGTTTTCGGGTGAAATTGCAGTTTGAGCACAAAACGCAAAAAGTGTAACGTGCGGTTTCTCATACCCAAATGCAATGTGAGGTTTCACAACAAAATTTACGTTTCTGGGTGTCAAACAAGATCCAGTCGCCCCTTTCGGGAGTCGTGTCAATTGCCTTATGTAGAAAAACATCAAGTTTGTCCTCTGCAAAGAGGCAGCTGTGAGTCTCCCAATTTCCTCCCAACTTTCTTAACATTGCCGCCGGAGGTTTGATGACAAAGCGACCATCTGTTGACTCCGTTGCATGTTCATCCGCTCAGCTTAATGACTGCAAGCAGTAGCCAGGAGATGCCCGCAGGCCAGCCATGCTGCCACCGGCAGGGCCGCCCGCCTCTTATCTCCGTGTGTGGGCAATGCTGCGTGCGCGCGCTTCTCCTCATAAACCACCAACTCATGTTGTATTTTCTTGACCAACAGCTCTACGCTGGGGCTATCCTGGAGGTGTGCGGATGAAAATTGGGGAGGTTCCCCCAAGTCCAAGGTGAGTTCTCTTTCGAAACGTTTCAGTGTCATACACATAGTGCCGTGAAAAACTATTTGCCCCCTTCCTGATTTCTGTGTAAATTAAATTGCCATTTGGAAACCGCATTTTTTTCCCATGTTTTTGTGCTATTAATATTGGTTTGATGAACTGAAGCCTTTGTGTGAGATAAATATGCAAAGAACACAGAAATTGGGAAGGAGGCAAATACTTTTTCACGGCGCTGTAGTCATAATATGTGGAGATTTGATGAAAAGCAGAAGAAAATGTCTTGGCTAAGATGCAGTATTTGTTTCTGAGGATAAAGAATATATCCCTGTGAGTATTGTTGTAGGCTCCCTGCATTTTTTTCACGGCAACCGCTTATATTCAGATGCACGTTTTAAAAATGTTTATAATAAATGTGATGTCGACGCTATTTGCATTAGCCTGGTTCGTATTGTGTGTTAGCATCAAGCTAGGTGGTCTTGAATACCTCAGGCTTGCTTTTCAACCCCCAACTTGGAAGGCTTGGCTATTTGTTGTGGAAGAGGACCACCCACGGTCGACTCAATAACATTGTGCTCCCTTCGCTGATCGTCAACTGCATCTGATCTCACGACGGAACAGCCCGTGTCTCCTTGTGGGCCATTTGGCCACCGTTTGTTGACTTCAGCTGTAGCCGTGCCGTGTGCTCAACTGTCTCTTCGAGATGCGACCTTCTCAGGGGGCTTTGCAGCTGTCAACAATTAAATTCCTCAGTCCTAAAATAGAATGACGAATGGATACGTGTTCGACCCGACCCTTATTGATATTTTTTTTAATCTCTGCAGCTTTTGTCAAGGGTGACAAGCCGAAAATGTTCAAGGGTCTTCAGATCAAGGTGAGTGTTGATGACAAACTGTCACTTTTCACACTAAAATAGTCATGCCCCATAGTAGGGACTGCTGCAAATAGAGAAAAATATCAGCAATTGACACCCCCCAAAATATGATAGCTTAAACTAGAAATACATCACAAACTATGATCCCACTTTACCCATGATAAGTAAATTTGCAAAAAAGTTAGGAACACTGAAATCCTTTTATAGAACTATGCATCTTTATTTTTGGGTTGCTGACACTTGGGGTTTTTTTTTCTTCACCTCCTACACTCTCTCAGTACGTGCGAGGCTCCGATCCTGTACTCAAGCTTTTGGACGACAACGGGAACATCACCGAGGAACTCAGCATCCTCAAGTGGAACACGGACAGCGTGGAAGAGTTTTTGAGTGAAAAATTAGAGCGGATATAAACACGGGTTTCAAATTATTTTTTACAGTTAAAGGGGACAGTTTAAAAATGTACACTCAAACCTTGATGGTTTACATCGCTCATTTTTCCATATTGTTTTTTGAGAATTCTGCCAGCCTTTTTTTCTCCCCCTAAGGGAAACAGTTGGATTCGAAAACTAAAAGTAGAGGCATGAATTCAGATGAGATTTAAAAAAAGATTGTGTGAAATATACATTTTTAGTTATGTGGATTGAATTTAGCATTCTTACATTGCTGCTAAATTCTGTTTAGTCAGAGATCCGTGAACAAAACTTAAGGCATCACCGTGTGTTCTTTAGCTTTTTCTGTTTCTGATTTTCTTGTACACTTATTTTTATAATGCTTGAATTGCAGGTAGCTAGACAAGAGTGGTCGAAAGAAGGAATGATTCCTAATTTCTGTCTACAAGTAGAGGGTGTGGTCATGGGACACGTTTATGAAGAGCTCACCGTAAACCAGTTTTGGGAAGTGCGCTCTGATGGGTTTTGTGTTCCTCAGCTTCATCAAGTTTCAGTGGAAATTGGAATTGTTATGGATGGTCGTCTTTTGAAACGCATGATTGAAGATTTGAATAAGCAACAATAAAACACAAAAGTCTTTCAGTTTTGCGTCTTTTGGACTCGTGTTGTTGAGACCAATGATCGTCAAAGTGCAAAACTACCACTACTGGTCCTCAGGCTCCCTCTAGTGGTACAATAAAAAGGACAATTGAATTTTCACGCGTGAACATTTTCTTGATATACGTACAGGAGTACAGTTCATTTTTAAAATTCAGTTCATAAATAGTCGCGCGTAATGACGTCAATTAGGAAAAGTGGAGGTGCCACTGTTCTTTCCATCGGTTAATTTTGAGACCCCTGTTTTGTAGATGAGCTGACAGTCAAAGAGATCCCAAATTTAGGGATATAAAGATACAAGGACTTTTTTTTTGTCTTGCCAACAAACCTTTCCAAGTGATATGGCATTTCGTTCTACGCCTGTGCATTTGTATTGCCCGGCCACGCCTTCACTGGTTCAGCCTGACAACTTTCCGCAGATGTCTTTATTGAGAGAGTTTCAGATTCTGTAGAAGGATTATCATGTCAATGCAATGAACATTTTGACATTATTATTCAAACAATTAAAAGGACCAAGCAGAGAAACGAAACAACAACAAAGTCATTTAAAGAAAAAATACCCCCCTCTCGCTTTAAAGCATACTCATGTACAGTATATTGTATGTATTTGGCAGTGATGGGAAGTAACAAACTACAAACACCTTGTTAGAGTACTTACAGTAAGTACCTTTTTCATATATCTGTACGTGACTTGAATATTAATTTTTGCACAGTGGCTTAATACGTATGAACGTTAAAGGAAAACAAGGGGGTAACGCTATTTTCGCGAGCACATTTCTATTTTTTCCTTAATTCAGTACAGTATAGTTGATTTAAGCAACTGTGATATTAGCGTAATGATTTGTTGAGGGATATCTTAAGATGTCAACTATGTATAAACATTTATTTTGACAAGTAGTGGCACTGAATTTTATTTTTGTATTTTGCGCGCGGCACGGATTCACGTGGGTGATTTTCTATCACCTGCCCTGTGCACTTCAACCGTCAACGCAAAACGTATCACGTGATTTTTTTAATTTACATTTTGTCAAGTGGTTTCATGAAATGAATTTCTCTGGATCCAGATACATTTTTAGTAGACATTACAGAAGATTTTATTTTTTGCAAACACTTGCCGAATTAAAATTGAGTAAATTCGTCACATTTTCCGCACATGTTTTTTGCAATGTTCAGAAGGATCAATAAACGGTCAATTTTAATCGTCTGTAAATTATGCAATGTTTCAGGCTTTGCGGAGTTTCATGTTAAGTTCGTGGAACTGTCGTCACATGTATTCAGACGTCAATCGTTCATTTTTCAGAAACAAAATCTTTGTAATTCGTGTTGATGGATGGATGTTTAATGTTGCGCCACTATGTCAACCAAATTCGGGCTCTGGCGACCCCTGATGGGACGAGCTGAACGTCACATCAACAGCAAATATTTCCCACGCGGTCCAAAAATGCATTGATGAACCATCCCAGGTGTTCACCGAGTATTTTCATCTCAATTCGTGGTGTCCCTGCAGTCCATTTACGCACTGGCTCCAGGTGCTGAGTACGCGTCCAAGCCGCTCTTGCTCATCCCTCCCGGGAGTAGAATGTAAGCCACCTGGGGCTGCACACCGGTCGCCGACCACGCTCCACAGTTACACGGCACCACGTAGGGGCTACCGTGCGACGCGTGGGTGTGCTGTCCAAGGCAAGCCAACCCCCCGACCACAGCCCCGGAGTGGTACCCGAAGGCGGGCGAGCTATAGCCACGCAAAGGGGACTGGAACTCCGCCATCCGATGGAGATGTCTCACGGGGGACGGCGCCACCAGAGTGGGGGGTTTATCCCCGTGGATGAGAAGGGGCGAGTCCACGGAGAATCCCTTCAAGGGCTCCACATATGGGAAAACGAGGCGCTCCGCCTGGGGGGGAATTTTGGGTTTGCGCCGGGGTCTGTATTTGTAGTCCGGGTGTTCTCGCATGTGTTGAGCCCGAAGCCTTTTGGCCTCGTCAATGTAAGGACGCTTCTCGGAATCGCTGAGTTTTTTCCACTCGGCGCCCAGCCTCTTGCTTATTTCCGAGTTGTGCATCTTTGGGTTGTCCTGAGCCATCTTGCGCCTCTGGCCCCTGGACCACACCATGAACGCGTTCATTGGTCTCTTGATGTGGTCTAATGGTTTGGGCATTTCCAAATCCGACCACACATTCATTTAAAACAATTCAGGTCAACTTTTCCACAAAAAAAAAAAAAAGAAAAGAGAGAGAAGGGGAAAACACGTCATGGGCTTCTTTTAAGGCGTAATAAATCCGCGGTAAATGTTTTCTGTGAGCCTGGATTGTTTGAATGACAAGTGTCGAGCCTGGTTGCAAGTTGGAAGCTTGTTATGGAAGAGACCAAGCATGTCAAGCTCTCATCTGTACTCCACTGTCACGGTGGGCCAAGCCAATGAGAAGATGAGAGAGCACAGTAATCCCCCCCGCCCCCTAAAAAATGAATACATTTCTAAGACCCCTCTTTTCCCCTCCCCTTTGACACTTTAAAAGCCTCACAAAATATCTGATGAGACACATGCACTGGAAAAAAAATAATACAATGAATGACCACTCGACATGGGACAAAATATTTAGTAGGCCTACATTGTGATGCCATTTACGACAAGAGCTTTTACAAATATGCCTCTAGAAAAGTACTTCACATGTAATAGCTTGTTCAGCATTGAGATAAGAGTTTATTTTGTTCAGTGACCATACTGGTATCTCCAAACAAAATCTCTTTCACCATCGAAATGAATGGAAATTGCATTAATCCGTTTCAGCCTGCCAAAGCAAATAAAGAAAATAGTACTCTATATTGTACTTGGAAAGGAACAACAAATTTACATAAAATATAACAGTTTGTACATCACGAATACTGAAATTCATTGGAGCTCCTTCTGGTGTGTACAACCTCACCACCAGGAGGCAGTCTAATACAGTTATACAGACACAACGGATGGCAATGTTTTTTGCATGGATAAAGAATACATGCCTGTGAGTGTTGCTAAATTGCCTCTCTACATGTGTTGCGGCACTGTTTAAGGCATAGGTGTCAAACTCAGGTCCTGGAGGGCCAATGCCCTGCATGTTTTCTAACTCTCCCTGTTGCAACACACCTGATTCAAATTATCAGGTTCAATGTCAGGCTTCCGCAGAGCTTGCTGATGATCTGATTATTTGAATCAGGTGTGTTGCAACAGGGAGACTTGGAAAACATGCAGGGCATTGGCCTTCCAGGACCTGAGTTTGACACCTATGGTTTAAGGTGTCCACTGCCATCCGTCCATTATCCGATCATCTTCACAAGGGTCGCAGATGTGCTAAACACCATCACATCTGTCCCAGGGCAGTTAGGTGTAGTACAACCTGAACTGATTGCCAGCTAATTGCAGGGCACACCTTGACATATAACCATTCGCACTCACACTCACACCTAGGGACAATTTAGAGTGTTCCATTAATCTGCCATTCATGTTTTTGGAATGCGGGAGGAAACCGGAGTACCTGGAGAAAACCCACACAGGCACAGGTAGAACATGTAAACGACGCACAGAAAGGCCGGAACCCGGAGTCGAACCCTGGTCCTCTGTACTCTGAGGTGGACGTGCTAACCAGTCGAGCGCGTGCCACCCAGTGTGCATTGCATCAGTCGGTGCTATTTGTTAGCCCATCTATGGCATTTCACATGTGTTGGTATTAAGCCTTTGAAAACTTCTGTTGAAATCAATTTAAAGTCTTTCCCAACATGCATTGCAGGTTTCCTGTATTCTACTAGGCAACAACTCTGAGAAGCTTAACCCCCCCTCCACCTCACCTCCTGCTAAATCAATATTAATCACAGCCATCATTTACTGGTCCTGGGAGTCTATATAGATTTATTTGATCCATTTTCATAATTATGATACCTTATCTGATCAAATATAAGCTTTAACCTCCTTGTTATTGAAATGACATTGATGGAGAAATGTTTGAATTAGCAACAAAGTCAAACTGTCAGACATTCAGCACACTACCTTGACGTTGGAGTGGAATTTGCCAAAGATATTCTGAAAATTGTTTAGAATCACCGTAGATACTCTGGCATCTTGTTTGCTGTCATGAGATATTTCCTTTGTCAAATACAGTGCCTTGGCTCAATAAAGGTCAGGGAACATCGCAGTAAGACGTCTTTCTTTCAATTTCCCCCCTAAATCAAAAGCCAGTGTTTGGGAAAGATCCAGCGGTGCAGCTGCACAGCAGAAGCAGTTGTGATAAGACCTTTTCAGCAGAAGGGCGGCGGGGATAAAGTGACGGACAGCGGGGGTCACCCAGGTGATCCGTTTCCTCATTGCCCGGCTCTTGTCTACTTGTGCTGGAGGTTCCGAATCGCATCATCAGCCCATCTAAACACTGATCATTCTCACGCTGTTTTTAGACACCCGTCGAGATGAAACACATATGAGAACATAGGCAAAGAAAAAGATATTTTTTCCTAAATGGTATTTATCGTTCAAACCATCACTACAATGCAAAAACACAATAAAACAGCACACGACTGTGCCACTTCTCCATGTGGAGCACAAAAATGATAAACATGTAAATAGGGCATATCATAACACACCAGAGCCGCCGATTATTGAGCAACTGGTGCAATTCATGCAACAGCTATTTGAACGCCAACGCAGCAACACATATAGACGAGCAATGTAGCAATACTCAGAGGCATATATTCTTTATCCTCTGCAAAAATCAATACCAATACTGCAGCTTGCTAAGTCATCAATGTAGCAATACTCAGAGGCATATATTCTTTATCCTCTGCAAAAATCAATACCAATACTGCAGCTTGCTAAGTCATTTATAGTAGTTGCGAAGCTCTTCTTTTTATTGAGTCTGTATGTGCGTATTATCTTACTGTCCCCGATGGCCAAGTCGTGTACACCTGTTGTTGCCAAATTTGATTCACATGGCAACACACAGATGCTGAAATCTGATTGGACGGAGAAAATAAAATCTCATCCATACACAAACTTAAGCAGCCAAAAGAAATGCTACAGAATGAATCGGACTATAATGAATACAGTTCCATGGAACAAATATAAGAATTTAGGTTTGAAATGTCGGCCAGTGCTTCTAATAGTGTTTAAGCCAGCAGCTCAAACTATAAATTGGAGTATGTGCTACTGTGTATTTGGTGTGACTTCTAAGAAAGGGCAGCAGGGAAGGGCGGCGTCGGGGGTGTTGTTGCTTGAAATGGGTTATAAGAAAAAGTGCCAGCCGCACAAAATGTCGGTGGTAATCCGGTTATCCGCAGGCTCTGAAGATACTGCCCCATCTCCTTGGGAAGTCTGTCTTTTCTTCTTATGTCAAAACTGTCGTCCGTGCACTCAGGTGGATTATGGAGGCACGGTGGAGAAAGAAACGGACAGGTAACTGGGCTTTGAATTTGTTGTGATTTTTATTTATTTTTTTGCTTTCTGAAAACATTTAGAAGTGAATCAGGCAAACATGCTGTTAGGGTAAGGGCGTAGTCGTTCTTTGAAAAAAAAAACTCTCCTTATCGGGCGGCCCAAAAAGTTCAATAACCCCCCGTGATTTACATGCACTCTCGAAAACTAATAAAATCACCTCCACTTTACGATAGATGCCATATTTTTATGTTAATGAACCAAGGCAAAACTTTCTAGACAACTGAAAAGTTCCATCATAGTTGCGTGTATTTTTTTTATGTATTTTTGCTCCTAAAATAATCAAATCCAATCCCCAGAAATGCATTCATGGCTAACAAGGCTCTTTTTTGACACTCCTGAGTCGTCCATTAGGCAATATTTTAGGAGGAAAATCCCCAAAGATTTTCAGTGCTCTTAGGGAGGGATTTCACTAAACCATGTACTTATTCTCGTGATACTTAAGAAAAGTCAAGCTTTTTTTAATAGGTTTCCTCTTGACACTTTGACAGTGGAATATGCTTTGGTTGACCCTGCGGCGGTAGACAGAGATGGGGGGAGTGGAAAATAGATCTTTAGCCAACAAATCATTTCATAAGACCTCCAAATTAATACGCTTCCTCCAGGGCTGGGAGGATAAACCTGAGCGTTATGTTACCGCACCGGTCCCTATCAGCTAGTTTGCAACACAAGCAAGTCAGCAGTCAATGATGTACATTTACGAGCGGCTTTTGTGCCAACACAGCAGCAGATTAAAAATATGTTATAGTGTAAATCAAGTGCTGTTTGGAAAGTAGACAGTATTGGCTACGATAGATGGGAAGGTTGTGTAAATAGACCTCTCTCACACACACACACACCCAAAAATATTTTTAAAATAACTCTCTCACATGTCAAAGAACCATTTCCGAATCTCATGCCCCAAAAAGGGTCACACATGCACCAGGAAAACTCTCTTGCAGACCAAAAGGCTCTCACACACAACCGAAACCCTCTCACATATGAAAAACCTCTCACACCCCATAAGCCCCCCCCCCAAAAAAAAAATCAAATCCCCATGGGGGTCACTGTTAATGTTGAATCCTGCCTTTGCACACAACCTACAGCAAAAAAATGTATGCACACCACAACACTGACCAGAAACCCAGAGACAGCACCAGAAACAAAACAACAACAATCAGTCACAGATCACCCCCAAAAATCTCATGCATACCGAAAAACAATTCTAACCTGGCAACAAAAACGTCACTGAGAATAAAAACTTTCAAACACAGGAAAAACTCTCACACCCATCAGAAAAACTCACTCACACAAAAAACTCTGACAAACACATCAAGTAAGTTCATATTCACCAAAATATCCTCACATTAAACGGCACCTCATAATTATCAGTTATCAACATGTGTGCTACATAATTCAAGAATAGGACCCCTTTGCCCCTGTTATAACTGGCTAGCCTTAAGACATTCTAGAAATGTAAAATCACATCTGAAGTCATCACACGAAGCCACCATACAAATGACAGAGCCCAGAGCAACTAAGAAGCTTATGGAAATAACGTTATTCCCCCGTGTGCTCAAGATATGCTTGCTGCAACAGCAAAGGGAATAGACTGCTATTTACCAACTTATCTCATGGCTCTTATGGAGGCTAGAGGGAGAAAAACACAGATAGACAGCCAGAAAGGCTTTACACAACATATTTGCCATTCGACTGAGCCCCGGAGCTGGAATTAAGTATTAGTGCTGCTGATAGAAGAACGAGGTGGTCTAACTACCATTCGGTCCTCCAAACTGTTCTACTCTGACGTGTCAAATCATATTTAAATCAACTGAATGTTGAAATGTATAGCACTGTGAAAACATCACAGCATATCTAGTAGTCTTGTGTAAGAGTTACTCCGGTACAGCCTGGAGTGGTGGCCAGACAGTCACAGGAAACATACAGGAGACAACCATCCACGGCCGCATTTTGAGTCGTCAAATCAAACTAACATGCATCTTTTGGAATGTGGGAGGAAACTGGAGTACCTACAGAAATCAACCCAAGCTCGGGGAACACATGCAAACTCCACGCTGGAACGCCAGCATGCTTCTTCGAACTCAGAACTGTTAAGCGAGCTGTGAATCATTAGTGCAAAATTGAAAAATAAAGCAAGAAAGAACAAAGGGCTCGTCCGGGATTTGAACCCGGGACCTCTCGCACCCAAAGCGAGAATCATACCCTAGACCACCGCAGTGTGACGTCTATTTTGAGCGACGAACGAGCCACGTCTACATTATAAGGATGAAAGAGCCGCATGAGGCTCCGGAGCCGCGGGTTGCCGACTGCTGCCCTAGACCAACGAGCCACGTCTACATGGCACTACATTTTACCTCTTAATTATAAACATTATAACGTAACTGCCTTTCAGGCAGTCAAAAAACACAGGCCGAAATAGACTTCCGACAATTACTAAATTAATAATTATTTATCATGATTGTTGTTATTGTTACGGTGTTGGTCGTTGGCTGCTAAACAAAATCAGTGGCAGAAATGGACTTCTGACAGTAAAAAAAGATATGATTATTTTTTCTTTTTTTTATGGGCAGGGATGGGCTTCCATAAATCAGGCCCCCCTCACGGATCCTTGACTTTTCCACATTTGATATGGCGGCGACGTCAACGTACGTATCCAATGCTTTCACCGCCTCGGTCGCGTGGTGCATTGTGGTCCGTCGGTATGTTTGCTTGCTTGTAGGAAGCCTTGTGAACCGGAATCTGAAGAATTTGAGGTGTCCGCCAAGCTGAACTGTTCTTGTCCATCGTTGCTTCTTGTTCCTCTCTAATTTCTCCGGAATCAATTTCCTAGCGGACGCTTAAGGTAAAGTTTAATCTTTAAAGAAGCTCATCACTTTTTAGAAAATTATTCACATAAAACTTGACTCGGCTCGCTGTAGCTAGTTGGCTAAAATTAGCTTCACGAGTTAACACACGAGAAGCTAATCAGCTATTTAATCAGAAAGTTATCCATAATGCTACGAATGCTAAGTTAACCGCATTGATTGTCACCTCTCTCCATCAGCTTTTCGGGATGAGACCAGGATTCAAATGTTTTATTTTTTCGCGGCCGTCACCCATCAGCCACGTTCCACACCCACTTGAGCATTAACCGTTATAAAGATAGCGTATACGGTATATAGCGGTACTTAGACGCTAGCTTTACAAATAGCGTCTACGTACCGCTATATAAATGGTGCAAATTTCCGCATGTGAAAACTATTGTTAAATTACGTGTACCTTGTATACTGTTAAATCCAGTTGTTGTTGTAAGTCTGGAGCTATCAATTGTTTGGTCTAATAATGACGTGGCTGGCTTTCCTGTATGACTTTTAAGCTTTGAAGTACCGTCGAAAAACAATCAGCGTTTTGTGCGGGAGTCACCATCTAGAGTACAACCTCAAGAGTAGGAGCATTGTTTTCTGTTCATACTATTTCATCGAGTTTACCCTCACCAAACGTGTCGCCTCTACATGTATTGAATGCCAGAAGAGTCATTCGTCAATGTTTAGACCGAAACTGCGAAATTCGACGTGAAACTACTTTGACAGCGAGTAATAATAGCCGACAGAACATAACACAAGCTGTAATGTAGCTCAGACAGGAAACGAAGCAGATCAAGTTTTTTTGTTGTGTCGGGTGACATTTGAGCTCTCACACAAAGCAAACCAGACTTCCTGTCTCTCACACTACCAAGGCTTGGAAGCATTCAGGCATGATAATTTAGCACTACAATTGCCATTACAAAAAGGATTTGCAAAGGCATTGAAGTTTTTTTTGGGGGGGAGGCGATGAAACGTGTTGTCTGTCCTTCCAGGAGCAGTGAGGAAAAATCATGTCGCACGGTGACAAAATGAAGGTAAGTCACAAGATCAGTCACATTACATGCTTCACACCTATATGTGCATTCATTTCGTGACTGCTTATAATGCCGAGGTTTGAGGAAGTCCATAAGTCTCAAATCTTACCTTCAAGTTTCAAGCAAGTCCCAAATTACTGTAGCAAAAATCAAAACCCTGCAAGTCACTAGTCAAGCGTGTGTTTCTGTTCTTAACTTTGACTTGCAGTCTCTTAAGCGTTCACGATGACAACTTGACAAAATTCAACCAAACTAGTGCGACATTAACATGCCCGTAAGTCATAAATCAGATTGCAACAATAATGTACTGTAAACAGGTCTATATTTTAATAACTTCAAATTTTCTGTGAGGGGGGGGGCGAACTACACTTCTTTAGCACAGAACTTTTCTAGATGCAAGATATCTGAATGTATAAAATATGCACGTCTAGAAAAAAATATAGCCTACTGACTGACCGAAATGAAGATGGTCGAAGTTGTTTGGCATAGTTGTCGCTTATCTTTTGTTAGTCTTTTGTTAGTTTTAGTCAAGCAAGTCCTAGATGGATGACATAAATGTTTAGTCTTGTGACGACTTTTTGGGCAAAGCGCTGGAATGAGGTGTGGTGGTAGTATTGTGCAAGCATCCATCTCTTGCCACTCATTAGCAGAGATTTAGTCAACAATAGCCAGTAACAACTACCTCATATCTCACAAATCACCAATGAAGCTTCTTTGTTTCTTGTATGTTGTTTTTTCTTTCTACAGCAGGGCCAGTTCACTAACCCTGAGACACCAGGGTATGTGGGATTCGCCAACCTGCCCAATCAGGTTCATCGCAAGTCCGTCAAAAAGGGCTTTGAGTTCACGCTTATGGTTGTCGGTAAGTTTCTGACCCTGTCTTCATAACGTTCAGATTTTGCGCTCAATGGTGTTTGCTTTCATTAATCTGACATGGGATTATTTTATTTCTGAAAAAAAAAACTCCACAGCAAAACGCTGCTGTGTTGAGCTTTTCTTAATGCATAAGCGTAACGTGTGTGCATTGGAAGTGGCATATCAGTGTAGTTGTTCAGCTGCAACCGTGTAAACTCCTGATGGGAGGGCTGTGACCCACCCCCACCTCCTCTTGGGAAAGGGGGAGGGTGGAAGCTCTCGGCACACTACTCATCCTTTTTTCCCCCCTTTAAAATAAACCCGGAGTGGAATGTGGCTTGTGTGCCTGCAGGGATTGTGACAGACAGTGAACGAAGCCAATGGCACCAATTTGGTGGAATCGCTCATATAAGCTTCCACATCGAATGAGTGCGCCCTCTGTTAGCGTGCACTTGATTTATTCAATGCTAAACAATACACAATACATTGCTGTCGTTATTGCTAGTCTTTTTTTTGCAAACTGATTCGTAAATCCCCCCCTAAGCTTATCTGGACATCCTTGGAGATCCAGGCGGTTAGGAAAATCCAAAACTTGTCGGCGTTACATGTTAAAGTAGGAAACCACACAGAGGTGATTGTAGATGCTTCCAATCAGGTCCAACAAATGCACGCATGTTTTTCATTCACAAGCTCTCAGAATAAAGTCATCATGTGATACTGACAGGTTACTAATCAAAATACATCCACGCCTCAGGTAGCGGGATTAATCACCCGATAGCGCCCACAAAGATAAACAGTGAAGTCAAATTTAGCATTGTGTCAATAGGTGTCCTCTCCTCAAATGTATCTTTTTTGTTGTTGCTCTTGTTGCTATCTGCACAACTGGTTTGCACCATGTCCAATGATGACTTAGTTGTTTGTGCGGGTATTTAATTTTGTTTGTGGCAAAAGGTGAATCTGGACTTGGGAAATCCACCCTGATCAACAGCCTGTTCCTGACTGACCTCTATCCCGAGAGGATCATCCCGGGGGCAGCAGGTAGAACGCCAGCACAGGCACACACACACACATGATGTCATGTTGCTGAGCTTCATGCGCTCGCCTTCCCGTCCTTCTCCAACAGAGAAAATCGAGAGGACGGTTCAGATTGAGGCATCCACCGTGGAAATCGAGGAGCGGGGCGTGAAGTTGCGTCTCACTGTGGTCGACACTCCGGGATATGGAGACGCCATCAATAGCCAGGACTGGTATGAAATTCGGCTTGCACGACTTGAGGGTGGTCGTACCCAAAATGTCACAAATTGTGATTTTTGATAAGAATGAACAGTCGGAAATGAGATGAAAGATGAAACGAAGTGAACTTGTCAAGGCTGTCGTGAATTTTAGGTTCATCCTGCACTTCTGGAATTCACAGGCAGCTTCTACGGGAGCAGGAAATATAACTTTTTTTTTTTTGGGACCAGTTTCAGCACCATTATCAGCTACATTGATGATCAATTTGAACGCTACCTCCACGATGAGAGTGGTCTAAATCGCCGCCACATCGTCGACAACAGAGTTCACTGCTGCTTCTATTTCATCTCTCCGCTCGGCCACGGGTGAGTACGGCCGGCGACGCCCCCCCCATTGCTTAACAGAACAGCTTTCATCGCAAAATATTACGCCCTCTTTTTGTTGATATGCCCGCTTGTTTCCTGCTCCTCCCAGCTTGAAACCCCTGGACGTTCAGTTCATGAAGGCCATCCACAATAAGGTCAATGTGGTTCCTGTCATCGCCAAGGCGGACACGCTCACCCTCCGAGAGAGAGAGAGGCTCAAGCGCAGAGTGAGTGCGCCGCTATTCATCGTTACGCTTGCTGGTTCCCACGATCATGTGCTTAAGTTTTCGGGAATTTCACCGATCGGCGCTTAGCGATCCTTTTGTTCATCTCTGCGGTTGCCTTCCTCACCGTAGCCCACGATATGTGAAAATCCATGATTCAGACTTTCGGACAGATTCCCGACCAAAATCAAACTAGAAAATCATTTTATCGACAAACAGGGAGTAGACGTATTTGCTTTAGTGGGGCACATAAAATGTTTCAACAGAAAATGTGGTATTGCGGGTGTGTGTTGGATGTACTGGAGTATAGCAGAGAATTACTCGATTTCTGTAGGTCAGTCTCAGTGCCTTTTAAAAGATAAAAACGAAAACCAGCATCTTCACATTAAAAACATTTTTTTGGCCGCAAATACAAGATCTCGAAAATGCAAAAGCTAGCTGCCTTGCTCGACAGATTTGTATTGGTATACTGCATGTTAACGGTGGTCAGCAATCGTCACTCTGGTGATCCCATTTTGGTCAATTTATTACTTTTTAAAGAACAGCTCAAATCGCCGCAATTTTCAGAAAAGTCACCTTGTTGAACCTGAGGACCAGGAACTGCACCCGTCCTCAAATGCTGCGACAGATCGCTCAATCCTCATCTTTTATGCATGACTTTGCTCAGATCCTTGATGAAATTGATGAACACGGTATCAAGATTTACCACCTGCCTGACGCCGAGTCGGATGAGGATGAAGACTTTAAAGAGCAAACCAGGATCCTCAAGGTAAACCGGGGTTTCGGCGATGATCCTGATGAGCGTGTTCAACAAGAGCATTGGGAGTGTGTTCTTTAGCCGCCACGTGCCCTCATACGAGTGGCCGTTCTCCCCCAGGCTAGCATCCCTTTTGCGGTGGTGGGCTCCAACCAGCAGATTGAGGCCAAGGGGAAGAAGGTGCGGGGCCGCCTGTACCCCTGGGGAGTGGTGGAGGTGGAGAACCCCGAGCACAACGACTTCCTCAAGCTGCGCACGATGCTGATGTGAGCGCGGCTGCCTCTCACAAATCCTCTTCTAAAACGTGCCCGAGAGCAAAAGCGGGAACGGGGACGCTCAAAAGGCTGCCCCAAATGTTTTTCAATCCGTCCTAATTTGTTGAGATGTGCCCGTATGTCAGCATTTTCCCCAACTCTGCAGAACCCACATGCAGGATCTACAGGAAGTGACCCAGGACCTGCACTACGAGAACTTCCGCTCGGATCGCCTGAAGCGCAGCGGCAGGTTGTCCTCCCATGGTTACGTTCTGCCTCTTTCCCCTGCGTACGTACGACCTGTCTGTCCGCTTGCTTCACTGCCCCCTTCCCCCCAATCCCCCACCCTCCAGCCTCAGAAAAAAACCCCAGTTATATTTACATTACGTTATCATGAGACCACATCCACGAAATTAAGACATTTAGCTCCACACACAGACACAAATATTGAAGAACTGTCGGTTTCTATGTATGTATGAAATACTTTTCACCCTTCATGATATTTCCTGTAGTGTCAGTTGTAGTTCTAACTCGTCGTATTTGAGTAATTTATTTCAATTTAAATGAAATACATGTCAAATTTTAAAAACAAATTGCTTTTAAATAAGTAAATGAGCAATTCTACATAAAATACAAAACATTAGTATTTTTCCAGTTGTAGTTTATGACACAATTGTCTAATCAATAAAAATGAGAATGGATTCTTTTATGACAATAATTTCAAAACATTTTACCCAAAAATAAAAATAGTAGATTAATCCATTTGAAATTATATTCATATATAGATGGCTAATTTGGTAAAAAAACAAAAACAAATTGCCCATCCTCGGTGTCTGTGGTTAGTTACGGCTTTGTCAAAGGCACGCGGATTGCAGCGAACTTGTGCAGGATTGCCACGGTGTCCTTTTTAACAAATCCTCCTCCTCAAAATAGCCCCCAAAAGTTGTTTTCAGCTTTCCGCTTGAAAGCCAATCCAGGGTGAAGGACTGGTTTTACTGGCCTTCGCCATCTGCACTATGATGGCCTTCTGCTCTTGATTTGTCCAATGCCGTGAGTCAAATATTGGAGGTACTGTTTTTGTCCAGTTTATCTTCCAAGTGGGGGAGTTCTTGCTGCCCCCCCCCCCTGACTTTCACACCTCCCCGCTGCCTTTCTTCCAACCTCCCTGCTTTCATCTTTTTTGTAGATAGACGCTCACTTTCCTCTCGCAGACAACTTGACTAACCCGCTTTTTTCCAATTTTCTCAATGTGGCTTTTCTCATGTTTGCCTCGTAATTAGCTGCACTCCTGCCATATAAATCCCACACGGAATCAAATTTTCTAACCAATGCACATCACTTCCGCTAAAAACTTGACACTATTGGATTATTTTCCACTTTTTTTTTGGCTTATTCACATGATCACAAAATAAAGAAGAATGGCTTTTGGATGAAATTTCAGAATGAAGGAATGTCCACTTGTATGTCTTTCGGTGACTCCGCCCATGTCTGGCACAGTGGAAAGAAGAAGTCGCCCCCAAATGCCAGGTTTTCGCGATATTGAGAATGAGACTAAGATAAATCATTTCAAAACTTTTTCGACCATTACTGTGAGTTGCAACCTGCACAACCTGGTTGAAAAATCGTTTTTGAGTGTGGAAGTAAAATTATAGTTCCTCCCACCACCTGTCTTTCTAGCTTCCGCCCAGCGTTTGAACAGGGCATGTAGACTCTCGACTGAATTACTCAAACGTTGAACATTTTAGACACGCAACAGAAATTTAGCAAAGTTAAAATTTAAAAGTTCGATTTGAGGTTCTTCCTGAGATTTCACCCAGAAGCCAAATAACGCTATCGATTTGTGAGTAGTTACACAATAGAAGAAAAGAAACCAAGAAGCATTACAGTAATGGTGTGCTACTGTGTGACTGCTGCAGAAAGGGTCCCGAACCGGAGGAAATGGACAAGGATATGATTTTGCAAGAAAAGGAGGCGGAGGTGGGTGGTGCCAACTCGAACTGTGCATTGGTCAATCTCAGACATTTTCGGTCGTTGGTTTTCGTACTGAAATTCACGTGATCGGACCCAAATTCCATGATCCCTTGTTTGTCTGTACAATGTTGCGTGTCTTCCAGTTGAGACGAATGCAGGAGATGATCGCCAAGATGCAGGCCCAGATGCAGAAGCACGGTGATGGAGAGGGAGACGTTTGAAAAGATGAAGTGAGTGCGATCCTTTTGCAACTCGTGTTTATTTCGTGGCCGCAAGTGAGTCTTTCATCTGCACGCGATTTTGTGGCCACAAATTAGTATTCGCTTGCGTATTGTATCGATATGCTGTGGCCGCAATAAAATCCCCTCCCCCGTGTCATGGTTGGGACTCTGTACAGAAGTGTTGATTTTTTTTTTTTTGTATTTTATTTTGAAGGTGATTTGTGGCATCACTTGGCTCTGACGGGAGACAAAGGAGGACAGCTTGAGGACAGCAGCCATGCGCTTCTTGTTCATTCAGTCCCACTTGGGATCAGGTTTGCTGATATAGTAAAGTATATTCAAACAGTGTTAAAATGAATAAGTATATATCCTCACAGTTTTATTTCTTACACTCCCCACCCCTTCACATTTGCCAGTCATCATCAAACGACCCTTGAATTTTAAGTGGGATCTAAAGTTTCACAAAAAACATCTCTTACCCTTTCAGTTTTTTTCCATTGACAAATTTGACATAGGGTGACTAAATTCTTCCAGTGTGTTTGTACCTAAATGTTAAAATCGTGCTCATATTTTCTCTCTGAAAGAGCTTCACAGAGCCAGAAACAACTCTTGTCATTGTCTGAATATTTTCTGTGAGGGTGAAGAAGTACTTTGTTACGCCAAGTTAAAAAAAAAAAAAGTGTGCCATGAACTGTTACTGATGTTGTTCCCATCATCCATGCTGTTACCTCCATACATTTGACGTTGTCTATTCTGTGAAGTCTGCATGGAAAGAGTGGCCGAAGTCATTTTGAGTTGGACAAACGGTTACAACTTTAGAAATGAAGGACATTGTTCATTACACTCCTTTGTTAGGTGAAGGCTTTTCATTTGTACTGTTTGTTGAAATCATGCCCCAGTGAGAGCCAAATAAGTTGACAAATTCAAGGCAAAAAAACTTTTTTTTTAATACGTTCAAGGTGATCTATCAGTCATTCATGCCAATTCTTCCCTCACCAGCCAAACTGTGAACTCCAACATTCCTCTTTGAGCTGTTTTTATCCACTATTAATGCACCAAATATAGTTCTTGATGTACAATGTTGTAATAAAAGTTTTATTCTCAAATGTGTTTTGGATTTTGTGTACCTGTTGGAAAAGAAGAAGCCATTTGTGTTTTCATTCAATTTATTACAACGTTTCAGTCTAACCGGTATACCCAACGTGCTAACTTCCATGGCTTTTTTTTTTGGTCTTAAATACTCTTCGCTCTCAAAGAAAAAACTGTAAAAATATTTATTAACTACATAAAAGATCTCTGGGGGTGGGGGTATGAGGACTGGGCAGGTTGTAAAAGCAGAAGAGAGGTGGGTTAGGTGGGGGCTGCTGAGGTCCATGTCTGATTTGTTGGCTGGGGGAGGGTTAAACATTCATGTTTTCATCGCGAAGATGGTGTGGTGTTTCCGTTTAAAGAAAACCTGAGAGAAGACAGCACAGGCATGTTAGAACGCAAGAGTTTCTTATGAGATCCCTCATGTTGATGCTCTACCTGCACACTCTCTCCATCATGTGTGTGACGAGGCGGTCGGAGATTCCTGGACAGGATTCTTCTGCCAGGTTGAAGGCGTTCTCCAGCTCCTCGATGGCGCCGACTCCGCCGCCGCTCGCTCGCCGCTTCTCCTTCAGCTGAAGCCAGAGTGAGTGGATGGGATCGGGAAACAAAGAGTCGACATCTCAGGTGTGGTGATACCTTTTGAGTTTACAGTTGCCCAATCAGAGTAAAGGGGTCATCCCAATTTAATTTTCAAAATTTTAAATATAAACGCCCATATTTCACTCATTGTGCTTCAGTCTCTCCCGGGAGATGCTCACCAATTTGATCTTCTGCCCGTGAGACTAAATTCATGGTGATCAGACCAGCTCAGACTTGAAATTCACTTGTTAAAATTCTCCCCGATGAGTCCCGCAAAGTCATGAATCCTGCGATGACGTACCTCTCTGAAAATGGGCGTGACCAAGGCTGACAAGCACTGCGACTTGGGTTGCCTTTTCACAGAATCTCCTGACTGGAAAGAGATGAAAATCAATTAAACAAAAAAAAAAAAAAAACATATATACATATATAAAATATTTATTTCTCAACACAGATTTTTGTGTACATTAGTGTATGTGTGCGTCTTGCCTCTGAGTCAGTATGTGTGTAGCCCTTCTGTAACTTATTCAAAGAGTTTGGTCTGACTGTGGGGAAGGTCCACATGGGGCACGAATCCACATCACCATCAGCGTCGCTGCAGAAACAAATGAAAATGACCAACTTACTGAAAACAAACAAACCCCCACCCCCCACAAAATCCATCCATCCATATTAACTGATTTTGTTAAGAACTCTGTCCACAGCCCCAAGGCTGACGCGGGCTAATTATTGTGTATCCAATCAGTGGGTTATGTTAGAGCGCACCGTAGCGCGCGGCAAAGACTCACATATCAGAGTCGTCTGAGCTGGACTCTTCCCCGTGGCCCTCGGATTTCCAGCGGCGGTAGCGGTCGATCAGTTCAGTCAGGTAGGCCGTCTTCTTGGTGTAACGCGTGATGAACTTGTGCTTCAGCAGCTCTTTGGCTGTCGGCCGCTAAGGCAGACACAAGGCCAACACACAGGCAAGACTAAAAAACAAACCGCGGTGAGCTCACCGTGTTGAACTGAGCTCCTATCTGCTCACTACTCTCGATTATTGCTTGCACAATCTTCCTGTATACGTTTGTTGTAGAGAATTGATCACGTCACCGATCCAGCATAACCATTTGACTGCAGAGCCAGATAAGGCGTAGAAAAAAAAGTAGTGTGTTTCCGGTAACCCGACCGACCGAGAATTTCTACCTCAAAAAAACTTTACGGTCGGCATTTTTTTTCAAACCTTCTACATTTTTGTGTAATTCATTTATACGCGCCTTTCAAAACACTCAAGGACGCTTTACAATCAAAACAAGAACAATAAAACCACAGACAAAATTATAAATAATAAAAGGAAGATGAATTTAGAGCGTTTACATTGGTGCAAACTCTCGCAATATTCACGTTGCGTCGTTTGCCCTGTCGTCTGTCAACAACATTGAATCGTGGCGGCGGCCACAATCTCCGACAACAGTTTAAACCGCGTTTTGTGTGTTGCAGTCGCATGCTCGCACCATAATATTAAGAAAATAGCATCCACTGCTGTATCGAAAAGATTCAACGAGGCGACGGCGGCGGCGACGTTCGAAGTCGGTCGCGGGGGAGGGGGACGGTGTCGGCGCGGGGTTGGTCGGTGCGCTTCGCGCCACCTCCGCGTCCTGCCCGTCCCCCGTCACTACCCCCGGTCAGGCGCCCGTCGGCGTTCTCCCGGCCGCCCACCCCCGCGCGCTCGTCGACGTCGACGTCGACCCCCGTCCGCCTTAGTCTTACGGCACCCTAGTCCAGGCCGGGCCACGACCACCATGGGCCGTCTAGGACGCGGGACGCAGAGGTAACGAGATGGCTCTAACACCCAGCCGCTGGGTACCCAACTCTCTCGCCGCCGAGCGGGGGTTTCAATCAGTGGCGATTGCTCTCGGACTGCAAGGGAAGCTCGGTCGGCTTCCCCTAAAATGTCAAAGAATAAGTGATCAAATATATGAATGTAAATTTCATTGTGTGTACATGTCATTGACTAAATATACGCTACAACGTGCTCAACTTTTGATCCAAATCAGCTTCTTCTTACTGGTTACGACGCGACTCCCTTCTCATTCATCCCGCAGCTTCGCTGTGCTTTAAAGGGTAGTGAGTTCAGGGTAGGTTGTCCCAATGCGTTGAACGGAGACGAGTCATTGGATACAAGCTGGTTTTTGTCCCGCCCACGGACGCTCGTCGTGGGACTGGATGGCAGTGGGAGGGTACCGGACGCCAGGCTTTTCTACATCAGATTGGATGTCTGTGTGCCAGTTCGATTGACATTGAAATGAGCCAGTCACCGAGCTTTTAGTGTAGACGTCCGTCGCGAGCAATTTTTCAACTCGCATTCTGTTCCGAGTTGAGCTGGAGACTTCTCCTAATCATTTTAGCGACACTCTTTGTTGTAAACAAACAACTAGCGACAAATTAATCTTTTATTTCTGGTGGGTTTTATTGTAGTTCCTATAGTCGTAGGACACTAATTAAGTACCGGGAAAAAACGCCTTGTTGGTTTGACAGGGTCACAGATCATTTTCTTGAAAAGGAACGGAGCTAGAGTAGAATTCACATATAAATAAATGGACACATTTTATGATGTCGACCAAAATTGAGCTTCCCCTCTTTGACAGACGAGCATCCAGCACTGGTTTCAATGTCTCCTTGTTTTATGTTTTATGGTTATTTTGTTTACATTTTTGATGGGGGAGGGAGGGAGAAAAAAAGATTTAAAAAAAAAAACTTTGTCCAACCTACCGACCCTATGCTGAAAGTTCATGTTACCGGAAACACTACTTGTCCTGTCCACAAATCTGAAAATGTGATAACCGACCAACCATCTGGAATTACGCCTTAACACTGAGATCTCATTTAGAGTAAAACTGGCATCTGATCCCTGGTTGGTTAGAAAAAAAAAATGTTACTCACAAAACGGGGGTCTTTATTGAGACAAGCCTCCACAAACTCTTTAAAGGGCTTGCTGTAAGCGCCTTCCAAGGTGGGGGGAGTGTTTTTGGGAATAAGGAAGAGGACCCTCATGGGGTGTAAATCCGAGTTGGGGGGTTCGCCTTTGGCCAGTTCAATGGCTGTGATTCCAAGTGACCAAATGTCAGCCTGACAAAAACGCAAAGGCACAAAGGAATCAAAGTTAGTGGTGCAGTAGGAATGAAGACAGGCGCAGCGGATATAAAAAGTTAGGTGGGACCTGCTCATTGAAAAGAAACGAGCACAGGACTCACACTAATAACTACAACTACATTCTGGGATAATGGACAGCTGAGTTTTTTTCCAATAATTTTCCTCTATATTCCGTTTCCATATGTGCTTTATGTGAAACGGGTCCAATGGCAAACCCCCCCCCAGTGTTCACGCGTCCCTCGCAGCGGCATCCTCACCTTGAAGTCGTACGCTGACTGCTTGATGACCTCGGGCGCCATCCAGAAGGGTGTTCCCACAAACGTGTTCCTCTTAATCTGAGTGTCAGTCAACTGTCCCGCCACCCCGAAATCGGCCAGCTTCACTTCGCCCTGCTCGGACAGTAGCACATTGGCAGCTGGAGAAAGTACAGAGAGAAATAGTTACAAGCAGATCGAGGCACCACTACATTTTTCTGCGTTCAAATGCAATGCGTTTAGTCATTGTGTCTCGATACGTTTTATTGTGTTTTAACACAGGAGGGATGAAAGTGTTTGAAAATCGGATTTTCACCCATAGAAAGTGTGTGTGGATTTCGTATCCCTGCGATAAATGGGGCTTCACTGTATGACACATTTTTTTCCTAACCTTTAATGTCTCTGTGAATTTTCCTTTCAGAGTGCAAATACTCCAGCCCCTTGAGGATTTCCCGCAATATCGTGGCAATGTACGTCTCTTCAAGAGGTCCTGGACGAAGCTGTTTAGGATGAAAACAGGTTTGCTTATAGATAAGATTGTTTTTTGGGGTGGGGGGCATTTGTGAAAGGTGCGCAACAATCGGACATGACCTTACCAGATCCAGGGCAGATCCTCCACCTAAATACTCCATGATAATCCACAGCTTGGTTCCCTGGTTGGGCAAAACAAAGACAAGACGTGTCAAAGCATTCGCGTGGGGGAGACATGGTTTTGAATGATCATCTCACCTTGAGGTACGAGCCATAATACTTGGTCACAAAGGGACTATCACACTGGCTCAGTACTGTGATTTCCTGCTGAATGTCTTCAATCTCGTCCTCCGCCTCCTCCAAGTCGATGATTTTAATGGCCACCACCTCCTTGGTGCGGTCGTTGATGCCTTTGTAGACCTCCCCAAAGGATCCCTTGCCAATGCGCTCTTGCTTGGTGAAGTACTCCTCAGGATCCAACCGGGAATTCTGCTCCAGTGACATCATACAAATTCCATTTTACATGTCTGTTTAACCCGTATGTGTGCGCAAGGTTAATCGCATAGGTCGAATACCGTGGCAACTGGGTTAATAAAAGTCACTGTGGGCGTCTCTTGCTGAGAAGCACTAGAACGCATTTGAGTGTTAATACAAAATTAAAGAGGTCTGATTTACATCATCTGTGCAACAGCATTAAAAAAATGGTCCGAATATTATAATTGATTTAGGACAAATAACACACCTTTGTTCATCTATCTGTGCCAGCGATTTATAGAGACAGACAGAACAATAAAATGCTCTTCCACTAGGCGGCAGAAGATACAATTGACCTGTGTATCCACTTTTTGTGATATTTGTTTTGGGTGGTGTGCAGTGAGATACTTTCGAGTGTAAAATGTGTGCCTTTGCTCCACACGAAACGATGGAATAATACTAGACATGTTTCGTCATCCCACGACGACCCACCTAATAATGAAAGCCTCGTCTTTCAGTGTTTAAATATACTACGGTATATAAATGTTGCTTTAAATACCTGGTTTTGCATGTCTCTTAGGTGTGCCATCTCTTCTCCAGGTTGAATGTCACTCTTTCCGGGGTTGTCAATGTGTCCTTTTCAGATGGTGCGCTTTTTTCCCCCCTTTGTACTTTGTTCTTTTCCTCGACTCCCCTTGTCGCTGTCTAGGAAGCTAGCTTAGGTGGCTAGCCAACAAGATAAAGAGGAGGCAGCCTTCTGCTTCTTTTAACAGGGCTGTCACTCCGAGCACCGTCTTCGGGGCCTCCGAGCCCACCCGGAGAGCCAACAGCCCTGCGACACGCCGAGTTAACGACTGAGACACTCCATTAATATCCGTGGCGGTGGGCGAACAGAAAATTAGCCCTCCCGCGTTTGGTATTTTTAATTCATTTCACGAAGTCCCGTTGTTCAACAGCTTGAGGACAAAATAATGGCCCTGACGCAAGGACGCATGCGCGTTTGTGGCGAAAGTCGGTGGAATTGTGGGATTTGTAGGCGATTGTAATGTAAATTATATATAACAAGGACTCCTTCATAATTAAATAATTTAAAATAACTACCAGGTATACCCTTAAATGCCAGAGTAATTAAATACACCCAATTTCCAACTACATTTATAATGATACGATAACAAATTCCCCCTTTTTCAGACAAAAATCCCTTGTCATTTTCTCATAATCTGTTTTTTTAAATAAAAACGTCCGATTTTTTTCAAAGAAAAAAAGATTCACTTTGGCGTGGTAAAAACTAATAATTTTATGAGAATAATATTGTATTGTATACTTTACACATAACATGGTAAAAAAGACAGAAGAGCGAGGGCAGGAAAAAACAAGGTGGTCATAAAATTAATTCTGTAACATAGTAAAGGGTAGCCAAGGAAACCAAAAGGGGACACTGAACTAAAAGCAAAAACTAACAAAGCAAGACAATATGATGCAAAAGAATGCAACTTTTGACGCGCGTCCGGTCCATGTCAAGTTCCGGGTGAACATGAAAAACGACATGCAATCAGTGCTGCCTAAGAATATGAATATCAGACACTGTATTTCGTGTTTTACTATCATTTTTATCGCAAATAATAGTGTAGTGTATTAGATTCCTGCCACCAGGTCCGCCCCGCCGCGCCGCGCAGCGCATGCTGCGAAATCAAGCACAACCGCACGACCATTTAAAAAGGGCGTTCCTTTCATTTGCTTTCTATTCCGGGTTACGCTGATACGCTTCTTAGCTTTTCGAAACGAGCCTCTTTACATTTCGACCAATGAGTATTTAAAACTCCCGCATCACCTACAAAAGGTACGTCGTCGTTGTGCTTTAGGTCGAGTCAAGAGGCTCAAAGCACAGCATGTCGCCCAAAAAACGGTCGTTATACGTATCGCTTGCCTTAACTTGACGTATCGGGAAACAACATCATTTTGTGTGTGTGTGTGTGTGTGTGTGTGTGTGTGTGTGTGTGTGTGTGTGTGTGTGTGTGTGTGTGTGTGTGTGTGTGTGTGTGTGTGTGTGTGTGTGTGTGTGTGTGTGTGTGTGTGTGTGTGTGTGAGAACAGCCAACAGTCACAAATAACCTTCATATGTACACTTTTGATTGGTTGACGTTTAAATCCGTTCCTCAGACGTCGAGATCATTGTGTCAGCAGTTTATCCTTCGTTTTAGTGTCATGTAATTTGATGCAGAAAAAACGGAATGATCTTTAAATCGTCCCCCATGCTTAATATCTATTTTCTTAACATTTGGTTGATTGGGCTGAGCTCTAGTGCTCATGATATTGTTTGTATCTCTGTTGTTAATCTGTAAAAATAGTAACGCATGAATCTGGCTCATCATATCTGCAGAATAAGACTCAGCCCAAGTAATTTATTCAGACGTGCACCAATCCAATTGGACACTTTGGCCAACCTCACACAAGCAGTAATTCGCCAGATGATTTATTTGATTGGTCTGCCGTTACACTGGCACTTCTAGAGCTTTTTTGGGGGGGGGTTAAGGTTGGGGACAAGCATGTTCAAGAAAAAACACTAGCCGAGCATGAAGTTATCTTTGTGATGGCCGTTGACCCCACTCACTTTCTTTGTATGATACACAGCACCCTCCATTCTGTGTGTCTTAATTTGTGTACGTACAATATAAATACAAATGTGTATTTCCATTTTCCTCCACAGGCTGCATGAGTGGGCCATCGTTCACCTCACCTCCTGCCGAGGTGGCGGAGATGAACCGTATGCACTATGAGTTGGAGTACACGGAGGGCATCAGCCAGCGCATGCGAATCCCGCAGACCCTCAAGGTGACCTCGGAAAAACAAACCGGATCTCTGCCACCGCAGGAAATCCTGCACACTCATTCAGCTCTGATGCAGGTTCCTGAAAGAATTGTCGTAGCAGGTGAGGTGGCACCTGATTTACATGATAGCTTCTGTGACTCTTCCAGTATCTCTGTTGCAACCTGCCGGCAACACTTTAAACTGAGTGACTCTTCATTTTCGGACTCCCTTTTTTTTCTTGCCATCTGCTGCACAGCCGGTGATGCGGATCCACAGTTCTCTTGTCCTAGAGACTTGGACCTGATTCAGTCCATCCCTGCCATGGAGCTCCTGGACATGAAGGCACCACCGCGTGTCCTCACGCTGTCAGAACAGCCGCTGGACTCGCTGGAAACTCACCAAATGAGCAGCAGCAACCCCAGCAGTCACTCGGTAAGTCAAATCTAAATGGTAAATGGGCTGCCACTTGCATAGTGCTCTTCTACCTTTGACTCTTAAAGCGTTTTTTAAAAAATTATTATTTTTAATACTACATTTACACCACAGGTGTCAAACTGAAGGCCAAAGGGCCACTCCAGCCCACCACATTCTCCTTTTTCCTCTTTTGATTTATTGTTTGGACAGTACACAATTATCCTCTGAAGGAAATTAAAAATATGCTCCGTATTGTTCAATATACAGCTAAGTCGAACTACATACTGCCATTCTGAGAAAGATGAACAGGATATGCTGGTGTCGTAGACCCAGCTCCTTTTTTTTGTTTTGTGTAAGTACCATTATACAATGCAACCCTAACCTCGTTTTTGTGCCTTGCCTCCCTAAAATTTGGTAAACACGTGATTGTGTAACATTAACAGGCTCATTCTCGATCACGAAGGGAACGCAGTGCCAGTGAATTCATATCTGGTCGCCATAGCAGTCAGATTATCAGAGGTGACGTAAGGTGGGGACATTCTTTTCTACACTGCTTCTGCCATTTTCTGTTTCTTATTCTCTTAATGACGTCGAAAATCTTCCTCTTTCCTGTTTCTCTCCACTTACTCTCTGGCAGTGTAACACCCTCGCCATCTGCCCCCCCAGTCCGCATGTGCCCCCCTCTGTGCTCACCTGAGGATGCAAACATCAACTTGTTCACAGCGGACGGCTTCATGACTTACATCCAGTCCACCACACGCCGGGCCTACCAACAGGTCCTTGAATTCCTGGACGACAGCCACCGCCGGTGACTTTTTTTGTTGTTGTTTATTTCCTGCCGTTTGCCCTTCAATGCACTCCTAAAAATGTATTCCAATATCTATCCATTTTTTATACTTGTCCTCAGAAGAGTCAGGTAAGCTGGAGTCTCCCAGTTCACTATCTGATCCTGTTCTTTTGCTGCCCTGTACTTTAGATTTTTGGCCAGTTTTTTTTTCGATACAATTTTGTGTCTGTGCAGATGCCCCCCCCCCCCTCCCTAAAAAAATAGTACCGTGTTTTAACTCAATGGATCTTTTGCTGCTCCTTCTTTTGTGTTTTGTCGTCATCGGGCAGGACACACCTCGACCTTGCCTTGGAAATGAATCCAGACGAGTCCGGTTTAGTGGACGCCTCCTCGTTACGTCGACAGGTATGTTCAATTTTCCTCCTGCCGTACATGTCATGTCCTGCATAAACGCTACTCACAAAAAGTTTGTCAGATTAAGTTTGTGAATTTTCAGGATGAATTGAAAATGCACTGGAACCTTGACAGGGGGAACAAAAACTATTTCCCAGGATCCAGGCCTTTTGCAGGTGCATTGCAGTCATAAAGCCAATTTCCATTTGTGCGATCTTTTCAGATTGTGAAGCTTAACCGCCGTCTACAAATGCTGGAGGAAGAAAACAAGGAACGCTCCAAGCGAGAGGTGCTCCTCTATTCTGCGACCGTTGCGTTCTGGCTTATCAACACCTGGGTTTGGTTCCGCCGCTAAATTTAAAAAAAAAAAAAAGAGGACCACCCAAAACACATGGAGCCAAAGCATTGTCTTGTTATTGACAACATCAAGGTTCGTTTTTAAAATCCAAAAACAACCATAGGAATCAACTGAATTCCCTCCCATGCTTTTATGGGAAATTATTGAAATTCAGATTTCAAACTGTACATGCTACATCCTGTACAAACACTTGTGCTGCTTTTCCTTTGCGTTTTTCTAGTTGATATTATTTTTCAAGGGCGGTAAGAGTGGTTATATTGCATTGTATCTAAGTAGAATTATTTGGATCTCTTTTGGCCAGCGATACCTATGTGCAGTAGGTGTATTGTACATGAGATAGTTTTTCTTTGCAAGTCGTTTACACTGTTCAGTCAAATACTGGATTTCATGGCTGTCTATTTCTTTTTAATCTAATCATGACCATAAATTGGAAACAAAATAAGCTTTTACTTTGGCAAGAAATGCTTTGGGAACCTGGTCCAGAAGTGGAGCTACAATAAATAAATACTCGTAAGTGTCAAAGTGTAAAGGAAAAAAAAAATGAATAAAATAAGGATGCCCTCAGAGTCATGTTGAATGTTCATTGTTTTAACAAACATCTATGTACAGTAAAGAAATGCGTTGTTGAAGTACTGCTGGGTTTTTTTGGTCTTATTTATTTTTTCCCTTTTAACTTTTGGTAATTACATGACTTGTTAGTTGGTGTGATGTCAAATATTCTCTTCAGAGGTTTAAGACACCTTGAATTGTTGGAACTTGCTTTCCAAACATTGACCTTGTATTTTCCCCATTTTTTTGTCTTTACAGTCGTCATAGAGCTGTTGCTTCTGTAAGAGTGATCTAGAGATGTATTTGTAAAGTGTGGATGTAAAATATTTAAGCCTGTATTTATTGTTGCAGATCCATTAATATAGATTGGGGATATATATATATATATAATTTTTAAAAACCTATGTGTCCAACATGTTTATTTTTGTAAAGTCCCAATACATTCCTTGGTAAATTGTTGTTGCTTTAATAAATGGCTGTAATGACCATTTATGTGTGTTGTTGCTTTAAGAAATGGCTGTAAGGACGTGTATTCTTGTTGCTGTTAAATGTTCTGTAAACCGCTTTGTTGCAACTGTTGTGGAAGCACAACACAAGTCAAGATTTATTAGATTCTATTAAATTCTTCATGACTTGTTTTTGTGCAATGTTGCTCCCTACTGTTCAAAATGAGCATTACGGGGAGGAGAGTCCAGAAATTCCACTGCGGTCAAGCCAGCCTCCACTCGCAAAATCGAAGTCAAGTGAGCCGCCACAGAGATTGTCAGTGCTCTGCATTACGGTAGTCTGCCGCCAGCGAGCGGCGTTGGCCACCTTCAAAATAAAAGTGTATCCACGAATGCATACACGTCAGTTGTTTGGGTGAAAAGAAATTAATAAAAATATAAAATAAGTAATTTCTTGGCTGACTCTTACAACAGCACCAATATACACAAATACACGTTCAAGTGGAGATCATTCGGATCTGATGTCGGCCTGTGAAGTGACAAGATGGCCTGTATTCTGACATGTTGATCTTTTTGCCCATTTTTAGAACATCTGAAAAGAAGGAATCCAGCACCCCGGCTCTCCACACAGACCACCCTCGTCCGGATCCAATTTTCAATGTTGAAATAAAAGATCTCTGAAAACTGACATGTTGACCTGGGTCCCGACAAGTTGGTCTGAGCGCCTAACATGTTGACATTTTCGATCGTTTTGAAAAAATTCCTAAAATTAGAAATTTCGTTATCCCGTGAGGGCCTTAGGTCTGGAGATAACTACAGCACCCCAGCTATCCAACCAGACCACTTTGGTCCAATTCTGATGTGTCATTTTGGAATAAAAGGCCTCCAAAATAGGAGAATATGACCTAAGTCAAGTTGGTGTGAGCGCCTAACATGTTGACATTTTAGAGCGTTTTGAAAAAATTCCTAAAATTAGAAATTTCGTTATCCCGTGAGGGCCTTAGGTCTGAGGTGACTACGGCACTCGGCTATCCAACCAGACCACTTTGGTCCAATTCTGATGTGTCATTTTGGAATAAAAGGCCTCCAAAATAGGAGAATATGACCTAAGTCAAGTTGGTGTGAGCGCCTAACATGTTGACATTTTCAAGTGTTTTGAAAAATTCCTAAAATTAGAAATTTCGTTATCCCGTGAGGGCCTTAGGTCTGGAGGTGACTACGGCACTCGGCTATCCAACCAGACCACTTTGGTCCGATTCTGATGTGAAATTTTGGAATAAAAGGCCTCCAAAATAGGAGAATATGACCTGGGTCAAGTTGGTGTGAGCGCATAACGTGTTGACATTTTAGAGCGTTTTGAAAAAATTCCTAAAATTAGAGATTTCGTTATCCCGTGAGGGCCTTAGGTCTGGAGATAACTACAGCACCCCAGCTATCCAACCAGACCACTTTGGTCCAATTCTGATGTGTCATTTTGGAATAAAAGGCCTCCAAAATAGGAGAATATGACCTAAGTCAAGTTGGTGTGAGCGCCTAACATGTTGACATTTTAGAGCGTTTTGAAAAAATTCCTAAAATTAGAGATTTCGTTATCCCGTGAGGGCCTTAGGTCTGGAGGTGACTACGGCACCCCGGCTATCCAACCAGACCACTTTGGTCCGATTCTGATGTGAAATTTTGGAATAAAAGGCCTCCAAAATAGGAGAATATGACCTGGGTCAAGTTGGTGTGAGCGCATAACGTGTTGACATTTTAGAGCGTTTTGAAAAAATTCCTAAAATTAGAGATTTCGTTATCCCGTGAGGGCCTTAGGTCTGGAGATAACTACAGCACCCCAGCTATCCAACCAGACCACTTTGGTCCAATTCTGATGTGTCATTTTGGAATAAAGGCCTCCAAAATAGAGAATATGAACTAAGTCAAGTTGGTGTGAGCGCCTAACGTGTAGACATTTTAGAGCGTTTTGAAAAATTCCTAAAATTAGAGATTTCGTTATCCCGTGAGGGCCTTAGGTCTGGAGGTGACTACGGCACCCGGCTATCCAACCAGACCACTTTGGTCCGATTCTGATGTGAAATTTTGGAATAAAAGGCCTCCAAAATAGGAGAATATGACCTGGGTCAAGTTGGTGTGAGCGCCTAACATGTTGACATTTTAGAGCGTTTTGAAAAATTCCTAAAATTAGAGATTTCGTTATCCCGTGAGGGCCTTAGGTCTGGAGGTGACTACGGCACCCGGCTATCCAACCAGACCACTTTGGTCCGATTCTGATGTGAAATTTTGAATAAAGGCCTCCAAAATAGGAGAATATGACCTGGGTCAAGTTGGTGTGAGCGATAACGTGTTGACATTTTAGAGCGTTTTGAAAAATTCCTAAAATTAGAGATTTCGTTATCCCGTGAGGGCCTTAGGTCTGGAGATAACTACAGCACCCCAGCTATCCAACCAGACCACTTTGGTCCAATTCTGATGTGTCATTTTGGAATAAAGGCCTCCAAAATAGGAGAATATGACCTAAGTCAAGTTGGTGTGAGCGCCTAACATGTTGACATTTTAGAGCGTTTTGAAAAATTCTAAAATTAGAAATTTCGTTATCCCGTGAGGCCTTAGGTCTGGAGGTGACTACGGCACCCCGGTTATCCAACCAGACCACTTTGGTCCAATTCTGATGTGTCATTTTGGAATAAAAGGCCTCCAAAATAGGAGAATATGACCTAAGTCAAGTTGGTGTGAGCGCTTAACATGTTGACATTTTAGAGCGTTTTGAAAAATTCCTAAAATTAGAGATTTCGTTATCCCGTGAGGGCCTTAGGTCTGGAGATAACTACAGCACCCAGCTATCCAACCAGACCACTTTGGTCCAATTCTGATGTGTCATTTTGGAATAAAAGGCCTCCAAAATAGGAGAATATGACCTAAGTCAAGTTGGTGTGAGCGCCTAACATGTTGACATTTTAGAGCGTTTTGAAAAATTCCTAAAATTAGAAATTTCGTTATCCCGTGAGGGCCTTAGGTCTGGAGGTGACTACGGCACCCGGCTATCCAACCAGACCACTTTGGTCCAATTCTGATGTGTCATTTTGGAATAAAAGGCCTCCAAAATAGGAGAATATGACCTAAGTCAAGTTGGTGTGAGCGCCTAACATGTTGACATTTTAGAGCGTTTTGAAAAATTCCTAAAATTAGAGATTTCGTTATCCCGTGAGGGCCTTAGGTCTGAGGTAACTACAGCACCCCAGCTATCCAACCAGACCACTTTGGTCCAATTCTGATGTGTCATTTTGGAATAAAAGGCCTCCAAAATAGGAGAATATGACCTAAGTCAAGTTGGTGTGAGCGCCTAACATGTTGACATTTTCAAGTGTTTTGAAAAATTCCTAAAATTAGAAATTTCGTTATCCCGTGAGGGCCTTAGGTCTGGAGGTGACTACGGCACCCCGGCTATCCAACCAGACCACTTTGGTCCGATTCTGATGTGAAATTTTGGAATAAAAGGCCTCCAAAATAGGAGAATATGACCTGGGTCAAGTTGGTGTGAGCGCCTAACATGTTGACATTTTAGAGCGTTTTGAAAAAATTCCTAAAATTAGAGATTTCGTTATCCCGTGAGGGCCTTAGGTCTGGAGATAACTACGGCACCCCAGCTATCCAACCAGACCACTTTGGTCCGATTCTGATGTTACATTTGGGAATTAAAGGCCTCTGAAATGTGGCAAAAATATCTTATTTCTGACATGTTGACGCCGGACAAGACTCTACTGCCGCCATGTTCTGCCCCCTCCCCTGCCTCCTGCCACAATCGGTGTCTCTCTCCCCGCATCTGACATCCGAATATTGCTTTGTGTGAATAGGCAATAATCACAAGTGCCCTTGGTTGTCTGTGGTTGCTATTTGTTTTTCTATTGTTTGTTATTTGTTTTATTTATTATTGTAGATCTGACTAGCGCGTAAGTCTCTCGCTGGTCTTGTGTAGGCATCATTTCTGGTGACTACACTCGGTTCGAGGCACAAGACTGGAGTTTTCTATTTATCGGTGTGGTCCCTACTGAATGCTAGACTTCCTCAGCGCACCTTCACTGTCAGAGGCGCACTGCAGGGAAGCTCCACATTCTTCAATTTTTTTCAACCCAAAAGACGGTAACCTTCCACCTAAAGTACTACCAAACAATAAACAATAGTGTCAGTAGCATACATCACACTCAACATACAGTATTTAGAAATTTATATCTCATGATTTGTATTCATAAATTTTAGCTGTTCAATAAATCCTGTTCAATGTAGTACATGTGTGCACTGTGGTTGAGAGAGGAAAGTAATTTCATCTGTGCTATACAGTATGTTAAACATAGAGCATATTTGACAATAAAAACAGAATTGACTTGTCTGTTGATTTTTAGCTTTGAAATTTTCAATGGCATCTCTGAAGCTATTACTCTGAAGTTTTGGAGGTCTTTTATTCCAAAATGTCACATCAGAATCAGACCAAAGTGGTCTGGTTGGATAGCTGGGGTGCTGTAGTTATCTCCAGACCTAAGGCCCTCACGGGATAACGAAATTTCTAATTTTAGGAATTTTTTCAAAACGCTCTAAAATGTCAACATGTTAGGCGCTCACACCAACTTGACTTAGGTCATATTCTCCTATTTTGGAGGCCTTTTATTCCAAAATGACACATCAGAATTGGACCAAAGTGGTCTGGTTGGATAGCTGGGGTGCCGTAGTCATCTCCAGACCTAAGGCCCTCACGGGATAACGAAATCTCTAATTTTAGGAATTTTTTCAAAACGCTCTAAAATGTCAACATGTTAGGCGCTCACACCAACTTGACCCAGGTCATATTCTCCTATTTTGGAGGCCTTTTATTCCAAAATTTCACATCAGAATCGGACCAAAGTGGTCTGGTTGGATAGCCGGGGTGCCGTAGTCACCTCCAGACCTAAGGCCCTCACGGGATAACGAAATTTCTAATTTTAGGAATTTTTTCAAAACGCTCTAAAATGTCAACATGTTAGGCGCTCACACCAACTTGACCCAGGTCCTATTCTCCTATTTTGGAGGCCTTTTATTCCAAAATGTCACATCAGAATTGGACCAAAGTGGTCTGGTTGGATAGCTGGGGTGCCGTAGTCATCTCCAGACCTAAGGCCCTCACGGGATAACGAAATTTCTAATTTTAGGAATTTTTCAAAACGCTCTAAAATGTCAACATGTTAGGCGCCACACCAACTTGACTTAGGTCATATTCTCCTATTTTGGAGGCCTTTATTCCAAAATGACACATCAGAATTGGACCAAAGTGGTCTGGTTGGATAGCTGGGGTGCTGTAGTTATCTCCAGACCTAAGGCCCTCACGGGATAACGAAATCTCTAATTTTAGGAATTTTTCAAAACGCTCTAAAATGTCAACATGTTAGGCGCTCACACCAACTTGACCCAGGTCATATTCTCCTATTTTGGAGGCCTTTTATTCCAAAATTTCACATCAGAATCGGACCAAAGTGGTCTGGTTGGATAGCCGGGTGCCGTAGTCACCTCCAGACCTAAGGCCCTCACGGGATAACGAAATTTCTAATTTTAGGAATTTTTCAAAACACTTGAAAATGTCAACATGTTAGGCGCTCACACCAACTTGACTTAGGTCATATTCTCCTATTTTGGAGGCCTTTTATTCCAAAATGACACATCAGAATTGGACCAAAGTGGTCTGGTTGGATAGCTGGGGTGCTGTAGTTATCTCCAGACCTAAGGCCCTCACGGGATAACGAAATCTCTAATTTTAGGAATTTTTTCAAAACGCTCTAAAATGTCAACACGTTATGCGCTCACACCAACTTGACCCAGGTCATATTCTCCTATTTTGGAGGCCTTTTATTCCAAAATTTCACATCAGAATCGGACCAAAGTGGTCTGGTTGGATAGCCGGGGTGCCGTAGTCACCTCCAGACCTAAGGCCCTCACGGGATAACGAAATTTCTAATTTTAGGAATTTTTTCAAAACACTTGAAAATGTCAACATGTTAGGCGCTCACACCAACTTGACTTAGGTCATATTCTCCTATTTTGGAGGCCTTTTATTCCAAAATGACACATCAGAATTGGACCAAAGTGGTCTGGTTGGATAGCTGGGGTGCTGTAGTTATCTCCAGACCTAAGGCCCTCACGGGATAACAAAATCTCTAATTTTAGGAATTTTTTCAAAACGCTCTAAAATGTCAACACGTTAGGCGCTCACACCAACTTGACTTAGGTCATATTCTCCTATTTTGGAGGCCTTTTATTCCAAAATGTCACATCAGAATTGGACCAAAGTGGTCTGGTTGGATAGCTGGGGTGCCGTAGTCATCTCCAGACCTAAGGCCCTCACGGGATAACGAAATTTCTAATTTTAGGAATTTTTTCAAAACGCTCTAAAATGTCAACATGTTAGGCGCCACACCAACTTGACTTAGGTCATATTCTCCTATTTGGTCTACCGGGCAAAATTCTCATTTTACCACGGCGGCATTTCAAGATTATGCAGAGCACGAATACAAATATCATTTTGTCTAATATAATGTTACTATTGCGTTAGTGATAGAGTACAACGCGATACGATTTTCGTAAACAATCGGGTTAGGTCGCTGCCGGAGGAACGAATCTTCGTCGTAAAAGGAGAACGCGTGCATTCACTGATTTTAGGCGAATACAAAAAAATATATATATATATATACTGTATAGCATAAATAAAATGATGTAGCGCCCGGGTAGTCAGTGGTTAGCACGTTGACTTCACAGTGCGGAGGGACCGGGTTCGATTCCAGCTCCGGCCTCCCTGTGGAGTTTGCATGTTCTCCCCGGGCCTGCGTGGGTTTTCTCCGGGTACTCCGGTTTCCTCCCACATTCAAAAAACATGCATGGCAGGCTGATTGATCACTCTAAATTGTCCCGAGGTGCGATTGTGGGCGTGGATGGTTGTCCGTTTCTGTGTGCCCTGCGATTGGCTGGCAACCGGTTCAGGGTGTCCCCTGCCTACTGCCCGAAGACAGCTGCGATAGGCTCCAGCACCCCCGCGACCCTAGTGAGGATGAAGCGGTTCGGAAAATGAATGAATGAATGAATGAAAATTATGTACTAAATAAAAGAACTGTTTTCCTGGCATGACCAGAAGTGACGTCACATCGCAAATTTGTTGGTATTGGGTGCGGTGGGATGGTGCCAGCATGGGGATCATTAAATTGGCAGATTTGATTCGATTGGAAGCTCCCGGTGCGATTTCCCACAAAGATATCAGTGCCTATACAGGTAAACACTAACGGCCCATATATTTGATCGCTCTGCGTTTTTCCGGCACTCTTTCGTCATTGTTGTTAGCCACGAGCTAATTTGGCAACTTTCCCTCGCTGAGTTAAGGTTGCAGAGTCGTGATTCGTGACTTTTATTTATTTATTACATTTACGAAACCACAATTCAAAAGCAGAATCTCATTTTCAATGAGTAATTTTCATTTATTATAATTTTTGTCAGATTCCAATTAGTTCTGTACCCACTATGGCTTTTTCTTTCATTAAGAGGTATGTACAGTACCAAACAATTTTGTCCGTGTGTATGTTTCTAGCCACGATTGGACCACGACCCTTCGCTGTTTCGATGAGAATTGGAATGTAAACAGCCCTTCGTACTGTTCACGTTTTTACATCACGAGACCAAGATGACACCTCAGTGATCAACAGTAGTTCTCTCGATTTATCGATTGCGAGGGAAACTGCAACAGGATGCAGCGAGACTAGAAAAATAAGAAGTCGTAGAAGTGGCCTTCCTTTGAAAATTTAATGGATCGCACAGCAGTCATGAATTTTGCGAAAAGTACTTCAAACGTGAACAGCTGGACATTCGAAAGTTTAGAAAAGGGCATGCTAGAGATAATACTGTATTTTAGTGTGTGCTCATTACTTGTCAATATTTGCAATGCTAAATAGTTCCCTATATAGTAGCAGTAAGAGTTTAGGAATCAATTAATTCCGTTTAGTTTCTGCTTATTCCACAGGCAAGGTAATTGCATTGGATACATCAGTTGTGATGAACCAGTTCCGTACAGCAGCACCAACACTCAAGTATGTTCCTTGAAGACAGAATACTGTCTCTTGCACACTGTGGAAGAACAATGTGATGGAATGTGCTCCCGTTGCAGTTTAATTTAAAGCAATACAGTACATGGCAAAGTGTGCTTTATGTCTGTTCTGTCTGCAGTCCGCTGACCGGTCTGTTCTTTCGCACGCTGACCTTCCTGGAACACGAGATAAAGCCTGTGTTTGTGTTTGATGGAAGGCCTCCAGGAGAAAAGCTTGCTACTGTAAGTTACGCAGTTGTGCGTTGTCATTCAAGTTACTGCTCAACAATTATTGGTATGTTAATTGTGATTTCAAATTTTCTCATAACAATTGTAACATAAAAATCAAACAAAAAAAAATTTACGTGCCAAAGAGACACGGTGTGATGCAAGGTCCTACAATGTAAAAGCAAAGCACCGCTAATGCCACGCCACTCCCACCGAGTTTCTCAAGGCAAGCGTGTGACATATGCAAATCTGCCCTCGCACTCAAGATATTTGACACGACAGTTCAACTTTACTTCAAAACAGAACACATAAGAAAAAACCCCCGCACTAAATCGTGATTTCAATATGAAAATAATGCTTGCCCAACACTCAAATGAAATGAATAAATCGGTCCTGTAAGACAGTTGTGTTTTTTTTCCTGCAGCTTCAGAAACGAGCCGAGGCAGCTGGTTGGCGCTCCCCAATCATTTGGGCACAGGTACAAAAACACAGCTTTCCGAGTACCTGAGTACCACTTGACCTACATTTCCAACATAAATTCTAATATTTGTTCCATGGAATTTTATTGATTCATTCCCAATGCTCTGTTCTCTTCATTTCTTAGCGTTGCTCTTTGCTTCACTGCTTCCAATACGTGCATGTGGATGTTCCATGTTTTTTGTCCAATCAGATTTCAGCGTATATGTGTTGCCATATCAAACTAATCTGCCTAGCCCAAGGGCCTCGAGAATCTGTAGTATAGGCTCATGAAATTTGATCTACATTAGCAATGAGGGTGTTTCGTTCGCCAATCAAATTACAGATGACGTCAGCATTGACGTTGGTCACAATAATGATCTCACTGAAGGCCGGGGTACCAAATGCATGGCCCGCCACTGGAATATGCGCTTATATATTTGTATCTTCTCAAGCAACATGTTTGTCCTCCATCCAGCATCACCCCAGACAAAAGACTGTGTCCATCTCCTGAAGCTTCTGGGTGTGCCTGTCATCCAAGTATGAACATCGTCATTCCGTTTTCTTTATTTTTTTTCTCTTGACTCTGTTACGTGAAGCATCTTGTCCCTTACTTGTTGGCTCGTTGCAGGCTCCGGGAGATGCTGAGGCCTTTTGCGCTTGGCTGGTGCGACAGGGGGCTGCGGAATCTGTGGCATCGGAGGACATGGACACGTTGCCGTTTGGAGCGCATGTTCTGATTCGTCAACTGAATGCTAAGAGAGACAGGTACAGAGGGGACAGATGCGCTGCTTTTTCATTCGCTGTTAGCAACTCTCTCTGCAGTTTTCATGAAAGTCACGGACATATTTGGACTAAACCTAAAAAAGATATTCGCCATTCTTTGTTGTGTCACTTACACAAAATTGAACAGTGTGTCTGGCTACTGTACTTTTGCCCCTGTAGGGATCCCGATGAAATAAAGTGGAAACAGTAATGACACAAAGGCTTGCATATCATAAAGTGTACTTAAAATATATATATATTTTTTTTACAGTGATATTGTGGAATATTCTTTACCTAAGTTGTTGGAGAAGCTCCAAATAACTCACAAAGAGGTAAGGGATTACACTGGTACCTTTACTTGTGAGCGCCCCATTTTAGGAGTTTTTCAAATTAAAAGCGGACGCTTTATAAATATTTGAAATGATGATGATTATTATTTTGCTTGATGTTGCGTACAAAAACTTGAGTGCTTCAGATATGCCACCGATTGAATGAAGTGAAAAGAAATGGTGCAATTCAAGTCGCCTCATGCTTTTACATGTTGGCAAGGAGAACCACAGCTTTCTGTGCCCTGCTTATGATTCATCGCTTCTTTTGCTTTCCTAGTTTGTTGACCTGTGCATCTTGCTGGGATGCGACTACTGTGACAAGATAGCTGGTTTAGGTCCAAACAGAGCTCTGAGACTCATCCAAAAGTACCGCACTATTGAAAATGTCGTTTTGCACATCAACAGAAAGGTGCGACCTCGTCAACACCCCCCCCACCATGTGAGTTATTTCGAACATTTTGATCCCGCAATGCACCACAGACCCATCCGGTACCAGATAATTGGAAATACGAAGACGCGCGGAAGTTATTTGTGGAAACGCCACACGCAGAAGTACCCGAGTTGATGTGGACTGAGCCAGATGAAGAAGCCTTGGTTGGGTTTTTCTGCAAGTGCACACATGTCAAGTATGTACCTGCCATGGTATTTTGCGCACAATTTTCTCCCCTTTTCAAGAATTGCCACTTCGATGGCTGCATTTGTGTTCTTAGAAAAGAACGTGTCCGTCGGCGCATGGAGAGATTCCGACGGATGCGCGAGTGTAGGAGAAAGCAGAGGGAGGAGGCGACGGCAGCGGGACAAGGGAGGCAAACTCGGATGGATGACTTTTTCAGAGTTCTTCGAAAGAAAAAGCAGGTGAATTTCCAGATCACTTTATCGCTTATTTAAACGTATCATTAAATGAATAACAACAAGCTACGTTTCAGGAATCTGAAAGCAGGGAAAATATAGGATTGAAGAGACCATTCATACAAGTTTTACTTTAAAAAAATATTTAGATGGTAAGGTCCGTTACAAATGTATACAGTCAACCGACTAAAAACTGTTGTGCTCAGGCCAAAGCCATCTCCAATATTGTATAAAGCGATTCTTTCCGTGAATAGAGTAGATCTAAATGACAAAAACGTAGTGTAACTTCTACCATAGATTAGAAGCAGAGAGCAATGTAGTTGAAATTGAACAATTGTGTCTGAATATGTCTGCCCCTACAATTCTTCGCTCTTTCCTCCTCCAGCCTGTTGAAGCTGCAGAAAGTGGAAACAGCAAGAGAAAGAAACCAAAACTGAAATGAAGCCATCTAATGTGGATGGGACTTGTTTGGACATCTGTCTGCCTTTGCAGAACTCTCACAATCCTGTCAAACCCATTTTGTTGTTGTTGTTGTTGTTTTTTTATCCAAACAAAAGGTTGTGCCTCATTTATAATGTGAAACTCACATTTTTCCAACATAACAAAATATTATTATTTATTAATTATTTTTTTGTGCCTTGCAATGCAGCCATTATATAGACTGTATATATATATATATTTTTTTTTTTCTATTACCGTGCTGTTTGAAATGCTTTCTAAATGGTTCATGATTATGTAGGTCGAAAATAATAGTTCATTGTTGAGCTGTCTTGTTTAATATGGGACTGGTTTTCTTGCCTGAGTGGCAAAATGCCTCAGAGTGTACATTTTGAAGTCCAGCATCATCTAGCCATCAAGAAGGGCAGAGCAAGTCGTGGCTCACTATGAAAGAGGCCAGTGTGATCGCTGTCAGAGTTGCCAAGGCCAAAAGAAACAGGGGATGTCTCATCTCAAGGTATTCAACTAGCACCTGTTGTCTAATGTGTGCCAAGGTGCAGACCACAGACTTGAATTATGTTGGTGGATTTATTTTATTTTATTTTTCCCCCAAAAGAGTTCAATGAAGCTGTTATAATCTGTGTCAACATTTTTTTTTCAAAATACTCTTCTAGTTGGACTACATACATTGTTTAACTACTGGCAGTCAAATTCAAACAGTGTTCAAGCAATTTCTTCGTTGGTATAGGTGTATGCGTTAGAGAAACGTGGTTCGCATTCACTCATGTACCGTGAAATAAATAATTACATGTGCTGCAGGAAATTATCCAATTTCATTGAATTCCCTTTTTTTAAGCACAAGTACAAATCCAATTTCAATGACGTTGGGACTACAACTTGGTGTTTACTATTTAATAAAGACAACGTTGTACAAAAGAAGATCGCATTTTATCTGTATATTTGTCTGTTTGTTTGTTTGGTCAAAAACTGCACGTTCAAGCGTCCCATCGTTATTCTTTTCGAACTTGACATTGTGATATAATTCTGTCCTGTGGATGGCGCTTTGACTGGTGAAGCCGGTCGCTTTATGAATTTATTTTCCCGCAGAAGAAGAAATTTGTCAGTCGCCCTTCCTAGCTCTCAGTAAGGTACCTGCTTGCCGCCTGCCCGTCTCTCTCCCTTCCTCCCCGCCCGATTGCCTGTCTGCCCGGCCGCTGCCGTCCAACGCGGCCACCTGTATATTCCACCATGGCGACCAGCGCAAAGCGAAAGCAAGAGGAGACTCATTTAAAGATGCTCCGGGAAATGACTAGCCTTCCCGCGAATAGGAAATGCTTCGACTGTGATCAACGCGGCCCGACCTATGTCAACATGACAGTGGGCTCCTTCGTCTGCACCACCTGCTCCGGCATCTTGTAAGTCCGATTCTCATTTTTGTCGTCCACCCGGTGAGGACGAGGCGTTTGCCGGGAGGAGAAGGGGAAAGCCGGGGAGTACCGCTGGTGGCTGACTTGGCGGTTCCGTTAGCACGTATGCTAGCGTTTCAGTGAAGTCGAGAGCGTTCAGTCCCAGGCCGTGGTCGTGTGGCCGGCTACGTAGAAATTAAAATGAATCTTGGACTGAAGTGTTTAAAGGGACATTTAATCAGAAAAAATGTCGAAGTGGATTCGTGGAACATGATCTCGTGGGTGTTTTTTGTGTGTGTCCCGGTAAGGGACGAAGTCGTTGACAGTTGTGGCTAAAGCACTCAGACTCCGTACTTAATTACTTTTTTTCTTAAAGTAAAACAGCGAAGACACTCAAATGTAAAAACTATTTCTACTGCCGTTTATGTACTATAATAAGTAGAAGTACTGACTCAACTGCTTTACGTGAACAAAAAAAAAAGCTGAGATTCTGAAGTGTACTCTAGTAAAAAACATTTTTATTGTCCATCACATAGAGGTGGCAAAGACAAGTCGTAGAAAACGGTCAAAATACAAATAATGATTGAACTCTTGTAGTCAAAGAAAAGTACAGACAAAAAATCTATTTGCATTCAAATGTATAAATGAGTTTCTTTTCTTTACTGTGAGTTATTTTGATTAGAAAAGTACACATTTGTTTTCAAATGTTTGGAATACAAGTGAAAAATTGTTGAAAGTGGGCCGCTTCTCTCACGCACCCCAACACCCCCCCAAACATTTGGGGAAATAACCCTCGTTCTGTCATAGATGGCAGACTACCTTACATAAATGTTTTTACAAATCCTTTTCCTGATTCAATGAGGCGAAAAGGGAACTGCAAAGTTGCGTTTACCAGCATTCTCACATCCTTCCACAATTTTTGCTCAGCGTGGATTCCGACCTCACCTCTCTACTACAGTACCACCAGTGTTGTTTTTAAATCCCTTCCCGAAGGCATTTTTTCCCCCCCTACCAGGACTTTGCTACTCCTCCACCAGTCTCCTGGGAACTCTCCGCAGCCTCAAGTCTCCCCAACAGCTTTTTAGCCAGCTTTGTGTGGGAGAGATGGTTTACGGTATTCGTTTTTGTTCAGCAACTCCTTCAGCAATCCATGCAACATTGCCAAAAAATATTCTCTCTGTCGCGCGCTTTCTGGTCTCAATTTCACACGCATACACATATTCAACGTTCACTGTTACAAATGCCACGGGGAGCTTTGTCAGTAAATGAAACATATGGCTTAGCTTTCAAGTTGTAGGCGTTGAACGCGAGATGCCGGGAAATATATGCTTCCCGTCACACCGCAGACCGCGTCCATGTTTTGATATGCCTCGTTACATACTGTCGGCTGTAGCGGTACGCACCGCGTTTTTACTACAGCGGATGAGGTTACACCTCCACACTGTAACTGGCAAATATTTTTACAGTGTAGAAATCTCGCAAGGCATCCACGGCAGTCGTGGCCTCTCACTTTTCTTCTTAAGCTATCCCTGCTAATGGTGGATTTCATTGGAGAAGAACTTAATTAATTGGTGGCAGATGCCGTTGAGTGCAGTGCAGTCAGTGGACGACCCTTTCGAAACAATAAAAATTCTGCTGACTCGTCTGAGTCCTCTGTTGGAATTTTCTTTACATCCTGTCTTTGTTTGGTATATACGCTACTCTATGCTTCCTTGTACACGTCACCGATGTCCTTTTCTCTGTTATATGGTTGTGAGAAAATTGACCCACTGCTCACCCCCGGTAGTTTCAAATGAATGTCACCATCTTCACCGTCGTGTCTCTTGCGGTAGTCAGGCGGCTTGTCCAAGTCTTCAAAATGCAAATCTTGGATTGTAATTTTGTGTTGTGGGGGTTAGGTTTATTTTTCTGGTTTATTTGTTAAATGTTCGACATATCAGTGTCACATTCTAGTCATGATAATGGGTTGTGCGTTTTAACCCGAGAGTGAGGACAAATAACATTTCAAACTTGGTTTTATGGACGCTCCACACATGAAGCTTTCCGAGTGATTTACTCGTGATCATTCAGCTTTGGTTTGAATTCGAGGAATGCAGTCAATGCACGCCGCGGTATTTTTTGTCTTTGCTGCTGTCACACGGGCGCACACCAATACACACACGCCCTTGGGTTGCATCTGGCCTCTCATATATTTTAGCTAACCAAATCCCCCACCTCCACAGGCGAGGGCTGAATCCCCCACACAGAGTGAAGTCGATTTCTATGACTACTTTCACGCAGCAAGAAATTGAGTTCCTACAGAAACACAGCAATGAGGTAACACACCCACTTGCGCAACATTGTCAAGCATCTTTGAATAGTCATGACGCTCTGGCTTTAATTATGAAGTCACGTTTTGGCATTTTTTTTAGATCTGCTTTGTCAACTTTATTGGAATTCCTTCTCGACTCTTGACTCCTCCCCCCCTCCCTCCCATTTTTTTGTCACCCCCTCCCCTTCCCTGCTACTTTGTCTCACCTCTCTCTCGGTCACCCCCACCGAACACCCCCTACTCCCCCTCCCGCTTCATTCCTCTAAATCCCCCTCCACCCCGCTATAGGTTTGTAAACACATCTGGTTGGGCCTCTATGATGACAGGACGTCAGTTGTTCCAGATTTCCGGGAGCCGCAGAAAGTGAAAGAGTTCCTCCAGGAAAAATATGAAAAGAAAAGATGGTATCCCAAATTTTTTGAAAACGTATTCTCATATGAAACTGTGATTTGTTTTTTTGCAGCCATTATTATACTGTTATATTGACGCCGTTCAGTAGAAATTATGCACATTCATCGAGTACCTAGGCCTTCAGTGGAGTTTTATTCGGCTTAATCCATCTCTTAAATTCGCTGTGGTGAGAGAAACTCTCAAGACTGTGCAAAAACACAATGCGGTGCTACTCATGGAGATAGCAACAAGTCCCATTGCTCATATAGTTGAAATTACATGAACCAGCTCAACCGATTCCGAAGGTCTTGGGGAGATGATATCGACATGGCAACTCATTGTCTGAAATCTGATTGGGACAAAAAAAAATTAACATCCACATCCTGGAAGCAGATGACCATTACATACAACAATTTTTAGAATTCAGGTTGTAAATGTAGCTCAGCGTTGAGGTCAGCAGAGAAGGCCGCTGCTCGAATCCAAAGATTTTTTGGCATTTAAAATCCAGTGTTCCCCTTCATTCAAGAGAATGAAACTACTTAATCTTTTTTTTTTTTTTTTTTAAATCTCCCTGAATTTGAAGGTATGTGCCTCCAGACCAGGCAAGGTCAGTCGTAAGTGTCCAGGCGTCTGTGTCTGGCTCTTCCGCCAGCAGCACTGGCAGCACCCCGGAAGTGCAGCCTTTCAAGACTTTACAGCTCAACAAGACCCCCCTTCGCCAAGTAAGCAAATGCGCACTGAAACCCGCCCTTCAACCTCTTTCGAAATATAATTTTGGAGGGGTAAAATGTACTTTTGACCTTTTGTACCTTATGCTCAGTCTCCGGGGTTGGGGCGCTCCCAGGCACACATCACAGCCCAAGAGAAAAAGTTTGACTTGCTGTCGGACTTGGGTGGTGACATCTTTGCTGCCCCACCTGCCCAAGCGGTCCCCACCACCAACTTTGCCAACTTTGCACATTTTCCAAGCCAATCAGGTAAACAAAATAAACAAACAAAAAAAACCCGTACCCCCTGTCATCATTCCATCCCATGACTCTTTCATTCCTCATCCCATTTCCCCTTTGTGGTTGGCAGCAGCAACTCAGGGTAACCCAGACAGCAACTTTGCCAACTTCGATGCATTCGGGAACACCGCAATTCCTTCCCATCTGAGCACGTCACCCCCCTCAAAGTCCTTTTCCACAGGTACCCTAACCCTTCCATTTCCACCAGTTTGTCCACATTTACTCATCTCACACTTTCATTTTTTAATATTCATATATGTAGAGTTATATATTGGGGTCTATATACTGTACATGGGTATCAGGTTGCACTCCAGTTTACTCTGACCAACTAGGTTTCGTATCCACACGGTGGTATTGGTGGCGAAGATTTGGTTTTTGTGGTGCATCCGCGACAGTCGTGGTCTGCCACGTTTGCCCACCCCTGTCATCGATGGCCTAAAACGAGGCAGACGTGGCCGCCGGCAACAGCGTAAACACAGCCCAGACAATGTGAAAACTTCGACCTAACTGTGTAACTATAGAGCATGTCTGAAGAATGTCCATAATGCGTCTCTAAAACACGATTTAAACAGGGGGAGGCGTGCCAATTCCGTCCAGGTCAAGTGCTCTCCCCATCCAGTCCCAAAGTGGGAGCTGCACAGAGGATCGCTACGCCGCTCTGGCCGAGTTGGACAACAAGCTAAGCTCCTCGATAGGCAACAATGTGCAAGGGTGAGACACTAGTGGACATCTATTTTCACACACATTTTTTTTCCTCTTTATGGGAGCAACTTTGCTCATGTTCAAAATACTTGGTCTTGTATAAATTTGGATAATGATTTCATTATTTTGTTTACAAGAAAGCAGAGAACTATTTCAAGTACAAAGTACAATCCTTCACTTATAATTTTATGATTGCAGCACGTTCAAAAAAAGCTGGGACTTTGCAAAAAAAAAAAAAGGTACATACACGTTTTGGAGAGCATATGCTGCCATTCCTCTTTTCCATTGACGACCTGACGTATTTCACGAGGCAATGCCAAACCACTTTCTGCATGTGTTGCAACAGTGCGGCTTTGTAGTGAAAGAGTACAAGGCTGGCCTGGCTGCAGTCCAGACCTGCCTGCCATTGAAAATGTGTGGTGCGTTAAGAACTGTGAAACACGGCAGCTGAAACCCCGTGGCTCAAAGAAAGGGCGATGTAATGCACTGACAAACATGACCCTGTCCCAGCTTTTTATTTATTTATTTTTAAATGTGTTGCAGCCATAAAATTATTGTTTTAAAATGTGAATGCTTTGCTAAAAACAATCAAGTTTGTCTATTTGGTGATTAAATATCTTGTCTTTGTATTGCATACAAATAAATCTAGGTTGAACACGATTTGCAAATGATCGTATTCTGTTTTTTTTTTTTAACGTTGAACACAACATCCCAACTTCATTGGAATTGGGTTTGTATTAGTGAAAACAAAAGACGGACTTGTCGGAATTTCGAATGGCGGGAATATAATAACACAGGCTTGTCGTGACAGGAATTTATTTGGTCCAGTACTTGGCTCATCTCCAGGCCAGAATGCCCCTGTTCTACCCAGCATGCAGCCCGGCTTTGGAGGTAACCGCTTTCAGAGTGATACTTTTCGGTGTGCGACTAATATTTTCAGTCTCGTAATATGTGACCCAGTCTGGCTAAAAGAGTCTGCAGGTCGCAAGGATTAGTTACGAGGAGATGACAAAAATAGTAGACTGAGATGTCTTCAAAAATCCTCTCCTTAAGGTCATAAATTAATTTCCCAAACGTTAGAATTGTGGTTGAAGTGAATGAAAGTAAGCGATTAGTAGACAATGTGCATCATTGGCACACCGGGGGTCGCGGGGGTGCTGGAGCCTATCCCAGCTGTCTTCGGGCAGTAGCGGGGTCACCCTGAGCCGGTTGCCAGCCAATCACAGGGCACACAGACGAACAACCAATATATATCTCAATATTCAGTTTCAAATCGATCTTCAGATTTAGCATTTAGTCAGAGTCGCTCACACATGTTGTTTCAAGATTAGCTTTTTAAGACGGAGCCTTCCATTTAGGTGTTCCTTCCACAAATCCCTTCGTTGCCGCGGCTGTTGCCTCAGAGATGGCCACCAACCCTTTCCAGGCCAATGGCAGAGCTCCAGCTTCAGGTGTGTGCATGTATTTTTTTTCCACACATCACATTTTTTCCTTGGGTTGTGATGGTTAGTTGGGGTTCGGTCAGGCCAAGTATGCAACACATACGGCCTAATTCTGTATGTGTGTGTGTGTGTGTGTGTGTGTGTGTGTGTCTATATTTCAAATCAATTTCACCCATGTAAAATTGGTCAGTTAAATTGCTTTTTTATTTGTATTTTTTAAATTCAGGAAATAATGATGATCGAATGTATTAATGGTAAATTGTAAAATGAAAAATCTCTCAACGCATTCTTAAAATGCTCATTAAAATGTCCCGATTAAACTACAGTATGTCATTGACAGACACACTTCAACTTTTTCTTTTTTTAATCCCTCATTTCTGAGTGACCTGGCCCATCTGTCCATTTTCAAAATTCAACCGTGGCCCTCGAGCGCAAAAGTTTGCCCATCCCTCAGTTGATGTTCAAGCAAGCTTCGATAATTGCCCGTGTTCTCAGAACTGTTTCCTCCCTGTGGTGTGTCTTTGTTGCGTATGTGTGTTGTAGCCGCCTCATTCGGTACTGGCTCTATGAGCATGCCGGCTGGCTTTGGGAATTCGTCTTCGTACTGCCTCCCGACCAGTTTCAGCGGAAACTTCCAGCAGCAATTCCCTGGCCAGGCCCCCATCCCTTACTCTCAGCCGGGGGCCTACCACCCTCAGTCCAATGGTTAGTGGCTTCCCGCATCCCCATGTCCTTTTGTGTACCCGCTTTTTCTACCCACGCAGCACCTGCCGGTGATTTCCGCTGCACGCCTTTCTCAGGCACCTTATGATTTTTTTTCCCCTTTCTGAGCATGATGGCTATTTGCCTTGCAAATTGTCGCTTCTGCATGCAGGGAACGAAAAGTCACGGCTCGTCACGGGCAGCTGCTGTGCTGTGATTTGAAGTTGCAGATCGGTTGTCAGTTCACTGAGGGATTATTATTGATATCAAGGGTTCTTTTTCAACTTTTTAAGCCAAAGGGGCCCCAAAATATTCATGACCTGGTGTACCAGAAAGAAATTGGCCAAATTCAATGTTATTCAATATTTTTAAGACTGCAACAGTGTGTTTCTGTAAAGATGAGAAAGATGGAGCAGGTACAGCGCAAGAGTCGGACCCGCTATAAGTTCCTCTTTTTTTTAGTGTGTATTAAATATATAGATCATAAAGTTGCACCCCAGTATTCTTGTTGTGGGACCTTTTTGTACCTATATTGTTTTATTAGAGTGTATAATAAGGCGTAGAAAAAAAAGTAGTGTGTTTCCGGTAACCCGACCGACCGAGAATTTCTACCTCGAACAAAAACGTTCCGGTCGGCATTTTTTTCAAACCTTCTACATTTTTGTGTAATAATAATAATAGTACTGTAATGCCCTTCAATAACGGGGAGAAGGATGCACGCAGTCGCTGATGCAATTCGTCGCTTTTTAATAAACAAAACAAGCAATAAACACACGCATTCAAAGGAGTTGCTGTTAGCCACAACTCACGCTCATGCGCTCCACACTCAGACTAACTACCGGAGCCAATATTCCCCCAACCTCGCCCCTCCACTTTCTATGACGTCACACGAGTACAAGAAACAGATATTACAGTACATTTCATTTATACGCGCCTTTCAAAACACTCAAGGACGCTTTACAATCAAAACAAGAACAATAAAACCACAGACAAAATTATAAATAATAAAAGGAAAGATGTTTACATCGGTGCAAACTCGCGATATTCACGTTGAGCATGCGCGTCATTTGCCGTCGTGTGTCAACAACATTGAATCATGGCGGCGCGCGATCTCGAAAATAGTTTAAACCGCGTTTTGTGTGTTGCAGTCTAGCATTACTACACCTTGTGACGAATATTTTATTCATAAAGTTACCATGCTACAACCAGTAAATTATAGAATAACCAATACTTTTTCATAACATTTTTCACAGCGATTAGCTTACAAATCTAATGACCAATTTGCCATGTAATCGTGCCTCGCGTCGTCCGTCTCTCGCTCGTGTTTTGTGCATACGTCACAGGTGAGTTTAGTGATACGCCTTCGGACGATTCATACGAAAAATCAGACTGGCATTGCCATTTCTTAAATGACGTAATTAGTAGACCTTTGTGAGTTTTTTTCGCCGCCATCTCAAACTTTCATCCGCGCGATTCCTCAATTTGCGGACTAAAATAGCAACCCGCATACGCACCTATCTGTTGCGTCCCCCCCAACACTCAAAACGAAAGTAAATTCAAAGAAACACACCCACACACCACAAACACACAGAGGCACAGTGAAATCGCGTTGATCACACAGTCAAGTCGTGTGCGGTGACTTTAATGGTTAAACTATGTTTCGGTACCGTAAAATGACGCCACGGAAGCGACACGCTACCGGTAACTATTGTTACGTGAAATCCTCAGGCTTGCCGTGGTTTTTTGTTTGTTTGTTTGTTTTCCTTCGGCGGCGAGCGGGGGTTTCAATGTATCCTTGTTTTATGTTTTATGGTTATTTTGTTTACATTTATGATGGGGGCGTGGCAAAAATATTTTAAAAAATAAAAACATTTCTCCGACCTACCGACCCTATGCCGAAATTTCATGTTACCGGAAACACACTACTATTTTTTCTATGCCTAATACGGTGCAGATCTTAATAAAGTCTTAATAATAATAATACATTTTATTTATAAGCGCCTTTCAAGACACCCAAGGACACTTTACAATAACAAAAAACACAAAACAATAGGATATACTTTGGAGTTTCAACCGTAATCTACATATAAATAATAATGATTACGATAATGATGATGAAAACGGTGAAATGTTCAAGGAAACCATGTAAAATTGGAAAAAGTTATTGTCTTTTAAATAAAACAAATAATAATGAAGAGCTATTAGATTTGTTTTTGTAAAAATAATTTTCGATGCGCTAGTCCCCAAATGTGCTGTCGATAATGCGCGTTTTTAAAATGATGCAACATTAATGGATGACAGGGTATTTTGTAGAGCTCCAAGACGCACCTTACGGACCCCCGGTGATCTGGGGAACCCTGCTTGAGAACCCCTATGTACTGTAATTGTCTACCAAAGGCCCAAATGAACATACTTGGCATTTCCTTTAAAGGGCAAGTCAAGTTCTTGTTAACAATAAGAAGTTCTATGTGTAGTATATGTTCTCGCTCCTTATCGAACAATTATTTGTGAAGTGTTCTAAAGTTGAAGGATTGTGTTTGTCTTTCTCCCCGAGGCCCTGCATTCCCAGTCTACGGTCCAACCAAGCCCTCCGTGACGCCGTTCGGTCAGCCCATGGCTGGTCCTGGTGCGTCCAGTAACCCCTTCATGGTGAGCGTGCAGTCTCAAGTTACCGTTGTGCCCCTTGTGACAGAAACTGGACCTGTCATTTTCATATCACCTCCACAAATACTTTTTGTGTCACTTCTACCTCAGTCCATTTTTGGGGATATTTGTACGAGTAAGCATTTTACTTTTCCTCACTTTATTTGACAACATGTGTCTGCACGCTCTGCTCATGACTTGGGTCAAAATAGGCTCGTCACTTCTTTCAGCTTCCGCAAATGACGACGAAATCGAGGTCGTGTCAGGTGCGGTTGAGATCTTGAGAAGGAAACTATTCCCCCTCCGTGGCCTAATTTAACACTGTTCCAATCTTCCAATCCAAGAATGAATGGTTGCAAATGTCCTCTTGTGTCAGACTAACAATCTGTATCGTGTATTTCTTTTAGGTGAGCTTTTTTATGCGTTCTATCAAGTACAACTTTATTATCAAATGTGCTGTATAGCCCTGTTCACACGGGCAGATTTATTTCGGCGCTGCACCAGAGTATTTTGTTGCGATATAATTTTGCACCGGAACAAATTTTGTGGAGCGTTCACACGTACAAAGCCGCTGAGCGTAACGGCATCGACGCAGCTCCACTTGCTTTCACACGGGCAGTTCCTGTTGCGGAACAAAACGACAGGAATGCGGAAGTAAAACATGCGCATGCGTAAAGAAAGAAGAAGGCGGGGAAAAGGAAGTACCATTTTCCCTCCTTCTTTGTGACAAAATGGCTTCTTCTCTGGAGAAATCAACGATGTGGTCGATAATCAGACGCCGCAGGAGAGAGAGAAAAGACCCGCCATGTTTTGAAGCGCAAAATACCCAGGATGCATGTTGGCAAGTACCCGGATGGACTCCTCTGACGCGTGGCGAGGCCACTCCCCCGCAAGCGAGCATTTGCTCTGGAGCAAATTTAACCCAGTTGCGTTCATACGTGCACATTTGCATCGGTACTGCTTCGCAAACGAGCATTTGTTACGGAGCAAATTTTTAAACCACCTCCCTGAGGTGGTTTAAATTTGATCCGAAACAAGCTGTTTTCGGGCGCTGTGCTGGAACAAAGTTGCACGTATGAACGCTCGAGGGGAGCAGTTTCGGAGTAAGTCCGAAATAAATCTGCCCGTGTGAACGGCCCTTATGTGGAATAAGCAGCACAGATGAAATTTGTGCTTACTTGATGTAATACAGTACAATGAACGAAAAGTAATTTAGAGCAGTTTTTTTTAAACCAGGAGAGCACTAAAACACCTGTGAAACCTTTTGTCATTGCAGGCGGGAGCCCCCACCGGGCCATCCAGCTCAACCAACCCGTTCCTGTAGCACAACTCTCAGTCCTCACCACGAGAGGGCAGCATGCAGCACATTAGTCGACACACCGTTCCGTCACGCTATTTTAGTGGCACTACATTTCTTTCCACACAAAAAGAAAACGTTTACACTATGAAGGAGAACAAAGGACATTATTGCAGACAAAGGGACTGTTAGCTTGAAAATGTTTGGACTATATACAGTACATTATTTTCTATTCTTGTTATTTGTTTATGCCTGTACGGTGTGTGCATCATATCATCATTTGTAATCATATTGACGTCTGATGTATAACGAGGACCGTGTTGGCAGAGGTGAGTATTCACACCTTGTGTAAAAACCACTACACACTATTTTCAGGGGAGGGTTTATAATGTATCATCCGTCACCTGGGTTTGACCCAACCGTAGACATGCAAGTACAGTATTTCATTTCAAAAAGGGATTTGTTTTTATTATTCTAGCATGAATGCTACTAAACTGGCACGTAGGCCCAAATTGTCCACGAATAGCCTTCGCAACCAGAGATACACTTGCCGATAAACAAAAGAAGCTTGCATAAACTCTGTAAATCCACGCAGGCTGGTTGGCCTGCGGTGTTGCCGATAGCAAAAAAAAATGTGCAGCCAAAGGTCTTTAGTTGGAAATCAAAGCTAGATCGTTTGTGTAATCCAGCCTTGGCAAGTGGACATGAGCACAAATGCAGTAAAGCATCTCGAACATTTGGAGCAAGCGTGCAAAATGTTCCAATTCACCGCTCACCGTTGGAGCATTTCCGATGAGCATGTCTCCACAATGTTCACGATGTGTGAACCACGTTCATGCGAGCTTCCTCAGTGTGGGTCCCACTGCATTCAGCTCTGAGTTTGCGCTCAATTTAGGCCTTGCTTTGTTCTTGGTTTACTTGGACTCCAGACATATCTTAGGGTCGCAGTTGAGCCGCGCGTGACTAACAAATAAATTTACTGTTTTTCTTGTCTTTACAAGAATAGCTCAGTCATTGTGTACATATATAAATATATGTATAAATAAATTAAAAGATTTTTAAATACTGCATATCCGGATGGTTATTTCAGCGAGAATCAACGGTACAGGGAGTTGTCAAGATGCATATCGTACATGAGGGGGCAATGAGCCATTAAAAGAAACAAATGAGTCCGCACAGAGGGAATAGTCACGTGGTGTGAGTGACGCGTACAGAGTGCAGCGTGCGTTACGTACCAGAAGTTATTGAGCGCAGTTACTATGGAAACGGATAAAAAAACCTGTCATGGCGTCCCTGTTGACAGATCCGCTGTTTGAAATCTCAGGACGGGGTCCCTCCACAAATAAAAACTACTATAATTGTGTCGTTACTAAGGACGACGTAAGTATACCCACTTAAATGGCCACTGTCGAAAGTTTTCTGGCTTTTGACATCCTTTTCGGTCAGCGAGCGCCGAGTGCAATTTACCACTTAGCCGTTACCGGTAGCCATGCTCGCTGACCAGCTCCCGTTCTCGTATCTATAACATTGATAATAATTGTATTCTTTAAATTAACCCTTCAGAGCGGGACAGTATTAATTTGATATTTTTCTCAAGTCGACAAAATCATTTAGTCTGGCAATTTACATAAAATGCATCCATAGTAATCGAGAGAATCATGCAATAAAATAAAAATGCCACAAAAACTATATACAGTACTGAAATGATGATGATCTCTCAATTTACTACCAAATGTACCTGTGTGAAATCTGGCATCGGTTGGGAATCACTGCCGTCCGTGTGGGGTGTCCCTTGACTGTACAATCCTTGTAACACACACAGGTAATTTGGAGATGGTGGATGATATCTCCACGAGCTGTATACAGGCTTTCAAAGCCCGGTCAATTGATCATGTCACATGAGGACTTCCTGGATGACAACAAACTACAAAGTAAGGATTTTGTACAATATAAGGAATTAACCATTTGTATTGAGTTAATTGCCCTCATATTAAGGAACTCTTCGACAGAAATTGTTAGATTCAAGATCCCCCCGCTATAAACATAAGTGGTGTAACAGTAATGTATCAGGGAATACGTATTATCAGAATAGCGTACTAATTTATAGCACGTGTAGACATCATCTAAGTGCCTTTAATAATGTCCACCTAATTTGTCTTGACAAAAATATCTTCTCCATTGAAGATGACATCCGCACGATCTTTGGCTATGGTGCCTTGCAGTACATCAAGGCTCTATGCCAAGGCCAGTTTGATTACCTGGCACGTCTCCCTGACTCTTTACTTCTGCAAATCGTCAACCATCTGGAGATAGAAGATGTGGGTCAACTAGGGCGGACTTCACGCAGGTTCAGGCAGGTGAGTACTCCCTTTGCACAAAAATAAAAATGCGCCTCAGTGTTCAATAAAAGCAGATTTTTTTTTACCTGTCCACTGGAATTTAATAAATATGGTGAAAACTAGAAATAGAAAAACAGGTGCAGTAGTCCCCGTTGATCTTGCCTTTTTCACGCTCCCCGTATAATGGAGATTTTTTTTTTCTGTGAAATGTCATTTTTAGTGTTGTGAAATATTTTTACAGTGTGTTGAAAAAGTGTGTTTAAATAAGTGTGTTTTAATAAGTTTGAAAGGGTGGCGGGAAGGGTATCTTTGGCCTTTTGAATTTACAGTATTGTACTTTTCAACTCTGTTCGTTAGTTATGTGGCTCAGAGGAGTTCTGGGAGCAGGCAGTTCGGCGATGCTGCAAAACTGTTTCCCCCGAGGTTCCCGCGCTGGCGCAAGAAGTGGGTTGGCGTAGAATCTTTTTCACCAACAAGTTGCAGCTGCAGAAACTCATCAGCCGCCGCCGGCTGAGGGCCGAAGAGGAGAAGACCGAGCTGACTCCAGAGAAAAGGTCAGAGACATCTCATTCCGCCCTAAAACCAGTCGCTGAGGTGGAACACACAATGGAAGGATGAGAGCACAAACAATAAAATAAAATAAAAAAATTAAACAATTCCATAATTTGCCTCCTGTTGTATTATTTTGATTTGCCACTTATATAACTTGCTTCCATTATTTATTTTAAGTGTTCCCATTCTTTGGTTGTATTATTCAAATCGTTTGTTGAGCCCTTGCGAAGAGATTATCCAGTATGCCCTCTGAATATTACCACCAAAAATAAATTTGAACAAATACACTGACGAGCAACATTTTTGTGCATTTAGTGCATCTGAGTCTTGATGACATCAATGGAACACACCCACACACACACCCCGGCAATCAAAATGAATTTTTTTTTTCCAGAAATAAAATTAGGCTGATTTAATGTTGATTCATTGATTTAGTTTTCTTCAAATTGTGTTTGTCTCTGGCGACCACTCCCCAGCTCCTTGAGTGGACAGATTGAGTCATTAAAAGGATAGACCATGTAACGACCATGTAGTCTAGATACTCGAGAGGCTCTGGCCCTCTTAACCTTTACTTGCTCGTCAATCCACGCTAATCCCTCCAAGGTTAAAAGGCTCATGCCTCTCGCACATCAAACATCTCATAGCAAGTGGTGAAAATAGCGCCAGACGCTTCTGGGTTGTCGTCGTCGTCTGAACCTCAGCTCAGTCTCCCGCTCAATCACCGACATGTTTGCCCACATATGACTCGCGCCTGCGGCATAATCCATTAATTGGCGATGGAGCTCCAATGACAATTCGTGGCTCAGCAGAGATTCTCTCATCACGGTTCCTAGTGGGACCTCGTACAGTGACTTGTGAGCGTGGAGATTAACCCTCTGACCCCTTGGTAGTGCTGGAAGCCTTGCCCCTGTTTCATCCACTCAGGGGTCTTAAACCCTTACCGAGTCTGTGATCCATTTACAACATGACGTTTGACATGTTTGATATTTATGGCACATTGAATCTCGTGTTAAATGGGAGTCGGCACACAGCTGCCACCATTTAAAAGTTCTAGTAAGCTTTTTCAGACATTTTTTTAGGGAGGGCGGGGGCTGAAGGTTTTGTGCAAACAGACTGCTATATGGAACGATTCATAATTCCCTCCGCCTCGTCTCAGGTTACAGGTGAAGAAAAGAGCCCCAAGGCTTGATGTTGTTTGTCACCACCGCGCTTCAATAAAGGCCTCATGGTCTTCTTTAGTGATGAGCAGTGTTGTGATTTCACCTCGTCGAAATTATGGCCAACCCACATGCGTTGGGGAGACTTTGTAATGGTCTGAACAACAGATCGAAACCGGAGTTCAGACCATTCAGAGATTCCCTCAACCGTTTGTTACAATTTGATCGACCTGAAACTGGTTGTTCAAATTTCCTATCGTCAGTCAAGGAAATAGTTGACCAGAAAAGAAATACTCCTAATGGAACGAGTGAGTGCCCCGTCAAGGATCCCTGCGAGTGACCGCCGAACATCATGAACAGATCTAGAGGGCCGCAAAGCTTCTTAGGGCATAGCCCGCTTACGATTCCCTTTCTGTGCACAGCATCCTCAAATAGACCACACAAAGATACTTAAGCCAAAATCCCTCCCTGGTATTTAATTCTAAATGAGTAATTACTGGGTGTGTCAGTGTGTCTTACGTTTGCAGGTAGGTCGGGTGAAGGAGCTCATTCGTTCCCCGGCTTTTGAGAGTCCCGCAACCCACGAAGTCCTCCGACACGCCGCACCGGTCGCAAGAGGGTTTTTCCCTTGGGAGTTGTTGAAGAAGCCAGCCGCGTAAGGGGGGGCGGGGGCGACCACCTACAGCTGCCAAGATGTGTGACATGGGGGGACTGGATAACCTGGTGGCCAACACGGCCTACCTCAAAGCCCAGGGTGGCGATGACAAGGAGATGAAAAAACGCCGCAGGAGCTTGTCTCTGCCCAAGGCGGACCAATGCGTTACAGTGCGATCCGCCATCGATAAGGACTTCACATCCATCTGTGAATGGCAGCCTATCGGCAAAAAGTTTTTCCGTGAGTTCCTGGCAACCAATGCCCAGTATAAGCTCGCAGGCGATTTCTTAGATGAGCTTTACGACTGGGATCTGGCCGAAGGCGCGGTCAAAGACAAGACGCGTCAGAACATCATCAACAAGTTTTGCAAAGCCGACTCCAAGAACTTCTTGTCCTTTCTCACCGGGGAGGCGGCTGACAAATGCAAAGCGGTGACAGATTCCAACTTCAATGAGGTGATGAAAGGCAAAGTCCAGGAAGGCGTGAGAGAGTATTTGAAGGGAAAACCCTTTACAGATTACCAGGCCAATCCATTATTTGATAAATTTCTCCAGTGGAAGGAGTATGAGAAGCAGCCCATCAGCGACAAGTACTTCTATGAGTTCAGGACTCTGGGAAAAGGGGGCTTTGGCGAGGTAAGAATAGATCTTTGTGACATATTGTCCGTATGTTTGATAAAATGATCTCTTCAAATTATTCAGACTCTGTGAATATGATCCTCAGCAAGATTTATAACCACCCCACCCCCCACACACACTATTTCTACAAGTGTAATTATGTTGACATGAAAGATTTTACCGGGAGTAGAAATAGGAAGACCCCTCACATCGCTGACGTGACATTAACACATAGCAACTTGTTTTCATCAAGTCGTGAGGTGCTCGCAAACTAAATGGCACAACCTAGTTTCCGCTATAAATGGCACATGTTCAAGAAGTGAGTCTTGGGGAATCCCTCTACTGACGACTGAATGTTATTTATAAAATAGTGATGGCGAAAGTAGAAAGGACATGGATTAATCATCGTATGCAATGCACATCACCCATTTAGAGCAGTACATATTTCTAATTGTTTTTTAAAATGGATAATAAAGTTTGTTTAATGTGTGAGGAGGTCGTCCTCATGAGCTCAAGTGACAAAAGCTTGTTTATGATAAACTGGGATTGAAAATCTTAATATTTTGGATTGAAACGACACATTGTTAGGTGCTGATGATGGCTAATCGTAAATTTGAAGCGACTGTGTTATTTATTATGCATTCTGAATGACACATGACCGAGTACAGATCCTTGGGGAACTCCTTTATTCAGTATCATGCTCGGTGGACGTCTTGGCAGTAAATCTTGCTGTACAATGACAAAAAAGGGGTCAGAAGGTTTTCCGGACATTGTTTGATTGCAAGGCTCTGGCTGTCGAAAACGTTTCACCGATCAATAACATAAATGAGAGAAGTTGTGAGGATTACCACTCTGGCTGAACCCATTCTCAACATTAAAAGTGCGCCATTGTTTTCATTTCAAAGGACACCTATGTTGAACATTTCCGAAAATGTCTGCCACCTGGCTTCAAAGCTTGTAAACGAGCAGATTGACTTATTGAATTGATCAAATTCCCACTGCACCCTGAAATGTAGTTTTAGTCTAAATGTAAGTCTAATTGGTGACACAAAGTCACGGATGTTAGATGAAATATGGACGTTTTCCATCATAGAACTACGATACATTTTGGGAAATTCCAAAAGCCAACGGATCAATGCAGGTGGAGTTGAAGGTTGCTTATGTGGTAGATTGAATCCAATTTTATTTGTTGTTTTTTTTGCAGGTATGCGCTGTCCAGGTGAAAAACACAGGCCAGATGTACGCCTGCAAGAAGTTGTGTAAAAAGCGTCTGAAGAAAAAGGGTGGTGAGAAGATGGCCCTTTTGGAGAAAAAGATTTTGGAGAAGGTCAACAGTCTTTTCCTGGTCAACTTGGCCTACGCTTACGACACCAAGACCCACCTGTGCCTTGTCATGACCTTGATGAACGGAGGAGACCTCAAGTACCACATCTACAATATAGGCTATGACGGCAAGGGTGTGGACAAGGGCATTGAGATGAAGCGCATCGTTCACTACACGGCCCAGATCACCACCGGTATTCTTCACCTGCATGCCATGAATATCATTTATCGTGACATGAAGCCCGAGAATGTGTTGCTGGACAGCGTTGGCCAGTGTCGACTTTCAGATTTGGGTCTGGCCATCGAGATTGCCCCTGGCAAAACCGTCTCCCAGATGGTGAGTAGTGCTCTTTCTGGACACAAATGCAGCCTTGCTCCCAAAATTGCGAGAGACCGAGAGCAGAGTGAAGGTATGGCAACCCTCGTAAAGTGCTAAGTGATTCCTCACAAGCGGCACTGAGCTTCCGATGCTCAGCTCTTATTAGGTAAGGAACGGTGTCATTAGCTTGTCGCTAAAACTGAACCCAGGTTCTTGGGCAGGTTGTCAATCTGGGTGAGTTTTGTCACTGTAAATCCGGACGGGGATTACAGGACCGCTTAAATACCTGTGCTCTGTATTCATGACGTAACTCATCCTTTTGTGATCAGATTAGAGTGAAAGCATTTTCGGGCATCTTGGAATATCTTTGAGTCAGTACGTAACCGTTCGTCGCTGTGTTGCAAACCTCCACATCCTTACCCATAACCCCGGAAAATCTACTTTCACCACTAGCTATCTTAAAAAAAAACGTTTTAACATAGTAATTACCATGTAATTATAATAACAATTATTATTTTATTTATAAGCGCATTTCAAAACACTCAAGGACACCTTACAATCAAAACAAGAACAATAAAACCACAGATAAAAATATAAATAATAAAAGGTGAGATTAATTTAAACTGAGTATGTGATTTTAAATTGGTGGGTTTTGAGATGAGATTTGAATGTGGGAAGAGAATCAATATTTCGAATGTTGGGTGGGAGTGAGTTCCAGAGTTTGGGGGCAGAGTGGCTGAAAGCTCTGCACCCCATCGTGCTGAGATGGGCAGAGGGTACACAGAGGTGGAGGGAGGATAAAGACCTGAGGGAACGAGGGGGAACGAAAATTTGAAGAAGGTCAGACAGATGGGGGGGGCAAGGTTATGGATGGCTTTAAATATATAGAGGAGTATTTACTGTATTTTAGTAAAGAATTAGTACAGTCCAAACCCTTTTCCGACAAGAGTTAAACTATTTTTGATTGACAAACTCAAAAAGTCCCTAAAGATGAGCAATTGTCAAACTGGGTATCTTTAGGCCTTGTACTTGCCGTAGCAAGGAGTAATCCCTCGACTCTTTTGAGTGTCCAGTAATCTCATTATCCAGTTCTGTGATGCTCCTCAGCCAGCTAAAGTGCCTGCACTAACCTCGTATGGCAAGGCTGGCTTTGGTCCCCTTGAATCCTCTTAACGGGCATTATACAGTCTGTCCCTGATCAGATTGACAGAAAAGTAATAGTAGAAGTTTTCAGGCAAGGTGACTTGAAGCTTATAGCGAGTGAGTTGAAACATCTCATCTTCTACGCTCTCAATGGATCACCTAAAAACACCCAGAGAAGTTGAGAATAACGCTACACGTGCCCGGTACATAACATGCCACACTCGGGTTTTGGCGTTTAGTATCTTGCCAGCCTAGAGTCGGACAGCTTTCGACCGATTTCTTGGCTGTCTTGTCGTGATGTTCAATCGCATCAATCGGTCACGAGAGGCCCCGCGTCGCCTTTTTACGTGTCCCACCTCACACTTCCCCCAGCGGCCCAGAAATGGTTGGTAGGTATGTACAGTAAGAGGCCGGAGAATTCTCTCAGCGTGTAGATGCACATGACTCTTGACAGGTAGTAGGCTTAGCATTAGGATTAAGATCCTGACTCGAGACTGCAGGTCAGGTCGTGTAGGATGAGGGGAGGAGGGGCCCTCTGGGCTGGGGGCTCGGGGGGGGAGACAGCAGGCCCGGTGGAGAGGAACTAAGCTAAAGGTGAAAGTGAACACGGCCATAGAACTCTTTGAAGGCCCATACATCCCAATTGAATCGTTTATGCGTGAAGACCCGAGCCCATCCTTCATGTTCCTTCTTCCCTTTCCCCTGTTGTCCTTCTACAGGCTGGTACCGGAGCATACATGGCCCCGGAGCTGCTGAACAAAACTCCTTACAGGACGTCAGTGGACTGGTGGGCGCTGGGCTGCAGCATCTACGAGATGGTGGCTGGCTACACGCCTTTCAAAGGGCCTGAGAGTAAAAAGGAGAAGGTGGAGAAGGAGGAGGTGCAACGTCGTATTCTCAACGAGGAACCCAAGTGGGAGCACAAATGCTTCGATGCCACCACAAAAGACATCATCCAGCTGTTCCTCAAGAAGAAAATGGATGAGCGTCTCGGCATGAAGTGAGACTTAATCAAGCACAGTCATTTTCAGACCAACTGAACGAAATGGGATCATTTCCTTCGGCACATTGGTTGGGAATCAATTCTTTAAACGCATTTAAATGGATTGAAACATACTTTTTTTAAACACACATTATAAATGTATTTGAGCACAGAAAAAAATGTATAATAATAAATAAAAACTAAAAAACCTAAATAAATGATAGCTCTCCTTAGACTCACCATCATGATCACCATTCAATTAGTTAATAGGCCTGTATTAATAAAAAAATGAGCTTTTATCCCTAAAAAGAAGATAGCTTGCATCTGTCAGGCCCCTCGCATCAGCAAAAACCCAAATTATTCATCAAAACACACACAAAGACAAGGCTGCGGATTTGAAATTGCGTCACCATAGAGACCAGCCCTTTTCAACGCTATGGATTGATCAATAATTCTGAAAAAAAGTATCAGACCCACATTAGGAGTGACCAATAGTTTGATTTGTGAAAAAAAATCCGAAATGGAGCAAATGAGGAGATTTCACAAGGTGTCTACCGGATGCCACTGTAGCGGTTGTGCATAAATATTGGAACAACAAACCCAAAACTGTACTTATAATTAATTAAATGACATTGCACATACATACAAAAGCAATTACCTCAATGTCCCCCCAATTGTTGTTGTTGTTGTTGTTTTTTTAACGGTATGTTTCTTTCCTTTTGTTTAGGGACAACATGGAGGATCCCAGGAAGCATCCGTGGTTCAAGAGCATAAACTTTGCCCGTCTGGAGGCCGGCCTGGTGCCGCCCCCGTGGACGCCCAAGCCCAATGTGGTCTACGCCAAGGACACAGACGACATCGCCGAGTTCTCCGAAATCAAAGGCATCGAGTTTGACGCCAAGGATGACAAATTCTTCAAGGAGTTCAGCACAGGCGCCGTGTCAATCCAGTGGCAGCAGGAGATGATCGAAACGGGACTGTTCGACGAGCTCAACGATCCCAATAGGAAAGAGGGCAGCGGCAATGTGGATGATGAAAAGAAGTCCGGCACTTGTATTTTGCTGTAAGAGGACTCCTCCTTCATTTTTCATTTTCATTTTCATTTTCCTTCATATCACGTCCAAACATGGATCATTGTTCAGGGACCCCCCCCCCCCCCCCAAACATGTATATGTTAGTTTTCAAGTTCTCAGGCTGAGATCTACTGGCCCTGACATTATAATGACGATCTCTGGCAGTCACGAAAATCCTGTCAGAAGAATGACAACAACAAAAAAAAAGCAAAGTAAGCACACCAAAGAAATCTACTTAAGTCCAGAAGTAACTAAAAACCCAATGCCAATGAAGTTGGAATGTTGTGCTTTCTTATTTTATTTATTTATTTATTTATTTATTTATTTGTTTGTTTGTTTGTTTATACTATGACAAGAACGCCATCTTAGAAAAAAACATACCGGTATATCATGCTCAACCTACATTTATTTGAATACACCACAAAGACAAAATATTTAACGTTCAAACTGATAAATGTTATTGTTTGGATGCCATAATTGGGTAAAAAAATGAGCTTCTCTGATTTTTTTCCAGTCAATCACAATAGCGACAGTGTGAGAAAAGCGTTCTGTGGTCTGATGAGTCCACATTTCAAATCGTTTTTGCAGACAGTCCAGACCTGTTTGCCATTGGAAATATGCGGCGCGTTACGAAGCGTAAATAAAATACAACAACGGAGGCTATCGAACAGCTGAAGCTTTTTTGGAAGCGTGTGCCATCCATAACATTCTAAATTAAAGATTATTTGCCAAAAACAATCAAATGAATCAGTTTGAATGTAAAATATTTGTCTTGTATTCCCTTTCACATGATTTGCAACTGATTGTATTCTGTTTTTATTTTATGTTGAAAACAACGTTAACGCAACTTCATTGGAATTAGGTTTGTAAGGATTTGTACGTTTTAGCTCCACCACTAAAACCGACACGTCATTCCGGATGGTCTGGTAGACATCATCATTCTGCCATCGTAAGGACACACACACACACACACACACACACACACAAAATGAAAAGTGCTTTTTTAAAATGACTGTAGTTGGTGTGCAGTTCAATCTCAAACCTCTGACCTCTTTCTTGAAACTTCTATGAAAGCAAAAAAAAAAAAGAAAAAGAAAAAAAAGCGTAAATATTGTACATAGGGTACATCGATATAACTCTATATCCTGAGTGAGGAGCAGTGTAAGTGGTTTAGTACCTCCTATTTTGGTGCTATGAGGCAAATCCATGAAATAATAGTCATGTATGGATATTATTATACCCGAGAATGGGAAGGACGGGTGGAGAGGGACATTTTTGAGGAATTGGGTAATGAATTCTGGAATGTTCTGTTCTTTGCAAATAACTCAAACCAGATGCGGAGAGGATATCCATTCGCAGCATCGTCCACAGTCTTTTTGTGTTAGCAAAAATGCCACAAGATTGAGAATTAGAATTAAAACAATACACTAAAATGCTACCAAGTTCTCCTGAGAACAACCGGTGGTGTTTCAAGGGAGTATGAATGTTTCTGAGGGTCCTTATTTTGCTGAAGGCTTTTGACATTCCTCAATTTTGAGCTTGCGTTTTTACCATTAATGTTCAAAGGTAAAATGTACGTACTTGTAAATATAACACGAGAGAAGTTTTAACAGAATATGTAGAAGACAGATGTAAGGTTAAAATTTCATGAAATAAAGTGCAAAATGTCTTTTGGAATGTGTGTTGTCTGTTTTTGTCGCCCAGAGTGGTCCAATTAATAAAAATTTAAAAAAAAATAATGAAGAAAAACGAAAGTAAGAGGGGAGCCCACTTATCTTGTGCTTATGAAATATGCGAAAAATCACTTTGGTATTCTGGAGGTCAACATATGCTAAGCAGTTTAACGTCATTAACGACATAGTATAGTTGCCTGATTCATTTTAAACTCTGTTAAAACATAAATGTTTAAAAAGTACAGTACTTGCTAAAAAAAAAAAAATTCCCAAAAATGTTCAAATTTGACTTTTGCTATATAGGTTCATGACATATTACAAAACCTTAGTGATTCACGACAAAACAAAAAAAATGCTTAGTATTTAACTTTGACTTACTACAGTATTTTAAAATTGAAAATTGTGCCAGACATTCGAATGTATTTACGTGTTTTTAAAATGTTGCTATTTCCTCTCTTAGTTGAAGTAGAGCAAATAGTAAAACCTGATCATAACGAGCTGGCTGCGTCTGTGCTTCAGGCCTGCGCAGGTTGACAAGTTCAACTCTGAGTTGATAACGGGATAACCGCTGTTATCCTTTTGCCTTCTTTGTGTAAATCATCCTCAAATCCTTCAAGACAGTGGTCCCCTACCGCCAGTCCGCGGTCCGCAGGGCATTTGGTACCGGGCCGCACAGGCCTTAATTCCGTTTTATTTATTTCGGAATACGAAATATGTTTTATTGTGAAAAATTACCGGATTCTCCGTTACATCCGTCTGTGTGACGCTTGACACACGTCAAGCCACGTTTCACCGTCACGTGACCGATTACGCTAAAAACAAAACGCCGGAACTCGCAAAATGAGTAAAAAAAACTGCTGGAGATCGCAAATGACGGTGACCTTAAAAGTATGTTCGAGACAACTGGATTAAAGTTATGGCTGAATACTCTGAGATCGCCACAATAGCACTGTTGCTATTTCCGACATTCTACCTGTATGAGGCGGGGGTTTTCTACAGCAACTGCGACTAAAACAAAATTCCGAAGTAGACTGGACATAAACCACACACTTGAGGTGTCATTGTCTCCTATTACCCCGAGAATGACACTTGTGGTGTCATTGTCTCCTATTACCCCGAGAATGGGACCGGCTGGTTGCAGAAAATCAAGCTCGGGGCTGTGGTGAGTCGTCATTTTCATGCACTTTGAATTTGCGCTGTATCATATTTTGAAGGCATTAAGCATTACGATAGCGATCAGGGTGTTGCGGCCAGATTAGACGCTCCTTGTGTTTATTATTATATTTCGAAAACACCACAGTTTTCATGCAGCTCATACCATATTATTTTGTTGTATTATTTCCGCCACACCTTAAATGCCGGTCCCTGAAAATATTGTCTGACCTAAACCGGTCCGTGGGGCAAAAAAGGTTGGGGGCCCCTGCCAGGGGCAACTGCCAGGAGGTCCATCGGTGAAGAAAGTGGATTCAGTAAAAAGGAGTACAGCCTAGTCTTATTTGTAATATTTGTTATAAATGACTTACGAAGTACAATGCCATTTAAATCAGGGGTTTAAGCAAAAAAATATCTATATAAAAATTTGAAAACAAATAAAATATTGTTATCTAGTATCATCATAAACAAGAACATGATAAATAGGTATGGAAGGACATTTCGTAATGTAAGTGAACCGTAGTTTCAAGCAGAGCTAAAGTGATCAGTGGTAGAATACAATACTATGACAGTTTATACAGTTGGTGCAGAAAATCATTGAACCATTTTAGAGTGACCAGTAGCAGTATTTGTTGTACAAGAAGAGTGACTACGTCAGTGACTGTTTAGGGAGTTAATGGCTAGAGGGAAGAAGCTGTTTAAGTGTCTGCTAGATTTGGTGCGCATGGATCTGTAGCGCCTGCCTGAGGGGAGTAGCTGGAAAAGGTGGTGGGCAGGGTGCGGTGGATCGAGTAGGATTTTCCGTTAATGTTAGCATGTTAATGTAGCAGGGCCAGTAAAAAACGTACTGTACTGTGTTAGAATTACACACAATTTGTGAAATGATAAATATCTGACGTGTTATTTTACCATATCTTCCATTATCAGAGGGTGGAACAAACATTTTTATGTGTTCCCTTACTTCAATAATTAATGTGGCACTGCCTCTTTCAACAACTCGCGCCTTTGACTTTCCCCCCCTTTCGCTTGATGTCCATGCGGAGGTAATCATTTTCAGAGCTGGAAAAATAATTGTTTTTATTTACAAGTTTAAGTATTTTATTACATTACTGTGCCATATAATTTGTGTAGGGGCAAGCTGTATCACTCTAATTGACGGGAGGCCATTGTTTTCTGCTATTTCCGTCAGGCTTTGTGATTGAGACGATTAAACGCAGCCGATACAAGAAATTCTTAAAACACAACGCAGTCGGACACTACCGGTTAGGTTATATATATTTTGAAACACACGCACTACGGTGTCTCAAAGAAGCCATACTTTGCACGCTTCTTACAAGCGAACTACCACTTCAGCTGAGGTGTCAGCAAAATGTCATAAAATATGACTTCGAGTATTCCTTCAAGTGACGGAGTAACTGAATGGTTTTGTTACACAAGCTGTGGCATCATGTTGAAGCCCTACGTTCGCTATCGGGGACGGGTATCCAAAAGATTGCAGCCTCCTATTTAGGGAGGCGCGCCCTATGAAATATAATTAGCGATTGCTTCACCTACAATTACATTTTTAAAAATTACGTCCATGTGATTGTTTTTGTTTTATATTATTGAAATTCAGAGTGTTTTTTTAAATATGAACACAAGAAATGAACATATTTTTACACACTTCGTTAAGTACAGTTACAAAGTTTGTTGGTTGTTACATCACACCACTGAAAGACATGTCGCAGCATTTGCAGGATCAGCTTGTCATAAGGCAATTTACACTGTTGTAAAACATTCCAATTAAATTAACTGTCACTACTGTATCTCCAAAAATGTGGGTCAATGTGATCATAGTTTTGCTCATGAAGAGAGCGCGCCTGGGAGGAAATCGATTTTCACTCTAGCGGCCTCATGTGGCAGTAATGGCGCAACAATCATGTCATAGCGTCTCACCGTTGTATTCATTCATTTGAGGGTTCTTGTGCAATGGGTGCAACGGTTTCCTGAATGATTCCAATTCCCTTAAAAAAAAAGAAGAAGAAAAAAAAAAGAATTTTTGTTACATTCCTTCTTTGCTCCATCAAGAATGTCACTGATGGTGTAGTAGTTCACTCGCCCGAATTCCGTGCAGCCAGCATGGGTGTATGTGGGTGTGAATGGCCGTCTGTCTCTATATATACCCCATCCCACAAAGGGATAGTTACCTGAAAAAAAACTCCCCCAAAACTTGATATGCCAATGTGCTGGTTTTTTTTCTTCAAAATCACTTTTATTCCACAATTTATTTCATCAGGTCTTAAGGCACCCTGAGAAGATGTTACAAGTTGTTCTTTCAAATGTGGGCTCCTTTAAAGACTGTGTAAACATAGCTTGGAATAAGATCATTTGCTGTAAATCTTTGCTTAAATTATTTCTTTACAGTCCACAGACATTGTGTTTTGTGCCAAAAATACAGTGTGTGAATTCAGTAAATATGGTCGATAGTGTTTACAGTATATTATATACATTGAGCAAGAGTAATAGACAATCAGATCAACGGGCTGAAGAAGCGAGAAAACTAACAAACAATCTTTGAGACCCGGATAGATATACAGATCACGTAGAGATATACAGTACATACTTACAGTGAATGCTGAACTTTTTTTTTTTCCCCCCTCCTTTCTCCTCTCCGACTTCCAAGCAATTTACAGTGTACTTAGTGTTTGTGCGTTTTGTCTCCTCAGCTTGCATCTGTGGGAAGCTGTTTGAGCATTAATTCCACATCCCTCATATCCAACCTAACGTCCACATAGTCGTCTGCGCTTCGCCTTCACTGGTAAGACAACTCGACACACTTGCTCATGATATTTATATCTGCTACCGGTGCCACTTTTTGGCCTACACCATTAAACCTTACTATTAATATACTGTGCTGCACCATTAATATACTGTGCTGCACTAGTAACACTATTAGAGCCAACTGGTCAGCACGAGTAACTGCTCAGCCTGTGCCCTGTTTAGTAGCACCAAAATGTCCTATGGCTGTTTGGACTGATGATGTAACTCACTGTTCGTATGTTTGTTCTCGTCTCAGCAAAGTGTTGTGGTTTCCACACAATAATTCACACTCGTGAGACTTCTATACGAGGGTGAATTGCTTCAGTGACTCTTTTATGATACTGTCTAACTAGCTGCTGCCTTACCACTGTATTTATTACGTCAGGTTTTGCAGACTTGGTTTGTGGTATCTTTTGGGCCCTTGAAAGCAAAATGTCCCGCAAAACACTCAGCGTCTCCTTTTCCTGAACGGGCTGGGAATTAGTGCATACGCTTCTTGCGGTGTCTCATGCACACGCGCGCTCACTACAAGGTGTCTCTACCCAAAGATTGTTTTGACGCTTTGTGACTGTTAAAAATTAAGAAAAAAAATATCTGCGCTATTTTATCCAATATTAATTAGCTGAAAATTTCATGATTTGCCCTGACTTCCGACCACATGATCGGATCAGGAAAATTTGTGTTACTTGTACGACGGTCACTGAGTTGTCCTACGACTTGAGGCCAAAGAGCGTGCTGGTACGTAGACCTTAAACGGGATATTGAGGACATCAAGGGGAATCGGTCAAATGGCTTTTCATGGCATCAATATGCAGCATCTAACCCGCTCTCCCTTTTGGGAGGAGGAGGAGGAGGAGGAGGAGAGACAGAGCGAGACAATTGATCTCATCCTGAAGGGCTCACCCACATGTCGGCTATTGCAATGGCGACATGACCGCACAGGAAGTCAGACAGACAAACAGACAGACAAGACAGACAGACATGCAGACAGACAGCACGAGACTAGGTTGCGGCAACGCGGGCCACAACACAAAGATCTATCTATCTATTTTTTTTCCTAAATAAGGTTCACTATGTATTTATATGCAGAAAGGGAATTTTGTCCATATACATAGGAATACAGTGGCTATATTAGATTGATTATCAGCATATGGAGTATTTGTGGTGGGATCTGTGACACTTCTGGTCAAAAAAATATATATACTGGAAATGAGTTGCTGGGCTTCCATGCCATCTCACAAGATAAGGATCCCCCAGTCATCTCAGAGGACCAGGTTTGATGCTGTTGTTTGTGTACCGTCCGGCTATGGGGCATGAAAACAAAAAAGTATGAAGGAAGGTCGACAGTCCAGAGGTGTCAAACTCAAAGTCGGTCTACTTCGTGTTTCATGCTAAATGGATTTGTTTGATTTGGGCAGAGAATCTGGACCAAAGTTGCATTTTTTCTTCCATTTTGGGAGATTGGGCTTTTGGGGGAAATTTCAGGATGAACCTGAAATGCTCTATAACCTTTTCAGCTGACCTGCAGTATACGGGTCTGGTCAAGTGGGGCTTTTGACACTGAATTGTATAAATTCCTACATGAAAATTATGATCACTTGTAAAGGTTGTGGTGTGTTTTAGGTTAATCCAGAAATTTCACCCAAAATAAATTTCACTTTTTTTTTTTTTTTAATGAGTTGTGTCTATACAGTACAGTAAAAATAACAGAATGATTAGCCAGTTGGGTCGATGTAATAATATGATGAGTTGAAAACGCATTTATCTGGCTTTCCATAGCCATGCTGTTTCTTCAAGTGAAACCCAAATTGAGATTGACACCGCTGATCTACACAGTATGAAAAAGTTGCATCAGCAATAACACGACGGCTCCAAATGGCTTACTTGCATTGGCTATTAAGTCAGCTAATCACATCGAAATGAAACAATAACAGGGGTGGAGGGGAGGGATGACATGTGCAACAGGTGGAAGGGATGGTTCAGGAGCACAGCCTGTGTCTTTTTCTCTTGGGATCTTTTGCAGAGGTCGGCAAGGAATCTCGAAGGAAAGAAGGGTCATTAACATCATCAACGCAACATTTGGAACCGGCGATGGGCCAGACTAATCTCAGCCCGAATGCTGTCTTGAGAGGGATTTGACATTTCCTTCCTTAGCGAATGTGTGCAGCCTCTGCACCGGGGGTGGGAGGCTGCTGTTGGGCGTGGGGTGGGGTGGGGCGTGGGGGTTCCCTTTTGACCGTCCATTTTCCTCCTTTTTACTCCACCACCTTGACCCTGAAAGTGACCCGACCCAGGAACTTATCCCTCTCGTCGTTATTGCGCAGGTTGGAGCCCTCTACCCGGCATTCCACTGACAGCTCCTTGTTGTAGTCCTCCTTGTTGAGCAGCAGCTTGACAGCAACCAGGGGCTGAACATAGTTCACCTGGAACGTACGAAAGACGCAGTCAACCGTTGATTTGGCTTTTAAAAAAATAAATTCAAAAGTAGATGACATTGAACATCGGGTGGCGCATTACAGGAAATGCTTCCTTGCTATACTTCAGTAGATCTTTTGCTGCTACCTTGACAGACAATATTAATTTATTCCATGACCAAAGTGACTCCGTTTATTCATGTAGTGGTCACTTGACGTATCAGGGCCCCCGTTTGTGAGCCGTTCAAAAATGTAATGACTCTACTTTTGTAACCACGTTTGAAAAGCTACATTTGCACCATGATCCCTATTGCAGTCTGATTTCAGGCCACAGTGGACGAAACGGGACGGTCGAGAGATGCCTGGCGTTTATTAAGCATTTATCGAGTGGTAGTTTGTCACCCCTGCCCAGACGCCGACACGGCAACGGAGCTTCATTCAACTCTGCTCCAAAGCTTCAGAGTGTCCACGTTTAAAAAGTCCCGACAGACGTGAGAAACGCCCTAGAAGCCGTGATAGACTGTGACAAAACTGAATGCGGTTCAAGGAAGTTGGTGCCACGCCCGGAGTGAGTAATCTGTACCTTCTGCAGATTTCCCGGTGGGCCGGGCGACTATATATATGCCACTCGGAGCCATTACTCCAGCTCGCACATTAATTTCCTCTGGCCCACCGATCCATTTTGAAATCGGCAAATACAGCGCCAGCGCATCCACGATACTTCAATCCAAATATCACACTCACATGTGCTTTCTTGCCATAGTAGGGGAAGTACATCTTGTCAATGCGTCCCTTTCGGGGGAAGTACTGCATCTGAACCGGGTTGTCTTTCTGCAAGAGGAGAATCCACGTTAGCGACGCATGCCTTATACAAAGTTCCATCTGACAAGAACACGAAGCGATGACCCACTTTTGTTAGTGTGGAGTTTGTCATGAAGTGGAAAGCATGGTGCGCTGTGTTGTCATTTGCTATTTGCGGCGCACATTATGCGGATTGCACTAAAAATGGCTTGAAAATGGCACGGGGGTGAGTTTGGGCGTCATTGTGACTTGACTTGTCATTCTTATTCTTAATACCAATACTGGCCTAACATTCCCGATACGTGACATACCATCTTACCCTAAATTCGCCACTGACAGCATGCAGAAGAAAGTCAATAAGAAACAAAACAGACAGACAGACAGAAAGGAGGGGGGGAAATGAAATCAAGATCAACAAAACTACGTCTTGGCGCTGTTCTGTTCATCACAGCTTTTTTTTTTTAATAAAAGAAATGAAAAAGACAAAAAATACACATACAAGTATGTCTATTTGGGAGGAGAAAAGTTTACTTTGACGGTGCAGTTGACGTAGGGGTCCCCGAGAGGCTTCAGGCCAATGATCTAGAAGGTGAGCAGAGAAAGCAATTCAAATGAAAGCAGACATGAATCTGGCCTAAACACGATCACAACATTTATAACCTAAATGCTAATATTTGGTCCATGAAATTGTATCGATTGATTCCCCAAAATCTATCCTTTTCATTTTGTCTCTATGCTGCACTACTTCTGGTACATGTACGATTATGGATTTTGTTTTTTTGTTTTTTGGGTCCAATCAGATGTCAGCCTCTACATGTTGCTATGGCAATCTAATTTGCCCAGAACCTTCAAAATCAATAGTGCTGGCCCATGAAATCTCAGGTATATTAGCAAACGGACCGATTTCAAATTTGTCCTCACTGGGGCATCTAGCTGGCCCACAATATCTGATCGATTGCTTGGTCCGAGCCAAACGGCTTGACAAACAAAACGAATCTGTGGCGAACTGCACAAATTAATTCATTCAGCCTCCCTGGTGAGTAAATTTGATTATTTATGTTATTAGATAGTTATTGATTCTGAACTGAAGCAGTGCTATTAAGATGCAAGGCCCGCCACTCAATGATTCATGATGTTTATAGAAGGGAGAAAGAGTTGTGGTTTTGGTCACCCTGTTGAGTTTCAGGAGCACGCACGGTCTTCCCTCAGAGTAGCCAAAGTTAATGTCGGACAGGCCGGAGCAGAGACTCAGGTAGCCGCGCCTGAAGCGACAGACTTTCTTTTCCAGTTCGTCGTCCTGCAGGAAATACTCCCCTTCGGGGCAGTCCAGATACTTCTCCTGTTCGGTGTCATTGTAACCTTCTGAAAGGAGGAGAGGTGGACGCAGGTCAGAGGTCAATTATGGTGATGATCTTCCTGCACTTAACACGCTACCAAGGTGCCCTGTCACTTGACGAGAATATCAATAACATTCAGAATCCATCGAGGCGGAACGGCGGTAGACTAGTTAGCACGTCCGCCTCACAGTACAGAGATGCAGGGTTCGATTCCGGCTCCCGGCCTTTCTGTGTGGAGTTTGCATGTTCTCCCCGTGCCTGCGTGGTTTTTCTCCGGGTACTCCGGTTTCCTCCCACATTCCAAAAACATGGCAGGTTAATAGAAAACTGTCCCATAGTGTGATTGTGAGAGCGGATGGTTGTTGGTCTATGTGTGCCCTGCGATTGGCTGGCGACCAGTTCAGGGCGTATGCACCCACCGCGACCCGTGTGAGAAATAAGCGAATTACAAAATGGATGGTTGGATAGATAGATAGACAGGAATCCATCACGGCTCTCACTTTGCAGGAAGTTCTCCAGGTTTTCCACGTATGGCGCATAATTCAGGGGATCGGATTTGCTGAAAGTGATGTCCAGAGAGTTGGGAAGAACGACCAATCCTGGAACGAAGGAGAAAGCGAGTTGGGAAGACCAGCGAGGTGAAGGAATCAGCTGCCAATCAGGTCGATATGTATAATACTGTAAAGCCAAATCTACATTGTAGTCCGTTTACTACGATGGTATCTCATGACATGACTAATCAAGTATGAATAATGAATGGAGATCCCCTGGCGATTAGCTTGAAAGGTTTACCGTAGTGCACGTCGGGACGGAGGAGACACTAACCTGGGAAGGGAACGCGGTCTCTGTACCTGGGTATGTTCTCATCCAGAGTGAGCAGCATCACCCACATGGTCAGGGCGAACATACCAGCCAGGAAGCAGTAGAACACCAAGTAGAACAACAAGATGAGGGCTAAAAGGGGGCCCAAGTGGAAACCAAAACACACAAAAAGCTATTAATATCTGCCACAAAAACACAAAATTACAGTTTCCTTGTCATCCCTCCTTTGAAGACGCCATCCCTGTGAGGGAAAGCATTTCAGATCGAAAGAGGGGAAATTCTGGCTACTGTTCGTGAATATGGGAGCCGGCTTTCATTTTTAGGGAGGAGGCTGCAGCACTCGGCATAGAATGTTCTCCGCTGCGGGTGAAAAAAAAAAAAGCCACACGGCAAAAAAGAAAAGAAAAGAAATGTAACGTAAGTCATGAAATTAGCAACATACCTTGGTGCTTTGAGATATGTTTGTAACTCAAAACACGATCTCAAATCATATTTCCCCAGTTCAATGATTTGAAACGCTCTCAACAAAGGCCCTTCCAGCCTCCTCCCAAAAAAGCTTGAGCTACAAGTGACTAACTGAGTTTTGCGAGAAACGAGTTGCTTTGACTTGCAAATACGGATTGAAGATACCAGCGCCGTATTGGGGCAATGGACTCAACAAGCTTTACAAAACGCAGTTGTTTGGCAAATTGTGGAAAAATCATCGTAAAAAGAGCCTTCAAGCTGTTTATTGCCAGTCCCACTTCAAATATCTTGTCAAACCAAACGTGAAACAAACAGAGTTGTTCTTCAGGCATCTACCCGCCTAGCTTTTCAGTCTACAAATTTAACGCTAATGCTAAATAGCTGCTGTGTAGCCGTGCAAAAACCCTTGACGCAATAGATTGAACACAAACAGGCAGACTGACAGTATAACGGTACTCACGGGCATATATTCTTTATCCTCTGCGTGGAACGTTTCATATTAGTGCCGTAGTGATGAGCAGAGAGACTGAGCCATCTCCATGTACATTATTTCTGTCTGTCTGTCTTACAATGCCCCCAGGTGGCTAAAGCGTTCACATCAGAAGGAAGCACCACAATAGCCACAAAATTCACTCAAAGGGTGACGACTGCCTTAATTATTTGATGACTGTGTCTTCTTCTGAAGTACAACGTTACGGAATGCGACAATTATTGGGGGTAGGCGGGCGTAGGCCGGAAAGGCCTTTGCGACTTTGCGATGCAAGTCTTTTGATTGTGGTCATGGAATGAATTCAAGTCGTATTTCAAGGCACCGCTGTGTTTCCTATTGTGGGCTGACCTTATTCATAACCAGTTCAACATTCTAAATGACAGGTCATGATAAAAATACTTGAATCAAGTGAAAGGCTCTTACACAAGACTGGCTGGGGAGAAGAAATATCTATACACTGCAATAATAGGGAATCCAAAGTAAGGGGGTAGTAATTAAATGATAAATATCTTACTTATTTTAAACAAAATGACCTGCCCATACAACAGAAAAATGTACAGCATCCAACGGTGCCAGCCTCATGCTTCACCCCCCCCCAGCACCCCCCTTTTCCATAATTCCTCCCCAGCCGTATCCCACAATGCTTAGTGCACGAAACGGGTTGGTGGGATGGAAGAAGCGAGGAACAAGAAGAGAGGGAATCCCATTTGACCTTGACAGGCATGCTAATGTGGGCGGCCATGCAACTGCAATGGAGCATCCCACTGCACAGCAGCACAAGGGGGTGGGGGTGGGGGGCTGCATGACGGCCCCCGCCATGCAGCCTATAGGAGCTGGATGCTGTGTTACTACCTCTACCCCTGACCATCATTACATAAAAGCATCTTAGAGTTGCATACTGAGGACCAACACTCCTCACATCATATTCTCATTCATGCAGACGAAGGGAAGAGATTAGAATAGAAATCCTGATTAAGTGGGAATGACTCATTCCTGCATTCTTGCATGTATAGATATGCACCTCATCATGGTGCAGGCTTCTCTTTTACGCCTTCATAGGCCTGTGATGGTCCTTCACATCCCCGCTCCCCATTTTTTTTTTTTTTCAGAGGCTCATGTCATTTAATGCAGCATAAGCACGGGTCGAATTCAGAAAGAAATGCAATAGGGTTATTCCTACCCCAGCTGCCGGCCGTGCGCCCCAGAACCTCTCCGGTCCTCGGGTTATAGAAGGAGTCCTTCCAGCTGGATGCCTCCGGCTTGTTGGCCGGTTTATCCTCCGTGCTCGCCATGGTGGGATTCTCTTCAAAGAGGTCGCGAGAGGGTTAGAAGAAAAATCCCCAAAATATAGGGGGTTATTTTGCCCCGTCTGTGGAAAAAAAAAATGCACAAAAGCGCACAGCGGGTGATGTAATGAGGCGAAGAAGCCGCCGAGTGGTCGGATCAATGGTTGAGAAGGTGTGGGCGGTGTAGAAAGAGGGGAGCAGGCAGGCACAAGGAAAGGAAGGAAGGAAGGACGGAAGGCTCTGGTGCTGGAACATTAAAAAAAAAAAAAGTCCAGTGACGTCGACAAATGCCCCTCGGTGCCAGCTGATGTGGAGGAAGGATGCGCATTGGTTGCCGGAGCATGAGACGCGCACCAATTACAAATTTAGGACGCGCTATCTTGCTTTCTTATCATCGCTTTCTGCTCCATCCGCGATTTGTGGCCGTGCATCTGCTTCCCACAGTTAATATTGCACAATGTGTTGAAAGGAACGGATGTGGTTTTGTGTGTCATCTCCCCCCCCTACCCCACCCTTTCCCTTTCTCTCCCACATGATTGTGCGTTATGGCTCGCAAGCGCACATTCCGGCATACAGGCTACGCTCAGCCGGCGTGTTTCTTGTCGGATGCTATTCGTGTATGAATGAGCATATACTGAAGAGATATTTGGGGCATTTGCCAAACCTTGTTGCTATAGCAATAAACACTATGCTTAAGCCACAGAGAGGAAAAAAGTGGGACAGGGACATAGGCCTGATTGTTTTTTTTCTTTCTTGCATTAACTGTAAAATATGAAACAGTGTGATTCTGTATTCGGTGATAGGTCGTGCACATTTTGGTGCCTTTAAGCTCCAGCGATAGTTGTCATTCCCAAAAAGGAGAGAGAAAATATGCCATTGATCATTGTTGTGTGCTGTGTTTGTATACGTTGCTGCTCCATGTTGGAGTTAACCCACAGTGGCTGTGTGAATGCAGGTGTTAAAGGTTGTCTGTCTGATGACCAGTCCAGGTTGTCGTCTACCTGGGATCGGCTCCAGCTTCCTGCAGCCTTGAAACAGGGCAAGCCATATTGTAAATGGATGGACGGATCGATGCTAATTTGGGCTAGCCTGTCGCTGGCGTCTCACATTATGTTCGCATTAAGCTATCAGACATTTGTTAGATCCTGTAATTAGATGATTTGAGAGAACATTTTGGTGTTTAAATATACATCGTTTTCTCCTCTTTTGTTTTATGTGTCAGTTTTACAGTCAACTTCAACTGGGGGTGACAAACAACTTGAAGCAAGCTCACCGTGCATCTTTTTGGAGAACAATGCACGCCAGCGAGTTAGAACAGGTGCTTTATTAATTTTAAATGTGTTTAAAGTATTTTGCAGGGACAGAACAATACATATGAGTGTATTATATGGTAGCTACAGTGTATTACAAAGTTTCGGCAAATGCCAGTGGATCTGGAATGTATCCCCGTGATTTAAACAGGGGCCTGAATAAAATGAACTGACAAATATATGACATTTTTTTTAACGCCACCCCTTTGAAATATCCCCCCACCCCCTCCAAGCGATGGAGGTATCTTACATCTCAAATGTGTATGAGGATGAGACAATGACAAACGGACGCATCAGACAAGAGAATTGTCGTGAGGGTGGGAGCGGGGCAGGGGTTATATAATACCCCATGATGCAGGATACAGCTCATATTCGGGAGATGGGGGGGTTTGGGTGATGGGTCAGGCTCGTGTTGGTGGTGCATCCAGTTTGTGTTGTCAGATTGAATTTGTGGCAAGGAAGGGTCCCCCCCCTCCACAACTCAGACAATGCGGCACGGCGCTCATTAGTGTGAGAGCAGGCAGCACTGATTCATGGGCTCGTTGTGCCTGCCTCGCTTGCACGTTTGGCTCGCTGTATGCTGCGCTCAGTGAGAAGCATGAGATTGACAGCCGGGTGAGAGGAAGGAGTGGGGTGGTAGCTGATAAGATTTGGAGGAATGGGGAGCTCAGGGCAGCTCCACTGGAGAAATGTGTGTGATGTACACTGTGCTCTCTCTCACACAAACCTCCCATTGTTAAGGAACCCCCCCTCTTCCCCCTTTTTATTCCAGTGCACTCAATTAGCGCCCCCTTTACCATACCAGCACCATGAGCAGGAACACACACCCCCATTTGTTCTCACTCTCTCCATCCGCAAGCTGCCATAGCAACCCTCACAGTGAGCGTGCTGACATCAATGGCAAGCGCTCTCGACACTCATCTACAGCCGGCATGTCTTGTAATCCACCCCCCCACACCACACTCCCCAATCTTTATCTTGCTTACCCAGAATCACACAACTGCATCAACTTGGAGTCAGCGCGTGGTCATCCGCCATGTCATCACGGGTGAAAAAATACTCACACCTCACTCACACTGTCATACGAATAAAAAGACCCAGGTGAAATTGGAATTAAAGTGAACCCCTGTACAGTATATTCACATTTTGGGAGGTGGGGGTAACTTGCGTTATTCACTGAAAAACACCTCTTTCCGATTTTTGCACTCAAGCTAATACCATGTCTAATATACAATTATTGTTTTGGCGCCATCTTGTGGCTCAGCAACTGAACAAGCTTCATTTAATCAGGCCATATGTGATTTTATGTGTGTGAGGTTCTCTGGTGACTGATGTGATATTTTCTGGTGAATAGAAGATCTACACTTGATACATTTTTTGTTGAGTGTTTCAGAGTGTAGTCAGGGGTGTCATTGTGACCTTTCTTTAAAGCATTTTTTTTCACCGAGTGTGAGGTTTTTGTTACGTAATCTTTTTTGCATATTGCAATTTGTGTTTTTGAGAAGTAAACATTTTTTAGCCAAGATGGCACCTCATACGGTCAAGTGCGCCGTAAAAATTCGATTCAAAAATCTTTTATTTAGTGTGAAACAAAAATACATTTTTTTAGTCACATTTCTATTTAAAAGGCAACAACATTAGACAGGCGAACGAGTGTGTCTGCAAGGGCGTGCGAGGTCAGCGTCAGGCTGGCTTGTTGCGTTTGAAAGCACAATAACGCAGCCAACTACAGGCACGCTCAAGCGACCCGCTCCCAGCAGACCCAAACTCTTGTCAAAGCACACATACATTGAGTCACATTCTGCTTTTAAATTATTAACAGATGGCAGGAAATGGTTTCCAAAGGCTCAATCCTCCTGCTAAGCCTTATGGTCAGGTACATTACCTAATTCGCTTGCAGGTTTGGGTCCAAATATCAAATTACTTGTGCTGTTCTATGGCAAGCTGTTTGAGCATTTATTTGAGATCCTTAATATCCATCTGAAGGTGTACTAGTATGCTCATTGTGCTCAGTAAGATAATTCAGCGCACTAGTATTTTTTCATTAATTTGCCTACTGCTAATGAATGCAGTTTTGCCTCACTGATAACATGTAGTTGTTCCACGAGTGGTAGTCGGTCGAGGGAAGGAAAAAAAAAAGTGACCTTAAGATGGATATCAAATAAATGTTCAAACTGGCCTGACTTCCAGCCAACCCAGGTTGTATAAACACTCCCCGACAAAAGGCACAAGAAGAAATCACTATTCGATTCGAGCAAAAATTAAACACCACATGTAGAAAACAAGATTATTTTTTCTTTCCTTTTGTAAGTAATTGACCAACCGTTGGGAGGTTTTCTGCATTCCTGTCATTGGTCACAAGTGGAAATGTATTTTGCCTCGGGTGGACGGCACTGACGGGAGGGGTGACTTTCTAATTTGTGTAATCGTCACCGGCTACAAAAACAAAATAGACATTGATCTATAAAGTGGCAAGACGGATGAAAATTGAGGTGAACAGAGTGTGAAGTAATGTCTCTGTGATACAGGAAGTTGGCTAAGAAAATCAAGCGCACCTTGATTACAATTTTGTGCGCACATTCTAACTATATTGTGGGCATGTTTTTTTCCATCCTATGGCACGCTTGGGGCTCACTAAGGTTAAAAGTTTTAACCGTTTTAACTTAAAACAGGAAAGTGACTCATATTAGCACCCTGTTTGGGGAAAATGGGCAAGTCTGCGTTCATCTCGATACTCAATACTGTAACCTGAGGTGTCACTTGTGTGATGTGATAATCACATCTTTGTGAGCTTAAGAGTTATTGTGTGGTCGCCAAATGGGCCCTCTCACGCTTTCAAGTATTCCCCGACATAATGGCAGAGCACAATCAGACTTCCTCAAAGAGCGGCTCAGGTTTCAGTCTCTTTCGTCCAGTGAGATGATTCCGTGTCATGGTTGCTTGTACCAATGCATGGAGCGTCGGAGAGCTCGTTCCCATCTCTGGAGATTGGGTCCGTACTCTGAACCGGCACAGTCACTGGATGCTCCTTTGGGGCAAAAGATGTCACCTGCACTGTGCAGCTTTGTCAGCTCCTCACAAGTTTGCCAGTAGCCTGCAAGGGACAGGAGATAGAAAAAGACACAATTATATCAAGGCCGATATTTATCTAGAACAAAGTGACAGTGAGGACTTGGCGGTCCGTCCAAGCATTCTTCTTTTGTTCTAGCCATTAACTTGTGCATGGGTTTGGATAAGAGTGTGAATGCCAGTTTGTCTGCATTGACCCTGCCTCTTTCTTATCCACTGGGATAGGTCGTACTTAGTCATGGCCCTAATGGAAATTGACCTTGAAGTGCAACTCTCTCATTCCATGTGCACTTTTAACAGTCTCTTTTGCCGCACTGATGAAAAATTAAAGTGCCACTCGAAACTTTCACGTAGCCTATTAAGTGTGAATTCATACTATGGATATTTTGGATGCCTAATGTTAGTTGTTTGTTTGGTTTTTTTTTACCCCCTATTACGATTCCAACCTCCCGAACTTACCCACACCAAGACCGGCCACAAAGGCAGCGCCCAAGCAGGACATTTCATGGTGCTGGCATCGTTCTAGCTTTCTACCAAACAGATCTGCGGTAAGCTGCATGATGAAATGATTTGAGGAAACCCCGCCGTCCACCCTGAGAGGAAAATAGAAAGGGAAAATGCAGTCAGCCACAATGCGGTGTACTGAGCTGTAATCAGAGAAACGCAGCCATCATTCATTGCCACTAATATGGAGTGTGCATTCGCAGAACCCCCAACTCTCCGGCACATCTTGTTTTCTGGAGCGACTCCAAATCTGTTGACGGGATATCGGCTCGCGAGATGGAATAAGCAGGAGGCGCCGAAATGAACTCTACCTGATCTTTGTGATGCGAATGTTGGTTTCTCTGAGCATGGTCTCATAGAGCTGCTTGTTTCTGTCAGAAACGCACGCAAGAGAGAATGTTAGCTCTGTTCAGCACGAAACAATGTGACCCCTCAAAAAAAAAAAAAAAATTTAAAAAAATAATATATATATATATATATACACACACACACACACACACACACACACACACACACACATTTTTTATTTTTATATATATACCTGAAGGCAATGGACTCCAAAATGGCACGGACCAGGTGACATTTGGTGGTGGAAGGTTTGAGGCCCATGAAGGAAGCACAAGCTTTCGGGTCGTTCAGAGGAGCCTTTGAGCATGTACAGTAATGTTACATTTCGACAGGAGGCAATAAACGGGTAACGTTAATCTACTGGTATGCAGTTTGTTTTCACAATGGCAGTGTACACAATTACTCTTGAGGGAGCTTTGAATGAGTCAACAATTCCGCAGACAGCCAATGCAATCATTGTATCCGCTAACACCGTAAAGTACTTTAGATATTAATATACATGATGAACACTTACAAAGGCCCCTTCAGAAAGGTAGCAGAGAAAACAAAAAGATCGCCAAAGATGTTACAAGGGTAAATGGATTCGAAAATCCATTATCAGACATGCCCGAACATCTCGCGCAGTATAAAAAGGTCCGGCAAACGTTCTCACATTTAAACTGTGTTCGTACCTGCAGGCCACTGAAAGACGGGACGAAACACACACCATTTGAGTCACTCACGCTGTACGCCATAGGGCTGGTATGCTCCACTTTGGAGACGAGATCTGAAACACCAAAAAACAACAACAACAACAAAAATACACGCTATCACATTGCCGTACGTTATGGTGGATTTCTCTAAACTGAGGAGCTGTTGTAATTATTTGAACTTTAGGCCCCATTGTTGTTGTGATTTCCCTCAGGGAACTGGTTAGAATGGTGAAAAGGCATACAAGTATAATCGACGATACGCCAAAAATCACCATTTGGAACATTGCTTTGAGTCCTGTTTGCTATGTTAAGGTAACAAAATCATCCAAAAGGATATTTACTTTTGAACACAAGCCAGGGAAAAACTATGGCAAGCATACCGGCCGGTGGGCGTTGAGTTTGTGCTCAAGACAGTTTGATGTTGAGGAATGCCAAAAGTTGTTTGTCAGGAATGTCTGCACAATTGATTTGGAACCACGCCTAACCACGAGGGTGGTATGATGGCATTCATATGCGATGACAACTGCGCTCCGCTTGAGGTTTGAGCAGAGTCGCCGGGAGACATAACCATTCAACTCCTATATGGCGACGCCGTAACCTGACCCGCAACGATGCGGTAGTAAAGTGAAAATTACAGGAAATAATCTGTATTTAAAAAACACTTCCAGGGCCATAAATATAAAACAACCAAATTATGTTTGTAACCTCTAAAGTTAATACACCGGGTCTGTCGTTAACAGAGGACGTCTTTTATTATATGCCAAAGTGTTTGAATATGTGACTTGACCGTTACACCAACAGGAAGTGAATATCGCAGGAAAAAGTCTGGTCCTGCCAATGTTGCATTTATGAGAGCTTCCATTTCTAGGAATGTGTCTGTGGGAATAACAAACCTTTATCAATGCGTCGGCATGCGTAACTGCACATTCACTACAGTAGGGGGCAGTGGCACTCTCACTGTCAGAGTGTGTACAGGAAGTAGTCGCTCTAAAGTGTACTTTTTTTTCTCCTTGCACTGAGCAGACACTGTACAGAGAAGGAGATCTGAAGTGCAGTGATGACTGCAATTTCCAATTTTCTCCTCACCAAGTGCCTGTGCCCATTTGATGGCGGTGCCAGTATCTGCCGCATTACCCTCAGCCAGATACACCACTTCTGGGCCAAGTTTCCATCCCACCAGTGGATAGAGACCTACAGAGAAGACACACATGTGTTTGTCACAGACCTGGCATGAAGATACAGCGCGTTTAGCGCATGTATTGTACTTGACCCCCCTTTTACTTTACCATTTACGGACGTGTGAGGTGTGCTGCCGGTGTTGATGTCCATGAAGGTACCTGTTCCCATGGTGATCTTCACATCACCCACATTGTAGCAGCACTCTCCAAACATGGCGGCCTGTTGGTCCGCCATCTACAGCGTGAAGGATTTCATAATAATGCGTGGATGACTGGCAAGCTAACGAGGGCTAACATAACGAGGACAATAAAGACATGACAAGTCATATCGTATTGAAATGGCGACGGGTCTGATGCAAACTCACCAATGACATGATAGGAATGGCTACTCCAAAGATGGATGGGTCAGTGGAACCAAATTCATGTCTAGAGAGAGAGAGAGAGAGAGAGAGAGAGAGAGAGAGAGAGAGAGAGAGAGAGAGAGAGAGAGAGAGAGAGAGAGAGAGAGAGAGAGAGAGAGAGAGAGAGAGAGAGAGAGAGAGATTATGTGCGTCTGTGTGAAGAAGCAACTGAAAGGCAAAATAAGTTTAATTTTAGCAAAGGCAACAAGTGAAATAATACAGCCAACTCTGTAGTCTGACCCCAGTCTAGGATCATCAATGATGAATTATAATATAGAGCATATCCCATTTAATAATGTGGAAAGCCACAGCTGATAGTCTGAAGCGGCTAATGTATGTACATGGCTAAATTGAGCTCTTGCGGCTTTTAAGCGGGCGTGTTTTGTAGTCTGGAAAATATGGTCGTTTACGCACCCTGTATTTTCTACTTTGGGGAAAATAGAGATCGGCAAGGAGACCAGAGAGCAGAGCATCTGACTCCAACACATCTGTGAAGAGAGAACCATCTCATGAATACAAAACAACTTGATCCCAAAATGAAACTAACGGTAACACTACATGATGCATCAGACCTGATAGGAATCAAAAATTCCTGTTGAACTTGCATTCGAGTAGTCTGTGGCATGAATCAGTCCTGGAAGAGATCAGGTGACACCAACAGATGATTGTTGCTTTTTGGTTTCAGGCTGCGATCGTTTGATACATTTGTTAAGAAATGAGGGATCAGATTTTTTTTTTTCTGTGTTATGCATTTGGTTAGATTTCACAAGAGGAGTGGGACAAACCTACCTTTTGTGAGTTTGAACAAGAGCCAGGTGTCGATTGTTCCAAAACAGCAGTTGCCTTCGGCCACAGCTTGAATAACCTAAAAAGAGAAAGGCGAGGGGAATGAAAAAAAAAAGCCAACGGGTGAATACTTTTACGTAAATGTCATTTCATGTGCATTTCCATTTACACACATTTATTTGGGGTAATATTAACAACCTCAATTTTTTTTGTGTTACATTACCAGTGATACCAGTGTGGCATTGTGTTTTCTATGTAGTGTGTCATTCTTTTAACTCTCACACACACTCACCTGTTTGCAGTGTTTCAGGACCCAAACAAGGCGGAAGGTGACATGTTGAGTGGAGAAGACAATCAGACTTGCTGCAAGTGACCGCTTCTGCCTGGTCACAAAGTGCAGCACTTTCATCACGCCATGGATCGCCTGAAGGCAGAGGTAGCTAAATACTCACACGATGTACTATACTAGTACACATACTGGGGAAAAAAAGGCTTTGCTAAAAGTAGAAATGCAAATTTAGTCATTACTTTCAGTAAGGAAGAGTAAAAAAGTACAGACTCTTTAGCGTACTTAATTACACAAGTAAGAAGACATTGATATTGTCAATTATACAAAGTACCTATTTTGGTAACTTGGCACGACAACATAAAAACAGCAGACAAAATACAGAAGTTTCCCGCTTATTAACTTGCATAATAGTATAATAATGTACTGAAAAGACAAAAAAAAAAAACAACAACACTGGACTTGTATTATAAGCTTTTGGACTCTCTAGTTATTGATAATACAATAATAACAGATTCAAAAGCCCAATCCAGAATAACACTCACTTTCAAGGTGCATGATCTGTTCCAGGATGTGACCAAGTCTGCTGCTCTCTGGTCCTGCCAGCTGATGAAATTATGGAAAGGAACGCCAGTTCTTCTGTGAAAGGGAAATGAGGGATGTTAAACAAACCCAGTAGAAAAGTAAACAAAGTGAGGTCGCAAGTACTGGACAAATTCTCATCTTATATCACCTGTCCCACGTTGTGAAGGTTGCTCGCTGGGTAGAGATGCCCAAAGCTTCCATTTGATACATTTGTACTCCCGCATCTATATTGTGTAAAACAGGATTCCGGTATGATTATGACCTATTCCTCTATTCGACTATGGATGTGAAAGACCAAGAGTACCTTTGACAGCCCCTTCACCACAAAGATGAAGCTTTTCCACAGTGCCTCTGGGTCAAGTTCCACATACCCTTCCTCTGGATATAACGGGACCACCTAAATAAAGAAAACAGTATTACCAGGAGTGCATGAAATGTCAAGCTTGACTGCAGCAGGAGGAAAGTGGATACTGTACCTCTTGACGGCACGAGCCACGAATTTCTGCCTTCTTATCGTATACGTGGCATCGGATCGAAGTCGTGCCCACGTCCACAGACAAAATAAAGCGTTCCTTTTTCAAACCATTCCTCGGAGTCCCCATCGTAGGTAACTGGCTATCCTTTTTCATATGTCACATGGGAGTCGTTTACAGCAAGACTCCATCGCGCGCGTGCGAATAATCGCCGAATTGTATTGGGTCGCTGAGGCAGTGACACAACCTTCGGACTTTGGTCATCCTGTCCCAATTCAAAACATCCACGCAGCTTCGTAAACGATAGAAAACGACATTTTAGCGGCTAGATAAGAATGCACACCATGTTGTAATACAATGAGCCCCGTCCTTCAGTCACAGGACTCTCTTTCTAACGCAAAGTATCAGTCTAAAACTCACACCATGAATAAGTACCAAGTTTGCTAATCTAGTAAAACACTCACACATTAAAACGGTAGATTGTAGTGCTACTTAATGCTGGTGGTAGAGATTTGTAGAAAGCAAAAATGTGTTTGAATCGCAAAAAAATTCCAAAACACGCCTCTCCCGCCCTTGAGGGCACCCGTAGTTAGTAATCACCTCATGATCTTGCGCATGCGCATCAGGAAAAGTTAGCTTGCTTACACGTGTGTCAGCGTCCAAAAATGGCGAAGGTAAATAATAGACTCGCTTTCTCACCAAAAATGAATTAATCATGATACTGTACGAGTCTGCTGTTGCGTGTTTCCTGTATTTGTACGGAGACATTATTTCCATTCTGTTTTTCCATCAACTACTGTATGCAAAATAGACTGCTAATGTATTCATTCGCTTGCTTGTGTTTGGAAAACACCCGAGTGTTTGTGGTTCTAAAGTCATAAGTGTGTACTCTAGCACCTTTTATATCAGGAATATCTCAAGACACCACCAAACAAAAATGTCACAAAAAGTGGATACGCTCGTCTATTTTGTACCTTCTGCTACCGAACGAAAGAGCATCGAATCGTTCTGCCTGTCATACGTTGCTGACATAGGTCGTTGAACATAAATGCATTTGTAATATTTAAGACCAACTCAGTGAAATTGAACAATTTCCTGTGGGACACCTGAAGATTTCTCACGACACAGTCACACTGGTTGTTTGGAAATCATCGGCATAACGCATATACTCCTGTCATACTTTTGGTGTCTGTTATGCAGGGCACGACAACTCAAGAGATACCAAGCAAAGTTCTTGAGGATAACGTTGATGACACCAGTGCCACAAGTGAGTATAGAAGTTTAAGGACAGAATAAGAAGTTTTCCAGATGAATTTTAAGGAGAGAAAGTCATTTCAAATTGTTGATTACTGCTGGCTTTTAAACAACTTGTGTGAGCTCACAGGATACCACACAGTCATCCAACACACCATCCATTTTAACTTTGAGCAAATGTCACTTTGATCCATTTCAGGAAAACAGAGACGCAGAGCAGAATCTATTGATCAAACGTCACCTCCCAAGAAAACGAAACTCATCAACAACGGTATGGACTTTTGCCAGAGACACTTTTCTTTTTTCTGGAAACTTTCTCTGAATTGTTTTGTATGTTTTTATAGGTCATTGTGTTTTTGTTGGCAACTTAAACAACTCCAAAACATTTGAAGAAGTCACTCAGTCATTGGAAAAATACTTCATGACACAGAGTCTTCTAGTACAAGACATCAGATTAGCTAAATCCAGGTCAGTATATCTTTTTACGTGACATAACATGACCATAAAGTTAGTTGTGCAGTATTGTGTTATGATGATGTGGTTGTTTTCAGGAAACATGCATTTTTGGATTTGGCCTCTAACATGGATGTGACTAAAGCTTTGTCACTGGATGGAGCGATGATTCTCGGTCAGCCGCTGACTATCGCTAAAGCAAAGGTCAAAACTGTGGACAGTTTGAAAAAGAAGGCAAAGGGTCCGAAGCCTGATAAGAAAGGTAAGAAGGGCTTCATACTGTTGTGCTTCTGTGCCCAAAGCCTTAGAGGTTGCTGTTGGTTAATTTGAAAACAAAACATACAGGGATTCCCTTTTCACTTTTTAAACTTGATTTAATGAAAAGGATTCTCTGAAACTAGTCCAGAAACATTCACTTTATGTTTTTACTCATCAGCTAAGGATGGAAGATGTTTGTTTTTGAAGAATGTCCCTTATAATGCAACAAAAAGAGACATCCGGGAGATTTTTCCGAAAGCAATTAAAATCAGGTTTCCTGATCAGGCTGACCGTCCAAGCAGAGGGTGAGTTTTTTTTTTCAACCCTTCAAATAATAATAATAATAATAATTACAGTCAAAGTTTCAAGCTTCTGGTTCTCAATACAAAGTGAAGTTTGTCTTCATCGACAGCATCGCATTTTTAGAGTTTAAAAATGAAGCTGTTGCAAGTAAAATAAGGAAGCGCAAACAAGGAGCCAAGATCCAAGACCGGCTACTCATCATTGACGCTGTCGGAGTTGCCCGCAAAAGTGACGACAAAAATGTTGACACTAAACCAACCAAGAAAGGTAATTGCTTTGGAGTCCCGAAATGGCCCCTAAAAATGTTAGTTAGTTAGTTAGTTATTTATTTATTTATTTATTTATTGCATCAAGCTAATGGCTCTTTTGCTCTCTGTATTGCTGATGCAACCTGCTGATGACACTGTAAACTCAGTGGCCACTTGGTTGCAACAGAGATGCAGAGAGACTGGAAGAGCCACAGAAAGATATATAAATAAATGGACTTCAACCGTAGTTTGTGTGTATGATGTATTTTTATCACCCTAAAAATTGTGTGTGTGTGTGTAACATTGAATACATGACTCTCCAAACAAAAAATGTAAACAATGACACATCTGTAGATATGCTACATTAGAGGTGCATAGACCATTAAGGAAAAAGTGAACACAACAGTTCTGTTCCTTTCTCTCTCAGAGGGGTCAACAAAACTAATTGTAAGGGGACTTAGCAGTGAGACGACCACGGAGATTCTCCGAGGTGCTTTCGAGGGATGTCTCAGTGCAAGAGTTGCAACAGATAAAGTGACAGGAAAGTCCAGAAGGTAGGTTGCATCGACTACGTAGTGTAACATGTCATTAGTCTGTGCTCTACATGTTGGGTGTATGTCATTTATTCATTTTTTTTTTTTTTTTTTTTTTTTTTGGTCAGGTTAGGGTTTGTGAAGTATGAAAGTAAAGAAATGTGTACAGCTGCCAAAGAGGCAATGGTGGACAGCAAGATTAACGGAAGCAAAGTCAACGTGTGTTATGTAAGATCCAACTCGAAAAGAGGCAAGCGGGCCCCCGGCAGATTGGGAGTAAACAAAAGAGGTAAACAGACTCTGTTTCTGCGTGCATTGTTTCTCTTCTGTATTTGTCACGGATAAAATTCTCAAACGGGTTCATAAAGCTCTGTTGAAATCTTTCAGGACAATGATGTGGAGCTGCCGGGATGCTCTCTGCCGTTAAAAAAGTGGGAAAGGAAGCCGATCTGATAACTGGGCTGGAAAAGCAAAAGCAAAGGAAATGTTTCTGCATCAGATATTTTTCCTCCTAAATAACTATGAATTAATAATTTGTACTCTGTATGACCTTTCTTGTGGTGTAATTTCTTTTTACAATTTTTTTGCCACCTGTCACAGCTTTTTTGGGAACATGTCGCAACTCATAAAATTCAAACGGAATGATTGTTTGCTAAAAAACAATAAAGTTTATCAGTTTGAACATGAAATGTCATGCCTTTGTAGTGTACAGTATTCACTTCAACAGAGGTTGAACATGATTTTCAAAATCATTGCCTACAATGTCCCAATTTCATTAGAATTGGGTTTCTGTGTGCCAAATGTTTTTTTTATCCATTCAAATTTGGCAGGTTGTTAATGAGACTCTGGTGTGTCAAATTTCGAAGATATTTCTTTTCACTTTACAGTGACTTTAATTGTTCTGCCTGTCATTGCCACTTTACGTTTGTTGCAAGTGAAAAAAACCCACCAATTACATGAAACAGGATCATTGCCGGTGACACAGTTGATGATCTCTGATGACACAATGTTTAGAAATCGCTGTACTCCTCCACCGGTTTTTATTCAAGTGAGTGGTTCAAGTGAAGTGGCGCAGCGCAGGTTCCTGGTAAGCAATATTTCAGTACTCCACCTAATTTTTCAACTGGTTTGTTTGGGTGTTTAGCAAGTTTGTATCCTGCGTGGATGTAGCTTGAGTCAGAGAACCCCCCCGACCTGTCTGATGTGCCCTTCTCAGTTTTGTCTCGGATCCTCAACAGCCTGCTCGTCCAGCTTTTTGCATTAGTCTCAGAACAGCAACAAAGTGGGGATGATTTGTCTGAAACATTTGTATTATTTTAACCCGTCACTTTGTAAAATGCACAATGCATAGGCTGTAAAACATGCTAAAAAGTGACATCTTGGCCTTTTTGTGTGTGTAAGCCCCAAACCAGACTGAGATGGAGGAACTTTGATTCGATGACTGATGTGTAGAACTGTCTCAGCAGGCCGTGCTTCCTCAGCAGCCTCAGGAAGTACAGTACATCCTCTGTTGGGCCTTTTTCAGGATGGAGTTATTGTTGGACTCCCACTTCATGTCCTTAGAGACTGCGATCTAAAGGCCTTTGATCCTCCAGTGGCATAAGAGGAAGGAGACTCGCCTTTATCGACAGGAGAAGGCGTGCGAGTGACTTGGATTGGATTCTGGTCAAGGTAAGTCATTTTAACTGTAATTAAAACTTTTGGGGGCATTTAGGAGTTAAATGAACAGCAGGTAGCCAGCTGCGTTCTCTCGTACTGAACAGTTCAATTGATTGGCAAATAGGTGTGCATGAGTCTAAAAATGTGTGAGATGCCTTTTGATGTAGATTCGCTGATAGATGTTGCACTCCCATTTACCATTTTAATCAAATTGGATTTTTCGTCTGTTGGACAATGACGTTTTTGGGGGGTGGGGTGTTTGTTTTAGTTGTGGTGGTGGAAGTAGTTGCAGTACTACAGTGGTAGTAGTATTTGACGTCAGCAATCAGTAACATCAAGACTCCATTGACTTTGAAAATCAGTGAGTTTAATTACCTGATGCTTATCAGATTTTGATCTCAGATTCGGAAGAGGCTTATCTGTTTGGATGCATTGTTTTCTCTCTTCTCGCCCGTGACGCGAATTGTGGCACCTCAGGAGGGAGAGAGAGAGAGAGAAAAATCCGGATTTGTGTCTCTTGAAGCATGCAGTGTAAATCCAACCTTAGAGGTGTGTCCTGCTCATTAAGAAAGGCAAATAACCGCAGACGTTTGCCAGAAGAGAAATGTGGAGCAACAGGTACGCTCATTCAGTTCTGTATATGGAAAAGGGAGTCCTCTCTGGCCAAATAACTGGTATGTAAATGTTTAGTGATTACAATGTATGTATTTTTGTTGACCTCCGTGTATATCGTATTCGTAGGCACCCGATGTTGACGTTTGCAAAGTCGTTTACACGCAGTTCTGCTCGTTTGCACATGCCGGGCGTTTCACGTGTTCACCGATTGGATCCACCTTGCTTGAAATTGAAATAAATCGGGCAGCGGAACTGCAAGTGAGCGCTTGGATCTCTGCAGACGCGTCGAGAGAAGCACCGTGTTGCTCACGAAGCACTAATTCATAATAACGACCAAGTGTCGTCAACAGTAGAGGTAGATAGACACGAAATGCACTCAAGTAAGTACTGTACTGTTCCTTTTTTGTGTTCCATAAAAGTAGTGCAAATAATTACTCGACAAATAATTAAAAAAAAACATAAATGGGATTTTTTTTAAGCGATAGTGAAAAAAATACTCAAGCACTGAGTACCACGTGAGTCACTTAATTTAGATTTTTTAAAGTTAGGGCATGAACGAACCTCAATTAGACGAAAAAAATCTAAATTGACCATCATTATCACTTCAACTAAAGCAACTAGACATTAAATATTGATAAAATCACATTGATTCGGGGAAAATTAGCCACAAGGAATTGTCCCTGATAAATACGTAGTGCAAGCAATAATAGATTACTGTATAATGAAAGTAGAGAGCAGACTGCAGCTGTGGCTGTTTCTTTCTTTCTTTTTTTTTTAAATCAAAAGTACGCACAGCACAAATGCTGCATTAAAATTACTCTGACTAGAACAATTCATCCAAAAGAACAGAATTTAAACTTTGCAGACTAATAGGATAATTACACTTTACAAGTTAGGTGAAACTACTGCCCAGGGCCTGCTCCTAATACTACGAGTGATGCTTCACTTGTAGGATCATGTACCTTAAGCTCAAGAATGTAGGATAAATACTGTACAGAAATGCCTATCCACAATGGTTGCCCTCAGACACAATTATTCACAATTAAAATTATTATTTTGAGTTTATAGTGCTCAACACAAATGAATTCACCCTTTTGAAGTAAGCTTTTAAACTGTTTCTCAGTATACACAAGAACAATTTAGTGTGTTTTGATGATGAGTAGATGGTATGTCAGAGGTGTCCAAACTACGGCTTGGGGGTCATTTCCGGCACGCCATGCAATTTTCCGGCCCGCCCCAAATGAAAAAAGTTAATGTCAAAATGACTTTGATTTTTCTGCATGTGGCCCATGGAAGAAAGTTTGGACACCCTTGCTGTTATGTGAATCAGAATATGTAAACCTAACGCAGTACTTAAGTCCTGATGACAGGAAATATTTAAAATATTTATATGAGAACCACTCGCATAGAAGGGATTCAAATGAAAAAAAAAACTTGCATGTTGCTTGAAATCCTGTAGTTATATAGCAGCTTGTCTATTCGTTACAGCTCTTTTGTCAGCATGGAGACCAGAGAAATGACGTTAATAAATCAAGGCCTGGAAGATGAGATGGTAATTATCCCCATCTATTTATCCATCAGTGACCGAAAACACAAGGGCTGAAATTAGGGTGCCTGGGCTCTCTCTGATAGAATCCCCTTGGCAGTAGCTTGATGTCATAGCTCAGAGTTAAATGTGTAAAATGTCTTCATTTGGGCACACAGGAGGTGTGGGGTTACCGGCCCTGCCTGTGGAAAATGATCCTGGTGGGCGTTGGTGCAGTCTGCTCTGGCGGTCTCCTGCTGCTGCTGCTCTACTGGCTGCCCGAGTGGGGGGTCAAAGCCACCTGCACGCTCGGCTCATTGAGGGAAGCGCACACTCTGCTACTCCGGACGACGGTACGCTTGGACAAAGTCCGAACGCTTTCCATGTGTCGCCTGTGCAGATGTCGTTGCCATGCTCGCTGTCACACTTTCCTCCACATCTTACTGCTTCTACAAAGCACATCAGAGCACAATAGGCACAAGCAGGGGAGGAACATAGGTCGGTCAGTGTGTGGTACATCAGCATGCTCAAATGTGGCTGTGTGAGCATGCCAGCTTCAAGTCCAGACAAGTTCATTTGAAGTGCGATGCCACAGGGACTTACAGTGAAGTCCAGAAGTATTTGGACCCGAACCTCTTGCCCCTGATCAAGTCCTTTCATGTTTTGGGCTATTCAGGATCCCCCAATCAGTTTGGTCGCCTCTTTGTTGAAACTGGCAGACAAAGTGGTACTTGAAGCGCGCCGCACACTGACCGATGTGGCCCAATGCGGGTGAATAGTGAAAAAAAAAAATACAATTGACCATTCACATCCACACACCAGGTAATTGACCCTCACACATACCAGTAGGGAAGCAATGTTTTGAGACGTCACACAGTCTTGAACTTTGTATTTAACTGCTGCATCATATGGAAGTATACATGAGTTTGCAATTGAATGCAATACAGTCTTTTTTAACCAAGACATTTTTAACACTTCATGTTTTTACCGTCAAGAATGTAGTGTAAAAATTCTGTGCCAATAATTCAATGTCTTAGTACATTCAATTTGAATGATACAGTTCATCAGTTGCAAAGAATCTTCTTACGCTGTCAATGACTATATGTGCTTCAAATGCACACTATGCCAATATTTCATGTTACTATTATCAGCGCATGGGGTGCGGTTGTCGACAGGTTAGACTGCGCCATGAGATGACATCATATGAAAGAAACCCTTAAGTGACCCAGGCGACCTAAGAAGCCGCTTAAGCTTTTTATATGCTTGGCCTACCCCGTAATAATCCCAAAGCCAATTTAATATTACTACTATGTGTTCCCATAAATGCCACAAGAATTATTTATTTTGGAATTGTTTCAAATCGAAATAATCAGATTTACTCAGTTTAGCCGGTCTGGGTTGAGCACCACTTGATGACGTTGAATCGTTCATTCATTGATGGTAGCTGAAAATTTCTGCGCGCCAAGTGAGTCATAGGTAAAGTATGCAAGGATGACAGATTTACCCGAGGCCTCTCAATCATATCAGAGCTTCTAATTTTTCCGAAGGTAGAGAGGAGTTAGGTAAGTGTTGTGTCTGTCTGTTTTATTGGCATACCTCCCCTCTTACGTAGGTATTCAGTTAAAGGGAAAGTCAAGTCAAAAATCTTCTTTGTAGGAATATGTTCAATGCATTCCGCTGGTCTTCTGAATAATATTGCCTTTGTGGTCGGTCCGGAGGAATAAACGAAATGTTAATATAATTTTGGCTTCTCTTGATCTTTAAAACGTTATAATCGAAGGGCAAAAAAGTTCCAGACTGTGTGAAAGTAACCTGAATGCACCACGTTGCTCGCGGACCAAGTGTGTATCGCGGATGAGCGTGCTTTAAGCTATTTAATAATAATAATAAGAAGAAACCTTTATTAGTCTCACAATGGAGAAATTCCCAATTCACAGCAGCAAAGTTATGAAAGGAAGAAGTAGAACAACAAAATATGGGAGCTTCTGGAAAGGCAGCCACTCTCGCGGCGCCATTTTGAAGTCAAAATAAGAAAAATAACACAACACAACACATAGGACACATACAGTCGTGCAATCTTCACCACTTTTCTGCATACACTTTGTTGTCTGAAGCAGTTATAGATGAAAGAGGAGAGGATCAAAGTGTCCTTTCACCAGTGGATCAGAGACGTCATGCTGAAAACATGCACACGTCTGCTACAAGCTAAGTTTTGAAAGCAAACATGAAGCTGTAGCGTCCATTGACGAAAAGAGATTAGTTCACTTCTCCTGTCCCACGTAATCCACTTCAACTCCAAGCCGCGACTCCCAGTTCCACATCCGCATCGGCGCTCTGCGCTAACGCTCCTTTCTTCTCATCGTCGGCTCCTCAAGCCTTGCATCCATCCAGCCGCAGACTGTTCAACAGCACCGATCTCTCCGCTGAACAAAGCGGGGCTGTGAAAATGCTGCCCATTACAGGCGCAAGACACAAGCGTCCCGGCGCTGTCCAGCAACGACAGTCAAACGGCGTTCATTCCTCCCAGTCAAAAACAGTGCTGCTATACCCATGCTGCCGAGAAGGCGCAACCACCAAGCACAGACTCTCCTCCTTGATGAATGTCGTGGCCAAAAAATGCTGAAAACAGTCCACATCATGTCCACACGACGTAACAACAAACACAAAGTGACAAAACAACACAAAAACAACAAAAAAAAGCAAGGCTAACTTGCTGACGGCTGCCTACTCGGGCGCCATCTTGGACTTCTATTTAATGACGCCCAGTTGGAATTTTACAGTAAAACTAAACACTTAACAAAAAGAATTACACACATTGTATATTTAAATACAAAACATGCTTAGTTTTGAAAAAACATCGCTCGCGCTAATGCTAAAGTCACTGTAATATCGCATTTAGATGCTAATAGGAAATTCGCATCCACGTTGTGAATGATATTTCTTCAAATAATAAATATTCCCAAACAAACGCTGTGGAAATATGTACACAAAGGTAAGATCATGCCAACTCTTTAGCAATTGACTTTTTCTCAGCTTCACATCCATCTATCATTCATTTTCTGTCGTGCTCACCCTCATGATAATCACGGGAGAGCTATTGTAACGCATAGTTCTATTTCCACGCCTACACACGCACTCAAGCAGTTTTACAATAAAATTAATTCTTCAGTTAATTTTTTTGACATGCCGTCACATGCTTTTCCGGACTTCCCTCGATCGCATCATTAACAGCTGACACACCCGCGCGCACACACACACACACACACACACACACACACACACACACACACACACACACACACACACACACACACACACACACAACCGGGATCAATCATACAGGCAGTAGATGCAAGGCATGCAGGTCAGGGCAGGGCCGAAAAAATGTTCAGCAAACCAGTTTGCTAGAGGCGAGGAAAAAAAAAACGTGCACACATCCGAAACAAGCCATGTATATAGGGTGCCGTTTGTGAAGCGGTTCACATTTGGCTTCAACGTTGGGAGAAAAAAAAAATGTTTTTAGGAGTCGCTTGTTTTCAACATTTGCAAGAATATGAATCTAAATCTAAATGTTAAATCTGAGTCGTAAATCAGCATGTATTGTATTGTAATCTAAACGTCACATGTAAATCTCGAGAGAGAAACCAAATGTTCACTTAAATTTAACATTTATACATTTAGATTTAAACGTGTCGGTTTACATTTGGCATTTAGAGTTCTGTTTAACATTTGGAATTAAGTTGAACATTTAACTGTATATTAAATGAATATACAGCTAAATGTATTTGTAATTAATCATTTAGATTTAAATGTAACATTTAGATTTAACATAAGGATTATTCTTATTATTATTATTATTAGGAGTATATTTTATGAGGTGTGGTATTTAATATATATCAAAGGTTGCAACTATATACACATGTAAGTAAGTGTCTCAAATTAAAATAGTTTCCCCCCAAGTTAATGTCACAAAATTATGAAAACAAACACTTTTTTTTCAGGGTGGGTGGGGGGGGATCCTGTTCATATAATTCATATTACAGTATTTAATGTTTTACTGTGAAAAAAAATACACCCAACGCTACATACAATTTGTTGTTGTGATCCTATTGTGATGTTGATACTGAAATTAGTGTAATCAAAGGGGCTACTAAGTGTCATTATTGACAGCACTTTGGTACACCATCTGCTCAAATGTTCATATATGTGATGACAGACTGGATAAAATATATTTGAGCCAAAATGGGAAGCTAATTCGTTTTCGTTGCTTTCACAGGATGATTTCCGACAGTGGGCTCGTGCCAAAGTACATGTGATGTTGGCTCCAGGGAAGACCCCCTTTGACAGTGTTGAGCATCAGTCCACAGCTCACTTACTGAATGGACATGACCACCGCTACCACCAAAGCCTCATTGCTGAACAGAAGGAACCAAATGGGAAATTCTACCACAGACAGTCTGCTAACATAGTGAGAACTGTACAGATTTAGTTTTAAAAACAAAATAGCCACGTGGTTTTTGTGCCTCTTTTCAATAGGTTTTGATATATTGACCCATATTTCCCCTTTCCCTCTGTCCACTCCATAGGTCCACTACTTTACTTTCCACAGCATCAGATACTACTGGAATGAAGGCACGCAGGACTTTGAAATATTTAAGTATGAGTCCCATAAAACACCGTCCTATTACTGGTCCTATTTGATAAAAAATCTGGAAAATTGAAATGGTTAAAAACTGTTTAATGCAGAGCTCCACAAATCAGTGCTACATGGGTTTTCAGCAATTGTTTTCAAATCTGTATCCACCAAAAAAACAAAACCAAAAACTGAATTCACTTCACGGTGTCTTTAAAAGCTAAATCCAACTGAACTGGACTCACAGCAGATAAATATGATTTTTCGTACCACTCGGGGTACCCCAAGCACACTGCGAATCACCGATCCATTCAATGGATGCAAGAATAACATTCAAGTGACTTTTTAGGGGCTTGGAGGACACCAAGGTGAGCTGCGCCAACATTCACAGAGACCACAGCTATGGACTCACCACCATAATACGAGACCACAGGTACCAGCATTTGACATTTTGATTTTCTTTCGACTATTATTTTTAATAATAATAAAAAGAGGGGAGTGTGTCTGAGTTGATGAGGGAGAGAGTTCCAGAGGGAAGGGGGGCTGGGTGGGGGTGGCGATAGAGAAGGCTCTGTCTCAACAGTGCTTGGTTCGGATGGGAGGGGTGAGGCGGGGCAGACCAAATTAGTTTCCGCCCACAAAAAGAATGCCGTATTCTCCCTTCACATTCCATTGATTACTTAGACATGTAAGTGTGTCATGATGGAGGGACTTTACATTGTAGAATATTTAAAATATCTTTGTCACTATGATGACGTTGAAATTTAAGATGGCTTTGTCAATGCCAAGTTACTTTTATTCCCTTAAGAGCCTTTCTCATAAGAAATCCTTCAAACATGTTAAATCCGCTCCACTGCTTGTTTGTCAACAGGGCTTTGTTTTTCGGCAAGAATGAGATTGACGTACAAGTGCCATCTTTATTCAGACTCTTTATAAAAGAGGTACGTTTCTGAGATGAGAACATAACATTTGTTTCCATTTTTTGGTAGCTTCTTTTGTTCTTTAACAGTCATTTATTTTTTCTTCTTCCCTCAAGGTCTTGAACCCATTTTACATCTTCCAGCTCTTCGCTATTGTTCTGTGGGCTGTTCAGGGCTATTTCCATTATTCCCTCAGCGTGTTATTTTTTTCTTTAATTTTAATAGCTGCCTCTTTGTACATCATAAGAAAGGTGAGCAAAATCGAACCATAGGCTTTCCCTCTTACATTCTGCTATTCCAACAAAAAAAAATGTAGACACGGTCCCTTTTTCTGCAAATTTGGGTGTTTATATTTTTGCCTCAAAAATTGGCTACATCGTTTGAAATTTCAACACAAATCCACGCACAAAAAAAAAAATAAAAAAGAAATTCCTGCCAAATGTTATCCAATGGGAACAAAATCCGTTATGCCGCGTACGTAAACTGATAATGTCAAAGCAGATTTCATTTGGTCCAATCGATGTTACGGCCAGCAGTTCAACCTAACATGCAAATGTCATGTGGCATTTGTAGCAGTCATCTTTGTCCTTTCTCAACTGTCTGTTGCCCTGATCTGTTTTTAATTCTTGCATCCTTCAATCTTTTCCCACCACTCTCATTCCAGCAATATGCGATACTGCATAACTTGGTGGTCGCACACAGTATGATGCGAGTTTCAGTGTGCAGAAGAAGCAAAGGCATGTATTCCGTTTCATGCCCTCATGAAAGTGTGTTTTTAAATACGTTGGTAGCTTGACTTACGAGTGCCCCTAGTTTTTGGAGTTCTGAGCTGCAGCTCAGTTGATTATTATATATATATAGAAGCATCTTTGCTTCTTAGAAGGAGACTCTTTATCCTTTTTGCTGATTAAAAACCTCTTAATTGACACCTGTTGCGTGTTAGCGTACTGGTACTGGGACGCTGAGTCACACAAACGCACACTTCGTTCGTGTTTTTCAATGATCTCCTTCTTCTACTCGATCGTAATTTTCTTTAATGTCTTCTTAGGCTTAACACTAGCCTGTGGCGGGGTCTTTTTCGGTCCCATAATAGCAAAAGTACACTCAATATGGTCCAAAATGTCTAGCAAACACAAACCACGTCCGCATTCAAAGAAAGGGGGTGACGAAGTGAACGCCGTGAGCGTGCGTCAGCTTCTCGCGGCCGCCACAGGGGCGCTGTTTGACCGCTTGGTTTGGTTCGTCCGCCGAAAACTAGTTCGTCAGCTGAGACTAAATTCTCGCGAAATTAATGTTCGTGAGGTAAAAAGTTCGTGAGCTAAAGCGTTCGTGAGCCGAGGTACCACTGTATATTTATATTTTGCCAAAATTTGAGTTTTGAGTAAGCTCCAGATACCCCACCGTTTGAGTGAGGGGGTGGAGCCATTAAGTCCCAGTAATGCCCAGCCATGTGGGCAAGGAGAGTCACCCCTGCACTTTGAGTTTGTAATTGAACGGGACAACCAGTCAATCGCACAAACACAAAATGCAAACACTTCCAAGAAGCTGCTGTCATCCATCACTCACGGCCAAACGCTCACGCACAGATTAACCGAGTCCCATTCTTGATGCCACTCACTAGACCACGCCCTTTAAAGGCACACATGCAACGTGCGAATACTGCAATATGTGCAGCAAAGATTTGATAAACCCAATTTATTTCGATATTTTCTCTTTTTTTATTATATGGTTGGAAATGGGTTAGTGGCATTTCAATTCATTTCAAAAAGTATTTCATATCCGTGTAAATGTAGTCACGGAGCGAATCAAGTCAAGGTACCAATGTCGTAGTAACATTCCCTTTAATAGGCTCTGCAGTGTGACGATTAGCAGTAATGATCAATGTCCTTTTTTTTTTTTCTCCCAAACTTGATCCCAGATGTTGAACAGGTCATGTCGACTGATCTGGTGCCCGGTGATGTCATCACGATTCCAGCCAACGGGATGATCATGCCCTGTGACGCCGTGCTTATCCGTGGCACCTGCATTGTGAACGAGAGCATGTTGACAGGTTGACCTTCCGCGTTCGCGATTCCTCTTTTTCCATTCAGGGGTTGGAATCCTGTGAAAAATGAATCCTGTTGGGTTCACTAGGAGAGAGCGTACCTGTTACCAAGACCAGTTTGCCGAGTTCGGGTGATGACGCAGAGAGGATCTACTCCACCGAGGAACACAAGCGACACACCCTCTTCTGCGGCTCACATGTCATCCAGAGCCGTTACTATGCTGGCAAGCTGGTGAAGGTGGTCGTGGTCAGAACAGGTGAGGACAGCGGTTCAAACGGGTGGAAAGTTTCTGGAACGTTTCCGTGAAGTATGCCTGGGAATTTTGGACGTATACCTATTTGGAAAGTTTCAATGCCAAGAAGGTGAATTCATTGGCCTTTGTGGGATTTGATGGGAAATTGAGAGGAATTTGGTCAAATGTGACACATATGAGGACATTAGTGTTCCCTAAATGGCCTGTGTGCAGTGCTAAAACTGCTTGCAAGATTTGAATAAAGCCTCACCTCACTATTTTTTTATTATGATGGGCCCTTGAGTACCGTAGGCCCCTGGGTAGAGCCCAGGTCGGCCCGTTGGTCAAGGCAGGACTGCTAATGATGAATGACCTTTATGCTAAGATGTGACCCAAAAAAAAAAGTTCAACTGTTTTGCCTTCCAAATGCTAATACACTTGTCGTCTTCCATCATCCAACAGGCTTTTGTACAGAAAAGGGCCAGCTCGTGCGCTCCATCCTCTACCCCAAGCCCACCAACTTCAAACTGCACCGTGATGCCACACAGTTCCTCATGTGCATGGTGGTGTTGGCAGTGCTCGGTTTCTTCTACGCCATCGTTGTCGACGTCATATTGGGGGTATCGCTTCTCAAATTGATCAGCTACACACTTGGCACCAGGATGCGACACGTCATTCCGGGTGGCGGAAGCCTTGCCGTTCAACAAACCCTTCTTGTCATTCGGCCGAGGTGGAGTGATTGCGAAAATGAGGGCATTGATTATTTGGATATTTTAAGGAAATTTGGAAAAAAAAAATCCTAAGCCTTTTGTGGTGTACAGTATTTGGTGGTGGAACCACAAACACCAACAGGTTTTTGTAATTGGATCATTGCAATTCGTCAACGGGAGTTACTTTTCTGCCATCCGGAACCAATGTGGCGCCTGTTGTTTAAAAACACTATGAAAGCATCCATGCAGTTAAGAGTCCATTAAATGATCTCCGTAATGTTACTAGTTGCTTTTTTGCATCCTACGTAGGTTTCTGTTGAGGCCGTCATCTACGATGCTCTGAACATCACTCTTATTGCCGTGCCCCCAATCATACCGGTGGCGCTGACTGCCGGGCTGATGCACGCCCAGCGCCGCATGAAGCGACTCGGCATCTTTTGCATCAGTCCGCAGAGGATCAACATCTCCGGTCAGCTCAACCTGGTCTGCTTTGACAAGGTGGGTCGAATTCACAGCTTGCATTTCGTTTGCGTTCACTTTGATGTGCGCTACAAAATTGAAAAATGAAGAAGCCCTTCAACCTAAAAATCCAGTTGTATTGATTCAACTCGAGAAACCTTGACGAAATCCATCGCTAAATTTTTCAAGTTAGCGGGATGTAACCTGCATGTCCTTGTTTCTGACCTCATGACAACATCAGGTCTTAAGCAAGTACGGACACACCGGACGGATTCTTTTTCCGAAGGGATTTCTATATGGCAGTTTTGGGAGAAACCAGTAAGAGTGGGAAGATGGTGACTAATGCGTCATGTAAAATTTACAAAACCGCAGCAGCATTTTATATCGCGCAAAAATACACCATGCAACTCAACGTGCTTGACAGAAGCGATCATTAAATCTTGTCAATAAACCTTTCATGTTTTCCCTTCTGTTAATGGAACTAAGATGTGGCATTTTGATCACGCTAAGCTATTCAAATGATCTTTTTTTTTTTTTTTTTAATGTCTAACTAATGTGTGTCAACCTAATTTGAATTCCTTACTCTCGACGTTTATCAGACGGGCACTCTCACGGAAGACTGTTTGGACCTGTGGGGTGTTCAGAGAGCTGAAGATGGCACGTGAGTATCTGTTACTATGCCGCTAGCTACGAAATCGTAGCTTTGGGTCGTGGCATTGAAACGCGCGCGCAATGTTTATGTTCACTACAATGATTTTCTGAAAACATCAGTGACACAATGCCATTAGTAACCACCAACACTGGACCCGCTTCAATAAAAGCATCCTGGGTTTGAATATTTTATTCTTTTCAAGTTTGAACAACGGTCCGAATGATGAGAAATGTCTTCCTTGCCCGACAGTTTTTTAGCTCCAGACTCTGAGATATCAACAGAGACTTCTTTTGCCGCCTGCATGGCAACTTGCCATTCCTTGATCACCATCGAAGGCAAACTCTGTGGGGACCCCTTAGACGTCAAGGTGTTCGGCGCCACCGGCTCGGTAAGGAGCACCGATTGTTTACATGGAAAAGTGTGTTTCTCTTCCCAGGAGTCTGCTGTCACGATGCTTACATGATACTTTGTGCGATAGGCATGTTTTAAAGGCCAAGTCAAGTCCAAAAATGTCTTTACAAGAACATGTTCTGTGCGCCCCCGCGAGTCCAAATACAGAGCTTATACAGTATTTATATTTTATATGTATATTTATTGAAATACTTTTTGTCTTCTACCTTCTCCCTTTCATAATTTTGCTGCTGTAAATTAGGAATTTCTCCGTTGTGAGACAAATAAAAGTGTTCTTATTATATCATTTTTAGACTAGTGGGGGTGCGTCAAGAATATTTTTGACTTGACTTTGAAATTGAATTTCCAATTTTGCATTTTCTGCCGTTAGAAACATTTTCAGAAGTGGGTTATCATCCAAGATTTTGTTCCTTCAGATTCTTGAGGAGGCAACCGAATACCAGGCTGCGCTTTACAATGCCAGAATTTCCACTGTTGTTCAATTTCCCGATCAGGTAATCCTTCAACTCCATGACTCTACCAAGTGACCAAGCGTCTATTTTTCTGTTGCTCCTGTCTGTCCGTTGGAGAAACGTACGACTCCTTAAGGGCTTTTTTTCCCCTTTCAGTCGGGTGAGTTTGGCATTGTGCGCCAGTTCCCCTTTTCCCCGGTGCTGCAGAGGATGAGCGTGGTGGTCAGGCAGCTGGGACAAAACCACTTTGACGCCTACTTGAAAGGAGCACCGGAGACGGTGTCTAATCTCTGCAAACGGCACACAGGTCAGACACGTGGAAGAACCATAAATGTACGGCACTCACAAATGACAAGACAAGCCTGCTGTGCTAATGTTTGTCTACACAGTTCCGCAGAATTTCAAAGAGACACTCGAGACTTACACGCGGCAGGGGTTCAGGGTTATCGCTCTGGCACATCACCGACTGGACTCTGAACTCCCCTGGCTTCAAGTCCAGAGCCTCAGCCGGTACGCATTCATCTTCTACTTAAAGTCAATCACTATTCGAGCCCAGTTCAACGTAGCAAAGATATAAAGATGGGTGAATTCGTTTTTCAGGGGGCAGGCAATGTACCAGTAATATTGTGTGTCGCTCAACATTGACGTACGCGACCATTCAAAAGTTTGGAAGCACTTCGAAATGTCCCTCGTTTTGATAGAAAAGTAGGTATTGTTTTTCCAATTATGCTAACATTTGGAATGCAGTCAGAATATTATTAATGTGCTAAAAACCGCATCTTTAACAAAAATAAAATAAATAAAAAGAACATTTCTAAGTGAGCCCCAAGCTTTTGGATGACATTGTATATTTACAAAAGTGTGTTTTGGAACCCCACTGACTTTTGAATGGTCGCGGATGTATTTTGACCGGATGAACTCCTCATCTCAAACTGCCGGCCAAACTCTCAAACATTTACAGGTCGCATTGTGCATTCCTCCATCATTTATAATTATTGCTGAGTTACTGGGACATCCCACCCTAGAGTACAAAGACATTCTTTGAACTGCCGAGGTGTCTACCTGGATTTGTTGACATCAGAAGATTTTTTTTTTCCCACTAACAAATATGAGCAAGTGTGTGTGTGTGTCTGTGTGTGCTTGGCCTTAACAGAGAGCAGATCGAGACCAACATGGACTTCCTTGGTTTAATCATCATGCAGAACAAAATCAAAGAACAGACCGCCGGCGTTTTGCTGGATTTGCGACAAGCCAACATTCGAACTTTAATGGTTACAGGTAAGCGCTCTTTTGAGGCCTTCCCACGGCGGATACGTTTTCAAGTGCAGCTAATGAGCTCCTTGTTGCTTGCCATCGCGTTTGTGTGCCGTTAGGTGACAACATGTTGACAGCAATATCGGTGGCTCGAGACTGTGGGATGATTCGAGGCCATGAGAAAGTCATTATTGCCGATGCCGTGCCTCCTAATGATCAAAACCCCGCCACCATAACGTGGCGCTACTCCGAGAATCCGGTTCTGAAAAGCAATCAGGTTAGACAGAAAGAATGTTAGACAAAAAAAATAATAATAATAATATATATTTACTGATGGGTGATGTTTTGTGAGTCTCCAATGAATTACATCTCCTGTTTTTGCATGTGCTTCGTTCACTCTCTGCTCCCATTCAGACAACCAAGATCAACTTTGGATTGCATAGTGAGGAAGACCCTGGCTATCACTTCGCTATGAGCGGCCAAGCCTTCAATGTCATCACTGAACACTTTCCACACCTCGTCCCAAAGGTAAGAAAACATTTGCTGTTGTGTCTTGCCAAGGACAACGACTGGATTTTATTCTTTGTCTCTCCTCATGGGGGCGCCAAAGTTCCTCCTGAGAGCCACCGTGTTTGCCCGCATGACTCCAGACCAGAAGACTCAGCTGGTGCAAGCCCTGCAAAGCCTCGAGTCAGATTATTTACATATTTTCATATATGTGTATTCTTCATATGATTTTAGTGTATCATGTTATGTCTTTGTTGCCCTTTTTTTTTTTTTTTTTGTGCAGTTACACTGTCGGGATGTGTGGCGATGGCGCGAATGACTGCGGGGTAAGTTTACGTTGATCTTTTCACGATTTTTCTGTGGAGTCTTACACAGTTGGTACCTTGACTCACGAGTTCAATTCATTCCGTGACCAAGCATGTCATTCAATTTACTTGCAGCGGTCACCCGCTTTGGTCGGTTTTATGCCAATGGGGCCCCCCAGTTCATTGGTACCTTGGCATAACTCAAGTGTTCTTTCTATCATTTGGGTGAAAATGTTTCTCATGCTGATGTGAGTTGGTGATTTCCTTCTGTTGAGCTTTTGTTTCTGTCTCTTCCAGGCACTGAAGAAAGCTCACAGCGGGGTGTCTCTTTCTGATCTGGAGGCCTCTGTGGCTTCCCCCTTCACCTCTTCCATCCCAAACATCTCCTGCATTACCAACCTCATCAGGTAGCTTGAAGTTGGAAAGAGGCAGTTGATTTTGTCGGTGTCGTGCGGAGAATCGGACGTTTGAGTTTCGTTTTGAGTTGCGTCGAATCTCGCTGTTGTCGTGCATGCCGGTGATAGTGGAACTTTTTGGATTTTCAAGATTCCGATGGTTCCCTCACTGTCCGCAGGCAAGGCCGCGCTGCTCTTGTCACCACTTTCTGCGTGTTCAAATTCATGTCTCTCTTCAGCCTCATCCTCTTCTGCGGAGTCATTCTGCTTTACACGGTAACTACTCTGAAATCTTTCGATTTCCCAATTGTTTGACTGTTTTCAATTCTATTCACGCAAAAGACTCTTTACGAGACATGGCGATAACGTGTGTGGGAAACAAGCAAAGGTATGAACAGGAAAATTTTTTTGCTTGGTTATTGACCCGTTTTTATTTTGCATGAATTAGGGGATCATACCTTGCCCGTTCGGTCACCGACTGTCCAAAGGCTCAATATGTGCCCCTCTGACATTACTTCAAACTTCACCTGTCAGCAGCATTTCCACTTGCTTATAGGACAAGGAAGCTCCGATCACAAGCGATACAGTCGTCGCAATAATGGGCCAAGTGTTATTTTGATTATGTTGCTTGTATTGATTTATTAAAAAATGGAATGCAAAGACACACCCTCCTTCAAGTTATCCCGTGATTGGGTTGCGCACACGTCAGTGGCGCTAACTTCCGGATCCAAAACGAAATTTAATTTCACACTTAGTCATTTCTCCTGAGAACTCCACAATATGGAAATTAGAGCCACATTCGACTTGACACAATCACGTTGCTTTGGTGGTTGCGCGCAAATTTCCAAGGTTCGCATGGTGGGTGTGTCGGAAGCCAAGACGAGAGAATGGCCGTGCCTCCATAGTGTGTAACGAAGTCGCGTAAGGAATTTACTAAGGCGCGAATGGGAGAATTATGCTCTTATGTGCAGCCGCGCTGGGTGGCGTCCAAGCACGTGGCACCACTGGGAGGGCAGATCCCGAGTTGTTTTGCCTGCCTGATGCTTACTCTCTTGCCTCCTCTTTAGGTTGTCAGCAATTTTGGAGACTGGCAGTACCTCTTAACTGATATTGTAATGCTTTCTCTAATCATCTTTACCAGTAAGTCATCGACAAGGATCCGCCAGCCTGATCCACATTTGCATTTTGCTTTGACGTCAGATAAAATGATACAACCAAGGCTACTGATTTGTCCACCGCTTTGTTTTGCTGTACAGTGAGTCTGAACCCAGCGTGGAAAAAGTTGTCGCGAAGCACCCCCCCAACCAGTCTGATGTCCATCCCGGTGCTCTGCTCAATTATATTTCAGATGCTCAACTGCCTACTCTTTCAGATTTTTACTTTCTTCTTAGTGCAGCAACAGAGTTGGTATCGGACTCCTCAGGAAATGTGAGTAGCACTGCCTTGTACCCTATGCAAGCTTTATTTTTCCTGAGACGTTATTAAAATATACAAACTTTCTCCTCCGTCGCAGTCACTGCAATGACTCCAGATTCAGTGACACCTGCGGCCTCAACAAAACCGAAGCCGGAGCCCTCTATATCATCACCAATTATGAAAACACCTCCCTATTCTACGTTTCTGCCTTCCAGTACTTGATTGTCGCCATTGTCTTTGCGAAAGGAAAACCCTTCAGACAGCCAAGCTATAAAAACTGTAAGACTGTGTGCAAGGAATAGAGATTGTTGTCGACATCAAATATGCTGCTTTCGTTTGTCACTCTTTATTTCTCCCCGCATCATTTTTCATGGTTATACAAATCACAGCGGGCCTGTTTCGAGAGCAGCATTTCCCCAATTTTTGTTGAGCTTCTGCACATACACATTAGAACAATTTCCAGGCATACTAATATACACATCAAGTAGCCTATTAATACTGAAATAAGGATCTCGAGTCTATTTCCTCAGAAATGGACTTGGCGTCAAATCTTTTTAGTTGAACACAAAGCTCTTATTCTGTATTGTGAATGGAAACAGGCGGATGCACGTGCTGATTGTACCTTCTGCTATCTAGTGGAACTGTTGAGTCTGACTAACTTGTTCTGTTTTTGGAAATTTCAGGGTCATTCGTGTTAACCTGCACTGTTCTGTATGCTTTTATCCTGTTCATCATGCTGAATCCCATTCCTGCTGTTGATGAGCTGATGGAGGTGAACTTTGTTTATTTATTGAGAAACCGACTCTACCCACCCGGATACATGTCTAACTGTCAGTGGTGCTACATGCGTTTGTTACCTTGACCTTCAGTGGGGACTCACTTTGACTCAATGGGCCTCTTATATCACCACTATCACATAGCAATTACAGAAAAGTAAAAGTAGACCACAGGTCTATGAACTGTGGGACTCCCCAGGGGTCAATCCTGGGACCCTTATTCAATGCAATGTATAGCTTTTCTGGCAAACTCTTCCTGCAAAATATTATTATTTTTTTAAGTAGGTACAAGACAAAATTAATATTTCTGCCCATCACCGATAACTGTATGATGCTGTGTCAATGTCATTGACTGGCAGAAATTCTAAGTGCTGATACTGTTTCTCTTCCTTCGCTCAGATTGCGACCGTCCCCTACGACTGGCGCATCACACTCCTTATCATTATTTTAGCGCATGCTGTTCTGTCTTTCATCCTGGAGGTATGCTCACACTCTCACATCTCCCTCAGGACGACTTCATTATTCCATTTTTTGGGGGATACCAAATTGCATTCTGTTTGCACAGTGCTTGTTCCTTGAGTATTTCGCTATTTCTAAACAATTGAGTCATATGTTCAAATATTCCTGATTGTGCATTCGTGGGTTTGCGACTCGATAAGGTGGAGTCCTCTGACAGCCGCAAATGTTTCCTAGAATCTGATCCTTGACGCTCTATGGAAGTTTTTTCCAACCAAGACGAGTGTAAAGTGGACCAGCAAACGACACGCTGCTAATACAACACAGGTTGGCAGGATTTTGATTTGATCTATAATGCTCTTGCCGACTCCTGCAGTCACGCATTGTTCTGTTGGTATTATTTGTACACATATACTCACCAGTCATTGCATCAGACGCACTCGTCCCTATGAAATTACGATGTACTTTCACATCTTGACACCTCTTTGACAGTGTCCTCTTGCTTTTTGTGTTCCGCCGTCATGTTGAACCTGATCTCAGCTGGCGAAGGAATTTTGGGGCCTGGCCTTCCTCTCCAGGATGTTCTCTCACAAAAACCGGCCCCCGAAGACGAAATACAAATATCTGGCTCTGAAGCTCCAGGAGGAGGTTGACTGGCCTCCTGCACCCTCCACCATCACCTATGCCGGCACAACTCAGTACCACATATCGGTGCCATTTTGACACCAACGGTGACAAGAATATCCTCCAATAGTGGCCTTCCCTCCACTAGATGCTGTTCCTCACTTGGTGCTTTAGATTGCTTTAGTTTTTTTTTTTTTTTTTAAGAGATGGATAGACAGTAGAAAGGGGAAAAAGTACATCAAACTGAACATTGAAGGACTTTGGAAGCCGTTTTTGGAGTACATCTGTGATTTCAGGCTTTCCCGGAAGCCGAGACTTGATTTAGACTTTTTACATTAAAGTACATTTGTAACAATTTCTGCGGAGATTGCACTTGTTTTGTGAAGAAAACTGGTTGTAGAAGGCAACAACAGGAGGGATTGATGGATCAATGGATACTTTTTCCCCCCCACAGGGAAATTCATGTCTTCTCCTCCACTGAAAAACCATAACAGTTGCCACCAGGTTGCAATAGAGAGACGTGAAGGCTCACAGAAAGGATTCAAGGAATTTTACTGTCATCACGCATGTTTCTACGTGATTTACCACAAAATATGATACCCAAGGTATGTGGATTTTGTGCGTGTTAGGGAAGAGCAAATTTTGGGGAAAAAAAAGTCCTGAAACATTCAACAGTTGGACACGTGTGTTCTTAACTTGAGAGAAGGTCAACTTTAGTTCAGATGTAAAGCTTAGAGTGCATTTTAGGTTCATCTTGAATGCCAGAACCCAACATCCTGTGAATAGTGTGTCTTAATGTGCTATCACATTTGCGGGGCCTCCGGGAAAGTATTACCAGTGCTTCACTTTTCCACATTTAATGTTACGGCCTCATTCCAAAACGGAATAAATTAATTTAGCCTTCACAGCCTTTGTCACAGTTGGAGGTACGAGATTATGGTGTGACCTCGAGACTTCAGTGTCTCCTAAACCGATTCTTAGCTTGTATCAACCCGTCTCCAGGAAGCAGTGTTCAAGGCTAACAGATGGCTCAAAGGACGCGCCTAGTTTACTGCGGGCATGAGAATGTTGTACAGGCTAGACTAAATATATACAATACAATACAATACAATACATGCTGATTTATTTAAAAAAAAAAAAAAAATAAAATATATATATATATATATATATATATATATATAAAAGAGAGCTACAGGTAGACATATTGATTCAAACCCTGTACACTACTTAGAGTATGTAAAAGTGAAAAAGTACAGACTGAAATGTACTTAGTTCCACAAGACAACGGATTCTCCACAGATAGTTAACATGAAAAAAAAATCAAATACGGTGGCCAATGCCATTTTCCATGCTCTGATCAATGGCACAGTCAGTTAAATTATATCAAAAGAAATTCACAATGACACAAGTTGCAAGAAGTTAGTCCTGTGCTGCCATTGATAATTTCTTGGACTGTATTAGCAGAGTAACACATTTGTTTGTCAAAGATTATGACATTGATCCCAAACTCATTTCTTCAGTCAGCTTTGCCTGCCCAAATAGGAATGTCGTTATATGTTTTTAGAGTAGAGTTTAAGCTTTTGGATATTCCTTGCAATTTCCACAATATGCTAAACGTTACATGACATAAAATGTTGACTTTAAGCATTTCGTTTTTTCCCGCAAATATCATCCTGCCCTACAGATCTCAAATGTTGAATGCTTGGGGAACACAATTCTATATTTGCGTCAACATGTCAAAGCAAGGAAAGCAAATATGTTTAGGTTAATTTTGTTTGCTTTTAGAGTTGGTAATTAGGTTCGTATTATTTTTTTAGTTACTTTACATGTGAAATGTGACGGCAAATAAAACATTTGCTTCGTTCAGGTTCTTCACTGTGTGTGTGAGAGAGAGAGAGAGAGAGAGAGAGAGAGAGAGAGAGAGAGAGAGAGAGAGAGAGAGAGAGAGAGAGAGAGAGAGAGAGAGAGAGAGAGAGAGAGAGAGAGAGAGAGAGAGAGAGAGAGAGAGAGAGAGAGAGAGAGAGAGAGAGAGAGAGAGAGAGAGAGAGAGAGAGAGAGAGAGAGAGAGAGAGAGAGAGAGAGAGAGAGAGAGAGAGAGAGAGAGAGAGAGAGAGAGAGAGAGAGATATGGGTATGGGGGGGTCTTTCCTGTGGCATTACTGCCCATTACTCTTTCCCGAGTATGTTTTGACAGCCTGTCAATTTATGGGCGACACTGGCTCAGTCGTTCGAAATCCTCAAGCAAGACATTTTACTGTTGTTTTCCTTGAAGTGGTCATTCGTTCTTCAGCATGAAGACCAGAGAAGTGAGGCTCATCAATGAAGGTCGCGAGGATGAGATGGTAGTACTGTAATCCTATCATTCATCTGTAACATGTTTTTTTTTCAATCCATGTAATTTGCAATATTACTGTCATTGAGATATTGAGTTGTATGGAGACCCAAATGACGAGTTTTTTTTTGTGGGCACAAAATTAAGGTATAACGGGCATGAAATACTAATTTGTGATCACGAAGTAGGTATTTAATGTGGGCACAAAAAGCTAATACTGTACTGTAATGTAATTGCTGGACAGTGTGGTAAGCAAATCGAGCACACCTTCTCCAGACAGCGTCGAGTAAATTCGATCGAGGGTTGCAGTTTCTGATTAAGCTGCATTTGATTACCTAGAAGTCCAAAATGTTGATGGGAATGATAATAACTCCACGAATTATTATTTAGGCCCCCTTTAAGCGAATAATCTTGCGTGTAAAACCTCCAAAATATTATATCGGAAGTGCCTTTCGTTGGGGGCTTGAATTAGCAAAAAAATGAAACCGCGCTCCATAGTTAAAAAGTTGAATGTTCTCCATCGTTGCGTGCCCTTATGTAATAATGGCCCAAAATTCAAAGTCCCCTTCCGTTACACAAGACCTTTTAACAATTTCATTTACTTTAGTTCGTTTACTATTTTTTACGAGTAGCCATCGTTTTGTTTTTCGCTGATCATTGACGTAGAACGCTGATTCCAGACAGGTTGATTTTACGTCTGCACTCGGACTTGGAGGTACAGTACATCACATGACCATTTAGCCGCCTGGCAGGCATGCACAATAGAATCCCGCACACTCTTGCATATTTTCTCTCAAAAAAGCTCGCCCAGACCCGAAATAAAAAGTGGAAAAAAGAAGCCGCTTTTGCTTCTTCTGTTCAGATCGTCATCTAACGTAGCCACTGGTTATACGGATTTCGTCACCGCAAATTATTATTTCTGCACACATATTCATTTCGTGGCCACAAATGAGCATTTTGTTCGCACGTCATACAGTATCTCGATCTATTTCAATGAGAAAAAACGTGTTATTGGGAATCGCAAACTTTTTCAGGATAAGCGGTGTCGAAAATGAATGTTCTTATTTCGACCAATATACTGTTTCGTTTATTTCTCATGCTATTGTACGACATAAAAGGGCTGTTTGAATAAACGTTACCTTGACCATTCAGGAGGTGTGGGGTTACCGGCCCTGCCTGTGGAAAATGATCCTGGTGGCTGTTGGTGCAGTTTTCTCCGGTGGGCTCCTGCTCCTGCTGCTCTACTGGCTGCCAGAGTGGGCGGTCAAAGCCACCTGCACAGCAACCTCACTGAGGGAAGCACAAACGCTGCTGCTCAGGACCACGGTATGTTCATTGTGCGGCCACGGTTGCCACATTGACGCAAACTGTAAACATGAGCGAGGAGTGATTTGCTTTCACAGGATGACTATCGGCAGTGGTTTCGTGCCAAAGTAAAAGTGATGATGGCTCCGGGGAAGACCCCCTTTGACACGGTGGATCATCGGCCCAAAGCTCAGTTGGATGGAGGCGACCAGAAAAGCCTCCGAAGAGCTCAACAAAAGAAGCATTCGGAGAAATACGCACATAGAGGGTCTGCAAAGGTACATCATTGTGTGTGTGTGTGTGTGTGTGTGTGTGTATATATATATATATATATATATATAGAGAGAGAGAGAGAGAGAGAGAGAGAGAGAGAGAGAGAGAGAGAGAGAGAGAGAGAGAGAGAGAGAGAGAGAGAGAGAGAGAGAGAGAGAGAGAGAGAGATTGATAGATTGATAAGTCATCCGTGATTTGTGTGTTACACAGTCAAGTAATCCTCTAAATGTTGCTGATAATCCACACCTCTGTTAAAATAATGCCCAACTGAGTTTCCTCTGGACCGCACATTTGGGAATCTTTACGTTTGATCAGGTTGGGTTGTAAGTTCTCATTAGTTTGTTGTTTGTCTCCCCTTCACAGGTCCACTTCTTTACCCACCACAGCGTCAGATATTACTGGAACGAAGGGACCCAGAACTTTGAATCATTTAAGTAAGTCGGCGTTCAGAAACACACAGTGCAATACGTTTGCTAATCTTTATATATGTACAGTACAGTGTATATATCAATATTTGATGTTTGCGCAAAGTTCTTTACAATGTCAGCAACAATAAATGTGAGGGCTCTTTAAGGGGTTTGGAGGACACCAAGATGAAGTGTGCAGCAATTCACACCGACCACAGCTCCGGACTCACTAAAACGCTACAGGACTACAGGTAACACCATTTTTCTTTCTCCCCATGACACCTCACACACACAACAATCACACAGAACATTTGTTTCTGACAGAGCTTTGTTTTTTGGTGAGAATGAGATCGATGTAAAAGTTCCACCTTTACCAAAACTCCTCGTCAAAGAGGTAACCCCCCCCCCAAAACTAAATATTCACAATTAGAGTTGTCTTTAGCCTTCAGTGGTCAACAGTATGGTGACTGTTTTCCTTCCTTCCTTCCAACAAGGTCTTGAATCCTTTTTACATCTTCCAGCTCTTCAGTGTTACTCTGTGGATTATCGACCAATACATCCAATATGCTTTGTGTGTGCTGACAATGGCCATTATCTTGATTGTGACCTCTTTGTACACTATTAGAAAGGTGAGTCAAGTTGCATCGCCGATTGTTTCGCTCGCATCAAACTTGGCATTTGTGGCTTTAACAGCTGACATTTTTTTCTTTTTTTTAATCAACATAGCTTTATTAGTTTATTTGTTTGTCATCATCACACTGATGACGTCATGGGGAAAAAATGTCAGACTTTTAACCCTTTCATGCACCCGTGTTATCATATTACCTGATAACATGACAAGCTGTCCACTGTAGTCACCGCTGTCCCCGATAGGGTTAAAAACCAGCATCCAGAAAAACATTTCCCATTTCATTGAACGAAATGCCTGTTTTCCGTCGTCGTCGCGACGACACCATGAACTGTGCGCCTTCTTCCAGCATTATGTGACTCTACACGACATGGTGGTAGCACATTGCAAGGTGCGAGTGTCAGTGCACAGAGGAAATGAAGGCAAGTTTGTCGAAGTTGCACAATCACATTTTGAGTGACGGTACCGTGTTTTCCGCACTAAAAGGCGCACCTAAAAGCCTTCCATTTTCTTAAAAGCTCACAGCGCGCCTTAAAATCTGATGCGGTAATATTTCGACCCCAAAACGGCTCCTTGCTCAAGACATGCTGACAACGCAGAGTTCAAACTTCAAACTTAAGCGATCGGTTACGCAGTTGAACATGGAAATAGAGAGTTCAACGTTAACGAGTCAATGTTATAACTTGCTGTTGGTTAAGTGAACTGTGTCGCTGCTTTATTAAATAAGTTTTACTGACATCTGATCGTTCTGTTGGCCGTTTCTTCAGCATAGCTCCATCTTGTGGATGCATTGTACATTGCGTCTTATAATGCGGTGCGCCCAATGTATGAAAAATGACAAAATAGGCCATTCATTGAAGGTGCGGCCAATAACCCGGTGCGCCTTTTAGTGTGGAAAATACGGTAATTGCTTGCCGTGGTGGCGTGGATGATTCAGTGCCTGTTTTCAAACCTAATGGCAGGTGTCGAACAGGTGGTGTCAACCGAGCTGGTGCCAGGTGATGTCATGACGATTCCAGCCGATGGCATGATCATGCCCTGCGATGCCGTGCTCATCTGTGGCACCTGCACTGTTGACGAGAGCATGTTGACAGGTTGACACCCCTCCCCCTCCACCCCCCATCTAGGGGGCTCGCTTCAGTTCAGGGGTTGGGCTTAAGGTTGCTTTCAAAGAACTTCAGACTTCTTGTGAGTGCGTTTCTCCCTATCTTTTTATCCGTTTTGGATCTCCAGGGGAGAGCGTACCTGTGACGAAAAACAGTGCGCCGAGTTCAGGTGACGATGCGGAGAGGATCTACCATACAGAAGAACACAAACGACACACCCTCTTCTGTGGCTCACATGTGATCCAAAGCCGGAACTATGCTGGCGAGCTCGTGAAGGTGGTGGTGGTAAGAACAGGTGAGGAGTGCCCCTCGATGCTGAAACGCAGGCAATACCGTGAACTGCGACATTGCTTTTCGTTGTTTTGTGTTCCCACAATATTTTGAAGTCATCATTTTTTGATGGGTTTTCTATTATACAGGTACATGTATTGAATTTTTTTTTTTAGAATTTTGTGATTTTACTATCATTAAGTTTAAATCAGCACGACGTTTTGCTGTTTTAATTTTTTTTTTCCTCAGAGCACACATCCAAAGACTGTGAGTATTGTTGTATGCTCTGTTCATATGTGTTGTTACTCCATGTGAACTTTCATTAGCCCGTCGATGACGTTTAACAGGATATGTTAGCAGTAAGCTAGCAGACTTTCCTTTTTTTTGTATTTAAATATGCAAAGTTTAATTTGATTTTCTTTTACTCGTCAGTCTTTCAGTAAATTTTAACCGAGTAACAATATTTAAAGGAAGCCTGCTTTGTATCTCATTTGTATAAGCAAGAGATTGGGAACAGGCACATAGGAATGCAAAAGTGTACTTTGTAAGTCCATTTTAATACGTTTAAATGTGTTTGAAGTTGGTGAGAGATGTACAAATAGACACATTCATGGAACACAAAATGTGGTCTTTGTGCATAGATTGGTGTGGAACGTAATCTCCGTGATAAAAGGGGGCCTCGCTGTGCATTTTTGAACCTTGCTCAGGTGATGTTTTCTCATCAACATACATTTGATCTTCCAACAGGCTTTAGTACGGCAAAGGGCCAGCTAATGCGCTCCATCCTTTACCCCAAACCCACCCACATCAAACTGCACCGCGATGCTACAAAGTTCGTCATGTGGCTGGTGGGCGTGGCAGCGATTGGCATCATCTACACCGTCTCCATCCAAGTGATAAATCAGGTGTCACTTCAGATGCTGTTGACCGACGACACAATTTGCAGTGGAATTAGTTGACATTCTCGTACATTCGGGCAGGAGAGACACTGACAGTTTTTACTTGCGTAAGCAATTTTGTTCATGTTTTTGAGAGCAGTTAAGACTCAGTGTTGGGATATTTTTTGTTTCGCCCTCCGAAAACTCACGCCAGGAAGTACACACTCTTACAACCCGTGTTTGTCTTGGCTTTTGTTGAATGAACAAACAGCCACAGGTCATAAGCCAACGGGCCGTGCGCTCCTGTTTGACGGAGCCGGTGAAATGACAAATGACAATCAGCTGTTTTCTGTCACCTGCGGATACGTCACGAACATTCACAGCGCCACAAAATATCTAAGAAAAACAAATATGATGTGTCAATATCTGAAATCTTAAAGAAAGCCATTGCTCCCTCATTTTTAAATCACTTTGATCTATCAAATTATTGACCACAAGCTAGATAAATGTCTCCCATTATGACAAAAAAAACATCGTAACACTCAAGAGTGAGTGACGAATTAAAAAAATGAAAAAGTAGGCCTGGCAGCAGGTTGGCTGGGAAGTTTAGGTGTTTTCATTTTCTTGCACCTTCTCTAATTTCCTCCCACATATTTCAATGCAAAGGTGGGCTCATTATTTAAAAAAAAACAACAACTTTTAAAAAAAGCCCCCTCGAAACAAAATCTGTTGTAACAAATAGTAACATTCTTACTGGAGGTCTCATACCGGAAGTCACACACCTACAGTAATTGTTTTTTCCTTGCGAGCCCTCTGAAATGAGGTAGATACCGCAGCATACTCACATATGCGATAAAGAACTCAACAGTAACGCATAAATAGCTACTTTGATTAAAAAAACAAAACAAAAAAAACCCTGCATTTTTGTTGTTGTTTATTCTTATAGAACTGTGCCTAAAGTCTCCCCCCAAAAAAAAAAAATTCTTGGGTTGCATAGGTTGAACTGTGACATTGTAGGGCTTTATTTATTACTTTTTATTCCATGTGCTAATGGGAGAAGTATTTAAGATCACTTATCCATCTCTTGGAGGTTCCCGCTGTGTACATCGTGATTGATTCTCTGAACCTCATCGCCATCGCCGTGCCTGTGATTCTGCCTGTGGCCTTGACTTCCGGTCTTATGCATGCGCAGCGACGCATGAAGCAAGTGGGCATCTTTTGTATCAGCCCGCAAAGGATCAACATCTCTGGTCAGCTCGACCTGATCTGCTTCGACAAGGTGGGTCTAAGGCATGGATGAGCAAAGCATGGATGCTGGGCCGCATCTGGTCACTTTTTATTCATCACGTTCTTTCATCCGGCTCCTGATGAATTCTCTCTGCGAATGTTCTTGTTGGTCAGGGTGACTTCATTCTCAGGGCACCAAATCAGTCACAACTGCACTTTTCTGTTCGACAAAATATTTTGCCTCTCATCCGAGCAGGCTTCTTCACTTCATGAAAATAGCTCGATAGGATAGCTCTTGCCTGAGCGTTGGTGTGGAAAGACGGACAATTTCCATGACATCAGAAGCACGCCCCAAAGACAAATGTTGTCACTCTTTTCAACACAACAGTTGTTAGGATGCACTAATGGCTCAGTGCTCACCAACAACAATAACGAAATGCGTACGTAACTAGAGGCATCGTTTCTACAAAATGCTTGTACGTAACTTTAAAAGTTCATAAAAAGGGTCATTGGTAACTCCAGGTTTCATTCTATGTGCTTTTTATTTGCTTTGTTTTCAAAATGAACTGCCTGCATTTTTACTTTAGACTGGCACCCTCACCGAGGACGTTTTGGACATTTGGGGTATTCAGAGAGCTGAAGATGCCATGTAAGAGGGTTTTTTTTTTTTCTTTCCCCATTTCATCTTCCGTTCACTTGTAGGATTAACTCAACAAGTCAGAATGGTTTTGGTAACAAGAACAGGTCATATTTTCTGTGTTCTTCAAGCTTTCATACTGAGAAACATTTTTTTTCTTCAAATAGCTTTAAAAAGACAAGAATATTCCTTTTTACTTGATGCAACCTTCTCAAGGTAATATGGAACATTCCAGCATAAGTCATAATAAAATTCAACAACTTGAGATCATTCTTGGAATATCTGTTCATTATTTGTATTGCTCTAGCACGCGCACACTCTTATATAAGAGTGTTTGGCAGCGTTCCCCACTGGTTTATTTTGGTACAGTATTTTTGTTTTTTTCACTTTTTTTTCCTTCTTCATTCACAGCCTTTCAGCCCCAGACACCGAGATGGCAACTGAGAGCCTGGTGAAGACTTCTTTTTTTGTCTGCATGGCAACCTGCCACTCACTGACCACCATTGACGGTAAACTCTGTGGAGACCCTCTGGACGTCAAATTGTTCACTGCCACCGGCTCGGTAGGGAACGTCAAATGTTTACACCCGGCATACTTAGACACGTGCCTATTTAATCAGCCCGGATCCCACTTTGTTCTAAATAACAGAGGCACCCCTGACACTCTCCTGATGTTGTACAATATGTCATATGACCAACGTTTTCAGGAAATATACACTTTTTAAGTCGCACAAGACAGTTCTTGACGAGTATCTTTGGATTGTTTGTGCTGGAACTCAGAGGAACCATGAAGTTTAATGCGGGTCATGCAATACATTGTACAAATTTACGCTTCGGTTTTTTCCCATGTTGTGTTCAGATCCTTGACGAGGCAAGACCAAACCAGACTGAAGATTACGATAACAACATTTTAGCTGTTGTACGATTTCCAGATCAGGTAATCCTTCCGCTTTATGTCATGATTGAGTGAGCACGATATTTTCATTTTAGCCATATGCCTCTCGTAGGAATCTAAGTTTTTGTAACTTTCAGTCAGGTGAATTTGGGATTGTGCGCCAGTTCCCGTTTTCCTCCGAGCTGCAGAGGATGAGTGTGCTGGTCAGGCAGCTGGGACAAAAACACTTGGACGCCTACTTGAAAGGAGCGCCAGAGACTGTGGCTAACCTCTGCAAACCACACACAGGTCAGACACATTGAAGTGCTAATGTCCACTGGGTACCAATATTACCAATATTAACCCCCCCCGACCCCCCATTAAAACCATCAGTATACTCGAGCTCACGCCAGACAGACCTACCATGCTTCTGATTTTGTGTGTCCGCAGTCCCACAGAATTTCAGAGAGACTCTGGAGACTTACACCAAGCAGGGGTTCCGGGTTATTGCCCTGGCACATCATCAACTGGAATCTGAACTGTCCTGGTCCAAAATCCAGACCCTCAGCCGGTATCCATACAGTACAGTTCAGTACACTACAGTAGAGTAGAGTTATTGAGTAGTTACAGCGATACTCCAATCCAAAACCCAATAACCTTATTTATTTATTGATCTATCTATCCATCTATCTATCTACCTGTCTACCTACCTACTTACTGTATTTGCAAAATGAGTTTGACACCCCTGTCCTGGACGCACATGGGTGAAAGAGGGTGTGTGCGCCGTTGTGGGATGTAACGTAGCCAACTTCGGGCGAATTGAATCATCGCCCTTGCATTCCCTTTAAAATCAGGGAATCAATCGTGCGTCGGTCGTGGAATCCTTGACGAATGATGTCGTCGACTGTCCATGTGATGTGGAAATGTAGGGAGTATCCGTCGGTGTTGTGAAAAAGTCAAAAATCTTTTTCAAAACAATGAAGTATTTGGACTTTGTTACTGTGAAGCAAATGTGCCGTCACAATCTGATTTTGTGTTGGTTTTAACTTGTAGCCATCAGCTGTCCACTCAAGTTAGTCGACAAACAATGTGCAAAGTTGACTGGCAACCCATGCTAAATGTAAACGATGGCTTTCTGAGATTTTTACAAAATAATCAATGAGCTGCAATGGATAAATAAAGTCAGCACAAGAATAAATCAAAACACTTAATTTGCCCGTGATGCAAACTTCTCATCCGGATAGCCAAATAAGTAATCATCATCTTTTGTCCAATGAGAGACCGTTTTTGAGTTTGACAATTTGGCGCATGTGCATTCTGGGTTTTCACAGCGAGCAAATGGAGACCAACATGGACTTCCTTGGTTTGATCATCATGCAGAACAAAATCAAAGAACAGACTGCTGACGTCTTGCTTGACCTACGACAGGCCGACATTCGAACTTTGATGGTTACAGGTAAAGCGCGCTTTTGACGCCTTGTTGTGGCATGCGAGTCTGAAGTTCACATTGTAAGGTCGTTCTTGTTTGCCACACCCTTCTCGTGCGCTTTTAGGCGACAACATCTTGACAGCGATAGTGGTGGCCAGAGACTGTGGGATGATTCAAGCCCGCGACAAAGTCATCATGGCGGAAGCCGTGCCGCCGAAGGATCAAAATGCGGCCACTATCACATGGCGCTACTTCCAGAACCCAGTTCTGAGCAGTAATCGGGTACGCCAGAGAATGTTGTAAAACAGGAAATGTCCGTACAAAGTTTTGATTTTACCAAAAAAAACAATGAATGGGAATAGCAGATAACTCCAAAACGAAAACAAGGAGCGACAGCTTAATTTTGAACACGTTCAATTCAGTGGAGGCTCCCGCTCACTGAGTCATCGTGATATCCCTCAAAACATACTTGTCCATCAATTTTGGGATAAGCTGGATACATTTGATATAGTTCTTGATGAGTAAAATTGATTCGCTTTTCAGTTAGGGTGTGCCGAACAACGCCAGTCTCGTTAAAAATAAGAAATGCACCATCGCTTCTCATGCAGTACACACGTATTGATTGTGCATTGTTTGTTGGTAAATTCCAGCGCCCGCAGCCAATAGCATTCGAACGGTGTATTCGCATATCAATAATGAGTCACAAAATAAAATGTAACTAAAATAAAGAGTTTCCCTGAGATAAATCAAACCGTATTGTTCCCTCTCGTTTCGCATTGTGACCAAAAAGTACTGCTCATAAAAGCTAGTAAACATACATATGGATAGAATCTAAATATAAATTCTGTATATGCATTCGGCCGACGTCTACGTGTTTTCCAAAGAAAAACGTTTGGCAGGAAAACTAACTTCATAACTTTTTGGAATCAGACCTTTGTCTGTCTGTCTGTTTATTGTCATTACCAAATCAATTCTCAAATAAATAAGAATGACTTGTCTTTTGTCGCCTATTCAGAATCCGGAGATCAGCTTTTCCGGTGACAGGTCGCAGAATGTTGCGGCGCCAGACTATCACTTCGCTGTGAGTGGACAAGCCTTCGCCGTCATCACAGAACACTTTCCACAACTTGTCCAGAAGGTAGAACGAGAACAGTTGACTCGCGGAGCACATCGCATGTCCTGCCGTGACAATGACTGTATGTTATACTTTGTGTTTCCTCACGGGGGCGCTATAGTTCCTCCTGAATGCCACCGTGTTTGCCCGCATGACTCCAGACCAGAAAACTCAGCTGGTGCAAGCCCTGCAGAGCCTCGAGTGCGAATATTTACGTATTTTCACAGGCTATTCGTTTCATTGTTTATCACTTTATTCGTGTATTAGCTGATGTATTTATTGATCTAATTGTATATGTTAGTTGCTCCATGTACAGCACTTTGTATGCAACGATGGCTGTTTGAAAGTGCTCTATAAATATTGTTGAGTTGAGTTAATATTTAATCAATCTGTCTTTTTTTTTTTGTAACCATGTAGTTACACTGTCGGGATGTGTGGGGATGGTGCTAATGACTGTGGGGTGAGTGTAGAGTGAAATTGCATCATTCGCTTTTTTTTTGTGTGGTTTTGTCCAAAGGCATGTTACAAAAGAATTTCATAAGTCAACTTTCTGCTTGAGTGCATCCGTAATAAATGAGAATGCACTGCTCGTGCTTTAATACAGGCAACGGTATTCTACTCAAAAAGGTTTGGGATGAAAGGCTACCATGTGCAAGGTCAGGATGACCCTTAAAAAAACATGACTTCATTTCTAACTGGTGAACGTGATTTGACTTTCTCAACTTTTGAATGCTCCTTCCTGAAATGTCCCCATATCATGGGTGCAGAGATTGGTGTGCCCCAATGACCTTCTGGTTGTGGTCCCTACCCATTTCATGTCCTTAAGCTCTTTAGACACCATGCTTCATATTTCAGAAAGTTTTAATGCAATTAATTTGGTGCACCTGTTTGTGTTGTTGTGAGTTTTTTTTTTGATTGACAGGTCAGTTGTAGCAGCATACACAGTGATAGGAGTACTGCATTGATTTGAAACCTCATCAGCCTTAATGTTTTATGAATATAGTGTGATTATGGTGCAAGTAGTTCTCAATGTACTTCTTTTTAATACTTTGCATTCACTAATTTCTCTCTGTCTGACTGTCTGTCTGTCTGTCAGGCTCTTAAGAAAGCTCACAGCGGGATCGCTCTGTCTGAACTGGAGGCCTCTGTGGCTTCGCCCTTCACCTCAAACATCCCAAACATCTCCTGCATGACCAACCTCATCAGGTAGCCCGCACAAATGAATGAGGCAGCTTTGTTCTTTTCTTCTCGTCTTTGTCTTTTGTCCACAGGGAGGGCCGCGCCGCGCTTGCCACATCTTTCTGTGTGTTCAAATTCATGTCCCTCTTCAGCTTCATCTTGTTCTTCAGTGTGACCCTGATGTACTCGGTAACTATTCTGCCTCGTTTGTTTGCATTTGTTTCTCGCGGTGATGTGATGCATCATAATATCTTAATCCGTAATTTGACTGAGGTGGCAGTCGGTCTTGCTGGCTGTGTACGTAGAATTCAAAAACAAAATTATTTTCACATGCCTCCTGATTGATTCATTAATCAATGTGATCAATGTCCCCCTTTAGGTCGATGTCAACTTTGTAAACTTCCAGTTCATGTTTATTGACTTTGGCATCGGTACATTTGTCACCCTAACGAGTGAGTAAAACTGACACATGTGACATATTCGCCATGTTTATTTTACTCGTGGCGTCAAATGACTCAGTTGAATCCTTTTTCGACTGAATATTTTTTTTTTCCTGTTCAGTGAGCCTGAACCCCGCATGGAACACGCTGGTGCGGCGCCCCCTGCCGACCTCTCTGCTTTCTAGACAGAACCTCCTATCAGTTTTGTCTCAGACCCTCAACTGCCTGCTCTTCCAGTGTCTGGCTTTCTTAGTAGTGCAACAACAACTTTGGTATCAAACCCCCGAATCCATGTGAGTCACGTTTCACATCATAATGTCCCCAATTCTCAAACACCCCGGTCGACAATAATTCGGCATTCTGCCTCAAACATCCCCTGAAAGCACACCATCCTTTTCATTTTGTCATTAGCGGCGTGTTTCTAAGCGATGTTGATCATTGAGAATCGAGATGTACTTGGACACAATCTTTCCTCCGTCGTAGCGCCCGCAATGGATGCGGCTTCGGTGACGCCGACGATCGCAATGAAACTAAAGCTGAAGACAGACGTCTCTTCAGGAGCTTCGAAAACACCTCCGTCTTCTATGTCTCGACCTTCCAGTACTTGATGGTGGCCATCATCTTTTCCGAAGGAAAACCCTTCAGGCAACCAAGCTATAAAAACTGTAAGCTACAGCAGTGTTTTTCAACCCCTGTGCCGCGGCACACCAGTGTGCCGCAAGACATTGTCAGGTGTGCCGCTGGAAAATATCCAATTTGTATGCCTGTGTGGTCTATCGCACAGAAAGTAATCGTGTAGTACCCTCTCCTACCGCTAGGGAGCAGCAACAGCTAGCCGATTGCCTTATGTTTAGACGAGAGACAAGCGAATTTGTGACGCATGAATGCAGGACGACGGTGAAACAATGAATATGAAAGATGAGAAAATAATTTTTTCTTTGTGTTCATTTGATTCCAATTCAAGCTGTTATAATGTCATTCTTCAATGCTAAAAACGGTTATAGTAACAATATAACACATTAATTATTCAAATAAGCGTTTTTTCTTCTTCACATATTCAGCTAGTGGTGTGCCGCGAGATTTTTCCAATGAAAGAAGTGTGCCTTGGCTCAAAAAAGTTTGAAAAACACTGAGCTACAGCATACGCAGTGAGTGGAGGTGCGTTGGTGTACTGAGAGACGGTTGTCAGCAAACAATAAGCCTCACTCTTGTCTAGCCCATTATTTTTAGGAAAGAAAGAGAGGGTCATTTTTAATCTCATAGGATGTGGATTTAAATCCCGTGTCTTGTGGAATTTTCATTGACATTATTTGGAGCAAATTCCGTCTCCCACTGTGTGTAGCGGCGATGGGGCCCTGTCAAGCTTGAGCCCCGCTCATGGTGAGTCAGTTTGGGAGAATACCTTGAAGATGTCCTCAATTCCACCGGTACACCGTCCCATGAGAGTCAGTGGGATGATTTCAAAACAATAATGATGATGATATGATCTATGAATGGATGTTTGTCCAGTTTCTAGATGTGCATGCGTGTGTCGCACTCTCCTTACATCACTAACTTCCTCACTTTTGTGTCGGTGTTAATTTCAGGGCCTTTTACACTGACCTGCGCGATTCTGTCTACTTTTCTCTTGTTCATCATGCTTCATCCAGTTCCTGCCATCGACTACATATTGCAGGTGAGCCTTATTCCTTTTTTTTTTCAATCCATTTCCTTTTTTTAATGTTTTAAGAGTACAAAAGGAGAATCAATGCGTTGTCCTGGCGGAAGCTCCAGTAGGTGACAATGTTTTTTTCCTTTGCACATTCTGCACATTCTGCCCCACAGATTGCGTGCATTCCCTTCGACTGGCGCGTGACGCTGCTCTTCATTGTTTTAGTGCAAGCTGTTGTGTCTTTCGCACTGAAGGTAGGCTCTTACTCTCAGGTCAACCTTTGGATGACTTCGGGATCACTTTTATTTTGAAATACTGAATCACGTTCTGTCGTTTGAAAAAAAAAATCCTCATTTCCGGTGTTGCAACTCGGATGAAGAATAGTAGCCTTTGATTCTCAAGTTCCCCCGACAATGTTTCCTAGAAATTGATCCATGACGCTTTGCGGAAGATGGCAAGGGCAAATCTGGGTGGAATTGGAAGCAGCCGTCCCATCGATGCGAACGCAGTGCAGGTGGCAGGATTTGGATTGTTCTGTAGGCCGAGGGAGCAAATCATTTCTCTGTATAGTATTTTACTTTGCACATTTCAAAAGCTGACAGCTGTTTGTATTTCTTCTTCAGACTTGTTCTTAGCCGTTTCATGCAGGTGCACCTCATGTCATGATCTGAAGTTGCCTCGTATGCTGATGATTGCACAAATGATTTGCCAAGTGTCTTTTTTCAAATGCCTTTTGCGAGTGTCTCCGTGTTAACGGCACACTCTTTGTTTCCACTCATCACGGCGAACCCGATCTCAGGTGGTGAATCGCCCTTGGGGCTCGGCTTTCCTCTCCTGGATCTTCTGTGGGCCAAACCAACACCCGTGGACTAAATACAAGTTTCTGGCTCTAAAACTACAGGATGAGGCGGAATGGCCTCCGGCACCCTCTACGAGCACATTTGCAAACAGCGCTGAGTACCACGCGACCGTCCCCTTTTGACGGCTCTGAAAAATTCCAGGTCAGAAAGATGTATCCCTTGCTTCCTGGAATATACCGTAAATGCACTCGACGCATGCACCGTTTCTTTCCACATTTGAGTACACGAGTGTACTAACATCCGGTCGCTACTCTAACACGTAGCGACGATCGCATTGATAGCATCTCTTGAATCATCCTCGCCGTCTGTTGGGAGGACGTCAAGTTACCCTAAATGACCTCTTTCCTTGCTAATTGCTCCAGTTGCGTAGCCAAGTATTGGTCGCGCGATCAAAGCATCTGTACCTAAGAAACCGCAGTTGAAAACCGTGAAAATGGCAACGATTCCAAAATCTTACTTGACACACTCGTCATGCAACGTATGATACTGGTCCCTCTTTGCCAACCCTTTCGGATCCAAATAAAATTCCATTCTGATTTTCCCTGTCATGTGGAACATTTTTTGTTGCATTTGGTAATTTGATGTACATTTTACTTTTTTGGGGGATGCAGAACTGCCACGGCATGTGATTTTAAGATCCACATGAAGTCACTCTTCTTGGGGGGCTGACCTGGGTGACACATTTTTCAGCCATCGCCGACTGATCGTTTATGGACTTTCCCAGACTCCTCGCAGGCTGGCATATGGGCGCTAAAGGGCGGCAGCGTGGAGGAGACGGAGGGCTATCATTTCATGTGGAGATCAGGGCCAATGTATGCAATGAATGGGTGGATTTAGGGGGGCGGCAGGGGGGCGGGGGTCTTTAGTTGTACCAAAAAGAAAAGATTCTCCCACAGATCAGGGAAGAGCCTTTGGGGAATATTCATGATGAGGATGCATCATGAATTGTGATGTGTCTTGCGTGGATCATCTTTTCCGTAAACACCGACGTGTACAAAGTGGAGATATGTTTGCCGTGTCGTTTGGAGGATAGTGTTGCCTCTCCACAAAGCAAGTGTTTTTGGGGGGGGGTTGTGTGCCCTCCGCAGTATTCCTTTTGTATCTGGAGAGCAACAGATGGAGGCCAGTGGAAAGATATAAAGAAGCCAAAACACACAGCCTTTCTTTCACACAACAAGCCACCCCCTGGAAAAGATTTTCTCAAGCTTGTGCTATTTCAAACATTTTGAACTTCATCTTTCTTCTCTTTGGCCCATACGTTTTTTTTTTTTTTTGGTCTGAAAGCTTTCAAGATTTGAGACAATGCCCACAGTCTTTATTTACAGCACCTCCGGCAGCGCTTTCAGGGCTTTTTTTCATGCCTTTTTTTTTTTTAAACTTGCTCGTGCACGTCTTTTCGACTTCAGGTCGACGTCAGTCTGGGTGGGTGCTCGTAAGGCTCTCGTCCAGATTAATAGTCGGCACACAAGGCCAGCCTGACGCTCACTTACGGTCGTCTTCATTTTACAGAAGACACAAAGGCGACCTCGTCCGCTGAAAGGTCCGTGACCCACCAGAAGGCCGCGGAACCCTTGAGCATGCGTTCCTTTTCCGTGGACCTTCTTGCATCCCCTTTCTTTATCGGTGCCTGAATGGGCTCTGTGGTTGGTCAATAAATTCAGTGATTCAGGGGGTGGACAGTTGCAGCCGTGTTAACATTTGTTCACAGTCTTGTCGGAGGGACACGCCCCGCCCCCTGGCTCTTTGTCTCTTCTGGTCCCGCAACAGGTTAGAAGTCAATGGAGGGCCTTGTGCGGAGGTGGCAGGGGCACGGATGGAGCCGCCTCTCACATGGCGTTCACACAGGGGGTGTACCGGCTCACATCACTGTCACGCTTGTTACTGTGGGGCCACACACTATACCGAGCTCGCCTCCGAGGCTCTCCCCCGGGGGTCCCGTACGATGTTTTAAACAAACTGCCGGTTTATCGTTGGGGTAAGGTGATCCGCACTCTGCGGCGGCCGCACAGAAAGAAGTTTGGCGGACTGTGTCTCACGATCTCGGTTTACTTATCGGGCTCGCGATAAAATAAGGCCAGGCCTTCAGTGTGATGCTTTACACTGGACGTGAACTTTAGTGTAGCATTGATGTGCCATTGTCCGCTAGCTTAAAATGTAAAATACCGTTAATTGATTTCTATGAACGTTTCACTTTTGTATATTTTTTTAATTGACTTTGGTATGGTATGAATTAAAAGTATTCTTTTATGAAAATAAATTTGCACATGAGTGGAAAAGAGTAGACACCTGGCTTCCGCTGATGGGCTAACATCCTGCGCAGAGCAGACGGAAGCTTAAACCAGTTCGGATTAGCAGCAGGTGTACCGTGTGTGTTTACAATGCGCCTGTTGCGGACACACACGCTCGCTTGGTATAGAAAATGCTATGTAGATGCTCATGTTAGTTGTTTGTGTGCATTGGAGTTGACCCACCGTTTCGTTGTTCGATTCAAAATGCCAACGATTCCGGGATAATCGTAACATTAGTCCTACTTCCACTAAAAATGTCGAGACTTGATGTCCGAGTAGATCCGACCGACACGATTGCCTCATGCATCACCGGCCAAAATCAACGTGCCTTTGTCACCGTAAATCTTGGGGAAACACGGATTTTACAGACTTTACTGAAATAAAGTACAGAGACGGACGGCCGCGGATAGCGCAAAATAAGAAACGCAAACAGAGGCGCGATCTCGGTGACAGAAAGCTCAGAACAGAAATAGACAAACAAAACCTCGAGAGGGATTTAGAGCCATGAGGTCTGACCGTCATGAGAAGATGAGCGTTACCATGGCCACCCAAGAGCCACCCAGGAAGCACGCGAGCTCTGGAGCCAGGGACCCGGGGCCTGGCGCTTGTGGATCACATGCGCTAACCAGGGATTATGTGCATAAGTGATGAGCGCTAAGCCGGCAGGTGAAGAAGGGAAAGAGGGCGCCGTGGCTCTGGGCAGCTCGCCGTTGAGAGCGGGGACTTTTTCCCAAGTGAGTCTGATCTCCCGTGTGAAGGGGACTCAGCCAGAGGTCCTCCAGTGCTGAAAGGGCATCCCCCTGGGCTGCATTCAAAACGTAAGTGGCCAAAACGCTGGTCTTGTGAGCCATCTTGAGGGCCATGAATGAGCCATCTTCACTTTCATAAATCCTAACGCAAACACTCCCGTGGCTCTCGGCGAAGGATAAGCACCGCGTGCCGGTTAGCTGCGGGTCCTCTCTCGAGAGCGGGTTACAGTACTCATGCCAAAATAGAAGAGGCAATTCTATGTGGATGCATTGAAAAGAGAAAAAATACAGCAGACGCAATCGGTTAAGCTTTCTCGTGAATTGTTGGCGACATAAATTCCATCTAATTTGCTTGTTGAAACTCTTTTAAAATCAACTGAGGGTTGTGTCTTTTTCAACTCTAAATCTGATCATAAGCAATATGTGAGCCATCTCAGGCAACTTGACTTTTCTCTACCATCGTTTTATGTCTACTGAATCTCCTCATTAAAGTAACACAAGTGAAAATAATGTGTGTGGGGGGGGGGGGTGTTGGTATACAATTAGCAAATACCGGTACATGAAATGTAGCCACTTGGCATTTAGTTAACAGCTAGTTGACTGTAATAAGCACATTACAGTGATTCCACCAAAAAAAAGTATTTTAAACACAAAGAAAATAAACATTTTGGTGACCATACTGACCAATATTTCAACCCACTCATCAACTATAGGGAAAAATGAATGTGGGAAGTTACTTTTGGCTTTCCCATGACCTCCAGAGGATCTGAATGATGCAATTTTGGATCATGTGACTTGTGGAATATTCCAAAATTTTCTGAGGGAGGGGACGTGGACGAATGAAAACCCCTCAATTAAAAACACGTTTTAAAACATTTTTTATTTGTTTTTTTTTATGTTCAACGATTGTATGTTTGGGATAACAAGTAACACAAATACATAAAACATTCAACATTTTTAAAGTATTTAAAACATGATCTTTCATGGGAAAATCTAATCTTAGGATACAGGGCCAGGAAATGAGGGTTCTTTTCCAGTCTTCAGGGTGGTCTAAACTTACAATTTGAGTTCACAATTAACCAATCACATCAATCTGTAGGACGTTTTGGGTAAAAAAAAACAAAAAACTTACAGTTATCATCATTTATACAATTTATTTTCTGGGGACGCAAATGGCAAAGAGTCAGAAGAATGACCGAAATACACTGTAATTAATTTAGCTCTAACGTTTGCAAACTCAAAACATTATTGTGATTCTTATTCCTACAAAAAAAGCCAAGTAAAAATTTCAGGCCAGACCACTGTCTAATCCGCTAAAATGTATGCAAAAATCTGAGTTGCTCCCCTCCAAACCGTTGGGAGTTCTAATGCTGCAGTGTATTTCGAATCAACATCCTGTATTAAACATGAGGGATATCAGGTTCATAGGTTACTCTATTGCAGTGACTCTCCGTGGGCGTACTGGAATGCGTTTGAACCTCGCCAGAACAAAAGCCCTTCATTCCCATGCAGCAAAGACAGAAAAGCACATTTAATCAACCTCCCCCGGCACCTTTTCAAGACGATCGTATCCCTGAACATATTAACATGTAAATACACTTTACTGAAATGCAAATAATCTACATGGTAACCAGTCCTTTAAACCTCTGAATGCGGTGGAGGAACACTTTCATGTCGGGGTTTTTAAAAATTAAACGCAAGGCCTCTCTTTGACTCTGGGGAAAAAAGCGTTTTCCAATGTGAAGAAGGATGAGGTGATGACTCGAGCTCCTTTCAAACGGGTTCACTAAGACTGCTCTCCGAGCTGATGATCTAAATACTGACCGGCGACTTGGCAGATGGGCGGGCTGTTGTGCCGCACCGAGAAAAGACATTTCTACTGTGCTCTCCTTTTCCATTCCCTGTGATGGAGTGGACCGACTTGGAATACGCTGACTTGATGTTGACAAACAAGAGCACGGATGAGTTTCCTAATCCTCCCTCCTTGCCACTTATCCACACTTTACCGCTGCCCCATCAGGCCCACCAAAAACTGAACCTCAGACTTCTCATATCTCCTGCATGGTTTAATCTAACACCACCGCCCCCCCCCCCTTTTTTTTTTTAATACATCCCTCCTGGCGCTAAATTCGACCATATTTTGGATTCGACCCGTTGCCATGACAGTCAGTTATTTCCCATCCCTGATCCCTCGCTGATGGCTCCATTGATATGGGCTCCCCTCCCCTTTTCCTGCTCCTTTTTTTTTTTGTTCAAATAAAACAAAGCGCAAAGTGAATGCGCTCTGAGGTAGGTAAATGTATTCAGTGACATCAGCCAGGATGATTCCATTCCGCCGGATTCCTGTACCACTTGTTTCCAGTCTTGTCTGGGGGCTGGACACTCTGTTGGGCTCATTGTCCCCGGTGTATTCCATACAGAACCGCAATTAATGGAGGCCTTGTCTAAGACTTGTGGAGCAGAAACTGCCGCTCGGGAGGGGGACAAAAGGCGGGTAGAGCCAGCTCTGAGACTTGCTACGGGTGGGCCCCCCTCGCCTATTTAAAGGGAATTCAAAGGGGGGAAGGAGAGAGCGGCGCGCTGGATGAGTTGTTTAAGTGATCCCGCTGTCTGTACCCTCCCCTCCTGTCCGGGGATGTTTTCATGCCAGTAGTTAAAAGGGGTCCCTCGCCGCATTTGATGATGAGCGTGGTCATTTGCCTGCCAACAAGCTCGTGTCTGGGCAGAGGTGATAGTGGAGCGTGTCGTTTGCAGCTCAGGTGAATGGCGGAGGGACACGTACTGTAACTGCCAAGAGGGTCGTACGTGACGACGATTTTGGAGAAACGATTTTGGAGAAACATATGCTGCCATCCAAGCAAGGTCTTTTTCATAGACGGCGCTGCTTCTTTCAGCAAGACAACGCCCAACCACATTCTGCACCTGTTACAACAGCGTGGCTTCGTAGTAAAAGAATGCGGGTGCTAGATTGGCCTGCCAGCAGTCCAGACCTGTCGCCCGTTGAAAATGTATGGCGCTGTCATGATTCGGTTTGGGACCAACAGGTGGCACTGCAGGGCTCTCCCTGAGCTGCACACCTGTTGGTTGTTTGGCAATTAGTGCTTTAAAAGGACTCCCACCCCGAGCATTCAGTGTCGGGTCATTGTTGCTGTTTTTGGCTACTGTCATGTTTGTTTGTTGCTGTTTGTCTGCTGCTGTCAGGTTTGTTTCGGTCATGTTTCTGTTATTAAGTTTTATCTTCAGTCATGTGTTTTGTTTGATACTTTGGACTTTGTTTTGGACTTAGTTTTCTGTGTTTTATTAAATACAATTCGTCAAGTACACCCTGCTCCTCTCTCGTACCTGCTCTTTGGGGTCCACCACCACCACGCAACGTGACAGGCGCGTTGTGAAGCGTAAAATATGACAACGGAGACCACGGACTGTTGAACAGCTGAAGCTGCACATCAAGCAAAAATGGGAAAGAATTCCACCTATAAAGCTTCAACAATTAGTGCCCCCCAGTTCCCAAACGTTGATTGAATTTTGTTCAAAGACAAGATGGTGTAACACAGTGATAAATATGACCTTGTCCCATCTTTTCGGGAACACGTTGCACCCTTAGAATTTGAACGTTTTCAAAGAAATCAAGTCTGCCTCCAACCACCTTCTCACTTCTCCATCGTCGACGTCTACACGTCGACTTTGCTCGGGGTAAATTACTGTACAGTTTTACGCACTGTGGTGCTTGTTCACGTACAGTAATTCCTCCATGGAACCAATCACTGAGGTGTGATTGGGACAGGGCAGTTTTGTATGCCTGACTTCCTGTTTTTGGTGATGTTCATTTTTTGCATCAATGCTAAATTGGCCTGGCCCAAAATGAAATTCGTGCCAGTTTACCTCATTGACTCTACCTTATATTTGTTTGGCATTAACATCGAACTTTTTGTCGCCCCGTTTGCTCTGTCAATGGGCTCTCAACAAAGCTGTTGTGAAGTTGTCATTAAAAAGTCGTTATCATTGTTACAGATTTTTTTGTCAGATTCCGTTTGCATTGCAGTGTCACGCAAGTCGTGTATTGATGCCTCTACCTTTACTGCTACGGAATATCAGCCATAACTTTGTGAAAATAGGACTTGAAGCATGACTGCTTCTGCCTGGGAGACATTAAAAAAAACTTTGAAAAAAAAATAACAGGATCTTTTCATGGATCAAATTTGATGAGAACTGGCGGTATAAAGTGTAGCGCAAGTATGGAGTGTGGTCTGAAAAGCTCTCATTGGTCCTCTTGAGTGAGCGGCCGCACGAGCCGCTCGCGTGCGGCCCCTCCGCTTCTATAAATAGACCCGCAGGCTCTGTTGATGTAGTGGCACTTTGGCCGGCAACGGACGTTTGTCAGCGTCAAACCGCTCGGAGCTTTGCCAGGGGAAGGCGGGACCCGATTTCAACTCGTTTTCTTTCTCTCTCCTGGAGTGGAAAGGAAACACACGTGAAAGATGCCGGCCGGTACTTTGGAACGAACGACTTCATCCGCGCCCGGTGAGAGCTCCGCCGTGGAAAGTGCGCAGAGACAGACGACGGGCAGAAAGGTCAGCAGCTCAATACGACTATTCTTTGCCTTTCGGTGACCGATTTCATGATTAGTATTTTTTTTTAATATGAAAATGTATATCTATCTGTCACTTTCAAGTCTTCCAAACCTATTATGGAAAAGCGAAGACGGGCGCGAATCAACGAGAGTCTGGGCCACCTAAAGACGCTCATCTTGGACGCACTCAAGAAAGATGTAAGACCACGCCGTTATGATGCAATTTCTGCCGTGTACACGTCAGATTATGAAAATGATTACTCTTAAAAAAATAATCATAAAATGGGTTTAGAGCTCCAGACACTCCAAACTGGAGAAGGCGGATATCCTCGAGATGACCGTGAAGCACCTCAGGAACCTGCAACGATTCCAGATGACAGGTAAATGATTTATTTTTGTGAAATATTATCGATTTATCCACCCATCCAGTGTTGAGTAGTTAAATCGCTGATTTGTCTCTTGTTGCCTAATGAGACATTTTGTGTGTGTTGCTATTCTAAAAAAAAGTCACTTAGCATGAGCTGCAACTAACTTGTTGCTATTGATTTTTTTTTAAATCACACCTGCACTGTTGTATATTTGGAAATTACAATTTTAACATAAGTAAGTAAATAAATAGAGCAAAAAGTCAGCATTGGAGCACATGACCAACCAGCCATGGCCTTTGTGGAGACTTGACAGCGGGCGCGACAATGTGGAAATGATTTCCCCTCAAATATGGAACAATTCTGTCGTTTAAGACGTGTGTATGAAAACTGGTAATGAAATGTTGAGTTTTATATAGTATTGATCCGCCCCGACGTCATTTATTATTTTTACCTCCCGAGTAACCGACGCAAAGTCTGAACCTTCACTGTCGGAGAAGTGTTGTCAAACTCAACCTTTTTCCTCACTCCGTTTAGACAGTAATAAGTGAAAATAGGTTACATCTAGTTGAGATAGCCTGTTTTATTAACTTTTTTACTGTTTCGGTGCCGACGAAACTGGTCAACTATGAGCGGGCGTAGGCGTGCAGATTGATTTTCACTTCAGATACCGCTTAGTCAATTCGTCATCTCTTGCATGACCCGCGGCGACAAGAGCTTGGAAAAAGCGTTTGGGATGCTGATGTAACCACAGCGTGGGTGTGAGCACGGACAGTGACGCTGACCACTGGCGCTGGCGACGCGTGTCATTTTCATGAATGACAAGCGCACTTATGAGCATTTTATTATTTTATTTTTTTAGCATATTAACCCGTTTGGGGACAACGGTCACAACAGTGGACAGGTTATCATGTTATCGGGTTACAGGTTATCCTTATTGGTGCATGAAAGGGTTAAATTAGCGATTTCATATGACTTCTGGGCGGAGTTGTGTTGAAGTGAGTGCGCAATTAAGCGTATATGCTAGCAACATAAGGTGTAATCCACTCAAACATGACGGCGCTTGTAGCAACGATGTGGTCTTCGTGCTTTCCTCCACAGCCGCCGCGACCGCAGACCCGTCCGTCTTGGGTAAATACCGGGCCGGTTTCAGTGAGTGCGTGGGCGAGGTCACCCGTTACCTGTCCACGTGTGACGAGGTCAACTCTGAGGCCAGGACGCGCCTGCTCGGCCACCTGGCGGCCCGCGTCTCCCAAATGTACGCGGTCAACTTCTACACGCCTCACTCGGGCCCGCTCGGACAAACCGGCGTCAACGCCCCTCGGGTTCCCTGCAAAAACGTGGCGCAGACGCGGCCGCCGGCGGACACGCTGAATCTCCACGGCAGCTACAAGGTGGTCCCGACTCCCGATGGACATTTTGCATTTCTTGTTCCCAGTGCGGCTCTCGCACCTTTGGGCGCCCAAGGCAGCTATTACGTGTCCCCCGGCGCGCCTCCGCTCACTTCAGACTCTGTGTGGAGACCCTGGTAGAGTGGGAAGGCAAAATTGGACTATTGCATCATTTGACTTGCTTTTTATACTTCTCGTACATGTACTGGAGAGAATAACGTTGACATTTTTTTTTTTTACCTGAAGGAAAGTTGTCCGACTTGATGTCATCAGAGCCGTTTCAGTGTTTCCCCAACTTTCTTGAGCCGAGGCACATCACGAAACAAAAACGTTGCAGAAAAGTGTCTCGCTGCAGAAATAATGTTTCAATCGACACACAAATTGACTTTGAGACAAATCCGAGTGTGGTTGAGCACAAAGCTATTATCGTGTTGCGGGAATGGCAACAGGTGGCTCTGCAGGTTAATTAATTGTACATTCCGCCATGTGGTGGAACAGCACTTCATGGTTCTGCCCTGTCACTGGATGTCGCTCGCGTTGATCGATCAACAAAGCTACTTTATTTGTCGCGAGTTTGGGCCTACTAAGTGAAACGGGCACAACAAATGTGCACGGTTGTTGGGAAGCACTGATCCACGATGGCGCAATTTGTCTCCGCCGAATGAGGTGAACACGGTTTGTTGAGAAGCACTGTAATTTGGAAGATGAATAAAAGGTTTCGTCGTACTCTGTTCGCCGTACTGTAGTTGATCTGCCCTGTGGTAGTTTGCTGAGGTTAGTGACTTTCAGGTGTACAAAGTTTAATTCAGAACCAAACCAAAGCAGTGAACCCTCAGCCGTTCCTAAACTTTGCTCTCTGGCCACGGTGGGTGTCGGTCCCAAATGTTGATAATTCAAAACAATCTTTCCCGTGAAGTGTAGCGTCAGAATAATTGAAAAGTGCAACTCATCCAACTGACTTCCTGTATAGGCAATTGTTTAAAAATCATGACATTGTTTTTAACTATCGTGGCCAGAAAGAAATTGCTGACATATAGTCACACACAAAAAAGGAAAAAAAAAATGCCTACAGGTGTGTGGACATTTTATTTATTTTTTTTGTTGCATTTTTTGCACACGCCTTTGCAAGTCATTTCAAATGAACTTTCAACACAACTGACCTTCTGGCGTTCATTTTAATGATCAATTCTCGAGTCAAACTTCAACTTGAGAATTTGGTATTCATCAGACTCGACTTGCATTTTCAAGATAATTTGCCATTTCTTTTATTTCTTTCTTTATTTTGCGCGTGCGTGTCGTTTGCGCAAACCCGGCAACCACAAGTGTCATTGAGGGAGCTGCCAAGAGGATGAAATAGTTTCTTGTTTTCCGAACGATGATGCTGTGAGGCTAACGAGACGCGACTGACCGCCACCTCGGCAACATTCGCACAGCGGGCGACTCTGCTGAGGGCCAATTCACCATATCCAGAAGCGGCAGCTTCACCAGCACGTCGCCTCAAATCTGACAATCCATCAACCAGGGCGGACGTAGGGCCTCCAAAAGCCGCGCCGCCACCACACCGCGCTTACTCGATTGTTTCTTGTTTTTTCACATTGATACAATTTAAGGGTCTGCGTTTCAAAAATGGAAGATTCTGGACCAACAAGTGCAAAATATTTCGGACGATATTGCTCCATTTCTGAATCTGCACAGCCCGTTAGAACTTCAACTCTGCCTGCTAATGTGCACTCTGTGACAAAACAAGTCCCCCCTGAGCCTTTGAGAAGACCCCCAAAGTACAAAAACAAAGGTGGGCCCCTCAGAGGCCGAATGGCTCCTCCTCCCGTGACCCTCTCCATCTTCATAATGGGCCTTCCCCTTGTTTGCCCAGGAAGAGGTTTGATCGGCGGAGAGGAATGAGGCTGAGCATGCTGTCACTTTCACTCCTGAGTGATATTGTCGGCAGCTCCCCGAGGTTCCGCTTTGAAAGATTTTGTCGGCGCCTCCGCGGCAGGCTCTGCTCTTCAGATCGGAGAAGCTGTGAGGTCGCGACAGGTTGCCTCCATCATCGGAGAACCCGCCGCGGCGTCGCATGGGGCATCGTCAACAGATGATGGCCACTCTTGGGAATGTTTGCAGGGTTGGACCCCTCCTGCTGTCTTTTGTCTTATTGTGTCTTATCCTTTCTTGCTAACCGCCCCCCAACCCCCACTCCTCGGGTGCACCATTTTCCCAAATGTTGCAAAGAGAAGAGGTGTAAACATTTGTCGCTGGGCTGGTCTGGTCCCTTTTGCCGTCCGCAGTGATTGATGGCTCACCAACAAAGTGACAACGGTCACACACACACCGGAAACTCCTCTGCCTTTGCCGCGGCGGATGAATCGGCGCGGTATTGTCTGAAGGGGTTGTTATGGCGCTCGATAGGGGGTCGACGTCGCGAGTCGTGCCTGAGGCGAAGGAATGAATCGGGCTCTCGATATCAATGGTGAATGCCCTTTGTCCCTTTTTGATTTAGCAAGTTGTTTTAGAAAACACTCACAACATTCCAGTGGAAGTGGCGCTTCCACATGCATGAATCAAGGATCAGCCTGACACCAGAACATTGGGAGACACAAATTTATCACTCTGGACTCACACCGAGGGCATAATGGCCAGCGCATTAAAAGTGAGTCGCACTGGTGATTCATCACAAGTCAGCTCGTCTTCAAAGGGAATGCCGGATGTCAGGAAGCTCTTGTTTGCACTTCTTGGCCGGATGCCCACCAAAGCTGATCAACAAGTGGAGAGACATCCCATCAAAAGAGATACTTTCATTTCAGCCTTGCTGTTTGAAACACTGGCAATCCAGGTGTGCCCTGCGATTGGCTGGCAACCGGTTCAGGGTGTCCCCCGCCTACTGCCCGAAGACGCATGGGATAGGCTCCAGCACGCCCGCGAGCCTCGTGAGAAAAAAGCAGATTAGAAAATGGAAGGATAAATCACCACAATTCAATCTGACATAGTTGTCAGTCATTGCACATTGTCTTTAACTGCCATCACCGATAATGTATTTAGAAGCAAATCCCAAAATTCACTTTCAACTCAGTTTATTGCAAAGACTGTGAAAAGCATCCAGCATGAACAGAAGGAGGCTTGTGATTTCCCCATTTTAGGGCACTTGTTGAGTGTCATTGAGCCAATTGAGCACATCTCCCTAACCCTAAACCTAACCCCTAATCCCTAACCTCAGGCCCCAGGCCCCAAACCCTAACCCCTAAACCTAACCCCAATCCCAATCTTAACCCTTAAATCTAACCCTAATATACCTAAACCCTAAACCCTAACGCTAACCCTAATGCTAACCCTAATGCTAACCCTAACCCTAAACCCTAACCCTAAGGCCTCTCTCTCAAAGGCCTCTTGAGAATTCACTCCTAATTGGAGAACGACCACTAAAACGCACCAAAGGACTTGCATGAATGATAAAATCCATCTGGGAAGCTGGAAACAATCCGAGAGCGGCTGCATTAGAGTGGGTCTTGGGAGGGGCCCTGGGTATCATCGGACCCAATTCATCCGTGATAATTGTAATGTGACGATAAGGAGCTTATAGCCTCTTGTTATCCTCAAGACAAAGGGCGATGTGCCAGAATGCCATTCTGATGACAACTCTGCATCCACTTAACACCCACATCAGGTCAGCTGTTGTTAATTTGGTCACGAACACCAATGCAGCCCCTCCGCCCCCACCTTCCCGAACTCGGGGTCAGCGTGCATTGAGGGCTAAATGTTGACCCCTTGTTTGTAAGCAAGGCTCACATTGAAAGTGCCAAAAAATGGCCGTTTGTTTTCTTGAGAAGTTCGGGTCACGTTATCACGGGGGCGGCGTGTCACCCTCAAGAGGATCTAATTGTCACCTGTCGCCATCTTAACAGCTGGTGTTGGTTGTCATTTCACAAGTAACTGAACATGTTTAAGCAAAAGTATGATTTCTTTTATTAAAAATACATTGTTGTTTTTTATGGAATTGCATTTTTTACTTTTGCCATAAGTACACAAGTTGAATCAATACTTTTATTTTTGTATTTTTCAAACTCGTGTACGAGAGTCCAGAGTCTGGGCACTTTTGCCACCTTTACCTTTTTCGCTTTCAGATTTTTTTTTCTCTGTCCAGAATGCACTTTCATTCATGTAAAATTGTCTAAAATTATGATTGATGTTACCAATTGTAACATCACAAATAACAAAACAATAGTAAATAGCACAGCCACCTTATCTATATCTAGATTGCAAACACTTTGTTTTTCTCCTTTCTTCTTTCTACCCACAATCTTGCTGCTGTAGACTGTAGATTTCCCCAGTGTGGGACAAATAAAGGATATCTTATCTTATAATTGTGGTTCCTTGACAGATAAAGGCTTGGGTATACATTGAGAACCTCCGCTAAATTTCACTCAAAACCTACGAGGGCTGGCAATATTCTAGCCTTGGGCACTTTGGCTCGTATGACCTTTTTGTGGCCTTGTCACCTCTCTCCCCACTGGACGCCCTAAACTCTGTGGGAACCTCCTCCTTCAACTCCTCGATGCTTTGTGTTCCTTTGGACATTGTTTGTCCCACCAGATAAAGTGTCCTCCCTTCTTTTCTTTCCCCCTTCCCTTCGAAAGGGCGGTTGTACGGTGCACTAACTGCTCACTGAGCGGGTTCTGACCAGGAGGTAAACGCTTGCTTTTCATTTGACATCACAGGACACCTCACGGGACCTGCTGCCGCAGGTCATTTGGTGACAACTGCTGATTGAAGTCACCAATGTTGACAGGACATTTGGCGCTGACGATAACTCTATTGACCTCTGAATGTATCCATATATATATATATATATATATATATATATATATATATATATATATATATATATTTCTTTCCGATCAGTGGTTAGCACGTCGACTTCACAGTGCAGAGGTGCGGGTTCAATTCCAGCTCCGGCCTCCTGTGTGGAGTTTGCATGTTCTCCCGGGCCTGCGTGGGTTTTCTCCGGCACTCGGTTTCCTCCCACATTCCAAAAACATGCATGGCAGGCTGATTGAACACTCTAAATTGTCCCTAGGTGTGAATGTGAGCGTGGTTGGTTGTTCGTCTCTGTGTGCCCTGCGATTGGCTGGCAACCGATTCAGGTGTCCCCGCCTACTGCCCGAAGATGGCTGGGATAGGCTCCAGCACCCCCGACCCTAGTGAGGATCAAGCGGTTCGGAAAATGGATGGATGGATGGATATATATATATATATATATATATATATATATATATATATATATATATATATATATATATATATATATATATATATATATATATATATATATATATATATATATATATATATATATATATATAGTGCCAGTAGTCCAGTGGTTAGCACGTCGACTTCACAGTGCAGAGGTGCCGGGTTCAATTCCAGCTCCGGCCTCCTGTGTGGAGTTTGCATGTTCTCCCGGGCCTGCGTGGGTTTTCTCCGGGCACTCGGTTTCCTCCCACATTCCAAAAACATGCATGGCAGGCTGATTGAGCACTCTGAATTGTCCCTAGGTGTGAATGTGTGCGTGGTTGGTTGTTCGTCTCTGTGTGCCCTGCGATTGGCTGGCAACCAATTCGGGTGTCCCCGCCTACTGCCCGAAGACAGCTGGGATAGGCTCCAGCACCCCATGACCCTAGTGAGGATCAAGCGGTTCGGAAAATGGATGGGTGGATGGATATATATATATATATATATATATATATATATATATATATATATATATATATTTTTTTTATCCATATATATATATATATATATATATATATTTATCCATATACATATATATATATATATATATATATATATATATATGGATAAATATATATATATATATATATTTCTTTCCGATCAAATGTAATGTAATCAATTTATGTGAACAATTTATGTGAACAAAAACACAAATTAAAATAGAAATAAATGAAATGAGTTATTTTTATTTATTATACAATTACTTTTGGTTGTTTATTGTATTTTTTTATTAACGATTAAAAAAAAATAAAATGTGGACATAAAATCCTCTATTTTTATACCAGTTTATTTTCATTGAAATGAATGTCTAAAAAGATTAAATGTCGAGTGTCCTCTTGAGCTCCGCATCTCTGGTCAAGTGAGGATTACGTCTTCTCGGGGTCAAGCCTTCACACTGGAAGTAAGACAGCCAACAAGTGATGTTGTGTCGGTCGCGAACGAGCCGGTACAAAGAGCCGGCTCTTTGAAGTGAACGATGAGAGCCTGTCATTCTGTCATTTTCCTTCTCTCTCTCTCTCTCTCTCTCTCTCTCTCTCTCTCTCTCTCTCTCTCTCTCTGTCACTCTCTCTTTTTTACATGTACAGACGCTCCCCAGGTTACGAACGAGTTACGTTCCGGACGATTGTTCATAAGGTGAATTCGTTCGTAAGTTGCTTCAGTGCTATATTTTGTCTGGAATGTATGTTTAAGGCTTATATTGACATCCATATAACGGGGAGAGAGCTTTTCGTCACATTCTTCAGGACTCGAGGGTTAGCTGCCCGGTGAACTAGCAGCGGCTTCAGCGGGGGAGAGTAGACGACCGGTCGTCGACCGGCGCGCCGGACGCCTCCCCGCCGGTTCCACCGTCACACGCCCGCCCCCTACGCCTCTCCCCGCGGCCGCCTTCGAACGTCGCCGCCGCCGTCGCCTCCGCCGTCCTCCTCCGCCCCGTTCGGCACTCGGAAAAAGGCGCGCAATACAAAATCTAACTTTTTTTTTTTTCCGACAGACCCGTGAAAATGTTCGTATGTACCGTTTGTTTGTAACTCGGATGTTCGTAACCCGGGGAGTGTCTGTACTGTATGAAGTGAGGTTTGGCAGTGGCTCAGCTGCCGTGCTCAGAGAAGTAGACCAGAAGAGAAAGGGGAGGGGCTCGGTAAAGACTGCACGTAGTGCACGCTGAGCACATGCTCCGTCGCGTCTGCGCAGCCACAGACAGACACATACCTGTCAATTTGTACGTTTTGCCCGTATTTTATACGTTTTTTTTAATCATTTCAAATCATGTACGGCGTATTACAACTTTTATACCGGAAAAACCCCGGAAACCGGAAAGACCATTTGGGTTCAAATCCAGATCGTCTCACCTGGTAGCCAACGACAATGTCACTACTATTGTCACGGCAAACCAGCAAAAGTAATCCTCAATCGTATATTTTTTTTCATCGCTGCGTACGGTTGGATTGATAAAGCATGATGTGCGCATGCGTGGTAAGCCGTTTGAAGGGTTTTTGTTGCAATGTAAGGGGAATCGTAATCATTATGAGGGCAGCGATTAGCCGAGGTTTACAGGCATGCAAAAGGATTTGACTTTCCCAGTTCCAACTCGTCCAGAGGATCATAAACACAACAACAAAGACCAACATGGTGAGACAGCACCTGATAAAGATACCCAGAGAGTTGTATTTTTTCGGTGGGACTGTACTTGTAAAGTTGAGAGCCACTTCAGTCGAAGGTTTGTCATTGCTAATGGTCACCAGTAGACGGCGCCCTTACGTTTCGGAAAGACCTTGTCAACACCGTTGACGACGGGCGCGAGCCTCTTGCGAGTTTGCGGTCGAATTTTACAATGATTCTTACTGCTGTTAGCTGACATTGGAAAGCGAAATCGGGTTTATTGTTTGTCATAGGCGGGCCCTCTGCTGGAGTTTGAGACCGAAATGTTTCTGACATGTTGATCGATATACACTGAATACTGTACTTTTGAGGGGGAAAAGTTATCAGGGCCCTCAGAAAGTCATACGATGTTTCCTCCCCAATCTGAAAGGAAGTTTGATTTCACCGCGATCCTTTGGGTTTTGCAGGTTCTTCAGCCGTTGGGACCAGCAATGAACACCCCGCAAGCATCCAGACGAGACTTGCGTCTCAATTATTCCAGCGTAGTTGCCCTGATCAAGAAAGCATCTTGAAATAATGAATAAAGTTGGCTTGCACGTTTTAGTAGTGTGCGTAATTGGTGTTTTATTTGCACTTTATTCACGATCGCCAACAACAGGGGTGTCAAACATACGGCCCGCGGGATGGAACCGGCCCACCAGGAGGTTTGATCACGCCCGCGGGATAATTTAAAAATGAAAAAAATGCATGAAAGACACGGAATGAATATTTTTAATAAAGTGCAATTCGTGGAATATCCGCTAAGGGACACATTGTTTTGATCAGAGGAAAAGACAACATTATTTTGATCAGAGAATAAGACAGCAGCAGCCTCAGTCTGTCACTGAGACAGACCCAACACAGCAGACGCTATCAAGGACATGTGAATACTTAATTCTTTACACATATTATAGCACTCTCCTTAGTTTGTAAGGTGTAGGCAGGGATTACATTTAGATTTTATATGCTTGTGTAAATGGTTTAAAATTCCTTTCTTTATAAATCTCGTTTAATCTCAAAAGTGCATTACTATATTTTTCAAGACCAATTACTTGTTAAGGTTTTGTGCCTTTGTACAGTCAGTGAGATCAGTTGCAATGCAGATACAGTCAAACCTCGGTTTTCATCCATAATCCGTACCAGAAGGCTGTTCGAAAACCGAATTGTTCGAAAACCGAAACCACTCTCTTTTTAAAATAAAAATGTTTATTGAACAGGTCTGCTCACAATGGAAAGCAACACGAGGAAGCATCACTTCCTCGTCTACCCGAGGAAGCGTCACTTCCTTGTGTAAGGAAGACGAGAGGAATCAAATGGTGCATTCAAGTGCGCTCAGTTTGTTCGAGAACAGAAATTTGTTTGTCATCCAAGGCATTAACACTCAAAGTTTTTGGTCGAAAACCGAATTGGTCGAGAACCGAGACGTTGGAAAACCGAGGTTTGACTGAATGTGAATGGTAAAAGTAAATTGCACATTTGTCTAAGGATATCTTAGGTGATTCATGAAATATTTTGTGAAAGATATGTTCTTAAATTTCAACATTTTCCTGGTGTTCTTGTGCATCTTTAGACCAAAACAAAGGAAAGACATGTTATTTTGGTTATTTATAGCTGAGTATGGTATAATTTTTAATGGTATAGACCACTTGACATCTACCGAGGCCCTATGTGGCCCACAATGTAAAATGAGTTTGACACCCATGCTATACATGGTCATTTATTTCGGCTAAAACGCCTTACTATACATGGTCGTTTTTTTTGGGTAAAAACACCTTACTATACAATGTCGGGTTTTTTTTTCGACTAAAAAAGGCTGACAATACATGGTCGGTTTTTTCGGTTAAAACGCCTTACTATACATGATTGGGTTTTTTTGGGTTAAAAACGCCTTACTATACATGGTTGGTTTTTTTCGGTTAAAAACGCCTGACGAAACATGGGGGGGTGTTTCGCCTAAAAACGCCTTACTACACATGGTCGTTTTTTTCGTCGAAAAACGCCTTACTATACATGGTCGGTTTTTTCGGCTAAAAACGCCTTACTATACATGGTCTTTTTTTCGGATAAAAACGCCTTACTATACATGGTCGTTTTGTCATGCTAAAAACGCCTTACTATACATGGTCGTTTTTTTCGGCCAAAAACGCCTTACTAAACATGGTCGTTTTTTTCAGCTAAAACGCCTTACTATACATGGTCGTTTTTTCGCCAAAACGCCTTACTTTTTCGCCAAAACGCTTACTATACATGGTCGTTTTTTCGCCAAAACGCTTACTATACATGGTCGTTTTTTTCGCCAAAACGCCTTACTATACATGGTCGTTTTTTTTAAAACGCTTACTATACATGGTCGTTTTTTCGCCAAAACGCCTTACTATACATGGTCGTTTTTTCGCCAAAACGCCTTACTATACATGGTCGGTTTTTCAGTTAAAACGCCTTACTATACATGGTCGTTTTTTCGCCAAAAACGCCTTACTATATATGGTCGTTTTTTTCGGGTAAAACGCCTTACTATATATGGTCGTTTTTTTCGGACAAAAACGCCTTACTATACATGGTCGTTTTTTCCGGCTAAAAACGCCTTACTACACATTGTCATTTTTTCAGTTAAAAACATCTTACTATACATGGTCGTTTTTTCAGCTAAAAACGCTTACTATACATGGTCGTTTTTTCAGCTAAAACACCTTACTATACATGGTCGTTTTTTCGCCAAAACGCCTTACTATATATGGTCGTTTTTTCAGCTAAAACGACTTACTATACATGGTCATTTTTAGACTAAAACGCCTTACTATACATGGTCGTTTTTTCGCCAAAACGCCTTACTATACATGGTCGTTTTTTCGCTAAAAACGCCTTACTATACATGGTCGTTTTTTCGCTAAAAACGCCTTACTATACATGGTCGTTTTTTCGCCAAAACGCTTTACTATACATGGTCGTTTTTCGCAAAACGCCTTACTATACATGGTCGTTTTTTTTCGCAAAACGCCTTACTATACATGGTCGTTTTTTCGCCAAAACGCCTTACTATACATGGTCGTTTTTCGCTAAAACGCCTTACTATACATGGTCGTTTTTTCGCAAAAACGCCTTACTATACATGGTCGTTTTTTTCGCCAAAAACGCCTTACTATACATGGTCGTTTTTTCGCAAAAACGCCTTACTATACATGGTGGTTTTTTCGCTAAAACGCCTTACTATATATGGTCGTTTTTCGCTAAAAACGCCTTACTATACATGGTCGTTTTTAAAAAACGCTTTACTATACATGGTCGTTTTTTCGCCAAAACGCTTACTATACATGGTCGTTTTTCAGCCAAAAACGCCTTACTATATATGGTCGTTTTTTCAGCTAAAACGCTTACTATACATGGTCATTTTTAGACTAAAACGCCTTACTATACATGGTCGTTTTTTCGCCAAAACGCCTTACTATACATGGTCGTTTTTTCGCTAAAAACGCCTTACTATACATGGTCGTTTTTCGCAAAAACGCCTTACTATACATGGTCGTTTTTTCGCTAAAACGCCTTACTATACATCGTCGTTTTTTCAGCCAAAAACGCCTTACTATACATGGTCGGTTTTTCAATTAAAACGCCTTACTATACATGGTCGTTTTTTCGCCAAAACGCCTTACTATATATGGTCGTTTTTTCGCTAAAACGCCTTACTATACATGGTCGTTTTTAGCTAAAACGCCTTACTACACATGGTCATTTTTTCGTTAAAACATCTTACTATACATGGTAGTTTTTTCGCTAAAAACGCCTTACTATACATGGTCGTTTTTTTTCGCCAAAACGCCTTACTATACATGGTCGGTTTTCAGTTAAAAACGCCTTACTATGGTCGTTTTTTTCAGCTAAAAACGCCTTACTATACATGGTCGTTTTTTCGCCAAAACATCTTACTATACATGGTCGTTTTTTCGCCAAAACGCCTTACTATACATGGTCGTTTTTTCGCAAAACGCCTTACTATACATGGTCGTTTTTTCGCTAAAAACGCCTTACTATACATGGTCGTTTTTCAGCCAAAACGCCTTACTATACATGGTCGTTTTTTCAGTTAAAACGCCTTACTATACATGGTCGTTTTTTCGCTAAAACGCTTTACTATACATGGTCGTTTTTTCGCAAAAACGCCTTACTATACATGGTCGTTTTTCGCTAAAACGCCTTACTATACATGGTCGTTTTTCCGTCCCAAAACGCCTTACATGGTCGTTTTTTCAGCCAAAAACGCCTTACTATACATGGTCGTTTTTTCCGGCCAAAAATGCCTTACTATACATGGTCGTTTTTTCAGTTAAAACGCCTTACTATGGTCGTTTTTCAGCTAAAACGCCTTACTATACATGGTCGTTTTTTTCGCTAAAACGCCTTACTATACATGGTCGTTTTTTCGCCAAAACGCCTTACTATACATGGTCGTTTTTTCGCTAAAAACGCCTTACTATACATGGTCGTTTTTTCGCCAAAACGCCTTACTATACATGGTCGTTTTTTCGCTAAAACGCCTTACTATACATGGTCGTTTTTTCGCTAAAAACGCCTTACTATACATGGTCATTTTTTCGCTAAAAACGTTAAAAACATCTTACTATACATGGTCGTTTTTTCAGCTAAAAACGGCTTACTATACATGGTCATTTTTTAGACTAAAACGCCTTACTATACATGGTCGTTTTTCGCCAAAACGCCTTACTATACATGGTCGTTTTTCGCTAAAACGCTTACTATACATGGTCGTTTTTTTTTTTCGCTAAAACGCCTTACTATACATGGTCGTTTTTTCGCTAAAACGCCTTACTATACATGGTCGTTTTTATTAAAACGCCTTACTATACATGGTCGTTTTTATTTAAAAACGCCTTACTATACATGGTCGTTTTTAAAAACGCCTTACTATACATGGTCGTTTTTTCGCAAAAACGCCTTACTATACATGGTCGTTTTTTCGCAAAACGCCTTACTATACATGGTCGTTTTTATTAAAACGCCTTACTATACATGGTCGTTTTTTCGCTAAAACGCCTTACTATACATGGTCGTTTTTTCGCAAAAACGCCTTACTATACATGGTCGTTTTTTTCGCCAAAAACGCCTTACTATACATGGTCGTTTTTACGATAAAACGCCTTACTATACATGGTCGTTTTTTTCGCTAAAAACGCCTTACTATACATGGTCGTTTTTTCGCCAAAACGCCTTACTATACATGGTCGTTTTTTCGCAAAAACGCCTTACTATACATGGTCGTTTTTTCGCCAAAACGCCTTACTATACATGGTCGTTTTTTCGCCAAAACGCCTTACTATACATGGTCGTTTTTCAGCTAAAACGCCTTACTATACATGGTCGTTTTTCGCCAAAACGCCTTACTATACATGGTCGTTTTTTCGCCAAAAACGCCTTACTATACATGGTCGTTTTTTTCGCTAAAACGCCTTACTATACATGGTCGTTTTTTCGCAAAAACGCCTTACTATACATGGTCGTTTTTTCGCTAAAACGCCTTACTATACATGGTCGTTTTTTCAGCCAAAACGCCTTACTATACATGGTCGTTTTTTCAATTAAAACGCCTTACTATACATGGTCGTTTTTTCGCTAAAACGCCTTACTATACATGGTCGTTTTTTCGCTAAAACGCCTTACTATACATGGTCGTTTTTCGCTAAAACGCCTTACTATACATGGTCGTTTTTTCGTTAAAAACATCTTACTATACATGGTCGTTTTTCGCTAAAACGCCTTACTATACATGGTCGTTTTTTCAGCCAAAACGCCTTACTATACATGGTCGTTTTTTCAGCTAAAACGCCTTACTATACATGGTCGTTTTTCAGCTAAAACGCCTTACTATACATGGTCGTTTTTCGCCAAAACGCTTACTATACATGGTCGTTTTTTCGCCAAAACGCCTTACTATACATGGTCGTTTTTCGCAAAAACGCCTTACTATACATGGTCGTTTTTTCGCTAAAACGCCTTACTATACATGGTCGTTTTTCGCCAAAACGCCTTACTATACATGGTCGTTTTTTCAGCTAAAAACGCCTTACTATACATGGTCGTTTTTTCGCTAAAACGCCTTACTATACATGGTCGTTTTTTCGCAAAAACGCCTTACTATACATGGTCGTTTTTTCGCTAAAACGCCTTACTATACATGGTCGTTTTTTCAGCCAAAACGCCTTACTATACATGGTCGTTTTTTCAGCCAAAACGCCTTACTATACATGGTCGTTTTTTCGCTAAAACGCCTTACTATACATGGTCGTTTTTTCAGCTAAAACGCCTTACTATACATGGTCGTTTTTTCGCTAAAACGCCTTACTATACATGGTCGTTTTTTCGCTAAAACGCCTTACTATACATGGTCGTTTTTTCGCCAAAACGCCTTACTATACATGGTCGTTTTTTCGCTAAAACGCCTTACTATACATGGTCGTTTTTTCGCCAAAAACGCCTTACTATACATGGTCGTTTTTTTCGCTAAAAACGCCTTACTATACATGGTCGTTTTTTCGCTAAAACGCCTTACTATACATGGTCGTTTTTTTCGTTAAAACGCCTTACTATACATGGTCGTTTTTTCAGCTAAAACGCCTTACTATACATGGTCGTTTTTTCGCCAAAACGCCTTACTAAAAAAAACGCCTTACTATACATGGTCGTTTTTTCGCTAAAACGCCTTACTATACATGGTCGTTTTTTCGCTAAAAACGCCTTACTATACATGGTCGTTTTTTCGCTAAAACGCTTTACTATAAAAAAAACGCCTTACTATACATGGTCGTTTTTTCGCCAAAACGCCTTACTATACATGGTCGTTTTTCGCTAAAACGCCTTACTATACATGGTCGTTTTTTCGCTAAAAACGCCTTACTATACATGGTCGTTTTTTCGCCAAAACGCCTTACTATACATGGTCGTTTTTTCAGCTAAAACGCCTTACTATACATGGTCGTTTTTCAGCTAAAACGCCTTACTATACATGGTCGTTTTTAGCTAAAACGCCTTACTATACATGGTCGTTTTTTTTCGCCAAAACGCCTTACTATACATGGTCGTTTTTTCGCTAAAAACGCCTTACTATACATGGTCGTTTTTCGCTAAAACGCCTTACTATACATGGTCGTTTTTTCGCTAAAAACGCCTTACTATACATGGTCGTTTTTTCGCTAAAAACGCCTTACTATACATGGTCGTTTTTTCGCTAAAACGCCTTACTATACATGGTCGTTTTTTCGCTAAAAACGCCTTACTATACATGGTCGTTTTTTCGCTAAAACGCCTTACTATACATGGTCGTTTTTTCGGTTAAAACGCCTTACTATACATGGTCGTTTTTTCAGCTAAAAACGCCTTACTATACATGGTCGTTTTTTCGCTAAAAACGCCTTACTATACATGGTCGTTTTTTCGCTAAAACGCCTTACTATACATGGTCGTTTTTTCAGCTAAAACGCCTTACTATACATGGTCGTTTTTTCGCTAAAACGCCTTACTATACATGGTCGTTTTTTCGCTAAAACGCCTTACTATACATGGTCGTTTTTTCGCCAAAAACGCCTTACTATACATGGTCGTTTTTTCGCTAAAAACGCCTTACTATACATGGTCGTTTTTTCGCTAAAAACGCCTTACTATACATGGTCGTTTTTTCGCTAAAAACGCCTTACTATACATGGTCGTTTTTTCGTTAAAACGCCTTACTATACATGGTCGTTTTTTCGTTAAAACGCCTTACTATACATGGTCGTTTTTCGCTAAAAACGCCTTACTATACATGGTCGTTTTTCGCTAAAACGCCTTACTATACATGGTCGTTTTTTCGCTAAAAACGCCTTACTATACATGGTCGTTTTTTCGCTAAAACGCCTTACTATACATGGTCGTTTTTTTCGCTAAAAACGCCTTACTATACATGGTCGTTTTTTCGCTAAAAACGCCTTACTATACATGGTCGTTTTTTCAGCTAAAACGCCTTACTATACATGGTCGTTTTTTTAGCTAAAACGCCTTACTATACATGGTCGTTTTTTCGCCAAAACGCCTTACTATACATGGTCGTTTTTTTCGCTAAAACGCCTTACTATACATGGTCGTTTTTTCGCAAAACGCCTTACTATACATGGTCGTTTTTTCGCCAAAAACGCCTTACTATACATGGTCGTTTTTTCGCTAAAAACGCCTTACTATACATGGTCGTTTTTCGCTAAAACGCCTTACTATACATGGTCGTTTTTTCGCTAAAACGCCTTACTATACATGGTCGTTTTTTCGCTAAAACGCCTTACTATACATGGTCGTTTTTTCGCTAAAAACGCCTTACTATACATGGTCGTTTTTCGCCAAAAACGCCTTACTATACATGGTCGTTTTTTCGCCAAAACGCCTTACTATACATGGTCGTTTTTTCAGCCAAAACGCCTTACTATACATGGTCGGTTTTTTCAGTTAAAACGCCTTACTATACATGGTCGTTTTTTCGCCAAAAACGCCTTACTATACATGGTCGTTTTTTCGCTAAAACGCTTTACTATACATGGTCGTTTTTTCGCCAAAACGCCTTACTATACATGGTCGTTTTTTCGCTAAAACGCCTTACTATACATGGTCGTTTTTTCGCTAAAAACGCCTTACTATACATGGTCGTTTTTTCGCTAAAACGCCTTACTATACATGGTCGTTTTTTCGCCAAAAACGCCTTACTATACATGGTCGCTTTTTTCGCCAAAACGCCTTACTATACATGGTCGTTTTTTCGCTAAAACGCCTTACTATACATGGTCGTTTTTTCGCCAAAACGCCTTACTATACATGGTCGTTTTTTTCGCCAAAACGCCTTACTATACATGGTCGTTTTTTCGCCAAAACGCCTTACTATACATGGTCGTTTTTCAGCTAAAACGCCTTACTATACATGGTCGTTTTTTCGCCAAAACGCCTTACTATACATGGTCGTTTTTTTCGCTAAAACGCCTTACTATACATGGTCGTTTTTCGCTAAAAACGCCTTACTATACATGGTCGTTTTTTCGCTAAAACGCCTTACTATACATGGTCGTTTTTTCAGCTAAAACGCCTTACTATACATGGTCGTTTTTCGCCAAAACGCCTTACTATACATGGTCGTTTTTTCGCTAAAACGCCTTACTATACATGGTCGTTTTTTCGCTAAAACGCCTTACTATACATGGTCGTTTTTTCGCTAAAACGCCTTACTATACATGGTCGTTTTTTTCGCTAAAACGCCTTACTATACATGGTCGTTTTTTCGCCAAAACGCCTTACTATACATGGTCGTTTTTCGCCAAAAACGCCTTACTATACATGGTCGTTTTTTCGCCAAAAACGCCTTACTATACATGGTCGCTTTTTTCGCCAAAAACGCCTTACTATACATGGTCGTTTTTTCGCTAAAACGCCTTACTATACATGGTCGTTTTTTTCAGCTAAAACGCCTTACTATACATGGTCGTTTTTTCGCTAAAAACGCCTTACTATACATGGTCGTTTTTCAGCTAAAACGCCTTACTATACATGGTCGTTTTTTCGCTAAAACGCCTTACTATACATGGTCGTTTTTTTCGTTAAAAACGCCTTACTATACATGGTCGTTTTTTCAGCTAAAACGCCTTACTATACATGGTCGTTTTTTCGCTAAAACGCCTTACTATACATGGTCGTTTTTTCGCCAAAACGCCTTACTATACATGGTCGTTTTTTTCGCTAAAACGCCTTACTATACATGGTCGTTTTTTCGCTAAAACGCCTTACTATACATGGTCGTTTTTCGCTAAAAACGCTTACTATACATGGTCGTTTTTTCGCCAAAACGCCTTACTATACATGGTCGTTTTTTCGCTAAAAACGCCTTACTATACATGGTCATTTTTTCGGTAAAAACATCTTACTATACATGGTCGTTTTTTCAGCTAAAACGCCTTACTATACATGGTCGTTTTTTCGTTAAAACGCCTTACTATACATGGTCGTTTTTTCCGCAAAAACGCCTTACTATACATGGTCGTTTTTTCGCTAAAACGCCTTACTATACATGGTCGTTTTTTCGCCAAAAACGCCTTACTATACATGGTCGTTTTTTCGCTAAAACGCCTTACTATACATGGTCGTTTTTTCGCTAAAAACGCCTTACTATACATGGTCGTTTTTTCGCTAAAAACGCCTTACTATACATGGTCGTTTTTTCGCCAAAACGCCTTACTATACATGGTCGTTTTTTCAGCTAAAACGCCTTACTATACATGGTCGTTTTTCGCAAAACGCCTTACTATACATGGTCGTTTTTTCGCTAAAACGCCTTACTATACATGGTCGTTTTTTCGCCAAAACGCCTTACTATACATGGTCGTTTTTTCGCTAAAAACGCCTTACTATACATGGTCGTTTTTTCGCCAAAACGCCTTACTATACATGGTCGTTTTTTCGCTAAAAACGCCTTACTATACATGGTCGTTTTTTCGCTAAAACGCCTTACTATACATGGTCGTTTTTTCGCTAAAAACGCCTTACTATACATGGTCGTTTTTTCGCTAAAACGCCTTACTATACATGGTCGTTTTTTCGCTAAAAACGCCTTACTATACATGGTCGTTTTTTCGCTAAAACGCCTTACTATACATGGTCGTTTTTTCAGCAAAAACGCCTTACTATACATGGTCGTTTTTTCTATTAAAAACGCCTTACTATACATGGTCGTTTTTCAGCTAAAAACGCCTTACTATACATGGTCGTTTTTTTCGCTAAAAACGCCTTACTATACATGGTCGTTTTTTCGCTAAAACGCCTTACTATACATGGTCGTTTTTTCGCTAAAACGCCTTACTATACATGGTCGTTTTTTCGCTAAAACGCCTTACTATACATGGTCGTTTTTTCGCTAAAACGCCTTACTATACATGGTCGTTTTTTCAGCTAAAACGCCTTACTATACATGGTCGTTTTTTCGCTAAAACGCCTTACTATACATGGTCGTTTTTTCGCTAAAACGCCTTACTATACATGGTCGTTTTTTCGCTAAAAACGCCTTACTATACATGGTCGTTTTTTCGCTAAAACGCCTTACTATACATGGTCGTTTTTTCAGCCAAAAACGCCTTACTATACATGGTCGTTTTTTCAGCTAAAACGCCTTACTATACATGGTCGTTTTTTCGCCAAAACGCCTTACTATACATGGTCGTTTTTCAGCTAAAACGCCTTACTATACATGGTCGTTTTTTCGCTAAAAACGCCTTACTATACATGGTCGTTTTTTCGGTTAAAAACGCCTTACTATACATGGTCGTTTTTTCAGCTAAAACGCTTACTATACATGGTCGTTTTTTCGCTAAAACGCCTTACTATACATGGTCGTTTTTTCGCCAAAAACGCCTTACTATACATGGTCGTTTTTCGCTAAAACGCCTTACTATACATGGTCGTTTTTTCGCTAAAACGCCTTACTATACATGGTCGTTTTTCAGCTAAAACGCCTTACTATACATGGTCGTTTTTTCGCTAAAAACGCCTTACTATACATGGTCGTTTTTTCGCCAAAAACGCCTTACTATACATGGTCGTTTTTTCGCTAAAACGCCTTACTATACATGGTCGTTTTTCAGCTAAAACGCCTTACTATACATGGTCGTTTTTTCGCTAAAAACGCCTTACTATACATGGTCGTTTTTTCGCTAAAAACGCCTTACTATACATGGTCGTTTTTTCGCTAAAACGCCTTACTATACATGGTCGTTTTTCGCTAAAAACGCCTTACTATACATGGTCGTTTTTTCGCTAAAAACGCCTTACTATACATGGTCGTTTTTTCGCTAAAAACGCCTTACTATACATGGTCGTTTTTTCGCCAAAACGCCTTACTATACATGGTCGTTTTTTCGCCAAAAACGCCTTACTATACATGGTCGTTTTTTCGCTAAAAACGCCTTACTATACATGGTCGTTTTTCGCTAAAACGCCTTACTATACATGGTCGTTTTTTCGCTAAAACGCCTTACTATACATGGTCGTTTTTCAGCCAAAACGCCTTACTATACATGGTCGTTTTTTCAGTTAAAACGCCTTACTATACATGGTCGTTTTTTCGCCAAAACGCCTTACTATACATGGTCGTTTTTTCGCTAAAACGCCTTACTATACATGGTCGTTTTTTCGCTAAAACGCCTTACTATACATGGTCGTTTTTTCGCTAAAACGCCTTACTATACATGGTCGTTTTTTCAGCTAAAACGCCTTACTATACATGGTCGTTTTTTCGGTAAAACGCCTTACTATACATGGTCGTTTTTTCAGCTAAAAACGCCTTACTATACATGGTCGTTTTTTCGCTAAAACGCCTTACTATACATGGTCGTTTTTTCGCTAAAACGCCTTACTATACATGGTCGTTTTTTCGCTAAAAACGCCTTACTATACATGGTCGTTTTTTCGCTAAAAACGCCTTACTATACATGGTCGTTTTTTCGCTAAAAACGCCTTACTATACATGGTCGTTTTTTCGCTAAAACGCCTTACTATACATGGTCGTTTTTTCGCTAAAACGCCTTACTATACATGGTCGTTTTTTCAGCTAAAAACGCCTTACTATACATGGTCGTTTTTTCAGCTAAAACGCCTTACTATACATGGTCGTTTTTTCGGCTAAAACGCCTTACTATACATGGTCGTTTTTTCGCTAAAACGCCTTACTATACATGGTCGTTTTTTCGCTAAAACGCCTTACTATACATGGTCGTTTTTTCGGCTAAAACGCCTTACTATACATGGTCGTTTTTTCGCTAAAAACGCCTTACTATACATGGTCGTTTTTTCGCTAAAACGCCTTACTATACATGGTCGTTTTTTTCGCCAAAACGCCTTACTATACATGGTCGTTTTTTCGCTAAAAACGCCTTACTATACATGGTCGCTTTTTTCGCTAAAACGCCTTACTATACATGGTCGTTTTTTCAGTTAAAACGCCTTACTATACATGGTCGTTTTTTCGCTAAAACGCCTTACTATACATGGTCGTTTTTTTCGCTAAAAACGCCTTACTATACATGGTCGTTTTTTCGCTAAAAACGCCTTACTATACATGGTCGTTTTTTCGCCAAAACGCCTTACTATACATGGTCGTTTTTTCGCTAAAAACGCCTTACTATACATGGTCGTTTTTTCGCTAAAACGCCTTACTATACATGGTCGTTTTTTCAGCTAAAACGCCTTACTATACATGGTCGTTTTTTCGCTAAAAACGCCTTACTATACATGGTCGTTTTTTCAGCTAAAAACGCCTTACTATACATGGTCGTTTTTTTCAGCTAAAACGCCTTACTATACATGGTCGTTTTTTCGCCAAAAACGCCTTACTATACATGGTCGTTTTTTCGCTAAAACGCCTTACTATACATGGTCGTTTTTTCAGCTAAAAACGCCTTACTATACATGGTCGTTTTTTCGCTAAAACGCCTTACTATACATGGTCGTTTTTTCGCCAAAACGCCTTACTATACATGGTCGTTTTTTCGCTAAAACGCCTTACTATACATGGTCGTTTTTTCGCCAAAAACGCCTTACTATACATGGTCGTTTTTTCGCTAAAACGCCTTACTATACATGGTCGTTTTTTCGCCAAAACGCCTTACTATACATGGTCGTTTTTTCGCCTAAAACGCCTTACTATACATGGTCGTTTTTTCGCTAAAAACGCCTTACTATACATGGTCGTTTTTTCGCCAAAACGCCTTACTATACATGGTCGTTTTTTCGCTAAAACGCCTTACTATACATGGTCGTTTTTTCGCTAAAACGCCTTACTATACATGGTCGTTTTTTCGCCAAAACGCCTTACTATACATGGTCGTTTTTTCGCTAAAAACGCCTTACTATACATGGTCGTTTTTTCGCCTAAAACGCCTTACTATACATGGTCGTTTTTTCGCTAAAAACGCCTTACTATACATGGTCGTTTTTTCAGCTAAAAACGCCTTACTATACATGGTCGTTTTTTCGCTAAAAACGCTTACTATACATGGTCGTTTTTTCTATTAAAACGCCTTACTATACATGGTCGTTTTTTCAGCTAAAAACGCCTTACTATACATGGTCGTTTTTTCTATTAAAAACGCCTTATTATACATGGTCGTTTTTTCAGCTAAAACGCCTTACTATACATGGTCGTTTTTTCGCTAAAAACGCCTTACTATACATGGTCGTTTTTTCGCCAAAACGCCTTACTATACATGGTCGTTTTTTCGCTAAAAACGCCTTACTATACATGGTCGTTTTTTCGCTAAAAACGCCTTACTATACATGGTCGTTTTTTTAGCTTAAAAACGCCTTACTATACATGGTCGTTTTTCAGCTAAAAACGCCTTACTATACATGGTCGTTTTTCGTTAAAAACGCCTTACTATACATGGTCGTTTTTTCAGCTAAAAACGCCTTACTATACATGGTCGTTTTTTCGCTAAAAACGCCTTACTATACATGGTCGTTTTTCTATTAAAACGCCTTACTATACATGGTCGTTTTTTCAGCTAAAAACGCCTTACTATACATGGTCGTTTTTCAGCTAAAAACGCCTTACTATACATGGTCGTTTTTTCGCCAAAAACGCCTTACTATACATGGTCGTTTTTTCGCTAAAAACGCCTTACTATACATGGTCGTTTTTTCGCTAAAAACGCCTTACTATACATGGTCATTTTTTAGGTTAAAAACATCTTACTATACATGGTCGTTTTTTCAGCTAAAAACGCTTACTATACATGGTCGTTTTTTCGTTAAAAACGCCTTACTATACATGGTCGTTTTTTTCTAAAAACGCCTTAAAATACATGGTCGTTTTTTCAGCTAAAAACGCCTTACTACTATACATGGTCGTTTTTTCGCTAAAAACGCCTTACTATACATGGTCGTTTTTTCAGCTAAAAACGCCTTACTATACATGGTCGTTTTTTCAGCCAAAACGCCTTACTATACATGATCGTTTTTCGCTAAAAACGCCTTACTATACATGGTCGTTTTTTCGCCAAAACGCCTTACTATACATGGTCGTTTTTTCGCTAAAACGCCTTACTATACATGGTCGTTTTTTCGCTAAAACGCCTTACTATACATGGTCGTTTTTTCGCCAAAACGCCTTACTATACATGGTCGTTTTTCGCTAAAACGCTTACTATACATGGTCGTTTTTCGCCAAAACGCCTTACTATACATGGTCGTTTTTTCGCCAAAACGCCTTACTATACATGGTCGTTTTTCGCAAAAACGCCTTACTATACATGGTCGTTTTTTTTCGCTAAAACGCCTTACTATACATGGTCGTTTTTCGCCAAAACGCCTTACTATATATGGTCGTTTTTTGGCTAAAACGCCTTACTATACATGGTCGTTTTTTCGTTAAAACGCCTTACTATACATGGTCGTTTTTTCGCAAAACGCCTTACTATACATGGTCGTTTTTTCGCTAAAACGCCTTACTATACATGGTCGTTTTTTCGCCAAAACGCTTACTATACATGGTCGTTTTTCAGTTAAAACGCCTTACTATACATGGTCGTTTTTTCGCCAAAACGCCTTACTATACATGGTCGTTTTTTCGCTAAAAACGCCTTACTATACAAGGTCATTTTTTCGGCTAAAAACGCCTTACTACACATTGTCATTTTTTTCGGTTAAAAACATCTTACTATACATGGTAGTTTTTTTCAGCTAAAAACGGCTTACTATACATGGTCATTTTTTTGGTGAAAACGCCTTACTATACATGGTCGTTTTTTTCGGCTAAAAACGCCTTACTATACATGGTCGTTTTTTCCGGCCAAAAACGCCTTACTATACATGGTCGTTTTTTCGCCAAAAACGCCTTACTATACATGGTCGTTTTTTCGCACAAAACGCCTTACTATACATGGTCGTTTTTCGCTAAAAACGCCTTACTATACATGGTCGTTTTTTCGCCAAAAACGCCTTACTATACATGGTCGTTTTTTCTGCCAAAACGCCTTACTATACATGGTCGTTTTTCGCTAAAACGCCTTACTATACATGGTCGGTTTTCAGTTAAAACGCCTTACTATGGTCGTTTTTCAGCTAAAACGCCTTACTATACATGGTCGTTTTTCACTAAAACGCCTTACTATACATGGTCGTTTTTTCGCTAAAACGCCTTACTGGTCGTTTTTCAGCTAAAACGCCTTACTATACATGGTCGTTTTTTCAACTAAAACGCCTTACTATACATGGTCGTTTTTTGCTAAAAACGCCTTACTATACATGGTCGTTTTTTTCGCTAAAAACGCCTTACTATACATGGTCGTTTTTTTCGGCCAAAAACGCCTTACTATACATGGTCGTTTTTTTCGGCTAAAAACGCCTTACTATACATGGTCGTTTTTTTAGGCTAAAAACGCCTTACTATACATGGTCGTTTTTTCAGTTAAAACGCCTTACTATACATGGTCGTTTTTCAGCTAAAACACCTTACTATACATGGTCGTTTTTCTCAGCCAAAAACGCCTTACTATACATGGTCGTTTTTTTGCTAAAACGCCTTACTATACATGGTCGTTTTTTTCGGCCAAAAACGCCTTACTATACATGGTCGTTTTTTTCGGCTAAAAACGCTTTACTACACATTGTCATTTTTTTCGGTTAAAAACATCTTACTATACATGGTAGTTTTTTTCAGCTAAAAACGCCTTACTATACATGGTCGGTTTTTTCGGTTAAAAACGCCTTACTATACATGGTCGTTTTTTCAGCTAAAAACGCCTTACTATACATGGTCGTTTTTTTCAGCTAAAAACACCTTACTATACATGGTCGTTTTTTTCGGCCAAAAACGCCTTACTATACATGGTCGTTTTTTTCGGCTAAAAACGCCTTACTATACATGGTCGGTTTTTTCGGCCAAAAACGCCTTACTATACATGGTCGTTTTTTCGCTAAAAACGCCTTACTATACATGGTCTTTTTTCGCCAAAACGCCTTACTATACATGGTCGTTTTTTCGCTAAAACGCCTTACTATACATGGTCGGTTTTTTCGCAAAAACGCCTTACTATACATGGTCGTTTTTTCGCTAAAACGCCTTACTATACATGGTCTTTTTTCGCCAAAAACGCCTTACTATATATGGTCGCTTTTTCGCTAAAAACGCCTTACTATACATGGTCGTTTTTCCGCTAAAAACGCCTTATTATACATGGTCGTTTTTTCGCCAAAACACCTTACTATATATGGTCGTTTTTTTCGGCTAAAAACGCCTTACTATACATGGTCGTTTTTTTCGGCCAAAAACGCCTTACTATACATGGTCGTTTTTTCCGGCCAAAAACGCCTTACTATACATGGTCGTTTTTTTCGCCAAAACGCCTTACTATACATGGTCGTTTTTTTCGGCTAAAAACGCCTTACTATACATGGTCGTTTTTTTCAGCCAAAAACGCCTTACTATACATGGTCGGTTTTTTCAGTTAAAAACGCCTTACTATACATGGTCGTTTTTTTCGGCCGAAAATGCCTTACTATATATGGTCGTTTTTTTCGGCTAAAAACGCCTTACTATACATGGTCGCTTTTTTCGCCAAAACGCTTACTATACATGGTCGTTTTTTTCGCTAAAACGCCTTACTATACATGGTCGTTTTTTTCGGCTAAAAACGCCTTACTATACATGGTCGTTTTTTTCGGCTAAAAACGCTTTACTACACATTGTCATTTTTTTCGGTTAAAAACATCTTACTATACATGGTAGTTTTTTTCAGCTAAAAACGCCTTACTATACATGGTCGTTTTTTTTCGTTAAAACGCCTTACTATACATGGTCGTTTTTTTCAGCTAAAAACGCCTTACTATACATGGTCGTTTTTTTCAGCTAAAAACACCTTACTATACATGGTCGTTTTTTTCGGCCAAAAACGCCTTACTATACATGGTCGTTTTTTCGCTAAAAACGCCTTACTATACATGGTCGGTTTTTCGCAAAACGCCTTACTATACATGGTCGTTTTTTCGCTAAAACGCCTTACTATACATGGTCTTTTTTCGCCAAAACGCCTTACTATACATGGTCGTTTTTCCGCTAAAACGCCTTATTATACATGGTCGTTTTTTCGCCAAAAACACCTTACTATATATGGTCGTTTTTCGCTAAAAACGCCTTACTATACATGGTCGCTTTTTCGCCAAAACGCCTTACTATACATGGTCGCTTTTTTCGCCAAAACGCTTACTATACATGGTCGTTTTTCGCAAAACGCCTTACTATACATGGTCGTTTTTCGCTAAAACGCCTTATTGTACATGGTCGTTTTTTCAGCCAAAACGCCTTACTATACATGGTCGGTTTTTTCAGTTAAAAACGCCTTACTATACATGGTCGTTTTTTTCGGCCGAAAATGCCTTACTATATATGGTCGTTTTTTTCGGCTAAAAACGCCTTACTATACATGGTTGTTTTTTTCGGCTAAAAACGCCTTACTACACATTGTCATTTTTTTCGGTTAAAAACATCTTACTATACATGGTAGTTTTTTTCAGCTAGAAACGCCTTACTATACATGGTCGTTTTTTTCGGCTAAAAACGCCTTACTATACATGGTCGTTTTTTCTATTAAAAACGCCTTATTATACATGGTCGTTTTTTTCAGCTAAAAACGCCTTACTATACATGGTCGGTTTTTTCTATTAAAAACGCCTTATTATACATGGTCGTTTTTTTCAGCTAAAAACGCCTTACTATACATGGTCGTTTTTTTCGGCTAAAAACGCCTTACTATACATGGTCGTTTTTCGCCAAAAACGCCTTACTATATATGGTCGCTTTTTTCGCTAAAACGCCTTACTATACATGGTCGTTTTTTTCGGCTAAAAACGCCTTACTACACATTGTCATTTTTTTAGGTTAAAAACATCTTACTATACATGGTAGTTTTTTTCAGCTAAAAACGCCTTACTATACATGGTCGTTTTTTTCGGTTAAAAACGCCTTACTATACATGGTCGTTTTTTCTATTAAAAACGCCTTATTATACATGGTCGTTTTTTTCGGCTAAAACGCCTTACTATACATGGTCGGTTTTTTCTATTAAAAACGCCTTATTATACATGGTCGTTTTTTTCAGCTAAAAACGCCTTACTATACATGGTCGGTTTTTTCGGCTAAAAACGCCTTACTATACATGGTCGTTTTTTTCGGCCAAAAACGCCTTACTATATGTGGTCGTTTTTTTCGGCTAAAAACGCCTTACTATACATGGTCGTTTTTTTCGGCTAAAAACGCCTTACTACACATTGTCATTTTTTTAGGTTAAAAACATCTTACTATACATGGTAGTTTTTTTCAGCTAAAAACGCCTTACTATACATGGTCGTTTTTTTCGGTTAAAAACGCCTTACTATACATGGTCGTTTTTCCGTTAAAAACGTCGTTTTTTTCAGCTAAAAACGCCTTACTATACATGGTCGTTTTTTCCGGCTAAAAACGCCTTAATATACATGGTCGTTTTTCAGCTAAAACGCCTACTATACATGGTCGCTTTTTTCAGCTAAAACGCCTTACTATACATGGTCGCTTTTTTCAGCTAAAAACACCATACTATACATGGTCGTTTTTTTCGGCCAAAAACGCCTTACTATATATGGTCGTTTTTTTCAGCTAAAAACGGCTTACTATACATGGTCATTTTTTTAGACCAAAAACGCCTTACTATAGATGGTCGGTTTTTTCCGCCAAAAACGCCTTACTATATATGGTCGTTTTTCGCTAAAAACGCCTTACTATACATGGTCGCTTTTTCCGTTAAAACGCTTTATTATACATGGTCGCTTTTTTTTCGCCAAAACGCCTTACTATACATGGTCGTTTTTCGCTAAAAACACCATACTATACATGGTCGTTTTTCGCCAAAACGCTTACTATACATGGTCGTTTTTTCGCCAAAACGCCTTACTATACATGGTCGGTTTTTTCGGCCAAAAACGCCTTACTATACATGGTCGTTTTTTTCGGCCAAAAACGCCTTACTGTACATGGTCGTTTTTTTCGGCCAAAAACGTCTTACTATTCATCAGGGGTGTATAACATACGGCCGGAACCTGCCCGCAAGGAGGTTTGATCAGGCCCGCAGGATAATTTAAAAGTGAAAAAATGCACAAAAGACACGGAATGGATATTTTTAATAGGGTGCAATTTGTGGAATGTTCGTTAGGGGGATACACTGTTTTGATTAGAGGAAAAGACAACATTCTTTTGATCAGAGAAGAAGACAACAGCAGCCTCAGTCTGTCACTGAGACAGACCCAAACCTCCAACACAACAAGCCTCATTTCATTTTTCAGAGTTGAAGGAAGATTTTTCTTGGGTCCTCCGTGCCACAAGAGGGAGTCACCTGCTCACCGCCAGAGTCCACCAACGAGCACAGACCTGCAGGCAACACTTTATACTCTTCTTCCGGTTATTCGCAAGGTGCTGAAGTCAAATTTTGGGCCAGCCTGAAAAGTAGGAGACATTTACACTCGTTCAATGCACCATCATGACTACTTTTTTGACTTTTTTTTTCTCTCCCAGGCAGCAGTAAACATGATCGACTTCCTGCTCTCGAAAGACCCAACAGTCTTCTATCCCTGGTAAGTTTCATGCCCACCATATCTTTGTCTGCACAAGAAATTGACTTACGTGTAACTCACATATGCCTTTCCTCTCAGGTCAACACACCTGTCCCACGTTCTTCTCAAGAGCTGATCACTTCGCCGCCCAGCAACAAGCAGACTGCCATCCAACTTGCAACTTTTTCCTCTGCTTTTGTGATTGTCTACTCTGCAAAAGAAATAAAGCTTGATTACAAAGAACACTTCAACTCAACTTCATTTTTAAACACATCACCACAATCTAACAAAAAAAAACAAAAAAAATGGAAACAAAAATATTTTCTGTTTATTTCTAAACTTTTTCGGGTTAAAAAGCCTTACTATCTATGCTCGTTTTTTTCGGCTAAAAACGCCTTACACACATGGTCGTTTTTTCGGGTTAAAACACCTTACTATCATGGTCGTTTTTTTCATCTAAAAACGCCTTACTATACATGGTCGTTTTTTTCGGGTTAAAACATCTTACTATACATGGTCGTTTTTTTCGTCGAAAAACGCCTTACTATACATGGTCGTTTTTGTTGTTAAAAACGCCTTACTACGCATGGTCATTTTTTTTCGTCTGTAAACGCCTTACTATACATGGTCTTTTTTTCGTCTAAAAACGCCTTACTATACATGGTCGTTTTTCGCTAAAAAGCCTTACTATACATGGTCGTTTTTTCGCTAAAAAGCCTTACTATACATGGTCGTTTTTCGGGTTAAAATGCCTTACTATACATGGTCGTTTTTTTCGGGTTAAAACATCTTACTATACATGGTCGTTTTTTTGTAAAAACGCCTTACTATACATGGTCGTTTTTGTTGTTAAAAACGCCTTACTACACATGGTCATTTTTTTTCGTCTGTAAACGCCTTACTATACATGGTCTTTTTTCGCCTAAAACGCCTTACTATACATGGTCGTTTTTTCGCTAAAAAGCCTTACTATACATGGTCGCTTTTTTCGCTAAAAAGCCTTACTATACATGGTCGTTTTCGGGTTAAAACATCTTACTATACACGGTCATTTTTTCGTTAAAACGGCTTTCTATACATGGTCGTTTTTCGCCTGTAAACGCCTTACTAGACATGGTCTTTTTCATCTAAAACGCCTTACTATACATGGTCGCTTTTTCAGTTAAAACGCCTTACTATACATGGTCGTTTTTCGCTCAAAACGCCTTACTACGCATGGTCGTTTTCGGATTAAAACGCCTTACTATACATGGTTGTTTTTTCGGTTAAAACATCTTACTAGAAATGATCGTTTTGTTTTTTTGTCGTAATACGCCTTACGTATTTTTTCTCGGCTAAAAACGCCTTACTATACATGGTCTTTTTTTCGGGTTAAAACGCCTTACTATACATGGTCTTTTTTTCGGGTTAAAACACCTTACAATATATACATGGTCGTTTTCTTCGTCTAAAAACGCCTTACTATACATGGTCGTTTTTTCAGATTAAAACGCCTTACTATACATGGTCGTTTTTTCGGCTAAAAACACCTTACTATACATGGTCGTTTTTTTCGGCTGAAAACGCCTTACTGTACATGGTCGTTTTTTTCGGGTTAAAACACCTTACTATCATGGTCGGTTTTTTTCGGGTTAAAACACCTTACTATCATGGTCGGTTTTTTTCGTCTGTAAACACCTTACTAGACATGGTCTTTTTTTCATCTAAAAACGCCTTACTATACATGGTCGTTTTTCGCCTAAAACACCTTCCTATACATGGTCGTTTTTTTCTTCTCAAAACGCCTTACTATACATGGTCGTTTTTTTCGGGTTAAAACACCTTACTATCATGGTCGTTTTTTTCGGCTAAAAAAAGGCCTTACTACACATGGTCATTTTTTTTCGTGTGTAAACGCCTTACTAGACATGGTCTTTTTTTTGTCTAAAAACGCCTTACTATACTTGGTCGTTTTTTTCGGCTAAAAAAGCCTTACTATACATGGTCGTTTTTTTCGGATAAAAACGCCCTACTATTCATGGTCGTTTTTTCGTCTGTAAACGCCATACTAGACATGGTCTTTTTTTCATCTAAAAACGCCTTACTATACATGGTCGTTTTTTTTCGGGTTAAAATGCCTTACTATACATGGTCGTTTTTTTCGGGTTAAAACATCTTACTATACATGGTCTTTTTTTCGGGTTAAAACACCTTACAATATATACATGGTCGTTTTCTTCGTCTAAAAACGCCTTACTATACATGGTCGTTTTTTCAGATTAAAACGCCTTACTATACATGGTCTTTTTTTCGTCTAAAAACGCCTTACTATACATGGTCGTTTTTCGCTAAAAAAGCCTTACTATACATGGTCGTTTTTTCGCTAAAAAGCCTTACTATACATGGTCGTTTTTTTCGGGTTAAAACATCTTACTATACACGGTCATTTTTTTCGTCGAAAAACGGCTTTCTATACATGGTCGTTTTTTTCGTCTGTAAACGCCTTACTAGACATGGTCTTTTTTCATCTAAAAACGCCTTACTATACATGGTCGTTTTTTTCGTCGAAAAACGCCTTACTATACATGGTCGTTTTTTTCGGCTCAAAACGCCTTACTACGCATGGTCGTTTTTTCGGATTAAAACGCCTTACTATACATGGTTGTTTTTTCGGGTTAAAACATCTTACTAGAAATGATCGTTTTGTTTTTTTGTCGTAATACGCCTTACGTATTTTTTCTCGGCTAAAAACGCCTTACTATACATGGTCTTTTTTTCGGGTTAAAACGCCTTACTATACATGGTCTTTTTTTCGGGTTAAAACACCTTACAATATATACATGGTCGTTTTCTTCGTCTAAAAACGCCTTACTATACATGGTCGTTTTTTCAGATTAAAACGCCTTACTATACATGGTCGTTTTTTCGGCTAAAAACACCTTACTATACATGGTCGTTTTTTTCGGCTGAAAACGCCTTACTGTACATGGTCGTTTTTTTCGGGTTAAAACACCTTACTATCATGGTCGGTTTTTTTCGTCTGTAAACACCTTACTAGACATGGTCTTTTTTTCATCTAAAAACGCCTTACTATACATGGTCGTTTTTTTCGTCGAAAAACACCTTCCTATACATGGTCGTTTTTTTCTTCTCAAAACGCCTTACTATACATGGTCGTTTTTTTCGGGTTAAAACACCTTACTATCATGGTCGTTTTTTTCGGCTAAAAAAAGGCCTTACTACACATGGTCATTTTTTTTCGTGTGTAAACGCCTTACTAGACATGGTCTTTTTTTTGTCTAAAAACGCCTTACTATACTTGGTCGTTTTTTTCGGCTAAAAAAGCCTTACTATACATGGTCGTTTTTTCGATAAAACGCCTACTATTCATGGTCGTTTTTTCGTCTGTAAACGCCATACTAGACATGGTCTTTTTTTCATCTAAAAACGCCTTACTACACATGGTCATTTTTTTTCGTCTGTAAACGCCTTACTAGACATGGTCTTTTTTTCGTCTAAAAACGCCTTACGATACAAAACGCCTTACTATACATGGTCATTTTTTTTCGGCTAAAAAAGCCATACTATATATACATGGTCGTTTTTTTTCGGGTTAAAATGCCTTACTATACATGGTCGTTTTTTTCGGGTTAAAACATCTTACTATACATGGTCATTTTTTTCGTCGAAAAACGCCTTTCTATACATGGTCGTTTTTTTTCGTCTGTAAACGCCTTACTAGACATGGTCTTTTTTCATCTAAAAACGCCTTACTATACATGGTCTTTTTTCATCTAAAAACGCCTTACTATACATGGTCATTTTTTTCGGCTCAAAACGCCTTACTACGCATGGTCGTTTTTTCGGATTAAAACGCCTTACTATACATGGTTGTTTTTTCGGGTTAAAACATCTTACTAGAAATGATCGTTTTGTTTTTGTCGTAATACGCCTTACGTATTTTTCTCGCTAAAAACGCCTTACTATACATGGTCTTTTTTTCGGGTTAAAACGCCTTACTATACATGGTCGTTTTTTTTGTCTAAAAACGCCTTACTATACATGGTTGTTTTTTCGGGTTAAAACACCTTACTATACATGGTCGTTTTCTTCGTCTAAAAACGCCTTACTATACATGGTCGTTTTTGTTGTTAAAAACGCCTTACTACACATGGTCATTTTTTTTCGTCTGTAAACGCCTTACTATACATGGTCTTTTTTTCGTCTAAAAACGCCTTACTATACATGGTCGTTTTTTTCGGCTAAAAAAGCCATACTATACATGGTCGTTTTTTTTCGGGTTAAAATGCCTTACTATACATGGTCGTTTTTTTCGGGTTAAAACATCTTACTATACACGGTCATTTTTTTCGTCGAAAAACGCCTTTCTATACATGGTCGTTTTTTTTTGTCTGTAAACGCCTTACTAGACATGGTCTTTTTTCATCTAAAAACGCCTTACTATACATGGTCGTTTTTTTCGTCGAAAAACGCCTTACTATACATGGTCGTTTTTTTCGGCTCAAAACGCCTTACTATACATGGTTGTTTTTTCAGGTTAAAACATCTTACTAGAAATGATCGTTTTGTTTTTTTGTCGTAATACGCCTTACGTATTTTTTCTCGGCTAAAAACGCCTTACTATACATGGTCTTTTTTTCGGGTTAAAACGCCTTACTATACATGGTCGTTTTTTTTGTCTAAAACGCCTTACTATACATGGTTGTTTTTTCGGGTTAAAACACCTTACTATACATGGTCGTTTTCTTCGTCTAAAAACGCCTTACTATACATGGTCGTTTTTGTTGTTGTTAAGAACGCCTTACTATACATGGTCATTTTTTTTGTCTAAAAACGCCTTACTATACATGGTCGTTTTTGTTGTTAAAAACGCCTTACTACACATGGTCATTTTTTTCGTCTAAAAACGCCTTACTATACATGGTCGTTTTTTTCGGCTAAAAAAGCCATACTATACATGGTCGTTTTTTTTCGGGTTAAAATGCCTTACTATACATGGTCGTTTTTTTCGGGTTAAAACATCTTACTATACACGGTCATTTTTTTCGTCGAAAAACGCCTTTCTATACATGGTCGTTTTTTTTCGTCTGTAAACGCCTTACTAGACATGGTCTTTTTTCATCTAAAAACGCCTTACTATACATGGTCGTTTTTTTCGTCGAAAAACGCCTTACTATACATGGTCGTTTTTTTCGGCTCAAAACGCCTTACTACGCATGGTCGTTTTTTCGGATTAAAACGCCTTACTATACATGGTTGTTTTTTCGGGTTAAAACATCTTACTAGAAATGATCGTTTTGTTTTTTTGTCGTAATACGCCTTACGTATTTTTTCTCAGCTAAAAACGCCTTACTATACATGGTCTTTTTTTCGGGTTAAAACGCCTTACTATACATGGTCTTTTTTTCGGGTTAAAACACCTTACAATATATACATGGTCGTTTTCTTCGTCTAAAAACGCCTTACTATACATGGTTGTTTTTTCGGGTTAAAACACGTTACTATACATGGTCGTTTTCTTCGTCTAAAAACGCCTTACTATACATGGTTGTTTTTTCGGGTTAAAACACCTTACTATACATGGTCGTTTTTTTATCTAAAAACGCCTTACTATACATGGTCGTTTTTTTTCGGCTAAAAACAAAGTACACGAAGCAGAAATTTAAGTTGAGTGAGAGACAGACAGGCGGGCGCACTCACCTCTACCTTATGGTGCAACGTGACATCAGACATCAGCTCTTCAAGCACACCACACAGCTCAGTACTCAGCCGTGTCCAAATGCAGGTTGGCGTCACTTCCGCATGTCCTCAGAGTCTGGCGGCTGCGCCTTTGGCCCAGTCATCTGACTAATCTTTTCAGGCAGAAAAACAGTGAAAAGTGAAAAGTCACACACTGTAGTCCATCAAAAAAAGGGTTTTTTTCTTTTTAATTTGAGTCATTATTGGTAAAGTGGCAGACTTTTACTTTCAACCCGTCCATTTCCAAACGTGCCCGCACTCGCAATGCATCTGTTTGAGCGATCCACTCGCGGCTCTCTCCCCACACCTAAAGTACAATGAGCAACCTCCTTTGGAAAAACAAATGAACAAAGTCACGGGTGCATTTGTGGAATAGTTTTGAAATAACCCCCGATGTGAAGCCATCACACTTCCACTGCTGATAGCAGCTTTGGTGTGGTAAACATACAGACTAGTATTCAAGTCAAACGCTGTTCGCGATTGCTTTTTGATTGACAGCTGAAGTGTACTTGTCGGCGGCGTGCTCGCTCACTGCCCCCTTTGCTGACGTTGTTTTTTACGTTGAGTCTCAACAACAAATTTAAAGGAGCAACGTGTCGTAATAACTCTCCCCAATTGTCTACATCTATACACTCCGAGATCAACTGCGAAGTCAGTTTAAAATGTTCAAATTACTCACTGAGAACAGGGCTTGTGAACAGCGGAAAAACTTGCTCATTGAACCGGATGTGGTACCGTTCTTGTTCTTGTCCTTATTCTTCTTCTTGGTGAATTGGATGTCTTAAGTTCATATCGCCCCCTACTGTCCGGGAAACCACAAAGGCGTTTGGCAAGCAATCTGAATTTAATTTACAGCATTAGCCAAGCGTGCAAAAACACAAAACACTAAATTAGGGCATATCTTGAAGAACCACAGATTTCAAGGGCAGCTGATCCACTGAGCTGGTTGAAATACCGAGCTTCCGTCTACCACCGTTTGATCAAAGTAATGGAGAGTAGATTGTGCATTGTAGCAATATTTGTCCCGTCAGTGTTCTCAAAGACTGGACAAATTGAAGTGTTCCAAGTTTAAGTATTTAGTTTTGTTGACTGCAAATTTAAAATAAAGCAAGGAGTAGCTTATGTTTGTTTTGTTCACTGCTGCTGTTGCAGTTAATACTCACTATTTTTGTTCTGATGCAGCATGTTTGAATGTTGTTGGTTGAAGTTTAATGTTGTTGCTTGTTTATTGTTTGGAGCCTTTTTAATGTTCGATAAAATAAGTAAAAATCAATTTCTTTGCTTGATAATTGTTGCTATTTGCTGTCAGTAGAGTGCAATATTTAGTTCACCAAGTCATTTATCAAAATGTATGCTAAATTTGTCATAAATATTTAAAAGAAAAGCTCAAGTTAAAAGAGCCGTTTAAGAGCCGGCTCTTTTCTCTGAGCCGATCCAAATGAACCGGATCACCAAAAAGAGCCGAAAATCCCATCACTACAGCCAACTGCTTTTTGTCATGGGAATTGGGATGTCATTGCGCTGGACCGAGGACCCAATCAACCCGCTGACCTTTGGCCCTTATTAACCACTGGGTTAGCATGCGGTATTGAAGGTGTAGCCATCTGTGTGCCTTGTTGTGTCCAGGCTTGTCTCCTCCTCCTGCGCCTTTATATCCCCTCTCTGCATTTTGAAGCACTGGGCTGCGGCAGGGAGTTTCATGGAATGATGAGTGGCCAGTTGAATCATCTTTTGAAAAGACTTCACTCATTTTTTTTTTGTTTCCCTCCGCAAAAATATACTGTATGAACATTCCAGCTGAAGGGAATTTTCTAAAACAGGAAATTATCCAGTTTTACTTAATACATTTGAAAATTATTTATTTCCTCCTAATAGTGTAAATGTGTTCAACTCTATAGTGAGAGACGGAACAATGAAGTGCTCGTCCACTAGATGACAGAAGGTACATATTTATTCTCTATCTACTTTTTTGGGGGGTGGGGGGTGCTGTGACATTTGGCTGAATAAAGGTTGGGAAACACTGTTGTAGTGTACATGGGACTGTACACGTTGATGGATGATTAACGTTTTCCTTTTGGTGATGACATCATCACAGCGAGACAAGGGCTGAACCTTTGAACCGTACAAACAAAACAAAACAAAGCAAAAAAAAAAGAAGGAAAAAAGGTTCATCCAACCCCACATGCTGGTAATCAGCTGCTTTGTTTATTTGCAGAATTGATCGACAGTCCGAACGCATCTGGCAACTCCTCACAAATGTTTGTCCGAAAAGAAATCAATCGCCATCTATGGCATGGCAGCCTTGGATATCGTCACATTGCTGCACTGCGAATGGACGCTTTTCCAAACGTGCTCCTGAGTACTGCCGTTGCGCTCCAAAAACTCAACTTTTACAGTCAACGGAGAAGAGCATTTCTCAACTTTGCACTTGATGACCAGTGAGTCACTCGACTTGTGAAGAGTGCAGCCGCTCAGGTCAGTCATCTCCTCTTCGGGCAAACGACACAGCAGCTCGTCCCTGCCGATGGACGCCAGCGGTCGCCTACGCAGGAAGTCGGGACTCTCGCACAACATCCTCTCCGGCGCCTCGACGCCCTGTTTGTTGTTCAGCACGAAATCATGCAAATACCACATGTGGCAGTCACATCGCCAAGGGTTTCCGTGGAGTCGTAACATGTGCGGGAGTGCAAAGTGGTCCAGGAGGCCCAGCGGAAGATTTTTCAGTTGGTTGTCAGACAGGTAGAGTTGCTGAATGAATTCCTGGTCCTGAAACAATCTGGACTCTAACCTACTCAACCGGTTTTTGTGGAGGTGGATCATTTTGATGCGTTTGAGCTCAGCGAAGATCCTCTCCGGCAACGATGCGAGTTTGTTTTCCGAGAGATCCACGTTCTCGAGCGAGGTGACGTTTCGAAAAATGTCTTCGGGGAGCCCTGAAAGCTGATTGGATGACAAGAAAAGGTCAGTCAGGGATGTCAGCGTACTGAGAGAGGACACTTGTGTCAGCCTGTTCCCTCTCAGGTCCAAATGTGTCAGATTCGAAGCCTCCCGTGCAAACACGTCATCGCTGAAAGTGACCAGATGGTTCCCGCGGAGGTTGAGCACCTTCAGTTTGGGCAATGCAGAAAAGATCTCATCAGCGAGTTCTGATATCGTATTCCCCTCCAAGTGGAGCTCCGTCAGGTGAGCCACATGATGGAACGAGTCCGATGAAATATTGCTAATGTGGTTATTGTTTATTTTGAGAACCTCCAGCGCGGTCAAACCGGAAAAAGTCTCTCCTTCCACTTTCTGGATTTTATTAAGAGATAAATCCAAGGCGCGCAGATTGTGAAGGTTCCGAAACAATAACGCGGGTAAATCGGAGATGATGTTGGCCTTGATCTGCAGGGTCTCGAGGTTTCTAAGAGCATTAAACATACCGGGAAGAACAGTGTGGAACCTGTTGTAGTTGAGCTGCAGCTTGGTCAGGTTTTCCTGCTTGGAAAAAGTCCCCAGAAACAAATGTTGCAGCCAAGGGTTCCCGCTGATCTCCAGTTCTTGAAGCGCCGACAGGTTTTGAAAAGCCCGAGAATGAATGCTTTGCAGCGGATTGTTCAAGAAGATCAGCTTGTGGAGTTGGGGACTCTCCTCAAAGGCGGTGGGGAACAAGTACTGCACGGCTGATGTCATGATGATGACTTCCTTGGCTTCCCTGGAAATGTTCTTGGGCACCGATGTCATGTGTTCATCAGCACACAGGACTTGGGCTGGCGTAAAACATTGGCATCTGGACGGACAGTTGAAGTGGGACAAGATGGCGCCTTTGGGACACAGAAGCAGCAGCATGAACACGGTTGGCCGCAGTCCTCTGTCCATTTTTCGCTGTTGAGACAAAACAGGAGATCTGTAAAATGGTGGCAAAAGTAACCACACTCGATATTGAAGTACACTTACGGATATTTGTGTAAAATAACACGATGGTTGTAGTAGATAGAGTGGTTTTAATTTTTATTGAAGTAAATTTAAGTAACTGGTAAAGTAAAAAAAAAAAAAGTACAGACTGAAATGCACGTAAGTACCAAAGCAACAGTGAATTTTGTATGTCAATTGCAGTGCTTCCTAAAGTGTGTTACTGTACGAGTAAAAAGAGACTGAATTAAATGTTCAATCTCTGGATTGTGTCACAGTGTCTTCAATACTTTTAATTCATTTCCATCACGTGTATCTTCTAAAGCCCTTTAAATGGGGATTTGTTAAAGTGTGAAGGTTATTGACGACCCTCGTCAAGAATAAACCGATTAGAAATTGGATGGATGGATGTTTACTCTTTCTTGCAGTGATCCCCAAAATGTGGAATGAGTAAACGAGTGGTGTGTGGCTCCCTCTTGAGGTACGGGAAAGAATTAATCGATCTTTCCATTTTCCAAAGCCGCTTATCTTCACGAGGGTCACTGAATTAAATGTTTAAACTGGATCATGTTTAAGTGGCTTCAACTTTTTTTAATACATTGCAGTACAATTGCTAAGTGTAGTTCACTTGCATCTAACTTTTAAGTACAATACATTTCAATGTATCGTTTGGGGGGGGGGGGATTTTAGTTTATTTTGAAAGAGTAAGAAGTAGAAAGTACGATACATTTAGTCGTACTCTAGTACCTGTACTCGGATCTGTTTTCAAGGGGAGTAGCAGTTAACAAAGTCATCGAAAAATGAAATATTCAAGCTGACTACAAATAGCGGAAAAATATACTTCCTGCAATTGCAAAAAAAAGAAAGCATTTGTATTTTGTTTCTTCCCAACACACTGGCTTTTGTAACACGTTTGTAAAAGTGATGTCGCTGTTCAACTCACCTTTGCCGCTGAAATGGAGCGTAGAAATGGATTCAGCAGCCTGCTGACCGAAAGGCAAATAGCACAACGAGCCGGAATTAGGCAAGAGTAAACCTTTGGTCGATGGCCACTTTGTCTGTCACTTTCTTTTGCTCTCAACAAGAAACCCCTTTGAGTGATTTATTGCCTCGATAACTCAAACAAACAAAATCACAAAAAATGTAATTCAGCGAGTTCTTGTTTGCAGACTTGAAGTACTTCTATGTAACATCTAAAGTATGACGGTGTTAAATCATTTCTACTACAAAAAAAATATGTAGAAAATAGCCACGTTCAATTTACGAAAAACGTCAAATGAAAAGTATTGTAATGTCTGTTTTAAAAAATAATTGTAGTTTTTAAAAAAGTGATATATTTTATTGAAAATTGCATTTGTGTTATAATTGCCTTTGTCTTTTTTAATCAACGTGTACATTTTGAATTTGATAAATGTCTTTCAACATTTTAACTTGTTCTAAAAATAGGATGAAAAAATGATGGCTATATTTTGAGAAAAAAAACATGCTACGCATCCATCGTTGTAGAATTGTACCGCCTCATTGAATAATAAATTTCATTTAGAAGTGCGAGTGAGCGAAGAAAGACAGTAGCAGAGGATGGTTTCGATCCATCGCCTTCTGGGCCCAGCACGCTTCCGCTGCGCCACTCTGCTCTGTTCGTTGATTTCGATTGTAATTTTCATTATCATGTTATCACTTCCGGGAATACGCATGCAATACACAACTTTGTTCACTAGGGATCGCACATACAGCCTTAACCTGTACTGTATCTGACAGTGAGTCCATCCTCCCTTTCTCCAGGTCACTCCCAGTGATACACTGAATTGCGTGTGTCAAGGAAAGATCCTCAGCACCAAAACATCAGCCTCATTTGTTTTTTTTCCCCCACTTGGAGTTTGAAAATTCCTACTTGGATTTGATTTGATTTTCTTCTTGTAGTATTTTTGCTCTTGATTTGAAACATGGCCAATGCTGGAATACAACTTCTTGGCTTCTCACTGGCCTTCGTGGGCTTCATTGGCTCCATCGCATCCACTATCATGGTGGAGTGGAAGGCTTCATCCTACGCAGGAGACAACATCATTACAGCTCAGGCACTTTATGAAGGCCTCTGGAAAACCTGTGCATCGCAGAGCACGGGCCAAGTTCAGTGTAAAGTATATGATTCGATTCTCCAACTACCAGGTAATGTTCCATTGAATTAAATGCACTAATGTCATTTATTACATTTTCCTTAAGCAAATGTGATCCAATTACACCATCTCACAAGAGCAGAGCATGACAAGCTGTGTCAAGTCTAAATGACCATTTTGTTTGGGGATCAGTACATGTACTATTAAAGGCTCTCTGCTCATTCAAACCTTCCTTGGGGCGTTATAAAAGTGAAGTGTGGATGCATGCAGGGACATGTCAGTCAAATACCAACCGATGCCTCATCCAACAGCCCGAAAAGTGGGTGGAGAAGAGAAACAGAGGGAATATTACAGGCTTGAATTTGGAAGCGTGAGACCATTCAAAAAAACAACTTTTGAATCATGTTAAACACATTTAAGTTAATTGCCTACTCTCACTCTTGCTGTCAAGAATCTGGGAGACTGTCATCTGGCAAGACTGAGGAAATGAAAAGAAGATTCTTGCTAGTATATTTTTCCAAATAAGAGGCCAAGCGTGCTTGCTTCAAGCTGCTTGTTTGTTACCCCGACTTGAAATTTAGTGTTACATCAACACATAAAACTATCAAGTATGATATGTTGTATATTTAAACACCAAGCCATTCAATTTGGTCGAACAAAAATCAACTAACTTAATGCTACGTAAAACGTGAAATGCTGTGTGGGTTTTCAATATATTGGCCCGAGTGGGAGTAGAATATGTCTTTGGATGGTAAGGTAATCAGATCCTTGCAAAGAGATTAGCAGCACATTAGGTTAAAGGAGAACAGTGTCATCAAGTCCTCTTTTTGTTTTTCAAGAAATAAATTATAATATGACGACCAAGCTATCCATGGTGTCTGTGAAACAAGCCAATGCCCAGTTGTACTGTGTGTTTGTCTCCCCAGCCATTGTTTTGGGCACACGAGGACTGATGCTGACGGCCATCTTTCTCTGCTTGATTGCCCTCTTGGTGGCAATGGTGGGCATGAAGTGCACCACGTGTTTGGCAGAACAGCCGGAGCAGAAAGCCAAAGTGGCTTTAACAAGCGGAATCATCTTGATTATAGCAGGTGAATTAGTTGAAACACATGCTTTCTGTGCTGGGTGGGAAGCAACTAATTAATCAAGATTTTGTGACTTTACAGTCTGTTTTACCTTTGCACTTTAAAATGACTACATTTTATTAACCAGTGTTTATTAGTTGTTAATTTTCTATACATTTTAAGATGGTTATTATTGTTTCATTTAGAAAGGTGACTACAAATAGAAGGATGCACTATATTCTTATTTTGATGTGCAATGGGCTTTTCTGGGCATATGATGTATTGATAAAGTGCTGTCAGTGTTACCCGTGTAAATACATTTGAAATATGTTGTATGTAAATAGCAAATCTAATCTTATTGGGCATACTGGTGCGACGTTACCAAGTACAAATACTTAGTTGTTGTACTTTATTTTATTGTTCAGGTATCTTGAGTATTTATTTTTCTGACGTTTTTACTTCCTACATTTGAAACAAATATCTGCACTCTCTACTACTTCCTTTGTCAAAATACGCTTGTTACTTTTTTAACCTCCGGTAAAGTTACCCATGGTTGAGCTCTTGATATCCATATTTGTGTAAGTTGAGAGGCAACATAAACTTGTTGAAGCAATTATTAAACGGAATATAACCTAGGTAATTGTAACACAAAATAATATAATGCTCAAATATAAAATGAAAATAATAATTTAACATAAGCTTACATTTGTATTTATTATCATTCTTATCCTTATTATTATGCTTTTCCAGGCCTCCTTGCCCTGGTGGGAACATCTTGGTACGGCCACAGGATAGCTCAAGACTTTTACAATCCGTTCACACCAACCAACTCAAGGTGAGGTGACTGGAATTTACAGTGCTGTGTTTTTATGCTGATTACTCTATTTCATGTTGTTGATGTTAAATGTACGTGACATAATGGCAGGTACGAATTTGGAAGTGCCCTCTTTGTGGGATGGGGCGCTGCGATCCTCATCATTATCGGAGGAGGCTTCTTGTGCTGCAACTGCCCCAAACAGGACTCAGGGAAAGCTGCACGCTACCCACGAAGCAACACGGCCAGCAACTCGGGCAAAGACTACGTGTAGGCTGTCTTTCTCACCAGAAATAAACAGGCTATTGGAGGTTGTTATGTAGGATTCATTGTGCAAAATGTACAGGATATTGGCTTTGTTAAATGTTGCTTTGTCGTACTATTATATCTTTATCTATCTATCTATCTAGTTAGCTAGCTAGCTATCTAGCTGGCAAACTAGATAGCTATCTCTCTCTCTTTCTCTATTAGGGCTAGGCTATTAAACAAATAGTAATCATGATTTTGTTTTTTCTCAATCTTTAAAACGGTATAATCAAAGAAAAATAATTGTGTCGTCTATGCGATTCTGCCGTCCGCGAGCATGCTTTAAGCTGTTTAATGAAACCCCAGTCAGAGTTTACTGTAAAACTAAACACACAACAAAAATAATTGCACACATTGTAGATTTAAACACAAAATATGCTACTGCTAATGCTCAAGTCAGTGTAAAATCCCAATGACACGCTAATGGGAAATTAGCATCGACTTCAAGGGTGATATTCCTTCAAAACAGCATACAAAAGCTGTGGGGAAAACATTAACACTACTCAAAGGCACAAATTCTTCCTATCTGTGAAAAACAAGTTATATTAATAAAGCTCATCCACAAATTTCTTATTATCACATTGTGTGTACTTTATGGATGCACGGCACCACACTGCCCCATACGAGGACAACACGGTGAGAAATGTGTTATTGTTATTCTTGTTTATTTGTATTGTTTTAATATATTCTTATTTTCCTGTATTTATTCTATTTTCATTTTACACTTTGTTCCCGTATAATGTCCATCCATCCATGATCTGCCCATTTTCAAAATGATCCTCATTGGGGTTGCGGTTGAGCTGAAGCCTATTCCAACTGACTATGGTATCGTTCAGTAACGCTTACAAGGTCGGTAATTTCTACGCTATTCTAAGTGTGACTTTATACAACGATTTTTCCGCCTTCTACCTTTGCGGTTCTACCCAGTGGCGGCTTGACAGGACACATGAGGGAACATGTCTCCCTTAAAATGGGAGCCTCACAGTGAGCTTTTTCGTGTTTCAATGCACCAGTTGCTACTGCCGTAACGTAGTGCCTCCTGGGCAGGGGAAAAAAGAGAGGGGGAAGGGCACCTGACAAGCATACCTCAGTTCATTCATTCCTGTCCAAGCACGCCCGTTCGCAGTAAGACTCAACTATCTGTGACAGAGGGCACCTGGTCCCACCTTTAAAAAAAAACTCAATGCCCCCTCACCCCATTCTTAACCACCACCACCAGAAGTGGCCGAAAGCCTGCTGTTTTCGTTGTCCCAACACACTAGCACAAAAACGTTCACGGTGGAGGTGAAAACGTACAAAATGTTGCAGTTTCAGAAGTTTCATTGGTTGAATACGTTTCAGAGAGCGCCCCCCTCTGGTCAGACCTCGACTGACTGGATACAGGTCGTAACATGGATTTATGAATCTGTATTACTGTATACAGTATGTATATGAACTGCTAACTGGAGGACTGTGGAAAACGACATTTGTTTTAGAAATACTATTCAATAATTTAATGTATTATATTTTTAATATTGTGTTGATAGATTCGCGATGTAAATCGATCACATTTTTAAATTAAAATCTTTATAATTATAACAATTAATGAAAAAATATGAACTAAAGCTATGAGAAATATCCTAACAAATAAACAAGCATAGTTTGTTCGATTAAACAATCACATTAAAGTGCAATTCCCGTCAAAAGTACCATTACAGATTAGAAATAATATCATAATGTGATTATTTTGTCTTTTCTTTATGGCTCTGATACTACTCCGCGGTACTGCTCATTTTGGAACTGAATATTATCATTTGGCTGTTAAAATAAAGTTGTAGAAAACAATATGATCATGTTATCAAATGCCCCATTTTGAATATGAATTACTGTAACGTCAGTCGACTTTCACTCGCTTCCGTAAATGGTAATGACTAGAAACTTCCTCTAGAGGGCAACACAGGACACATCTTGAATGAATGATTGATTTCAGAGCAGGCCATGGATCTCAAACTTTTTGGGTCCAGGGACACTTTACAGGAGATAAATTTTCCTTACCCGTTTATAATAATAACATAACATATAGCACATGTACCCGTCAATCATACTTCAAAAAAGGAGTTTCCTAGTTTTGGGCTGGGGTCAGAATGTCATGATAATGTTTCTTTCCAGCAAAAAAGTTGAAATGTTATGAGAATAATAATAAGACATATTTTCCACCCGTACAGGAATAAAGTTGTATTTTTACGAGAAATGTAAATTACTTTTTAGTACCAATGAAATGCAAATTACTTTTTAGTACAAATGTTAATACTATTTCATTATTATTGTTATTATTATTATTATTATTAATGTTTGTTGCACTGCAAATTTCCCATTGGTGGGACTTAAAAAAGATATATTATGATACTGAAGTCAAAGTTTATTGAGGGAAAAATGATGTGAATATTATTTAACAAATACATTTAAAAATACAACTTTATTCTCCTACTATTGCACTTTTTATACAACACCTTTTATCTGGGAAAATACATTTTAATTGTCCCAAAAAAAAGGATGCTTTCCTTGGATAATGTTTTTATAAAAAGCAAAACAAAGTCAGTGGCCCCACGCCAACATTGATTTCCAATCCGAACTATCCCATGACCTACCTTCAGTCCCCTGTGGTGATTCAAGACAGCATTTCGATTTCTTATCTACTGTACGCAGCACTCGCAAATGAAGACACTGTACGTTTAAACGCTAAAATTTATACGGCGTTGAAATATTTATGATTAATCAACTAATATACTGTATAACACATGTAGAGATAGTAGTACCGCTATAAAGACGCATCTTAACTGGATTATTCCTCAGGTGAAAGGTCACATAACATTCTTAAAGAGGGATGACTGGATTATTGAGACAAATCTCCACACAGCAATGTAAAAGTATGTCATCGTGAGACTAGATGGGTGTATCTCACTAATTTTGAAGATTGTAGAAAAGTTTGTTAATTTCGATTAATCAAAAAAAAAAAGGGAAACTCATATTATATAGTATGATGAAAAACACTGCAAGACACCTTTTAAAAGGCCGATTCCTCTTAAATGCTTTGTTAAAAATAAGTTTGATATTTTTTGTGTATACTCTAATTCCTCAAGATATTATCATCAATATTAGAAAAATAAATAAAATCATGAAATAGTTCCCTTTGGGGTGAATCTGAATAATATATTAATTTTACTCCCTGATTTGAACTGCAAACAATTTGTTGAGGTACGCTTGTAGCAGGGGAAGAATTTAAAAACGCTTTCATTCAACTTTAACTTTCCAAATTGCTTCGTCATTATGACGAAACGTTTTTTTTATTATTATTATTATTTTTTAAGATGAGCCTTTGATTTAAATACGACAGGGCAGTTAACTCAGTTTCCTCCCTAATTGAATTGGGATCCTTGCATAACCGGCTGCATGTGCACCAAAAATATCTGCAGGCTCCCTGCTTCTGAGGTGATTGGCCTGTGTCATGTTCCGAGACTGATCCAAAAGAAGCATAATCTCTGAGGTCAAATCAACCCGATCGGTTAATCCCCGCTGGAACTGCGGCGACACACACTCCGAAGTGCATCGCGAGTACGAGGTGTAAAACGGTTCACAAAATCCACCATGCGGGTCCTATCCCAATTGTGTCGTGCCAGTTTTCAGTTTGGCAAACGTTGATTGTGAGGAAAATCCATTTTGTCTTGTACCGTCAAAACATCTTTCAAAAACTTAAAAAACGAGGCAGTCTGACATTTGACACGTATTCGTGACAGTCTGAGGTGAAATGTAGGTGAGATTCTGGCTGCAAATACACCCGATGAGACACAGCATATGGGGATGGCGTAAGAGAAGGATCATGGAAGATGACCCACATGATTTGATTTCGTGGGCCACATACAATGACGCGGCGGGCCAGATCTGGCCTTGGTATGACACCTGTGATGTAAGACAACAAGGCCAAAGTCATATTTTGACAACAATAATTTTTTTGCCTTAAACATCTCTTCATGATGCTGGCTTCTCCTGCTCAAATCGGCTACAGACGATGAAATTATTAATAGATATTATACAATATAATAAAATGAGTATTTGGTTCAATTTTTCGTTTCTGCCAATTTGGTACCTGTGCCTTAAATTACAGATACCATCAATTCTTGGGGGGGGGGGTATATTATAGCAACCCACAGGCTTGCCACGTATAGCTCACCACACATAGCAGTTCAGAATCAATAATCTGATAACTGGGGGAAAAAAAACATAAGAAAATAGTTCAAATGCGTTATACTCACTTGGGGTAGTGATGATTAAATGGATGAATATGTGCAAATCATAGCCCTTGTGTCTTGCTAGTCGAACACCTTTGTTCTGAACGACACATCAGAGGACAGAAAAATGCTAACTAAGTTAGAAAATGCTCATACAGTTTCAGTTACACGGGCCAGTACTACTGTTTCTAACGGCCCTGGGCAGATTAAATTGATGTGGCAACACGCAAAAGCTGACGTTTGATTGGACAAAAAAAAAATCTAAACATACACGTACCGGAAGCAAATGCAGCCAGGAAAAAAAACGCTACAAAATGGAGAGAATAAACTTGATAGCCTACCTGTCTGCATTAAAAGAAGCAAAGAATGAAGGCTTTTGGGATTTTCCCCCCTCCACTCAATCACTTGTTTTTGTCCATATTTGATCAAGTTAAGTGCCTTGTTCTTTACCAGGTACACTTCCGGGGATTTCACGTGTCATTACGCAAACGCAGCGATGCCGTTGCAGCAGGACGAGGCTTCTTCCGAGATGAAGTTCAACGTCTAACCCCTATAATCTTTTTCGATTAAGTAACCCAATTATGCCACATGCCGTCTGAGCGGATGAATTGGAATCAGTTGAAGAGGGATGAGGAAATGGCGACATCTTTTACTGACGGTAAATGCGCGTTGCAAGTGCAACGTCAAGAAGCAGTTGCTGGAAATTGCCATTCCCTGCAATTTATTAAATGGTACACTGGACGCGTGTTGCCACGGTGACATCGGTGCTCTGTAATCACGATCCGCTACCTTGGACACCGCTGATCGGTAACGTTTGCGCAGCGGTTACACAAACTTCCGGACGAAAATACGTGATGTTAATTTCCAGACGCATTGCGCAATCATTGGATTGTTTTCGTTAGCTTCAGACAAATTAAATTCTGTGATTAAAAAAAAAAACACTACTCATGTGAAGAACAGTGAGATCACAGTGTCTTATGGCACCGCGCGTGCACAATGTGCTCCCATGTGATTCAATTAACAAGGATCATGTGGGTTTCACTCCAGTGACACAGGAACGACGTGAAGGTTTTATCAACCCTTAATGATTCCATTTCGGAGTTGTGAGCACACCGCTTCTGAAATTGGGCTGAATGAAAGGCAGCTGACATCATTTCACACTAATTCCAGTTTATATGCCGATTCTCAGAGGAGACTGGCCCAAAAAAACCCACCAAGAAAGGAAGTGTTTGAGATAATCTCCTATTGTTTATTGTGATGCGTCTGATAGCGTATAAAATGAGCTACAACAAGTTTGTGCTTAGAGGCGCTCGTAAAGCACAAGACCTGTCAAGCCGCCTTTTGTTGACTTGAGGTGAAAATAAGCCACCGCCTCTGGACTTTATTGACACCTTGGTAACGGAAATGCGGTAACAAGCCAAATAGGTGCAGGCGCGGTTAAATTCGAAATTATTCATGCTCTGGCCAAATATCTCGCCAACAAGCCCGTTTTCAATTCATCAGATCTGTATGTTCCAGTTGAAGAGAGTCAAACATGAGAAAGAAGAAGACGTGTGATGAAATACTTCTTAAACGAAGACAGGCCGGCTTGAGAAGGTCTGGAAAGGCTTTCTGTATAGTTATGCAACAATTGCCAGGGTGGGATGTGCATAATCACATTGTCCAGGGCTACTTTGGGACCAGGAATGTAGCGTTGCACATACAAAAAGGGAGGAGCAGTTACGGGAGGGGTGCGGGTTGAGGGGAATTATCTATCGTTGCGCTTCACAAATCATAATTTGTGAGATGTGGAATTCCAGATGTGATGACCTCAGATAATATTCCCGTGTTCGTGTCAGCGCTGTTTTTGGACACGACGCGTTAAGATGGCTAATAGCCACATGCATCATTTCTATGGCCAACCATTTTCTTTGATCTAAAGAAAAGTGTGAGTGAGTAGGTAAATGATATACACACACACACACACACACACACACACACACACACACGACTCCCAAAAAGTGAGCCGTATCGGGCTTTCCGACTGCACGTCCACCATTCCACTACTTTTTGCACAGCTTGAGACTCTCTCGCTTGGTGCCAAGGGGCAAAATTCCCAACAGGTGTTTGATCCCTGAAGATTTTCCAACCATGTTCAGTCTCACGCCTTTCTGCGACTCTTAGGTATTCTCTTACGTATTCTTTGATATATTTCCCTATGACACTCTTTGACATGCTATCTAAAGCCGCGCAATGAGGAGGCTTCGGACAGAATGTCCTCAGAGGAAAGCAGCGCCCACCAGTATCTTACAGCAGAGAGACTGGAAGAGTCACAGAAAAGTATACAGGAAGTGTGTCCGTGGAAATTAAACCCTTGTTGGGATTTTTGCTGTCTGGCTCCTAGTTAGAGAACAGGAAGTTGTGGGGTGTAAAAAAATAGTGAAACATTGAACTGTTGGGCAAGAATCCAAAAGCTAGAGATAAGGTCAAATGAAGAAAAAAAAATAGGAATAATGAAGTACCGAATCAAAAGTTGTTCTGCGGGGTTGCACTGTCATATAAAAACACGACAATTCAAAAGACACCGTCAGATCATTTTTGCAGCTCATTTCTTTTGTCTCCATTCCACGTCGTGGCCGTTTCTGGTTCCAGCAGTTTGGAGCCGCGTATGCGCAGGGCTCCCTTGTTTATATCCTCGTGTGTTCTCGGGGAGGAATGTGATCTCTCGAACCCACCCCGATCTGCGGTGTGCAGACGGTGAACTATTTGCAAACCCTCTGACCGCACTGAGAATCGACAGCCTGCACAGGTCAGACGCTGTGTTGGCATGACGACGTTTTTATTTTGTCGAGTGGCTGCACAAAATAGAATCATCGGGATTTAGATACATTTTTCTGTATTTTATGCAACCACGTCAGGGAATAACATTGAGCAAATTCGAGACACCGTTTTTTTCTTTTTCGGTGCATGGAAAAAAAAATCTAACACTTCGTTTTGTCATCAAGTGCTGACACATGGCAAGCACGTTCGCTGGCAAAGATTGTTGTTGTTGCTATTTGTTTTCTTTGTGTCTGTGTCGCCACGTCAAAGCAATTGGGCCCTCGGAATCAGTCGGCGCGGCAAACGGGACGGTTTCTTTGCGACGCTGGCCTACCAGGTTCAATAAAAGTTAAGCAGGAACTAGTTCCAAATTTGCCTCTCAGACACAATGACATCCCCGTCTTTCTGTCCTGTGATTGGCTGGTCAGCGGAAACAGGTGGACTGTCAAAGCACATATGTGGATATCTGGTGGCGGATTTTAATTGTTTTTTTTTGGTGTCTTGTAATTAGATAAATAGTGATTCTGAACTGCTCGAGTTGATGTACAGGAAGTGGCAGAGTTGCATGTTGTTATAGTCTTGTTTGTTTGTTTTGTTTTCAGTTTTGACGGCTTTTAAAATGACAATAATGGCCTGTATTGAGATGCGGATGTAATCGAGTAAATCACTGGAGGCAATTACAAAAGAATGAGATGAAATGAAATTGTGGTGGAATGCCACTCTATTATTTTTTTTTTCCCCCGTACACGTATTTGTCAGATCTATTTAGGATAAGTGGGGACGAAAAAGTCTTGCGTTACGAACCGGAAAGTGTGTCTTCAGTCTGTGTTTTGTCCCTTTGGGAAAAACTGATCCAGGGCGCCGACACTTGCTAGCCCTGGAAGTCTGTCACCTGCGGGTGTCGAATGCGAGGCCGAGGCAGCGGCCCCGCCGGCTTGTGACCAAAGAACTGATGATCTCACCACCCGGCCGCTTCTGTGCGAGAGACTTATTTACCACATGCTCGGGTTTCACGTGTGGGCCTCGACAGGTCTTGTGAAACCAAAGGAACGAGCTGCAATTCTATCCCGTGACCCAAACATGAAATGGTACTCCTGTGCCACGGCGTCTGGTAACGCTTTTCAAAATTCCGATTTCACTTCCAACAGCAGTTGTTGAGCAAAACACGTCCTTGTAAGTGGCCGAGTTGGACTTGGTGTTGTGTCAAGGTGAAGGAATGTACAACGGGATATCTTTCGAGCCGAATTCCATTTCATCTCCACGCCATCATCTGACGCAGCCGGCATGAAAACAAAAATCCTACGGTCAAATCTGGTTTCGTAACATGCCACTGCTGACTTGAAGTGACACCGAATAGGGCACAGATTCCAAACCTGTATGCAATGAGAGATTACGAAACAACATTATTTTGATGATTACGTTATTACTATTCAGCAAATAATGTCTCTTTTTTTTTTCCAACTATCCATGCCGGTGATGTATACTGGTAGGCCGAACAATGAAAAGTTCTTCTTTCACATGGCAGAAGGCACATTACTAACCTTATTCCTGAACCAGATCCTGACGTTTGAAAAGCGAGGCAGCAAAACGAAACGCAACATTAGCACATTGACATCAACGTTCTGCTAACCGGCGAGTTAATGATCCTATCAAAAGGAGGTGTGTTAAAATAACTTTGCTGACGTTTTTAACATCTCCTCATGACCAAAATTATAACATGAGAGCTGTGTACACCCAACCAGCCTCCCACTATGGGACCCGACGTCATGCGCGACTTCCCCATGATTGATGACCATCTTTGGGCATTGGAATGTTGCGCCCCACCTTGGCCCGATCTATTGCAGTGAAGAGGAGCTTCTGCGCAAGTACAACTTTGAACGTCAGTCAATACATCGACTTGTGTGCCACCAGACGTGGAAGTGTGTCCACTTTCCACATCTATTTTTTCCTGCTGATCTAAAAATAAATACCCTGTATGTGTATGATTTTATTTTAATATTTCATGAATTCTACCAGTTCTTGTGTGGGCATACTCCGGCTTCCTCCCACATTCCAAAAACATGCAGGTAGGTCAATGGTCCAATGGTTTTCAAAACTAAGTGTGAATGGTTGTTCATCGACCCTGCAATTGGCTGGAGACGGCTGGGCTAAGACACAGCTCACCCGTGATCATGATGAGGTTGAAAATGGATGCAGGCAGTATTTTTCAAAATCTAGAGCAAATTCTGACACATTTAACCCAACGTGCCCTCAAACCAAAACAATTTGTGTCAAAACAACAATCATAAAAGAAAATGTCATATTTGTTCAAATCCAGAGCAAATTCTGACACGCATTCAATCCAAAGTGCCCGAAAAACAACTGCAATTTGGGGACAAAAACATCAAGCTGGAAAAAAACGTGTGTTCGTGCCTCAAGCGTCACGAGCAAAAGACAACGATTCATCTAAATTGAACGGTGGAAGGGGGTGGGGGCCCACAGGAAGAGTTCACAGGACTTATTTACAAATGTCATGTGGACCAATGGAATAGATGGCCTTTTATCAGAGATAGAGCAACAAAAAAAGTTACATTCAGATTTAAAAAAAAAAATATATATATATATATATAAATTTTATTTTATTTGTTTGCGGTATGTACCTTCATTTCCCAATGATTCCAAAACACTCACTGGATCATGTATCCACCATATCATTTTGCATCGTCATAAATTAACCAGCACTCTGAGCCACAACGCCACACACGGTATCTGATTTCAAGTCCCAACACGCCGACGAGATTTGCCACAATTTATAGCCTGACCTTGGATTGTGGAGAATGCGAGCGGGCAGTTGATGCGGTACAAAGGGACAACGTGTGTGTGTGTGTGTGTGTGTGTGTGTGTGTGTGTGTGTGTGTGTGTGTGTGTGTGTGTGTGTGCCCGTATCGATTGGCCACCCGGGAAAGCTCAACGGCAGCTACTTCTGAAGCTCGTTTACGACTGCATAATAAACATCTTGTTGAATTGTGATGACCCTCCGGTTACTTCACACACAAGAATGGCACGCTAATGAAAATGCGTTTTGCCAAGCTTGAGGTCTTTGAGTGTTATTTAACCCAAAGTTGGACGCCTCCGAATGTAACGCTGGACTATTTCACATCTAGGTGGTGATTGTGCGAAATCTCTCAAAAGGCAGCAGCTGCCCTCAACGGGCTGGAGTCTTTTCAAATTCCGTTGAAATCGGCAAGAACTTTCTGCGACGGCCGCAGGATTGAGGCCGGTTGTGCTCACTGAGGTTTTCCCCTTCTGGGATCCTTCTCCTCAAAGTGTTTCGTTTGTAACCGTAGCTACATCCTGCGCTCACATTTTCCTGGATCGTCAGGGGCCTTTCGAGGTAAAATCTAAAACTGCAAAGCTTTTAGGAAAAGAAAAATAATGCAACTCGAACACCCGTGTGGAAATACTTGCCGGACTGGGAGAACATGAAATACTTTGGAATCAACAAGCTCATAGGGGAATAACTGTTGCGTAATTCTGGGGGAGGTTGAGGTTTGGGACAGATGTTTTTCGAATTCCACGATGACACGGGACTCACACTTGTGAGACGAAACGCAAAAACGGAAACTACCGCCGTTGGATTCCTTTGGCGTTTTCTCTGGGTCCTCCAGGTTTCTCTCACATTTGGAGAAACATGCCTTTCGGGTGAAATGAACATTCGAACATGTTTGTAGGGCACGATGCTTGTTTGTCTATTCGAGTGGTGTCAGAAATGTCCCAGGACTGCCGTTACAAAGGATCGCTCTCAAAGCCAAACGACGACCTTGAGGGCCAGACGATCACACAGCTCGTCCACAAAGAGAACCAGTGTTTGCTTTGTTCAACGAGGCAAGTTGCGGTAGGACAACTCGTGGCGGCCGTTTCAACCGTGACAACGTGCCCACAATGCCCTGAGCATCCGGCAGTTCCTGGCCAAGAAAAACATTGCCGTGCCGGAGCAACCTTCTCCTTTTTCCGCTTTCGTTCTGAAGCTGCGGATGGCATCCGGATGGCGGTGATGACAGAGAGGTCTCCGCCAAGCTGGGCGGGTCAGCTGCGCCGAGCGGAGGCAAAAAAGTCAAAGCTTACACCTGCTCAGATCACATCCTAACAATGACACGGGGGAGGTCTAACATGACATATTTCATCCATGACTCGGGTCAGTTCTACCTGGGGTGGCAGGAGGTGAAATTGGGTGGGCGGAGATTGCGTTCAGGAAACTCGGAGCTGCAGAGCTACAGCCCATACTGTATCTGTACCTCTCGTAACTTGACATTTCTTTCGTAACAAGAGGCAATATTTTCCCCGTTGAGGCGTTTGATAACTTGAACATTTCGTGTGAAGAGACGTTCCTAAGTAGAGGTGCCACTGTATTGGAACGAACTGGGTTATGGATCTTTTATTGTTATGTGCTGCCGTACTGTGGAGGCGGGGTTACAAATTGTCCCGTGCTGGAGCCTGTCCCACTTGGAACCGGTTGCCGGCCTGTCGCGGGGGCACACGCAGACGACCGTTCGCCCTCGCAATCACACTTATGAATAATTTCAATCAACTCACCGTGCAGGTTTTTGGAATGCGAGAGGAAAGCGGAGTACCCAGAGGAAACCCACGCAGGCGCGGGTGGAACATGGAAACTCCATACTGGCTAGGGATTCGAACGCGCAATCTGTGCGCTGTGAGGTGGACGTGCTAACCAAGTCTAAATGTTCAGTATATTATTCCCATGAAATTGGAGCCGAGTTACCAAATTATGGCCTGGAAAACGTTTTTTTGTCCCCGACTGCAATTCAAGCTTGGACTCTTCCACTGCTTCAGCTACAATTTACTTGATTGATGGCGAGTTTCTCAAAACGGGAGCCGTGCTTGACAAACCGCGGGGCGCAAGGCCTGCTACTGCCACCGGGCGTGAAAGCACAGAACGGCGAGTGCGGGCGAGAGCGCAAAGTCTCTCGCCGGCCCCGCTCAGCAAAAAGCTCGATTCTGCGGAGGCTTCGGAGTCATAAACTTTGAGCCGTGCCGACTTCGGGTTGTTCAAAGGTTTCAAGCGGAGGATTATGATGCTCAACAACCTGAAGTCAAAGTTGAACTTTGTTGTTACATCGAGGATTAAAGCCAAAGCCGTGTGCTTGGCGCTCCTCACTCCCCGCTTTTCCATTTTTCATGTTGCGCCAGCATTCCTGGGCCTCGTAGTGCATATATTTTAGCTGTCAAGCACGCCACGTGAATCATCCACACCATCTCGCGGAGGGTGGCACGAATCCAGAGCTGGAGGACGCCACATTTGCTGAGCAATGTCCACGCACGGATTTAAATCGGCATAGTTTACAGATGAACGGGATTTTTCTGACCCGCGCGGCATCCCCACTCGCGGCAGTAGCACGCTTTTTACAGCAAGATGTTTCTTCGTCACCGTGTGATAACAACCACGTTCAAAACTTTTTAGCTCTTCAAGTCAAAGAAAACTCAATTCGCTACGGTGCCTTTTCGATGATGAATGGTGTTTGCAAACTCGGAACGAAGAGCCGAGGCCGTTTATATCCGACAGAAAAAGGAGGGAAGTTGAAGTACGGCGTCAATCGGCAGAGGAACCGTGCCCTGTCGTTGACCACTCTTTTTAAATCCGGAGCTCGGGTTGCATAGTGATATATAATATTTGGCAGAACGATGAGGCAGCTCGCACCCTGGTAGTAGTACACTGTGATATTTATCTCGCGCCGGCCTGCCTATGTTGTAACCCCTTGCTTGAGGTCAAGGGTGAATCTGCGGCATGAACGTGCAAGGAATGTTCCACGGAAGGGAGCGGAACCCGAAGAAATTTCAATATTAGCAAGTCGATTCAGTGTGTCCTTCTTAACTCATTCAGGACCGGACAGTTTTCGGACCCTTGAAAAAAAATGGGGGGGGGACTGAAATAAATAGCTGGGATTGAATGTGTGGAATTTGTTTTTTTGACTGTGAAACCATAAAATGAAAAATGACGGCCTCGTAATACCTCGACACAACAAACACAATGCAGCCAGTTTGGAAATTTAGTGTGCCACTTCACAATGAACCACAATAAGATTATTATTATTATTATTGTTATTTTATTTTATTTTTTTTGAATGAATGAAGGTTTTTGGAATATATATCCATCCGGCCATCCATTTTCTAAACCGCTTTTTTCTCACGAGGGCGTGCTGGAGCCTATCCCAGCCGGTTGCCAGTCAATCGCAGGGCACACAGAGACGAACGGCCATTAGCGCTCACAATCACACCTCGGGACAATTTGGAGTGCCCGATCAACGTGCCGTGCATGTTTTTAGAATGTGGGAGGAAACCGGAGTACCCGGCGAGAACCCACGCAGGCATGAGGAGCCCGTATTCGAACCCTGCACCTCCCGCACTGTGAGGCAGTCGACCACCGTGCTATTACAATGTTCATTGAAACATGATGGACTCTATTTTAAGAATGCACCTGCGTTGTGATCCTGATTTCTGTATTCCCGTGCAAGGCTCTCTTGTGTATGATTGTCAATTTGACAACCTGGTATCCGTCAAGCCGGGTGGACTGGCGCACTCGAGGGAGCGTCTTGGAGATGTGCCAGGCGGAGTAACTATTTGTTGGCAGAAAGTCAATCGAAATCTGTTGCCTGCTTAGGGATGGCTAAGTTTAATGCTAAATATATATTTAGCCATTATTTTCTCACCCTGTCTACGTATTTATCAAGCCCCCCCCCCCTCTAGGCCCAGGAGAGAAAAAAAAAATCTTGGAGTCGTGCCCGCTGCTCAGACCTTGTCTAATAATGACGCAGGGCAGACAGCTGGTCGAATGTGACGTATTTCATTCATAAATAGAGGAACAGCGGGAATCAGACCCTCTGACTCACTGTGTTATATTTGTTGAATGATCCCATTGGGCGTCACAGCAAAAGGAGAGTGGGGGGCACACGAACGATCGGGGCGGGGGTGGTCTCCAAGTGCCCACTTCACATCGCAGATATACTTCCGCCATGTCGAGACTTTATTGTACCGTGTAATTAGTGTGTCACGTTTGAAGGGCATGAAAGGAGTTGCTTCGATTGGCCATTATTGAAGTTGGCTGTGACCACTCCCACAGCAGCCCAGATTACCCTTCTCAGATCCACCAGCCTCTTCAAGTCTTTGATGGGCTGACCACACACACTCTCTCTCTCTCTCTCTTGCTGTCCTCTTTTCCTATATATGTAGAAACTGCATACAGTATTTACACCCAACCCCTCAAGTGTTACTAACAACCCTGTAAAATTTGAATGTTTAAAAAAATTGCCAAGTATATAGAATGAGGCTTTAAAATTCTGGAAATTCAAGCTTTTTTCGACTGCTCCTTGAAAAATGGCTGCTACTTTGGCTAGCATCTTTCTTAAGCCTACAAAAAAACAACACGTTTGAAGTGCGAAAATATATCCACATCCAGTGGCTGGAATGTATCCCACTGGGTTGTCACGAGGCTTTTTTTTCTCTTCCATGCGGCGACAATGAGGCGCTCCTAAGCGACCATGCCGTGTGAAGCCTCTGACCACACGCTGGATGTGGAGTCAGACTTATTTATCTTTTTTTTTTTTTTTAATGTTCCCCATCCTCTCGCTCACAACGAGGCGTTCTAACGCAGCCGCATCAACAGGCGATCGGATGAGAAGACGCAAAGCTAGATGCTAAGTGCACATCACAATTGCGCCGGGTTAACCACAGAGGACGGCACGCAAGTTATTATAAAGCGGGGGAAGGGCAACTCACACCAGACTCAAATATTTTCGTACCTTGCTGACAGTTTTGGCCGCGCCTCCAGCCTTCGTCGTAGCCGTTACCACTTCCTTCCTCAGTGTGACATCATGACCAATCTTTGCACGTGTTTTCAACAATGAACGGATGTATTTAGAAACAGTCACTTCACCGGGTCTTGAATAAATTCAAATTGAAGAACTGCGTCTCTTGCATGGTGCCATTTTTGATGTATGAAAACCAGCGAAGGAAATTTTTTGAACGCCCACACCTCAGAACTGTGCGGCAGGCAAACGTGCTAACCACTCTCACGCCGCGCTTCCCTTAATATTCGTACACATCTTTTTTCACACGCACACACCCATCCACACCGCCGTGTTTATATTGAAGCTATACTTCGAAAATGTTCGCCTTCACTCTCCAACTGAAATCCACGGCCACCTATTTGAAGTGTTTCGTCCCCCTATCCGCAGTCCCGTTTGGCCTTTCTCTTGCATCGTTGAGTAAACATGCGGCCAACGCGACAGCTGGCTACCTTCCAGCACCTTCCGCAGCCACTGTTTACATTTCAGTGACATTAAACAACAGACAAGCTCACTTTGTGTGGAGTTTCTACAGAGTGTCTGGGAACCGTGGGGGGCAGAGCAAGCAGCTTCACTCCGTGGCAATGACTCTGGAGGCCACGGCAAAAATGACAGAGGTGGGTCAATAGCGCGACGGAGCGTCTTTGGGATTTGCGTCACAATCACTCAGTCGTCATGAAAATGGAACGGAAGAAGGAAACCTTCGGGTCTCGTTACAAACGGCCAAACGTTTGCACGCATGTGAGTTCAATGAGAAGTCTGCCATGTGTTTCCTTCACTCTATTCAGACATTTTTTTCTAATGGATGTACGTGATTTTTGCACGTCCTTATGACACTTTTTTTTATGTACATAAAGCTCAGGAGAAGAAACATACAATTACATGTCGCACATTGTTTAAAAGCTAGCTAGAGCCGGCTTAACCCTATGTTGCATACGGGTTACTTCAGTAACCACATTCAAGTTACCAGTTTTAGTTTTTAAATCCACCGCGAGATGTCTCTAGCGTGCGCAACAGCAAAAGCAACATGGCAGCCTCCATGAGGAAAAGGTGAGTGTGAAAGAGGGTCCACAAAATGTTGAATAATTTCTATCCGTGAGATGAAAAGGTCCAAATACCCTATTGTACTTGTGCAGAAGAGTATATAGAACATATAGAACACAATAAATAACAGTTTCTATGTGTTACCTATCAGTACTGCCATGCTTTTTGGCAAGGTAATTGTAGTGATTAAGTTATTATGCACATGAAGTACCTGCACTTTGGTTTTCCCAAAATTGTGAATTTATTATGATATTTGGCCATAATCTACCCTAAATTTAAAAACAAACCACAATTGAATAACTCCTGCAGAAGCCATGCAACATAGGGTTAACTTTGACGCTAGGACAACGTATTTCCAGAGATTTGCTCATTTTGAGATTTGTGAAGTGACCAAAGCTCCCCGAAAAGTTTATCCTGGCGGAGCATTTTTGGGGATACTGTATCAATGCCTTTTTTCATTTGCAACTTCATTTCTGATTCCGCAGACGAATCCAGAATTTGTGAATCGGGGCCGTCCTCCGTGTTGCCGAACGAGCTTGTCGAGGCAAAAGTACGTTGCATCAATTATTGACTCTCCCTTGCAGAAATGTTCCCGGCTCCTCTGTTACGACACTACGCGTCCAAACCTCGGCGACTGGAGAGGTGCCCAGGAAAACATCAATAACATTCCTCTGCCTCTTACATGCGTGAACACACACGCACACTCAAATGCATCCGCACACCGCTGTTGGATGCGCAGACAACTCCGACCAATCATCGGGCGTTGCTGTAAAACAACAGGGGAATCTGCTATGTCGACATGGTGTACCCTGGTACTTTTCCACAGTGAAAGGTGGAAGGGGGGGGGGGGGGGTTGTTGTAATGTGTTTTTGGTTTGTTTTGTGCATTTATTGCTGAACATTCCATATAGGCAAGGTACACTATGATCAATTCCTCACACTGAAAATGTATTTGATCAAGGCCGCAGTGGGTGGGGCAGATCGACAGCTGATCTGTTGGCGAGCCAAAGCATTTACTCATGATACTGGCAAAAAAATAAATTAAATAGATAAATAAATACATAAAGCTTTTACAATATGGTATCTAAGAACCCAAAAAGAAGAAGAAAAAGGACAAAATGTAACTCGTGTCTCTCTTCTGTCCAATCTCCTATCATTGTGCGGATCTTCTGACTAAATCTTTCCACTCCAAACTTAATCCATTTAGCCGGCGACGATTGAGCATGCATTCTTGACTGGAGCACAACAAGGCCGCCATTCTTGTGAGCACCCCTGCGGACGCTAATACTTAGGACATGGCTGACTTTTAGTAGACAGGAAGAAAGAAAAAACGTGTACAATCCTTCAGTTTGGTCGGGAGAGGATGTGCGAAACGTGCCGATTTCATCAGCAGAAATAATCGTTCGGCAGCTGTACTTTGTAAGGGCAGAATACGACAATCACGGTTCATTTATTTGATGATTTGTTCTTATTTTATTATTTCTCTTTTTTTTCACGTAACATCTTTCTGTATTTATTTTATTGTTAGCAATTAATGTATTTGTTTATTTAGGCATGTTTTATCCAATACTCCTTATTTCATTCTAAATTGAAATGGTTCTTTTTGATGTGATTGTAAGTGTAATTTTATTTTATTTCAAGTGCATTGTTTTAATGAAAATGAGTCTTTTCTTCATGTTTATGTTTTATTTATTTCATTTTTCTTCATTTTTATGATTTGTACTATTTAATTTTAAATGTAATGGTTAATTGTTATAGTTATCATTCGATAAAGTGCAAAAGAAAATAAATATTTGTATTCAATTGTATTTAATTTGTAATTCATGCTTGGTTTGATTTCAAATTGAGTTTGTATGTAATCAGTAATTGCATTTTTCCTTTTTTTTATTGTATTTTTTTTACGTTTAACTTTACACATGACCATCAATCATGTATTTTACGATTGGAAATCTCAGACGGGGAAATCCACCTCACATGGAGCATATTTCGCTGAAGCAGTTCCAAACAGTATATTTTCGAGATGCTGTCAATGAAAGATAAAACACAACAGTGGGAAATTTGGAACAAAAGAAAAGAATCCAAAACTCTTTCATTTTGATTTGTTTTTTAATCATAAATAATAATTTTTAAAAACTCTGCAAATGTGAATAGCATTTCGAAAGTCTGTTTGAAGGCAACAACAGTAGCACTTAGTTGATGCATGAGGGTCATGTGAATAATGATGCAAAGGCTGCATACCGCCTGCAAGTCAACTCCCCGTAAGCCTCAGACATACGTAATTAAAGCGGCTCAAAGTTCAAAACGTCCACGCTCGCATGGACTTTCCATACTCGCCGGAGTGTTCCAACCCGGTGAACAACATGCACCTTGGCAACAGCTGCGAAAAAAGACACTGGGTCACTATGCTATAAATAAGAAAGGCAAGTATTTATCGGGCTTGTTGATTCAAATCACGTCACGTCGTTTTTGTTTGCCCCTTTTAACTGCCGTTTGGCGATGAGGTGACCAATTCAGAAAATCTTGCAAACAGATAAAGTCATGTGGCGGCATTTGTTGTTGTTGTTTTGGTTTTTTTCAAGGATCTCATTGCTGTAATTCAGGTCTCAAGTACAAGGTTGCCTTGAAGAGGAATAAATACCTGGCCCCTCCTTCCCTGCCCGCCCCCCTCAGGCTATATGTGTGTGTGAAGACCAAACTAGTTTCAGAGTCATATTTTACTGACGTGACCTTTGATCCCTGTCAGGCAACCATGTGCCTGGGTCATGTTTTGGGACAGGCACGTTGATAAGCGTCCGCGTCTAAGGCCCTAGGTCAGTCGAGTTCATTTGAGGGGGTTGGGTGTGCTTGTTAGCACAGAAAAATCACCCAGATTTTTTGTTTTTCCAAAACACACACACATGCATATATTTTTTTTCACCCATATATACAGTACATAAAGCAGCGCCTCTATCCGATATTTTATATATCTATCTATCTGAATTTTGCGTGCTTTCATTCCCATCAGCGATATGCATTTAGCTAATGCATCAAAAATACATCTTCCCAATTATCATCTGCGGCATGGCCATTTTCGAGCGCCTCATTGTCAGCCTTGAGTGCGTGCATTTCATGGGAGAAAAGGTAGATGAGTGAGGAGGAGGATTGTTTTTTTTTTTTAATAGATATGTTTGACATGAGTTGATAGCAATTGTGTGGAACGCGCTTTGTGCTGGCATTTTTTTATGCCTGACTACACAGCCAGCTTGTCAACCGGGCCTTTGCACCGGCATGGTCACTTCAGATGTTGTGACACCAGTAAAGGAGGCATCAAATGTGCTGTTTACTGAAAAATGTTGCCGTATAGTAAAGAATATTAGCGGATCACTTCTGTTGTTGAGATGATTGCCTTTCACCAAATGTCTCAAGTTGTTCTCTTTACATTTCCAACGGAGAAAAGATCTTTGTCTTTGAAATTAAGTGTAGGGGGAATACATTCAGGTTTCTGAAGGTAACCGCAGGATAAAAGCATCAAAAGTGAAAACGTCATCAAGCGAGACTTTTAGTTGCCACGGTGACATGCACAGCGGCAGTTTAAACTTGTTGATCTGCTCTGAGCATTTTGTGAAGGAGATTGGAACAGGTTTATTTGCGTCATAACTGTTTGCAATGCAGACCAGTCAACCCCCCCACCCCTGCTAAAAAATAAAAAATAAATAGATCAAGTCTCCAAAAACCTCTACCAGAGTATCTTGTTCTTCTTAAAAAATAAATATCATAAAAACTGGAACTCAGACTTGCACAAAGATCCCCATTTGCTCTTCTTATTCATATTAGCCACCGAATGAACAAATTCATTCGAGTGGGTGACTTCATTTACTTTTGACGCAAAACATGTCAAAGTCCAACAAATGAAGAGTTCAAAATGGTAAAGGTAAATGGAGTGCATTTATAATATAGAGAGCCTTATCTTGTCCCTACTTGGTGTTTACAAAGCCATATTTACTTATCTCATTCAAACGTATCTGAGTGTCGCCGATGCCAGTGCGTCAACAATCGGAAAGGTGAACATTTTTCGTTTTACAATAAGTTGCGTCAACCTTGACAATCCTGCTTTGTACCCTGGCCGGTGGCAGAACATAAATACTTTTTTAAAAAAATCACTTTAAAATACCAGAGGAGGGGGGAAAGTGGAAATGGACTACAGCTCCTCCATTGAAAAAGACTTCTTTCATAAAAACATGGAGAAAATCCGAATCCGATTCATGTGTTTCTTATTATGTCTGTTGCTTTTCTAATTTATTGATTGATTTTGGCATATCATTTCAGGGGAAATTTGCCTTTTCCTGTTTAACCAAAAAAAAATCATAAAGTTGGATGTCACAATGTGAATGAAAAGATGAATTTGCTACACATTAGTTTTGATCCTTTTAAAATTCTTTGCGACCCTCGTGGGGCGATAAGCGGTTCGGATAATGGAAGGACGGATGGATGGATGATTCCCTCACTCACGCGATCATCAGCGCGTGCTTTCTCATTGGTCTGACTAATCAAAGTCAAAACAACAACAGATAAGTAACCTGGTGACAAAAGGTGTGAGGAACAGCGCAGATCTTTCTGCTCCTGAATGACAAGCGCTGGCAAAAACACTCCCTTTAGCAGTTTACCCTTGCTTACGAAACATTCTGACTGTTTCGCGCTTTGTCTCCAGGCTTGGCAAAAATTTGATGTGTCCGTCTACACGGGACCCGCCTTCGCAATCGTCCACAGCGGCCGCTTGTGGCATCTGTGATTGGGTGAATGTTTCAGACCTAGGAGGAACTTCCGCCTGGCGACAACATGGCGATTTGAGATTATTGCTCCGACATTAACCGTTCCTTGTCTTGATTTAAGAGACGCAACACTTGAACAAATAACATTCACGTTGTAACTACTAAATCATTTTATTTATTTTTTTTTAATGAAAATGAAATGATTGTAAAATTGTCTGTCAATATATTTTGATGCACCATTTGTATTCGAATAACCATCCCTGACAGCATTACATCACCGCCGCATACTGAAGATGCTATTCGTTAGCATGTCAATAGCAATTTCCATTGTTTGTTAGCATTAGGCTAGCAGGCTTGTTTTTTTGAAGATTCGTTCACTATCTGACAAACTTGCTGTTTGTCATGAAATTAGCCGAGTTCACTGCCACTATAACATGCTTGTATCTCAAATTTGCGCTTTCAAGTCAAAGCAAAATAAAATCACCCAAATGACAACACATTTGACAATAAAGTTGTACTTGATTTGACTTGACATACAGTGAAACTCCTCTAGAACGAAACCTACATGGGCGAAAATACCCCCTTGTGTGAAAAAATCTTCATGCATTAACACAATTCCCATTCTCCTGCCCCCCATACGACGAAACCCCCTGTTGCGTAATACGAAATCATTTTGTCTGCTCCAGCCTCGCGAAGACATTCACTACAACGAAGTCTTATCCAACAGCGACCTCTACTGGTTTGTTCGGAAACCACACTGGTTTACATAGTGAACGATGTTTATTTCGGTCACAGCTGCGAGTTTCCTGGACTCAACATACTCATAGCTGCTCTGCCATTGGCTTACCGAGCATCATCCTGGCCTCCGATTGGCCAAGAGGGACCTCACTGTCTATGTGTGTACATACTGAAGCTAGATCCATAGCATCCGATTAGCTGCTCAGAGTAAATTGCTTATGGCTCGACGGACATTCAAATAAATGAACGTTTCCTCGAATGCTTTACTTGTTATCATGCTAAAAACGCTAATGAAGCGCTCCAGTTAGCGTAAGGTTTTTAGCCTTGGAGAGCTAACTGTGGCCATCGAGGACTACGAAGCGTCCCGTGGCTCGACGGACATTCAAATAAACGAACGTTTCCTCGAATGCTTTACTTGTTATCATGCTAAAAACAGTCACGGGACGCTTCGTAGTCCTTGATGGCCTAGTTAGCTCTTGAAGATTAAAAACCTTATGATAATTAGCGCTCCAGTTAGCGTAAGGTTTTTAGCCTTCGAGAGCTAACTAGGCCATCTAGAACTATGAAGTGCCCCATGGCTGGCTTAAAAGTTCATTGCATGACATCAGCTGAGCAACGCTGTCTTGGGTTAGGGTTAGGTAGAGACAGTGAGATGGTGGAAAGAAAAGCCACCGGGTCCAGAAGTATTTGTTATTGTTAGATTCAGACGAGCGTGGACGTTATAATGCTAAAATGGCTACAAAACGGACCTTTGGATGTCAAGCAGCTAAGATAAGAAGAGCTCTGATGCTGGAAGAGAGGGTACAAGTGATCAAAATGAAAGACGGAGCAAGCAAAATAAAAGACATTATCCAAGAAATTGATGCAAGTGAAAGTGAATGCTGATTGTAAATTTCGCAATTTCTTTCCCTTTTTTTCTTTCTACACTGACAATATGAAGTGTCAAATAAGTGTGTGCTCATACTTATGCACTATTGGAATAAAAATAGAGTACACATACGTTTGTGTGTGCATGTACACATACATTTGTGTGTGTGGGTGTGTGTGTGCTTACATCTGAGACCAAATTTGCTACAGTGAAAAACCCCCTGTTGTGAAAAATGTCTTGCTGCAAACACGATTTCGTTGTAGAGGAGTTTCACTGTATCTTGAACAACTCGAGATCACTTGCATCTCAAAGCACCACTGCACACACGTCATATGATGAAAATTATTCAAATGAACTGTAAACATTTCATCTATGACTATCCACTCTTTCAGCATCCTTTGAAACACATTTTAAGAAACATCATATTATTGTTGTGTTAGTACATGTTCATGATGACTGAGTGATTCTGACGAGGACACCATAGGCACTTTATACAGTCGGGATATTGACCCACTACCTCTCTGACTGTGTCAATCGCATGCGCCGCACTATAGCGGCTAGCGGCTGGTGAGTGCATGTGAAAAGTTGCAGTGCATCACAATCAGTCCTTTATGACAAGCAGAGGAAGTTGTATTTCCCTGACGCACTTGTTGATGAGTCTACAGCTACCAATTCCATATCCTATCATGATGCTATCATTATTCAATTGAACGTCTTTGAGGTGATATGAAGAGTAGTTGATTGGCCTTTCGAGGTCATTCGGTCCGAGCGTTTTCGAACACGTGTATTGCGAAATGGTGGGACTTGCACCTTGTAAGACTTAGATATGCAGCTGCACGGTGGTGAGACAGGAAGTGGTGGGAACAGCTAAGCGAAGGCAAGCGCAGGTGGAAAGTTGAGCACTTGAGAACACATTTTCAAGAAGTCCATTACATGTGAGGTGTAAAAAAAATAGCCATTTAAGTACATGCAAAATGTCATTCTAACTCCCTTCGCAACAAATAATTCTGCAAACTGTGCAATAATGTTATGCATACAACACATGTACAATGAATAATATGCCTATTAATCTGTGTACTTTGCACCGTTTCAACTATAATTAATATTTAGGCCTCTTAATTTGCACTTGTGCAAACATGACCTCCGACTGTAACAGTCTGATCACAATAACATTTACTTATTTAAATAGAGAATTTCTGTCAAATCTCAATAGAACTATCATGCATAAACTCAACTTCATAGCAACTTCCATACACTCTATGTATGTAATGGATGTGTTAAAATTCGTCATTATGGCACCGTGTATATATATGTATCATTGTCAACAATATATTGTATTTTGCAACAACTGTACAAATGTTACTGTAGCTTAATTGAACAACATTCAGTACTTACCAAATACAAACATGCAACGTCTTAATCTCTTTTTTCTTTTTCCCCTTTTAGATTAGATTTCAATGTACAGGTGTTTGAGTTCATCCTCAATGCTGCTCTTTGTGTTTGTTTTAATTTGTAGTTAGTTTATATTGTTATTTTTAATACGCGTGAATTCCTAATGGCTGTCTGTCTGCCTGCTAAGACAATCTGAGTTGTGCCATGCATGTGCTCATACTGCTAAACATTGTCAAGTTTCCCAGCTAAAATAACATTCTCAAGACTTATGCATCCAATCCGTAGGGGGGAAAAATCGGGCTATGACCAATTATTACGACGCGGGGATGTAGTAATACGTGTATTACATGATGAAAAATCAAAAATGAGACTTGCGTTGTCCGATTGTGAGCGAGTGTACTGCCACAAGTTCAACATGTTCTCATTTTCCTCTCGGTATTTATAACTATGTCAGCTGACCGCTCACTCGGAATGTTCCACTGCTCGGGAACGTTGCTGAAGCATTCGAAAACATGACTGCCGTGGCGAATGTGGTAGAAATAAAAAATATTAGTCGATTGACTTGTAAAATACTACCTTTTGTTACGCCGTCTACTTTTTATTAATAGGGTGTGAGAAAAAGGCCGGTGTTTTTTTTTTCGTGACCGCCCCGTCGCCCACAAAATGGTACGTGCCGATGTTGAAATTCCGAGAATTGAGTAGCTCAGTTTCTTAGAACTGGATTCGCAGAAGTGGAGTGGCTCGGATTTTCGAGGAAACTTTTTACAAGGTTAGTTTTTTTTTTCACTCTCCGGCCTTCCTCGCCTTCACTCTTCCCGACACAGAAGCACAACTTTAGGCTTCCCTCCTCGGCTGACTTACTGCTTCCTATTTCCTATATTAGACATTAACTGTGCCGCTTTTACAGCTAGACCCTTATAACAATTTGTGACTTTTTAAAAGTGTAGATGTGTGGATGATGATTTTATTTGTTGACATTTTGAATGTGCTTGTGCGTGGCTGAGAAAGTTGGGTTGTTGACTTTGAATTGTCGCCACATTGGCTTGCCTTTTCTTTTATGTAAGCAGTCATAGTTGGTTAACTTTTTACGACCCTGCTGTCACTAAACGTGGCGCAATCTGACCGGTCTGTCTGGTTTGAGTGTCGTTTTTACTGTCAAGTAAACGTAACAGTAGCTTGCTATGGGGATGTGTTTTCCTCTGTAAGCAGCATTTCGAGACAAACAAATAATGGCGCAGTCTGAACTTGAACGCAGCGTTGTTGTGTTCAGGGCCTGACTTTCTTGGCGTGGCCAAGCAACCCGACTCGGCTAAAGCGAGTGTCCTTGAACGCAACGTGATTATTTGTTATCTTTCGAAACTTGGGAGTTTGGCTAATTTCTGATCAGATTGGGGAAGAAAGGGAGAAAGATAGAATATAAGATGAGAAATGTGGGGTTCATATGTTATCCACTGGCATGTTATCTATCTGTATTATCCTATAGTATTATTGTTTTTGAAGTTCAAACACAACATACGAAGACGGCTGAGTCATTGAGCGTATGTAATAGCTTTTAGAAGGAGAGCAATCGCCCTGTAATTAAGAGACCGTGTTAAGTGAGATCAAGGCGAGGAGGTTACAGTAGTTTTTTTCTCTCCATAATTCGCCGCCCCCTGGTGAGAGATTGCCATGTGTCAGTTCACTAACTTTTTTTTTTTGCCACGAGCTGCACTCAAAGAAAGAACGTGATCACAACATCAAGTAGCAATCGACAAATACGATGCAAATATGCAATCTAATAGCTGTGTGTAGTACTCGAGATGATTGGCATGAGTTCAAGTTGTATTTTTTCGGACGGGAAAACATTTTAGAACTGTGCTGAGGCCAGGGAAGGAGAAACGGCCTTCAAACAAGAAAAACGACTGATTTTGAAAACCTAAAGGCAAAATTAAACTTGTTATTATATGTTAGTTTGTAGTTTATTATTTTAATATTGTAGAATAGATGTACCACAGCTGGCTAGCGACCAGTCCAGGGTGTAGTCTTCTTGCCTAAATTCTGCTGGCCGTGCCCCATTGAAGACGAGCGATGAAGAAAAAAAATGGATGGATGGATAATAGCATTGGTATTTGTTGTAATTTTCCATAGTGCAATGCGCATAAATCAGGTATTAAGTGCAAAACATAAAACAATATAAAACACGCTGCCGTTCAAAAGTTTAGGGTCACTAAGAAATGTCCTTGTTTGAAAGGAAAGCAGTTTTTTTTAATGATTAAACCATTTAATTAATAAGAAATACAGCCTAGACATTTTAATGAGGTAAAAAATGTATATGGGGGGCTGCAGCCTTCCCATGATCAACTAATTGGATTAAAGTGGATATTTTTATTACAGTACTACACACACACAAAAAGGCCACATATGCCATTTCAGGTGCAGTTATTATTGTTGTCCACTTGAGGTCGCTATCCTCACTGTCCACCCTATATCAACTGAGTGTGGATGGCTTTAAAAGGTGATGCCTGGCCTGGTGAGTGATGTGGGTGCCAGCAAACGAAGGTAGAGTTGGCTGTTGTGAGCTGAGATTAGGCTGGCTGTTAACTGGTTTGCTGTGAGTCAGGACGTCGAATTATTCCCAATATTTGATTAGTTGTAGTCCCATCAACATTGTTTCGATGGCAAACGGTGGTATGCGTACAGCACATTTGACAATAAAGTTGTATCCTATCCAATCCAATCCAATCCAATGGGGGACCTCACACTTTAGCAGCCTTAAATTCCCATGAAAGGTGAACATGAATAAAACCTCATTTCATTTTGGACGCATTTCTTCCTTTTGCTTAGTTTTCACAGCACGGCGATGACTGCAAATGGGTGTGTTCAATTTACGCGCCATGCAGGTGACGTCCTGCTCAACTTTAACCGCCTCCGCAGCAGAAATATCCTGACCGACGTCACCATTCAAGTGGACGGTCAGCTTTTTTACGCTCACAAGGCCATCTTGGTGGCCTGCAGGTAATGCGGAAATGTGACCGGACCCTAGGGAGCAACGGGGGACAATTATCCTGATTCCTGTCCTTTCCTTTCAGCGGCTTCTTTTATTCGGTCTTCATGAACCCTGAGAACACAAACCTCAGTGTCATCAGTTTGGATCCCAAAATAGATGCCAAGAGTTTCTCAAACCTCCTGGACTTCATGTACACGTCTTGCCTGAACTTGACGGACAGCATGCTGGCGGGCACCATGAACACGGCGCTCTACCTCCAGATGGAGCACGTGGCTGACACCTGTCACAGGTTCATCAAGTCCAGGTAACACATTATGCAGTAAGCCCTTGCATATTCAACTTAAAACGCATTGGGATGCTATAAAATATAGATAAATAGGAATTTCTGTCAAGGAATTACTGTCGAGGAAGTATGTTGAAGCGATACATCTCGACAGAGAAACCAGCTTCGCATGTCAGGGGGGAGGAGCCAAGTTTAGCCTCGGTTGTTCGTGGAAGATGCATAGTCTTTGTCGTATTTGATACATCCGGTGCATCCCCCCCCCCAAATCAAATTGTAAACGCTCACCAAAAACAGTTCTCAAATATCTAAAGAAAAAGTGTTAGCTGTTAAAGATTTCGCTTTGGTGTCATCCTGTGGCATTTTAGGGCACGTCACAGAGCACAAAAACTAGAAAGCGGTACGCTGGATGTACAAGTGATACATCTCGACTTGCAGACAAAATCTGTATTTCGGGAGAGGAAGTTAAGTTGAGCCTGGGTTGTTATGGAGAGTCGGTGCAGCATAAAAATGTACACCTGCAAACTAGTTATTTTTCGGGGCGGTGTTGTGAGAAGAGTTGAAAATTATAACTTTTTTTAGGGATCGTAGTCTGTGGTATATTTTGGTTTAAAACTATGAATATAAGCAATTATAAAAAATTTTAGTGGGGTCCCTACCGTTCGCGAATGGAAATCAGTGACATGGCTGGATTATGTTTCTCCAGGCCATCTTTAAATGTGCACGTTGAAGAGGTGCAGACCAGCATGTTACCCCTGGCCGACCAACTCTCCACACTGAGGCCGATCCACGTGACCGAGTTAGATGTTAAAAACAGGTACACGGCCACATCGCCCCCTCTTCAGGAGTGCAGGGGTTACAGCGTTTTTCGGGGCATCAACACCTCTGGCTCCTATCACGTGTATGGCGATCGCCACATCCCCGCTGGCAAGTCCGTAGATCCCCAACCAACGAGCACCCCAACCAGAGCATTCCCCTTATCCCACAAACCATTTGTGCAAGTTGCCGGCACTGACGCACCTCACAAGGAGTCTTCGGCCATTATCGGTTTCCATCCCGCTATCATTCGACCTGCCCCCCTCACGGAGGAAGACGGCGTTCAGCACCCTCTTGCCGATTGCCGTCGATCGTCTCTCAGTTTTGGCAAAGGTGTGATTTGCAGCCCTCAGAGCCCCTTGAGATCCGACTGCCAACCCAACTCGCCCACTGAGTCGAGCAGCAGTCGAAACGCGACCCTGAGCCTCAAACAGCCCCCGGATTGCCACAAAGAAGCCAAGGTCCGAAACTGGAAGAAGTACAAATTCATCGTGATGAACCAAAACCCAGAGAGCAAGGAAATGGATGCTCTGAGAAGCAGTCCTGAAAGCGGATCTCCTTCGCGCAGTCCGTGCAGGAGTGGCGGAGACCAAAGGGAATCCCAAACGGAAGAAGCAGCCGGTGAACACAGGGAAGAAAACGCCACGACTGTTGATGGGTAAGTTACACAAAGTACACATTTCAGTGACTCAGTGAGGACAGCTGTCAAAAATGAGACAGGTTTTATTGGAGAAAAAGCAAAAACAAAAAAGAAAAACAGTTTGAACATTAACACTGTGCTTGAAAATAGGAAAATATACAAATAAAATGTCTGGTAGATAAAAGTTACATAGCAATTGTCGCTAAATAAATATTTTAAAACACCAGTTCTTCAGGATTAAATGCACTGAACTCAACTTGGGCAGTTCTTTCACGTACTTCTAGCGGGAGCCCAGGTAGCGCACTTGGAGAATCTTTGCACTTTTATGCGCAATATACGACGCTATATCGGGTCTTCCCTGTATCAGCGGTTCTCAAATTGGTACTTGAAAGAAACACTGAATTAAACGGTCACACCGTGCAGTGGCTTAACTTTTTTTTTTTTAGAACCCAGGGCAGTTCAGTTGTATTTAACTTTGAACTCGACTCAATTTATAGATGCCTTGAAAAACAACCACAGTTGAAATAAACGGCTGTGCATAAACTCGACAATGAAACAGAAAAACATAAACATAAGTGGAACACAGGGAAACATAAAGGCCATAGAAGGATGACAATGTTCAAGACCATACAAATACAAGAAAGAAGACGGGGAACGAGTGAATGATTTTCGAAAACGGCCCAAGTCATGTTGAATTCATCAACGTCTGTCCTTCTCTTGCAGCCGCCACAAATGCTCCTCGTGCGGTTGCGACAGCCCCCAACAGATGGAGGCCACTCACCTCTTTCCCAACTCTTACTGCGGAGACTCAAAGTTCTCGCTGTCGAGCTGCGGTAATGACAACTCCGCCCTCCCTCCGCATCCGACATTATTGACATGAGATCGAAAACAAGGGCGCGCTGACGACGCATCTTCTGACTTACAGAGGGCTTCCCCGAAGACGATTGCCCCAAAGACCACGCGGCACAGGTCCACAGAAAGAAGCCGTACAAGTGTGACTGTTGCCAGGCTGCCTTCCGCTACAAAGGCAACCTGGCCAGCCACAAGACTGTTCACACAGGTGAGATTACCGCTTACAGTCAAGGTCGTCATCACCTGCTTGGCATCCGGAGGCGGCAACTTGTTTATTTATATATCTTTTAATTGCCGTTGTCAAACAACGAAAAGCTGTTAAAACAATTAAGGGTAACAACAGCAGACCACACACAGCAAATATAAAAAGTCGACATGCCCCTGTTCAAATGCCAGGTTTTTGTGGTGCTCCGCAATGAGACCAATAGAAAGCATTTCAAGCCACTCCCCACCATTAACGTGACCTATCAACTGCAAAGCTCATTAATTCAAACAAGTGACCTACACACCTGTCACCCTTTAAAGTGCCTCAGATTGACCTGAAAAAAATCTCACGTTCTAGTAGGCTTTTGTTAAAATGTCTTTTGCGTCGTGGCAGAAGCATGAAGGTTTTGTGCTCACACTGATTGTCGTGACAAAGTAGTCATCATTCTAGCACATTTTCGCATGCGTGTTTGGGTGATTATGTTACGGTCCGAGTTGAGCTTTTTGGCCATAATTACAAAAGGTATGTTTGGCGCAGACGCTGTGCTTCACCACCCAAAAAACACCAATCATCTCTGTTGTAAGGCATGGTGACAGCATCACAGTTTGAGGCTGTTTTCTTCAGCTGCAACTGGCGCCTTGGACAAGATGGAAGGAATTATGAGCGGTACAAAATAGCTGTCAGTGTGAGCATAAATTCAGGCAATTTTTTTTTTTTAAACACCAGAGAAAGCCTTCTGCAACATCTGAAATGTATTTGTGGTTCATCGAGGGCACTTTAAATGGTGGCAGGTGTGTGCTGACTGTCACTTAACACGAGTTTGAAAATGACGGCTGACTCTGAAAACATTCACGCACCAGTTGTGCAACCACATTATTGCAGTCGTTTTGTTTTTGCTTCACTTCTGGAAAATATTTTGTCATTCAACTTGTACACGTTATAGGCCTCAAGGTTAAGTTTGTGGTCTTATGCATTTAGATCACAAAAACTGGGCATTCAAACAGGGGTGTGTAAGACTTATTTCCACCGTGTCCCGGTGAGTTAACAGCTTATATTTGTCCACTTGGCCTGCTTGCATAAAAATAATATATCTGATACCTTGACTAAATTTGTCATTACTCTTGTAGGTGCAAAGCCATACTGCTGCAACATCTGCGGGGCTCAGTTCAACCGGCCAGCTAATCTGAAGACCCACACCCGCATCCATTCTGGGGAGAAGCCATACAAGTGCGACACATGCGGCTCCAGATTTGTCCAGGTGAGAAAATCTTCCGAGACCGCTCGCAAATTAACTTGCTGCGAAACCTGAGTCTCTTCGATATAATAGTTTGCGGACCAGTTAAGGGGGAAGGAATAAGTAATAATTACCTGCACCCGATTTAAGTGTTCGACATTCCTGCATTGTTTGAATAATCATTATTTTGTTGTTTTGGCAGGTCGCCCACCTTCGAGCCCACGTGTTAATTCACACAGGAGAAAAGCCATACCCTTGCGAAATCTGCGGGACTCACTTTCGCCACCTACAGACGCTCAAGAGTCACATGCGCATTCATACCGGAGAGAAACCTTACCATGTAAGTGTTCCCGTCAAATCTGCTGGGGCGTGGGGGGCAAACAAGAGTATAAGTGCATATCTGCCGAGTGGTCGTCCAAACGGGTAATGGGAAGGATCTGAGCAGGCGTGCAACTTAAATACAAGCATAAATATTAACCCTGTCATGATACAGTATTAAAAATAAATAAATAAATCATGATACTTTAAGAAAGGAATCTGTTGCCGTTGAAATAGTTTTATTTATTTCAACTGTACTTGCATGGAATCTGCCTGTTTTAGGCCATTTTCTGCTCCCATGTTAGGTTGTAGAATTTCGCAACCCTCTGCAACAACTTGAGTTTAAATTGTGTCCTTTGTTCCTCAGTGTGAAAAGTGTGACCTCCACTTCAGACACAAGAGTCAGCTGAGGCTTCACCTCCGACAGAAGCACGGCGCCATCACGAACACCAAGGCGCAGTACCGCCCCGCATCCGGCAGCCTGCCCTGCTGAGTGCAACGCCCCCCCCGCCCCGCCCTCCATCGGCCAATGTATTGTAAACAAACAAAATAAGATTTTTGTGATCCAAAGAACCAGATTTTGTCATTGTTGGACTATTTTTAAGTATTTCAGAGTTTATTCTTGAAAACCTCAACTGAATGTACATTGGGGCTGTGAATTTGAACACATAGGGGTTTTTTTTTCTGGTCAACATTTTTTTTTCTTTCCAACACAACATGACTTGTTACAGTTCGCTCCAGTATTGATACAAGTTTGGCCACCAACGTCATCACTTTTGTTGTAAATAAGATTGCCATCTGCTGGCAGAGCGTGGAAAGGTTTTCATGCCCACTGAGCTTTTACTGAAGGACAGTGATAATAAGATGCTTTGTTTTGGTCACTTTTGGTACGTATTTTTGTGTACAGATTGACAGCCATTTGTATTTTCCTTTGTATGTACAGTACAATCTTTTCATAAGCAATTGTTGGTATTTTGCACACATATTGCTGATATTCAGAAAGTCTTCAGACTTTTGAGATATACTTATTTTTCCCTTGTTACTAACATGTTGAGATGTTCTCGAAAGCATGCCCGCTGCCCCTGATGCATGGCTAAGAAAGAATTATTTTGCATTCAAATTTACCTTGCCACATTGCCCCAATTTTGGTGTTGCAAAATTTCCTGAACAAACAGTACACTTTTGACCGTACTACGTGTATTATTACAGTGCCTTAACATTCGAATGTTTTATTGGCGACTGTGTCGGTTTCTGATGTAAATGCCATGTACAGTCATGCTTTTCTTTTTTGTTAGTTGTTCACTGTATGCCGCTCGTAAAATGCAGACAAGCTAAAACATGCTCAGGAATATTGCCTATGTTTAATCGCATCTTTGTAACTGCAGAATACGTAATATATATTTATATTTATGAAACAGAAATAAATATGCCTACCGCAGCAGCACTCTTGTCTTTCACGGCTCCTCTTCTTACACTGTACGAGCACTATTTTGGCGATACCAAAGCCATTTTCTAAAGTTGCACAAGTAATTAACAGTTGCCCTTAATACCTTTCATGCACTCACGTCACGAGACACTTGCGTTGAAAATTATTCGGGTCCATTAGCTTACAGTATGACTTAAAAATACATTTTAAAAAAATTCTAATTTCCCCTTCTGAATGGAAAACAAGTTCAATAATTAACAGGTGGTGCTAATTTTATTATTGCAACCAGTTTTAAAGTTGTGTAAAATGAGCATCAAATCCAAAACACAATCACCAAAAATATGGGCCACGGTATGCTTTGGGTGGTCTTAAGTGGATGGAACTTTGTGTGCTATTGCTCAAGATACACAGATGCAAATAAATACAACAAGGAACATTTTCATAGCTGCTTTTTATCTTCTGCAGATACAGACATCTCAGGAGGCGTGGGCGTGATTAAGCGCATTGAGTGGTACTGATCTTGCTCATACTCCTTTGAGTCACAGAACTTCTAAGTACCGGTACAGTAACGAAGCGTGGAAAGCGCAACTTGGTCAGGCCCGTCCGGCCGTGGTCTTGGCAGCAGGATAATTATGCATTTTATGAACTATTTCAGCTCCCTTTGACTTCTCACATCGGTACGTTTGTTGATTTGGTCTGAAAAGCACGGCGGCTGCTGCCAAAAACGATAACGTAATGAGATCTGTAATACATTTGTGAAGCAAAGCACACCTCATTGGTAACAGTACATTTTGTCCCTACGGACAGCGCTCCGAACTACGATGGAAGACCATACGGATGGACCAGAGTCACTAACTGTGAGCTTTTCATTATTAATTCCTACCCTCAACATTGTACACTATGGCCCAAAAGAAAAAAAAAAAACAATAGTGCAGATTTTACAAGAGAAAGAGACATGGTAACCGAAAGTGCCAATGGATGCGGAGATAAATATGACGGTTTTCATCACGAAATGGCAGGTGATAAAAAGAAAAACTAAAAAGAGTAAAAATGAGTGCCGGCGACAGCGGGGCCTAAGTCAACCCTCTTTGTCAAAGATGAGTTTCACGTCAGCAAAGACCTGGAAGAGACAAACACATGAAGAGTGTGGTGCCTTGAGGTCCCCGTGACCCGACTTCGGTTTTTCAAGATGCCAGCTACCGTTTGGCCCATTTTTGTTTTTCCTTGGACTTCCAAGTAGGGAGTATGAACTCAAACCTTACTTTTGCTATGCTGAAAAAAATATCACAAACTTTTCCAGGCTAAATGGTCCTTTTGTCTTGTCTCGCTTTTGGGAGTGGATGAAGTTCCATCTTGTTGTTTCAAATATAAATGCGTTGCGGGGCAGTGCCACGATCCCACATCACAAGTGTGCACACGCAAGCGTTGGACGTCAGCACAAAAACAAACCCGGACTTGTTAGAAGGCAGGGAGGGCACAGTTATCATTGTTAGCTTGGCTTTTTTTTTTTTTTGGTTTTTGCCTTGAGCAAACCCATGTGAAAACTGCCTTTATGTGTAAAAACCCCGGACAAGCATTATTCGATGCGGAGAAGCTGCCAACATTCATGAGGAGTTGACAACTGACTGCAGTGCTGCTTTTCGACACAGGAACCACAGTCCCAAAAAACATAAGCCAAAGATATTCTTTTTGAGGCCCACGGTGAGCAAAATGAACATGTTGCAGTGATAAAAAAAAGTAAATGAGAAGAGACTTTAAAAAAAGGAAGCAAAGCTCTTGAATTCTAGCTTACTTTTGTCTTAAAAAGCAGCCCGCATCTGAGACTAGTGCCCGGTCAACCTGGAGTTGAGCTCTCGACGCGTTTAACTAACGCAGTTGCCGAGCACACTCACCTCAGCCACAGAGTGAGAGGCATCCACACAGCGCACTTTGCCTTGCTTCTCGTACAGCTCGATGATCGGTCGTGTTGACTGCAGATACGTTTGGATTCTGAATGGGGGGCAGTGCTTATAAGTCAGGTCCAAAAACACTTGCAAAGGTGTGAAAGTAAATGGAAAAAAATGGGTCATGGATATATTTATTAATTTTGCTCATGTTCAGGTATAGAAACTATTTTACGGTCGATACTCTGAAGCTTCATCTGAAGGAGTCATCGGGTTGACGTGGAAAGCTTTTGTGTCATTTTGACTGAAGAAAATGCTAAATTTTAGTAAAATGCTGTATTTGCGTATAAAAGATAATGTTGGGTTTTTCCAACCACTATATTTAATTCAAATAAAACGACATATCGGCATTATCAAGTGTCGGCACTCTGTATCGGCGAATACTTGGACTTGTACCATATCGGGGGAAAAAAGTGGCATTGGTGCATCCCAAGTTTTCATTTTGGAAAACACCAATCTGAGGTTTAGCGCACCGTTTCTCCAAGCTTTCTCTGTTGTCATCTGTACGCCCGCTGCTCTTTCCTCGTTCTAAACATCTTTTGATGCAAACCTGTGCACGGATCACACAAGGGAAAAGAGATCATCAGTGTCACGACAGGCAAAAGCTGATCGACTTCTCTGCGGCATGGCGATCCGTGGGGTACCTCATTGCTGCAGTCAAAGAAAAGGACAAACTTGACATCTGCTTTGCCATCCATGACTTTGTTCCAACCCTGAAGGTTGTCCTCATTACGGGGGAAGCCATCTATGAGGAAGCGAAACTTTTGTTCATCTTTTTTCATGGTCTCTTCCATTGCCTTTAAGGGGGGAATGAAAAAAAGTGGGACATACTTGTTGATGGAAAAACACAACACAAACGAGAAACAAATTTGTTTTGTTCATTGCTCAACGCAAAATCCATCTGGTTTGTCACGGTCACATAAAAGCTAGGACAAAAACGGAATTGCACTGGCGGTCAGGCTTTGGGCAGAGATCCCCCCCACCCCCCCTGCCAAAACGGAAAATATTTGTTATTCAAAACGGCTGGTTGTCACATTTGGGACACTGCTGCCCCCACGTGGAAGCAAAGGCTCCATGCAAAACAATAAAACGTATTAACAGGAACATTTGGCAGAAAATTTACTTCTCGTCAATGTGCAGTGTGTGGGCCCAATGCAAATACGTGCTCTCATTAAAACGGTTGTTAGGGATGTCATGATCAGTTGATGATCACAGCATAAAGAGGTATGTACTGTAGACTCAACAGTACCTTAGACATTGCTGCCATCTAGTGGGCATAATTTTGCATCATTTTTAAAACGAAAAAAACCCCCACAAAGGCATCCAAGATACTGAGCCGAACTACTCACTACAAACTACTACACCTTTGTAAAAAAAAGAGTGATTAAAAAGGTTTCTACTGTCACCAAGAAAGTTGTGAGAAAATTAGAAACATTTCAGACAAAGCAAATGACTTGCAAACGGCTATTGAGGAACTCGACGTGTGGCGTGCGTGCAAATCCGTTTCTCACCATTCTAAGCAAGTTGATGGTGATCTCCACAGGGACAATTTTGCCTTCCTTGATGAAGTTGGCGATAAGAACTCCAAACTCCGATCCCTCTCTGGCCCGTTCTGCCCTCAGCAGGTCGCCAGCTGACAGATGGGTGTAGTTGTAGCTCTGAGATACAAAGCAACACAGAGTTTTTTAATACGCATGGTACACATTCCACCCAATCCTGGAATCTACCCTTGGGTACGCCGGAGACAACTATTCAGTCACATCATGGCCACCTCAACCAAATGTTTGAATCCAAAAACTCTTGCAGGTGAAACACTTGAGCTAAACACTATTTCGCCGCACTGTCTTTTGTTAACTTTGTATACAGTGATGGCTATTTTAAAGTGCTCTATAAATACAGTTGAGTTCAAACTTTTTTTTTTTTTTTTAATGGCTTCATCCCTTGCTCGCCTCAACCTTGCAGTTACATCCGGGAAAGTGCTCTTCGGACCGAATGAATAGAGCCTCTGTGTACAGCTGTCATTCAGGCCTGAAAACCATACGTGAAGACCAACAGCCAACACCCAGCAAGACACACACACACACGCTGAACCACTATAAAATAGAAGGAGGATTCAGAAATGTAAATACTTAAGAGTGTATTAGGCAGCACGGTGGATGAGTGGCGAGCACAATCACCTTCCTGTGAAGAGCTTGCATGCTCTCCTTGTGCGTGCGTGGGTTTTCACTGGCTTCCTCCCACTTAATAAACATGCTTGTTGTAAGACTATAAATTGTCCTTAGGCGTGAATGTGACTTTGAATGGTTGTCTATCAGGCAAGTGACTCTCGCGCACACATAGCAATGCATGGCAATGGGAGAACTGCATTCCGCGGAAATATTTTGAGACGCTACATGAATTGCCCGGAGCAACTTAAGAAAAAGAGGAAATGGCCGAGGAGTAAAGACGATATCTGAGGGCCTCTTTGCTCCATTCAGTGACTGGGCAGGTGCATTCGGTGAGAGAGGCGCCACGGGTTGCTTTTTCAGCCATAGGTACATATGAAATAAATATGGTTAAGTGTGGTTTGTGACATTGTGTCGCGACTAACCTGCAATTCCCATCTCGAATTGCAGTAAAGCGCACGCTAGGACCCGACACACCGCAGCAAAGTTCATTCGCATTTAGTCGCGTTGCTGTATGTGAAGAATATAAGAAGTGGGTTTAAGGATGGAGCTGCATATTCGTGCAACTTCACACAATCAGTCATAGATGAGCTAATGCTTATGCAATTGCACAAGTTTTAAAACTCCTCATGGCATATGAGTAACTGATTGCATCTTCATCGAAAGGTTCAACCAACTTGGTGTCTGCATACACAGTATGTTTGCACTGCTGTTGCTTTGCGACCTTCAGATGTGGGGCTGATTAAGGAAACGTTGCCCTATGATTGACATTTTTCGCATGCCAGCTACTTATAAAATGACCAAGTCCAACTGATCTACCTGCTTTATTTATTTATTTCAAATACAGTTAGAATTCTCTATGTACAATATATATTGGTGTACCTTGCATAACTGCATGAACCCATATATACTGTATACACAGTGATATACTTTTTTCTGTAGATTTTTTTTTCCATTGGCGTTGACAGTCAGCCACGTCAAGAGCATAAAACCGGAATGGCTGGTAGAGATTAAGTTGATACAGTAAGAGCTATACCTGCACTTATTTCGCAAGCTCGCGATATACTTAATGGGCACCTCTGATGGAGACCGTTTTTGGCCCAAATTCAGATGCGATTAGGTTCCAGCTCAACTGCGAGACTAGAGAGGAAAAGTGGTCTCAGAAATGAAAAGATGGAAGTCATCTCTGTGTGGGTTGCTTTAAAGGTTACATGGACAAGTGCAGCCCAGACAACAACACTGACCCTGACACAACATCTGCTATCAGAAGTTACTGATAAGGTTACAAATATGCTACCTACTTCCACTTTTTTTTAATCAAATACTGTTTGGATACTAATTCAACGTGTGTGATTTTACCAAGTTTGAGTGCAGCGTTAAGGCTCAGCTATTCATAAATATTTGGGTATTCTCGCATTCTCTGTAATGACAAGTATCTCACTACCGAAGTACAGGGTCGGAGTACTTTTGCCACCTCGCATAACTAGCTAACTAGCTAGCTAACACAGATTCATTTTAGAGGACGACCGGAAGTCGAAGAAGCGGCGATAATAAATACTGTATTCCTTCCTCGTGTTTTTTTAAGTTACTGTCCATGATAAGACGTCATATAAAGGGGTTTGAATCAGTCTCGCCATCTCTTGTAGCTTACCTCGACGATTTTGGCGCATTGGGTCCCTTTGCCGGCGCCAGGCCCGCCCAGCACGAACACAACCTGCGGCTTCTTCATTTCATATACCCGGTACACCAGGCTCGGCACCCTCTGCGCGACGTTATTCACCAAACGGCCGATCATAAACCAGCCACGCTGGCTCCTAAAGCGTCGACCAGCACGTCTCGGGGAAGGGAGGACAAACAGAAGCCCGGATAGCCGTCGGTTGAGTGTGTGTAAGACAGACAGAGAAAAGGAGCCCGAGGTCACCACTTCCGCATGTGGGTTCGACGTCCAATGAGAGCTTCTGGTTCTTGTGACGCAATACATCGTCGCCCCGCCCCCACAAGGAAGAGGTCGGGTGACGCCACTCCCCTGGCTTTTCAGCATCAGCACCTCCAAAACCAAAAATCCGCACCGAGAAGGAAAAGGATGCTCTCCCGAATTAGCATCGAGAGTCGGCGTTTGTTTTTTCCACATTTATCTCGCGTCCGTTTATGATGCACCCTTCATGATTTATAAGAATGGAAGCACAGCACAGATAGCGGGGCTTTAAAATAGCGGCAGCCTATCCTTCACAAGCCGCTTCGCCGGCCTTCTTTTGACGCTGCTTTCTTCTCGTTTCGTGTTGCAGAGGCAGGGTTTTATCTTTTCCGTGTAAATGTAGGCAAACAAAAGGAATCCGACCCCCCACCCCCCACACCCTGTTTCCTTTTGACGCACCTGTCAGTCCGGTTGACATGACAGCAGCGCGGAGCCGGGAGCCGAGCAGCAGCAGCAGCAGCAGGATCGAGGAGCCTCCGAAGAAAGGAGTCTCCGGACGCACGGCGGAGAATCTTCATCAGCATCATCAACAACCTCGGGGAGGCCGGATTGCAGTTTGTGGGGACGAGCGCCAAGGGCAGTGCGGCAGTCAGGAGGCTCACCAGGGGGAGGAGGCTGCAGTGATCTGTGATACTTCCTCCCCAGTCCCTACTGCACTCTCACCTCCACGTCACCCCCAGTATTTGCCCATGCACGCCGCTTTTACATTTAATGAATGGTGACTGGTTCTACAGACAAGGGTGTAACCTGCATGGGACTGATGTGCATGCTGGTCAGGTGTCATTTGCTCCCTTGTTTATTGCTCGCTCTGCTGGTCACCTGCACGATGGGATGTATTCAAAGCATCGCGTGCAAGCCCCGCATCAGACGGGAGAATATCGTGGTGTATGAGGTGTCAGCCTCAATCGACCAATGCCCCACCATCATCGAGGAGAATTCGCCCATCGTTCTTCGCTACAAGACGCCGTATTTCAGGGCCTCGGCGGGAGTTGTGATGCCACCAGTGCCCCGGAATGAAACTTGGGTGGTGGGCTGGATCCAAGCTTGCACCCAGATGGAGTTCTACAACACATATGCTGATATTGGCATGTGAGTATCCAGTAATCTCTACTCGCCATTCACAATTCCCCAGTACAGCACTGTGCGTCTGACTTGAACTGTCCCTAGGTGGCAGAATGAGCAGCACAACTGAAGGAAAAAGTGTGCCAAAATGTGGTTGCGGTTTTTAATTATACAAAACATACATGACATCTCTATTTAAATAGCGCTTTCACGACAGCGGATCTAATTATGTCATTTGCTGTATGTTTTTATAAATTCTAATATTATAGAGTGCTATTTTTTTCATGAACAAACACATTGCCAATTTTGTTGTTGTTTTGAAAGAGGCTGGAATGAATTAATGGCATTACAATTCGTTTCAATGGGAAACATTGATTTGCTGTATGAGTAAATTAAGGAACGAGCTTGGTCACAGAACAAATTCAACTCGTATGTCAAGTTACCACTGTAAATGGTGTTATGTGCATTGAAATGATACATTTTCATTGAGATGCAGGCTCTGTATGTCGGGAAGGACCTCTGTTTATCCAGCGTTGGTCATAAAAGATTCGAGGGAGTCTTCACCACCTGTGTGTGTACTTCCATTTCGTTTTTGAACAAATCTGATTATCTGCAAGTCATTTATTTTTAAGGGTAATCTTGTAAAATCAGTTTAAAATCCAAATCAAAAAGTGTATCGGGATCACCGTCAATTAGTCACAATTTTCTGACCACAGAAGGTCTCGGTCCTGATTACTGATTATCGTATCGCAAAGAGGTTTTGTTTTGATATGCACGTCACCCAATTTGTGTCTTTTCCTCCTTTTCTGCCACAAGGTCCAGCTGGGAACTACCGGAGCTGCGGGAGGGTAGGGTGAAGGCTATCAGCGACTCGGATGGAGTCAGCTACCCGTGGTACGGCAACACCACCGAGACGGTCACCCTCACCGGTCCCACCTCCAAACCGTCCCGCCTGACGGTCAGCATGAACGACAACTTCTACCCGAGCGTGACTTGGGCCGTTCCCATCAGCAACAGTAACACGCCCATGCTCACCCACATCACCAGGGATCAGAGCTTCATCACCTGGCTGGTGGCCATGAACTCCATCACCAAGGTGCGACAAACGAATAGGAAACTGGCTCGTCTTAAACTCCATTCATCCAACCCTCGATTTTCTCTAGCGCTAGCCATTATGACTGAAACCTTATCAAAAAGTCAAGAATGACGGTTTATTCATATGTTGTTTAAGTTACTATAATGAGGGATTTGGTAACAAGAAAATGCTTACAGTATCACTCATCTTTATTACAAATTATAATTTAAAATTTTGGTACAGATTTTAGCAAGCATCATGAAAGTTGACATCTTTGATTTGCTTTTGCGGGCCACATAAAATTATATGGCGGGCCACATCCAGCCCCCGGGCCTTGAGTTTGACACATGCGATGTAGTCGACTAGTCGAGCTAGTCAAGGTGCTGATTTGACCACCCGCATTAAGAGCAAGCCTTCTCATCATTTAATGTCGAGACTGAATATTATGAGTTTAACGGAGACCGATTTGAATCTTAGCCTTATTTATTTTTAAAAAACGCAAAACCTTTGAGAAGTGTCGTAAAAATAAAGAACTGAGAACTCTCTTATAACTGCCATGTGTTTGTATTTAGAATTAACCAAACAAATTCAAAGTTATGTTATAAGCTTAGCTTAATTTACCCCAAATCAGTTCCACATGTTCAAGTTGGGCCCTGTGATTGGCTGGCAACCGGTTCAGGGTGTCCCCCGTCTATTGCCCGAAGACGGCTGGGATAGGCTCCAGCACCCCCCGCTACCCTAGTGAGGATAAAGCGGTTCGGAAAATGGATGGATGGATGGATGTTCAAGTTGCATTTTTTATTGGCAGATTTTACTTTCTGGCAGAAGCCTGAACGTCAATACCCCGACTCCACTGTCAGCGAAGGCTTCAACAAAGCTAAGGGCGGTCTTCCGCATGATACATCTCGTTGTTTCCGCCCTCTCCTCTTTCAGGAACGGATTGTACTTCAAACGGTCCGGTGGCGCATGCGGGTAGACATTGCTGTCGACCCCGACATGCCGCTGGGCTCCCGGGCCACCCTGGTAGGTCGGCCTTATCAGGAGCAGCCACACATCCTCAACTATCAGGAGCCCATCCCTCCCAATGCCCTGGGGAGGCCGAACGCCAATGATGCCCAAGTGCTAATGTGGAGACCGCGGCGAGGAGCACCACTCGTCGTCATACCGCCAAAATGAGAGACTTCCAAAAAAAGAAAAATGTTAAAAAGTCATTGTTTCTTCATGCCAAAACAGAAGACGAGGGTGATCGAGCCAACAAAGGAACTGTTGCGTGAAGCGTCAGTGTCGACGGAGATCTGGTCTTGTGTCAAGTGTCGTTTGGCCAAGAGCTGCAATTAGAAAGCTTTGCCAGCGTTTTTACAAGTGAACTCTTTTTAGATGCACCGGCAGAGGAATTTGACCCCCCGACGAAAACTGCGTCCCGCATCCTCATGTAGATCTTTATTGCATGCGATGAGAGTGAGCAAAACTGTCATTGAAAAGCCGTAAGGCTCGCATTTGTTTTGTATTTCCGAAAGCCTTTGTGATCGAGACGTCCCATCGGCCAAAAGCAAACCGCAGGCTGATGATACCTCTTTAGTGCCATCGAAGGCCTTCATCAGCACACTCATCACCAGAGTTCAAGAATGTATTCAGATGATTTAGGACACCTAAGTATTATATGAATCTTTTGAGTTAAGATCCTGATTATTATTATTGCAACAAGTCAGTGTGAAACGGACAAACAAAAAGACATCTGCTGGAGTTTATAGCACAATGACTTCATCGGGGGAAACATTTTGTGTCCAATTGTAACCGCATCCGCGACCATATTGAGGATTTTATTCACGATGCTTCGAGCGGGAGCGCTGGGAATGACACAGAACGGTGTCAGATGGCAAATTTAAAACAAAAGTGTCATTGCACGTCATATTTGTTACATGTGAAATGAGACTAAATGACTGAAATAGTCGAGGGAATGTGGGCCTAATCAGGCCAGCTCATCTTGCAGCGCTCCGTGCAAGGTACATCTAATGTATTTCCAGACAATCAGGGAATCTGACTCTCCTTCTCTTATTTCAGAGTGGAATTCCTGAAAAAGCGGAACATATTCTGACAATGATAAAATCATTGTTCAAATATGGCACAGTCGCTGTGTAGCAGTGCTTTTTGTGTGGATAATCGCCAACAAGAGCCTCTTACCATGTCACCGTTCCGGTCCGGTTCGCGCTGCGCTTCGTCCACGTCTCTGCCCGCCACTCCACAAACATGCCACATGGCTGATTCCTCCATCTGTGCTTCTCTCCAGGTTCATGTCTCATCCTCCCATCTGCCTCCTTACGCGCTTGTCTGTCCACCTCAGCACACACAAGCACACACTACCTCCATTCCAACCTGCTCATTTGCTCTGAAGGCCACAACTATGCAAAGGTTGTCTTGAGTGTATTAAAAAAAAAAACAACAAAAAAAAACAAACAACAAATCTGAAAAAAGATCAGTTTCACTTCTGTTATCTTCAGTTATTTGTAAGGGTATTTGCTGAATAAAATGGCCATTACAATCATGTAAATATTCAAAGGATGCTATGGCAGGCTTTATTGATTCATCGTGGATCGTGTTGCTGCACCGCGACTGCAACATTTGTCTGTTGCTATAGAGACCGCTTTGGGTTTTTCAGAGTGCACTGGAACTACAGAACAATTCTCAAAATATTCAACGACGCGTGTGCGTGTGTGTGTAAGAGAGAGAATAGGCCCCACCTCTGAAGTATCAGGGCAAAGCTCAGTAAGTCCCTGTGAAGTGAAAATAAAAAATGTCATATTCATTTGACACACCACACAGTGAAGAGTGTTGTAAGCAAGCCTGTAACATTTTAATCAAAAAAATAAATAAATGCAGTAAGTAAATGGAACGAGCCTTCAGAATCGTGCAAAATCAAGCCATTCTCTCAACTCTCAGATCAAATACGTTCGTGCATCGAGCGTTTTCCTTACGCCTATATCGTCCACCAAGTCGAAGCACATGGACACACAAGTCATGGGTGAAAGGCGGTGTTCAATTGCGTGACCGACGACATCATCCGCAAGGGAAGATCTTGCAGCTCACCTGTATTAATGCACTTTGCACACCCAGATGACATGCACAGACCCCCAAGTCTATTTCTGCTTCCGCAATGTCAAGCCCTGAAGCCCGGCATGCACGCTGATGCAAATGAGGGATAGCAAACGCACTCTTATAATTTAAACACATCAAGCTGGTCTCTAGATTGTGGCATCCAGGTAAGAGGTCTTTTTTTTCTCTTTTTTTTTCAGAAAACTGATGAATGGCTAGCCATGCAAAAAAAAATGCCGGCAGTTCTTATACAGTGGCCGGATCTTTCAAAGGTATTTTTCTTTGTCATTCTTCCACTGGAATGAAGCTTAGTCAAGATGTTTCGAGATTCTGTGATAAAATTGAAATATCCAGTCAAGTCCTGTTGTCTCTATCGGCTACCACATTGCTTTATTATAGCGTTGTCTTGCTTTCACAATGTGTGTATGGATGTGCAACAACTGCTTTTTTTTCCATTCTTTGGGCAAAATTGCAGGGATGCAGGGGCATATGTGTTCAGAGTCATTGCAGATTGTCGGTAACAGTTTTTTTCTTTTTTCAATTCACAGCAATCCACAGAGTCCTGCTCCGTTTGCATTTTGCTGGCAGTGGATCTTCTCTCCTTTATACTTTTGCAGCGCTGCCGCTGGCAGGTTTGTGCTCATAGCCGTACAAAAATGTGGCCGCAATAACCAATACTGCCCCTGAGAAAAACACCCTGAGAAGCAGCAGGAGATAGCAGAGGGAAGAGAAAAAGGGTGATAGATGTGTTACAAACACATGTATACCGTCGGAACTGGAAGCAGATTAAAAGACGACGACATCCTCGACAGTCATTTGCAATTCAAATCACTCAAAGGCTTGTGTCATTAGCATGCATGTATTTACCCGGTCGGGTTGAAGTCTTGCAACAGAAAATATGAGATCAGCGTGGACACGATGATGGACAGAGAGGTGGCGAACCCTTTCAGAATGTTGTCGGCATATTTAATGACCAAAGCTATGACCAAGCCTCCCAAAGCCTGCGGGCACACAAAACAGTGTTTCAAAGCAACTTGTGGGAGGAATACACACACACACACACACACACACACTTCTGAACAGCAAACTATGCAAATGAGCAGTGAAGTACCACGTTACACTCAGGGGACCCTTATTGAGGGTTTAGATGGATAGAGATAGCTATGCATATTATCCTTTTTTTTTCATCATGTGAATAGGAGGTCTGTTGTAAATACTGAATGAATAAATAAATAAATGGAAGATGTCTTCACTTAAACCAAACTGCGAGGGGATTGGTCAGAATCTTCCTATGCCCAAATATGGTCAATTTCATTGTTTTTCACAAATGTTTATTATTGGTCAGTCCCCACGCGAGTCTGTTATTATTTAATGCATAGAAAATGGTTTGCTGTCATTGGCAGTGAAATGTTAATCAGTGATGGACAAAGACAAACTTAATATTATCATGTTTCAAAGTTTCATTTCAGTATATGCTTGATTGACGTCGAACACGATGTTCTCACAAATTGGGCACAATGGAGCACACGGAATAAAGGGCCAATTTGAGCTGAATGAAGCCAAGGCCTCATTAACTGATAAATAGACAGGAAGGTTCAACTTCAGGAGGGCAGCATGACCAGATGTCCTTCAGTTTGTTACAGTGTCTCAATTCATGCGAAATCTACCCATTGGGTATCCGTTGTTTGCACCGGAAGATGTTTTGGCCTCCTGGTGTCCACTGAGGGGCATATCGGTGGGCTGGGCTGGGCTGGGAAATAAGGAGGAATGTTTTCTGATATGTTTCTTGTATTTTGCATATCCTGTGAATAAACAGTGGTCAGCGGGGGAGCGAAGGTGGGGTTTTCAATCTGAGAGGCAACACGACTTGTGCTGCCTTCGAGGAACTTCACCCCCCTTTGCTGATCAGCAAAATACATCTGTTCCTGAATTGAGTCGAGTCTTTTCATTCAAGGTTCAAGATGTTTGGGTGAATTCCCTGACAATCAGATAGCTAGCTATCTAGCTAGCTAGCTGGATAGACAGCTAGCTAACTAGCTAGCTCGCTAGTTAGCGAGCTAGATGCATAGATCGGCAGATCGAGAGAGAGAGAGAGAGAGAGAGAGAGAGAGAGAGAGAGAGAGAGAGAGAGAGAGAGAGAGGGGTTCATTATTATTCAACAAATACTTTGTAAAGCAGGGCATATTTTATCAAAGAAAAGTCCCAAAGCAGGAGGAAGAAAAGGAAAAAGTGAACTCTCCTACCTGCAAGACAACCACTGTGCAAGTGATCTTGTTGTAGCCTTGAAACATTCCAGCCTGTGCCACTCGCTCGCCGTCATACACCATCATTCCGAGTGTACTAAACACAAACCCGAACAAACCTAAAGGAAACAATTGATCATGTGGATTTTTCTATCCCACTTTGATTACGTGAGATCACCTCAGTTTAAAAACAAAGAAACACTTCCAGATATTTTATAGTCAATACTGGCTGTAGCCTTTAAACTTGTCGAAGTCATATAGAGCAGTCGCACAGTCAAGAACACACAATGAATTCATCTGCTGATGTTTGTACTTCACATCCATAAAAACAATACACACAAAACTGTCTATTCTTCATCATTAAAAAGCCGCTGACAAAGGAAGCGTGTGCTCACCCAGTTGTACGTTACGAACCCACAAACCCTCTTTCGTCTCCTTAAGAATTTTCTCAAAGTAAACTCCAGCAAAGCCACTGGAAATGCATGCCGTCAGCACAGCCATCAGACCTACAAACTGGAAGCTGGCGGAGAGAACTTTTTCCTCTGAATCTCCGACAGATGCTGTGGGCCACTGCGGGGGTTTCAGCAAAAAAAAAAAAATCGGATTAATTTGCGACTACAGTGAGGAGAGAATATTTAAAAGCTAAGCCTGAGTGTTTCTACAGTTTTTCTGCCTACCTGCACTAAAGCAACACCAGCCATGAGGAGGAGAAGGGACAGCCATTGATAGGAAACTAGCCTCTTGCCCAACATGGAGACGGAGAACAGCGCTGTGGTCAAAATCTTCAACTGGTACGTGACCTACATGAAAGACAACTCACACTTGTTACGTTATCTTGGATCGTGTAGTGTTAGTCGTGATTTGGACAAGCTTTGCTTTATCTTTGGACTGAGTTTGGTCAGCATGCATTCTATGCCAAGCATGAACCATTTCAGAAACTACTGTACGGTATGCGGCCGTGATTCTCAAACATTGTTATGAATACCACTCGTAGTACACGGGCGCTCAAGTGCGAAGCAAAAAATTGCTGATTAAATACAACTGAACTGCCCAAGTGCAGTTCAGTTGTATTTAACTTCAATACATTCATAATTATTCTTTAAACCGGTTGTTTTTATAGAGATATATACAGTCATACCTCATTTCAACGTAACCTGTTTATGTTTTCACCGCTATAAAGTTCAAATTTCAAAGTAGATAATACTATTGAATGGCAATCCCCTTCAATCCTGTTTTTATTCCTACAGAAAGCAATAACTGTAGCTTCATTTTATAATGGCTCTTTGTTATTTGTTTATTTTTTTTGTACTGTACTTCATTCACAAGCCACCAAATTGTCCTTTGTCATTTAGTGTGCAGACATTTGGGCTCAGCACTCCGTACTTAAACAGAAGACACATTTTCACACATATGCAGCTCACAAAAGTGTTCACTGTTGCAGTGAAGTGGCACGTGGGTAACCTGATAGGTGGCTGCGTCCAGGTTGGATAAAGCAACATAGAGTAGATTGTTCTGCAGTGTGTAGATCCCTGCAGGAATGGCCAGCTTCATGGTCTCCAGAGGCTTGCTCAAAATCTCCTCCGTCAACAGCTGGTTCATGGCCCGCACACTGAAATCTACCCGATACAGAGACAGTCTTGTCAGCTCGCCGCGGAGCAAAGACACAGTCAGATACTAAGGTAGATGTAAACAATTTTTGGTCCCACCATCCACAATATAAAATTATATCTTAAAAAAAAGTGAATCGCGACATGACGAGAGACGAATGTACTCACTCTTTTCCATCAAGACCAGAAGGGTGCAAATGATGACCTTGATGACCTCAGCGGACACGACGGCGGACGAGGCGAGGTAGCGGGAGCCATCTCCCTTCAGAGTGCGCGAGTAGCGCATGGTGAGCACCAGCGAGGTGGTCTGCAATACGAGAACCCCCAGAGACAGATACTTCAGCCTCCTAGAATGCGTGGAGGACATCATGACGGGAGACTCTTCTTTGGGAGATTCTGAAGGATCTTTTGGGAAAAGTTAAAAAAACAAAGACATCAGCTTGGGGTAGGACGTGGAGGGGGGGGGTGCAGCATCCCCACCTGTGTTGTCAACAAAATGCTCAAAACATTGCTGACATAACATAGAATTTGTTTTTAATGTGCACCAGGCTATCGTCAACCGCGAGCCGATTACCTCCATGCTGTGAAACAGGTCAAACTCGACTTGTGGCGATGCTTGAAAGAACCAGGTCGATTTTCCTGTTTTCTTTCATGGCATAAACCTGTTTCAATGTTGCATTTTGGTGTAAAATGACGCGGATTCGTCTGGTGCGAGAGCTACCCTGCTGGTAAGAGCAGATGAATGAATGAATAAAGCAATAAAGACTTATAAGGCTAAAGTAGCATTTTGACATAATAAGAGGTATGGCTCGTATGCACACTGACCTCTTTGTGGAGCAGATCTGTTGAGTAGCACACAATCCCCCGAGTGTACCGTATGTTTTTGTTTATGTATAACACCTCCAAACAAACGCTCCACTCACTCCATCTCTTTCCATACATTGAAAAAACTGCTCACTGTGACTGTGAAGCAGCGCACTCGGGCTCCGTCAGCACATGCTAACATGTAGCCGGCTGGAAGACTCCGCCGAATATTTAAACTTTCCAGTGAGCTTGTCGCACATCATGACGGGTTCACAAATGTAAACAGTGCTTTAAATTGCAGTTGGGATCTGGAAAGGAGTTGAATCAAACTTTCCATGTTCATGTTAAAACGTTAGAAGGAAGAACACTGTGGTTCTGCAACTGTGCTGTACTATCAGAACAGATTTCAAAGCTTCTTTCCAAAGTGACATCAATGGAAATGCAAGTAATCAGTTTCAGCTTCCCCCCTCCAACCCCCACAAAACTGTTTATACTTTTTTTTTTAAATCACGGAAAATAGCACTTAACATAATCCAATAGAGTGTAAAGAATTTTAACAATTTGTGCCTCATGATTAATTCGTTGGCTCCTCCTTGTGTGAGATTTGGTCACCAGGGGTCAGCATAAGATGGATAGTCATGAAGATAAACGAAGAGGGCTTTCACGACTATTTTCAGTGACACTGTAAATAGTAATCTTGATGATATGCCAGTGAGTATTGTTATATTGTCTGTCTATATGAGTTTCTGCACCATTTGTGTTCACATATTTGAAGAAAGCGTTGTAACACCACCATGCCGATGCTACACATGAGCCGTCTATGGCATTTCCCATTATGTGTTAGCATTACCTGAGCAGACTTCGAGGCAAAGTTATGTGGTTGTTTTAAATACAGTATACATTTTTTTGTGTTTACTTGGACAGTCAACTTCAACTGGAAGTGTCTTTTGGCCATTTGAAACCTCTTTTTTTGGCGGGGAGAATTATCACTATTTGCCAAACCCCTGCTTGTTGTGAAGTGAGTTGAGTTCGGTTAAAACCTTTGTTGGGGTAATTTGCATGAAAGGGAGTTGACCTGGACAAATATTGAACCTTTCATCATCACCAGGATGTAAATCCTTTAGAGCCGTGATTCTCAACAAGTGAGATGGAAACCATTATGAGTGGGTCGTAGACAGTCGTAAAAAGGTGCAGGTGGTGCTTATTTTAAGACGCTATATTGAACAAGTTCCACGTAAGAAGGCAGGCGCAGTTACAGCCGGATCGGATTTGATTGTTTCATATTTATGTGCTACACTCATGGAAATGCTGACTACAATTATGACTTTTCTACTTTGTTTGCATACAGATGGTTAGTCATAGGGCCCGTTTCGACTTTTGGGGCTTACGTAAACTCAGGAGAAAAATATTGAACGTGCAAAATAACCTTAGCTTGAAAGATATGTCTCCGAAAAATTCTAACTTGGGTTTTAACCTAGCCTCTGTTATTATTATTTTTTTGCGCTCAGGCCAAAGAAATACTAACAGTCATTTGGTGGCATCTTAATGCCAAGGAACTGTTGACGTGAGTTAAGGAGTTCATTTAGATATAAGTAGTCCTTTGCCACCATCTTGTGACAACACTAAGAAAGTTAAATAAAATATACAGTAAACCTTTTCAGGCGCGCGTTAAGTACTCACAGTTTTCACTATTTGTGGCAGGGCTCGGTCTATATTCGTATTCGCCCCGTACCACATTTTCCCGCACGAACAGAACATGTTTGGTAACGGGCAGCAAGTGTATGTCGTCTCCACAAAACAAACACAGCACAGCTCAGCCTCTGGCTACAGACATCCTGGCTTTTTGTGGCAACGTCAAATTTAAACATGAGTGCAGGTTGAAGGAAAACGTGGTCCAAAGGCAACTTCCAGTGGCATTCCTACAGAATGTCATGAAATCAGTGCCAAGACATTTAAAGTTGACTGTAATCATTTTTGGAAGTGTTCATTCTCAGTTTCTTAATATGGTGCTCGGAAAGGCTTTTTGATCCTAAAAAAATATCCATATATAAATATGCTATTCGTGTTTACTAGGGCTATTTAAGTATAAGCAACATAATAAGTGTAAATGATTGGACGTTAAAATTAAACAATAAAAAGGCCTTTTGTGACATTCATATGGAAACTTAAACTGTTGGAAAGCCAACTAGAGCGCGTTACCTGGAGGAGGAATGAGTGTGGGAAAGACTCTGGGGACGCTCATTCACTGGATAGTGATGTTGTCCTCTTCTCTTCGGACAAAAATGTAGCTTTAAAAGTTACGGCAACAAACATCCTGCATGGGGAGCCAAGTCAAATCTTCCCATAGACGTTCTTCACACTCTTTATGGACGCAGTGTTGGAACCTCCCTCTTGAAATCCGGTTTGAAGAAGCCCTCCTGTCAGTCACACGATGAGCGGAGGCGCCCTCTAGCGGACGCATTTATATTTCAGCAATGGCGTTTTCATAATGCTTTGACATCCTTGACATCCATCTCAAGGTCCGAGTATTATTGGTAGCATACTAATATGAACACTAAATTACAAATGAGGCAAAACTGCGCAGTCGTTGACATCTCTGCACTACTGCTGGAGATGATCTAGGATAATGTTATGAAAAGACCTCACAGAATGCGGTTAGTGCAGTTTTGCCTCATTTGTCTTATTAACATGCCAAAGTTGTCCTATTAGTGAGGACAAAGGAGAAATTACTTTGTCCGACGAGTAACTCCATTATATGACATTTCTGCGTACTTGTAGCGCTTTTAACCACCTCGATGACGTCAAGCCTTTCTGCGGGTACATTTTGACTATGGACACGGACCACCCATTGCGCTTCCCTGCAATAAATGCTCCAAAGGCTTTCCGTAGTTGTACTCATCACTGCATTTTGCCTTGATCTTGGAACTGAATGCTGTATCATCAACAGTTGGTTTTCACAAATCTCAAAAATCATCATAAAGCTATCAAACACGTGTTTCCACACACTACGTTGTTAACTTATGTAAATAAGCGTTCTGCTCTCACCTTCTTTTATTGCCCCACGGGGGTAAATAAAGTTTTCTAATCTGAACGGTTTTCATTTTTCTTTCACCTCAACTTCCCATTGATGTCCGCTAGGGGGCGCCAGAAGCCTACACTCCAATTAAGGATTCATTCTTTCACAGGGGTTCCTGACCGAACTTTTTGGTTCCAGAGAGCCCTTTGGATGATATTTTTTGAACACCCGAAGAAACCAAAGTAATAAACAAAAACCCACGACAGAAGCACAAAGTTCTGAAAACCCCAATAAACTACAGCATAAAAACCCATGGCAATCAAACAACGATCCGACACGAAAGGTCCGCGTCGCAGTCCTTTTAAAACAAAAGGAGCTAATGACATGACAACAAACAGGTGAGACGCTGGACGAGCAGCCCTCCACCGCCACCTGTTGGTCACAAACGGAACAGAGCCATGCCAGTAAACTATGAAACGAAGTCAAATCTAATTAAAAAACAGAATCATGACAGATGGTGTCATTCTGATGAGAAGACGAAAGGCTCTTTAATGTGATACTGACCCAGTTAAAATGAACAAATTTGAAGTCAATATAAACAATGATGAGGAGTTCATAGAGCGTCCTTTAGTTATCCCCTTTCTTTCAGTTTAGTGCAAGAAATGAACTGTATGTCTTAATTGCCTTGAGATAATCTCAAGACATAACCTTGGAACATCTGTCCCCGGTTTAATAAATTGTGGATGTGCAATTTATTTATTGGGACGTATTACAAACAGCCCCAAAGAAGAGCTGTGAGCAACAGTACAGATGTTTCGCATCATGAAAAAAAAACATGGCATTTCTCAGACGATTGATTAATCTTTCTTTTTGATCTTGTGTCGAGTGTTTGGCTTCACGTTTGGAAAGAATGACAGGATTTTTAGAGTGGGAAAGGCAGCGAGAAAATCAACCACAAAGCCGCTGCTTTCATCTGTCTTGTATTGTACTTTCCCGTGTTTTGTCTTGTTGGAAGCACCTGATTTTTATCACCGCTATTGAAATCGTGAAAATTCAATCGGAATTGTTGTCACGCAGCCAGCAAAGTAACTCCAGATGCTCTTTCCCAACTGCAGAGACACAAGACTCGCTGTTGTCATATTTATGAATGAAATACGACGACATCCACCACCACCGCCGGAGCTCAGAGTCTGTGTTATGGCCTCTGTCTATACACCAATCTGACGTCGGCAGTTGGGAAGTAGACATGACGCGTCTCGTGCAAAATGTGGTCTAATTACCAAGCGGCAAGCTACACTAAGTGTATTATTTATTTATTTTTATTTTTTGCAGACACACGCAGCTTGGCACAGTCGGTATAACGTTTCGTCTACTTACAGCCACCAAAGTGTCAGGTGTGCCGGGGCCTTGTCAAAAGAAACGCCTTCAATATCCCGGAAGTCCCACCATGGCGCAGGATATGTTTTCAAATTCCTGAACACGCTAAACAAGACTTGCACCAGCACAAATCAATCAAATCACATCAAGATGTGGAGCTGCACACAACTGTCTATGAAGAAGTATTATTTTCTCCGAACATTACTATTTTTTTTCTCGGTCAACATTAAAACTCAAAAGTTGCTACGGTAATTGTAGGACTACTTTTTACAGCTTTTTATTTTTATAACATTTTGGATGAGACGTGTTGGATTGGGGGGGTGACATGTTGCTTTTAATACATTACGAATTACGAAATTGAGACTAGGATGACCAGCAAATTATAACACACACACACACTCACACTCACACACACACTCACACGCACACACACACGCACACACACACACACACACACACACACACACACACACTCACACACACACACACACACACACTCACACGCACACACTGACACACACACACGCAAAACCTAAGAGGTAACATTTTCGGTGATGATTATTATAAATAATTTTGATCCAAAAAGCACGACATTGGCCACATTTCCTCTTCATATTGTTCATTGTACCGTGGGCAACCTCGTGTTCTTCACCAGGCATCGTTCCCTGAAATCTGTGGAGCAGGTGGGTGGAGCCTCAAAGTCGAGTCAAGGCTCCTTAAAGGGGCGAAACCTCCTCATCAAGTGAGCAGCAGCGAGAGGGCCGCCAGGCTTGGCTGTTTAGGAAACTATTGTGGTGGCAAGGACCTTTCATCCATAAGATCACACCATCATGAGAAAAATTAGTCTGAACGGAAATTACCTTTGCTTGTTGCTGCTCGTCGTCCCACTGTGCTTTGTGGTGGACGCCAAGAGAAGTTTGAGGCAGCGGGACGTTGATGCAGGTCAGAATGACACTCTCCTATCTATCTATCTATCTATCTATCTATCTATCTATCTATCTATCTATCTATCTATCTATCTATCTATCTATCTATCTATCTATCTATCTATCTATCTATCTATCTATCTATCTATCTATCTATCTATCTATCTATCTATCTATCTATCTATCTATCTATCTATCTATCTATCTATCTATCTATCTATGTCTGTCGGAGGAATCGCACAATAAAGGATGAAATATTAGACTTCATACTTCTGCTGGTGGTTTTCCACAGTGTAAAGTTAAACAGGCCTTCAGGCGTCGTGATCATATAACTGTTCTCACGAGTAGTCCAATAATTTTACTGTCACTTATATTTGTGACGTTATTGCTTCGATGCAACGCTTTCATCATTCTAACATGCGCGATGCCGCACTTGATGTATCTACAAAGTGATAATTTGTGAAACCAAAAACATTTGTGGGGTTGCCGGGTGAGAACAAAATAAAACAAATAAACAAACAAAAAGCGCAATGCGTATTAATTTTTTTCATCATGTGAATCGGAAGTCTGTTGTAAAAGAAATAAATAAAAGATGTCTTCACTTTAACCAAAATACTTCCTATGCACAAATATGGTAACATTTCCTTTTTTTCAAATATGTTTACGATTGGTCAATGCTGAAAATAGCTTGCTGTCATTGACAGTGAAATGTTAATGCGGCAGATATAGGTTTGTACAGATTATTCTTTTGGGGGCAGAGTACCAGAGCCTGGATTCGAACCCCCAACCTATGCACTGTGAGACGGATGTGCAAACCAGTCAACCAACATGGTGCTACACAATATTGAATAAACAAAACATTTTTTCCCTCCTTTAAAGATGTGAGGATTCTGGTTAGTAGCACTGATATCAAATATAAGCATTGAATTCTTTTGTCTTTTCCCACAGTTTGGACCAGAAGACTATTTGCAAGGCAAAAGATCTCAACGCCAATGGAGACTCGCAGTCCGGTACGTTTTTTTTCTCTCACTCACTTATAATTATAGCAGTTCTTCCATGTCGTCCCATGAAAAGACATTAAAATAAATGTGAGGGGTGTACTCAACTTCTGTGAGATCCTGCCTGTATTTTCAACAATGGATTGAATTTTAAATCCTAAGTCTTGAAACATATTGACAACCAAATGTTAAAAGGATTTGGTGAAGAAAAACGTGCTAATAGTTGTAAAAAGTGAAAAAATTATTCAACGTTCTTATAGTATTTCTTCCAACATGAAAAGAACACATCAATTGAACAAGCATCATTAATTTGTTTCACGCGTGATCTCGAACAAAACAGCACACTGTCATTCCAGCTTTCCGATGGTTAAAATCGAGTCACGTTTCAAAAGTGGTGAACTTAGCGGGCATTTAAAAAGCTCGCTTTGGGCGATTTTTTCAGAAATGCAAGTTAGAGGTCTCGGCGCCCGTGCGTCGCTGCAGCCTCCTGCGGGGGAGCTGCTCTTCCAGCGAGCCGTGCTGCGGACCCTGCTCCTTCTGCCGTTGTCGATTCTTCAACGCCATCTGCCGCTGCTGGAAGATTAAGCCTCCATGTTTGGGGAGGAGGAAAATTCCGTGTACGAGCTTCAAGTAAACATCATGTTCCCATGTGGCGCATAGCAAGAAGAATGAGAAATGATCAGACAAAGCTCCTTGATCAAAATATCTTGTGTTGACATCGTAGGGATAATGATTAGCGGTAATTTGATGAATGAATGTGATGCACGGTGGATCGAAAAATTCTACACCCCCGGTTCAAATGTCTGGTTTGTGTGATGTACAAAATATTCCCCTGCCCCTTTAATGTTAACGGTAATCTGTACTACTCAATTGAAACGGATATATTTTATATGGGGTGAGTAGAAATAAACTTTGATGATTTGGTTGCGCAAGTGTGTACACCCTCTTAGAACTGGTAAATGTTCAGGATTAAGGGGGGAGGGGGCACACAATCGTTCGTGGGTAGTGGGGTGTTCTCCAGAGCCCCATTAGTGGGGTGTTCTCCAGAGCTCCACTTCACGACACAGATGTGCTTCCGACATGTTGAGACTCACATTTAAAGAGAATGAGAGGAGCCGCTTTGATTGGCTATAAACCACTCCCGCAGAGATGCATGCAGCCCGCCCACTCGCAGATCCGCCAGCCTGTGCCTGTCCGTGAAATTAGCATTATATGGTGTAATCCGTCTCCGTGCAGAGTGCCGTGCACAATTTTACGCCGGTCCTAAAAATAGATTGCTTAGTCAGGAAACACCTAGCACCGTTTAAAGTGCCTCTGATTCACGCCAAATGAAATTCATTTGTTGTTGTTCCTGTTTTCGGGCATATTTTTGCTTGTGAGTAGAAGCGTTCCCTCAAGAGCCGCACCTGTCACAGATCGTCCGACAACTGGCTGTTGGATTATTTCAACCTTGCTCACGACTTTTATCTCTCAAGTGCCTGTTTATTCTAGACGTTCTTGACTTTTTGCCTCATAGCTTCTTGCCTCATAGGCAGTAGTAGTTATTTCTCGGTTTGTATTTTCGTGGATTGATTGGTTTACATTTATCTTTTTCCTTGCCTTTAGCAAGTGTTTTTTGGTTTGTGTCGTTTTGACCCGGTTCTTTGTCACCAACGTTATTTGTTCTACTAACTCATCTTGCGTTTTTGTGAATAAATCGTTTTGTGCAAAGACCTTATCCTTGTCTATCGTTTGGAGGATCCATTCCTCTCTGGATTATTCCGGAACCTGACAGAAATACTGAGAAACCAACTTTATAAGGTGACGCAGCACTGTATATCTGTCAAATGTTTGAGGCATTTCGACCAGTTAATGTGTTAATGTGGTTTTGGGTAAAACATTTTTTTGCTTTTACAGGTGGAGCAAAAGTCAGTGTCTCTTATTCTGCCCACTTTGTTCAGTCTGTTGTTACCGTTCCAAAGTTGAAATGAAAGACCAAGTCCCAAATCTTAGGATTCTGATAGATTCGGACCTGACTTTGAGGAATCATATCAAATGAATCACAAAAACAGCCTTTTAACAGGCTGAAAAACGGTTCCAGACCGGAGGGTGGCATGCTCCAAGCACACCAGGAGAAACATGACTATGCTTTTATCTCCAGTTGACTTGATTCTTGTAACGGTCTTCTTACTGGACTCCCTCAAGCATCAAAAGCTGCAGCTCATTCTGAACGCTGCAGTTTGGGTTCTGACTAAAACAAAAGTGATCCGTACATATTTCTCCGGTCCTAAAGGGTTTACACTGGCTACGGATTAGCTGAAGAATCGATGTTTCTGGTCAAAAAATCACTGAATGGTTAGGGTCAAGAAAACATGAAATATATGCCGATTGAATATAAACCCAGCAGGGCTGTGAGATCTGCAGACTTGGGTCAATTCGTGGTGCGCAAAGTTCAAAGTAAACATGGTGAAGCTGCATTTAGCTGTTACGCTGCACATATCAAATAAGATGTCACCAGAAGTGAAGTGCTTTATTTCTACATCGAACTGAAGGAGCAAGAGATCTGCAACATTATCTGGATCGCAGAGTGTGTCGCTCAGACAAATGTCTAAATAAGATAACCACGTTTCAGGGTACAAATTAAACAATAAGGATGTGGATGAGATGCACAGAAAGCAGCAGAATTTAATAAATGCACACGAAACAGGTTACAGTTGAATTACACCTAAGTCACTCACTGATTATCTTCATTGTACAACAGAAGAAGAAGAAAAAAAAGAACTCATTACCAATAAACAGATTGCTATTTTTAAATATTCACATTGTGACCGTGTCTGACTGTTTCAAATCACACAAGTGTCAAGAAAGGGTGCAGCAGCTCATTTTGGCCCCTCAGAAATGTGTCCATCTTTACCCTTGCACTGAGGGGAATTAAAAAAAAAGGAAAATAAACCATCCGTCCTGCATCAACATCACATAAAAATGTGAATAAATATGAATTCATCATGCACATTGGTTGTATAAGAGCCTAACTTACCACACTGGGTGGGGACTTCAAGGGGTATGTAGTTGTGTTGGCACAGATGAACAAAAGCAGACGCTAATCGACAGGGAGCGGTGGAGGAGCTTGACTCGCATACCAAGGAGAACTGACCAGGATCCACCTGATGGTAGACACACAGAAAGTAATCCAGAAAAAAATGCCCAAAAAGGGACAGTCGGATTTTGTGCGCCATTTCAAGATGAACCTAAAATGCACTGTGACCTTTATAGGTGAACTTTTCTCATGGTGGGACCAATAAAGGTTATGTTAACATCATGTAGTATGAGCTTGGACAATACTGTATTACACCCCCTGCTGCCAAGATGAGTTGTGTCATCAGGATTTGCCTGAACAATAATGATGCGCTGTTTCTAATATCACTGTCATTATACGGAGCTTCTGGATATCCTGACTTTGCTCTAAATCAATCTAAAATCAATTAAATGTTAGGGGGGGTTGCACTTATCCCAACATTAAGAGCTCTAAACACCAAATAAAAACATGTAATCATAACCTAAATGGTTTTATAGTTCTTGATAAAAAACTGTTTTGTTTTCTCAGGGATCAACCTCACTGAACAATAACCCTCCTCGCCAAACACACACACACAGCGTTCATACTCACCACCCCAAAACAGGAACTTAGAGGAGAATCAGCAGAGGAGAACAAAAATTCACATGTGACTGCCCTGGTGGCTACAAATTGCCTTTCAGCTGTTGGTCTTGCACACTCAGAGTTCACCTTGGCACAAAGCATAAACATCCATGTAAAAATCCTCGACTGTAGCCAACGGATCATTTCCATTTGCAGAGGGACAAATTGATCACAGAGAACAGCTCAAATAAATGCCAGACCTACCTGCCAGCTGTTGATGAAGTCCTTCATGTTTTCAGCTTGGGAACCACCACGCAAAGGTGAGTCATTCCCCGCTTCGTTGTCATTGGTCCCCAACAGACCCGTCGACTTGCCTGTATGCACACAAACACGCGTATACTGCATATCTCCCAGCCCAGGCGCATCTTTTACATGAGAGAAATCATACAGTGCGGCACCAGACCAAAAAAAAAAAAAAAATCTCTCAGAGAATATCATAAATGAGGGCTTGAACCATGGCTGGAGCATCAGTGAGACCAAAGGGCATCACCAAATATTCAAAGTGGCCAAGGGCCACCTTAGAGGCTGTTTTCTACTCTTTCCCCTTCCGGATACACAACAAATGATAAGCATTGCTAAGATCTAGTTTGATAAAAACGGTGGCTTGGTTGAGGGTCTCAAAGGAAGGGTCAATGAGGCGGGGTGGATACCTATTTTAATGGTGATGTCATTTAGTCGTCTAAAGTCACTGCATGGTCACGGGATCTTTTTTTTTTTTTGTGTCCACAAAGAAGTATGACATTGGCGCTCCTATCATTCCTTTATGCGTGTCTTAAATTCTCTCACCATGCAACCATCCGTCGAGAGTCAAGCTGCACACCTCAATTCTCAGGTCACATGAGACCGACACGCCATTGCGACTGGATACCTGCACAATGCGTGATCCCTTACGGACGATGACGCCGCCATCACTCCGCCACATGTGTGTCACGGTTTTGTTGCACTGAACATTTACCTGTGACACAAACAACTCTTAAAACAACACTCCACCGGATTCGTGCCCCCAAAGAACGCGTGGTGAATGTTCCCATACCTCTCCGCTGCGCTGAATCCTGACAGTGCTGTTATTCAACCGCAGCAGGAGGAGGTTGTGCGGGTGCGAATTGAGCACAAGTGTGAATGAGGGCTGGGATCTAATATCTTCGGCCAGAAGAAGTGGGCAGGAAGGTGGCAGCTCATAAAGATGGCCATCGAATGTGACTACAAACTGATCTGCCACCAGCAAAGCTTGGTCTGTTGGAGGTAGAAACACAATAAAAAAATCTAAATGTCGCAACAGTATGTAAGCAGCGGAGCTTCTCAGATTCAAGTGTTTCTTACGAATAAACGGACTGTCCATGATCTTCCTCTTGAGGCGGTAAAGTTCAGCAGTGGGTCTAATGGAGGCGAGGCTTTGCAGGGGCTTGAGGAGCCACTCTTCTAAAAGGATCCCCACCAGACCGGCCTCAGCCACACGGGTCCAGCGCAGCGGGGGAAGTGACATAGACGCAGCCACAGAACACTCGCTGGCGAAACAAATGAACTCAAATCCTTAACAAGTGCAACATCTCTCCACACATATTTTTGAGATGCACGTGCGGTACCTGGGCGAGTATCGATAGAGTGACGCCAGTTGTGTCCGGAGTCCGGAAAAAGCCACTGCCAGTTTGCTTTCTATCCAGTGGTACGTGTGCTGGCCTGCCTGATAAATGCAGAACAGAAAAACATCAGATCCGCTCAATATATACAATATAAATTCAAGTGACAGTCGCCGCCAATAACAAACGGCGAAGACCTGAAGCTGAGCTGACATACGGAGAAATACCGGTAAATGCAAGTGTGCAAATGTGAAGCTATAATCATAGTTTGGATCACAGAACAAACTTTGATATCATAATAACAACAATTGAGAGGATCTTGAAGAGTTCCTTACCAAATCCATGGCACGGCTGAGCGTAGCCATGCTTCCTCGAGCTAGCGGCCTGAGCTGAGGACTCTCCCGCAACGCAGGGGCGCCCTTCAGAAGTTTGTCGGTCCACAAAACAACAGCCTCCCTCCACACAGCCTCCAGCCGCTGTCCTTTCACATCCTGGTACACACCTGCGAGAGTGGCCAGCGGCTCTATGGACGGCCAACACAATCAATGACTAATCTTGGATCGAGGTACGGAAATATAAGCCCCGAGCGGATCGTGACGCCTGCGAATGACTGTTGGCAATCACAAAGGAAAAACGAGTATTACATACTCCTCAGCTCCAGCTGTCCCAGTAGCGAGGTGTGCTGTAAAAGGTGAAGATATCGAGGCAGGCTCGTAGTGACGATGTGCCGAAGGGAGCTATTGTGCCACAGAGCCAACAAACTCTTGCCTCTGTGTCCCAACAAAGACTCTGCTTGTTGGACGATAAGCAGAGCCACGGCACTCACGTCTTGGAGCAACTCGCTGTCTCTGGACTGGAGAAAGGGGAAAAACTGCTTGTTAAATTTTTCCTTTTGTCACAAAAGAATCTTTTTCAGTTTTTTAAAGGAAAAGAGAGGAATTTACATCAGTGCCAGTTTGACTATTGACTACTTTACAGTGCCAGTAAATTCCTCTGAGAGATTTTCGACATAACATCACAGCAGTATTAGCCGGTTAGTCACCTGTTGTCTGAATTCAGCAAGGAGATATTTCATTGTCTGGATTCTCTCCAAAAGCTGGCGTCTGACCTGAGAGCCGACAGCTTGAATCCGTGCCTTTAAAAATAAATACACCAAATATGGAGAAATGTAAATACACTAGTGACACGAAAAGATTTTGGAATATTGGACTCCTGAGTGAAATTTTATCTATTTGCAGATTTAAAAAATATATATTTTTGGCAATAGGTAGAATCCTACGGCTGCTGAAATGCAGGAACATGTCTGAAGCAGCATTACCTCCACTGCAGTCAGACTCTCCACACAGCCACTTGCTGTCAGCGTGAGCCTCCGATTGGCTGCTCCTGCAGACAGACTTCCCAAAGTTTCGGGCTGGCTGTTGCCATCTCTTTTTTGTACCGCCAGCATCAGATTGCGACTTGTCCCCAAACACGCCACCACAGAAACATTCTCACTCAGGCCAGTACCTGCACATACACGGAAAGACATATACAGTACATACTGTGCATACCGTACTAGCTAGAACCATCAAGTCGATTCAATCAGTCAAACTAAGCATCATTATTTGGTGAGCGTTGTGCGGCTGAGTCTCTATGTACCGTTTTTATAGCCTGCAGTCGTCTGGAGACATCTTCCCTCCACTGTGCCATTCAACCACATCTCGTCTCTGTGGTCCAATCTTGTGCGTACAAGAAGAGCAGACCCCTGGAGCCATGACAAAGCACTGGCTCCTACCTCCACACTCCAGTTCCCCATCCTAGACTGATAAAATATAGAACGTTTTTATGCTAACTCGCCATAGCATTTGGTTTCCTGCGGGACTCAACCCCGTGAAAATTACTTAGTTAGGAGCAGGGACTCGGACATCACCATACACATCCATCTTATTTCTATGGCACTTGATACATACCTACCTACCACGAACAATCGCAGGGTACATATAGACAAACAACCATCCACGCGCACAATCGCACCTACCTAACGCTCTTGAACGAACTATTTTACAGACAATTATCCAAATTCATACTGTATTTATTTTTGGGGTTGTTTTTTTGGTCACCTTGTTTCAGATGCCTTTGTTCAATTACATATTTAAGCATTTGCTTGACATTTTATGATTTCATTTCATGCACTGTTTTGGCACATTTTTAGTTACATTTATGTGTGTGTGTGTGTGTGTGTGTGTGTGTGTGTATATACAGGGTGTCTCAAAAAATGTACTCATAGGACCTTTCTTTTTCAACGAAACTGTCAATGGTGAGAGCTACCTCAACTTGCTTCAGGAATTTGTTGGTCCACAAATTACAGAGATGTTTGGTGATGACGGCGAGATTTACTTTCAGCAAGATGGAGCACCTCCCCACTACCATCGCGATGTACGAGCTTACCTCGATGCAGTGTTACCTGACACATGGATTGGACGAAGGGGCCCCACTGAATACCTTGCGCGTTCCCCAGACCTAACACCCATGGACTTTTTTTTGTGGGGATACTTAAAAGACTACGTTTATGGCAACAAACCAAGGACAATTGATGCATTGAAATTGGAAATTGAAAGACAATGTCGTGATATTCCTGACATGTTTCACGACGTTTGTGAATCCCTTGGTGCGCGTTATCAGCGTTGTCTGGACAATAATGGTCATCACTTTGAACATTTGCGAACATGATTCTTCAATTACATTTGTTTCATGTATTCGATGCTATTTCACTTCACTCTATGTTCATAAATAAAGGTTTTCTCGTCATTCTAAGAGTGAGTACATTTTTTTGAGACACCCTGTATATAATACGGATGTACATAACAATACAATATTTTCTTGCAACGAAACTCACGATGCGATAATTATCACAATATTGTGGAGGGGGTTGCCAATATTATAAACAAAGCTCACCATAATATATAAAAATTCACGGTATTGTAAAAAAAAAAAAAAAAACTCATGGTATTCGAAAAAAAGTGCAATATTGCTTGTCCACCCCAGTCTGCACCTCAGTAAAGAGAGTCACGTTGGAGCGCTCAACAGTCGATGAGTTGGTCAGGGTGAGCGTGAGGCTGCAGAGGTTGGGGTGTCCTGTTACCGACAGACGAGACTGGGTGTAAAACAGCTCCTCTCCAGAGTTCAGCCTGTGAGATCCTGACCACGATAGAGTCTGAAAAACGCAGACACACATGGAAACGGTTGCACATTGTCTGAATGTTGTACAACCCCTGGCAAAAATGTGCAATCTCTCTCAGAGGACGTTAATCGAGTTCTTTAAATTTGTAGGGGGAAAAAAAGCAGGTCATAAAATTGTATCAGTGTTAGGGCTTCTCCTTTTATTTTGGCTTCACTCAAGTGGTAGCGTATCTGAAGCAGGCCGTAAATGAGATTTCGGCTCGCTATACAAAGCAAAAATAAATCAATAAATCAAACAAATCAACCAGGCGACAACTTGTAACTCAGAAAAAATGTAAGCTGCTATACTTGTAAATGAAGGTCCCGCTGTAATACAATTCGACACCATTTACAGACAAGTGGCAGCTGGTGGAGCTTTGATTGACTGACATGTCGGCCAGCCCGGGTTACTGGAATGTAGTGCCCCACCTTGGTCCTATCTATTGCATTGAAGAAGTGCTACTGCACATGTGAAACTAATAAGAAAAAGATTAGTGAGCCCCCGACTGAAAATACTCCACAAAGCCAGACAACACAAATGAAATAAACAACTTGTCTCATGAGTAAGCAAATTATCATGCTCATCTAAAAAAAAAAAGTTTTATTTAATTATTGAATGTTTGTCTTAATCAAGATGATTCAGATGAGTGGGATGACAAACTAAAATTACACAACAACAAAAATCTAAATTGATCATGTAACGGGAGAATTTTATCGAATCAAATTATGTTCATCATATTGACATCACTGGTAATGTTGGTTTCAACAATGTTCTGTTGGATTTTCTCACATTTAATTTACTGTATGATGTGAGTTTAGTTTCCGGACTCAGAGCCACGTACTTACGGGCTGTGGCGGGCAGAGGGCCAGCAAAACCGTGTACTCAAAGCGATCTTTGAGGTTGGTTTGGATTTTCGTTAAGACGGAATGTGAGGGACATGGCGCAGGCGACACTTTGTCCAGGCCGATATTCACGTGGAGGCTGTGCATTCCTCGTGCACCTTTCTAAAGAAACACACAACCTGATTAGATCTGCCAGAAGAAGGCGAATCAACATCGTCAATCAGTCCAGTGCAAGCTTTTGCAAGTTGTGTGTACCTGATACTTCATGCCTTGTTTTACACTCCTGTTGTCCCATCTTAGCTCAGCATTTTGTGAGAGCAAGTTTCCTTCCCGGCTGACTGAGACACAACCTTTCACAGGAGATGCCACTATCTACTCACACACAAATATAAGGTATTAGGCTCAGAGTAAAGATGGACTCTGGTTTGAGATTGACACCAATTGTTGCTTCCCTACCGTTTGGGTTGACAAGTGAGCACAGGCCTGCCCCCTGCTGGAGTTGAGCTGCCATCGTTTGTTTAGGATGATGGAGATGTTGACCGGCAAACCGCTGAACCAAGACAGCTGGGTCTGAGTTGAGCAAAAATATGGAAAGGAGGATAACGGTGGTCACCTCAGACTGTTTGGGCAGGCAACCTGTGCAATTATCATGCTGTCAAATCAGCAGCTTGAACCTGAACATGTACCACCACCTGCTGGAAGCTGCGCCGCTCTTTCTCAGAGCCGTGTGAGAGTGTGTGAAGTGAAAGCTGGCTAAGTAATAAAGAAAAGGGCTGGTTCAGCTCCAACTTGGTCTCATTCATCTCCCGGGATCGACTCCGGAAGCTGAGAGCTCTGACCTTGAAAGAGATAAAACACAAAAGTGATTAAAAATCATTCCTCATGAAAAAAAAAAAAGCTGACAGTCATCTGTTTCAGTGTGTGCGAAGGCCAACCTGCTCCAGTTGACCGTTTCTCATCCAGCCTAAGGAAACGCTGTCCAGACAACCTTGGAGGGAGCGCTCTAGTGCGACCTCCAAACTGGTCAAACGAGGCCGCCACTTCATCTGAACTATGGTCGATTGACATGAAAAAACATACACTTAAAGGTGAAAGAACATGATTTATTGTTTTTAAACGTTCACATCTGAAATGTGACAAAGGACAGAAAATAGAATACAGCAGTGATTCCCAACCAGTAACAGTAAGAGAGAACACAGTGTATTCATTGACTGCAGCGCAGCTGGACCTTCTATTCATTAGATGAAACAAAAAATTTATTTGTGAGCTTTGATTAATTTTTGCATCACACTCACCTTTTAGGGTTTGATTCCCGATCTGCAGTGACGGAGGTGCCGCGTAGAGCCCCGACAAACTCAACTCCTGCTTTCCCCACAAGGCTCCGTGTTGCACGAGGTAACTCCAGTTCCTGGCTTCATACACGGTCTTCACCGCAACATTCCTTGGCAGCAGCTTCAACTGCAGAATACAGACAGAGTTAGATGAATGAATTCACATGAATCTGAAGAAAAGAAATGTAAATGTGATATCGTCTTGGAATGGAAGCACAGCACGGCCTTCTCTAGAGCAGCCACTCTTGGTAAGCACGTTTTGCATATCATTCCTCTGGCAAGTCGCGATAGCCATAACCATAACCACTGGGAAGCGCCAGGTGAAGCCACGCCCCGGCAGAGCTGGTGAAATATCTGCGTACAAAATCCCAACAATACCTGAGGGTACGAGTGTTTGAGCTCGAGAGATTGTCTGTATCCACCGTCAATCACCGCCAACTCCCCAAAGCTCCACAGCCGCCTTTTGCCGGACAACAGCTCTACCAAACCCCCCACGCCGGACTGGCTTTGGTTCAACTGGACAGAAGAAAAGACACATAATTTGTTTAGAAAAGGTCGACTCTGCCTTGGGCATTACTCAGCATGTCTAGCATCCAACCGACCTGCGAGTGGAAATTGAGTTGTGATGGCAAGTAGATCTGCATCTTGGGAATACTCTGGACCACCTTGACTAGCAGGTCCTTGCTGAACAAAACAATATTTTGACGTCATTTGTAGTGATTACCAAAAACTGTTCCATGACACGTGATTCCAATTGGTCCAAAAATGATTATTTGCTCCAAAGGATGTAGAATTGATCATCTATCAATCCCAGTGACGTATAGTGACAGGCAAAACAATTAAAAGCCAGATTCACCCTGTGTCCGTCTCATTTCTATATGTACGTTGGTTTAAAATGCTAATCGCTTGCACGTGAGAGCAGATGGGTGCTTCACATCAGGTAGAAGCCAATTTTCTGAAGTGTGTTATTTCCACGCCTACCTGTTGGGCAGGTGGTGCCCTTGGATGATGATCGCAAGTGAGGATGCGAGTTCAGGGTTCAGTGCCATGGAGGACTTCAACTGTGACCCAGAGAGTCTTCCCCACGCCTCAACCTAAATGAACAAACAGAGAGATGGTTGGCAATCTGCAAACAGTCCCGTCGTCGGTGCCTTCTGCTGTGTAAATTTTTTACTTGCAAGGCAGGACTGGAGTCGCCAGCTCGGATGTGCTTGAGAGTAACTCGGCCCTCTTTGGACACTCCCTGGAGCCCCCAGCCTGCAACGTCTGCGACCATGCGAACCCGCCAGTCTTGATTATGAGCGTGCACTGAGATGCTCCTTAAAGGACCTGTAGAGAGAGAATATCATATCATCACATTTCTTCCTCTACAGTGCAAATTTTTTTTAGTTCAGCTGTTAAGACAAGCTGACCTTTAAAGTGCGCAGTCACCACAGTATTGAGACTGAAGTGCTTCCATGTTTGATTTGAAGGTGAAGGAGAGTAGGAGAGAAGTACACCCAAACGTCCGTCAGCCGAGCTCACATTCACACCCGAGTCCAGCAGCTTGTGCCCATTTAAAGTAACCTGAGCCCTGGACTGGAGCTGGGACGACATCCCTTGTGTGGAACATAAGCCCTTTGGGACACATACATGTAAACATAAATAAATGAATGGATTTTGTCTTGGCCCTATAAAAATTGGATTTTATGTCACCTTTATGAACATGCATTTACATATCACACAATCCCAAAAAATTGGCTGTGTTCACTCCCACAACAGCATAAACTCTCTCTACTTGCAGCCATCTAGGAAAAGACAAAAGAAACAAAACTATACCTCTGTGTACATTTAGACTGCGCTTTGGGAAACACTTGCACTGGGCACGAAAACAGGACCTGAGTGTTAGCTCAGGTTGTTGTTGTTTTTTTTCCGGGTCTTTATTTTTAAATCTCATTGGATTACAGGGAAACCTCATTTACTGTTGTACCGTACCTCGATATTGTGCGGTATCCCTCTTTGCTGTAGCCATGGGAAACTGTGCCACATGACTGCTCTTATCTCTTTGGTCATGGGGAAACATTTCAGATTTAGTCTCAGTCCTACTTGCAAATGCCCAGATTGGACCTTTACGGTTAGGGCCTTCCCTTCAGAGGACCCAATCTCCAGCTGTAGAATCAACACACAAATTAAAATATTGGCTCTTTTATTTGTCAGAGTTGGTGATTGGCTGAATGTACCTGGATGCTACTGTTGCCAAGGAGGCCCATTGAATTCAGGCGGCTCAGTGTATGTCTGAAATGACTCTTCACAATCACTGTCTGAGATGCCTTCTCCACGGTCATCTCTTGATTGAACTGTAATCCAGAAAGGACAATTTTTTGTTTAAAAACGTACAGTCACCGGTCCCACAAACGTCTTACCTTTTCGTTCTGTGCTCTGCAGTGCATCCTGTAATAATACGATTGATTGCCATGATTCCCAGAACTCAGTAATATTTCCGTGTGAGTTGTAAGACCGAGTTTCTTTAACAGGGGCACGGAGTGGTTGAAATGAAGTGCTACCTCATTTTGTGCCTGAAAAAGAAAAACTTGGCATTATTAAGGCTCTCTGAAGACTGGATTGCAACATGTATGTGTTTACTGGGTCACCCAAAAGAAAAATGATCATTCCCCCTTACTCCTTCCACATATCTCAACCGATTCAAACCATTTAAATTGGGCCCTGACTGACTAGTGGCACCAGATATTAAAATGAACAAGAAATTGAAGAAGCATGGCGGTGTCTCAAATTTCGTTTTCCCCTTGGCTTTATGCTTCTGACATATATTATTATTATATTCTCAAAATTCCCACAGAAGAAATTTTACATACCTCTTCCATTCGCAATTGTTCACTAACCTTTCAAACTTCAGTTCCATACAAACAGATGGAGGTTTATTGTAACATTCACCAGATTGCCACAAAGGAATTCTCAAATTAGGATGAACATATTTATCATATTTATCTCCTCCTTCTATGGACAATTCTTGACTGATTCAAACCATTCCAACTTCAACTCTCACATTCTACATTTTAAAAAGTCCGTGGCATTTCAGTTCACCATCGGATCTTCAGCAGTCGCATGCAATTACCACAGAAATTGCATTCTCGAGTTATTTATGATTTTCAAACCTTGGTTTTCTTCAGAGCAACTAATAAATGTAACTCAGCTTTGTCAATCGCCATGGAGATTTGAGATTCAGCATGAACTGGGGTGATAGTCAAGGACCCAGAGGCCTGCATCATGTCTGGACTACCCCAGTCCTAGAAAGCACAAATATGAGGTCGGCATTTGACAAAGTGAACCAAACAGGAAGCAACCGCGTGAATGATATTGGACACGCGCTACCTGAATTACACTGCAGTTGTTGTGATACACAAGTGACCCCTGCAGGCCAGAACGTGACATCACAAATCCTCTGGCTTTCACAGCACATTCATCAAGTAGAACGAGAGCCTCTGTGGCGTATTGTTGTTTGCCGAGTTTGCCTGTTACCCTCACTTTGCTGAGTTCAGGGACATTTCCCAGAAAGGGAAGTTTATGCCTGAGCTCACCCTCCACATTTAACTCTGGCCATGGCTGCGCAACGAGCTGCAGGAAACACCTTTTGCCGTCCACGCTTGCGTCCACCACCGCTGCCCATTTGCCCTCGTTATCCCGCCACGCTGATCCATTCAACTGAGCCTGCGCAGAAATGAGAAAAGGTCGCTGAAAATATTTTTGACAAGGAGAGGTGGAATCTAAGAAGCCCCAGACGTGATATGGATGAAAATGATGCCGCAATGTAATTGTTTTTGTCATGTCTCAGGCTTCATGAGAATCATCTAAAAGTCAGGAAACCGTTTTTACTACTTCTCCCCACAAAGCGTACTTGCAAGGTCGGGCAATCTGATTGCAGAGCCCAGAACTGCCGCACCCTGTCTTGGTCCTCAACAAATCTTATTTGACAGGCTCCAGCTTTTAGGAAGAGAGTCCCGGTCCGCTCAGTGCTTCCTGGAGCAGTGGCCTCAATGAAGACCATATTGGGAACACCTCGGCTCCTCAAACCTGAGAAAGAGTGTGTAAGGCTTGCAGAGAGATGTGGGGAGCGGCAGGACTCGCGTAGCTCAAAAGCGAGCTCCTGGTTGTCTGCCTTCAGAAAAGAGCTGATCATACGACCGCATGGAACTCCTGACAAAGACCCCCGAAGAACCAAGATCACAGGAATGATTGTCCCCTGTGGAAGAGGAAAGATGATGAGGAGCGTGTTTGTGGTTTGCTTCTGTTGCATAGCTGCTTTGTTCATATAGTCCAGGGGTTCTCCAACTTTTTCAGTTCAGGGACCCCTTATGAGACGGACATTTTTCCAGGGATGCCTCTCATTTTCCTAATACTAATTACGACGTTTACCGGTATTTGTACATCTAAAATAATATACAATATAAATGAAAAAGTTGCCTGTTTTTAAAAAGAAGTTGTAGCGTTACACAAATGTCACCATTTTAGGGGAAAAATGTATGAGCATGAAGTCATATTGTTTTAAGAGAGAAAAAGTTGGAATCTTTACAAGAACAAAGAAGTATTTTGTGAAGATGGAATAGTGATATATAAAGTCATACTTTTCCAAGATGTTGAATACGCCTTTTGTTCTACATAATAAACAACGTTATGGATACAAATATGTTATATATATGCAGTACATTGCAATCATATCTGAGCTTTAAATTGGCCCAAATCTAGGACAGGGAGGTATGCGCTTTTTGAAATGACACCGTTTCTTACCTGCAAGACAGGGCAGTAGTTGGCCACATTTACACTGTACGAAAATCCATTGCTCTCTGCTTCTGAAGATTTGGTTTTATCCAAAAGGCCGCTGAAGTGACAGTTTCCGATGTCCAGGCCAACCTTTACAAGAGGCAAATGTGTAGCTAAGACACTGATGATCAGTGCACCATTAGAAGGGAACCCCAACGCTTGCAATGTCTCTATAGAGTGCCGGACTGATGCGTTCAAAGTTAGACTAGGCTGAAACGCAAGCGACAACGTAAAGCCGCCTCTCTGCTTATTTTGAGCCAGGAGATCAACGTGGACATTTGTAGAGGAACCAGAAGAGTTGATGGAGATGTTCATTGATGCCTGTGAGGGTAGGATCGCCTATACAACAAAAAGAAGAAGAAGAAAGTTAGGAACAGGATCCATTTGAATTATTCACTTTGTAACCTGACAATTTCATGAACACATTTAAACCAAGTTAATGTGGACATGCACTGAGAAGATGGGTATTAAAGTCCCTCTAATGTGAAAATAAATGTCTTTTAGAAACACTGAAAGCGCATGTTTCAAACTCAAGGCCCTTGGTGGCCAGATCTGGTCCGCCACATCATTTTATGTGGTCTGCGAAATCAAATCATGTCAACATCCGGAATGCTCGCTAAAATCTGTGGCAAATTTTCAAATTGTCATAATGTAATAAATAAGTTGAGATCATTTCTTGTTACACAAACAATAGTTGAACAAAGTATTCTTCCAAAAATTCCGATCTCTAATTTAGCTCGGAAACAAGATGTCTGACATGCATCTTGTTTCCTGTCTAACCTTCAGAAAGACACATTGCTGGTGAACAAAAACAGTCCAGTGGCGTCGCCCGTTCTCCCTTCTCCTTTGTTGATACAGCAGCAGCATGGAACATTCATCACTTTCCAGCTGAAACCCGACTTGACCCGCTGTGGAGAGCACACCTACAGCGAGTGCCCGTGGTACCCCGCGAGACACATTTTGGTCAAGCGTCATCCTGAGTGAGGGGAAGGACTCAAAGGCCACGGTGACACCTGACTGAGCAGACTGGCTTTGGGCAGACAGTTGAGCACTACCATTGAGGAAGGTGTCAAGGAGATGACCAGAACCTTGAACGTCCGGTGTGCTTGGGAGGAAGGAGAAGAGGGAGGCCGGTTTATTCTGGAAGGTCCCACTCCGTTCAGTCTTCCGTTGCTTCAGTCGTAGAGAGAAGATGTGACGGATGGCGTCGTGTTGGTTGTGGAAGTAAAGAGCAGCTTTCAGTCCATCTTTCACTGTTTGCCCATCTGCCGTTAGAAACGTCTTCCGCAGCACATCCCCGTCGAGTCTTCTGATCTGCTCCAACACTAACCTTCCCTTCCCTCTGCATCGCAAAGACAGCAGCAAACTGGAGCTGACCGAATCCCACCATGTAGTGACATCTGCCCAGATGTGACACCAGCTTTCCAACCTCACGCGACCAGTCATCTCAGCCTTGTGTGTCACATTGCGACTGCCATACGCAAGTTTTCCAGACCAGCCATACAGCCCACCCATGTCCATTCTCAGCCCCAAATTCCAATCCGTTATCCAGGGGCCAATCACCAACCCAACCCCCAAGGCACACCTCTGAGGCCCGGGCCGGAGGAGCAGCCTGAGGCCAGATTTGGTGGGCACCCCGTAATAGCTCAGCAGCACCACAGAAGAATGTGTGAGGTTAGCTTTGAAGTCCCTCTGTCCGTTAGGACTCAAACAGCCTTTAGCTTCTGCTCTGAGGCTCAGGTGTGCAAGTGACAGAGCGTAGCAGAGCCTGCGATGTGGTCGATGAGAGCGAAATGCTCGTACCTCCACTGGGCGCCCTGCCACGTCTCCGTAGCACTGCGCAGAGAAATGGTCTGCAGCTGTGTCCCCTGTGCAGTTCATCTGTGAAAACAAAAGCCCCCAATGCCCCCCTGTTGTTGACTTTGCTGTTCAAAGCAGCAACTAGAAAAGAAAATAGCATTGTGGGATAGCACATTACGGATGTGAACCGTGAGAGCTGTAAAACGCAGGTGTCAAACTCGGGGTGCCGGGCGAGATCATGAAAACCTGTCCACATTTTGCCTAAATATTTGTTCCAATCAAGCTTTTAACGATGATGAGGGCCAAATGTAAGACAATGTCGCAGTTTGTTTTGGAATTACTCTATCCAAAGGGATTGAACTTGAACCCAAGCTACGTACTGAACTATGATTGTTGCCATACCTTGACACGCTTGGTGATTATGCGTTTTCTGTTTCACCACTAAAACCAGAATGATGTGGACCACAATGAAAACAAGGAAATCCTCTTTGCTGTTTTTTTTTGTGCTTTCTACTGTCTTCATCATTAATTTAGTGTTTGATTGTTCGTTGTTGTGTGAATTATTTTGCTCCATGTACGGCACTTGTTTTAAAGTGCTCTATTAATACAGTTGAGTTGAGTTACTCTTCAATCTTACTGTTTTTGGCGGGAGTGTTGCTTCACTGTGCAAAACAAGACATGCTTGAAGAAGACGAGCGCACAACCCCAAAAACTGACCTGTGACATGGCAGGTATGATCCCTTGCAGCAGCTTTATCTGCTGCCACGCGGATGCTATGAATACAGCTGTGTTATTTTTTGTTCCAACAACTAAAAGGGCGTCAATCATTTTCATCTCTTCCATTTCAAATGCCAGCCTGGCATCTACCCCAGTGGTATTTATCTGTTAGAAGAAAAAACAATGAGACTGGCACCATCAAATTAAAAATCCATCTTCAAAATAAAGAAAGTAGTTTTGGACACCTCGCAATGCGCTTTGACTTGCATGGAGTTTGGTAAGCCTCGTCTCTGTAGTGCTTTGACTCTGTGCCACAATGTGGAGAGGATTTCCCAGCGTGGGACAAGTCGGCTTGTCCTGCCACCGTTCAACTCGCCTTTTAAATGGTCACGTCCAGCTTGCAATTCTACAAAGGCTGACAATCTACTTTCATCTTGGTCCCAACTCACATGGGCACTACTACTCGGCGGTAGACCTAATAGAGTCACACAGCAAGAAAGGCTTGGTTTAAATTTTACACCTCGGATTTAGAACAAAGTTATGCAGTTATGACAAATGGAGAATTCAGAAAAACAGAATACAGCGGTGCCGTGAGATACGACCGAGGGTGGTCACAGAACAAATTCTAGTCATATCTCAAGGTACCGCTGTATGGATAAATATCGAATGTAAACCAACAGTCATGGAATATTAAGTCAATCTGCTTGAACTACGTAAAAAGTATGAGTTACCGATTACCTGTGGCATTGAGTAATCGGGACACGTGAGACAGCTGGATGTGGACCTCACCCACCCCTTTTTTCTCCGATTGCCTACTCACATTCACACAGACATTCTCAGCCCCCGACATAACACACATCCAGCTACGGGTGGGGGACAATTTCTGGTCAAGAAGCTCTTCCTTTTCCTCCTGATGCCTCAGATCCATGCTGTAAAAAGTCTCCTCCACTCTAACTCTGACTTGCCCTTGAATCATTTGAAGAATTCTCATGAATTAAATCAAGAATTAACAAAACAAAACAAAAAAATCGAGAATCGTTTTACCTTCAGTAATGGTGTCAGACAGTCCCAATATGACATCTAATCCCAGCATGGAGGGCAGAATAGCGAGGTTAGTCATTGAATGCCTCAGTTTCCCTGACACTGTAAACTGAAGACCACTGCTGTTCCTTCGAGAACCTTTCACCTGAGCCAACAGAGTGTTACGTCCCTCTGCATAGGAACCATGTAGAGACATGCTAGAAGGCCAGAAGTGAAGAAGAAAACTATCTAGATATCAATGCTTTCTGATCAACTGGAGGAAACAAGGAAGAAACAATACGTGCCTTTGTCGAGACATGTGGGCGGCCATTTTGACATGCAAGTCTGTGAGTTCGGGCAGCAAACTCTGCGAGAAGTTGAGCCCCAGTAGCACAGATTTGTCTTCCTGCAGGAATAAGTGAGAGACCTGCGCATCCAGTATCAGCTTGTCCCTCCCATCGGCCTTGACACAAATGGAGCTACTTCCTCTACCAGCCGGTGTGGACAAGTTAGCAGTGGCTTTTGCCTTCACGTGAAAACAGAAACATTAGGGGGTTATGCACTCACATTCTCCCCAAATCCATTAATGGTGAATTCTTAGTTTTCTAACTCATGATAAACTTAAATCACGATAAACCTGGGGGGAATTTTTCCACATAGTTGCTCCAATCGGATTAGTTAGATTTGTTTAACTGATCTGTCCAAAAATACACTGTATCATAAAATAAAAAAAAAAAACCCACCTCCAGAGATTTGGGAATCTTTGATTTGAAAGGATGTCTGAGAGCTGAATAAAGAAGAATTTTGTCTGAAGTTCCGTTGAGCTGCATTGAAAGCTGAAGGGAAAATGGTGTTTCAGAAAAGCAAGCATTTGAAACCTGCCCGGTTTGACTTTAATGAAGACCTCAGCTGTTTACTCACTTGACACTCCTGTCTCTCAATTTTTAGTCTCCCGCGAACTACATAATCAAATTCTCTGTTGTTTTGGGGGCTCCAGCATACATCTCCCTCCACCAAAGCAAAGGAGGGGATTTGCAGCTGGAACAGCAAAAAAGGTTGAACCTGTCAAAAGGTAAATATAAAGGCCGGACAAATACCTAAAAACATTATATTTGGTGTAATTTAGGCAGCCATTTTTAATCTGCTGCTGCTGTTTGTTTGTTATTTTCAAATTGTCAGTTTGTGTCAAGGGCTAATTTACCTCGAGTTGATGGGTGACGTTGGCTCGAACTTTTATCCCTTGCCGATTCGGGTGCAATGAATTCGAGAGAAGTTCCCCAAAGAAACTCAGCTTCTCTTGGCTGCCGATCCGCAGCCATCCTCGAATGCCTTTCTGGGTCTTGAAGGAAAACGCCGATACATGTTTAAGGCCATTTACACATGCTTAAAAAAACGAATTGAACAGCGTTGTTTTAATCATTGTCTTTAATGTTTGATTTTAACATTACATGTCACCCAATTTAAAACGAATTGAATCATTAAAATGTAAATACAGTTTTTAAATGCTTTTAATGTTGCCTGAAATATTTTTTATTATATTAAATTGCCTTATAGGTGGCCCATTTCTGCTAATTGACAGTGTACAACTGGAAGTGGCAATCAACTATCTTACTTGGTTGCTGGAGGTGATAACACAGATCTCACAGTCTGACGGAAATGTTTCGCTGTTGAAAGGATGAACCAGCGCAGAGCAAACCTAAATATGAGGAGATGCATTCAACAATACCGTAGCGAATTAGCGACTCACACAATCCTCTTGTAAATACACAATTTGATTGCACTTACAAAAGGGCTTGGCAGCTTGGAGCCAATGGTCAGCGTGTGAATGATCTCTTTCATGCCAAAGAAACCGGCTCTTGATTCCAGGATGTAAAGGCCTTTCAGGATGTCCACGGTGAAAGTCTCCCTAAGGAGAAGCTTCTGAGGAAATGACTTGAAAGGCTGTCTGTGCGAAAGGGATTTTTTTTTTTTTAACATCAAAATCACAACCATAATAAATTACGTGTGTAAATGAAAGTCATGAACAGACCTAAGATGCAGCAATGCTGTTTTTTGGTACATTTTCTTGTCCTTCATCAGTTCCTCCAAGGTCCCTTCAAACTCAAACTCAGTAGGGGGACTCTTGGGCTCCAATAAACTCACGCTCAGTCTCGCTTGCCTCTTTTTCAAAAGCTTGAACAGGATAGTTGAGAATATGGTCAATAAGACAAGCACATGCATTTTCCAAATGGGAGCGGAGCACCTTGTCAATGGTGTTCAGGGCAGCTGCGATGGTGATGTTTTGTTTGCCGTAGCTGGAAGACATCCGCAGGGCGAGGCTGGATTTCAGGGTCTCCAGAGAGATCTCGCCTCTCAGGGGAGCAGTCCACAGGGAGCTGAGAGAACAGGAGGCTTTCATATTCTTCTTTCCCTTGAATCCCAGTCCTCCGACCTGTCAAGAGATGGGGGGTACAGATTGAGCACCGCTGAACCTGACATAATCAAGAAGGTGAAGTTTCACATTACTTGCAAGAATGTGACAGCTGGAGTGCGGAGCTTGAGATGGGCCTCCTTCTCGCGACCCCTATCTCTATAGGAAGCCTCCAGGATGAGATTGCGGATTGTCACCCATTTGCTGGCTGTCAGTTCAGAGTTGAGCTGCAGCGTGTGGTGATGGTGCTGACTCAGCTTGTGGGTGGTGTAAATGTACAGCCACGGAGTGTCCATATTAAATGTTCCTGAGGAAGTCAAATACTGTGTCTGTCACTTCACGTTGGCACAAAAAGACATCAGAGAGTTTGAGATGATACAATTCACAGCGAAGTTCACCTTCCCATTTCTTGTGCGGCGTGTCATTCGGAGGACTTTTCCAGTGTAAACCAACCGCAAGAGGCGTCAAGTTGTTGTAGTTGATTTTAAGATGAGTACTGCTGTCGGATCCCAATTGTCGAACGTAGGAATGCAATAGCTGGGTCCGGTAGTTTAAATCTTTGTCGGGAATTTGCAAATTGAACTGAAAAAATTTGGGGACGATTTCAGTCTTTCATGCAAGATTGGGTGTACTCATCAGAATCGGAATCATGTGACATAATCACAAAATTTACAAAGTATACATTGCACAGTAGTGTTTTAAAACTGATATACAACAACTAACGGAGTCATTAGGTTTCAAACAAACAGAACAGACACAGAATTTTAAACCGGACATTATCAAACTATAGGCCCGGGTTACCTCTAATATGTAGCTGGTGTGGTTTTGCGTGGTCTGATTTTTAAAGGACTGGCTCAGAAGAAGCGTGCGTTTGTTGTTTATCTCGTCCCAGTGTTTACCGTAGCTCATATCCACAGATGATCTCACATGACTGGGGCTTTCTTCGTGCCTGAAATGGATCTGACAAGAACACAAATTGGTTGGTCAAAGCAAGCCAAGTTCAACGAGCAAAATACATTTTTCGTTACTAATGTAACATGTAATCAAGTCAACTGTATTTATAGAGCACTTTCAAACAGCCATCGCCGCATACAAAGTGCTGTACATGGAGCAATTTAACATATACAATAAACAGTAAAACTAATCGGTAATAAAGACGGTAGAAAGCACCAAACAGTAAAACCAAGAACAAATCTAAGTCATACTGAGTCGAATGCCAGAGAATACAAGTGAGTTTTGAGGAGGGTTTTTGTAAAGTAAGCTCTTATATTTGTGTGTATTTCTCAATAGCCTATTGTTTTATTTGATGGTTTCTATTTAACTTGCATACCTTGTTTTTCTGTGTTCACATAAAACTTTCCTCACACACTATCTGCCACACACATTCCATCGCACCCAAAACACGCACCCACACACCATCTGATTTACGAGCCAACACCACATCACACCAGTACTTTTTCCCAGTACCTTTCCATTGTTTGCACTGCGCATGCTCTACACAAAATAAAGGCACTCTGCAACGGAGAACCAACAGGAGATCTTGTGAGCCGAGGCACTGAAACTTCGTGCCCTCCCTGTTCTTCCCTGCTGCAGCAGTCTAAAACTTTATTTCAGTGTGCGTTGCCTGTTCTTTGCCCGGCCGACCCTGTGGGACGTCATTCCAGAGAGAGGGACCAGCAACAGAAAAGGCTCGATCCCCTCTGAGCCTCAGCCTAGTTCTTGGTACTTCTAATAATGTCCGGTCCGCAGACCTGAGGCGCCGGGCAGGTGTGTAGGGGCGGATGAGCTCATAGAGGTAAGGTGGCGCGAGATTATTTAGAGATTTGAAAACAAATAAGAGGATCTTGAAGATAACTCTAAAATGTATGGGGAGCCAGTGAAGGGATGCCAGAGTAGGAGTTATGTGCTCCCTCTTACGAGTACCAGTCAAGAGGCGAGCAGCGGCATTCTGGACCAGCTGAAGCCGCTTAATGGAGGACTGGCTGACTCCAAAGTAAAGGGCATTGCAGTAATCGAGCCGGGATGTGACAAAGGCATGAATTACTGTCTCAAAGTGTTCATGAGAGAGGAGGGGTTTTATTTTGGCCAGCTGTCTAAGGTGAAAGAAGCTGGATTTAACAACGACACCAATTTGCCGATCAAGTAATAATGGGTCATATCATAATAAATCGTCATATCATCATAAAACAGTTACTTTGTGGTTGATAGCAGCCGTGTTGGAACAGTAGAACTCATGGTCAGCTCTCATCGTGAACGTGAGGTTAGCATGCCTCTCACTCTTGACACTCTGGGATGTGTGGCACTCTTGATGCAGGTGCCGGGCGTCGCCTACAAAGGGGCGAACGGACATTAGCAATCCGTAATAATTATACCGACATACACTCATGCCCAAAATATCATTCTTTATATTAGGAGAGTGTATACAAAAGTATGTATAGTGAAAAGAAAGAACCATGTTGCAGGATGTTTCTCTAACACTCACCGCCCAGCCCATATTTGAGACGAAGCGCAGAACTCCACAGCGCCCCTTTCTGCTCCATGATTCCCAGAATTCTGCTGCCGACCACGTCGGGGAAGAGAAGATCAGCTTCCAGAGAGTACTGTCTGCTGTGGCTATCCCTCCTTCGCTCCACAGCCACTACAGACAAACAATTTATGTAAGTATAATATTGTGAAAGGAAACATGAGACAATTCCATGGCAAAACTGTTGTATACCTGAAAGTGACGCGGGTAGTCTGAACACGTTCTTCATCGTGGCAGAAAAGCTCATCTTCCTGCCCAGTTCACGAGTAACGTTGGCAGAGAGGATGACTGGATTTCGATTGTTAGCCATGTTGGCTTCAAAGTGGTAGCGCGTCCTAAGTTCTGAGATGAGAGTCTGTTTGTCAACCAGAGCCTTGAGTACAGAAAATGGATCTAAATAAACTTACGGGTCAGAACATTAGACACACCTGCACCAAACATCGAGTAAGATCCATTGCATTGAATCTCATTCAACTGAATGGACCATTTCATAATATTTGTAAACAATCGGAGCCAGGTTACTTCTAGGTAAAAGACAAGTGAATCTAAATCTGACCTGAATTGAAATGATGGCATAATACGTGCTGCATTTGGGTTTGCACCGTCAAGTATTCCCCAAAAGATTGAGGTATTTTCAATGTCTTCGGTTAAAATAAATACATAAATAAAATCACTATAAATCAAGCAGAAACTGTGGGCGCACTTCACATGTTCAAACTATGGCCATGCAAAAGAAGTTTTAAAATCCAAATTCAAATTGCATGCTTAATAACTCTGCCTCATCAAATTACAAGTGAGGGTTGGTTCACAACTTTGGCCACTCCTTGAGTCATGATGAAACATCCGGCAGGTGGACCAATGGTTGTGACAGTGTGTGTTTTAATAACAGAGGGAATCTTTCGGGAAAAGTACTAACGATATGTTGCAAAACTTACCAAAACATAATAATGAACACCATCAATTATTAGCTCAAGTTTTGCAGTCGATGTCCTCCTCTCTTGTTCAAGTTGCCCTGAGAACGTAAAAAATCTTTGGTATTCGCTAAACAAATCTGGTGAATGTTGCTCGTTGGACTAACCTTGTATGAGGATACTTTTTAGAGGGTGTGATACCCTGAGCAAAAATCTGCGAGGGTTGAAGGTCAGGTCAAGTGACATGTCCCTGGGGATGGATGACTTCGGAGTAGCCAGAAGGAGGTGCAAAGAAGCCTCTTTGGGGAACCAGCTGCCTATCTGAAGTCAAAGATAGGCATGAGGTATTTGATATTCTTAAATCAGATCAAGAAACTATCTGAATATATTTTGGTTCTCCTGAAATTCGCATGACAATTTGGTCTTTGTATTTCTCACACAGATATCCGAAAGAAGAACGAATAGAAATTCTGCATTATATCTGATAGATTTCTAATACCAGTGGGGTCATTGAATAGGCCGCCTCAAGCAAGTAGTAATGGAGACCTCTGTCCAGTTTCAGCAGCCGAATGGATAGGTGGGTGGGACCTGAGGGCGGGAGCGAGATGCCCCCAGAAGCTAAGGGGAGGGACACATTGGCACAAAGTTGCCAGCCGACCATCTTTGAATCTGTGATGAGAGAGCAGAAAAAGAGGCATACAAACTCCACACAGAAAAGTTTGAACCGGGATTCCAACATGAGCATTCCTGTTGTGAGGTAGACAAGTGAACAATACACCTTACTATGCTGCTCCATTCTGGGGGGTTTTGTCTTTCCAATATGTATTTGTTATTTAGTACAAAGTACTGACTGACTTGACAATTAGTGATTAGATTAAATTCTACCATCATCCTTCTGGACGAAATGGCAGTCGACGTTGTTTATATGATTGAACAAAAGGAGGCAAATGTAGGCATATCTGACAGTTAAATTCATTTCACTGATGTCTGTAGTGTACATGTGAATGTCTTACAGGTCTTTGGTGTGCAAGCAGTGTGCTGGATGCGACTCTTTGGTCCTTTAATCTCCTCCATGTGATCGCCACTGAGTTGAAATACTCGGGAGCTGGTTAACAAATGCAAGTGTGGTTGTAACATATTCAACAAAACACCCTTGCCTGTCTTTTTTTTCCATTGCAAATGGTTTCTTCAAATTTGCTATGATTTATGTGTGTGGCAAAGTGCGCTCACCTAAGGGACATGATATCCATGGCATCCTCTGGTGTGTTAAGTGTGACTCTGAGATCTTGCCCCTCCTGCATGTGGACGCTCCCATCCAGACTAGTGGAGCTCACCAGTTCAGACATCCAGCCGACTGCAGCCTGACCCAGGACGCCATCAACCCCCATCCTGGCTGACAGGCCTACAAAAGCACTTTGGAAAATAGACACAACTCAACACAACTTGACACTGACAGAATAGGTATTTGGAGTAGGTATTTCGATCCTAGAGTCCAGGAGGCTACGACTGTGTTGTATTAGACATGGCTACTAGCTGGTCCTATTGGTGTTATCCGGCGCAGCACAGGACGATTTAATTGCATAGTAGCAGTGGAAAAAAAACATGACGAGCACAGTCTACTAGTTATGCAACCCATGCGCTGAAATTGTCTACTAGTGAGGACAAAGACCATACTTGCAAATGGACCTTAAGATGGATAATAACAATCGAATCAACGATCAAATGTCTTTCTAGATATGTCGACCTACTTGGGTTTAATGTAACCACCGAGGGAGAAGTGCGACATTTCCCTGTAGTTGATGTTTCCTTTGAGCCGCAGTGAAAGAAAGGAAGTCATATTGGTGGCTATTTTCACAGGTAAACCAGACAAAGATGGCAGAACCAACTCTTCGGTCAAGAGCACAGCCCTGTGATTCAACTGAACCTCGTGACCCTGGAAGAGAAAGAGGACGTAAGGAACGTTTTGAAAAGCCAATCAAGATCATGACAACAATGACGATAAAACCATCAGGACACCTTGAGCAGTTTGACAGCTAGTCCCGCCGCGCTAAGTGACATTTGGTCCATTTGTGCAGAGAGATCGTCGCAAGTAAACATGCTGAGCTCATTCCCAAACACTTTCACGCCAACCCAACACTTCAGGCGAACCTCTTCCATTTTTTGCCTGGTGGATAACTGGAACACACAAACAAATGCATGCTCAGTACACACCATATTGAATGTACACTCTCAGAACGCAACGTTAGAAATGCTTGCATCTAATCTGGTACAGATGTGTGGTACCGAATTACAATATACTGAGATGGCTTTATAATACGTATTGTGATTAGATTGTTTTCATTACCAACCTTTATTGAGCCCAGGCCAATATTTTATGTTCTTGTCTAAATTTACTCACAAATTTACATACTCTGTGTAAAATGTGGAGACATAACTATTACTGCACTCTATTGCATGAATGTCAACAAGTGAATAAACGGGTCAAGTGTACCTTCTGCCATCTAGTGGAAGAGCATTTAATTACTTTTCCGGTCACTATATATCACTGATATCGATACGGATAGATGAACAAAGTGCTATAATTTCTCACAAATAAATACTAATTTCCCTCGGCACAGTGGTTGGTAATCTGATTTTGCTACATCACATGTGAAAAATATTATAACTATCTCACGGTGATGATGCAGAACTCTTCTACACTGCTGCAACCAAAGTGAACCTCCACATATTAATGGTTCAGCATTTCCAAAGTAACAGATTTGGAGCGGGGTGACCTATCTTCTTTTTCGCTGTCTTTGTAGTCAGACGAAAGCAATCTCAGTATTACTTTGGTATCATCTGGTGGTGAGTTGAAGAGCACATCATGGCCCGTGGGTAGGGCTTTCCAAAAAGAACAAGTATCATTTCTGTTGCCCAGACTGTACATTTCTGAGCACGTACTGTACACGCCTATGATAACACACCGGCGTTGTCATTGTCTCCCACCCTTTACTGTGACCTCACCAATGCCCTGGCCCGCTTCAGATAACTGTTGGTGCTGGATAAACAAACGTCTCTTTCGAGATGGTCTTCGTTTATTTTTCCTCTCGCCCTTGCCTCTTTGGACACCGAATCGTTTTGATGTGAAGATGTGCGTTCCTCTTTTGCGAAGGGACTCAGCTGACCCAAAATGCTCTTCAGAAGGGGCTCAGCATTTTCAATGTGAAAATCAACCTAGAATGTAAATTGGGGTTGTAAGTACTGGAGACAAATTTACAGTAGTAACTTTTGCTAACAAAGTGGGGCCTAAAAAAAATGGCACTCACTTCTAGAAGGTTGCTGGCCCGACCATGAAAATAAAGCGTAAGGTTAGCGGATGCAGACCTCGGAAGGAATGATTTGGAGGAGAAAATAAGAGTTGTTTCTACATTTGTGATTCCCATACCTGAAACATTCAAAAAGAGAAACATATGAAGAGTGTATGTTTTTTTTCCAGTAACTATAATGTGGCCCTGGAGAACAAAGGCTTGCCCTTCGACCTCACCCCCTGCCAATCCTAGCCCGAACCTAGACTCCTCCCCCCTCCAAGGTATTTTTAATAAACATTTGCAGATTTAATCAGTCTTACCATTTGTGACTGTGTTGTCTGAATAAGAAGAGTATTTCAAAAAATCCGATTCAAAGTCTTTGCTGATTATGTCATTAGGTAGTGAATCAATGAGGGCCTGCTTCATGGGGTCTTCGCTTCTCAGGATACTGGTTAGGTGACTCCACACAAATGAGCCCACTAATCAGAAACACAAAATTCATGCAAAAGATTGAAAACATGAAATGTCATGCTTATTTTCTTATGCAAGAGGATAAACAAGAATAAAACTCACTTTTCAGTAAACCTCTATGATATTGTGGTTCATCACTGGCAAACCTACTATATGTCCCATTTTTAAGTGCTAATTTGTGAGGGGGGTTTCTACAGTGTACATGCATAACATCCATGACATTTTCTATTAGCTCTTCTATGGCATTTTGTATTTTTAGATCCATCCTTTTTCTAATCCGCTTATCCTCACGAGGTTTGCGAGCGCACCGGAGCCTATCCCAGCTGTCTTCGGGCAGTAGGCGGGGTACACCCTCAACTGGTTTCCAGCCAATCGCAGGGCACACATAGACGAGCAACCATTCGTGCTCACAATCACACTTAGGGACAGTTTCAAGTGTTCCGTTAACCTGCCATGCATGTTTTCTGAAAATGTGGGAGGGAACCGGAGTACCCGGAGAAAACCCACGCAAGCACGAGAAGAACATGCAAACTCCATACAGGAAAGCCGAAGCCAGAATCGAAACCTGCACCTCTGCACTGTGAGGCGGACGTGCGAACCGAACCAGTTGACCACCGTGCTCAGTAAAACTACATATTGAGGCATCATCTACCGACCTTGGCTGGAGTTTTCATCTCTCAAGATCACCTTCACCGCCTCAAACACATCTTGATCCGGGCAGCGCATGAGCTCCTGGTATGCTGCAATTCTGACCTCCGGATCCTCCAGGGAGGAGCGGTACAGCTGCAACAACATAGTCCTCTGAAAAAGGGAAACTGCTGTCAGTGACTCATGTCAGACTCCTGCTAACCTCCTCACCTCTTCACCTCGACCCGTCGTAAAGCATGGTTTTAGACATCTAATTCCTAAAATCAACTCTCACAAAACGCTTGTGAATGAATTGTACACAAGATGTCAGAACATGATGAATCATTTCATTTCATGCAAAACTTTGTCATATTTACTCACATTAGTTGTGCAATCAAAACGCCTGAAGGCTTTGATGGCAGCTAGTCTGAGCTCCAAAGGTGCTGACTGGTTGAGTCCACAGTGATTTAACAGAGGGATGAAGATTGAAGCAGCCAGGCCCAAGTTGCCCACAGATTTCATTGCATAAATAAACTGTTGGATGAAATGAAATGAGTTTGAATTTTAGAATATATTTCTGTCCATTTACTTTGTCTTAAAATACAAATGTGAATATTGTACTCAGCATTTATTATACCTCTCTCACTTTCGCAGGACTTTGTGGTTCACGGCATTCCTTCAAGGACACTTCTAGTTTCTGTATGAAGGCCTGTACCTGAGAAAGGTCAACGCAGGGAGTCGTGGACCGCTGACATAGTTGATGGATCAGGGAGGATCCGGCAAGCAGAGCCTTGTCTCGCACCTCTTGGACGTTAACTAAAGTCTTTCAGAAAAATTGGGAGTTTCAGAGCTTTCAATCCTCAAAAACAGTTGCATTTTATACGATATAAACTATATGGACAAGTTATTGAGACACATCTCCTAATTGATTCATCAATCAGGGATTGAGATGAATCCCTCGATTCTCACTTATTTTAGCGAGCTGTATTAGAAAATGAACTATGGAGGGTTAACTTGGGTAGTCCCTTTTCTGTTTCAGTGTGAGGGTCATGACAGAATTTGAGTTTTTTTTTAAATAAATGCATGTTTGGGTGAGTTTGATGAAACACAACATAAAAACCCTGACCCAGCACCATAAAACCCCCCCACAAATTAAACTACAATAGAAATTATGACAAATTCATCTGGATAAATGGAAAAAAAGTGGGAACTAGCAACATTTTGGGTGCATGATATCACAATACTTTGTACATGTAGTTCGTCTCGTCAGTGAAAACCAGAAGGCGTAATTCCTGGTTCATGCAATGCAGACGTTCCTACATTGAAGGAGTGTATGATCTGTGGCGAAGGGTTAGGAATGAGGGCGATGGTGGTGAGGAAAGAATGAGCCTGTTCGTCGTCCACTTCTTTCTTCTTCATTAGGTCAGTCAGTAGTATGACGCAGTTTTCTGAGCCACAAGCGAGTAATGCGTCCAACAAGGGCTGCCTGTCCCAACAGTGAATGAATATGATGTTAAACATTTGCCATGTTTGTGGAAATTGTCGAGTTCACTTCAATAAGGACAGGTTAAGTAAATACAAGAAACGTTGGAGGTACAATTTAGCGATTAAATTGAGAGTTGGTTACTACATGGTGTCATTAAGAACAAGTTATATGACAATATAACAAAGTTATGCCAAAGGAACGCTGACCGCACTGACCAGTCATTGCGGCACTTGAAAGACGCTTCCCGCCAAAGTGTCTTGAGCTGCGGTAGAGTCAGCTCTCTAAGCTGGAAAGTCAACTCAAGAAACCAATGAGACACCTAAGAGTGTAAAAAAAAAATAAACAAGAAAAAAAAAACATCACTCGGTTAGAAAGTACATTACACAAAAAAAGTCAGGGAATTTCATCTTCTTCTGAGTGCTGATGTTATGCTGAAACCTGCTGCATTTTAAGCCTACCTCTTGTGGATGTGATGTGACGCTACACACCATCCTGGTAGTTTGGATGACTTGGTGAGGAGTGAAACTATTTCCAGGTCTTGCAGCTCCTTTGTCCTCAAACCGCAAGTCAGCTTTTGTCCCACAACCTAAAGACTCTGCCAGTGTAGTGACATACTATGCATCACATTGGTGTTGTCATTTCCATTCCATGTGGTGCATGAAGGGAATTTCATCTGTTACGGCCCCATTTCCATCGCTTACCTGCTCCTGCAACAGTGCCTGACTGGGCTCTGAGCAACTGCAAAGTTGACTCGGTTTGCGTCTTCACCTGCCCTGCAGTCTTGGACCACGTTGCTATGGATACAGTTTCGGTACAATTGGCCTCTTCCATAACTGCCGAGCCGTAGGCCTGAATACAGCGTAGCTCTGATTGCACTGACTGTGGATGAGGCAAACGAGAATGAGGTTCAATAATCTTTTAGTATTATAAATAAATAAATAAATAAATAAATAAATAATACAAATTATTCATGTGTCGCAGGATGTCTTTGTAGACGTGCTGCTTGATCATGTGGCCCACACTGAGGGGTAAAATTTATAGTTTGGATTTGAAATGTACCTTTTGTGATGCCGGTCCTCTCCACAACCAAATTTTAAATGCGGGAAAACTGCCCTGTGATCACTTGTATGAGACTTTGTTAAGTACTTTTATTTTTCGAGAATACTTGTGCTGTTTATCGTCCTTTTATTGGAAATACGAGAACCCCCCCCAAAATCCCCAGGGGAAAAAAAAATCCTGGTGCCATGGTAGTATAAACAATGCATTTTATTTACTTATATATTTTTAACGCTAAAAAAGACAATGAGCATGAACTCACCGTGTCTCCTGTTAGAGCCACGGAATGAGTCCAGAAATGTGCAAGCCTTGACTGGTGACACTCTTTCAGAGACCTGGTTTTCAACAGTAATCGTCCTCGCCTTTCATACAAGCTGGCGCACGTCCCGTGCACATCGGTCTGAAGCAAGAAGATTTGATCAAAGTTAGAAAAACCGTACTCTCAGTAAACACTTCATTAGGCTCTTCGTTAACTTAATGAAATAAGGATTTACAATAAAAGTTATGAATGCATGAATAATTTTTTTTCTCCAGGTCATTGGAGGTGAAATGCACTAGACTCAAGAACTGACTCCTGGGGGACACCATAAGACACAAGGGCAAGGGATTCAGAGTATTATTGGTCTGAGGCTACTAAAAAATGTCTTTGATGCCAACTTACTGTTCAAGATGATCCACGAGTGTACTTTAGTCTAACTTAGGCAACACTAAAATCAAACAGGACCAGATCTCACCTCCATTTCTGAATGTTTGGATTTTGTGTTGGAGGTCTGGAGAATGCTCAGAAATGCCCTTTTAATGTTCAACGTCCACATCTGCTCCCCCTCCTGGATGCATAAGTTAAAAACCTTCCCCCCATGGAGGCAGAACTTCAGGGGGGTTCTTTCCAACGACTCCCTGGGAAACAAAAACACCAGCTGAGCTCACCGGGACCCAAAAACACAGACGAGTGTTGCGAGTATCATATGTCATGATCTGGCTGCAAGACTTGTTGTGAGAATAAATAAACGGTGACACCACATGCATTGAGCACACCAACTGACGAAAGGATGCATAAGCAGGTATATTTTGACATTACCGCATATTTTTTAACCGAGGCACAGGGTGGTCCTTCTGCGGGGAAAGTCGCTTTATCTGTGGATTTCTTATCTATGACACAAGTCGCATGTTGTAAGTCATCAACAATCACAGTTTTCCTGATGTTACCGAAAGAGACAGAATCTGACCTGCATCATTAGATGACACTCGGAGATGGCATCAATATCAACCAAACAGTCCAGTGCCAGTCCATTTCTGCCGGCATTCGAGCCGTGCAAGGATGTGGTGATTGTTGTTTTATACCTGTAAGTATACCTCACCCCTTTCTGATAGGAGATATCAGAAGTAGAGAATGCTGAGGAGATGCAGGAATAAGAACATTATTTTTTAGATTTGCATGGAAATACTTACTTCTTGTTCTTGTTCAAAGAAATGATTAATATCAGTCAGACGGAGCTTTTTTTCAGTCAAATCTGTGCAATTTTATAGACACAAACTCGCCCAAACATTTCTCACCTGCACAACTTGAATCACAGATATCAGATTTTGACTGGAGGCAATCGGTTACTGCAAAGATAGACAAGTCAAATCTCACACAACTTCACTCAAAGATAGCATGGTTTACTTCCACATTCAACATTCACTCAACACGCACGTTACTTCTTTTGTCTAATCTTAGAAGATCAACTTACACACACAATAAAAATAATAAAAATACACACATACACAGAAACTCACCACGCAGAAGACAAATAAACGCAAAATGCAGACAGTAAAACCATGGCATAGCCATTGCAGCCCCAAGTGACGGCAGGTCCTTCTGCCTCAGAGGCTCCACATGAAAGTGAGATGAAAACGAAGCACTGTTCCCAACCACTGAAAGACCACACTTGTATGAGAGTCTCCACAGTGACCCACACTGCTCACAGCAACCAATCAGGAAATACTTCCCAATTTGTAGCTCCAAACACACTCTGGACCAATCACTTCACACAACGCTGGCACCTAAAAGTAGCTGAACATATGGCACTTTGGTCAGAAAGCAAGGCAGGAGAGCAAAATCCAAAAGTACAAGATTACGAAATACAGAGATGCCTTGAGACGCAAGTGACCCTACTTATGATATTTGAGCCGTCGTATGGACAATTATTTTCTTTGACTTGCGAGCAAAACAATGAGATACGATGAGCACTCTATGTTGCCAGGGAATTCAACTCATATCACTTCACAACAAACAGTTTGGCATTGTGAACAATTCTAGAAAAAAGAGGTTGCAAGCGGTTTGATACGTGAAACAGAGATCGGGTATTTCAAACAACCATGTAACTGCCTTCGAGTCTGCTATCCTAATCCTAAAACATAATGGGAAATGCCATAGACAGACTAATGAATAGCATTTTTGTAGTGGTGTTGGAACGCTTTTAAATATCAACGTTGCAGCAACACACAATATAACAATACTCATATGCATGTATTCTTTATCCTCTGAGAGAGAAAACGACAAATACTGGACCGTATTGTTGCAGAATACTGAGGCACTTACATTTGTTTGTATTACTTTATTATACTGCCACCCGGTGGTCACCTCTTGCACACCAATGGATCCACAATAAATAGTCATGATGCACACATTGTATTTTTATACAGTATAGGATTATTACAAACCCAATTCCAAATGAAATTCCGATGTTGTGTTAAAAATGAATAAAGACCAAATACAATGATTTGCAAATGATGTTCAGCTTAAATTTAATTTACTACATTCGAAAGACAAGATATTTAATGTTCAAACTGATAAACTTTATTGTTTTGAGCAAATAATCAAAGAATTTGATGGCTGCAACGCTACTACTTTACGGCAGCCCTTTTACGTCACATGCAAACGCTCAGTTACGGCGTTGTTAGAGACGCACGGATACAAACAATAAGGCAAGCGCGGAGAGCTTAGCAATGTTCGAACTCAAAAGGGAGCCAAGAGAGGAGGTGGAGGACTTGGAAGAGTTGGTGCCGAAAAGAGGGAGCCGCAGTTCCATGGTTTGGCTTTGGTTTGGATTTAAAGCATTAGACATCGAGCAGAAAACGGTCATCTGTAAAACATGCCGCCGTCAAATCGCTACGAGTGACTCTAACACGTCGAATCTCTTCTATCACTTAAAAACGCGACATGAAGAACTGTACATCGAGAGTGTGAGGTTGCGAGAAAGCATAAACGGCACATCGCAACCGCAAAGTAATGGAACGAAAAAAACAGACCAGAGGGCTCGAAAGGAATCGTTGACTAAATTCATCCCGTATGACGAGCAGTCTTGCAGACATCGCGAAATTACAGATGCCATCTGTGATTTCATCATATCGGAAGACACGGCCTCTGCATGTACTGTCGAAAAGAAGGGCTTCCGGGGATTGATCAAAACACTTGACCCCAGGTACAACATGCCAGATGGGAAACACTTCAGTGACGTCCAGCTGCCGCGCCTCTACGAAGAGTGCCGCGCGAAGGTGACTGAAGAACTTCGAAACGTGGAATATTTCGCATTGACAACTGTTCTGTGGACCTGCGGAGTCACACGGCCGTATATGAGCCTAACGGTGCATTTTATCAACAATGACTGGATCCTCACTAGCCGATGCTTACAAACCGTTTACTTCTCTGAAGACCACACAGAGGTGATGATGACCACCGTCCTCAGAGAAGTACTTGAATCCTGGGAGCTGCGTGAGGAGATGCTCATCTGCGTGACCACAGATAGTGCAACTATTAGCAATAGTGCACTGCAGCTGAACGAGTGGAACAGGCTACAGTGCTTTGGGCAGCGTTTGCAGCTGGCAATAGGTGAGTGCCATGGAGCATTGTCTTAATTGTACTAATCCTATCCAAACAGATTAAACAAAGTGTACGCCTTCCTCTGTATCTGAATAACAGAGAGCAGCCTGAAAACACTGTCTGCTCAAACCCAAACGGATGTGCAACGTGCAGTTGAGGTATGCAAGCATGTGACGGGTACCATCTCAAATTCATTCAAGAGAAGATGTGACCTGGCCAAGGTTCAAGTGGACCTGGACCTGCCCATTCACCAGCTCAAGAGTGAGAGCCCCACAAGATGGGGCTCGAGACAACAGATGATCAGCAGGTTCATCGAGCAGGAGAAAGCTGTTAAACAGGTATGTTTATATCTACGCTCGGCATGCGTGGTCTTATGTGGAACACTTGTGTTGACTGTGTGTCTTGAACATATCAACAAGGGGCTGGGGGGTAATTACATTTTTAAATAAAGAGGGGAAAAAAGCAGCAGTAAAATACAGAATTGGGGACAGTTTACATATTCAAACAGAGGATGGGGAAGTAAAAACACATTGTCCTGGTTATGGCGCAAATGGACTTTTCACTTGTATAGTATAGCGCTTTTCTAGCTTCAAAGTACTCAAAGTGCCTTAAAAAATGTCTTGTCATTTCATGACACTGCCATTGTCATAAGGCGTAGAAAAAATAGTAGTGTGTTTCCGGTAACATGAAATTTCGGCATAGGGTCGGTAGGTCGGAGAAATTTTTTTATTTTTTAAAATATTTTTGCCACGCCCCCATCATAAATGTAAACAAAATAACCATAAAACATAAAACAAGGATACATTGAAACCCCCGCTCGCCGCCGAAGGAAAACAAACAAACAAACAAAAAACCACGGCAAGCCTGAGGATTTCACGTAACAATAGTTACCGGTAGCGTGTCGTTTCCGTGGCGTCATTTTACGGTACCGAAACATAGTTTAACCATTAAAGTCACCGCACACGACTTGACTGTGTGATCAACGCGATTTCAATGTGCCTCTGTGTGTTTGTGGTGTGTGGGTGTGTTTCTTCGAATTTACTTTCGTTTTGAGTGTTGGGGGCGCAACAGGTGCGTATGCGGGTTGCTATTTTAGTCCGCAAATTGAGGAATCGCGGATGAAAGTTTGAGATGGCGGCGAAAAAACTCACAAAGGTCATTTAAGAAATGGCAATGCCAGTCTGATTTTTCGTATGAATCGTCCGAAGGCGTATCACTAAACTCACCTGTGACGTATGCACAAAACACGAGAGCGAGAGGCGGACGACGAGAGCACGATTACATGGCAAATTGGTCATTAGATTTGTAGGCTAATCGCTGTGAAAAATATTATGAAAAAGTATTGGTTATTCTATAATTTACTGGTTGTAGCACGGTAACTTTATGAATAAAATATTCGTCACAAGGTGTAGTAATGCTAGACTGCAACACACAAAACACGGTCTAAACTATTTTCGGAGATCGCGGCCGCCGCCATGATTCAATGTTGTTGACACACGACGGCAAATGACGCGCATGCTCAACGTGAATATCGCGAGAGTTTGCACCGATGTAAACATCTTTCCTTTTATTATTTATAATTTTGTCTGTGGTTTTATTGTTCTTGTTTTGATTGTAAAGCGTCCTTGAGTGTTTTGAAAGGCGCGTATAAATGAAATGTACTATTATTATTATTATTACACAAAAATGTAGAAGGTTTGAAAAAAATGCCGACCGGAACGTTTTTGTTCGAGGTAGAAATTCTCGGTCGGTCTGGTTACCGGAAACACACTACTTTTTTTTTCTACGCCTAACCCATAACCTTCCGATTGGGAGACAACCACTTTGCCACCTCAGCCATGCTGCCTCCTCATACTCTCTAATTAGCTTTATATTTATATTATACGATACAATCTAATGCGCTACATCTTTATTTAAATATTGCATATACAGTAAGTATTCTCTAGTACGGACTCATGTTTGCACTGTCCAATTTGTCCTCATTTGGGAAATGAGCATGGTACATGTCCTTTATGAACCTGCAAGTATGATTACAAAATGCATGTGTAACAACACAATCAATAAAATACAAAAATATACTGTCCAAAAACTGTTTATATAACAAAAACTGCAATACAGGTGTATGCCCAAAAAATCTGAATTTATTTTTTTCTGTCTTGGGAAAAAATGTGTATTTTGGATTCTTTTGTTGGATGCATTCTTTGGTTTATGACAATGTTTGCCTGTGTGTCATACAGTTTTCTTGTTAGTTGCAAGTAACTGTCCCGTTGATCACCGATGTCTGGTAATTCTTGTGCATACTGAAGGATTTTTGTTGACATTTGCATTGCTTCCTTGCTGGATGGTGGCTTGTCATCAGGAGTTGAATCGATGCCTTGTTTTTTAAAGTTTCGTAGATTTGCGTCTTTCCGACTCCAAGTGTCTGCTGGATGTTTTTAAGTTTGTGTCCAGCCTCGCTCAAACGGATGCATTTCACTCGCTCCGCTCCAGTCATTACAGTTCTTCTACGTTTCGATGCCGTGATCTACACGACGTAAGTGAATAAAGTTAAAATGTTTCGCAATTACAGTAAAACACACGCCAATAAAAAGTCACTTACACGTCGTCGTTTAGAATCTGATGATCGAAAAACGCGGAGTGAAAACTTGTCTCAGCGTTGTCTTTTCCGTCGCATCGGGTGGGCGTTGCGTGTATTTAAGCTCCCACGGCATTACGCCTCCATCCGGGTTACGGGTAGTGGAATTTCCGCTTACGCAAGTTCCGGTAACACGTAATATCGTAGTCAAAATGTTAATGCATAGGTTTTTTATTACGGGTGAAGGATATTCCATTTCATAGAATTCAGGGGATGGGAATATTTACTGTAGTCATTGGTTCACGTCTCCTGTCCCATGTAAATCCACTTCAATTCCAAGCGCCGATTCTCAGCTCCAAATATGCATTTGCACTCCACGCCAATGCAACTGTAATACTTTATGTTACAAGCTATATTTAAGTGAAATGTGTGGCAAGACAGAAAAACACGCAGTTGGATGTTTAAATGTTAATCGTGACAAGTTACATTTGAGTTATGCCATGTTTTAGAGTACCCGGTAGTATTTATTTGTGAATATTTGGTTAAAAGGAAACACGTTTTTAATATAATTGCAAGACGGAATAGCATTATTTAGTATCAGTTCTCAGTATCAGTTCTCAGGCGGGTACTCGAACTGTAATCAGTATCCAAAACGTGCTATTGGTGCATCCCTATGTATAACATTTGAATCGCTTTTTTAGGTTCTCCGTGAAGACAGTAAAGTGAGGCATCTGATCCCAACCAGGCAAGACATGAAAATCCTGGAGTCCGTGAACAAAGCATTGAGCCCTCTCATGGAATTTACAGATGCCTTTCCTGGAGAGGAGTATGTCAGCGTGTCGTACGTTAAACCTGTATTACACCTCTTCAAGCAGCAAATTCTCAAGTCTCAAGATGATGACTCAACACTCACTAGAACGATTAAAGAGGGAATCCTGAATTACCTCCATGACAAATATGCCGACGACGCCACTGAAAAGCTGCTTGACATGGCCACGCTGCTGGATCCGCGATTTAAAACGGTCTACACTAAGGCAGAGCGAATCGACCTCATGAAGACAAGAGCCGCTGCAGAAATAGAGTTGCTGGTGGCCGGAGGTGAGACAGCAGCACCAGCTGCCTCCACTCCAGCACCGTTTGCAGATGAATCCGAGCTCCCGACAGCCAAGAAAGCGAAGAAGAGTTTGTCCAGCTACTTCAAGAAAGCAGCAGCACCCAATTGCCAAAGCACGTCAAAGCCAAGTAGGGCATCCGTTCAACTGGAGCTCACCATGTACTTGCAGACAGCTGACTTGGATCCCGAAGAAGATCCTCGCGTATGGTGGAGGCAGCACGAGCTCCACTTTCCATTAGTGGCAAAGCTTGCCAAAAAATACCTGTGCATCCCCGCAACTAGTTTTCCCTCCCAGCAGATCTTCGGTGCTAGTGGGAACATGGTGACATGGAAGAGATCGTGGCTCAAACCCGAACGAGTTGACCAGCTTGTCTTCTTATCCGTCAACCTGTGAAACACATGAATAAAAAAAAAAAAGAGAGTTGTTTTGTTGACTATCAGATATTTAGAATGGTGCTTTTTTTATTTTCACCTTTCATTCATGTTCTGGTGTTTTCTATATAAAATGTGTTTTGTGAATAAACAAAAAGTCGATTGGCTGGCAACTAGTTCAGGGTGTACCCGAAAACTGCTAGGATCGGCTCGGGCACGACAAGTGGATTACAAAATGGATGGATGGATAAAATAAATTTGACATTTATTTAATGTCATTTTAAGGAAGCACTCAGTTTTGGGACAGTTATCACTATTTGGATATAAAATGTCCTTATATCGGGAGATGAAATGTTGTCCATATTGCACGGTACTTGCACTTTTTTTCTTTTTAGTTTTATTGTTATAAATGTTTGTATGTTAGTATAGCTCATGTCCTGTACTCTGAACTACTGCTATTTTGTTAACATTTTTTGAACAAAAAGCTTGTGTCATGATGACATTGCCGATGTCATGATGACGATAGAAATCTGTTAACATTTCTGTTTTTTGTGGATTTTGGATGGAAGAAAGGTGCACATTTCTTTCCATCCAAAACTGTTGTACTTGTTCTGGCTCCTGAAGAGCCATTTAACATTTGTTTCCTATTTTCTATAGCTACAGAGCTGCTTTATTTTGTAAGGTTAACTCGTTATTGTGAAGGGCACACCGGACGTTGTGGAGTGAGACACTTCCTGTTTAACGTTGCACGGGGAACCTCCGAACGATGGACTGCAACTTCGTGTCGTAGGCCAAGCACAGCCTGTATGTAAATATTTTATGTAAATGTATGCCATATTATTAGTTCGGGGGTGTGTTCACCGTGGATTTACATTTGTGGGGCGTTTCTATTGTTTAGCATTTATGCACAGCGATTAGCACATTAGCGTATTAGCTCGTTAGCGTTAGCCACACTAGCGTCGCAACGCATTCGTCACGTCAGATCGTGGGGCACATTGTTTTACCACGTTTTACATTGCAACGTGTAAGTGTTTTCATGTCTGTCTGTTCCAGTTTTACACCTTCTTGACTCACTGGCGAATAAATCGCTGGAAATATCAACGGTGTGGTCATTGAAGGAGTTGTCTGTCTGTCTAGCCGCAACGGGGACGCGGCGAGGGCGGAACAGTAAAAAGGCTCGCTAAACGGCGATTGCACGAGGAAGTGTGCGGCTCTCAGACTTCGGTGTCAAGTACAACAATGCACTCCACAGAGGACGACAAGCTGGAGGTACGCTCCATCTGCTCCAACTCATCAACCAGATCCAGCAGCTTACTCGTAAAGGCAGCAGTTGAAGCCCGTGCAAAGGCTGAAGCTGCACGTGCTAAACAGAGTTTGCTCGGAAAGAAATTGAAATTAGGATCAAACAAGCAGAACTCACTGCCACACTTGATGCTCTCAAAGAGGAAAGGGAGGTAGAAGCTGCTCTTGCTGAAGCAAACGTGTTTGAAGCAGCAGTAGCCGAAGAGGAGGAAAAAGGTGAAACATCTCCATGGCAAGCAGAAAAACAACATGAAGAAGCAAAACAATACAGTAAAGACGACATTCCAGCCACACTCACCACTCGTGGATTAAACCAATTCCCATCATCTGCTCATCCGAGTGGTTATGGGCTACAAGCCTACCTGAAGTCATCATCAGATCATCATGGTGAGGACCTACCAGGTGACAGACGCTTCACACCCAACAAGCAGTCTCCATGTGCCGTCAGCCCAGCCCCACATCCATCTACTGACAACGACCTTGCCAGACTTGTTAAATATCTAGCGAAAAGGAGTTTAGTTACAGATGGTTTAACAAAGTTCACAGACAGAGCTGAGGACTACTGGGCTTGGAAGGTGTCCTTTAACAATGCCATAGAAGGGCTAAGCCTTAGACCAAGCGAAGAATTAGACCTGCTCGCCCGGTGGCTGGGTGAAGAGTCTTCCAAACATGCCAAGCGCATACGCTCCATCCACCTCAACAATCCAACAGAGGGCCTCAGCAGAGTATGGGAACGGCTACAAGTGTGCTATGGCACCCCAGAAGCGATTGAGAAGTCTCTCTTGGACAGATTAGAACACTTTCACAAGGTTTCCATGAAAGAGCCTCAAAACTCAGAGAATTAGGCGACCTTCTTTCCGAAATAGACGCAGCCAAATCTGCTGGGTACCTACCTGGTCTAGGATATTTGGATACTTCACGTGGCGTTGCCCTGTTGTTGACAAGCTGCCAAATTGTCTTCAAGACAAGTGGATGTCAGAAGGGACAAGATACAAAAAGAGACACAATGTGAGTTTCCTCCATTTTCATTTTTCTGCCGTTTCATACAAGAGGAAGCCGACATGAGAAACGATCCCAGCTTCAAGTCAATCCCAACAGCTACAACGTCAACCCCACCAATTCACGATGACAACTACTCAAGGTTTGGCAAATCCAGAGGTCCTGTCACCGTCCACAAAACAGAAGTAAATAAGACTGTAGAAACAAACCACTTAAAGTCCAGTGAGTTTGAGCGCAAAGAGTGTCCCATCCATCAGAAGCCACACTCCCTGAAGATGTGTAGGGGTTTTAGAGAAAAGACATTAGATGAACGCAAGGCATACCTCAGAGAACAAAACATTTGTTTCCGATGCTGTGATTCTTCCTCCCACCAAGCGAAAGATTGTAAGGTAGAAATAGTTTGTTCGGAGTGTAATAGCAATAGACACATTGCTGCATTACACGCAGGTCCAGCTCCATGGTCAGCACAGTACATACAACATAAACCTATGAGCCAGGGTGGAGAGCATGGAGAGGAGCATGGTGGGGAGGAGGAGAATGATACATTAACCGTCGAAACTATCTCAGCTTGTACTCAAATATGTGGGAGCTTAAATGGGGGTCGCTCCTGTTCAAAAATATGTCCCACCTACGTGTATCCACAGGGACATCCAGACAAGAAGGTCAAGGTTTATGCTATCATAGACGACCAAAGCAATAGGTCATTAGCTAAATCGGCCCTTTTTGACACCTTTGGCGTTCAGAAAGCTCCGTTGCGCCGTATACACTTAAAACATGTTCAGGGGTTAACATGACAAATGGCCGTGTAGCTGAGAACTTTATCATACAGTCAGTTGATGGTGAGTTCAGCTCCATGCTGCCTCGTCTGCTCGAGTGTGACGCACTGCCAGACAATAAGTCCGAAATCGCAACTCCGGGGGTCACTCTCGCACATTCACACCTTAGACACTTGGCAGGTAAAATCCACCCTCTCGACACCAACGCCGAGATTATGTTGCTATTGGGGCGCGACATAGTGCAAGTTCACAAGGTGCTTGAACGCATTAATGGCCCAGTTAATGCTCCATTTGCGCAGAAACTAGCACTTGGATGGGTTATTGTGGGCGATGTATGCTTAGGGGGCGCTCACAAACATCCTAGTGTAGCCACTTACAGAACTACTGTTCTACAAGACAGGCGTCCTAGTCTCCTACCACGGTGCCAGAATAGTTTACATGTCAAGGAACATTTCCAGATACCCAGTGAGCCACGGGGCACTCGCACTGCACGTCAAAAAGAGGACTATGTGTTTCAACTTCAACAAACTGAGAATGATGAAAGGAAGCCCCATCACTCGAAGGCAAGCAGTTTGTACAAAGACATTTCTACGTTGAGCGTTCCCACTGATTCGGAGACAGCCAAGCTTCTTAAAGACACTCAAGAACTGCTTGCTGCTTCCAACTCAAGTCTTCACGAAATAGCTTCAGACAGTCCAAACATCATGGCAGCTTTTCCCAAGGAAGATTTGACAAACGAGCTCAAGGACATAGACTTCAACACAGAGTTTCTACTGAAGCCTACAGACATTGACAAAAGCGACACCTTCCAACTACAAGACCTTGAAACGGACACAGAGATTCGTCCTTTGCTCACAGCTGTTTCCCAAGCGCCGCCATCTTGCCTCAAATCATCTAAGATGCAGTCCTTCTCCAGCATGGGAAGCAATTGGGAGCTGATGATAGGGACCCCACGAGTATCTTAGACTGTCAACTTGCTCAACTTGGACCTCAACGCCTCTCTCATGAGGTCACGGCGCTTCCTTCAGGCGACTTTGAGGAGAAAGACCTCCGCCGGCAGCAGTGGAGGCAGGTCTGGAGTTTGGCAAACCTTTTCTGGCATCCCTGGCGAGGATTGCCTTTCAACTCTGCAGTGTCAGCGGCAGTGGCATTCTGCAGGACCCGGTCTTCAACCGGGGGACGTCATTCTGCTCGGGAATCCCCTGGCAGTGGGGAACCAATGGCCAATGGGACTCATAGTAAAAGTTATCTCAGCAGTGATGGCTATGATAGAAAAGTAGAAGTCAATGTGGTCAAAGAAGGTAATGCTAGAATTTACCCGAGACCAGTAACTGATGTTGTGCTTTCTTTGTCGGATGTTATACAGCAGAATTAGTTTTGGTGGTTATGGGTGACATCTTCCTGATGTCAGGTGGGGAGTGTTCTGGCTCCTGAAGAGCCATTTAACATTTGTTTCCTATTTTCTATAGCTACAGAGCTGCTTTATTTTGTAAGGTTAACTCGTTATTGTGAAGGGCACACCGGACGTTGTGGAGTGAGACACTTCCTGTTTAACGTTGCACGGGGAACCTCCGAACGATGGACTGCAACTTCGTGTCGTAAGGCCAAGCACAGCCTGTATGTAAATATTTTATGTAAATGTATGCCATATTATTAGTTCGGGGGTGTGTTCACCGTGGATTTACATTTGTGGGGCGTTTCTATTGTTTAGCATTTATGCACAGCGATTAGCACATTAGCGTATTAGCTCGTTAGCGTTAGCCACACTAGCGTCGCAACGCATTAAATCACGTCAGATCGTGGGGCACATTGTTTTACCACGTTTTACATTGCAACGTGTAAGTGTTTTCATGTCTGTCTGTTCCAGTTTTACACCTTCTTGACTCACTGGCGAATAAATCGCTGGAAATATCAACGGTGTGGTCATTGAAGGAGTTGTCTGTCTGTCTAGCCGCAACGGGGACGCGGCGAGGGCGGAACAGTACTTAATGCACTTTGTAGGATGCTAATCATTTCAGATGAGGTAATTGCAACCACCTGGGAAAGGCCAATTGTTGCTTGGACCTGATTGGCCTGAAGCTCAAGTGAACTCCCTTTATGAGAGGAATGAGGAAGTCACTGGGGCGCTGGACAACTTGGAGAGCAGTGCTACATGTGGGCTGGTCATCTGTCACTCCTGAAAATAAAGAAAACTGGAAAACCTCCTTCCTGAATCCTGGCTGAATTGCCTTTTTATTCTTCTTCACCTGGCCTGCTGTATCGCCGCATAACAGCTTGAAATACCTTCATTCGTCATGGTCCTTATTTCATAAATGTTACAGTTACCCCAGCGTATGTTAAAAGCGGAAGTTGGTAGCATCTACTCAATTACGTTAGCTTCAGTAATTTGAGGGGATAAATTACACTTGTCAGAGGAGTTTTAATGCTGCATACATGTTACTTTTGTTTGCACATCTTTGTGAAGAGACTGCATTTTTATGCGATTACATTGAGCTGTTTTCCGCTGCTCCTTTTATTTTCTCTTGAGGCGTTTACTCTTGCTTGCACGAAACTTGTCACATGACTCAGTTACGCCAACACAACTACCAGTGACATTTGGCTCCATCTGACCGATCAAACAGCATGGTAGTCACGTGACCACTCACAGCTCCTCTCGGCCCAAAGTGACTTATTTACATGAAATATAGTTTAAATCTTTATTTACCTTTAAAGATAGGCCCGAGCACACCCACGAGCCAAGTAAGAATAAGCGTTATAGAAAATGGATGCATGACGAAAAAGAACAGCAACTGCATGCTATGTATGCACTGTCATCTGTGACTGCCTAAAATGTCGACATTACAACTCAATTTGGAATCTAAGATGACTAGAGGCTGTCTTTGCAAAATGTAATGCTCAATGGACTAAAACCAGCAACACAGCACATTCTCTCTTCGTCGATATAATAGAAAGGTTTCTGTGCATTAAAAAGGAGCACAAAGAGAAACAATCAGCACCAAAAATAAAGGTGGATGTTGGCAGAACTCAAATTTTTGAGTAAGAAGATGACAGCATTGATGATAAATGTGAGTGAAGACAATCAAGTAAAATCCAATTTTGCTTTGTTACAATATGTATCGTAAAGTGATAATGGTTAAAATTTGAATGACCATACACATACAGTATCTTCAACTCAACTGAAAAAAAAATGCCAAGAGAGGAAATAAAACCCAAAGACTGAGGTAATGTGGTTGCAGAGGTACGTTTAGTGTGCTTAGAATTGACCAATCTGGTTCAATTTCATGTTGAATAGGAGGCAGAAGAGACCCACCGCCATATAAAGTGCCTCAGATTAACCTAAAAAAACGTTCAAATGTTCTGGTAGGCTTTTATTTGATTTTTAAATGGCATCTCTCTATAGCTCTTTTTATTTAGGAATCCTAAACCCGCAAAAAATGTGAACAGGGGTGCGCAGACTTTTTGTATCCACTGTTAACTTAGTAAGAGGGGCATTATTTTGTGCTTCAATACATTTCAAAGTCGAGACTTGTACTTATTGAAGTTAAACCAATGCTTCTTATTTTGCCGGTCTGTTTGTCTGTTTGACACAAATGTCTGTAGTTCTACTTAACTGCAGGGTTTGAGTCCTTTTGGTTTTTGCACAAACTCAGCCTATCATCAGTCCATTACAAGTCGGTACTGACGCATAAAAGAATACAGCCATGTAGTGTCTCGGTTTTGGACTTGAAAAATGCAAACAGTGGATGACTGGAAGCCATGTACATTTTTAGCAAAAAAAAAAAAAAAGTCCCAATCATCCCACACGCCTTTCATCCTTCACTCCTCCCACCATCCTTGCTTACTCGAAGCTGGAGCTTGCCAGCCTTCCACGATGCACCCGCCAGGCCTGCCATGGGTCCACGCCCGTGCTGCGACGTCAGGCATTTTGTCGTTAAAGATGCGTTCAAGCTACGAGAAAAATTGGATATAGCGACACACAGGGAGAACTTTAATCACGGGCAACCCTTGGATCTACTTATGAGCTACGTTCGCGATTAAAAGCATGTTCGGATTTTAAATTCCTCAAAATACGTAACATTGTGCATACAAAATTACGCGAACCTGTTGTTTTGCCCATATTCACACACATTTAGAAGTGGCTTATTTCCATAACCATGGGCCGTGAACGCACCCGGCGGTCCGAATCAGGGGGCGTAGGTTTACCACCGGCTCAGGCAGACACAATGAGCCATCCGTCGTTGGGGTACGCGCATGTTGCCTCGGCGCAACTGCCACCATTTTAACCCACTTTTAGCCGTCGTTGTACACTTCTTTGATGTACTTGATTATTACGGAACAGTGGGAGCTCTTTATGGGGTTTACAAGTGCGGCTACGTCGAGTTTGATAAAAACGAGGTCGGGAGTCGACTACAGTAGTTAGCCCCTCCTGCCTGCTGGACCCCTGCCACCCACCTCATTTATTTTTGCGACTTTTTGGACCCCAAGACGAACAATGTCGGTCACCGCGTCCTCTGACTACTTCGCCGCCGAGTGCTTGGTTTCTATTTCGAGTGGTCCCGTTTTGCACAGACCCACCCCGGTGGCCCTCGCCGCAAGCCAGCCAAGTACTACCGCGGGCCTGCTCCCCGGGGAGCACGACGGCTCGAGCGAGGACCGCGAAGTGCGGGAGACCCTGAGGTTGGAGGGGGCCAACATGATGACCGTGGCCGGTATCCTCACCGACCTCCACGGCAAGTTCCGGCCCATGTCGGCCTACTCCGAGAGCAGCAACTCGTCGTGCGGTGGGGAGAGCGGTTACACCACGTTGTCGGACCCCACCACCCCTAACATGACCCCCTCCGCTACTCCGGTGCCCGGACAGCAACCGCCGAAGGGGGGGGCGGGAGGAGGCGGGGGCGTGGGCCCACCTCGTTCCCCCGTGAAGCGGCACCACTGCACTTTTGACGGATGCGACAGAGTTTACGGGAAATCATCCCACTTGAAGGCACACATCCGGACCCACACAGGTATGGAAACAACAGTAAGGTCACATGCTGTGGCGCATGGTTGACGCCTTTAGCTCAATTTCTCCCCTTTCCCTAACTCCCATGAAGGCAACATCGAAAACACGTAAAGTATAACTTTTCGTACAGTAAAGTGTTTCCTTCCGCTTTGTGAGAACTTTGCCTGTCTTAGTGTCAGTTTGTTTAATCGAATGTGGCCCTCAACCTGTTGTCGAACAAAAGCTACAGGAGGTGGCGAGGAAAAAAAAGCTACCCCCTTAGCGACGTCGACAAAGAAGTAAACTAACAAAAGAACTGGGCTGGACGTTAAAACCGGTGACGAACCTCTTCCCCGATTCGCTTTGCATATGAAGTGAACGTAAGGCGAAACCTCCGCTTTGTCGTTTGCCAGACACGCTCTCTCCTGTTGATGGCAGTACACCACACTACTCAGCTATTGGCATTACACCCCCACCCCAAACACACACGCGCCAGTGAGCATCGTTATGTGAAATTAAAAAAGTCCGAAAACATTGAACGTCGCAAAAGTCATGAGACGTTTGGAGGCTTGGGAAATAATACAATTTACATTACACCCCCAGGTTACGTCGATTAAATGAGTAACTACGTTCTAATACGTCTATTATGTTGAAAACACTTGTCAGTCAAATGTAATCCTCCTCTTGCTCCGTGTGGGCAAAAACGCCCACCCCCACCCATACGCAAATTGAATTAGACATTTGCTGGGGAATTAAAATGTTTACGTTATACCTCCTTGTGAAGTCGTTGTAACAAATATCACCCGCCCAGTGTGTTGGAGATTCTACAATCCTTCTTCCCGTGAGCTAAAACGAACATGTGATTATTTTTTTTCTTGCGTAAATTGATGGGGGACACGGTGCTGTCGGGGTCGTTTAGTAGGCGCAAAGGGATTAAGGACAGGAAATGGCTCAAAGAAAATGCGATGGAAACGCCCACAAAGTGGTCTGCAACAACAACGTGGTTTGCCTTTGTGATCTTGAAAATGGCTCCGAGCGTCCTCCTCTTATCCTGCTCGACTCGTAGAGCCTTGTGGCAGATTAAGGCTAGCAGTAGTTTAGCAAAAGATAATCTGTAGGATCTGAATCCCTGCTCCTCAGTGCTTTTTATTTTTATTTTTTGCTATATTTCACTGGGCAACAAGCCCCAAATCAGTTCTATACCACTACAGTAATACAGACACAATTATATGGGAATAACACACTGTGACACATGAATCCTGGTCAAATTCGTTAGTTGTGCAATAAAAGAGCGCATACCTACGTATGGGTGTGCCCATAAAACAACTTTACTGTACTAAATCAATTACGCCTCCCTGCCTGAACATTCCTACGTGTGCAGCATTTCTACCTTGCAGCGATGGACAAATGTTTGATTTACATTAGTTTGTTTGCAGTTCAGTTCATTTCCATCAATTAGCACTTGTAGTTTGACATTTTTAAAAATAAATGCAATATACTGTACATAATTCTTGGGACTAGGCGCCCAGCCCTCGCGCAATTAGCGAAAACCCACATGCAATGGACGCCAACCTTTTAAGGTTTGTAATTACCAATAGATGCCACAAGATGGAGGCAAAGCACCAGCCCTGCGTCAGAGAAGCTCATCCCCTCACTTCAAAATTGTTCTTTGAGGTAGTAGCGCACTGAACATGAACATTTGCGAGTGTTTGCCCACATAGTAAAAGTTTTTGTTGTCAGGGTTCCTTCAAGGTTGCAAAAGTTTGCACAGTTGTTCGCCAGACATTTACAAACAGTTTTAAAGGTCGTAAACAGTTTTTCTTGTTGCCATCAAATTTTGAACATGATCAACATTTCTTTGCAGCAAGAAAACCATTTGCGAACCTGTTTCCGAATGCCTTTGCAACCTTGAACCCTTACGAAAAACCAACATTTGCTACTTGTACAAACACTCAAACCTTTGCCACCCTGTGAGATAGGGGCTTTAGCACCTAGATCGCACAAGATGATGCCCAAACACTACTTTATACGAGAGGGCTTACTTAGTGTTCATTTAGTTAACAAAAACGTGAGAGAAATATTTTGGTCAATGCACATTTTTCGACAGACGAAAACTGGACGAGGCGAGATTTAAAAAAATAACTGGGACAAAATCAGTATACATTTTCGTGGACTAATGAAGACAAGACGAAAATGGAGTTCATTTAATAAAGACTGGGCAAAAATCTAAGGACATGTTAGTTCACCAACAAAGACGAAAATTAATATATGATTTCTATGCCTTGATTAGAGCTCGCTCAACCGAGTTCTCGCGTGATTCACGACAAAATAACACCACGTGAGTAGGTGGCGACTTGCCGGACATGGCAAAATGACCACTGCAAAAACGGTCATGTTTTGCATGAGGCCCGGGAGAAAGAAAAGCCGCGATATATAGACATATTTTCACTCTTCATTTAAGTGAAAGGAAGAAAAAGATGCATGCCTGATTTTAGTCAAAGGGAAGGTATGTGGGCACAAGGTCACACTAAATTATCGGTGCGGTGCTCCTGTTTTTCAGGCGAGAGGCCATTTCCATGCACCTGGCCTGACTGCGAAAAGAAGTTCGCCCGTTCCGATGAGCTGGCCCGCCACACCCGCACACACACGGGAGAAAAACGCTTCCTGTGCCCGTTGTGCGATAAGCGCTTCATGCGCAGCGACCATCTGATCAAGCACGCCCGGCGTCACCCCGACTTCCAGCCCGCCATGTTGGGGCGCAACAAGGGCATGTCCTCTCCCAGCCCGACTGTCCACCATTAGATGGTTCAGGTTACCCGGGGTGAGCGGAAGTGTGTGTGGGAGGTGGGGGGTTGACAGGAATATTCGTGGTCACAAGTGGGGGTTAACCAGCTACAATTTGTTTCACTGAGGAAAAATACAAGCATTGCTAGGTGGTGCTGAAGAGGTGCACGTACCTAAATCAACACAGGGGCTGGATGTGAGGGGCGGCGAGCATTCGCTGCGCATCCCCCAGAGGAGTCACGTGACCACTTTCCACCTGCAACATAAAAAGGGTTGGGTTTTATTGGCTTGTATTGAACTGAGACCGATACCAGTTCCGAATCCTCCAGTTCAGATTTTGATGTGCTTCTCGATTCCACTTCATCGATTCCCGGAAATAGTCTGCTCGCTTGCACCTTTTCAAATTGTCGCAAAAGAGAAGTGCGGCGTTAAAACAAAGCAGAAAATCCCCTCCCCAACCCCCAAAGGTGACAAATTGAAGAGACATACAGTCCGATGTGAAGCTAGACAATTCATTTATGTCATACAAGATTTTGTATGTCGTATTTGGGAGGTCTGCCTTAAGGACCACCCCAGAAAATGATGGCACGGCAGACCTTATGGTAACCGTAACTGAAAATACATGATTTTTGCTTCCAAACAAAATTTGGGTTTCTTTACTCAGGCGGGTTCGAATGAGAATTGGAATCGAAAAAGCAGATTTCAATTGACCCCCAAAAAAATAAAAATCAACCCAAAGTAATGTCAGACTTTCTCACACTGCAGGGATTTTTTTCTACTTCTTTCTCTGTCGAAATCTGCACATCACAGCAACACAACAGCCACATCTCCTCTGTCATCTCGTGGTTATCGTACTTTGTAAATTGTTGCCGTACTCTAAAATTGCATTTATTTACTGTGGGTAGCACAATAATAATATGATGATAGGTTAGCACAGCTACAACTAGATCATTTCTATTCCTAGCGCTGCCGGTTCCATGTTTTTTGCAAGTTTTAGTGGCGATACATTCCTTTTGTTTTTGTCTTTTAAAATTGCATTTAAAGCATCATCCAAGTTATTTCCTTTGAAATGAAATCGAACCATCGATCAAATATGAATTTGGCCATGAAGTGGCTCAAGCTTCACTGTAGGCGACCTGCTTGCAAGCCATCCTTAAGACATCCTTTTGCACCCTGGAAACGCTGAAACATAATACGAAGTAGTATTGTGTCTAATAATGATGCTCATGTATATAAGCTTTAAGCTTTTAATGTAGAAAAAAAGTATAATGCAGCTAGCAGCAGAAGTAATACATGTGATGTAGTCCTTATATTAGGGGTAACCGTATGGGCTTCATAGGAAGGTTTTGCCTGTGTGTGTTGGTGTGCACGTGTGCGTGCTTTTATGTTTTTTAGATTTTTATTTTTTGTTTGTTTTTTGCTCAGACCAGATAATTCGTGATGCGCTACCTTCAAAGTATAAGCATCAAGTCCACAAGTAGTGTGGAACCAGACAGCGGAATACCTTTGAGGGTGTCAGGTTTTCCTCACACAGCAGCCTTATAAAACAAGACTCTTGCCGTGCGGCGTTCATGTGGTACTGCTGAGCTAAATAGATTGACTATCTGAGGAAAAAGAATGGGTACAAAGTGTGATTCAACATTTCTGTTAGTTCAAAACTTGATTTGTTAGCGTTGTAAGAGACTAGAAAGGAGATAGCGGTGATGTTGGGAGCAAATACCAAATATGCTGGAGAAAGGCCTAGTTTCCAAATGCATCTCAGTTGATTTTGCTGACGCTTGGGCCCACACTCTTTTGTTTTGTCCCAAAAGCGTCGAAAATAAAGTTTGGATAGTGACACGCGCAGGCACCATCTTGCAGCCCAGCTTCAAAGTTAAAGTGATTTGGTTAAATACACAACATGTAGACATGATGCTAAATTTTGTTTCATTGTTTCAATTCATATTTGATTCATATAGGGTTTGACCTCCAACAACAAATGAGAGGAAGAGCCTTAAAGCCACACAGCAAAAATGGCCCAAAATCTACTTACAAAACGCCCAAAACCCAGCAAAAGCTACCGTAGGCCCGTATTTGCGCTAACGGAGACACTCGTCAACACCGTCCATAAATCATGTGATGTGGATTCAACCAAAAGCATCGCAGTGCGATCAGTTCAGTGTCCAGACTTTTTCTTCTTCTTCATTTTGCGTGTTTTCCAGATTCCAGACGCACGCACACTAACACAAGAAAAAAAAAACAGCCACCTGTTATCGTCTTAAGCTTCAAAATTGACTCCAGTCAAATCGGTTCAGTGTAATTCAACAAAGTTGGACCTTCAATGATTTCTTTGCATTAGCAGAGTGTAAAGTTAAGTTCAGAGTCTTATTCCGTGTTTGACCCACCGGGATGTGAAAATGTTAACTCGGAAAAGCTAAAGCCGCTAACAGCAGTGCCAACAATAACACTAACAGGGCAATGTGATTAACGTCCACAACCTTTTGTGAGTGGCGTAATTGAAACAAGTTTGATGGTACCACAATGCAGCGTGTCAGAGGGCAACTCACTCACTCTTTTTTGCAGGATGAAACAAAGCAAACCTCAGCCCCTCCCACCCACACACTGTTTGTCCAGCATGGACCTATTCCTTTAGCCTCAACACCTCTTCAGGACACTCTGAAAGCCTTAAACTGCGTTAAAACTACTTTGCACCATGTTTACAGTTTGATCATTGTAGAGGTATAAACACTATGTCTTCTTTTGGGGCTCTTTACACATACTCCTTATGCAACGTGGCACTTTTGTCTTAGAGGTGTACAGTTCGTGGCTGGAAAAAACAAAACACGCCGCGGCAGTGTTACTATGTGTCCTCAAGCAAACACTGTGTAACTTTTTAAAAATATGTTGCTGGGTTGTCAAACTGCCTTTTGTCATAAGGGCTTTCAAAGGGGGTGACCGTGTTTTGATTTCTCAGACAGACTCGGATTTGTTCTCATTGTTTCATCTTATGCGGCAGATGTCTTTGTTTTTTCCGCTGGCGCATCTTTATATACGGGTCAATGTCAACACGAAGTGCCTTTGGTGTGTCCTCGTCAGAAAAGGTAGCTGAAGAATGAAATTCTGACGTCAGTGGCTAAACTTTCGCAAGCATACCAGACTAATGGAAATGGTTTTGATCATTGGAGGTACTCGAGGTTTTTTTTTTAATTGTGGGACCTTGAACAAGAATAATTTCTAACCGCTTAACATCAACATGATACAATGAACGTGAAGTTAAAAAAAAAAAGATTTTTCCTGATAAGATTGGACATTTCAAAGGCACCGTAGGCTGATATTGACTCCTACCGTCTCACTGTTCAGACCAATGACAACTGCACCCATTGGAGTTCGTGTTTGCAAAAGCGTTCCACTTTTTTGTCTTCACACCTGTTGATCAGTGTTTGGTTACTGCTGGCAGTGACTGGACGCACGGACAGTTTTTCATACTGATACACAAAACTACCTTTTTTCCTGCTTCCCAGTGGATGTACTTTTGTCAATTTCCTCTCACAAATACACAAGTGTCCTCACAAAGACTCTCCAAGATTTAAAGCTATCATAATGCAATAAGAACATACCTCACAGTTTTTCCTCTTTTTTTTTTCTTTCTGTCTCTGCAAAATCCATCCAACACGTGTCTGTCACGGCAAGATCCTGTTGCAACATCAACAGTTTCCGCGCAATTCTCATTGAACCTCTGTCGTTGACATGTAGCGTTCATGACTCAGCTGCATGAATTTTGCTCCAAAGCAGAGTTACTGAAATGGAATGCAAAAAAAAATTTTTATATATATATATATATATATATATATATATATATATATATATATATATATATATATATATAGGTAATCTGTCATTTCACTGCAGATATTAATTGTGCAAGAGCTCAGTCCAAATTGTTCATATGACTGTGCTTTGTTGGACGCATTATCCATTTTGGATTTCCTTTTTATGTGCTGCCTCTCTGAGGAATTACAACAACAAAAACAATCTCTTTCCACCACACTAATTAAGATATGCACATTGTATTTTTTTTAATTGATGCCTTTTTTAAACATTAATGTAAATTGTTTTTAATTAAAAAAAATTCCTCTGATGAAAAGGCTTTAGTTAAAGAGGAATTGTGGAGTGAAATAATTGCTGCAACAAGCTGTTTTGATATTTATATTCTCAGGTTTGTTCAATTCTTTAGTAACAGGCTTTCACGAGTTCCTTTGTGACACAAGCATGTTTTATTTCTTTTTAGCTGATTAATTTATTCTGAAACGTATCATTTGTGTGGTTTGATTACTTTCATAACTACTTTTGTGACATGGAACTGCTCATATTTAAAAAAGGGTTCTGTTGTTTGCTTGACATAAAATGCTTTTCTTCCTTTCCCCCCTAATAAAAAGCCCCAAGTTTATTCAAGTTTGTCAATTGTTTTGTATTATTTGATGAAAAAAAACAAAGAGAACTGTTAACAGCTGTGCCAAATTTAAGTGATTGAAAAAAAAAGTGTTTTAATACACTAGTCGATGCACCTAAACAATCAAGAGATCTAATACAATATCAGTATCATACAGTAATATCACCCTATTAGTTGAGGAAAATTGTCATGTCCTAAACTAATACAGAATGGTAAAAATTAGATGACTTAAAATCATAAAGCGGTGTACAATATTCTTTTTTTTTCTTCACACAACTATATGTACTTCCCCAAAGTCTGAGTACTTTTGCCACCTCTGCTGAAATGTATAAACCGTGTTGTTGTACATTCCTACAATTACTTACGTGAGGTCCCATTGAGGTCCAACTTTCATCACATTCTCCTTCCAACTGGCTGCAAAATTTCGGTTCAAATTTGACATTATCCTCCACCACAAGTACCTGCTGTAGCTGTGTGTGCCACACCACCTACAAAGAGATGGGTGACAGAATCATGTTTACCTACTTTACCTTGAAGACTATTATTCATTATAACTTGACCCTCAGCAACACGTGCTGATAAACATCATACAATTTCCATATGTTTTGGTAGCTAAAGGCCTGAATGTGTGTCCTTGTACTCTGGCAGTATGTCATTGGCCTTGGCCTGCATCTCGGAGGAGTTCAAGGCACTGCAAATAAAGATATTCCTTCATAAACACAGTCATCTGCCAGAAATTGAAACTGACTGCCAATATTTGCTCACAGCGAAGGCTTTGTTATTACCACTGACAGTTCCTAGCGCTGTAATATTGTGTAAAGACGTTTCATCACATTGAATTGATCAAACCCTTGTATCATCTTGACATACGTAAGATTTAAAATCCTATAAATACTAAATGTGAATATTCCTCAAGGAATAAAGTACTTACAGCAAGCTACCAAACAAAAATGTTTTGACGACAAAGCACTTGGAAGTTAGAGGATCATGAAGCACAACACAGTGCATCTAGCAAGGACACAATCATGAACCCATGTTACATCAACGACTGTTATTAGTAATTACATTTTTAGACATAAACGACCTTCACACGAGGCTCATTAATAGTATTAGCTAGCTAAATAAAACCTAGCTTAAATAAAACACCAGCACAAACTAATGTGACAGTACACGTTGGTAACTAAAATACACATTAGCCCAAGTCATTACCTTTTGGCGGTAACGCGCAATAATAAATGTTAGGGAAGGCAGCGAAACTATGACGGCAAAGTAGACTACTTTCATTTTTATATGTCTCGTACTTGCCATCCACCATCTCCACCGGTGTTCCACTAATACCAACATACTCGACATCTTTTCTCAGAAATCTGGCCGACATTGACTGTGTGGAGGAATTACTGTTATCGACTAATCCATCTACTTTATGCCTCACGTTTCAGATGTGATTAGAGAAAAATACAAAAGTAACAGTTACTCTAAACAACTGTAGATTCGTGGACAACATCAGTAGTCTCCCGCGCATTCTCTCTCCTACCCGCGCGGGCATACGACAGACTCGTAGCACACATATCCGAAAAAAATCCACATACGAAAGAGGCCCAGGTCGGATTTGTTAAAAAAAAAAATAATAATAATACCAATTATATATATATATATATATATATATATATATATATATATATATATATACACACACACACATTTACATATATATTATATATATATTGTATATATATATATATATATATATATACATACACACACACACACACACACACATATATATATATATATATATATACACACACACACACACACACACACACACACATCTCGCCATCTCCGCTTTGGTCCAGTAGCCCATTTTTCATACATACATATATATATATATATATATATATATATATATATATATATATATATATATATATATATATATATATATATATATATATATATATATATATATATATATATATATATATATATATATATATATATATCGGAATTGTACTGCGACAAAAGTTACATAAAATATACTCAGAACCTGGCTAAATTTTTCATGTTTTCTAAAGAAAAAAATTACCTGGGCAATTATTTTAAGGTTATGATATGCGACCTAAATATAATTTTAAAATGTCACTTATTTATAATAATACAATACAAATGAACACTTATTGGGTTATCATTATAGTTAAGTATGTTATATTGCATACCTTATATACTCGAGTATCTTTACTTCTACTTAAATACAGACTACTTTAGATTGGGTGTCTGTTTTAGGCCTTTTCAGAGATCGTTAGTCGGAACAAACTTGCTGCGTGTTCCATGACGAGCATATTTAAGTGTTACACACACCCAGTATGTGAGGGAGTGTGTTCGAAATTGTCAGTTTTATGTCACGGCACTCGAAAAGCGAAATAATTCCACTATTCTGTGTGATTTATCCTCGTCTAAGCCAAGGTGATTGAATGAGGACGACACTCGACAAATAATATCATGAAACATCGACATTAACGCCCGGGCAAAGTGCTGAGGAGCGACACATCACACATTCCATATCACCAGTGGCGTGGCCCGGTTATAATTTTTAAGCGTCTGTCAGTACAGTTATGGACATGTCAGGAAAGTCACCAAACTGGATGCTGCTTCATCCAGTGGTGAGTGTGTTTAATATGACTTAAGTTATCGCATTGCTAAATAAATGTGCTGCTAAAATATACTGTGTGCGTATTGTATTCAGTATGTCAAGATGATGAACCTTGAGGTGGAAGACAGTGAACAAGTCCATGCTGCTTTCCTTGTTTACATGGATCTCACTGAGGGTACGTTTGCCATGAAATTGAGCCTCACTGTCAAAATAAAGAGTACACTTTTTATCCTAACTACCGTAATAAGACAATTCAGGGTACCAGTAGTACCAACTTGGGCACGCTAGAAGAGGAACTAGTAAAGTGTTTTTCCACCACTGCCTGACATTTATGCAAAGTATTCACCGATCTCGATACCAGTACCTGCGTCGCTACAGTGTATCTGTATCGGCACTCATTTGAAAAATACATCGACACTAGGACACCGATACTCCATCACCAGCCTGACATGCTTACTGGGTAGCCATGTCCACCATCCACCATGTGGAGATATTATGATGATAAAAATGGAAGACACGCCATAGCACTATTAGTTAAACTGTTGCTTACTGGAAGAATTTTATAATGTCACAAATAAGTACCAGTAGGGGTGTGCGATGTCCATCCATCCATTTTCCGATCCTCACAAGGGTCGCAGGGGGCGCTAGTGCCCATCCCAGCCGTCTTCGGGCAGTAGGCGGGGGACACCCTGAACCAGCTGTCAGCCAATCACAGGGGTGTGCGATGTATCGTCCTCATTCTTATCATTAGACATGGGCGGGTGAAACTTTGATGAGGCTTTCCTTCCAATTGTGCTGAAACAGATTCAGACCTCTGGTGCTTCCGTGAAAGCAACATTAGGGACATCTAGTGGACGAAAGAAGTCAAAGCAACCTTTGTCACGAAATAGAATGAAACATTCACACAGTCTTATTAAGTTGTTATCTGAGCCGCTTATCTTCACGAGAGTCGCAGGCCACTTTTTAAAAATCAAGATATTTATATAATTTGTGCCCATATCACCCAAATCCAAGTAAATGCAGTTGTGAACAAATTCAGTTGTACCTTTCTAGCAACATTTAGTTGTCCTACTTGTGAGTACAAAGCACATACCAAGACATGGATCTTTAGGTGGATGTCAAGGATGATTGATTTGCATCTTTTCTTCAATTATTTTTACCTATAAAACACTATGGATGTGCCTTGTGTATGAATGGTGCTGTACAAATACAGTTGGCTGGCCTTAATGTTTGCAGTGCGTCACTGGAAAGAAGTGTCCTGTGTCAAAAGTGACGAACTCAAGCTGGTTTTATTGGAGGCGAAAGAGAAGGAAGGATCGGCCATCCACTCAGTTCTGCCGTTGCCTGTGCACCGGTCTCTGAGCCACAACAAGTGAGGGAGAAACATTTTCCTCTTTTTCAAAGGCTGGAAAGCACTTGTTTATGTTTGGAGTAATTTTACATGTTTCTATACGTAAATCAGCAAGTCACGCACGTATCATCAACAAAAAGACAAATGTTACTGTCCTCTACTGGCAGACATTGCCGTGATTATCAAGTACATTTTCAGGATGATGTTGGTAAGTGGTAGGATAACTATAAAAAGTATGACAAATGTTGATTCTTTGGGAGCAAATTGACTTGCAGGGTTGTGAAGTCATTAAAGTGTGATCCATAAATGCAATATATTTACCGTCTTCCCTAACAGTATACGACAGGTTTTGGACAGAGGTTTTCCTATGCTGCTGTGTGCTGTGGCCTCGGACTCCACGCTGGTCTACCAGAGGTTGACCGACGGTTTGGTGACCCCTGACCCACCAGCAGGCCCTTTCCAGGATGTGGGACGCCGGCAGCACAGGAAGAGACGACAGCAGCAGTCGACGTCCGGCGGGAAGCACAAATGATGGCGCATCTGTTTGGAAGTTTAGCCGCATTGCAATTTTCTGCGTTGGCCTACTAGGATGCTGAAGGAGCCTCAGATTCTGACTCCGTTAGCTGGTAATGCTAAGTCTACTTGATCAGAGGTCCCGCAATCCAAAATGTTTCTGGCGATACAAAAAAATTCAGATCAGTCTTAGGTAAGAATATCTTGACTGGGCATGGAAGTATTGACCGGATCTTCCTTGCGAACGTTCCTCAAAATGCCTCTTTCTGCAGGTCACTTCATAGAGTTCATCGGGATTTAGGTCTGGGCTCTGGCTGGGCCATTCCAAAGCAAGAAGCTGTGTTAGCATTTCCCATAGGTGCCTATGTATGTACCACCAAAAGTCTAGGCATGCAAAGTTGTTTGAGCATTTATTCAGTGGCCTTGATATCCAGCTTCAGGTCCATGTACAATTACACTCTTTGCCCCTTAGATAACTGTGTCTTACTAGTTATCATTTTCTACTTACAAGTGCCACTTTTGGCTTGCTGGTACGGCCTAAGGATGGATAAGAAGAATCGAGATAAAAAAATGCTCAGCAATTGTATGGAAAACCATTTGAGCATTTATTCGATATATGTCATACAATTGTGTCACTAGTAGTCCATGGACTTTAAGCAGGATATCAAGGTTATGGAATAAGTGCTCCATCGGCTTTCTATTGCAATGTACCAAAAGTGGAGAAATTAGTGCAGGTTGAACTTTTACTTTAGATGCCAGTTTTACTTAACACATTTGGATCAACAGCAGTGGAGATCAGTTATGAAACAAAAACTTTTTTTTCTAGAAAAACAAAAGACCAACATTGACTTACACAGTAACACTGGTGAGTGGAATACAGACTCCGAACAACATGTGACTTCACCCAAGCGGGGTTCATCTGGACGCGGTATTGGAGCGGGTCAGTACATAGTAAGCCAACCGTGTGAGTGTTTACAATGTGCGGTGATGACAGGAAGCAACCCTGAGCCTTGTTTCTCATAAATATATTAGAACAAAATGTGGGTAGACACACAGACATTTAGTTTTGGCCCAGAAATTGTAGAAAAGAGATTCATTTTGTTTCCTGGAATGCAGAAGTCAACCTGGTGACCTTTCAGGGAGGCATATGGGCACAGTGGGCCTCATGCATGAAACATCTGTATGCTCAGTTTTACTCTATAATTGAATGCTCTACTAACTCAGTTGTAGATGTTTTTTTTTTTAATCACCAGGCTTGAAGTCTCCATAAGCCACATGGAAGCTGATTTGAAACATCAATGAAAAACCAAAAATCATGAAAACATGACTCAAGGCAAAGGAGTTTGATTTGCTGAATACTTGTTTCTTCTTTTTTGTTTTTTAAATGTCATTTTTCCGATGACTCCATTGAGAGAAACACTACTCGGACACCCTTCATGTACTGGGGCATCCAATTTAGGTATAATATATGGATGTTATTTTTCCCCGTAAATATATTGAAGTGAAAAATCAGAACCATTCATGCATGAAGCCCTATTTTCTGACTTGTCGTAAACTTCCAGCCATGTATACTGACTTTGAGGCGAAATCCAAGCAGGGAAGAGTTCCTCTTGATCCCGAAATCCCTGACATCCTGTGATGGCTTTTTCAATAAAGTAAACTGAACCGAAGTATTCTCCTCAACTCCTGAACTGTCTTTGATTTTTGGTCGCTGGATTAAACAAGAAGGAGCTTCGTATTGAGCATACGGGCAAGAGGTTGCTCAGTGGAGTTTTGTCCTTCCGCCCTTTACGCAGGTGGAATGATACTTGCCCATTGCAACACTGACATCCTCTCCATCTGATGGCTGAAGGATGCATGGTCATAGTGCTATGTCATGTCCTCCTCCTCGGAGCAGTAATCCCTGCCCTGAAAGTAATACAAAATATTATAATCACAATTAAGCACAGATTTTTATCATCTTTTAAGTGGAAGTCAAGTCAATTTTTTTTCAATAATATGCGGTATTTTGATTTAATGCGTTAGAAAGAAGTAGAATAATCCACCTATTTTAATCATGTAACATTTGCAATGTGAGCCCGAGGGCACTTTGACTTCAATTCCAGTCGACAGCAGAGGGCAACAGTGTCAAAATGGTTGCGCCCCCGAGATAGTGTTTAAACACGAGGGGCACATAGAACATGTTAAAAATAAATTGTTTGACCTGACTTCCATTTGAACTGAGTTAACTTTTTAGGCAGACCCGTATCTTTGAACCAGGTAAAAGGTAACTGGAGTAAAAAAGGGAAATACACAAAGTAGAAATACTTTCTCAAATGAAAATGATGACAATAAATCTTGAAGAAACAGATTCCTAAAGACAAGCAATAAAGAAAAATCATTCATTGGTGCCTTAAGATACAAGTTACCCAACTTCCTTCATGATTTTACAAACTGGCAAACGGTGAACAATTCTTCAAAAAAGAAACTTCAAGACGTTTAATGCCACTCCCATTTGAAGTTTAGAGTCACCTTAAACATCAAACAAGGACAATTTCGACTTGTGGTAGAACAATGAACTGAACAACTTTAATGCGAACAAATACCTGTACAGTAATTCAAAATGCTAATGATTAGCATCGAGAGTGGCAATGTTATAAGTTATAACGTTGCCACTCTCGATAAAGGGTTATAACTTAGAACCCTTTAGCCAAACGGATATTTTAACACATGCTGAAGCAAAACATGAAGACGGCCTATCACAATACTCACATGCTTGTAATCTGCGTAAAACGACGAAATATTAAATGCATTTTATGAGTCACACAGCTCTACTTAGAACCCTTTAGCCAAACGGATATTTTAACACATGCTGAAGCAAAACATGAAGACGGCCTATCACAATACTCACATGCTTGTAATCTGCGTAAAACGACGAAATATTAAATGCATTTTATGAGTCACAAAGAGCAATGGTGACTTAATGACTGCATTATACTGCCGCCCGGTGGTCAAGTTGCACACACCAGGAGAAGACTCAAGAAATGTACTTTACATTCTCCCCCCCAAAAAAATCTTGATTTTTCACCCCCGTGTTTAGGGAAAGGCTGGAATGGATTAATTTCCTTTCGTTTTAATGGGATGATTTATAGTTACTTGCGTGGTCACCAATGAATTAAACCCGGATCTCAAGGCACCACTTTATTTCCAATGAAGCCACGATCATAAACCTGATTGTTGTCCCCTTATGGTTATTGTTGTCGCGTTGTCACTTGCTGTAGATTTGCCTCAGTCGGGACGACATCATTCCCTCTTTATACAAAGATATACTGTAAACCTAAAATCATACCTTTTCAATTTTCTCATCAAGCATCCTGAAGAACTCTTGCTGGCTCTCTGAGGAATGAATGCTCCTGTAAGGAGAAAAACAAGTCAGGGGTGCGCAGGGTAAGACGACAGCCCCAAAACAAAATACATAGAGAAATGTGATGTTGATATGGAAATACAACACTATAGGCCAGTGACTCTTACAGTATTTTTCCATCTTCATTTGATCCTGTCTCATCCATGTTTTGACTTTTTCCAAGCAAAGCACTTTTCTCCTGCAGGACATAAAAAACAGACCTTCTACTACTGCATATACTCACATATACACTAATACCGGTATATAGACTACTCGCAAAAAGTTAGGGATACAGTATTTGGCTTTTGGGTGAAATGTCAGGCTATTTTCATTCATCCCTTAGAAAACAAATACAGTATACACATTCCATTTGACATGTAAACAACATACAGTATAATCACAAATGTAACGTATACAAGTAAGTATAATAATGCTATGCTAAATCCGTCGCATTCACACAGTTTATTTATGTTGATTAATGTGTACCGTCCCGGTGAAATAAATAAAATAAATAAATAATAAATAAAAAACAAACCATGCTGTCCTGGCCATCCCCTCCTGCCTCTTGTCCACTGATGTACTTGACTTTCTCCTCTCCTTTCATCTTGTACTCATCTGCGAACGAATGGGAAGAGACAAAAGAGGCAGAGAGGAGCACATCTCCTTGTATTAATCCATGACACCAACGCCCGGTGGCTCCAATCCTCCCTCTCCCCTCGATTCACATGCAGTTCTCACACTTCAGTTCTCGGCTAAGTAATTATGTGCTTGATTTCTCACGCTGCGACCCAAATCCTCTCTACACAAAGCTTGGCGAGCGGCAAACACACGAGGTGTCAGCCTGATTCTCCTCTCCCCGCGTTTTCTCTCACAATTGCGTGGCCACCCCTTCCTCCTCTGGCTCCCACGCGTTCAGAGAGTGAGGAGCTAAAATACTCGCTGCATGCAAACATCCAACTATTGTAACAAATGAAAATCACCCCCTTGTGATTCAGTGCAATGCAAACTACTTGTACAACCAGGATAATGTTTCAACACATATTCCCTTGGCACCAATTACTACTTTCCTGTTAGCCAATTCTTTGACACCATCTTGTGACATCTTAGAGCATTGTACACACACAAAAAGGCACGTTTTACAGCAATTATCTGAGGATAAGTTTCACTGGAAAAAAAATAATAATGGGTGAATAGTGGATGCAATATTTTTTTTATTTGATCTTTCAGGGGATTATTATGTTATTGTATGTTGTGTCCAGTGTGGCTATCTAATGACACTTATCAACAAATGTTTAAGATTTTTTTTTAAATCCAATCAATTTTTTCTCTACCACATCAGATTTGCATAATAATAATACTCTTAATAACATAATATGGAATATAGAAATAGATTGTTTAGTTTAATCTGCATCAAAAATATATTGGGGGACACCTCAAGGCACCAGTGTAACGGGCGCACAATCAACTGACCAGAGAAGAGGTCTCCATTGCTGTGGGCTTTGCTCTGGTCCTCTTCACTGTTGGGTACTGCAGACACCTGCTTGGTGGAGGTGCAGCCCATCTCCTCCTCCTCCTCAGCCTCGCTCCTCCTCACCCGCGAGCATCACGGTCAAGTCTGGAGGGGAGAGAAAGAGTGAAGAGTGCTGTCCTTATGTAAAAATAGAGATATTTGAGTACAAAAAAAGACTGGTTAAAGCAGATTTTTTGGTTCAAGTCCTGTACGTGAGTAAAAGTTTGTTTGTTTTTAATACAGAATCTGAAATGTACCCAGGTTTACATTTGCAGTGACTCATTTGTTTGTGTTGTTTTTAACTTTAGTGTGATTTTTTTAATGACTTATTTTTGGTATAAATCGTAGTTATTACTTTTCCTTGAGCCACATTATTCAAAAATAGCAGTACTTTTAATTGAGTACAATTTGTGGCGACTCAACCCACTACCCACCACTGCACACAGGGCAAGGGAGACCATTTGAATACTCCAGCATACATCAAGCACAACATAACCTCCATAGCCAGGAGAATAAACCTCTTTAAGTTGCTCATTTTCCGAACTGTGCTGGCACAATTCCCTCGACCCGCAGCTTGAAACCACTCATTTCTCATAATCAATTAGTCATGAAGCAGCAGCAGCAGCACCGCCCTCGCGCAGGTTAAAGCACGTCTCATTCCCAGTCCTTATTGGAGTGACAATGACTAGCCGGGCTCGGTCCACGCACACCAGCGCTGATCTTGCCAAAGAGGGTGCACGGTGGTGCCAGCTGCACCGAAACAATGGATCCTTTTTTTCACCCTCTCTCTCCAGGTCTTTCAGTGGGGTCATTGATTAGTGCATCCAGAGGTGGGGGTGGGGTTCTGTTACACTCTCAAGGATTAAACTGGCGGCTGCTCCATCCACCACAGACCTGATCTATAAAAGTGAGCTGCATCAGGCTGTGGGCCAAGGATTGATCCCTCTTGATGAACAAACTGAGAGTCCAGATGCAGTTATCTGAGCCAGACACAACACAACTATTTTTTAACTGTCGGGTTGACTGCAGCCCACAATCACTCATCACTCATGATGAGTGAGGGATTGTAAAGTATGAAGGCTTTGATTCAATTTCCAAACTAACCCGAGGCGGGCGAGGGTTATGCCACCTATAAGTAATGAGGGGGAAAATGGGGGTAAACTGCCATCGTGCATGACCACAGACGCAACTATTTTCAACTGTCAAATATGATAAGAGAAAAATTACCTCTCAGGGGTATCCATTATTAAGGGGTCAGTCCTCAGGTTTCAGATTAGAGAGGGTTTTTGGAGCCAGACAGACCGCATCTGCGCCTCTTGGTTGGAGGCAGCATCCGAAGTCGAGATGCAGTAAGTCCGTCTGCCAGCTGTATGGCCGGTCGCTGGATGATGCCGATTATACCCTGAACTCGATACAAATACACATCCAAGCCATACAATGGAAACAATGACTTTAACGAATCTATGGCATTAAAAACAAAAATGGTGCTGTTTTCAAATCGACTGTGCGCGACGGTCTCCTCGACTCGACCGAGAGGCTTCAGGTGTAACACGGACGTATTTCACCAGCGCACCGCTGATTTCCGTCCAACTCCTCTCTTCCGCATCGTCAACTTGACCCCCCCCCCCCCCCCAAAAAAAAAAACTTCGTGAAGTTTGGCGTCTCGGCGTTATAAAAGTTAACGCGTGTGAGTTTTTCGAGCTCCAGGAGGATGATTTTCCTGACAATGATCGCTCGTGTGGCGGACGGATTGCCACTCGCCGCTTCCATGCAAGAGAATGAACAGGTTTGAATGGAGAGCTAACTCCTCTCACCACACCAAACCCCTTTCATGTTTTCAAACTTTTGACAGTCGCTTGCCTATCCGAGATAATATAACGATGATAGCGTGCTACCTCGGGTTTTTATTCTGTATATGAAAATTCGGCGTGTACATTTTCATTGAAATTTAAAAAGACAAATGTTTTCAGTGATATTCTGCTATAGAACAATCTCACGACGAGGCATAAAACACCAAGTATATATGCTGAAATGACACGTTATTCTCACACGTGGGCCTGTTTAGTTGTACACAAAGTTACAATTTTGTTGTATGAATGGCAAAAGGTGCCTTGTGCCCTGTGGTGGAATGGAATTATTTGTCACCCATATGGAACCAAACCAAACTGTGTATCTGCTTGGATAAGCTTCAGCTCACTGGCATTTCAATTTCGTTTAATAAACTTTTATTAACCTAACATGAAATTGCCAATCATCTGGATTTCATTCCTGACAGTCATACTGGCCAAATGCTGTAGACAGGCATTCACTCCTCATAAAAAGTTTGGGGGTTTTCAGCCAGGTAAAATTTGAAAATGGACCGAAACAGCACTATAGTGTAATGTAAAGCTGCACAGGTGAACTTAATTTGACTTTCTCTGACATTTTAAAGGTAATGTTGTTCTTATTGCCAGTCAGGAAGAGACCTCCAGCAGTACCAAAGTCAAGCCAAGCAGCTGTGCCGCAAACTTAATGCTCAAAGTCCAGACCGCTGCACGCTGGAAGCAAAAGACATCAGCTTTCAGTAAGTCAAAACAGGAAGCGAGTTGAATAAATATGTCGGTGGCATCATGAGAAATGCACACTAGAGTGAACCCTCATTTATTGCACAAATACATTCCAGATAGGTGGATATCTGCGATATCGGGAGACTATATCAAAAATAGATTAGTTGAATTATTATGGTATAACACCAATTTGAAAGTATGCTTGCTTCAAGCTGCACACATTATATATGAACCACACAACAGCCGGGGTTCACTGTATTTGATGTCCAGTTTTCCTGGTAACTGAATGCCTGAAATGGTGTATCTTAATTTCAGTTATTTAATAGCAGAAGATGTTTGCTACCTGTCCCTTTGCGAGCCATCTTTCCCGAAGAAAATTGTCTTTGCCTACCTGGAGGACCTTCATCGTGAATTTTCTGACCAGTATGGGAGGAAGATTTCCACAGTCACAAGGCCATACTCCTTCATCGAATTTGGTAAGTCTTCCTTTTGTTGCACATTATGATGTCTCTTCAACTCTAAATGTCATATATTTCTTCTTCTAGACACATACATCCAGAAAACCAAAAAGTCATACATTGACAGTAGGGCCAGGAGGAACTTGGGTAGTATCAACACAGAGCTGCAGGATGTTCAAAAAATTATGGTGGCCAACATTGAAGAAGTTCTGCAACGTGGAGAAGCACTTTCTGGTAAGTTTTTTTCCCTTTAGTTCTGGCCAGGTTGCAAAAACTAATCGCAGAACACTATTGTGAGGATAAGCGGATTTGAAAAAGAATGGATATTCAAGGCTATGGCCTAAGTAAAGCTCATCCCCCTCACATCAACATAGTTCTTTGGCCCCAAGATGGCACTAAAGCAATACTTTTCGATTAGACATAGCTTTGTCATGACCACAATTCATGGTACATTATGGAGTGAAAAAAATATTTTCGGACCAATCAAATGTACTTGGGGCAGACGATCCGTCACCACGAAGTTGTTGTAAGCACTTCAAACTGCGATATCAATGGATAGTTCTCTGATCATATAAATCTGAATATATCATGGTTATGATATTTGTACCCTTAAGTGTGTCAGTGAAAGCTCTAAGTAATCTGTTTTTCTACCAGCCCTTGACACAAAAGCCAGCAATCTGTCCACCTTGTCGAAGAAGTACCGCAGCGATGCCAAGTACCTCAACACCCGCTCCACATACGCCAAAGTAGCTGCTGTGGCAGTCTTCGTCATCACACTCATCATCTATGTACGCTTCTGGTGGCTCTGATGGAATTTTGACAACATTTGGAGGGATTTCTCAGAGAGCAGCACGTTTAAATTGATTACCACTGTGCCTTAACAGGTGAGGTAGAGTTCATTGGTTGTACTACGGAAAGCCATTTGAGCATTTATTCAATATCCATCTTCAGGGCAATGTTCTTGTGCAGTCTTTGTCCTCACGTGCAGGACAACTCCGGCGGGGGGGGGGGTGGTATTGAATAAATGCTCAGAACAGCGACCATATGACGAAGGCAAATGTTTTAACAGTGGCCATGTTAGAGACAATGAGTGTCGACTGACTTTGGGGGAGTCTTGCTCTGGAAGCAGGCTCGTGTGTGGTGCGTTCAAACAGTTCAACTGTGCTGATGAGTCATGTTTACATGTTTGTTTTAGGGGAGATATCTTTAAGTTAAGCCTTAAAAACTGTGACTAAAATTGTTCAACATTAACAAGGTTGTAAGTCTTAAAATGGATTAAAAAAATATACCCAGATGTCAGTGTTTTCTTGTCAAATTTATTAATATCAGTACTGTAGAAAAGTGTACAATGTTTACACAGCACATAAACCATTTTGTCAGACACGTAACTACTACATATCTGTACAATCCGATCCATGAGCCAAAAAGCCTAGTTTTACAAAAAGGTGATTAACACAAACTTTACCCAATTAAAAAAAATGTAGCTTGTTAAGTCCTCACATTATTCCTCAGAAGTCTTCTCCGGTTCAAACAAAACAAACATCTCTGACAGTTTGCCCAGTTTCAAATTATATTTTGTAACATCTAAAACAACTAGATGGCACACCAGATGTGCAATTTTTGACTGTATCAGAAATTGCGTAGCCATTTTGAAATGATGGATGGAGACGATAGATCTTGTGTTTGAGAGTGGTGGGTGAGACTTTGCTTGTCTTTAGAAGTTTGTGGGTAGCAAATAATTTATACCGACAAGTCATTGATGACAGTTTAACATCTCCCGTTTTATCTGGCTTGTTGCAGAATGAACGTGGCAAAAAAAAAAAAAAGCAAGCAATCAGGCAAACATGTCAAAGTCATCTCTCTGTAAAAGAAGAAGGGGCCAATTAATGAAAAGGCTATGATCTTATGAAGTTGTACTTTGCAAGTCAATCTTACAGCAACGCTCACCTCATCATTGTAATTCATGACATGCTGTTTGATTTTTGAGGAATCCACCCAGGTCACAAAATCTTCCATATTTCTGCAAAGATGAAAAAAAAAGATTTCCTATATTCGCAAGTCTGCAGCAGTTTGTTTCAAAGTATTTCAGTGAAGATAACTTTGCAGACCTTGTGATGAGAAACGCTGGATCTGTGACAACTTCCGGGCCCACACGCACATCTGAGAACAAGTGAAGGTCCATTAGAATGTGTTTCCGCCTGAGACACAATCAAAACCATCCAGTACAAATGTGCAGACAAATAAGTAGTGAAGGATACGTCCTTGCTCAATCAAGGTGATGGCTGTTTTCAGATTCTGGGCCATACGAAGGGACAGCATAATGCAGGGAAGCCTCCTCCTGTGGGAGTGAATTGTTTTTGTTTTGTTTTACAAGGACTGACGGTCAGATGGAATCAAAAGAGACCAAAATTTTAAGTACAACACATTTGCATTTAGTCTTCAATTTGTTTTTGAACATTTAAGTACACTTTCTATTTTCCCATTTACTGCGTTTAAGGGGAAGCCCCTTTCGATGCATCTCATTGGCAAGAGGGTCTTTCCACATGCAAAGACTGCCAAGATACAAAATGGTGATTAAAAACGAATCTACCTTACACAGCATTTCTGCAGTTGCATATATGTTCTTTATCTGTCTTTTTATATTTTGTATTGCATTCTGTACCATGTACAGTTCTTTTTTTCCCTCTTAAACATTTTGTGCATGTTATACTTTTCTTTTTCTACTCCCCCCTTCAATTTTTGCTGCTGGTGATTGCAAATTTCTCCGTTATGAGACCAATTTAGGTTTTTCTTATCTTCTTATCTAACCCTCATCACTTTCTTTTAACCGTATTACAATCAAGGGGAAGCAGATGATTTCTGGTTTTGACCGTACCCAGTAATTTGTGCTGTTTCATTCTATTTCACCGGATTAAAAACGGTGAAAAAGTATGGCCACACCAACACACAGTAAGTAGTAAGAGTCTTACCTGCAAAATGATGAAGCCGTGACTTTCTCCGTGAGAGACAAATTCTGTTTGGTGGGGATAAGTCCGGTGCTGTAGCTATTAAGAATAATAAATGCACGAGTTTTACTCATAGACTTATAGATTTGTTATCCAGACTCATAGATTTGTTATCCATGCTGCATGAATTTTAGTTCTTTCCTTTCATTTTCATGTTTCACTTCAACAATGTGTGTTGAATGGTAACCCCCCACCCCCACGATTTGGGAAAGTACAGCTCTCATTTTACAAACACAAGAATATTAATTCCTCTTTTCCAAGGATACTTCAAGTTGCAAATACTGTATATTTAACTGCAAGTTGCCGTTGTCCCGTAATGGACAAATGGGCAAGCAAATTGAGCGCACCTTCTCCAATTGCTTACCCAGACATCCACGTTGGTCATTGGAATGATATTAAATCCACAAATAATTATTTATTTGTGGATTTAAGTATAAACTGCCCCCATCATATTATTTTATTTATTAAAACCTACAGTTTTTCTAATAGACGATGTGTACTCTGAGCTCTGAATCCATCTTTCTCGTCCAAGTCCCGGATTTTCTGTGCCAGGTCCCTGATGTTCCGACTCAACTTGTTGTACCTAAGAAAGAAACACTACTTTTACTCTTTAATTTTCATATGTATGTCTCCTTCGTTTTATATACACAGCGAAAGGAGCTATCGGCTGCTTACTTGGTGTAGTCCTCCCTCTTCTCGATACGGAATCTCCTCAACACTTTGACCTCGTGAATGTTGTTGTCCACCTCCCAGTTAATAAAGTCCACCTTCTTCAGTAACTTCTGCTCATGGTACTTCAATTTCCGGACCATTTTGTACTATTTAAAAATGATTTTTGTGCTTACTATTTACACCCACACGTTGCGTGGTTGGAGACACGGGAAGTAAGCTGTACTCTTCGTTGGTGAAAACCGGAACTCTGATGTTAAATAGTGCCACCTCTCGACAAGACTAGGAAGTGTTTTTTATGCACCACGTTACACAAGAGGGTAGCGCATTTGATCTCACCTCAAAATGACAGAATAAAGTATTTTTCTGTTAACATAATCCAACGATATGTAATAAACGAACTTTGAGGCCTGAAACGTAATAATTTCCTTTTCATACGTTCCCATGGGGATATTTAGTTTGATATACGAGTAAACTGACGGAACGAATTAAATCCTACATCACTGTAGTGTACCACTGAGACGCGAAATACGGCCAGCGCCTGAAAGTGCGGAGTCCGAAGACACTGAAGGCGGCCTCACAAACCCCGAAGCGTGACGTCATGAACAATAACAAACCCGCCTACTTCGGTCTACTATTGTACCAGTGAGTAGTGACCGAGTTATCTTGAAGGGCGGAGCCGTATTATTTAACAGACGAAATTCACAAACCGAAACTTCCCGGCCTGAATTTTGGTGTCGGGGCGTGTATTTCTTCCTCAGCAATTAGGCTGAAGTGCCGCTCCCATGCACCATTCCTTCGTTCCCTTCTTCATTAGCTTAGCTCGCTAGCGCACAACGACGTAATGTCATGAGATGTGTGCGAACACGCTGCCGCTCCTCCCCCTTGCGTATTTCGAAAAGGCCACTTCTGCTTTTTAAGGCAGTCTAGCGCATCCGAGACCTTCGGAAATTCGAAGCCTCACGTTGGGCGATGGAGCCACACGCGGCTACGGGCTGCGTGAACGTTGGTTGTCTGACCAGCACCTTACCGGAGATTCCCTACCAGAAGCTGACCGACTTGTACTACCTAAGCAGAGGGGGCTTCGGCACCGTGTTCAAGGCTCAGCACTCCGACTGGAGAACGACCGTGGCCATCAAGTGCCTCAAACTGGACTCACCGTTTGGCGAAAGGTACCACGTGTTTATGTCTGTGGTTACTCTTTGTATAGTATAAAGATGGAGCAGCAGGGATGTAGTATTGAGTGGGCGGGGCGGGGTCACCTTTGGTCAAATTCAGTTTTTCCAACTTTTAATGAACCAAGGCACGCAATTTACACAACAACCTTCTCCAAACAAAACTTAGATTGTGTTTTGACAGTCCCAAATTGATCTTTTTTTCTGAGGAACCTATTAAAAAAACGAACCTGCCACCAAAAGCCCACTCTAATATCCATCCATTTACTAAGCTGCTTATCCTCAAGGTCGCGGGCGTGATGGAGCCTATCGCAGCTGTTTTCACAAGGCACAGAGAGACGAACAACCATCCGCAATCCCCGAATAGAAAAGTAGTAATTGGTGTCAACACGAGGTTGTGTTCACCAACCCTTTTGAAACTGCTTCAGTTACTGATTCAGATACTGGTTATGAATGGCAACATTTACTGTAGTGTCGTTACACCTGTTCCCGTTTAGTGGAAGAACTGTCTGTCACTGTGTGTCGTTTGAATCGAACAAAGGTGAGATTTGTTGTAAAGGTAAGGATTGATGTGAAAATTCAATCAGGGTTAAAAAAAAATGTTGTATTGGGTAATTTCCTGAGCCCTAACCTCACATCAAGGATTTATTGAATTGTTTGTGAAGGCTAATTTGTATCTGTCCGTGTTCCAGAGAGAGGAAGTGTCTGCTGAAGGAGGCTGAGGTCCTCCACAAAGCCCGCTTCAATTACATCATCCAGATCTTTGGCATCTGTAACGAGCCAGAGTTCTTCTGCATTGTGACCGAGTTTATGAGCAATGGCTCCCTGGACCAACTGCTGCATGAGGTAGATTCATACGTATGTGCCTCCTGTATCATGTCATCACTGTCACAAGACCTGTCTGGTGTTTTGGACACTGTGAGATATCAGAGCAGGGGTCACGAACCTTTTTGAAACTGAGAGCTTCTTTTTTGGGCACTGATTAATATGCAGGACTACAAGTTTGGTCACTCACGGTAATGCTGCAGTTCTTCCTGGAAACAAAAGTGAAACTTTCATGTATTTATACTCTTAAGTATGAAGAAAAGCCAAATATAATTGGGGGAATTTTCTGTCTTTCAGCCAGTTACTAGGCAAAGGTTCGTATCATCAACTCACCTTGGTAAAAATTGTCAGTGAATTTGTGTGTCGTGTGAATGTAGAAGGACATGTACCCCGTGCTTGCCTGGCCTTTGAGACTGAGGGTCCTGTACGAGATCGCCTTGGGAGTCAACTTCCTTCACAACATGTCCCCGCCACTCTTACACCATGACCTGAAGACACAGAATATTCTGTTGGACAGCGAATTCCATGTGAAGGTGTGTGCAGGGTCCTTTTTTCTTTTTTTTTTTAATTATAATGAAGACGAATGCTTCACTGAGCAATCCTGATATCACAAACCGCTAAACCTATGGCTCGGATATTTAAAGACTATTTGGAGATTTCCTCTTTTTTGATTTTCTTCAATGTTCATCGGGGTAGTATTTTATGCAGAGCTGTACAATTTTATTGAGATATGATACTATTTATAGACGAATGTTGTTGAAACCCCCTAAAAATGATCATTTGCAAATTTGTGATAAAACAGGATTGCATGCCATGAACCAACTTTCAAGACTGCAATTTATTTGGCATGTTGGCTTGGCGGCAGCATCATCAACTGTTGTCTCATTTCTTTCCACAATTCGATTTGAGGATTTTTCCATGTTGTTGAATTCATTGTACTCCACTTTCAAAAACCGTATTTGTCCTTCATTCATTTCCTGAATAATTTTTTTATTTTATTTTTTTACCACTCAATGTCACTGCAGTGCAGTGACATGCTGATGATCTTCTTTCTGTTTAGATTGCAGATTTTGGTCTTTCCAAGTGGCGTCAGCTGTCTGTCAGTAAAGGCTCGGGGTCCAAACCGTCGGAAATTGGGGGCACGGTGATCTACATGCCCCCTGAGGAGTACGAACCCTCCAAGAGCCGCCGTGCTGACGTCAAACATGACATGTACAGGTGAGATGATGTCAGTCAACAATCAGTAATGTGGTCTCGCTCACGTGTCTGCCTGTTTTTGTCTTTCGTATAAAGCTACGCCATCATCATGTGGGAGGTGCTTTCCCGGCAAATTCCATATGACGGTAATTTTTATTTTTTTTCTTCTTCTCCATCTGCGCTTGCTCGCTCTCGGATTTCGTTGACTTGCTGTCGATGTGACTTTAGTCTGACTGGTGTGTGTGTCAGAAGTGACCAACCCCATGAAGATCATGTTCAACGTACTTCGCGGGATGCGCCCCGACACCAGCTACGCCAGTTTGTCCGATCAGATCCCCAGCAGAGATACGCTCGTTTGCCTAATGACCTGCGGCTGGACCGCGAACCCCGACGAACGACCTTCTTTCCTCAGTGAGCATGCGCACACGCACCGCACACTTGTCTCTTCAACCCCAACTCCGGTCTTCGTGTCGGCGACGTGGACCGATCCCGTCGGCGGCGAGGTTCGGTATAGATTTGGTTTCTCGGGATTGGTCAATTTTAGAGTGAGAAAGTGCGAATTTGGGGAAAGTGGTAAATAGTTCCGTGTATGGCCTGAAGGTGCTAAACAACTTCAAGTGGGAATGCTTTGAATGTGAAAATGTGACTTTTGGTGCTTGTAGGATTTCGAGTCACATTGCGAGATCCTCGCTGTCGTTTCAGAGTGTCTCATTGAGCTGGAGCCCATGGTGAGGAAGTTCACCGAAATCGACTTCCTTGTGGCTGTACTAGAGATTAAGAAGTCAAAGGTCAGCACTTTTTTTTTTTTTAAGTGAAACCGTAATTCACCTCTTGCAGGAAGTTATTTGCTTCATTACTGATTAAGCCTTGCCTGACTCTGAGTCCCGAGTATTGGTTGCATGACACATACACGGTACAACATTTACTGTCCCCCATCTTATCTGAATGGCGTAAGGCCGTGACGTGTGTTTGTTTCACAAAGTTCATCCTGACGCGCACCAAAGCGGGAGTGATAATGGTTGACGGGTCATTACTTAACATCGTTTCCCCTAACATGACCTTCCTCTTTCAAGTGTCTATGTGCATGTGTTAATGTCTGCTTAACTCTTAAGTGGTTATGGGGGAGGAGGGTGGGTTACTTTTCCATATTGCATATCGACGCACGTAGGAAGGTAACGTTCCCTTGCTGTGGGTCTCGTGAATGCGGCCGGAAAAAAAACATATCACACTTTAGGCTCTCAGAAACGTTCAGGTTCTCGCTTATAAAAGACTGGTTGCTTGAAAACATCTTACGCAACCCGGTGTTTCCCAAAACCTGTGTAGTGACAGAGCATCGGATAGGCTGTGGGGAAATTCCCCATCTTCACTTTGTCTCAAAATTGTTGACTTCCAAATAGTTCCTCTCTGTTCTCCTATCGATGTCACCTGTTAATCCACGCGTGGCCATTCATACAACAGAGTCATTGCTTTCTTTTCAACTCATTGGGCGGCATGCGGAAAAATGTTTCTGACGGCTCAATAAAGGTTATGGGCAACACTGATTTGTCGCTAGTCGGCGTGACTTATTTTTGTCTTCCTCTCCAACCGTAGCTGACCCAGCGATCCAGTTGCTGCTCAGCGCAGCCCGAGAGCGAGAAAACGCCTGAGGATGAAACTCTGACGAAGCTGAGGGACACGTCTCGCCCGTGGCCGGTCAGTCGGGATGCGCCGGCATATGTGATGACTAAAAGAAAAAAAAAAGTTAATTCACTGTGTGCGCTTGCAAATGTGAATCATCCCCCCCTTGGTGTGTGACAGGAGAGCTCCAACTCAGGCTCAGGCTCTTGTTCATCCCAAGAAACAGACATGTCGCTGCCGGGTGCGCTCACCAGCACCAACACGGAGCCTTCAAAAGGTGACACTCAACTTTTTCGTCGCCATCGTTGCACATGCTTGTTGGAAAGTCAAGTTTCGTCACATCGAGAGAGTGAGCCTAAAAATCGTTTTATGTCATTTTTGAGACCGGATTTTGTTTTTCTATAATGTGGGCGGGCCAAACGTTAGTGCTCAAGGTCCACGGTTGATTTTTAAAGTGAACATAACATCAAGTCATGATGATTACAAAAATTCACTCTGATTTTAATTTCTTATCGTACTGAATTTAATTATGATGACCTAACCAGTTGTTTAATAAAATAAAGAAAAATAAATGACAAAAATTATGTATTTGTTTTTATTTGAACAATTTTTAAAAATTTACCATACTCAACACATTTTACAATATTCAGTAGGCCAATTATTAAATATATTAATTTTTAAAAATATTTGTTTTTTATTTTACTCATTTTATTTTATATTTAAATGAAATCAACAAACCAATCAATCAAAACATTAAAATAACTCATGTTTAGATTCTCCATATTCATACGTAATTTAATCACAATGAATTAACCAATTCTGAAAATACTATTCATGCTTCATTTCATTATGACGATGGAACTGATTAACACAATAATCCTTTTTGACGTGTATGTAGAAGTATTGTTTGATTGGACAAAATGAATTCAAATGATTACCCCGTTTTAGTCGAAAAAGAAACCTGCTGAAATAATGCTACAGATATGCTTGCTGACATGAGGTGCTTTCGTTTTCCTCTTGTGCCCCCCCCCCTCCCCCCCCGCAGAGGGACCTCCATCATCAGTCACCATTGATACGTTGGAGCTCCCCGAATCTCTGAAGGACCCCTGTGCTGCCAACAATCTGAATGGCTTCCAGAGCGCCCGGCCCATCACCGACCTCAGCAAATCTCTCAAAACTGCTCTGCCCGTAGCCGAGGGCGAAACACAGTTGGACGCCCTCACACTCCGTGCCAACTGTGCAAAGCCACAAGGTGCCAGCACGTTTCAGTCAGCCACACAATTTTCGTTGTGTTTGGAATCGCTCACGATCCACTAGAGACAGTCGCTGGAACCCGTCAACTGACCCCTCCTCAAATGATGGCCTTGCAAGATGGAAAAATAGATCAAATTCCGAAACTCGTGTCAAATGGGAGTTGGCACGCACCTGCCACCCTTTCAAATGCTTCCCGTTCTACCCAAATACATTTCAGCTGTTCTAGTAGGCTTTTACTGTCATTTTGTCTGAACTGCTCATAATTCCTCGCACCTTGTCAAAGGTTCCAGTTCCAGCTCTGTAAAACACAGCCCCAAAAGCATGATGTTGTCGCCACCATGCTCCACTGTAGGTCGGCCCTTCTTTTTGCGATGAGTGGCCTTCGACAAGTTAGAAGAAATTGCGAAAAGTTCTCTTTGTGATTAGGGAACAGAGATGGAGTGAATAATTGTGTTTTTTGTTGTTTTGCCACATTTTCCAATGAACCATATCATTCGTCTCCTTCCTCCCATCAGATAATTCGCCTCCATTGCGCAGCTCGTCTCCTTCGCAAGGTCCCATCGGTCTGTGGACGTCGACGCGACGCGAGGAGATCGTGGCCCAGATGACGGAAGCCTGCCTCAACCAGAGCTTGGACGCCCTGCTCGCGCGCTCCATGCTGATGCGCGAGGATTACGAACTGGTGGTGAACCAGGCCACGCGCGCCGCCAAGGTGCGCCAGCTCCTGGACAACTGTCACAGGCACGGTGAAGACTTCTGCCGAGTCGTCGTCCACAAGCTACACCAAAACAAGCAGATGGGCCTCCAGCCGTTCCCCAACGAAATCGTTTCCCCACGCGGTCTCGGTGCCCAGCGCACCGCCACTTTCGGTGTCCTACAACATCCAGAGGAACATGTAGGCCCGCATGAGGAACCGTACAGATTGTAGAATGTGCCAAATAATTGCTCTGTGGGTCTTTTCACCGTTTCTGGGTGACAAAGACTCCAAAGGAACTGATTAGGAAAACAAGATATAAAATACGTCATGATGTTAGCCATTGCTACCGCGCAACAATGCGGATGCATGCGGCCTTACATGTCGCACATGCCAGGAAGCGCCACCCGTGTCAGTCGAAAAGATGTCGCTATGGGAGGTAAATTGCTTCCAAGATGCAGTGAACATAATCGCCGATGGAACGGCGAATTAATGGACTTTTCTTTGCACGCTGAAAGCCGTAGTCTACTTGTAGGCTAGCCTTTATGTTTTGCTAAATGACTTGAAAAGCGCCCAGCCACATATTTGATATCCACCTGTGAAAAAAATCCCTTCCACAAACCCAATGATGGAGGTTTGGATTGAGCGGGTTAGAAAATGGATGGATCATTCTCTGTAATTGCACAAAAGAAATTGAATGAATTAATTGTAGTTTTTTGTCAGTGGTTCCCACTGCTTTTGGCTCCATTTTTCTTCCTTATGCCAATTGAACGTAAACTACCATGTGAACCCCAAAGGTGCCCATTTTTATTTTTTGGAAGTGTTTTTTCGAGTGAAAGAGTTGTCATTTATGCAAATCAAGTTTTAAGTTTTTTCTTCAATTGTCGTCTTTAGAAAAACAATAAGCTATTTTGTCAGGATAAAAAGTAATCAAAACTTCTATTTTGGAAAAGATGCATTTTTTCTTTAAAATAAAATAAAAGTGGTAATAAAACCCCTCCATGTTCTGCAAAAAGAAAAAAAATCTTGCACGATGCATTGACATATGATTGATATTTTTCAGTCATATGACAATTTATCGCGCGTTATTTTCTGAACCCCAATTTGAGAACCACTAATCGAAAGAAATGTACTTGTGATTTTATTTTTCCGAAGATTCCGTGATTTGCGGTGTTTGTATTGCCTTTATTCAGAGGCTGCTCGACAAAGTCTCGCGTCGGTATGTCGTTTGTATGTTGTTTGCAGTCACTTGGATGTCGCCTCATTTGAAGAATGCAAACCTCAGCAGTCTTAAGAAGCTGGAAACAAACTGCAAAAGTAGGCTTGACTTCGAGTCCGATAAAAGTGTTCTTTGACCTGTCAAGGTACTTCTTTCTTGGTTCATCGCTTCAAAAATATTACAGTTATCTCCTCATACTCTCTTCGTCCTCAACCTGAAGACAATTCAGCGCACTCGTCGAACGCCTCTCTTACTTTTTGTTAGCTGCGCTACTGATCGTCTTGGGACATTGTTGTACTACAGTTTATGGTTCACATACTAGTAGTATGTGAACCATAGACTGGATCGCCCAAACGGCGTTCCAGAAGTGTCTGTTCATTCTCTGAAACGAGATAGAGATGAATAGAGCAGTGAGCAAAAGCTTGGGGTTTTTTTGCTACTAGTTCTGCATCACGTTTTACGCTGCTGCATTTGGTGGCTTTGCTCTCTTCCTCATCACTGCCCTCACTTCCTCAAACTGAGTCTTCAGTGGTTGTATTGCAGCTGTGGCACTGACTGATATCTGAAGTCAAAGCTGCGTATCTTAGTTCGCCTTTTCACTGAAGTCATGGAGTTAAAAAAAAATACAAAGCCATTATATTAAGGTCATGCCATTTCTCTGACTTCTTAGGTCCAGAGACCCCTTACAGGGGGAGCATTTTTCCAAGAACCCCCTCATAATCCGAATTCATGACAACGTGTAAACCTAAATCCCATTGGAATGAAAATGTGGTTTCTTTTGAGGCAAGAAGTCATAATGTTACATTAATTCATTCACATTTTTTTAATGAATGAATTACACCAAACCAAATTTCTGCATAGGTACACAGTCCATACCAGTTGCGATATTCTTTTACATGCTGACTACATGTTCTCTCACTGCTCATGCAGGTTGACAGTTTTGACCCAGAAGTGTCCTGTTCTTTCTTCTGTAGAGGGGAGGGCAAGATCTGCCCCCAGACTGAAAATAGCACAGACGGGAACGATAGAATGTAGTTTTGCATGGAGCTTGGAAAACACATGTGAGATGTAGTTGAGCTAAGCTGTCGGGTTGCCTCACCGGCTGTCTCGCTGTGTACGACTGCTCAACGTGGGCCCGCGAATGTCTCACGGCCTCGTTCTGGGTAGTGTCAGTGGCCCCATTACGGGAAGATTCGTAAAAACAGCAGTTGATCTGAACAACAAGGTAAGTCATTCCTGTTGTCTTCTGAGATATTTCATCTGGAACACTTTGTTTCTTTCATGGCCACACTCTTGGACTGGACCAAAGAGAGAAACGTGCCCGCTGATGATCCGATGGGGGAATTTGATAGCTTGCATGACCTTTTTAATTGTATGAGCCTGTTCATAGACATCAAGCTTGGTAGTTAGCATGGAGTTCTCTGACGCTGTGAGAAAAGTCTGAAGTTCACATTTGTAACTTTGTGTTGTTGGCCGAAGTGGCTCCCTTTTTTGTGTGAGAGAACAACAAAAAGTCATGCTATGCCGGCTTGCTCTTCCTAGTAACTATCCGATTCAATGTATAATTTTATTAGAATAAAGTTTTGAGATTCACTTGTTAAAATATGACTTGTAAATGTGGACTATAATTTCCACAGTTTGACTTTCCCTCAGCGCTGCCTGAATAATGGGTGAACTAAGAGAGAAGATGAGGGCCATATCCCAGACGATCTGCCCGAGAGGCCGAGTTCCATCCGACGAGGGTATAAAAGCTCCAAAAGAGGGCAAAATGCAGATGAAGAGAGAAATTTCCCTCATGAACGGTGTCTGTCTCATTGTGGGCAACATGATCGGCTCTGGGATCTTCGTCTCCCGAAGGGAGTCCTTATGCATAGCACCTCGTTTGGACTCTCCTTGGTCATCTGGGCTCTCGGGGGGATCTTCTCGGCGTTCGGGGCCTTGTGCTACGCCGAGCTGGGCACCACCATTACCAAGTCTGGAGCCAGCTACGCTTACATCCTGGAGTCGTTCGGTGGCTTTCTGGCCTTCATCCGCCTGTGGACGTCTATCTTTCTGATGGAGCCAGCGAGCCAAGCTGTCATTTCGCTGACCTTCGCTAACTATTTGGTGCAGGCTTATTATCCAACCTGCAGTCCTCCATACAATGCCGTACGGCTCATTGCAGCAGCCTGCCTATGTAAGAGTTTGATTTGATTTTTTCAGTCATCAGCACACTGCCCATCTCATCACATGTTATGGCTGGATCATGACCACCAAATGAAAACCGTGACAAATACAGTGGAGCCCTGACTTCCAAATTCAATGAATTCCGTGACCGTGTTCATATCTCAAATTACCTTTTAACATTGAAATAAATGGACATGCCATTAATCCGTTCCAGGCCCTCCGAAAAACATCAACAATTTTTACATGTTTTTTATGAAGAAAATACCACTCTTCAATATTGTACTTTGTACAAACATACTGTAATAACATAATTGAATAGCATGCAAAGGATGAATGGATGGATTTAACACTAACAATGTAGCAAACTCAGTGACAGAGTACATCTTGCTGTCCTTCGTTTGGGACCCTGGGAAAACTGGGACCTGTTTTCTGTCTCCTCTGGCTTCTCCAGGCATGATCATCTTCATCAATTGCGCCTACGTGAAGTGGGGCACGATGGTGCAGGACATCTTCACATACGCTAAATTGTCAGCCCTCGTCCTCATCATAATGGTCGGGATCCTGAAGTTGTCCACCGGTAAGTAGCAATGAATCAACAAACCAAATCATCTGAAGACAAAGTGGCTTTTCTTTACTCAACTTCTTTGTCTAGGTGAGACAAAAAGCTTTGAAAGGCCATTTGAGGGTTCCACTACGGATCCTGGAGACATCTCTTTGGCCCTTTACGCAGCGTTGTTCTCATACTCTGGCTGGGACACACTCAACTTTGTCACAGAGGAGATTCAGAATCCAGAGAGGTAAAATAAGATTGAAAGTCCTCTTTTTGTGTTTCTCTTTTACGCTGTCTGCTTTGCCTGCACATATGTTTCGTCCGATGACATCATCACATTCTGTATGAGTGGAGACGGCCCTTTCCTCAACCATTTTTAAACAATGACTCCATATATTCCTTCTCGACAGTCTTTCTTTGATAACAACGTGTCGTTCTTCTCGCAGGAATCTCCCCCTGGCCATTGCCATCTCCATGCCCATCGTGACAATCATTTATGTGATGACCAATGTGGCCTACTATGTGGTTCTGGACATGCCCTCTCTGCTGGCCAGTGACGCCGTCGCTGTGGTGAGCCATCAACAGCCACTGTGCTGCTAAATATAGTTCTGCTCTTCCTGGAATGCTTTGACTCAACATGTAGTTTCCCCATTTGACATGAAATCTGAGTTCAATGATTTCTGATTATTCGGAATTGCGGATGCAAAATCTGATTACACAGACTTTTGGGAATGAAGTTTTGGGACCGTTCAAATGGATCATCCCTGTGTCCGTGGCCATGTCCTGCTACGGAGGGCTAAATGCATCCATTATTGCTGCTTCAAGGTAATTTTCAATCAGCAGCAGTGGCAAGTAATGACGCACAAACACTTAACTATCCCTCTCCAGAGCGACGCGGTGGAGGAAGCTTTTGCGCATGGTATGTCGTCAAAAACAAGGTCATACAAGAAACCTGTTCAATCATTTGAACAAGCAGCACCCAAGTGATCGAATAGAAAGCATGAAAATGTGTCTGCCCACGTAAACATTAGCAGTTTAGATACTAATAACTAGCCGTCAGCCACAATTAATCGTCTCATCTATTGCTGAGTTACATTTGCAAGTCGGAATGCAGTATGTCATGGATTGACCGATTTGGACTCAAATTTGATCACATCGTAGACTAAAAGTCTTTTTGAGACGAGGACAGAGAAGAGTACTTTTTCCACTGCTCTAACATGCGCACAAGTTACCTTTAGTCCAAGATAACTCAAAAATATCCTTATGTTGCAGGTTGTACTTTGTGGGTGCTCGAGAGGGTCACCTCCCTGACACCCTCAGCCTGATCCATTTGAAGCGCTACACACCCATCCCTGCAGTGTTGTTTAATGTGAGGACATCCCAACTCAAACTAGAATGGAACATCTAAATTCTATTCGTTCATAACAAAAAAAAAAATTGAATGAATGACTGGATTTCTTTTTTTTTTGGTATCATTGCAGGGCTTGATGGGCCTCATTTTTCTATGCGTGGAGGATGTGTTTCAGCTCATCAACTATTTCAGTTTTAGCTACTGGCTCTATGTGGGCTTGTCTGTGGCCGGCCTCATCTATCTGCGCTTCACCCAGCCTGACAGGCCCAGACCCGTGAAGGTGTTGTGTTTGCTTATGCTTTTTGTCAAGTCGGTTTAATACGTCAATAGCTTTTGCTAAAATTAGGAATATAATGTATTCTACAGATGGAAACATAATTGAACCCCCCCCCCCCCCGCCACACACACACACACACACTGCTTTAAATAACAGCTGCAAATACCATCACAACATTTGTAGATGACTGGCTGGCAGGGCAAACTGGACAGCTCCACTGAAACATCATCTGCATCGTTTCTCAGAAAGAGATTAACGTGATTACGCCTGAAAACAGATCCGTTACTAAGGCAGGGAGCCGAACTCATCATTTCGGTCTTTTCTATAAAAGCAATTATGCAGGACAAATAAGATAAGATAATATAAGATAAGATAAGATAAGATAAGATAAGATAAGAAAACCTTTATTAAGGCTGATGAAAGAAAATTCAGATGTCAGAGTATCGTGTCCAAACCAGCCACCTTTTAATTTCAAAATATCAGGTGTCTGCGTGTTTGAAAATGTAAAATGTCAGTCATGTATTCAACAAAAATGCTTTCAGAGACGTATAAACGTTCAGCCGTCATTGTAATGTTGTTGGAATTGAAAAATCAAATGAGTTCAGAGTGTTGCAATTCACAAGGTAGAGGATCACATGGAAACAAAGTGATACGATAACATTTTCCATCACGGGGCTACACATGGTTGTTATGCTTGTATAATGAGAGGGTCCTTGGACAAATTTGAGATTCCTCGGCTGTAAGACGTCTCTGGAGCCAAGATGTTTGACGACCCCTGTACTGTTCTCTCCACAGCTGACCTTGTTCTTCCCTTTCATCTACTGCCTGTGCAGCCTGTTCTTAGTCATTGTCCCTCTCTATGGAGACACCATCAACTCTCTCATAGGCATTGCCATCGCCCTCTCCGGCGTGCCTGTTTATTACGTGGCCATCCACCTGCCCGAGGAGAGGAGGCCAAAATTCTTGCGGCCGCTCAACAGTAAATTTCTCTTTTGAAAATGTTTCCTTTTCTACACATGTGCCGAATGAAACTCTGATTCCCTTCCTTTTTTTCCCAACAGTGTTTGCTACCAGAAACACTCAAAAGCTACTCTACTGTTGCTTGACGCAACCCGACGGTAAAAGACAGTGAGCTGTGGACAAACATCAGCGTGAGGCCGCCCACCGTTTTCAAAGGAAGGAGCTGATGTTGCATCTCGCCGCGAGCAGTGAGAAACGACCCCCGCACGTTTCTGTGAACATGTCACACGGCGGGTCATGTTTAAAAAAAGGCCTGCGGTATTGAATGACTGCTGAGAGCGCTGGCCTTGAAAAGCAATATGCACTACTCGCAAAAAGTTGGCCGATATGGAACGAGACCCCTTGCACAACCCCCTACCCCTACAAAAATCCACAAGTAGTTGACACCCACCCATGAAGGTGAGTATGGTATTTTTCGCACGATAAAGTGCAATGGAGTCTAAGGCGCATCTTCAATTAATGGCCTATTTTAAAACTGTTTTCATATTTTGAGCGCTGCTTGATGAGGCACATGGAAGAAGTGACAATAGTGGCTGCGGTTGCATTATGCATCCACTAGATGGAGCTACGCTAAAGGGAAGACAATACAATACAGCTTTATTTATATCGAGCTTTCACAACCGCTGCAGCTGTAACAAAGCACTTCCTAGAACATTTAAAATACTATGTCCAAGAAATCGGGATATTGATCGATAAAGAAGGCGCATGGGACTATAAGGCGCACCGTCGGCATTTGAGAAAATGGGATGCTTTTAGGTGGGCCTTATAGTGCGGAAATTACGGTAATTCTCGATACATGCCAAAAGATGGTGGCAAAGCAATATTTTTATAGTAGACGTTGCTTTGGCACAAAACAGTGATCACTGGAGTCCGGGTTCCCCCAAAAAATCCATGAATGCCAAACCGGGGTTTTGGACTTTCAGGTGAAATGACCCTTTTCTCTAAACTTTTGATGTTCAGTAGTTCAATGTTTCCGTTTGTTTTTGCACAATTTTCTGTTCTCTAAGTAGCCACAATGAAAAATTCACAACCAGTATTTGATCCATGTCCATCCAAAAGTTTTGAGAAGGTCAAATCAAATTTAATTTGTTAGGTTGATACTGACATCTCCCCCGAAAGCCCAATATCCCGAACTTTTTCGGAATAGTTTCTTTTTCACTAGAGATCATTTGGTATCTTCCATGAGGATTTTACCTTGTTTTGTTTGACTGAAAACTAAACCGGAAGGGCTTTTTGCAATGCATGGACTGATGAATTGTAGGATCGTTTGTGTTATCTGTATAGACTTTGTATTATGATGTGTTTTGTGATTTTACACCATGAAGAATATTTCATAAATAAGTATAGTTGCACCAGATGTTTCAGAGTGATCTATCACATTAAAATGATTGATTCTAATGTCTGCACATATTTTCTGTCTGAACTGATAGAGTGGCAGTCAATCCAACTTGACACCATTCTTTTTTCTTTTTTTTTTAAAGAAAAAAAAACTCCAATGGGTTGCCTTTTTCTTTTTTTGCTGGCCAGCACCATGTTTGAAGTGACGTTGCTCTCTCTGATTGAAGGTGAGCACGATAAACAAATGACAAAAGAAAATCTAAAACAAATGTCAAAAGAAAATCAAAAGATTCTCCCTCTCTCTGATCTGCTCCAAGCGCTGTCGATTCTCACGCTTTGTTCAGGACATGGAGCAGTTGGCGTTCTCAAAGCCAGCACAGATCCACTTGTTGGTGAAGCGTTTGTATCCCTCAGCTTCAATCAGGTCACTTCCTGAAAGAAAACACGTAACACGCCGCATATCACATCATCTCGACTAGTCCGGAACAGGGTTGCAATAGTTTGGGATTTTTCATTACAGTTGTTTTTCTATTTCGTTTGGACTTTTTTTTTTTTTTAATTCTGTTCGTCTTAATAAGTTTTGAGATCAAGTTTCTTAGTTTTTTTTTGTTTTGGTTTCAGTATTCGTTTTTATTTGTTTTTTTTTTTAATCGATGGATTATTTGTCTGGGGAAGATTTTTTTTAAATGCTCACGTCACGTCAAGGTATTGTGTAATAAAGTAAACTGCAGTTCTCAAACGACTGATCTTCCTTCTTCTGTACTGTAAATATGTTTAAAATGAACCCCGAAAGCTCACGCATGATATTAATTGACAAAAATGAAAAGTTTCCCTATCATTCTACATAGTTTCCTAAAAGTAAGATGTCATTTCAGTGAGGATTTTTTTCGAAGCATTTTTGTTTTTATTTTCTTCACGGAAATGTTTTCACAATTTTTCATTTGGTTATTTTCGTTAACTCATTCAGTACCAGCCAATTCTGAACCAAGTCTGAAAAGACGTTTAAAAACGTCTTTGGGAGTGAATGAGTTAATTGTCGTTAACTATAATATTAATATGGGCAGATTGCTACGGATGTGGTTTGCTCATCCAAGTTGCCTTTTACACGTTTTGCTATGGCCAATCAATCAGAGAATGCAAAAAATGCTGACATTTATTGCATCTGTTAAGATGAATTGAATTCAATGGAACAATTTTTAGAAGTTAGGCCGGAAATGCAGGCTGTTGCTTCCAAGTCTGCAATCGGCCACTCTGTATTTCCAAGTAATTCCTGCGCACATGAACTGACCATCCATCAAGTTCTGAAGGCTGCAAAAATTGGTGCTGTTCTCGGCTGGATCTTTGGAGGACTCCGACATTCCTTCTCCCTGTGCATGACCCAAACACTTGGATCAGATTATCAAATCAATAAATATTTTGACGCTATTCACATGGACTTCACATTTACACGTCAGATTCTTTTTTTAAAAGAGCTTTATGGTGATATCAGGAATGAATAACATACGGTCACTTTGCAAACGGCGGACTGCTCCAGAAGAAACTGCAGGTCGTTGACTTTCTTGGTTTTTGGAGACGTGTGGGTGGCTGTTATCATGTGCGGACCAGTTGAGACGAGCTGCAATGAATTTTGAACGCACAATTTTAATAACGCAATCAATTTTTCACCCCGAGCCTGGAAACAGTGGCTGCAGTCATTGTTTATCATCCGCGGCAAACATCATGGTGACATAACCGACGCGTGGAATTGAGCAAGATCGCGTTCAGGTTCAATGAAATGTTAACTGAGGAGGAAACAAAATGAAAACATTGTGCTTTCCTTCCAGTGTGTCATTGAGATTTTTTTCCCATTTCTCTGGTTCTATTTACAGAGGCCAAACTCTTGACCAGCCACAGCTTGAATCTAATGAGCAAGGCACTTAATGCCTTCGTTACTTGCTGATCTGGGAAGTAACTCACTACGACAGCGATTGTGGAAGTATGTGTCTCATGGAATGTCTGGTGAGTGTACTCATAAACTGACTTCGTATGAGCATATCTCTCCTGCATCTAGGCAGCTTTGTCGGATCTGCCAGGCCTTGATCTGGTTCACCAGTGTTCCGTAGACATCTTCACACGGGATTCCAAACAACCTGCAAAGCAGATACCAGGGACACTTTTTAAAAATAACTCTAATGTTTAATTAATGATTATAGAACATACACATCTGTGTACGTCTTTTACATTTATTTTGTTTTTTCACTAATCGATGCAGTCAAATTTTCAAAACCTGTAGAATTATCATTTATATGCATCAATTCCAACCAACACGCCAATCCTTTAATAAATGTTGTCAAACGTTCAATATATTTTAAGTACCAATGAGTCAAGCTCTATAAACTACTCAAACACAAATCGCAGCAACACATATAGACCAAGCCTATAATCATTCCCACAGGCAGAAATTCTTTATCCTCTGTCGAAAAACAGCTTCTATTGCTGCAGCTTAGTAAAAAACGAAAAAAAACCAAACTTCTTTTTTCATCATCAAATACAGTATACAGTACGTGCAGTATGGCTGCGTGTACTATACTGCCCCCTGGTGGCCAAGGCACCCACACCAAACATACAATCCCCATGTATAATTAATGCATGAAATCATGTGTGCACAAACTGCTTAATTCCTCACTTTGTATTGATTTTGTTTAACCATTGTATGTTTTTATAATGTAGAATGATTTAAAGAGCTATTTTTCTTGTTAAGAAAGCCTTTAAAAACATTTTATTATTACTGACATAGACTCATGGTATTTCCAGCCGACGTGTGCACATTTTGAGCATGACGTCTCTGATCCACTGGTGAAAGGACACTTTGATTCTCTCCTCTTTCATCTCAAACTGCTTTAACCCTATGTTGCATGGCTTCTGCAGGAGTTATTCAATTGTGGTTTGTTTTTAAATTTAGGGTAGATTATGGCCAAATATCATAATAAATTCACAATTTTGGGAAAAAAATACATAATAGGGGGGTACTTGTGTGCATAATGGTCACTACAATTACCTTGCCAAAAAGCATGGCAGTACTGATAGGTAACACATAGAAACTGTTATTTATTGTGTTCTATATGTTCTATATACTCTTCTGCACAAGTACAATAGGGTATTTGGACCTTTTCATCTCACGGATAGAAATTATTCAACATTTTGTGGACCCTCTTTCACCTTTTCCTCCCGCTGTTGCGCACGCTAGTGACATCTCGCGGTGGATTTAAAAACTAAAACTGGTAACTTGAATAACCAATATGAGTTAAAGTTCTGGTTACTGTAAGTAACCCGTATGCAACATAGGGTTAACAACAAAGCGTATGAGGGGAAAAGTGGTTAGGACTGCACGACTGTCTGTGTTTTATGTTATGTGTTGTGTTTATTATTTTACTTTATGTTAACTGTTTTGTTAAGCGCTTTGTTACAGCTTTCGCTGTTGTGAAAGCGCTATATAAATCAGCATGTATTGTATTGTATTGTATTCATTTTGTTGGGGGCAGGTCATTTGAGATACGAGTGTTTTGAGTTATGAGCGTGGTCACACCACAAATTCAACTCCAAAGGCCTGCTGTACCAGCAAAAATGAAAATAATTTGTTACAGAATTATACTCAAATAAAGCATACGATGACATTCTAGCTAAATGCAATGCATTGTAAATCTATAAGAAGAAAACCCCAAAACATCCTACCACTTGATTTTGCACTGTGCTGTGCCGTTCGCCAGCGAGATGGCCAGTGTTGCTCCAAGAATAACGGCTAAACTTGTAAATGTAAATCTCAGGTCCATCATAACCAGATCACCGCGAACCGGAATGTGCTGCGTGCTGCACTGCACGGGCTCCTTCTGTCCACTCCGACAAATGTGACAGCTTAAAAGGACAACTCAGAGTTCATGGGGAACATTGCAGCAGAGGACCATCAAGAATGAATTAACACAAGAGGGACATGGGAATATGAAACCAATGCAGCCTCAATATGAGAGGAAAATTGCAATTAAAGCAAACATTTGAATCGGCAAGGCAACTCGTTTTACTTTTGACCGGGAAATGGCCGCATTTTCCTCTTGGGTTATATTGGTCGTAATTCAGAGCAGGGTTTCCTCCTTTCTCTTGACAGTTAAGTTCCTTAGTTAATCATACACAGTGGGCAACAAAGACAAGTACAGTATTCACGCTCTGTACTTAAAAGATGATACTTGTGTCAAAAATACAGAATTTAGTGCTTGTGCTGAGAAGTAGTTGTCAGTCTTTGCATGTTTTCAGCACCGGTAATCATCTCAGCTCGTGTTTAGAAACAAATCTCTGAATTCACTCAGGGTTGTTACCTTTTTTTTCCATGATCAATTTCAAAGCAGAGACTTCATTTTGCACAAACCCCTCTCAATTTCCTTAGCTGACAAAAAAACAAAGGTCGAGGACAACAATACCGCAGTGTTCACACAACTGGTGAGTGACGATGAGGTTTCATTTCCTGGTACAGAGCACAAGTGGTCAGAGGAGCTTGGAAAGCAGAGAAGGAACATTTTCCCACAATTGATTTCACAGCTGTTTTTATCCAACACGACTTTGTCATCTTCCTGATGCTTCTGCTGATCCTGTTTGTTGTGTCTATGACCTCATGTGCTACACAAACAAGTGAGTAAATTCAACTGTCTCAACCCTTTTATTTAAAGCATTTTCAGTAATGGCGAGAGTATAGAAACAAAACAATCAAACAAGCAAAATCATTGTTGATCATTGTGACCTCTCTAGTCGCAGCAGGGCTGCAGGCAGCCCCAAACTCAACGTCTCCGACAAAGCTTGGCAAGTGCACTTTTTTCTGCTTGCAACTTCCATATAGGCACTTGTTTGAATTCTTCTGAAATCATTTTGTGTTTGCCTGTAGACGTGATGGCCATTTTGGAGACAAGAGTTCTGTCTGAAATTGACTTACATGGCATGCCAACACAGCCATTTTTGGACAAGGTAACTTGAAACCACAAGTCACAGTAATTCGTTTATGCACCGGCATGAGACCTAAACATACGATTCAATTATTTGTGTGTTTCAGCTCTATGAAGTCTTCCAGATGGAATCAAATATGACATTCGTTCTAACAATAAAGAGTATCACAGAGGTTTAAAATGGTTAGGAAATTCTCAGCAGCATGTCTAATACCTGTATCTGTACAACAAAAAGGTGCCTAGAGATACATGTCCAATGTGTTCTGCGACCATGCTTGGAACTCAAAACACACATGAGATGCGATTAGAGTGATTTTAAGTTCCAAGCGCGGCTCCCCCACTTAAATGATTGGAAATGCCATAATTCAGCATCCTCAAAGAAAACAACACCAATTTTGACAAAGGTGTGTTTTTAATTAAGGAAAACAGCACTCCATAAAACTGACTTCAAGAACATTAAGGCAACCTAAGCATTTTCTTTAACAATAATATATTGTGTGTGCACCCACTACTCTAATCAGAGTAATCTGTTTCACATTGCGTTTGTTGAAAATGAATAAAGCAGCAAAATCTACCCGTTTTTAACCATCTCTGGGAGCAGCCATTTTGCCACCTGCTGACGGAAAATGACGTCACAGCTGCTCGGGGCTCAAATACTACAGGACTCTTTAGATTCAATGTAAATGGTCTGTAGACTCTTTGGAGGGCCTCAAGCTTCGACTCACCATTTAAAAGCCAGACCCCCCCCCCCCCCCGACCCAAATGGATTTGTTCTCAGGGGGTCACTTGCGTGAGAAACGTAGCTGTGACAAATGCCGTGTGAGCAGGTTTGAATTCTTTCATGTCACCACTCTTCCGCGTGAACTGTGGCCGCTGTAATAGTTCACGTTCATGCTTTCGATGCACATTCCTGCCACTTTTCATGTAGTGAAACTGTTGAGAATTAATTCAGAAGTTTAAAGTGATGACAATTTATCGATGATTTATTGGTTATATTTCCGTTGTTTCAAGGGTTTTAACACTGTGACGCCGAGGGGAGGCTGTATTGTTATTTTTGTTAATTCAGCATTTTTTCTTTGGAGTGCCAATTTTTTTGCTTCGCAACAGGTACATCAAGATTTTGTGCTAATACCTGTATTGACTGCTTTTTGGGGGGACTGTTCATAATTCCCTCCATCTTGACTAAGCTGGGGCCGTAGTGAGCTGAAGAAGAGGAAAAAACCCCCATCCATGCTTCACTTGCGCCTCCTCTCAAAAAGCTTTTTTTTTTCCAAATGAGTTGTACGATTTGTATTCCACATTAAAGGTGGGGAAAGTTTCGAAATTATTTATTTTGGTCTATTTTTTAATAACATAAAAACCTGGCATAGTATCATACTATGGATTCTTCAAGTTTCTGCTGGCTGAGCTTGAGCCCCTGCTGACTGAAAAAGGGGGGGAGGGATCAGGTAGATCCAGACTGAGGGCAACAGTCTTCACTAAAGAAGACTGAGGGGCAGAGGTGCTGCGTCTGCTGGCTGAGGAAGCTGAAGACCTGCAGGTTGGAGGACATTACATATAGTCATTGACACTTTTTTACTGATTGAATGTTTATTTCAAAGGCAACGCCCAGTATCAATTTCATCCCATCCTGAAACTGTCGCCCTCTTCCACATTTGCGAGTCTAGGAAAATACCCCCCGCCCCAAAAAAAAGGGAACATTCCAACCATGCGCAAAGTTAAGACTGCACTTTGCACCAGAATTGCATTGATCACAAAAATAGGGCTCCAAATGTGTGTGTCAGACCTGGCAGAGGTGGAAATGCGAGCTGAATTGGACTTGGAGCTTCGGTGGCTGCCGGGTGTGGACAGAGGAGACGGAAAAGACAAGTTGGTCTGAGAGAGAAAGGAAATTCAACAATTTAAAAAAAAATTTCTATTTATTTGTTTTAATTAAACACTAAATCACACGCTAAAGGCTGCATCATATCGTTTTCCTGCGGTTTACCTGTAGAAAGTACTTCTCCAATACTGATCTGAGGTCAGGTCTGTCCTTTGTGGCATCATTAAGCATCTTGTTGATACTCCTGTCTAAATCTTTTAACTGTCTCAGCTTGACGTCCTTCTCTTCGAAAGTCTCTGACTTGGTGTTTCTTGAGCAGCGGATCTTTTGTGTTAGTTTAGAGCACTGGGTAATCAGAGAAACGTGAGAAACATTTCTGGTATGTTAAAGAGAACTTCTGCAATGATGATACATGTCAACGAAATGTACAGTCCAGTAACGAAAAAAATCGGTCACAACATCAAACCTGTTTTGTGGCTCTGTTAATCTTTTCCTGCTGAGAGGCAACCTCCCGATTCAATTTGCTGATGAGGGACTGCGTGTGTTCGATCTTTTGGTTCTCCACCTGTTTCGCCCGTAGGAGACTGTCCAAGGTGTTGTTCAGTTCCTCAACAAAACCATAAAGACAAAAGTGCAGAAGTCAGTTCCTTGGTTGACTCAGAAAACAAAAAAACCCAAAAGAAAAATCACACAGACACCCAATTTGCCTTTGTGATACAACATGAAATGAAGACAAAATGGAATTGTAAGAATAAGTGCAAAGAGATCAAATTCAGCCCACTGAGTTCTATTATAATCGATGTCCTCCCAATGGATCGATGTCAAAAGATAATATTTTCATGGTAGTCTCCAACCTGCAACATTTCCACACAAAGATGCTGCTCCAGGGCTCCCCCTACAGTCATCAACTATAATGATCACCTCAGGAAATTAGAGCAGCCACACTACCTCTGTAGAAATGTTTAAATCTCAAATGACTATTTATTTCGACACTTATTTGGTTAAGCCACACCTAGTAATCATCTCGTCTGCCTCACCCTACAGGATCTGGATTTTGGCCTATTTTGCTGCCGCTCCCCTTCTCCCCCTGCCCCTTTATTTAAAATGCAGGAGACAACATTGGGCTTTCGCGTGTGCATTCAGTCGATGATTTAGGACTACAGTTGGAATCCAGTGAACCAAAACGCTCAGTGATAAAAATAAAATAATAACCAGTTGGTCTTGCTGAAGCTCGCCAACTTGTCTTCTCTTGTACTTCAATGTGCCTTCAACCAAACGTAGCTGCTCTTCCATCCTGATTTTTTCCTGGTATTCTGGACCTGACAAAAGAATCATAAGTGGTCCAACTAAATCATCCAAAGGAGAGGCCTGTGGGCTATTCCTAAAGTGACTGACAACAGCATTGACTCACTGGATTCTTTTGCTTTGGCGACCGACGTGTGGAATCCTGAATTGCTGACGTTGAACAGCAGCGTTGTGTTCTGCAGAGCTTTATTTTCTTGCTCGGCTTTGCTTATTTTGGCAGTCAGACACTCTGCCTGCTCCATCAGTTCTGCTCTCTGTAGCGCCGCCTTGTGGGAAGGGGAGAGCAATATTGTTACACAGGTGGTTTCCCAATCTTAACTGAGCCCCCAAAAAGTCCTGTCACCTCAGCAATGTAGCGAGCTTGACACTTCACCACATCTTCCTCATCCTCTCCAGGGGTTGCCATTGAAAAGGTCACAATTTCAAAATGTTTCTTCACGGCATGAATTTTGGACAACTTTCTGTTCAGGTCAGCGCTGTGAAGAAATCACTTTTAAATTCGTTGGCTTTTTGCCGCGCTAACGTGCCTGAAACTTGAAGGTCGGGACTTGGGACTTAACAAATGAGCACCGATACAAACGAGAACGACAGTCGACGTTTCACCTGATTTTCTGTCTCTCCTGCTCGGTGGTCTTCATCTCCTGACTGAGCATTTGACTGTAGATTTTGATCTCCTCTTGCCTCCCTTGGATGGCTTTCTTCACATTCAGTTGTCTTTTCTCCAAAGAGAGCACGCCGTTGGCTTTGTTGAACAGAAGGTCCCTCTTGCGCTTCACCTCCAGCTTGAAGATGTTCTGCTCCACGAGCTGTTCCTGATGAGGAGCGACAAGTAACCGTGACAAGTTAGCTTAACTTGACCGTCCCTTAAGATCCAATTTTTCAGTAAATTTGGCACAACGTGGAAGTTTTTCAACCGTGAGTCAAATGGCAACATTGACGACTGGTGTTTGAGCCATGCCAATATCTCGACTTTCTAAGCGCAACCAGCAAAAGTGGATTCGATGCAAAAACTCCTCGCTTGCACTGCGCTCCGTAAACAATATTGTTGAGTTAGCCTCTCAGGATTTTCACCTCCAGGTACTGGGTGTGTCAGTGAGCTTGAAGATTTTTTTTTTTTTTTTTAATACTGTCACACGAGACTTCCTTCAGGTGGTCATATAAAAACAGAGTCAACTGATTTGCAGAGTGCAGTACCTGCTTATTGAGGCCAAGTCTCTTCAGCTCTTTTTCAGTATTATTGTTGATGAGCTTCAACTCTTCAACTTTGTTGAAGAGTTCTTCCTTCTCGGTTGCTGACTTGTCATTTTCTTTCCTCAAATAGCGAATGTCACCCTGTCAACGACAAACTATGCAATGACAACTGGAAAAATGGGGTCAAGATTGGTGAATTCTCCCGTACGCAGGCTGACTTCAGATTCTTTGATGGCGTTGATGATCCTGCCGGAGGTCTTCATCATTTCGTCCAGGGCTTTGGTCAGTTCACCCATCTTCATTTCTAACACTTGCTTCTCATCCGAGTCGTGAACGCCTTGCAGTCGAGCGAGCTTCTTCTCCAGAAAGACGATCTGGAAGTCCTACAACGCAAGCGTGCCAAAAGACAAGACGTGCTACCATCTGATTTGAAATCACAGTTTTGGCCCAGCATACTTTTTCACTCATGATCATCTGCTGCCTCCTCAAATGCTTCTCCTGTTTGCTGAGCTTTTGCTCCAGACTGCTGAGGGTGGATTTGCCCCACAACTCTTGTGCTAAAGAGTCCTTCTCCATTCTCTTGAGGTTGTCAACATGCTGCTTACAACGGAAGAGCTCCTCCCTGCAGTCACGCAGTTGGACATCCAACTCCTTGTACAAAAGAAAAAAATATCTATTTTCTTTTAAAAGGCCTTTTGGGAACTATTTGGGTAATATCAGCGCATATTAGGCAATGTTTGTCCTTCTTCATTTATTAAGTGATCACATGATTCCTCACCTTAATGGCCTGCTCCTCGTCTGTGAGGAACTGTTCCATTTGGGCAGCTTTCTCTTTCTCGCTCAGGGCGTTCTGCGTCACAGCTTTCAGCTTCTCCTCAAGGGATGAATTTTGGCTCAAGGTTTGCTTGAGTCTACCATCAGACATGAAGAAACAACTTGTTTCCCAGTCCCTACAATGTCTTCCATTGACAGCTATGGCAAAGAACGGACAAAATGTGACTGACTTGACATTGTTTTTCTGGATTTGATCTTTGAGCCTGGCGATGTGGGACTTCATCGACTCCACAGTGGAAGCTGTTTTATCCAGCGAGGTTTTGCAGCTCTTTTCCTGCAAACGTGTTAAACAAGTCAAATACACAATCAGCTCAGTTAAAATAGTGCATATTCATGTTTTCATTGATTTTTTAGGGGTGAGGGGGGACTTATCCTTGTTGATTTGTTGAGTTTGTGCTCAGGCCAAAGCCCTGTCTAATGATGAAAATATATACAGTATAGGTTGGGCGCCATTTGGTGGCATCTTGAAGTGATGGGAGGAGCTTAATTAACTCTTGTCTAATTTGAAAAAGTGCTTTGCCACCATCTTGTGGCATCTAAAGGCAATCAACAACTTTTTTTGGGGTGGACGTCAAAGCATGACACTGGCCAATAATTTTTTTACTCAATTTTTTGGATCAAAAAAGTAAGTTAACATTTCAAGATTTTTTTTTCTGATTCCGAATCTGCCCCAATTTTTTCATGTCAGGTTTTCATAATACTAAAAATAATTTAGAAATAATTAAAATATAGCAACATATTTAATCAGATTTATGAATTATGGGTTAGGTTCAGCAACAAGTGGAATTTTTTTTTTTCCTGAAACATCACACCATGAAATAATCACGAAGAGTAAAATCTATATGGTGCAAGCTTTTATACAGGTCAAACTTAAAAAAAAAACCTTGACTGACATTCTTAAAATATGTGTCAAAATATGCTTAGGGATACATAAAACCATCTCTGGATTAAGTTTTCTATTGACCAGTGATCTCGGCAGAATTTTCGTTTCGATTCACAGCACACGATTTCATCTCTGCTCCGAAAATGTTTACCTCATTCTTCAACTCCAAATAATTCTTCTCCTGCTCCTTCAGTTCCTGCCGCAGTTTTGCAGCCTGGCGATTGGCTGCGGTCAATTTCCTCTCGTTTTCCTTGTTGTCATTCATCTGCGAGTCGTACAAGTGCTTCATTTCTGTCAACTGGCCATTCTTTTCCCTGATGAGCCGGTTGGTCTCTGCGAGATTCTGGAATGATGGATGGACTCGTCTGTGTTGTGCGGGTGTGTTTTGTGCTTCTTTTTTCCTGGGTTAAATAAAGGCAGCGATGGTACCATCCTGCTTGTTCAAAACAAATAAGGCGGAGTGGTCCACCGAACTAAAGCGGAGTGGTCCACCTCTGAATGTTATCTATCGCCAGGAAAACCCCAGATGGTGTTCACGTTGTGTTAGAAATGTTGTTTGGTTGGTTACCAGAGCCCAGTGTTGTGTATCAGCATCTCGTTGCTTCATCTGTTGGATGGTGTTTTCCCACTGGTGGATGATCTTCTCGGTTTCCCGATGAGCCTGCTGCAAATGCTCCGTTGTCTTGTCTAAAGCAATCTGACAGGAACAATGAGAAATTTGCGATTCCACTCTGTCCAATCTGTTCTTTGATATGTGAGGTATATCAGGTGCCCACAGGCCAAAAATGTCATATAACTCATCTGTACAGAAAAAAAAAAAATCTGTCACCTTCACTCATAAAATCCTCACATGCAAAAAAAACAAACAAACAAACACACATCGACCAAAAAATGTTTTGGGGTTTGTTTTTTTACATTTGGTAAATGAGACCACTTTTGAGGCATTGGTATAAACTGTCTGCATGAGTTTTGTTGGGTTTGGAATTTTTTTTGTGTTTGTCTGTGCAGGGGGGTTCTTTTCAGTGTTTTGTTCCTGCTATTTAACATTTAAATAACTGATTAAAAGGAGCTTAGACAAGGGGGCTCCATTTTTTTCGTGTGTTATATAAGAGTTACAGAATACAGTATTTAACAAAGGAAGCTTTATTATTATCATTATTATTTAGTATTTATCTTACGTATTTTAAAGGCAAAATATATATTTTTTAATTTGAATTCAAAATTAAGACATTTCCTACTTTCAGAGACTGGTCAACGCATATGAGTGAAGGGATTCTGTATAACAAAAAGTTTTGGGAGTACGACACAGGCCACAAAAAGTTATAATAGACCCACACCAGCTACAAACACAAGAAAGATGCACAAATTCAATATGCGTTTTTCTGCGTGGTACCTGTACAGATAAATTTTCAGTCATTTGCATGTCAAGGACTTTGCGCTTCTTATTGGCCTCCAGCGTTGTCCTCTCGATGGCCAAAGTGAGGCCCTGTGAGATCAACAAGAGATTTTATTGGGCTTTCAGAGACCTTCAAACACAAGCTCTTCTCATGACCTTGATCCTCTGTTCATCCTGCTGCGAATACTTGACGATGGCCATCACGTCGTCCTCTTTTCGTGCCGACTCCTCCAAAAAAGAATCCATAGCCCGCTGGTCCCAGTTCATTTGAGTGCGAAAGCGCTGCAGCTTCTGTTTCGCCTTGAAGATGTGATCCTGACGACACAGACAAAAGATTAATATAGCAGTCACGCCCCCGCACCTACAATTTGATATTTCAAAGGAAATGGTTGGCAATTGATAGACCTCAAGCGTGTTCTTCCTCTCGGCCAAAGATCGAAGCTCATTTTGCATCTGAGCGGTTTCCTGCGCCAGGTGGCCAATTTCTCTTTGGGCAACGGCAGTGAGGTGCGTCTCCAGATCTGCTTCTCTGTCTTTGGCCTGGCATAGGGCCTTGGCACGATAACCACACAGGATATACCGTAGCTACTCATCAGAGTGTTTGCATATAAATGACAGTTCTCTGCAGCGTGGTGGGGGGGGGGCTGGGGCTCAAATACCTCCAAATTGTGCAGCTCTGCTTCAACGTGTTTCAGGAATTCCGTTGCCAGTTGTGTTTGGTCTTTATGATTTTCTCTCCTGCTTTTCAATTGCGAGAGTTCCTTCCTCTTCTTGAGGATCTGTGAGGACGTCATCAGATGACTTGAATCGTGGGAAAAATCTTGCCCACATTCAAATATATCCCTAATTTCATGATTTTTCTTGTTTCTTTTGAGTTTTTTTTTTGCCGTGTAATATTATTCAGACACTCCGTTAATCCTGCAAATACAAAATAAACAAGATAGCAATTGTGATATATTTCATAAATAAAATCTCTCACCTCTTCAATTAAAGCCTTGTTTTCAACATTGGCCCCGGGAACAGCGTAACACTCCTCCCAGCTCATCTCTGGAAAAACTGCCAAAGCAGCACTCAACATTGCACATCAATCCCGAGTCACCCCAAAGATGGAGATCTAATTTGAGCTCTAAGGTTGTAATTTTTTTTCTTTTTCTTGCTGCGCTACTATCCGTAGCTTCTTGCTGTATGTAAGCTGTGAGGACTGCTGTTTGTTGTTAGTCGCTCCTAGCAACCATTCAGGCTTCTTTTTTCCGTCCCCAGAGATGAGCACCAGGAGGAGGCAGCAGGCAGCTAGGTTTAAAGCCCTCTAGCACAGGACAAATTTTGGTCAACAATTTTCAAAATGCATGTATTTTTCTAATGTTATTATTGGCAAAATTGTTCAATGACTCACAAGACAACGGCTGTGCTGCAATGGTTGCTTTATTTGTAATCAAGGGGAAAATTTGGACTGAAGCGCGTTAAGAAAAGGAACAGGTTCCCCCACTCAATTGTCAAGTCCAAAAAAAAAAAAAGTTCCCGAATTTAATGTTGCAAATTCCAATGTACTCCCCGATTTCATTTCCAGCCAATTAAACTCACATATTTTAGGGTTCAGTCAGAATCTTTAGAAGACACTGGGAAGGGCAAATATATCATTTTACACGCCACTCAAGTATCTGATCTAAAAGGATTAGCGCACACTATTGCCCTTTTTAAAAGGTAAAATTTATTTTTTTCAAAGAGCTTCCAATAGTCTATGCCTTTTTCACTCGTGTGCAAGGAATAACAATCATCCAATCCACTCTCTCTCAAGGAGAGGAGGTCAATGGCCAAGTTGCTGACCATCCAAAAGGTCACGAGCTCAAAATTGTTAGGGAAGATCCTGGCCCAGGATCACGGTCTTCACAGTGGGGTCCGGCTCATCAGAAGGCTTGCGGCTGCTGGCCGAGAGTGCAGCACACCTGTGATGGTGAGGGAAGACCAGAGTTACACACCCAGAAACAGTTTTAAGTATATTAAAAATGAAGGTGTGTTTGACCTTGCAGAGAGAGAGCTGCTGACAAGGTTGGACCTTCGACTCATGCCAGAGACAGCACGAGAGGGAAAAGGCAGACTGGCCTGAAAGAAGCACACATGTAAGCATTATCGCATCGTGATAATATCAACGTCCAAGTTTCCCAAACTTGTCGCAAGGTGCATATTATACATCCGAAAAATCACACGGCAACGAGAGTAAAACGTATCACGATCAAAATCATGATCTCATCTCGATTTACTTCCACGTTTAGCAAGTACGTAGTGTGAAATGCGGGCTTCTTTTATTCGGCTCAGTTGTCCACAGTTTAAAATGCACCCCTCTGCCATCTAGTGGAATAACGTTGTCACTGTACATCGCTGGCATAGATTGATGAACAAGGATATACAGTATTATTTGTACTCGATAAATAATATTTTTTGACCCAACTGGGTCCCACACAGTTGTTGGGCTTCACTGATCTCCATCTATTTACCACTTGGGATTCGTCAAAGTGTCACCCCCCGCCCCCACACACACACACACACACACACACACACGACCTCATTGATGACAAACACACGAAACGGCGCGAAGAGCCCAACCTGCTGAAAGTGTTGCACCAGCGCCGATTTAAGCTGAGGTTTATACTTGGTGGCAGCAAGCAGCATGTCATTGACAGAATCATTAAATTCCATTATTTGCATGACTTCCTTCTCCAAAGCCTGCTTGGCTTGTAGTCGATTCTTCAAGGCACTGTTAATTTCCTAAGACAAAACGGGAGAAAAATGCAAAAGAAAGAGGAAGAGGGTCGCACCCTGCTTGTTTGAGAAATCTGTCGACGTTTCGACGTAACTGTCGTGACAGATGCCAGCAGAGAGCAGCATCGCATTACTTTGGATTTGGGATCTGGCGAGCTGTTGAATTGAAAATAGATGATCGAATGAATCTCGGTTTGTCACGTCAAATATGAGGGAGAGAAATGCCAACACCTTGGAAGTTCAACATTGAAGGCTAAAGAATGGAAAAAGCAACTTCGTCATGTTACCGACCCTTTTTAAAAAGGTTTGTTATCATAGATTGTTTGTTAAATCCTACTAAATCCTTGCTTGCAGTACCTGTAGGTCCTCACGAAGCTTTTTAGCCATCTGCCTTTTGGACCCCAGCGTTTCCTCGGCTACCTGCAGCTGCGCTTCAAGCTTGAACTTTTCCTGATAATCTGGAGCTGACGTGGAAACACGCGTCTATTATTTATCTTTTTCTCAATTTTTTTTACTCTCACATTTATAATTAAGAGATCTCAACACTCGTAGTGAAATGAATGGCAATGCTATTAATCCGTTTCAGAATGCCCTCTGAAATATCAACATTTTTGTAATGTATTTTAAAATATAAAAATCGCATTTTTCACTATTATAGTTGACCCAAAACACAGAAATGGCAATTCAAGAGTGTAAGGAATGCATGGGAATTCACAACTTCTTTCTTTCTTCACTTCAATGGACATTGTGCCGTTCCTTTGGATGTGTGAGCATTGGACACCAGGGGGCGGCATAATGCACTTTTACCGATAGAACAAAAACATGCCTTTAAGTATATTGGCTGTCTCGCACCACTGCATATGTTAAGTTTGAACGGTTTCTATTGGTAGAGAAACTTGGGAAACAGTATTGAGGCAAAAAGGGACAATCACACAAGATCAAAGGTTTTACAAGCAAACTATTCTCACGAATCATTGCCAGCGGTAAGAACGTCACCGTTAAGTTTACATACTGGCTTCTTTCGCTTTGACGACTGTTGTGTGAAATCCGGTGTTGCTGATGTGGAATAACAGAGTTGTGTTCTCCAGAGCTTTATTTTCCTGTTGGGCCTTGCGGATTTTATTATTTAGGCACTCTCCCCGCTGCTTGAGTTCGGCTTTCTCTAGCGCGGCCTAGTGGAAGAGAGTCGCATCTCCATGACAGTGCCAGAAGAAATGGCGACGTTTCCCATCTTCTTACCTTGGCGATGTAGTGAGCTTGAGACTTGACGGCGTCCTCGTCATCCTCTTCGGCGGCCATAGTAAAGGTCACAACCTCGTAATGCTTCTTCGTGGCTTCAATCTTGGACAATTTTACATTCAGTTCCAGACTAGGGAGGATGGCAATTAAGAAAAGAAATTGTGCTTCAGTTGCGAGCGCAACTCAATGTTGTCAACAAAGTCAAAATTCCAAATAGAAAGCCGTCAGAAAACCTGGGTTGGACTTTGTAAGGTTCTGTTTCAACATTTAGCCATCTTTTTTTACCAGATTTTCTGTCTCTCCTGCTCTGTGGTCCTCAGCTGCTGACTGAGCATTTGGCTGTAGACTCGGATCTCCTCTTGCCTCTCGTGAATTGCTTTCTTCACGTTCAGTTGTCTTTTCTCCAAAGACAGCACGCTGTTGGCTTTGTTGAACAGGAGATCCCGCTTCCGCCTCACTTCCAGCTTGGAGATGTTCTGCTCCACGATATGCTCCTGAAGAAAGGCCACTGGGCATTATGATCAATGCAGTTGATCCATCATTAACTGATTTTTTTTTTTTTAAATAAGGGCAGAATAAACCTCAAACGTATCTACAGTGGTACAGTATCTCATAAACGCAAGTAGAAAAATGCCTTTTTGCTACAACGTAAAATAGGCAGTGTATAGCTGGTATAAGAGCGTAAATTTACTGTGGTCCCCCAGACCCCCAAAGGAGGGCAATTAATGTCTTAACTGCCGGCAACAAAAGTGAGAACACCCCGAAGTGAAACTGTCCAAATTGGGCCCAATTCGCCATTTCGAGGTGTCATGTGAGTCATTCGGGGGGGTTTTCAAGGTCTTCGATGTGAATCGGTAGCAGGTATGTTCAATTTGCATCGCTCACACACAGGAAATTCAACGCGGCATCCATGCAGCAGCGACCTGTTTCTTGAGCCCGAGTATCTTCAGCTCTTTCTCAATATTATTGTTGATCAGCTTCAGTTCTGCTACTTTGTTGGACAGCTCCTTCTTCTGAGTGGCAGAATCCTCCCGCTCTTTCCTCAAATAGCGAATGTCCTCCTGCCACAGACAAAAAAAGGAATACAAAGAATGATGTCATCGTTCGTTAAGATTGGCAGGTCCTCCTGTGCGCTGTCTCACCTCGGACTCCTTGATTTTGACGAGGATCTTACTGGATGTCTTCTTCTTCTCCTCGAGGGAATTGAGCAGCTCCGTGATCTTCAATTCCATCGCCACCTTTTCGTCGGAATCACCGACGACACCTTGCAACCGTGCTAGCTTTTTATCTAAAATGATCAACTGGGAGTCCTAATGCAGAAGATAAAAATGGGGAGAGAAAGCAAGCAGTTGGGCTGAGGTAGTTATGGCGTTTGTTTTTTTCTTCTTTTTTTTTTAGGTATGCCTACCTTTTCATTCATGATCATCATCTGTTTGAGTAGGTACTCCTCCTGTTTCCTGAGCTGACATTCCAATGTGTTGATGGTGCATTTGCTGCGTAACAAATGCGCCATATAATTCTTTTCCCTTTTCTTGTAGTCCTCCCCATGCTGCTTGCAGCGGACAAGCTCCTTGCCGCGTTCACACAGCTGGTTGTCCAACTCCTGGTAAACAAAGCGACATGGTGAGTAGCAAATAAAGCACAGTGTGGTGCCTTTAGACACGACTTTAATTCATTTGCGTAAAACATTCATGACCCAAATCATCACTCCCCATTGAAATGAGTGTGCGTGCCATAAATTCGTGCCAGCTCCAACCCCAAGGGACGATTTTTGCAAAACTAACTTCTTCCGTCACCATAACATCTTCAAGGATCGTAGGCTGTGTTAACTTCAGTTTCATCGATAACTAGTCAAATGCGAACTAAGCTTCATATCGTCATACCTTTGATTGAATAGATGGTAAGTACTAGTGGTACATGCGCTCCCTCTAGTGGTGTTAGAGAGTATCGCTGAAGCAAATACAGATAACACATGCAGTATATTCAAACACGATGTACTTTTTGTTTTTTTAATCCAGGACAGTGAATGTACTTTCATGTATAGTACATTTTTTTTCTTTCTTTTTCAGAAGAAAACGATTTTTAACCCTATGTTGCATACGGGTTACTTCAGTAACCACATTCAAGTTACCAGTTTTAGTTTTAAAATCCACCGCGAGATGTCTCTAGCGTGCGCAACAGCAAAAGCAACATGGCAGCCTCCATGAGGAAAAGGTGAGTGTGAAAGATGGTCCACAAAATGTTGAATAATTTCTATCCGTGAGATGAAAAGGTCCAAATACCCTATTGTACTTGTGCAGAAGAGTATATAGAACATATAGAACACAATAAATAACAGTTTCTATGTGTTACCTATCAGTACTGCCATGCTTTTGGCAAGGTAATTGTAGTGATTAAGTTATTATGCACACGTACCTGCACTTTGGTTTTCCCAAAATTGTGAATTTATTATGATATTTGGCCATAATCTACCCTAAATTTAAAAACAAACCACAATTGAATAACTCCTGCAGAAGCCATGCAACATAGGGTTAAGTACAGTTCAGTTACGTTTGATTGAACTCTTTAAAAATGTGATTCTTTTAAAACAACTTCATTCAAAATTTGAACGTAATTAGTATTGTCACTGAGTGCTAAGTAGCTTATGCGCGGGTAAATGCGAATGAGCAAAACTGAATGGCTTGACTTATAACTTCCTTAACCTGTCATGACTTGACCCGACTTGCCCGAAAACTTGCAGGTTAAGAAACGGGATCAACTCGTACGTGATGTGATTTCCTCCCACCTCGGAGGATGACCAACTTGTATTTTATGGCACTGATTTTGCAACTGCTATGCTGGCATGAAACAAGCAAAGCATACAAGATCGCACCTTGATGGCCTGTTGCTCTTCCTTGAGGAAATTTTCCATCTGGGCAGCTCTCTCCTTCTCACTCAAGGCGTTCTGGGTGACAGATATCAGCTTGGCCTGAAGGGCAGCATTTTGAGCCCCGGTGTGATTCAGTCTGCGAGAAACAAAATCTCGGATCATTGTTCTGCGGGGTTCGGCACGAGACGGTGTGCCTGTTGAGTTGGACTGACTTTTCGTTGTTGTTCTGGATGTTTTCCTCCACCCTGCGTATGTGGCACTTCATCGAATGCACGTTGGAAGTTGTTCTATCCATGACGGCTTTGCAGTTTTTCAGCTGCAGATACATGAGGATAAACATTCAGAAACAATAAAATCAATTCAATTTATCTTGAACAAAAATTTACTTTTACATTTTTAATTATACTTTTTTTTAATCTTAATTAATTTCATAAAGTCATCTGCATTTTTGGGGGGGTGGGGGATCCTATGATCTATTCCCAAAAGTCCATGCTCTTCATTTTATAAGGCTTGATCTTGACTTCCAGTTTGCGTACATGAATGTTGGACATTTTTGTCCAAACTGATTTGAGCCTGTGTTGCTACGTCCATCAAATCCGCCTTGGCACTCAGTAGCGCTGGCCCATATCAATTCAACGCGCCGGGTATAAATAACCTAGCATGTCGGACCCAGACAATTTTTGAACTGCTCCAGATGACGCGCGGCACAGTCGCCTGCCATCGTAACGTCGTCAAAAATTTCTGTGATTGCGATGCGCCAAGAGGTCGATGAACTCAGGTCAAAAAGCGCGGGGCCGCCCGACGACTTTCACCTTACCTCGTCCTGCATCTCGACGTAATTGCTCTCATGCTGCTTGAAGTCCAGTCGCAGTTTTGCAGTTTGGCGATTGGTTGCGGCCAATTTCTTCTCTTTGTCTGTGTTGTCGTTCATCTGGGACTCCTGCAAGTGTCTCATTTCCATCAGGGTGTCGTTCCTTTCCCTGATCACCTGGTTGGTCTCAGCCAGTTTCTAGATCAACGGCGAGACCAGCGGTTACACGTGAGCGTGTGTGTTCATATTCTGTTTTGTTGAGATTGTTCAATCCAAAGTTGGTTTACCAGAGCACTCTGATGGATTTCACCATCTCGTTGCTTCATCTGTTGGATGGTGTTTTCCCACTGGTGGATGATCTGCTCAGTTTCCACGTGAGCCTGCTGCAAATTCTCTGTCGTCTTGTCTAAAGCAATCTGCGAGGAAAATGCGAGACGTACGGACGGTCCTCAAGTTCCTTTCCCCCCCCGGATGTTTCTTTTGTTTCAGTACCTGCGCCGCTAAAGTTTCTGTCATTTCCTTGTCAAGTCCTTTGTGCTTTTTACTGCCCTCCACCGTCGTCCTCTCAATGGCCAAAGTCAGTGACTGCGGGGCGGACAATTCCAACGCAGTTGAGAACGCTTCGGAAACGACGAAACGAAACGCGTGGTGCCAATTTGCTAATTGCCTTGATCCTCTGCTCATCCTGATGTGAATACTTCATGATGGCCATCATGTCATCGTCTTTTATGGTCGATTCCTCCAAAAAGGAATTCAAGGCCTGCTGGTCCCAGTTCATTTGCACCCGAAACTGCTCCAGCTTCTGTTTGGCCTTGAAGATGTGGTTCTGAGCACGGATTGGGGAGGGGCCAAAAGGTTAGTCATCGCATTTTGTCAATTTTAGGGTGATATTTCAAATTAAAAGGGAACAATCCACCTCGAGAGTTTTAGTCTTTTCTGCCAAATACTGGAGATCGTTTTCCATCTTCGTATTGTCTTGCCGCAGGCAGCCGTTTTCTCTCTCGGCAATGGCGGTAAGGTGTTTCTCCAGTTCTACTTCTCTGTCTTTGGCCCTGCACAGAGCCTTTGCACACACAAAAATATATAAAGTGACTGGTGACCCAATTCCCAAAAGACACTTTTTTAAAAATGAAAACTACCTCTGTGATTTCCAGCTCCTTTTTGGCATTTTTCAGGCAGTCGCTTCCCAATTGCTTTTTTTCATCATTAGTCTCACGTTTGTGTTTCAGTTTCAAGAGCTTCCTCTTTATGTCACATATCTGAAGGATCAGAGAACAAACATGGGGTCACGGCATTCCCAACAATTTGCTCCTGCACTCCTCAAAAAAAGATTAATTTATTTCGGACCATTACAACCATTTTCTTGAAAGTAGGCAACATTTTAATTCTTAGAGCATTTAGTACTACATTTGGCATTTATGTTGAATTGCCGCTCGGATTATCGTGAACATTTTGCCTATGTAAGGTTGGATTGAAAAAGTCTCAGTGGAAAGCAGCGGGTTTTTGCGCTAAGAAAAAGAAAATGGATCAAGCAAAATGATTTTAAAACTTTTTCAGCCGTCAATGTGACCTACGACACATACAACTCAATTGAAAGGCAAATCTTGGAGAGAAGTAAAAATCAACAGGAGGCGATGTGGTTGCACAAGTGTGCACACCCGCTCAAAAGTGGGATCGGTGCTCTGTTTAGAATGATGTTCAGATGTTCTAGTAGGCTTTTCCTTCTCTTTTGTGTGTGTGTGTGTGTGGTCCCCAGCAAAAGTTTCAAGGTTTTGTGCTACCCCCGACTGCTAATTGGAATAGCTCATAATTCCCTCCACCTTGACCTAGGCCCCAATTCCAATTGCAGAAAAACAGCATTTCCTTTTTCAAACGAGTTGTACAGATAATATGTCGGCCACACAACTATGGAAAAACGAAAAATTCATTCATTCTCCAAACCACTCATCTTCAGTAAAGTCGCAGGCACGTTTTGAAATGATTCGCAAAAAATGACACTTATTCCACATTGCATCGTGGAGATCAAGCATGTTCGGTATAAAACTTACCTGTGGTCGTGAGAAAATAAATCAGGGCCATACTCACCTCATCTATTAAAGCCTTGTTTTCAGTGTTGAGCACCGGGAGGGCATAGTGCTGCTCCCAGCCCATCTCGGATAACACTCTCGCTGCAAATGCGGCCATATTTACTTATTGCAAGTCAGGTTGCTATATTGGTAAGGATTTCTTTTGTTGGCTGACGCGACCGCAGCGTCAAGTTAAAAGTGTACATGGATACAACTGACGCGTCACATCAAAAGCTGAACATACTTCCCCCTCCCATCTCCCTGGACTGATTGAATGTACGACATCGTCGTGCTGGTGTCATGGTCACAGTGACTCTGATGATATCACCACAAAGATGCATCATAAGGCAACACTTATAGGGGGCGCTTTATGACACCATATGGCAGAAGATGCCCCTTGGAACTACGTCTGTTGTGGCCCAGCAACCATGACCGGATTGGGGAGGACTGGGCAGTCGGATGTAGAGGTAGCCAAAGTAGTGCGCTCACGTTCTGTACTTAAACGTAGCGATATTTTGTGTAAAAAGTAACCTATAGTAAAGATAACTCCTGTCTTTGAGTAAAAGTTAAACACATTCTGAAATGTGCTTAAGTACTAAAATGTTGTCATCACATAAATCAACCATTCCTGCATGGTGTGACTTACTGGAAGCACACGCGCCTGGCAGTTTCAAAGATACCAAATTGAAACATTTATTTCATGTTCAAAGAAGGAAACAGCATTGATCTTGAAAAAAAAACAGGCTATAAATGAAATAGTCACAGATGTATCATAAAATAAAAATTGGGATCCCACTCAGAAGTCAAATTTAAAATTATTATTATTATGAAAGAATGTTGACATTACAGTTCAAGAGTGTGTTTGTTGACACTGGAGCGCAGCCCAAACATCCCAAAACTGAGATGGTGCCTCCTCTCGCTTGGCTTGGGCACCCCCCCTCAAAAATCCCAATACTGTAGTAAAAAGCGCCCCAAACCACCACAAGCTGACCGACAAAGTGATATGCATTATTTTTATATCCGTCTTGTACATACACGAACACTCATTCACGCACGTGTTTCTATAAAGTCTCTGCTGTGTAAAATATTTCAGTCCTGAGGATTGAAAAGGCAACGCAGTTGTCAGCTCTGTGAGGGCCACGTGTTCTTTTCTCTTGTCTGCGTGGGCTGTGGAGAGGAACTTAAACTGCAGTACTCTTGGTCCTGACGTGCGGTCGTGCAAACTCCACAAAGTCATCGATGAGTACAGGCCAGGCTCCTGACGGAGGAAAACATTCATGAGGCCACGATGGTTCTCAGTGAATATGAAATATGTTTTGTCTCTTTTAACCCTTTCGGGGACAGCGGTTACTGCAGTGGACAGCTTATCATGTTATCAGGTTACTGAACTACAAACCTTGCAGTGGATTTTGTTTCACCCCATATACTGTCATGATGCTGTTACGGTCTGTTTTTGTCTTATGTGCGATGCTGCAAGGTTCTATTTTTGTTATCAAATACACTGACATTTCTGGAGGGGGCGGGGGGCAGAACGGATTAATGGCATTTCCATTCATTTCAAAGGGGATAGATGATTTGAGATCCAAGTGTTTTGCGTTACGAATGTGGTGACTGAATGCATTGAGCTCGTAAGTCAAGGCACCGTCGAATGACAAGACAGGCTTCTAAATCCAGCGACATTTAATAGCTTTCCCGATTGTAGCCATGCCGAGAGCAAACACCTTTTCATTCTAAACTGAAAGGCGGTACGAACCTTCCTCGTCATAATTGGACATGTCATCGGTGATCATGGTGCTGAAGTCCAGCAGCAGGTTCCATGTATCCTTGGGAATCGATCTTTTATGGTGCTCCTGCAATATAAAAATGGCAGAGTCAAGCCAAAGAAAGAGATTGGTGAGCAAGAACTTTCCCCGAGGCTTTAGTAGGATTGCTTTGAAATTCTACGACGACTGAGGTATTTCAGATGACATTTTGGCTGGAGTTACAATATTGGTCATCGACAAACAAGGCCATTCACAGTCATTTAGAGCCGCTGCAGACCGACAATCTGAGATGACCGCGAGTTCGAGATAACTTCCTTTTCAGAATGACTTCCTGTAACAATTCTTGTGAAGGAACAATGCCAAAGTGCATCTTGGGAATGCACGCGGTGTACTTACAACTAAAAATGTTTTCCATAGGTCGAGGAACTTGAATCTTCCATCCAATACTAAATTCCAATACGCAATAGCCATTTCTAAATCTAGAAGAGCAAAGCAAAGGGGGGGAGAAAAAAAAAACATGTTTAAAATAGAGATTACAAAAAGCGGATTACCGCACATCATTTGGTGTGTCACAATTGAGTTACCTAAACCTTTCTGGCCAGGATTCTTTGCAAAATTAAATGTAAACTGGTAAAAGTCCTTAAATCTTCCTTGGTCTTTTAACTCCTGCTCCATCTTGGGTAGCTGAGCTTTTAGCTTGTCTATACTGTCGCATCTGAGGAAACACAAGACAGTCGATGATCACGTCTCATACTTGGACCACAACAGGAAGCCCGCAAGAATTGGACTCGGGCTCCCAATTTCTGGACTTTCTTTCGACTCTATTTCGATACCCTAACCCAACATCGCCCTACGTCTCACCCTTGCTCTGCCATGCCATCCATGAACTCCTGTTTCGAGAACTCGCACTGCGTCGCAGCCCTGAACTTCCAAGCGATGAGGAGAACGCTTATACTGGCGGGGTCCAAACCGAGGTCGTCGCAAAACTGTTGGATCCCTTCGATGCCGATCTTGTTGTCATCGTGAGGATCTGGGTGAAAAAGGTGGGAAAAATTATCCATAATGAATACATCAATAAATATTTTAGCGTAGTAATCTGTGATTAATCTTTCTCCCAACCCGCAACAGGACAGATAATACGCAGAGTATGTTTGTTGAAAGTCATACCTCTATATCTGTTGTATAGTTGCTCAAGCTTCTTCTTGTCCAAAGCCCCTTTTAAACTGCAAACGTAGAGCTCTGGGTTTTGGAAAAACTTGTCGGTGGCCACCTCTAGTTTCCAGTCATGTTGTGACAGACAGACCAGTGCAGTCTTCTCGTTGGATTGTGTGAAAATCATGAACTGGCGAATTTTATCCTTCTGTGAGGACTTCAGCTTGTTCTGCAAAAGGGGAAAAACCAACAACAACATTTCGAGACACCCGAAAAGGCACACAGCCAACGCACAAATACTAGAGTATGCACAATAATTACTAGTGCTGAACAATTTTGAAGAATAATTGTGACAGTTCAGTCTGCCCTTGACTTTTACTTAAGTGAAGGAATTGAATAAGTAATTTAATTTCTACCATTTTTTTTCACAAGATTTTACGTCTACTTCAGTACGGACTGCATATGTAAAATAAGGCAAACTGTCCTAAATTATCTTAGATCTGAAGCACACTATACGACTAACTAAATAGCTCCATCAACATCCAAAGAGCCCACACATTTCAGTGATCAGACGCCAAAACACTGTCTGACAACTGTGACCAACTGATTATCCGCTTGCTCCCATTTGTTTGGGGGAAGGAAACACTTCGCCAAGAGCAGGTCGACAACACTACGGGGGTGTCATTTGCGAGGAGTGTACAACTCTGATCATTTGGCATCAAACCCCTTCAGCAGCTTCGCTAGCTGAATGGACGAGTTGGCCTCAATACCTTCAGCTAGTTAGCGCATGCTAACGCGCCTAGTTTTGCGTATTGGTGGCACCCAGAAGGGCTGTTTCAGGCAATTAAGTGTTTTTGTCGACTACGAGGACCGCGTTATCGGGATTCTTGATATTTTCAGCAGTGCAGTAATGTAAGAAGTAACGTTTCTTACCATGTTTGTCTTTGCTTGGCTCCCTTTCCTCCCATCCAGCTGGCTAAAGCTTGTAAAGTTGTTACAGAAACAAGTAAGTTTCCGGTTGTTTTTTGTTCAAAATAAAAGCGTATATTTGTTTTATCTGTAATATTTCAGAGAATGTATATTTAATTACCTGTAATTTCGATGACTAATGCTAAAAGTATTTACGTTTATGATTCAAGATTTGGTGTAACGACAAAAGGTTTGGCCACGAATAGCAAGGAGCAAATTTACTTTCATAGTTCAGTTCTGGTGTCGGAAGTTATTAAGTCATTGTTTCAACCTAGCTATTTATCTTAGTAGGGTTAGTTCCTTGTTCCTCTGAATGTTTCGAAAAGTGCTGGAGCGATTTCGGCTTAAGTGGAAGTCATACCGGCACCGATTTTTGCCTTGGATTGTTTTAAACATTTCTAAAAATGAGAAAACACTTCGACATGTTCAAGAGCGCTGTGAGGACAAGTTGGTCCCGGACGAAGAGGTCTCACGGAACCTCCTGCATTTCTTCCGAGTTCTCCACAGGGCGAATCGTCGTGTGGAATTCGGTAATTTCCACAGCCAGGTAATAAGTGACTACGAGCGGCGTGTACATGATGCCATGTTCCAATCACTTGGATTCTGCATCGACCGGAAGCCCAGCACACTTCCCGATGCAGGAAATGGAGTGTTTGTCACCAGGGGCTTGGTACCCAAAGGAGCAACAGTTGCCATGTATCCTGGTACCATCTATCAAGCATATGAGCCTATTCTCCTCCAATCCATCAGAAACCCATTTGTCTTTCGGTGCATCGACGGCGTCTTGGTTGACGGAAATGACAAAGGGATCTCCAAGATGGTCTACAAGTCATGCAGTGGCAGAGACCGAATGGGCCCTTTCATGACGAGTGATACCACCTGGCTGACAGTCACTCCACAGAATCCGCTGGCAGTGGGTCAGTATGTGAACAATTGCTCTAATGAAAGGCCCGCCAATGTGTGCTACCAGGAGTATGATGTTCCCGACACACTTCCCATGGAGTTTCGGCGTTATCTTCCCAATGTCAACTACAGTGCGCATTCGCAGAGACCTCTTCGCTGTGTGGTCCTTGTATCACTGAGAGACATTACAGCAGGAGAGGAGCTATTTTCCAACTACTACACTATTGTACATTAGAAGCATCAATATGACATGGACCTAAGGACCACTCAGAGCGAAGTACCCAAAAATAAAATGTGCCTCCACAGCTCTTTGTTTGATTGTTATACTAACTCATCTAATCGTACAACTGTGGTACTGTTTGGTCCAGAAATAGCTTCACGGATTACATGCATGTTAGATTCACCAACTCTGGTCCTCGAGGGCCCCTATTCTACGTGTTTGCAATGATTCCCTACACCTTTATACTGATTGAAATGATCAGGATCGTTATCGGGCTTTTACATTTTCCTCTCCCATCCGACCTTCACTTGAGTATAAAGGACGGTTCATGACAAAACCAGCCTTCCTTATGTGTCTGTACAATTTTCCCCAGCCAGCAGCTGCAAAAACAATCCTGGCCAGGAAGCATCCATCCCCTAGCTGTCGTTCTCAAAATTGTTTTCAATAACTGTGTGTACAGGGAAATGAAAGACAGACAATTTTGGCAAGAAATGAACACTGTTGGATCACCCCTTCAGGTACTAGAGCAAGAACTATTCATTCTCATGACTGGAATACTTTAAGGTCAAACTACGTTGTCAAATGAGACTTGTGTCGAAATCACTCCACGATGCAAATAAATGGCACTCCAATTTCACATTTCAAGTTGCATTTGAACAATTTCATGACTTAGTCAGTACAGGGAAACCCGTAAAATTGCACTAATTAAAATGACCAAGATTCACTTGAGAACAGACTGCAAGATGCCAAGGAAAGCATATCTGTCTGGCTTGATTGAATAATCATATTGTGCAAGCCCAGGCTGGTCAGTCTGAAACCAAGTCTTGTTGCATGAACTGGTGAAACCTCCGATGTGAGGCAAAATGTGTTCCAAGACAATCAATTCAATGCCTTGAGAAAGAATTGACATGGATTAATGAGAATATACACAAGCACAAGTGAAACTGTCAGCATGTTCAGGTATGTGTGGTGTCAAGTTCTCCATGTATGGCAGTCCCTTCCCCAGTGGTAAATGTGACACATGTCACCCACCACCAGTCAGAGCATAATTATAAATAGTACTCTGCATTTATTGTCTCTGTAATATCATGCCAGTCTGTTCATGTTGTGGATTCACTGGCCACATTAGGTATGCGGTACTTCAAAAGAGAACCTCAAACACGAAGAGTGTCAAAAGCAAAGAAACAAAAAACATGTTATCTGGTTAGAAGTTCATATTTTAATAACTAGAGGGGAATGATTCTTCATAAAATCACAAAAATATCAGGAACAGCTCTCAGTATAAGGCGGTCTAGTAATACGCCCCTGAAGACAACAGTAATAATTATATTAACTCGATACCTATTGTTATAAACATTCTGACTCCACGAAAAGATTTAAACAAATGAGGTATGGACACTTGTCACGATACAAGACATCGTTTTCATTTAACCATTCCTTTTGGCTGAATGACAACCCTGTTGGGCAACTCTACCGCCATACGTTTGTCCTTTCCCAGGCACTGTAGTTGCCGCAGTACTGTTCATTACTGCAAAATCCCTCCGCTAACAAATGTAGTAAGCTATGATTTCATATTTCTATTAATATACGTAGACACTATTTCAACGAACTGATATGTGTTGTATTTTTTATACGCTGTAAAAAAATCCACTCAAGATAAACAATATTCCCGACGACAGCGAGTACTGAGTTCAAACGGCGAAAGTAGTTCGGCCGCATAAAGGGAGTTGACGTCGCCATCAGCGATCTTTCCAGTCGCATGCCGAGCTTGGATACGTATCATGTCTAACGATTGTGCTGATTACAACAGGTAATTAAACATTACGCGGCGTGCTAAACATTGTTGCAACGCGTGGAGCAAAAGCTTATTTATATGTATATTTTTTCGTCCTATGATCCATTGACTAACTGAAAAACAGCATAGGCCCCGAGGCCGACGCTGCTAACGGAATGGGGTAGCTAACGGTTGGCTAGTATACGTTCGCGACGAGTTCTTCCCTCTGTCAACTAATGAATAATATTTTTCCTATAGATATATCATACAATGTGTCAGCAATGCTATACTGTTCATGTGAACCAGGTGGACTATGTTCCAATGGAGGTAAATTTAGTCCCAATTGTCCGCGGACTGTACAGTACTGCATAGGCCCAATTGGCCGACATGTTGGCTCTGTGATCGAACCGTGGACTCCATGTTGAGATTTTCCTCGAAGTCTACACGCGTACAATAATAGATTGCGGCGCAATTTGGCACGAACGTCCACGCCAGTACGAAACCCGCTCGGTTACATAAGCAGCATTTTTTTGCGGGAGGTGGGGTAGTGGGGGCGCGTTAGGTAGTTGATCTAGCTCGGCCCGTTTTTGCGAAAGTGGATGAATAGCTTGATTTATTACTTTAGTCCTATAGGGCCAAGGGCCAAGGTCATCCGATATTTGCTTGCGAAGTAGTTGCTATTTTATGTCTAAATTTGTTCTTTTTTAACGTTAATCCGACACGATTGCGCCACAACCGGGGAGTCTTCGCCGCACCACGTGGTCGCACCACGTGGTTGCAGGGGCTCGGGTTAGTCATTTGGGGGCCGAGGCAAAAACCCAGTCATGAGGCCCTCCGGATCTAAGTATTGTAACGGATTTTGAATGTTAGAAGGTAAACTATTTGGGTATGAACACATTCTCCTTCCGCACAATTTCCTGATCAGTATGAAATCTAAAAAAAATACTTGAGGATTAGGGAACAAGGGGATCGTGGCAACGCTTTTCTGCAATTGATAACAATTACTCAACATGTAATATAGTTTAAAATATCAATATTACTTACCACCTAAATATTAACATAATGTGATGAGAATTGTCCCCACATGGTCTTTACAGCATCACCTTTTGCTGACAATGGTGGCAATACTACTATGGCCACAAACGTTTGGCTCTTTTATGTTGTCAATTATACACATTTGTTGTCACGGTGAAAGAGATTGAACCCTTTGGGTAGTCTTAATCCAAAGTCATTGTTTTCATGTCACCATTTTGACTGAATCAAATCTGCACATGTGCAGCAAAGAACAGAATGGCCAGAATGTTCCATGAGAAGGGAGGGCTAGAGCACTTGAAACAAGCATTACACATTAAGAAGCTAGATTAAAGATGAAAATATAGATTTATATAAAATTACATCTGAGTAATAGTTTTAAAAATGTTTGGCGGCCCCTGGAAATGGTTAAGTAACTGCCAATTGTTTCCCCAATAGTAAGTCTGCCGCTGCGCAGTTGCACATAGCATGGTGTGATCGTTCACGCCTCGTTTTACTGAATAAACGTGCCAACATTCCATTGTAAGGGCAGAAGTGCAGCCAAAACGAGTCAACATTTGTGTTGTTTCAATTAATACAATTTGCTGCTCTATCAAACCAACTGGTTGAGGCAGATGGCTTCCCAACGGAGTCTCAGGCCTGTCCTGTTGAAGCGTTCTTCCTTACAGGGAGTTTTTCCTTTCTGTCAATGTGTAGTGCTTATTTTGGGTTCAGTTGGCCTCTTAATGTGTGGGGAGTGTTTCTTTCGACCCTGCACCATTATGTAAAGTGATTAGAGATTACCTGTATAATGAATTAGTGACATATAAATTAAATTGAATATAATTGATTCTTTTTTCCTTTTTTTTTTTTTTTTTGTCTTTACAGCGACCATGTGGGGCCAGATGGAATGGAGCCAGATGGTGTCATTGAGGTACGAGCACTTTGCAACCAATTCATAGTGCAAGATGCCGACACATTAGTTCATTTGAATTTTGTTTTCAGAGCAACTGGAATGACATTACGGACAACTTTGATGATATGAACCTGAAGGAGACGCTTCTCCGGGGAATTTATGCATATGGTTTTGAGAAGCCTTCGGCCATTCAACAGAGGGCTATAATCCCTTGCATTAAAGGTACAGTCATCTATGAAACCCCTAATTAACTGGTGTATTTGAGTGATATGATGCTTAACCATCTTTCGGGACTTACCCAATAATGGTGATACCTTCTTCTCCCTGATCACTCAATATGTAGTCAATGTTTCCCAACCTTTATTGAGCCAAGTTACACATTTTTACATAAGGGGTATCTCAACTGCGTGCCACCAGACATCTTGAAAACGATTATTGCTGCTGCCTGGTTGAATCATATCTCCAAAACAAGTTCTCGGGAAGTTAACATGTTTTGCTCTTGACATTTTCAATAGGGTCCCAGTCAGGCAAGTTCGCAGCTCAATCAAGTACTGTCATTACAAGGCTATTAAAACAGGGATTGTCAGCTTTGGTTTTATGGGTCGGTGCCAAATCCCGCTGGAAAATAAAGTCGGGCATACGATGCGCTCAAACATTTCCTGGTAGCCAGCAGTGTCGACTGGACTTGATAAAAGACCATGGACGGCAGCAAATGATGTTGTTCCTCAAACCATTCCTGACTGACAAGATCACACTGGACAACATTGTTAATTGATCTGTAAAGAGGGACAACTGAGCAACCCACCCGGGGCCTCACAGTGTGTCGGATTATAACAAAAGTGTACGTATGCACAAAAAGCATAAAATAGTGTGAATACCTACACTCGCCCTTTCTCTTGATAAGTCACTGAACTTGGAACCTGCACGTATCACCCTCTACATGATCAACGGTCAATCTAGTAGCAGTAAATGAAAATAAAGGAGCCATGCTAGCCAACACTTTGTGAAAGGTGAATCATAAGGACCATGTTTATCAGCGCAGTGGAAACGAAGAAAGGAATATTGTTTGGTGTACAAAAATAATTTTATTGTTGTGACTACGTCCCATCCAGTGTTGCTGCGTGCGCGCACACAGATATACAAATGTTACTGCTCGTGTACGCTGGTTGTGGTTACAATGGTAATAAATTGGCATATATTGTAGTAAAATCTAAAAATAAGGTGCTAGCTGTCGATTTGATGGCGCGCTCTGCTTCCAAGCCGGTGGCAGGTATCCCAAGGTCTCCTGGTATTGTCTGTGAAATGCACCTTTCTTCTTGGTCAATAGGCTCTTGAATCATTACTGGGCTTTTTCCCCAACGCAAAGAAACTTTAAAAACAATTATATTTTAGTCATGTTGTCAGCTTGTGGGTCATCTTACCAAGCATGAATGGCCTTCTTTTTAATGGTGGTCAGGTTTCCAGGCTTAAGTGTACACTGACACAAAATGTGAACTAATATGACATGGAAGCAGTCTCCCAGTCGACTGGTTGGACGCTTCTGCTTCGACGTTACCAGGGTTTTCTCATTGAAGATAAATTATTGACAGCATAAAGGTAATTTGAGCAAATGCGTTAAAAAGTTTATATTAAATTGGTAGCGCTTTGCATTAATCAGTACACAAGAAGTCAAACTTGTTGTTCCTTGTCACCTGGCGATTAGCCAGGGTCTTAGAACGTAGGTGGGCGAAGCATGCCCCATTCAAATTAAACCTGCCACTAGAGGGTGCTGGGATTGCACACATGGAAAACGATCTCACCCTTTGAACAGATGTGATGCTTTTAATAACTTCACATGACGACAAGGATATTGCTGTTCTTGCTGTTATCGTTTCATCCGTCCTCCATACGGTGAAATCCGTGCCTGTGTGGTTGTACAGTTTGCATTCTGTTTTGACCACCAGAGGGTGCCAGAATTGCACAAATCGAAAACAATCTAGCCCGTTGAACAGACGTGATCAATCGAGAAAACGTTATCTACTATTGATGTCTTGACACAACGATATTGCCGTTGTTACATTCCTACTAATTATGAAAAATGTTTGGTTGTACAGTTTGTATTCTGTTGTGGCGAGGCACAGGGAATTTCTTGTCGTTGGGACCATGCCATGTTTTTAAAAAATGTGTGCTGTGGCACAATGGTTGGGGAAGCAGTGACTTAAAAGTATGAACAAATGACTGCCTGTACCGTTGAGTCTCGCCATGAATAATTCTGTGCCCCTTTGTCATCAGGCTATGATGTCATTGCCCAAGCCCAGTCAGGCACTGGCAAGACGGCCACATTTGCCATCTCTATCTTGCAGCAGCTGGACATAGAGCAGAAGGAGACTCAGGCTCTGGTGTTGGCTCCCACCAGAGAGCTGGCTCAGCAGGTATGCTGTTCCTGAGGTCATGACTCATGAATACCTCAGCAGTGTCTCAGACCTAAGCAGCACATTGAGGAGACTATTCAGATCTAAAAGGTACCGTTCTTTAAAGACTTGTGTAAATTCTGCAAATTTAAACCTTAGCCCTCTAAGATTTGGTGTAGTCTCAGTCCATGACTGCACTGGTCTAAAAGGTGATCTGGCTTACCTTCCTCTGTCTTCCTTTTTGGGGAATTTGTTGGTGTGAGTAACTGGGTGACGTGATGGCATACCATCTTTCGGGACTGACTCTTCGTGTTGAGAGCTCTTGACACACTGATCACTCTCCAGTTTGTCTGCGCGGGCTGCCGTTCTTCGGTGTTACTCTGAGCCCGGTGTGCTTGTCTTCTGCTTCTCCCTGCTCTTTAGATTCAGAAAGTCATTCTGGCCCTTGGTGACTACATGGGGGCAACTTGCCACGCCTGCATCGGAGGGACCAATCTCCGCAGTGAGATCCAGAAGCTTCAAGCTGAGGCCCCCCACATAGTTGTGGGCACACCGGGCAGAGTGTATGACATGCTCAACAGGAGACATCTGTGTGAGTGCAATGACGGGAGTTTTATTTATTTATTGAACAATAATGAAACAAATCGAAGCTGTTAGCAAGCACACTCATGCCAATCCACTCCCTTACAGCACCAAAATGGATTAAGATGTTTGTTCTGGATGAAGCTGATGAGATGTTGAGTCGAGGTTTCAAAGATCAAATCTATGAGATCTTCCAGAAATTGAGTACAAACATTCAGGTAAGACTATTTTATTGGACATTAGCAGTTGGAGATTGTTTTCACACACCCCTGCTCTCCTCTGTTAAGAGAAGTCTGCTAGAATTGCATGATCTCATTTGTACATTTGATCTCAGTGTGGAAGGTGGTGTCGTATTTTAATTGCCAGCTTGCCTTGCAAACATGCGCTTATCGTTTTCAACCAATCCATGTTGTCTCCAGGTTGTCCTGCTCTCGGCCACCATGCCTACAGATGTGCTGGAGGTGACCAAGAAGTTCATGCGGGACCCCATCCGCATCTTGGTGAAGAAAGAAGAGCTTACCCTCGAGGGTATTAAGCAGTTCTACATTAATGTTGAGCGGGAGGTAGGTCTGTTACGAGCCGTATTGACTTTGAAACCCGCCTTCTCTTTAAAGCACCCTGCCCAAACTGCAGAAGCCGAGCCCCCCGGGGCTCGGCCAATGTGGGTATGTAAGCACGGGTACACCAGGGAAGGAGATTATAAAGCCACAGTTTCGGAAATGAGGCGTGGAGGGACCTCTTTCTTAATGTCCACTGTCCATTGTCTCGAGATTCTGTGCGACAAGGCATTTTCATAAAGGACTTAATTGCGACTGAATTTGTTGACGTGGCTGGACGTGAATTTTTGTGCGCGTGTGTGACCTCAGGAGTGGAAATTGGACACCCTGTGTGACCTCTACGAGACTCTGACCATCACCCAGGCTGTGATCTTCCTCAACACTAGAAGAAAAGTGGACTGGCTCACAGAGAAGATGCACGGTAGAGACTTCACCGTTTCTGCTCTGGTAAGATGAGTGACTATTCATTACACAGGTGGACAATGTAGTGCCCGTTACGTTTGCCAATTCAGCTGACGGAGCATTTACAGTCAAGTTCATAAATGTTGGAACATAGGCCCGATTCTCGTCTTGGCTTTGTCACCAGCTGCGTGTCAAGAAAGCTCAGCTAACTGATGCACTGAACAAAAACGAAGAACTGCTATTCGAGGGTCTGAATATTATTCAGATGTGTCACAATACTAATTTTGTGCTTCCTCTCTCCACAGCATGGCGATATGGACCAGAAGGAGCGTGATGTCATTATGAGGGAGTTCAGGTCTGGCTCAAGCAGAGTGTTGATCACTACTGATCTGCTGGTTAGTATCAAACGTAGCAGTGTTTTGCCAACTTTTATACATTGGAAAAAAATCAAACTGCAAATCTCATACCCCAAAGTGTCTATATTGAGAAAATAACCTCAGTTGCCTTGCTGTGAAATCTGGGCCAGTGATTCTGTTGTATGAATGGCTCCAGTTGGATACATGTGCTGATTGTACCTTCTGCCATCGAGTGGAAAATCCATATCATTTTTCCACTTGTCACCGATGGTTCATTTTGGGACCAATTTTAAGTGAACAGTACAGTTGACAATGTAAATGTGCTTCAGTGTTATTGCAATAGCGGTTGTTGGTTATAATTGTCAAGCCCAAAAGCTTCCAAAAATCCTGTGAAAGTCCCGCAATGACTTGGCAGAGTGAACTTTTGGGAGATGAGTGCTCAGACTCCACAATGGCTTCCTCTAATGTAGGAATCTGTTACTTATACCCGAGCGACATTCAAGTATAGCTGAGGTTAACCATCAAACGTCCTGATTTAAATACGTGGCCTAATTTGTCAATTGTTCTCCCAGGCTCGTGGAATCGACGTACAGCAAGTGTCCCTGGTCATCAACTATGATCTTCCTACAAACCGAGAGAACTACATTCATAGGTAAGTTGGAATTGCCGAGGAGTTTCTCCCACCACGACTGACTCCCTCCATTCCCCCCAGAATTGGCCGTGGTGGCCGCTTTGGCAGAAAGGGAGTCGCCATTAACTTCGTCACCGAAGAGGACAAGAGGATTCTGCGCGACATTGAGACATTTTACAATACAACGGTGGAGGAGATGCCCATGAATGTGGCAGACCTCATTTGAGCGTTTGGGGTTTTCTTTCTAAAAACGCAGTGATAGTTGACTGTACACTTGCATTGTGCTTATTATTCCAGGAGGCGGGGGAGGAAAAAAATAAAATAAAACAAACCACCGTATTGATGCTAAACCTTGGATCTAAATACTTCTGCGAGGTGATTTCTATGGTAGTCCCACTCGGGCCATTGTAGGCTTCGTACCCTGCACGGTTTTGGCTGGTTGGAGCTACAAAGCCATGGGGTCTGTTATCGTGGTCCTTTTCAGGCATTTCTTTCCATGTTCTATTATAATGCGTATATTTGATGTGCTCCACCATTTAGTAACCTTCTTGTGGACTAAAAGGTACAAGTGCTGTATAAAGTCTGCAAATTCTGTTATGCTAACATGTGCGATGTGTTGTGGGCCTGCTTACTTAGAGGCACTTGTCACGGTATTATATAATATAGTAGATTTGTATTTGCTTTTTTGTGAATGTTTATTTAAATGTATCATGTTTTCATCCAACTCGCCGTCGCAATTTCTTGGCTAGGCCATAGTTTGCTGGTGTTTTACTCACGATAGGGTATATTAGCATTTAGCGACATGCACACCTCCCCCCTGCACTACTTTTCAGATCTCTCAAATTGTAAGAATGTCTTAATAAATGAAAGTTGCTGTAACCTGCTGTTGTAGTCCTTCAAGGTTTTAAGTTGCCACCCGCTAGCGATACGGTTGGTGCCGCTTGTTTGCAGTAAAGAGTCATCTAAAGCATTACTCTTTCCAAGCAGATACTGTATTGCATCTGTATTTGCTACTGGTGTGAATGAGACACATGCAATGGAATCTTTGTGCTTCAGTTTGCTGAAACAGTAACACCACTTCATAGTCAATGAAAATAAAAACTTGGGACATGCATGCAAAGTTGCAAATTGAAATGCAGGCATTCTGATTAAATCTGCTCATTTTTAGGGGTTGCTCATTATGCCACCTGGTGAAAATGGCATCACAGTGAGGCACAGCTTGTCAAAGTCACATGACCCAATCTCCCCAAAAAGGTAAAATACAGGGGCTCTTGTTTACAATCCATTAGGTACTATTTCTATTATTTGCTGCCCTCTTAGTGTATACACTGAACACTTGAGTGTAATTTGCTTCAACGTAAAGCTAATTTGGAATTTAAACTTAAGTGTCTTGTATGTACTTTCTGCTGCTATGCATCATACAAAGTGCAATATTAGATTACGGTTGTTTGGGATCCCTTTCATGTGTTTAATGAGCATGTAAATTCTCGAGTAAAATGACACCATAAAAACATAGGCCTTTTTTTTATGACACATTGTTTTATTTCAGTCCACAAAACTGCTTGCATTATCAGTCACATTCAACATTTTTCTTCTCTGTGTGGAATTTTACACTAAGCCACGCAGATATTTTTGGACTCGTTAGATTGGCCATCCTTTGGATTCACAACCAGGACCACAAAAACAGTCATTTCTGCTTTGCATTGTGGTGTAAACCAGTCGACAATTTTAAAGTCATTTTATTTGACTTGAGGCAAGACACCGCATCTGTATTCAAGAAAATAAATATACTCACAGCTAAAGTTCAACCGTAGCTCAATGAAAGACAGTATAGCAGGCAGTGTGAGTGATTGAGAAATATTTCAAGTGGGGTGGATGCGGTTAATTGCCCATTTGTCCCCCTCACTTCAGTTATGATTTCAAAAGCATCAGATCACAGCTCAGCTACAGTACACGGTTCATGTCAGTCACGTGGCTTTTTCAATAGTGTGTTTTTCTGACAACTTTACTTTTACCTCTTTTACTTGAGATAACTCGAGATAAATCAAGTCAACTTCATTTGGGATTGTGATCGACTCCGACCTGATTTATAACGAGGTAAAAACGGGGACAGCTGCAGCGAAATGGACGAACGTGAATAGGGCATCGTGGCAAGCAAAATATTCGTCGAAGCAAGCTCCCATAAATTAGGGCAGCTGTATTAAAAAAAGAAAATTGCGATACTGTTAGACGGTGTTTCCCAACCAGGGGTACATGGAAACATTTAGTATTTTATTAGCCATATGATAAGTACATATTCTTAATTCACAAGCCAGTCCGGTCCGAAGGAAACAGGCACGGTCTTCTCTGGCAATTTTTATGAGGTTAATTTACTTTAAAAACGAACTGTGTGTCAAAAATGAATGTAGGAATTGAGTCTGAACTTTGGTGTCTCGTTACAGCCCTACCATCCGTGGCCTTATTTGAATTTTGAAAGAGGGTTTCATGGCTAACGTGTTGTTCCAGCCTAAAACCCACCATCTTATTGTCAATAATTCTCCATCTAATTTGACAAAGCACCCAGGTAAGATGTATTTTCTTTTCCAGTTGTCGTGATTAGTGAATTATCTTTTCTTTTTTGGTCAGTTTAGGTGAGCGAAGCTGTGGGAACATGTTTTGATTACGTTAGCTTGTGCTTGGCTGCTTGCTTTGTCAAAACATATATTTTATATAAATGGCAGTAACTATATTTTTTACTTTTGGCCTTAATTACATTTCAGAGTCTTAGGAGACTTACAGAAAAAGTCAGCTCAATGAAGTACTTTTACTTAACTAGCAGAGGATGTGTACTTCTTAAGTAGAGTTTTTTTTTGCTCCCTCTAACAGTAAGTAAGACTCCAATTGCAACACTTAAGTTATGTCATGTCCAGTCAGGAGTGTTTGACACAAATGACTGAGGTTATACAGTGGCACCTTGACTTATGAGTGTCTGTGACCAAGCTCAGAACTCGTATATCAAATCAATATTATTGAAATTGTGTTGATTCCCACTGTTAAAAAAATACCTGTTTATGTGATTGAATACATGGTACTGTACTGTTTATAAAACAAAACAAAAGTGAATGTAAAAAAAAAAGTTTGTACTGTACAATGGGGCAAGCCTGTAGTCACATCTGTGCACTTAGAGGGTGCGGGCCGATTGAGTGACAGCCCAATTTTCTTCATGTAGGCAGTGGATGTGAGCCTACTGTATTTTGTATTTGTGTGTTCAGCTTGTCCTGTCAGGGCCCACCAAAATGAGTGACTCACTGACCTTGAATAGGTAGTTGGGTTTTTCCCCACTCTTGACTCGACTTCCAGCCAAAGGGAAGCTCACTTGTAACTTTTTTTTTTTTAAGCAACACAATCCCCAAAAATTAGTTAACGTGGTTATCAAAGTATTCCAGCCATACAGACGGTTCATTTATTACAGGCGGCAAAACACCTCCATTAAATGAGATCAAGGAGCTTTTACTCATATACCCAAAACGTTTTTACTTCTTCCCACCATGCTACTATTGCGATAGGAGATGATCAAATGCGCCCCGATTCACATTTACCTCCGTATGCACTGCGCTGGTGTACGTCACTTCATGTCGTGCATTGTGCCCATGCGTGTGACATCATTGATTTCAAATTAGAACTTGTATTTGTTTTTATAATGTGAACCAATACATCAGATCAAATTTAATTAAAAAAAAGTCTGAATTGGGCATCACATCTTGCAGTGTGAACGCAGCCCAAGTAGCTTAATTAAGTTGCAGTAATTGTCGAGGGTCAAGATTATGTCTGTTTCGTAAGACAAAGTTTAATGCTTATTTAAAAAACATAACATGCAATGCTCTTTATTTTATGTTTAGTTTGACAGTCAACTGGGATTGTTGAGTTGAGTCAACTAAACTTTTTCACTCTCTTCCAAATTGCATTGAGTTCGTTGCCAACATTTAACGCTCATATCTTTTCGGTCCAATTTTTGCTTGCAAGTCAAAAAAAAAAGGGATCTTATCACAAAAAAACTCCATAATCACTTTGTAAATCAGGGTACCGCTGAATTCTTAAATGTTCCTTCTTCGTACAATCTCAATAAAAAGCGGCGAGGCAAGGGTAGCCGTTGAGATGGTATCGACAAAGCAGAAAGATCTTCACGGCCGTGCAGTAGAGCTTGCCTAGAAGTCCAGATGTCCTCTCTTTCACCTTCGGGTGCGTGGCCGCCTTCCACAGGTCTTGGAGGTCCTCCACGTGTCCGTGGGAGGTAATCATCTGGTTATAGATACACAGGTGGTAAGGTGCCTTCCCCTCCCCCGAGAAATACAAATGCTCCTGCGGCGACACGCCAACGGCTTTGGCGCAGATGCCCATGAACACGTCGTCGATGTGAAGCGAGGCATTCAGCGTCAGGGTGGCATGGTAGATCTTGTCCGCCACATCGCCGGACAGCACGTAGCCCCCCCCGGGCGTGTAGTCCGGGTACGATATCCACTGGTACATATCCGGAGGTACGTAGTACTTACTGTCTTGACTGCGCTTCGGTGGCGCGCCCCGGTGGACCCGGCCCACCCAGAAGTCAGAGACGCCCTGGTCTCGGACGCCTTGCAGGTATGCCACCAAGTTGGGCATGTGAATAAAGACGTCGTCGTCGGCCGTCATGAAAAAGCGGGCGTGAGCGCAGCACCTGTGCATCCAGTGAAACTGCATGATCAGCTTCAGAGTTAAGTTGTGGAACGAATCCCGAAAGTCCTGCTGAATCAAATCGCCATGGTGATGGTCCTCTCGGAACAGTCGCATCTGAAGAATAGCGTCCGTACCGTTAGGTCCCGAGGGCGCTCCCAAGGCGAAGACCACCTTAACCGTCACCCCCAGTGATTCCAGTATGAAGGTCTCGTTACCCCAAGTGGATCGAATGGCCTCACGCCTGGCGGTGTTCACCGGGGACGATTTCACAAAGAGCAGTAGGAGGACATCCTGGTCGTCACATTTGTTCGGGTGATCCAGCAAGTTGTGGAAGTTGCTGAAGCTGCGAGCCTGCTCCCTCGTGATGGTGAGGCTCCTGTTGATCTCGCCGAAGCGGTTCACCAGGAGGCGGTACGAGTAGGACTTGACATGGTTCATCATGCCGTTGTCCCACCAAACCATGACCACCGACAGCACCAGGCAGGTGGTCATCAGCCGGACCCAGTGCGTCCTCATTGAACGGCGGACTCTCCAAAACATCTTGTCACTCGGTCGGGCCAGCGAAGCGGCGAGGTGGATTATGAAAGTTCGGAGCTGCGGTACCGTGGCCCCTCTGTGCGGCACTTAAAGCGGGTCTTCCATTCTAGGCGGCGATGATGGGATTCACTGGGTCTGCTGGGAAACATCGTCCATCACTGAAGAATTACTCACGCCCTACAAGCCACTTAGCAGCCAGTCATTCGTCTTCATCTGAGGAAGGAGAGCATATTTACTGTGGTGACAAGATTAGGGCCAAACAAACTGGAGCGTTAATGGGATAGTTCATAAAAGTCAGACAAACAGCGGTAATTGCACTTCAGCACTGCCGCGGATGATGGCAAAGCAAAAAAAAAAAAAGTTGAGCGCAGTAAAGCTGAGATGTTGGGGTCTCCCGTGATTTGAGATATTTGGGGTCTTCATGCCATTTATCCTCAGGGGTGAGGTGGAGGCCAAACATTCACATTCTCAACTATGGACAAGAACCTAACCTGCACGTTTTTCCGAATGTGCGAGGAAGCTTGAGTACCTGAAGAAAATGGAGGTGGCTCTTTTGGGGTCTTAAAAGGCGGAAAAAAAACGGCGACATTGAGGATTGTGAACCAGGGTCCAACAGATTCATCCATCCATCCATTTTCTGATCCGCTTTATCCTCACAAGGGTCACGGGGGGTGCTGGAGCCTATCCCAGCTGTCTTCGGGCAGTAGGCGGGGGACACCCTGAACCGGTTGCCAGCCAATCGCAGGGCACACAGAGACGAACAACTATCCACACCCACACTCACACCTCGGGACAATTTAGAGTGCTCAATCAGCCTGCCATGAATGTGGGAGGAAACCGGAGTACCCGGAGAAAACCCACCCAGGCACAGGGAGAACATGCAAACTCCACACAGGAAGGCCAGAGCTAGAATCAAACCTGGTACCTCTGCACTGTGAAGTCGATGCGCTAACCGCTCGCCCACCGGGCCGCCCCCAACATTTTCAGAGAAGCATTATATTCGCCATTGTAGTGGCGGCTGGTCAATCGAGGGCCCCACCCTTTCGCCTCAAATAAGACCAAAATTCAATCACAAAAATCAAATACTTTTGTAAACCTCAAAAACGTATTTTTACGCATTTCTGGCCTTGGCCTTGACCCACTGACCCTTGGTTAAAACTTTGATTGCCCAACTCCCCCACCGATACACACACAGAAAAACAACATCCATGGATAAGAGAATTGGTTGAACAAAAATAATTCGCGTCTCGCGCTGGCTTCAAATCCACCGGTTTTTACCATTAAAAAAAAATTCTCAGTCTCGTGTAATACAACTACATATGGGTACCATGTTTTTTCTGCTGTTGTTACCTTTAGCTAATTTAGCATTTTGTCATTAGTACATGTCACGTTAGCAAACATGCTATCTTGATGGAGTACACGGTGTGAGTACGTTTACAACTTGTACGTTGAAAAAAAAAATCACGATTCCACAGAGTTGATTCGCCATTTCTGCCCTGTAAGAACAAAACCACCATAGCGCGCAGTTTCACCGCTAGGCCACAAGCAAGATTTAAGAGATTATGTTTTTCCGCACCTTCTCAGAGAACGGCACCTCCATTTCCTGAATCGTCACGACCAGCAATACTGACGGAGGTGGAGTAAGTCACATAAGGGGAAGTCCGAAGTACCGCATTAACCTTCAAGCATGTTCCAAGTTACTGTGCAAAATTCAAGGACATCAAGTCAGTGCTTGGGTTCAGGAAGTCATAAATCATGTCATGCCTTCTTGCTCAGCCACAAGATAAAGAATATGGTCACCGATGACAGTCGTCATTTCGGCGCCACATTTAGTTATTTTTTTTGTAATGGTCGCAAACTAGACTCTGTTTTATCTGTTACTGTGCTCGGTTATACACATAGCAGACATAAAACTTAGTTAATGTTTCACAAGTGATCTGGGAGCCGAAGTTAACGTATCTCACATGTCTTTGCGCGCTCGCTCTATTGTGACCACTGATGATGTCGTCGTCGATGCGGCTTACCTGTTATGTGGCAAACCTTTTTATTTAGTTCATTCTCTTCTTCACAAATTTCGTGGGAAAAACCCTCAATCGTCGAATCCTCACGGGCGCTCACTCCGTGATAGCGCTTTTATGGGGTGGCCTCTGCACTCTGAATCAGAGCATGCGGTTGGGTTGCCAGCAGTGTTGTGTCCAAGGACTGGCAACCCGAGGCCAAGGCGAAGGACTTGGCTCCCAAGGCCAAGGCCAAGGACTTGACTCCCGAGGCCAAGGCCAAGGACTTGACTCCCGACTGATTTTGAAACTGAGGCCTAGCCGAGGACATGTATAAAACAATCATACCACTTGGCAGGTCCTCATGATTTGCAACACCCCTCCATCATAACCCCTTTGCATATGTCACCTCCCTATACCCTCTGCCGGTCTCAGCACAAAGGCGTGCCAAACCTTCAGCCGCTCTGCCCCCAAACTCTGGAACTCACTTCCACCCAATATTCGCAACATTGACTCTCTTCCCACATTCAAAACTAAAAAATGTTATCTCTTCTTTTATTTATAATTTTATCTGTGATTTTAATGTTTATTCTTGCTTGTAAAGTGTCCTTGAGTGCTGTGAAAGGCGCTTACAAATAAAATGTATTATTATTATTACTCCCTAACGCTTGAATTGTTTTTATTCAAACAGTAGAACAGTCAGGGTACGTGTTATTTATACTGAGAAAAAAAAATAAAAGCATATGATATACATTTATGAATTCATGTTTTAGTGCAGTAGTTTCTTAATATGAAGTAAATCAACACTCAACAGGCATGACATGGCACGGAAGACAAGTTGAGAAATGACTTTGCATAGAAGTCAATCACTGCAGAAAAAGCGATAATCTCTCAGTGATAATTTTGCAGTTTACCGGCAGCGAGTGGGACTCGCTGGTCAGAAAAGTAGGAGTCTCATTATGCATTGAGAGTCCCAAATTTCGAATTCTGAAATAGTCTATTTATTCAATTGCATATGATAATAACAAGGACCAAGGACCGATCTTCGGTCCTCGAGCCGGTCCTTGAGGCCAAGGACCGGCTCGAGGACCACAACACTGGTTGCCAGGTTTGACTTTTAACGCGTGTTAAAGTTCACAACAAGCCCAAGCCCAACAAGCTGTGTGACCAAATCAGAGATGAAAGCATCTAACAACATAAACGACCGAAAGCGGCAAACTATGTCACAGTCAAAACATCACCAACCGTTAAACGCTCATAAAACAACTGTTGACGTGGTTACGTGCTTTGATATTTGCGTGAAGAAAAAACTAATGTCAAGGTAAACAAACTCCTTTTCCCAATTTGATCCAAAACTCAGAATAGCCCGACAACTATTTGGAGGCTTTGCCCAACATGGGGCGCAGTTTCCCAAGCCAACAAAAACAGCACCGAGTGTGCAGTGAGAGTGATTGGAGGGACAGCCATTACGCCAACTGCAGTGGCCTGGGCCATCGATACCGTTTGAGTTTGTCGATACCACTAAAATCGATACCACTAAAATCGATTCTCAAACTGAAACTCCAATACTTCAGTCATTTGAGGCACTTCATTTGAAGTAACATTCCGGAAAGGGAAATCGGTACGGCTATTGAGTGACTCACGCGTTGGAGCCGAGCGGCTTTCCGCGCTAGCAATTCAACCTAATTAGAAAGTTACATATTGACATGTTGCGGCAACATCTAGAAGCGGCTATTAAATTTGTGGCGACCCTGCCACAGGTAAATGTGAGAAACACTGCAGTTGTAACGTCTTAATTTCGCGGCGCCGTCCATCATAAAATGTGCATAAAATGCCAAAAAAAAGGGTGATCAGACCTTGGCGGCGCGATTTTATAGTAGTCGATGATTGGGGCGATCACTTTCGTCACGTTCGGCCGCATATCTCGCCGTGCAGTGGGCCTCAAGTCTGCCGAGAAGTAAAAGCACGCTTGCGGGCAACGGTACCCAAACAAACAAACTAAAAATAAACTGTAAGAGTTGGCAGAGGCCGCAAGGGTTTGGGCGAAAGGGGGGGTCCGGGGGGTTGGCGGACATTTGCTATCTGAATGCAAAAAGCCAACACAGCAAATGTTGCCATATAAGGCAGGCCAGGAGGGGGGAAAGTGGACGACCCTGTGAAAGCGCTGAGAGCCGTGGAAAAGCGCGTTTGTGTGTGTGTGTGGGGGGCACAATGGACGGCATCAGAAAAGCTATGCTGCACAATGCAACGGGTGAGAATAGTCCCGCTTCCTGCTCTCAAACCTGCAAAGGGGGCAAATCCTGATGGGGTGTGAGCGGCCCGGGTGTCCCACCGCACCCTGAGAGCTTTTTAAACACCACCAGTGGACGTGTGGTGTCTAATGGGGTCAGGTCACTCCATCAGAGCGGCTTTGTTTGTGGGTTTTTTTTTTTGATTGTGGGTAATGAGACACCCAACTACCAGTTTGCACTGTACTGCGCGTCCCAATAATAACGAGCCATATCCTCCAACACACCTAATGAGCAGGGATAAGAGAGTATGGGACGGGACAAAAGAAACTGCTCTCACCTCATCCTCGCAGCAAACGGACTTGTGGTTTAAGGTCGGCTCGGCTGTTGACTGAGGGTGTCGCTGGGACCGCTGCGGCTCAACTATGACAACTCTGTGTGGAAAGCGGAGTGGCTGGACTGAAGAACAACCCTTCCTAGTGTTTATGTTGCGTCTAAAACCAGCGCAGCAGGGAATGCGCGGCGCACCGCTCGCATACTTCCAAAGTTGCCATTCGTCTCAATAGGAGGCGCGCCAGCGTTCGACACTCACCCCAAAGAGCGGCTTGAACCTCACTTCTTGCGTTAAGTCCACTGTTTGACATCAAGTTTGCTCATTGGATCTCTTTGATATTTGGTTCTGGTTTGCTCTCTGTCTGTCTGGAGTGTGTTGCCTGAGCAGTCTAAATCTTACCCGCCTCCCACTCTCAACTCTCACTTCCCCTTATGGGTGTGGATGGGGGCGGAGCTATTCAGTAAATGGAGTCAAAAGGCAATTAACTCCCAATTCAGGGATTCTCACATTGTTTGGGTGAAAGAATCTCTCATCGGGAGACATTTTGCCATGTCTTCAGGATCCATGAGCCAATTAAACGTCGCTACTGTGACCGGCGAAGGCCAGAGGAATTAAAAAGTGGCCGATTTTTAAGGATTAAAAAAAAATAAGTGTGAAATCATGACAACAATTTTTTTTTTGAGGAAACAAAAAACAAAAGCTATAATCTTTACAAGAACAAAGTTTTTTTTGGGGGGAGAGGGATAAAAAGTTCTAATCTACAAGAAAAAAGGTTTTTCATAAGGTTTTTCATAAAGTCATCATTGAAATAAAGCCAACGAGGGAAGAAAGTCATATTTTGGCAACTGAATTTCAAAAATACAGCTTTCTTTTCAAAACATGCCTTTGATTCAGGAAACGATGTAGATGACCAGCTGTCCAATATTTGGAGTGTATAAATCAAACCATTCTGACCAATGATATGAAAATTTCTCATTTTCTGTGGCACAACTGACTGGAACGACATGGCGTTTGGCAATCACTGCTCTAAAAAAAATTGTAAATACTCCATAAACACCATATCAAGAATTAAAATGGCTAAACTTGTGATTGGTAGAAAAGTGACTTTTCGTGGTTGACGCCACTCACGCATCCATTTCAAAAGTCACCCCCAACCCTCAGCGTCTCTTTTTGGCAGAGAGCTGATGGGGTGGGCAGCCATTTTGTTTTCAATTTTGTCTCCTGTTTTTCTGCGCAGGGAGTCTGGAGAAATGTTTAAAATCCTGATTTAAGATTTATGGATTTCTAAAAAAAATTGTGAAACCGCACCTGGTGCGCAATGAGTCTCTTGCCCTGACATCTGGATTCTGGCTTGTATTTTATGTCCCTTGTGTGTCATCACTCTTGAAAGGGAGAGTAAGAGAAAAAAAAATATGGACGAAACAGTTTAAATGTAATGTATTAACTCCACTTGACATTATTATATTGACTGTAATATTCACTCACTCTGCATATTATTATCTCATTAGGCAGCATTCTGGTGACACATGTCCTCTGTTGAATCCTTATCAAAAAAGTCGAACTTGAGCAGTTTGCATTGATGTGGCAACCTTGAGCAGTATAGCACTTGAAGTCCGAAGTAGATAAGCGTTTGCTTATTGTTACAAGACAAGGGTTCCATTCATCTGCCGATTCTCAAAGAATTACCATTCAGAAGCACCGTACAGTTGTCTTTAACGTTGAAGTTCAGTACATTTGCATTTAATATTTTTTTTTTGTGCAGGATTAAAACATTTTAATAAGGAGACGGAGTCGGCACAGTCGAGTCCTCAATCACCCACTCTTGTTGACCAATTGCCCCTTAATTTAAATGCGTGTCTATAAGCACATTGTTTGAACTGGCCAGATTATGTTCCACCAAAATGTTTTTAAGAGTGCCTCGTGTAACGTTTTCCATGTACCCGCGTTACCGCGTAGTGATGGTTAAGTTGTGATCTACGTCGCAGTCACCTACCGGAAATGGCACCAATTCAGTGTCACAATAAGGGCCCAACCCGGAAACGCTGCTTAAATGTTGCCAGCTTAAACGAGGCTTTGTGTCATATGGCTTGTGTCTTAATTTGTGGGGTTTTTTGAGTTTTTCTTACATACATATAAGAATGGGTATGTGTATTACAAAGCCCACAATAGTATACCAATGTTGTATGAAGACAGAAGATAAGTTTTCCTTTTAAATTGTGGTATGAATATAGCTATAACTTGCACAGGGAATGCTGAGTGTGTAGCCATGAAGATAACAGTTTTTCTTTTAAATTGTGGTATGAATATAGCTATAACTTGCACAGGGAATGCTGAGTGTGTAGCCATGAAACTTGGACCTTACCCAACCGTTCAGGAAAAATACTGCTATTCATTTATATTTTGTACACACATTTATACTACTTAGTGGTCACAAACAACTTTTGGATGCATGTTACGCTTTATTCGCGGCCAAACTATTTAATATAGCCAGATGATTTACATTTATTTTACATTACACAATTGCAAGCTCTGATGTTGTTTTAAAAAAAATATTGATGGGTTATATAATTTCATTTTAATCTTTAATTTTTTTTAGGGGGTTCTGAGAGCAACCCTCTTTCGTGGAAAACGCTCTGGGGCTCTGTCAGATTTTGAGGGGTCAAGGGGGTCAATGAAACCAAGTTTTATTATCAAAATATATTTTATTCTAGACCTTGAGATCTGACTGCTATTCCAACAGTCAGACTGCAACCATGTGGTGAGTGAGAGAGTACATCGCAAGTGGGGGCAAAGACATCACCAAAAAAAAAGCAAACTGTTATTTACATTTTCTGTGATACACCAACAGTTATCCAGATTTTCTTTTTGTTCATTTTTGAGTACATAGCTACAAATCAATCTGAATTACAAAAGTTTGGAGGAATACAAAACCTTCAAGGGCTCTCAAACATAGCAAAGATAGAAGAATCAACGTTAGTATATATATATTTTTTTCTTGGTAGGAACAAAAAAACAAAACAAAAAAGCTACCACTTGAATGCAGTGTAAAAAGCGTATCTAAAACAAACATTAAAAAATACCATTCCACTGTCATGGACCTCATTTTGCAATGACGTATTTGTAGTACAGCTCAGTCACCATCGACACCACTGAAGCAAACTTCAAAATCGTACAAAACGTTTCAAACAGGTAACACTCTGACAAACCTCCAATGTATTTGTATATTCGTACAGAGCTGATGTTATGGCTGTAAGATGACACCTGGAATGCAGACATTGGCTTCAACATTTATGAGGAGTCAGACGAAATGTAATTAAAACCCCTTGAATCTCACTAGAACACTGCACTGTTTTTTTTCCTCGTTTTTGTTTTTTTTCATTTTTTTTTACTTTAGATGTGTTCAACTTGAACAAAACACACCTCCCTGTTTCTCCATTTTTTCTAAAGTGCAGGAAAAGAAAACCCTTTCAAAGGGCAGCTAGTTCATCTTTCCAATGACTGTTAAATGGTATTTTATCACACAAAAAGAAAAAAAAAAAACAAACAAAAACATTCTTCATGGTCACGGGCCCCTGGTCACGCTCGAGAACATCACGCATTGCATTTCAAACATGACAATGGACTTGAATCCACTCTATGTGCTAGAGTGGCACACACATGGATGCATTTTAACAAGCACAGACTTGCAACAGGAGATAAAAACAAACAAACAAAACAAAAAAGCGCCGTCTATCTGTGCATAGGCTCGAATGAAGCCCGTCTCCAGAGCATTTGATCAAAGCAAGAGAGCCGCTCACATACGATTTGGGCAAACATTGGAATCGAGTTTGAAACGTGCGGTGCACAATTGAGAGAGGATTAGTTTGATTATCACTCAGCATTACTTTGCCTTGAATTGAGGATGCAAGCACAATGACTATTAGAATGGATGCAAGTTAAAGCTCCACCGCGCCCTTTCACTCTCTCTCTTCAGATCCCAGCCACGGTCCTTCACTATGACAGAGGCAGAGGTCAGATGCCGGCCCGAGGACGACGATGCGAGACCAACGTAAAGAACAGAGACGGTAAGTCTTGAGGTTTTTTTTTTCCTTTCTTTTACAGCTCGACATAGAACCTGATGAATTGAGAACACCTGAAAAAAAAAAAAACGGGGCAAAAGATGCAAACAAAGGACATTTGGATTGTTTGGATGACTTGCGTTATACCGTATTTTGCTAGAATGGGAGAAGGGGGGAAAAAAAGCAACACGGAAACCAATGTACCTTGTAGCCTATATATCTGCATGTTTGAAGAGTGCCAAGAAGTGATGTCCTACTGAACAGTGGGCATCCATTAAAAAAAAATAAAATAAAAACTCTCCATCCTTTTGCCCCAGCACATGATATAAAACTTACAGTAAAATCCAATTTAAAAACAATGTCCACAGGACACCAAATGCTGACATATGCAATATGCACACACCAACAGAGAACGACAACCAACAACAAAAAATCTTTAGAATTCTGGAACAAAGGGGGTACAAAAAAAGAGGAATTCTGGTATTTTGGTGCGCATGTAGCGGGCTATGAACTGGGTTGAACAGAAAGCAACGCCTTTCACTTGAAAGTCTCTCATACGTGCCAAAAGCGGATGTTGTGAAAACGTGGTCCTCGAATGAGTGTTGGAAGGCGGGGGATGGGGCAGCGCTCCGTTCGGCGGTCATGACAGGCCATGGCATCTGGTGGGGACTACAGCAGTGTGGCGGGACAGGCAGGGACAGTCAGTCATTTTGGCTATGTACACATTCGTAGTCGGTCCATGGCTCCCCCGCACGAGTGTCATTTCCTCAGGTCTAATACGCAAACCTGCAAATGGGAAGAGGAGGACAGCGGTGAACAAAACTGACAGTTTACAGGGAGGAAGCCACAAGATTCTCACTTCCTCATCCAGATGGGCAGAGTAGCGAGGGATGGGGGCGCCAAGGCTGCACGCTATTGGGAAAAACATGCCCTACGGCTGCTGAGCTATCACTGCCATATATTACGGCAATGTACCCAGAGAGTGCCGTATCGAATGAAAAAAATGAATGAGACAAAATAAATGGATTCAATGTATTCTTATAATTGTAATACATTTTGTTAAAATTGTGAAATTGTGTGTATCTACGTCTACATATACACACGTGTACCTATTCCAAGAGAAAAATATTCATGTGTCTATTTGATTCAGTTGGCCACTAAATATTTTTGGGGCAAATAATGTTATGATTAAAATACAATTAATCGAGAACAATTATAAAGCCGCCCCTTTTTTTTTTTTTTTTTTTAAATCAGAGAGGTACTTACAGATCCATCCGATGCGCTGGCTCCTACTTTATCCCCAGTGGCATTCCAGCACACCTCGAAGATCCCTCCTGTCCCTCTGTAGCTGTGGACTAAAGCACCGGTCTGAAGACACAAACGGACGTTAGCCACGACTGCCTCCTATGCGTGTGCGTGTTAGTCAGAGAGAAAGAGAAATTTAGCGCGCGGACCTGAGTGTTCCAGATGTGGACACACTTGTCGAAGGAGCCGCTGGCGAGGTGTCTGCCGTCAGGACTGAAGGCCACGCTGTACACGGGCTCCTGGTGGCGAGTCAGCGTGTGGATGCACACCCCGCGCTCCACGTCCCACAGGCGCACCGTTGAGTCGAACGACGCACTGCGAGGGAGCGCGCAGATGGGGCAGTTACGTTGAAGGCAAATGTCAACTCTTGGTAGAGCACAACTGAAACATGACAGCAAGTACCCACCGAGCCCCGCTAGGTGAGGAAAATGTTTGTCAACTAATTCGCAAGTGTTGGTAAATTCAACACGTGGTTTAACTGTAGAAGAGGTTGAGGCGCAGAGGGTGAGATGCACTTCCCTTCCCAATACGGATTGGGTAGTTTTGATATGACCTGCTCCACTGCATGTAGTAATTGATTCTTTCTATTAGGGGAGTAAAAAAAAAGTTGTTTTTTAACCAGTACGATGCATGTTGTTGATATAAGGCCAAACACTTCGACACAAAGCATTATCTTGCTTTTTCAACGCGATACAATTCAATGCGGTCACATTTTCACGTGACGTAGTTTTATATAGGACAACAGATTGACCCGCCGTCTTGTCTTATCTGACCAATCAAATGACACCACACGTCACAGAGGACCAATTAAGCAGTCCGAGTCCACCCTCGCACAATTGTTGCCGCGGTTAGCTTGAACTCTTCTTCCTGCCGGGTACCCGAATCAGTCGAGGACTCGTTCCAGCCCGAGTAACTGATTTGCGATTGTTCTGTTCAAGTCACGTCGCCATCAGCGAGTGATTTGAGCATAAAATGTCCCGGACTTCACCTGGCCAGCATCAGGTTGGCATTGGGGTTGTTGGTCCCAGGCCCCGTAGGGCTCCACTTGATGGTGTAAATTTCTTTACTGTGGGCTTGAAGGTCATGGACACACATGTCCTGTTTCATACTCCAGATCTGCAAAGAATCCAACAAGAGACCGGACCGTGAGCTCCAAGCGCACGCTTTTGCGTCCGAAGGTGGCCACCAGACCGTGCATGCATGAACTGACCTTTAGAGTCATGTCGTCCGAGCAGGAGGCCAGCAAACTGCCAGTGGGGTCCCACTTGATAGCGTTGACCTCATTCTACAGGAGGTCACGTGAGGATTGAGTAAGCGGGACGTTGACACGCAAACTTATTTGAGTGGCATCGACCAACTAACTTTGCGACGTTGAGAAAAGCTTGGCGACTTACCGTGTGTCCCTGGAAGGTCTTGACAGGTCGGTCCTGACCCAATTTACAGACATGAATGCACATGTCTGTACTGCAGGAGGCAAACGTGTTGTTACTCTGCCAGTCAACGTCCAGAGCAGGCGCTGCGGGGGGGAACAGAATAAAGAAGACATTTTTGCAATTCGGGGTTGACAAAATGTGACCTCGACCCAATAATTGATTTGCACGGCGTTAATTGCCATCATAAGTCGGGAGGCGAAAGCAAAGAATCTTGTTGCACCAAGACAAATCATTTAAAAATTGGGAGGACCTCTCTGCCAATGTCAATTCAGGCCTTTCGGGGGGTTTTCAGGCTAACGGATCCCTTTCAAGACTTTTGAAAGATCCATGGGAATCTTGTTCAATAGGTCAAATCAATGGTGGCTATTGTTTTAAAACATCTTTCTTGGTTCCCTCCCCCCCATCACAAAAACTTGATATTTGAACAGGGCAGTTTAGACTTTTCAATTCTGCTTTACAAATCAATGGCGACCTCTTGAGTCTCACCTGAGTGGAAAGGAAACTGCTGCTTCGCCTCTCCTGTGTGAGCGTCCCATATAATTGTGGTCTGGGTGAAAGACATGAAAAAGAAATATATTTAACCATCAATATGCAAATATTCAGACTATAAAATGAAATTGTTATTCCAAAATTTTGGTGAAAACAACTCATTGGCTACTGCTGATTTCTAAAGAATACAAACTTTTTTCGAGAGAGAAAAATAAGAGAGTCGACGTTCTCTTTTGGTCTGTTTGGTGTTTAGATTGTCGCAACACAATCTTTTGTCGCTCTTGAAAGTGAAGTCAAAAATCCCACAAAACAGCTGGCGATCTGGGGAACCGCTTTGAAAATGCCCGGCAGTGAACCGAGCTAACGGCCGACGTTAGGAACAAAAAGCGCAGCCAATATGATATTTTTGAAAGATGACGGTCAGATTTTTTGCGTTTACGTGTGTCTGAGCTCTTTGGGCAGTTCCTCTTTCATTCATTCGTTTTGCTTGGAAGAAAATGCATTGTCAGCGGTGAGAAGACTTTGCATGCATGGGCGAGATTCTTCATTTTTAACTCTACAAAAAAACAAACAGAATGACATTTTTCATAACGGCTTGATGATGATGATTTCACAGCCATATGTTCCACTGGCGAACACTAGGTGGCAGTGTTGAACAAAGAAGGGGTTCAGCCAGCTCACCGTGACATTAGTTTGGAACATGAAACGGTTTTAAGCATTTGAAATACTGAGAATACAGTCTAGAGAAAATTCTGCACATAACTGTTTGGCGCTCGCAGCCCCCAGAATGACTTACTTTGTCGACCCCAGCACTAAGTATGAAGTTTCCTTTCTTATTCCACTTGAGTGCAAATATGGGACCTTTGTGCTGACCCAAAGTACTGGCCAGGTTACCTGTAAAAACCACATCGTTGAAATATGTGGGCGATATTAAAAAAACAAAATAGAAGCCGTGCGAATTTACCATCTTTTGTCCATATCCTGGCAAAGCCGTCGTAGGAGCCTGTTGCTAAGAGCGTGCCCTCGCTCTGAAAGACAACGATTTTTTTCCCCATCATGAAACAGGAGATAAACTGACCAGAAAAAAAGGCGATCACAGACACGTGCGCCAAGTTTACCACGAGCAACCCTGCGGGTGAATTGAACACACACTTACATTCCAATCTAGTGAGGTGACGTCTTTGTTGCTCGGCACGTCCTGGCCTCCTTCCCGTATGCAGTGCCGCAGAACCAGCTGGGTGGACCCACCTGAACTGTTCTCACTCAGGTTCCAGATTCGTGCCGTCGAATCTCCAGACCTGTCGTGGTTTAAAAAAACAAACAAACAATAAAAACAGTAATCATATCAATTTCAACCAAATTGTAAATGCTCTGAACACAATGCACTCTCATCTCTTACATTTCTTATTAATCGATAATACTTTGAAGCCTTCAATTTACAGCATCAAACTCAAAGTTCCTCAAAAAATAAAATGTGGAATGTTATTCCACGTTTCAATCATTTAAGTCATCAATAGGTTCATAAAAGATAGGCGGTAAAATCACATTTTGGAGACATAGACTAACAATGAATAAGTATCTTGCAAGGAGGCACTGACCCAGATGCCAGCAGATCATTGACCGGATTCCAGGCACAGATAAAAACTTCTGATTCGTGACCTCTGAGGACCATGGCTTTACTCTGGGGTATTTCCACATCCCGATCCACCTCCATCATCTCTGAGTGGTGATCTACAACAAGGGGCAGATTAAATTAAAAAATAAAAATAAAATCAGCAAGTGAAATGAAATAATGTACAAAATATACAACAACAAAAACTGCAGCGCATAACATTTGTGATAGATTTAATATCCATTTTTGAGAGCACACGTAAATGTGTAACTGTGTTTTCAACTCAATATAACTTTCACAATTTCAACTAATAATAGGCTCTTGTGTTTCTTGTAAGTGCATGACATTCAGTTAGTCCCATGACAGCCCAGACGTCACACAGGACAAGATGGACAGTCGTGCGGCTCACGACTCAAGCTCGTTGATGCCCCCCATGACTGATACTTGATAGTACACCTTGAACTAGCGATAAAAATGTGTTATTTCCGGCCCATCTCCTGCAGAAATAACATTTGATATGGTCGCAGCCGAGTGTGAAGCGGTTGGGATGAGGATTAGCACCTCCAAATCTGAAACCATGGTCCTCAGTCGGAAAAGGGTGGAGTGCCCTCTCTGGGTCGGGGAGGAGATCTTGCCCCAAGTGGAGGAGTTTAAGTATCTTGGGGTCTTGTTCACGAGTGAGGGCAGAAGGGAGCGAGAGATCGACAGGCGGATCGGTGCGGCGTCTGCTGTGATGCAGACGTTGTATCGGTCTGTCGTGGTAAAGAAGGAGCTGAGCCAAAGGGCGAAGCTCTCAATTTACCGGTCGATCTACGTTCCAGCCCTCATCTATGGTCATGAGCTATGGGTCGTGACCGAAAGAACGAAATCCCGGATACAAGCGGCCGAAATGAGTTTTCTCCGCAGGGTGTCCGGGCTCTCCCTTAGAGATAAGGTGAGAAGCTCGGTCATCAGGGAGGGGCTCAGAGTAGAGCCGCTTCTCCTCCACATTGAGAGGAGCCAGATGAGGTGGCTTGGGCATCTGATCCGGATGCCTCCTGAGCGCCTCCTCAGTGAGGTGTTACGGGCATGTCCCACCGGGCGGAGACCCCGAGGACGACCCAGGACACGCTGGAGAGACTATGTCACGCAGCTGGCCCGGGACGCCTGGGATCCCCCGGGGAGAGCTGGAAGAAGTGGCCGGGGAGAGGGAAGTCTGGGTTTCCCTGCTAAAGCTGCTGCCCCCGCGACCCGGCCCCGGATAAGCGGTAGAAGATGGATGGATAGATGGATGGATGGTCGCTATGAAAAAGGGGAGGGTAGGAGGTTTAAAATATATATATTTTCAACAGCTCCGTCAAAAAATTGCTTCAAGCGACACTAATCATGTTGGCGACCGCTGAACTAGCATTCCACATGAATATCAATGATAAGTGAAGAACGCAATGTGACGGACGGGTTGTTGAGAAATCCTTTTGATTGTCAAGTGGACTCCAAGCCCACCGACAAGAGAAAAGAAAAAGGCCGTTTCGTATCTTGTTGACAACCATGCGCTTGCTTACTGGCTAAGGCATGGGATCCGTTTTCCTCCCCGTTGGCTGCACCCTCTCCGTTCTTGGTGCTTCCCGGGGGCCCGGTGCCGCTGCCACCGCCGCTGCCTGCCGCCGCCTGCTGTTGCTGCTGGGCCAACTTGTCCCTGTAGGCCTGCTGCCTCGTTTGGACCACGTCGGGCATCACAGCATCGATCAGAGATAGTGACTCGATGGGGCGCCCGTCAAATAAAGTCCCATCCTGCAAAACAAACAAACAAGCAGGAAAACAATTAGAGAAATATGATCATAAAACGCGGTGACGACAGATCAACACCGCAGTCACAAAACGAAGCCGGGTGTCTATGTCGAACTGCCGACTGACTTCGTTGATGCTGACTTCAGCCTCCACATACTGCAGGCCCTTCTGGATGATGGAGATGAGGGCAGCAGGGGGCACCAGGGCTCCATTGATGTTGGACTGGCTGATGTGGCTCTCTATGCCAAAGGTGAATGCTGAGTGCGAGAAGCCTGGAGAAGAGCAGCGGGGAAGGTTGCTGATGCATGCTTTTTGAATACGGACAAGGTAAGAAAAACTAAATATTCAGTGGCGTGAACGCGTTTGGCTATGCCTACAGTTGCACGGATATTATTCAATCAAATGATCAGAGTTAGACAAATTATCGTTTCAGTCCTCAAGAGAAAGAATGACGATTAACCATTTTGCCAATCTCATGCATTTTTGCAACAGGCAACATACTGTATAAAGAATGTCCGTGTCAAGTAAGTGAAAGCGTGAACGCAAAACGATAGTCAGGTGCAATTACTCCTGAATAACAAAAGTTAACAAGACACGACTAAAAGGCCAAAACAGAAAACCCCAAAACAAGAAAAAGATCAGTTTTGTTATCTTGTCTCTCAATGAAATGAATTGCATGCATATTTACCTGACTCCTGCAGGTATCTGTAAACCAGGAAATTAACCTCATCACTGCTTATGCTCATTTTTAGTCCTGGTCATTAAACCATTTGGTCAGCACACTATAGGAGCCTGGGGAAGAAAAGATTTGCTTATTCACACTTTGTGGCAAAACATATCACGGGCTCAAGAAAAATAGGAGCATCGCACCATAAAAATACACAGGATAGCACTTCGTATCATCAACAATTACTTTCATAAGAGGATTACGCGGACGTTCCAGAGGGTGGAGGAGAAAAAAAAGGAACTTTGATTTATTTATTTTTTTAACAAACAAAAACACAAGTGATCTTTCATTTGATGAATAAATTCAAGTTTGTTTCTCCGAGCTCGAGGCAGGGAAACCGTTTCCATTCATTAACCTACAAGTGGAAAGAATTAGCAGTTGTCTCCACGAGGCAGCCATTGCAGGGTATTTCGAACTAAATCTGGAATAGATAGGCTTCCATAATAACAGATCCCAGAGCTTGTTTTCTGCTATGCAGATTCTTTCTCGCAGAACCAGCGCTGTTCAAATGCCAGTCGCTTGATCACTTTCGACTTGTCAAGACTGCACTCCTACGCACAATATAAATATATATCCAAAATATATCAAATAAAGCCTTCTGGCTGACCAAATTGGAGTCACGTTTTTTCCTTTTGTTTAAGCAAATTGCAGCCTTTGTAATTTTAATACGCCGTTCTGGTCGACTACATTGCGATGTCCATTTGAATTCGATGAATCGTTCAGGCCGAGAGAACAGCGAGTCTTGGGAACTCCACTTGGATACACACTGGCGGCATTCCATCTTTGATACGACTACCTCTGAAGAGGGCAAATTCCAGAGGTTCACTTCAATTCGCTAACCCACATCAATGGCGCACACAGAAGACCATCAAGTCAGTTGAAAGGCAGGGGGGAGGGGGTCTGTCTCAAATGGCCAGTGTGTAAGGGGCTTATGAGGATAGTTCGAGCATGTTTTTTTTTCTCCCCCTCTCCCTTCCTTGTGGTTTCTTTCCGACTTCCGGGTTGAGTGAACGCTGGCGCGTTTGGCTGCCGCTGCTCAACCCATATTGTATTGTTTTGTGTTTTTTATTGTAAAGTGTCCTTGGGTGTCTTGAAAGGCGCTTATAAATAAAATGTATTATTATTATTATCCCCACCGCTGCAACAGGTGGTGATTGTGCTACTTTCATCTAGTTAAGCTACGTCATGTCAAACAAGGAAGTGGTGGGTTGCTGCTAACGGCGCCAAGTTGAGGGGTCAATATTTTTGAGAAGCATTTTCATAATTGTGGCGGTGTCTCTCTTTGGTAAACTATTTAATGATGCTAGTTGAAGCAGAGACGGAAAAAAAATGTTACCCCCGTGAACACACGCCTTTCTTTACCCGCCCCCACAATTCAGGCAAGACAGAATATTGCGAACAGTGTGAGAAATTGAAATAACAGCTGCACCGCTCGTAGGAAGTGAGGGTACACAGCACAAACAGCGACGCAAACACTCTCGTTGTTAGTATGCAGTTTGAAAAGTCATTCGATGTGACTTGCCAGCCCATATTGGACGATTGTTTAGCGGCTAGCTACTAGCCGCTACTCTGGCAACAGATGCCATATTATATAACGTCAGCGTAATTTGAGTTGACTATGCCAAACCACATTCTGCACGTGTTGCAACAGCGCGGCTTCGTAGTAAGCATCGCAACTGCAGGATTATCACGGATAGGTACTCAGCGAGTACTCTTGTACTCATGCTCAGAAATAGTGGTACTGGTAACATGCCTGGTTGTGATACTTACACGTCAGTCCACACGAACGTAGCCCGATTTTGAGCCGACACCCGCGTCGCAGACAAACCGTGTCTCGTAGCCGATTTTGAGTTGCCCTGAGGCATCGTAGTCTGTGTAGTGTGACATACTCAACGATTGGTCGAAAGGCGTGTGAGACACTTTCGCGAGCACGACGGCGAAAGTCTGACATATCAGAATTTTTGTTTGTCTTTCCGATAACTGTGACACATCCTCCAATTGGTTTATTGGCATCGACCGATAGGGAGACCGTGCCCCCCTACTTCTTGATGAGAGACTGGACGTGGCGCACAATCATAATGCAGGGAATATTATTGATAAGTATCCGTAGCGTTTCAACGCATGTGATATTTTCCAACTGCAAATAGTAGCCGAGAAGCAAACGTGGTGTCGTTAAACACATTTGTCATGTTCTTTTTCCGACTACTTAATCCAATCTGCTCCACGTGAAACTACTAAGGCGTAGAAAAAAAAGTAGTGTGTTTCCGGTAACCCGACCGACCGAGAATTTCTACCTCGAAAAAAAACTTTACGGTCGGCATTTTTTTTCAAACCTTCTACATTTTTGTGTAATAATAATAATAATAGTACATTTCATTTATAAGCGCCTTTCAAAACACTCAAGGGCGCTTTACAATCAAAACAAGAACAATAAAACCACAGACAAAATTATGAATAATAAAAGGAAAGATGAATTTAGACGTTTACATTGGTGCAAACTCTCGCGATATTCACGTTGCGTCGTTTGCCCTGTCGTCTGTCAACAACATTGAATCATGGCGGCGGCCACGAAAACCGACAACAGTTTAAACCGCGTTTTGTGTGTTGCAGTCGCATGCTCGCACCATAATATTAAGAAAATAGCTGAATCGAAAAGATTCAACGAACTATTTGATGAACACCACGGGCCGTCGAGGACGCGGGACGCAGAGGTAACGAGATGGCTGTAACACCCAGCCGCTGGGCACCCAACTCTCTCGCTGCCTTCGGCGGCGAGCGGGGGTTTCAATCAGCGGCGATTGCTCTTGGACTGCAAGGGAAGCTCGGCTTCCCCTAAAATTTCAAAGAATAAGTGATATATATAATATATGAATGTAAATTTCATTGTGTGTACATGTCATTGACAAATATGCGCTACAACGTGCTCAACTTTTGCTCCGAATCAGCTTCTTCTTACTGGTTACGACGAGACTCCCTCCTCATTCATCCCGCAGCTTCGCTGTGCTTTAAACGGTAGTGAGTTCAGGGTAGGTTGTCCCAATGCGTTGAACGAAGACGAGTCATTGGATACAAACTGGTTTTTGTCCCGCCCACGGAGTTCGGCGTCTCTGGGACTGGATGGCAGTGGGAGGGTACCGGACGCCAGGCTTTTCTACATCAGATTGGATGTCTGTGTGCCAGTTCGATTGACATTGAAATGAGCCAATCGCCGAGCTTTTAGTGTAGGCATCCTTGCGAGCATTTTTTCAACTCGCATTCTGTTCCGAGTTGAGCTGGAGACCTCTCCTAATCATTTTAGCGACACTCTTTGTTGTAAACAAACAATTAGCGACAAATTAATCTTTTATTTCTGGTGGGTTTTATTGTAGTTCCTATAGTTGTAGGACACTAATTAAGTACGGGGAAAAGACGCCTTGTTGGTATGACAGGGTGACAGATCATTTTCTTGAAAAGGAACGGAGCTAGAGTAGAATTCGCATATAAATAAACAGACACATTTTATGATGTCGACCAAAATTGAGCTTCCCCTCTTTGAAAACGAGCATCCGGCACTGGTTTCAATGTCTCCTTGTTTTATGTTTTATGGTTATTTTGTTTACGTTTTTGATGGGGTAGGAAGGGAGAAAAAAATATTTTAAAAAAACTTTGTCCGACCTACCGACCCAATGCTGAAATTTCATGTTACCGGAAACACACTACTTATTTTTCTACGCCTAACCAAGAATTTCGCTCTATTTTCCAACGCTGCAGTGGAGCAGACAGGACACAAACGTAACCATGATCAGCCCGAGTAGCAGCAACAAACAACTGCAAGCACATGACAGCTGCTGCCAACCTCCCCTCCACTTTATAACTGTCATGTTATGACTATCAACAACTGAGACGGCAACAGAATACATATTAATGGGAATAGGTGCGCCTGCTCCACTAATGGGTTTAACGGTAGTTTGTGTAATTCAAGAGCGCCATCGTCGTACCGATTGAATACAAAGCACTCTCACGGGGGTACGGGGCAAAGCGGGACCCGGATAATGGAAAATATCTTACCCATGTGATCAGGATATCTTTATGCGTGCATCATCGCTTTGTTGTCCTCGAAAAGAACGCTCAACCCCTGAGAAACACAAACCATAATGACGTGTCATAGAAGAAGCATTTATATTGCATCATTGAAAAATATTACAAGTCGTCGTGGGCTCAAGCTGCCTAAACTATCGGCTATCAAAAGACCGACTGCCATGGAACCAACATGGATCCACATTTAAACTCTACTTCAAGTGAGAAGTGTGCAGGCAGTAAAACCCTATCCAAACACGCCGTACTGGTAACAGCGTTATGACAATGAACTTGTGCCAAATGAACACTTTAGCAAGGTTGTGTCAGCGTGGCTGAGAAGAAGTAAACACGGAGGTGCGACACCAAACGAGGAGAAAGTGGTCACCTACCCGAAAGCGAAATGAGGAGTAGATAAGGATAATATGTAACGTGCATATTGACGATCAATCGATTTGCTTTATTTACAGACTTGAGGTTTCGACTTAAGACAAACACGCCAATATATTTACTAAAATGCATTAACAGTAAAAAAAAGTTTCCAGATCTGAGACTGCTATCACATAGCATTTAACATTATGTTCAACAAACACGGCATGTTTTCATTGTTATACAAAGCATGTTTATGCATTCGATTTCTGAGAACAGCCTCCCAAATATTTTCTTATAACCAGCGACTCTTGCACCATGGTCCATCTAAGTCAGGGGTGTCAAACTCATTTTTGCCGCGGGACAAATTGTAGTTACCATTTCCATTGGAGGGACGTTATGATTGGCGACTCAAATAAAGAAGTCAATAATAATGGTTTATTCAACTATGGTTTAAGTGACTGTAAAGAAGTGTTTGGTAACAAGAAAGTCTCTTATTATATCTCTTATTTATTACATGCAAGCATCATGGGAGTTGACATGGGCCACATAAAATGATATGATGGGCCAGAGCTGGCCCCTGAGCCTCGAGTTTGACACCTGTGATCAAGGTAATATCAAAAGCAATAATCTCAGAGCATCATTACACGTTTTCGGTTGGCTAGTTCACTTTTGTGGTTTGGTTTTATTTATAAGTTACTGACAACACAGCTCCCAAATACAAATATTGGCATTCGGAGCATTTATTTGCTGTTTTTTCGTCTCTTAATTTCTTCCAGAGTTGCATGAAACGGCACGCTCTGAACAAAGACAGCTTTACAGTATTCTATACTGGACTAGACAAGACGTCTGTTGAAAGGGTGACGTGAAAATGTTCCATAAAGTTAAATCTGAGATGTCGCTATCCATTCCAACATTGTGTCATGCACCATTGTGGCCTTTTACTCCCAGATTCAAATGAAACGAGAGTCAACTGCGTCACCCTGGAATTGCTGTTTTCTAATGGGGGGGGACTCGCATCGTATCTTCACGTTTGCTTTGTCCCCTCGTTACATTGTTAGTTTCCCTCTACAGCGAAGTCACGTGTATGCTAAAGCGTGTCAACATGCTTATCTGTCGGGGGGCTAAATTAGCAGGATAGCGTGGCGTGCTAGCCATTTGCGGAAACACGTCGCCCATCCCCCAACACATTGGCGGTGAATGGGCTCCACATAATAACAGTGTTGATCTGCACCGACGCATTTAGTCATCTGAAGCACACTTCTTTGAACGCACGAATGACTAATAATGCATTTAAATGAGTAGTAAGCCATGTCATCACTTACCCATCAACCGTATATTAACGCGACCGCTGCATAACAGGCGAATGTATGACTAATGACAACGGCACATCAGCTCATTTAAATACACTGTGATCGGTAATTATCGCATATTTAATGTAATTTCAATACGATTATCCAAGCTATTTTCTAGATATCGTGTACGAACATTACAGCGACGCCCAAGCCGGCAATGCTCTTCTTAAGGCGGTCGCCACACAAGACGCTTTCAAAATTTAATTGATCTTCTTGTGGTACCACTGAAAGTGTTGCTGGTGCTTCGTGGTTCTCTCAATCACAAGCCCACCAATAGATGCATTACAATTAGCTTCTTTTTAAGGGGATTGAAATGAGGACTGTACTAGGGCATGGCTAGGTAGCTCCAAGCTAACCTACCCCCCTGCGCTAAAGCTGCTAACAAGCTGGCTAACCGCTAGCGTGCTAAGTGTCGCTATACTGTAATCTGGTACCTACTTGGGTAAAAACCTTTTCAAATACGACGATATCTCCCACAGTTCTCGTGTAAAACATGGAGCGTGTCATGTGTGCTGTCGATTGTCTTTTTGTTGTTGTTATTGTTGCAAATGTTAATATCAATCGTTAGGTTAAAATACTAAAGCTAAAGCCAGGCGGTAAGAAGCCTGCAACGCTTTCAGACGTTCGACATAGTGGCTTGACCCAGCAGGCGAAAATGGGCTGCCTGTAACTACTGTTATTTTCAAAGCGCCGCGCTCATTTCATCTTCGTGTACTCTCCAGCGTGTTTATGGCTACCTCATACGCGATGTTAACAGCACAACAATAAATCACACACATACGTACTTTTAAGCACAAGCAAGGCGATCGTAGTAGCGATCGCAAAAATCGTCACATCGGGGACTAACCTATTTTCCAAAAAGCAGCAAACACCCGGTGTATGTCCTCTCTTGTTTTGCAGATAAATTCCGGTTACGTTGAACGGTTTCACGGTAAAACAGAGTCAGATATCCTTGCCGATTCGAGCGATGAGAGGGAAATGTAAAATACCAAGGCCCTGGAAGTTTGTCCTGCAGCCAAGGACCAGTCATAACAACAGAGAGCGCGCCCATCCCCCATCACGCAGCTCATTTGTGCATGTGTGGTCACCACTAGCTAGGATTAATGACACCCCACCCCCTATCCTCACCCATCTCCCCCCCCATCCTTCCGTCAGCCATTCAGACTGGAAAAGTCAACAACAAGCTTACATCATCATTGCAATCTCTGTTCTACACAGATTTTGTTTGTAGCTTGATACAAAATCCATAATCACATTAATTCATCCAATGTCCCTAAATGATGAAAATAGCCCGTCAATATTTATGATGCTCGCTGATAAACATTTATACGATTCATTGCTATTCGTTTATAAGGCAAATTTCCACATCATCCATCCATTATCTTCGGTTTATCCAGGTTCGGGTTAGTGGGGCAGTGGCCTAAACAGGGAAACCCAGACTTGCCTCCCCCTGCTACTTCGTCCAGCTGATTTGGTGGTATCCCGAGATACCCAGCTGCATCATCCGTATCTCTACTCTGAGCCCGTCTCGGAGGACCAAACCTTCTCACCCTATCTCGAAGAGCCAGCAGACATTCAAAGAGCTTCTTCCTTCTCCCCAGTAACTCTCTAAACAGTAACTGCTGTGTAACAGTCTAACCGCGGTGATCTTTACCTCCAGCTCTCTACATACTTGATCAAGTGTCGTTGATCAATATTCTACAGCACCAGACCCTTTAAAGCGCTCAAGGACTTTCTATATAATTGCACACCTGAAGTTGTACAACAATTACTGCTACTGGGCACTTAAAAATGATGCACAACGGTACCCTTACATTACAGAAAGTCTTTCAATATTTATGTGTCATGTCTTTGTTTATCGTACTTGCTTGTTATTGCAATACTAGTGTAGCCTATAGTACCAGAGACAAATTCCTTGCGTGTTCTACATAATTAGCCAATAAAGATGACCGACATGACTTCCCACCTTCTCCATGACCCCAAAGCACATTATCAGACGCCGGCGAGTGGGCCAGAATTCCTCTCAGCCGCCCCAAAGTCATTCTCCACAGCCTCACTGAAGCCCTCCAACGTTAATAATCTTTGCCTCAGCGAACACACCAAAGCTTCATCTTGGTCTGCCAATACCTGACGCCTGCCTCGGGAGTCCTTCAGGCCAGAAAAGCCCAATAGGACTCCTTCGACTTGTCGGCATGGCTCATCATCGGTGTCCACCAACGTTGGGCAATACGCCTGTACCTACCTGATGCCCTTTACTGTCCTCAACGCCTCTATTAGCGGACTGGTTCCAGAGCCCAAACTGTCCATTGAGGTGAGCCAAACCATATCTAGCCCGAACCCCTCGACCTGGCACAGCAGTTCAAGCTTCTTTTCTGCCAGTCAGATGACATTCCATGTCCCTAGAGCCTGGGAATTGAATAACCCGGGGTTTTCGACGCTAACTAAAATTTTGAGTTCCGAGCTTCAAAAGTCAGTGTTATTATTTTGAAGCTGTAGCACATGGCAAGTATTTCAGGATTGATTCATGTCAGCTCTGCTGACGGATGTTACCACCCTGCCTCTGCCCTCTCTCATGTGAAATGATGACACACAATGAAATACCACATTTGGAGCTCTTTCAAATGCATTGTTGCAGCAACAGCAAACATTTTCAGAGCATCTTTCAGGTTAGAGTATTTTATGTTTTTTTCTTTACAACACAAAAGAAAGGTTTAATCTACTTGGGTATTTTGACAAACTACTGTCGCCTTTGTCAGAATTGCTCACAAATGTATTATACTGTATAGAGATATGCAGGTCATGGAGTAAGTTTAGAAATGGTTCACATTTACAGTATTTGTAGCCTATATCCAAAAGGGGATGATAAATGAGTGATCAAGTGATGAATTCGGTAGAAGCAGAAATACTGCAGTTTCAGCCTCTGAAGCGTCTGATCCTTCCTCCCACTCAATTATTGCAGCACTCATCTATATTTATTTATTTATCTATTTTTTTATCCGCAACTCCCGCTCCCCCACATCTCCAGTCACATCCTCAGAAATACGTTACGGATGATTGGGCATCACAGTACTGTACATCGTAATTTTCACGAGCAGATGTCAACTGCGAACGTTCTTTACGGCGTCGTTTTTGGCAGCCATGGATTTGGATGCATAGTAGCTCAAGACTGCATTTCAGATTTATTGCGGTTTGGTTCACGTGAGGGTTTCCCCATATGCTGCCTCTTTGCGTCTCTCTCATCGAGCCAGGGGCAGGGAAAATACATGCGCCGCATTCCTACTGTGTGCGGGTGTTTCCCCCCAATGATGTGAGGGAAATTCCTTCCAAGCCAGGTGTTACACAATTGCTGATTTACTTGATGTGCAATGGAATTCCTTAAACACCATCCATCCATTCTTACATCCATATTCTGCCTTCTATACTTACGTAGAAGATAGCGGAAATCGACAGTCTATGAATCTGGATAAATTGCCTCAAAATTATATCCGAGTGCTCATTCTAGCAGGAGTACAGCTGTGGGGCGGGGAGCATATCTGCAGGTCAATGACATCAGGTTGCTAAAGGATATAAGCAGAGCAGCAGTGCTGATAAATATGAGATGGACCTGTTGACATTGTGCTGCTTGGATACAGCAGTAGTGGCAGTGTGCGTCATCATCTTAGAAACAGTAGCTTTGCTTCGATTTAGGTGGCTAAGTTCCAAATTGGGGGTGAAGATTGTTGTTTGTCATAATTGGAAAACCTGTCTTGCGTGAGACTAGTATGAATACAATAGGGAGTCCGTAGGAAAGTCTCCAGAGCAAAATGGCGGCGAGATTGCATGCACTTACAAATATGAATCCTTGCATTATGGAAAGGTGCCTTAGAGTTCCCGGATATTTTCTTTTTTTTGCAATCCAAGATGCAGTGAGATAGTGGAACTAAAGACAAACAGGAAAATGGAGCAGTAAAAAGAGCTGCATGGCGGCTTTAGTGCCTGCTCAGCAAGAGCTATTTTTAGATCTTGGGAACAAAGACACAGAATTGCCTTTCTTCCTTTTTCATCTAATTTCACCTTGAAATGTTACATCCAAGGGTAGCCTACAATCATTGGTGCTATGTTTAGATCAAAATATGAAAAACAATTGACTGCCTTATCTGCCATTGGTTCATGTTTTTCCATTTGGGCAAGATGTGTTCATGTCTACCAAGTGTTTTTTCTTTGTTAATTTGGTTTACTTTTTTTGTTAGGGGTTTGCAAATTTTAAAGATGGACAGAGAAGGGGCTTGTGTAATGTTAACGGGAGGTCACCAGAAAAGTTCAGTCCCCTCTGAGGATCCCCACCCCATACCTCGATTAGAGTACACAGTCTTGTGCATTTTGTATGACTAAAAAGACAGACCTAGTCAAATAATAGCATCATCTAAGGAATGTGTCATCTGTTCAGCAACTACAGTATTGGTCTTTCACGTGACACGACATTTCATATTTACAGCAGTACCGAGTTTGTTCCTGTTAGGTTAGAGAGCCATCCTGTGGCACAAAATAGTAACATCTTGAAGGCATCGCTTTCAAGGTGCCTCGAGTACAGTACACGCTACACATAGCAAGACAGAGATGGTTGAAATAAAATATCCTGCATTCCTCTTTGGAGGTACACAAGTGCCAGAAACAAACTTAGCAACAGACCCAGATAGGTGCCAGTCACAACCAGCTATTCATTCACCGTGCTGGAAGTCTGGGACCAATTCATTTGAAGCGAAATATCATGCAGTTATTATTAAAGAAAAACAAACCAAAAAAAACAAGTTGACAGATGAGCACTATATGTCTATAATAGGTTGGAGATGGTTGCCCAATAGCGCATGCAGTAGTTTCACATTCAAAGGATATACAGTACTGGTTAATCTTATTGGCATGCATGTGCATGTTGGATAGAATGACAAGTTTCTTATTATATGACAACATTCCCCTTGATTGGGGAATAAATACTGACAATACCAATGAAGATTTTTTTCTTCCGTTAAACACTCTTTAATTTTGGAATTATCCCACGTGTAGCAAGCAAACATTGCGATCATAAATGAGTGACAAGTTTCTTTCAATTCAGGCTTTGCATTGTTAATACATTTCAGGTAGGGGTTCCCACCCTTTAAGTCGGTGGGGGTGTTGCTCAGTTGTGGCTATTTAAAGTCATCAAACACAAGAACACCTGACAGTCAAGCAATAATCACTGGAAGGACGAGGCAAAAATACATGCTGACACATTCTTCATTAAAGAGCGCGTTGATAGCAAAAGTGTGCTTTGGATAGCAAAGCACACAAAGTGAGCGTAAACGCCTCCAAAATCAAATTGTTTTATTTCATTTAAAAAAACAGGACGCATTATCCGCCTAAAGTAGTCGATGTGGAGGGTGTTGAATTTATATTCACCTTTGTTTGACGTTACCATCTCTACGAGCCATGCAACTGAGCCCCCCAAAAAATACTACAAATAGAAATAAACACCTGCTTTACAGTTATGTGGTCTGTCACATGCCATCAAGATTTACCACTCATCCACACACGCTTTCAAGACTGGAGAGCGGCAACTGGAAGAAATGTGAACCGAGCCACATCAGTCACATCCATACAGGACCGTTTACTGTACGGTAAGGTCAGTTGATCGTGTATGCGTCAGACTCGAGATATGTGGTTTCTCAACTTAGAACAGGTGGTCTGAAGTCCGAACAATAAGTTCCTGCTAGGTGAAGCTATCCACTGCAAGAACGTGAAGCATTTATGACGTGGTTTTTGCTCATTGGGCTAGTATTTCATAGGGCAATACTCATGCTCTAAATGTTGATTCATTCTTTCCCCTGACCGTGTACACACTCAAAACAATATATATAGTAACTGAAAAATGGCACGGGCAATTAGGCTAACAACCTTGTACTGTAAATCAAAAATGTCACTGAATTCATTCAATAGTCATACATGAAATTTTTTAGATTTCAGATCACATCTTGAAATCATTTCTGGAAAATTCAAATTTTGCTTGAATAGCTCAAACCCCCCACCCCTCCCCGCTATTCTGTTGGATCTGCCCTGGAGGCTTCTGCAAGGTTAGAGTGTAAGAGACTCCCAGCCCTTTCCTTTCAATCACTCAGAAGAGTGACATGAGCCATTGCTTACGAGCTATTTGACAGGAAGTCACCTGCCACATTTCAGTTCAGCCTTTGTGGAACGTGGAGCCTGGCGAACAAGTGACACACTCTTCAATAAGTTTACAAGCTTTAGTCTGATTGTAAAGTTAGCTGAAGCAGTCAGACGGTGATTGTTAAAATGTATGTGTCCGTGTTTAGCTGAAATAAATCCAGGCATGCGTGGAACTTGAGGCACTCGGGACGCAATGGCCAGTGTGCTTCCACCACGGAGAAAAGTTGCAAGACACGGCGTCAAAATCATGTAAGTGGAACTCCGTGTGGTAGGAATGCATGCAAAATGTTCCGAAATCTTTCCAGGAAAGTATGATGAGTTGAATAGTTTCTTTCAGATGTCTTGTGTCACTCTCAGAAGACTTTTCCAGAAGCAGCTGGGAATATAGTGCAGTGAAAAAAATTAGCAATCGTCCAAAACCTTGATTTATTTTTTTTCCGTACTACTTTGCTCCTAGTGCATCCACTTGTTTCCCTCTTCAGTGACAACATTTTTTGAAAAAAGTGAATTTCGATACATTTGAGTACTGTGTGAAAAACATGGATCGCTGTCATACTTTGATGCAGAAGGAACTGGGCAGCCACAAAGGTATGTTTGCGTGCAGATTCATTTTCGCCTTTCACACTGTTTAGTCAGCTCATCGTGTTATTTATCGCATCGGTCAGGGCTGTGCAACTTTTGAGAAGGTATTTGGGAATATAATGTAACTACAGTTGCCTGTTTTTGTTTTTACATCCCTGGTAGGAGCTTCAGAGAGAAAAAGGATCCCCATACAAGGTGTTGTTGTTTTGCCAAGCAAGGACCCAATGACTTTGTGTTGACAGCGTTCATGATCCAACGGGTAGGTTTTTCACTGCCTCCCACTCCCCCCCCCATCGGCATTACACCGTTCGTCTGTCATCGACTTTACATTTTTAGTGTTTCTTTGTGTTCAAAATGGGATGTTCACCTGGTAGCCGTCACCAGGAAGTCAACTATAACCGGAACGATCCTGTTCAGACAACATCGTAAAAATGAGGGAGCGCAGGATTATTCATAGGTGTAGATACAATCACTTTAAGTATTGCACTGAATAAGGTTAGACATGCACCAAAGGTAGGTATAGTTTGATGGGGTTTTTTTTTGTTTTTTTGGGGGGGGTCCTGCAAAATCCCCTGCCCAAGTATTTCATCTTTCATTTTCAGGTCTTTCCAGCAATCTCCCTGTTCCACTTCACTGAGTAAAGGAGGAAGAGGATCATCAAGAAAAATGTTCTTTGTGGCCGGGGCCAAAAATACAGCATCGGGTGTCGGAAATGAAAGGAGGTGAGGAAGTGTCAAGTGGATGGATGTATCGAGAGAAGCTCTGTAAGCACTTTGATTTCCAGGTTGTTTTATTTTCTATGTGGCTTCTGTGTAACGATACAATTTTCTCTCATCCATTCTGTAATTGTCAGGTCAATTTATCAGAAATTCCGGGAGGTTGATTTACTGGACAAGAAAAAGACCGTTACAGCTCTCAAGCCGGGTGAAGATCGAGCGATTCTCCTGGGTCTTGGAATGATCCTTTCCTCCGTCATGATGTACTTTGTACTTGGGATCACCATCTTACGCTCATATGCTGAAAGGTAACGCTCCAAATTGCCATTTTCACTGTGCTTTGAAAGAATTTGTTGCTTTACGACCACGTTCTCTTCACTTGCTAATTTAAATGATAATGAAATAAATACTTTGACTGTGATCCCCCGCGTATTTGCAGATTTTTCTGCTTTGACTTCACTCATTACTGCATCTTACTGAAGAGTTTTGACCAGCTCCGTATGTATCCGTATGACTGCTCCAAGTTTGCCAAGAAATGTCCACTAGAAATGAAACACTTTATTTTTTTATTACTTACAGTCCATCTGATTATGTCATTACTGTATGTTTTTTTCCTGGTAAGTGAAATATTAAAGAGTGCCATTTTTTGGTATGAAAAACACAACTTTTTGTTGGACGGGGTTAAACTCATATTTCAAAGCAGCACAAGATGTTGAAGTCAGTTGAGGCATTTCATTTAGAAATAAGCAGTGCTTTGCCTCCATCTTGTGGCATCCACAGGTAAACCATTGTGGTGAGGGGTGTTATTAAGTGAATAGCGTGGGTTTACTGAACTAAGATTCAAGAAATTAAACCCCAAGCCAAATTGTTTGGCTTTTTTTTTTCTTTTTTAAATTGCATTAAATGTGCACCCCCATTTAAATGTCACAACAGTGCGTGGACAGAGGAAGGTGTGTGCGTTGTCCTCAACTCCACGGTCACGGCAGACATGAACTGTTCCTACAACTGTGGCTCAGATTGTTGGCGAGTCTCCAAATACCCCTGTCTGCAGGTCTACGTCAGCGTCAACAACACAGGCCGCATCAGTCGATTATCTCACAATGAAGAGACGCAGGATGCCAGCTCGGAAGTGAGTAGTACGTGAAGATTCACATGACCATTTGGAGTGAGTCCTTCTCGAAACGGGTGGACAACTGCTCACAGCCGGGTGTTTTGTGGCAGTGTTTCTATGTGCCCAGATGCCAGAAGGACCGTGCCCAAATGCACACCATCATCATGAACATCTCCGAGCGTCTGAAGGCCAACCAGCAGGTTCCCTGCTACTTCGATCCCAGCGAGCAGCAGGAGACGGTTCTCCTGACTCGGCTCTACGACCACAGAGTCGTCTTCCACTCGCTGATGTGGCCTTCGTGCATGTTCGTGGGAGGGGCACTCATAATTGTGATGGTCAAGCTCACACAGTACCTCTCCAGGTTGTGTGAAGAGATCAGGAAGATCAAGATGTGAAGCACCTGACATCAAACGCGAAAGAGGAGATTTAACCAAACGAGCAATCTGGGAAATGATGCCTTTGGCTCAGGCATTTTGGGGCAGCTGACTCTCTCAGAATCGAGGATGCGACTGAAAGAAGGTTCTGAAAGTGTCAACTGTGGTAAAACTGACTGAAATTGATTTTACAGGTCATAGCACTGCACAATCAAAGCATTTAGAGACTGTTTACAAGTTTTCTGTCTGCAACATGAAATATTTTTCATTGGAGATACGTGATATGTATATATATATATATATATATATATATATATATATATATATATATATATATATATATATATATGAACAATGTCAAAATGACATATATATATAAAGGTGTATATATATTCATTCATTCATATATATATATATATATATATATATATATATATATATATATATATATATATATATATATATATATATATATATATATATATATATATCATTTTTGACATTGTTCTTACACTCCCAAAACAAGCAAAACAAACAGCAAGGTCTCGCCATTCTTTCATTACCTGATTATTACTTTCCACTTCCTTTTTTTATTTAAAATTCTATGCATTTTCTATTAGAAATGAAATTCCTTTTTTGTATGCAGCATTACATTGTCAGATAGGGTGATTTATACTCGATTACTTTTATGGTACAAGAAGGGGGAAGCAGATTTATTGTACATTTTTTTTCCAACATTACTCACAAAAAGTGCATCGCATCTTTGACCTCTTTTAAGTCTCTGTGAAGTAAAAATAAATGCATCCTCTAAATTTGACACACCACAGAGAAAAGAATTGTTAACTATTTTTTTCTTCTGCCGAATTATCAGAATATGCACTGCATGTAATTGATAGTAAATTTAGACTTTTGTACTAGAGTACATTTCAGAGGGTATTTTTTTGTTTTATGTTATTTTAAGTTATGATGTTGTTTATTACTTGTTTTGTGACGCACATTGAAATGTCCTATATAAACAAAGGTTTGATGAAACTGATATTTCATTTTACCTTACAGTATTTATTTACCTAATTTATTTTTGAACATGCAATTGTCCTGGTCATCCTCAATTTATTAAGGAAGTGCTCTAAATGGTACTTAGAACATGTAAGCATGGGTACAGTACTGTTTTTGCTTAAAATATGATATACATGAGGCTATTTTTGAACATGACATTTTCTTGTTAACGTCTAAGAAAGTGGGTCATGATTTTTCCAATAGGAACCGTACAGCTGAACGGCAAAATTAACAAGTGGCGTTTGACCTAAGCGTTGACCACAAAAATTCCAAGGACATCTACTTCTTAACCTTTCTGTGACGCTTCCAGTCTCTCCTGTTGAGATTTTAGGCTCATCCTAAAATGTCACCCGAAAGCTGAATATCCCCGACTTTTTGTGAGTAATTTGTGATTGAAATTATTTTGTAAAGCTAGGCCCTAGAGCTTTCTTTACTAACTATAAGTTAATCAGGCCATCGCTATTATTTGTTGCCTGTTCCCTGTTTTATAAAGCTTTCTAACACCAACTTTTTGAGAATAGGATGAAGATTAAGATTTTCGCCAGTCACTACTTTTGTATTTGTCTCAATAAAATGATACTTTTCACCAGAATCGTCTTAAAAATATATATTTAGTAATGCTGGTTTCGTCACTTTGAAAGATTTCACACATACCTACCGTGAACCATAAATGTTCTTTTTTGTTGTTATTAGCGACGGCTTTTCCATTAGAAAGGAAAGTGTACCGGGGACACACCTGATCAGAACCACTGGTCTACTCAATGAAATTCCTCCAGGTTGACCTCATTCTCTTTAACAGGAAGGTAAACAGAAGATGTTTCCAGTAAAATCCGCCGTCAACAAGCCGCTTCCCTGGGCGGTCCGTCACGAGGAGCCCGCTTGCAGTTAGCTCGGGCCAGCTAGCATGTTACCACACCGTGCCGTTTACTTTGGGGGCAGCCCAACGGGAAACATCATGAAGTCGTCTATCATTTTCCGCACCACCGCTGGACAATAAGAAGCGTATTTCGGTCCCACGGCCATGCTTTGGATGGACTAATGTTTCGGAAGGACTAATGTTTGGACCTCCGAAGCTGGTTCGGATGGGATTTGCGCAGTTAGCCGCCGCTACTAATGATTGTGCTGGATGGCTAGCGTCGCGGCCAACCGGTTCGGACTAGCTCTGTGACACAGGTAGGTAGCATGATGTTTTCTTCTCCTTTACCCTTCCCGATGAACAAGCACCCGATCACAAATGTACATCGCGTAGATCTACACTGGGCTTGTGTATGCGTATCGAGGTTTTCCACATTGCTTGTGACAGTTGATCTGCTTAGACAATTCGCGAAAATGATCCATCAGCTAGCATTAGCCCAGTAAGTAGCAGTACAAAGTTTGGAGGGATGACTGGCAAGTTTATGTGTGAAAACAACATCGTAGCACAGTAAGTCTTATTTTGGGGAAAATGTCAGATTAGAGTTTTTTGCGCAACACTATGATATTTGTACCGTAATTGGAACGCTTTCGTGTGGCATTTGTGAGATGTCACATTCTTTTACTACTTCTAACATTATTTTCCAAATTAATGTTGGTAGGTATGTGTGTAAAATGTAAAAGATTAATTGAGTTGGTTTGTCAAGACAGTTCTTTTAAAGACAATTACACTGTTCTAAATACCCGTTTTCCTGAAACAAACAACAAGAAAGTTGTGACTATTTAAAACAGTTGAAAATGCACCAATCGCTCGTTTTCATCCAAAGACAATATTGACAGTTGAATCGAAGTTAGAAACGATCACAAACTTTCATAGTCTGTATCTTGTTTTCCAAAGGGTGTTGTCATTGGAATGCTTGCTAAACACAAAAAAACAGTACATGGCATGACTGTGTACTAACTTCAGGAATCTATACACACACACACACACACACACATATATTTGAAATATAATATTCCATAAAATTTTTTGTGCCACTAGCAGTTCTCATGTGAGAACATATTTTGGATGGACTGGCACAGAACCCCTCCAATGATTTCAAATATTACCATCAACAATGCTTTTACAAGGCAGGTCTTAAATACACTGTATTCCAACAAGTGTTGCCGTTACATGTCTTGTTGTTGGTGCACAATGTCCTCAAGCTTCTATAATGCATCAAGTTCTCATTGGAACACTGTTGTTGTTCATGTAAGATTGGACATAATAACCTGGCGATGAAGCGTCACTTTGCGTTGCTGCTTTTTATGTGGTTCTATTCCATGATCCTGCTGCCGTTGGTACAAGTCTATTAATTCAGCAATGCTGGAGTAACGTAGCTTTGGCTTATTTGTTTCTAAGGGAACGTAAGTCTATCAGCTTTTAAATCAAAAATGAAACTTTTAGCCTAGCATAATTGTTCTTGGGCATGTTGTACATTTGTAACCCTTGTTTTCCTTCTACCCGTTTAGCTGGTTCACGTCGATCCTATTAAAAAAAAAACAAAAAAACAGGTGGATTAACCGGAAGAACCATGCCACCCCGGCCATCCTCAGGAGAACTATGGGGGATGCACTTGATGCCACCCAGCATCAAAGTGGACTGCCTCCTGCCGAATGGCATGATCCTCACGTTGGAGTGCCTCCGTGAGGCCACGCTAATCACAGTGAAGCACGAGCTTTTCAAAGAAGCCCGGAAATATCCTCTTTACCATCTACTGCAGGAGGAGAGCTCCTACATCTTTGTCAGTGTCACCCAAGAGGCAGAACGAGAGGAGTTTTATGATGAAACCAGGAGGCTATGCGACCTTAGACTCTTCCAGGCCTTTCTCAAAGTCATCGAACCTGTAGGCAACAGAGAAGAAAAGATTCTCAATCGAGAAATAGGTATGGTTCTCGAATTACCGTAGAATGAACAAAATAATAGTACTGTTGGCCACAACTTGCATTGTAAGCTGTACGGAAATCTGTCAAAGTTAACAGGGCTTGCTTAAAAGTCATTTTTGGAAAAAAATCAATCGAAACGAACTTTAGAGCACTTGAGAAGCAATGCGAATTACAAACATGAAAACTGGAGCAAGCAGAAATGATGTGCTTTATCTGCATTAATGACGCTCTTGGATGTGTTTGTTCTTCCCTTTTAGGTTTCGCTATTGGGATGCCCATATGTGAGTTTGATTTGGTTAAAGATCCGGAAGTGCAGGACTTCAGAAGGAACATTTTAAATGTTTGCAAAGAGGCAGTGGACCTTCGAGATTGTAACGGACCCCACAGTAGAGCTTTGTATGTCTATCCCCCGAACGTGGAATCCTCAGCAGAACTGCCCAGGCACATCTATAACAAACTAGATAAAGGCGAGTCAAAAGCTATTGATGCCCTTTTATTATTATTTTTTTTTAACTCAAATATTGTAACCAAGACTTTGTATTTCTTTTTCCTCAGGTCAAATCATTGTGGTAATCTGGGTTATTGTGTCACCCAGCAATGATAAGCAGAAGTACACTTTGAAGATCAACCATGACTGCGTGCCGGAGCAGGTTATCGCCGAGGCCATTCGCAAGAAGACGCGCAGCATGCTGCTCTCCCAGGAGCAGTTAAAGATGTGCGTGCAGGAGTATCAAGGGAAGTACATCCTCAAAGTCTGCGGTTGCGATGAGTACTTACTGGAGAAATACCCTCTGAGTCAGTACAAGGTACTGTAATCTCATTTCACGTGACACTAACTACATCTGATGCTTTATATCCACCGAGCGCAAAGTGCATCATATCCAATTTGGTTGAAACGGAAAGGACCAAAATATGTTGTGAATATTTATTTCCGTCATTTTTAGAAATTGTGTTTTTCTCTGTCCTCAGTACGTGCGCAGCTGCATCATGTTGGGGCGAATGCCCAACTTGATGCTGATGGCAAAAGACAGTCTGTATTCCCAACTGCCCATGGACAATTTCACCATGCCGTCATACGCCAGACGAATATCCACAGCAACTCCTTACATGAATGGGGAAACATCCACAAAGTCTCTCTGGACTATCAACGGCGCACTCAGGATTCGGGTGCTCTGTGCCACTTATGTCAATGTCAATATCAGAGACATAGACAAGGTACAAATGCAGCAAGCGTGTGGTTACATCATCTTTGATTATTGTTCGGCTCTTAAGTCATCAACTTTTACTTTGGTTATTGTTGCGCTATTCCCTCACATCGTGATCAGTCGAGATGAAGATGAATCAGTTGTACGTGGTGTATGTTTGCGCCTGATTTAGATCTACGTCAGGACTGGGATATACCACGGTGGAGAGCAGCTGTGCGACAATGTCAACACCCAGCGCGTGCCCTGTTCAAATCCCCGGTAAGTCACAACAAAATCCGGTGACGCACACTTATCTGTGTGTGTGTTTTTTTTTTAACTTGTCATTCTTGTCTATCGTAGGTGGAATGAGTGGCTGAACTATGACATGTACATTCCAGACATCCCGCGGGCTGCCCGCCTATGCCTCTCCATCTGTTCTGTTAAAGGCAGGAAGGGAGCAAAAGAGGTGAGCTGCAGTTGCACTTAAAAAGGAAGTCAGGTTACTGAGATGACCATTTTCGATAAATTTGGAGCAATGTTTGGTGGTCGCGGAGCTGGATGACATCATTGCCATCAAAGTTTGTAATATGTTTATACCTTGTCTACTTGAGAGCACTCATTGAGGAGTTTTCCGGGTAAAGAGCAATCACTCACTTGTCCCTCATTTTTGGTTGAATCGTTTTTGGGGTTTTTTGTGAGCTAAAATTTGATGTACGAGCGAGCTTCAGATAGGTCAGCGCTCGATGACAGGTTGGGGAAAAGCGCAGTCACAATCAATTTTGAAAAAGTGGGCAATTAAGGGTCCCACAAGGTGATTTTGAAAAGGCTGAATTATTAATTTAGGCAATTGTAAACATTTTGGGGGGGAGGGTCAATTAATCATAGTTCATTACTGTATTTGTATTATATATTCATTTGTGTTAATTTTAGTCGACTTAACTATTTGTAATGCGCTTCCGACTCGACTGCCTCGAACCAGCATTAAACTGTTGCAACTTGTTCAGAACGCTCCAGCGAACACAGAAATTGAAGAAGCCGCAATCAGTCGTGACGTCAGCCCCAAGTGTTTTTAAGACCAGGATAAAAAAAAATATATATTTTTTCCCACGCTTATGTTTGAGCTCCTTTTTAAAGCATTTTAAAATCTTTTTTTTTTTTTTTGCACTATACATGTCAAAAATCGAGTAAGCTGTCTTTCTTTTTTTCTGACATCTGTTTTTAAGTATCTTTACTTCCTTGTTTTTAACTGTTGTACTTTTCATCACATAAAGCACACTGTGTCGCCTTCTGTCTGAAAAGCTGCCCTGCCTTGTTTTGCCTTGACTCAGCTCTGACTCGATATACTCTACTCACATGGACAAACAGCATCATGGGAACCAAACAAGTTAGCTGCGGCTTTGTCGCTATTGTAATTGTTTTCCTGCGCATCAACTTACCGGTATTTTCCTGTAGGAGCACTGTCCTCTGGCTTGGGGCAACATCAACCTGTTTGACTACACCCACACACTCGTAGCAGGAAAGATGGCGCTCAACCTCTGGCCTGTCCCACACGGCCTGGAAGATCTGCTCAACCCCATCGGTGTCTCGGGCTCAAACCCCAACAAGGTCAGCTAAATTTTCTGCAGAGTCTTGTCGTGTATTATGTGAACAGACATCTCCACTTGTAATAGAGATGGTGGTAACTTGATGATTGAATTTTGACCACCTCTCTTTAAGCACCATGTTTTTCTCAACGTGAGTGGCATTGTTTCATACAAAAATATAGACTAAAATGTTAAATCTTGTAGGAAACCCCTTGCCTGGAGTTGGAGTTTGACCATTTTAGTTCTCCAGTAAAGTTCCCTGATATGACCATCGTTGAGGATCACGCCAACTGGAATATATCCCGAGAGCTTGGCTTTAATTACTGCCCCACAGGTTTGGTAAGAGAGCACACTTCATATTCATCATGAGAGTGAACATTTCCATCTGCGCTGACCCCCAAAAAATAAAATACAGTAGAACCTCAGTTTCTGCGACGAATCCTTTTCGATATTCGGACTAAAATGGAATTACAGTATACAAAAATGGAAGCAATATATACCATAGGAAATAATGTCAATGCTATTAAACCTTTCCAGACATCCAAAAATATAAAAAAAAATTCTAGAGAACAACTATAGTTTATTATACAGAAAGCAATGTGAAATATGGATAAACGACAAAAAAAAGGATAAACGAACATTAAACATCACTTACCCAAGTCTCCTGATGGTGCTTGAAAGACAGCAAAGAGGGGGAAGGGAGGAGGAGAGGTAATTGTTTAGAAGAGCAATCTGCCATTTTCGTACGTTGAAGTTCCACGGTGTGTCCTGTCTTGTTTATCGAAGGCACGACACTTGGAACTGTCTTGGCCACCCTGGTGGCTTATTGAACGGTTGCGCTTCGTGGATAAGAAAACAAAATGCGGGTGCGGTGATGCTCACTCAAGCCAAAACTGTGTAAAGTTGTGAACGTGCTTGGGATGCTGTGTGTGGCACGACTCGCACAGGTAGGCAGATGAGTTTGGTACGGACCGTTTTCAGATGTGCGAAAACTGGTAGGATGTGCGAAATTTGGGATGGTATGAAGACAAACCGAGGTTCCACTGTAGTTTATACATCACGTGCTGTTAACACGGTCGAGTTTATTTCAATGTGTGGTGTGGTGCAATAGAGTAACAGAGTGGCCCGAGACAACCTCTTCACAGACATCGACAATGAGCAGCTTCGCCAAGTTTGTAACCGGGACCCGTTGTCTGAGATCACTGAGCAGGAGAAAGACTTTTTATGGAGGCATAGGTAACGTGTGCAAGTCCACGATGTGACCGAATTGTTACAAATTAATTTGACAGCATATGGCAAATCGTTTTCTTGAGTTTCTCTGTAGTATTCTAAAATATAGCTGATGCGCTTTCCTGAAACTCTCGCAGACATTATTGCGTCAACATGCCCGACATCCTTCCCAAGATTCTCCTTGCTGTGAAATGGAACTCCAGAGATGAGGTTGCACAAGTAAGATCCGTTGCCCTCCCTCCTCCCCATTGCTGACGTGCATTCATTTCAGGGCATTGTTTGGGCCAACAAATGTCTACCGGGCTTACTTGAGTTACAGACAGAACTCAGCAGATTTTGACATTGATAACGACAGCGGATTCCCTCTTTTATCCAGTGTCAATTTGTTTTCCCGTGTTTAGAACTGCTCAGCGTAATTGTACCTCTTTGCCGCCAGATGTATTGCCTTCTGAAAGATTGGCCTGCGATCAAGCCGGAACAAGCCATGGAGTTGCTGGATTGCAACTTTCCCGATCCCATGATCCGAGATTTTGCTGTCAAGTGCCTTGAGAAATATTTAACTGATGACAAACTGTCACAGTACCTCATTCAATTGGTTCAGGTGAGTTCTATTTTGCTGTATTCTGTGTTCATGCTGGGCCATGTACACTTGACTGGACGCTTGAGTAGGCATACCTGCTCAATATAAAAAGATCGATACAAGAGCTGTATTTTAAAAAAAAAAAAAACAGCATACACAAAGATACCACGGTTTCCATTACTGAGGTTTTTCGTCATTTTCATGTGGCCGAAATCCCAACCTCGCTGAATAACAGTCCCTCTTTTTTAATGAAACTCTTGTTTGACATCTTTCAGATGCTTGGCGTACTGCAGTATTACTGATTTTCTTGTACGCCTCTAAATTCTCTCTACGTCAACAGGTTCTAAAGTATGAGCAGTACCTCGATAATCCACTTGGCCGTTTCCTGTTGAAAAAGGCTTTAACCAATCAAAGGATAGGACATTTCTTCTTCTGGCATTTGAAGTAAGTTTATTTTCATATTTATAAAAACCAAGGACTTTGGTCTTGATGGGTTTATTCAGAATTGATTTTACGCAAAAATATGAAGAACAATATACAGGTAGACTGCAATTTTATTTTTTTTTAACCAGAGTTTTTTTAACCAGAGCAGCGCAGTGCCGAGCAGGCTGTGGTGTGTGACTCGAGAAGGTGGTGGAGGGTGGAAAGTGCAGCTGTCAGTGACTGCAATATACAATTTTTAATTGAATGTAAAAACCACACCCAAAAAGAAAACAAATGTAGAATAAGTAAAGCGCTCAGAAAGAGCAAATCACGACTAAGGTTTAAATATTTTTCACCTGACATCTCAATAAATTACCAGCTATAGTCGAGCATTTTGACAGCTAGTGGTGGGCATGTTTTGTGAAAATTAATTGGGAGTTTCCTCAGGATCCAGTCCAATTCAGACAAATAGGTTTTAAATATGTCTCCACTGGAAATACTGCACAAATCTAAAAATGCGAGGCATAGACACATTAACCATGTTTCTTCTCCCCTATGTCTTCAGATCAGAAATGCACAATAAGACAGTTAGCCAGAGGTTTGGACTCCTGCTGGAGTCGTACTGCCGGGCCTGCGGCATGTACCTGAAGCACCTGAGCCGGCAGGTGGAGGCCATGGAGAAACTCATCAATCTCACTGACCTCCTCAAACAGGAGAAAAAGGATGAGGCGCAGAAGGTAATCCGACTGCTGACAGCTGCTTGGCCAAATCACGGAGTTTAATCTCGGCAACATCTGGCCTTGGGGCCACAGAGGTCATTAATGTGCTTTAGAGCTTCGGATACATTTGGGGATGGTTGCTGTTTTCTTGTACTGTTCTATTGTAAAACAAAGATTATAGAGAAACGTTTCACAAAGGGTGCGGTAAAAATAACCAGTCTTTTATTTATTTTCATTGGCGGTTCAGATAATGGATGGATGGATGATATTAAGGTGCCTTCCGTCCTAATTATGATGTATAAATAGGTCTTATATGTCAGTACCTACTTGCAATATTGATTCACAGCGACGGGTGATTCCCATGTGCGACGAAAAAAATCGCCCGAACGACAGCTCATCTAAATCGCCATTTCCTTTGCGTTTCTATTTGTAAAGGCTGAACATAACAGAGGAATATTGTGAAAGCGATGCATGTTGGCAAGTCACTTGTGTTATCCGTGAGGCGATGTGGTATCTGACCTTCCACACAACGCATATTATATTGTACATATTTATTGATTTATGTATTTATTCAAATAGATGATGTAGATTTCAGAATCCTGTCATCAATCTTACTTGCATTGCCAAGAGTTGTACGCGTGGACGACTTACATGCCCACTGGGTGTTTATTCTCCCACACAGCCCGGACGGAGTACAGCAGTGTTACGTCATTGTGAAGGATTAGTTTTTTTGCTGAAGCAAACCAGCAGATGGGCAGTGCTTCTGTTTACCGCTCTGGCTTGACTCGTTCCAGCTGCCCACACCTGGCGGGTTATTGAGCTACCTGATTCTCTCCTCTCAGGTTCAAATGAAGTTTCTGGTGGAGCAAATGAGGAGGCCAGACTACATGGATGCACTGCAGAGCTTCACCTCTCCGCTCAACCCAGCACATCAGCTCGGAAACCTCCGGTACGTCACAATCCTTATGTAACTCACCTGACTACTGCTATTGTGCGTCCGTGCGTGTGTGTTTTTAATATCGCGATCCGCGCAAAATCGGGCCTCACATAACGCCGTCCCGCTGTATGGCAGATATTTTGGGTTGAAATGAAACTATGTTTTTATAGCGGAAATCCAGGCTAAATTTCACTAATGTGTGGTATATGCCGATTGTTTTTAATGTTTTTTTTTCTTAACATCTTTAATGTAAATATAGAAAATGTGTAATATTGATTAAAAAGTAGAGTCGGTATTTTAAATAATGAGACTTCAGCAGTTCTGGTTGGCTTCGGAATCGCTGCTGGTAACAAAACACTATCTCAGATAAGATAAGATAAGAAATCCTTTATTAGACTCACAATGGAGAAATTCCCAATTCACAGCAGCAAAGTTATGAAATAACATAATGAAACAGTGGGGTAGCCTATGATTCGAGTGTTTCCTCTGACCTTTGTTTTATTTTAACGCATACAATATTCCACAAGCACCCTGCATCTTCTCAGCCTAAGGAAATGCCTGGGCCCCCCCAGGCTGACATTGGGCCCAGTAGACAAAACAACGTCTCTTCCTTTGACGCTGCAACAACAGCTTGTTTGAAATCCCCCACAATGGTCCCTTACTAGCTGTTGCTGGCTGATGGCTAGTCAGGGGCCCTGTGAGACGGCTGAGATTGGTTCACATTAGTCACATGTGTTCACAGAGTGCTTAGCAATACTGTATTTTTTTTTTTAATACATTATATGCTTTTACCTGTAGTTCTGAATGATGTGTCTCCTAAGGACACAGCTGTCTTAAAAAAAAAAAAAAAAAAAAAGCTGTATTTTGTCCACCATCTATGCCCGAGTCATACCATTCTTTTTCTGCTTCTCACTAATTGTGTGCTGGTTTCTGTTCCAGTCTGGAAGAATGTCGGATGATGTCATCTGCCAAGCGACCGCTGTGGCTTAATTGGGAAAACCCAGATATGATGTCAGAGCTCCTTTTTCAGAACAATGAAATCATCTTCAAAAATGGAGATGGTGAGTTTTTGACATCATCCACATTTGCTCTGGAACTCAAGATGCAGTCTCTGTACTTGGAATCTGGTCATGGCGTTACCCAAATCGCACTGTGCAATTGTGTGACCAAAGAAACGTTGACAGCCCTCCTCCATAATGTCCCAACACGTCGTCGAGTTACTAATGTTATTCCCATCTACTTTCCCATCTTACTGCGCCTCTGTAGATCTGAGGCAGGATATGCTGACGCTGCAGATCATTAGGATAATGGAGAACATCTGGCAGAACCAAGGCCTTGATCTCAGGTAGGTGCCTCACTTCACCGTGACAGCAAGGATGCAGGTGCTCATTAATAGGCGGCAGATAACTTTTATGTTCTCTGATCGACGCCTTTAATGCTGAATAACCTCAAAGCGTTTCAGTCACCTTAGGTCATCACACACTAAAGCTGCTTTGACATTGGCTTCCCAGTAAATTGGCACATCACGTTGTAGCGCTAGAGCCTCTTCTTAGTCACCCGCCTCTTCCACACCGACCTTGTTGAAGAGGGACAGCCAGTGCAGGTGGATGTATGTGCTAATGAGTTGCTCAGTGATGTCGGCGCAAAAGGCTACATTTGCTGTAAAAAAGAAACAAAGAAACGGGGCGTAGACAGTGAGTCCCAGGTGACAAGTGTTCACAGTGCTGATACGACACGGCGATTCCAAAAGCGTAAGCCAAACTCATCACATGATATTTCAAAAACAAGAAGCTTGAGCTTGGACACGTGTTGTACATACCTTCACGTTACTTCATGTTTTACCCGTGCATCCTGTGATGTAAATATTTTCCATGGGGGGGGGGAATGCTTTTAACAAAGAAAAAAACCCCATATTGGGATAAAATGTAATATTTTTATAGCTAAGCTGCGGTGGGGTCATTGATGTAGCATGTTTGTTTTGCTGGCACGTTGCCCCAATGTGTAGATTAGCACATTTAAAAAATGATAAAACAATCATTATTTCTAGTTCTTGGGCAAGCCGCAGCACGCGGACCCCAGTTTGAGAACCGGCGCCTGAAGCTAGTCGAGAAAAAGATGGAAAAAGAAGCCATTTTAGATCGCCCCTAACACACTGGCGTACGCGGTTCTTGGGAACCACAGAGAATCCTTTAAATTAGCGTGCAATTTCACCAACCTAAATCTTTGATCTCAGGCCCCCACTTTTTTTCTTCTTTCTTTTTCTGTCTTTCAAGGATGCTCCCTTACGGTTGTCTGTCCATTGGTGACTGCGTTGGGTTGATCGAGGTGGTGAGGAATTCTCACACCATCATGCAGATCCAGTGCAAAGGAGGCCTAAAGGGGGCGCTGCAGTTCAACAGCCACACTCTGCACCAGTGGCTCAAGGATAAAAACAAGGGCGAGATGTGAGTGGTGCGGCGCAATACCGGGGCAGTGCTTTAGTCAGAATAATGACAAGCCACACATCAGGACATTAAACCTAATTCTGATGCCCTTTGTCATGATTGACATTGATTATTGATTATTATTTTAGGTATGACCAAGCCGTAGATTTGTTCACACGATCATGCGCAGGCTATTGTGTCGCCACATTTATCCTGGGGATAGGGGATAGACACAATAGCAACATCATGGTTAAAGATGATGGACAGGTAAAATTCAACATGACATCATTCTAATCGTCTGCTCATACTTCTCACGAGTGCCCTTCATTTATTGATGCGCTGCAGCTGTTCCACATCGATTTTGGCCATTTCCTTGACCACAAAAAGAAGAAGTTTGGATACAAGCGAGAGCGTGTGCCATTTGTTCTGACGCAAGACTTCTTGATCGTCATAAGCAAAGGAACGCAGGAGTGCACCAAAACAAGAGAGTTTGAAAGGTACAGTCCGTGCTCACTTTCAATTCGGATTTTTACTTACCGTTGTTCAATGCAGTGAATCGCCATTTATCGTGGGAGATGCGTTCCAATGCCACTCCAATCGGTGAAAATCTCCAATATAGGGATACCAAATGAAAAATATTTTGAAAATAGTTGGACCCCTCCCACACGCATTAAACAAACTTGTTTTTTTGAAACTTCTCAAAATATGCTTGTATATTTAAACACCAAATTGTTCAACCAAGACCTTCATTTTTGTATACCTAAAGTCTGCTTGCTTCATGCTATAACAATGTCTTCCTGTTTAGTGCCACTCCCAGTTGCAGTTTACCGTCAAACGACACATAAAACAAAGACAATCACATGCCTGTTTAAAACAACCGCACATTACATTCCACTAGCTTATTGCTAACACATAATGAGAAACACCACATATGGGCTCACGAATAGTATCTTTGTGGCATCGCCTGAAGGGTTAAAGCCCCTTCAGGCGATGGATATTTTTGCACACTGGGCCAGATAATATAATGATACCAGTCATACATTCTTTATCCTCTTCGAAGAACAATTATTATCCCGATCTACTGAAGAGTTCGTAAATATGGCTGTAAGAAGATAATGCCCCCCGTAGTCAAGGTGCGCGCACCAAAATGAGCAGCGCAGTCTGCGTTGAATTGAAGCAAAAAGTGTTCAATTCTTCACATTCTGTTATGTGCTAAGCTTCCAGGGAAGATTATTGGCATTTCAATGGGAGAAGATAATTTGACGTACCAAGACGCAACTGTCTGGGAAGAAACCGAACCTCGGTCCCTGTGACAATGTTGGTCACAAAGGCTGATGAGGTTTTGGCTTTCCTTTGCGCCCACCAGGTTTCAGGAGATGTGCTACAAGGCCTACCTGGCAATCCGGCAGCACGCCAACCTCTTCATCAACCTGTTTTCCATGATGCTGGGCTCAGGGATGCCCGAGTTACAGTCATTCGACGATATCGCTTACATCCGGAAGACCTTGGCCCTGGACAAGACTGAGCAGGAGGCCCTCGACTATTTCATGAAGCAGATGAACGACGCTCACCATGGCGGCTGGACTACGAAAATGGACTGGATCTTCCACACCATCCGCCAGCACGCCATGAACTGAAGCGGCAAACAAAATAGTTGAGCGAACAGAAACATTGATCAGAACAAGCTGCGCACTGAGAATGAAAAATGCAGTAGCGGCCATGAATTGCCACACTAAGACCTGGTTTCGTTTGCCAGCATGTGACTCTGAACCATTACCTGCCAGCGCAGTATGAACAGGGGTGCTAAGAAGAGCCTTTATCAGGGACACTAAATGTTTTTTACACCCTTAGGAATTAATTTTTGGCTGCACTATATGAACTTCTGAAGGCATGGTGGAGTTGTATTTCATCAGTTCCCTCCATAGGAACGAAAACAGTCTCATGGACCTCGGGCACATTCGTCCGTCTTCATTAGAGCTAATGAGATACACTTTTTTTTGGGGGGGGGCAGACTTTGCCAATGCATTACGAGGAACATCACTATGAAGTTGTACATCTTGAGCACAGCAGGCTTTTAAAAAAAAATAATAACAATCCTGGACAGCTGACAGGGGTCATACTACATAATTTCCACTACCTAATTTAAAACTATGAACCATTAATAAAGAGGGGATGATATTTGTTCATATGGAAGAAAGAAAAGGACACTGAGAAGCCGATTCAGATGACTCATCACAATCCTGAAAAAAGGAAGTAACGGTATTCAGAGTACAAATGGAAAAACCGTGAGAACATTTATTCGATTTGGTACGGTCTTTGTCCTCACAAGTATGACTATTCAGCCAACTAGAAGAACAACTGGCTCAGTAGTAATGTTTTTTTTTTCACTGCTTTCTTTCACAACAGGATATTTCTGCACTCTAGCAGGACTACTTTGGTATGCTAGTAGGACAACTACATGACGCCAATGAGGCAAACTACACTAGTTGACACACACCTCCTTCCACAACAATTCTGCACACTAATAGGACAACGGCATGTTACTCGTGGACATATTGAGACTACGAGTAGGGTCCAGGAGGAAGTTGGGCTTTGTACTGTTTCTAGTCCAGCACGGGAGGGTCCCTTGTAAAATTGTAGGTTAAAAAAAAAAAAAAATTGCACTAGTTGTAGAATTTTTCCCCCTATAATAGAAAGACATTTTGTTCTACTAGTGTGCTGAATTGTCAAGTGAGGTCAAAAAGTATTCTAGTACATGGCCATCAAACTGGGAATCAAGAAGATCAAATAAATTCTCAAACTGCTTTCCAGAAGTATGAGACTGACTGAGATATTTGAATAATAGCATTTATTACCTGGACTTACCTGCCTTTGCTAATTTGCTAACTTGTAGCATACGGATATGTCCACCATGTTTGAAGTCATTACACCGTACTCTGTTGTTGTTTTTTTTTCTTCTTCTTTTTGTTCAGCAGTATAGTCCATTTCTGAGCCAAAGTGCGACATGTGTTAACCCCTCTACTCGACAGTCTTATTTTTTTTTAAAAGAAGCCCCCCCCTCCCATCTGGTCCAATTGTCATGTACTCATCGCACTGATTTCTGCAGTATATGTTTTGCGCGTGTCATTTTATCAGTATTATTGGGTCGGAGGGAAAATGCGCAGATTTGAACTCAACTCTTTGGCCACTTGGTATAAATTGGCCCCGCTTAAAAAGCAAAACAGTGGAGAAAAAGTGGTGTTCTTTTTAGTTGTTGTTGGAATACGCTGTTACACTATGCAAATTGTGATCCTAATAAGTACTGTATTATGCAAAAATGACAAAAAAAACAGTTGATGTCACGAAAAAAGAAAGCAACTCCCCAACTGAAAAGTGTGCAAACTTTAAACCATTACACACGTGGAAGAAAATAATGCACAAAGCCGCACTTCAAGGAGACAAAAACTTGTTTTCCTGCCTTTTTAACCTTACTTAACATCAGTCAGTTATGCTCTTGTCTCCTTGCCGGCGCTTGTTGTCCTTTTTAACTTTCCAAGTGTCCTCCTTCCTATGATTGTCATCTTATACAGAAGAGGTACCTAGCTTTACCAAACGATGCATTTATACACATGCACTCACACACAGTGGTTTCCTACTTTTTGTTGTTGTTTTTTTTATAAATAGAGGAAGCCAGTCCTGGTCAAATGCTTGGGCTGGACCCATTCGAACTGAGACCCCCATTCGCATTTACTTTGTGGAGAAACAATTCACATTCTCCTATGCTTTGTACGTTTTCTCCTCTTTTTTTTGGGTGACACTGCATTATGTATGAGGTCTGCGAGTATTTTTTTAATTTTTGACCTGATGCTGTTTACTTGAATTTCATGTATAGAAATGACCTTGTTACTTGTGAGGTACAACTAAGTCACAATGAAGGTAACAAAACTGCTACTGCTACATGTGCAAATGTTTTTTTTCGTTTTTGTGTTTTTTCCCCTTGAATAACTACAGAGGTAATATATTTTTGTATTTTTAAAAAAATATATATATAATCAAAGTTGTATATTAAATTGCTAACCAAAAAGAAAAAAAAATGTCTATCATCTAACCCAGTAGACAGCTTGTAGTTGGGAAATGAAAGACAAAAGTTGAGTGGATGAATGCACGGGTTGATGATGGCGTTCATTAAGAGCACAATGAGGAGGGGGAAAAAATACCCTGCATGTTTTAAATAAATAAAGTTCCACGTTATATATCCATCTATGTACATATTTACATATATATTGTAACTATAAAGCCTCCAAATACTTTTTAGTCATTCTCCTATGACTTGTCCGATAACAAACTGTATCCATTGTTAAATAAAGCGTTTCTCCCGACAAACATAATGACCTTTATTATTTTACTGTGAACAAACATGAAATGTTTGTGCAATGGCACTTATGTTTTATTGTGATGATTTTGATGAAAGAAATAAAACATTTTCTGGTAAAAATAATGCTCGAGTAGACAATGTGCATTATTAGCAAACGATAGCTTGTTTACCGGCGGGTTGAGCAGAAGCACTTGTGGCTACAAACTGTGGCAGGGTTTTTACTTTCTTGACCTGGATTTGCCACCCCTGCAGATGACACGTCATGCAAATGAGACGTGTTCACGAATGAACCGTCTGCGTGCATGGCAGTGTCGCTCCAAAATTCCACTTTGGGCTTTTTGAAGTGGAATCAAATTCAAACCAATTTGAGCACCGTTACAACTTGTAGATGAAAAGATCATCATGATGGGTCGTTCCAAATTCCGTGTCCGCCGCCCCACGATGCATGCAGCGCATATTTGGACTGACTTATCAATCAATACTGAACAGTATTTTCAAGTGTTGATGCGTTGCTTAAGTGGGACATTGAATCAGAACAAAAATGGTGAACCGTCAAAACATTTTTATTTCCTTGATGTGGACAAATGCATTTAAGATATCATATCCATCATTAAATATCCCCAAAAACATTATTGCCACAAGTCACACCAAATGGCACGCAACCATTTTAATTGAAACATTTCTAAAATCAAATTTCCCATTTCAATAATTTGAAGCACGTCCATGTATTGGAAATAAGTTGTAGAATTTGAATTTTTGCAAATCTCAATTTGCATTTTCGACCCCACAAGGACCGTGGAGTTGCACTCCATTTCTTGGACCTCGCTAAATTTGTCACTGCATGCCAACTTTGGGCATGTTGCTTATTTTCTGACATCGACATCAACATCGCAGTCACATCGGCGAGGACACAGCCGACCTCTGGAGAAGTTGGAAGAATTTTCCCCGAGTGTATCTGGAAGTCATGCGCCCCCCCACCGTCACGCTGCATATCTCGGCCGACAGATGAGCAAGACACTGTGTCACTTTGACCAGGCCCACCAGCAGGGCTCCGCCAGCCAGCATCAGGCTAGGCCACAGAAGTGCGTACAGGGTCCTCCTCAGGGTGTACTTTCTGCTCAAGATGACATCCCCGGGGTGCCTGGCCAGGTCTGTGAGGCACGAGGAGGCGCTTCCCAGCTGAGAGTCCAACTTGGTTTTCACCTTCAGGGCTTCACCTTCAAGTTCTGTTTGCTCCATTGTACACTTGGGCATGTAGAAACACTGCCGAGAAACATATTTGCTTACTAACGCTCGGAAGCGCTTCATGCAATCATCCGATAACATTCTGTGTTCGCCGTGATTTTTATTTCTGATTGAACTTGAAGCGGTAGGAGCATTGTAGATATCGCTACAGTCAAAGCTCGTTCCATCGTACCCCGTTTACGTTTTCACTCCTATAACGTTCACATTTCAAAGTCCCAATTTCACGTCATTCATTTTCCTTTTGCCGAGTTTGCTTACACCAAACACCGTTGTGACGTAAATGTCATTATAACGACCCGATTTCCCCGCACAAAATAGTGAAAAGGCCTTCGTTATGGCGAACGGGGGGAAGCTAACTGGCGCCGCGACCTTGCTGTACAGCGTGGGATTCCCCTCGGTTGCTTAGCAACACTGATGATCATCTCGTACGTTCTTGGTCCTTCCGGAGGCACGGCGCGGTACAGGGCGCATGGTCTGAAAACATGTCTAGTCAACGGAAGCAAACATGTCTAGTCAACGGAAGCAAATCTTGCTGTCTGTGAAGGCTAAAATTGTCTCTCGAGGATTTCTGCTATTGGTTGAGTCTCTATTCTCCACCATTTGCGGGGGTCAACTGTACATTTACTGTTTTAAAAATATTTTTTGTGAATCCTTTTTGCTACCCAGAATGCATTGCACGGCACAATGAATTTAATTAATTAATCCTTGTCCAGGGTCGGGGTGGCCATTGGGAAAAATATCGGAATTTTCCTGAATGGGTAGTGTATTTCCTGGCCGGTACTGAAACATCACGGCCGCCGGTAGTTGTCCGTCAACACACTGACGTTTGATTTATATGTTGCTCTAAATTTGTATTTTAGTCTTTTTTTCTTCTTCTTTTAAATCGGATGATTTCATCAACCAGGCCATGAAGCATCTTTGCGGGCTGGCACGGCTCCCCTGCGGTGATGGGTCTGGGTGAATATTGAATTTCTTTCAACTGAATCTTGCATTAGTGCTTTCTTTTCAGCAGGGTATCCATTTTGGTTGAAGATTTGAAAAAAATACTTATCCTAGGGTTATTGGGTGCGGGCTTGGAAAAAAAGTTTGAGAAGCCATGTTGTATTGATATTATTCTTTTTGATCATATAAGATGCAGTACGGTTTCAAAGACCCAAATGGCAGTGTCCCAAACGACTGCCTTACCTTGGGTGCAAGCATCACTGACTCCTCGTCAAAGTGCAGAAAGGCTTTTTGATTGGAGCGTGTGAGATTAACGGTGACCGCCAGGCACGGCACGCTGCTCACACCTCTGCAGTCCACCCACTCATCCAAGATTTCAGTTTGCAGCAGCACACAGCTGTCCTCCTCCCACTTGCTGCAGCACAAGGGGGCGGCGTGAGTCCGGGAAAGGCCACGAGAGGGCTTGCGCGCACACGTCAAGACGGACGCGCGGAGTCCCAGATAAACGTAAGCTCTTGTTAAATTGTTAATTATTGTCATTCTATGTTTGAGCATTATATTCTTTTGTGTTAGTATTACCTAAATTATATTCCGTTTAATAATTGCTGAAACATGTTTATGTTGATATTGTCTGATTGGCTGAAGGAAAGCAGGAAGTGTTTGAGTAGCCGGAAGAAGGTGTGTTCTCGTTCGTTAGTTCCGGGGTGCAGACGTTGAAAAATGAAAGCTACGTTTAAACGAAATCCATCTCTCCATTCTTAACGTAGAGCCATCCATTCCAAAACTACGAACCCCTCAACTTACATGAGCAACAACAAAAGCACACAGACACACAAAGATTGACACAAAGACACACGCACAGAAACATGGAACACACCCAAAGAGACACAGAGAACACGCAATGATGCCAGTTGCTTCTGCGACGAGAGAAGTTAATGTTTATGTCCATACGGTGTTACACAAGTGCAACTTCGATGACGCCTGCCGATGCAGTTTAAGCGTACCTGTTCACGTGCGGCTTGACCGTGGTGATTCCAACCACGAAGAACATGAGCACAGAGAAGGCCATCATGCCGAAGCCCAGCAAGAGGGCTCGCTCTTCCCCAATGCTCGCCACCAACTTCTGGCTCCGAACTCGCTGCTCCCAGGCATCTTCGACACTTCCGCCTCTGTCTTTTTCTTGGGATGTCACCCTGTGGAGGAGCTCCCTGTGTCTCGCGCACACACGAATGAAAACATGCAGTATCGTGCGTGACATTCTTTCAATGGTGTGTGAGAGGACATTTCAGTCACGTTTGTTAGACCATTTTACTTGTGTGTGAGAGCATTTAGTGGTGTTGGTCCTGTGTTGAGTTTTTTAATTGTAGATGGGTGTTTCAGAAATGTGTGCGTTTCACTAGTATGTGCGTGAGATAAAAAAATCCACGTGTGAGAGCATTTCAATAATGTGTTTGTTTCAGTAGTGTGTGTGTTTCATTTGTGTATGTGTGAGAACAGAAGGCTTAATTTGTATGTTGAGAGCCAAATTACTGTAGTTAATGAAAGCTAGCAAAATAACTAAAACGACAATTAGAAAAAAAAAAGTTTAGTTAGCCCAATAAAATAAAAACGAGAGGACTTTTAGAAAGACTAGCCAGTTGCAGTTGCCTTCATTCAGCGTGTTTGCTCACCATTCACTCCGTAGCTCTGGGCAACTTCTTATACATTTGGTTTCAAAGAGCAAATTATGTCAAGGGAGAACTTATTAAAAATATATTTTACCATGCTACCGTTTGTAAATGCTCTCTGTGATACCACGAGACCAACGTGTACTTTGTCTTTTCATGTATATGTTATATTTATGAGAGCGCCATTTTGTTGGCCGCAAAGCGTCACGTAAATAATCTTATCTGTTTACCTTTCTACAAATGCCTTTTATATGTTCTAGAGCTGTGGGAACAGATCAAAATGAAATGTTTCATTCACAAGACTCACTTTGAAGGGACAGTATTATAAATACTTAATGTGGCACTTAGGATGACGGATGAGTGACAAAAATCAAAGCAGCAAAAGCTCTTACGAGTCAAGCTATGAAAAGACATTTCCCGTAATGGGGTAACCGTGATTACGTGTCATCGTAGCCCTTAAAATATGATACGGAGCCGCGCTTGTCGAAGGCTGCAACCCACCGGCCATAATACGCGCCTGGTCAAGATTTAAGGTTTTAATCTCTCACATGTTTTTCAACGAGTCATAAGCAACAGTATTTGCCCTTTAACTTGCACAGCCCCAGACATTTTGTTACATTTACATGTATTAAAAATACATGTTCCCCTCAACATTCTACAAAACACATTCCATAACGACCAGATCATTTTGCTTGAATCAAGCAATCAAAATATTGCATATGTCATCATCCCCCCCCTCGGGTTTTTGAAAGCAGTTTTTTGCAAAGTGGCACTGCACCCCCCCCCAAAAAAAAAAACTGCGGTGCTGATGCTCCCACCAAACTTCCCACTCAGAATCGTAATGAGAAGCCGAGTGAAACTTGAGCAGCGTTTCTAATGATCTCCAAAGAGTCTGCCCGGCCAGGTCGATGGTCCTCCTACCGTGCGTGCCGCCTGCGAGCACCCTGCAGGTTGATGTTAATTGGGATGCTGAATGATCTCCGGGGAGAGGCCGTGTTCAAGAACATAGTGACTCGGTCACCGCCGGGCCCCAGATATCCAACCTAACAAGCTGCTCTGTCTATCTGAAAGTCAAATATCTCTGTGTCAACAGCAGAGCGCGGCTTATCTTCGGCAGGCTCCAGAGCCCGCGGTGACAAAACTGGAATGGATGAGAGCTGGCCGCTGAGGGAGCAACCCGCTTGTTTACCCAGGCTCAAAGGTGAGAAGGAAAACACCCTCATGTCTGTTCCTATAGAAACAAGCACAGGTAAGCCAGGTGGGATGTCTAATGGCCTCTCAGTGGGCCTGGGAAGCCGAGAAAAATGTCACCACTTGTTTGAATCCCGCAAACGGCATCGCAGTTTGTTGGAGCTACAGTATGTGCCTAAATTCAACTTCGGCTCAACTTAAATACGCTGATATGATATGAGTGTAATTCTTTTTTTTTTTACCATGCTTTTACATCAAAACATTCAGATCCCTTTCTCTGTTGACTGAATAGTAAATCCAGTCCACTGATGACAACAAGGCTAAATTTAATAAATGGATGCGAAGATTTTGGATACAACGCTTGCATCCAAGTATTTTGTGGTAAGTTCCTATTTAGGGCGGGTTGAGATCGAAATGGGGATATTAACGTTCGATATTAATGTCGAAATAAGGACGATGTGAGTCACGTCACATTGCCGCGCGCTCACTTTGCATGTCAATCTCAGTTCATTCCAACCACATTCCCCTTCCATGTTTGGTCGACGGTTAAAGCGAGCAGATGGCAATCGTCTCGCGGAGGGCGACCGCGAGCGAGGAACGCACGCAAGAAATACACTTCCGGGTTCGCTGTCAAGTCGATACGGGCGGTACGCATTTGTTGTGTTTTCGAACAATTTCGAAAATTGCCAGGGGATAAAATAGCAGACCATCGTCATATGCAGGTGAGTGTTTAACCCCACGGACACACAAAACATGCACTACACCAAGTCTAAAATAACCAAGAGAAAAGAATGCTTGATAATAGTTTTAATAATACCAAATAAGTCCGGAGTACCGACTTAAATACAATTCTCTTGTCCTTGCTCATATGAGTTGTGATTGCGTTTGACTTGACTTTTCTTTTTCAAGTTATCTCCTCAGATTTCTTCTCTTTAGTTTTGTGACTGCTGACCCGAGTTGATTTCACCGGAGCCTCCTGCTGTTTTAGGCCCAGCGTGTTGGCTGACGTGTTGCATTTAATCTAGAGGGGGGGGGGATTGTCATCATAGCAAGATGGAGGAAAAAAAGGTAATAAAAACACACATTACTGTCCATATAAATATCCTCCAGTAATTGTGCCTTTCTACCTTGAAAAGTTACCTTATTCAGGCAACGATGATGCTGTGGAAGGGTCTTCTCTCCCGCAGCTCAGTCACATCCTGACGACCTCTCTGGTGTTTCCCACTTACGCTGACTGCCTATTTTGCCTGGAAACAGCGCTAGACAGACGCCAGTGGGAATTGGATTCGGGAGATTTATTTCCTCCCATGTCCACAGGCAGCAGACGGCGCAATAAAACCTTGGGAAAGAAGCGGTTAATAAAACTGCAGCGTGCGGGTGGTGGTATGCATGGTGAGCAGAGAGAGAAAAGACAGACAGTTTAAAAAAGATATGTTGGTCATCCCAATTGTGAATGTCGGGCTTCGTTGTATATAAACTTGATCTTTTGTTTGGTGATCGACTGGCATCCAGTCCAGGGTGTTGTCTACCTTTCAATGCCTGTCTGATTGATGTCCCGCTGAGCAAAAAAGACGCTTTCTCAATGAGGCCACTTTTATCCTGTAGAGGAATCAAGAACTGGTTGGCACTGATTCTCAATGAAAAGAAGATGGAAGTGATGGCGTTTGGTCCCAATGGACCTTGTACTTCCCACCCTGCCCATCTTGAGGCCCCCTGGCTCTTTATGTTAAGCCAACAGTTTCAAACTTGGGTCTTAAACTGGACAGTGATTTTAAATTGGATCTGCAAATTGGCGCCGCTGTCAATTCCAGCTTCTTTCATCTTAGACAGCTGGCTAAGGTAAAGCCTCTCCTTTCTCAAGAGCACTTTCAAACACTAATTCATGCCTTTGTCTTATCTCGGCTGGATTGCTGTAATGCACTTTACTTTGGAGTCAGCCAATCCCCCATGAAGTGTCTCTAGTTGGTCCAAAATGCTGCTGCTCGCCTCTTGACTGGTACTCGTAAGAGGGAGCACATAACTCCCTTCACTGGCTCCCTTTACATTTTGGAGTTCTTTTTAAGATCCTATTATTTGTTTTCAAATCTTGAAATGGCCTCGCTCCACCTTACCTCTCTGAGCTCCTCCGCCACTATGCACCTGCCCGGTGCCTCTGGTCTGCAGACCAGACACTATTGGAGGTACCGAGAACCAAGCGGAGGCTCAGAGGACTTGGAGCCTTTTCCGTTGCTGCTCCCTCTCTTTGGAATGACCGCCCACTGAACGTTCGGCAAGCCCATCTTTAAAAGTCGTCTTCAAACTCTTTTATTCTTTGCCTTTTGACTTGGCATGAGACTTGATTCCAAGTTTCACTGTTTTTGTGCTTTCCACCTTCTTTGTTATGAATTTATATTCTGTTGTCTGAATAATTTTTGCTCCATGTGCAGCATTTTGCATACCGTGATGGTTGTTTTGAAGTGCTCTAGAAATACCGTTGGGTTGAGAGCCGAGTTGGCTGCAACCCCGAATAAAATAAAACAAATCGATGGATGACTTAGATGACTATAAGTCTGCCGATGGTTGGTGGATGAAGTAACAATGGTTAGATCATAAAAGGTAACTACATGAAAGAGAGATGACAAAGCAGGTGGTGCTCCTGACCGGCGGCCTGCAATAAGTTATATGGCGTAATTATTTTAAGGGCCAACTCCTCTCCTCTCTGCCAGCGTTTCTTTTTCGTGAAACAACCAAGTGCCTCGGGGCACACTAAAACAGTGAGACAGATGGATTGAGTAAGAGTGGCTGTTTGAACTGTGCCCGAGAGAAGGAGCTAGCGGCATCCGCGGCCAAGGATTATTCAACTCTGCCCTGCCTTTGTTAGCGGCTACGAAACACAGCAAAAGGGTTCGACTCTGGATCGTATCAAAGTGCTCAAAAAGCTGCACCCACCATTCACGTTTGTCTTATCTCTTTTTGCTGTCCTATATCGTTGCGTACAACCGGCAACACGACACCACGCCAAAAGAACGTTCAAGCGCTAATTTATGACTGCTTTTGATTAAAATGTTCGCATGTCGTAACCTGCGGATTCAAGCTGTACTCACATCAACTCGCCGGCCAGACAAGAAGCCTTTTAATACTTCTGATGCCAACAAAATGACTATGGTTCCATCATCGTCCCAAACCCGACCTTCGTGTCTGACCGCTTCCTTCTGTACTGAAGCGTTACAGCGATCCAATGTCGCACAGTTCGCGCGGAGCGTTGGACGTGGAAGTGTTTTACAGCATTTCTTCTCAAGACAATTCAAGCATTAATGACGGTTAATAGATTTGCTCTCAAGCGGTTTTCCACTTTAAATCAGTTACTATTGTGTAAAAATAACAAACAGCGTGGCGACAGACCAAACCCTAAAGGTATCGGTTTGTAAAAAAAAAAAAAAAGGAAATTGACATTTGGACATCTGAGGTTAATGCCTAACAGTCAATAAATACCCCCCTCATTTTTGGGGTTTTGTTTTTTTATTAGGTGGGGGTGCAATGTTGTGAGATTTTTCAAATGCAAATTCTTTACCTTGTCTCCATTCAGGTCGGGAAACACTGTTGCGGTCAAATCTTGGTAATACAATGTTGCAAAGAGACGACCAGGTGGTCGTGCTCAAGGACGACTTCGCCGACATATGCTCGGGGAACAAAAGGGAACTTTATTGACAGCGAGCGGCAGCACTGCAGTCAATCCTTGTGAGCGGTCAAGTCACCGGGAAGCTCTGATTCGGCCATGCCCGCCGTGCAACTGCTTTGATGGCCTTTGTCACCCAAGTCCTGCTCTAAATTTAGCTTTCAAGAAAATACATAAATAAACAACGCTCTTCTCAGATTAGTCGACAACTTGGCCGCAAATCAGCAAATCGGCGCGTATAGGAAGAGCTGCGTTGAACTCGGAGGCATTCTAGATGCCCCTGACCTGACATGTTAATGTAAGTTTCTGTTATATTATTAATTATTATCATTTTATGTTTGAGCATCATATTATTTCATGTTAAGATACCTAAATTATATTCTGTTGTTTAATAATTGATGAGACATGTTTTTATGTTGATAGGTTCTGATTGGCTGTTGAAGTAAGAGAAGCAGGAAGTGATTTTAGTTCGGAGGAGAGTTGTGTTCTCGAACGTGCTGTGATGCGGACGTCCCCCTTTAATAAAACTGCATTTAAAGGATTCCATCTCTCCTAGAGCTATCCACTAAAAACAACGAACATTTAATGTAACATTTAATGTAACATTTAACATTTTATGTTAATTTAAGTTGATGGCAACTTACATTAACAACAAACAAAAATTCGGCTTCCTTAGCTGTGTGCTATCATTTCCAAACCAGAGTTTAACCCCACAGTCAACAGAAAAAATAGATATATCAGAAATTACATATGGATCAGATACCTCGCTGGCAGCTTCGATTTTTTTTTTTCCAGCGAGTCAATGTGTTTGGCGAAACTCGAGACAGCTCAATTAAACATGTATAAAGCTTCGGTGTACTTGACTTCGCCTGGTAACGCGAGGCATTTCCTCGATCGTCGGGCTCACAGCGTGACGCCACACTTCATCCCCCGATGTGACTCAGAGAATTTCGTCTCGAACATAAATGCCGAATGGTAAAGTGACCGCACCGCTGTCATTTCAGAGCAGACAGATTTCCTGTGCCGCGGCCTTCATTCATCACCCTCGCGGGGCTTCAACACGCGATCTCTTATTTTCATCATGCTCCAAAGGGACTTTTTCAAATGGAACAAATTCCCTTTATGGTCCCGCTAAGGCACCGTAATTGGAAATGTGGTGTGTCTTATTATCCGATTTTACCACTGCGCCGCGTCCCCACGGCACATGTGCAGAGGTCGTTGTGTAAAAAAAGGAGCGGCATGGACAATCTCCGGAAGAGGAATCTAACTTTTATTACCATTGGACTAATATTTACGCTCAGCGGGATCGAGTATGGTAAGTACATTTTCATGTTTAAAAAATAACCAGTGGTGGGAAGTAATGGAGTACAAATACTTGGTTACTGGACAAATGGAGATTTTTCACTCTGACTTTTCTGGCAATTGAAGTAACAGAGTGGAGTCAGGATTTATACTTTTACATTTGACAAGTGCCCAAGTATCTATACTTCTACATACTTATTTGTTGTTGAGACTAAGCATACTTCTGCTCGGAACAAAGCATTCTGAATGTTGGCTTCAGCCTCCCCATTATTGAGGACTTTTCATCAGATTTTGCCGAGATGCAGTATTTCAGAAGTTGTTGTGGTCATTCATTGATCCCCTTCTGGTGTTTTCAGCTGTCATTTTGCCGACAATATGGCGATATCTCCAGATCCTAGAGGCGCCGCCATATTTCTTGGGTCTGGGTCTGTCTGCTTTCAGTCTGAGCGGCCTTCTCACCGGGCCGCTATTTGGCTGCTGGTCAGACCGCAGCAGAACGACCAAGCCCATTATTCTTTTCTCCAATCTTTTTGAGATTGCTGGTGAGTTGCAAATGCACACGGAACATCGTCACATGCTGTTTTGATGACTCGTCTCAGTTCAGAGGGCATCCCGAGTCTCTTCTCGCGACAGCACAAAGCGGATCGTACTGGTTGCAAACCGTACTATGTTTGAATTTGGGATCTCTCCCTCCGACAAAGTGCATATTAAAGACTGTGTAAATTTAATTCAGAGATATGTTTCTGAATACTTAGTATACGTTTGAAGGTGACTAGTGTAAAACGTCCAAAGACCGAGAACTATGTCGTGCTCATGTGTGCAGGTCTCAGAGGGAGACCTCGAAAAACTAGGCCAGGTCCTAATGGTTGTTTTTATTACTTTCCCAGGTAACTTCATGTATTTTATCGGCTATTCAAAGTGGCTGTTAGTAGCCAGTCGCCTTGTGACAGGTTTGACACGCACACAAACACGCGCGCGCCTAAATGCAGCAGCTGCCAATCAAGACTTTGGTAGGTGTAATAGCTGGATACGGTTTTCCTCTCAGGTGTCGGTGCAGGAGCAGGATCCTCCATCTTTGGTTTCCTGACTCAGTGCACCCGGCCGGAGGAACGAGCCGGCATCTTTGCAGCCATCATGGCCTGTCGACAAGCAGGCCTACTAGTGGGTGAGTTGCCTTCGATCCCGGACGCTTTCCCCCTACATTTGGTACCTGGACATTCAGTTGCTGACATGCGTGTGCTGCATACGTCGACTGGGGCAGGTCACAATAATTATTTCCTGACATGACAAAAAGATGCACCGGTAAATAAAATACATCATACTCACCTTACATGATGAAGATGATTGAAAGTATGAATTTGTGTATGCAGATCGCGACAGCTGTCTTTGCTCGCTTTGTTTTGTTCTGACCAAACCTAGCTTAGCTTCAGCTGTTTTCAACATTTTAAATTGGTGAATAAGATGGAAAAATAATCGAACAATCGTATCAATCCCCCCCCCCCAAAAAAACAATCTGATATTTGCCATATTTGAAGTGAGAATGACGATAAATTGAGATACCCCAGCCAGCGATATTGATTGGGATGGCGCTGTGGATTTGATCGGCATGATGACACATTGAGGCTGAAATTTGATTGGACCAAAAAAAAAAATATACAAATAAATTGCATTCACATTCTGGAAAGCGGTGCAGCCAAGAGAAATGCTACCAAATAAAAATAATAAAAATTTGAGAAAAAAAAATAATGCAATTTTGTGGGGCCATCACACATGCACACACGCACACACAGGCTGGCATTCGTTGCCATCTCTCCACCGCCCGTCGCTTCTGAGGAAATATCAGATAGAGGGGAAAAAAAATGTCTCCAAGGTGGAGCTGTTGTGTTATTCCGTCTCATCTTGAAAGAACTTCCTCCTGTCTCTCCAGGGCCGGCGTTCAACCTGTTTCTGCGGCTGTGTAATTTCAAACTTGGACCCTTTGTTGTCAACAAGTTTACATCTCCTGGGGTAACAGCATCCTGATCAATAAACTAAGGTTCCCCCCAAAAAAACCTCATCAACACAGCGGCAATGTGCAGAAATTGAGCGCTTCTTCTTAGTCGAGTTATTTTTTTTTACTCCCTCGGAGTAAGAATCTAACTTGCTGCTCAGACTTTCAACAGCCCGCATCGATCGACACTTCATTTGGTACTCCTGCATAATTTAGAAGAGGAAAAACAATCATTTTATTCCCTACAGTTTTACACCCTTTTCATTTTTTCCCCCCCTGTTTTGCATATACATGAGCATGATGCTCAAGTAATTGGGTGTTTGGTGCATTGCTCAAGGGCACCTCAGCAGAGCTCCCCCATAAGCGGTCCAGATTTCCATAATTCACTCTCGAGCTGACATTTTCTTCCGAGGACCCCTAAGTCTGGCCCAAATCATGTTTTCTTTATTTTCTCAACTGATATTTTGAATTCATGTGAGACAATACAGTTTGAAAACCAAAGTCATAAAAATAGTCTTAAACGAAAAGTTGAGCATGAAAGCACACAATAGTTGATACCAGTCTTGCATTGCAGGGGTGTCAAACTTGTTTGCCCGATGGTGAAATTTTGATTCCGATAACTTTCTTCATCCCCGTGGGTTGGTTGCTTGTCTTCTTTTTCGAAAATTTAATCCCAGTTGTCTTCAGGCAGGAGGCGGGGGACTGTACACCCTGAACCGGTCCCCAGCCAATCGCAGGGCACACATAGACAGACAACTATTCGCACTCACCATCACACTTGGGGACAATTGAAATTGTTCCATTAACCTGCCACGCAAGTTTTTGGAATGTGGGAGGAAGCCGGAGTAACCGGAGAAAAGCCAACCCAGCACGGGGAGATAATGCAAACTCCACGCAGGAAAGCCGGAGCCGGAATCGAACCCTGAACCTCTGCACTGTGAGGCAAACGTGCTGACCATTTGCTCACCGTGCCCCCCCCCTTTGAAATCTAATCTTTTGAAAATCTGTTGGGAGCTCCCGCCGCACTCTCTCAGTTGCAACTGCACAAACAAGTTGCCATGTAGCTGTCGATGAGTCCAATCATAATAAGATGGCCAATTTTACAAAAGCTAATCAGTGGATTTTTTTCATATCTGATCAGCTGCGGAGAAAAAAAGCCACCCGTGTAAATAACATATCCGGAATTAGTTTTTCCCCTCTTCGTCCTCCCAGATCTTCATGTGCTTGTTGTGGTTGCTGCTCCAGTTTGTGGTGCTGGCAATGTACTGGGACTTACCGGCCATGGACGCCACACAGGGGGCCGTACTGATGATGGACCTGAAACGGGAGGAAGACGAAGAGGATGAAGATGAGCCGCTGATGGGCTCCGACGGTGTGCAGGTGCACGCTTACCAAGCTGTCAACTCCAGTCAATTGGAGATCTCCCCCTCATCTGAAATGCAACCTCTCCACGAGGCCTCATCGTCTGGAACCGAAGCGTTCGATAACTCCAACATCAGTGCAGGTAAGCCAGCATCTTTTCAAGCCCCGATGAGGAATTTCTTTCAGGTCAAAAGAGACATCGCGACCATTCCGATTGGTTTTCGAAACATGTCCTCCTGCACGCACATCAACTTCTGTTCCGCGTGTGTGACTTTGGCATTTGTGCCCATGTCTCATGATGCAATAATCATCGCAGCTTTGTTCTGTTCAACATGTGGATTTTTTTCCCTTATATTCATGTGAAAATACCAAAATAAAGTCTCACCCAAATGTGGGAAATGTGTTATCCAAACAAACCTCAGGGAAAGCCTATTAGAACAGCTGAACTTTATTCAGGGCTAATCAGAGGTACTTTAACTGGTGGCAGTTTTGTGACTATTCCCTTTTAACGTACCAGTAAGTTTGAACGTGACGTGGTTAATTTACTGTTAGTTTCTATATTTTCTTTTTTAGGAAACTAACAAACGACTTCATTAGCGCCTAAAATATGATCCATAGACAATACATATACCGCAGCCTACCTTTGTTTATCCATCTACTCTAGCGACACTGGGACCAGCAGAACAATGAACTTGACTCCCCACCTGCTGCCGAATACAATCGAAGAATAGCTTTTCGGCTCATCTAAACAAAGCCGGACGTCACACTGAATAAGTCCCGACGTGAGAGATTTGAGACAAGGTCGTTATTATTTATCTATATAGCTAGCTATCTATATATTCAATTATTTAATTAATTAATTGGGGGGGGTGTATATATTCATTTACATTTTTTTTTGTCATGGGTGCCCTGGTTGGGTAAAAAAAAGCGCCCTCCAGGATAAGTGTCAGTTTACACGTAACCAGCCATTCAATGCTGCCATTGATTACCTATATTGCATCGCGCTGTGTGGACGTGTGTATTGTACAGTTCCCGAGCATGTGTCAAACCCTGATATTGATTCTTTCATTCTGTGAAAATGTGGCAAAGGAAGGGCTCGATGGAAAGCGCGCTATTGACCGAGCACGCTGGGGTGACTCGACACAGAGAAAGAAACGGTCGTGCGCTCGACGTTCTTCTCATTGATTTTCCTGCGTAGTGAAAAGTTACGAGCGGCCCGGACTGTTCCGCAACCAAACAAGGGAAAATGCGCATTCCGAGCAGCAAGATGGCTCTTAAATCTCGATCTTATTTCTTAATATAGTCATAGATTCAACACTGCGTTGTTGTTTTGTTTTGAGAGGGGTTTGATCTTCGACGCAGTCATGGCGGCATCAGAAGGCTCTGCAGTAACCTTCTCTCTAGAATGTGCTCATCAGTCAGCTTCTCATGTGTCGGAATCATCATATATTAGGTGTGCAGGTGGAGCCGACTTAATGCGTTGGGCGAGCGTCCATTTTCTCCTTTTTGTTGGCAAACCGACTCAGATGTAAATTTACATTTACTGTACATCGAAAGCATGTGTGTATTCCAGGACTGTCATCCCGAGCGTTTCCCTTTGGCCATCTGGCCAAGCCACATCCAAATTTAGCGGCGATAGTAGCTCCGTTTTCACTCCATTCTCAACAATTCCTTCTGGAGAAGATTGGATGAAAATTTGGAATGGATTAGAAGACACTTTGTTCTTGTCTTGATTGCATTTTTGGACACAAGAAAAGCAAGCAAGCCATTTATCTCCCACGAAAAGCACCGACAGTCCAAGATGCACGCAGCCCGACTGACTATTTTTTTCTTCTTCTTCTCTTGGAGCTTCTCTTTCTCGGCATAAATTGCCAGTTTAAGCTTTCAATTTAATGGTAGCACTTGAGCTGATTTTATGATAGTTTTTTTCTTTTGTTGCTCAGTGCAGCTGTCTCTCATTTTTTTGTCGGTCACTCCTCAGAGTTCCTGAGAGAGGAGGTGATTGTTCTTCTCACGGCTCAGTTCATCACTCTCTTCAATCAGACTGCGCTGGAGGTGAGAACTGCCACACAGCCTGCACCCATCAGCCGGAATTCCCCAAAGTCTACATTTCACGCTGTTTTCATCCCGCCCCGAAAAATGGACCCACTTGAGTAACAGAATGGATCAGTTATTCTGAGAATTCACCCAATGTGAAGCACATTTACAATCTCAGAAAAAAGAATATGAATGCACTGTATCTTATCCATAGGCAGCAATTGTACTCCCGGAAAAAAAAGTTGCTGTTGCAAACCCCAAATCTCAATTAATCAATCAAAATCATGCACACGTCAATTCGCGTGCCACACAGAAAGGGAATGAAAAGAGCCGCCTTGATTGGCTGCGATTGAAGTCGCCTGTGACCACTCCCAGAGTGACGCAGCCCTACTTCTCACAGATCCGCCGATCTGCGCATTGTTCAAACCCGCCTTGGCGTAGAGCGAGAGTGGGCAACCCCGGTCCTGGAAGGCCACTTTCTTGAATGTTTTCGACGTCTCCCTCCCACAACACACCTGATTGAAATGATCAAACCATCAGCAAGCTCATCGGGTGCCCGAAAAGGATCCTGATCAGGTGTGTTGGAGGAGCGAAACATCTAAAAAAGGCATGAAAGTCGCCTCAGAGCACTGGAGTTGCCCACCACAGAAGAGAGATGTCACACAACATTTACGGTGGGCACAAAAATGGAGCCCAAAGTGGTGAAGTGCTTTGACAGAATGGTCAGACATTATTGGCGGGGATTGCCGTCTGTTGAATATGAAAACATGCAATGGTCTTCGTGATGCTTGTGAAGAATTGCTCTAATGAGGGCGTCCTTCACTTTACCCTGACTGAAGTATTCGAGTGACCTTGTAATTATGCATTTTAGACCATGGTGACTCCTCTGACGCAGCGCTACTTCGGCTTTGGCGAGTTGGGCAACAGTGTGATGTACAGCCTGTGTGGGTTGGAAGTCATCCTGGGCTTCCTCTTTGTTCGCTGGCTGAGCGAGAAGGTGGCTGACCGTGCAGTGTTGGCTGCCGGCCTGGTCATCTGTTGCACCGCCTGTATCTGGTGCCTCGTCTTCCTCTGCAACCTCCGAGGTACCAACCAGGCCAGGCAACAGATATTCCCCCACTAGATTGTATTATTGACTCCCCGCACAGAAACAAAAAGGCTGACGCTGTACTGTAATTGCCTTTAGATGCCACAAGAGGGCAGCAAAGACTCTGGCATTGGCCTGAGCGCAAAAAGAACGAATAATAAGTTTTCCAGCTAATATAGGAGGATAGGTTTCTGGCAGGGCGGCCCGGTGACCCTTGTGAGGATAAAGCGGATCAGAGAATGGATGAATGAAGATTTCCGCCAAAATCCGCAAATAGGCGATTACTTTAACCTCACAAGAATACCAAATTATCAAGGACAAATAGGACTTTATTTATTACCACTTTCTACCCCAACAAATGATGTCTTCGGACTTAAATAGATTACACCTGTAACATTTACATCTTTCCCCCTTGAAAATAGGCGACTTTTTAATTTTTATGGCATTTAGAGGTACACGTGGCAGTTGTGTTTTACTGGCGTCGGAAAATGTTCTGCACCCAAAAACTCGAGAAGTCCTGCTTTGTAGTGAATGTACTCTGTCAATGATCTCACTCAGCATTTGTAAGGCCATCTGGAGCTCGTGGAGCCAAACCGGATCGTGTGTCTTCACGTCAGTGCGCGTCTGCCTCGGCGTGTCACGTTTATCACTGTGATGACAAACAACAGGTGCCGGGGCGGGAAATTGCCTGAGTACATATAAAGGGATTACGGTAATCTTATTAGACCCGAATGCTATTTGTTAAAGCGTAGCGTACATTTGTACGCTATTTGTTAGAGCTGAAACAGCAAAACAAAGAAACCAATCTCAATGTTGACGTACCTGCAAACGTGATTTTGTCTCAGACCATTTAGAAGCATGTCTGATTGATCGAATTGCATTTTGAAAATGAGATTACAGGCTTTCACTTGAGAGAGAGGAACATCCAACATTTTTTTTTTGAGTGGGCACAGAATTCACACAAGCATGTGCGTGATGCAGGAGCAGCCCAGAACAAAAATGAGAGCTTGGCACGGGTTTCATTTTCAGATAGAGCTCTCTGTGCTCCTGCCAAAACATTTGTGGACACAGGAAGGGCTGGAGCAGTGAATAAAAGATCACAGTCTACCAGCGAGTAAATAACTTGAGATTGAACAATAATAATAATTATATTGCATAGTTCAGACAAAAGTCGCCCCCCCCCGTCCCCAAATGTTTTACTGACGTAACAAATGAGACCAAGAAAAAGCATTTCAAAACTGTTTTGACCATAAATGTCTCCCATAACCAGTGTGATGCAATAGAATTTTTTAAATGGGAAGTAAAAATGAAGCACTGAAATAATGTGGTCACATACTGTAACTGTACAACTCCGTCAGCGTACCCCCTGCGACCTTTTCAAACGCCTCTCATTAACCCCAAACAAATGTTAGCTGTTCTATTTGGCTTTTCCTGACATTTTCCCCTACGCCCGTATTTCATTGAGCGGCAAATGCGAACGTAGCGTATTTCGTCAGGGTTTGTCAAACCTTGCAAACATGTTGGCAAAGAGTTTTTCTTGCCGTTTCCTTGTTTCGCTAAGTAGCAAACGTTTGGGAAAACAGCTGCTAGCTTTTGTTAGAAGTCCACCTCTGCATAATATGAATCCTTACAAACATTAGAGAAAAAAATAAATAAATTCAATTAAAAAATTTTTATTTGATTAAGTTCAATTTACAATACAGATTGGGTTTATTGACATTGTTTTATAGTCTGCAGTAAAAAATAAATGCATGTCAGCCACTGACACCTACTGTAGTGGATGTGTAATTACACTTCAACATTAAAAAAAAAGCATGTGACCAGGGGTCACATACCAGGCACCCCTGACGTCAGACCGCGTACCCACAGGCAGGGGGCGGCCAATCATGGTTCCGCTTCAGAAAACAAGGTTGTTGGTTGTTACTTGAGCTCTGAGAAACGCTAACGTCATTTTCAGTCAACAGAAAGTGGCAAACTGGCCACCCAGTTGAGATCGCTAAAAATGGGTGCATTTTGCTGCTTAACTTATTTTAGAAATGAACTGAATAAAAGTTTTCATCTTGATTTCCATTGACGCTAGCCTGGTCTTGTTTTTCATCGCGATTTATTTACCTCGATCAAATAATCTGGATTTGCTTGTGTATGACTGGTGCTCTACAAAATACAAATGCTTCGCTTGTAGGTAGCTACGAGTGGAAGCTGTCAGCCTTCATTATTGGCGTGTTCCTGCAGCTGTTGGGGCTCCCGTTGGTGGCCGTGTCTCAGGTGTCGCTCTTCTCCAAAGTGACAGCGGAGAAAACACAAGGTGACCTTGGCCACACACGTCGTTCAACCGCAGTAATGGACATTTGTTTGGGTTTTTTTTTTGTATGCACAGTAGTAGACTATATACTTTGTAGATAAGAGAAAAGAAATTGTATATACTGTAGTGATTAGTTAGTAGGACCATTCCCTACTCAATACATCGGGATTTTTATATAGTGAACTATCGAGTCAACTCAGCAGTCAAATGAAAATGAAAATAATGATGATAAGAATCCTAACTGTGTTCTTCAATGTCAAGGATTCAGCCAAGGTATAAGACGATCGGTCGGGGGCCTTGCCACCATCATGGGTCCTTTATGGGCTGGAGGATTGACCAATCATTTATACATCATGATCGGTATGATGTTGGCTCTCCTCTTGATGGTCACCGTAAGTATGGCTTTTGTCATGTCTTACACCGAACACGTCATTATTCATAAATTCACATCTTTCTGTGGAAACTATTCTCACTGCTTTTTTTTTCTTTTTTGTTTGTGCTCTTTCTGAAAATGTGCCATAAAAGATGCCGCCAAAACCCGGGCTAATTGAAAAGTAGCACTTGCTGTGCAAACATTTTAGCTTTATTCAGTGCTCAAAATGTGATTGTGGAAAGGTGTTTGTCTGCCTTGGAACTGTCTGGTGACAAGTCCAGGGCGTACTCCGCCCAAAGCCTGCTGCTGGTCTCGGCTCCAGCTTAGCCACGACCCAAATGAGTGCAAATGGTTTACACAAAATCTCAACTTGGTCGGAATTGGGATGGAGAGACAAACGCTGCCTCTGAGGATTCAATAGTGTATGTAAGGCATTGACTTGACATTTCAAACTGTCATTTTATCTCTTCACATCCTGAGAGCGTGGGGGGGGACAAAAAAACGACAAAGCACTGCTTTGGGATACACTTGGATGTAAACGCCTTAACTCAGCATGTCTTTGATCGGTTTGACTTGCTGTTGCATTCTCTGAAGAGGCTACCGTGCGCCGCATACGTTCCAGGTGATGACGGCGTTGTCGTACGGCCGTCTGACTCAGCCCAGAGCGGTGCAGTGTGCGCAGAGCTCCGATACTGGAGGATAGACACAAAGAGCGAGAGAGGCTCCACGCAGAGGGAAGGCCCTTCATCTCCGAGAGGATCAATACGGGCGGACTGCAGAGGAAAAGCTGAGACTTAAAAAAAAAAAAAAAAAGCAGACTGTCATCAGTGGTGGGAAGTAACTTTGTTACTGGACTCGAGTGGATTTTTCAGGGATCTCTACTTGACTTGAGTACATAGTTCTTTTTTTCTGGTGACTTTTGACTTGTTCTCCCTGCTGAGGCATTCTATATTATCTCAGCTGAAAAAAACGCCCCCAAAAAACCCGCATATAGATAAAGGTTTTTCTGTTATTTTGCTCTTCACAATAAATCAAAGTGTGCAGGGTATTTTTCCAATAGTGCCAAGTTTTAAAACAGACATTGCATGTAATTAACACACACGCACACACACACACACACACACACACACACACACACACACACACACACACACACACACACACGCACACACGCACACAAACTGATTTAGAGCTGACGAGCAACCTTGCTTGCGGTTCACCTCCTGACTACTAAATCTGACACGAGGGGGCACTGTTGCTCTCGTGTAGAAGATACATTGGAGGGGGGCATAATTGAGGAAGAAAATGATTCTTCTCCCAATTAAACTATTTATACTCCCATGTGTTGATGGAAAGATAAGAGAAGAGGTTTTTCCATGTGACCCGACTTCTCATTCCTTGTCTCCAGTTTTATTCTTTCAGAAAAAAAACCCCACTTGAAATGAAACAGTTGACACGCTGAGTGTAAAAGTGGAGCTGTCAACATCTTCTCAGCTTCATGACAGTGAGCTGACAGGAGCGCATGTTCAAAAATAGTGAGGCATCGCAGATTGCTTAATATTTATTGGAAAAAAAAGTGATTTTTTTTATGGCTCAATCAAAACACAAAGCCTTGACTACACCACAAAGAGCATCTCTGAAAATATACCGCCACGCGGCCCAAATCATACTTGTCAGTTGCTAATATTTCTTCTTTCACAATGAAGGAGAAAGCACATTTACAGCTTCATTTTCCTTATTTGTAATTCAGCACTTGTCAAGTTGTTAGCCGTGCACAGTCAGCCACTTCCAGGCTGTATTGTCCCTCAGGATGAGCCGCATGCTACACATCTGCGTCTGACGGGAGATGGCTGGAAGCAACATGAAGGCAGTCGATTCCTTTTGTAGGGCTGATCACGAGCTTGGACAATCTCTCGGTGTTTTGCATAATTTACAGATAAGGCCCAGTAACCTTTCCATTTTTCAACAATCAGCGTCCCTTGTTTGGCTTTCTGGAGCCTTTTCACCTGAAATGGAAAATCTAATCTCTGGGGCTCAAGGACGTAGTGTTCATAAGCACTTTCATGCAATGATCAGCATATTCAGCCTCTTGACATTTAAGGGAGATAAGAAAGTGTACAGAATCAGGTCAAAACTGATTTTACACTCTTTCAGCTCGCTCACTTTTTCAGCAGGGTTCCTGCCTGCTGCTGATTCGTAACGGCAATCTAAATCGCCCCGGCCAAAAGACTTCCTCAAAAACAGGTTTGGCCCATCTTGAAAGACTCTTAAGTAATAACACACAAACAGAATTTGAATGCTTACGTGAAGTAAACAGTTTATCGAACGATCATACTGCACGTGAACACAGTTCTGAATAATAATGCGCGCTTGTGTTTAAGTTTCCTTGCTACAGAGCATCGCTTTATTTCCACTTAGCCAACTAAATATGCAGTCGTCCCCGAGCTCTTAGATTAGAAGGATGTGTGAATGGAACACATACAAGACAGTCCCTTAAATATGCATGCGCAGGCCAAGTTCTGTTAAACAGTTGAGTCAACACTAGGCCAATGGATTACATTTACAATTTAAAATGTGGTTATATTATGCAGAAAACAAAAATCCTCATAAATGAGCTTTTTAAAAATCCACATTCTTTCTATTCACATATTTGTGTTCCTTGGTAAAATATTAGATGTACTGTATAGTAAACTAACTGTCGCTCTCTCTTTTTCACGTGTCTGAAGCGAGGTTTGGCAGTGGCTCAGCTGGCGTGCTCAGAGAGGTAGACCGGAAGAGAAAGGGGAGGGGCTGTCAACTACCTGTCAACTTGTACGTTTTGCGCGTATTTTACACGTTTTTTTTAATCATTTGAAATCATGTACGCGTATTACAACTTTTATACGGAAAACCCCCAATTGTGAACCGATCTCACAAAGAAGTCGAAAAACGCCTTACTATACATGGTCATTTTTTCCGGCTAAAAACGCCCTACTATACATGGTCATTTTTTTTCGTCGAAAAACACCTTACTATACATGGTCGTTTTTGGGCTAAAAACGCCCTACTATACATGGTCGTTTTTTTTCGTGGAAAAACGCCTTACTATACATGGTCGTTTTTTTGGGCTAAAAACGCCTTACTATACATGGTCGTTTTTTTGGGCTAAAAACGCCCTACTATACATGGTCGTTTTTAGTCGAAAAACACCTTACTATACATGGTCGTATTTTTGGGCTAAAACGCCTTACTATACATGGTCGTTTTTAGGCTAAAAACGCCTTACTATACATGGTCGTTTTTAGACTAAAAAGCCTTACTATACATGGTCGTTTTTAGCTAAAAAGCCTTACTATACATGGTCGTTTTTAGACTAAAACGCCTTACTATACATGGTCGTTTTTTCGCTAAAACGCCTTATTATACATGGTCGTTTTTTCACTAAAACGCCTTATTATACATGATCGTTTTTAGTCTAAAACGCCTTACTATACATGGTTGTTTTTTCATCGAAAATGCCTTATTATACATGGTCGTGTTTTTCATCTAAAATGCCTTACTATACATGGTCGTTTTTTAGTCTAAAAAGCCTTACTATACATGGTCGTTTTTTGCTAAAAGCGCCTTACTATACATGGTCGTTTTTAGACTAAAACGCCTTACTATACATGGTCGTTTTTTCGCTAAAAATGCCTTACTATACATGGTCGTTTTTTCACTAAAACGCCTTATTATACATGGTCGTTTTTTCGTCTAAAACGCCTTACTATACATGGTCGTTTTTTAGTCTAAAATGCCTTACTATACATGGTCGTTTTTTTAGTCTAAAACGCCTTACTATACATGGTCGTTTTTTTGCTAAAACGCCTTACTATACATGGTCGTTTTTAGTCTAAAACGCCTTACTATACATGGTCGTTTTTTCGACTAAAACGCCTTACTATACATGGTCATTTTTTTGTCTAAAACGCCTTACTATACATGGTCGTTTTTTTGACTAAAACGCCTTACTATACATGGTCGTTTTTAGACTAAAAGCCTTACTATACATGGTCGTTTTTAGGCTAAAAGCGCCTTACTATACATGGTCGTTTTTAGACTAAAAACGCCTTACTATACATGGTCGTTTTTGACTAAAAACGCCTTACTATACATGGTCGTTTTTGGCTAAAAACGCCTTACTATACATGGTCGTTTTTTCGCTAAAACGCCTTACTATACATGGTCGTTTTTTCGCTAAAAAGCCTTACTATACATGGTCGTTTTTTCGTCTAAAACGCCTTACTATACATGGTCGTTTTTTTCTAAAAACGCCTTACTATACATGGTCGTTTTTTCATCTAAAACGCCTTACTATACATGGTCGTTTTTAGTCTAAAACGCCTTACTATACATGGTCGTTTTTTTGCTAAAACGCCTTACTATACATGGTCGTTTTTAGACTAAAACGCCTTACTATACATGGTCGTTTTTAGACTAAAAAGCCTTACTATACATGGTCGTTTTTTCGACTAAAACGCCTTACTATACATGGTCGTTTTTTCGACTAAAACGCCTTACTATACATGGTCGTTTTTAGGCTAAAAAGCCTTACTATACATGGTCGTTTTTCGCTAAAAAGCCTTACTATACATGGTCGTTTTTCGGCTAAAACGCCTTACTATACATGGTCGTTTTTTCGCTAAAACGCCTTACTATACATGGTCGTTTTTTCATCTAAAACGCCTTACTATACATGGTCGTTTTTTAGTCTAAAAACGCCTTACTATACATGGTCGTTTTTTTTGCTAAAAACGCCTTACTATACATGGTCGTTTTTAGTCTAAAAACGCCTTACTATACATGGTCGTTTTTTCATCTAAAACGCCTTACTATACATGGTCGTTTTTAGGCTAAAACGCCTTACTATACATGGTCGTTTTTTCATAAAAACGCCTTACTATACATGGTCGTTTTTAGACTAAAACGCCTTACTATACATGGTCGTTTTTAGCCTTACTAACATGCCTTACTATACATGGTCATTTTTGTGAAAAAATGTTCATGCATAAAATTCCCATTCGCCTTACTATACATGGTCGATTTTTCTCTGCGACTAAAGACGCCTTACTATACATGGTCGTTTTTCGTTCGGAAAACAGCGCCTTACTATACATGGTCGTTTTTAGCCTTCGACTAAAAGGCCTTACTATACATGGTCGTTTTTAGCATGATAAAAGTAAAGCCTTACTATACATGGTCGTTTTTTGGCTAAAACGCCTTACTATACATGGTCGTTTTTCCGCTAAAACGCCTTACTATACATGGTCGTTTTTTAGCCTAAAAGCCTTACTATACATGGTCGTTTTTTCATCTTAAAAGCCTTACTATACATGGTCGCTTTTTGGATTAGGGTAAAAGAGACAGTGCCTTACTATAAGCCATGGTCGTTTTTTTAGCTAAAACGCCTTACTATACATGGTCGTTTTTGGGCTAAAATGCAATACTATACATGGTCGTTTTTAGGCAGCTAAGACAAAAGAGCCTTACTATACATGGTCGTTTTTTCGCTAAAACGCCTTACTATACATGGTCGTTTTTATGACTAAAACGCCTTACTATACATGGTCGTTTTTTCTTTCTACACGACTAAAAAATAAGCCTTACTATACATGGTCGTTTTTTCATAGAGTAAAACGCCTTATTATACATGGTCGTTTTTTGTGTGTGCTAAAATCGCCTTACTATACATGGTCGTTTTTGCGCTAAAACGCCTTACTATACATGGTCGTTTTTTCGCTAAAACGCCTTACTATACATGGTCGTTTTTTCAGCTAAAAACACCTTACTATACATGGTCGTTTTTTGGGCTAAAAGCGCCTTACTATACATGGTCGTTTTTCGACTAAAACGCCTTACTATACATGGTCGTTTTTTGGGCTAAAACGCCTTACTATACATGGTCGTTTTTTTGCTAAAAACGCCTTACTATACATGGTCGTTTTTGACTAAAACGCCTTACTATACATGGTTGTTTTTTCATCTAAAAACGCCTTACTATACATGGTCGTTTTTTGGGCTAAAAACGCCTTACTATACATGGTCGTTTTTTGCTAAAACGCCTTACTATACATGGTCGTTTTTAGGCTAAAAGGCCTTACTATACAAGGTCGTTTTTTCGGCTAAAAAAGCCTTACTATACATGGTCGTTTATTTCGACTAAAAACGCCTTACTATACATGGTCGTTTTTTTCGGCTAAAAAAGCCTTACTATACATGGTCGTTTTTTCCGGCTAAAACAGCCTTACTATACATGGTCGTTTTTTCGGCTAAAAAAGCCTTACTATACATGGCCGTTTTTTTCGTCTAAAAACGCCTTACTATACATAGTCATTTTTTTTTCATCCAAAAACGCCTTACTATACATGGTCGGTTTTTTCGGGTTAAAACGCCTGACTGTACATGGTCGTTTTTTTTGGGCTATAAACGCCTTACAATACAGGGTCGATTTTTTTGTCGAAAAACGGCTTACTATACTTGGTTGTTTTTTTCGGCGAAAAAGTCCTTACTATAGATGGTCGTTTTTTTCGTTTAAAAACGCCTTACTATACATGGTCGTTTTTTTGTGTGAAAAATGCCTGACGATATATGGTCGTTTTATGGGGCAAAAAATGCCTTTCACATGGTCGTTTGTTTTGGGCTAAAAAGCCTCTCCTACATGGACGACTGTCACAGGGAACTTGCTTGAGCCTATCCAACTGTTGGCCATTGGAAATGACATCTATGCTGTCACTGGACAGGGTTTGAACCCGAGTTGCCTGGACAGAAAGCCAGCGTGCATACCTCTACACCAGCAGTGACTGTAACTTTCTCTGCACGATAGGCCTATTTGACATACACTCTGAAAGGTTTGCAGGAAAAAGTAAGTGTTTGGCGTTGTATTTTTTCACGTCACTGAGCCGGTCTTGAACCAGTGTTGCCTGAATGGAAAGCCAGCATGTATACCTCTACACTACCAGTGACTGTGACTTGCTCTGCACGATAGCTGTATTTGACATGCACTCTGGAGGGTTTTGCAGGAAAACTGGTGTATTTTCACACATCACTGAGCGGGGTTTGAACCTATGCTAACTATACATAGTTATTTTTTTAGGCTAAAACGCCTTACCATACATAGTCGTTTTTTTGGGGCTAAAAATGCCTTACTATACATGGTGGTTTTTTTCGGGTTAAAATGCCTTACTATACATGGTCGTTTTTTTTTGTCTAATAACGCCTTACTATACATGGTCGTTTTTCGACGAAAAACGCCTTACTATACATGGTCATTTTTTTCCGGCTAAAAACGCCTTACTATACATGGTTGTTTTTTTCGGGTTAAAATGCCTGACTATACATGGTCGTTTTTTTTGTTCTAAAAATTCCTTACTATCCATGGTCGTTTTTTCCGGCTAAAAACGCCTTACTATACATGGTCGTTTTTTTCGGGTTAAAACGCCTTACTATACATGGTGGGTTTTTTTCATCGAAAACGCCTTGCTATACATGGTCGTTTTTTTCGACTAAAAACGCCTTACTATACATGGTCGTTTTTTTTTTGGCTAAAAACGCCTTACTATACATGGTGGGGTTTTTTCATTGAAAACGCCTTACTATACATGGTCGTTTTTTTCGGCTAAAAAAGCCTTACTATACATGGTCGTTTTTTTCGTCTAAAAACGCCTTACTATACATGGTCGTTTTTTTTTCAGCTAAAAACGCCTTAATATACATGGTCGTTTTTTGGGGGCTAAAAATGCAATACTATACATGGTCGTTTTTTTCGGCTAAAAATGCCTTACTATACATGGTTGTTTTTTGGGGGTTAAAATGCCTTACTATAGATGGTCGTTTTTCGACTAAAACGCCTTACTATACATGGTCGTTTTTTCGCTAAAAGCGCCTTAGTATACATGGTCGTTTTTTCGCTAAAACGCCTTACTATACATGGTCGTTTTTTCATCAAAACGCCTTATTATACATGGTCGTTTTTAGTCTAAAACGCCTTACTATACATGGTCGTTTTTTTGCTAAAACGCCTTCCTATACATGGTCGTTTTTAGTCTAAAACGCCTTACTATACATGGTCGTTTTTAGACTAAAACGCCTTACTATACATGGTCGTTTTTCGCTAAAAATGCCTTACTATACATGGTCGTTTTTAGACTAAAACGCCTTACTAAACATGGTCATTTTTTCGACTAAAACGCCTTACTATACATGGTCGTTTTTAGCTAAAAACGCCTTACTATACATGGTCGTTTTTCATCAAAACGCCTTACTATACATGGTCGTTTTTTCGAATAAAACGCCTTACTATACATGGTCGTTTTTCGCTAAAAACGCCTTACTATACATGGTCGTTTTTTCGCTAAAACGCCTTACTATACATGGTCGTTTTTTTCGCTAAAAACGCCTTACTATACATGGTCGTTTTTCGACTAAAACGCCTTACTATACATGGTCATTTTTTCGACTAAAACGCCTTACTATACATGGTCGTTTTTAGACTAAAACGCCTTACTATACATGGTCGTTTTTGGCTAAAACGCCTTACTATACATGGTCGTTTTTCGCTAAAAAGCCTTACTATACATGGTCGTTTTTTCGACTAAAAACGCCTTACTATACATGGTCGTTTTTCATCATAAAACGCCTTATTATACATGGTCGGTTTTTTCGCTAAAACGCCTTACTATACATGGTCGTTTATTTTGTTGCTAAAAACGCCTTACTATACATGGCCGTGTTTTTCGTCTAAAAACGCATTACTATACATGGTCGTTTTTTCATCTAAAACGCCTTATTATACATGGTCGGTTTTTCGTCTAAAACGCCTTACTATACATGGTCGTTTTTTCGACTAAAAACGCCTTACTATACATGGTCGTTTTTTTTCATCGAAAACGCCTTATTATACATGGTCGGTTTTTTCGTCTAAAAACGCCTTACTATACATGGTCGTTTTTTCATCGAAAACGCCTTATTATACATGGTCGTTTTTTGCTAAAAACGCCTTACTATACATGGCCGTTTTTTTCGTCTAAAAACGCCTTACTATACATGGTCGTTTTTTTAGACTAAAAACGCCTTACTATACATGGTCGTTTTTTTCGGCTAAAAATGCCTTACTATACATGGTCGTTTTTTTCAACTAAAACGCCTTACTATACATGGTCATTTTTTTCGACTAAAAACGCCTTACTATACATGGTCGTTTTTTTCGGCTAAAAACGCCTTACTATACATGGTCGTTTTTTCATCGAAAACGCCTTACTATACATGGTCGTTTTTTTTCGACTAAAAACGCCTTACTATATTACATGGTCGTTTTTTCGTCTAAAACGCCTTACTATACATGGTCGTTTTTTCGCTAAAACGCCTTACTATACATGGTCGTTTTTTCGCTAAAACGCCTTACTATACATGGTCGTTTTTTCGACTAAAACGCCTTACTATACATGGTCATTTTTTCGACTAAAAACGCCTTACTATACATGGTCGTTTTTCGACTAAAAACGCCTTACTATACATGGTCGTTTTTTGGCTAAAACGCCTTACTATACATGGTCGTTTTTTCGCTAAAAAGCCTTACTATACATGGTCGTTTTTCGACTAAAACGCCTTACTATACATGGTCGTTTTTTTTCATCGAAAACGCCTTATTATACATGGTCGGTTTTTTCGTCTAAAAACGCCTTACTATACATGGTCGTTTATTTTGTTGCTAAAAACGCCTTACTATACATGGCCGTGTTTTTCGTCTAAAAACGCATTACTATACATGGTCGTTTTTTGCTAAAACGCCTTACTATACATGGTCGTTTTTAGCCTAAAAACGCCTTACTATACATGGTCGTTTTTTTCGCTAAAACGCCTTACTATACATGGTCGTTTTTTCGCTAAAAACGCCTTACTATACATGGTCGTTTTTTCGCTAAAAACGCCTTACTATACATGGTCGTTTTTTCGACTAAAACGCCTTACTATACATGGTCATTTTTCGACTAAAACGCCTTACTATACATGGTCGTTTTTTCGCTAAAAAGCCTTACTATACATGGTCGTTTTTTCATCGAAACGCCTTACTTATACATGGTCGGTTTTTTCGTCTAAAACGCCTTACTATACATAGTCGTTTTTTCGACTAAAAACGCCTTACTATACATGGTCGTTTTTTTTCATCGAAAACGCCTTATTATACCTGGTCGGTTTTTTCGTCTAAAAACGCCTTACTATACATGGTCGTTTTTTTTGTTGCTAAAAACGCCTTACTATACATGGCCGTTTTTTTCGTCTAAAAACGCATTACTATACATGGTCGTTTTTTTTTGCTAAAACGCCTTACTATACATGGCCGTTTTTTTCGTCTAAAAACGCTTTACTATACATGGTCGTTTTTGTGTGAAAAATGCCTGACGATATATGGTCGTTTTTTGGGCAAAAAAATGCCTTTCACATGGTCGTTTGTTTTGGGCTAAAAGCCTCTCCTACATGGACGACTGTCACAGGGAACTTGCTTGAGCCTATCCCAACTGTTGGCCATTGAAATGACATCTATGCTGTCACTGGACATTTTTTGGCTAGTTTGAACCCGAGTTGCCTAGACGGAAAGCCAGCGTGTATACCTCTACACCAGCAGTGACTGTAACTCTCTCTGCACAATAGGCCTATTTGACATACACTCTGAAAGGTTTGCAGGAAAATAAGTGTTTGGCGTTGTATTTTTTCACGTCACTGAGCCGGTCTTGAACCAGTGTTGCCTGAATGGAAAGCCAGCATGTATACCTCTACACTACCAGTGACTGTGACTTGCTCTGCACGATAGCTGTATTTGACATGCATTCTGGAGGGTTTTGCAGGAAAACTGGTGTATTTTCACACATCACTGAGCGGGGTTTGAACCTAAGCTAACTATACATAGTTATTTTTAGGCTAAAACGCCTTACCATACATGGTCGTTTTTCGGGTTAAAATGCCCCATGGTCGTTTTTTTTTGTCTAATAACGCCTTACTATACATGGTCGTTTTTTTCGGCTAAAAACGCCTTACTATACATGGTCGTTTTTTTCGGGTTAAAACGCCTTACTATACATGGTCGTTTTTTTCGTCTAAAAACGCCTTTCTATACATGGTCGTTTTTTTTCGCTAAAACGCCTTACTATACATGGTCGTTTTTCATCTAAAACGCCTTACTATACATGGTCGTTTTTTTTTGCTAAAAACGCCTTACTATACATGGCCGTTTTTTTTGTCTAAAAACGCCTTACCATACATGGTCGTTTTTTTCGGCTAAAAACGCCTTACTATACATGGTAGTTTTTTTCGACTAAAAACGCCTTACTATACATGGTCGTTTTTTTCATCGAAAACGCCTTATTATACATGGTCGTTTTTTTTTGCTAAAAACGCCTTACTATACATGGTCGTTTTTTCGCTAAAAACGCCTTACTATACATGGTCGTTTTTCGCTAAAAACGCCTTACTATACATGGTCGTTTTTTCAGCTAAAAACACCATACTATACATGGTCGTTTTTTCGTCTAAAACGCCTTACTATACATGGTCGTTTTTTGCTAAAAAGCCTTACTATACATGGTCGTTTTTTCGTCTAAAACGCCTTACTATACATGGTCGTTTTTTCATCGAAACGCCTTACTATACATGGTCGTTTTTTTGCACTAAAAACGCCTTACTATACATGGTCGTTTTTTCGTCTAAAACGCCTTACTATACATGGTCGTTTTTTCGACTAAAACGCCTTACTATACATGGTCGTTTTTTTCGGCTAAAAATGCCTTACTATACATGGTTGTTTTTTGGGGGTTAAAATGCCTTACTATAGATGGTCGTTTTTTCGACTAAAAACGCCTTACTATACATGGTCGTTTTTTTCGGCTAAAAACGCCTTACTATACATGGTCGTTTTTTTTCATCGAAAACGCCTTATTATACATGGTCGTTTTTTTCGTCTAAAAACGCCTTACTATACATGGTCGTTTTTTTTGCTAAAAACGCCTTACTATACATGGCCGTTTTTTTCGTCTAAAAACGCCTTACTATACATGGTCGTTTTTTTAGACTAAAAACGCCTTACTATACATGGCCGTGTTTTTCGTCTAAAAATGCCTTACTATACATGGTCGTTTTTTTTTGCTAAAACGCCTTACTAAACATGGTCATTTTTTCGTCTAAAACGCCTTACTATACATGGTCGTTTTTTCGCTAAAAACGCCTTACTATACATGGTCGTTTTTTCATCGAAACGCCTTATTATACATGGTCGTTTTTTCGGCTAAAACGCCTTACTATACATGGTCGTTTTTTTCGACTAAAAACGCCTTACTATACATGGTCATTTTTTTCGACTAAAAACGCCTTACTATACATGGTCGTTTTTTTCGGCTAAAAAGCCTTACTATACATGGTCGTTTTTTTTCATCGAAAACGCCTTATTATACATGGTCGGTTTTTTCGTCTAAAACGCCTTACTATACATGGTCGTTTTTTTCGACTAAAAACGCCTTACTATACATGGTCGTTTTTTTCATCGAAAACGCCTTATTATACATGGTCGGTTTTTTCGTCTAAAAACGCCTTACTATACATGGTCGTTTTTTTTTGCTAAAAACGCCTTACTATACATGGTCGTTTTTTTCGTCTAAAAACGCTTTACTATACATGGTCGTTTTTTTGTGTGAAAAATGCCTGACGATATATGGTCGTTTTTCGTGGGCAAAAAAATGCCTTTCACATGGTCGTTTGTTTTGGGCTAAAAAGCCTCTCCTACATGGACGACTGTCACAGGGAACTTGCTTGAGCCTATCCCAACTGTTGGCCATTGAAAATGACATCTATGCTGTCACTGGACAGAGTTTGAACCCGAGTTGCCTAGACGGAAAGCCAGCGTGTATACCTCTACACCAGCAGTGACTGTAACTCTCTCTGCACAATAGGCCTATTTGACATACACTCTGAAAGGTTTGCAGGAAAATAAGTGTTTGGCGTTGTATTTTTTCACGTCACTGAGCCGGTCTTGAACCAGTGTTGCCTGAATGGAAAGCCAGCATGTATACCTCTACACTACCAGTGACTGTGACTTGCTCTGCACGATAGCTGTATTTGACATGCACTCTGGAGGGTTTTGCAGGAAAACTGGTGTATTTTCACACATCACTGAGCGGGGTTTGAACCTATGCTAACTATACATAGTTATTTTTTTAGGCTAAAACGCCTTACCATACATGGTCGTTTTTGGGGCTAAAATGCCCCATGGTCGTTTTTTTGTCTAATAACGCCTTACTATACATGGTCGTTTTTTCGCTAAAAACGCCTTACTATACATGGTCGTTTTTCGGGTTAAAACGCCTTACTATACATGGTCGTTTTTTCGTCTAAAACGCCTTTCTATACATGGTCGTTTTTTTCGCTAAAACGCCTTACTATACATGGTCGTTTTTTTATCTAAAACGCCTTACTATACATGGTCGTTTTTTTGCTAAAAACGCCTTACTATACATGGCCGTTTTTTTTGTCTAAAAACGCCTTACCATACATGGTCGTTTTTTTCGGCTAAAAACGCCTTACTATACATGGTAGTTTTTTTCGACTAAAAACGCCTTTCTATACATGGTCATTTTTTTCGACTAAAAACGCCTTACCATACATGGTAGTTTTTTTCGACTAAAAACGCCTTTCTATACATGGTCATTTTTTTCGACTAAAAACGCCTTTCGATACATGGTCATTTTTTTCGACTAAAAACGCCTTACTATACATGGTCGTTTTTTTCGACTAAAAACGCCTTACTATACATGGTCATTTTTTTCGACTAAAAACGCCTTACCATACATGGTCGTTTTTTTCGGCTAAAAACGCCTTACTATACATGGTCGTTTTTTTCGTCTAAAAACGCCTTACTATACATGGTCGTTTTTTTTGCTAAAAACGCCTGACTATACTTGGCCGTTTTTTTCGTCTAAAAACGCCTTATTATACATTGTCGTTTTTTTCGACTAAAAACGCCTTACTATACATGGTCGTTTTTATCGGCTAAAAACACCTTACTATAAATGGTCGTTGTTTTCGGCTAAAAACGCCTTACTATACATGGTCGTTTTTTTCGACTAAAAACGCCTTACTATACATGGTCGTTTTTTTCGACTAAAAACGCCTTACTATACATGGTCGTTTTTTTCGGCTAAAAACGCACTCCTATACATGGTCGTCTTTTTCGGCTAAAAACGCACTACTATTCATGGTGGGTTTTTTTGGCTAAAAACGCACTACTATACATGGTCGTTTTTTTTTGTGTGAAAAATGCCTGACGATATATGGTCGTTTTTCGGGGGCAAAAAAACGCCTTACTATACATGGTCGTTTTTTTCGTCAAAAAACGCCTTAATATACATTGCCGTTTTTTTCGGCTAAATACACCGTACTATTCATGGTTGTTTTTTTCGGCTAAAAACGCCTTACTATACATGATCGTTTTTTTCGTCTAAAAACGCCTTACTATACATGGTCGCTTTTTCGCTAAAACTCCTTAATATTCATGGTATTTTTTCGCTAAAAACGCCTTACGATACATGGTCGCTTTTTTTTGTCTAAAATGCCTTACTATACATGGTCGCTTTTTTCGCTAAAACGCCTTACGATACATGGTCGCTTTTTTCGCTAAAACGCCTTACTATACATGGTCGTTTTTTCGCCTAAAACGCCTTACTATACATGGTCGCTTTTTTCGCTAAACACGCCTTAATATTCATGGTCATTTTTTTCGCTAAAAACGCCTTACTATACATGGTCGTTTTTTCGCCTAAAAACGCTTTCTAAACATGGTCGGTTTTTTCGCTAAAACGCCTTACTATACATGGTCGTTTTTTCACTAAAAACACCTTACTATACATGGTCGTTTTTCGACTAAAACGCCTTACTAAACATGGTCGTTTTTTCGCTAAAAACGCCTTACTATACATGGTCGCTTTTTTTTCGGGTTAAAACGCTTACTATACATGGTCGTTTTTTCGTCTAAAACGCCTTTCTATACATGGTCGTTTTTTTTTCGCTAAAACGCCTTACTATACATGGTCGTTTTTTCATCTAAAACGCCTTACTATACATGGTCGTTTTTTTTGCTAAAACGCCTTACTATACATGGTCGTTTTTTCGCCTAAAACGCCTTACCATACATGGTCGCTTTTTCGCTAAAACGCCTTACTATACATGGTAGTTTTTTTCGACTAAAAACGCCTTTCTATACATGGTCATTTTTTTCGACTAAAAACGCCTTACCATACATGGTAGTTTTTTTCGACTAAAACGCCTTTCTATACATGGTCATTTTTTCGACTAAAACGCTTTCGATACATGGTCATTTTTTCGACTAAAAACGCTTTACTATACATGGTCGCTTTTTTTCGACTAAAACGCTTTACTATACATGGTCATTTTTTCGACTAAAAACGCCTTACCATACATGGTCGCTTTTTCGCTAAAAACGCCTTACTATACATGGTCGTTTTTTCGCCTAAAAACGCCTTACTATACATGGTCGGTTTTTTTGCTAAAACGCCTGACTATACTTGGTCGTTTTTTCGCCTAAAACGCCTTATTATACATTGTCGTTTTTTTCGACTAAAAACGCCTTACTATACATGGTCGTTTTTTTCGGCTAAAAACACCTTACTATAAATGGTCGTTGTTTTCGGCTAAAAAGGCCTTACTATACATGGTCGTTTTTTTCGATTAAAAACACCTTACTGTACATGGTCGTTTTTCGACTAAAAACGCCTTACTATACATGGTCGTTTTTTTCGGCTAAAAACGCACTCCTATACATGGTCGTCTTTTTCGGCTAAAAACGCACTACTATTCATGGTGGGTTTTTTTGGCTAAAAACGCACTACTATACATGGTCGTTTTTTTTTGTGTGAAAAATGCCTGACGATATATGGTCGTTTTTCGGGGGCAAAAAAACGCCTTTCTAAACATGGTCGTTTTTTTCGGCTAAAAACGCCTTACTATACATGGTCGTTTTTTTCGACTAAAAACACCTTACTATACATGGTCGTTTTTTTCGACTAAAAACGCCTTACTAAACATGGTCATTTTTTTCGGCTAAACACGCCTTAATATTCATGGTCGTCTTTTTCGGCTAAAAACGCCTTACTATACATGGGCGTTTTTTTCGACTAAAAACGCCTTACTATACATGGTCGTTTTTTTCGGCTAAACACGCCTTAATATTCATGGTCGCTTTTTCGCTAAAACGCCTTACTATACATGGGCGTTTTTTCGACTAAAACGCCTTACGATACATGGTCGTTTTTTCGCTAAAAACGACTTACTATACATGGTCGCTTTTTCGCCTAAAACGCCTTACTATACATGGTCGCTTTTTTCGCTAAAACTCCTTAATATTCATGGTCGCTTTTTTCGCTAAAAACGCCTTACGATACATGGTCGCTTTTTTGTCTAAAATGCCTTACTATACATGGTCGTTTTTATCGCTAAAAACGCTTTACGATACATGGTCGCTTTTTCGCTAAAAACGCCTTACTATACATGGTCGTTTTTCGCCTAAAACGCCTTACTATACATGGTCGCTTTTTCGCTAAACACGCCTTAATATTCATGGTCATTTGTTTTCGCTAAAAACGCCTTACTATACATGGTCGTTTTTTCGCCTAAAACGCCTTTCTAAACATGGTCGGTTTTTTCGCTAAAAACGCCTTACTATACATGGTCGTTTTTTCACTAAAAACACCTTACTATACATGGTCGCTTTTTCACTAAAACACCTTACTATACATGGTCGTTTTTTTCGACTAAAAACGCCTTACTAAACATGGTCATTTTTTTCGGCTAAACACGCCTTAATATTCATGGTCGTCTTTTTCGGCTAAAAACGCCTTACTATACATGGGCGTTTTTTTCGACTAAAAACGCCTTACTATACATGGTCGTTTTTTTCGGCTAAACACGCCTTAATATTCATGGTCGTCTTTTTCGGCTAAAAACGCCTTACTATACATGGGCGTTTTTTTCGACTAAAAACGCCTTACTATACATGGTCGTTTTTTTCGACTAAAAACACCTTACTAAACATGGTCATTTTTTTTCGGCGAAACACGCCTTACTATACACGGTCGTTTTTTTCGGCTAAACATGCCTTAATATTCATGGTCGTTTTTTTCGCCTAAAAACGCCTTACTATACATGGTCGTTTTTTTTTCTTTTTAAATACCTGACGATATATGTTTTTCGTTTTTCGGGGGCAAAAAATGCCTTTCACATGGTCGTTTGTTTTGGGCTAAAAAGCCTCTCCTGCATGGACGACTGTCACTGGGATCTTGCTGGAGCCTATCCCAACTGTTGGCCATTGAAAATGACATCTGTGCTGTCACTGGACAGGGTTTGAACCCGAGTTGCCTGGACGGAAAGCCAGCGTGTATACCCCTACACCAGCAGTGACTGTAACTTTCTCTGCACGATAGGCCTATTTGACATACACTCTGAAAGGTTTGCAGGAAAAAGTAAGTGTTTGGCGTTGTATTTTTTCACATCACTGAGCCGGTCTTGAACCAGTGTTGCCTGAATGGAAAGCCAGCATGTATACCTCTACACTACCAGTGACTGTGACTTGCTCTGCACGATAGCTGTATTTGACATGCACTCTGGAGGGTTTTGAAGGAAAACTGGTGTATTTTCACACATCACTGAGCGGGGTTTGAACCTATGTTAACTATACATAGTTATTTTTTTAGGCTAAAACGCCTTACCATACATAGTCGTTTTTTGGGGGCTAAAAATGCCTTACTATACATGGTCGTTTTTTTCGGGTTAAAATGCCTTACTATACATGGTCGTTTTTTTCGGGTTAAAACGCATTACTATACATGGTCGTTTTTTTTTGCTAAAAACGCCTTACTATACATGGCCGTTTTTTTCGTCTAAAAACGCTTTACATGGTCGTTTTTTTGTGTGAAAAATGCCTGACGATATATGGTCGTTTTTCGTGGGCAAAAAAATGCCTTTCACATGGTCGTTTGTTTTGGGCTAAAAAGCCTCTCCTACATGGACGACTGTCACAGGGAACTTGCTTGAGCCTATCCCAACTGTTGGCCATTGGAAATGACATCTATGCTGTCACTGGACAGAGTTTGAACCCGAGTTGCCTAGACGGAAAGCCAGCGTGTATACCTCTACACCAGCAGTGACTGTAACTCTCTCTGCACAATAGGCCTATTTGACATACACTCTGAAAGGTTTGCAGGAAAATAAGTGTTTGGCGTTGTATTTTTTCACGTCACTGAGCCGGTCTTGAACCAGTGTTGCCTGAATGGAAAGCCAGCATGTATACCTCTACACTACCAGTGACTGTGACTTGCTCTGCACGATAGCTGTATTTGACATGCATTCTGGAGGGTTTTGCAGGAAAACTGGTGTATTTTCACACATCACTGAGCGGGGTTTGAACCTAAGCTAACTATACATAGTTATTTTTTTAGGCTAAAACGCCTTACCATACATGGTCGTTTTTTTCGGGTTAAAATGCCCCATGGTCGTTTTTTTTTTGTCTAATAACGCCTTACTATACATGGTCGTTTTTTCGCTAAAAACGCCTTACTATACATGGTCGTTTTTTCGGTTAAAACGCCTTACTATACATGGTCGTTTTTTTCGTCTAAAAACGCCTTTCTATACATGGTCGTTTTTTTTCGGCTAAAAACGCCTTACTATACATGGTCGTTTTTTTCATCTAAAAACGCCTTACTATACATGGTCGTTTTTTTTTGCTAAAAACGCCTTACTATACATGGCCGTTTTTTTCGTCTAAAAACACCTTACCATACATGGTCGTTTTTTTCGGCTAAAAACGCCTTACTATACATGGTAGTTTTTCGACTAAAACGCCTTACTATACATGGTCGTTTTTTCATCGAAAACGCTTTATTATACATGGTCGCTTTTTTTGCTAAAAACGCCTTACTATACATGGTCGTTTTTTCGCTAAAAACGCCTTACTATACATGGTCGTTTTTTCGCTAAAAACGCCTTACTATACATGGTCGCTTTTTTCAGCTAAAAACACCATACTATACATGGTCGCTTTTTTCGCCTAAAAACGCCTTACTATACATGGTCGCTTTTTCGCTAAAAAGCCTTACTATACATGGTCGCTTTTTCGCCTAAAAACGCCTTACTATACATGGTCGCTTTTTTCATCGAAAACGCTTATTATACATGGTCGCTTTTTTCGACTAAAACGCCTTACTATACATGGTCGTTTTTTCGCCTAAAAACGCCTTACTATACATGGTCGTTTTTTCGCTAAAACGCCTTACTATACATGGTCGTTTTTTCGCTAAAATGCCTTACTATACATGGTTGTTTTTGGGGTTAAAATGCCTTACTATACATGGTCGCTTTTTCGACTAAAAACGCCTCACTATACATGGTCGTTTTTTTCCGCTAAAAACGCCTTAGTATACATGGTCGTTTTTTTCGGCTAAAAACGCCGTACTATACATGGTCGTTTTTTCATCGAAACGCCTTATTATACATGGTCGCTTTTTTCGCCTAAAAACGCCTTACTATACATGGTCGTTTTTTTTTGCTAAAAACGCCTTCCTATACATGGCCGTTTTTTTCGTCTAAAAACGCCTTACTATACATGGTCGTTTTTTTAGACTAAAAACGCCTTACTATACATGGCCGTGTTTTTCGTCTAAAAATGCCTTACTATACATGGTCGTTTTTTTTGCTAAAAACGCCTTACTAAACATGGTCATTTTTTTCGTCTAAAAACGCCTTACTATACATGGTGGTTTTTTTCGGCTAAAAACGCCTTACTATACATGGTCGTTTTTTTTCATCGAAAACGGCTTATTATACATGGTCGTTTTTTTCGACTAAAAACGCCTTACTATACATGGCCGTTTTTTTCGACTAAAAACGCCTTACTATACATGGTCATTTTTTTCGACTAAAAACGCCTTACTATACATGCTCGTTTTTTTCGGCTAAAAAAGCCTTACTATACATGGTCGTTTTTTTTCATCGAAAACGCCTTATTATACATGGTCGGTTTTTTCGTCTAAAAACGCCTTACTATACATGGTCGTTTTTTTCGACTAAAAACGCCTTACTATACATGGTCGTTTTTTTTCATCGAAAACGCCTTATTATACATGGTCGGTTTTTTCGTCTAAAAACGCCTTACTATACATGGTCGTTTTTTTTGTTGCTAAAAACGCCTTACTATACATGGCCGTTTTTTTCGTCTAAAAACGCATTACTATACATGGTCGTTTTTTTTTGCTAAAAACGCCTTACTATACATGGCCGTTTTTTTCGTCTAAAAACGCTTTACTATACATGGTCGTTTTTTTGTGTGAAAAATGCCTGACGATATATGGTCGTTTTTCGTGGGCAAAAAAATGCCTTTCACATGGTCGTTTGTTTTGGGCTAAAAAGCCTCTCCTACATGGACGACTGTCACAGGGAACTTGCTTGAGCCTATCCCAACTGTTGGCCATTGGAAATGACATCTATGCTGTCACTGGACAGAGTTTGAACCCGAGTTGCCTAGACGGAAAGCCAGCGTGTATACCTCTACACCAGCAGTGACTGTAACTCTCTCTGCACAATAGGCCTATTTGACATACACTCTGAAAGGTTTGCAGGAAAATAAGTGTTTACGTTGTATTTTTTCACGCCACTGAGCCGGTCTTGAACCAGTGTTGCCTGAATGGAAAGCCAGCATGTATACCTCTACACTACCAGTGACTGTGACTTGCTCTGCACGATAGCTGTATTTGACATGCATTCTGGAGGGTTTTGCAGGAAAACTGGTGTATTTTCACACATCACTGAGCGGGTTTGAACCTAAGCTAACTATACATAGTTATTTTTTTAGGCTAAAACGCCTTACCATACATGGTCGTTTTTTTCGGGTTAAAATGCCCCATGGTCGTTTTTTTTTGTCTAATAACGCCTTACTATACATGGTCGTTTTTTTTCATCGAAAACGCCTTACTATACATGGTCGTTTTTTTTGTTGCTAAAAACGCCTTACTATACATGGTCGCTTTTTCGCCTAAAACGCATTACTATACATGGTCGTTTTTTTGCTAAAACGCCTTACTATACATGGCCGCTTTTTTCGCCTAAAACGCTTTACTATACATGGTCGTTTTTGTGTGAAAATGCCTGACGATATATGGTCGTTTTGGGCAAAAATGCCTTTCACATGGTCGTTTGTTTTGGGCTAAAAAGCCTCTCCTACATGCACGACTGTCACAGGAACTTGCTTGAGCCTATCCCAACTGTTGGCCATTGAAATGACATCTATGCTGTCACTGGACAGAGTTTGAACCCGAGTTGCCTAGACGGAAAGCCAGCGTGTATACCTCTACACCAGCAGTGACTGTAACTCTCTCTGCACAATAGGCCTATTTGACATACACTCTGAAAGGTTTGCAGGAAAATAAGTGTTTGGCGTTGTATTTTTTCACGTCACTGAGCCGGTCTTGAACCAGTGTTGCCTGAATGGAAAGCCAGCATGTATACCTCTACACTACCAGTGACTGTGACTTGCTCTGCACGATAGCTGTATTTGACATGCATTCTGGAGGGTTTTGCAGGAAAACTGGTGTATTTTCACACATCACTGAGCGGGGTTTGAACCTAAGCTAACTATACATAGTTATTTTTTTAGGCTAAAACGCCTTACCATACATGGTCGTTTTTTTCGGGTTAAAATGCCCCATGGTCGTTTTTTTTTGTCTAATAACGCCTTACTATACATGGTCGTTTTTTTCGGCTAAAAACGCCTTACTATACATGGTCGTTTTTTTCGGGTTAAAACGCCTTACTATACATGGTCGTTTTTTTCGTCTAAAAACGCCTTTCTATACATGGTCGTTTTTTTCCGGCTAAAAACGCCTTACTATACATGGTCGTTTTTTTCATCTAAAAACGCCTTACTATACATGGTCGTTTTTTTTTGCTAAAAACGCCTTACTATACATGGCCGTTTTTTTTGTCTAAAAACGCCTTACCATACATGGTCGTTTTTTTCGGCTAAAAACGCCTTACTATACATGGTAGTTTTTTTCGACTAAAAACGCCTTTCTATACATGGTCATTTTTTTCGACTAAAAACGCCTTACCATACATGGTAGTTTTTTTCGACTAAAAACGCCTTTCTATACATGGTCATTTTTTTCGACTAAAAACGCCTTTCGATACATGGTCATTTTTTCGACTAAAACGCTTTACTATACATGGTCGTTTTTTCACTAAAACGCTTTACTATACATGGTCATTTTTTCGACTAAAAACGCCTTACCATACATGGTCGCTTTTTTCGCTAAAAACGCCTTACTATACATGGTCGTTTTTTCGCCTAAAAACGCCTTACTATACATGGTCGCTTTTTTTGCTAAAACGCCTGACTATACTTGGTCGCTTTTTCGCCTAAAAACGCCTTATTATACATTGTCGCTTTTTTCACTAAAACGCCTTACTATACATGGTCGCTTTTATCGCTAAAAACACCTTACTATAAATGGTCGTTGTTTTCGCTAAAACGCCTTACTATACATGGTCGTTTTTTCGACTAAAAACGCCTTACTATACATGGTCGCTTTTTCGACTAAAACGCCTTACTATACATGGTCGCTTTTTTCGCTAAAACGCACTTACTATACATGGTCGCTTTTTCGCTAAAAACGCACTACTATTCATGGTGGGTTTTTGGCTAAAAACGCACTACTATACATGGTCGCTTTTTTTGTGTGAAAAATGCCTGACGATATATGGTCGTTTTTCGGGGCAAAAACGCCTTACTATACATGGTCGTTTTTTCGCCAAAAACGCCTTAATATACATTGCCGCTTTTTCGCTAAATACACCGTACTATTCATGGTTGTTTTTTCCGGCTAAAAACGCCTTACTATACATGATCGTTTTTTTCGTCTAAAAACGCCTTACTATACATGGTCGTTTTTTCGCTAAAAACTCCTTAATATTCATGGTCGCTTTTTCGCTAAAACGCCTTACGATACATGGTCGCTTTTTTGTCTAAAATGCCTTACTATACATGGTCGCTTTTTCGCTAAAAACGCCTTACTATACATGGTCGTTTTTTCGCTAAAAACGACTTACTATACATGGTCGCTTTTTCGCCTAAAACGCCTTACTATACATGGTCGTTTTTTCGCTAAAAACTCCTTAATATTCATGGTATTTTTTTCGCTAAAACGCCTTACGATACATGGTCGCTTTTTTGTCTAAAATGCCTTACTATACATGGTCGTTTTTTCGCTAAAAACGCCTTACGATACATGGTCGTTTTTTCGCTAAAAACGCCTTACTATACATGGTCGTTTTTCGCCTAAAACGCCTTACTATACATGGTCGCTTTTTCGCTAAACACGCCTTAATATTCATGGTCATTTTTTTTCGTCTAAAAACGCCTTACTATACATGGTCGTTTTTTTCGTCTAAAAACGCCTTTCTAAACATGGTCGGTTTTTTCGGCTAAAAACGCCTTACTATACATGGTCGTTTTTTTCGACTAAAAACACCTTACTATACATGGTCGTTTTTTTCGACTAAAACGCCTTACTAAACATGGTCGTTTTTTCGCTAAAAACGCCTTACTATACATGGTCGTTTTTTCGGTTAAAACGCCTTACTATACATGGTCGTTTTTTCGCCTAAAAACGCCTTTCTATACATGGTCGCTTTTTTCGCTAAAACGCCTTACTATACATGGTCGTTTTTTCATCTAAAACGCCTTACTATACATGGTCGCTTTTTTTGCTAAAAACGCCTTACTATACATGGTCGTTTTTCGCCTAAAACGCCTTACCATACATGGTCGCTTTTTTCGCTAAAACGCCTTACTATACATGGTAGTTTTTTCGACTAAAAACGCCTTTTCTATACATGGTCATTTTTTCGACTAAAACGCCTTACCATACATGGTAGTTTTTTCGACTAAAACGCCTTTCTATACATGGTCATTTTTTCGACTAAAAACGCCTTCGATACATGGTCATTTTTTCACTAAAAACGCCTTATTATACATGGTCGCTTTTTCGACTAAAACGCCTTACTATACATGGTCATTTTTTTCGACTAAAAACGCCTTACCATACATGGTCGTTTTTTTCGGCTAAAAACGCCTTACTATACATGGTCGTTTTTTTCGTCTAAAAACGCCTTACTATACATGGTCGGTTTTTTTTGCTAAAAACGCCTGACTATACTTGGCCGTTTTTTTCGTCTAAAAACGCCTTATTATACATGGTCGTTTTTTTCGACTAAAAACGCCTTACTATACATGGTCGTTTTTTTCGGCTAAAAACACCTTACTATAAATGGTCGTTGTTTTCGGCTAAAAAGGCCTTACTATACATGGTCGTTTTTTTCGATTAAAAACACCTTACTGTACATGGTCGTTTTTTTCGACTAAAAACGCCTTACTATACATGGTCGTTTTTTTCGGCTAAAAACGCACTCCTATACATGGTCGTCTTTTTCGGCTAAAAACGCACTACTATTCATGGTGGGTTTTTGGCTAAAAACGCACTACTATACATGGTCGCTTTTTTTGTGTGAAAATGCCTGACGATATATGGTCGCTTTCGGGGCAAAAAAACGCCTTACTATACATGGTCGTTTTTTTCGTCAAAAAACGCCTTAATATACATTGCCGTTTTTTTCGGCTAAATACACCGTACTATTCATGGTTGTTTTTTTCGGCTAAAAACGCCTTACTATACATGATCGTTTTTTTCGTCTAAAAACGCCTTACTATACATGGTCGTTTTTTCGCCTAAAACGCCTTTCTAAACATGGTCGGTTTTTTCGCTAAAACGCCTTACTATACATGGTCGCTTTTTTCGACTAAAACACCTTACTATACATGGTCGTTTTTTCGACTAAAAACGCCTTACTAAACATGGTCGCTTTTTCGCTAAAAACGCCTTACTATACATGGTCGCTTTTTCGGGTTAAAACGCCTTACTATACATGGTCGCTTTTTCGCCTAAAAACGCCTTTCTATACATGGTCGCTTTTTCGCTAAAAACGCCTTACTATACATGGTCGCTTTTTTCATCTAAAACGCCTTACTATACATGGTCGCTTTTTTTTGCTAAAAACGCCTTACTATACATGGTCGCTTTTTTCGTCTAAAACGCCTTACCATACATGGTCGCTTTTTTCGCTAAAAACGCCTTACTATACATGGTAGTTTTTTCACTAAAACGCCTTTCTATACATGGTCATTTTTTCACTAAAACGCCTTACCATACATGGTAGTTTTTTCGACTAAAACGCTTTTCTATACATGGTCATTTTTTCACTAAAAACGCTTTCGATACATGGTCATTTTTTCGACTAAAAACGCCTTACTATACATGGTCGTTTTTCGACTAAAACGCCTTACTATACATGGTCATTTTTTCGACTAAAAACGCCTTACCATACATGGTCGCTTTTTTCGCTAAAAACGCCTTACTATACATGGTCATTTTTTCGCCTAAAACGCCTTACTATACATGGTCGGTTTTTTTGCTAAAACGCCTGACTATACTTGGTCGTTTTTTCGCCTAAAACGCCTTATTATACATTGTCGCTTTTTTTTCACTAAAACGCCTTTACTATACATGGTCGCTTTTTTCGCTAAAAACACCTTACTATAAATGGTCGTTGTTTTCGCCAAAAGGCCTTACTATACATGGTCGCTTTTTCGATTAAAAACACCTTACTGTACATGGTCGTTTTTTTCGACTAAAAACGCCTTACTATACATGGTCGTTTTTTCCGGCTAAAAACGCACTCCTATACATGGTCGTCTTTTTCGGCTAAAAACGCACTACTATTCATGGTGGGTTTTTTTGGCTAAAAACGCACTACTATACATGGTCGTTTTTTTTTGTGTGAAAAATGCCTGACGATATATGGTCGTTTTTCGGGGGCAAAAAAACGCCTTACTATACATGGTTGTTTTTTTCGTCAAAAAACGCCTTAATATACATTGCCGTTTTTTTCGGCTAAATACACCGTACTATTCATGGTTGTTTTTTTCGGCTAAAAACGCCTTACTATACATGATCGTTTTTTTCGTCTAAAAACGCCTTACTATACATGGTCGTTTTTTTCGGCTAAAAACTCCTTAATATTCATGGTCGTTTTTTTCGGCTAAAAACGCCTTACGATACATGGTCGTTTTTTTTGTCTAAAAATGCCTTACTATACATGGTCGTTTTTTTCGGCTAAAAACGCCTTACGATACATGGTCGTTTTTTTCGGCTAAAAACGCCTTACGATACATGGTCGTTTTTTTCGTCTAAAAACGACTTACTATACATGGTCGTTTTTTTCGTCTAAAAACGCCTTACTATACATGGTCGCTTTTTTTCGCTAAAACTCCTTAATATTCATGGTCGCTTTTTTCGCTAAAAACGCCTTTACGATACATGGTCGCTTTTTTGTCTAAAAATGCCTTACTATACATGGTCGCTTTTTCGCTAAAAACGCCTTACGATACATGGTCGTTTTTTTCGGCTAAAAACGCCTTACTATACATGGTCGTTTTTTTCGTCTAAAAACGCCTTACTATACATGGTCGTTTTTTTCGGCTAAACACGCCTTAATATTCATGGTCATTTGTTTTCGGCTAAAAACGCCTTACTATACATGGTCGTTTTTTTCGTCTAAAAACGCCTTTCTAAACATGGTCGGTTTTTTCGGCTAAAAACGCCTTATTATACATGGTCGCTTTTTCACTAAAAACACCTTACTATACATGGTCGCTTTTTTCACTAAAACGCCTTACTAAACATGGTCATTTTTTCGCTAAACACGCCTTAATATTCATGGTCGCTTTTTCGCTAAAAACGCCTTACTATACATGGGCGTTTTTTTCGACTAAAAACGCCTTACTATACATGTTCGTTTTTTTCGGCTAAACACGCCTTAATATTCATGGTCGTCTTTTTCGGCTAAAAACGCCTTACTATACATGGGCGTTTTTTTCGACTAAAAACGCCTTACTATACATGGTCGTTTTTTCGACTAAAAACACCTTACTAAACATGGTCATTTTTTCTCGGCGAAACACGCCTTACTATACACGGTCGTTTTTTTCGGCTAAACATGCCTTAATATTCATGGTCGTTTTTTTCGCCTAAAAACGCCTTACTATACATGGTCGTTTTTTTTCCTTTTTAAATACCTGACGATATATGTTTTTCGTTTTTCGGGGGCAAAAAATGCCTTTCACATGGTCGTTTGTTTTGGGCTAAAAAGCCTCTCCTGCATGGACGACTGTCACTGGGATCTTGCTGGAGCCTATCCCAACTGTAAGCCATTGGAACTGACATTTATGCTGTCACTGGACAGGGTTTGAACCCGAGTTGCCTGGACAGAAGCCAGCATGTATACCTCTACACCACCAGTGACCGTGACTTATTTTGCACGATAGGCATATTTGACATGCACTCTGGAGGGTTTGCACAAAAAAAGTAACTGTTTGGTGTTGCATTTTCTCACATCACTGAGCTGGGCTTGAAACAGGGATGGAAAGCCGGCATGTATACCTCTATGCTAACTATACATGACCGTTTTATTAGGCTAAAAACGCCTTACTATACATGGTCGTTTTTTTTCAGCTAAAAACGCCTTACTATACATGGTCGAATTTTTTCGTCTAAAAATGCCTTACTATACATGGTCGTTTTTTTTCGGCTAAACACGCCTTAATAGTCATGGTCGTTTTTTTTCGGCTAAAAACGCCTTCCTATACGTGGTCATTTTTTTTTCCGGCTAAACACGCCTTAATATACATGGTCGTTTTTTTAGTCTAAAAACGCCTTACTTCACAAGGTTGTTTTTTTCGGCTAAAAACGCCTTCCTATAAATGGTTGTTTTTTTCGGCTAAACACGCCTTAATATTCATGGTCGTTTTTTTCGGCTAAAAACGCCTTACTATACATGGTCGTTTTTTTCGGCTAAAAACGCCTTCCTATAAATGGTTGTTTTTTTCGGCTAAACACGCCTTAATATTCATGGTCGTTTTTTTCGGCTAAAAACGCCTTACTATACATGGTCTTTTTTTTTCGGCTAAAAACGCCTTCCTATACAAAAGTATTAAAAATTGGGGGATCAGACTCTAAATCGTCCCTTGTATCATGATGTGTGCACCCAACTTCACTTCGCAGGATGACACCAAACAACGCAAATAATTCCTATTAACCTGTAAAATCTATTTGAGTACAGTAACAGAGGATTTCCACTGTGTTTCTACCCCACCACCGCTGATATGGACGAACAGTACAATCCTACATATTCTGGTTAGCTGCAACAACTAGCCCACAAAGGCCATTTAGACAGCGCACAATCCCCCCCAAAGGATCTAAATACAATAGACAAGTCAGAGGCCGGGAGGGGGGGGCTTTTATGTTAAATGCCCCAAAGGGACGCACAAAAGCACACCGTATGAAAATTTAAACATGCTGTGCCATTTGATGCAGTGGCTAACTCTTCTCTCGGTGAGTCAGATGTTTGTTGCCATGGAGATTGGGTGTGGTAGGTTATAAGTAAGAGCTACAGATCCAATGAGATTATGCAATATTGAGAGGCGGTTGTAGGACACATTCAGGTGTAGTGGAAATATTTGCATGTCGTACCGGCGGCTGACGTGAAATGGCCGCGTCCTTCTGCTCGACAGCATCAAGTGGCCCGTGCCCAAGAATAATAAGTCGGCTCCAAGCGTTTATTTCAGTCTGCAAATAGCTTCAGCCATTATGCAGTGTTAAGTAGTTTTTCAGGGGGTCACCGTTGCTGTACAATGAACTGAACCGTGCAGTAATTACATTTACTAGTCTCAGGCTTTCTTCATGCCAAGTATGCCTCACTCCACACCTGAGTGGTTTATCTTGACTAAATATCCTCTTCTCATATAACCCCCCCCCCCAAAAAAAACCAAAACAACACGGCTGTTGTCATTACTTGCACTGAATGAACAGCTATGGAGGTGCAGTGGTTCTCCGCTACATCACAGCTCATCATTCGCGCCCCCGCTATATCACAAATTTTGTTAAGGCCCGTTGAAGATGCAGTCGGTTTTCACGGTACACAGGCGAGTCCCGATGTAGAGCCGTGCGCCATCAGTGTGGTAGCGCGGTGCCTCGATATACGAGTCACCTGACTTTCACGTTTTGGGAGATGCAAGCCGTTGTTGTTTCCATGTAGCCATCTTTGGATATGGCCGATTTTCACCTATTCCAGGTTAGGGTCTGGAACGCATCCCCCCGCAACGAACCCCGGGGTTCACCCTCCATTAACATCTCCCGAAAGATAAAGATAATTGGTCGCGAAGCGTGAATCCGCCTTTTGAAGTCCAACAATTATGCCGAGCGGCGTCAGGATCTCTTCTTTACCGATGCCGTTAGCCGGACGGAGGATGGCTGTTAATGGCTCCCGCAAGATAGATGAGCTCCACCGCTGAAAAATACAAAAGGGACTTGAAATCCTGCCAGCTATATTCCATCCATAATTTCCCGCTGCTATCCGGGCTCCTGGCCACAAATCATCTAAGTGGAAGATTTAATCTTACAGGAATATATTTATCCAAGGGTGTCATTTTGCTTCCGTGGACGAGCCCATTTATTGAGGGAAATCTTTTGAAATAGATGTCGGGTGGCTGCTTACCGCTCGGCTTGGTCACAAGATTTACGGCGTCACCATCTTCGCTGCTGATTTAAGAAGCGGATGGCTTTGCCGAGGGCTGTTGCTCCAGTGCAACGACGTGCGTGCACGTGTGTGTGCTTTCTGTAACCAATTATATGAGCCCCCCCCCAACCCCCCTCTTCTAATTAACAGCATTCTATGTCACAGGAAGTGTAATTGGAAGAGAGTCTCAATCTCGAGCCTCAAATGTAGATGGGCTACTAATGAGCGGGGAAAAAAATGGGAAGGCAGAAGAAGTGACAGCTCAGGCTTCGGTATCGATGAATACCAACCCCCCCCCTCTTGTGTTTGGCTCGGGATCCAACAACAAGATGAGCAGGCGGCAATGCAAAGACATTTGACTGATCACATGTGACGGCCGCCGAGAGCCCGGCGGTGAGCACGGAAGGTCGGTAGAATCCGCAGCGGCTCAGGTAGCCTCCTTCTGCAGCTCTTATCTGTTTGTATTCTGCGCACTGGCGTCGCCTCACATGCGTTGAATCAATTTCCTCCACCCACGGCCAGCATCCACCCGCACCCTCATAAGGGAGTCTTGGTGAGATGAATGCCGTTGTGGGCTCGTGCGTAAATCGCAAAGTGCGCTTGCTCCCAGATCATGATGATGGCAAAATGGGGAAACCACGCAGCGGTGTGAGTGAGGAATTAAAGCAACGCCCGAATATAAAGCCGTTTTTAAAAAGAAAAGAGGTCTGATATACAGTGCTGCAAGAATATGGATCAATCCGTTACCGAGTGAGCATCGCCAATATCAATACTTTTAATTATTAAGGTTGATGCGCCACGAAATTGCTCAGTCTTTTCGTGACCTTTGTGTGTTTTTGTGCCTTTTTCCGTTTGGATCCGGGCTGCGACTAATATTTTTAGAATTGATTATCTATACAGCTATCCATCCATTTTTTCGATCCGCTTCTCCTCACGAGGGTCGCGGGAGGTCAGTCGGCGGAGGACACCCTGAACCGGTTGCCAGCCAATCGCAGGGCACACAGAGACGAACAACCATCCGCGCTCACACTCACACTTAGGGACAATTTTGCCATGCCATGCATGCTTTTGGAATGAAATGAAACGTTGCTAAATTACAACACCTTGCTGAGTTTGAGTTTTTGTTTATTTAATGAGAAAAATTGGCTTGAAGCTCGTCAAATAGTCATTGCGAACAAAGAACGGGCATGTTTTGCCATGATTTGAGGCACTTCATCTTGGTTAGATCTTACATTTGGCAGCCTAGTGGCATACAGTGATTTTCAAAAATATTGTTCAAATTCAATTTATTATTTTTTTTGGGGGGGGGGGGGGGTGAATCGCTCATTGCATTCAGTCCCTGACATTCAGTTCGAAGGCAAGAGCCTCTGCGCCAACAGTGAACCTGCCAGTTTAGTTCCGGTGTGCGGTAAAATGATTCACCATTTCCACGGTCTGGCCCTGGTGAAGGTCTGAAGTAACACCACTGAGCTCAATTTCATTTTCATGGCCTGAAATGAAAAAAAAAAACTGACTTGAGCTTGTGTGGTAAACAAACAAACAAACAAACAAAACCCCAAAAAGGTCACATGACAACAACAGCGACGCGAGGCGCGCGGTCACGCCGGTTACCCGACTAAGGTGGAGGTTGGTCAGGCCCAGTGGGACGGCGCCAAGCTCATTAGCAGTAAGTGTGACCAATAATATCAAGTGATGAGAACATTACCGGGGGTGGGGGGGGGTGGTGGGCAAGGATCAATATCAAATCCTGTCTTAGTCATAATCCTGCAGGGCAGAGAGGCTCGCCGCGGCTTAGCTGCTTGGAGATGGCGACGCAGAACAATTTACTTTCATGCTCATGTGAATCAGCGTAATAAGAAACATGTGCTGTGAGAAAACGCTTTCGTTGTCTGGCCGCGGGCAACGAATGCTCGATAAATACACCTGATGAATGATGGAAAAGCTCGGCCAAAGAGCACAAATGTGATCCGGGAACGCCTCGGCTATTTTGAAGAGGATTTGCCACGCCGCTATCTTTCATCTTTCGTCCTCTTAACGAAACAGCGATTTTCGATCTCGTTTTCTTCACACGCCAACTTGCGATGACCGTTTTGCTCCCGAGATCCGCGGTGACATTTGACATGGCCGGCAACATTGCGCAACAATGCGAGAGGGCCCGGGGAGGGGGGGTTGCGATCCATCCTGCATGGCTGCAGCACTTTCGCCCACTACTACGACCACTCCAACTATGTTCATATTTATTGATTGATTTTTTTTAAGCGCCTTTCTAGACACGCAGAGATGGACAAAAAAAACAAAAAAACGACGCAATGTCCAAAAAGTCACGATACGCTTCCTTCTTTTCCATCCTGAACCGCACTCGGCGACAGAAAAACGTTTTTGCTAACGCTCCGGCGTCACGTGATGCCGGCCTCACATCTGTTGGAATGATACCCGAGACAAATTTGAAGAAAGGAATCGTATCGAGACGTTTCGGGGCGTCCTGTGTTTCACCCTGAAAAAAAAATGCTAACCGTTCTCTTCATCGCAGTAGCTGAAGAGGAATCCGGTTCGCAAGCAAAAAATGTTTTCCTCCGCTTGCCGCTCTGTGTCAAGGTCCGATTTGTGAACACTCCCCGTGAATGATCGCAAGTAACGGCTTTAAACGCCGGCCAGATGACGACAAATTGCTCTGGTTTCGCCTCTGAATGCCAGACTCGAATTTCCAAGCGGCCTTTGCCTCCTTCCTTTTTTTTCTGTATGTGCCCTTGGAGCTGAACATTTGGAGCTCCCTGGATCGGCCCGGATTGATTCATGCGCAAGACGGCACCCCTGAGGCAACTTTTTCTCCTCCCAAATCTCAAAGTTTGATCTTTTGATTCTAACGTCGTCGGACAATTAAACCGTTTGAAGTCGTCTGAAGGAAGAACGCCAATAATTTGGGTGAAGGGACGCACCGCAGGGGTCCGCCTTCCCAGGGCCTGAAGGTGTAATCCGGTCTAACACGCATGCAAATCTCATCTGTGCCAGCACACAATGGAGCGTCTGTGTGTGAGCGGGGTGGGGGTTGGGTTGCATGGGGGGGAGAGGGGGGGGGGGGGCTAGACTGGAGCACGCCATGATGGGTCGTGACACCCGGAAAGTGGGCTCACAGGCTGTAAGAGTATTGGAGTGTTGATGTTTGAACACCTGCATAATTATTCGAATATTTGTGAAGCTCTCTGAGTGGAGGGAGAGAGAGAGGGAGGGAGAGGGAGAGGGACGGTGGGGGCGGGACAGTCTGTGGAAAAGAGAAAATTGTACAATCCTGGCACCGCAGCTCTTTTCGCCGCCGTGCAAATTCTCCAGGGAAATTAAAAAAATCTTTGTCTTATCCAGCCAATTAAATGAAATAAAATTTCCTACATGGCGGCGGACCACAGTGTCTATTTATGACTGTGTTGTGGTTATTTCTCCAACCAGACTTCACAGCGCGGGATGAAGCCAGAACTTTTTTTTTTTCTTCCCAGCGACCCCGGGAACTTACTTTCCATCTGTCTGCAGTTTGTACTTTTTATAGGATGAGGCCAAGTGCAGTTTTGGTCATCGCTTCTCTCATGTGAAACATTGGATGAAAAGGAGAGGGCACTTTTGGGTGTCGTCTCTTTTTTGATTCGGTTTCTTACATTGAACTCGATGAGGTCGGGATACCGTTATACATGTCGCGTGTGCCTTTGTTGTCCCCGTCGACCATTTGTTGCTCTTCTGGGACCTCGGAAGGGAGCCCGGAGCTCAGCGGGGTGTCTTCAGTCCAATTTGGCCTCGCTTGTCACCATTCGTCCCTTGCGACGGACAAAATGTCGGCCCCGGGTCGCCTGCCTGTCAACCACAAACGCACGTCGCGGGCCGGTCACAGACTGCGGGCGGGCCCGTCGGTGGGCTCCCGGGCGGCACTTTGTCGACCCGAGACGCTAGCGGCTGCATAACTGACCTTTGTATTCACTTCTTGTTCCATTTTTCTCCGCCGGTGTCTCGTTTTTTTTCCCTTTCAACGATGTGTCGTCACCGAACGAAGGTTGAGAAACTCGTTTCGATTGAGCCCAATCCCGTTCTTGAGCATATATTTTTCTTCCGCCCGCCTGCTTGCAGAGATCCCAAAATAGTTTCCCCGTCCAATTACGGCATTTCATCTGCCATTAATATTGTAGAACGCCACCGTTGCATTATAGATGGCGTGTTTGTTCTGGCGCATGAGATGCTAATTAAAAGATAAACTGGGGCTGTATGACGGAGGCTGGAGGCAACGACGAGAGCGTCGGAATGCTCCAACCCTCCGTTTCGGGGGTTTTTATTGCCGACGCCCGCTCTGATGTCATTGCCCGCTTTTGTTAATGTCGTTATCGCAGGGAACTTGGATTTCAAGGTAAGGGCTTAATTGCCAAGTTTGATGATAAAGCGACGCCGGGCGGACTTCTCAGCCTGAGAGGCTCGAGCGCCGTGGCCGAGATGGCTCGGGCGGATAACAGCTTGTGCGCCGATCCCCGATTTGCAGCCGCCTATCGCCGCTTTGCATCTTCGCTCGTGCAGCTGAGAAAGTAAAACATGGCCGATTGCTCCCTTGCCCGTAAAAACACAGCGAGGTCAGTCACTTTAAGAGCTTTCCAAAAGCTTCCTCGGGGAGTCGAGGCGCTCTTGCGTATGGAAGGTGTTCACAGCGAGGGGGTCGCGGTGGGAAGTAAGCGCGTCCAAATACTGGGTCACTTGCGTTGCTCCACCCCCAAGACCGTAATTCTTTGGTTCGATATCACATAAGCGATGCAGAGGTCCGCGCCTCGCCGCTCCTCCTCCCTCATGTGATTCTACAAGATTTGCATTTTCTTCTGGAGAGGAGCCAACGGGAATGCTAACGATTGTCGGATTCTTTTCTGCCACAGAAATACAACCAAAAATATTTTTACAAAAGGGGGGCATTGGTCTGTCTGCCGCTCATTTTGGGGTAAAACGCCTCAATTACGCTATGCGTTATTTCTGTTGAGCTAGCATGTGAACACCGCTGGAATGTGTTCACATGCCAGCTAGTCCGGGTCATAATATCGACTCCAAATCACTGCCGCCCCCGCTCAGTGAATCCGCCGATACAAATAAGTTGGCAAAGAGGCCGCTTGCTCGGCACCAACGCCCGCCCACGCGGCTCCCTTTTCGGCCCAGTGAGGACCCCAAAAACTGATGTCTGGTTTCAAGCCACGGCGAGCTTCCTGAGCGGCAAATTGAGTCTAGTTTGAAGTCAGCCTGCGAGCGTCGCTCATTTTCAGCCCTTTATCATGTCATGCACATATACTTTTTTTTTTTCACGCGGCTTGAAGACTCTCATTATGTCAAATGAAAAGCATCAGAAAGTGAGGGAGGGAAGCCATGAAAGAAAAGCAGCGAGTTGTTAGGGGGAAAATGGGAGAAAAACTGAGACTTCATCATCATCATCATCATCATCATCATCATCATCATCAGCAGCAGCAGCGTAAACCTTCCCAAAAGTGACAATGCACTTCTTTTTTTTTTTCTACTTCCTTTCAGGTGTCAGTCTGACACATGTGAGACAATCGGCTTCGACCGTGCAATTTTTTTTTTTCTTCCCGGCGCATCATTCCCTTTCCCGTGGCTCACCAATTAACATTGGACCAGCGTTGCAAATTGCTGGCCGAGACCGGGCTTTTCTGTCCGCCGCCTGCATTTCCGCGGCAGTTTGAGAAGCTTGATCAACATCGCACTTGCCTCGGCGCCTTGCGATATTGAAACTCCTTGTGGAAAGTAGCTCAAAGCGGAATCCGTTTTTGACGGACAAAAGTTCGATCGAGCAAATATACGGCCAGCGCGTGATCAAGTTGAAGTGGATTTTTTTTCCGACGGGAAAGAAGTTGGACAATTTCCCCGGCGCATCACAGTGGTAGGGAATCGCCGATGCGGTTGGCATTTCGGTCCATTTCGGTGAATTAAGTGCATGGTCGGGTCCGTCTGAAATTGGCAGCTGCAAAATAATTATCAAGCAAAAATGTGTTATTTACTCCTGGCTAAATAACATTTGCTCGAGTGAAAAGCGCCCAACTGATGGAATGAATGTTTTCTTAATGAGACGAAAGCCCCCATTTGGACACGCGTTTCAGAAGCTAATTGCGGCCGTAACGAGGAGTGCGGAATGGAAATACAAAAGCCGCAGCGCTCTCGGTAGGAACGTTCATTTCACAGCGGCAGTTAACGTCATCGGCTATTGCCCGAGCGACATCCTCTCGACACAGAGGCTCCATTACTGGACTCTTATCGGTCAGAAGCGCTGAAACCTTTGAATCGGAAAAGACCAAATGGGAGAAGCGCAGACGCAAAGTGTGACTATCCAGCATGAAGTGAACCTTCCAAAGTTCAGTCAAAGTCTGAGCTCTTTTGTCTTTATTTATGTCCTGAAGGATGGGAATATTCCGCCCAAAGTAATCGAGTATAGTCCATTTATTTTGAGCACCGCTGTTGTTTTCTGGTATCATGCCAGACTCACGTCCACAAAAGAGAAAAAAAAACAGGTCAATAAAACCTGCCTGGAGGTTAAAGTGAGCCACACATTTTGAAGCGGCCCGTGGGATACCCCCCCCAAAATGACCTTTGCTACTAATTGTTTCATTTCATACAATCCAGAGCTTTTCTAAATACGCAAAGTTTTTCCAACTGAACTGGTACCGATGAAGCTCTTTTCAACGTACCCCGTTTGACGTCTCAAAGTCCCGATTTCATTCGAATCATTTTCCGTTTGCCGGTTTTGCTGACCACGAACAACTTCATGATAACGACCAGATCTTTCCCTCCGTTGCTTAGCAACGCTACTGTTCTACTCGATACGTTGTCGTACCTCCGCAGGCACGGAGCGGTCACGAGCACATCGTTCGATAGCAATAGCATGTCGACAAAATGGAAGCAAACATCGCGATCTGCCAAGCCTAAATAATAATTAAACTTCTATTTAAAGGGTTAGCATAAAAAAGATAAACAAATGGGGGGGGGAGAAACGAACAAACATGATGATCGTTTGTACGTGTCGACGGTTTAGTCACAAAAGTCGTCAATTTGAGGTTGGCGCAAGGCGGTGAATTTAGCAGCCTGGAATTCTTGTTGATGGGTCAATCCAGAGGAGAGTGGTGATGATGCCGTTGCCGTGGCAACCCATGATCACATCCAGATATGTTGAAACTAAGTTTGCTTGGTGTTCTGGCCATTATTTTGATGATGAGAAAAGGCATCTTTGATGCTGCTGACAGGAAATCTCTTTCTTTACTTTCTTTTTTTAATGAATTATAGATAACAACTGTTAGGGAAGCTTGGAGGCAAACATTATCCTTCCATAAAAAGGCTAATTGCTACATCTTTGTCCGTGTGTGTGTGTGTGTGTGTGCGTCTCTTTCCCTCGGCAGAGAACAAACATGTCCATTCGGCGCATGAGCGTGAGACGCATCGTGTTGCAAACATTATCAAAGGGCATTTTCTGAATGTGTTGACCCGCGTCCACACGCTGTTTTGCATCGCCATTAGCATGCAAAATAATCCAATCAAACTTTCCGCCCTCGCATTTTCAATTGCACTTGCACGCGCCACTTTTCATTGAATCAGTCTTTTTCGCGCCCATCGTCTCATCGTCTTCCCCTCAGCGCTAGCAGCCACTGCCCTCCATTTACAAGCTAAATTCTAACAATTGTTTGCTGAAATGGACTTCATTTATCCTCAACATTTATTCTCTTCATGTCAACGTATTTCTCTCGACGGCACCGTTTCCAGTGCACGTTGGATTTTTGTTTGTGTCCAATCAGATATCTCCGAGTTGCCGCGTCGATGTCATCTGCCGAGCGCCTTCGCAATCGGTCGCGCTGCGCCAGGTCGCTTAAATTTTACAACCAACCTGATGTTCGCGCTTAACCGAGGGATTACTGTATATGCTTCCAATGCCGCCAACCGCTGGAGTTTTAACGACTCGCATGTTTATGGCTTGTTTAATGTCATGCTGAACGGTGTTGACATCCTGCCTACGAACGCCCCTTCTCTTCTCTTCTTCCTGTCTGAGCAAACAACAACGACGCCGCCATCTTGAACGCTATCACGGAAATGCAGCTCACCTTCCGTCAGTTTTGATGAAATATGCCCTCCTCTGGTTTTTATCCTCTTTGACAAATGATCAATATGACAGCAGTTTACAGAGTTACTTTTTGTCTTTAGTCTGCATGACTGAATTATAACGCCTCCTGGTGGCCGAGGTTGGTACAACAGAAGCAGCAGTGCAACCAACTGAATTGCGGCATTAAATCACGATGCACCAACTGTTTACATCGAATGGATTGACGACACTGCTACACCTTTAAACTAAACGAGCGTTTTGATTTACGAGCGCACTGAACTCGCGTCGCTGGACGTTGCTTTAAAAGTGGGAGGGGGAAAAAGACAAACAGACTCTCGATTGTTTGGTAAAGTCAAGAGGAAGCCATCAGCATAAAAAGGCAATCCGGTTCTCTTTTCACCTGAAAATTGTCGTGAAAAAAATAAATAAATTGTGGCAACGCAGACATAATAACACTTGACTGAGCGAGAGCAGGGAAACGAGCCGAGCGCATTGATGCAAAGCCTCTCATAAAGCATCCATCGTGCAATTAAGGTTATCGATTAGATGCTCTTGTGATTATCTGCAATAAGAACAAAGGGTAAAGGCATGTGCAAAGACTGGATCGTATTCAACTACCCCCCCCCCCCCTTCCGGCGATGGATTTTGACATCTTTATCATTTAGCTGGCGATTCAATCGAGCGATCCGACTGATGCCAGAAAAAAGAAGAAGAACAAAAAAGACATTTCCGGTGCTTTCCTACGCTGTGGTTGACTCGAACACAACATCAAAGACATTCGCAAGACTTTTCATGTCATGTCCAGCCCGGAATGAGCCCTGCAGCGGTTGACTTTTTTTTGTGTTCGCATCCTCTCCTGACTTTTCTTTATCCTTACAAAAATCCCCCTCCGTGTGCTAACAAGCCACAACGCTTCCCGAGCGAGCAGACAAGAGCTCGGGGCGGAGACGAGGATCAGAGAGACTTGGAGCTCTTGGGTTGGTCGGCTCAGTTTCTTCTTTTTTTTTTCACCCGCCAACATGCAGCCGGGGCTCAATTAGTGTCCATTTTTATGAATTAAGCACAGATTCTGCCTGAGTCAGTGGTGCAAAAACCACTGTTGTTTGTCAAATTGTACGCTTTCGGTGGCTTGCTGCCCCCGAGGCAGCTTACGGGCCCTGCTTCTGTACATTGCTCCGCCTTGTCTCTCTCCACGAGGAGTTCAGAGGCAAAAAGGGCAAATTAGGCATTCACCGAGCTAGGGCGAAAAAACAAACCCAAGATAAGCTCTAACATGCAGACAAAACAAGTGTTACATGTGTAACAGGTGTTGGAGTTAAGAATGGACCAATGAGGTCCCGACTAAACTGTTATGCACTGAATTGTGAATTTCAGCCAATCGTCTTTACGAGTGACTGACCACTGGCCACTGATTTGGAGAAAAAAAATGGAATGTTGCAAATATAACAGCCGATCCCAAAAAAAAGCGGAAGATTTCGCCGACAAAAACAAAGAAAAAAAAGTTTTAAGCGTGAGACCAATCTGTTGTGTTTTACAATAGTCACCAACCATATTTATCATTTCATACGCAGCATACAGGAGCCGCGGCTCGAAGGCAAAGCGCAGAATCTCTCTCCCCGGAATGCAAAGGGGCAGCCCGTGAACAGGGGTGATCGATCATCCCCAAAGACCTCTCCAAATTTTCACACCCTCTTCGTATTCTCGGCAAGTTCCTCCTCAACACTAATGTGTACAGTACTGTAGTATTTATTGTATGTGGAGCCTCGAAACCTGACGCAGGATCGCAGTTTTTTCCGTTGCGGCGAATTTTTCGTGCGGCAGTCGTGATATCACATTTGTACACAAAGTACTGGCACGAGTAATGTCATAAAGACTAATGCGCTTTAGGTGACGACATGCATGGGTACACAGTTTACCACTCTCAATCCCTCGTAACTCTCCAAACTTTTTTCTCTACATTTTTTGAAAATTTCTTTGTCACCTGCCGCAGGGACTTCAGATGCAAATTAGCTCCGGCTATAATCTGGCACAGAGCACCTCTGCAGTTGAATGTTGTTTTGGTACGCGGCGGCTGGCAAGTCAACAAACGAGCGGAAAACCGCGCTTCAAAAAGCTCAACTCTGAAGTTTTGTGCAAGTGAAGCTCGGCCCAGCTGATAAACCCCGAAAGGCTTGAGGAAGAAGAGAGCGACAGTCGCGGACATTTACGGTGTGAAATACTCCGGGCTGGTGTCTGAAGTTTACACTTTGTAGTATGATACGCGCTAAATTGCTCCCGCAGAGAGAATCCGGTCGGACGCCGTCAATCTCTTGGCACCATCTGCGTGCGCCATTCATTTCCCCGACGCGACGACGCTCCTCCCGCAAGAAGGGTCAGCAGCCCTTCTCCAAAATGATCCGTCAACTCCTTCCATCCCCTGTCGCGCTCTTATCGCGGCAGCGCACTGCACTCTCCGCTGTTGCCATGGCGACGGATTCGGTGGGGGCGTTGATGAGCGGTATCAAAAGCGCTGTGGAGTTTCGCGAAGGCTCCCTGACACTCTTACCTCTGTTGTGTCGCGCTAATCCCTCCCTTGTCATCTTCTTTCAGACGGCGTACAACCTGGATGAATTCACGCCCAACACCTCACAAAGCTTCACGCGGCCGTTCGAGCGGATGAGGCGTCGGCTCCTCTCGCCGGGCTCATCCGGCCGGTCCGCGGTGAGGCTGCTCTCCTCCAGATACGGCCTCATTATCTACAACGCGCCGCATCGAAGCTCGGCTTTCTTTGAAGCTTCCACAGCCAAACAATGAATTGTGAAAATTCCAAAAGCCCCCCCTTCAAAACTCAAGAACTCACCAAAGCGGGACGGCCGAGTCAAATCGTCCACATGACTCGGAATGAACGCTGAAGCCGCGCTGAAAAGTGGCCGAGCTGGAGTGTGAACGGTGTTCGCTCATTGGCTGCAGCGTTGGCGGCGAGGTTTAGTGGTGTGCTGCTGAGATTTCTATAATTGGAATGGAAGAAACAAGATCAAGGGGGGGGGGGACACACACACACACACGGAGGGAAAAGACAAGAAGATGTCCGAAGCAATTTCCCCGACTGGAGGAATAAGCATGTTGAACATAGCGGACAAAGACTGCAATCGAACGAATGCCGAGTCTGAAAGAATCTTGAGAATGTCAACCTGCTGGTCCCGCTCTTGTGATAGCAACTGCCCCCCCGTCCCCCAAAAAAGCATCTCATTTGCAAAAAGAGTCTCTTTGTAAAGTGACCGAAACAGAAAAATGGACAGAAATGGAAAAAAAACAGAATAGCCGGAACATAAAGAACACTTGAACTGTTGTTGTCTCCTCCAACTGCCAGATGGGACTGACTTCTTTCGACGACCGGTCCACCAAAATTTTGGTCAAATGGAAAGTGGGTGGTCATACAACTTTATTCCTGTTTTTTTCATTTCAATTCTATTCTTGTGACTCAATTCTGTTTTGTTCAAGTGTGAGCAAAAAAAAACCGCAGGGGCTCCATTTTTTTGTCGCTGGCATAAATCCCGCTGCACGTGGTGTAAATCTGCTGTCGTTAATTTTGTAGACGAGTAAAGGCCAGCGGGCCTGAGAGTGATTGAAGTCCATTTTCGGGTATCAGCCCCCCCCCTAAAAAAAGGGAATGGAATCACTACTTTTTCATTTGGTATGAAGTCCGGCCGTCCGTCTGTCCGCAACATAGCCTCATTAGCATCAATGCCATCGCCGAACAGCTTCCCCCCCTCCACGGAGCAATTAACAATAATGACCGACAATTATCGCGGCGCAACCGGCGAGGTGGTGACACAGCGCGCAACAATTAACCGTCCGGTTTTGAGATGCGGCGCCATACCTGTTGTGTATTTGTCAACGGGCGGGCCTAAAAGGTTGAGTGTGTGGCTTGTTGTTGTGAAGATGGCCGAGTTTATATGGTCTGCATGATGAATAGCCGGTGTCAAGTGTTACCATGGGGATGATTACTTGGGAGCAGCCGAGGCATTATAAGCATTCCGGATTTCTAGAAAGCCATCAAACGCTTGGCAGGCCATTTATTTCCAATATGCAGGTACGTTCAGGCGATACCAATCTGCCTGCCTGGGTGTGTTTGTTTTCTTTCTTTCTTTCTTTTTTTTTTTGCAGACCAAAGCAGGAAGCTCAGTCCGACGGTGGCGCTTGCTATTTCATGATGAAGCAGCGGCGCTGACACAGATTGCCGTCGCTTCCGTTGACCCCGCCGCCGCGAGATGCTGCGGCGCGGCGTCTCGTCAGTCCGCGTGGAAGCGCGTTATTGTTCCCCGTCGCTCTTCGTCATTTTCAAGCAGACTGTAAAAAGCCCCCCCGCCCCCCCCCGAAGCCAGGAGGCCTCGTCGTCAACACGCCCCCACAGGCCGTAACAAAAGAGGGCCTCCTTTGAAAGGTTTGAGTGGCAGTCTGGGCGGCGAGATCCGCCTCTGCTGCCTGTCGCTGATACTTTGCGTGTTTTACAAGGACGGGGAGTTAAGCCGGGATGCACCGAGTCTCTTTGGCCTTTGGTCTCTTTTCTCTGCTGATCTGGGACATCTGTTGCGAAAAACCCGCAGCATCACACGCCCGCACCCGACGTGTTTACTAAAAAGCTTTCAGTCTCCCGTCTTCCTTCTCCACCCCCCCGTCTGCAGACGTTCGCCCTCCCGAGTAGGGATTTGTGATGAAGGAGGTCCAAACCCTTCAATCTCATCAGCAAACACACTAATGCATAATCTTCTTTTTCTTTTTTTTTAACCAAGGTATTCAAATGCATGCAAACGATGCCTGTCCCGTCAGCCTGAGCCGATGGCGCCGCCGCTTTGAAACTCGCTTCAGTCCGTCGCGTGTTTCAGATGCTTTTTTAGTTTACTTTTCTTGTCTTGTGCCGGCTTCTTCTTCCACCCCCAACTGCCGTAATAATATACTCACTACAGCCACCTACAGGCCATTACCGACAGCACACCACCATACCCCGCTCATGATCACAAGAATAACCCCCCCACAAAGTGCTTCAACATTTCATGACATCGTTAAACAAACGGCGTTTCATCTGCCACCCCTCATGCTCGCATTTATTTCCCACGACTGCGCTCGAAGGCCTGCCTGCCTGTTTCTGTTTTTGTCGGCGCGCGTGTGTGGCCCTGAGCTGAGCGGCAGAATGAGGGATGGCGGCAGTTGGTCCGCTCGTCTCGGCGCACGGCGCCCTTCGTACGCGCCGGGCTGGCGACACCCTTGAATCGATGGCCGCGGCCTCGGATGCGTTTTAAATTCATCAAACCGAGCTGCGGAGCTTCATCCTCCTCCTCCTCCTCATCAGCGGCGGCGTACAAATGGCAGACGGGGAAGCTAAGCGAGCGCAAAAGCGCACCGTCATGCTAATCGGCGGCCATGAAAATGCGACGAAAGGGCTCTCGTGAGGCAAATGAGCGAGCGAGAACAAATACGTAGATGGGAAAAAAAATCTCATACTTGGGAGACCAGAGTTCTGGATGATCCCAAACAAGATGTTTATAAAAAGTGCAATTCGTTCGCATTCCGTGCTTCTTTTTCCAATGACACTCAAGACTTTCCGTCGGGTCGCGTCCAAGAAGAAGCAAAGGCGTGTTGCGGCGCGATGCCAGCTTTGATGAACAACTCCAAAAGCAACACCACCACTTCCGATGTGCCCGGCAACACGCTGGCAAAGTCTGCGGCCGCGTGGGTGCGAGACATCCTGTCCAAAGTCAGGCTTTCAAAATAAAATGACAAGGATGGACTAAAGCAAACGGAATGACGAAAACTTTGTTCAAAATCTGGGATGAGAAAAGTGGTAAAAAAAAATCATGTGAAAACCTGTGCATACCAAACCGAACGGTAGAAGAAAATGAATAATCAGACTATAGTCGTCGCTTAAAAGAAACCAATGGCAATTGCGCAGCATTCAAGGTCAAAGCAGGGAAGATTCTGATTAAAAAAAAAAGGGCTTTCATATATTTTCATCACCCTCACATGTTGCGTCTCATCATTCTGTCGCTTTTTCTCAGCATGCCCCATTCGCGCCGTTTGCCACCTTCCCGGCGGTTTTGCATATAAATTGTTGCTGAAAAGACTTTGATTTCCATTTGTTCTTGCCATTTCCACATGCAGAAATCGCTCGGCAAAAAGAGCCAGTGTACCGGATGCTTCGAAGCCTGATATTTTTGTCTCCTCGCAGTTTTTGGGGTTTAGCGGCTGCACACCCTTCATCCTTAAAGAGGGTCGTTTTTCCATTGATGGGATGGCACTTTTCAGCGCAGGCAGCGGCAAATCGTTCCGCCGTTAAAAGACCCCGATGCGACGCAAAACCTCCCGCCAAACCTGCTTGGCGACCCCTTGCAATCTGAAGGCTTTGGACAGGCTCGCGAACGAGTCATTGGAGCTCCGATGAGAACCGACCGGCGCATTCCCGAAAGGCCGTTCACAAGTAAACTCGAGCTAAATCTGACAAATCGCTACCAGCAGATTTGCGCGAGTTAGCGCGGCCAACACAAACGTGTGTTTCGTGTACGCCCAGACGTGCGTTTGCAGTGAGCTTCCCCTATTTTGTCTCGGCTTTGGTTTTGTGGCCAACTGAGCCGCTGCCGTTAATCTGGCCTTAATCCCCACGGCCTCGGCGGTGACATCGCCTTTTGGCCGCGAAGCGCAAATTGGCAGGTTACCGAACTCCAAAAGCGCCCGTCGCGCCGACATCCCGTCATCCTCTCAAGTTTTCCGACCCCCCCGGCGCGCTCATTAAAAAATCCGTGCGATCGGCACTACCTTAATGAGACGTTTCCTCTTTGCAGTCGTTTTGCATCATCTCTCAGTTGCGGCGGCGGCGAGATATATGCCAAAGCCGTTTCTGCTGAGACGGAGGGAATGTTTTCTCCGGCGATGTTGAATGGGAGACGGGACGCATCGTTTTAATGTTTCATCGCGCTGTCGGATCTCGGACGCAATGGAAAATAGCGAGCAAACATCAAGAAATACGCCGTGGTTTTAGGCCGGGCTCACTTCTAAGTAAGCAGTCAGTCATGTGAGCTCGAGCACTTTGATATTTCTTGTCGAAGGGCCACCAGTGTCGTCGGTTTCCTGCGATCGACAACCTCCTTTTGGGTGATCAAGAAATTGGAAAATGCCGGGCAGTAATCCCATTGGCGGGCGGTGGAATTGAATCCTGCACCTCTGCACTGTGAGGGCGGTGTGCTAACCCCATGCCGCCTAAAAGATGTTATTTTATTTTATTTATTCATTTATTTATTTAGAACACACTGCTTACCATCGTTTTTTTTATTTTTAATCTTCCATATAAGTAAAACACATTCTTTTTTACAAAACTAAAACTAAAACTAAATCTAAATTAAATGTGTTTTTTAAAAAAATAATAAAAATTAAAAAAGAAAAACAAAAATACACCCCCCCCCCAAAAAACAACAAAAACCCAACTAGACTCAAGATGAAATCAAAACTAATTACCGTATTTTCACGACCATAAGGCGCCATTAAAAGTCTTAAATTTTCTCCAAAGTGGACAGGACGCCTTATAATGCGGAGCGTCTAGTGTATGAGCCGAGTTCCAAATCCTGACTGAGAGCCGACACGCTGTTTATATAGAGAAAAGGCGGAAGTGGGCGTGAACAGGCATGCGGGAAAGCAGCCAGCCAATCAGTGAAGGGTAGGCGTGTAAGTGGCCCGCGAGTGTGACCAGGCGTGCGGGAAAGCAGCCGGCCAATCAGTGAAGGGTGGGCGTGTAGTAAGTGGCCGTGATTGAGGACGTGACAGAGGCCAGCTATGCGGGAAAGCAGCCGGCCAATCAGTGAAGGGTGGCAATGAGAGTGACGAGAGGGAACCCGGCGTTTTTTATGGACTACCGGTACTTGCACAATTGTTCAATTCGGATACAGAAGATGAGGACTTTGATGGATTTCTGGGTGATGATTGATCGAAAAACGTGAGTACATTGTAAGATGTCGAAATAAAGTACAACCGATCACAGTTTTGCTTCCGTTGCCTTTTTAAAAACGTGTTTTTAGCATGTCTTAGCATGCTACGCTATGCTTCAAGCTAACGTGTTTTTAGCGTATGCATTCATGCCGTATGTTTAAACTGGCGATGTTTTACCACCCCTGGCTGCGCCCAATAATACAGTGCGTTTTGTGTATGTGTAAAATACAGAAATAGCACCCGTTACTGAGACTGCGCCCTACAACACGGTGCGCCGAATGGTCGTTAAAATACGGTATAATGAAAAATTCCAAACTATAAGAATCCGGTTGTGAACTGGCTGGATTTTTGCCAGAGTCACTTGGGATGTTTCTGTGTTGTTGTGCAGCGTATGCTACAACCATTGAGCCAACATAAGAAGAACAGAAGGCTAGCAGGCTAGCTGTCCCCTATTTGGAGGCTGATTAACAAGGAAGATGTCTTTTGAGCAGTCGCTGGAGATGATTAGGCAAGACCCAGCCCACATCACCACCCAATACACACATCCGCACTGACAGATGAGCCTCTTCCCCGTCTAGAAAAACCAAAAGGTGACAGCTTTGCTCACCTGCTCTGAGCTTTGTGTCCTGGCTGACAGATTAAAGCAGAACAACATCGACAGCCATATTAACTTTTTCTCCTTGAAGCTTCTCCAGTAACAAAGCCTAGAACAAAAAAAAAACAATATTCCGGTTCAGGCACGTGATGTCATTATTTGGTTAGTGGCACAAATGTTAACTCATCTTAAAAACCAACACGAGTCCATCCCAAACTGTTGCGATTTTCCAACCGTGGCGGTAAAACATGTTTGCTATTCCTTCTTTTCATCTCTCGGCCGGAATGAGACCTGAAACTCCAGCCTGGTGAACATGCGGGGAAATCAAAGAGAATACCAGACATCTGTTTAATAATTTATTTGCATATGATTATCGTAAAAATATTGAAGGAGGAATGCAGATTTTTCTTCTAGTTTTCTGGCTTTTTTTGTGTGTGTTTGTTTTGTTTTTTTTGGCTATACAGTATCTACTACACCTTGAATTGCACAGGAAAAAGTCTGCCCTTACAGACGCATGTTTTCTTCTTCTTTCTTTGTGACACACAGTTTCAGATACGTAATGACCGTTAACACTTTTCATTTTTTGCCATTGTTTGCTTCCTCACCAACAAACAAACAAGCATGTAAACAAAGGTCACACAGAGGCCAAAGTCAGGTCAGAAAGCAGTAGAATGCGGATTGTTCCAAAAGAGTTACCGTGGGGTATGTACAGGCAGTCGTTGAGTGGAATAGGAACCGCACCGGACAACATTCAGGAGAAACGGAGCGGGAAGCCGTCGACGTTCAATCCACATTTGTGGGTCAGTTCAGTATTAAGGTCAGAACGCTTTCATCTGTTGGCGTGACCTTTTAACTCAAACTCTTGACATGTTTGCCAAAGTCAGAGCGACAATTCACAGGCGTCGTTCATTAAAATGCAAAAAATAATAACATGGAAAAGCTAAATAGCAGAATTGTTTCCATTTTGTCCTTTCATTCATTCTGGTCTGATCGATCACTGGAAGAAAACACGCACGCACGCGCACAACCACATGAGCGTTGTAATGAAAAAAATTTGAGCCCCCGGTAAAAAAAAAAAAAAAAAGCACAAATACACTTCATCAGTCTTAAGTTAGCATTCAAAACAATGCGTATAGGTTTCAAATAAGAAAATACGGACGTTAAAGTCCATATCAAATGGCAGCAAAGCAACATATAACGCGGAAGATTCCAATTTGGCATGCACGTGACGGACGTGTCCAGCACAGTATCATTTTGCAGTCTTGCTCTGCGAGGAGAGACCACGTGAAGACTCGGATGCTTTGTACACAATTAGAACACGGAATTCTCCCAGTTCATGTGTGGAAGACATGAAGTTTACGAGGAAGCAGATTTACCTGGAAAGTGTCAACTACCCCCCAAAAAAAAGTAACAGGAAGAGAGAGACAGAGTAGTTTAAGTTAAAAAAAAAAAACAATAAATCAGTGTATCAGTTGTTCTTTTTTTGTTTTCAACTGGCAATTGCAAAAACAAAAGCTAGCTCATTATTTTATTTGCTTTTAAATCCAACACAAAGAGTGAAATGAATTTGATTTTATGAAATAAAATGAATGAATTGAAAAAAAAAACGTGCCAGAGGACAGAGTTTGATTTGAGTATTTGGTTGTGTTTACGGGACCCGTAAATTTGGCAATCGGGATTCCTCAAAAGATACGCTAGCAGGTTAGCAACCACAGTCGGTCAAATACATTTCCGATTTCTCAAGCTCATGGGTCTTCAAGGGGACTGTTACGTCGACGAAAGCTGTGGAGGATCGTGAAAGAATCCTTCTGGGAGCTCATGAAGGCACGTAAGAGAAGGCTGCTTAGGTACCTCGATCTTTTGGCACTCCAGTCCTGTCCTGTCCTGTCCTGTCCTCCGATAAGTGAAGCTGCTAGCTGGTGGTCTGGACTGACTGTGGCGACTAACAAGCAACGTAAATTCATCAAACATACGGGTCACATAAACCTGACCAATTTCATGTCCCTGTAAAGTGAAAATAAATGTCTTCCATATTGGACACACCAGAGTGTTTTTTTTTTTACCAAACCCTGCCAAATTTGAGTAAATCCAAAACTCAACGACAGAAGCTCGCCACGAGCTAGCCGGCAAGCTTACGAGCTCTCGGGCTTCATTTGACGTCGTTCGCAATGTCACCACCGAACTCGGGGATTTAAATTACAACACTGAGCTGTTCTGAAAAGGGTGACATCCCAGGGAGATCCATTTTCGGGATGCAGGCATACCTAGCGAGCTAAATCCATGCGCTAACCGGTCGGATTGGATGTGAGTGGACTTGCAGTTACAATGAACAACCACTGACGCAAACAAAGGCGCTCAAGTTTTTATACAGCCTCGCCCCCACCACAAAAAATCAGGAAAACTTTCCCGGTGATAAACAGTTTCACGCTGTCGCCACAATTTAGCTCGATATACTTCTCAGTCTTTGCAACAAAATAATGAGTTACTTTTTCCATGTCTTTTTTTTGTTGTTTTATCATTCCCAATTGATACTGGAAAGAAGAAAACTAAAAAGACACCTACAACAGCTGTCTTTGAATCTTGGCACTGTCGGACCCTTCCAGACCCTCATCCTAGTTTCTCGAGGAGAAGCCCAACTGGCTCCCAACCGGCAGAAAACACATGCAAACATGCAAACACAACCTGAGAGGGCCCAGAAGAAGTTTGGCTTGATGTCAACAGTCACAAAACCACCAATGAAGAACACACGCACACACACACACACACACACACACACACACACACATACGGACCACAATGGAACGTTCTCTTTTAACACAAAGTCTCCGAGCGCTCGCACAAAGTAATCCGAGTGGTCCTTCCTGTGCAGTGGGAGCTTCCCTCTGGTTATTTTTACATCGGCCTCTTCGTCTCGAGAGTTTATCTAGGTAGTTTCTTTTGAGCGTTCCGTCTCCACGAGGTTGCTTTGGCGGCAGCTCACACTCTGATGGGGAGAGTTTGGCTCATTTGCTGCCGCACAATTTCCTCACTGCTGTCCGGACTTTTCCTGTTGTGTCCCGGCAGCGTTCCTCCCAGCCTCAGCAGGTCCCTGTCGGTTACAAGTCGGACAAAGTCAGCGGCGGGTCAAATGACACATCGCGGTACGGCCACATTTCTGCTCAGTCAGCTTTTACCGCCGTTTCCGCGGCAAAGGTCTCAAATTGTTCAACCCAATATGGTTGCGCCTGTACTTTTCGAGCATAGAAATGAATTGAAATGTCATCAATCCGTTCCGGCACCGTGAAGGAGCGGTTAGTACATCCGCCTAAAAGTTATGGAGTTGGGAGTTGCTGCCAAGCGGTTAATTCACCGTTTGCGTCTCCTCTATTGCTCCTCGTGAGTGTTTTCATTCGGCATTTGTGTGTTTGCGACTGTTTGTTCCATTCAATGAAGGGCTGAAAGTGCACCGGTGACTTTTCTACGTGAGAAAAGAGCTGCAGGGATTTCGGATTGATGTGAGACACAATCATATCCGAGCTTTTATTGGCCCAAAGCTAAAGTCGAGAGAAGGAATTGGCTCACTGTGTTTTATGGGCGTGCCAGTCGTTGCTGTCATGAGGAAACCTCGTTTGTCCAAATATGTTCAATTTGATATTTTGGGAATAAATCGACACTATTGGTCTGTCTCCTGGTCAGCAATGAGGTAAGCGCATGCAGATTCCTTTTCAGCTACCGATTCGCTGCTTAGCCATCTGATTGTTTTACTTCTTGCATCACTCTTGGGCATGAGACGTTTGCGAAAGAGCTTGGGGAAGAAGATGACGCAGCCGCAGTTGTTTGTTTTGGATTAAAGGCGCTTTTTTTCTAGTCAGGGGGCGGGGGGGTTGGGGGGATGGGGCACAAACTTTGATGTGGAAGGCTTGCATTGGAAATGCACTGGCGACACGTCCTACCATTTAAATCAATGTCAAAGTAATACATTCGGTTTTTAAGGGCATTAAATTAGCGATTGCACATGATTTTTTGGGGCGGTGTGTTAACCCTATGTTGCATACGGGTTACTTACAGTAACCACAACTTTAACTCATATTGGTTATTCAAGTTACCAGTTTTAGTTTTTAAATCCACCGCGAGATGTCACTAGCGTATAACAGCGGAGGAAAAGGTGAAAGAGGGTCCACAAAATGTTGAATAATTTCTATCCGTGAGATGAAAAGGTCCAAATACCCTATTGTACTTGTGCAGAAGAGTATATAGAACATATAGAACACAATAAATAACAGTTTCTATGTGTTACCTATCAGTACTGCCATGCTTTTGGCAAGGTAATTGTAGTGACCATTATGCACACAAGTACCCCCCTATTATGTTTTTTTTCCCCAAAATTGTGAATTTATTATGATATTTGGCCATAATCTACCCTAAATTTAAAAACAAACCACAATTGAATAACTCCTGCAGAAGCCATGCAACATAGGGTTAATGTTGGGGTATAATGCTCTATGATGGAAATATGAGGTTATCCCAAATCCATTTGGTAATTCAGGCAAGAAACTGTTTTTTTTTGGAAGAGATGCGCCATTTTTTTTTAAAGGTGCAACATAATTTATTGCAAATGTATTTTGCGGACCACCGAGGTACGGCTGGGGACCATCGTTTGAGAACCACTGGGCGAGGAGACGCCTTCCAGATAGCGTTGCCTTCCATCTCGTCTCTCCGGGGACGCTATCTTGCCGACCATCGTTACAATCACGCGCTGACAACACAATGCGTCCTCCTCCTCCTCTTCCCACTATCTCTTGCTGTGGCATACAGATGAGGCCATAAATTAATCATTGGCATGTCAGCAGCGCACAGTGACACGTAGCATAACATGCGTACACGCTCGTCTCACACACTTCTTTCCTGTTGCCCCAAGACGGCACCGGGCGCGCACTCTTCCCGATGCATCAAAAAACTCATTAGCAAGCTAATTAAACACATTCCTCTCTTTTAGCTTCTCCTCAATCTCCCTTATTACTCACACTTCATCACCGCCTGCTTTTCCACATCAGCGGCCCTGGCTGCTGTCTGTCCTACCGCCGACATTCCAGCATCTCGCCAAGCGTTGGGGGAATTAAACCGAGGTCAGCCGTGATATTTCCACACACAATTAGCTTCACTGAGCCCAAATCTTGGCAGATCACGAGTGAAGCTCTGCGCCTAGGAGCTGGAGCCGGCACACCAACTGGATATGTGAGGTGTCATTGCTACCTTTTGCGCCCATCAGAAGCAGTACGGCACGAGAGAGACGGAGACAGATGACGTGTGCTTAATTCATGACACGGAAATACTTTGCATGATGCGGACATCAGTGATTGGGCGAGCCGAGGCGTCTTTATTTTGAAAGCGCATTTCATGCGCAAGCTAACTCAACGTGCTGCCTTTACGAGCAAAAGCCAAAGTGCATACAGCCCAAAAAGAAGAGAGGATGTGAAACAAGATTTAGAAGATTTGATTTTAAAAATGCTTCAAAGTACTTTAATCACAGGTAAGGGGGAACAATTTTCCCCAGGATTTACATATTGGCGGCTTATTCGATTTGCGTGCAGCATAGCAGCTAAATGCTGCTTGACCATCTTGTCTTTAAACTCTGGGCTCCAGACTGCAGACGTCAGAGTCTATAGTTTTTTTTTCAGCATTTCTTTCCTGCATTCAGGACCTAAACCATTCAGTGGTTTATAGACCAGTAGTCGAATTTCAAATAGGTCAAAATACCCGCTTTAAACGCATACTAAACGATTAAAAGACACTTTTTTTAAAGATAGCTATTCCCAAAATAATGTGAGAAGTGGTGTTTGTTGAGGATGAGCCGCGTTACAGCGGGTCACTCCACATCGCTCGAGAGGCGAGGACGCCGCGTCGGCACGAGCGGCGAGCGTCCCGACGACACCGTTCAGACGTTCCGGAAGAGTCGCATTCGCTGAGCTCGACGCCGAAAGAACAAACGATCACCGGGCGCACCGGCACCTATGAATACGATCACTGCGGAGGCGCGCGACTGTCTGGCAACAAAAAGCCTTCCAGCTCTGAGGGAGCGAGGGTTTCGCTCTCAAAACAAGCTGAAAAGCGACAAACCCGACAAGGGGGAATCTCATTTGCCTCTTTGCAAGCCCGCCATATTTGTCTTTTCCACGACATCTTATTCCAACAACCCCGGGGGGCAGAGACATCTCTCGCCGTGAAGGAGGCTTCATCCTCTGCTTCACAGCTGTCATATACAAAAGAGGGCACATTTTCACACGGGGTCAAAGAGCAGGTAGCGTATCAGTCTTTCGTTTTTCGTTGCCGTGATGAGCTTTTCTTGCGGAGGTGAAAAAAAAAAAAATGAAAGCACCACACGTTCATTATCGGTGGTGGGAATGAAAGAGCAAACACTTTATGGTAGCTACGGTCACAGGGATGAAACAAACAAACAAAACAAAACAAAAGTTGAATTGGAAAATCGGTTTGGATTCAAAAGATTTGAGTGCATCGAATCAAACCGAATTGAGTTGTTCTGCTTTCGACATCCATATCGAATTGTCTTTTATTGGGGCAGGGGGGGAAACTTGGAAGGAAATGCCACATTTACCATACTGTCAAGTTCATTCTTGTGCACTCTACGTAAAAGAACAACAAGCAACTCATTGCGTCAGACCCTCTCAAACTTGAATCGAATCGCAATCCCAGTGAATCGAACCAAATGCAGTTCATTTTTTTCTTTCTCCCGAGTTTGTATCTTTCTACGCTAACCTTTCCTGGACTCTGTTTTTTCCTTCACTCAAGTATCGATGAGCACTTTGGCTCATTACGATTGATTACAAGATAACTGTTCAACGTGGCAGGGAAAATCTGCCGTTCCAATCCTCAATGACGAGTGCTCGTCAGCACATCCTTCAACCCGACGCGTTGACTTGGGTGGGCAGCCGCATGACAAAAACGCGCAGTCGGATTTCACACCCATCTCGGAGAGAAAAAGGCTCCCTTCGCTCCGCAGTCACCCCCACTGAGTTGGTGCACAGCAGGCGGCTGGCTCAAAGCTGTGTTCACAGAATCCTTTCACTTTAGTACAACACCAATTGTTCCAAAAACAAAACTATAGCCTATCTATGCACTGAAATAATGATAACGAAGAAATCTACTCACTCCCCGGGCCTGATTTACTTGCCTGGAAAAATGGGCACACACTTGATTGCTTATGCAAACCGCATGTGAAAGCTGAAGATGTGGAGCTAACGGAGGGCATCCAGGATGGCGTCTGCCAAAATGCCACGTCGTCGTTCATTTTACGGGTTTTGGGAGGAGTATATTCCGAGAAGATGAATTGAGCACACGCCATGTGATTGATCAAACCTGAGATGATTTGCAGAGGGTGATTTTACTACCTTGTCTGAAAGGCAGGTACAAATGAGATAAATGAGTGGCGGGGGGGGGATTTTTCCACTCGCGCTACCGTTTGTGAGATGCCAGAAACAAAACTTATCATGACAGCGATTCCATTTTGGAGCTTCTGATTGATCCGAGGGCTGACTTGGAGTCAGTCACAAGAGGGGGTCATGCCACATCTCCAATGCTTTCGACTGGTCTCAAGTTTAGTTTACCTCCAGCCACCAAATTGTCAGGTGTGAAAAAGAAAACGCTCTGGTTCCACCAACCAGTGGTTCTCAAAGTTTAGATTGGTCAACAATTCACAATAGAAAAAAAAAAAAAATCCCCTTTCATTTCAACCACAAATAACGACGGAAGCTCAAGTCCACTTACCCCGAGTACGTGCTTGTCACCACCTTGAGGCTGCCGGCGTTGCGCAGCAGTTTGTCCAACGTGTTGACGATGCGCGAGAACTTGGGCCTCAGGTTGCGCTCCTTCATCCAGCATTCCAACATGAGCTGGTGCAGCACCATGGGGCAGTCCATGGGCGGGGGAAGCCGGTAGTCCTGCTCCACCGCGGTCATCACCTGAAGGACAGTTTCGGACAACTTTATTCATCGCGGTTGGCATAGTGTCGAGAGAGATATTTTCAAGGCATTGGCCGGTCGTTCGAATGGTTGTTGAAAGTCAAAGGGGACGGGGATTTTTCTTTCCAAATAAAATCGCTTCTGACATAAAAAATAAACAAATAAATAAATACATAGCGGTTTGTAATTAGAGGAATATCAAATGAACTTTGTTGTGGATTTGGAAGCGATTCAAATTTACCCAAAAAATCTGACTGAACATGCTCAGAGGGGAGCGAGGGGCCTCGACTTTTTTTCCTTTTCGCTATTAGGATGCTACATGTTTACATGCTAAGCATGAGTGATTGAATCTTTTTGAGTGGAGTGTAAAAAGCCTCAACAAATTTTATTTTGAGCAACAAAAAGCCTCACTATCGCATGCTGCCAGTTTCAGTTTGCGATCTTTGGGGAATGACACAAACACCATTCTCCAAAAATGGATGGCTGAGACAATAAAGTGGAGACTGCAAACGTTCACTTGCTGGATTTTCACAGGGTTCAGTGTATTTTTTCCAGATGGTTTAAAAACTCCACAAGAAAAAAAATAAATGCCATACGGGACTAAAAACATTGCCCCCCCCCCTGCAGCCCCCCTCTCCTCCTCCTGCGTGGATTTTCATTTTTATAGATGGGCGTGCAGCAGACGAGAACCTCTCTCTACATCGTCTGTTTGTTGACTGTTGCTTATTGAGCAAAGTCTGTGGCGCAAAGGCAAGTGGGAACAATGGAGGCTCTTGACTTTGATACTTTCATTACCGCACGCGGCGTTTGTTGCTGGCAATTTTCATCGCGCCCCCCCCCTTTTTTTTTGTCTCTGTTCTTATAGGCATTACAAGTCTGACTTTGAATCGCAGCGCCGAGCAGATATTCCACTGTGAATCGCCAAGCGGTGCGAGTGTGATGGAGGGACACAATTTGCTGTGAACTCACTGCTGGAGTTGCGACGTCTGTGTGTTGCAGATAGCCCGGGGGTAACAACAGCCCGTGTCTGAGTGTGTTGGTGTGTCATGGGGGGAGCTTTGCAGTCTGCATATTTGGGAGGGTTGGAGGGCCAGCAGACGAAAGTTGTAAATAGGGTGAAATAAAGCAGAACACAGACACACTGCTGCAGTGAGGAGATAAAGAGTGCGGGCCTAGTCAGATAGTGGATACCAGACTCGGCCTGAAATGTAAAGCCGCACGTGCCTTGGATCTCCAAACATACTTTTTCAAGTATTTGTACTTTACTTGAGTATAGTGTTCCATCACTACTTTTTTTTTTTTTTTTAACCCAAGTCCAAATTTGGAGGTGTGCGCCCTCAGTGCAGTACCACATTGTGCCACAACATGTCAGGCAGCACTGAGAAGACATGCAGGAAGAGATGCAGCGTAATTAAAAGCAAGCGGCAGACAAAGTAGCCAAATCCACTTCACCAAGAGCCGCTGTTCTCACAGAGCAGAGAGAAGATATGCCCGTTAGCAAGCTTTGTATTTCTTGCTGCCACCATCTCACTCAACACAAATTTCTGCGCGCAACTGAAGACAAAGAAAATGTACGCGACACGTTTGTTGACGCGCCACCGGCGCTGACTCACGTCCTGGTTGCTCATGTCCCAGTAGGGTCTTTCTCCATACGACACCACCTCCCACATAACGATGCCATAACTCCACACGTCGCTCGCAGAGGTGAACTTCCTGAAGGCGATGGCCTCTGGCGCCGTCCACCGGATGGGAATTTTCCCTCCCTGCTCACTCACACACAACACACGCAGGTCACAGTCCGGGAAATACTGAAGTCATGTAGCAATCGGCATACATACAGCAACAAAAGGCGTTCTGGCACAGTAATGTCAACATTGGCACATACTATAGGGAAGACTCCACGTGGGTATTTTAAGTTAGCGTACCGAGGATCTCAGTTGACTATGCTCTGAGTTTGTGTTTTGTCAATTTACTTCAAAAGGTGGACTGCTGTCATGCACAAATTGGCTCCAATTTTGACTGATTATTCTCCCCGCCCGTGTCTCAGACCACAATTTTAATGAACCGTTTCATAATAATTGAACACTCCTGATTTAATGGGGGGTTTCATTATATTCGTTGACCTTGCTTCTTGTTTCTTTTCGTATAGAGACATTTTCTCCTGACAAAACCTTAGCAAACAGTAATAGACAAACACACACAATACTCACCAGTGAGCTTGTGTAAGTGGGGTCAGACGAAGTGTCATCCAGAAAGCGTGACAGACCAAAGTCTGAGACCTTGCACACCAAATTGCTGTTGACCAGGATATTGCGGGCAGCGAGGTCTCTGTGGACATAGTTCATGTCCGACAGGTACTTCATTCCTGCGGCGATGCCCCGCAGCATTCCCACCAGCTGAGTCACCGTGAAGCGGCCATCGTTCAGCTGAGGACACAAGAGGATGGTGCTTGATTAGAGGAGAGGGAAACAAAAAAATGAAAAAAAAAATAGAGAGAGCAAGGGATGCGTTGCAAAAAAAGGAGAAAAAGCCGAATATAATCGAGGAATCCAATCCGAGACAACCGGTCAGGCACTGAGGCCATAAACACGACAGCTGTCATCATGCTTCATGACAGTCATTGACAGGTGACCTTTTATGAGAATTCTGTCCGATGAGACTTTTGATTAGACTCCTTACTGTTACCCCAAAAAATAAAATAAAAATGGAAGCTGAATATTGTACTCTGCAATTGTCAGTACAAATGTTAGCGTGAATGTTTTTTTTGTCTATCTGTGCCCTGTAATTGGCTGGTGAGCAGTCCAGGGTGTTCTCTGCCTCCCACCACGTCAACTGCGATAGGCTCCATCATGCCCACCAGCCCCATGCGGACTTTTTGTCCTAAATACTGCAGAGGATTTTCTATTTTCTTCTCTTTGGATGGCCTGAAACAAAAAGGCTTTAGTTTCATGTATGTATTTGTTTGTTTATTCAGACCAAACGGTAATAAACTCAAAATTTGTCATGGATCAACACTCCATCGGAGCTTAACGTCTGAGAATGAGAGCGGAATTAATCACGAGAAACGTCAATACACAATTGCGTTAAAAATTGGATTCGTCAAGGCTGAAACGGCAAATTAAGATTCGTAGAACAGAACATTTCTTTGAAGTCAAATTCAACATGACGGGTTTGGATGTTTATGATATAACGGAAGCATTTTTTGCTTTCATTTCCAGTTGTACCTTCTTTAAATGCGACTCTAGAACTCGGAGTCCTTTTGAGTCACAGTTAGTCTGACAGTGTGACCCGGGGAGAACACACATGCTGTTATATTTTTTGTTTTCTGTTATTTTTATGATAGGACAACTCGCTCGGAACAATGGCCATAAGGAGGAACAGACCGAGCGGACATTCGTTTCTCCATGAACAGCGCAAAGTCTATCAAATCAAGGCACCCTTTAACAATTGTGGTGACTTCTCCAGACGCATTTCCTGAACATTAATGGCTTTGTAAAGACCCTAAAAACATTCATTTGACTCTTTCTTCCAGTAGATTTTAATGAGGAATGACCACAACAAAATTTTAAAGTGCGTTTGCTGCTATGTTTACATGCCATTTAACGTGCTGCGGCTGATTAATTATACAGCTCGACAAGTGATGGTGAAGCATGTGGCTGTAATAAATGTCTTGCGGCTCACTCGGCCCGACCCAGGCAGGAATTTAAAAGTCATAAAATGATGTTGACAGCGCTCCTGCAGACAACTTATTGGTGTCAATGTAATTGTCAAGTGCCGATTTTTATTGGGAAAATTGGGGAATTACGCGATTGGGCAAAAGTCCTGATTTAGCTGAATATATTCACGTTGGAGTGGTTTGAACCGGTCAGGAAATATGGGAGGAAGTCAAGACATAAATGAATTTAATGATGGAAATTTGGGAATTTTACTGTAAAAACTTGTGAATTGGTGGACTACTCCTTTTTGAACAACAGACTTGATTCCAATTGAAGCTGCTCCTCTCATTCCCCTTAAATTCAGAGTAGGAGAGGTGTAGTTTCTGCATTTGCGGATGAGGTCAAGTTGGCCGCTGCAAAGTTGGCACTTGGAGACCGCCTCAACTCCAGATTGTGTGTCTGTGTGTGACACGCACGCTTGGTGGATATGCTGTTTGTAACCAGAAAAAAAGGTAATTGAAGGTCAGAATACAGATTCACCAATAATATGAAGAAACCCCTTTTAATCTAAAAGTCTTCTCTCAGCACAACCACGCCTTTTTATCAGATGTAAACGGCACGTAATAGCCCCGCACAGTTGTAAATGTAATATACGACGCCTCATTTCTCATCCTGTCTCTGTTCGGCACGTTGCGGGGGCGGCGCAAAGCGAAGAACTCTGATCGCTAACGTACTCTGTAGTCACGCAAAGACTCCGGGAATACACTGAAGCAGGCATTCAAACGCAACAGTTTTCCACCTGGAGTTAGCGTGTTGAGGAAAAAGGTGTCAGCATCAGAGAGTCACGCAGAGACACCGCGCCTGCCGACAAACGTTACATTGCACATTTCATCTCGATCACTCAGCAAGTCAATGCCTCGGGCTGTTTTATGAAGCGTAACACATCCCGATAACCCGGGGGTGTCGTGGGAGACTGCCATTTTGCCATGTTTTGAGAGATGTTCCTCGAGAGGGGAAACAAGATTCGGCTCTCAGATTCACCAAGAAAATGCTCTCTCAAAACAAATAACCTCCAACATCAAAACATCAAATTCCTTACCTTTCGCACGCAACAAAGTCTCTCTGATACAAACACTCCCACATTCAAAAAAATAAATAAATCACACCCAAAAAACTCTCACACGCACCAAAACATGTGTCAAATGCACAAAAAAAAGGGAGTTATCCACACACCCCACCCAAAAAATTCATACAACCAAGAAATTTCTCTCTCACACACACACACACACAAAAACTCACACCCTAAAAAACATCTCATACTCAGCACACACACACACATAGACCAAAAAAGAAAAAAAAACTCACACTCACCAGAAATTCTTTCACACACACTGTAATCTTTCACTAAGCCATCCAAAAAACCCTCCCTCACTAAATACCTCTCAATCAACTCACCCCATTTTTTTTTATCCTGAGTGTGAGAGGCTACTTTTGACCTATATGGCAACTCATAGTGCCTCTCTCTTCTTTAGTTGGATGGGATGTGGTGAGCACTTGCCATCAGGCTTACCCGCAGGAAGGAATCAAGCGCGCCATTCTCCATGAATTCTGTGATGATGAGGACGGGGCAGCTCCGTGTCAGCACGCCCTCCAGCCGGATGACGTTGGGATGGTCGAATTGGCCCATGATGGACGCCTCGGCCAGGAAGTCCCGCCTCTGGCGCTCCGTGTAGCCCGCTTTCAGGGTCTTGATGGCCACCACCATCTCCCTGCGGCCGGCCTGCTTAAGCCGTCCGCGACACACCTCGCCGAATTCACCTGAGGTGATAAATGGGGCGTGGCCAAAAAGGGGTGCGGGGGACGGAGGGAGGGGGTGAGGGCCATGAGGGAAAAGGGTCTAGTGAGTTGAGGAAAGAAAAGGAGGGGAGGCTGGAGACTGTATGAAGGGAGGGAACTTGGATGATTTTGAGTGAGGTCAGTGCCCAACTGTGTGTGAGTGTGTTAGGGGGTGTCAAAAAATGGGAATGGTGAGCTAGTCAAATGACAAATTATTCCTTTGATTGTGTGGTCAGAGCAAAACTTGTTCCAGCCAACTTCGACGAGCAAAATGCGTGAGTAGCCATCTGCACAATTAGTACGTTTAGCTCATTCACTGCTATGGATGTTTACATTGGTATATTGGTCATCGAGAACATTTTTCAGTGGGTAGGCACTAAGCATGGAAGAGGGTTTCGCCCAGCTTGTCTATGAAATACAGGTGTGTAAAGCACTGTAATTATTAAGAGATGCCTGTAGATGGTGGTGTTGCACTGCTTTAGATTTGAGTTTAGCACAGTTTTTGAGTCAAAAACAAGGATTAGGCAGTGAATCTCGGTTTGTCATGTTCATTATGAGGGAGAGAAATGCCAATATGTTGCACGTTTTATATAAATAAAACAGTATGTGCCCTGGTAATTGGTAGAAAGTGTGGGTTATCATAAGAAAAAAATGAGTTTGTGGAGTGAATAGCGAACACCATGTAAAAAGCCACTCACAGTGCGTGTCGTAGTTGTATATCTGTAAATAATTATTTTACCATTAAAGGCCCTTTCTGTCATCTTTGTTTGTTTTATAGTTTGATGTGACAAAATTAAAGGCCCAGGCACCAAATGCATGGCCCGCCCCGCCACCGTAAAATTGGAGAGGCAACTCAGGCAAGTGGTCAAAGGGTAAAGATGTCAGGGAGCGAAGGGGTGACTGGTCGTGATCGAGTGTGCAGTCTGGGAGTGGTGTACGGACAACGTGGACGGGTGAGGAATTTGGGTGTTGTGCTTGTGGTGCCTGAGTCCACACATTGACACAAAAAAGCAGAGACAAGGAGAAGAAAAATTTAAAAAAACAGGAAGGAATGATAGTCGATCACACTGTCATTCAGAGGTGAAATAAGGATCGAACATGCTGCCGGAGAGAAACAAAAACAGGTTGAGAGTGATTTTCACCTCAATCCGCCCCTTCCCACCCGCATATGTCCCCGCAATGCACGCACAGAATCCAAAGTCCTTTTTTTCCTGCCTTCAAGCCCATCACACAGAACAAACCTGAGGGCTTGATGGCACATTCCTGTTCAGATAAATCATTCATGAACGCGACTCGTTCGGTCGTCCCTTTCGGACAAAGGCAGCAGAGCTATTCACCTGCACCGATGACTTCTTCAATCTTTATGCAGGAAATGTCGATTTCCTTCGCAAACTCGTGGATGGCGTCATTGGGGTCCTCGTAGGTGAAAGGGTCAATGTACACTTTCACACCTGGAGAAACTGAGATGTTCAACAGTTTTTAAGTGAAGCTTTTTTTTTGTTTCCCACCAGTCAGCTTTTCAGCAGTCACGCCGCATTTTCTTCAGAAATTGCAGTCTCCCGTTTTAAAATGGAATACATTTTTTTTTGGGTGGTTCATTTTACAGATTGTGAAGTAGTCCAGAGTTGATTCGAGGTTCAAAGTGCCGCTGTGTTGGGCACGTGACTCTCACAGACTAAAAAAACATCAGCCCAAGCTTCGTGATGAAAAGAAAGAGTTGCGTTGTTGTCCGGCCAGAATCCCAATTAATTTGCCGTCTCTGAGTAAATGTTGAAAGGGCATCCTGACAGCATATTTAGCTCAATTAATGTACAACACACAGCAAAACATTGTCCAGATGGAATAGGAGGGATTGTGCAAATGCAAAACTTGTTTCCTGCCGGGTCAGCCGACTTTATTGAATCGGGTAGTTAACAGTCCAGGCATGACCGATAAAGCCGAACTGCAGAACACATAAACTTACTGTACTGCTGCAGTTTCTCCGTGTACTCCAGCTCCGATCCACTGCGCTGCTTCCTGTAAACAAAGTCACATAAAAATCTGCCTCGACTTTTTCCAGCTGTTAATTTTATTGCCATCAGATAAATGAACAGCTGTATTTGCTTCAATACTGGCTCCATTTTTGAAGGTTAAGTGGAGATTCACTCTAAAGGCATGCGCTGGATGGAAGACAACAAGTGCAAATACTTTGTTGTTGATCGGTCAACCATTCGTAAAATGATCATTGACAAAGTCAGCTCTCTTGTAACTCAAATTTCATTTTAATATACAAGACACCAGAGAGAAGGTTTCAAACATTCTCGTCCATTCAAGAGCACACGCGCAGCGAGAACGCCGCCGCGCACTCATGGTGTTACATTTGCTGCTCTGCTGAAAACTCTGGCGGAATATCCATGGCTACGAGTCTTCAAACACCCACCCCTGACCCGTATTTTAAACACAGGAGTTGAATTACAACTCCGACTTATGCCAGAGGCTTTATGTTTGTTTGTTTTTGTTGTTGTTGTTTTTAAAACAATAAAAGTACATCAACTTAAGTACAGAGTATTATCTCCACCTCGGAAGGCATGTAAGCAATTAATTAGCCCCTTTATTCAGGCTCCAATTAACTAAATGAAACATGTAGTTCACGTTGTCAGCGCTGCGCACTTACTTGAGGCAGACAACAGCAATTACCACCATGGCAACAATGACCACCAACCCTGCGGAGGCGGAACCGATGATGAGAGGCAGCTGATCCTGCACAGACTTCTGAGGATCACCTGGACCGAATCACACAAAAGGCACAAATGAGTAGCAGTCAAAACGTGGCTGCGGGGATTAGACAGTGTTGTGTACCACCCGGGTAGCAGAAGCCATTAAAACCACGAGGCTATAAAACCGTCAACCGTAGCAACAGATCACGGCAGAGATAAACCGAGGTCTTACTGTGCAGGCTGGTGCTGATGTCCATGGGGTTGCTGTAGCGACCGTATCCTGCGACAGTGCGAGCTCGGACCTGCACAACGTAGGGCGTGGCGGCCCTCAGCCCCTCCACCTTGGCTGAGCTGTGCTGGGACGTTACCGTGTGTGACATAGCCTGGCCCTGCAAGACGTGACGGTTGATGTTTACCGATCACTTTGCGTCATCGCAAGGAAGGATATTTTTCTTACGATTGTGTTGTACAAGCAGGACGACGCAAGAGAATTGATGAAGGTCACATTTTGAATTTAAAATGGCTATTCACTGGGGTTGGGGACTGAGCCCTGCTGTGAGTAATTGACGCTCCCCTCTAAAAATGTTTATAACAGCCTATTGTTTGATGCAATAGGGGGAGGTCCGCGCAGCGTCGACTACAATCTAAAGTCAGTCTACTAACAACCTGGGCTAAGCAAACAAGGATTGTCCCGTTAGTCGAAAGAAAATGTCATCAGACTTCCTTGACACCAATTCCTATTTAGACAAGGCTTTTGAGGCATCTTGTGGCATTTCAGATAGAGCTCCCTGTGAAAATGTGAAGTTTGGAGGAGTACTGTAATGTCTAAAAAGTCAGCAAAATGCTTACACGAGCAAATTTTCACGCCGCAAAATCAAATATAATTGTCTCATCAATTGACGAGCCCGGCTATTTAGTTTTACTTTTCAGACTAAAGTCCGTAATATCGTTATGACTTTAGCATAGGACCCGGAAAATTCCCGTTGGCAATTTTCAGTGTTGTTAATGTGAAAATAAAAGTCTCCCCTTGTTAAACAGACATCATCAGGCAAGCGAACACTCCAGTTGAGAATTTTTCTGCAATATGAAGGTCGTTTGACCGGTGGAGGTCATAAAAGGAACACATTAAACCTTACGGGCCCTTGCCAGGAACTTGATCAATACCAACGATTCAACATTGCAGGAGCTGCCGAGGCCCTCCATCAATAGAAATGACTCCCTCACACGCAGCACTTGAAGATTGTATTTCCCAGCATCGGGAAAAGATGAAGTCTCCAACTCACCCTTTCGTGGTATTTAATCTCGTAGTCCAGAATGACCCCGTTAGGTTTCTCCGGAGGCAACCATGATAGACTCAGAGTGTCTGCGGTGGAACGCATCAGATGGACTGTTGGGACTGCGGACGGTGCTGCAGCAAAAGCATATGATTAAAAAAAAGGGGGAGTGGAGTTGCTTCATTATTTTGAAGAATGACACAAATGTCTCCAATGTCTGTGTGATATTTGTTTGTTTTTTTTGTTTCTTGTTTGCCACTCAAGGACTAATTTTGCTCATGCTCACCTGCCTTCAAACCAAACCTTACAGTCGGATCTTACAAATTGAATCAAAGTCTAAATTTAATAGGCCCAACTCTCCGGCAGTAAAGGTCGAAGAAATGGTGCGTGTTTCACATTGGCTGCATGGGTTGATGAAGCCGAAAAAGTGACTCATCTCGCAGCCATTGTCTGCGTTCCATTAACCGCAGTAAAGTGGATTAAGTGTGGGCTGATTTAAGTGATTACAGTGTGTGAAAGGTGCTGAAAAGTTGGCTGGGCCAAGACATATGAAGGTGACATTGGTTGATAGCCGAGATCATTTCCTTGGCATTTAATCCATGTACTGTACCTCGACATATTTCTTTTAAGACTGTCTACAGTTTTTACTGTTACAACTGTGAATCGACAGAGGTGAGATTCAATCACATCGTGTCGCAAAAGCTCATTTCTAAACGGGGTCAGTTTTATCCATTGTGTTCCGGTTATCCACGTTCAGGTCGGAGGATCAGCAGCTCAAGTAGGGAAAGCCCACGCATTCCTCCCCCGAGTCGGACATGCCCGAAACGCCTCACCACGGAGGCGTTCAGAAGACTTTCGCCAACAATTTTAAAGAAATGTAGATTTGGGTGGCGACAAGGCAAACTGCGTGCGACCATACGAACCGTTTCAAGCAAGTCCCAATTTACTGTGGCAAAAATCAAGCAAGTCGAGTCCCAAATCCGACAATTTCATGAGTGACTAAAGTCAGGTCACGTGGCCGAATCCCCCCCCCCACCCTTGCTACGAGATCATGAAGAAACTCATTGACATTGACTGAGCGTAGGATCCAATAAACTGCCTCTTTCATTGGGCTTTTAAGTGATATTGATCGCGGGGAGGCCTATGAATTAACTTGGTTTGTGGACACACGCGGAAGCATCATTGACAGGTCTACTAACCGGCCTGGTTGGTGGTGATGTTGACTGTGGAGTAACGCGGAGAGGTGGGGTTCTTCCCGGAGACACCGTTGACCGCTTGCACCTCAAAGCTGTAGCGGGTGTGAGCCTGCAGATTCCTCACCACGACCTTCCTCTGCCGCAGCCCCAGCCTTCGAGGGGAGATGTCCACGTTGTCGTCGCAGCGCGTGCACGGGCTGCGGTCCCGCAGGCATTTCTTGCACACCACGTTATACACCAGGTCATTCCTGCCGCCGCTGTCTTCGGGTTCCTCCCATTCCAGGGACAGCGAGGTCTCATTCACACTGGAAATTACATTGCGGGGAGCCGATGGGATGGCTGCAAGGTGTTCAAAACACAGGTCAATGATGAAATGACACGGGGATATAGATTACATGCGCAGCATTTCAAGCGCTGACAAGGTGAGAGGATTAAAAAAAATAATCATTTCCAAGGCATTAAATAGACGCGTTCAACGCAGACAGACATCTTTTAAGTGCAGCAAATATGGCACAATGGTGACATCACCAAGAACTGGATGTCCGCCTCCGTGATTAGCTTTTTTAGTTCATTTTTTAAATATAATACAATACAGCGTGTTTAGACTTTTATACCATATTGTCATAGAGTTCCCCAAAAATACATAAATATTTTGACAAATGAACATTGTATTTTGCACTGAACTTTCGGTTCAACTTAATAAAGTTATTCCAGTGAGAGAATACAATACAGGACATTAGTCCATTGTGAGTGGTACCTTGCGGACAGCTAAGGAAACACTTTAAGGGCACAAAGGGCTGGCTCTAAATTACACGAGTGTGCTGGCATGTCACAAAGAGGAAGTGGTTGTGGTGGTGGGGGGGTTCCCACCATACAAAATGCATTCAACCACAAACAACAGCACAAATCTCAGTCAAGCTGTTTCTTTTATCACAGCAGTATGCCTGCAATATTGTAAGCAGTGAAAATATGGTGATTTATTGTAAATAGAAAGAAAAAAAAGCGGGGCAGCATTTGACCATCTGGTTGGCGCATACTTTCTGAGAACCACCCATTTATATTCATATTGCACGGGACGAAAATACTGTGATGTATCTGCTGTCATAAGGATGAACTGAGTCACCGCAGAGCCCAAAGAAGTTGAGGGGAGTAGGGAGAGAATCCTCGTCTCAACCGGCCATCCGCTAACTTCGCCCTCAGCCACGTTTCCCTCGCCCCGTCCTTTCTCATTAGAAAGAAGACGGTTCAGAGTGGAGCCTCTTCTAATTGGACGCCCGACTAAAACGCACGCTGAGCCCAAGCTGCCGGCTGGCTTAACCTCGTTTGTGCAACACTACACACAAAGGACAGGCTGGCACACAAGCTCTGCCAGGCCACAGGGACACAAGTGTCAGGCCTGCACGCGCGTGTGTGTGTGTGTGTGTGTGTGTGTGTGTGTGTGTGTGTGTGTTTAGTCGGAGGAGGTGCCGCCTGAGTTCCTGCCCGTGTGTGTATGCGCGCGCCCGCTGGTCAGCGTCAAGAGTGCACAGTGTTCCCGCGACAGGGATCTGGGGAGGACAGTTGCGGGGCCGTGTGTGTCATTTAACGTGTGGAAAGGCCCCCCCGGGGAGTGATTTTTACACAGTCGAGAAAGCTCATGTCACTCTCCATCAGCGCCATCGCTGGGCTAAGAGCTTTGTCCACCCGCGACTGATATGGACTGTACATCAGATCACATTAGTACCAGCAAGCCGACGACTTGCTGCTGTCATAGCACACATTTGCTCATATATTATTATATGAAAACAAATGTGCATATTAGGTTTTTCTTTTTATGCAGGAGTAATAAAAGACGGCTTTGCTTGGAAGAATTTTAGAGAAATACTCTACACACCCTAGACGATCGCTCTAAGCACTTGATTAGTCTATGATTTGGTTTTACTCATGCTTGAAGTCGATTAACCTCTAATTACATGGTGTTTCATGTATTTTCATCTTGTCTTACAATTTGCCAATTTACAGAGGGCTTTTCACTCGCCCATCCGCATTCGGACAATAACGCTTTGAGGAGCAGCAAAATGTCCGGCCAACAAGGCGACGCTGTCTCCATACGTGCCGCACTGTCTGCACGGTTCTGAGAGGATGAAAATATGCCGGTTGTAGATAAGAATAGCAGTTACCCTCACTAGCTTCGGCTATTCTAGTCTTTAAATATTCATGCCAGCGGGACCGTGGGGCTCGCGGCGAGGAACGAAGGTGATGGCGCAAAGTGAAGCTCCAGGTTTGTCGCCAAAAGGTGATGGGCAATAATGTGCCGAGAAGAACGACGTGATTACGAGAGCTTTCAGTGAAATGCTGAGGTATCTTTTTTATCAATTGTTCTGATTTGCTTTCGGTGAAACTGGTTCATGGCGCAAAAAGGGTTCGGGACTAAGACAATCGCAACGCTCGAGCAGTCCGATGTTGTGGTCAAAAGACATAAAGCCATAGCAGCATTTATTTGGAGCGTTTTCAATGCGGGATGACTTACTCGTGCAGGCGGTGTCAGGCGGGTCGCTATCAGCGCGGTAGAACCCACTTTGGCAGGGACAAACACTGGCTCCTCGGGCACCAGTGCGACTGTTGGACGGACACGCGACACAGGAACCATCACCGAATTTGGATTTGAAGGTCCCAGGGATGCAAGCTGGATGAGAGAGAAGATGAAATCAGCGTTGGGAAGCAACAATCATTTGTTACTGGACTTTTTTTCAGATGCCTGTACTTTACTTGAGTTGAGAAAACAACAAGATGTATTTTTTTCAGTTATCTTGTGCAAATTCAGCATGTTTTATGAGCCAGATCACAACATTAGCTTGTGGTCACATTGTTTTGCTAACATCAATGATGAGCCGATGCTCGCTCACTCCCGAAGAACACGTGACATTTTTTTGTCTTCTTAGTCACCTAAGTCAATAAAAGAGGGAAACTAATTTGTGTGCAGTCATTTTTTCTCCCCCGTTGTGCTAACTCATCAAAATATGTTTTGTGTATAACTGACAGTGAACATTAATTTTGACTTTTACCTAAGTACAGGAGTATCTGTTGGAGCAAAAGTTTCTTTAGTACTTTGACTATTACCAGAGTGCCCCCCTTTTTTTTTACTACTTTTTTTTGGGCATTCGTAGCTATACGGCCAAGTTGCAGTACTTTTGCCACCTATGGAAGAAATAAAGAAAGCAATCAGAGAGAAAAAGGAGTAACGTCACGGTAACGACAAGTTGATGTCACACCTGTCAGTGAACAAAACAGCGCACTGATGACGCTCGGTATTTACGGAGACATCAATACACGAGTGAGAAATGGGCCACATTTAAGAAAACGTTATCTTTGTATTTGCATCTGGTCTTGCTCCCCCCCCCCCTTTTATAGGGGACATTAATATCTCAAAGCTTGGATGACACTGAAGTTTAATGGTGAAGAGGAGGAAACAAGGGATAAAGAAGAAGATAGACCGCTGACAGGAGATTGGTGTTTTCAGACAAACAGAGATGGAGAATGCCTTCGAGGGGACGGATACACCCTAAACCTATCCATCAGCCCGCAGCTCTCAGGATACCATCAAGCCTCCAAATGCATACAGAGCTCTCTCATAATTAGCCTATAAATCAGCGCTGTGTTTGAAGCAACGCCGAGACACAAATTAACTGACAAGAGTTATGAGGGAAACTAAATAACGTTTGTTAGGTGCCAGGGTAGAAAAGTGACTGACTTGAAATGGTGAGTTTGAAAAAAATTTTTTATCATTTTTTTCCCCCCATACTTGTTAAAACTGTCATTATGACAAAACGATCTGTGTGAAAAAAAACAACCCTCTTCAACCACATCTTTTGCCTCTAATTTGGATTTTCAAGTTTCCATGCCGCCTGAGGAAAACCAGCCAATGCCTGCACTCACTTACCCTCGACTGGCTGGCAAACTTAGCCACCTGGTTGCCAGCCAGTCGCAGGTCACAGGTAGACAAACAGCAAATCACACTTCCAATCCCACCTAAGGACAATTTCAAAAGTTTTATGAACCTACCGTGCATGTTTTTGGAATGTAGCAGGAAATCTGAGTACCCGAAGAAAACCTACGCAGGCACAGGGAGGCCCTGGGCCTCTGTACTGTGAGGTGGCTGTGCTAACCAGTCGACCACCTTCCATGCTAACCTGTTCCCTTAAAGTTCAAGGAGCATTATTGAAACAATGGCAGATTATTGCCTTCTGAGGGAAAAAATTGACATTCATTTATCAACGGCTGGGCATATGACGAGCTGACAGAAGCAAAGAGAAGGGATCTCAGGCAGCTGAGAGGATTCATCAAAAAGCGATGCAGAATTTGCAACATTTCTTAACAGCTAAGTTTTGTTTGTTTGTGCTTGTCGTAAAAACTGCCGTGATTTTCGGGTCGATGCAAGCCTCGTTGAGCTTGTTTGGGAATTTGGCAGAACGCGCTGCGCCGTGCTGGGCGTTCCAGCAGACCGAGATCTTTTTCTTTTACACGTCCCTGGCGCACCTAACAATCAGGTAGCTCAAGGTAGACTAAACTTTAGACCAACTGGAAGCAGGTCTAAGTTGTGGCGTAATGCAAATTTGATGAATGTGATCGCGGTGCCAGGGCGCATTCACGCACGGACACAAACGATCAGGTTGGAAGACGGCCTCCAGAGTGCCCCGCTTCACGGTGGTGATCTGTGCTGACGTAACAGCTGACTGACACTTCACCTGGTCATATTATGGTGGTACAAGCCATTAACCTTGTTTTCCAAAACACTCTTCCTTTATCAAATGACACCGGAGGGTTTGTTTAGTCACGGGTCTGGCGGAGAAAGCTCGGTCGTTTGCCATCGGGAAGTACATGTGACGTCATGGTGAAAAGGTCGACCGGATTACCTTTGATGTTAAATCTCGCTAAAAATTGAAATGTAAACCATATGAAGACAAGACTGAAGATCAGGTTCTGATCAAGGGGATTAGTGGTAAAAGATGTGGACGAATTAGCCTCGGCAGCCCCATTTGCCACATTCCAAAGCGGTGGTGTAAAAGTGGGGTCTCTGGCAAACATCTGTCCTGTCAGCATGAGGGCTCATGAAACCCAACCAGTGAGTGATTAACTGGTCGGCTCAAGTGCTTTTTCGGTTTGAACTCAAGTTGCGGGCTAATTCTCAACAATGGCGCTTTTAGAATAATCCTTGCAGCTAAGAGCCTCTCGTTGTAGCTGGAAAATGGCGCAAAAAAAAAAAAAAAAGCTCAAGTCGCTAAGTGATGGTGCAGAATTGCTGCCTCGCGACAGGCCTTCAGGTTCCACACACTCTGATCTGATTTATGGTTCTCGGTTATTTGTTTTCACTTTCCGTGGCCTTTTTGGAGAAGTTGTTGAATCGCCCCACTGTCCTACTTCAATCCATTAACGGTGATTAACCCCTGCAGAGCGATGATGACCCACCACTTTTTAATACACGGACGTTTCCTCGACTCGAGTATTCCCTGCGCTTCGTAGAATACACCGCAAAAACTGAAATCAAACTAAGATTAATCAATTTTTCATTTTCGGGATCCCAGCATCCCCTCATACTGACAATGATATCAGCGGAGACCGCAATCATGATCCGCTCTCGTCTATTGACTACTCGACGCAAGATGCAGACCGTGCGACAAAGGTAATAAAAATCCGGACCTCCCTGTATCCGAATCTGAAGGGACTATTACCGGACCGAATTTTGTTCCCAGCACGTCCCTGCTTAAATTACCCCTCGGGCCTTTGAGTAATTTACGTACAATTTTAAAAAAATGCTTGGGAACCATTTATTTGGTCTACACCATCAGGAAGAAACTAAACGGTGTACGGCTCTGTTCCGTCAATTTTGCAAATATCTGGGGCAACATGGTATAGTATCATATAGCTGTCAAGTCCCACTACTCCCCGCTGTGGGCTGCTTGCATCAGGCGTACTGGGTTACACACCCAAAAAAGTATTTGTCAGGCTCATAGTCGCATTGTCCTTTCTGATCCTACGAAGACACAGCGGTCAAATTCCAAGGACATCACGGCCTTGCATGTTAGTAAGAATAAGAATAAGAAAACCTTTATTTGTGTCACAATGGAGAAATTCCCAATTTACAGCAGCAAAGTTATGAAAGGAAGAAAGTAGAAGAACAAAAAGTATAGGAGCTGCCGTAAAGGCAGCCACTCTCGCGGCGCCATAGTAGAACATACCGTATTGGCCCGAATATAAGACGGCCCTGATTATAAGACGGCCCCCTCTTTTTCGAGACTCAAGTTTGAAAAAAGGTTTCCATTCATTCAGAATAAGAATCAGAAAACCTTTCATCATCTCACAATGGAGAAATTGGAGAAAGATGATTTGAGATACAGTATTTTGAGTTGTGAACGTGATCAAAATTTGCCCGGAAGTTTTGAGACCCCCTTGAGCGTTTTGTCTTGAGAGCGTCACCCACACTGAGGCAACAAGTAAAACGCCGGAGTGATTAATGATAGCGTGGCCATGTTGGCTCACGTTGCTCTGAATGGTGTTAATGAGTGTGCCTGGCTGTAGATTAACTAACAGGAGGCCGCCAAGGAAATTACACTTCCTCATCGCAACCCCTGGCTGAGGCCCCGGAGAGCTTTTTATCAGGCGGTGGCGGCAAGCTTTTAACCTTGAGCCGCCAAATGGTCACGATAAATATCGCCGCCACGCGTTCGACACCGTTTCTCAGCCCAGGTGAGACAGACGGTAATGCTTCTGTATCCCACAGCATTTAACACGCCCCCACCGCCCTCTTTTTTTTTTCCATTTTGTTCATTCTTGGCTGCTGTTCCGGTCCCATGTTTGGCAATTCACACGTTCCCTCGTCGGCTAATATCTCTCCCTCTCATCTGTGGACTTCCAATGTCTCTTTTCTGCTTCCATCTGTATTTTCCCTCGATTGGCTCTCCTTTCTGCGCCTCTCTCTTTTTCCCCCCCCTCCTTCGTGTCCCGCTCTCACTGTATTTGTATGCCGCTCCTTTCGGCAACACCTCATTAATTCATACTCTCCTCCACCCTCCTTCACCTCCATTCAGGAGCCGCACAATACTGTACACGCCGAGAGGGCAAAAACTGGGGTGACTTGCGGAGGGGAAATATTAAGCAGCTTTGGTTCAATAATGGTTGAAATGTCACATTAGATAGTAGGGAAGAGCAAAATCATCGATGAATTCATCATTAAAGATTCCTCGGATTTGGATTTTGTGTCGCCTAATAAATTTGGGGGCAATCGTGTCCTTTCGCAATTCAAACTCTCAACTAGTTTTGCCTAATTCCCAACCTCTGTGCCATGGCAGGATATGATTCAATTTCACTTCGTTGGTCCAAGTGTCCATGTTTTTATTTGTTATGATTATTCTCATTTTGTTTTACTTGTTGAAATGTTTTTGTCGGAAGCTCTGCAAACGTGGTGCCAACACAGAAATCTTTCCCATTCTGTCTTAGCATTCAACGGGTGGTGCATTCCCAAGCTGTTGTTAAATCGCTGTTGAATGAATGACATTTATGGTATTTTTATTGCTGACAAATGTCAAAGCGAGTGAAACCGATGTAAGGGTGAAATCCACATACCTTGGCATTGGGCGCGATCGGCGGAGGGTTCATAGCCAGCGACGCAGGTGCACGCACCCACCGGAACCATCCACTCTCCGTCACCGTTGCAGTAGAGTTTCAGCGGGACGGACATCTCCATGGCGTTTGTCACACAGGCCCCCGGCGCAATGACCAAGGAAGTCGCTTCCGCCCCCGTCGCGGTCTCGGGGAAGACGGCAAAATTTGCAATGGTGGTGGAGCACTTTTTGAAGAACACTCGGACCGAGATCAGTGACATGCAGGCTCCGAGGTCCTGGAAGGCCAAGAAGAAGCCCGACTTGGACAGGGGGCCGAAGCTGCGCACTTTAGTGTTGATCCTGCCAGCTTCCAGGAGAGAGAAACTCTCATCGGGGGCGATCGTATCCACTTTCACATAAGGGTTCTCCCTCCACAGGGGGGTGGTGTCCGTGGCCGTGTCCCCGTCCGACTCATAGTAAAACAGATTAAACGTCTCTTTGCAGGAGCCGGGGATGTTTGGGATGCTGGCACAGTCGCGCACGGAGAATTTGAGCTCCACGTAAACACGAAGTACACCCCTGCGGGGGATATAGTCCGTCCTGAGCCAATTGTTCTGGTTGGGCTGCCGGACATTACACACCTGGTAGGTTCTGATGGGGCTCATGGAGTCATCATAGCCACTCACTTCTTCCCACTGTGGGATTAAAAAACACGCAGTGTGACAAAGGAAGGCAGGGGGAGGTTTGATGATGACACGGTGCACGTTTAAATGGGCTCATTTTAATTGGACAATGGGTCTATTTCTCATTTGCCGACAACTGAGCCACAGCAGATAGGTGCTTATCTGTTGTGTTTTAATTAATACGGAGTTATATTAAACATAGAGCCGCCTGATACAAAGCGGTGAAGCGTGAGCGCATTCAAAAGTGAGAAAATGACATCTGATATAAAAAGGCACATCCCACATTGTGTCGGGTACGCACTGTGAGGAATAATTTGCAGCGAAACAAGATGCGAATTGCAAGAATCAGTCTGCAAATTCTATTCATTACATGCAGACTATTCATAGAAAACACATTTTCTCATTAAAACGCATTTCCAAGCATGCCCGCTACTTGTGACAAACACATCTGGGACCGATCATCAATTGTAAAAACACGGTTGTTTTGCATTTATAATGCAAATGTGGCGTCTACATTTGGAGGAAAAATTAGCGTATTATACAGGGTGTCCACAAGTAAAAAATATATCTTTTTTCGTCCTTGTTTAATCCTCTTGTCTGTTCATTTACTTTTAAAATCAACTGCGTCGTGCCACACAGGGGCAATTTAAAATAAATTCCAGTGCATATTTTGGATTGTGTGATGTACATTTTACTTTTGTAGATGAATATATTACATTTAGTGATATTTAGTTTGTTGCGTGACTCAAAACACTCAGATCTCAAGTCTTCTTGCACCATTGAAATGAACGTAAATGCCATTAATCCTCAAAACAACGTTTGGAATGCTTTTTTTGAAAAAGAAAAAAAGAAAATAGCACTCTCGAATGTATAGTATAGTACATTTTTGAATAAATAAGGCAGTAACACCTTTTTGGTCAGCTTTTGGCGACGCCGATTCATTCATTCGGTTTGTTGCCGTGTCGGCCCACACGCATCGACAAATAGTCGTGTTCCCGTGTTATAGTTCACTCTGCGTTTACGAAGCCCTACACTCGGCAACCATCTGGTCAAGACGATCGACACTCTCTTCCAAAGTGTTTTCACAAAACAGAATCCATTACTTCATCTTGAAAACTCACTTCCTCAATGCCATGATCTGTGTTCATCTATTAATGTCTGTTATCTGTGTTACGTATGACCCAAATCTACGGCGACAACATTCAAACCTAAATACAAAATAAAAGAGCATTGAGAATTTTGAGTATAGATGTACACAATTAATTATATCGATTCAATTGATCTATCCAAAACCTGACGAAAGTAGCAGAAAACAATGTCCTCCTGTCAATTAGAGTGATAGAGCGTGCCCCTACACAAATTATATGGCACAGCAACGTATTAACATACTTAAACTTGTAAAGAAAAAATAAAAATTTTGTGTGATTGATTATAATACAGTACAGTAAGTTTTTTTACTGGCCCTGTTACATGCATACACACACATTTATAAATAATAATAATAATAATAATAATAATAATTTCTATGCAACGCTGTGCTTTGGTAGCCTTCAGCCTTCCTGTGAGCTATGACCTCACCCAGAATATCATTTATGCACTACCCCGTGCTCGAATTATGAAATATGAGCATCACTTATCTGCTAATTATTTACGAATAGCTGTGTTACAAGGTGAAGTATTTACGTGTTTAATATTTTATGATTCGGACTGTCAATATCATCTAAAGCTGATGAATAGCGGGCCCTCTGCATATTAACGTATGGTAACTAACATTAGAGTCTGATTAATGGCCCAGTTAGTCAATAAACGTACAGTCCATTAAGCAACCGCCTCATGGCAGTCAATCTATTTTTTTAATTTTCTTACCCCCCCACCCCCTCCCAATTCCCAGATGGACCAAATGCTTCGTTTCCATAACAAATGAGCTTGCAGAAGTTGATTATTTCCACAGCAAGAAAATACTGCATAAGTCATCTCACGTCTCTGAGCTGCTGTGCAATTTATTCCCACGCGATGAGCCCAGGAGTCAGCGTTTGTCGTCATAAATCACCAGCAACACGTTGATGCACTACCTGACAAATATGATAATTGCAGGTCCCTGAGTGCATGGGCTTGGCGGACAAGCGGCCTGGTGGGGTGGGGTGGTGGTGTGTTACCAGTATGCTCAGACTGCCCTTTTTAGCAAAAAGGAGGGAGCCTTTGCTACTCAAGATCGTTTCCATGGAAACCCAGCATTTCCATTGACTGACTTTGCGCTCACGTAGTGAAGACAAATGACACTGGCCAGGAGCGGGGGGAGGTCTGTCAGGCTGTTAGCCCTTGGGTCAAATTCATGTTGCTTCATTTTCCCAGCACTCATCCAGGGCATATCAACAGAACACCTTCATTTTGGACTCAAATACCCTCTCGGATTTCAATTATCAGGCACTCCACGATTCCGAGCGGTTCTTCAGAACTATGGGGATTTTCTTTGATTCATTGGCATGTTTGCGCTTTGGTTCGTTTGAAGCAGTAGCATTCTAACTTGAGTCCCAAACAATTTGCAATCAAGTATTTTCTTGTGTCATCCTCATCAAACTTTTAGTCATTTGGAGCCGAACATTACCCAACACCAGTACGGATTTAGGGAACAAGGAGGCTGCAACATGGCTGCCACTGGAAAAGTACATCATGCCGTGGTTTTACTTATTTCTGTTTTTGTTTGTTTGTTTGCTGGACCGCAATCCTTTTTCATTGCATTCCTGATGAAATGTGTCTTTATTCTTGTAAGATTACAGCTTTTTCTCCCATTACAATATGTCTTTAGTCTGACAAGATTGCGACTTTTTTTAACATTCCTTTTTTTCTTGAAGCCTTTTTTTTTTAAGAAATAAGACTTCATTCTCATAACATTATAATCCACAGCCCTCCAAAAGTCGAAACTGTTGTTTTATGATTTTGAAGTTTTTGTTTAAAATGGGCAAGATTTTAATTCCTCTGTCATGTAACAGTCCCAGTTGGAGTCTTATTTCATTTACATTAGAATTATGAGGGGGGTCTTTGGAAACAATTCTTTCCCGCCCAATTCGTCCTTGTAGGTCCTACACAGTGTGGGGATTTGCTCTGTATTTTCTGCATGTTTGCACATCGGCTTGTTTAGAGAACACGATGCACAGATTGTGCGGGGCTCATCAAGCTTTTGGCTTTTCTTTTTTTTTTTTTTAAATACTGAAACTCTGCAATTGCTCCGCTCGCAATGTCACACAGCGTGTTTCTGATTTGCGTTTTGAGTATCCCAGAAAAGCAAACACACGCTGCAAAAACAAAGCAATAAAACAGTAGGAGGTGTGCTACTCAAAACACTCGGGGCTCTATTAACGAGCAAATGGAACAAATGTTGTTCAGGGGGGAATAAACGGAGTGGGTGTGGCCACAAAACACGTGCAAACATATGCTCACCCCACTTTCTGGGAATGTAGTCCAGGCCAGCTCTGTTGTCGCCCACCGACTGTCCATAAGCGTTTCTGCAAAGTCAGGAAACACTCTTTATATTTCATGCACGACAATGTCAATTAATTCACAGTTCACAAAAAAATTAAAAAAAAATGGTGAAATCAGAACAAGTGGAATTCCCTCAGGATTTGTATGTGAATGCTGAGATGTAGCAAATTGGGGTGCCGCTTAAACAGATGCCGTTTGATGTGATGTCAGAATTTTGACATTCTTCACTCCTCTTTCGGTGCCAGTGTCAGAGTAAGCAGAAATTTAGCTGATTCATTTTAATTATCGCTCGGCTTGCCGGAGCTGACATCCTGTTTTTCTTTAGATCACAAACTAGTTGAGACCGAATCAAAAGCAGCTCTGCAGCCAAATAATACAACCATCAATTTTCCCAATTATTATTAGCAATGCAATTATTAGTTGAGTTTTTTTTTTTCTGTAACTCATAACAACCGCATCTGAAATCATCTTTCACCATTGAAATGAATAGAGATTCCATTAATCCGTTCGAGCCGTCCCTCCCAAAAAACAAAAATGTTTGTAATAAATTTATCATTGAGAAAAATACAACACTATACTATTGTAATGCATACAAAGCATAAAGCAATGACCTAATTCAATAGAATGTAACAAATTAAGCAATTTTTGCCACATTTTTTGCTTCACTTCAATGGACATGATGCTGCTCACTCTGGCCACTATAATGCAGACAGTCATGTTGAAATGCTTCTTTCTATTTAGAAGCATTTGCCTACCACAGGGGGTTTTCACAGATTTATGGTTATATTTTTTTATGAATATATTTAAGGGAAACAAGTGCACGAAGTGACCCTCTCTTTCACAAAACTACCTGCTCCAAAAAAAAATGCAATTTTTTGCCTTGATTTGAGATCTTTAAATTGTGGTTTGATCTTAATTTTTGCATTTTAAGAACAAAAACCTCACCGTGCCGCACCAATTCTGAAGGCTCCCGTGAAAGTACACACTGTGGCTCCGCTCAACTGAGAGTTGGCAAACAAAGTTATCAGGCGACCCTATTTACGACTTTGCAGAGAGCTGAGAGGGGAAGGTAGATAGAGAAAGCAAATGGCAGATCAATCGGCACTGTTGTCTGGATGTCAATTAGTCCTCACCTGGGCCAGTGGGCTTGTTGCACCTCTCCCAATTCCCACAATGGGCGAGAGGCCTCCCAAAGTGATGTTGTTGTTAGCGCAGAATTACCGAAACAATTACACTTTCTTCCCAGAGACTCAATGGCACGGCGCCTGCTGTGCACCATTTGCTCACAATTTGTTGATAGCGCAGCCCGGCGAGAGGGAGATGGTGCGGGCAAACATAGATGCGCATGCCCCCGGGTGGTGCGCAACAGACGAGCCACACTCTTCCTGGTCTGGTTCCATACTGTTGTGCTTCAAAGAACGAAGGCAATGCGGTGCGAGCACGCTGTGTGTCCCTGACTTGCCTGAAGAGATCATTGCTCCATCTGTAGCTACTGAGTTCAAAGACTGCGCACTGTTTACAGTCTGGGCAGCGCCTTCATTCAAAACCCCACAATGGCCTTGCTTCTCTTTGGATTTGCGCTTTGTCATTTGTGAATTCACGTATGAACGGAGAATCATTCCAGACCCACCGGCGTCACATGAAAATCAATGTTGTGAAAGGACACTATGAGCTGCTGAAAACAAGCATCCAAATATTGCACCCGGCACTTTTCCTGATTCATCAGATGGCTACGCCCATTACAACAGACTCCGCCTCCCACAAAAAAAATGATCAGAAAGTCAAATTCAGAGATTGAGAGACGATTCGCAAAGTAAATCGCGTTTTATATATTGATAGACTTGACGGATGGTTGGATTTAGATCACTTTTGGATGAAGCGACTTTTTTTTCTAATTTCAGTTCATTTCGAGCAACCTCGATGATACTGATGACTGATACTGATCCAACTCAAAAAACTGAGTAGATGACACTCCCTAAATCGAGGTTAAACTGTGATGATATCTCAGCAAAATCCAAGCCATTATAATTGGTAAAATGGCCAAATGTGAGAATAAAAATATATCTGGGGAAACAAGTTTCTCAAACACATAATGCTCACCAGAGAAATCACCATTGGAGCCATGAAACTTTAAATCACAATTCGCTGGGAAATTTGAAGCATGAAGTAATATTAAACTGTTTTGGAACATAATGTGTGGTATACAGACGCTCCCCGACTTACGAACATCCGGGTTACGAACAACGGTACATACGAACATTTTCACGGGTATGTCGGAAAAAAAAGAAAAAGTTAGATTTTGTATTGCGCGCCTTTTTCCGAGTACACGTACTGCAGTACTTCTTTCCGCCGCTAATACCGACGTGAGGCGCTGTGAGAGCTCGCCCAGCATCCACCCCGAATCCGTCTTCCTCTGCCCAGTTGTTAAATATCTCGTGCATCCATTATTCAATATGATTGGTAAAAAGCAAAAGGCTTCTAGTGGGATTGGACGTGTAAAGTAGAGGCAAGCCATTTCATTTCAAATGAAAGTGGCAATAATAAAGAAGCGTGATGCGGGTGAGAAAATGGTGAGCGTTGCACTTGCATACAACATGAATCGTTCGACCATCGGTACCATTTATTGCCGAGGAGCGGAGGGGGACGGCGGAGGCGACGGCGGCGGCGACGTTCGAAGGCGGCCGCGGGGAGAGGCGTGGGGGGGCGGGCGTGTGACGGTGGGACGGGCGGGGACGGGTACGGCGCGCCGGTCGACGACCGGTCGTCTACTCTCCCCCGCTGAAGCCGCTGCTAGTTTACCGGGCAGCTAACCCTCGAGCCCTGAAGAACGTGACGAAAAGCTCTCTCCCTGTTATATGGATGTCAAACATATAAGCCTTAAACATACATTCCAGACAAAATATAGCACTGAAGCAACTTACGAACGAATTCACCTTACGAACAATCGTCCGGAACGTAACTCGTTCGTAACCTGGGGAGCGTCTGTATTTACTATTTAAACTTTTAATATAGGCAATAACAAAAACATACAATGGGGAGTCTGTCAATAACTTGCATTTTGATCCCCTTGTTCACGGCTTGACTGTCCACAGTGTATCCTTTCATTGAAAGGACAGAAACGGTGTTAAAAATGTAACACGCTTGCCTTCTCATGTTAGCTTTTCACTACAGTTGGATGATGAGCGCAAACGAGGAGCAGCCAAAAAAGAGACCTTCTTGTTGCAATGCAAATGAGCTTCGTGTGCGTGTGTGTGCATGTGTATGTGTGTGTGTGTGCATGTGTGTGTGTGTGTGTGCGCATGCGGATGTAAATGGAGACGAGACCTGACATCTGGTGTAGCAGCTACACAGATACAATGTTCAAAACCTAGAGAAGCTCACGTAGCGAATAAATCCAGCACAATTTGCAATGAATGAATGCGGATGCAGCACAAATTCCGGGTGCTCTTCCTTTAACAACGCTTGAATCAATTACCACCGAGACATGCAGGAACATCCGAGTTCATCTCGATCTAACAGCTTAATTCATAGACTCCACTGAGTCTTTTCTCAAAAGTAATGCACTGCAATAAGGCATTTGGGGAATCGCTTTATAGCGGAACCACAAAAGTGGAACATCTCTCCATTCGGAAGTCAAGCAAACTATTTTTTTGCTCACCGTGGACATTTACATTCGTTAATCCACCCGGCATACGTATTGGATGTGTCGAGCACGTATTTTTTTTCAACAGGTAGGTGCGATTATTTTGCCAGCCAAAGCCCTTTTTCAATCTTGTTTTTGGTGTTTTATAGTTTGATGTTTCACAAAAGCAAAACAGATTTTTTTAGCATCAAAATCACCGCTCTACTTGATATGTTTCTTCTTTTCATCAAACTCATTTTGTTGTGTTATTTTGACTTCAAGATGGCGCCGCAAGAGTGGTGCCTTTCCAGCAGCTCCAATATTTTGTTCTTCTACTTCTTCCTTTCATAACTTTGCTGCTGTAAATTGGGAATTTCTCCATTGCGAGACTAATAAAGGTTATCTTATCTTATCTTAGAAGGTTGATTCAGTGCCTATGCCTTTTTATAGGATTCTGTGAAAATATGATAAGAATACATCGCTCTATGAGAATCCTCAATGGAGCATATAAAAAAAAAATTCTACTTCGTGCCTCTATTCCCTTTGATTTGGTCGCCACATACATTTTTCAGCAAATTTTAATAGATGATTTATGTTGCCGGGACTTTTTCCCGTAAACTCCATTATTTTTTCATGGTTCACAACAGGAATTCGGGAAAGGTCATGCATTTAAACATCAAGAATCTTCCTGAAGTTGAATAGTTGAATCAGTCGGCTAAAGGGGGTGTGTCAAGTACGGAGTTCAGCTCACTTTTGCCTTGGCAGCAAAAACACACTGCTAAAAAACTCAAATCAAATCGACAAGAAATGTGTTTTAAAAGGAGAAAAATAACATTGTATGGTTTTATAGTTCATAAAAACATCGTTGATTTATAAAATGAAATACAATGTAAAGAACAAAACAGTTTTTGTCAGATTTTGATTCAACTCGATGGCTATTGTGCTGCTCCATCTGGTGCGTGCATCTTGACCACCAGGGGGCAGTATAATCCACACATAGGGATATAGATGGGGACTATCCATTCCCAAGAAACCTATGGTAATATTTGGCATTCTTCGCAGAGGATAAAGCAGATATTCTTGTGGATATTGTTATATTATTTCTCCACGTGTGTTGCTTCACTCGTTATGTACAAATATCTGCACTCTTTATATTTCATGCACGACAATGTCAATTAATTCACAGTTCACAAAAAAAAAAAAAAAAATGGTGAAATCAGAACAAGTGGAATTCCCTCAGGATTTGTATGTGAATGCTGAGATGTAGCAAATTGGGGTGCCGCTTAAACAGATGCCGTTTGATGTGATGTCAGAATTTTGACATTCTTCACTCCTCTTTCGGTGCCAGTGTCAGAGTAAGCAGAAATTTAGCTGATTCATTTTAATTATCGCTCGGCTTGCCGGAGCTGACATCCTGTTTTTCTTTAGATCACAAACTAGTTGAGACCGAATCAAAAGCAGCTCTGCAGCCAAATAATACAACCATCAATTTTCCCAATTATTATTAGCAATGCAATTATTAGTTGAGTTTTTTTTTCTGTAACTCATAACAACCGTATCTGAAATCATCTTTCACCATTGAAATGAATAGAGATTCCATTAATCCGTTCGAGCCGTCCCTCCCAAAAAACAAAAATGTTTGTAATAAATTTATCACTGAGAAAAATACAACACTATACTATTGTAATGCATACAAAGCATAAAGCAATGACCTAATTCAATAGAATGTAACAAATTAAGCAATTTTTGCCACATTTTTTGCTTCACTTCAATGGACATGATGCTGCTCACTCTGGCCACTATAATGCAGACAGTCATGTTCAAATGCTTCTTTCTATTTAGAAACATTTGCCTACCACGGGGGGTTTTCACAGATTTATTGTTATATTTTTTTATGAATATATTTAAGGGAAACAAGTGCACGAAGTGACCCTCTCTTTCACAAAACTACCTGCTACAAAAAAAATGCAATTTTTTGCCTTGATTTGAGATCTTTAAATTGTGGTTTGATCTTAATTTTTGCATTTTAAGAACAAAAACCTCACCGTGCCGCACCAATTCTGAAGGCTCCCGTGAAAGTACACACTGTGGCTCAGCTCAACTGAGAGTTGGCAAACAAAGTTATCAGGCGACCCTATTTACGACTTTGCAGAGAGCTGAGAGGGGAAGGTAGATAGAGAAAGCAAATGGCAGATCAATCGGCACTGTTGTCTGGATGTCAATAAGTCCTCACCTGGGCCAGTGGGCTTGTTGCACCTCTCCCAATTCCCACAATGGGCGAGAGGCCTCCCAAAGTGATGTTGTTGTTAGCGCAGAATTACCGAAACAATTACACTTTCTTCCCAGAGACTCAATGGCACGGCGCCTGCTGTGCACCATTTGCTCACAATTTGTTGATAGCGCAGCCCGGCGAGAGGGAGATGGTGCGGGCAAACATAGATGCGCACGCCCCCGGGTGGTGCGCAACAGACGAGCCACACTCTTCCTGGTCTGGTTCCATACTGTTGTGCTTCAAAGAACGAAGGCAATGCGGCGCGAGCACGCTGTGTGTCCCTGACTTGCCTGAAGAGATCATTGCTCCATCTGTAGCTACTGAGTTCAAAGACTGCGCACTGTTTACAGTCTGGGCAGCGCCTTCATTCAAAACCCCACAATGGCCTTGCTTCTCTTTGGATTTGCGCTTTGTCATTTGTGAATTCACGTATGAACGGAGAATCATTCCAGACCCACCGGCGTCACATGAAAATCAATGTTGTGAAAGGACACTATGAGCTGCTGAAAACAAGCATCCAAATATTGCACCCGGCACTTTTCCTGATTCATCAGATGGCTACGCCCATTACAACAGGCTCCGCCTCCCACAAAAAAAATGATCAGAAAGTCAAATTCAGAGATTGAGAGACGATTCGCAAAGTAAATCGCTTTTTATATATTGATAGACTTGACGGATGGTTGGATTTAGATCACTTTTGGATGAAGCGACTTTTTTTTCTAATTTCAGTTCATTTCGAGCAACCTCGATGATACTGATGACTGATACTGATCCAACTCAAAAAACTGAGTAGATGACACTCCCTAAATCGAGGTTAAACTGTGATCATATCTCACCAAAATCCAAGCCATTATAATTGGTAAAATGGCCAAATGTGAGAATAAAAATATATCTGGGGAAACAAGTTTCTCAAACACATAATGCTCACCAGAGAAATCACCATTGGAGCCATGAAACTTTAAATCACAATTCGCTGGGAAATTTGAAGCATGAAGTAACATTAAACTGTTTTGGAACATAATGTGTGGTATACAGACGCTCCCCGACTTACGAACATCCGGGTTACGAACAACGGTACATACGAACATTTTCACGGGTATGTCGGAAAAAAAAGAAAAAGTTAGATTTTGTATTGCGCGCCTTTTTCCGAGTACAAGTACTGCAGTACTTCTTTCCGCCGCTAATACCGACGTGAGGCGCTTTGAGAGCTCGCCCAGCATCCACCCCGAATCCGTCTTCCTCTGCCCAGTTGTTAAATATCTCGTGCATCCATTATTCAATATGATTGGTAAAAAGCAAAAGGCTTCTAGTGGGATTGGACGTGTAAAGTAGAGGCAAGCCATTTCATTTCAAATGAAAGTGGCAATAATAAAGAAGCGTGATGCGGGTGAGAAAATGGTGAGCGTTGCACTTGCATACAACATGAATCGTTCGACCATCGGTACCATTTATTGCCGAGGAGCGGAGGGGGACGGCGGAGGCGACGGCGGCGTCGACGTTCGAAGGCGGCCGCGGGGAGAGGCGTGGGGGGGGCGTGTGACGGTGGGACGGGCGGGGCGGGTACGGCGCGACGGTCGACGACCGGTCGTCTACTCTCCCCCGCTGAAGCCGCTGCTAGTTTACCGGGCAGCTAACTCTCGAGCCCTGAAGAATGTGACGAAAAGCTCTCTCCCCGTTATATGGATGTCAAACATATAAGCCTTAAACATACATTCCAGACAAAATATAGCACTGAAGCAACTTACGAACGAATTCACCTTACGAACAATCGTCCGGAACGTAACTCGTTCGTAACCTGGGGAGCGTCTGTATTTACTATTTAAACTTTTAATATAGGCAATAACAAAAACATACAATGGGGAGTCTGTCAATAACTTGCATTTTGTTCCCCTTGTTCACGGCTTGACTGTCCACAGTGTATCCTTTCATTGAAAGGACAGAAACGGTGTTAAAAATGTAACACGCTTGCCTTCTCATGTTAGCTTTTCACTACAGTTGGATGATGAGCGCAAACGAGGAGCAGCCAAAAAACAGACCTTCTTGTTGCAATGCAAATGAGCTTTGTGTGCGTGTGTGTGCATGTGTATGTGTGTGTGTGCATGTGTGTGTGTGTGTGTGTGCGCATGCGGATGTAAATGGAGACGAGACCTGACATCTGGTGTAGCAGCTACACAGATACAATGTTCAAAACCTAGAGAAGCTCACGTAGAGAATAAATCCAGCACAATTTGCAATGAATGAATGCGGATGCAGCACAAATTCCGGGTGCTCTTCCTTTAACAACGCTTGAATCAATTACCACCGAGACATGCAGGAACATCCGAGTTCATCTCGATCTAACAGCTTAATTCATAGACTCCACTGAGTCTTTTCTCAAAAGTAATGCACTGCAATAAGGCATTTGGGGAATCGCTTTACAGCGGAACCACAAAAGTGGAACGTGTCTCCATTCGGAAGTCAAGCAAACTATTTTTTTGCTCACCGTGGACATTTACATTCGTTAATCCACCCGGCATACATATTGGATGTGTCGAGCACATATTTTTTTCAACGGGTAGGTGCGATTATTTTGCCAGCCAAAGCCCTTTTTCAATCTTGTTTTTGTCGTTTTATAGTTTGATGTTTCACAAAAGCAAAACAGTTTTTTTTAGCATCAAAATCACCGCTCTACTTGATATGTTTCTTCTTTTCATCAAACTCATTTTGTTGTGTTATTTTGACTTCAAGATGGCGCCGCAAGAGTGGTGCCTTTCCAGCAGCTCCTATATTTTGTTCTTCTACTTCTTCCTTTCATAACTTTGCTGCTATGAATTGGGAATTTCTCCATTGCGAGACTAATAAAGGTTATCTTATCTTATCTTAGAAGGTTGATTCAGTGCCTATGCCTTTTTATAGGATTCTGTGAAAATATCATAAGAATACATCGCTCTATGAGAATCCTCACTGGAGCATATAAAAAAAAAAAATTCTACTTCGTGCCTCTATTCCCTTTGATTTGGTCGCCGCATACATTTTTCAGCAAATTTTAATAGATGATTTATGTTGCCGGGACTTTTTCCCGTAAACTCCATTATTTTTTCATGGTTCACAACAGGAATTCGGGAAAGGTCATGCATTTAAACATCAAGAATCTTCCTGAAGTTGAATAGTTGAATCAGTCGGCTAAAGGGGGTGTGTCAAGTACGGAGTTCAGCTCACTTTTGCCTTGGCAGCAAAAACACACTGCTAAAAAACTCAAATCAAATCGACAAGAAATGTGTTTTAAAAGGAGAAAAATAACATTGTATGGTTTTATAGTTCATAAAAACATCGTTGATTTATAAAATGAAATACAATGTAAAGAACAAAACAGTTTTTGTCAGATTTTGATTCAACTCGATGGCTATTGTGCTGCTCCATCTGGTGCGTGCATCTTGACCACCAGGGGGCAGTATAATCCACACATAGGGATATAGATGGGGACTATCCATTCCCAAGAAACCTATGGTAATATTTGGCATTCTTCGCAGAGGATAAAGCAGATATTCTAGTGGATATTGTTATATTATTTCTCCACGTGTTGCTTCACTCGTTATGTTCAAATATCTGTTGTTTAAAAACTTGAAACATTGCCACATAAATGTCACCCCCAGGTAAGACTCCCATTATTTGTTAGCATGAAGCTAGCCGAGGCTACATGGTTGTTTTAAATGCAGAGAGGGTAATTCTCTTTGTTTTATCTTTAGCTTGACAGTCAACTTCAACAGGGAGTGGCCCGAGGCCTCTCTTTGACCTATTGTTCACTAACGCTTATTGTGTTGTGAGTCGAGTTTCCTGCCACCGCGTAGTAATATATGCCAAATTTCACTACTTTTAACTCATGTTTTTCAAGCTCATTCAGTTTTTGCTGCGCGCGACTGTGTGAATGACAGCGCGTCGGTTCAAGCACATACGCACAAGAATGAAGAACTTAGTTTTTGTCATTCGTCGTGAGAGAGGGGATTGGGGGATGTGGGAGTGGGGAGCAACCAATCACAGCTGTGTTTGTTTGACGACTCTCGGGCCTTGGGCAGCACACACAGCTGGTTGAGCCTGGGATCACGCTCGGCCCCTCAGGAGCCCGATCCGGTTCACCCTCTGCTCAGGGGCAGCGAGGGCAGTCGTTCACAAACTGAGGCGCCGCCAGCCATAAAGTAGGGCCCCAAAATAATTTGCAATAAATGGACATGCTGTCAAAAAGTGCATTACTACACGTGGGGACCGGCGCGGCAGTAAAAAAAAAAAAATCACATTATTTCTTCCTTCCGTGGCTTTCAGTCAATGAAAAAGATCTGATATGATGGTGACATCGTCCCATAAATTTGACCCTCAATTTGTATTTGTAAACATTACAACCATTTCTTTAAACAAATACAAAGTTATCCTCAGAAGTTGACTTTTTTTTAAATCTGAACTTGTTATTCCAGACATTCTGATTTGTTTTCCTTGAAAAATGAGTGTCACAACATATTTTGACTAAGACAGTTTTCATGACTTTTTTAGTGAATATTACTTTTTTAAAACATTATTTTCACAAAATTGCAACTTTATTATTTTTTTCAAAGCTTGTTCTTCTAAAGATTCTGACTTTTTTTCTTGAAAAATAAACATTTGTTCCGGTCACTTCATGACTTAAAAAAATCTACATCTTCATTCATGTAAAGGTTATGAATATTTTTTTCTTGAAGGAATACAACTATGTTCTCATAACATTACCACCCAAAAATATATATTTCAAAAATCAGAATTTGTTTTTTCATGATCCTTTTTTTCTTAGGGAAAAAAAGGAAGCTTGCAAACACGCAACAGCAGCAGCAACACCAGTCTTGTGTGAATTTATCTTCACTTGGGTACAAAAAAAGCCTTGTTTTCGTATCCAGCCAAGAGGTTTGATGTCATACACCTAAATCCACTCATAACACATTTCCTTCATTTGTTCCAGAAACTGTTTCAGATCGTAAAAGATCCCGTTTGTTCCTGAAAGCCTTCACACCCCCTTGTTAAATTTACTACACCTTTGAGATAACCACCACTATTAGTCATACCCCCCCCCTCCTTTCCCCCCAACTCATACACCAGCCCCAGCCCATAAAACTACAGCAGCAGCAGCATTAGAGTTGCCCTGGGGTAAAAAATAAACAAATTTAAAAATGCTGCAGCGAGTGAACTTGAGACCATCTCCACCAGTGGCATTTACCCGTCCTGTTTTTTTATTTTTATTTTTAAAGTTACCATCACCGGAGCCACAATGCCACACATCGACCAGTTTGAAACACACTTTGGGAGCTCACACATGTTTTATTCACTTTGAGAAAGCGGAGAGCATCATGAAAGGGAGGCTTCCTCTTACAACGCGGGCTCGCTTGCCAACAAGCAAACATATGAAATATTCACCAGCAAATATTAGCATCTGTGATAAGAGGATGATGAGCGATACAGCCATTAAAAAGGTATTCTGCATATATTTAGGGGGCGGCAAATCAGCCCACTGTGGGGATCTGACATCTGAGTTTTTGCGCAGCCGCGCTTCATCTCTGCTTGAGATTCTCTCCGGTGGGAATCGTTCGACACTTGATGAGGAGCTATTCCACCACTAAAATCGACCTGATTTCATTTCACGACACAGCTGATTGTACATTCATTTGCGGGTCAGCAAATTATCAAGAATCTCTCCGTGAATCATTGCGTGTCGGAATAAAGTGCATCTTTAATGGGCGATGATTATTTTGTGGAAAAGCGAAGGAATGGTCGCCCTTCCACTTTATGATCTTTTTAAAACAACCATACCGTAAAAGCTCTGTGCAAAATGGGAGTAATGCAACATAAAAATGCCACATTTTATTGCAGTCTGTTGGTGTGAACTGCAGAGATGTGATTACACGAGCATCATCAAGTTGAAGCTTGCCAAACTGAAAGAAATGAAGAAGGGGATGAAATCTAAAGAGCCTCAAGCACAACACAGAGATGAAAAAAATCAAATCTGACCATAATATGGCAATAATGTGAACGCAAAATGCTAATTTGTAGGTTTAATATCGTTCCTGTCAACAACTTGGACGTCTAGGTAAGCAAATGGAGTGCACCTTGGCTAGACAGATGTTCACTGAAAAAATTTGTTGAAGTTACTCAATTTTATTTTGTGAATGGTTGCACAAAATCATCTTTATCCAGATTTTTTTTTCATGGATGCATAGAATATGTTGTATGTGCCACCACTATTCAAATTATGGTACTCTAATTAATACTGCATTTGTGGAATGAGAAATAAACAGAATAATTCATTAAATTTAGGGGACTGCCATGTTGGGCAATAGCACCATCCGGAAGTGACGTCATAAATACAGTCGCTCTTTCGCTCGGTAAAGCATTTGATTACGCCTGGTTTGTAAAAAAAATGGATAGGTAGGCGCTGTAATTACGCCAGGCTGTCAGCCTGAAAAGTAAGATTGCAGTTTTGTTTTCACCAATTCAACTGCCTGTAAAAGGTAGTCTGCCAGAAGTTGCAATGCTACCCGGAAGCTACCGGAAGCTAGCCGCTAGCGACTGGCACCACATTATACAATTTAAAAATCTACATATACGATACGCAGTGCATTCAATTAGCGATTAAACATGATTTTGTGGAATGGTTTTGCGTTGTTTTGTATCGTACATAATGGCAATAATATAAACTCTTGCCAGCTCATTCTCCAAAGTCAAGCCAGTCGCCAAAATGCTATGCTCTGTAGCGACGCCACTCTGTGCGTCACCGCGGACATGTATTAGCGCAATGTTCCCCAACCAGGGGTACATGAGCACGATGCAAGGGGTACCTGAAAACATTTAATCATTCATTTCCAAGATCAATAAACTGTGGCACTGCCGCGCCGAAATCACAACAGGCACGTGTCAGCTCAAGTGTCTCATTAAATCTCAGACGACTGATGAAAAGAATGCAACACTGTCCCGCTAGAGTGAGTCTGCACATTATGCTTGTGAAGTGTTTCGTTCCTGAAATATAAAGTTTAAATGCCCGTTTAAAGAGAGCTTATTCTAAGGAGCTGCAGTTTTTTTTCTCATAAATGTAATGAGTTACATATAACAGAGGACGTTAAAAAAAATATATATATTTTTTGTTTCACATTTTTTTTCAAATTCATATTGATATTATTAGCATCCGTCATTAGCTGGTCAATAGATCTGAACGATGTGTAGCTTATCGTCGCTGAATATTTATGACCTGACATATATGTCGTTCTCCTGAATTCACGCTCTAGCAGCCCCCGCCGACGAGAATAGGACAAATATTTAATAGATTGAAGTGAAAAGTATCAGGTAAAGTACAACAACATTTAAAACATTGTTATAACAAATTGAGTTTAGTTCCTCTTGAAGCATTTTGCCACACATGCCACGTCTTGGGTGCCATTGGCCTCTACCGAGGTACAACTGAATAAAAACAGCAGAAAAAGGCCTCGCTCACTTCTAAACCCTCTGTGATGGTCTGCCCTTCGTGTTTATCCCCAGAGGACAAACGCTAGTTAACCCCTGAGCCTTCAGTTAAAATCTGCAGACGGCTTGGGAGAAAAGGGCCCGATCATCTTGGCGCGAAAGCCTACTGGGACTCGGGAGGGCCGGCGTGCCCGCTGCATTGATTTACTTGCTGACACCAGAATTGATGAGGAATCATGCTGGCCGCGCTCCAAGCGAGGCAGAATGGCCAGGGAGGTGAAGCCCAGAAGGGGAGGAGCTCGGGCGAGTATGGCGGCGAAGGCGAGGGTGGATTTGATTTTCCCTCGAGTGCGGCAACACGACCCGGCGCTGAAGACAACTCAAGGGGCTGCGGCGTACTTGTTAAACCACTGACCTTTAATTCACTATTGTCACCTATCATGTTTCACATGTATGGCCCGCTGGCTTTGAGGCAGGAATAGTGGTGTGGGGGTTGGGGTGGATCACCGCTGTCCAGTCTGATCTGTGCTTTAAAGCTCTGCGGCACGCTTCGATTTCAAAGACGTGAATTCACTCGCTGCCCTGCGATTGGCTGGCAACCAGTTCAGGGCGTACCCCGCCTGTTGCCCGAAGACAGCTGGGATAGGCTCCAGCACGCCCCGCGAGCCTCGTGAGGATAAGAAAATGGATGGATGGATGGAATTCACACTCCAGAGATGTGGTGGAGGAGTATCGGGCACCCTCACATTCTGCTAGTGCAAGGGATCTCAAACTCTTTGGGCCCAAGTTACGATTTAATCTTAAAATAATAATGACCATAATTCTTTAGGTGTGGGTTGGGATGTGGGGGAGGGAATGGAGACTTTTAGGGTGGCTATGTTTACTTGTTTGATGAAATCTTGCCAAGTCAATGTTTCTGCTTGTATGAAGAAAAACATTCCCCATTTCATTATTTTTTTTAAGACTCCGACTACTACTGACTTTGCTGAAAAAAATGTCAGACGTCATCGATTAAATCGATTTCAATTTGACTTTCATCACATTATGGTCAACCTTTAATCTATCATCCTTATGGGCAAAAATTTAACATGTCAAACCAAGTTTCATTCACAACTAATCCAGAGTGCACATTTCATTTGTGCTTTCAACAAAAAAAAAAAAATCAATGGCTGTTCAACCCCGATCCTGTGACAACACATTTTATGTTCTTTAAAAAATTAATCTGCTTTATTCAAGGACCGATGTCGTATTCCATTGCGGGGTTGTTATGATCTCATCAGAGCTTTTAATTGGTCTAATTAGTCTAAATATGGAGAAGAAATTGGTTTTGCTAGTCCCCATATATAGGTATCATGCATCTTTTTTTTTTTAATTATGCAACATAATAATATATTGTAGCTGATTTTTCGGACCCCCACGTTACAGCTTGTCAACCCGCGGGGGTCCTCAGACCCCAGTTTGTGAACCTCTGTGCTAGTGGGTGTGACAACAACAGGGACAATAGCAACAGGGCAGCCCTTGAGCCGCAATGCACGGGCAGCATCACACATCGCAAACCCACAAAATCATCCACTGACACTCTTTTCTTTTTGCAGCCTTCAACGAGCCAAAAAGTGACTGCACCGAAACCACATATCACACGAGCTACTTTTCGTCCCGTGGGATGTCATAGAACCAAATTCTAACATAGCCATTGTTCTCGTGTGGGAGACAAGTGTCGAAAAGGGTGAAGAAGAAGAAAAAAATAAATAAAAATCAAACATACCTTCTACAGCCAACACCATTGGCACGAGGAGGCTGCACACCCACAGCAAGTAATCCATTGTCAGGAGCCAGGCTTTTGTAACATGAATAGAGACCCTCAGGATGGCTGCTGGCTGGCTGGATGGAAGGAAGGATGGATGGTGGGCTCAAACAGTGATCACCGCTGCGGGGCTTTGTGTTCCTCACTCATACCACGGAGGGCTCCTGCCGCACCATTCCAGCATCATCCAAGTGTCTTTTGTTGTTATTGTTGCTTTTTTTTTTTTAACCCCCCTCTTATTCACTCACGTCCAGTTATTCCAGTGACTGGGCGCCGTCTCATTCCCGTGATTTGACTTCACCAGCATCTGACCACGGGCGCATCTCTGTCTTTCTCTCTTTATCTCACTCCGGGGTTGCTGTCCTCCCACCCCACGCGCACCGAATTAGGTAGGGAGGTGGGAGGAACCCGCATCCGAAGACGTGGGGACTGGACCGGAGGTTCTAAAGGAAGTCCACTTGGGCAACTCCGCTTAGCTGTTGCGCCTCCGTCGGGGGCTGTGCGTCGGAATGGCAACACTGGGACGGACAGACAGAGAGGGCTCTGGAGAAGAGTGGTGGGGGCTCGGGGTGTGGGGGGGGGCACCGTTTCAATTCATTGCTCGTGAACCGACAGCATCCGGTGGACACCTTCAAAATAATAGCTAACAGGTGCAGATAATGGTAAAAACAAGAAAAGAAATGGGAAATTAAAAATGTTTGATCTTTTTGTTGATGTCAAACCTTTGAACTGTGTATTTTCATTCATTCATTAACCGTAGTGCTTATTCTCATGCAAGCAGTCTTTGGGCAGGAGACGATTTACACACCGAACTGGTGGCCAGCCAAACAAACAACCAGTCATGCTCGCATTCATAACTACGTACAATTCAGACTAGGCAATTAACCTACCCTCGCATTGTTTTTGCAAAAATGAATGTTTATAATGTAAGTTGAGGGGTTCGTTGTTTTTCAGTGGATGGCTCTTCTTTACGAATGACAAAAGCAAAGGAGAGATGGAATCCTTTGAAGGCACCTTTTTATTTTCCCACGTCTGCACCTCCGAGCGAACGGACGAGAACACAACTCCTTCCCAGTAACACAAAACACTTCCTGGTTTCCTTAACCAATCAGATAATATCAACATAAACTTGTTTAAGCAATTATTAAACAGAATATAACCCAGGTAACTGTAACACAAAAGAATATAATGCTCAAATATAAAATGAAAATAATAATTTAACACAAGCTTACATATTTTTCAAAAAAGGTACTTTTTTTTCAAATTTTGAATGCTTAGTAGTTAATTTTTACATCAAGTGACATCTCGAGTATTCATTAGAGCATAGGTGTCAAACTCAGGTCCTGCAGGGCCAATGCCCAGCATGTTTTCCAACTCTCCCTGTTCAGGGCATTGGCCCTCCAGGACCTGAGTTTGACACCTAGAGGCTCACAATTAAAAAAAAAAAAAAAGACAGAATTTTTCCATAAAGCTTGTATTGATTGTTTAAATAATTATACAAGGAAAATAAGATATTATGTTGCTTTCTTTATTGTTTACACGCATTATCATTTGTCAGTCGACCGTTATAGAGATATTTGTTCCATTAGTTGTGAGCCATTTCAAGTGAAATGTTCTTCCTGGACTGGGAGCAAATAAAAAACATAAGTCACAAAGGAGCAGCTGCCTGAAAATGACCTCAAACTGTGACGTCACACTCACAACACCTCACGTCATCTCATCAGTGATGACACGTCGGGGTAGCACATCACTGTGTCGTGCGTTCACTGTATTATGACACCGGTTCTTTTATTTTGTCGTCAACGTGGATATTTTGCCCTGCAAGTGTGCGTGGGTCTTGACAGAAGCTGCTGCCGGTGCTGAGGCTGAGGTTGAGCAGGTTTCGTAGCTGGCTGAGCACGGCCAACATCCCTTGCAGCACTTGTCCATCCAAACAGCAGGCAGCAACGTGTCGATCAATTGCGGTATTAAATGGACTTTGGCGAGCGTCTATGTAAGCCTGGATAACAATGGGCAGACAGCACCTCCCGCGGTTTATTGAATGGCCTTTGAGACTGATACCGCACAACAAAAACCCTGTGTGCTTCCACGCACTCATTTGGGTGGACATGCAAATTATAGTAAATGAATCAGAACAAAAAAAAATCCAAACAAAGCCAAGCCTCACACAGCTGAAGAAGAAACTTTAGATCGTGTTTGACCTTTACAGTGTCTGTCACTGTCAGAGGAGGCTGTTTTTGTGCTCAGGCCAAAGCAAAACAAGATACCATCTGGGGGCGTCGTGGTACGAAGGAAGTGAGTTGAGGAAGTTTGCCACCATCTTGTAGCATACTAGTACAGAGGGAACTAAACTAAAGTGAGAAGAGGAGCTCCATTTAGGCAAAAGTAGTGCTCTACCACCATCTGATGACATTTTGGTGTCAAGGAACTTAGTTGAAATGAGTTGGAGTTTTATTTAGAACTTTATCCTGGCAGCTTCATTTAGACAAAGCTAGTGCTTTACCACCATTTTGTAGCATCCTGGTGTCAAGGAAGCATGTTTGAGTGAGTCGGGGAGCTTCATTTAGGCAAAAGTAGCACTTTGCTGCCGTCCTTTGGCATCCTGTTGCCAAGGAACTGCTTGGCTGCTTTGTTGTGACATCTAGGTGTCAGGGAACGACCCCCCGCAAATACTGATCGAACACATTATAGTATAGTATAGTATAGTATAGTATAGTATAGTATAGTATAGTATAGTATAGTATAGTATAGTATAGTATAGTATAGTGGAAGGATGTGGGGTTGAGCTCTAAAAACTCAAGCACAAGGCTCCCTTTCACAGTACCTATTCATCAGTCTGTACTCCCCACTGCTTTTTCAGTCCCACCAGCCCCCCCACCACCCCCCACCCCGACCCTTACCATATCCTCACCCCCGACACAAACACGCACACACAATCCTAAACTTGAGATCCCCCCCACTTCTTCATCCCCCTTTCCCACTTCTTTTATCCCCCTGCCTCCCTCCACCAGCTCACCAATCCTTTTGGCTTTAGCAATTCTACCACCCTCATCCCCTCCGCCCTCCAACTCTCTTTTGTCCCCTCAGCTTTGTGCACTAATTAACTACAGTTCAGTTCCCAGCAGGCTTGGGTCAGCCCACACTGTCGGGGGAAGTGATTGACAGCTCCCTTTGGCTAGCCGTACTCAAACGCAGGAAAACTCGTGCAGTTAACCCGTCGGTCCTACGAGCAGGTAAATAATGACATGGGAATGTCTTAAGATTTTGTATTGGAATGCCATTACTAAAGCAAAAGGCATTCAAAAATGGTCGGTGACTTTGTTGTTGTTTCGACAGGTGTAGAAAATAAGAGAAATTGCTCCAACTGGAGACTCATCCCATCTGGCTTCAGATGACAAGACAGGTCTCGGGCTCAGGGGGTTAAAAGTCCAAGAGACACAAAGAGTCATGGATGGAAGTAGAGGAAATGAAAAGTAGCTCGGTGAGGCGGTAGTGCTAAGCCGACAAGAAGGGGGTGACAGAATGTGTCCAAAAAACCAAAAACTCTAAACGACTTGTGAATTATGGAGTCGGCCCAGCACCCCACACTGTGTCTGTGCGGAGGATAAACAACGCATGGCCACCGAGGTCCATGTTGTGCTTGTGCAGCTGCAGTTCTGCCATTAATCTTAAATGAGCACTCCTCATGTTTTACACGAGGGTTCCATTTGTTTCCAATCAGCATGTAAAAACAAAATATTTAGCGACGACTGGTCGTACTGGTGATGAAGTGAGATTTGGTTGACGGAAACATTTAAGAAAAGGCCCCGTTTGTCAAGAGTAGCTACACAGTTTTAACCTAATACTTCTTAGGAAAACCAAATTACTCTGCATGTTTGTTTATTTTATTTATCTGAGCCGCACGGCCGGACAGACGCAACCCGGCCCCAAGCGCACGAGACTAGACTTGCTCTGGCACAAAAAAGAAATTAGGCTTGTTTTTACACTGAGCGCACGGGCGCCAGTCTACCAAACTAGGGCCCAGTGTGTTCGTTGAACAGCTATCATTTGGAGACTACAACTGTGTGTCATCTACCATAACAGCTGACATTGGCCTTCTGAAGCATTTGACCACAGCATACAGGCACTGCAGAAAAAGGGGTCAAGGACAGACCCTTGAGGAATCCCACATGTCATGGCCATTCGAATAGATTCAAAACTTCCAATCGTCAGAATGTAACTCCTTTCCTCCAAGGAGGACCTGAATGATTTTAGTTTCCATTTAATGCCACCAAAGTTTCCAATCTGTGTGACAGTTTATTATGAGCAATTGTGTCAAATGCTGCACTGAGATCCAATAAAAGTAGCACCAACAGCTTCCCTGCTTCAGTCTTCAATCTTATGACCTTTATTGACGTACGATGTATAAGGCAGCGATACAGTGAGACCGCAAAAAGTCAACCGTGATATGGAGAAGGATGGTTGGCTATCCCAAAGGCAGAAGATTGCTCTTGTACTGGATCTCATTAGATTGTGCCGGCCTTATGTAGCGAGGACATTAGGCGTAAATCATAAAGGAGATCCAAAATTATTCACACGCTTGCCCAATTTTTGTTTGAAACCCACATATGCCCCTGGAGTGCAACCCTCCTGGTAGGCAGCACTCTGGCATATTCATCAACCAGCATCAATCTGCATATTTTGGTCCCATAGCAGACATTTTGCTTTTTGGTCCTTATTGGATGTCCACAGGCAACAAAAACTCACATTCTGAGACAGATACTAAGTAATGATTCAACTGATTTACCTAACGAAAGAGTTTGGGTTTTTTTCCTAGAAATCACCATGCCCAAGTAAAAATAACCACAGACAGAAGGCTGGATTGATGCGAAGTCAATTATTTGCCTTGCACTCACGGGCACATTCACAGTAGCCTCATGCTGAGTTGTTACCTTGAGCATCAGGATCTTTACTGAAACTATGGCGGAATAGCCATCTCCAAATTATTAAAGCATGCCCATCTGTGTTGTATCAGTCTAAATCAACTGAAACAGAATGAAAATTCCGACACACCATCCTCAGGTCTTGCACACACTGAGCCACAGCCAGCTATTCCACTCGAAAGATTTGTCATCACTCTGTATATATGTACATTTTAATACATATCACCCCGTCTGAACTCATCTGTTGACAAGGATGAAACAATCCCTTATGAAACAGGACTTGGAAAAAGTGCAGGGGTGGGTTTTGCGTCGGAGGATGGTAAAGTAATGATTCATGAGTATGCGCTAACAGGGAGTTGGTTGTTCGAAGGTGCCAAAGGGCAAAGACACTGCTGGGCTCTTCACAATGGCCTGTCAGCGTGTTGCTCCGCTCGTGTTTATCTCACGGAAATGACTCCTTGTCGTGAAGCTATGAGTACCACTGGTAGCTCCTGGAGTACCAGCTGCACTTGCTCTGACTTGCAAACTTTCAGTGTTCTAATGAGCCAAAGCTGTCACTGACTTAACCATGATATGCTATACGATTCTAATTTTACAGTGATAAAAATACCATGAAGGTCATTTATACCCCCCACACCCCTCCTAGATATTTGATGAATTTTCCTAATGTGACCCAAAAATACATGGAAATGAAAATCTAAACAAATGTAATTATTTTGTACGGATGCTTCAAAGTTTGTGACGGCTGAAGTGTCACTGTCTAAAGCAAAATGGAGGTAATTGTTTTCGGTAATCAAGTAAAGAGGGTTGCTGTTAGTAAACACTTGGGCCAGGTGCCCCATGCGCTTGGCTTACGAATGACTAGCAAAATAATGAGCGCTGATTCTCGAGGTGAGCCCGCACTCGCCAAATCCTCATTAAGAAAAATTTCACTGTAGTGAGCCGTTTCCTTCAGAATTATTCTCAGCAGGTGTTATTGATGATTCGCCACATTCTGTAAATTTATTCCCCACTGTTTTCCTTCTCGAGTATTCATCCTCTCCTTCTTTTTTAATCTCTTGTGAGCTGAGTCAGAATTCCACTTCCATTTGCAGACCGTTCCCTCTCAATGCTCATCTGTAGCAGTGATTAAACGGACCCCGGTGGGGGCGGGTCTATTTGAGGTGGCGCTTTGCAGTGTTCTTCCAATCTTCCAATGAGCTCAATTTTACTTAGATAAACAAAGTGTGGGCTGGCTTTGATGATTTCTCTGTGTATTCGCTTGGCTCGCATGGGGCACATTTGCAGCAATTTAACAATTACTTGCTTTGGAAGAATCCTTGGTTTCTCTCCCTCGCCGGTGTGATACAGCCAACTGGGCTCCCACTGGAAGAGTGCAAAGGGAAGAGTGAAGGCAGAAAAAGAATACAGACGATTGTTTCTCATCAGCCGCAATGGAGCAAAAACATGTTCAAATAGGACAGAGATAAATTAAATAAGAGAGGGATGAAAATTAAAGACACCACGGCGGCCGTTTCCGCCGCTGGCTTGTGGGGAGTTATTTTTGTAATATGCAAGTTGATGAGAGTAGCACATAGTGAATACACTCACAAGATACTGTATTTGGGACATCATCGTACAGTGGCACCGTGTGCTATAAGTTTAATTTGTTCTGTCACCACATTCATAATTAAATCACTTCCATCACAAATCATCTTTTCCCATTGAAATGAATGGATATGCCATTAATCCGTTCCAGCACCACAAAATAAATCAAGAAAACATATTTGTCATGCATTTTTAAAAAGAAAAATAGAACTTGACACATTTGTATTTTATAAAAACATGCAGTAATTATAGAATGAAATAGAATATGAATCATTATTCAGTTTGTGCATCACAATTTCATGCTTCAATGCCCATTGGCATTGGGCTCCTTCTGATATGTGCATCTTGGCCACCGTGAGGTAGCAGTATGATACAGATATAAGGCATGAAGAGTCACAGAGCCACAATTAGTACAACCACAATACTAGTTCTGTTGTCTCGTTTTGTATTGGGTGTTAACATTGAACTTGTAGACTTTTGCGAGTTGCATGGTTTTGACATACATACTGTATATGTCTCACTTGACATGACGTTGAGAGAACTCCAACTTTTATGACTAACCGATGACCACCGGTAACTCCCTGTCCATCTTCTGAAACAAAAACATTTTAATGGTAAGAGAGACCGTACTTCTTGCCCCCGATGAACTCCTCTTGTTTTCTTGGCAGTGTTTTCAGTGGGTCATTATCTTTCTGCATGATGAAGGATCTCCCAGTCATTTTGGTTTTATCTTGCTTGAAATTGGCAGACAGAAAATTAATGAGCCCATCTCAGAGGAACAAGGCAGATCATTTCTTTGTCTAAACTTTAGTCACTCTTTCAATCACATTGGTTAATCTTTACGAATTCCAGCCTGGCCTTTGTAGCGTTCCTGCTAATGAGCGTGTTGATCCTTCTGCTGCGGAAGTCCCTCGCTGTTCATGTGTAGGCATCATTGCTGGTGACTACACTCGGTTCGAGGCACAAGACAGGAGACGATTCTTATTTTTCTTTGTGTGGTCGCTATCACTGGGTCGCTAAACACCTGGCGTGCTACTGTGCACCTTCACTGCCAGAAGCGAACTGCAGGGAAGCTCCACCCCCTTTATTTACATACACCCAGAACATGTATCCCTCCACACAAACTAGTACCAACATTAAACTATACAGTAGTGCTAGTGGCATACATCGTCACCCAACACCCCCACTCGATGGCGCCACATACACTAACATTGCATTAGTTACCTATACACCTGTTTTAATGCTGTTAAGTGCTTTTCCCTTGGATCGGACATATACTGAGATAGTCTACTCACAATCCAGCTAATATCAGGTCTAGTGCAGGTCATGATGTATATGAGGCTGCCCAGCATTGCTCTATATTTCCTCTGATCAGTTTTGTCCCCTTCTGGAGCCAGGTCACATTTGATTTCACTTGGAGTGGCTCTTGCTTTGCATTCAGACATGCCAAACCTTTCCAATATTTTCTCAATATATCTGGATTGGTTCAATGTGATTGAGCCCACATTTTGTTTGAAATCAATCCCAATGAAATGAGTGAGGCATCCGAGATCTTTCATCCTAAACTTACTCTTGAGTTTCTCTTTGATCTCGCATAAACACCTCTCATTGCTGGCAGCCACAATGATATCATCGACCCACACTAACAAAATTACTTTTTCTTTGTCAGACATTTTGGTGTAAATACAGTGGTCTGCTTGACTCTGTACAAACTCGTTCATAAGTAAAAACTCATGAAGCATCATGTTCCAATTTCTCCCAGACTGTTTGAGGCCATATATGGATTTGTTTAACTTACACACAAGTTGTACACCATCCCTTTGTTTCACACAAAAACCTTCAGGTTGATCCATGTATAGTTCGCAGTCAATAGGTGCATGTAAGTATGCTGCCTTCACGTCCATTTGGTGTAACAGCAACTCATACTGTGCAGCAAGCTGCATCAGTAGTCGCAGTGATGTCAGATTAGCGGTCGGCGAAAATGTCTCAGAATAGTCAAGTCCTTCTCTCTGACTGTACCCTTTGGCTACATATCTCGCTTTATATGTTTCATTGCCTTTGTCATCCTCCTTTAAAGCATACACCCACCTTCCCCCCACTGTCTGTCTACCCTCCGGTAATGGCACAAGGGTGAAAGTGTCGTTCTCTTTAAAAGAAGTCATCTCATCTATCATCGCCTTTCTCCACTTTTCTGACTTTGGCGATGCCATTGCCTCGTAGAATGTTTGTGGCAATCCCACTGTTGCTCTATAGCAGTAATCAATTGTGATTTCATTGCCTTTTATCACACATTCATAATCCTCTAAATATTTTGGTGTCTTCCTTTCTCTACCAGAAGTACGAGGAGTCTCATTACCATTGGTTGAGTCTGTGTCGCAGTCAGGTTTAAGCTCTGGTTCAGTGTCAGAATCTTTTCCTACATATTCCGTCTGTAACTGACTTGCTTTAGGCATAGTTACCCACTCTACATAGTGGTCCTCCAGTTGGGTCTTCTCGGTCTGCGTCTCACTCTCAGTCACGGTCTTTGTGATGAAGTGGACCAGTCTGTGTTTCTGAACTTTGTTTGTCTCTGGAAAATAAATCAAATAAGCAGGTGAATGACGGTCAAAACCAACAAAGATCCCCTTTTGCCCTTTGGATCTAGTTTTCTCCTGTTTTGCTCATACACCATGCATTCTGAACCAAACTTTTTCATTTTTGACAAATCTGGCCTTTTCCTGTGAAAAGGAAATAAGGAGTCTCCCCTGTTCTTTCGCAGTAACATCTGTTCCGTATAACTGCTGCTGTTCTGGCTGCATATGGCCATAGCTCTTTGGGTAAGCCTGATTCTATCAGCATACACCTGACCATCTCAAACAATGTGCGCCAGTTCCTCTCTGCTGTCCCATTTTGATGTGGGGAGTAGGGCGCTGATCTCTCATGTTTTATCATATTATCTCAAGTAGAGATTGATACTCTTTTGAAACAAACTCTGTCCCATTATCCGATCTCATTCGCTTCACTTTACCATATGGTGCTGTGTCTGCCAAGAACTGCTTTGTAGCCTCGACTGCCATGTTTTGTTCCTGAGAAAGTATACAAAAACAGCTCCAGAAAAGTCATCAGTAAAAGTGATGGCATATTTGTACCCGTCGAATGACTCTGGGTCAATAGGCCCACCTAGATCTGTATGTACCAGCCCTAATGGCTCTTTAGCTCTCACATCACTTTTCCTGTTTCTATTCTGGGTGAATTTCCCTTGAATACAGGTTTCACACTGGTTAGGTCTAGTTTTGTTACTAATTTTCATACCTTCTACCACAGCTTCAAGCTTAGCAATATCACCATAGTTACAATGGCCCATTATCTCATGCCATGTTTTCATGTCTAAAGATGCATTGCAGGAGTCCTCACTGCATGCAGAATTTTCTGTGACAATGTCAAGATAGTACATTCGGTCCTTTACAATCATCTTGCATATTGTCCCATCTGAAAGAATCATTTTGTTGTCATTCTTCGCAAAGTTGAACTTCGCTCCTTTCGAAGTTGCTGCATCCACAGAAAGGATATTCTGCGGGTATTCTGGGATGAGGAGAGCATTTGTGAGCTTGACACTCACTACTCGTCCACTGCTGTCGGCCAGCTTGATTTGCGCGTCCCCTTCTTCTCGACACTTCCGGTGATCCGTCTTCCATCAGCCAGCTGCATGATGTGATCTTTAGGCCGGAAACTTTCATCAAATCGGATGAATGCGGTCTTGTCGGTGATTATGTGGGCAGAAGCACCGCTGTCCACGAGTAGTCCATATTGCTGCGCTCCCTTGGGTCGCCATTCACTCACCCGAACAATAATGTTTCTTCTTCTTCCCTCGAAGATTTGGCTTGGTCTCTGCCACGAAAACTTTTTCCGAATCGTCCATAACTGTAGCCACTTTATTGTTCTTATCAGCTTTTGTCGTTCGCTTGTGTGGTTTCTTATCCTTACTTGTGCAGTCTCTTGCTTTATGCCCCACTTTCTCACAAATAAAGCATTCTCCATTGAAGACGTATTTCTTGTCTTTTCTTTGGGCTTCTGCTTGAATGACTTGGCGGTCATTACTTCATCTGGTCTGGGCCTGCTTCGGTAGCGGAGGGTGCATTCAAAACTTCTCAGCCTAGTCTTGAATTCAGCAAAGGTTAACACTTCTCTCGTTTGAGTCACATGCACAGAAAATGGGTTGTATTCATCAGTGAGTCCTTTCAACACCATAGCCACCAATAGTGCATCGCTTAGGTTCTCTTTAGCTCTTTGTAGCGCGGCCACTAGCTTCTCGACACGTGCTAGATAGCCCGCTAGCTCTCGCCGTTATCCATTAGCATATTGGTTAGCTCTGTGTACAGCCCGACAATTCGCGGCTTTTCTTCGGACTCAAAATGGCGTCTCAATATTTCCAGACTTTTCTTACCATCTTCTGGTGCTTCATACAGGATGAGTGTCAGTGTTTTATCATCCAAGCAGCCGCACAGTTCAGCATATGCCAGTTCGTTTTTCCACACGGTTTCTGTTGCGGCCTGTTCGCTGGATCCCGTAGCTACATCACACCGAGGATAGCATCTTTTAGCCCGATGGTTTTCAAGTATGCTAGGAACCTCGCCTCCCAGATGTGATAGCGGGCCTCATCTCCGTCAAATCGCGGCGGTAATCCTCTCCCATGGAGCGCCGCTGTGCCTGGAACCCACCTGGGCCCATAACCTGTTGATCCTTCTGCTGCGGAAGTCCCTCGCTGTTCATGTGTAGGCATCATTGCTGGTGACTACACTCGGTTCGAGGCACAAGACAGGAGACGATTCTTATTTTTCTTTGTGTGGTCGCTATCACTGGGTCGCTAAACACCTGGCGTGCTACTGTGCACCTTCACTGCCAGAAGCGAACTGCAGGGAAGCTCCACCCCCTTTATTTACATACACCCAGAACATGTATCCCTCCACACAAACTAGTACCAACATTAAACTATACAGTAGTGCTAGTGGCATACATCGTCACCCAACAGAGCGGTTTGCATTTTCTGGATGTAACTTCTGTACTTCCAATTTCATTGGTAGTTATAAAATGTCGAACTGCGATCTTATTTGGTTTCATTATCACGTGACAGCACTAGACGAAGGTGTCAATGCAAAGATTGCAATTTAAGAAATCTTACAGTACAGAAACCTGCAGGAAAAGTACTCCTGTAAATAACGGGTCATTAAGATCCCCTTAAAAAAAGTTTGTAATTGCCTATGTTTATAGTTTAACCATAATTTCAAAATTAGTTTACATTGTCCTGAAAAATAAATCGCACTTTTTCGAAATGAGATCTCTGTGTGTGTGCGTGCGCGTGTGTGCGTGTGCGTGTGCGTGTGTGCGTGTGTGTGTGTGTGAGAGAGAGAGAGAGAGAGATACCTCGACTAAGGTTTATTTAGTGCTTGAGTAGATTAGACTGATATAACCCACAGGGCGGTGTCAGGGTAAAGCAAAAGCGAACATTGCTCAAATTACTCCCCAGCCATATCTGCACAGTACATTTTTTTAAAAAAGGATCTGGTCATGACAATGAGTGCATATGACTGTGTGCCCTTTTGGAGCACTGCAGTCCCCTGCAAAGGGTGACGACGGAGGCCGAGGGGACACAAACGCCTGGTTGTTACACAAACACAAATTTAAACTCGGATGCTGGTAATTTAATCTGGCAGGGAGACGCTGGGAAAAAGACTCACGATGCAAGATGACGTATGGTCTATTATACGACTTTATTCACCTATGGAATCTGAGCACCTCCCAGTGTATGAAAGTGGTAGTACATTTTTTTTTTTTTTTGGTTCATGAAACTAATCCGTAAAGGGGTGACCCAAGCATGCAATTATTGACGGAAACACTACATCGAGCCACCATACAAGCAATCAATTCCTATAATCTTGTGTAATCTCATTTGGGATCAGGAACCGGTAGGCTATTGCATTTCATGCAGTGCTTTTCAACCTTTATTGATCCAAAACACATTTTCCAATGAGTAAAAAAATCTCACACTGCAGCACCAAACAAAACTGTCACAAAGAGGGTAAATACAGAAATAATGATTTTGTAAATACAGAAATAACTATTTTGTCAAAGTTTACTAATAAATTTACTTGGTGTGAAATGAGGACCTGTTGAATTGCGCACAAGTACCTCTCAGTACCTCCAGTAGTGTCTGGTCCAGGGACCTGAGGCACCAGGTAAGTGTGTAGGTGTGGAAAAACCTCAGAGGGGCAAGGTAGGTCAAGACCATTTAAAGATATAAAGACAACTAAAACAATCATAAAATGAACTGTAATTATGCGCTTCCTCCTCCGAGCTCCAGGAGGCGAGCAGCAGCATTTGGGACCAATTGGAGATGCTGGGTGATATAGAACATTACAATAATCCAGCCCATATGTAACAAAAACATGGATTACTGTTTTCTAGTGCTGTTGTGCAAGGAGGGGCTTTACCTTATTCGGCTTCCTTTTTTTTTTTTTGTAAGATGGATTCATCAACAGTCCCAAGGTATCAACTTAATTTAAAATCACTGTGCCTACCTGCGTTGGCAGTTACCAACCGAACGTGGATATACGTCAGTCCCCACGCGCGGCAATTACTCCCCTAATGGGGAATATACGTCAGCAAAACCTCCGATATGCATTTGCTCCCTCGCGAATTATTTAATCAAGTGCTTAGACAAGCCGTTGAGTCCAACATATTCTGTAGGTTTTTTTTCTCTTTAATGCTACTGTTCACACAAAGTAATGTGACCTCTCTCCATTCATAAGCAGCCTGAAATCACTGCGCATACAAAGGCTGCAATTAGTCAACCTGTTGAGATTGGCTGAAGTGCCAGGAAAGTGGGATTCATCTGATTGTTTTGGGTTTTTTAAAATAATTTTCCAGTCTAAGAACTCTGGTCTTGGAAGATAGCTGAAAAGAGGCCAGAGCAGTTACACCCCCCCTCCCCCCACACACAGAAATGGGATTTTGCGTCAGACACACACAAAGAAACCTCCATAAGTGACGTTTTTTTCAAAGTGTAATGATGTAGGTCATAGACCATGCTGTCGCCTCAACCTCTATCTGAAACATTTCCAGATCCAGCCAGAGCACTTCTCATTGTGAAAAGTGAATAGAAAATAGTCACCAACGTCACTGAGAGTGGCGAAGTGTACTCAGTATTAAAAGAGAACATCAGTGGGAACCTGCTAGCGTTGACATTATATGATTGCGAACAACCAAGATTTAAAAAAATAAATAAATAAAATCACAATAGAGGAGTAATGCGTAATGAATTTGCGGAATTAGCCAATGGGATTTAGTATCTACAGAAAGTTGTCCTGATAGTTTATAATGAATTTCTAAGAATATTTAAACTATTAAGCTGTCAAGTGAAACTATAAAAGGAAACCAAAACATAACCATAAAAAAAGAAAAAAATAAATACAATTTTTTTAAAAATAGAAGAAATTGCTGGTGTTGGCAAAGCCAGCATTTGAAGGTAACGCTTTTTGTTTCACAGGAAAATTTAGAAACAGTCATCCACGTCTCCATCACATGTCGGCCAAAACATTGTAACGCAATTTGCTTTGGAGTCAGCCAGTCATAATTCACACAGCTGTTTGCTCAAAACGATGAACTGGAGCGTGGAGGAGTGAGCCCGCCACTTCTCGTCTTGCCTCCCTTCACCGGCTGCCTGTGTTCATTTTCAGATTCCCCATTTTCTTTCAGCTGCAGTTTGGTTTTTGCTCATAGATCGAGAGAAAAATTGAGTTGCCTGTCAAAAGGGAAGCACAATGCCGTCAAGCGCTTTTAGAAAGAGGGCATTGTGTCCTCTCAATCGTTGGGTCTCTCTAGATGGCCTTCCCACACATCATGGAAGCAAAAACTGTGGTTTTGAAGGCAAGAAAGTATTACTTTTTTGCCCTTGTTTTAATTTTTTTCAGTATACTGAAAAGCTCCTTTATTAAAAAAATAAGAATAATTGTTAATCCTCCAACCACTCACATTTACTTCCAGCCCGAGTCACTTGTTTTATTAAAATATAAAGGATTTCAAACATTTACAAGAGTATTTTTTCCCCCTCGACATGTACAATCTTGTAAGAGAAGGTGAAGGTCTCTGTCTTTATATACTTGCTTCTTCAGACTCTTGATGATTCTCTCCAACCCTTTCATCACCCTTTATTTGACAAGTTCCATTCGCACCCTCTCCCGGGCAGACATTTAGCTTTTATTATCATTTGTTTGTGAGCCCGGAGCCTTTTCCTGTCTCATCCTTTGTTCGATTACTTTTACCCCTGAAAGACGGCAGCGGTGCAGCCGTGTGGAGAAAGAGGTCATTGATTGCCTTGACCTTGAAAATCTTCCGCCTGAGCAACGAAACACACAGTCCACTGTATTCTACATTTCCATTTTTTTTCCGCCGATGACTCTCCGGCTGAAAACTGTGTTGCATATTTACACAGAGCAAAAAGTGTTTCTCGGCGTCTACTTGGCCACAAACTAACAATGTGACATTGTTTCCGTTGAATTTACTCAAGTATTAAGAACATGAACACACTTACCGCCCTTTTGCAGAGGCGGAAACGTCTCATGCTAGCTGAAGGTCACTGTCAAACTAAACATTAAAAAAAAAAAAAAAAAAAAAAAAGTTGATCATATTACATTTGATATAAATCGATAACAATATGACATTTATTGTCTTCACAATACACATCATTTATGAATGTAATAAATCATTTTTTGAAAGTAGACTATGTTACTCTTCCCTCCCCCATTCAATTAATTCCAGGATGGTGTCTTTGAAGGTGCATTAACATGTCGGACGTGTTGCCCGTGACTCGGTAAAGTTCTTTTGAAGTGCCTACGGCAAGTCGTCTGGGTCTTGTCAACTCCGCACTTTCCATCTCTGTTCTCATCCTAGTTGAAATGCTCCCATACGGCTGACCTAGATGAGCTTGGAGGGTGCGCAACTTCGGGGTTATTGTATTACCATATTTGGGTTTAGGATTTTCACTACTGTGACGGTTGGAGGCCTGAGCCCACTGGCACGTTAATTTCCGATTAAGTTTATTTTTTATATATAATGTGTGTGTGTGTTGGGGCGGGGGGGATCCTGGTGCCAACAAAAAAAAAACAAGCATCCCGAACAATTCTTGCCGCAGCCAAACACCAATATAGTCGGCCTGCGCTTCCGTGCCACCAAATATCAAAGATTGAGCATTCTTTCTGTTCCATCCTGAGCCTTATCTCACAACATGCTAGCGTCTTGGTCACTGACGCTAAAAAAGAAGTCAGGAGGTTGTACAGCATTCTCCATTTGGGGGCTCCCCACGGATGGGAGACTGACTGCATTTCTTCACTCTTACATTTCGTTGAACTAAACCAAATCTAGTGGCATCTTGTCCTGCCCGCTTCTGGAATTTGGCCTGTTTTACTGCCGCCGCCCCCCCCCTTCACCTCATGATGGGATCCATTGCCTTGTCACTCTGGAATGGGGCATTTCTCCATCGGTGACAAACCCCACCTGTGAGTGTGTGCGAGAGAGAGAGAGAGAGAGAGAGAGAGAGAGAGAGAGAGAGAGAGAGAGAGAGAGAGAGAGAGAGCAAATTTCTATCCCACAATCAGAGAATCTGAGGCAGTCGTCCGACACAGAGTCACCGAGAGCACAGCCTGCTGCATTCTGTTCTGACAGCAAGACCAACATTTGAAGTTGTGTTCCGTAGCTTCCACTTGCGTCTATTTCCTTGAGGACTACAATCTGCAGGTGTGTTTTCATTTTCTTCTGCTCTGCACACAAGTTGATCATCATGAATCTCGCGTGTATAAATAAATGGGAACCCCTGCAAAAAGATCTGCGTGAACACATATATGACCAAAGAGATATTTAGATGCCTTATCTGGCTATGAGTTTTTGTTCCAAATAAGAAATGCCACATTTCACTCGGCGGAAGCAGTACCAGTACACTAGTTGCAAGTCGTTGCTCGGGGTTTTAAGGCTACCTAAAATTACTTGTTGAAAGAAATTTAATAGGTCTGTTCTCCTGTCTGAAAAAAAGTAATGTTTTCCTCAATTTGGGAGAGAGTCGAGTAAATTGTATATTTATAATTTATTTGTGCAACTAATGTGCAGGAAGTTTATCATTGACAATACACTCAGAACGATGATTTAAAACACACTCATGATATACCGTGTATTATAGCGCGTGGACATTGAAAGGTTTGTCCTTGAAATAATGAAATGGTCATAATGTAAGCTGGCGAAACAGGATACTTGTTTGAGTGAATGACACGAAGTGTTGTTCATCGAGAAAGCAGCTGTGTGAATATGTGTTCATGAGACTAACAAATGAATAGATTTAGATTCCAACGGTGACACAATTTAGCGTCTGTTGTCGTGGGTGAATTGCTGGGTGTCCAACTTTTTAATTCTAGCCTACTTTGAAGTGAGAGGTCTTTGCTTTCCGACAATTATCGAATCCTTTTTATCAATCAATTTTCTGCAAAAGCTTTTCCTGTAAGGACTACCGATGATGTGCACATGACCCAATCACACGCATGATGTACACACAATGAGGAGAAGGCAAATATGTTTTGGAGATATTTTTTGCATTTCTCATTTTCCACTGGAGTCCAGGCACCAATGCAACGCGGCATATGACATGAAATTAGATTCCTTTCAGGAAATGTTCAAATAGCACTTAATCTTAGAAACATTCAGCTGGACAAAGAGGAGTCCTTCTATCCATTTTCTACACCGATCATTCTATTCAGGCTTGTGCGGAGTTGGGTCGTATCCCGGCTGACTTTGGGCAAGAAGTAAATGTACAAATAGACCATCAGTGAAGTAGGAACTCCAGTCGGAAATATGGAGAATTAATTTGTATTTATTTAAAATTTGCGACATCATTATTTATCCATCCATCCATTATCTGATCGGCTTCCCCTCACGAGGGTCGCGGGCGTGCTGGAGCCTATCCGAGCGGTCTTTGGGCAGTAGTCGGGGCACACCTTAAACCGGTCGCCAGCCAATCGCAGGGCACACAGAGACGAACGACCCATTCGCGCCCACAATTACACCTTGGGACAACTTAGAGCTTTCCATTCGCCCACGGTGTATGTTTTTAAAATGTGGGAGGAAACTGGAATACCCGGAGAAAAGCCACACAGGCTCCGGGAGCCTGTATTTGAACCCCGCACCTGTGCACTGTGAGGCGGACGTGCTAACCAGTCGTCCACGTGCCGCCCATCATTATTTAGGTTTTAATTTATTTTATCTGTTAAACTACTTTGCATAAAACAATGCCAGTACATCCACATTGACCATCTACAAAAATAGAGCCAGAGATGTCTCGATTTATTGCCGCTCCTTTTTGAACATGGAAAACTAGGTTGAAGTGATTCCTTGTCGAGTATTGATTTTCTTTGTTCGAAAAAAAAAAAAAAAAAAATTCTTAGCGACTCATTTGTGAGCGTCTCCTCCTCATATCCTCTGTCGGGAATGCAAGAACCCAACCCGGGCACGATGCCAGAACCGATCTGCTCCCATGCCAGCGCTCCCACGGTGAACACCTCGACCGATGTCGGCTGCCCCAGCGCCGCTCTCTTGTGTGGTCTAAACATCTCCCGCTTCTTGGAGAACGCCACCCAGCAGGACGTGGAGGAAATGTGCTTGAGCGAAGAGGAATACATGTACATGGAACTGGGGCCCCCGAGGTCGCCGGTCTTCCTTCCCGTCTGCGTCACCTACCTGACCATCTTCACGGTGGGCGTCCTGGGCAATTCCCTCACCTGCGCGGTCATCTTGCGCTACAAAGTGATGCAGACTCCCACCAACTACTACCTTCTGAGCCTGGCTGTGTCCGACCTCCTGGTTCTGCTTCTGGGCATGCCGCTGGAACTCTACGAGATGTGGCAGAATTATCCGTTCCTGTTCGGGGAGGGCGGCTGCTACTTCAAAACCTTCCTGTTCGAGACGGTCTGCTTCGCCTCCATCCTCAATGTCACGGCCCTCAGCGTGGAGCGCTACATCGCCGTGGTGCACCCACTCAAGGTCAAACACATGACCACGTCGGCTCACGTCAAGAAGGTGGTCTTGGCACTGTGGTCGCTCTCCATGCTGTGCTCCGTGCCCAACACCAGCCTGCACGGGATCGTGGTGCTGCCGCCGAGGTTTGGACGAGATTTCCCCCGCTCTGCCATCTGCCGTAAGTATGGAACGTCTGTCAGATGTCATCGGGCCCCGGTTTTGGTACAAGAGTTTAGTGAATGCGTGCCCGCCCTCACTGTGGCCGACCGGGGAGCCGGGCCGGCGCAAGAAACATGCTCCAAAAGCTGCCTGGAGTCCAGGTTTCATTCGTAGAAAGCCAAGACAGAATGTGAGAAGGATGAGGGACCCTATCAGAAAATGACGGGCCAAGAGGTCACTTAAGAGCATCTGTGCTAACCCGCAGGCTGAACCATATCGTTCGCCATTGAGCCCCTCGAACTCACGGTCCGACACGTGAACCCTGAGAAAATTTTGCTGGAATTATTCGGAAAAAAAAAAAAATTGGGGAATGGTTCTGCCTTGGTCACCAGAAACATGTCAACCAATTCCAATCAAACCAGAAAATGCATTGTTCCATTCGTGTTCGAGGGCAGCAAGTTGGACTAAAACGATTGGATGATGTAACAGTTGGCCGTATTCGATCCGTCATTGCTACGTTTCCATCCTCAGAGTTGGTCAAGCCCAAATGGATGTACAACCTCATCATCTTGATTTCCACGCTGGTCTTCTTCATCCTGCCCGTGCTGATCATCAGCATCCTCTACCTTCTTATCGGACTGCAGCTGCACAAGGACAGGATGCTGAGCACGGCGGAGGACACGTGCAGCTTTGGACCGGAAAGCCTCCGCAGATCCCACAAGCAGAAACTGAACAAACGCAACCTTCAAGTCACCAAAATGTTGTGTAGGTGACATCATTAAGTTATTCACGCCTTTTTAGCATCTATTTGAGATGAGCAAATTCAGTTACTGTGGTGGAAATGGAACAAATTTAACAATATACAGTAATCCATCCGGGCTGGTAGCGATTCCGTTGAGGGAACTGAGCGCCAATCTCAGACGACTTTGGGTGAGAAGCGGGTTGATCATCTGCCGTCCCGTCTGAGAACCCTCCGTTTCATATCCCATCTGTCCAGGTGTGCTGGTGATCGTTTTTGGTCTGTGTTGGGCTCCCTTCCACGTGGACCGTCTGATGTGGAGTCTCATGGACACGTCGGTCGAGGGGCACCTGCGGATCTTCGAGCACATCCACGTGGTCTCGGGCGTCTTCTTCTACCTGAGCGCCGCCATCAACCCCGTCCTCTACAACCTCATGTCCACGCGTTTCAGAGAACTGTTCCGACACATCTGGTGCCACAGCGACACCTGGTCGCTGCGCTCCAGCTTAGCGATGACCGCGCACGGCAGCTTGAGCCAGAAAGCACAGCGAAGCGCCAGATGGACTCGAACATCCACGTTGAAGCAAACTACATTCAACCGGGATGGCTGAATTATTCAGACGGCGGTTGCTTGGATGATAACTGAGCATGATTAAAAGCACATGTCGTGACCGTGGCAAGAGCAGAAAAACAGGATTGAGCTAATTGGCCGGGGGTTCTTGACTTTTTTTGGGGTCCGGGGAGCCGCCCATGTGGGTGAGAAATCTTCCCAAGGAAGCCCTCATAATCCTGACGTTAATTCAATTTAACTACCATGTGCAGACCTAAATACCATGTGGATGAATTATATTTTGAAGGTTTCTGCGGATATATTCGTCACCTGTTAATAAAACGAAACTACACTTACATATCTACACCGTCGCTGTGGTACGCTGCTTAAACTAGCAACATATATTTGTTTCTGTCATTGATATTGAATTCAAATGTATTGTTTGTGTTGTACTGAGTAGCTAAAGCCTTTCCTATGCCACAATATTCTAGTCCCATTTCTGTTCAATCGCTACAGTTTCACCTTTTGGCTTCAATGGTACCTTCTTCACACCAAAAAAAAAAAAAAAAAGCCAAAGAAAAAGCGAAGCACACTTGCGGGGTTGACTTTTGATCCTTATTTTTCCAGTTTTGGGTCTAACTTGCAGCTTTCGGGGTCATTCAAATGTTATGTTGTCATTTGTAATTGCCTCCAAAATTAACCAAAACACTCTTGTGAAAATGAATCATTTCTGAGGGAATAAAAATATTCATTGTATTTATAGCACTTCTTGTGACATTTCTGGTTCTCTAATCATGGTTGCATTGCATTGAATCCATCCATCCATTATCCAAGCTGCTTCTCCTCACGGGCGTGCCGGAATCTATCCCAGCCATCTTTGGGCAGTAGGCGGACTACATAGCCCCTGAATTGGTCGCCGACCAATCGCAGGGCACACAGAGACAAACAACCATTCACGCTAACAATCACACCTAGGGAGAATTTTGAGTGTTCCATTGATCTGCCACGCATGTTTTTGGAATGTGGGAGGAAACCGGAGTACCCGGAGAAAGCCCACGCAGGCACGCAGGGAGAACATGCAAACTCCACACACGAAGGCGGAAGCCCAGAACTGGAATCGAACCCTGCACCTGTGCACTGTGAGGCCGACGTGCTAACCAGTCGACCGGCGTGCCGCCCGCCCGCCTTTTGTCCAAGAAAACATAAAATAAAGACAATCAAATGTGGAGTGAGGTGGATTGTTGCTCGTAAGAACAGCACCGACATCCATTGTCCTGATACAGTACATACACATAGGTTGTAGAGTCATATTGATTTGAAAATCATTACCAACTCGTCTTGCAAAATCGTGCTACTGTGTGACAATTGCTCTGGAGTTGAATTGAACTCTTGAAATGCAGCGTTTATTGAAATGTATCATGTTGTAAAATTTCTGGAATGCAGTTGCTGTCTGCGAATATCAATAACCTCTTGTTTTAATGACCAACAGCATATACGCGCTCATGCCTTGAATTTCTGATTTTATGACCACCCTTCTAAACATTGGTGCAGCTGGTGGGATAAAACAGCATATTTATTGCTCCACGGGAAGCAGTTCTGCCTTAATGAGCCTTGGAACAAATTTTCATATTCACAGTGCAACCTGCTCCGGGATGAAAACGCCTCCTGCACAAAGCTGTTGAAACACGAGTGGCAAAAGGACTTAATTAAAAGTCTTTTTTGCATCAGGCAGTTTCTTTGCAACTCTCTGTGAGTCACAGTTTAGGAGTAGTGGAGCTACGATGGAAAAGCGGAAGGGACGAGAAGAAACACTAAAACTTTATCATGAGTTTGTTTCGGTCAACACTAATCAGTATGCTGCATGCCAAGAAACGGACCCAATTTATATCACGGAACCCATCATTTGTCAGGGGGCTTGCAAGCGGACTCAATCACGAAAATCACGACTGATTTTATCAGTTCATGCTGCCAAAATGTGTCAAATGTGATTTGAAATTTAAAAACAAATTAGCCTCTGATGTTGTTTGCAAGGTGCAAAACCTTATAATAATAAACAATACATCTGAATGTGTCACGAGAACGATCAGTATTTGGATGTTGTTACTAAGCTCTGGCCGTCGCTTTTCATAGAGTAACATATCGAAGTTGATTGACTACATTTACATTCATTGTTGTCCTCGAATGACCGGCACACCTGAAGATGAACAGAGAAACAAAAACATTCATCCATCTATCCCTTTTCCCAACCGCTTATCCTCACTCGGGTCGTGCCGGAGCCTACCGCAGCTGTCTTGGAAAGGAAAATAATCCAGTAAAGTCAATAGAGGAAAACAAGTGCTCCCCCCATCCCACTAATTTTGTCAAGCGATCCCCAAAGAAATGACAGCGATGATCTCAAACAAACGCATCATTAATTCCCAGCAGCCTGAGCAAGGACAACCTCAATATATTTGGTTGACAATTTACGACCCCTCCCGAGGATCATAAAGGCACTCAGCATTGACTCTTCATACTCCATAAAACTGGACGTAGACTGCTAACTAACAGATGGCCAAAAACAATCACAAATACAGAGCTCAATGTCGTTTCTTATCAGTTTTGCCTTTTAAGCCTCTCAAACGTGCACTGAAGTGAATCTGTCGGGAGAAAATCGACAATATTGCCATGTCAAAGGAATGATCAACTTACATTTGGGTCAAATCAAGGATGAAACGTTGCTTCGCGTCACATTTCTCACGGGAGTTTGAACGGAGCTGCTTCATTCGGGTAACAATGGAGGAAAAGGGGGGGGGGTCACCTTCGACAGAGAAACAAGTTTGAACCTCGTTCGTTAATCAGGTGGCAGGTGCTAAATCTTTGGCTAATGCTAACTGCTATCTTGGTTGACGGGACACCGAGTAGATGCCAACTTTTACGCGTGCCCACAGACCGCAATGATTATTTTGTTCGCCATTTTTTCTTCGCGCAACGTCCACAGCGAACACAACGCGCTGTTTGTGTGACGTTATGTGACGTATGACGTAAATCCTCACGGCCGCCGCAACGCGACGTCCGTCTCGCGGGTCAACTGTCGAGTCAGTTGTGCCGCCCTGAAGGGATTTGCGGCTAGAAACGCGAACTGCATCTACTCTCTATTACTAAGGAGAATAGTTCTCTTTAGTTTGATCATAGAATTCATCCGATTTCCGCTTTTCTAGTTGACGGTGTTAGTTTGCGATAAAAGTTCATACGCTCATATTAACGCTTTACTTCTTTTAGCCAACCCGACCGGGGCTGCACCAAAGGCCTACTGTGCGTGGTGTCTTGCTAATTAGGGTAAAACAATATCTAGTCGGAAATGTTATGATTCAAAAAATAAAAACAACCCCGAGTAGTTTCGTATTTGTAACATAGCTGTTTATGAAACGTGTGCGGCTTGCTCAAAGGTCAAGGTTGCCCCCCCTACACTCGGTGTAATTAATTAAGACTTCATTAAAGCGGAATGTAATTAGTGTTCACTAAAGCTCCTAATGTAACCGTGATGCAACTCACGATGTACAAATACACGTTGTAGATGTTGGCAGACAGGCGATGAGTATGTTTTGTTTCAAAATGTTCTTTTTGTTGTTGTTGTCATTACTTTTTCCACAAATAATTTAGACCAGTGAACAATAAACACAAAGTTTTTATTGTTTGTTTCAGAAAAAACAGTTTTCCAACAGTAAAAACATGCCCGATGAAAAATTATAGATACAGTCCTTTTTTCTTAAACCAGCACAAAATGTATTAGCATTAGTAATTATCAAAATTTGAAGTACTCCCTGATGCAGTACAGCTTCTTGTCATTTTTATGACAGGTGGTCTCTTAACATCTTATGATGTGTAAAACTACGGATACTCACACTTAGAATATATGAAAATTAGTAGAAAAACCTCAGCACCAAAGGTTTTGACCAGCATGTCACAACATAGCTAGTAATAACCAACAAACAGAAATATAAACAAAGAAGAGTATGCCTCTCAAAGACCTTTGGGACAGTATTTTTTCTCAAACTTGGGTACGTCAAACTTGCGAAGGCAGCCTTTGTAGTTCATGTAGCGGATCTTTCCAAAAACATCTCTCTCTGCCCATCCTTGGTCGTGGATGCCACAAATAGACCACATACAACCTAAGGGGGGTGGGACACAAACGAGCGGAATCAATAAAGCAGACCGTGATTGGCTTCACCGGACGTGGACAAAAAAGCAAGTACAAATGTGACATACCCACAAATCCATTGGGGTCCTGGCCATCAAGCTCATAGCGATCGTTGAGGTAGAGAGCGATGGAAAGCGCCTCCTCTGGCGAGCAAGTCCACTCGAGAATCTTTTTGGCCCAGTACATCCGCAGGAAGCCGTGCATCTTGCCCTCGGAGACCATCTGATACTAAAGCAAGGATGTTATATTGGGTGACTGAAACACACGCGTGCACAATTCCAAACGCAACATTGTCATTTCTCTCAAAAACACAAAAAGTAGACCCCCCCCCCCTCGTAAAAACTGTGTTTCTTTTTCCATTCTTTAACCCTTTCAGGGACAGTCGTTACTACAGTGGACAGCTTATCATGTCATCAGGTTACACGGTGCATGAAAGGGTTGCCAATCAACAGTCGAACAAAGGTTGCTTTCAACCAAAACGGACATTTTTTACCAAAATGCTGAGAGGACAAGATTTCTGTTGGGAAAAAAAGAAAAGTCAAGCAGAAGAGTAACCCGACTCTGTTGCGCTGTCCTTTCCATACTATTCTCCCCATTGAATGAGGTCACCGTTCTACCTGGGCGGCATTCCACAGCTTGTCGTGCGTCTTGGCTCTCTCCAGTTGCTCTCGGGTGTACACATACGGCCTCGTGTCCTTGGCGTGATCTCTCAAGCTCTTTTGGGCCCATTCGGAAGCGCCTGGAAATATACCGCATCAAATAAATAATTAAATAGGCACATCAATAAATAAAAGGATGAGTCCGTACCCAATGGACTGACAATGGAGGAACTCATCCACCGCTTAAAAAGAGGCAAATTTAACAGATGAAAAACTTTTGAATAAGAAGGAATATCTATTCAATCCGAAAATTAAGTCAGAATGTGGATTTGTTTCTTCGCTTCTTCACCACATAAAAAAAATAAATCATGTCGTGAAAACATCACGGTTACATCTTTACTGATAAGAAATACTAATGGCCATTCATTGGTTTTTAATGTTAAAAAAACCCTTGTCTGTATGAACCTTCCTTGTTCTTTTTCCCATTCTGTTCTTCAGTATTCATTAGTTCCATCTTTCTGTGTCATCACGGGTGACCTTTTTGGATAGCGGCATGCCAAAATAAACACACACTCCACGTTTTCAAAGTCATCTTTTAGGCCGCCATTGTGAACGAAACACAAAAGAGCTCAACTGACCCTCCACGCTGTCGTACTTGTCGTTGTAAAAGCAGAAGTTGTCCGTCAGCTCTCTTCGCACCACCAGCTCTTCAATGAAGGGCGCGACCGATTGACTGGCATTCTTCCCGCCGCGCTGGACTTGCAGCGCCACACGCTGGGCAGACAGGTGTCCTGACAGCATCGGTCACAAAAAAATTAATCATTCAGTCAGAAGTTTCAAGAGCAGAATGCAGTCAACCCCCACATTAGATTGCAGATTTTTAAGTGATCCTTTTTAGGGGTTTTGCAGATTTGCGCGCATTCAGTGTCGAGCCACGTTGTACCACAACATGCCAGGCAGCACCGAGCTCTACTTGAAGACATGCAGCAGAGTACCATCGATACTAATGTCAGTTAGCCTGTCAATATGGTATCAACATGGTGTTAGCATCGGGCTAGCAGACGTTGATCAGATGAAATGCTATGGTTTGGTTGAACATTTTAGTCTGTAAATGTTGCAATGTTGAATCCCGATTTATTCTGTGTGTCAGTTTTACAACTGCAAGGGACAAGAAAGCTTAAAGCTAGCACTCTCGGTCTCTTCACCAGAAACTTTGGCAAGCGCGCTAGTGTTTTTAATTTGCTCAAAATTATATTTTACTAAAGTTTATTTCAAGAAACGAGAGGCACTAAGGAACTTTACTACTACAAGAAAAAAAGTATCTTAATAAGTTTAGTTGTGTTTTAATACAATGAAATATGTTTACAAAGTGTGTGAGGGGTAAAACTAGAACAGATAAAAATACATTTGTATGGTCATTTTCTGCCAGATTTTTACCATTCACCATTGGATGTGGAACATATCCTCCGCGGTAAACAGGGGTTCAACGGTGCAATGGAAAACTAGGCCGTGCTTATGGCACGTGGATGCACTTGCGCCTCTTTGTGATATACAACTGAGATCAATGGCTCTTGGGAGAAATCAATAGAAGAGCACTGTGACAAAAGCAATCCAGCGGTTCAAGGATAAGAGGCGGCAGCAGCATGATCGCGCGGGAAAGTGCCACACGGCCGCATTACGGATGGAGGAAGCGTAGAGCGACCGCAACCCGGGCCTAGCTTGAGATCCATTTACACAGAATGCGCTTTTATTGAGTGGGCCCCTTTCACAACCACTTAAAGCTCTGCGTGTAGCTGTTTCTTTGTTTCCGTTTTTTTTTTGCACTTGAATTGGTTAAAAACAGACTTTTGAGTGGAAAAGTTCACTTTCAGTTTCAAAATATATGTACAGTATGAACATGTGATCCCTGCACATATTCCTTATTAGTGGATTTTTTTTCCCCAACCTGTCAGCCATTGCGCGCTGAAAAACTTACCTACTTGCAGTGAAACGAGCATCGATGTTGTTGTAACCCTTTCAGCAATGGATATTTGAAGACAAATGGTGTGGCAACAAATGTGGACAGACAATACACTCTCGCCTCTTCCTCCGTTCCTTGACCTGCCTGGCGAGCCGCCTGTCCCGTGGCCCCGCTGGTTGGAATCCTTCGAGACCTTTATTGAAGCCGTTGGGCTAGCCGACGAATATCGCGAGAGTTTGCACCGATGTAAACGCTCTAAATTCATCTTTCCTTTTATTATTTATAATTTTGTCTGTGGTTTTATTGTTCTTGTTTTGATTGTAAAGCATCCTTGAGTGTTTTGAAAGGCGCTTATAAATGAAATGTATTATTATTATTATTATTACACAAAAATGTAAAAGGTTTGAAAAAAAATGCCGACCGTAAAGTTTTTTTTCGAGGTAGAAATTCTCGGTCGGTCCGGTTACCGGAAACACACTACTTTTTTTTCTACGCCTTATGTTAAGCAAGTATGATTACATTTCAAGCCATGGAAAACAATGTGTGCAAGCTTGTGTATGTAAGTGTTCCAAACATTTTTCTTCAGGGGTGCTACTCACCAAAGCGGATCCAAGGGGAGAGCTGGCTGAGCGCTGCAACGTTGGGGTCATTACGTTGAGTACCAAACAGTTTGAGGCGAACGTCGATGAAGGATTCTAACATGACCATGCCCGACGTGGTGCCTGGTTGGGCCCACGGCTCGCCCACGGTTCTGTCCACCTGCAGGGAGGCGATGGTTTTGGCCCAATCTACTGGCTGGGGGGGTGAAAAAAGCATGACAGTGGTTTAGTGCTGTAATAACATCCGCATCTGTGCAAAAAAAACCTTTATATTGGCCCGAGGCGATAGCGGAGAGGAGTAATTGCTGTTTTATTTTGGCTTGTTTCATTTGCGTTGGTCTCCGTATGTAGATTAAGCACGTTCCTGAAATGATACCGCATGATTTGTGCACTTCTGGGGACACTCCAGTTTCAGAACTTACTTTGGCTTTTTCTGTTGCCGTGTAGGGGTGCTTCTCAACCACGGGGAAATCAGTGAGGAACTCTGGTAAAAGTTTGGTAATTTTGCTTCGGATTGTCCGGGCGGCATATTCAAGTTTAGGAGATGCTACCCAGCATGGAACAATATTGTGCGCATCAACCTGTAGAACAAAATCATGTGCCCAATTAAAATGGAAGTAAACCGGGTTGAGGAATTATTCCGGGAATTCCAGATCATTCAATTGCATTTTTCGCCAAGCTTTTCCATTTAGGTACCTGAATGAGTGGAACATCATCTGGAAGAGCCTTTTTCACATCATCCAGCCACTTCAAAGGCTCCCTGAGGGGTGAGAAGTCCGTCACGACCGCCCCAAAGCCGCGCTCGGACACAAAGCCAGGCAGCACTTTGCCCACGGAGCCGTGCAGCAAATGGAATTGGATGTCTAAAGATTTGCATTCCTGTTTGATGACAAGAATGGACTGTTTTAACTTGGCGCAGCCTGTGCATTTGGTACTTTTGACTGGGGACTTACCCAGCTACCTCTTAAAATGACCAATATCATGTCACAGTGATACCGTTGAAGGTGTGTTCTGCTAGTTTATAATGAAAGTAGCAAGTTCTGTTCTGACCAAGCAAACAGAGGATGGAAAAATGCTGATGTTATCGATGTCTGGCCCTGTGAGGATGAATTTAAAACCCCATTGCAAATCTGGCTACAGTTACATGGGCCAGCATTACTGATTCTGAAGGCAGAGGGAACATGAAATGCAGATGGCAACGTATAAAGGCTAAAATCGGATTGGACAAAAAAAATAAATTCTTCATTCGTATACAATGTACTGGAAGCAGTGCAGCCAAGAGAAATGCGACTGAATCAAGGGAATAGACTGAATAGACCGTTTCCTCTCTCAGTGACACCTACAAATGTTTTCAAAATACCCCCCCCCCCCCCAAAAAAAACGTGCTTGGCTGATTTTACAATTTACCGTCTTAAATGATCCAGTTCTAAATATAAATTACATTTTGGTACCTTTTCAACTTCTTCCAGACCCTTCAGCATGAAGCTGTAATGTCTCAGTGTGGACAACTCGGATTTGGGGACAAACAAGCAGGCACAGATGTGCAGAGGCAGTTTCTTCTTCATGGCAAGGTGCTGGGCGTGGATCAACGCCCAGTTATCTAAAAAAAAAAAAAGATGTTGTGTTATTAAAATGACCATAAGTTCGAGCTTACAGATTTTGAGATCGTGCGTTCACCTTGTACTCTCTGGTCCCTCAGCATCCAATAAAGGACCCCTTCTGATTCCTCCTTTGCCTCTTGCGTGTCTGTTATAAATCGAACACGTTTCTTGTTGACTTTCATGTCCTTATTATCGGACCTGTGTTGTTTGACAAGGTCTTGCAGCCAGCCTGCTGCTTTCTCCTTCTTGACTTCCTTGGTGGAGGCCAACTTCTGCTGCTTGGCACTGGGTTCAGCAGCAGCTTTGGTTGCTTTGCGCTTCTTGTCTGACATGATGGCAGCTAATGACTTGGTCGGGAAAGAGAAAAATGAGCTGTGAAATAAAGAAGAAGAAAAATGAGAAAACGGAATACAGTACTGTACGACAAAACACTACTTGCTGCAAGACAATGCCAAAAACATTCGTTATAACCAATGAGTGCTCATTCGTGTACGAACTTACGTCCTCGTAACACAATGCCTCATACACGGTGTAAAGGAGGTAAAAAGAAAAAGACGCCAAAAACGACAATATAATAAAACCGAATGAAATAATCTTTGTAATTCAACCGTACAGGACGAATCCACGTGAGTGGTTTGCTTTTACACAAGTCTCACCAGGGGAAGACGTCAACATTTTGTAACACTATGAGTCGCGTTCTATTTCATTTAACTCGGCTCCTCGTCATCAGCCAGAAAGTGAGAAAAGCAAATGGTTGGGGCCCGTACATTGGGATGGCTAGCTATCTCTCTAGCCTATTCGTAGTTAGCTATTCTGAGCTGAATGGGACGCGGCCAAACAGAAGGCCGCACCCACGTTCGGGTTGCCACGTGAAATACATTGTCCACAATGCAACAGTAAAGTTCGCGCATGCGACGTCCAATTTTTGTTCGGGGCTTGGGGAGGGTCCAGGACAACAATTTAGCTCGAAAGGTTCCGCGGAAACAAGTGTCGCGTCGTATTCGTGTTTGTCAATTTTTATTTCATTATTTGTAGGCTTTTATCCGTGCTGCCAATCGGGATGAATAAACGTCATTATAAAAAACCGTTGGTTCGCGATAAGGTGGACATGTCATTAGGTAAGGTCCTCAGCATGGACGCGTTAGCCTAAAAATGGATTATTGGTTGTTGCTGTCAGTCAGCTGGGTTCAGTTCAGTTACCTTCATTGACTCCTATGTTTACCGTTTAATATGTCATTATCCATTAGCCAGGTTAGTTTCACACACATCCAGTTATATTAGACCAGCAAAAGAAAAAAAAGTGCATACATTTTGTTGTTGATTGGATACACTTCCATGACTTTCTGTGACTCTTCCGGTCTCTGTTGCCACTGCTCTTTTGTTTGGTTATTTGGCAGATGACATAATTCGGTTGAATAAAAAAGAGCAACATACAAAAGGGAAACAACCCAACAAAAATCAACAAACACTGCGCCGGCGAAGGACTCCTCGAACACAAGGAAAAACGAAAATTCGTTCCAGAAACATAAACGGTATTTTACATTTCTTCATGTTGTTGCCTTGTCAACACGTCATGCATACCTATTAAAATGTTACAGGCGGTGTGTTCCAAGTTGGAGGAGGAGCAGCAGCAACTAAATTAAGAACTCGGGTCATCCCGGGTGTCCGGCAAATTCAGGGAGTCGTCACCGGTCTGGCAGCCCGGAGAAATGCGACCCTCCTCAGGCGACCTGCTCAGGTGACTTCGAACAGGACGTAACCTTATTCACATCCCTTCATCAGTTAGATACAGTAACAATAACTTGTATTTGCAAAACTTGGGTGATTACTATTCACTTGGGATAAATTGGCAAGGACGGCCTGCAGTGCTTTTTGGTGATTTTGCCATGTTACGTTGCAAGTTATTTATTTTTCTTTGCTTTGTGCTGTGAGCCAACATTGAGAGGAAAAATGATAGTCTATGTATCATTATTACATTCCATAGCCAACAGGGGGCGGTATAATACTTAGAAATGAATACACAAAGACAGTTAAAGTTGCACAGTAAGTGGCAGTAAGAGTTGTATTTCACGTAGGGTGAAGAATATACAACTGTTAGTGTTGCTATATCATCTGTCTACATGTGTTGCTGCAACGTGTGTGTTCAAATATCCATTACTTAAAGGGGAACAACACTGATGGCGTTTTGCATTATATTTTGTTAGCATTAAGCTATTGGAATGTTGAAAGCCAAAGTGATGAAGTTGTTTTAAATACATAACAGAATTTCAGGGCAAGGTACTACTGTTGTAAAATTGTCACTGTGAAGCTTCATGGAAGAGATTTTGCTTTGGCTTTTTTTGCAATCAGAATGCGTTGACGCACTATTTCTTAAATCTTACAACATACTCAATTAACAGAGATGGGAGAGTTTTGCAACATTGAATTAACTTAAGCACACCCATTTATGTTGAGCACTCTGCAGTGTATTTGTTGTATCTTAACATATTACAATATACATTTAATTAAGTCTTATTGGGTTGTGGAAATGTTATTTTTAAAAATGTATCTGTTTTTTTATATTTTTAGAGAACAAAACAAAAGCCCCAACCTTTTTTTCAATACACTCTGCGTGTTGAAGGAAAGGTTGGGGCTTCTGCTCTGTACAAAACCGCTGCCGTCACCAAGACGGACCCCAGTGGAACGCCAGTCAACAGACCATTTCAACAGCAACAACGGTGAGAAGACCTTTGCTACTTATCCTCAAAAGTTGATGAGAGAAAAGTTGACAAAATGAAAGTATATCGAATGGAATTAATTTTCTGTGTTCCATTCACAAAGACATCTCCCTTGTGTGCATCAGACGGTTGCACGCCAGGCCACATTTCTTCATCACAGAGGACTCAAGGTGATGGGATGCGTGCGTCTGGTGATGAATCCAAGCATGTTGTGTCAGTGCCACAGTTTTATAACTTCCTCTTTTTTGCTCTACGCCAGGTGCAAACTCTGGTACAGAAGCCAAATCCTCACAATCGTCCTGTTAGAACTCGCCCGTGAGTTGTTGTTTAATATCGTTGCTGTCAGATGGAGTCCTCGCAATTCCAAAACTACGACTAAGCGGGAAATAAAAACCAAAAAACAAACAAACACTGCATCATTAAATTTGATAGTATGCCTTATATAGCCCATCCTACAATGTTGCGCATCAAGACAACACATTCCCATAATCATGTTCAAATGCTAATTTAATATGCTCAAAAAAATCCCGACTTTATTTCACTGTCATTGATAGAATTTTTCTTGACATGTTGCCACAGCCAGCTGTGCCCATTAAAATCTGCACCAAGAACACCCATTAAATTGACAGAGGATTTTCAACGTGTGTGTCTGCCACCGTCGGCGGCCGGTTCAGCTCTGTTTGTTGCCAAAAAGTTGCGCTAAGCTCTATTATTTGCTAAAAAAAAAGATAATTGATGTCTTGAAATTAATCGTTGTCACATTTGTGTCAAATGTAATTAATCTTTTATCATTCGAAGCCGAATTTAGACGTAAGAGCTTTTCGCCAAAGGCAGCGTGTTGTGATTTGTCGAATGTACATGCAAGGATGCTCTATCAGAGGTCATCAACAGCAAGGCTTATTTTTCCCCCATTAATCCACTAGGTGGCGCACGTCTACGAGTAGCACCGGAGTTTTGACTGTATCCATCGACAACCCCACAGCCATGACTCAGCCTGAGTAAGACTGACAGGACACAAACAGAATGTGACACGCAGCAGGAATAAGACTCTTTGGACCTGCTTGCTCTCCGTAGGCCTCCTTCTGCCTGGACTCTGCATCCCGCGACGGCTCGCTTGGTCGCTAATGACGTGGAAACGGCAGAGAAGAAAATACCGAAAGGAGTGCCTCTCCAATTTGACATCAACAGTGTTGCGAAACCAGTAAGTTTACAAAGTCTAAGAACCTACGTACGACTGGGTCACTGGACTTTGGGGTGCTTTTTTTTTTTAGGATAAAACTAAAATTCACAGGATGAGCTAACATGTCACCCTTTATTTCCCCTCCTTCCAAAAGCAAACGTCAATGACCTTGAACGAGAGATTCCGCATCTTGAAAGAAGGACGTGCAAAAAAAAGTAAAGGCAACAGATTTGTTGTGGTGGACTAGATTTAAGGAGGAACTGCACACAGAAAAAAAAGCGAGAGCCCGCAGAAGCCCAACTCACCTTGACTTTCCACTTAACAACAGTAAGCAACATAGACTTTTGATACTGTTGTATAGGCAACAGTTGATGTTCCTGTTGCTTCTGTCAGAACCACAATGTACATGGTTTTTTAAAATAATGTTTTTGTAATTACTGTATTCAATTAAAGGACATGACTTCGTCACGGTGTCATTTGACATTTAAAAACAACTACAGCGGAAGCGAATGACTATACATAAAGATAGAGCACAAATTATAGTCTAAAAAAACAAAATTGACTTTTCTAGTGAAAATATACTTGGGGGGATTGTAACACTCCTGCTATATATATTAGCATTAGCACGGTGAAGTAGTGGTTATGATATGTGCGTAATGTTAGAGAGGTTGTGGGCTGAGGCCCTTCTGTGTGGAGTTGGCATGTTTTACTCACAAGTACCTCCTTCATCAGTACACGAATGTGCACGAGACTTCGGACCCTTCGTGACAGACAGAAATGAGATTAAATGATCTGATTAGAGGGACATTGTCCGTAGAACCTCTAGTGTGGTTGTTGAGCACATATATTCAAGTAAATTACTAACTAGTCAAAGAGGTGACAAACAAAAACGCAAACCTGTCTGGAATTTGAATATTGCTTTTATTTAAATACAATAAAATTTGCAATGTAACAAAACTATTGGCATATGAAATTCAAACATCATTTCAATGAACAAAACATGGCTCACTTCATTTTGTGACTAGTGTCCGTAAACACCAGCATTTATTTTTCTCACTGCTGACGCCAACTCTGCTGTGATTGAACCTTTTACCCCCAAGCCACCTCACTTACACTGTTCACAGACTGACTTACAAAAAGAGTGAATAAAAATGAGGTAAAAAAGTGGTTTGAAGGTTACAGAACATGCTGAATGGCAACAAAAATATTTTGTGATGGCGTCACAAGAAGAAAGAGAAAATACACTACGAGGAAAAAGGTAGGGATATTGGACTTTGGGGGGGGGGGGATTTCTGGATGAACCTAAAATGCACTAGATCCTTTTCAGATGAAACTCATTTCAACGTAACGTTTGAATGCACTCAGTCCGCTTGCCTTTTGGAGACTGGAAGAGTCACGGAAGGCATTGAAGTGGCCCGTTGTGGGAAGTCGTCATGGCTTTGCGCGAAAGCCTATTCTAAGAGTTTGGTGGTCATATTAGGCTTTCGGATGCATGGTTTGTCAAGAGCAGATCTTGTTTTGCGAAACTGGCCCCATCTTGTCGGCGGCCACTGAGCTTCCAGTGACATCAACAGGTTGCAACAGAGAGAGCAGAAGAGGCAGAGTGTGACAGAAAGGGGATTTTTGATCCATCCTGTAATTTCACCAGAAATCCCAATTATTTTTCCAAATAGTGTTCATACGTGCATTAGGAAAAAGAATTGAAGTGACAGATTTTTCCATCTTTGGTTACAAAGTAGGTTGAATGATTTCACAGCTTTCCCTTCAGCCCCGCGGCCAAGTGAAGGTGGGGAGGTGCGGCAAAACCATCTGTTTTCGCCAACGACTTCAGCATCAGACGCCTCCTCCAGGGCACCGGATCAGATTTGATATCAGCAGATGAGCAGTCACCTATCGAGGCTTTTTAAGATTTGATAATATACATTCATGCATACTGAGTCTTGTTCACTTGAAATTGGCAAGGGCAGCATGAAACCTGAGTTAGTGTTTCACATTTGTCAGAATTCCACGTTGCTTTTCGGTTTGTTTTCTTCACTACTATATGTGAGCGCAGGGGTTCTCAAACTTTCTGCGGCCAGGGGAATTTTTTTCCAAGGATCCTCTCATCATCATCATCATAACACCAATTAAACATAACGACCATACATAGCCATAAATTAGTGATTCGCTACCAGTGTGCCAAGAGTGGTCATAAGGTAGTAGGACATTCACCAAATTGGTCTGAAAATCGTTGACTTTCAATAATGAATCTGGATTTTTTGATACCAGTGACACATAGTAACAGGCAGAACAAATAACGGCTCTTCCACTCACAGACTGACTTTGTAACTTGTTACTTCGAAAAACAAATTTCTGAACCTGCATCTTAAAAAAATGCAACTTTGTATCTTTTATTTAGTAAAATTTGGTGTCTGTTTGTTTAATTGGCTGACGTCCCCCATATTGTTAGCTTAATAGCATAATTGCCCAAGTCATTTCTAACTTTCTGGGAAATTATGAAAAAAAAAATGTGCACGTGTCATCCAGGTCATGTGAATTTGCAAAGGTTGCTTCAAGGGAACGGGACTACTTTTCTTTCTTGGAATTTGTTGCGGATTTTCCTGTTGTGCGAAAACGTAAGAAAGAAAAAAAAAACAGACATGGGCACTTTTGCTAATTAGGCTATGAACTTTTAAAGGTTTCAGATAATGAATGCGCTTTGTTTTGCAAATCCAGACTCCAGTTTGAGAACCCCTGCTGTAAAGCATTGCTCCCCTGGGAAGGTTGGCATATTTTTTTCCCCCCAAACACTGAAAAATCAAACAAACAAAGGGGCTCTTGTTTCATTCGATTCATTTACGAAAATAGCAGCGCCCCCCCTCTCTAATAAATAAATCACTTGACAGCAGAAGTCAAAAGATGAACTGAAGGGTTGATGTACAAGTAAAGACAGAGTTGGCACTCCAAGGATTCAGCAAGGCTAAAATCTCCCCTCCCCATGCCCCCCCCCCTACTTTACTCACATGGATCTTCTTAAAAAAATATTTTTTGTGACAATCATTTGTCTCTTAACGTGAGGCAAAACTCCCTCCCCTTTAACCTCTCCTTGTGGACTTGTGCAGGTCTCAGATATAAGTCTTGGACCCCTGCAGTTTTCCACGTGTGTGTAGGAGGGGGGGGGGGGGGTGTTGCCAAGTTTCAAAGATGAAACATCACCCCGAGTTCTCCGATACATGCTGTTTGATTCTGCCTCATGATGATTGCATTAACACTGGAAAGGCCCACAGTACAGACAAACACACGCGCACGCACATGCGCACGCACACACACTGCACTTTGTGGTCAAGCTGGTGGCTAAGAGGACAAAGGTTTCTTGAAACATTTTTTTTTCCTGTAGAATTCATATAGACGTTCATAAACCCTCACCATTCCGCAGATCTCGTTGTAATTTAGTGCTCATTCCATCCTGCCCTAAGAAGGTGCCAAAGACACGGCCAATAGGAAAGTTGGGTTTGGGGTCAAGGAAGCGCATCGCTTCCAAAAGGTTTGGGGCATTTGGCGTGGCGGGGAAATTTGAGATGAAGCCTAACACGCACTCTGACCTTTATTGGTGACTTCACATGACCTTCTCCTCCACTTCTGTGTCTTTCTGTGACTTCTCCAGTGGCACTCCAAGCTCAGCGGGCACTCCCCTCAAAGGCAAATGGCTTCCGAGCTTACAATGTTACCAGCAAGTTGCAAACGGAGAAACAAAGAGGCACCGAAAGGCACAGAAGTGGATGGATATCCCTGAAAAAATTGCTTCAAACACCTATTATGAATTTGGCTGTTCCGTTCCTTGTTCAAGCCCAATATTTGAGTCGGGTAGGTTGAAGTGAATTGAATTCGAAGGTCAGGAAGGAGCAACGTTTTGCCAGGGTTGTTAGCGGAAAGGCTTGCCTGAGCTATAAAAAAAAAAAAAGTCTTGTCTCGTTACTGTTTCTAGTACACCTTTATGCTTGTGATTGTGGGTATCGTTCTGTTTCATGGATGGTCTCTGGTTTTTGTTAAAGCACTTTGTAAACACTTTTTTTCTTTTTTAGAGGTGCTGTAAAATGAAGATCTTCATTACTTCCGGTGCAATTTGTATAAATCCAATCATCCGGAAGCCATTTTATTTTAAGGTCAACGATGAGTTGGATTAAAGTTTTGGGTTGGCATCGCAATTGGCCACAGGGCTCCGTCCCGATCCCACGTGAATAGGTTGACCGTAATGGTAATGTCTCTTGGGTTTGTTTACACCCGTAGCACGTTTTGTCAAGCTGAGGTGACGTTGGGTTGCTGTTGGCTTGCGTCGAGCTGAGGATGAGTCTGCGGGGCCTTCGGGTGTTGCTGCTGCTGCTGTTGCTGTTGCTGCGTTTGAGACGGAAGCCCGGCCGCCGGCTGCTGTGGGGGCAGCGAGGGCTGAGACTGAGGCGGCGGTGCCGTCAGTGCGGGGCCGGTCGAAGCACCCCCTGACTGGGCGGGAAGCTGCGAGAGCTGCTCGCTGTTGGCCAGAGACTTCAACACGGCATTCTCCCGCTCCAGCACAGAGTTCCTCTCGAAGAGCTCTTTGATCTGCTCCTTTAAGACCTCCACCTCCTCCCGCACGGCGTACATCAGATGGCTTTTCACCAGGTCCTGACAACAAACAGAAGACGGTGTCTCTGATATTGTGGTATCCCTTGATTTATACATTTAGTTTGTTCCGCGATTAAGCTCGTAACTCCATTCACACACATGAAATCAAATTTCCCCAGCGAACCAATAATGTGCCATTGTCGCTAGCTGATGTGCACTGCTCACACTAAAGGCCCTGTCACACCTTGACGATTCAGCCAGCGTATGCCGACGTATCAGAATTTCCCTAAAACGCTGGCATACGCTGAATTATCGATTTTTTTTTCAATTTTGGGCGATACATAGCGCATTCATAACGGGTTGGACGATACATAACGATCGGTAAATTATATAGAACGCTTCGATAACTTATAGATAACTTATTCCAACGAATGCCTAGCGTGTTGCCCGCGTACACAACTTATGCCCAACGATAGTCTAATTTATGCATAGCGTGCAGCAGCGTATTGCCGACGATCACGTGACGTAGTCTATAAAAAAGGCTGGCGTTCGACGTTTCAAATCATAACTGCACTAGACATTGCAGTACCAACATCTGTTTGGGGACTATCCCCTGGTCTAGTTAAAATGGTATAACCCAAGAGGCAAGGTGCGGCTTGCCATCGTTACTGTGAGTTGCTATTCACGCTATTAAAGCAGCAATCAAACGCCATTATGACTTGTGTCATTAATAAACCAAACAACATCAGCGCCATGCCAAAGAAAAGTCTGGGGAGCTCATCAAAGGTCTCGCACAGCCTCAGCCCATCACAGGCACTGCAGCCTTCGCCAACTACGTGCGTGACAGCCTGGTCAGCATGTCCAAGCGCAAGTTCCAAAGGCACGGATGTTGGAGAACAGCTAGTAGGTATTCTCGACGTATTTGGACTTATGAGTAACCTACACTTAACGTGTTTGAACGCAGTGCAACGATCGCATAACTTACCTATTACTTATGGCCTCGTGATACGGGACGTATAGCCATACGCTGATATATCGCCGAGAAATTTTAAGCATGCTTAAAATTTCTCGACGACCTCGACGTACTTCGGCGTATACCAACGTGCTTCAGCGTGCTGTTACGTATACAAAACTTACCCATAACTTATTCGACGTACGCCAGCGTATTTGCCAAATTTTTCCTACGTCGGCATACGCTGGCTAAATCGTCAAGGTGTGACAGGGGCTTAACACCAGGTATGCGAACATAGAGAATCAACGTTGCCAATTTAGCGACTTTTCTCACTCCTCGTGCAGCAGGTTTTCCCAAACAGAGACTCGCAACTTTAACTCCAACATAAGAAACGGACAACATGAGCAAAATTAGTTCGACTATCGCGTTGCGTGTGACGAAATAGGCAATCGTGGAGTCAATTGGGCTGAGCATCGGCAAGGACACTCACATGTTGCGCAAGTGGCGCCTTTTCATCTCATAAGCAAAAGACTGCTGTAGTAATAATAAACTTTTTATTCTAAGAAAAATAAAAGACATGTAACATGTATTCATGTAAGAGTGTGAGATTTTTATGACGCCTCACAAGCACATCAGAGGAATTACTGTTGTGGCGACGCCACTCAAGCTAAGCGAGCCTCAGCAGTAGATAGTCCGCGGCTCTCTGCTGTGCGTGCTTCAGTGCGAACATGTACGCAAGCGCGTCTTTTGATTTCAACCAATCAGCGCCGACGCCACACACCCGACGTCACACACTGACGTCACACACAACAACAACAGCTAAACTAAGCTAAACTAAGCTAAGCTAGCCGAGACGACACTCAAAGTCGGACGGACAGGTTTTTCTGCCAATCTGTGTGTTTCCCTTTTTGTCCAAATATATTTTTTACGACAACTGTCTTGTCCACGGTGTATTTTATTCATTCCCATGGGGTTTAGTAAGTGTGCTTATAAAGAGACGAAAATCTCTTTACTGTTACTAGTGTTAGTGTCTCAACGTGGCTACGCTCGTGAAAGCAAAACGACGAACTCAAACGCGTCTTCGTTCAATGTTGTCAACTAATATCCGGATTCATTTTAGGCAAATTTCCTCAATTCTCCGGAGAGATTTTCATAAAAATTTGAAAAACCCGGAATTCCGGGAAAATCCGGAGGACTTTCATCTCTGCCAAATTAATAATAATTCCAGCCAGATTCACTTCTAAATAATGGTCTAAAGTTCCTTGATGAAAAATGGGGAGAGTTACAAATGAATTCACAGAAATTGGAAATAAGTTTTTTTTTTTTTACAAACATCGTTTTTAGTGGGATGGCCAAATGTCTTAATGTTCTGAACCACTCTTTGGATGCCATCTTGCAAAGAGGTTGCCATGTCTTGGATGGAGCTCAACTTCCCAGACACATCCAATTTCCCAACTTATCAATTATTATCCACATGCTTATAGAATTTGTGTTGACGTAACAAGACCTCTCACACACACACACACACACACACACACACACACACACACACACACACACACACACACACACACACACACACACACACACACACACACACACACACACACAAATCACTTATAAAGCAAGTACTTACCATGGCCTGTTCTATTTTATTATCAATGGCAACAATATTCGTTCCAGAGGCACTATAACAAAGAAGAAGGGAAAACAAAACAGGTCAGCTCAGAGGCACAAAACAAACGCTGGAGACACATCGTGAATGGAAATGTTTTAAATGTGTGCATTTCAACAATGTTCACAAAATTATATTTCACATCAAGCTCAGCTGTTACTCCCAATCAAATGTGGGTCAGGTTTTAAAGAGAAGCACAGACTAGGTTAGTGCAAATACCACACATTCCCATTTTGCGGTAAGAGCCAAAGCAATCCTTCAAATCGCGACCTTTAACTGCAACTATTTTGAAACTCTCAAGCCCTTGAAGCCATTAGGTTTGCAGTCGTGCAGCCGGCATTTAAAATACCTGCAAGGCGGGCGACGGGAGAGCGGTGGGCTCGTCCCTCCGCGGGCCGGGCTGGCGGCACAGCATGGGACCTTGTAGGAAAATCTACACGGCATGCTTTGTCTGCCGGCACCGACCGCTTCCTTGGGCAGTTGCGAAAAAGAGAGCAACGGTGGCGGATGGGAGGTATTTAGTGGCTGCAAGCGTGACCGCATTTAGAATAAAGAAACATGAACCAACCACGAAGTGAGAGAGAGGACGAGAGAGAGAGCGAGCGAGAGACATTGGCTATGTTTAAAGTCACTCCCATAGTGAGTTTTGATATTTTGTAGTAACCTTTTACAACATGGGCACACACCACCTAAAAAAATACTTGTCTGACCAAGTATCAGCGTCAGAACCTACACTCAAATACAGTAGGCCTCAGTGCTCATCAAAAACGAGAAACGAGAGGTTTGATTCCTAAAAAGTACATTTAATGTTCACTCTAAGTCAGTTGAACATTCTGCAGAGTTTGAACATTAAAAGCCTAAAAATCTCCAACACTAGTGTTTTGCCACTGCCCTTTTTTAATCTGAAAAATAACCACTTGGAAGTTTAATTTGAAAAAAATCACTACAAGGAATTTGGCAAAATATGTTCATCAATTTAAAAGCAGATTTTACCTTGACAGAAATGTTCTTTAATTCCGCAGTGTCAAGATGCCTTTTTTTCCCCATTGGAAAAAAAAAAAATGCATTGACTGCTGACAAATGAACCTTGACTGCCCTCTATTGGCCCAAAAAGAACAGTACAATTGCATGTTGCTATAACTCATTGCTTTAAAAACCTCCAAATGATTCTCCCTTTCAGGACAAGACGCTCCCTTTCTTAATGACCTTCATTTTATGGGACGGAGGTTAGTAGCGCTTTCAATAGATGGCAGTCAAGAGGCCGCCCTGATGGAGCAGCACGATGCCTTCCCCCACCATCAAACTGTCACATCATTTGTCCTATACGACTGACTTCATTGGAGATGACTGCGTGGGCGACGTGCCAAGTCACTGCACTGTGCAAAAGGCAAGTCTGGCGACTGAGACATTCAATGACTCCAACTATAGAGAAACACACACACACACACCTCATATTATTCAGATGCAAGAATGTACACATATATGAGTTCCTAATATGATCGCATAGGACCCTCTAAAAGCCCCAAGCTCGCTGGCCAGTGACGTTGAACCCAAAGACCAACATAAGCCAAAATATATAAACCAGATTAAAATGAGTATGAGATGATTCATGAGGCGCTTGGTTGAAAAGATATTTGAAAACACCGAAGCAAGTCAGGATGGCCCTCGAGCCAAAACCATATTAGGAAAGCATCTGGAACCGAGAGTTGAACTTCCAGGAATTGCTGGCACAAAAGCAAAGACTTTTGAAGCAACAGCGTGAATGACTTGCGCTTTGTAGAGCGAACGAGAGCGAGTCAGAGAGAGCCTGGCAAGACTGCGTCTCCTGACACACATGATCTTGTTTAAGCCGACGGAGCTCATGTCAAAGCGACAAAGAGCTTGTTTGAGTGGCTGACTTTCAAAACAAAACTTGCAGTGTAACTTTGCTGGGTCGGGAGCAGTGTACAAAGTAAACTGAGTCATTTCTAACTGCCACTGAGGGGCGAACAATTGGCTCTCTGCTCAAGCACATTGAGAATTACGCCGCATAGAGTGACGCAGAGGAAAGTTGAACCCGATCGGTGTGTTTGGAGCGGTCCAAATCGGATATGAAACTACCTCCCAAATGTGGCTTCAATCCCAACATTTAAAAAAAATAAATAATAAATAATAATTTGGATTTCATGTTCTTTGTGAGTTTTCAGACTACAAAAGGGTCAACCGGTTTCAATCTGGATGGGGTAAAAAACAGATTTTGACCTGGCATTCTGAACAAGGCCTAAGATTTTGCACAGTTCTGTACGGGGCTGCAACGGTTATTTTAATCATCAGTTAATCGACAGATAAGTTTAATAATTTTATTTTGACATTTCCATCACTTCATTTAAAAACAACACACTATTTCAAATCGGCACAAACTATTTATGAGTCAGTGACTGGTTTAAAGTCTGTTACATGTCAGAAAAAAGGCAACCATGTTGACCTTTGTTTTCCAAAATAAACACAATGTTTTATTTTGATTCAAAACAAACAGTCAGTCCACTTTCATGCAGGACTACAACAATTGAAAAGAAGCTGAAATTCCGATCATGTGGACAATTTAAATTAATAAGGTGTCTTAACGATTCACCCATGATCAAAAATAATTAGAAATTAATTTGATAATGCTGACCCTCGTGAGCATAAGCGGTTGGGATAATTGGATGGATTAGTTGTCCGTTCATTGTTGGCACCTCTGGTCTTGTACAACGAGAACATAACTATGACCGAGTTTACCAGACAAAAAGCAGAGTGTCTCAAGAAGTTACGGCTTGAATGAGCATTTCTGGAACCTGACAAAAACAAGAGAAGGGATCCCACACAACAACAACGTGAACCACACAGAGAATAATAAAATTCATTCATGCCACATGAGCGGTCATATGACCAGGAAAGGCTATAAAAGGCTTGGAGCTGCTTGCTTACTGGGAAGTGAAACTTGATGCGAGTGCTAAAAGTGGACAAGTGTTTAACATGTCATGATTCGGAGCTGCTTCCTAAACTAATCACCTCTCAATGGTCTTGCGGATGCCAGCTTGTTGTGGAAACTACTTGGAACAACGTGGCCAGATGCATTGAAGAAGGAAAAAAAAACATTGAAAAGAAGAGAACACAATGAAATGAAAGTAAACACGTTCCAGACTTTTGAACAGCTCAGATTTGGATGCAAGATTACTACTCATAGGAAATAACGGAAATATATAGGCGGGTCCTCGAGCCTAAAACTTCGAATTAAGCCACGGATGAAAATTGGCTGCAGAACCTCTCACGCTGAGAAAAACTTAAATTGCGTCACTTGGTGTCTGGCGGACCGAATGCAATATCAGAGACGTTCTTTATGCACGGCAACAGATGCGTTCGGGTTGTTTTTTTGGTGCTATACCAGGGGTGTCAAACTCATTTTTGTCGTGGGCCACATTTTAGTTGCCGTTTCCCTTGGAGGGTCGTTATGACTGAAACAAAACAACAACAAAAAGTCAATAATATCGGTTTATTCAACTATTGTTAAGTTACTGTAATGGGGGGTTTGGTCACAAGAAAATGCTTACAATATATCTCTAATTTATTAAATATGAGAATTTAAAATTTTGGTAGAGATTTTAGCAAGCATCATAGAAGTGTTTGATGTTTCATTTGCTTTGGCGGGCCACATATAATCTTATAATAATAATGATGTGGCGGGCCAGATCTGGCCCCCGGGCCTTGAGTTTGACACCCGTGTGCTATACAGTCGAACCACGTTCCAATGTACCTCAAGAGACATATAACAAAGTTGTACGTTGTAACAGTAGTTCGTTCTAACCATTTCCAATAAAATGGCTGTCAACTACGATGTATAATGCAGTATGAGCATTTATAGGTATGAAAAGCTGAACGTGGAATACAGTATTAAACACGTGTATATGAAGACAAAAATGAAACAATTGTCGATAAATTTAAATGTATTTAGTGTTAGCAATGCCTCCAGATGCTGTTCAATGTTGCATCTAATTGGTCAAAGTCGGATAAAACCATACGTTCCATGTCTTCGCGATACGCATATCGCACAGGCCACCATGACGGAGGTTTTTTGCTATATCGCGTAGCCCTATTTAAGGTATGTTTTTTTTCCTAAAATGTTTGCAATTAAACGTGGGGAGCAATCAACTTATAGGTTTCACTCTACAACGGCAAGAGTGTCAGGGAAAGTGCAAGAGGAGGAAAAGTGAGGAGAATTGGAGAGAAACAAAGATGTCATTGAGAAGGCTGTAGGCCAATTGCGCTTTTGCTGCCAAGCTTTTCCAAACTCATTTCATGCATGTGGCGAACAGCAAAGCTCTGGGCTACCGAACGAACACTGCACACACATTGTTGCACTCTCGCAAGGCCCCGCTCAGTCCATTCCAGTATAGTACTGTACCTATCACTGTGGGCCTTTGAGTCCCTTAATCTGGTGCCAGACTGGAAGGCCTGGTAGAAAGCCTTGGAGGGGTTCCTGTGTCAGCCACATTCAGGAAAGGGGGGAAAAGAAAAAGAAATAAGGACAGATGAAATAGGGAAACAAGACGCTTGTGTCATCAGCTGCTAAGAAATGGCAATTCAATTTCACCGTTTGGCCAATCATGTGACTTTGGAGACAACAAACTCCCAAATCATTGACCGAAACTTGGTCATGGTTGGTTCAGGTGTTCACCATGAGTAAGCTGGACTGAAGATCACCTTTAAACTCCATTTTTCGTGTTCAACTGTTGACGCAAGTAACCCAATACAAAAAAGAAAAAAAAACTGTGAGGTACTGTAACTTCAGGTTGAACAGCAGAACGCCGTGCAGTCAAAGATGGCACGCCATCGAGGCCAAAAAATACGACGCATGTCCTTCACTGACCACTCGAAAAGTGTTCTACTCCAGTCCTGTTGGTAGCAATCAGCAGAAACTCGTTGAAAATCAATCTGGTAGGTCTAATAGCAATAGTATCAGTTCTTCCTTGGCTCATGCACTCTTTTTTTTCGTGGAACTCACTCAATTCAAAGTGATTCAAACCTCAGTGGAATGTTTACTGCGCACCTAATGCCGTAACCCCTGCGCAGAGATTCCCGATGTTTGGCGGCGAGAACACCGTGTCCTGCAGTAACGGATGTGTGTTGGAAAAAGGGAAAGGAAATCCCCACACTGTCCCCTCGTCGGCAACACCGCACCCCCCCCTCCCACGCACGCATCCAAACATTTGCTAACTTTTTGAAACGATTTTACAAACCGCAACGAGCAAATCCAAAGAAACACACTGCAACTTGGCAAACGGTGAGCAAGTGGACACATATCAACTCAACACATACGCACATCGCGCACACACAGGAATAAGGAGTTGATTTACAGCATGTGTGTCAGCACATACACAAGGCTCCTGTCCTAGAAACCTAACACACACACACACACACACGCACACACACACACACACACACACAAACACACAAACACACTTCTCACATTACCTCATGACTAAACACTTTCACAAACCTCTCCCTATGCTCAAGCACACTTTTACTTTGCGGGCAACCATGCTTAAGACCCCAAAGACACGCACGTACGTACGTGCAATTCCACGCCACTCCCCCGAGACAAACTCCTTTCACAGCTTAAAGCTCAGAGCTTCGAGAAAGCCAGCAACGGGCTGAAATGATCAAGGTCAGATGACTTGGAGTGACCGCTCCTTGTTTTCGAGCAACAAACAATACCATGAAACTACAGTTTGGTTTGAAAAATGATACATTCAACGGTCACAATTTTAGAGACACGAACCAAATCTGGTCACAGACAGTACACAAGGTCTTGACAAGAGGATAATGCCAGATTTTTTTTTTATGCAAATGATCACCTTCCAAAAATATTGCCCTTTTTTGGAGGGGGGGGGGGCTAAATATTTAAGATCATCATGATCACCTGCTAAAATCGCCCACACCTTCACTTGACAGATGAAACGATTATACCACTGAAATTAAGTTAGTAATAAATATTTCAGCCTGATTACATAATTGCTTGCAACATTTTTTTGGTCTCATATTTATTGTGACATTCTCAAAAATATTAGGGTCTTCCACAAAGGTTGAATCGAGGTGATGAATTTTCTTAAATATTCATATATGACTTAGGTAGCTATGCTATCAGGCTAACTGTATTCAGTCATTTTTGTGTGTGTGTGTGTGTGTGTGCTTTCTGAATAAACAAACAAAAAAAGACCTAAGCTATTACGTGAGGAAGACGATGAGGTAGTTTATATTTTTAAAGGGGAGCATCAAATACTCTTGGGTTTTCGCTCCATCTCTAACCCCACGAAGAACACATTTATAAACCCTCTGAGAAATCTAGTTAAGTGCGCTTTGTGAGGCTTCAAAATCTTCGCAAATGGAGGGCAAAGTTAGAGGGGAGATTTATATGGAGACTACCGTTAATCGGGACGCAAGGGGTGCAGGTAGGGGTAAGGGAGGGATTAACTGGAGTGTTGAAAGCTCCAACTGCTGGTGCTCGCGACCTGAGCAACATCTATCCACGTGCCGCTGAGAAGAAGTAGGTCAAACCTATTTGAATTGGCTTGGTTGCCTCGTTTCAGGGTTTTTTGGGGGCGAAGGATCTGGATTCGAGGAGAGAGCGCATGGGATATCCCAGGCTACAAACTAATCATCGTCCCATTCACACAGTCCAAATTCTCTTGACGACGTGATGAGCGCGAGGCCATACAGTAGTTTCAAATTCCAAGACGTTGCACCCCAGCTCGCTTCTGAGCACAGGACCGAGCGCAACATAAAAGCAAGTTGTCAAAGTATGAAGTCATTGAGGCAAGAGGACCGAAATGAGAACACGAGACCAAATGCTGACCGACAGAACATCGGGTTGGCTTGGATCAGAAATCAAATCCGCCTGCAGCACACATTTAGCATTGATTGAATTGTGCATATTCATGCGATGGTGTCCCAATGAACATATGGGGACAGTCCAGCTCATTTTCCACGATATGGTTGTTTCTCGCTGTGTCACAGTTGTACACGCTTTTTGCTTCCACTGTCAAAATCAGGTATCGCGAGATACAATGATGGTCCACCCTGGACACTGTACTGTTCCAATTCAGAATGTCCACTTTGCGAACCATTCGCTTGCTCATCAAATCAAAACACCACCTTGACTTGTCCGGTCTCTTGTGCGATTATCTGAATCCCCCTCCCCTTCAAACACAAACAGTTCATGCAAGCTACTCTATAAAAAAATGAGGCAATTCCAGGAATACGAATTCTTTTACACCTTGGGTAGCAAAAAACCATCTGGGGAAACATTAAAGCAGCGTGAATCATAATCCAAGTATGCAAGCAGCATCTTGGTTGTCATGCCTTTGCTATCTCTGCAGTTTAGTCTGAAGGACTGCGGCTGCAAGGTGAAGGAGGGGAATTTTATCTACAGGGCCGGGTTACTTAAACTATGTTCGTAGCAATCAATAGAACGCTTGAGCTTTGCTATTTAAAACACATGATGCCGTCAACATGAATCAAACTGGAAGGTAAAGGGCGTTTGCTGTAGAGTGTGGTTTGTGTTCCACGGGGGAAGAAACATAATTAGTGCAGTGGAAATGGAGAAATACAGCGGAGTGTGCAGGGGCGACTGAAGCATAGCACAAATGCCTGTTGAAGTAGCTACACTGGTCATTCCTCTGCAACTTCCTCGACGTCTTTGGAGTACAACACGGTTACTGCAGAGAAGTAACGTCATTCAGCACCTCGACGGCTATCACGGCTCATCTGTCAAGCGCTGATCCGAAGGTACCCGATGAGACCGCACCCAGTCGTTCTATATTACCTAACCGGTAGATATGAAATGTTGGAGAATTTCAGGAGGGCCAAAAATGGAATATATAGAAAATGTGTGTCACAAGGGCAGTTGGTCGGCACACCCCAATGACAGAGCTCTTATCAGCAAAATAGTATCATAGTGGAAAGAGTGCTGCTTCATGTCCATGTCCGATTAGGGCTTTGCTGAGGTAAGGGACCCCGCTCTTATCAGTAAGGGAGCTGGGTCCCTTCAGAGAGAAACAGAATTCGGAGAAGGGCGGGGGGGGGGGGACTTCACCAGAGTTGTCTTCCAAACAAACGCATACATTGAGAACAATAAGTGTTGCTTACACACTGCACTTGGTTTTAGCGGCATCACCCGCAGAGCGGAGCGCCAGGACGACGCAGGCACAGCGCAAGCTTGCCCTTATTTGGCACCGTCAAACAGGAAGAACATTGGTGCATCAAGTAGCCACTAGCTCGGCAATACTGTACATATTTGTCACATTTCAACGGAAAGCCCTGGCTTTTCTAATAATGAGGAGGGAGGAGATGAACAGCGGCTAAAAAAAAAGGGTATGATGTCATCCAATTGTAACGGTATGGCAGAATGTGGGGGAGTTCAGGCCCAGTGGAGAGCCGCAGCTCCATGAAAGCTGCTTCAATGTGTACTTTAGGGTGAGCAAGGAGCAGTTCGTTTGTTACCTCATCATGGTATGTCATCGATGTTTCAGATCTCCAGACGCCGAGACACCATGTTACTATAATTAGCGGTCCTTCCATTTTCTGCTATGTGCCATTTATACTGTACACTCTTAAATCACTCTGCCACCATCCTCCCTTATTGAATGTGCTATGATGTCGTCAACGGGTACCGCAAGTACCTCATCTGACGCTCTTGTTTACATTTCTTTTAGCAGTCACGTGACGGTAAGGATGCTGATCGCTTTGGTCACTATAGAATCTGCAGAAAGGACTTACTACCTGCAGGATGAAGTGAAACAATTTCTCGTGAACAAAAAAGCTTCAAATGGGACTCGTGTGCACGATTGTGTTTTTGAGTAAGCGGAGGAAGTGATGATTGTCTTCTACACATGCGCGACCTCAACTTTTGAGCACAAGTGAGAAACATCTGACATGTTTCCTTCCTCTTATCACTTCCTCCGAAACGTTGTCAACCCCTGCACATCTAACTCATGCTATGGGAAGTACCTGCTTTTTTTTTTTTTTTTTTAATTTAAGAGGCTCAACCAGTTCAGGGTGTACCCCGCCTCCCGGCCAAAGCCAGCTGGGTTAGGCTCCAGCACGCCTGTGACCCTTACTGAGGATAAGCAGTACAGAGAATGGCTGGACCGTTGGATTATTGTACTCGTAGGTGTGCAAATGTTTGGCCACTTAAAAGAAGATCATTTTGTTTCATTATTGTACGCCATTTTTAATGATGACCGAGTGATTCTGCTCAGGACATCAGTGGCACTCGATTGTGATACCGCACGGGCATGTCGTTGACAATGTAAATCTCGCCACGGATGTGAGCTTTTTAACAACACACAATTTGCAAGGTAAAAGAAAAGAATATAGAACGTTACCTCTCCTCATCCCCGTCGACAGGTATGTGGATTCCAAACAAGCTATTGACAGTTGGAGCGGCGAGCTGTAGGCTCTCGGGTATGAGGGGCTTCACCAGATCCTTCCCAAACGACTGTGCATTTACAACCCCGTCGGACTTCCTTGCGCCGCCCCCCTCAAACTGTCCAAATCCGGTTGTAAGGAGGCTGTGCCCCGCCAAGGCCCCTGCAGTTTTGCCTTGACTCATCTGACCTGAAGTCAAACTAGCTGCTGTCACCGTTGGCACGGCTGTGGTGGAGGCACTGGGCACAGCAGTTGGCACAGCAGGGGTCAGTCCGGAGCTCGCTGCAGTGACAGACACATTTTGTACACTAGAAGATGCGGGGTGGTCGCCGTGGGGTTTGGATTGTCCGGTGGTGGCATACTGACCGTGAGGAGATCCACCGCCCAATGCGGAGCCCGCGACGCTTCCCATTTCAATGGTCTGGCTCTGAGCTGTCTGTCCGGGGATAACTTTTCCGCCGCCAGCGACGTCCCCAAAATGACTGGGAGTAGAAATTCCTGTAGACCCCTGGGGCATAGCAGGAGAGGTTGCTTGTCCCACTGTCTGTGGCCCTGTGGACTGGCCGGACACCGACAGTGACTGGCCGGCAGTGAGTCCAGACTGCTGTTGATAGAACTCAGTCTGGTGATGTCCCACAGACAGTTGGAAAGGTTGTGTCTGGGCTGATGCAGGCAAGATGGGGGGCCTCTGCATGTGAGGCAATCCGTTTCCAATGTTCTGCGATGCGGCGGGTTGGAGACTCGCCACTGCAGGCTGGACTGGGACAGATGTGGACTTGCTACTGGTTAGTGCGATCTGCGGGCCAGACCCGCTGACAGCATGTTGCCGGGGGATGAAGTTCTGATGCGCGGACGTCTCGGCTGGATGCAAGCGGACGACATCTGGTGAAGCACCGGGGCCTGGTTTGTGTGTGTTATCGAGGCTATTACAGAGCCGCCGGTCTGCCCAAGCCCACTGTCTCTGTCTGCAGCAGCCTCGGAGAGTGTGCTGGCGTCTCTCCTCGTGCCATCAACAGTCCGATTCACTGCAGAACCATCTGACTCTTTCTCATAAAACTCTGTACACATCCACCGGCCTCTTCGGAAGGGTTCTCCAGTACCGTGGTCAAGTTTGATGACCCTGAAACGGGAAGTACAGGTCACTGTGGAGGCAGCGGGGGCAGCTGGAGGACCTGGACTGGGCACTGTGGCGGGATGGGAAACATTTACGGAGACAATGACAGGCCCAGGACTGGACGTCGGGGCAGCCTGCTGCTGTGCGCCAAGAGCCGTACCGGACACCAGTGTTTTCCGGAACTCCCCCAAGGGATTGACTGACAGCACAGAGAAGTGAGGTAAATGCGACGGCGCCACAACTCCCGTCGCTTCTGCCTCTCCGACGTTATTCAACACTTCTTCGGATGAAGTCCTGTCACACGCCGGCTCATACTCAGTCCGGGACACACCGTACATCTCTGACGACACATCCTCGGCGCGGGGCTCATCCGGGTCCTCAAGGCTCTCTGTGTCGTCCGCTGCCCCAATAGCAGCCACCTGGGCCTGAGTGACACTTGTGATCTGGAAACAGCTCTTCTTCTTGGCCGGCATTTTCGACATAGTTCCAGGCTGATTCCTCACCTCGAATGTGTCGAGATCCTGCTCCACCAGAAAAGGAGAGGCTGACAATTACTCTGCAGGCCAATTTACGTCCTGTCCATCAGGTGGATTTGTGGTTTTCTGGGTGTCAAAATTGATCCAAGAGTTACTGAGCGGCAGACTAGGTCATATTTTAGGATTAAAAGTAACTGAGGTGAATCTGCGCCATCCCTTTCACGTCTCCGGATGCGATTCACCCCTCAGACGACGTCCAAATGCCGGACGGAGTTGCCTCAAAGTCCGGGGGCGCCCTCCTTGCCTTGCCTGCTCGTCTCCCCGAGTCGGTGCCGCTGTCGAGTGTGTTCCGCCGCTACGGGAGGGAACTACTCGAGGGCTGTGGAGGGCCCCGCAGCCCTCGCAAAAAAGCTAGCGAGTCAAGCCAACTGGCTGTCGCACACTCCCCCCTACGTCGGAACTAGTAAGCGAGACATCTTCTCCAAAGCACTCCCCCGCGCACTGTCCACGCGCTTACCGCTTACTTACCATAAACACATTTACGGTCGAGGGAAGGAAAGGAAAAAAAAAACGGCCCAGAGCGTCACAGTTTTAGAATAACGAGGATATAACGACAAGGGCAGCACTATTGCCTCACTCACTCCGTGACAAGATGGCTCTGTTCGTAGTTGTATGCTACCGCGGTGCATGATGGGTAGACTAGTGCGGCCGGTGCTGCCTTCAAGTGCCAGGAGGAAAAATCGGAAACAATACGCGACGCCACAGAACGGATTTTGTCTGAGAACAGGAGTGGCGGGTGGCAGACTCGTGAGACCCAACAAAACTGAGACTTGATGTGCATGTTTTTTTTAATCATTTCATTTGCATTTTTCATGTTAAAATTAGCGAAGGCGACCATACTTGACGAGGGATTGAAGTAGTCATCGGACTCCGACATAAGCCTTTACTGCCCCTAGTGGCTAAATATAGGCAATACATAAATGGATAGATAGATCGATAGATAGATAGATAGATAGATAGATAGATAGATAGATAGATAGATAGATAGATAGATAGATAGATAGATAGATAGATAGATAGATAGATAGACTGTTGTTGTTAACATATTTTGATTGTTAACATATTTTGATTATTGAAAAATAATTACCGCCCATTTTTTCTGTCATTATAAATTAATGTGATTAAATAAACAATTTTATGTTCATATAATTTTTATTTAGTCGCGCAATTATGATGTACTAAATGACAAAAGGGTTTTTGTTTTTTATTTAAATGTGTAAGAAAAATACATCGAATTCTTAATTTAAATGAAGCAACTTCATATTTCATTTTCATTTTTTATTTTATTTGTCATTATTTATTTAATTAAATCAATATATTATGTAAATGTGAAATGAATCAATTAATTTAATGAGATCAGTGAATAAAGGTTTAAATAAAACTTTAAGTTTAATATGACAAACTGTTTATTTTAACAAAATCGTCATTTTTCATTTTTATTGTATTATTTCCAATTAATTTTTAGAAATGTAAGCAAACTGAAAAAAAATTCATGTTAAAACATGTATTTGAGTATTTTCAATTGGATGGATGGGTGGATATTTATTTTAGAATCACCAACAGTGAGAAGTAACACCCTCCAAAGGGCTGTACCTTATTAAATCCGTGGACTTAAGGTCCATCAGATATTTTAGAGTTGTGCCTTGACTGACGAGTTGTTTTTGTTCTGTGACCAGATGTGTAACTCAAAACACTTGAGTCTCAAATCATCTTTCCCCATTGAAATGCCATTCAGAATGGCATTTCTATTAAGCCACTCCAGTCTCCCTATGAAACACCACCAGCAAATGTTATCACACTTTTAATAGTACTTGAAAAATACAGTGAAAAACAAATACAATGTAAAGAGTTAAACAGTTTGTGCATCCCGATGACTTCATTGTCTGGCTGCTTCAGGTATGACCGCCTTGGCCACCAGGGGGAAGTACAATACAGACATACACCTATCAGTATACGTACACGCAGTGCGTGCGTGTGTGTGTGTGTGTGTGTGTGTGCGTGCGTGCGTGTGTGTGTGTGCGTGTGTGTGCGTGTGTGTGTGTGTGTGTGTGTGTGTGTGTGTGTGTGTGTGTGTGTGTGTGTGTGTGTGTGTGTGTGTGTGTGTGTGTGCGTGTGTGTGTGTGTGTGTGTGTGTGTGTGTGCGTGTGTGTGTGTGTGTGTGTGAGCGTGTGTGCGTGTGTGTGTGTGTGTGTGTGTGTGTGTGTGTGTGTGTGTGTGTGTGTGTGTGTGTGTGTGTGTGTGTGTGTGTGTGTGTGTGTGTGTGTGTGTGTGTGTGTGTGTGTGTGTGTGTAAAGGAGAAGAGAAGACCAAGTCATTGTCAGCACCACGATCAAGTTTGAACAAAGCAATGACCAGGCTTTGCATAAATGGATTAAGTGATGTGCCTCGAGGCTTAGTACGGGTGAAACTATTCAACGGGTTGACTCCAAAGTTGCAAAGGTGCAGACTGCAGAGAGTTATGACACGGCATAAAAACAGTGACAAATTGAAATGTTCAGTCAAATGAAAACATGAGTACAATTTCAGCTTACAAGAAAAAAAAATGTGTCACTATGGCTCAATTTCTTACAGAAGGGGGTCATATGACATGACATTAAGATAGTCAGAATCTTCTGAAAAGTCATTTTGGGTACAATTCTGTGTGGTGGCCTGGATGGCCCAAAATGCTGTCCAATAGTATACACTACTATACAGAGTGAAGTGATGAAGTATTTTTGCTTTGGTCGTTTTTGAGAGATACTGTCTTAAAATAGTCTTGATGAGTTAGAAAAATAGTTCAGAAGAAGTATTGAATGAGCCTGACCGTTTGAAGTTGGAATGGTTTAAAATATGTTGGATAAATTGTGAAATTTAATTTATACTGTACTATTATAGTTCTCAAGATAAAGAGCTTAACAGTATGACGTTGTAATGTTTTTTTAACTAGTCAAGAAATGTGGAAGGGGTGGTAAGTATGTAAAATATCTCTTGTGGATATTTGTTTCCTGGACATTTGAGAATTTGGAAAATGCAATCATTTGTTCCCAAGATATCTTGAGTGGTCTGAACTTTTAAAGTTGCAATGGTTTGAATTGGTCAAGAAATGTGGAAGGACGAGGAAAGATGTGAAATCAATGCATTGATTCTAACATGGAAAATGTGAAATAATTCAAACTATGTGACGTCAAGGAATATGAAAAATAGTTCCCAAGATTGAGCACAACACTCCGAAAGAAAAATGTCTTCTAGAATGTGGATTTGTGCGGGGGGGGGGGGTTAGGCAAAATAGTTCCCAAGAAGCCCTGACTGAGGTGAAAAGTTGGCATGGTTGAAAGAAACGTAGGAAGGCGAAACTTGGTCATCAAATAAAAGGAAAAAAAGGGGTGCTGAATTCTTCAACATTCGCACAATAAATGAGCAGCCTTTGTGTGCACGCCAGGCCAGTATTCCCCCCCAGACAGTTAGCTCATTCGTTCTTCCGCCGCCTGCTGTCGTAAAAAACGCCGGTAGCGGTGGAGGCTAATTGTGCGGAGTGATCTGAAATCCTGACTACACCCAGCCAGCCGCAGCCGCAACCGCACTTGTGCCCCGGCTTTCTTTGCCGCCCCAGCGCATCCGAGTTGTGGTGGCTTTCATCCGAGGCTCCCGAACCGTTCTCCTTTCGGCCTTGGTATCTTACTCGCGCCTCCTCGGCCATTTTGTATCCCTGCTTTGTCTTTATTCAACATGTCTTGGCAAAACTACGTGGAAAACCTGATGGCCGATGGCAGCTGTCAGGACAGCGCCATTGTTGGCTATTTGGACGCCAAATACGTTTGGGCAGCACATGACGGTGGGACTTTCAATAATATCACGGTAAGAATATGAAGTCGAAGGCAAGGTAGGTGTCAAGTGTTGAGAATCTCAGCGCGAGGCTTGCCAGAGAAAGCGCCGGGGGAAGGAAAAAAAATCCGTTATCTATGCAAATGACTAGCCAACTAGCGGCTACACTAAGCTAACGCATCGCTGGCCTTTCCTGGCTAAGTAAACGCCGCAGGATTATTTCGCCGCCGCATGTGCGACGAGACACATTGGAAACGGGCGTGGACCCCAACACAAAACATCGTAGTCACACCCACAGTCAATTGTAGATCATAAGAAATAGTCTCTCACAGTTGGTTTCATTCCAAACCCACAAGCAAATTGGATTCGGCTTTGAAGTAAAAGCAGCATTCTTTGTGTGCCATGGCTGTGATGATTAGCTAACGTTAAGCCGCCGATCTGCGGTTACCTGTGGTCACAACACACACACACATAAAAGCTAACGCTCACTGACTTTTGATGAATCTGTCATAGAAAATCGTTTAAAACCATCTTTATTGTTACTGTGCCGATGTGGGATTTTTGCACTCATTGGTGGAAAGAAGCGATTCGTCATTTCTAATTGCTTTGATTGTGTGGCACCATTGGTATTATAGTTAGATGGATCGATCCACAGGCCGCAATTCATTCCTCAAGCTGTTATTTTTTCTGAATGTGCATATTTTGCTTTATTTGTGTGGATGTCAAAAAAAGCATCCCGTCTTTTGCAAAATTCAGGACATTCGGGGAAATACCCCACCCCCACTCTTTGAAAAATTCCTAGTCTTGACATAATTTCATTTTCCACACATTGGAGATATACACTCAAGTGAAGCGAGGCATTCAGCCAAAAAGTTTCTTTCACATTCAGTTCATTCATGGGAACTCCCTTTATGCATCCCGCAAAATGGTGCATTACTCAAATACCTCACTTTTCTATGTAAAATGACCACATTTAAGAGTTTGCATTGCAACTTGAAAATATTGCGCTCATTCAAGACAGCTACCGTTTCCCAATTCCACACTCCAATTCCAGAGTCTTGGAAATGGCTTTGTAATGTTTTCCAGACTGACAGTTTTTAATAACTTTTTTTAATAATTTCTTCGGATAGTGGCATGATTTGTTTGTTTCTTGTCTGCACTTTGTCTGACACATTCTATTTATGTGATTTTTTGATTCAACAAATGTAGTCCTTGGGTGTTGCCTGTGAAATTGAACTCTGCTTTCTCAAAACTGTCATTAGTCACTGACTGTATATGACATTGTACTCCTTTACTTATTGGATTGTGTGTGAGCAAATCAGAGTCATCAATTCTAGTCCACCCCGTAGATACTTTATTCCCACACACAGGACATTGACTGTTTTTCGCTTTATTCGCAATGAAAACACAGCACCACCACCACGTGCAAAGGAATGCATAATTAATAATAATAAAGTAGAAATCTTAAAAATAGGCAGGTCTGCAAAATAATTTGAAATAAAATGGACATGATGTTAATAAGATGCAGCATTTGTTGTTGCCCTGCTTTTATTTGATTTATTTGTGTGTTTGTTTTTTCCCCACTCCTCAGTCCCAAGAAATTGACGTTCTGGTCGGCAAAGACAGAGAGACCTTTTATACCTGCGGTCTCACCCTGGGCTCAAAGAAGTGTTCGGTGCTCAGAGACAGCCTCCAGGATGAGGGCGACTGGACAATGGACATGAGGACAAAGAGCCAAGGAGGAGAACCCACATACAACATCTCTGTGGGACGAGCTGGGCAAGGTAAATGGAAGGTTTTAGAATAGTCTTATTGTAAAAAGGTATGATCTTGCTACGTAAATTAATTAAGATAAAACGTTGCGCAGAGCCAACTTAAATATTGGTAGGACGCCTCTTTGAAATGATTGGTTTTTGCTGTATTGGACAGGGCAAAGTAGCAACTTAACTTTTTGGGAGAATTCTGAGATTTTTGAAGCAGGCTTTTGGTTTGCACCATTGAAATGAGCGTAAGTACTAGCTTAGTTTTATTTTTAATAGTTTCAGCCTCATTAAACCCCACGTAAGGATTGGCTCAATCATTTTCTCTTTTTATCTTTTCATGTCTGTTTCAGCCTTTCTCTTGTATCAACTTTCGCAGTCTGTCCAAATCCAATGGGGAAAAACCAACACAATTAACCTTTTTTCTCCTTTTCTTTCAGTCCCTTCCCTTCAATTATACGATGCACTATCATAATTGTTTTTTTTAAAGTGCATAAAGATCGCATAGTCTTAAGACACTTAGGGATTTTTTCCCCTACGTTTTTTTTAATGATGCCTTCTTTCAATAGCTGGCTTTGTAAGAAAAAGAAGAGCTCAAACCAAATTGATTCATACGCCAGTCAAATTCTTTGTCAGCAAGTTTTTATCTTGTGATTTCCAGTGACAGGATATCAGTTCAAAAAGTCACTAACTCCTGGGCTTAACTGGTTACCTGCAGCTGTTTGTTCATATCGAACCCAAACTGACAAGCTGTGTTGGTGATATTGGGCCCCTTTTTGCTGTTTTTAGTATGCTTAGTTTTTATTCAAGAAAACACACTTAACTGCGACCTTGACGATGCGCTCACCTAGTCAAGGTAAAAGAACGAGGCTCTCAAACTTTACAACGTATCTTCATCTTCTCATGAAAGTACTTTGGGATGCTTTCCTTCGTTTCTTACCTTTTTCCTTTGCCCCCCCCCCCTCTCCCCATCTCTTGTCTTTCAGTTTTGGTTCTTGTAATGGGAAAAGAAGGGGTCCATGGAGGCGGATTGAATAAGAAGGCTTACTCAATGGCAAAATACTTGCGGGATTCGGGCTTTTAATGTTTCCCAGGCTCATTTAGGTAAAAATTTGAGGGACATAAAGAAGAGAAAATAAATATTGCTGTTAAGATTTCTCCTGCAAGCTGTCAAATGTCATGGAAACCTTTATAGCATTGAAGAGTGGTAAGATCCTGACACCTGGACCTCCCCCTCCGTCACCTGGGGGCGGGGAGAGTTCTGTTATGTTCATTTTCTCTCTGTTTTTTTCCCCCCTTATGTGCCCCAGTATTGGTTATTGTCATGGGAAAGGAGGCAATCCATGGTGGAAATCTTAACAAGAAAGCACATAAAATGGCGGAATACCTGAGGAAGGCTGGATATTAAGCAACCTCACCATCCATCCACCTTAACAGCTCACCACATACTTCCAGGATTAAAGGGCAAAAACGTTTATTTCATCCCCTTCTGTTTTATACACAGCCACATTTTGTTTTCCGCCACCCTTATGAGATAAACATTTTTTGACACTACTGTTTGACACTATAGCAATGGTATGATCACTGAAATTGTTTAAATGTTTATAAACCAAAGGAGTGTACAAAAAAATAACCACAAAGTGTAATAACAATTGAAATTGCCTTGTATGACATCTGCTTTGCTCGTCGCTAATTTAAAAAGAGAAAAAGGCATTTCCCCATCCTATTCCTCGGCATGTCGGCATTGTTGCATGCATATTTGCTTTTCTTCTGGTTCCCCTGGCCCGTCACCCATCAACCCAGCCAAAACATCTTTTCATCTGCCTCCAATAAAAACAGTTTACGTTGACTTAAGCTTGTAACTGTATAAATTTGCCACTCATCCCTGCCAGCCCCCCCCCCCCTTTTTTTTTGGGACCTACCATCACATCACATGCTTATGTCTTGTACCTGGATGTGGTCTTGAAAAGATGTGATGCTGGTCTCTTGTTTGAGTGTAGTCCAAGGACAGCGTTTTGATACTTCAACTCATTCTTTTGGAAAGCTGTGAGTCTTTATTTCATATCTTTGATTTGTAGCCAAAGGTCCATGCACTAGTAAGATATTGGTGAATGCTCGAACAGCTGTCCAGCCAATTGATCTCTTAGCCTATATTCTACCAGTGCACTGAATTGTGAGGGAAAACTAGTGTACTGCAAAATAAATGCTCAAAACGTCGTGATGGCAAACAGTTGCCGCATTTATTTGAGATCCTTAATATCCAGCCCAGGGTACATGTACAAATGCTCTTTGTCCTCACTTGTTGGACAACTACAGACAAATAGTGAAGCAAAACTGCACATTGGTTGACATCTCCATGCTACTCATACTTTTTTGGGGGGCCTTTTGAGTCCTCATTCAGTATCGTTGACGTCCAGCTAAAGGTGACTGTCCTTGTACGCTCCTTGTCCTCACTTGTAGGACGGTGGAGCATCCTAGTCATTCTACAAGTGTGCTGACATGTACTACTGGTAAGAACAAAGTGCATACTCTGGTCCTCAAGGTGAATGTCAAGGACATCTTACTAGTAATGTTTCTCGCACTTTTGTCACTTTGACCTACTGGTAAATAATTAAGCCTTACTAGCAACACTACTAGTCCCAAACAGGGGGCATGCGTCACACACTACGAACCTCCTGGACCATACTCGTAGCACCAAAATGCCCACTAGTACAGGTACCACTTGAGTAATTTAGTGTGCAGAAATGTCAGTTGCGGAAAACCTGTGATTTACCAGATCAGCTAGTTGACTAGCTGGCTAATTGACTAGTCAACTAGTCATCCCGTTAGAGGTCCATGTACTAATAGACTGTCCTCGTTTGTAGGACGGCTCCACATTACTAGTGAGTTAAAACTATGCACTAGTTAACATCTGTACAGAACTAGTACGCTAGTAAAGCACGAGATGTCAACTAGTCGATTGTTACTCGTAGCGGCATTCACTTTTCAACACATTTTTTCGTAGCTAGTAATATTGTTTTTTGACTAGTATGTCTCAGGTGTACAACTAGTGAGGACAAGGAGTACTAGTATATGAATGCTAAGCTGGAGTCAAATTGAACAAAGCCACTTCAGCATTTATTTGGGATTGTTGATATCCTGCATAAGGTCCCAGTAGAGGGCCCCCAAAGTAGTACAAGTTATGGAACGAGGAGAATTGAGACGAGTTGTAGTAGTGCATCCGAGTCATTGTACAAGTGCTGATGCACCTCTACAAATTGTCTAACTGGAGAGGACAAAGCATTGTACTAGTACACGGACCTCGGGTTGGATATCAAGGATATTGAATAAATGCTCAAATGGCTTTCCATCCATTCTGGAGTCTGGTCATTCCACCCGTGACCGCTCACATATACCAGTCAGCCCCTGCAATTTGTCCAATTGGCTGTTAATTACCACCCCCCTTCCGTGTCCTCCTTCCCCATTTGTTCCAACCTTGGACCAGTCATTGTACAAGGATATGTTCACCTCCATTCTGATAGATGATTGTTGGCATCACTTGTTGACTGTAATAAAAATAAAACCATAGGCGGCTTCAGAAAGTTGTAAAATTGTAACAGCGCCTTTTTTTTTTCTTTATAAGACTTTGAGACTACTTTAAATTTGTCAACACTACTAGACTTTGTTTTTCATTTTTGACTAACTTCATTAACTACTGAAACTACATGAATGCATATTGACTGTAAACCAAGAGTGTCGGCTTCGGACACCTTGTGATTATTTGCATTGTGCTTTAGTCATCCAAGATGTATTCACAAATTGTCATCGTATGGTACTTAGAAGTATTATAGCTTAAAAAAATAATAAAAAACAATGCTGTGTACACTAAACTTATTGAAAGTGGTGTTGGTTGGAATAAGAACATTTGTAAGGTGTCTTGTGATAAACTTCCAAGAATTGTGTATTCGGTGCCATAAAAATCAACCTCATGTGTTGCTACTAGTTGGATTTTTACCTGCTGCCCTGGCAAAATATAACTTAATGGCACTTTCTGAAGGGACATTTTGGCATCAGTCATCTCCAGACTTTGTGGAATATGTACAGAATTAAACGAGAGAAAAATGTGTCGGTCTCTTTGATGACATTGGAAACTGCATGTGATTTTAATTTCATCAACCCAAAGACTTGACTTTTTATCAAATAGCAATTCTGAAACTCAAATGATGAGTTAACAGAGAGGCAAACGTTCACGATTGGAAAGACTTTCCAATTTCTCTGACATGAGTTTGTTAGAATAGCACAGAGATCAAGAAGAATTGCCCCAAATCAGTTATAAAAATTAATCAGAATGTGTTACTGGAAAAATCTTTTAATTATCAATATGAAACCAATTACGTTACATTAGTCTGGGAATGGTTGTCTCTCTGTGCCCTGCAATTGGTTGCGACCAGTTCAGGGTGTACTAACCCCCACCACTCGCTCAATGACAGCGGGGATAGGCTGCAGCGCGCCCGGGACCCCACCAGTGAGGATAAGCTCTGCAGAAAATGGATGGATGCTCATGTAGTTGGTAACAATGTACACATAAACAAAACAATATGTGAGCTTGCTGACATGGTGGACATTTCTACTTCTATAAAATTTCATTAAGCACATGGCTGACCTTCACTTGCCACTGCGATTCTGGTGAGCAAGCAAACTACTGTTGGTATCAATATTTAATTGTGACAGAGTGAACCTGTTAGCTTGATAACATCCAAATCCATCCATGAACGGAACCGCCTATCGTCCCAAGAGTCGTGCGTGCGCTGGAGCCAATCCCAGCTGTCTTTGGGCGGTAGGCGAGGTCACACCCTGAACTGGTTGCCAGCCAATCGCAGGGCACACATAGGCAAATGTTAACATCAAAATCACATCTAAGGACAATTTTGAGTGTTCCATTAACCTGCCGTGCGTGTTTTTGGGGTAATGTGGAAGGAAACCGAAGTACTTGGAGAAAACCCACCCAGACACGGGGACAACATGCAAACGGCACACAGGAAGGCCAGAGTCCGGATTCGAACCCTTGACCTCTGTACTGTGAGGCGGACATGCTAACCGCTGTGCGGCCATTGAAGAAAGACAAAATGATGTTAGAAATATTGGCCTTTGGTTTCTGAAGACAGTGACTTCAAGTGTTTACTAACAGCAAAAACTCTTTATTGCCGAAATCAATTACCTCGATCCGTTTTGGTTGAAATTGAGCAGCCGGCCCTCAAAAATATCTTTCTGCTCTCTGACTGGTTTGGTCAGAGCAAAACTATTTGAACAACGTCTGTAGAGATCTGCATATGTGGATATTAAATAAGCCGGTGAGTAAAATGCAATTTGTCTGTTTTTGTAATGTTATTTGATTAACAGCGTTTCTGAACCGCACCAGATCATGTACGTGTGCTGTTATGTCGCGTTTTTAGAGAATCAGAGGTTGTCAAATTGGCTAAGCCGCTGCTGAAGGCCCAGGTACTTGGCGCGTGGCCTGCCGCTGTGTTTCAATAGGACACATTTGGGGCCACGCCCACAATTAAGCCATTGATGACACCTGGTGCGGCGCGGCTTGTTGTTTCCTCATTAATCCTACCTGTGCAGCCGACTGTCTTTTAAATGGTCAGCATAGGAGAACTCGACTTTCTCTTTATGCGGTTCCTTCTTTTTTAGTTCCAATGGCGTGTAGAGAGCGCGGGGGCTCAAAGATTTTATTGTATTTTGGACTTTTTCTGCTTGCTTCCGGCACATTTTGCCAATGCTCCCGGCTGGCAGTTAAATCAAGACGGAACTCCCCGCCGATTCCAAGCAAACGTGACGTTTCCTACAGCGGACGGCTGTTGATCTCCCAGCAGGTTGCCCCTCCGAACAAAGCCACAAGTGACATATTGGATGCGGATTCAGATTACCAAGGAGATATGGGTATGTATGAAGCCACAAAAATCCACCTGCTTTTATCCAAAAGGTATCGATGGTCAGGACTTGCATCATTTTCAGTTGACAGCAGACTGATTAAAAATGGGTGGATTTTGCATCTTAATTTGTGTGATTCCACTAATGGTAGTTGGGCTGCATAGAACCCATTATTGTCAAGAAAATGTTTGAGTTGACTTCCCCTTTAAAAGGTAAGGACAGAATGGCACCACAGCCACCTATTATGGTGATCCTGACCCTTGTGGACTATGGAAATTACTGTTAAAATGGTTAATTGTATTGTTTGTATGTACTATACTCTGTATTGTAAATGCATCAATGAATTTGTATATAACACCTCCCCCCTCCTGCCCCCTCTTCCTGCAAAGGGTGGGATTTTTACAAGCAAGCCAGTATGCAGGATGAACATTTTTCCAAAGCGGTAACACATCAGCTCATTAAAATGGATCCAAAGGTGGAATGTACGACAGACTCTATGAAATTTCAAGTCCAAGATGTTGCTTCCACTCCCGGATCGCTGATTTGGGTGGATAGGGGTATGTTTTCCGCTTTGGAATATTTCACCTCAAATGCAAAAAAATACTCAATTTCTCACTAATTCTAAATCACCTGTTGAATTGTAATTGTGCCCTAGGTAGCCTGGCTCCGTTGCCTCTATCCAAGTTGCCACAAAGCTGTGGTTACACCATCGGGGAAACGCAAAACGAAATGTTCTTGGTTACCCCTTATGATGGTTGTTTTGTCACTCTGGAGGTAAGATTGTTGATGGCAACTTGGCACTTTTGTTGCTAGATTTCACAGCTTTTCGCAGTCACTTGGCAATAAATTAGTTTTGTTCGGAAAGTTGGAGCAGCTTTTGAAATGTGAGTAACACGCATTAATGATGCAGTAGAATGATAATATAGATGTATAATTTAAAAAATCTTAAATTCTGAGGAAATGTATAAAAATAACACACATTTTTAAACTAATGTAAAAAATAAAATAGTTTGGCTTGATGAAAACACTGTCACTGGAAATTTTAATCACGCTAGTCTTGCAAGAATTTTTAAGTTTTGAGACTCATTTTTGTGATAACTTAGTTGATTCACTTAAATGTTTCAAATGAAGAAAATGAACCTAGTATTTATTACTCTTACAAATACAACCAGCAACATATAAGTAATCAATACAAAAATCTTTTGATTTCCTACTAGAATGATGCCACTGTGTAATACATGCAAATATCATTAACAAACAAAACGCCTAGCGACACCTCCAGAAATGTGCTTGCACTGAGGACACTAAAAACAAACACACAATAATTCGGCAGAAATTGTTTTTCCAGGGGGATTCTTATGTGCTACCATTACTTTGGTGGGGTTTACCAATGAGGATGTCATGCCCTGTGACGAGACCTTCATCCAGCCCACCAATGGTCACATGCTATACAGAAGGCATGATTGTGAAAACGGAGTGGAGAGTCCCACCCTCTAGAATTAAAATAAATGGTGAGTTATTTAATTTAGTTTTGTAGACCTACAAGTTATGTTTTTTTTTTTTTTTTTAATCATCGCATATTATCCCAACAGTGAATGGAAAATGGGAGCTGATAAATGCTGTATTACATAAATGTGGGATCGGAGTAGTGGATCATGGTGAAGGTGTGGTCCTGTCTGTCAACTATGGTGCCTGTGTGGAGAAGAAGGTAAAGTTATCGTTTCCAGTTATTTTTAAAGTGTTTCAATGGTTGACATCTTTTTATTACAGGATGGGATGTACACTGTTGAATTGGCTGGTGAAGGAACAACTAAGATTTCATGTCCATCAATGGCCCCAGGTCTATCTGAACCGACAACAAGCCCAACACCCACAAAATTGGAACCACCAAACATAGGCTTGATTCCCTCACACTCATTCTATTATCCACCTTCAAGTCACTCCAAACCTGCGGTACCACCCAACCTCAGGCCTGTTGGAAATCCATTACAACCTGAACCTGGTCACGGAGAGCAGCCAGTGAACCCTCTTGTTCCTGTACAGCCTGAAAATGAACCCAAACCTTCGCCGCAGCTTTCACAACAGCAAACGCCTTATACTCCATCCTATCTCTTCCCCTACCCACTTAATCCTACACTTGACCCTGTACAAAAGCCCCCGGCTGCTCCACATGAAACTGAAGTCCCTCATGTGGAGAAGCCACATTATCTCTTTTTGCCTAATTCACAGACTGAAGATACAAAGACAGTTCCTTCTCCTATTCCTGCCAAGCCACAACGACATAAAGTCCCTTCAGGTCACTTCCATAAACCATATTATCCATTCTTGCCAAACCCACGGGTGCAACCAGGTGAAGGAGCAAAGCCAGCCTCTCCTAACAATGCATTTTACCCTTTGCAAACAGCTGATGCCAAGCGGACATCTTCCCAGCCAGAAAACCCAGAGGCACAAACAGGTCAAGCTAGTCACCCACTCTATCCTTATCGCTATCCATTTTTCCATGAAAATGAACCACCGCCTTCCCAACCGCAAGAACCAGGTGAAGTACACCAGCCTGTCAACCCCTTTCCTTTAAACCCCTTGCCAGGACCTGTACTTAAACGAAACAACAAGCCCATGTCAGTTCCCCAACCGACTGGGAACCCTCTGGATCAAATACATCTTCCAAAATATCCGTACACCTATCCACGTTATCCTATGCGCAATCCTAAAATCCCAATTAAAAATCCTAAACTTGAGGTCCCTCCAGATCAAGTGCAGGAGCCAGGTTATCAATATGCCTTTCCATACCCTTATCTACCTTTGCCCAATCCCAATGAACCAATCAAAACGCCTCTTCTCGATCCAGAAAACCCTGAGGTCCCTCCAGGTCCAGTGCATCAGCCAACCGAGTCATACACCCACCCAATTTACCATATGCCCAGTCTTAATGAACCCACCAAAATGCCTAAACAACAAAAGACCGCGGTCACTCAAAGTCAAGTGGATGATCCAGTTGATCCATACCCATATCTGCTTTACCCTATGCCCAGTCCTGCAGAACCCACTAAAAGGCCGATGCCTAATCCACAGAGGCCTGAGGTCACTCCAGGTCAAGTGGATGAGCCAAACAATCCATACCTCTACCCATATTACCCTATGGCCACTCCTAAAAAGCCCACCAATAAACCACTGCCCAATCCACCATACCCTGAAATTGCTGCAGGTCCAGTGGAGAAGCCAGCCGAGCCTTATCCATATCCACGTTACCATATGCCCAGTTCTAACGAACCCACCAATAAACCAATGCCCAATCCACAAAATCATGAGGTCACTCCAGGTCAGGTGGAGCAGCCAACTGATCCATACCCCAATCCTCTTTATCCTATGCTTAGCCCTCAAGAACCCACTAAAAAGCCGTTGCCTACTCCACAAAAGCCGGAGGTCCCTCCAGATGCAGTGGAGCATCCAGCCAATGCGTACCCGTACCCGCTTTACCCTACGTCCAGTCCTGGAGTACCAGCCAAAAAGCCACTGCCCGAGCAATGGCCAGTCAACCAACAAATACCTGGTCCATTAAATCAGTCACCTAATCCATACCAGAATCCCTTTTACCTAAAGCCAGGTCCTAAAGATCCAGCCAAAAAGCCAATACCAAATCCATGGCTAATCGAGCCTCAGCAGCCTAAGGTCCCTCATGGGCATTTCAAGCAACCATCTGATCCATACCCATTTCCACGTTATCCAAGGCCCAATCCTAAAGAACCAGCCAAAACTCAAATGCCAGATCCATGGCCGTTCAAACCACCAGACCTTGGAGTCGCCCATGGACAAGTGAAGCAGCCATCAAAACCATACCTATTTCCGCCTTACCCTCAACCCAGTCCAAAAGAACCAGCCAAAAAGCCAATGCTGGATCCATCGCTGTTGAAACCTGCTGCTCCAGTGAGTCATGTGGAACGGCCAGGCTACCCTATCTGGCATGAGAACAAACTACGTGCCAAGCTTGACCAGCTGCCAGCACTTTCACTTCCTCAAAGTCTGGTCCAGGAGCCATACAATCCCTACCTGGTTTACCCTATGCCTAACCCAGAATTGCCCCAAAAGCCAATACCTTTATCACACCCACCAGAGTCTAAGCAGCCTGAAATCCCTGGTCATGTGCATCAACCAGCTAAACCATTCCCTCCATTTAACGTTGGAGCCGTTATCAACATCCCACCGAAACCTGAGGTCCCTAGGAATGCTTATTGGCCTCTGGAACCTCACACACCTGTCAAACCAGCGGCAACACATGTTGACACTCAGAAGCCTAAAGGTGAAAAATCTGCAATCATCCAACCTCGAGAGGGTAAGATGCCTCATCCACAATGGCAGCAGTCTGTAATATTACCCCCAGCCAAGGAACCACAACAGGCTGCTACTCCACCACCGCAGCACACTGATGGTGCTGTGGTCCCGCAGGGCTCAAGTGGTTGCGTTCAACTTTGTGCCATTGGGTTTTCAAGTTGCTGCCCACAAATTACTTTTCATCAGCATCTTTATCTCGCATCTCATGGACCATCTGATAAAGTGACAGGTGTGGTCTCACAGGAATTTCCATTTGTTGCTTCCTGGGCCCATTTTGGACCTAGAACTCACATAGGTCATACTTTTCCTGATCAAAAACCAGATGAAGAAAAATATAATCCGGAGACAGCCTCAGACTCTCTTCCCAATAAAAATCAACCATATCACCAGGCCCCAGGTGTCAATTCTGATTTATCAGGAAGTATCCCATACAAGGAAGCAGCTCCTCGAAGAGAAAGTTACCCTTTTTTGGGTCCTAATCCTAATTTGCAGTATTCCAGTTTGCCATATGAGATGAGTCCAAATTTACCACAGAGCATATCACCTCACGATATGCCCCTCGGGGTTCAGAATTCATTTTACATTCCTGTAAATCAAGAGGCACAAAACAAGCACTCCAAAAAGCCCAACGATTTATTCAGGGGCTTCAATTATTGGCCTCATCTGAATGGCAGGTCTCCACTCGCCCCGTATCTGGAGCAGCGGAACCCAAATGGTATGACAGCACCTAGAGCGTTCTTTGGATCTGATTGGCCTTCCCATCTTGGGGTCGAGGAGGAGCTTGGCCCCTTGTTCCCTTACTCTATGCTTAACGATGCTAAATCAACAAAAAACACTTCATTCGCCCAGAATTTGAGACATTCCTCCCATCGGAAGAAGCACAAAAAGTCCTCCACGCGTGATCCGACTGGGCGTTTGTCTGAACCAAAAGCATATATCCTGCTCCAGCGTGGTCCACCAGGTAAAGAGCCCAGAAGGTCTCTAGAGTCCCAAAATAATTTCAGGGTTCTTCCTAACCAAGATGTCCCAGGCCAACATCTTGGGAAGCCTCTTCATCTTGAACATGTTAGCACCAGTAATTTAAAATCTCTGCTTGAAGGACTGTTCAAGTCTTCTCAGAATGGCTTTCAACCAAGAAAATCTCAAACCAATCCAGCACTTGGTCCTGGATCAAAAGAATGGAGTTCAACAGACACGGTATGTCAGTTTAAAGGTTGAATTTCCTCTCATGATCTTGAAACTGATCTTGCTTGTTTCTTACAGGATTGGACCGTGGCATTGAAAGAGAGGGTCACAAGCTAAGATGACAAGCATGAATTGCAAATAAACGTTTGACTTTACCTGTTTTTTGTTTGTCATCCCTGGAGTTTGGGGAAAAAAGGATCAAGCCTGCCTTGGACTAAAAAGTACAGTTCTGTTTTCAAATGTACAGTGTGAAAAGTATTCAAAATAGATTCTTGAGAAAAGTACAGGTATCTGAAAACTCTAAAATACTATATTTTATAGTATTTTATTTCCCACCACTGATTTACATTGGAATTCAAGGAGACTTGCTTTCAATGTCGGTCGTTTGGTCTGTTTTGTATTAATGGTCAACTTTGAATTTTTCATACCTCCAAATGTGTTCAACTAGTAGAATATGGGTGTATATGCGACATGTGAATTTGAGCCATGATTCAAATAGTATTTCAGAATTCTTTATTATAATAAAATGTCTTTTTTTTCTTCAGTCTGGCACGTAAAGCCAAGGAGTAATGTGCTTAAATGGCAACTTTACAATTGTATGGAAATAAAGATGTGAGTTATACTTGGAGCCAGTGTTTTTAGAAGTAATCCAGGTTATGAAAGTATATGATGGAGCATTTTTTTAAAAGAATCTGACTCTTCCGGGGCATGGTGCTATCAGGAGAACTGGGTCTGTAACTGTGGCAGGGGCGTCGGGTACGTCTCTCTTAACCACGGCAATGGGAACCTCTCCACTGACCGAGGCGGATGATGTGTCAGCAGTTGGAGCAGGTGCTGTAGCGTTCAAAACTGCAGGGGTGGCGACAGACACCACTTCGGCAGATTCTGATGCCGACTCGGACGACAGAAGGCCGGTAGCATGCGGATCATGGAGAGAGGTCAGTTTGTGGTGTCTCAGACCATGCTTTCTGGTCATGTTTTGTGTGTGCACATGGACCCTTGGGAATACTTGAGAACCCCCAGTGCTGTTTGCGTCTTGGGGAGGCACCTGAAGAACATGCATCAGCAGAGTAAAAGTTATTTCTTTTGCATTCCGAGCTCACCCTGAAAGCCCGTCATTCATAACTCTTGGTGAGTAGCGTCCGGTCCCGTAGACAAGACGACTGTATGACTCACCATAACGGAAAACATCTTGCAGTCAACTGTGTGGGCAGCTCCCAGGCCTTTGGCAGTGCAAATACCGCGACTCTGAGACAGACAGTTTGGACACGTCAAACCGCTCGTCTCGATCTTGTGATAGATGTTTCCAAAAAAAATTGGCTCACAAGCTTTAAAAATTGAGTAAACTTCTTGGGAGAGGTAGAAAAGCCACATGACAGAAGAGCCTTCAAGTTTCATAAAAAAGCATTTCAGAGAATGTCAACAGTTCAATTTACCTTTGTGGCGAACTACTTGTGCACTGATTCTAACCCAGACATGGGCAAACTACGGCCCGCGGGCCGGATCCGGCCCGTTGGGCTTTTTTATCCGGCCCGCCGAAGGTTGGTGCACAACACAATTAAGGTTCGATATAAATGATTGCATTCATTTCATTTGGACTTGTAATGACAGGCATTTCAACGCCAGATGGCGCAGTTACTTGAAGTTGCAGAGCACAGGGAGGGAGGGGGAGACGATACAGAAGCCAACAGTAGCGCCAACTCAAGCAACTCCCGCTCGATACGACGGAATAAGTGTGTCCGCGCCGCTATTTTCTATCATTGGATCCAAAACAGCGACATGCAAGTGACTTTTTGTTGCAGTGAGTTTTACTGCAATTGCGAACATTTTCACGTCCTGTCGATCATGGCATCTAAACGAAGAGGAAGAGTAATGGCCACGGTAGAGAAAGTGAAGTGTATCTGATTAAACGAAGCGGGTTACAAAATACGAAACATTCAGGAGATGTTTGGAGTCTGAAAGACTGAAATCTACAAGACTTTAAAAAAGGAGGAAGTGATTTGTGCTAGGTCCGATTCTGGCTATTTCCATGTCCAGAGTGAATTGTGTTACGGGGAGTGAACACCCCTCTTTTGGAGTGGTTTGCCCCAGCAGCACGGGGAAGGGCGTGCGCTTGTTTGTACGGGGCAGTATTGAATACAGCGGCACATAAACAACACACTGATGTCCGGTGTCTTTCTTATGCACAAACCATACAGAAACAAATTGCTTGCGGCTCGACGGACAGTCGAGTAAATAAACGTTTCCTTGAATGGTTTGACTGCTATCGTGCTAAAAACTTTCCGCAAACTGGACCGCTAAAAGGGAGGAAGCTAGTCCCAGAGCGCTAAGTATGAGCATAGAAGACTTCGAAGCGTCCCGTGTCTGGCTTCAAAAGTTCGCTACGCGACATCAGCTGAGCAACGCTGTCATGTGTGGTGATCGAGGGGAGGTCAAGTCAGAGACAATGAGTGAGTCGAAAAAAAAGCAACCAGGTCTCTTACACGTCTCATTTTGGAGAAAATAGTCCTAACTTTGTAATATTTTGTCATATACCTGTACTGCTTGCTGCAGTTTTTGGCCAACATATTGTTGCACTTTGTTGCTTGTGTTGTCACACATGTATGTTGCTCACATACTTGAACCTTCATACAGGACATATACCATAGTTGTTTCACCGTTCACATAAAAAAAAGTATGGTAATACTTTTATGCTTTTGTTCTGTTGATGTTTGGTATGGACTGTCAACATATAATTTTTTTTATATATACCGTATCTTGTCCTGACACGGCCCACCTGTCAAATTTAGAAATCAATGTGGCCCCCGAGCCAAAAAGTTTGCCCACCCCTGTTCTAACCCATTTTCACTTATTTTCTAACAAAAATAAATAAAAACTTTGAATCTTGAGGTGACATAATGCTGCACAGCTCCTGCCAGGCGATGGCAGGGGTGGAATTTTACAATAATCAAGACTGTAAAAGCATTCAAGAGTTAAAGTATTACCTCAAGCTACTTCCAACATGTGAAATTGGTTAATGGGTCATAAATATATAAAAACAAATGCAATTGTCCATATTTGAATTCACAGGGTTTTACAATATGCTAACATGATGATCTCTTAATTTACCCAACATTAAATCTGGGCTGTTTAATTGAACTCAAACATATCTTTCTGTTCTATGATAACAAATGGACACGCAGGTTAATTGCACCTACTGCCATTTACTGGAAGAGCATTTAATTGTTCTGTCTGCCGCAATACCTTCGCTGGCAAAGATAAGTCAATTATTCTTACATTATTATGAAGTGAAATGTGATCGTTTCCTGCGGGGCCACTGGTTGGGTTTCACCGCTGTGGAGGGTAACTTATCGAGAGGCCTACTTTGTGTACTTACAGCCATGACATCATTCAGCGGAACACAGACATCATCGGTGCAATTAGCCTCAGCGATCACATATTCTGCCAGATAGCGCGGCCCACCAGAGACAATCTGAAAAAAAACGATTCAAATGTTTTCAGCCTCAGCGGGTTGTCACACATAGCAAGAGACCCAGATGCAGCAAAGCATGTGGAAAAAGATAAAAAACAAAAGCGCGGGGACTCACCTGTGTTGACATCCTTCCAACCTCAAGCAGAGAGTATGTTGTGTTGACTGTGTTGTTGTTGAAGGTAGCCAGAGAGGCGTGCACAAAGTTCAGGGCTGTGGTATCGTTCAGCGGAAGGAGAGTAGGACAGCCCAAACAGAGGTCCTCTGTTGATTCTAAAGACCATCATAGAAAAAAATACCAATATAATTTACATACCAATGTGCTGTAAAAGTGGGTTCATGTCGTGACACGGCACACACACATGGTGTCAGAGTTTACCTTCAGTCTTACACTTGAAGGCTGTGACAGTCAGCACTCCTCCAACCCTTTTCATAACCACATCACAGTCTCCTTCTACCGACTGATTTGAGACAAATCAAACAAGTTCAAAAACCTTGAGAGCAATGCAGAATATGTGTTACGATTGGTCAAGGCTGCATTTAGTTTATACTTACGGTGAGTGCTTTGGGTCGGACTGTGCAGTTAGCAACAGGAGTGGGGTCCAACACGTGACAGTCTGTCTCCAGAAGGTCCACTTCAACAACATAGATGTCATCTGCATTGGCCTAGGACAAAGTAGACATTCTGTTAAATTATTTGGAAAAAAAATAAAGGGAAAAAAAATCTTACTTTTGTCTATACAGTACCAGGTTTGTCCAACATTTTGTGGCCTGTTGCATATGCATATTAAAATTAAATTAAACCTGCATAAAATGTGTGTGTGTGTGTGCGTGTGTGCGTGCATGCATATTTTTTTTTGGGGGGGTGACATTTTAATTTAGATAATTGCAGACTAAAGTGTCAATGTCTTTTTAAACTCAAAATAAAACTAAATATGTAGGAATGGATAAATGTCACATTTGTTGAAAATATTGTTGAAATATTTGTTATCACTGCAATTAGAAAAATGTGATTGCTTTATTCAAAATTGTACAATTGAATGTTACAAGCTATCAAACGTTCTATTTAAAATTATTTTTAAATGATAAAAAAGTTAATAGAAAATTTGTCGCATGATTTTCTTTTATCTGAAATAATTTTGAATGTTACAAATGATCTTGCAATTACTTAATTTCATTTTTGTAAATATATGTCACAAATACTTCAAATAAATCTCATAAAAGTTGTATTTGATTTGTCATTGATTACAGAGGTAAAATTGAGACTGTGTTTATTTATTTCAATGTTGTGTGACCCTTGCGAGCCATACCTGTTCTCCTCCATCATTTTTTTTTCTCAAAATTTAATTAATCTCATCATGGAAAAGTTATTCTGCATCCAGATCCATCTGTTTTTACTGCGTGTCGCCGTCTTACCTTGGTGAGGATCTTGATGTCCTCAATCCTGTTTAGTGCATATTTGTAGCCATGAGCATGCTGACCATTGAGGTAGTCCTGAGCCGCATATGCGGCTTCTTCCGCCTCGGGAGAGTCACACTCGGGTTGGCGAACACCAAGCTGAGCGCACCCGAGCGCCAGCAGTCCCAGGACCACCGTGATACTGAGTCGGTTCATGTCTGTGCACAAGGAGGAGGAAGATGCTGAAGAAAAGAGGGAGACCTCACGCAGGCTCCAACGTATATATAGCTCTTCAAACGGGAAAACAGCCAAGTCAAACAAGTTCTGTCATTCCTTTCGTGTCACGTGTGGGTTGGTGAACCTGCGTGCCGCGAACGGTGAGATCAATAGTACGAAAAAAGCTTGGGACTTTGTCACTCGTTTTCATTCATTCATTCAATTCATTCAAGCAGACAGAAAGTGGATTTTATAGGTGTGAACAAAAATCATGACTGAGTAAATAAGTTAGCTTGTGGTATCTTGCAAAATGTTCTTTTTTTTTCTAAACGAGGTGAGTACACATGTTCAGAGGAGTGACACTTTCTTGGTGACACTGCCCAGTACAGACAGCTCAGACTCCCATTTCGAAATTACCGCCATAAAAATCAAGCGGTATCGTGTAATTCTCAAGGCAAGGTATCGGGGTACTTTTCGACTATTGGTCGGCTGTTCAGCGCTGCAAGTGTGTCGATTTGAAAAGAATCACTTGTGTACCAATGTCCTATCACTGCTGAGCAATTTTTTAGAACACCCCCATCGATAGTCGATGCCTTTATGTTGAATGAACGTGGCATCGATCATGAAGCGCAACCTGAAATGTCTGCTCAATGTAAAAAAACTCATGAATGGAGGACAAGTACAGTGCACACGCCGAGGACAGACTCCGAACAGGGTCCCTCACTTATCAGTGGATTGCGCAATCAAAAGGATGTTTGTCATGAGGTGCTTATTTGAGGAGAGGAGCGCTCATCGATTTCCAGACCAACCGGATTCACCGTGTACCATGCGGCAGGGGTTTCAACTCAGACCAGATCATCGTGATTCCAGTGTTTTTGTTTTGTGGTTTGTTGTAAACATTTTGTCATGTAAAGTGTGTTCTTTTTGTGTGACAAATATTAAGAAACACTGTGGAAAAAAATTTGGGGAAAAATATTTTGCGTTAGATTTTTAGGATAATTAAAACTAAAATTGGCATGATCACCCAAAACATAAATAACTACCTAGGATTGAATGTGTGGAGTCTGAACAACTGAATATTAATTTGTTGTCTGGCTGAAGTAAAACTTGGACTTTTGTTCTCTACATTTAACAGGGAGTTTGTTAACAGAGCAAACAGGAATGATTTGCTGGTCTATTCTAGGTCATTCAGATGTTACTGACCCTGGTGGGGCACTGGGAGTGTGCTGTGGTGTTTCGATCCTATTTCTTACATCAGAATCAGGGTTTTTTTTTTTTAATTGTTCTTGAGCCATCGTCAATGAATGATTTTTTTGTTTTTTGGGTGGGGTGGTCCAATGGTACAAAATGAAAAATAAAATAATACAAAATACAAAATAAAAAGAAAATAAACAATTTATAATAGCCCGAATAATGTGCAATTTGGGGAATATGTTTGATATACCTCCCAAAAAAGATGAACATTTTATAGTTGGAATGATCTGAATTGGATCGAGAAATGTGGAAGGAGGAAGTCAATGTATATAATATTTCTCTTAATTTGGGAGTTTTACTGTGAAAATGTGGCATCTTTGGGGAATGTGATGATTAGTTCCATATGTGTCTTTAATAATTTGAACAGTTTGCAGTTGAAATGCCTTGAATCTGTCAAGAAATGTAGGAGAAGCTATGTAAAATGTCGTCTAATCCGGGAATGTTAATGTGGAAATGAGGGAATATTTGAAAATGTGAGCGTTCTATACATGTGTTCAATAATAATTTATTCAATCAAACAAATGTTATTTGTCAAACGCTTTTTGTATGTAAGAATGCAACTCAAAGTCTTTCACAAAAATCACTCCCCTACCCACCGCCAAGGCCCACAAGAACACAAACATGCGCTCGCAAACATGCGCTCGCAAACAGGCACGAGATAAACGGGGAAAGAGCGATGACCTAAGGACCTGAGGCTGATCAACAGTTTGAGGATGAAATGGTTGAAAAATGCCATTCGTTTGAATGAAGACGCCAAATGCTTGATTGAAGCATTCTCAGAGCAGCAAAGGTCCTCTACCCAGAAGAAGGGATGTTGACACAGGAGAAAGACGGTTCTTTGATGGACCAAGAACTCTAAAAGCATGAATCAGCACAGGAGTAAAGAGTTGAAAGAATTGAAGAGGGATACTAGTATTTGGAACTTGAATACAAACGTAGATGTGCGTGCAGTGAGGAGAAGAACTGTAAAGGATGCTTACTAACTGCTAACTCAGTGGGAAGGGACACTGATGTGGATCGAATGTGGAAGGTTAATTGAAAAATGAATGGAGTAAAGAGAGAATAAGGTGATGCAGTCTTCAATGATGGGGAAATAATAGCAATAGGGGAAAACGAGACAGCCGAGATGCTCATTACATTTTGTGAAAGTTCATAGTTCGAGTCATAGGTTCGCGACAAACCTGTTTCACACTCAATACCAGTAGATGGCGACAATGCACCTAAACGTTTCTTATCAAATTTAAAGAAGAAGACGATGATGACATCATCAACATGCGGCGTCTGATGCAGGCGTTCCACGCTTTTCTGTTTTGGTCAATGTGGTATAAAACATTTCTGTGAACTCCACGCGTAACGGTAAATTAGAGCGGCTTTTCTTATTTTGTTGTTGAGAATAATGTTAGCAAAGATACTTACTGGGTAAACGTAAATATAACAGTGCATACATCTCGAGTACGTAAATACATGTAGAGTACTATTACGACTGTGGTACGTCGTGTTTTTCACACGATGCTGTTCACTTTCCATAACCCACGTTCGCAGACGTTTTGTTTGTGAATCAAAACGTCACCCCTTTCTGGCATCTTGTCAATTGTTGTGTTAAATTGGCTTTCACTTTTATAGCGCTTTTCTACACTGTATTCCCTTCACCTAATGATGATACAGTATTGGGAGCAACTGAGTTTCAGTATCTTGCTCAAGGACACTGACGTAATGTCAAGCGCTGAGGATTGAACCAACAACGTTCGGGTTGGTAGACAACCACCCGAGCCATGCCACCCTCTGTTGATGCGATGTGTATATAGCCAAGTAATCAGGAAACAAGCTGTCCTTCTTCACCCTTCTGCTGAAAAATCAAACCACCAATCCCTGTTAGATTTGTGTGTAGCCCACCCATTCTGCTGTAGGAATGTCTTCTAATTTTTTTTAGCGGAGAAGGAACTTTGTTGTTTAACACGAGCATACGTGGAGGGCAATTTTTGATGGCAAAAAAACCCCCAACCTAATTATATTTTGCAGAAGATGTTAAGAATCTAAACTCGATCATTGATGGATGGACAGATTTTCAACTGAACAATGTGACATGAGCATGTGTGTCGGGCAATTTATGACATGTTTATTCTGTTTTACAGGAGATGCTCACAATGTGCACGTCGACTGGAGAAGGTGCCAGAATCAGTGAGGTGAACACAAGCAACTCTAACCTTTTTTTTTTTTTTTCTCTGAGCTCAAATGTTAACACAAGCTTGAGCTGGGTGTATGAATGGCGTCGATAAACCACAGACATTTCCAAGCAAATTGCCAGGTTATCTCACATGATCTTTATTGAAGGTGGGTGTGGAACAGATACCCTACGATAAACTGAGGTTCATTGTATAGTAAATTTCAGAAGATTAAAAAAAAACCCTATACTCTCACATTCCCCTCTCCTACTCCTCCAGGTGTACTGGATAAAGAACCCCCAACACAAAGTGAAGTACCACCAGTCAACGAGCAAATCCACGCCTTCAATGAAGGGAGTTTCCCATCTCTCCAGGCCGGCCAAGAGACGTCTGTATTGTCATTTGCAGCTGTGGATGTGGCGGCAATGGAGAGAGAAGTGCTTTGGGAGTTTTATGAGGTGCAGAAGATTGGTGCAAATCAGGCGCTACAGATCGTGCCTCAGCATCGGGACACAGAGAAGTAAAAAAAACTTTCACAGATGCCCTTCACCAGTTCAGGGACAATCACAAATGAAGACATCCATTCTTGAGTCAGACCTCGGACATGCTGGCAAAACAACACATTATTCGCCAACATCCGACTCTCCCGGCATCGTCCCACAAACCACAAGCACGGCGCCAGAAAGCGTTGCAGAATATGCATTTGCAAACCCCTCGGAAGTAAGACTCACTGGGCTGGATTCTCATGTTACGAAACGAAGAAACGGTGTTTGTGAGCAGAAGCTTGCTGGTGACCAGTCAGGACGATGCACGGCTGCCTATCAAGAAATACTTGATGCCAAAATCTCCAGCAAGAACAAAACGCACCCTCAAATTGAAGTTGGCCTCTCAGAACTGACAGACAGTATCGATGGTATGAATTATTTATTATGATTGTTATTTTTTAATATTTATTTTCCAATTGGCTTTGTGAATAACATATTCTGTGTTTGTAATCTCTCTAGAATTTCTCGGTGACTTCTTCACTATGTACGGAACTTTCATCCCTCTGCAGAAAAGCGATGTGTTGAGCCACCTGGGGAAAATGTTCACCGCCGATTTCACTGACAGGTGAATGTCAGAGAACATTAAAAAAACGGGTGACTGGGGTACATTCTGATTAACACACACGTGTTATCCAAAGAATCATTCTTCTGCATGCAGAAAATCCCAAATGTGCTTAATTTGCTCTCTCGTGATTTAAAAAAAAATGTGTTTGCTGACTTTCACATTGTTTTGTCGTTGTTTTTTTCAGTTGTTGGGTCAATTTGTTTCGATGGGTTTTAAGGAGGCGGAGCATCTGTTTTTTATTCTTTTTTTTTTCTGCAGCACAGATTTACCGTGACGTTCACTGACGCCGATGTTCACGTGTGTTGCGTGTCATTCATTCTCGCGCAGGAGCAATTTCATCTCTGAGTTGGTCCGACGTCGAATCTCTCCAGCGCTTTGGAGTCCTGCTCCCTCCTTCCGGGTGATCTTCAAAAAACACACCCTGACGCTGGATGATTTGTCCACGCTGGCCCATCAGAATTGGCTCAATGACCAGGTTTCATGCGCAACAGCATCTACACTTTGATATTACCGAGCAGAGCAATGCTTGCAACGTTCTTTTCTCTTTCCTCCTCCTGTAGGTTATAAACATGTATGGGGAGTTGATTATGGAAGCTGCCCAACACAAGGTAATCGGACACATTCTGGGTTTGCTTCCTAGCAAGAAAATGCAAAATATTGCACCGGAGCTCGGAAGTGTTGCAGCTAAATGATTTTTAAGAGGCGACGAAAGATGGCGGCTGTTCTTTTCTTCGATTTGCTGCTACTAGCTTTGTGAATTGCCTGCGTGTTGTTTATTTGTCATTCCCAGGTGCATTTTCTCAACAGTTTCTTCCACCGACAGCTCATGACCAAGGGTTATAACGGTGTTAAGCGATGGACAAAGCAGGTACTTGTCCTTCATGCAACCCATGTTTCAGTGGAGCATAGCGGACGCCCCATCGGGGGATTCATGTTTTCCTATCCGGTGTTATTTTAATTCGAAAGAGACTCCAGTGAGCCATTAACACTTGACTATGCTTCCAAACTCATCCCACAATATTCCCTTTCAAAATAAATCGCTGACTGATGAGTGGACTTAAAAAAATGCATGAGAAGTGCAACGACACCTCTTCGCGACCCGTAAAGATACCAATTACTACTCTCCTATTCGCCATTTTGTTTCTTTGACTCGGTGATACATAGATCCAGTGGTATCTTTTGTACGTTTTGCCCACGTCACAAGTCATCACTCAAGTGTTTTGTGCTGCCAGCCAAAGTCGAATTTCTTTAACTGACTTATGTTTATGCCATAGCTTTGTACCCTTTTCTGACATTTCCGAAGATGCCACAAGATGGCACCAGTGCCCTGTATAAACAGGAAAGTTGTAAATATTCATGTCTGGGAGGTACGCTGATACATGTCGACTAAAGGCTTACATTTTTGTCTGTCTGGGAGGAGCGAAGTTTAGCCTGGGTTGTTGGTGGAACTAACGGAGAGTTTTTGACGCGCGTGCATCTTATGCATTTTTACAAAATCAAACTTCCTCTCCATGTATTGTCATGCTGTAAGATGAGTTTGAAATCATTTTCAAGTGTTTCAGCATCATAGTTTGTGGGATATTTACGGTTTGAAAGAAAAATATAGGCGATTACATATATTTTTAAAACTGTCTATTTTAAGAGGGGCGTTTACCAGACTCCTATAAAATTTATAGGGGGTTGACTGTAAAATAAATATCAATAAAGAAAAAAACCCAGATGAGATTGACTTACAAAAAAGGGTATTTGGAGCGTCTGTTGAGTATCGATTGTCCATGGGCGTCTTTCTGCCAAATCTGCAGGTTGATTTGTTCTCCAAGAGTCTCCTGTTGGTGCCCGTCCATCTGGAGGTTCACTGGTGTCTCGTAACCACAGATGTCGTCAGAAAGAAAATCTGTCTCTTTGACTCTCAACGGAATGCCTTGCACATAGTTGCGCAGGTAAATGCCACATTGCATGTTGCCGGTCCCCGCACTGGCACCATGGGGTGGACTCCACGCATATTTGCTTCCCGCAGAACATCCTCAAGTACTTGACGGCGGAAGCGAGAGAGAAGCAACGCGCCTCTTTCGTCAATGGTTGGACCGTGTCATTAGATGAGGTATACCGTCATCTAATAGCCGGCGCGAAAAAGGGGCCGAGAATTCTACCCGCCGCCTAAGTATGCGATTTCTTTTTCAGAACGTCCCACAGCAAACCAACGAGAACGACTGCGGCGTTTTTGTCTTGGAGGTACTTTCCCTAGCGCGATACTCTTGTCCATGTCGGCCCAGACATTCATATCAAAAATCCCCCCCCTTTTTTTGTGTTATTGTCGTCCTCAGTATTCCAGATGCCTTGCCTTGGCACAGCCGCTCTGCTTTTCACAGAGAAACATACCAAAGATACGCAAGCGAATCTATAAAGAGCTCTGTGAATGTAAGCTCCGTGAAGAGGCTCAACAATGACATTCTGTCTCTCCTCCCTAAAAAAACGTTTGGGATTTCTAGGTGAAATTTCTGAATCTCTGGATCAAAAAGAAATCCACCTTGATTTGACTCTGTCTAAATATTGTTTTTTTAATGTCCAAACAGTGCACGTGTTTCTGAGAGTGGCTTCAAATTTTCATGGCATTGCGAGAGCGTCTTCCGCCGCATGCCGTTTTGTCAAGGACGTATCCTGTTTCCGAGAAACTTGACGTGAAGCGTCATGGTGGCCAAAAAGCCTCTCAAACCGGCCTTCAAGTGAAGTTGCAGGCGGAAAAACTTTGCAATGGCGAGGCCACAGACAGCGAGAAGTGGCCAATGAGCTTTGACTTTGGCCCAGGCTATCATCAGGAAGAGTCACGTGCGTTGAAAAACTTCCACCTGACTTCACCTGAATACCTTAATCGCGGAACTCTTTTTTTGAGTCTGCAGATTTCCCATTCAAAGTGATCGTCGCAGTTGCGGCTAACCGTACAGCGGTGTACCCCGAAGTCCATCTCGTCATTGGTTGCAATTTCCAGGCGGAGCCCTCATGCTAACGTGATTGCTCTCCAAACCTTATTTAGCAATAGGCACATATTTAGAATAAAAATCTCACATTACACCAACAAATGAAATCGTGACCAAATCATGTACACTGAAATTATACCGATCTCATCTGAATTTACTCGTGTGAAATTTGGGCCCGATTACTCCTCACTGATTGATGGCTTTGATATTAAAATAGCATCAGATGTGCTTTTCCTGTTTGACTTGACCAAGTGAGCCTTTTGTACTCTCACAACTGCCTATTGTTAAAGTTACTATATTTTGGGGTTTTTTCCGTTTTTTTCCTTTTGTTTTTTTTTTAATCGCGTGTGCATCTTTTCACAAAGAATAAACTAAACCGTGCTTCTTGTTTACGGCATACAACTGTGTACCTGCAACAGCAGACAGCAGAATAGAATATTTTCTTGTATGGAGAAGTGGACTCTGAACTCTCTAGTATTTATTTTTTTTGTCATTTGTAAAATGCTAGACCGAATGTTACTACAAAATTAAAATGCATTTACATGGAGCTTCACAACATTTATTTTTCTTTCCGATCAGGGACACTGAGCAAAGAATGCGATCCACCAACGTCTTTATTGAGTTCACAACAATGGGACGGTTTTAGAAATATTCTTGCTCTAAATTCTCTTGTGGCTGCTAACTTTAATGTCGCTGAACAGTCGAAATGTGCTTTGATCAGAAACTGGTGCTCAGCATTCAAAATGAGAAGCTAAGGCACAAGACCCCCCGCCCCTCCCCCCTGTGCTTTTCCATGTGATTAAAAACATGAACATGAAATGTAGGACACAGAATAGGATTGTCATTAGTAGATCAATATTTTCAAATAGACTTTTAAATGTCTGACCAAATCGATATTCTGCCATTTACAAACGATGAATCCGAGCCTCCCAAGAATAGCGGCGATATGAAGTGCGAAAAAACATCTCGTGAAATCAGACATTGTATTTTTGTGTGAAAAAAATGTGAGATTTTATGGGGGGCCTTTTCACCCAGCCCCAAGGTTCTTGTCCCCCTCCATCTTTTGTGTTTGCATTTCATTCCTTTTAACTATGTTTGTGTACAGATGTGAGCTAATCGTTAACCTGGAACCCCCACTCGATTTCGGGCTCGTCATCCAAGCGTATGATGAGGTAGGACGCTAGCTGGAACAGGTTCTGCCACAGGCCCAGGAAGACGTAAATATAAAAGTCACTGACGTCCATTTGGCAGTGGATTCCTGAGTAATTCAAATCGCACACGCACTCAAATCTGTTGACGTAGTTGAGGCAGAATCCTCCGTTCATGCACGGGTCAGAGGCACACTCGTCCACGTCCTTTTCGCACCTGCGGCCGAAAGAAAGGAGATGAACAAAAGTATCACGGAAAATACGTCGTTTCCCAACTTTTATTGATCAGCCTTGGAGCAGCTTTTTGTATTTCTGGCGCCCCCGTGTGGATTCGATTATTCCAACGTAGGCAAGGAACAAAAACTGAAATTCTGCCAACGCCTTACCATTGTCCTGAGAAGCCAGGGAGACAGAGACAATTGTCGTCCACGACTGAGCAATTCCCTCCATTAAAGCAGCTGAAGTTCCATCTCGTACCGCTACACTTTGACACAGGCAGCAGAGGAAGACTTGACAGACCCCAAGAGAAGAGAGGAAAAAAAAATACAAACAACATTAGAACATTTCATATCTCTGGTGGAGTAGTTACTTCTCATGTCCCCCAACCGTTATTGACCCAAGGCGATTACTTTGCACTCAAAAAATTCTCCCAGAACACGGAAAACAAAAATGTCACACAAACAATATACTGTGTATAGTTGATATATACTGAGCGGCGGTCGTGCAAGAGCATTTAATTGTTGTGCCTGTCATTTTATGTCACCAGCATAGATACATGAACGAAGATAGATTATTGGTTGTAAATTACGAAGTGAAAATGGCAATTTCCCGTGGTACGGGCTTTAGGACAGACCGTTCTGAAAGATTAAATGCAAATGTGTTGTACTTGTAAAGTTAAATACAACTGAATTGTACCTAATATTTATTTATATGTACTGCACTGGTGTCCACGTTTCACTCATGGTTCCCATCCCCGCTTTGAATCCATCCATCCATGTTTTCAATACCGCTTATCCGTGGGTGTGCTAGAATCTATCCCAGCCGACTTACTGGAGAAAACTCATGCAAGCATGGTGAGCACATGCAAGCTGCGGTAATAACTGCTGAAATGAAGTCATTAATGTTGAGGCACTTACGGGTTTGTCTTGATGTACCAGGGGATCTCTGGAATTTTCACACTGTAAGAGACATGTTTTTCGTCAGTATAAGATGTTTTCAGGAGCATGGGTGCCAAGTTCAATATCAGAATGCCGTCTTTCGACTCATGGGGCCGCATAGAACATATTATTGCAAGCATTTTGGGGTTGACTTCCCCTTTAAGAAAAGAGTCTGCTGAGTTACAAACACCATCAATGAATTAAGAAAAAGTCATCCAAATTTAAGGTGAAAGTATCACTTTCGGGTTTTTATTTTTATGACTGCCAAATGTAAAAATGGATCAAATTTGACCTGAGCAGTATGTCAGGGTAAAGCTGGATATTTAAAAACAAGTTGGAATTTTGGTCTTATTGATGATGAATAAGAACTCACTTGCAATATTGACCCGTGAGGTTCTGAGGGCAGAGGCATGAGTAGTTCTGAACTCCTTTGAGGCATGTCGCACCATTGCTGCAATTGCTATTCACACACAAATCCACCTCCATCTCACACTGCGCCCCGGTGAATCCTTGCTCACAGTCACACCGGTACCCCCCAGGTGTGTTGCGACAGTTTCCATACACGCACGGCTTGGCCACGCAGGGGTCGCTCGGTTCTTGGCACGACGACCCGCTCCAAGTGGACGGACAATTGCAATGATGCAGGTCGAAGAGATCCTCACACAAACCCTGATTATGACAAGGGTTGGACGCACACACGCTCGCCCCCCAGCAGCCGTAGTGCGGATCGGCGTTGACGTTCAACTGCGAAAACTGCTCTTCCTGAGGCCTGAGAAGCTTTAAGTCTGTGTCCAAGTGGAAAGGAAGAAGAAGGCCTCCGATTTCCACAGGAGCCAAACATCCGGAGAAACTCACCGGTGAGTCCGAGTTCAGCCCACCAATGAAAATGTCTGTTCCCTCCAAAAGAAAATCCAAGTCTGCAACACCTATAAAGATTTCTTCTGTATTTCCATCCACATTTATGATCCACTTAGAGGCTCGATTGTCCACGCTGAGGCTCACAGAGTGCCACTCTCCGTCACTGACCGGACGCTCACTCTGTACGGAGGAATTGTCGTGTTCCACTCCAGCCGAGTGCTCGACAACCACGCGGGAGTCCCGAAGGGAGACGGTGATGTATTTCGAGTCCCTTTGTGCATGCAATATGGTGGCGGCGGTCTGTCTTGTGCGGAAGCCGAGAGACACGCTGGTGACGCCGACTGTGCGGTTGTTGTTCCTATTGTTCCGGTAGTGCAAAATTGCACTTTCTGGACGAACTGTTACGTTAGAAAGACCTGTAGAAGGAAGGAAAAAGTGGAACATGAAGTCATTTTTTGAACAGTGACACTTCAAATATTCACACTGGCCGTTTTCTGGTGAGGCTCAATAAGTAAATACATTGTGTGTATATATAGCGCTGTTTTTGGCCACCATCACCTTACCATCCTCACATCTGTGTGTGTGAACAATTGTGCACTACTCTCATGCTCAGGGGCACACGGTGACGCTGGCGCGCACCACACGCATTACATTTCTATACTCATTTCTCCATTCCCACACCAGTTTAGTCAACAAACGGGACACCACACCATTCCCACATCCTGCTTCAATTTTGTAATCAGCCACCCTGTAATTAATTGGTGGTCTTTGCACCAGTCAGTGGACCGAGGTGACCACAGACACTTCCCTCCAGAGACAACCCAAAATACGATGTGCCTATCCGATATTTGGCCTTGGTCGAAGTCCTATTTCTTTCTAAAACAGTGTCTTAATGACCTCAGGCTAACGTATTTTATGGCAAGAAAAGTGTGCAACGGTTTCTTGTGTCACTCACACTCGAAGCCCCGCGAGATCTGCTGGCATACGGTGGAGGCGGGACAGGGAGACAGCTCACACCATTTCACCTGCTCACAGCGCTGCCCTGCCGTGTTGGGGGGGCAGTTACAGGTGAAGTCATCCCACACAGAGTAGCACACGCCGCCATTGAGACAGGGGTTAACCTTCAGGAGAGAAAAAAGCTCAAATCAATCCACCGCTGCAAATGATGAATGTTTGTCATGACAGGGAGTGTTTGAACGAGAATCTAGCTGAGCTTTAGTATTTTATACTGCTCTGTACCGAATTCACGGTCCGGCCCTGTCTATCGAATGGAGTATATTGTCAGTAACTTACCGCACAGGCGTTGTCACTGCTGCATCCCGGCCAAACATTTAACAGCTGCTCCAGTTTGTAAGATTCCACAAAAGATGCTATGGGATAGAACTGAAGTCGCTTATTGTTCAGCCGTAGATCCTGAACACATCCTTTAAAGTAGCCTCCGAATGTAGCCGAGGCCCTCGGGTCCGCCAGTCCGCCCACAAAGACCCGATCCCCGTGATGGGCCCAGATGTGTCTTATGGGTCGAGAGCTTTGAACCTGGGCCGACTGGGTCAAGGTTACCTCTGGACCGTCTAGCTTCACAGTCACCAGATGAAAATGGCCGTCGCTGATCATGCTTTGGCCGAGCAAGGTCTCAAAGTTGTTGACTTGAATTTTGACTCTGCCCTGATCTAGCCAAAGGCGAAGGTACTGACTGGTGCTGTTGGCCAGGATCAGGAGGAGGCCCCTCGGCTGCCTGGTTCGAACGAACAAGGACACCGTCAAAGTCTCTCCGGGGTCATCGTCTATTGAGAAGACGGCATAACTTTCCAAGTCTTTGCTCCCGAACCTTGCGGTGATGTACTCTGCGAAGGGAAACAGAGACACATTATTTTGTATTGTGGAGCAAACATTGTTTACACGCTCAGTATTTCACTCAACACACATCCAACAACAGCTCGCAACAAAAGTGTGATTTGTTGTTGTGATGTGAAACTGTCCAACCCAGACCCAATTTGCCATTTCCCCTCCTGGGTGTAATGTGACCCAGGAGGGTTACAAGGTCTCAATGTGAACTGCAGACGTGTTAAGTTTTGTCTTTTCGCTCTCGCACGCTCTCATACTCGTCACTGGATGTTCAATGTGGCGCCGCAGGGGAAATAACTTTTTTTGGGATCTGAAACCTCTGCAGCTCTGAATAAAGATTTCCTACACTGCTGCCCTCCCATGAAATGATGTGATTAAAATCTTGGCAAGAGTGTGAGCGGTGGACTTACTTTTGTGAGATTCTGTCGATCTCGGATGTCGTCTCGCCTTAGCGTGATTCGGTAAGACTCTTTAACTTATTCCGGATAAGCTACTCAAAGCCACGTTTTGGCAAATCCTGAGCCCACGGGGGATGCCTGAATACCTCCTCGTTGCATGTCAATGCTATTTCTACCTTTAAGCGCCTTTAAAGTCTGCTGACTAACCTGACTGTCCTGTGGGCGTGGCTTTCTGCCCACCCCGCAGTCACACTGTCAGACTTGACAAAGCGTGACCCCTTCGACTAGAGTAATTCCTTAATCATAGATCAATCCGATTCAATCCTTTATTCATGTCGTCCCTTTCTCTGTACTCTCAAGCGTCCTTGTGTGGGGTCGGTAAACTGTTGGTGGCCTACTGTTGGGAATATTGTGCATTCAAATGATCAAGTTCCTGGTCAGACTTCTGCGAAGCTTGCCGATGAGCCGATCATTTGAATCGGATGTGTTAGAGGAGGGAAACATGCAAGACAGGCTTGGATTGGCTCGCTCGAGGACTGGACATGGGCACCCCTTGTTGTGAGGGACTATGCCGAACATCTTTTCGGAAATGTGGATCAAGGACTAAGCTATGCAAAAGAACTTCTGTAAAGCACTTTTCTCCAAGTCCTTCCCGGCCGGTCATCCCGCTCGGGTAGGAATTTGGCAGTTCCAAAGCAAAACCAGAATCTGAAAAGGCCTGTATACTTTAGTAAACGCCTTACCCTCTGCACAGTTGCTGCCCTCATAAGGTCTGTGGCACTCGCACATGTAACTCCTCCAGCCTTGGCTCACACAGCGGCCTCTGTTCTGGCACGGTCCGTCATGGCATTTGTCGTTATCGTTGCATCCCATGGTCACGTTAACCTGAGTGTCGGAACCCTTCGCCGACATAACCGGCACCACCAAATGGGAATCGACGAGCACATCTCTTAAGCAACCCAGAAAAGCACGCGGGGGTTCCGTTTTGTCGCCTGGACCTGCTCCTATGAAGAGACTGTGATGTACTGTCCCGGGTTGAGGGAGAGCCAAGGCTGCTTCGAGAACTTGCACCTCTGTCTTGCTTTCCCTGGCGCAGTTTCCCTCAGTACAGAGGAGCCGGATCAGGCTGACCACTCCGCCGAGTGAGGCTTCCAGCGTGTGCCATTTGTTGTTGGAAATAAATTCTGGTAGCTGCTGAACCAATGTGCTGGACCCTTGGTTTTTGAGACTGCAGAGGCACAGATGTCCATCCATTAGCTCAATGCTAAGAAGGAGGCCAGCCACTCGGCGTTGCAAGAGAGTCCCGACAAGTTTTTCTGTCCGGAAGCTGAGTGTAACATTCAGAGGGGCTTCCGGGTCAACAGGTTGAGTCTTGATGTACATGTAACCTTGGCTCTCAAATGAAAAAACAGTGGAGGTCTGGCATTTGGAGCCCGAGAAGCCGGCGAGGCAGATGCATGAGAAAGTGTGTTTCCCGTGTACAAGCAAGGGCGAGCATATTCCACCGTTTTCGCATTGGTTGTCATCGCAGCCCAAAAGTGGAACTGTGCAGGTCTGCCCCCCGTATAAACGGCCGTGGAGGGCCTGCTGAGAGCAAAGGCATCTGAAACCGCCGAGGTGACTCTCGCACACGCCACCATTTCGGCACGGCTGCTGTTGACATCCGCTGTCGTCGCCGTCAGAGAAAACACCTAGAAAGACAAAGGTTGTATCGTTAAGATACTGCCTATTGTGAAGTGAGTTGAGTCACGTTTGTGACAACCACACAAGCACTCGTATCTCAAGTTTGCGCTTGTAAGTCAAATCCCCAAAAATCGTCAGAGTTGGTGTATATAAACACGTACGGTAGAGTCATGCCTGCCTACCTTCAAAAAGCCACCATAAAATCCAAACCTGCGCGATGAACTTTAACATTGTCCTCCTCAAATCCTCCAAATCAAGAGCTCTTCAAGAATGTCTTCATTTTACACCAAATCCAGTCAGGAAATTGTTTGCAGCGCCATCGTCATGGCTGCTCCTCCATGCGTACTTGTGTGCTCAGTGGCACGCTTGTATCGTCGCAAGCCAAGATTGGAGAGATTAAACTAATGCACTTACAGCGTCTTACGCTTTAATTGTGTTGGCAAAGGGAGCGCTCGAGCCAGGAGGCCAATTTGTGTGATCCCTCAAAGGAAGATCTGACTCTGAAATGTTTTTTTTTTTTTAAATTAGAGTCTGATACAACTGTGCAACTGTACAAATGAAAAAAAAAAGAACCTTGCAATTGCATTACCGTGGTTTAAAACAATTTCTAATTGTCTCAGGTGAGAAATGCAAAGAGTTTTCAGTATTTTCTTCTGGTTTTCATTTCTTTCTTTTAAAAGCAAAAGCTAATATTTTGCACTGCACTGTAGCGTATCATCAGAAGTACATCAAATGTGACAGTTATAGATGAAGTCAAGATGAGAAAATCAAAAATGCAATATTTTCTTATTTGAGGCAATATTTTCCTTGGTTGACTTTTGTCTTATTGTCATTGTAACAGAATGTAATTCTAAATGATAAAAACAAATATATATCCATATTACCAACATTTAGATGCGTATTTGTTTTCATGCAGTGAAACGTGCACGTGAGAACCTGCATGTCCTGTAACATGTTCTCTTAAATCTGTCCTAAGAATATTTGAGACAACCTCTTGCTGGTCTGAGGCATGAAGTTTCAAAGGCGACTCAAGTCATTTGCGCTAATCTGAGACACAGAGGTGGGCCAATTTTACAAACAGTTTTTTATAGGCGCTATTTGCGTCACTCAAACTGCGTGTCGCTATTCGTGCTGGCGTTAATAAATTAGACGTCGTTTATCATTGAGGCATATTTGCATATAGGTGGGCAATGTGAAATATATTCACGTTATCTCATTTAAATACGCGCAAATACCATTGGCGCACCGAGGCGTATCTCAGCTCGTGACGCATCTCACTATTCTGCGCGAGCTTTGTGGTTTAGACGATTTGTGGATTTGCTCTATTTTACTACTGAGCGCCACGCAAAAGCCACGCACTTCTTTAGTGTATTCGGCCTTCAGAGTAGTGCAAGGGCGTAGAGTGAAATACCGAACGCGGATGTGGACATGCATCCATCCATTCTCTGAACAGGAAAACGTCACCCTGATAAACATAACATGCAGAACTATCTCTTGTGAGAAAACTGAGCATTTTATACTTTTAAATACCACAATGTGTTTTATGTGATATCACAATACATTTATAACGTATTGTTAAATAAAGTAGGAGATCTCGTACATTTCAAAATTAGAATTTTGACTACGTTACCCAAGATTCCACAGTACCGGAAACGTTAACATTCTTTAGCGACACTTCCGCCTTTTTGTGTTTATGTGGCTTTTCACGTATATTTATATTTTGTGTATTATAAATATAAGTATTAATTTAAGATGCCCGATTGTTAATTTAATATCAAAACTTAAGACATTTTTAAAAACAATAATAGTTTTGAACCACCAATGGGCGACCTGTTTGTTGCGAAGTCCGTAAGGAAGGAAAGCCGAACGTTTCAGATGTACACAAAATCAATATTGCTCCGCTCATTTCCCCCACAACAGGATCATTTGGCTGGAATCTGCACGTATTGGCGAACACGGCTCACATACTGGAGGTATGATTTTTGTCGAGGGAAAAAATCCCGTTCCTATCGCTAATTCATGTAAGAGCGCTGAGGTCGTTTGTCAACATCTCCTTGGAGGGGGGCCCTGTGTGTCCTCTGACTGGTGGCATGTTAGGGGTCCTTGAGGTGGAGAGTGAATGTACAACCACAGCTCTTTAATTTAACCAAGAATGGCTGTTAAAAATGCCTTGTAACTACTCTCATATTAAAAATGATACAGTCCGTCAGCGTTAGCATATAACCTTGTTGAAGTGTGAAAAAGAAAAAGTCAGGAAAAGCCCGCTTTATCATCTGAACTTTATTTGGGCCACTTTGAATGGTGGCAGGTGTGTGTTGATTTCCATTTTACATGAGTTTGAGTGTAAAGTTACAAAGGGGTGCGCACACAAATGCAGTCACATCATCTAAATTGTTCATTGGAATTTCCCCTCTCCAAAATGTATTTTCCATTTTTGTACATGTTAGGAGTCACATTAATGGTGGAAAAAAATTATTTGTATTGATCTCACCAAAACCTGTCTACAGTAGTGGGTAGACTGTTTATATACACTATAACAGTGAAGGCTAGCCCTTATGTATACAGTAGAGATTTGGTTTGTATTAAAATAATTAAATAAGGATTTATGTCACAAGATGCTTCTTTTTGTGGTTTTAGTTTACGGTGATGTACAACTATGCTGCATCATATCGCACGGTGTTTTTCATACTTCAATGTCCTCCTCTGTTTGTTTCAGGTGTTCAAGCACTTAGGTCGTTGTAATTCATGGTATTACATGGTATCCTCAAGCACTCCAATGAAGAAAAGAACAGCCAATGCTTCGCCTGCCAAATACGGCAGGCAAAGCCGGGCTACGAAACCATGCATAACAGCACCTGGAACATCAACCGGCTCTGCATTTGCCCAACAAGCAGACCCACACATCCGGCACTTGACCATGACGCATCACAGTCGTAACCTACTGAACTTCTTGAACGAGGATCGGACTCGGCAGAGGTTCTGCGACGTGTCCGTGTCCGTGGGTGGGAAGCTGTACGGCGCCCATAAAGTGGTATTGGCCCACGGGAGCAGTTACTTCCACGCCGAGCTGTGCAAGAACCCCGCCATGACCCACGTGACTCTGGATCACGTGGAGGACTCCGTTTTCCAGCACCTGCTTGCCTTGCTGTACACGTCGGAGTGCGTGATTGCTGAGACAGAGCTCCAGGCTGTCACTGAAGCGGCCCGCTTCCTGGACATGATGGATGTGTTAAAGCTGTTGTGTGAGGAAGGGCCTGACAACAACGCCGTCAGTGGGGATGAGACGAAATCACTAATAGCCACCCAAGCATCGTTTGATCAGCAGATATGCAATGAAAACTCACCACTGGACCAGAGTCTGAATGACGGTCAGGCACAAACTCCAAGTAAAAGCCAGAGGTGTGGCGATAAGGCGGCCACCATGCGAAGATCTGCTCGAAGGAGGAAACCTCCGGCCAAGTATCAGAAAGACGATATGGAGTGCTTGAACAACGCCGAGGAAACACAAGTGACTCTGTCACCGAGGGAGCAGGTCGAAGAAAGATGGAACGAAGAAGAAGCCGCAGAATCCAAACTGGTGGTGGATGAAACAAGATCAGCGCACATGGAAGATTTTTTGGGTGAGGAGGATGAAGAAGGCAAGATTGAGGAGGGCGGCAAGGCACCGGCCCCAGCTCCCTTATATCCCGAAGGTCTGGCTCCTGTCATCATCCGCATCGCCAGCAAGAAGATTCTCAAGTGCCCCAAATGTGACAAGACCTTTGATCGAGCAGGTGGGAATGGTGACGGTTTTGGAGCTTCAACTTTCAACTTCAAAATAAAAGCGAAACAATACTGCATGGACAGCAATGCCTCGCCAAGCGTTTATTTTAAAGATGCCCTTCGGAAGCAATCTTTATCGCAACTGACTTTTGAGGCTGGCCCGACCTACTCAGTGTGCAAAATCCCGATGGCCGACTTGAATTGGAGCGCAGTATTCAATTTCAGGTGCTTGTGCGCTGCTACGGTTGTGTTTTGCAGGTTGAACAACTGAGCTCGCACCAACCAACGAAAGAACAGAAAAATGTGTTGTTGGCCAGCAAACTAAAATTGAAATCCGATTAGTTTTTTTTTCCCGACAAATTTCAACACCTGAATGAACACCCGCAGAGATTGGTGATTTAATTGTTTTTGTCGGGGCTTCCAGTTGAAGTTACATTGGCTAGCAATTTGGTAGCCACTTACATTCCTGTGGCAACACAAAGAGCCGGAAATCTAGTTGGACAAAAAAAATATTTAATATGCACATACTGGAAGCAGTCCAACCAAGAGAAATGCTATCAAATGGGGAGAATAGACTGTTGGAAATAAGTTGATACAATTTAAGAGAACAAATACGAGACTGGGTTGTCAATGGAGATCACAGCTTCTGATAGTTTTTAGGCCAGCGGGCACTGCTGTATAGCAGTTTCTCCAAATTATTGATTTTAACGACTGTATTTTCCAATTCTCCGAACTGGTGATTCCCGTGTCGACCAGGGAAGTACGAGAGTCACACCAGAGTGCACACCAAAGAGAAACCCTTCCAGTGTGACGTCTGCCTGCAGCGCTACTCCACCAAGTCCAACTTGACAGTTCACAAGAAGAAGCACGCCAGCGACGCGCCCTTCCAGATGAAAGAGCACAAGTGTCCCTTCTGTAACAAACTCCACGCTAGCACAAAAACCCTGGCCAAGCACGTCCGGAGGTGAGACGAGGTTGCCTCCAAGTTTCTTGACATTTTCAAGAGCAATTTTCACAAGTTTTGATGTGGTTTTACAAACTGTTTACAGTAACCCCTCACTATTGCACAATCATGGCCCCTGTGTTGCATCAACAACTGTCCAGCCGTTCATTTGTTCAACCGCAAGAAATGTGTTGGTCTCCTCTGTCCCACCAGGTTCCACCCAGAACACCTCCAAGAGTTTCTCAGTAAGAAGAAGAAGAAGAGTGAAGGCTGGAAATGTCCCGTGAGAGCTGCTCTACTTGGTTTATTATTATTATTGTTTATTTTTTTAATCACCCTAACTTGATCACGCACCGCTAGCGAGAAAGAAGCTTGTGCATTTCATGAAAGCAAATGACTTGAATCAGTTTCTCTTCTCTTGCCCATCCAGATTTGTCTGAAGTCTTTTACCCGCAGGACTCACTTGCAGGAGCATATGATCCTGCACACCCAAGAGCGGCCGTTCAAATGCGCTTTTTGCGACGAATACTTCAGGTCCAGGTTTGCCAGGCTCAAGCACCAAGAAAAGTACCACCTGGGTGAGCAATTGTGATTGCCTTTATTCGGAAAAATTGCTTGTTCAAGCTGACGAACTGAGAAATGAGAGTTTTGACCGCTGTGTGACGGATTTTAAATAACGTGGAACCTCTGACATCAGATCAGTTCAGTTGTTGGAGACGGAAATAATCCACTTTCTCGATCCGAAATCCACATTTAACCACACAGGCAATTTTAAGTATCATTTTAACATTCTCACTTGTCATACACATTAACCGAAAGCATCGTAATAAACCCCCATTAGACGTTAAAAAAAAAAAGTGACGTCCATTTTCTTAATGTAACAATTTTACAGTTACATATTAAAAAAAAGTTTAATTCATCAAAATGAATGAACAATAAATAATGCAGCAACAAATGAGCGTGACTTTATGTTAGAGAAATATATGAGCAAAATTGTATCATGTTTAAAGTTTCATTTAATTTGAGCACATCTAAACGTTTGGGTGCGTATACAGCAGGGCCGTTGGAGTCCACAATTAGCACGTCAATGCAGGTGGGCGATCACAGGGGAGATGGCGAAACTCGGTCACAAAAGGGGAATGAATAATTCGGGAACAGCGGTTGAACAACAAAAGACGATTTGAGAACACCCGTCGCGCCCAGGCGACGTTGGCCGTCCGCAAAGTCTGCGACATGTTGTTTCAATGTAGACCAGACAGAAAGGCGCCAACGTACTGGTGGTTCAATGTTTAAACACAGGTAACCAATCACTACCGAGGGGCCGTACCGGGGGTGCGGTATGCAAATATCGGGGGCAGTGTTTTTCTTGTATGTTACAATAAAAGTCCGAATTGGCGGGAAGGGGGGAGAGGGTGTGATCATCGGGGCAACAACCGTCGTTCGCTCTCAGAGATCCCCTCCCGCAGATATTGAAGACAATTTTCCCTGTGTGCCGAGTCATTCTTTAACTTTGTCTGAGAAAAATCTCTGACACTTTACTTTTAAAATATTAAAATCAACCATTTTACTTTTACTTACTATGCTTGCACAAATATGCTTTCTGAAATAATTTGTACATGAACAATAAATAACAAACGCATGCATTTGTTGAAGGAGACTATTTCAAATAAGTCCAAGTTAAAAAAATTTAAGGTATATATTTCAAAATATTTTATGAAATAGTTTATCTTAAAAATGATCTCACTTTATTTTTAAAATAAACACATTTACATATCCATTTAAGATTATTTATTCGATAATTTGATGATCAATTCTCTGTACAATTTTAAATTAGCATGACTTTTCTGATTATTAAATGTAATGCTATGACACGCCTCCCCCCCATCCTAATCACCTCCGTGGCCTGTGTTCCTTCAAAAACAAACAAACAAACAAAAACATTTTGCATTTTCAGGACCTTTTCCTTGTGACATCTGTGGCCGAAATTTTAACGACACCGGCAACAGGAGGCGCCACATTGAATGCACCCATGGAGGGAAAAGAAAGTGGATGTGCTTTGTGTGTGGGAAATCAGTCAGGGAAAGGTGGGAAAGGATCTTTTTCACACAGTCTTGTCTGACCGTTCTTTGGAATGCTGTCCGTCACGACATTTTTTTTTTTTTTCTGTTGGCAGAACAACGCTGCGGGAGCACATGCGGATCCACAGCGGCGAGAAGCCTCACATCTGTGCTCTCTGTGGCCAAGGTTTCCGCCACAAGAGTTCATACAGGTTGGTCAGAGGAGATTCGAGTTCCATTTCTGGCTTTGAATGTGGATTTTCTTGCAACCGTGTGGTTTGTATTTTTAAAACAGGCTCCACTTGCGAATGCACCGCAATGACAAGCGCTACGAGTGTGACGAATGTGGGAAGACCTTTATACGCCACGATCACCTAACCAAACATCAGAAAACGCACTCTGGTATGATCCCCTTCAAACGCCAAATATATTTCATCGTGATCCTCAAAACATTGCAAACTGGAGCTTGAAAGCTCATTTTTGGAAAATAATCAGATGAGTTGACATATCAGTGACTCGATTTATGAGTTTCTTCAGAGATGAGCCGTTAGACAATTCATTGTTTTGACTTAGGAGCAAAAATTGGAGATAGAGCCGTCCGTCGCGAACGACAAAAAAGTCATGCAGTTTGACAAGGGCCATTAGTGAGCAGCGAATATGAGTATTGTGATATTGTCTGTCTACATGTGTTGCTACACCGCTGCTCATAGGGTTATAGCAACGTCGTATTGATGCTCGCTTTATTGGCTCATCTTTGGTTGTTTGAAATACATAACGTAAAATTCACTTAATTTTGAGCTCAGTTTGCATTTCTTGAAAATTGTTGCTTGCGAGCGAGAGAAATAGATCGGCCGAGCGAAGACTCGTCACTATTTCTCGCGCACCTGCTTTTATTTCAGAGGAAAAAGCACATCAGTGTGAAGAATGCGGCAAGTGTTTCCGGCGCCAGGATCACCTGGCAGTCCACTACCGAAGTGTTCATTTGGGAGAGAAAGTGTGGCAGAAGTATAAACCGGCCACGCATCAATGTGACGTTTGCAAGAAAGAATTCAAGGGAAAGTCCAGTCTGGAAATGCACTTCAGGACCCACTCAGGTCATTGCTTAATTGAATTACCTAACAATTATCATTGTGTGTAAATTAGGCTCGCCATATTTTGGTTCCCATCCCCCAAAAATAGAGGACGCTCGCCCTGGCCTCGCGATGCTGAAATGATACTCAACCCTACGTGCTACAGTATTTTGATTTTGTTATTTGATTTTCCTGCAAAAGGTGAGAAACCCTTCACTTGTCCAGAGTGCCACCAGACGTTTCGGATCAAGAAGACCTTGACGAAGCACATGGTGATCCACTCGGACGTCCGTCCTTTCAACTGCCAACAGTGCAACGCCGCCTTCAAGAGAAAAGACAAGCTCAAGTATCACGTGGACCACGTCCACAGCAGCCGCTTCCTCGAGCAGCCGCTCGGGGGAACCCCGGCCCAGGACAAGATGGGCCCCGATCCTTTTAGTACCCAACCCAAGTCGACGCCTGCGGACATCTGCGCGCCCGGCGCTTTAGACCCTGTCCAGATGGTGGCTAGACCCGGGCAGGGCCAATTGGACGCTCATGGGGGCATGCGAGCTGAAGAACCGCAGCCGAATTCAGGTTACCAGAACTCCGAGCTGGCCTTTTTAGAGAAATACGCCCTGGCGCCTCAGTCGGCCGACATTGTTCCCCCCGTGAGGTCCGATCAGATGCTCGACACCCGAGAGCAGGCTTACCTGGGAACACTTCTTGGTTTGGATTCCACTTCCTCTGTGGAGAACATCTCAAACGCGAACCAAAGTCACCGGTGAGACCTTCCGGGACAGTGTTGCTAAGGTAAAGCGAAACAGAGTCACTCGATGTACAGCAACGACAAATGACAGTGGTACCTTGGCCTAAGAGCGTTTATTCTACTTATTGCAATTATGAGTGACCTGCAGACACGCTTGAGTGAAGTGAGGGGGGGGGGGCCAGGGCATCAGTTGCCAGTGCACTAAAAATGCCGAGGTCATCGAGGGCCAGCTTACTGACTACAGTACTTTGAAATCTGATTGGTTCACGAAACAGTCCCATTGCTAATACGGTGGTACCTTGACGATTTTGTATTATATTCCGCCGTCTAGTGCTCCTTTTCTTAACGTATAAATAACGATGTATTGTATTGTATAATGTAACCCTTTAAGCGCCAACGTAGCAAAATGGAACCAAGTAACTAAGTTTTACAGGATGCGTTCATCTCTAAAACATTTTCAAGATACAACCTTTTCAACTAGTTTCGTCAAATCTTATTTAGAAAACTCTGGCGCCTCAAGTGGTTACGTCACAGAAAAATTGTGTTTGGGAAGGTGATAGATAAAAAAGGTCACGCGCTTCTGGTTACTTATTTGGAACAATGAAGGAGTTCCTCTTCAAAATCTGCAACAGTGGTGACGCTCTCGAATACATTCTGTTTTGAAGGAATAAATAAGTTGTGAATCCTGTGATGTATGTTGAGCATTCTCAGTCACAAAAATACGATCCCCACTTTTCCCCCCTTCTGCTCCTTCCACATTTTTGAAGCGATTCAAACCATTGCAGCTTCGAGTCTCGCATGCTAGATTGCATTTCCATCCATGGCGTTTCAGCTCAGTGTCGGTTCGTCAGCAACGATGTGGAATTTCTCCTGATTTTGCGACTTGCCTCAGACTCGGGCTATGGGCTTTATGAGTAATGGATGATTGCTCAAATCACAGAAGCACCACAAAACGATCATTGCTTTCGGTTCAAGATTTTATTCACCACGGTCCATCAAACATTACATTGTCTGTTTTGGTTTGTTTGTTTTTAACAGGAGTGGCAAGTAGACAAAGTAATTCATAAAGCACTCAGTGAAGATCCAAAAGTAGATTTGGGAACACAAGCCAACCATCATCAGAGCTGTGACGAGATGCATCTTCAATCTTGACCTCTTAGCATGAATTCTGATGGCAAAGACATCGGATTTAGTCAGTCGGAATAATAGCCCAAAAAGTAACATTGTATTAAATAAATAAAGTGTGACTTACAAACTTCAGTTCCCACCAATTACAACCTGAAACAATCATAGAAGCTCGTGAATACCTCAAGTTTTGGTCAGAGTGACGCATTCTTCTCGCAAAGCAGTTGGTTACCGTAGTCTGGGGCATGTTCGTGAATTTACAGCAATTCCAAATCATACTCACATTTGCCCAACTGTATTCTTCCATTGTTGCACCGCCCCACCGAATAATGACTCGTCAGCCAGTGGTCCAGTTTGACGCATTCCAGTCTCACCCTCTCCCCATCATTGATGTATTTCACTCCGTCGTATTTTAACTGGGGGTATTGATCGGTGTCCACGGAACAGTAGGAAGCTGTGCGCACGAGAAGCAACAAATAAGTTCACCAAAATCCCCTGCGTAAAAGTCAGTCGTTTCCTTGAGCTTTTATCTCTTTATTTATTTGAACCTTTGCAGGTGGGCGGCGTGGACCACTGGCCGTTAGTGTAGCAGAACACTTTCTCCAGACCCACTTGTTTGTAGAAACCGCCACACTGATATTTCAAAAACATCGGATCCCGTTCCACAACCTCACCATTGGCGACAACGGGATTCGTTCCACACCGGTCAACTGAAATAATAAAATGCACTCAAGATATCCAACGTTGAGCATCTAAGATGATGAAACCATTGGGGAAAACGAACGAATAGCTACTTGTGGTCACTTGTGGATCCGTAGAGCCGGTGTTGGTTGAGGATCCTGCGAGGTCGAAGAACACACCGTGAGTAATGCATTTTATTTTAATTTTTGGGGGTCATCTTTGTCTCGATTAGATTCTAGGCCCGCTTGCTTCAGTCAACACAAGATAGCTCAAGAAACCCGTTCGCTTGAAAGGATATCGATTGCGCCAATTCGCTTTATAGCATCGCAAAATACATCGGGGCACCATCAGTTTTGTCCAGGTGAGTTTCGTTGTTCTTTTGGACCCGAAAAAAAAACAGTCTTAACTTTCGTCTGTTTCAAATCATTTCAGTGACTAAATTGTGAGTGTATATGTGTGTGTTTTTCTTAAATCGAATGGCACCACAAATGTTGTTTGTCCATGTCCATACCTCCACCTGCAGGCCCCGTCTCACCGCCAGTAGACGTCGAACTACCAGGAGTTGGCTTGGTTTGTTTGACTGTGGAAAATGTCGATCAATAAATAGAAATCTCTCAATTTCAGCAAAGATGCGCACAATTACTGCCCTAAAACCGGCATGACAAATCTCCTTTTTTTACTCACCGCAGGGCGGCGGGACCGACCACGCTCCACCGATGCAATAAATTGACTTTTTGAGTTTTCCTTCGACATCATAGCCATCTTCACATTCGTACGGTATTTCAGTATCAGAAGCATACACGTCCTGGCGAGGGCCCTGATTGATGATTACGGCGTGGGGAATTTTAGGGGGGTCATCACATGCCTGGGTGCTTCCTGTGAAAACGAGCCCAATAAAGGTTATGTACAGAATATGAAAAGATATTAAGAACAAAATCGCACAGACTTACGCTGGCAGATCGGTACAGAGAGCCATTTCCCATTGACACACTGAGTTGTAGCGTCCCAGTCTTTGGATGAATAGCCGGGGTCACATGTTATCCTTATGACGTAACCGTCCTCATACCAACCCGTCTGGCTTGACGTGTATTTTGCATGGGGAATAGTTGGCGGAATGCAGTTGTTGACATCTGGGGAACAAAAATGGAAAAAAATAGCGCATTTAGACATTAAGTAAAACATTTTAAGCAGTTTATAATGCCTCCTGTATATTGTATGTTTTGTTTAGCTTTAATTCACTGTACTCGCGACCATTACTTAGACACTGGCAAATTGCAACAAAACCTTTGGGACTTCAACTGTCCAAAATGTCTGGTGAAGAATAAGCCGCTAAATATTCTGCTCATCTGCATCTGTAAAGGAGGCTTCTGTGTGTAGTGTGTGCAACAAATTCGCATTTTTAGAAAAAGAAAAAAGTTGTAATATTACAAAAAACGTCATATTTTTCCAAGAAAAAAAAGTTGTCCAACAAGAACAAAAGAGACACGAAATGCAGTTTGTATTGCTGTACAACTAATTATTATGATTAGAATTAATTTTCGCATATTTGACACATTTTACTTCCACATTTTTATTTGGTTAAAGATAGAATCTGGTCCATCTGCCCCATTAAAAAATCAGCACATTCTTTTTCTCACCTCTGACATACCGTGAGGCCAACACTTACCGATACATTGCGGTTGAGTGGACCATTTGCCATTCTGGCATGTCGTCGTTGCCCACCAGCCCTCCACTGCTGGCTTGAATCCATTTTCACACGCGTAGGGCAACACAGTTCCATGTGAATATGTATCTTGCTGAGGAACAACATAACCTCCATTTACAATGGGCGCACGACAAAAAGGACTCGCTGAAATACATCGATGGGCTCCAGAAAGCCAAATCATGAAAATCCATCCAATATACTTCTTGAACATTCCCAGCAGCATTCTGATTAAAATAATATATTTGGAGTAGGTAAATCTAATGTTGTGAGTCTGGTCGTGGTCAGCAGTCAGTAAATAATTGCAACTGTGACCTTCCCCATATCAGCTTGGAGATGAGGAAATAGCAAACATTACTGAGTAAAGCGTCATAAAAAAAAAGCATTACTCACAAGTCAAAACATAAATGTACAAACGGACTCGGTACTTGAGTCACGGCAACCGTAAATGTGAAATTTCCACCAAATGGTGACGCATGTACGTTTGTAAAGAAAGGGTTGATTGGAGAAAGAGACGCATGGTGTCTGCAAAATTCGTGCCCCCGACCGCCCAAAAAAAAATCCATTAAAAAAAATCAATGATTGTGTCCAGAGGACAAACAGTATTTCGAAACAGCTTCCCATGCTGCTCTGATTCAGCAAGAGAACAAACGTTTAGTACATCCTTTTGCATTTTGGTCATTATGTGATTTATGGTTTTCTGGAGAAATGACACTTATTACAATGTCAAGTGTACAGCGTGTACCAAAGTCTAAATCGATTGTCCCCTCAAAATACATTAACACGCAGCCATTGATGTCACATGCAAGAAAAGTGATTACACCACTCAGTTTGTTCTATTTTTGCAACACTGGAGAAATTATACTTTTCTCCATTGTCAAGTTGTCATACTTGTAAAACCAATGAAAATTGACTTTGCCCTCAAAACACCTTGGCATTGATGTTGATGTTCCTGGCAACAAAAATGAGTACACCACGCAGTGAAAATGTCCAAATTGTGACAGAGTATCACCATTTAGGAACGCAATTCTACACTACGTACAATGCCATGCATTAGAAATACAAGTTGATATATGCGCTGCCAAGAATCGGCTTGGCTCATGGAAAGTTGAAAGCCTGAAACGCAAGAATTGCTTTTTGGCCTCTTTCTCGTTCCGTTGTTCAAGTGAGTCCCTCGCTCAAAGTGCAGTACTTTTTTTCTGGGCAGAAAAGGTGTTCAAAAAATCCTTAGGTTTCAAACTTTTCGGCCACTGGGTGAGTTCAGAAATGTGTGTGATGAAAAACTGTCATTTAAATCTGCAAACTATTACGTGCGTCTAATCTGTTACTGTCGCTGCTGTACCGAATGCTTCCTTTAGTCCGGACGCACTCGTTTCATGCATACGCCGCGTTGGAATATATAATATGGGTCTTCTCGACATATTCTGCTCAAATGTTGACACCGGTGGTCGAATTGGGTTTTGAATCTATTTGCCGGGCCACCAGGCGCTGTCCTCCCTCATGGCTGAAGTCTTCTATGTCGGAGTCGACGTGGGCACTGCCAGTGTGAGGGCTGCTCTAGTGACCAAGGAAGGTCATTTGAAAACCGCTGCCCAGGAGCCCGTCAGCATCTGGGAACCTCACAGTGACCATTATGTGCAGTCTTCCTCTGAGATCTGGGACAAATGCTGCGCTGTTGTCAGGGTAGGAGCGAGATCCACGAGGAAGACGAAGCAGGAGATGCGAATTAGCGCCCCCTAGATAAACAATCGCCGAGGAAAACTGTCGTGAGATACAATGACATACTATTGTGCCAAAAATGAAATAAATAACTTGTGAAATAATGAAATATCCAAATAATTAAATCATATTTTGAATTTCGATCAATAATTTGAAATGAATCAATGTTGAAAATAAATAGTCTTCCTGACACATGTATTTATTTACGTAGTAATTTGTTTATTTATTTAAATTGGACACTCTTGATCGTCCGTCCAAATGACATTGTCTTTGTAGAAATGTGTGGGCTTTTTTGTTTTTGAATGTGTTTCAGGAAGTGACACGAGGAGTGAACAAAAAGCAGGTGAGAGGGATCGGTTTTGATGCTACCTGTTCCCTTGTGGTGTTGGACCAAAGCTTTCAGCCCGTAGCAGTCAATCGGGACGGTAAAGTCGTCTTTTCGCCCCAGTGACTTTCAACGTGTTACGCGACGAATGTACGTCATCACGTCTCAAAACTATAACCACCACCATGACAGCCTTTCGTCCTTATCCAGGAAACAATCTGAGAAATGTGGTGATGTGGATGGACCATCGTGCCGCTGAGCAGGCTGCTCGTATCACAAGCACCGGCCACAGCGTGCTGAGTCGGGTTGGAGGGGTCATGTCACCAGAAATGCAACCACCAAAGCTGCTCTGGCTGAAAGAGGTGAGAGGTGAGCTTGGTGTAATGATTTAGTCGATGTTTTATGGGGGGTTTTCCCTCCCCATTACTTATGTGAGCATTTTTTTCTTGGTACAAAGATTCTTTCATGTCTGCAGTTTGTACATTGTTTTGTGTGCTTTGTGGGGTTTGAACAATATATATATATTTTCCCCACTCCTGGAGAACCTAAAGGAAAGCTGCTGGAACAAAGCTGCCCACTTTTTTGACCTTCCAGACTTTCTTTCATGGAAGGCCACCGGCTCATTGACCAGGTTTGTCACACCACAATAATAATGTGTATCTTCTTCAAAGATATATTTATTATAGAACCGAATTATATTATAAGATAAGATAAGAAAACTTTTATTAGTTTTGCAATGGAGAAATTCCAAATTCACAGCAGCAAAGTTTGAAAGGAATAAGTAGAACAACAAAATATAGGAGTTGCTGGAAAGGCAGCCACTCTCGCGGCGCCATCTTGAAGTCAAAATAACAAAAATAACACAACTCAACACAACACATAGGACACAGTCATGCAATCTTCACCACTTTCCTGCATACACTTAGTTGTCTGAAGCAGTTATAGATGAAAGAGGAGAGGATCAAAGTGTCCTTTCACCAGTGGATCAGAGACGTCATGCTGAAAACGCGCACACGTCTGCTACAAGCTAAGTTTTGAAAGCAAACACGAAGCTGTAGCGTCCATTGACGAAAAGAGATTAGTTCACTTCTCCTGTCCCATGTAATCCGCTTCAACTCCAAGCCGCGACTCCCGGTTCCACAACGCTCCTTTCTTCTCGTCGTCGACTCCTCAAGCCTTGCATCCATCCAGCCGCAGACCGTTCAACAGCACCGATCTCTCCGCTGAACAAAGCGGGGCTGTGAAAATGCTGCCACATTCAAATGGCGCCGACATTCCTCCCAGTCAAAAACAGTGCTTGTATACCCATGCTGCCGAGAAGGCGCAACCAAGCACAGAGTCTCCTCCTTGATGAATGTCGTGGCCAAAAAATGCTGAAAACAGTCCACATCAGGCCCACACGACGTAACAACAAACACAAAGTGACAAAACAAACACAAAAACAACAAAAAAGCAAGGCTCATGAGAGCACTTGCCGACGGCTGCCTACTCGGGCGCCATCTTGGACTTCTATTAAGCCTTTTATCTCCGCTTGTTGGAAAACATGCAGCTGCTCACGCTACTTTCTTCACTGTTTGACAGATCCCTTTGCACTCTGGTTTGTAAATGGACGTATTGCCCCCCAGAGGGATGGGATGCCAGTTTTTGGACTTCAGTAGGACTGGAGGATCTGACTGAAAACAACTTTTCCAAAATAGGTCACTTAAAAAAAAAAAAGTATAATATGAAACAGAATGAGTTTATTTGAATAGAGTTTGATTAATTGTGGAATTATTCATTGTTTGTCTTCCAGGCAACGTGACGTGTTCACCTGGGAGTCCTCTTGGGGACGGCCTGACTCTGGAGGCAGCAGCGGATTTGGGTTTGGATCCAGGAACGGCGGTGGGGGCTTCGCTCATCGACGCTCACGCCGGAGGCCTCGGTACCGCATGCGGAACATGTTTTCTCGTTGTTGTCTCTTGTCGCAATCTCTTCACCTCTTTGTCCCCGAGTGGGCGTGTAAAAGAAAAGCCTTTTGCATCAGCCAATGCTAATAGAGTAGCGATTCCTTTTTAATACAGAAGGGCCGTGTGTCTTTTGCTGTGTTTCTCCAGGTGTGATCGGAGCAGACGTGAAAGGCTTCCAGCTGCCATGTGAGGGCCAGCCAATCACAACACGGATGGCCATGATCTGTGGGACGTCGTCTTGTCACATGGCGGTGAGGGTTCCCCTCTTATCTTTAGTGTATTACATTTTTTTTTTTAATCAGGGATATTTTATTTTATTTTTTTTACAATGTACCGGTACTCGCACGTGGGAAAGGAAAGCCAAAAACAGTGCCCGATGCACTTTATCGCCATTTTTAGAACCCAAGCAGAGCACTGAAACACTTGAACACACGCTTGCAGGAGTTGCTGTTGGCTCTGGCCGTCAGTATCGAATATCTCTGCAATTGATTTTTTGCGATCGTTTATTCCATCGATCACATGAATAATCGGATACAATTTGAGTTTGCATTAATGTTGGTTACAAAACCATGTTTTTTCATTTTTTTTTCTAGTATAATTCCGAAAATGAGAAAATGCAACTCGAAAGAAATCTTCTTCCACTGCATGGCCAGTGTTTTTGTCGACGTGAATGCATGTTTTTTTTTTTTATTTATTTTTTTAAGTCACGGGTTGTATTTAGTCAACAGTGATTGACTTCAACTCTCACCAGATCAGTGAGCAGCCGCTGTTTGTGCCGGGGGTGTGGGGTCCTTGCCTGTCCGCCATGGTCCCCGACGTGTGGCTTAACGAGGGAGGACAGAGTGTCACGGGACGTCTGGTCAGTGCATTCTGCCGCCGTGGTCCTTGCATGCGTCAGAGCGTCCACAAGCCCAGATATTCATCGCCAGTCAAGCCCAACTGAGAAATTCCGCTGCAATGTATTCTCTCAAACAAAAAAGAGGTTATTAGACCAGGTGAAGCGCAATTTTTCCACTCACAACTGGATGTCCGCCAGGTAACATACCAAAAAATGCAATCCGTCTTTATTCATATCGCGCTTTCACAATAGTTGAACATAAAATAACAAACGTGTTAATGTCACTTTTTTTTAATCGCTGGTAGCATTTAATTTTACAAAAGGCATACATAGCTAGTCCGTACAATGTCATCTTGTTTAAAATAAAAGTCCCCTTTTCAGGACAGATTGTAAAGTCGTGTCAAATTACACGTTGCCCCAAGCCAAGAAAAAAAATGTAAATCTGTCCATTGTACAAAAGATATTTGAAAATGCAGAACTGTAGTCCAATGGAATGTCCACTTACAAGCCGCGGTGTTAGACACCGTCTGAAAATGACTCTTTTGTTCCTGCGACGTTGCCCACACGTGATACTTTCTGTGTCACGGTGTCTCTCCTCTTCCAGATCGACCACATGGTGAAGGGTCATGCCGCTTACGCGCAGCTCCAGGAAAAGGCGCGGCAGAGGTTAGTTGGCGCATTCGCCATTTGGAGCTTCCCAAACCGTGGAACAGAGCTGTCACCCTCCATTAGCCGACACATAATGACATGATAATTGAGTAAGATTAGGTTTGGCAAAATGGTTGCGTATGACTGACAAGGTTGCCCTGACTGGCTATTCTGTGGCGATGAGTCACCGTGACTGATGAGGCGAATGCTAATGAGGCTGCATTCATCCATTCATTTTCTGTGACTCCTCGTTGTGGGTTACTTGGAACCTATCCGAGCTGATAGTGTTATGGTCACGAACACACCAACCGAGACTGAGACTTTATCGAGACACAATCAAGACAGTTGAAGGTTGAGATCGAGCGCATTCACATACATATTCACACCTACAGACAATCAGTGATGTCATGATACAATATTCCCCCATTTGACTCATTCCATAAAATCATCCCAGATTAATTTTTACGGCTGTTTTTTTTTCTTTCTTTTTTTTCCTCGCTCGTCATAGCGCGGGCGACGATTTCTACAGCTACCTGAACAGCCACCTACGTCGAATGGCTTCTTCGTGTTCAGCTGTCGACTTGCTGGGCTCAAGTCTTCACGTGTGGCCGGACTTTCACGGGAACAGGTCGCCGCTGGCTGACCCCTCCCTGAAGGGCATGGTGAGTCAAAGCTGACTCTCAGGGGCTGAACCTTTATGTCTGTCGACACTGCGGCACTTGCGGTAAATATTGTGATATATCGCATTTGAAAAGACGCTTCCTGGGTGTCCTGCTGTGACATGCTTTGAGGGGAAAAAATCAAGAATAAATGATACACCCCCCTACTTTTGCCTCGCTGAAATTAGCTAATGCTCGTGATCGACCAGTACATATTTCAATTCCCATGACGACGATGTGTGGAGCTGGGAGCGGTGACTAAGTACATGCATGCTAGCGACCACAAAGACGGACGGGATGGATTGGATTTCCCCCTCTGCCGTTCGATCTTAATCACCAAGCTGCTGAATTAAAGTTGTCAATTAATTTGCCACTCCGTATGTGGCACGTGCAGCGAACACAACGGCAAACGGAATTCTCACCGTAAACTATTTTACAGGTCGTGGGACTGTCTCTTTCTCAAACTCTGGACGACTTAGCTTTGCTCTACTTGGCCACCATACAAGCCCTGGCGGTCAGTCCACCGCTTTTTATTTATTTATTTATTTTTGTATTTGCTTTCCTGCTTCCCTCATTGGATCCTCCTACGATTTCAGCTCGGTACACGACATATATTGGAGGCCATGAAAGAAGCCGGCCATGACATCAAAACGATCTTCCTATGCGGAGGATTGAGCAAGAACAGCCTGTTTGTGAAGACTCATGCCAATGCAACAGGTACAAAGTACAAACGGGAGAGACCATGACGTGCGCCGTTGATTGTTCGAATCATCGAAAAGGGCAACTTGCTCAAAATGAAAACTGGGAAGGGAGAATCCAAACAAAAGTTGCCGTCTTTAATGCATGTGTAAATACCTCGAAAGTAAAAGCCGACATTGGGATCTCTTGTCTCATTTTCATTTTTTGATGTTGAACCTCAATTTTTTTCAGCCTACAGCAAATATTAAAGACTTGGCCTCACTTCCAGTTCTTTTGGGAGTGGGGGGGTCTACATGATACGTTCGTTTTATGTTCCTATTTATTGACTCCAAATACTGTTGTGTAACCAATTTGCTCACTTTAAGGGTTGCCGGTGGTGTTGCCTGAACAGACCGAGGCTGTCTTGGTGGGAGCGGCGGTTCTTGGGGCGTGTGCATCGCACGATCATGGCACTATACAGGTGCAAAAGACACACACACCCACACACTAACCACTGGACCACCGGGCCGCCCTGGTATAACACACGGTATTATTTCACTTATTTTCACAGAAGAGAGTCAAGATTTCCGCATAGCGCGCTTAAGATTCAAGATGATGTCCCGGCATCAGATCTCGTGACACCAGAGAATGATGAGCCTTTAAGCCAGATACACTAAAAATAAGACGTTATTATTTGGACTAAGCCACACCTGTTCAAGGCCCCCTGCCTCCCTTTTCAAAGATTTGTGCAGCAGGCAGTTGTTGTGTCTGAGCCACCGGAGTGTGCAGCGCTAGAGTGCGTTAGAGAAGCCGTGCACTGTATAAGTCATGCGCTGAGCCGCACTAAACAGCAGCGTAGCTCAATTCTTTCTACAACTGGGTCATGGTTGGCCTTGAAAGTGCACGACATGTTTTTTTTTTTTTATTTTTTAATGGTTATTTTCCATTCTCATCACTACTCTAGGAGGCGATGGCGAAAATGGCAAAAGTGGGAAAAGTAGTTGAGCCTGACCACAGTCTTCAAAGGTAAGATGAAACGTTGACGTCATCATTCTCGTCCTTATTAGCTCTTATTCATCGTCCCTTTGACATCCGTGTCCCATAAGTGACCCAACAGCAATGCAATGACTTCAACCATCAAACACCGGATAAATCTAACCTCTTTTGCAGATTTTACCAAAGAAAGTATCAAGTGTTCCGATCCCTTGTTGCCCACCAGAGGGAGTACCAAGCCCTCATGAACACTTTGGGGACCGAGTGTTCTTCACTGTAACTGTGAGCAGATGCGCTTGCTTCCAGGGATTTGGGACCCCCTTGAAAAAAAAAAAATCACTTCGGACCACTTCAACAGCAAGTCTGCAAATTGAAAAGAGTCTTTGGTGGAGGGTCCCTGTCAGTCATCGTCACCCCCGCCCTGTTACATGACTAGCAGTGATGTAATACATTGGAAACAATGGCATGTCTCCGCTGCTTTTCAGCCTATTATGATTTCCTAATAAAGGTGAGTTCATCACTTTGCCTATCTAAAAAGCACATCTCAGAAATTTATTTATGTTAGTGTGTGTGTGTGTGTGTGTGTGTGTGTGTGTGTGTGTGTGTGTGTGTGTGTGTGTGTGTGTGTGTGTGTGTGTGTGTGTGTGTGTCTTTGCATACAACCTCCTCGACAGTAATCAACAAGCCACTTTGTCATTCACAGTGAGACTGACAGATTATGTGAGTGCATTTGTTTTGAAAATGAAATCATATCGTGATTCCAACAGGGGGACATTATCTGTGTTTTATTAGGATCTCCCCAAACGTGCACATTTATCACTAAAGTGACATGTCTGCTTTGCAATGTCTGGTAAAGGTGTTCTATTTATATTTGGTAATTTAAAAAAAAGAAAAAGATTCTATTCACGCGCGGTGGGCCGACTTTGTCATAGCAACAAAGAGAAAGTGGGAACGAGCAGCAACGTGATGTGTGACCTGCATCCTAAAGACTGCTCTCTTCTACGAATGTTCAGTACAATTATGCTTCTCCAATTTTCTTTCAATTCAAGAGAATTTTGCACACAAGTAGGCTTTAGGTGCCACCTTTGTTCAATACCAGAACCAGATAACTGGACCTGGCCCCAAACCATTCGACGGCAAGTTTAGGTAGGTGCTGTCCCCTAGTGTTAATTCATCAAACTGCATGTGATTGTTTTTTTTTTTTTTTTAATGACCGCAGTGGAAAGGCCTAATGAAATCGATACGATATTCGCTGTTGTTACAAAAAAGGTGTCCCATTGATACATACATATATATTTAAATATATAAAAATATATGTGTGTATGCGCGTGTGCGTATACATGTTTATGTATGTGTGTGATACACGGCATACAGTACAGTACTGCCTTTTGCTCGTCGGGTCGGTGTGTTGCGGCGCCGTGCAGCCGTGCCGCATGACTTCCAAGTCCGGCCAGTAGCACGGATGTAAACAGGGGGCGGGCTCAGGTAGGCCTAACCTGCAACCGCTCAGCCAATCACAAACCGCCGTCCCTTGCCTGCGCTCCCTTCTCGCCGTTTCTCATTGGCTCAGCGGCGCGTCGATATACTGCATCGAGGCGATCCAGTGCGATTTCAGGCAGAGAGAGGGAGAGAGAAGGGTAAAATGATTAATCTGTCAACGGTGAATTTGTGCTCGGAATGAGAGACATCCGGCCCCGAGCGTGACGTAGCACAGCCCGGAGAGCAGCACATCTAGTCCACATCCAACCGCCGTAGTGCCGCCATAGCAGGTGGCGCCGTTCGTGTCATTACACGAATGGTGCAGGCTCGCAGCGTCTTCGCCGCCTGATCCGAGCGTCCTTTCAGCACTGGACAGCGATCCGGGACCATCGTACGACAGCAACGGAGAGGAGGTCCTGAGGCGAGGTAGGCTGACACGCTGCGGTCACTCATAACGCCCTGATGACAACGCCAGTGTTTTACGAGGTGTGCATGAAGATGATGGTGCTTCACCTGGCGTTTGTGGGCTTGTGTGCTTGATGAATTTAAAGCTAGAGAGCGTCATCCACCAAATGCCCTTGAATCGATAGGCCTCTAGTTATGCGTGAGTGAGCGTGTGTATGTGTGTAGGAGAGAGGGAGAGAGAGAGAGAGGGGGTGTTGGTGTTGATGATAAGCAACTGCGCAATTGTCTTTCCCTGTCTGTTCATATCTTTCTTTTCTACGCCTCCCTCTCTCTTTCTTGCAGTCCTCCCTTCTTCCATAGTCAGTCCGACCCTCTCTTGGCTCGGGGCAATACGTGTCTCGATGACTTCACTACATCACCAAGCTCCGCGGTATCCTGGACTAATATAGCCACGCCACATCCCCTCCTCCATCTCTCTTTCTTTCTATCTCCCCCGTCTGTCCGAGCTATCTCTCTCTCTCTCTCTCTCTCTCTCTCTCTCTCTATCTTTCTCTCGCTCTATCTTTCTCTCTCCAATCGCTGATCCCTCCGTCCAAAGGCACCATGGGAAACCGCGGCATGGAGGAGCTGATCCCGCTGGTCAACAAGCTGCAGGATGCATTCAGCTCCATCGGCCAGGCGTGCAACCTGGACCTGCCGCAAATCGCGGTGGTGGGCGGCCAGAGTGCAGGAAAAAGCTCCGTGCTGGAGAACTTTGTGGGCAGGTAAAATTGACCACAGCAAATAGGATAATCCCTTAACCTTGTGACATAAGTAGCCTATGGGGGCCAATCGCTCGTGGCCTGCAGAGTACAAAGCATTCACGGTCACCATGCTTTGAGACTTCCAGGTTTAAATTGTGTTCACCGCACAAACCACGACACGGCCCGTCTTGTGACTACTCGAGCGAAGCTGGATTTAGGTTGCAGCGGCACCTTTGGGATCTCAGCCCAATCGGCAACTACAGCCAGCCGTTTGCACTCATTAGAGAAAGATGATGCCTGACATTTTCTGGCATTATATTCTACATGCATGGCTGCCTAATCCACCCCCTCATTCGCTAATATTCATGATTTTAACATAAGTGCTGGTAAAGAAGAAACTAGTCCAGGGTTGCCTAAAAGTGAGCTGGGATGGGCTGCAGTTCACCAGCGACTATGAACGGGACAAGTTGTGCAGCGAATGTATGGATCGAGTTGTTGCTGGCCTAACTGCACAGATTAGGTACCGATAAACTGTCTAGTAGTACGCCTGAAGGTCTTTGAGGGAGCGAAGAGTTTGGGTTGGACATGCAAGAGTGCACATCCAGATGGAGGAATATTGTCTCGTTCTTGTTGAGTTGATGCCGAGCAACAGTCCATCTGTGCCGAAGGCAACGTGAAGGCCTTTGAATGGATGACAAGTGTTGCTTTTCTTTCAACTCTTCCGACTTGTGGCATTGGCCAGTCCTGCTGAGCGAGCTGAAATTTGTGCCCTTGTGCGTGTTTTTTAAAAATAATTCTGTTCTCCAGGTTATGAGAATCTGCAAAAGCTGAACTGGGGGCAGCTCTACTCCTGTTTGTTGAAATTGTGGTTTGTGAAAACTGACTAGGCCAGTGATGTAATTCGGCGAGCAAAATATGCTTTTTCAGTACAGTACTGACATTTTTCAGCGGAGCAACCGTCTTTATTGCTTTGCGGAGTTATGTCCACCAACACACATTTAAGCCCCTCCAAAATGGTGGGCTCTTCATTTTAAAATGAGTGTTTCGTTTTCAATTCAGGTTGTCCTGCTTATTCCAGCTGGAAATTCCGGGCTGGAAAAATGGCCAGCATTCTATTCAGCGTTTGAGCTAATGAAACCATAAATACCAAGATATCCAAACGTACAATCTAAAGATGTTTAGCGTTGACTCGAGTGATGCGTTTTGATTGGCTGTTTGTCCACAGGGACTTTCTGCCCCGTGGATCTGGCATTGTCACTCGCAGGCCGCTGGTTCTGCAGCTTATCAGCGCTACTGCAGGTGGGTTGGCCACGCATTTGTACACCCACACATGCTGCTGGCACACTCACAAATTGACAAATGCGCCCCCCACACACACACACCCTCCCTGTCTTTTTTTTGTCATTTAAATTGAGCTGTTTTTTTTTAATTCCCTGCTCCCACTCCGCCGTTCTTTCCCTCTCACACGTTGCTCCATCACCACCGCTCTCTGTTGCACGTTCTCCGTCTTCGCAGAATGGGCCGAATTCCTCCACTGCAAAGGGAAGAAGTTCACGGATTTCGATGAGGTCCGCCAGGAGATCGAAGCCGAGACGGACCGTGTCACCGGTGCCAACAAAGGCATATCTCCCGTGCCCATCAACTTACGCGTGTATTCCCCAAATGGTGCGAAACCACATTTTCCTTTCATTTTCAACACTTAAGTGACAACTCAAAATAGGCATCGAAATAGACTGCGATGAGGTGTGAGTCATCCCCCCCCCTCTTGTTCTTTTTTTGTTTAATTCCTTGATCAAATACAGAGGGTTGTCATGCAGCCTTGATTCGTCTCTTGTAGTCAAGAATGGAAGGATGGTGATAAAAGAGGGCGTCAAGGTTTCTCTGCTCTTCTGTGTTCCATTTATTGCACTTAAGAGGATCGACTCGATGATGTACATCCGGTGCCGATGTACATCTGAAGTCACAGTTCGTTCAGAATGAAGCAGACAGTCATCATCGGTTTAAAAAAAAAACAACAACAACTTTCAGTGATACATGCTGTACGTTTATGCTGTTGAAGGTTAGACTTTTTGGGGTTTTTTTAACGCTGATATCTGTTGGACTTGAACAGGCTGAATTTGCATATTTCAATTTTGTGTGAACCGGTCACCTATTCACCCAAAAGACTTTCAGCAAGATTTTGGAGTGCGGCTGTGGGAACATTTGGGCCATTCCCAATAGGCACCTGCAAAAGTTTGTCAGAGAATTTTCCAGAAGCAAGCCAAATAATTAAGATCTGTGGATTTGTGAAACTGAGATTTAGGGTTTGAATTTCATCTCTGGCCTTCCTGTGTGAGCTTTGCATGTTGTTGATTTGCGAAAGTCAGCTGGGATAGGAAACACTCATCGGGACAACAGTCAACATCCGCCGGTTCCAATGAAGACATTGATTCCCATAACTCACGCGTTCCCAATAATCGTTCCAAATGCCTTTCCCTGTTCTCATTTCGTGTTCTCCCACCTGAACAGTGCTCAACTTGACCCTCATCGACTTGCCGGGGATCACCAAGGTACCGGTCGGAGACCAGCCCGCTGACATCGAGCAGCAAATCCGGGAGATGATCATGCAGTTCATCACCAGGGAGAGCTGCCTGATCTTGGCCGTCACTCCGGCCAACACCGACCTGGCCAACTCGGACGCCCTTAAACTGGCGAAGGACGTCGATCCTCAAGGTGAGGCAAGGGCGACTGCGGGAAGGGGGGGGGGGTGGATTCAGCAACGCATGGCGTGACCCTTAGCGAGACGGCCAATCTGTCTACTGTCAGAAAACACCATTTGTGTTTGAACTTCCACTTTGACCTCTCTAAATTTGAGCGCACCATTTATCAGTAGCGGTTGCCCGATTTTCAATTCATTCTCAGAGAGCGGGGAGGGGGAGACGCGAAGATAATTGAAAGAGCCGCTAAAGGACAGAAGACGTTTGACGGGGACAAGGCAATAACTGCGGATGGGATGATGGAGTTAATTTGACCTCCAGACTGCGGGGAGGGAAACGAGAGAGGACGGGCGGGAGAATGAACTTGAAGGCAAACGGGAGGAGGACGAAGCAACGAGGCGGAGAGGAATGATTCATGGTGGTGAATGAGGACAGGATGAACCATCTTGTACCGGGGTTGTCATTGTTTGGCATTTTTCATGATAGTATTTGCTTTTGACTTTTGCTTTTTCATTTCGCTTAGTTTCTTCAGGCAGGTTTGTTCGATTTTATGAAGTTGTATGTTTCCAAAATGCTTTGTTTTAGTTTTTTCAAACATATGTTGAGTGCAAGATTAAAAAAAAAAAAGGTCACTAAGCATTGTGTAATGCAGAAACATAAGCTCATTTGTCATTTGATTTGGTTAACAATTTTTAAAAAAAACGTCATTTATAGTTTGTTTTTCAATGATTTTTGTGGGGGGTTAACTATAATCACCTTATTATTTACTATGGGCATGTTAACATGAAATGGAAATCATAATTGATGACGTGAAGCAGATTGTTTTTGGTTTTTCACACGCAAACAAGTAGACGTGATGGTCGTGTGGTCGCCTCTGTCCTGCAGGTCTGCGGACTATCGGAGTGATCACCAAACTGGATTTGATGGACGAGGGCACAGATGCCCGTGATGTGCTGGAGAACAAGCTGCTGCCACTGAGAAGAGGTTTGTCAGCAGACTGGCCGGCAGCCTCCTTTACACAACTCAAGCATGTTCTCGCTTTAAAAAAAAAAATGTCTCCCTCCCCCAGGCCCAGTGATTATTTTGGCCAATTTGTGTCCTTTTTGTTATTTTGTTTTCAGGCTACATTGGAGTGGTGAACCGCAGTCAGAAGGACATCGATGGCAAGAAAGATATCAAAGCAGCTCTGGAGGCGGAGAGAAAGTTCTTTTTCTCTCATCCGGCCTACAGGCACATAGGGGACAAAATGGGCACCCCGCGCTTGCAGAAAGTGCTCAACCAGGTGATCATAGCTTTACTCACGGTGCACTTTGCATAATTAATAAGATGGTGGCCTAGATTTTTTTTCCCTCGCTTTCATTATCTGACACATCATTGTGGAGGATGCAAGACACTGTCGATACAAATAAATCTGCTCACGTGGTTATTTTTCCTTCCTTTTAATATTTACTGGATTTATGGATTTCTGTTTCATTTAGGTTGCGCTGTTTTGATTTCAACTTTAGGTTGTGTTTAAAAGAGTGCCATCAAGGTCAAATGCTTGCACAACTTTCATTGCGCACGTGTGTTCATGTGGTCGCTTCTGTCCTGCAGGTCTGCGGACTATTGGTGATCACTTCCACACACACACACACACACACACATATATATATATATATATATATATATATATATATATATATATATATATATATATATATATATATATATATATATATATATATATATATATATATAAATTTCAGTTTTATCAATGATCTCTTTTGATGAGCTCTGTCAGAGACAGGATTGTGGTTGCAGTTTGCAGTGGTGCAAAAGTGCACCGAGTATTATTTTAGAAATGTTGCTCCTCTCATCTCCCTTGACAGGGAAACCACATATTCGAAACATCTCTCAGTGGACTCCCACATCACTGCAAGCTACAACGGCAACCCTCCTGATCTTGCCATTTAAAATCGAGCATGAATATAACTCATCGAGGCATTTTTTATTTATTTATTTTTGTTCTATAAGGTTGAATATTATGAAAATGATTATTGTCGGAATTGTGTTCCCATAGCAACTGACCAACCACATCCGAGACACTCTGCCAGCTTTTCGCAGTAAGCTGCAGTCCCAGCTGTTGGCTCTGGACAAAGAGGCCGAGGAATACCGGGGATACAGACCGGATGACCCATCCCGCAAAACCAAACAGCTGTTGCAGTCAGTATCAGAGCACCCGGTTTCACCCAGAAAATAACTTCTATCATATTAATGGACCACTGAAAATATCTAGGCTGTTTCATGATGCGACTGGGTGTCACGGTGGATGACTGCTGAGCACATCAGCTTCACGTTGCATAGGTTGTGGGTTCGAATCTGGGCTCCGGCCTTCCCGTGTGGAGTTTGCATGTTCTTCCCATATCTGCGTGGGTTTTCTGCGGGTATTCTGGTTTGCGCTCCGCATTGCAAACACATGCATGTTACGTTAATTCAACACTCTTAAAATGTCCCGAGGTGTGATTGTGAGTGTGAATGGTTGTTCGTGACCAGTTGGGAGTGTACCCAACTCCAGCGCACCAGCGCCCCTTGTGAGGATAACTGCTTCGGATCATGTATGGCTGGTTGTTGTGACTACTGCTGGTTATCGTGCATCCCTTTTTCAGGATGGTGCAGCAGTTCTCTGTGGACTTTGAGAAGCGCATTGAGGGTTCAGGAGACCAGGTGGACACAGTGGAACTCTCAGGCGGAGCCAAAATCAACCGCATCTTCCATGAGCGTTTCCCATTTGAACTGGTCAAGGTAATCTTTCATCTGTATTATTTATTAGAGCAAAACAATTATGGACAGTGAGAGCGTTTCAAATGGTTCTACTTTTCAAATCATTTTGTTTGAACTACACAAAGGCCGACAGATTTTTCTTTCTGAAAGCGATCATAGAATATAACTCCCTCATTTTGTCTGACTGTGTATTCTTTGTAGATGGAATGTGATGAGAAGGAGATGCGTCGTGAGATCAGTTACGCCATCAAGAACATCCACGGAATCAGGTGGGAGCCTTTCCTTGTGTCTTCTTTAATCTTCATTTAAAAAAAAGCTCCTTGATATGGTAAGCCAGATACTTAAAAATATGATTTTTAATGGGAGAAGCCTTTATTTTCTCTGATCTATATCCTGTCTAGTTGGCAACAACTAGCATCAAATATATTTATATATTTATTATTATTTTTTCTTCCCTGAACCAAAATACAAGCGGTTCCCATGGTGTTTGATTACTTTTGTTGATTGTACCTTGAAGGTTTTACGTACCATTATTGCAGACAGTTGATCCAAATGGTATCAAAACAGACTCTAAATGGCGGATGGCTCATCCATTTTGGAAAAGACAGTAACATTGAAGAACAATAACATTCAGTCTTTTTTTTTCTTTCTTTTGCTGGTCGGCAGGACGGGGCTGTTCACTCCAGACATGGCGTTTGAAGCCATTGTGAAGAAACAGATCATCAAGTTAAAGGAGCCTTGTGTCAAGTGCGTGGACATGGTCATCCAGGAACTCATCAACACTGTTCGCCAGTGTTCCAACAAGGTGATTCGAAGATTTTTATACTCTGTTATCATGCGGTCAGAACAATTTATCTGCAGGAATAAGAACAATTTGAACCCATACAGGGCAGACAGCTATGGGGGGGAAAAAGGAACAATAAGACCGATTTGTGTGATTTTACCGTTCTTTATCAGCAGTCATGATGTGCAAATCGTGATATGCCGTTTTTGGTGTGTTCACAGTTGGAATGTTTTCCGCGACTACGGGAAGAAACGGAGAGAATTGTGACTTCTCACATCCGTGACCGAGAGAGTCGGGCTAAAGAACAGGTAGCACACAGTCCTTGTTTTAATCTGTGAAAAACGGTGCCTGTCCAGCGCGTAGTGACAGACGTATATTGGTTGGTATAATATTAGTTATGTGCATGGATGTGTAATGAGTACGTTTTGTGATGCTGTCATGTTTAAAGTAACATTTTTTTTTGCATGTTAGGAAAGAAGCGTTTGGATGATATGTGTTTACTAAACATGAGCCTAACAATCAGCTTAGTTCAACAAAACAAAAACCAAATGCAGAATCATCACTTAACAACACCTTTAAACACGTTTTTCAAATTCGTACGGAAAAAACAAAAAGTATTTGTGAGCACGTACTACCAAGTTAGCCTTTAGCTTGCTAACCTAGCTTGCTATGTTGTTTACCAATAATCGCCCAAACTATATACTGTATCTCACTATTCATGACTGTGTCTATTTTAATTGCCGTTTATTGTTTCAGGTTCTGCTGGTGATTGACATTCAGCTCTCCTACATCAACACTAACCACGAGGACTTCATTGGCTTTGCAAAGTAAAGACTCACATCGAGAGATATGCCGTTTCTGAGTTTTGTCTCTCTCTTTTATTGTCACCTTCATCCCCTTCATCCCCACAGCGCGCAGCAGAGAAGCAGTCAAACTAACAAGAGTCAGAGTTCCGCAACAAATCAGGTGAGGGATTAGCGCAGGATGGACACCGCGTCGGTAGAAAAACATGGAAGATGGAGATTTCAGATGTAGTCTCGCATTGGAGTTTGTCTGTTGCTCTTTACACAACATATAGGCCTTTATTTTGATTTTTAGATGTGTCCGTTATTTTGCACTATGGCGCATTATGTGTGAAACTGGCCACTGGCCGCGTCTGTTTGATTTGGCCGAATCATTTGAGTTCCAAAGAATCACGTTGGATTTGCTTTTTTTGCCACCACCATCAGCATCAATGTCATTGTTGAGACCTTTCGCTTTTGTTTGAAGCCCTCCTGTGTCATCAAGGTGCCACTTTGCATTTCATCCCCATCCCGTAGTGAGAAAGTCAACTGCCCCCTTACGGGTGTCTGTTGGTGAGTATTGCTCATTGTGGCGTCTGGTTTGCAATTTTCATCTGAGGCTGCAATAATGCATTCGCCCAAAGTATGGTGCTCTCTGCCACCGTTGCCTTCACGGGAACTTGACCTAACATCTGAAAGACTCTTTTTTGTTGTTGTTGTTGTTGTTGCAAAATGTCTTTCCTTATGGACTGATGAAATCTGCCTAAAGTGACCTTCAAGTTTGTGAGAACACTTCCAGATTGCAGGATAAATGAACGCCTGTTCTATTCTAATCTGTCTCCTTTCGATTGTATTCCATTCTAAAAGCCCGCCATTCCTCCTTGTTGCAGGCCTCCTCTCCACCTGCATCAGGCCTGATTGTAAGACATTACCAAACAATCGTTTGCTGTCTGACACCCTCACAAGGCTCACAGACGACAAGGCGGTGCCTCATAAAGCCATTGAAATATCCAAGAATTTGGCGGACTCAAATATTTTATTCAGTATCGCTCGTGTTGGACATTTGTCTCCGTACTCTGTCGTGCGTGTACGCTACATATGTGGACAAAGGTATTGGGACACCGACAAAAACTCTCAACAGACTCGGTCTCATTTTTGCAGCGATAATAGAGCCTGCGTGCTCCCGGTCTAGTATATTCCAAATGGCAAAGGCTGTGGATTGTATTTCCCCCTCGGCAAGATTTGGATGTAAGACTTAAGAGGAAGTAAAGGATAGATGATTGAATTGATTTACAAGTGTGTCCCAATACTTATGTCCGTAGAATGTGGCTGCAGCTTTTTCATTTGTGCCGCTGACGGCAGCATCCGCGAAACGATCGGGGTAACCTCCTTAGTGTGGCGGCGCAAGACTGACCGTAATCTAACCTACTAACCACTTGGCACTATGTCTGCAGGCGTGTTTGCGCCGGGCTCGTGGGGTTACGACAACTAACACAGCGCGTGCACACACTTCTTGTCTGATTGTTTGTCCGAAGCACTTAACACGATGGTCACTGAATAATTAGATAACTCACCTCTTTGAATGACAGCGCACTGACGTAGCGTCACCACCACATGGCTAACTCTTACCACTGCACACGTTTCATTGCAGTCCGAAGCAAATTAACATCTCGGTGGGTGAAGAGCTTGTGTCCTTCGCCACTTCCCTTGTCCTAGCAGCCTTTCATTTTCAAGATGGATTTTTTTTCAACACCTTTTGACCTTCTTTCCCTCCCCAGGTCATCCGCAAAGGCTGGCTGACCATCAACAACATCAGCATCATGAAGGGAGGAGCCAAGGAGTACTGGTTTGTGCTTACCGCCGAGAGCCTCTCCTGGTTCAAGGATGATGAGGTGAGTCGGAACGTCTTTTCGATGAAACGCGTGACCCGACCGATAGGGACACACCATGAAATGACGCGACTGCCGCCGCGTTCACACGGTCACGGCCTTTACCAACACAAAGCAAAGGTGACGGAGGTCAAACGCAGGAAGAACATTTTATTTGGCAAGCGCTTCATTTTGTCGCCGTGGCAACGGTCTGCGGCGGACGGTGACGCACCGATCCGGGGTCTCAAATTGGCTGCCTTCTAAACAAATGTAAAAGGCGCGCTCCGTTCCGCAATGTCAACATTCCATCAACGAACGACCGAGCCATTTTTTTGAAACCGCGCGGCGGAGAACAAGGCTAACTGAGAAAAAGTGTGGCACATGCCCTAAATGGAAATGACTCACACCAGTTAAGTGCATTTAATCGTTGACATGTGTAACAATAACAGAAATAGCGGCGATGACTGAACCCAGGTGCTTGTGCAGATGTGGCGGATGCCTTGGTTGGCCGGCTGTCGCCTATCTGCCTGTCTGTGCCTGCTGTACAGTTTGGAGGATATTCTGCACAGCAAGTGTAGATAGGCGGACACACTGCAACCTCTTCGGCTCGTGATGCGGCGCTAAGAAAAACAATCACATTCGTTACTTTGCCACGTCATTCGATTGCAATCATTCATCGGCACCGTGTTAAAAGTATCGTCGATTGGAAATGATTTTTCAAATGGTCGCGCGTGCGGAGCGACGTGTTTTTTTTCTTTTGCGTTCCATAATTTCTTTCGTATGCGCGCGGTTCCTTCTCCTGGGAATTGGGGCATTTGTTTCATCTTTGCAAATTTGGGTACTTCCCAATCTCAACCACATGTTTCGCTCACAGGAATCCAAAATGTATGAACGCCACTCGGGTGTCAGACTGCACACGGGCCGCGCGGCATTGGGGGGGGGTTCAGATTGTTATTTGATACTTTAGTGTGGCAATGCAGGAAATTATAGACTCCGCGAGCCTGGCCGTGTATATTTCTGCTTTACACCCTGTGAACTTTCGAAAGTCACATCCACATGCGTGTGTGTCTCCCCTTGGTGTGGTTGGGCCTCGGAAAAGCTTGCATTCTCGAGGTCGAGTTTTTGAATCCCAGACATCAACCTTTAACGATTCTGTAGCGAGAAAAAAAAAAATTTAAATCTCAATATTCAGGTGACCTGCAACTCTTCCTTGACCAAAAGTATTCAGCAAAAACTTAAGTGAACCGTTTGAGCATTCCACAAATTTCTGCCGTTATAAAGACTCATTGATTTATCCATGTATCGACGCATACTTATAAATTCAGAGTAGATGAGTACAACGGCGTCTTCGGTAGGCTTCTGTGGCAACCTACCCCAGCGAAATGCATGTGCTCGCATGTCAAATTACCCAAGTCCATTATGGCCACCCACTGAAATCATTTTGTTTGGGTCTGACTGTATTTCCAAACTCCACTTGATTGATTGTCCCCCTCTCCTTTGGCTGGTGTTTGATGCTTTGCAGGCACCTATGCTCCTCCCCCCCGGATCCCCCCACCCCCCCTTCCCGCGAAACACATCTTCCTCCAAGTGCTAGGCTAGTAGCCCGCACACTTACTCGTTCATCGGGGCTATAAAAATGTTTGAAACATCGACACTTTGACTATCATCTCGCTCAATCTGCAGACTTCTACCCTGTTGGTTTTCATGGACATTTCCTTCAAGAGTTAACGGCTTCATGTTTATTCCCCAAAAAGAAATGAAAAGGGAGGTGTGAGAGTTATGAATCACTTAGGTCAAATTATACATTCGTTCGGATGAAAGTGAAGCAAGGGAAAGAGAGAAACAAAACAAATCAATCGGATCGCTCGGAGACAGCACACACACACACACACACACACACACACACGCACAGAAAGAGAGACTGACAGAAGAAGATCCATGCCCAGTCTAACCAATGTGCAGACTACTGTACACCAGTATGACAATGAACAGGTAGTCTGAACACTGGGTGGACGGAGCCGGAATGAAGTGTCAGGCCTTTTCGCTGTTTTCCGCCATTCCGGTTGATCGCGGCTCGGTGGTGTCGTCTGTGCCCTCCCGTGTTGGCACCAAGGATCCCAGCGACCGAAAGCTCTTAAAAGTGCAATTTGCTCGTCAGAGTTGTCGCTTCCCCCAGCTTTTCGGCGCACATCTCTTGCCGCGTTTGTTGTTGGGTTTTTTTTCAGTCGTTTTGCACCCCGGCCGGGTCCCCCCGCACGGTCCATTGTGGTCACGCCGGCCATGAAGAGTATCCAGTCCTGACGTGGCATATTCGCCCAGACGACTGGGACAGACTGGCTGCACGTTCAGGGAGGGGATATTTCAAAAAAGGGGGAAAGAGGGAGATGGGGGGGCGTGAGTGAGAAAGAGAGAGGAAGAGGGAGGGGACCTGTGTGACCATATATGGAGTGTCGTGACCCCTTGGGGAATACAACCCCGAATGGGTCTGCCGACTCTCACATTCTACGGCTCTCTTCTCTTATTTTAATTTAATCCTGCGACGGTTTGCTTTCACGTCTTGGACCAAAATCTCCAAATTGAGTTTGGTGTTTTTTTTTCGCCGAGCCAGTCTTCCCTCCTTGGCCTGCCGTCTCTTTCACTTCAAACACACTCCTCCTCCTCTGGTTCTCCGAGCGCTGCTAAGCACTACCAGATGTTGAATTTTAACGCCAGGCTGTCATTTAATCTCGCTGTCCCCCCCCAAAAAAAAAAAATCAGGCAGGAAGTGGGCCCCTCTGGAATGGAAAGAAAAAATATTGAAAAACTACTGAGCGTTGGGTGATAAAAGTAAAATCAACTCAAAGATGAGAGATGAAGATAAAGTCTAAATCTGATGGATGGAAGCATTTTGACGCAAAAAGCGTCTATCGCGAGTCCACTCGTGTCTCCGTAGCCGCGCCTGAGCCTCGCCCCTTAACAGCTCAACGTGTGTTTTGAGCCGCGCATTATGTGGAGCTCCCGTGCTTTTCTACATCTGCATTTCCTCTGACTTGGAGTTTTCTCCAGCCTTTAGCTCCCAGCTCTCCTTTTGCATAACTCGCCGTGAACGACGACTGCGTCCTGACCCGCTCTATAATGACTTCCACATGTGCTCTCTTTCCCTCTCTTTTTCCCTTCTCTTTCTTTCTTTCCCCCTCTCGCTCGCACTTTTACCTCCCACTCTCCTTTCTCCCCCATTCCTCCTCTCTCCTGTCACCCCTTCTCTTTCGACTCAGCCCCTCTCTCGCCTTCCCTTCCGACCAAATTTCACCTCCTGCTTTGCCAACATCACCCAGGACTATTGTGTGTGCAAATATGGTTGCACAATTGTCAGCTCCGACAATAACAAAGGGCGTTTTGCTCTCGTTCACAGGAGAAAGAGAAAAAGTACATGCTCCCCCTGGACAACCTGAAAGTCCGTGACGTCGAGAAGAGTTTCATGTCCAGCAAGCACATATTCTGCATTTTTAATACGGAGTCAAGGTCAGCGACCGGTGCTTCCGAAAATGAGTTTGGAGTTGTATTGACCACGCGACATTTAAAAAAAGAGTTTTTAAGCCCGGGCGCAAGACTTGAAATATGTTTTGGATTACGGGTGATGTCGTGTGCGCATGAGTGCATCCAACTCCATTCTATTCACGATCGAGCTATTAAATCAGATTTTAGATTTTGATTCAAATCGATGTCGTATTTTTGCGGTTATTGAGGATTATGAGTCACCCACTTGTGTGTTTTGACACATATGACTCATTTTTGATGCACGTTGTTGCTGTGGCATCCAGGAATGTGTACAAGGACAATCGCACTCTGGAACTGGCTTGTGACTCACAGGATGATGTGGACAGCTGGAAGTCTTCTCTGTTACGTGCCGGGGTCTACCCCGAGAAGACCACCACGGTGAGCACACTTACGTCTAGCGATTGTTATGTCTGGTCCAAAAAGCGTTGTGTCATCCGCACAAACTTTTTCCGTGCTTTCCCGTACCGTTTTCATCATGTTTAAGTGTTTTTGTCATTCCTCCATCTATAGCCTCGGTCATTTCCTTTGACCACATGCGGCCTTGTAAACGTGAATGTCTTCTTTTCTTCTGGAATTCTCAAAAGGTCGAGAGTGAGTCGTCCACTACCACCTCGGATAACTTCTCCATGGACCCTCAGCTGGAGCGGAAAGTGGAAACTATCCGTAACCTGGTCGACTCCTACATGGCCATTGTGAACAAGTGCATTCGAGATCTCATGCCCAAGGCCATCATGCATCTCATGATCAATAATGTAAACAAGTCACTCATTTCCTACCCCCTGTGTTTATTTGCAGTTGATTGCTCACTCTACACTTCCTCTCTGGACGACTAGGTCAAGGAGTTCATCAATGCCGAGCTGCTGGCCCAGCTGTACTCTGCAGGTGACCAGAATGCCCTGATGGATGAGTCCCAGGAGCAGGCCCAGAGGAGGGATGAGGTGCTGAGGACCCACCAGGCCCTCAAAGAGGCCTTGGCGATCATTGGGGATATCTCAACCACCACCATCACCGTTCCTCTGCCACCCCCTGTTGACAACTCCTGGGTCGGGGGATCAAGCGGTGGTCGCAGGTACTTTGCAGACAGCGTCTTCCAAAAACATCTTGCAATGATGTGGAAGTGAATCAGTCAAAAACAGGAAGCATGTGTTACTCAGGGTTTTTTTTTTCTTCTAAACATTCCAAATACCCCCGTAGGTCTCCTCCTCCAAGTCCCACTGCCCCAAGGAGGATGTCTGCAGGCCAGCGCCCGGCACCTCGAGGAGCCCCACCACCACCAAACCGTCCCGGTCCCTTGGGGCCCTTCAATAACAGTGCTGAGAGCCCCCAGGCTCCCAGCCGCCCAAATCGAGCCCCCCCAAGCATTCCCAGGTGAGTACAAGAATCCATGTGATGTTTGTTTTACTCTTGGCTTTGCGCTTTACGAGGAAAGGAAACATATTTGGCAAGGCGCACGCGGAGGAGAAGTCAGGTAATGGTGAGAATGAAATGAAAAGAATTCAACGTGACCATTTGGATTTCACTCGATGAGGTCTTTACGTAATTCATCAGCGCGGAACCACTTTGAAAAAGTGATACACTGGTTTAAGATTTTCTTTTGTCAGAATAATATTTAGATGAACTTACATGTATGGAATGACATTGCAACGCAAATGTCATTTAATTTTTTGGTCAGATGGGGGAGAGGGTGGCCGATACTTGTCTGTATGACGTCAGCCGAGCACATAATTAGCTCATTTCGGCACAGAGATACGAAACCAGGTTAGACAGACCTCCAAAAGTTTTGATCACTCTTTGGCATCCTGTATCCTGACCGGAAGTTAGTTGCTATTAGAACGGGGCACTCCAGTCACTCTTACAAACATTTTGTGCATCAGTGCAACTGTAACTCAAAAACAAGGGAAATTCCACAGAGCAATTATTTTCTTGAAACTTTAATTATTCCAGGATGCTGGTTAACCATTATATTTCAAAACAGTCCCCCCACCCTGTTGATCTGTTTCCTATTCATTCAGCATCTTCTTCTTCTTCTTCTTCTTGGTTCATTGGTGCTTTACAGCTCTTTTGTGCACACTGCCACCTACTGGACAGGAAGCATAAAGCATCTCCATGTACAGTCAATGGAGGCAAACCTGCTTCTATTCAGCCCCACGAACAAACACACGAGACAGGCAGAGCATGTTTCTCTGAGTCATCAGCAAAACAGGCGTACAACAGTGATGGACTTAAAAAAAATGTCCTGACATACTGACTGATTAAACGGACCTTCCGTCAGTGCTGACAGAATGGACACCTCTGCTCTTTTTTACATTGCAGTGAGTTGGTTTCTGCGTATGAGGGTCAAATGGTATTGTGCGATCTTGGTTGCCTTGCATCAGGACATCCTGCAGTAACTTGCTAATATGAGCTCTTCTCAAAGCTAATAAACGTGACTTCAACAATTTTTTCCAGGTATTTTCCGTGTCAGAATGAATCATTTTTTTCTTCAGCTGGTTACATGTATAAAACAGACTTTGCTGTACATTGCTCATGTGACTAATGCAGTATCTTCTGCGACTCTTGCCGTTCGATAACTTGCATTTTCTCTGGCTCTCAACATATTTCCGATAGCATGCATGATGACCGTTCGTCCTCCGCATTTTTGGTGTGAAATGAATCGTCTATTAATGCTGGAGTCTTTGGACTGCTCCCAAATTTGCGTGACCTTTTTAGAATGTTCAAACACGGGACATTCCAATTGAACATCGTCTCCAATCTTTTTTTAACTTGTACAAATACTGTGATTGATCTCTTTTTCTTCTTTTTCCTCCCAATTACGTCGCTCTGTCGCCTTCCTCGACATTACCGTTCGACGCTCACTCAAGTCGACGACCACCACCATCGCCAACAAGACAAGTACCGCCATAATCATCCACAGGGGTCGCTCTTCTTCTTCCTCCCTTCTCTCTTAGCCATGGCTCTGCTGCCCCGCCCACTCATTAGTGCAAATCGTGACTCCCGATCTCCTGCCAGTCGACCATCTCCATGTATCTATGTACAGTATTGTACTTGTCTTGTGGTGTGTGTTTTCGTGCGCTTGTTGCTCGCCTGTGGTCCAGGTATGCTCCAGCAGAACCACATCCTAGTATCATCTACCGAAACCTCTTCCACCTCCGACCCTTCGCCAAGTCAGCCGCCACCGGAACTTGCTGCTTCGACATGAAAATATGCTCAGCTGACGTGCTGCCATCTTCATTCCAAAATGCAGCATGGCACATAAGCTGCTTTTATTGCATGGGAGTGTATGTGTGTGAATGTCCTTTGCGTGTACGGGGGAGGGGCTAATTTGCCAAGATATACACTCGAATTCATTTAGTATTTATTTATTGTACACTCCTCCCATAAATGTTAATTATAAGCCTACTGTTCTCTATAGGAACACGAGTTGTATCTTAGTATGTGCGCGTAAACACGCGTTTGTTTGTGTGCAAGTAATACTGTGTGTTGCGAGGACACATATGCATACGCAGTCTGTCTGCACGTTTGTTGCCGTTTCAGTTCATTTTGCTTTCACGTTCAAAGATGTTTATGATGACTCATGAACCCTCGGGGTGCATTTACTATTGGACTTTTGTGAGATGTTTGTGTGCTGTAGTAGCATTCGTACACACATAGCAAGGCGGAGGAGCTCCATGAGTATTCTCTATGTGACACAGAATCAATACGACATTTAACCTCGTCATAGGTGTCCGTCCACCTGTGCTGTATCAATGGTCAAAGTTGTGACCCTTGACACCTTAAGCTCAAATTCAGATGCTCACTGCTGTCGTGGCTGCAACCCTCCGAGAAGTTTAGCTGTGTATTAACAAATGGCATGATTTTACATCTTCCCTTTTAGTCTTGATCTCAGGTTTGAAACATGCAACGAACTTAATGCACACGAAAGACGAGCGCTCGTATTTGTTCAACTCCCCTGTATCATTTTTTTTTTCAGACACATGTCAGTCAGTCAGCATCTGTGTTCGATCTTAAGCAGCTATTGTCAGTGTTCAAGTGCTTCTCTGTCAGTTTGTTCATGTGTATATGGTCCTAAACTGTGTTCTGGTTCTGCTGTATATAAGTATTGATAAGGAAAATACTGTACCTGTGGACTCTTAAGACCTCACAATGGATCCTAGCGCTTTAATGGTTCTCTCTGTCTGTTCACTCAACATCGAATTTAGACTGCCTTTGCGGCATGAATTACAATTCTATATTGCCAAAGCTAAATATATAAAGAAAACTAAAGAACAATGACTGATTCCATTTGTGGTAAGATGTTTGTCAGAGAGCATAATGGAAAATTGCATCTATTGTTATTTTCTGTGTGTCTGTATTGTTCCTCAATTAAAAAAAAAAAGTCACTACTTCTCAATAGTGTTCATTGGTTTCACCAAAAGGCCAGCAGGTTTGCTGGTGAAACACAACAAAAGTATAATTGTTATTCTTAAACATTGGTCTAATGGTTACCGATGTGTAATTTCCCCACCTGGAAACATTTGAAGATACAGTATCAGATTAGAAATAAAAATACACACACATGCTGACATGCTGTTCTTTGTGTTTTTAAAATTATATACCACAGTCTCTACTTTGATGTTGTGCTCTAATTTCTTGCTGCCCTGACTGATTTTTCCCTTGGAAAAAAAAAACATCGCTGATCGCTGCTGATCGCTGTTCGACACACGCCATCTTGTGACACCAATAACAAAGTGCATGTTAAAAAACGTCTGATCAAAACAGTGCACACAGAACTGCTTTTGTAAGGCAAGATCACACTAAAACAAATTATTGCATCAACATCTGATTTTCCACAGTACCAATTCACAATAATATTTAATCATAATAATAATATGTATTAGAATATGTCTTATAATTATACTCCTCCTCCTACTACTACTAATAATAATAATAATACATTTTTTTTTTATTATAAAGCTGAAATAGTTCTCTTTTTACTTGTATTTTGATCGGCGCTTCCGATTCAACAGTTCGACGTGTTGATTTCAAGTGCGTGGAATTCTCTTACCCGACGGTCACAATTCTTGTGCTCCGTCCACTTTGCAAAGAGCACCGCCTGCCAGACGAACCCAAGCCATAAAGCGAGTGCTCCCGAAAGAAACCCAGTACGACGTTGCCATTGGCAGGACAAAGCGTGACGCAATGATAGTTGGTAGCAGGTTGTTTGGCTGTCAAGCTGCGTCAAACTGCAGTGAGCGATTCGGAACTCGCCGATGTTGGCTAAGTTTAGCTTTACCAACGGGCCATCGTGTCCCCCCGACAGCAAGGAGGACATATAGCTGGGCCAATTTAACGTATTATACCAGCGCGCCGAGAATGTCTTTCCCGACAGGACAGGGATGAAGATGATAATATGGCGAGCTGTGACTCTGTGGCTGTCTGTGGCACTCGTATTTTGGTAAGTTTCTACATTTTTTTGCTCGGTAGTTTCTATTTCACGGTCAGAGTTTAACCTCTAACGTAAAAAGACTCCATTGTTGAAGTGGAATCGACTAAGGCCAAACGACGTACTCTGTGCATTTCGTTAGCTTGTGCTAGTAGCGACCTGCTATGTTGTGATGTGGCATCTGGCTGACTTGTAAATTGGGTTAGGGTTAACCGCTCGCTTGTCGTAGCTTGCTTTGCTAACCCGGCCCGGGACGTGGTCTCGCACTTCCCAACATTGCCCATGCTCAAAGCGTCTTTACTGTCCCAACCATCACAATAAAGTTGCATTTGGAGAAAACACCAGCGCAGTTGTTGCTGGCCCACGTAAATCAGGGCAGTATCGCCCTACGTTACATGTCAACGCAGCGCAGATTTGGTTCATCGGGATTAAAAACCTTTCACGTCAGTAGTCCTGGAAACTGGATGCATCTGCTGCAGAGCTAAAGCCATCACACATAAAGCCACATGAAAGCGATTACGCCGACTGATTATGCGCTCTGTTCATGATGTTGTCCGACGATACACAGAAAACTTGACTGGCTGACTTCTTGTCCTTCTGAGCGAAGGGACGCACTGCACACTTAACTGGCAAAAATCTTAGGACTCATAGAGTTCAGTAATTATTCAGTAATTTGATAGTTGCAATCCTTTCAAGTGGACGTGCATAATGAATACAATGTCTGAATAAATGCATTCGGGATTATTTATGTTTATTACAAGTATGCAGAATATTTTTTTGAACATGTCAAAAATAATTCGTGGTCACCTACCTGTGTAAGGATGTATCATATACAATCATTTGTGTGCTGCTTTAAACATTTGTCATGTACCCGATTCATTCATGATGGTATTTAGAAGGCGATACCATAATGGCAATTAAAAGTAATAATGAATTGGAGCCAGTGATTTTTGATAAGAAAACTGTTGTTTTGAGGGAAGTCCAATCTCTTATATTAGGGTTAGTGTTGGACTAAGCAATCCAGTAGCCAAGTTAAGTGTTTGACCTAAAAAAAAAAAAAAATCCAGGCTTGTGTGTCATGTTTAAATTGCTACGACAGGAAGTGCTATGAGATGCATTTCCAGTGAGAACACAATTTGGGGGATTCACTCATTTCATTCTCCTTTCTAATTGATAAAATGCATACTTTATCGAGTTTGTATCATGGGTAGCTGCATGTTATCGCTCGTGTGTTTTCAGCCTCCAGCAAAAATAATGAATTAGCCTTAAGAGTTCCAATAATTTTCTTGTCAGAACACAAACGTGTTGGAGTGAGCGTATCGCATGTTTCTTTTTGATTTGTCAGCCCTCCTTGACTTTGTAAACTGATAAGATAAATTAGCCACGTGGCGTTACAAGCCACCTGGACTTTCTCACCGCGTCACACACATAAAATATCTTGTGTTGTTCATTCCTCCATTTGGGCCGTCGAAGCTGGGGTTTTGCGCTCGGAGATAAGCAACATGTAGTCAGTCAGTGATCGTTGCCTCTTTGTCACGCAGGTTCCAGAGCTGCCGTGTTGATTGCACAGAGCCAGACCAGGAGGCCCAGCGCTCTGAGCCTTTGCAGGACATCAGTTCGGAGGAGGAGTCAAGAGACTCTCATCAGCAAGACAAGGTTGGCCTGACAGTTTCCAAGTCGCTGTTGAAACAATGAAATTCCTCAAGCTCGAATGTAAAAGTACTGTTTGTAAAATATAAAATATTTTCTCATATATCAAAATGTGTATGATGTCTTGAGGAGGATGAGAGCTTGGCTTTGCTCCCCGAGTCCTTGTCCGGGAATGAGGAGTCACCAGGGGACGATCAAAAAGATGAGCACCCGACGCAGGCGGCGGACAAGAAAGAGACACATTCAGAGGCGAGTTAAATGACAAGTAGTTATTGTTTTCGCCACTAAAGTATCGTACGTAAGTACTTCAGTATTCAAACCGTTGCCTGTTGATGAATATCAAGTAGGTATTTCATGACTTCGGCGTAACCCACCTCCCACCCAAAGTTGCATGCAGATGCTACAGTTACAAGTCCTTTTTTTTTTTCCAGGACAAAATATGTAATATGGACGGATGGGTGGTGTCACTCAACAGGTCAAACAGTTCAAGAATGTTTCCTTGACCTTGATCTTCTAGGTCTCTGAGCTGGACAAGCCCACCATAAATGCAACGATGGAGTTCAACAGCAGTGTTTCGCAGCCGGAGCCGGAACACGAGCAACGCTCAGAAACAGAAAACCTTGATGCATCCACTTCTCAAAACAAAGGCTCTGTTGTCCTGATTATGTCTTCCGATACAGTCCACGAATCCAGTGCTGAGGAAACTGACAGCCTTGGTATTCCGACCCTTCACGACACCGTTCCAGTCAGGCAAGTCCCCCCAATCATATCTCATTTCACATTTTATCCATTAGGATGTTACATCAACTACCGTCTTTTTCTGTGAAATATGATCAACTCCGAAAGCATAAGTTGCTCGTTGTCGTCTTAGTGTTTCAGACGACGCAAGCGATGACGCTCATCCCGAGGTCCTTGACTCTGACTTGGCTCCCGCCGAATGTGCGGAAGAGGCGAACCCCTACGACCATGACAGGTAGTGGACTCAATTCAAACGGTTATTTCCGGATAAACTCATCCATGTTGCTTTGAGTGTTGAACTCTTATTAAAAACGATGCCGTTGTGTTCCTTGCAGGCATCCTCCAGTTGTTTTGGAAAACATGTCAAACGTTCACACAACCGGGACCAAAACTCACAGAGACCCTCCAAGTGCCCAGGCTGGTCAGCATCTGGACGGGAACCTATCACACACTCTCAACGAGCAAGTGAGGAACATCGGATACCGAATGGCCGTCGCCTCCCCAACCGCCAGCGCCAGCTTTCATTTTCTCCCTCATAGGACGCGAGTGCCGCCATCATCGGGGACGCCGATCCCAGTGTGAGCGGGAAAGACCCCGAGGACATCCCCACGTTTGATGAGTGGAAACGGAAAATGATGGAGGTGGAAAATGAAAAAAGTAAAAGTCTATCTTGAGTGTGCTGGTATTAGAGGAGCAGTCTTAGCTGAAACAAGCACGACCGTAATCCGACGTTTCCCGTTAGCTCTGTCCACACACACTTCAACGAATGGCGGCTCCAACGTTGTGAAGAAGGTGCAAAAAAACTTCAACAACTACGCTTCCGTGGAGTGTGGAGCAAAGATCCTGGGTGCTAACCCGGAAGCTAAGGTACGCTATGCCACACTTCATTCGCCCCAGAATTGACCGATCAAAAACGCTTTGATTTCAACAGTCCCATTTTGTCGCTTCCAGAGCACGGCAGCCATATTGAAGGAGAATATGGACCTGTACATGCTTAACCCCTGCAGTAACAAAATCTGGTATGTTTTTTTTTTTTTTTTGCATGAAGCAGCAGTCGTCTTGACACAAACGGATGATGAACGTCGCGCGGTTTGTGGTTTTCTCTCGCAGGTTCATCATTGAACTCTGCGAGCCGATTCAGGTGAAGCAGTTGGATATCGCCAATTTTGAGCTCTTCTCTTCCACACCCAAAGACTTCCTCGTCTCCATCAGTGACAGGTGAAGTGCAACACGCTCTTTGAACCAAATAAGCGTTACAAAGTTTAACAGTCGGTTCACGAATATGCCTTTTCACCGATGAGCTACCAAACAGCAGGCCGACTTTCTTGCCCCTTGTAGATACCCAACCAACAAATGGCTCAAATTGGGAACCTTTCATGCCCGGGACGAACGCACTGTCCAGAGCTTTCCATTGGACGAGCAGCTTTATGCTAAATACGTCAAGGTAACCTCAGTAGTTTATTTTATTTTTTCATCGGACTGCCCATTTCTTCTTCCGCTTTTTTTTTCTTTTCGGTGTTCCGAATGTATTCACTGACACAATTCTTGAACCTAATTACCGTGTATCATTTCAGTGGTGTAAGCATGCGAGATTGTTTTCTGTGCACCTATACAGCTTATAATGTTTTCCTCTCCTTCTCCCCCTCCCCTCCTTCTCTCGCTTCAGATGTTCACCAAGTACATAAAGGTTAGCCTGTGCTTTGTGTAGATGTCTGTGAATTAAGTGCATTCAATAGGGCTGATGGAAAAGAGCATTTTTTTAATTGATTTTTTTGGTTTTGTCTTTTTAACCTATTCGTCCATTTGGCTGATCTGTTTCACCTCGTACATGCTGCTAACCACACTGCAATCAATTTTCCAACATTGGGAAAGTCACACGATGTCAATGAACTAATCTTGTTCAATGATCCTGCTTTCCCACGGCGAGGATGTTTTTTTTTCTTCTTCAAATCACTGCTACAGGTCTTTGTTCACGAAATAACAACTTTGATGAGATAAATGCCATGAATGAATCTCGCGTGGCATACACCCCTTGTCATACATCTCAATTGTTTGTCCGCTGTTTTTCTAGGTTGAGCTGCTCTCTCACTTTGGCTCCGAACATTTCTGCCCCCTCAGTCTCATTCGGTATGTGCTATTCAAACTACCGTGACTTCAGCACGTCCACCAAGAATCAATACAGCTGAAAAGCTTTGATGTTTCTGAGAAGGGAGTCTTCACTCTGTCCGCTTATGTGATCGGTTTAAAATGGAAATCCCTTCTTTTGCCGCACATGCTGAAAAGAGTTTCTGAAAGTCAAACGCTCTTCCTCTTAAGAGAGTTCAAGTTAAAAAAACAAAAAACAAAAAAAAACAGCAGTTGTGATTATCATTCTCCCCATGAGAGTTTGTTTGACCATCATGTCGAGTTGACTCGGGAGCCAGTCCAATTTGCTGGCTGATTAGTAAACGAACGCTGCCCATGACCCAATAATACACCTCGAAAAAAAAACCTCTCTTTGTTTTTACAGAGTGTTTGGGACAAGCATGGTGGAAGAGTATGAAGAAATAGCCGAGCCGTCTGAAAGACCAGAAGATCAGGATGACGACCTGGGTATTGATGTATTTTATTTTGATATACTTCTGTTCATTTTGTTTTTGTCAAAATGATAAATTCGTCAATTTTGCGTATGTCCGCAGTTTAACAAAACCCACAGAAATATTTCCACTTTTGAAATATTGTGAATTTGTTGTAAAAAATGGTGCCAAGTAGGAATGTTTGCCTCCTTCAGATGATGCATCCGGCTATGGACCTGGTGAAGTCAAGTATTCCAAGAACCTGATTGGCTCGGCTAAAGGTAAGAGAGCAGCAGCAGTCGTTGCTTTGTTGTTTAAAGCATCGACAAGGCTGAAAAATATCGACTCGATTTCTGGCTCTTCTTGAAATTCATCTGCTCTATTGCGCTCCTCCTCAGATGTCATTTTGAACATGGTCAATAATATCGCCGTAAACGTTCTTGGTGGTAACTCAGAAATGCAAGGTATGCCCCAGTCATCAACCTCACTTTTTTTTTTTAAACAGTCTAATAGCAGCAATGCTATGCTATTCTAATTTTCACTGTAATGAGATCTAATGCTGGAATTGTACCAAAAATGTGAAAAATGCGCAATATCAGAGAATTATTGATTGAACAATATTTATTGAATTCTGACCTGTTCTCTGTCCTGCTCAAATGGTAACGCGGGCACACAATGTAAATTGGGATTATTTGTGCTCATGATCAAATGTAACGCATCCCATTTATGTTTTGCAGGAAACCTTTCATCCGGCGATGGGAGTGTGAACGGACCCGGTGTTAATGAAACACTGAGTCAAACTACCATCATAGACTCAACCTCTGTGTGAGTACCTGTCAGAAGCCTCATTTCTCACTTAATATCTCATATACAATACACAGAGAAAGGTGTAGTGCAAACAATCTGTCCATTTAGTCCGTCCGCTTTGATTGTTTTTGCTCCTTCCAGTTCAGAGTTGGAAGAGGCAACCTTGTCTCCAGACGCAGTCGTCACTGAAACTGGTGCCTCACTCTCAACGACCGCTGTCCCAGAACAGCTTCCAGATGATCACAGTGAACAGCAGCCTCCCCCACCCGAGGAACAAATTGTGATTCCTTTGGAGTCAGAGGAAGAAGAATCGATCAGTTCCACAATCACCCTTTTGGAGAAAGAGGAGGAGTCGGATGGGGAGAGGGAGAAAATGGATCGCAATGAAGCGCGACATGTGGACTTCTGTGCGTTTCTTCCTTTGTTTGCCTCTTGCTCGTGCGGCGCGTCCCTTCAGGAGTATCTGCAGCAACAATGTTTGGTGCTGCTGTCCAAAAAAAGGAAATGCCAACCCGTGGACAGAAAGCAAACGGCTCCTTCCAACCGCACTCCCGCTTGGCCCCCGCTTTCACCCTCCTCCTCCTCCTGTCCTGAGCCCGAGCGGGATCACAGCGAGGCACGTCAGCCCCATGAAAACCGACAAGCTCCCGAGGGGGAGCCAGGAAGCGGAGCCAGCCCGTCGCAAGCGCCTCAGCCTCCAGAGAAAACGGTCGTCGAATCTCATTACGACTCTGTGTCTGAATCTCCTCTCCTGGAGCCCAGTCAGACATCAAGCCTCGCGAAAGCCACCGCCCCCGATTCATCCGCTGCCAACCCGACTGTTGTTGAGACCCCGCAGCTTCCCTCTGAGGCTCCGGCAAAGCCACCAAGCTCAGAGGATAGCCAAGACATGCTGGCTGTGGAGAAGCAGACAGAGGCTTCGCTACCTCCCAGTAGCTTGGTCATCGCACCCGCAGCGGATGATGGCAAAGTGGCGCAGACAGAACTCAAGGCCAGCACGGTGATGCATGACTCTCTGCCAAATCCTGATATGACAGGTGAGTCCCAGACTGCTTCCCCTCGTGCACATCAGTCCCCGGACCCAGCCGCCGTCCTTGACAGCGACACTCTTTCTGTTGAGACATCCCAGCCTTCCCCACACGCACCCGTTGAACTCGAACTCTCTAGTAGCGCCCCGATCATTCCCGATAGCAAAACGGATGACCTCACCGAAGATGCCTCTACCCCCGGTCTCCCTCCTCTCCCTTCGACATCCCCCTCACCGTCCCTCTCAGACATCTACGCGGATCCCCCGAATGGCACCGAGCAGAATGGCAACCCGGTGCACGGCTCCAGCCAGAAGGAGTCGGTTTTCATGCGACTCAACAACCGCATCAAGGCCCTTGAGATGAATATGTCGCTCAGCGGGCGCTATCTGGAGCAGCTCAGCCAGAGGTCAGGCAGAGGTTGCTTTGGTGTCTTTATTTTTTTTTTTTACTTTTGTCTGACCCTTTTTTTTTCCCTTCCAAGATATCGGAAGCAGATGGAGGAAATGCAGAAGGCTTTCAACAAAACCATTATTAAACTCCAAAACACCTCCAGAATTGCAGAGGAGCAAGTGAGGAACATTTCTCATGGATTGTTCTCAGAGTCTTTTGGAAGTACCCCGGTGTATTCTAATTGTAGCATCACGTGGTCAGATGCAGACTTGACTCTTTCAAAATTCTCATGTAGGACCAGCGTCAGACGGAATCCATTCAGTTGCTGCAAGGCCAGCTGGAAAATGTGACTCAGATGGTTCTCAACCTCTCGGTTCAAGTCAGCCAGCTGAAGAACGAGGTAGCTAAAACCGCATCATGATTTACCACTCACCAGCCACAGCTTTCGCTTCACTTACACAAGCTGAAGACCTTTTCACACTGCACTTGTTTAGGCCACAGAACTGGCTCTCGGCAGCTGTGGCAGGAGAGAGGTGCAGTGAATCTGCATTTATTGCGGGGGATCCGTTCCGGATCCACTTGCAATCGGGGAAAGGCTGCACTAGAGTGAACGTTTAAAAAAAAATAAAAAAAAATTTTAAACAGCAAGGGTGCGAAAAGATCTGCGATATAGAAGGGGGATTCTGTTCACAAAACTTGAGTGTTTGCCTCACAGTGAGGTGCGTTCAAGAACTGTCAATAAAATAGGACATCTCAACATTAGACAGAAAACGTTCCATCAATGAATGAAGCGTAAGCATTTTAACATTGTAGCATTTCTAACACACTCGGTCTGTCATATCTGCACCAACAGTGTTGATTTTATTGATTTCTTTTTGAAAGCATTTTATGACGAGAGACTGCTGGAGTTTTGCTTGTGACATCTCTGGTGGCCGTGTCTCCCAGGTGTCAGACAGGCACAACTACCTGCTGCTGTGCCTGCTGCTGAGTCTGTGTTTCGGCGTGGTGCTGTTGGCCAACCGCTGCCGCATCTCCATCACGCCTCCAAATGCTGAGCCGGAGCCCCCCGCACTAAACAGCTACACCTACTGCTGTCCCGAGAGGTACCAGTGCAACTGCATCTTGACCCCTAAAATAAACAAACAAACAAACAAACAAATAAATAAATAAGGGGGGTGACAAAATAGAGAACGTTGAAAAAGCAATGTTCTCAATTTTAAATGCCTTTTGGAAAAAAAGAACATCTTATTTTGCCCTGCTTTATTTATGAGTCATTAAAACCTTCCGAACTCGAATCCAGAGTGAATCGTCGTGGAATTTTACAACTGTGATTATTTTCTTGTTAGGAATTACACCTCCGGTGATGACTGTAGTTTGAAGAGGAGCGCATCCTACCCGCTCATCCACTCAATCCAGTTAGTGCCTACTAAAGGTACAGCTCTCTTTTGAATTGGATTTTTGATTGTCTGACGATGAATAGTACATCTGATGCCTTTTTTTTTTACCAGTAGAAATTAACATAACATATTCTCTGGCTCGCAGGTCTCGAAAGTCTTCATCCTGAGGAGAGTCAAGCTAATAGAAAGGTGCAGAGACGATCATGATTAACTTCAAACTATTCACAGTGGTACCTTGATTTACGAGTTGAATTTGCCCAAGCTCAAAATGTTCGCCAGCCATTAAGAAGTAACCCATTTTTGTGTTTAATCGACAAATCGTTCAAAATTGCATGAAACACGATCAAAGTTAGCAAACAGGCTTTATAAGGTAAACGAAATGTTGGATCTGTGACTTCAAGGGGTGTGGCCTAGTGAGTGACATCGGCCGGTTATTTCAACGTGAGCGTTTTCTCATTCATCTCATCTTGACGTTGTATCGGGAGCTTGCCGAAATCTTAAATTTTGGCTTACACCACAAAAACAAATACTACACTGTCGCTGTAATCCAGGCCGAAGCAACATCATCTTCGTCACTCAGTAGGGTGAAAGGTATCGGTTCTCGAAACGGCCCGTCTCACCGATGACACAGATTGCAAATGGGTCACAGAATAAGGCGTGCGGATGTGACCTAACCTCTGCCTGTTCTTGTCTCAACCCGTCCCTCTTCAGAAAAGAGGCCGTAAGATGAAACCCACTGAAAAAGTGCAGACTCTGACATCCTTTCACGGCCCTCCGCTCGCATGCAACGGAGCCGCCGTATGGAACAGCGCGCCCGTCACGTCAAACCCGGCGGCCCTGACAAGGAGCCTACTTCTACCCGCCTTCAGAGAGTCCCCGTCCGAGGGCAGCTCGGAGACATCGTCTCATTCGGACGATCCCTCCCTGTGTGGAATCAACAGCGCCTGCTCTCGCATATGCCAAGGTCTGGCCCTGCCGAAGACCCGGGCGGAGAAACGGGCGTTAAGACGCAGGCGTCCCAAGCCCACTTGTGCCGTGGTGGACTTCCTTCGGGTCCCGCAGCGAGACAAAAGCAATACGTTGTCCATCTCTGCTACACAGGACATCATGAGCATGAAATCAAAGCAAAGCTCGGGGACTTTTGGGCTGAATCTCCCTCTCTCAGGTCCTGTCTGATGCGGAAAATCCACATAAGACTGCAAGTTTGCACTTCTGGCTTTACTCTTTGTCAAAGAGCCCGACTGATCTTAGTTCTTGTTGGAACATGTGACCGTTTCCATCACCTGTACTGTTTTCTCCTTTTTGCTGTCATTTTTATGACATTTGTATTTGTTGTGCGTCGCGCCATGTTCCAATTGAAAATGTTCCCAATTGTTTGGAATGAAAAGACGAATATGCAATGTGCGGGATGGAGTGACGTCTTTTGCTTTACAGCGATGATTTTTACTTTTTCGGGAGAAAACAAAAATCGACATCTCATCTCACGTTTCCATTTATTACTGTAAATGCTGCAGCTTTAATGATTTTGAAAAAGTAAGGAAATGATGATTTTAAAAATATATACATTTGGAATTTCATTTACACTTTAATAATGTGATGCGCAATCCACAATAAAATAACAACAATTAGATGTGTAAAATAGATCATAAATATCATATAATAAATATCAAATTTATATATTTATAATATTTATAATAAATCTCAAAGAATTGGATACTGTACATTGTCAAAAAAAATGCTGACAACTAATAATGATAATACAGTCTTTGACCGAGGCACTTTTTCGTTAGAATTTGAGCTTTGAAAAGAAAATTAGCCAATCGGATCTTGTGCTATTTGCCAATCAATTGATTCATATTGTACCAGCTTTGATGAGCAATGACAAAAAAGCAAGCCGTCATACGGACTGCTGTACAAGGATAAATTTACCTTTTCCCCGCCAGGGGGCAGTGTTGGATAAAATAACATTCAGCCACCGGTTTTTCAATGTGATGACTGATGAGTCATCATTACAAGTGCATGAAAAAAAGGTCTCCCGTTATTTCCATTTACTTCTAAATAATCTCCCAGAATTATCACATATGTGTACATATAGATGAAGGGATGCGTGTCTATATACAGCATTATTGTGTGTGTGTGTGTGTGTGTGTGTGTGTGTGTGTGTGTGTGTGTGTGTGTGTATATATATATATATATATATATATATATATATATATATATATATATATGCGCTAAATTAGGTTAGCCGCTCATTATTCGTTAGACTGGGTTGGTTTGCAGTCGTCTGAGATAAGCATGCCTCATGCTCTTTTGTCTCTTCAATTTGTGAACAGAATTCCGAGGTTTCTCTTGGCCAGCCTCGTCCAAAGATTATCTCTCAAGGCAGACTGAAATCCTCTTTCCCTCAGTACCCTGGATTTATCCGAGGTTATGAACTAAATATTTTCCGTGTGCTTTTGTCTGAGTGTGATTTTATTGATTCATTCGTTTATTTGCCGAGGGGCGGGGGGTCACATGTACGCTATTTTTGGCCAGTTGTTTCTGGGGTCTAGCCATCCATTATCTGATCCGCTTATCCTCACGACGGTCGCGGGCGTGGTGAACCCTATCCCAGCTGGCCAAACAAATCCGTTCACACTCACAATCGCACCGAATGACAATTTAGAGTGTTCAATTCACCTACCGTACATGTCTTAAGAATGTGAGAGGAAGGAAGAATACCTGCAGAAAAGCCACACAGGCACCGCCCTCTTTTTGGCTCTAGTTCTGTCTAAAAAGGAGAGCCCTCCTTTGGCATCTCCTGTCTCAAGAACTCAATAGCTCCCATGTTTGACGTAAAACCAATGATCTTATAAATAGCATTATGCAGTCTCTCTATACATCGAAAAATATCGACGTCTCTTGCATAGCTGTCGTATATTTACGCATATGCTTTTAATCAATTTAGTTTAGTATACTTTTGTTGTTGCTCATCAACTTGTCGTTCGCCCTGCAGCTGTCCTCTGGCATGGACACACACACACACACACACACACACACACACACACACACACACACACACACACACACACACACACACACACACACACACACACACACACACACACACAGCAGTCTCTCACCGATGGGAGAGTGTGGCCACGTGCGACTGAAGGAGAATAATCCTTGGAGTGGTTTGCTTTCTTCGATTTTGGTCCCTCGAGCTGTTGAGAAGGGGGTCTCTTTGATGTTTCCTTGGCTACCGTTTGAGACTGGCGCATGAAAGACGACTTCATCCCTTCCCTCGCCTAATGAGAAGTCTTTGCTCGTTTCCTTCTTTTTGGTTGAACTGAAGCACTTTTATTGCTGCTGTTCCGGGATCAGAGGACATCATAAACATTTGCGTTTAAAGGATTCTCAAATCTACTGAGAGAGCTAAACTTTGACCGGGGCTGTTTAGCGGTTTAGACAATTGGCAGCCGCAAATCAAAATCGGCTGCGCTTTATTCTCAGTGAAGACACCGTCACAGGGGTCCTGTTGTCATGCGCTTGTGATTAGGCCCCGGGCGCACAACTGAAATAGCCATTAGAAAAATCTGGCGCAGACGTGCCACATTTGATCATCTTTTGGTGCAGGGAGATGTGGGTATTTGTGCGTCTGTGTGTGTATGAAGAAGAGCCTCCTCCAGGGAAACTACCACTTCACGTTTCTTAATTCCTCCATACCCTGCGTGTCACTTGCTGCCGTCTGATGTGACACGGAGAACTGAAATGAGGTGTTCCTTGTGATCGAGGCTCGTCTGGCCCAAACGTCTGAGGAGTGTGTGTGTGTGTGTGTGTGTGTGTGTGTGTGTGTGTGTGTGTGTGTGTGTGTGTGTGTGTGTGTGTGTGTGTGTGTGTGTGTGTGTGTGTGTGTGTGTGTGTGTGTGAAGTCTATCGACCGATACGCTTGCACATTCAAGCTGTCGTCTCCTGCATTCCTGTTACACTGCCGCACACACGGACATGCAATATTGAGACCGCATTTACTGGGTCAAATCATGTTCTCACGCGAGGCCCACATGAGTGAGACGCAGCTGAGGCACACGTGCGCAGGAGATGTGACATGTTGACTAAATACGGAATCGGATGCGCACCATCCGCCTCAGAGTGCTGAATGATCATGCATGATGGGCACTGTCACAGAAGCGTGGTGGAGTCGAACCATAACCCGCACCCCACCACCACCACCACCCCTGCCAATGCATGACTCACAACCAATCCAGACACTAAAGGTTAACCTGCACTTTTTTTGCGTCTGGCCCCAGTCAAACCCTTCTCAAGACATTTTAAATGGCAATATTTTCTTTTGCTCTAAATTTGACCATCAGTTTGAAGGCCACAGCACTGACCCCAACATTGCACAATATTGTCTCTATGGCGACACAAATTGGGAGTCCTGCAGCTAAAGATGTGCTGATTATGATTATGATATGATTATGAGTGTTGTTGGTCGTCCTCGTTTTCCTTGTGGTGCCTTGCTTTCAAAACAGGTCCACTGTGCAGCCAGCTCTCATGACCTCTGTCACCTCGCCCTGGGTGACGCATACCAGGTGAGGAATGCACGCAACAGGATAGAAGAGGACCATGTTGGCGTTCTCTCCCTCGAGCAAGGTTGTTTTCGCTTATTATGTGCATTCAGGGCTGTTATCCCCCCCCCCCCCAAAAAAAAAAACAATTGAGAAGGAGGTGATTCAAAATGAAGTGCGGAGTTTTATTTATATTTTTTGCATCTGCTAACATACTATAGTACAGTACTGTACAGATCTGCGTGATACAATCCCCTCCAAAAGTATTGGAACGACAACGTCAATGAGACCAGCGGTCCCCAACCACCGGTACCGGGCCACGCCCATTTGGTACCGGGCCGCACAGAGACACACCTGCGAGCTGTGAGCAAATTGACTCCATCAGACGTGGCGGGCACGTGCGCGACTCGAGCCAATCGGAGTCACCAATTTGCGCGACTCGGGCCAATCGGAGTCCCCTTTGTCACGTTGTTTTGCAAGTTGAAATCAACAAAATCCGCCAATAAATGAGAGAAGAGGCAGTAAATGGAAATAGTAGCACGTCGACCACACGTACAGCTCGACGCGCAGGTGATGGGCAGCCATGATTTCCGAAGATGAAACAATTTGGATAAGAGGAGTCCCCCCCCCCCAAGCGGTGTCTCCTGAGCGACGTGGAGGAGGAAGCTTCTTGCGCGTGGTATGTCGTCAAAAACAAGACAACGAAAGAAAACTGTTGAATTGTTTGAACAAGTGGCACCCAAGTGATCAAGTGAAAAGTATTTAAAAGGTGAGCAGTTTGCACAGTCTGCACACGTAAACATGAGCAGTTCAGTCGTTGATGACTAGCCGGCAACCACCGGATCAGTCACATTCGCAAGTAGCAATGATGCTAGCGCCGTTCGTGAGATCATCGCTTTAAAAGGATTATGTTTACATTATAAGGCGTAATTATTACTCTCGATTGGTCCATTTGTTAGTAGGTCTCTGTGTAATTTTATTTTAGTCTATATTTGTTATACAGTAGAACAGCACTCTTTGAAAGGAATGAAAACAAATCGATGTTGATGAAATGTTTAATTACTCTATCATTATCTTTGTGGTCACAACCAGTGCTTTAACACCGTCAATGGGACCACTGAATTAGACTATGGGCCAAGGGCAAGATTCACCTCGGATTGGTCGCCAGACAACTGCAGGGCTCATTGTGGAAAATTGGCACATAAAAAACAAAAACAAAAAACGGACAAGCAGAGGGAGGAGAAGAGAACATGCAAACTCCACACAAAATGGTCCAAGCTGAGCTTCGAGTGCTAACGTCGCTGGAAGGCAGACGCGGTGCTGCTAACTCCATGCACCACATTCAGTGAGACCTTTGTTGGAATTGATTTTTTGCTTTCATACTTTACATACATACGTGAACTAGAAAATTGAAATTTTGATTGACCTTGACCCCCCCATCCTTCCACTCGCTGGTGCTGGCGGGCTCCCACATCAGCAACTGCTGATTGGAGAAGCGCGTATCAACGTGATAATGAGTCAGATTGCTTTTAATGCTGCGATTCTTTGCACAACAATCAAGCCGCACAAAGTTCTGGCAATTTGCTTTGCTTGAAAGACTGCATATTACCAGCCTTCATTGACCTTGCCTGTTTTCTCCTCGTGACTCTTAGTTTGTGCGTCATTGTGACGAAATCTGGCCATTTTACAGGTACTTTCACTGGTGAAATTCTGTTTTTTGGGGGGGAATGTCAGATGACATATTTGTGACGGTATATTGTGATCGCATGGTTGGGTTTATACTGTGTGATGCCTGCACATCACGTGAGTCATCCATGCAGCCTACCGGACTTCACTTTAGCCCGCATCAAACGATGAATTCTAGTTTGTACATTTGGCTTTTTCCCTTTGGCTGTTTTGCATCCTTCTTCTGAAAGATGAGTGAGGAAAAAGAATATCCACCAGAAGTTAAAGTGAATTGAGCATGAATACGCCAGTGGTATAAAAATACTTGTGGTCACTTGCTTCTTTGAGGATTTTTTTTTTCCTGCCAAAGAGTTAGATTTGGATCTGCCATGACCGGTGTTGTGCATTTTGAGTCCTATAGAGAACACATTTTGAGAAGCCGTGTTAACTTCTCGTGTTAGCTCGCAGTTAGCCACGCTCACCCTTAGCTTCTGATAAGATGCACTTGACTTCTCAGTGAGGGATGGGTGATTGCGTTTGCCGTCCATTTGCCCCCTACGCTCAGTGACGTGTCCGAAATGCTGCTTTTTTGGGGTTTCAGCAATGATAATATGTTAAAATTAGACCAGTTAACTTCTGCTGTCGCGCCAAGGCTATAAAAACGAAACTCGAAATATTTCCTGCACAGTTAATAAAGGCTTCATGGAGGCGAAGAGGCAATTTTGTTTTGACATACAGTCCACAAACAAATCGGAGCTGGTCGACCTACTCTGCCGACAACTGAATTTCTCTGAGTTACTCTGCCATGCAATCCACTTGAGGGACTTGACATGATTAATCCATTAAAGTTGGAATTGCAGAGGACTTTGAGTCATCCCATGCCTCGATTAGCTATTCAATGTGTGTATGTGTGTGTTTTTTTTTATATTTATTTTTGGTGTCAGTTCACTGGGTTGAAATAAATTCCTGCACTAATTTCATAATTGCGTTCAAAGCTTTTTGCCAGTGTTGGGGACAGACGGCATCGTTCGGCCTCCAAATGGCATGCAGGTTAGATGACCACCACACACATCCAACACAAGGTTATTGCTGAAGTTTTGCCATCGCAACTCCTGTAGCAACCGATTGACCTGAGGGGGAAAAAACGAGACATTTTCTGTGCAATGTGTGAAAGCCAAATCACACGCGGGCCCGACTCTATCAAGATGCGGATTGTGAAAAGTGCTCATTTGCGGAAGCTTTTCAACAACTTCATCTGACGAGCTGCACTGCATAACACGCAATGACTGTTGTGAGTAAAGTGCTTGATTCACCGCTCCAGCTTGCCTTGCCAATTATGGATAAGCTCCTCTGACACTCTAATGGAAGTTCCGTCTTTTTGCTCTTGGGACCGTGGGGTTTTTGGGTGGAATGAGAGCGATTGGATGACGTTGATGTGTTCATGAGTGACTCTCTCCCCTTGATTTGATCCGTTTCCTCTCTTCAGTGTGACTCAGTATTTCTTCTCCCCTTTGCGTTGTTTCGCTCGCCAATGACAAAAAACACGCATAACCAGTTTTCCTCTGCTACTTGCTGGTTGAGTTGCAGTTCCCTTTCATTATTTCATTGTTATTTTTGACTCCCGACGGTCAAAGAGTATAGCAATGGTCACCTTCAGTGTTTTTTTTTATTTTAATTTTCCTCCAGTGGCGTCCATTACAGCATAGCTGATGTCATTTATTTACAGGCTAGAGGCAACCTGCTTGCCAACTTGTGTTCACGGGGCTCACGGTAATATTACTCAAGTCAAATCACGTACCGTAGCAGTGTCAGAGATTTACAAAGGAGCCGACATGCTATTTTGAGTTGACCAACTCCGTTGCCGCCAATCGCTACTTTCTCATTTTCTCATATGGAAATGTTGAGTGTCAAAATGGGGACGAAAATGCAGTGATGTCACTGATTTGAATGACCCTAAATGAGCAGTTGTAGCAACAGCCCGGCCGCCAGTCACGTTCGTCTCCATCTGAGCCTCACGCTTTGCCTGAGGTGCGAGAGTCGCGATAATGGCGTGTCTCGCAAACCCGGCCGGCACGCGCCTCATCTGACACTCGTTGCTTTGTTGCCTGCCCGCCTACACGTACCTGCAGTCACACAAATCAAATCGTAATCCGAGCAAGAGAAGGGAAGCTGACAGGTCGGGATGAGCTCTTTTGTTTTCCCGCGCGCTCCACAAAGTAGATGCTGTTCAGGGATTTGGCATAGTCCTTGATCGCAGCCGTGTTGTTGCGATTTCTTTGTCCTTGATTATTCTACCCCCGGCGCCCCTTTGGTAGAGGCGTAAAAGTCATCATGTACTCGCCAAACAGCAGTCCAAGCCTTTATTTGTGATGTGAGGGCCCGGTGTTGTGCAATTGGTTCCAACGGTGTTTGCTCTTCCGCTGTCATCCCTCGCCATCCCTAATCCCGACTGCAGCTGTACACACAATGTGGTAATCCCGTCACGGAACGATTGTGCTCGGAAATAAAGACACACTGGCCACAAAGAAGAGAATCGTTTGTTGCGCTCACAGGGGAAGGGGGAGTGCTGTTCAATAGGAACCTGCCCGAACAGCACATTTCACGTGACGGTTGCTCTGAAAACGAGAGGAGCAGACACGTTCGGTTGCCACGGAAAAGAAAACGCTGGATTTTGGCGTGAAATATAACAAGCCAGTAAATTTGACTGCGGGACCTGGGCGACGACATCACTCCATGCTCGCCTTATCAATCTTGAATCATCTCCCTTTACTTTCTGTATGCGCGCAACGGAATTTCATTTTCCGTCCAAACTGTCATGTGCGAACGTGGCTCGGCCTTTCCGTCCGGCCTTCACCGGATTGTGCGGCGGCTCGCGTCATGAACAACCAAAGCCCAGGGGGGTATTTAGCCTCTCAATGTGTCTGATCTGATCGGCGTTTGCTCCGGTGAGTGGGAATTCCGTTGGATCCGATGATCCGAGCCCTTCCGCCTGTCTCACGACAGCAAACAGCGGCTTTTCTGTTTGAAAACGTTGCTTGTGCGGAACCCAGAATTCACCACTTGGTGGCATGAAACACAGGCATCAAATTCAAAGCCTGCGGAAGTCATTTTAGGTTTGCCACAAAAATTGTCGGACAGCAGGTGTAACCGCAGTCCGTCAACAAACACTGTGCGGCTCGGCTTCTGTCCAGTGGACCTTATTTAAATGGACAAATGATATGTTCAAATAATCGCGGCAAAGCAACATAATAATGCACATTATAATTGGTGTTGTTTCCTCGATTAAAAAAATAAAATAAAAAAATTGGTATGATCTGCGACCAAAAGGGAACCGCCCCCCAAATATGAACACGGTGTATCTTTTTATCTCGTATTTTCCGAGTTTGCAATGTGCCTGTGCAACAAAATGCTCCTAGCCCTCTTTTGATATGGAAAGCTTGTTCTCGTTCCTGCCTTTGACAAGAATTAAATTATTTCTCCTGCCTGTTCCGCTGAATTGCCGAGGGCACTTCAACCCTCATTACATGAATCGTACATACACGAGAGAAAAAAAACCCAACAACCAACTCCTCCTCTTTATTTGTCCATGTCCTCATTTACTATTTTCTCCTCGTGTCCACTGGACAATGACTACCTGAGCTGAGCTGACAGGGTCATGCCCCATCCCGACAGGGTCTTAAATAGCTTGTGTGTAGGTTTGGAGGTCATGTGCGATTACCCGCTGAGGTTGAATAATTACCATGCCGTCGGCAGCGTACGGCAACCTCCAACGGGATTAAACCCCTGCGGCAAAAAGTGCTGCAAGACTTGATGGGTTAACATCAGCTGAGCTTCTTGCCCAGATATTAAGCGGGACCCGCCTTCGCGGAAGCTTTCAACAGTTTTCCGCGAATGCTGCTACTGATCCTGAGCAAAATATTCGGTCCTCTTAGTGTCTGACAAGTGAGATCTTAATAAATGACAAACGGCGAAGATGATGTGAGGCCTTTGTGCCAGCCGTCATGGAATCTTTACTTGGCCCGTTAGTTTCTCAAGGTTATCTGCGGAAATAAAATTTGTTCTCCTTGAGACTCAAACAACCAGTCATGTTCTAGTAGGCTTTTTAGCCTGAGGACCTCAAGCTGTCAGTCCGACTTTGTTTTTTTTTTTTAAAGTTGCTTATTCTCTCTTTTGTCTGAAATGTGTAGAAAATCAGTTTGCATTTTTTCCTAACATCCATGCTCAATTTCCTCGATTGACATTTGTGAAGGACGGCCCGGTGATCCAGCGGTTAGCGCGTCAACCTCAGTGCTGAGGTGCAAGGGTTCGATTCCGGCTCCGGCCTCCCTGTGTGGAATTTGCATGTTCTTCCCGTGCCTGCGTGGGTTTTCTCCGGGTACTCGGGTTTCCTCCCCCATTCCCAAAAGATGCATGACAGGTTAATGGACCACTCGAAATTGTCCCTAGGTGTAAGTGCGAGCGCAGATGGCTGTTTGTCTCTGTCTGCCCTGTGATTGGCTGGTGAGCGGTTCAGGGTGTCCCCCGCTCATAGACAGCTGGGATAGGCTCCAGCACCCCCCGCGACCCTTGTGATGTTAGAGCGGATCACAAAATGGAATGGATGGATGGACATTTGTGAAGACCTTTTTTCCTGATGTGCTCATCCCGCTTATCACAATGCTTGATAAAACTCTAGTGTGACCTCATTGAAATGATCGAGTGGAAGAATTTCCAATGACGAAGGGGTTTATGTTTCGAAAAAAAAAAGTGAGCAGAAGGCGCTAGTGTATTTTAGTTCTGCTCCAAGGAAGACGGTACATCCAATGAATCCAGGTTGTGTCTTTTTGCACTTTCTGTTGGCTCGAGCATATGGTTCTCTTTGACTCGAGTTTGCGGGGCCTTTAATTAGCCCAGTGGTCCAAATGAGGTTACCGAAGGAAAGCAAGGGAAAATCAGATGAGTGCGAGGAGGGGTAGAGAGGATATGTGTGTTGTTGTGGCGTAGTTTGCACTTTGGGTAGAGCAAGGCGTGATATAATACGGTGGTAGATTATGTAAAGGATCGATCACGCGGCCGTGTCCGCCCCAACCTCGATTCAGGACGTGTGCGCATGCTAATCATGTTCTCCTCTGAAGTTCCCAGCTAATTGTTTCTCAGGAGGCATAGCTTGCATCCTCTCAGTATGTTGTTTGTACTGCTGTGCGCAGTGTTCGGCCATGCATGCATTTGCAAACGTATTTCTGTGATCTAAAAGAACAAATATGGACTGATAACCTCTCTTTTGATGTAACGGCGCTTGTGAATCCATTGTTAGATGAATGTAGGCTGTGTGTTCCGTGACTACTGTGTTGTTTTCCAATTTCAAATTATTTTCCTCGTAAGATTATGCATCCAGGGTGTGTTTGTCAAAGCCAACGCCGGCGCTTTTATCGGTGCAGAGATGTATTTAGTCCTTTCGTTTCAAGACTATAGAGATCCAACTATTTGCATGCAATCATTTCAAAACTGAATTGCGTGTTTCTGAAGGAGGCGTGTATAATGTGGCGGGTACGCAGACAGTTCTTAGGAGTGCTTGAAACCACCTCTAAACTGTCTGACATTTACAAAGAGAAGCGAACCTCTTAAAATGAAATAAAGCTACGCACGGTTTTAAGACAACCGACAGACTCATAATGGAGAAGAAACGGGACAGATTTGCCGAATATTGTGGTCAGCTTGTCGTGCTCATTCAGGCCCTGGACAGCACATATGCAATAACTGACGAGTCACAGTCACGCCCATGTGCAATTTAGACTTTTCAGTTCACCTGATATGCATATTTCGGGATGTGGGAGGAAGCTGGAGCACCTGGACAAAACCCACTTAAAATCCTCAGAGCTGTGAGGAAATCGCACCACCATTCCTCTGTGCTGTCCAGTTCTAATTCTGTCTCACAAATTGAAGTGAATATCAATGCAATGAATGTCAGGCATTAAGCGATAGTAGTGTCTTACTTGGGGGGGGGAGTATGTTCTACCTAATCTTTATTATCCGGATTTTACCTTGACAGCTGCACTGCTGCATACGAATCCTGCCGTGAAACACGACTGTGAAGAATCTTCTCTTTGACTAATGGCTATGTATACACTGCCAGAAAGCCGACATCCCGCATTGTGCAACTCTACATGACACCTGTCAAGATGGGGAGATGCCTGTTCTCTGTTTTCTCACTCCCTGCTCCGTCACTGCTGCTTTGTTATTTTCTTTTCTTCCTGACACAAGATCAGAGTGTCTCCCTTCCATTCCTTCTTTGATATGTGAGCACCGTTGGGTCCCTCTCCTTTTTTTTATTGCGTGTTTCTTTCATAGGATTCTTGTACTTTTGGGTCTCTCGCCTTCTGTTTTCCTCTGTCCCGCTATCTCCGGGGGATCATCCCCATTCAAACAGCCAACCGTCCGCTCCTCACCGCTGCCCAACGTGTTGCCATCGTCTCGGCCATGTAATACTTCAGAGTGCGAGGGGACGCCCCACCTGTTTTTAATGAGTTGCTTGTTCCGGCGGAGGAGAAGAGACCAAAAGCAGGAGAGGGGGAAGCCACGTCTCGCACAGCAGAGGCAGCGAGGTGAATGCGCTTTGACTAAATCTCCCCCTCAGCCACTTATTAGTATTCATAAAGTTCAAACTCTGCTCTGCTGCAGCTCCGAAATGGACTATAAATCTGTGGGTTGCATAAGGAGAAGTCAACAAACGCTGAGCGTTTTTTTTTTTTTTTTTTTTGAGGCTGGGATGTTGTTGTACATATTTATGAACACTTCCTGGCAACATTTGATACTCCAATGTGATCTAATTGTGCCGCGCTCTTGCTCGATCTCGTGATTTGTTACGTCTAACTTATGAAATGGTTTCTGAATATTTTATCTTCCTTCTTTGCAGTATCATCCATCCATTTTTAAAAATTATTATTACTTCATTCAAGTCACATAGATAAACTAGCGCCTACGTCGGCTGTTTTTCGCCAGCCAAGCACAAAGTGCATCCTGACAATTACCGGTAGCCATTTACACCTTCTTTGAAGGTGTGAGGAAGCCGGACTCCCGACAGAAAACCAACGCAAACACAAGGAGAACATGCAGACTCCCCAAAGCAAGGCCTGAGATGAGATTCGGACTGGCCCAAACGGATTTTTAATGACTCGTATTACTTTGAACGGTTTTCAGGTCAAATAAATCAATATTGTCATCGCCGGTGGCCCGGTGGGCAAGTGGTTAGCGCGTGGGCCTCACAGCGTAGAGGTTGTGGGTTCGATCTGGCTCCGGCCTTCCTGTGTGAAATTTGCATGTTCTCCCTGTGCCTGCGTGGGTTTTCTCCGGGTATTCCGGTTTCCTCCCACATTCCCAAATCATGCATGGCAGGCTGATTGAACACTCTAAAAAATTGTCCCTAGGTGTGAATGTGAGCGTGTATGGTTGTTCGTCTCTGTGTGCCCTGCGATTGGCTGGCAACCGGTTCAGGTGTCCCCCGCCTACTGCCCGAAGACGGCTGGGATAGGCTCCAGCAACCCCCCCCCCCCCCCCCCCCCATGACCCTTGTGAGGATAAAGCGGTTCAGAATATGGACGGATGGATGGCATGTCATCGCCGCCCATGTCCACGTAATGCAGGATCGACGGTTTCAAATTCAAATGAGACCGGTCACGGGGACAAAGTTGCGGGGAGGGACGACGATCCCACCCCACGGGCGCAGCTTCACTGCCACTGATCCGTCGTGCTCAGGTTTTGACATGTTTGATCAGGTGACTGCGAGCGTGCACACTGTGAAACGGAAACGCATGCTGGAGATCACAGTAGCCCTCTGTGTTTTGTAAAACAAGAATGCATATTGCTCTGATGCGTTATTCATGCGACGTGCCATTAGCGGAGACAGGTAGAGGAAGGGCCGAGGGCTTTGATGAATTTTTCAGATGATGATGATGATGATGAAGTGAGGATTTGCCTGTGTGGGAGGTGACATTGTGTTTGTTGTCGAAAATTGGTTCAGATGAATGCTCACGCCCAAGGTGTATTCTGTTTGAAAAGGAACTCCAGCAAAACTTGAGCTTTGGCACCGCTTCTTGAATTTGTGAAAATGGATCTCTTTACCGATTCTGCACGTGTGCGCCAGAATTCTACGTTGTAGAAGTGCTGGTTCTTTTTTTTGGTTTCATTATTCTTTTTGTAAATGAGACCATAAGGCAGAAGCTTGCTGGCTAACCGCAACAAATCAAAATATGAGTCTAAGTACAACGCTTATGAATTCTAAAGACATTGTATTCATCCAATTTAATGAACCAGTTAAATAAATCCACCCGCAAATTTCCACTCATTCCCTAGAAGAGCTGATTTCAATCTGTGCTCCCCCGAGCCACATCGCATGGCGTGAAAGATATCCGTTGAAGCTCTAAAGCACGTTTTGTCGAATACTCTTGCTTTCCAGACACTGGTTTATTCATTCACATGCAAATGTGTTGTATTTGCATCCAGTTAAAGTTTATTTGCGAGACAGTGCGCGTAAACAAATGTAACACAGCTACCGAATGCAAGACTGATTAGTCTATCACAGGGATGTCAAACTCATTTTTGTCACGGGCCACTTTGGAATTACGTCTTCCCTCGGAGGGTCGACTAAACCGAATAAATGTTTAATCATCACACCGTATTATTAATTGTACACAAAAAAAAAAAACCGATGGTATTTGGGACTCATTTTCAGCCCTGGAATTGCATCGCTCACTTTAGTTCACAACATTTCAATGAATATTTTTTTCCGTATTTAGTGCTAAAATGGCTTGCCATTCTGTCCAAAATCGAGATTTATTAAGTACAGACGCTCCCCAGGTTACGAACGAGTTACGTTCCGGACGATTGTTCATAAGGTGAATTCGTTCGTAAGTTGCTTCAGTGCTATATTTTGTCTGGAATGTATGTTTAAGACTTATATTGACATCCATATAACGGGGGGAGAGCTTTTCGCCACGTTCTTCAGGGCTCGAGGGTTAGCTGCCCGCTAAACTAGCAGCGGCTTCAGCGGGGGAGTGTAGACGACCGGTCGTCGACCGGCGCGCCTGACGCCTCCCCGCCCGTTCCACCGTCACACGCCCGCCCCACGCCTCTCCCGCGCCGCCGAACGTCGACTCTACTCGGAAAAAGCGCAATACAAAATCTAACTTTTTTTTTTTTTTTCGACAGACCCGTGAAAATGTTCGTATGTACCGTTTGTTTGTAACTCGGATGTTCGTAACTCGGGGAGTGTCTGTATTCATTTTGTATTTGATTAAAAATGAAAATGACAACTGAGCACACTTTCACGTTCACCATCAGTTTTGATGGCAACATAAATAGACAAAATGGTGACTTGTAGACAAGTGTACATAACTATGGGATGGGACACTTAGAGGGGAAGTCAAAACCAAAATTTTCTTGACAGTCGTCTAAACAAGACATTTTGATTAATTTTGCGCTTGTGGAATCTGAGTTAAGCAACAAAATCCATCCGTTGTTCGCCATCTCCGGAGGCGGCCATTTTGTCACTTTCTGTCAACCGGAAATGACATCACAGTTGCTCAGGGCTCAAGTTACGAGCAATCGGGCTCACCTGAGTACCGAAGCGGAGCCGTGATTGAGAAAGGCACTTTGTTTGCTGATTATATAAAAAATCCCTACCGGGATTTCTATTGGTGGTCTAAATTGAAGTCCTTTGCGTTATTTTGGCTCCATGTCGAAGAGATGTTTTCTTGTTTCAATGACATGTTACTGTCTATTCCTGTTCGATGTTCTTTAATGTGCACCTTCATCACCCGGAAAACAAATAACGATGATGAGAATCTCACTTTTTCCATGATGACCTCGCTCCCAGCGCCGTACCAAATAAATACGTGTGTTTATGAGTCAGCTATGGTTGTTGTGCATTTTTCGTAGAACACCTGCAGCCTCGGGGATGGACGGATGGGTGGAAGGGGTGTCGGGTGGTGCAGACAACATTACCGCTCTTTAATTCACTCTTCGTGGCTTCGAGATCAGTCCTTCATTAATTTGGTGACTTTGGTCACATGAGCATATTTTGAACTTGCGTTTCTTTATCAAACCCCTCAGGGGGTTCACCCTTCGCTGAGCCGCAGCATTAATGTCACCGTGTGCATCAAAGTGGATAATTGAAAAAAAATGTCTTCATAGAAATGAGGAATTCCAAAGCGACAACATCGTAACGCTGCAGGACTTTTGCATGCTTCACCTTGAATCATTACTTCCTAGTTTGTACCTGGTCGAGGGGCGGGACTCGATCGACTTTGTAATGAATCGATCTTGATGAAGCACATTTTAATCAGATGATATTATTTGGCTTATTAATAAGCAAAAAAAAAAAGTTTTACATTTTATTTTAGTTGACGCCTGATTGACCTTCAATATTTTTACCTGGTCAAATGCATTCAATTGTGTTACAAAAAAAAAGAGAAGAGAACAAACTCAAAGCGTGTTTATCACTCTTTAGGAACCCCCCAAAATATTCTTCGTCTAGTTTTGTTTTTTCTTCTCAAAACGATGCTTGAATGTGATCAAATGGAAATGCCCCTTTTTCACTCATGTGAGGACACAGGTGTCAAACTCAAGGCGCGGCGGCCAAATCTGGCCCGCTGCATCATTTTATGTGGCCCGCGAAAGCAAAGGTGTCAATTTCCACGGCACTTGCTGAAACTTTGCAACATTTCAAATTCTCATCTGTAATAAATAACCGAGAAGAACATTCTTGTCACAAGAGTTGAATAAACCATTTTTTGGGACTTTTTTTTTTTATTCAGAACGGCCAGTACAATCTGGCTTGCGACAAAAACCCCTGATGGAGAAAGAAGGCCTTTTAAAGTATATCCCCCCCCCTCGCCGCACCCCGCCACAAACACTAAACAAACTATTGAGTCCGTAGCATGTACTGTTCACGCCGCAGCTTCCTGCATCGTGCACGGCAACGTGAAGATAACATTGGCAAACAATCCAGAGCAAGCACTAAACGGAACACATGGATCATTCTCTTTGCAAAGGACTGTTGGGTGAGGTGGGGGTTGTGCCGCTGCCGCCGGCCCGCCTGCCCGCCGACTAGCGTGCGTTTCTCTCCCTCCGATCGCGGATGAGGAGTCCTGGTGGCCGCGGCTGCTCTGTGACCGCGGCAAATCCGGGGGAACATATTCATGTTGACAGTCCTCCTTCTCGCTTCGAGCCCGGGAGGAGGATCACAGAAGCTGTCACTCAGTCGGCGCGTCCGTCTCTCCAGACGGGCGCTGGTTAAAAGTCGGAAAAGGGGAGGAGGAGGTAACGAAGACAAGGGTTGAAGATGGAATAAGCTTGCAGGCGAGGGAGACGTGTGAAGGCCCTCTCCCGCATAATCCGTATCGAATTCAACATATTCGCTTTCAAACAATCTGTACCTGTTGTTGTATTGAACCGAGTTTCTAACACGCCGAACTGGCGGAATATGTTGAAACCACACGGAGAAGCAATCAGACGTGTTTACACATCTGCCTGACAACTGTGTGTTTACATTTCCAGGTATAGGCAAGCCGCATGATTTCGTGCCGTCACGCTCGCGACTGGCTCGTTTGTTGGTTTTCTTAACCGTAATCTGGGGCGACTCCCTTTTGTGCGTGCTTTCAAATCAGAATGCCTGTTGGCCTGAGGATGCGCAACAGGCATTCGCGTTCCCCCGCGTGCCTCGACATAATGACGAGGTGAAACGCAAATCGACTGCGCTTTTCATTTACAGGTCAACGTTTGCTCTGCCTCTGCGCCTCTTCTCACTCTCCTCCCCCTTCGCCCCTCCCCCGCCCATTTCGGCTCCTTTCATTTGCTGAATGCATTTGAACCCACGCAAATGAGAACAAGTGAACAAATGAATGTTTCATGATTGCTTTTATGATGAGAAATATGCAAATGCGGATGAGTGAATGAAGGAATGTTTAATGAACGCTTGTTTAATGAAAAGGACTTATTAACTAGAGCGCTGACTTAGCACTGCACCCCTCCCTCCCCTCTCCCACCTCCCAACTGGCCCACCACGCATAAAAGCATCACTTTGTTTTGGCAAGGTTCTGATGCAATACATGTAGATGAGCAAGCCAGGTTCATCAGTTGGACCTGATTGACAGGCTGGTGACAGTGAACTCGCTGTTGCTGTTCACTGTCACTTTCCCTCGCCGGCCTGTGTTTTTGTTGGATAATAGTGCGCAAAAATGCAATCTGATGAGCTAAAATTGCCCAGGTGTCAGCAGCTTTGCAGGCCCACGCTTGTAAGTCGCATCATCCACTAATTATCTGCGGTTGCCTTATTTGACCACATCTAACATGGATAATCACTCCCGGATCATTTAAAATATTTTCAATCTGTATTATCCAGGGACCTTGTAAACTGACCTTGAGTAATTTGAAAGTTGCCCACAAATGAAATGTAGAAATTGATCTGAAGGAAAAAAAAGTAAGTGGTCAATTTGAAACAGGTTTCGACACCTGCAATCGGGGGAGATGCAAGATGAGAGAAGGGAAGCGCGAGGTTTGGAGGAGATGTACACCTGGGTTACCCTTCTCAAAGTGAAACTGAATCCCAAAGTCCTAAAGACTGGACAGAGCTGGGGACTGTAATTGATTAACAGGAGAGGGCTCAGAAGTGAGCCTTGTGGAACATCCGATTTGACCAAGAAGTGAAAATTCCCGGTTCCCGAGACGTCAACAAAGAGAGGCGGACCCTGAAAAAAACCAACAGAGGCTAGTCTGTCAAAAACAATGACCGATTGCTCCAGAATTGACTTCCATTGTCAGGTCTTTTATGAGTTGACGTCATAGTACCCGTTGAACCCATAACATATAGAAAATGATTTTTGTAAATGATATTTTCGGGAATGCTGAGGGACAGGTGTGGCATTGGTCCAGGTAGAGGTGCAGACATTTTCAGAACCATGAAAGTGTTGCGGTCCTCTTGAGGGGAAAGGCTAAGTGGACACAGTCAACGGTGGTTTTGTATCCACGTAGTCATTCACATTTTGTCATCTGTCCCCCCTCCCATATTTCCTGTTGATTGTATAAGCTCACGGGGGAAAAAAAAATCGTCTAATATTCTACTGCAATCCTCAACCTCTCGTTCCATATCACAACCCCCCCCTACAGATGCGTGAGATCAAAAATATTGTCCAACTGGCTTAGAAGCCGATGGGAGAAAACTGTGTGAGCGTATCCAAATAGCCGCCATTTGAATTGCTAATCGGACCCGGAAAAAAAAGGCTAAGGCTGAGAGCAAAGCAGAGCAGGTCCTTGCTAAAGCTACAGCGTTAACTCCTGGGTGAGCGGCCTCAGCGCGAGATCAAAGCATTTAAAAAAAGGACAGACTTAAGCTTCTTCGGGGGACCATTCTCACTGGCCTCCCAAATCCCCTTTTCTCACAGCTTTTCTTTCCATGAGAACTGCTGCACCACGCCACAAAGACACAGAGGGAAAAGGAAGAGGAAGGCGAGCTTTGTTAGCGATTTCTAAATTGGGTTGCCTTTGTGCAAATCCACTCGTCTCACACAACTAAAGTGATGCTTTTTGTCCCCCCCCCCCCCCCCCGGTGGGTTTTCAACACACCATAAAACGGTCTGCGTGGCGCGCGCGCGCCAGTGGAACGCTCTCGACGTGCGCTCCCACGTGCCGATTCTCCCGCGGTCGAGATGCGCACGGATTAGACAGCGGGGACCCACACATCAAAACACATCGCTACTCATGTGGAACAGGAGTCAGATTGCGGCGGAGGCACACAACCCACTGGTGGGTGAAACGTGCACCCACACGCGCTCACGTGTTCAACACTACATCGATGACTTTTTAGTATTTTGAGAGGATGTATGAACAAAAAACAAAACAAAATACTGTATTATTATTATTATTATTATTGTGGTGTCACAACTTGGCCACGATTGTTAATGTCTATGTCACTATATTGAAACTATCTCCCCAGATGATCGCATTTGTGCTTTACTGTGTCCCATCATTTCATGTAATCTAAATGCAGTGGGTTTTTTTTTTCTCATTAGGGTTGGGGGTTGGGGGGTCTGTTTTCCAAAGGTTCTTGAAAAAAACCCAAACTTTGGCCTCTTCTGCTACTAAAAAGCCTGTCGCCAGTTTAGTGGCGGGCAGGTGTTGTGCATTCAGGCAGGCACCCCGAGCAGATGTTGGCTGCGGTTTAAAATGACACAGCGAAAGATGGTGCTAAATGCCAGAAAACTTCAGCGCTTTACTCGAGTGTGCTTAACAAGCCTAAACAAAAGAGTGTTCCGAACTGGATTCCCATCGGGGATTAAAAAAAAAGAGATGTTGACAAAACAGAAAATTGTTCTCCAAATCGCCATTTACTGCAAATATATTACCATGAAAATAAAACGTTGCACATCAAAAATACACATCTTTCTCAAAATAGAACAATGAAATCATCAGATCAGTGCTATTTCATCAATCTGAATGAGTTTGTATTCACTTTTAACCCTTTCATGCACCCTGTCCCCCGACATCATGCTACGCTGTCCACTGTGGTCACCGCTGTCCCTCAAAAGGCTTCAAGTTTTGAAGTAGCGCTTCATTTTCACCCTTCGGGTAAGCCAAGTGCGGCAACGCGCAGGCTAAATCGAGGTTATCTGAAAGTCTGTCTGGAGACGACGGCATACCGGAGTACGCATCATCAAGGCAACGTGAAGTAGGTCACAGCTGAGCTGTGCTAGCCATTAGCAGCACTTACCCGATAACAAGCTGTCGGAGCGGTACAGTGGCAGCGCGTTTTCGCCAACACGTGACACCGAAGTCAGTCCCTCTGTCTTACGGATCTCGCAAGGTCAACTAGGCAACCGTCTGATCTGCATGATTATCATTTCATATTGCTCCCGGACTCCCATGCTCTTCCGTCTTACGCCGCATGAGATGCGAGTGCGTTTTTCATTCCGTTTTTTTCTCGCTTATTTGAAAGGCACAATCCACATGAATGAACACGGACGGGCGGGTACAACGTCTGCCTAAGTGTGGCCAAGTTAGCGTACACTTAATTTACATTTGTCGTCACCAAGGCCTCCTTCAATAATTCACACGTTCACATTAAATCCGTTAAATCATTTACATGGAGTTCTGATTAAGCTCAGTCGGGGCAATTCATTGTATGATTTTTCGTGCTCCGCTACAACCGAACACATCTACATACCATCAAAATGAAGGTTTCATATCTGAACAGAGGTTAAGTAGCACTTTTTTGTTGCCCTCTTTGTCGTGTTTGTAAATTTTTCAATTCTATTTTTTGGTTAATAATCGGAATTCATTTTCGGCATGTACTCAAACCATGTTGGTAACTCATTAGTCGGAAACGATGCTTTTTGAGTGCTCATGTGAGTGCCATTTATGGCTGTTTTGTGCATTTTGTGACCTTAACTGGAAGTGTAATTATGAAACCTTTAATTGAAAAGGGCATAAATGCTTCAAGGAGCTGCAGTCAATCCTGGCGTTTTTGAAAAGGTCATTCGCCCTGAATGTCCTCCATGTGTGGTAGAAATCATGTTGATGTGTTTAGCCCCCCGACCCCCCCTCGGTGAATCAACAGGTGGGCCATTAAGTAGGCCTCGTTTCATTTGTGGCCATTTTCTTTTGACGGATGTCAAGTCTCTGTGCTCCACCTCAGCGCTGTTCCTTCCTCCACAGCAGCTCCGTGTTTGTCGACTTAATGCTCTAATCTGCCATTAAGACGGTGGGGAGTGAGGCTTACTGGTGTTTCTCTTACAAATCCACTTCCAGAAACCCCCAGCAGAGATGCTCCGCCGCATCCCAACAGATTTAGTGACGTGGCAACCGCTGACGAGCGTCTGTGATGCACCAAAAAAAAAAATAATAATTAAAAAAGGGCGGGTGGACAAGGAGGTCATGCCGACAAGCAATTTAGCGATAGGATAGGTCAGGGTGAGAAAATGGAAGCGTACGTGTGTTCAATTTGTTTAGGCTTATGAGGGAATACATCAGAGGCGGAAGTGAGTTGGAAAATGGCACAGGAGGGCGGCAGGAGTGCGACCGAGCGGAGGAGAGTGCAGAGAGAAGTCCTGTTCCTGTGAGTGTTTGGAGAATGAGGGGTTGGAGGCTGAAACATTTGATAGCGCTGTTGATTTAATGTGTGCAAATATCGCTCACTGGCAGGACCCCGGCTCCCCTTCTTAACCCCTTTCAGCTTGCGCAAACATCCGACGGATTTATTCGGCGGTCTCACTCCATCCTCGCCGCAGCTGTAATGATCCCCGTACGGTCCCGCCAGTGATGTGGGATTGCGTGGCGGCCCCGTCACGGCGATCACCTTTCTGAAGGCCGTCCATCTGTGGCGGCAACGCTGTCCAGCCAGGGCAGGGTTCTGAAACGGAGCGGTTCCGACAAGCAGATGGCTCGTCCTGCCCGTGCCAAGATTGTGCCCGTTTCCCTCCAACTCAGCCCTTCGTGGTTGAGCCCATCTGTGGACGAGCCCCGAGGGGCAAATGCAGCCCACCTGGGCTGGCTCGACATTTCCCGGTACAGTATCCGTTTTCGTTCTGGATGTTTTTAATGAGTCAGAGCTCAGACGCACTTAGCGAGCAAAAAAAACACCCACGCCAGCCATCATCCAAGGAGCTGCCCCTCGAAAGGTAAGCAAAGGGCCTTTTCCCCTCGTCTTTTAAATGCTCTTGGCTTTCTGTGGGCGGTTGCCATGGCGACGGCGAAATAAGCGACCACCTGTGGGCTCGCTTCAGCAAAAAGAGACAAACCACTCAACTGCAAAGTAATTGAAAGAAAGTCGGCTGGAATAAATCCGACCTTTCCGCGAGACGTTTTGTGATATTTGAAGATGCGTTTCTGGGAAGCATCAGTCAGATCAGAAACTTTTGTCGCAGTGGGCACGGCCAGCAGATTATTATTATTATTATTTTATTTTTTTGCCTGGGTCAGAGAAGGCCGAACCTCTAAAGGAAAATAGCTGCGCTCGTCCCCCTCCTGCTGGACATCAATCTTCAAAGCTGCTGTCTCCGCAAAGAGCAGATTTGATTTCTTCGCCGAACAGCACTCAACCCCTTGACCTGCGCTCCCCTCACTGCCGCCCTAGTTGTCCCAAATGGTTGCTATGGTTACTCTAAAGAGGGAGGCTGTAGTCACTGAGGTGCCGCTGTGAACATTAGAGCAATATACGTTTGCACCGCTTCCTCGCCAAATGTAATTGAATGCCTTCAAACCACTCGCCGCTTTCGTTCAATCACCGGCTTTTTCATGGCCTTGAGCACAGTGACGGCGTGTGATGCGTATGCACTCACAGACACGCCGACGTCAGACTACACAAATGTATAGCCTAATTTTTATTGTTTTTTTTGAGCCGACAGATGTGAAAGTCGGGCAGGTCCGAATTCTTGTCCCGTACTTTGTCCTTCGAACGGTTCTTCGGCATTGACTGACAGGAAGAATGCGCCCTCCTACTTATGACGAGAGACTGGACGTGTCACAATATGGTATGTTAAAACGTGACTTCAACAAAAGGGGAAATATTGGAAGGTCAACGTAGCATTTCAAGTCGTGCTACGTTTGCTAACTGCAAAGGTTGTAGCTAATTAGCAGACGGGCTGAGATTCATGTGGGTGGAACGTGTGCGTCTATGATGCTGTTTGTTTGCGTGTGTATGGATGTGTACGGCGCGTGTACCCAGCTTACATGTTTCCAAGCATGTGGAAATGCGCCGCCTCAGTGCCAGTGGCATGTCGGCCTCACAGCTGCGTCCCATTGGTCGAGTTGAACGAGGGAGAGGGCTCATCTGCATCGGAGTGGGTTAAAGTTGAGGGAAGCCTGAGCAGAAACTATTCTGACGTGTCAGCGGTTTATGTCTGTGGATTTTCCGTGTCTGCAAATCGGGTCAGTGGGGAGTCAATGTTAGTGACTTAACTCAAAATTCACCACAACAGCGTGGTCTAGGTCATAAATCAGCGACTACCTGTTTTGTCAAAGGCAACTTTCGGCTGATGTTTGTCTCGCTTTAAAGCGGAATTACAACCAAGACGCGGACAAACGCCTTCTCCAAGTCCGCAAATCACATGTAGACCCGGAGCACGGTCCACTCGGACTCAATGTCCCTCACTTCACCCGGGACGTGAGTGAAGTTGTGCCAGCTGCCAGCGGTGGGAGTTGAAACTCACTCTGACAGACTTTCCCAGCAGACCCCCACAAAGCGTTCGGGTCTGCCATGTTGGCTCAGCATCTCCCCCATCATCGGAGCCAACACGCCACTAGGTGGTGATCAGTTGACAGCTGCGCCCGTCTCTTCACCCGAGTCTCCGAGACATGCGGCCGCAAGTTCCACGGCGCGACCGCAAAGTCAATTATCAAATTGCGGCCCAGAGTGTCCTGGTGCCAAGTGCACATATGGACAGCCTTATGTTTGAACATGGTGTTCAGGATGGAAAATCCTCTGACGAGCACAAAACGGTCCAGTAACAGAGCACTGCTTGGGTTCTGATCGAGGGGTCTTTCCTACCACTCGGCCTTCCAGGTCTCACTCTCGTTGCCCACGTGATACCTGAAGTCCCTTTTCCAAGGACTCCAAAAGGGTGGGTGGGCCGAACTGTCGTTCTGTGCATCAGCACAAACAACTGTCAGGGCTTGCCCCTCACCCGACGGCGAAGGGAGGCGACCATTTCGTTCACCGGGATGAATCCTAACACAGAGGCACCGAGCGGGGCGGCAATCCGTATTCCCACACCTGCTTGGGGGTCTTCCGTGGGCAACTCCAGAGTGGAAAAGAGTCCAATCCCTCTCTAGAGGACTGGTGCCATCGCCCACGCTGTGTGACAAGGCGAGCTCAGCAATGTCTAGTCTATGTCTGAACTTCTTGACCTTTGACACAAGCTCAAGCCATTCCCCACCACTGACTTTCCACATGCGTAGAGCCAGTTTTTATACCCAGGGATCGAACCACAAAAGTCTCCGCCTCCAGCCCACCTGACTCCCGTGGACCCTCCCACAGGTGTGAGCCCGCAGGAAGATGATCAATTCTTGCGGTTGATTGACGGCCTGTGCTTTGTATGACCCAATCAATGTCTCAAGCATCCTCAGATCGCTTCAAAGATTCAATAGAAAGTTCTTTCCATTGTCTTCACAAGTGGAAAACGCTCCCCGCATTGAGCCTTTTGTATGCTGCAATCAAATGTCATTTTTCGCATCTGCCACATCACAAGACACTTGTGATACATTTCGCTCAAGCAAATGAGAGTTCATTTTCATGTGCTTCCCTCATCTTCTCTATGGTCCACTAAGTATGAATAATAATAATAATAATGTGTGCACCGCACTGTAGAATACCGTATTTTCACGACCATTCGGCGCACCGTGTTGTAGGGCGCAGTCTCAGTAACGGGTGCTATTTCTGTATTTTACACATACACAAAACGCACTGTATTATTGGGCGCAGCCAGGCGTGGTAAAACATACGCCAGTTTAAACATACGCCAGTTTAAACATACGGCATGCATGCACACACGCTAAAAACACGTTAGCTTGAAGCATAGCGTAGCATGCTAAATGTTAGAGGAATTTATGAGCAAAATTGTATCATGTTTAAAGTTTCATTTTAAGTCGGTCACATCCAAATCGTTTGGGTGCGTATACAGCCGGAGGGCCGTTGGAGTCCACAATTAGCACATCAATGTAGGTGGGCGATCAAAGGGGAGAGGGCGACACTCGGTCACAAAAGGGGAATGGATAATTTGGGAACAGCGGTTGAACGACAAAAGACGATTTGAGAACACCCGTCGCGCCCAGGCGACATTTGGCCATCCGCGAAGTCTGCGACATGTTGATTTATCGTAGATCAGACAGAAAGGCGCCAACGTACTGGTGGTTCAAAGCTTAAACACAGGTAACCAATCACTACCGAGGGGCCGGACCGGGGGTGCGGCATGCAAATATCGGGGGCAGTGTTTTTCTTGTATTTTGCATATGTCACAATAAAAGGTCGAACTTCGCGGAGGCGGGGCTGGAAGTGTGATCACGGACAACTAAACCGTCGTTCGCTCTCAGAGATCCGCTTCCGTCGACATTGAAGACAATTTTCCCTGTGTGCCGAGTCGTTTCTTTAACTTTGTCCGAGAAAAATCTCTGACACTAAGACATGCTAAAAACACGTTTTTAACAAGGCAACGGAAGCAAAACTGAGATCGGTTGTACTTTATTTAGCCATCTTACGATGTACTCACGTTTGTCGATCAATCATCACCCAGAAATCCATCAAAGTCCTCATCTTCTGTATCCGAATTGAACAATTGTGCAAGTACCGGTAGTCCATAAAAAACGCCGCTATCGTTGTCAGAGTCACTCTCATTGCCGTGTGGCTCCACAGAAATGATGCGCGGCCACTTACATGCCCACCCTTTACTGATTGGCCGGCTGCTTTCCCGCACTCCTGGTCTCACTCGCAGCCACTTACACGCCCACCCTTCACTGATTGGCGGGCTGCTTTCCCGCATGCCTGGTCTCACTCGCGGCCACTTACACGCCCACCCTTCACTAATTGGCTGGCTGCTTTCCCGCATGCCTGTTCATGCTCACTTCCCCTTTTCTCTGTATAAACAGCGTGTCGGCTCTCAGTTAGGATTTGGAACTCGGCTCATACACTAGACGCTCCGCATTATAAGGCGTCCTGTCCATTTTGGAGAAAATGTAAGACTTTTAATGGCGCCTTATGGTCGTGAAAATACGGTATATATCGGACAAAACGGAGTCGCGATTCTTGTTCACGGTGTACAAAGTATGTTTACATTCGAAAGCCCTTTTACCACAGACCGTCTCACAACGTGGATCTGATCCCTGGGGGATTCGAACATTGAAGCCCACCGTCCTCATTGTTTATCTCACCCAGGGAACGTGGAATTAACAGATTAGCCAAGCGGTGATGGGGTGGGAGGGGCTTGCATCTGTTTGATGTCGACGACGGACGAGAATGGGGCATGTCTCAACTCTTCCTAGATGGATGATGAGCAGAATGGTCTGCTCACAGCACCTGATGAATGCCAAAAGGTCTTTCGAATGGAGCTGGAGCAAGTGTCTCCCTCAGTGTCCTCCTTTTTTTTTTTTGCCCACAGTGCATGTGCATTCACAGACGAGTCCGTGCTTTATAGCGTGTGAGCAAGAAAACGAGACGGGGAGACAGACAGAGCCGTAGCGCGGGGGATGAGAGAGGGTAAATATATTCGTCTTTACCGTCAATTCAGTGTCTGAGTCACTGCAGATGGAGGGCATTTTTCATGCTGCATTGCAACACGGCTCTCTTTGCTGCATTATTTTTTATGACACCCCCCCACCCGAAGGATGTTGGCATCTTGAGGAGGCCCCTTGACTGTGATTAATACAACACGCCGCTGTTACCGACTGACATTTGATTTTTTTTTTTTTTTTTGGGTGGATTTTTTTTTAAACTCCATCCCACATCTGGCTTATTCTTCACCAGCCAGGTTATGGCGGAGACCTTTCGTCATGCTGCACTACACGACGAGGAATGTCAGCTAGCGGAATATTCAACCCCCCCATCCCCCGTTCATGCATCCATTTTTCATTTTTGTCCTCCACCTACGTCTTGGTGTCACACGGCCCCTGTTTTGAACACACACGTCGCATCTCTCTCGATCTCGTTTTCACTTCTCGCCACACCAAACAGGTTGCAAATAGAACACAGCTACCCGGCGGGAAACACCAGCAGCTTGCTTCTGGTGTAATTATCAGGATTTACAGTTCTTCTCTGTGAAGCAGCGTATCACAGCGACGCCCCAGGTGGCACAAATCAAAACTGGGTCACAGGCTCAAAATATAAGGAGAGACGAGTCTGGTCTTATTTGTGTAATGTGGAGCGCCATATTGTGCCAGAATTGACGTCTCTAAACAATAGGTTGGCAGAATTAGGATGGGACGAGTGCTTGGTGGGAGGAGAAGGATGTTGTCTCCAGATGTCAGCGCAGCAAATTTTCTCCGTGTAGCCGATACGCCTGCAGCTTTTTCAGCACCCGAATTTGGATCTGGGCCTCATGAAGCTTGGCTGCGCATCACCTAAACACCCAATGTCATATGACTGGAGTGTCTCGGGACAGCCTGTCATGCGTGGGTCTGTGAGATGGAAAGCTCGCCCGCGCGTCAGCCTGCCATGGTGTGTCTCCCGCTCGCCGGCGTGTTGTGTAAAGTGCGTGTGGGTGGTTGAATATATATGTCAATGAGACACCGAGAGGTGTGTGGCGGCTGCACACATCTGCTCGCGTGTGCACCAAAGTGTGAACAAGGTAGAGATGCGCATGGAGGTGTGCCTGCCAAAGCTGTGCGGTTACTTGCAGTCATTTTGATGAAATGGGAGGGGAAAATCGATACCCTCCCGCTGCCTGGGGCCACCTCATTTTGAGGAGCCCCATTTATTGACAATGTTGTATAACACTCTCCCCACTCCTGTGGTAGGTAACTTGCTTTTTAAGTTTAATTTGTTGCCCGATCAAGCTTTTAACTCAAATTTACTCATCCTGTAACCCCCCCCCCCAATTGAAATAAATGTAAATGCAACGAAATCACAGAATCAAAGTAACAAACAAACACAGGGAATAGACTCTCCACGACAGACGTAGACAATTGACAACACGACAATCCACAAACACTAACCAAGCCATCAAGATTAGCGCTATGAGTCCGAATCACAAGCAAAGCACAGAAATCTGGCAAAGGCTACACTAACACTTGTGCTGTACTTCCCAAGAGCGCAGCGGCGTGTTTGGGAATCGAACGGCAGGGCCGGTGACTGACATTTTTACGACGCATACATGAACAGACTTTACACTCAATCCGTAAAACACCATTTCTGAAAATGTACAAGCTTCCTGACTTGTTGTCCTGCATATATAACCATCCCTTTTGTCCTTCTCCGGTGGTCACTCTGGAAGTGCGTCCGGGAAACACCATTTCTCTCTTCCCCCCCGGATTCATTTGACGCGTGCGTTTGTGTCTTGGGATTTCATGCTTTGAAATGCGCAATACGCTCCCACTCGAGACACTGAAAAACACACTGATGCACGCCAAGGCAAACTGTGTAAACTAACACCCCCCCCCACACACACACACACACACACACACACACAGGCATACATACACGCGTACACAAACAAACGATGCAGTGCAGTAAATACAATGATGGTATTTCAGCCCTTTTTCTCCAGAATGTTGACAACCCCCCAATCCTCTCACATGGTTGAAATGAAATCCAATTATATGTGTAATGGCTCTCCAACTCCTCTTCTGCCGCTCTGAAGGCATCAGCTTGCTTGAGTCACCACCGCTGAACGCAAATGTGCTCCGTAAATCAGTGATGTGCAATGGAGACAGATGTGGTGTGTGTCTGCGGGTCGGAGGGAGTGTGTGCGTACGTGTTCCTGTTTTACTGCTCATGTGTGGACTTATGTACAGGAAGCCTGCTTTATCGGTGTCACGCTTCGATGCAGGCCCAAACGCTGCCATCTACACTCCCCTTCAAAAGTGAGAATAGGCTCCCAAAAATTTTGGTTATGCCATCAAAAGACAAGAGCGTCTTTTAAGCAGCACACCAAATGTTTCTGTAGACTTCTGGGTTCATTTTGCTGCCGCCATTGTCTATTACATCATCGTGGATGATTAATGAGGCCGTACCACTTGCCCATTTGGGATCATAAGCGGATCATTTCGGCCTCACGCCCATCACTATGGTTCCGACTATATATCCGGTTCAGATGTAAATACCTGCATTTAAAAACAAAATTCAGGCTGCGACTAAAAACAACAACACAATAAGGGCTATTCAGGAGTCATGTAGTTTTAGTTTGGATTTGTATTGGGGATTTTAAAAGAATATATATTTTTTTTTATGTCCCCACTCAGATACTCACACAAACGTGCGTGTGTGGTCTGATGCGGCTCTGTCAGAAGTGTCAAAATGTCCCTCAAACTTTGTCTGGCCCTGCTACATTATGAGTCATGGGTTATGGCTGAATATTTGCATATTTTAATTAAATAGCTTGAATTTAGAATGAATCACTTCCCAAGTTTATTGGGTAATTACATGCCGGTTGTCCTTGACTTGGCAGCATCGCCCACCCATGAATATATTCATCATCGTCTTTTGATGGCAGCAAAAGTTACACTGACACTTGCAAACTTTGTCTCCTTCACTCACCCCTCAATTACCCCCGTTTTCCTTCCTTTCTGACACCATAAATCACATCCTGTCACATTATCTATGTCATCGGGTGCTTGTGACAAATTTATTATGGTGGCGTGTGGGTGGAATCCGCGCGCATTGTCTGTGTCTGCGCGCGTCTTGGGATTTCAAACTACTTAGCAAAATGAACAGCCTGTTTGTCAGAACCGGACATTAGCCAAATGCGGTTTGTTTCCATGGTAGCCTCGCAGAAGTGATGCGGAGATTAGAATTGGACGACGACAAAGCCGAGTGTGTCACGATGGGAATGCAGCAGCACGTGAACGTTATCAATGCAGGTAGAAAAATAATTGGCTGGATACGCTTTGTGTTGCGGCGAAGATGGTTTGAAGCTTTGGCTTGCAAATGACGGGGAACAGTAAGAAATGTGAAGCATCAAATATAAGCACGGGGCAGGACCGAGATTCGCTGACTCTCTTGACCGTTAGGCAGACGGGCTAACCACTTCTTCGCCGCGCTGCCAGCAAACGACATGTGGATGATATCCTCCAAACGTCTGTGACCTTGACAGGACATCTGTTGTGACCGCATGTGATGAATGAGCGGCTGTTTGGCTTTCACACAAGTCGCAACAATGGCGGAAAGCGGCAAAACACAAACGTAGGGAGGGGAACCCCCCCCCCACCCCCCCAAAACGATCCACTCGTTTGTTCTTTTAACAATTTGACTTTATTCATAACTTATTCACCACCGGATCGCTTTTTGAGTTCTCTTTCGAGGTACTGTGAAGATAAATCACTTGCAAAATGAGCGTATGAATATTCACCGTGGTTAACATTTCCTTCAAAGTGGAAAACTGCTTCTATTATTCAGGGGGGGGGGGGGTATCATCCGTAAGCATTCACTCTGGTCAGTTTTGTGCTTCCCGTCCAAGCTGATTTTGGGCGAAAGGCCGGTGCCAGCCAGGATTGATCGATCGCTAGTCAATCACATTGCACGTTTAGATTTTCACCATCACAATCGCCGAATCACTGCGTGGGAACACAACTCGAGCTGCACGCAAGTCAGGCGAGTGAGCCATCTCCTCACCCTGAAGGATTGGACAAAATTTGTTGTGCGTCGCTCCGATTTTGAAAGGTGGCACTAGACAAGTTCAACAACTCAACTTCAGCACTGGCTTGGCACCTGAGGAGTGCCTCCCCCCTCGCCCCCCAGCGGATTTTTGATTGCCTACTCAAGAAATGACTTCCCGAAGCAGAGGGCAGCTTTTCAATAACCCAACGGTGAGGGTCAAGGGTCACGTGTCATTTATCGACATCAGGCTTCTCCCTGCTGGGTTTTCCAGAAGTCTAATCAGTTCCATTAATACAAAAATATGACCGAGAGGATCCATTAGCGTCAAATTTGGCGCAGGCAGTGCACCTTTGCTTCCCGATTTGGCGAAGAAGCGGCATGAGGAGTCCGCTCCTTGACAAGCTACCAATCCCGTTCAATACGACGTGAGCACCTTTTCTCATGCGCGCTGAGGCTATTGCTGCTTCTTAGGAATCAAGTCCATGGTGGGGTGGTGGGGGCACCCGTTAACCATCTCCCCTCTGGGAGACCATTAATCATTTGCAATCGTGCGGCGATGGAAATTTTGACTGCACTAATCTCTGGATTGGAGGGAGATTAACCGCCATGTGGGGGTGATGACTTTGCTCTTTGTTTTATTTTTTTGTGTGTGTGTGTGTGTGTGTGTCTGGGGATCTGCTCGCCGTATCTTATCGCTCTGCCTCATTTTTTTTCTCCAAGGCAGCTTGCAGCCATTATCGGCATCAACGCTATCTACATGCATATCAAAGCCTTTGCAGAGGGAGAACGGGATTAGCGACGGGGGTGGGGGGGGACGCATCAAATGTGGCCCCTCCTAATTCACGCTAATATCGCACTGTTGCAATCAATGAGGAGGAGGGAACAGGGAACTAAGGAGGGAACAGTTAGGAGGTGAACGGTTGCAAGAGCAAGGTGTCACAATGCGCCGTGCGTCTCTCCAAAGGTTTCATCTGCAAGGCTTCCCGTTTATCTCCGGGCCTTGAAAATGGGGATTAACGCTCGCCTCACAGGACCCAGCTGCCCGATTCCTCTACTGACACTGACCTCCTTTGTTTTATTTGTATGTTTTTTTTCTAATGACCATGAATTGATGCCTGCCTCTACTTGTGCGTGTCTGTTTGTGTGGCAACAGGGTGGCCGCTAAAAGGAGGGAGGGTTACAGGGGGGATTAGAACTCACACAACCTACCCCCCACTCGCCCGTAAACAAAACTAAAAGGTACTGTAATGTTTGTGTGTGTGTGTGTGTGCGTGTGTGTAAATGTATAACATGCTGGTGACATTACACAAAAGAGGGAGGAGGAAGACTGAGTCCATCTGTGAACGCAGTGGGATTAAAGCTTTGCGCAAGGCGAGAGCTGCATGTCAATCATCAACTAAGTGGATGTCTACGTGCATGGACTTTACAGTGTGTGTGTGTGTGTGTGTGTGTGTGTGTGTGTGTGTGTGTGTGTGTGTGTTACATCCAGTTTTGCTGTTCCGTGGGGGAAGGGAAGACCCCAACAATGTTGTTGTCATTCATAATCTGGTGGGATGGAGAGAAGCCAGTGCTATAAAGAAAATGTTTTTGTTGGGGTATTTTTTTTGTTTATTGTAAGGTTTTTTATGGGGGGGGGGGCAAATAACTGGCGTCCTGCAATAAGGAATTTATCTTAGACCTCTTTTTTTTTTTTCAATGAATCTTAATTTTTCACTTGACCAAAATATTCTGGACATCTCTCCGTCCACAATTTTGTGAAAACGTGGGCAGACTGGCAGAATTTGAGGCATCTTGCAATGCATCGAAACTCTTAATGGGCATTCTGAAGTATACGTCATCAAGTTACGTGACGAGATCATTCATGATGACGTTGAGATAGCATTCAGGTCTGCGGCTGACAGTCTCTCAATGCACAAAGCGAGTTCCGTGAAGACCAAACTCATCCATAAAGCTTGGATGAGTTTGGTGTGGAAGAAGCTGAGAGTCTTCATCTTATCACCAACTTGCGAACGTGTGCTTGCTATGACTTGCTGTTGCGATCGCAGCACTTCTCTCCATCTATTGTATGCATGAACAGTGGTGGACTTTACCACGGGCTTCGAAGGTGGGGGCTGAACCTGGCTTGCTCCCCTGCACCTTTTGGCCCCGCTTTGGGGGGAGAAATTGAAATCAATACTGCCTATGATGAGACGACCGGACTGGGACGGACGGCACAGAGGAGAGACGGGAGGGAGTGTGTTGGATTGGTTTGATGGATAGCTGATCTAAAAAAAAAAGGGAGGGGTGATCAGTTACCCTGACGGATTGCTTTTTGGAGATTTGAGAAATGAGACACGTGGATGTATGTACCGCGCGGAGCGACGGAGGGAGAAATTGGGGATGAGAGGAGCACTCCACAGTTTGCATAACATGCTGCAAGGGTGGAATCTGGTGACAAGTGGCAAACTGGTCCACCCCTCCCTCTCCAGTCCTTTTATTTTCCCAAAGTATTTAATCCCCCCACACACACACACACACCGCCCCGTCCCTATTTCAGCCCCCCTTAAACACCCCCCCTTCTCCATTATTCTCTATGCATTTTAATTTTTTTCTCTTGTCACCGGGGGCCCAGATTCCCCGCCCACTCCCCCCTCATTTTAGCCTGAAACTAGAATAGTGAAGCCAAGAAATAGTTAATCTCTCCGGCTGCCGCGATGATTGGCCGCTGCACGCAGCGCCTCAGCCTCCTTGAATGAGAAACAGGGGTAACCAGGCAACTTCAGAGCTGCAAAGAGAGAGAGAGAGGGAGAGTGAGAGAGAGAGAGAGCGAGGGAAGGAGAGGGAGCGGTAGGAAAGAACAACATCGAGCTTTACGGACATTTCGATTCGGGCAGTAAATTAGTTTTAAAAGAGCGCGCTAATGTGATTCCACCTTGTGTGCCTGGTAAATGGAATTAACAAATGGATTTTCTTCTGCACGCTCTCTGCATGCTCTTCACTTGGTGCGCTCACACGAAAGGGACGCAGATATGGATTAAAACGCATACATGGGACACTCCGCTGGGAAAAAGGTGAGTGACTTCCCACTTGCGAGTCTTTTTTTTTTTTAAGTTACTGTCACAGTGCTTAGGGATGCGTGACAGCTCTGCGCCGTGTCAAGATTTATGGACAGGACGTGTGTTGGCCGCTGAATGGAAAATGAGCTGCGGACCGGTCCTGCGTTTGCACCATTTCGGGGCCAAAATGAAAATAGAAATGAAACCTAAATAGATTGGGGAGAAAATTGATCTTATTGTTGGTTACCACTAATGTGTTCGGGTTGTCAAGTTGAATGTTGTCCTTCAAAAGACGTATGCCGTTGTCCCACATTGCGTTGTCTCACGTACAGTCTACTCATACTACGGGTCGTTTTATTTAGACCTACGTGACCGCGTGAAATAAATACATCGTGGCGATACGATACGAACGATTAAAACATTGACAAACTCACGCCCCCCCCCACCCCTGTCGTAACATTGAAATGTGGAGATGCGCTCCAGATCCAAGTCGTGCGCAAATATTGCACAGTCACCGCTTTGTGGATCCTACCCAATGTTCAGAATCAAAACTTGATGTGTTGGGAAATGGACACACACACACACACACACACACACACACACACACACACACACACACACACACACACACACACACACACACACACACACACACACACAGCGATGAGAGGACCTGGGGGCGCGTGAATGGTTGAATGGGTACCGCTACGGTGGTGTTGCTTCTTTCTCCGGTGCGCAGAGCGAAGTCTGCGCCGAGCTGCGCAGCTGTCTGGCCCCCTCCCGTACGTACTTCTGTGCGGAGCTGTCCAGGTCACGGGTCGTGAGCGGGATAGACGCCATCGTGTTGCGGAGGCGCGGGGCGTGTAAATCAGGTCACGGTGTCAGCTGGCGCTCACATTTGGACACAGAGCATTTGCTCGCGATGCAGATTGATGTCCTGACCTGTACGCCCCCCCCCCTCCCCCCAATCACTTGCGTGACTAAATTTAGCTTCTTAAATCCGCAATGATTAGGTTGGTGGTGTTAAATGGCCAGTAACGTGGTGTTTAGAAATATAAAGTTAGCCAAGACCAAGGTCTTCCTCTGGTGGCTTAAAGCAGGCGTGTCAAAGTCATATTTGGTGGCGGGCCACATTGTAGTGACCGTTTCCCTTCGAGGGCCGTTATGACTGTGAAAACATGTCATGAAGTCAAGAATACTGGTTCATTCAACGATTGTTTAAGTTAGTGGAATGAGGGGCTTGGGTGACAAGAAAATGCTTACAATATCTCGCTTATTTATTAGAAGTCGACATGTTTGATTTGCTTTCGCGGGCCACAGAAAATGATGTGGCGGGACAGATCCGGCCCCCGGACCTTGGGTTTGACACCCATGTCTGAAACGCTCCAACATTTACAACTTAATATTTGTTCTGTGAAATTGTATGATACAATGAAATATATTCTTGATTTTGTAGCGTCGTGTCTCATCTGCCCGGGGTGTTCCGAATCAATACTTCTGCTTGAAATATTTTAGCAATCAGACCTGATTGCTCAACCAATCAGTTTTCAGAGGTCCGTAGCGCCGGCCCACATTGCCCTGTGCCGATGTCAATTCCTTTTCCTTCCTTGTGTTTTTGTCGAGTTTCTATCACTGTGACACGGTCGTGCCGTTGAGAGGTGGGCGAAAACCAGAGAAGTCACCAAAGACCCACGTAACGACGGATGGGAACAATTCATACCAAGTACTCGTGAAAAAGAATAACACTCCTGCTCAAGATGTTCTCAAGTAGACGAACCCGATTGATGTTGGCGTTCTCGTGGTTGTTATTCTCATCTGGTGTTGAACTTTGCCCCCCGGGCTAAAACTCAATGAGTGGCAGAATGACCAGTTGAAATGCACAATTCATTACTGGACCAGATGTCTCAGCACAACATTGTTTGCGCTGCGGAGCTTCTGGCCAGAAAATGGAACGTGGCCTGGATATTTACTTGTGAACATAACGGGAAGAAAATAGATCGTAGCTATAAAACAGAGCGGGAGTGGAAAATGTGTGGTCTCACGTGGTGTTGTTGTGGCTTGGCGAGATATAAGACAAGACAGGGTCGGCATCAGCATTGAGAATTCAGTAGCGGAGTTCAACCCCCTCCTTCTAGACGATGTTTTGCAGCAGATCTTCAGCCGAACTCCCCGACTCGATTGCAGGACAATCGGGCGACTTGTACAATCCCGCCATCAGGCCACAAACACGCTTGCATATTTTTCCGTCGTGGTCCACGGCCCGTTCTTTGCCGCACGGTGTGATTTGTGAAGCTGAAGACAGGTCTGCCCAAAACACGGGAGAAATTCACTTTCCCAGTCAGGAAGGTCTTTTGTCTGGTCTCCCGGTGGAAACACGACTCTTAATTTAGCCGCTGACAGCAAAAGCTGAGTGGCTTGGGGAGCTGTAGCTCACCCGACTAAGACCATAATGGCTTTTCCACTTAGACACGAGAATTATAGACAACATCGGGAAAGAGGTTTTAACGTTTTTCTTTTCATCGCACACACTTTTGGGACCCGTGGCCGTTACACCAAAGGTGTAACGTGCGCTCAATATAGAGCGCCGCTTACACTCTTTCTTAAATGCTGTCGGGAGTTTTTGTGCATGAATTCAGACGAACATTTGTGCATTCCCTCCAGCTGAAGTGAGGTCCTTGGAGCTAACTGGCTAACAAGGTTACTACACGCACATGGATATATATTTGACACACGCTTTTCAACATGTCCTGAATCTTTTACAAAAGGAGCTTGTGAAAGAACCTTGCAAGATTGTTCTCATTTTTGCCGGTGGCCTTATCATGTCTATTTCATTCATGAATGAAGATGATGCCCCCCACCCAGCAGGGTCAGGGGTGATTTGGTTTGCCTCAGTTGAACAAAAAAAAGGAGATTGCTCGGATAGCGGCGCATTGTGGAGTGTTGAATGCTGCACATGTTGCTGGGGGGTGGAGGGGGTGATCAACACGACAGGTGCTTTGCAAGTTGACAGTGCATCAAAAGCGTCGTCGGAGCCAAAAACACAAAAATGATGAATATGGCCAATGAGGCCTGACTCGTGAATAAAATTGCAGTCAGAAAAAACAATTTCATGTTGTTGTTGTTGTCGCACGTGAGCCGGCGACATAGACCGAAAATTATGCTATAAATCTATATCGATATATAAATAATATCTAGAAATAAAACTATGCTATGAACATGAGAGGGGACCACTCACACCAAAGCACGTTTCTTGAGTTCTACAAATGATTATGCAATTGATGTTTTTGTCCGATTTTTACGTGCAAATGGAACTCGGCGTCATTTTCAAGTCAGCAACTGTTGGAGAAAAATGTGAATGGTTTCAAACAAGCTTCCCAATGGGAACAAGTGCCGGTATTTTTTTCCCCCCCAAAATAAAAATGTAGTTTTTGTTCAAATGCACTGTTGCAAATGAGAACAGAACAGAAATAGTCATTTGTTGCATTTGGAGCATGAAGAGGTTGTATTTGCGGAAATCAAAAGCTGTTTCAATTAAAAACATCTTAACATGTCAAGTTAGAAGGCAACATCTTATTGGAGAGCAGCGTCTTAAGTTTTGCATCCATTCAACTTGTGAGTTTTGCTTTTTTTCTCCAGATTTTCTGCTTGAACCTATTTTCAGGAAATGGGGGTGGGGGGGGCACACCATGAACTTCTCCTATTGAAGTTATTCTCTCATAGGCGAGGACTTGGGTATGATGCTGAGTCCCATTCAGTGATGGCGCAGTGGTACGTCCGCCTGACTTCCGTGCCGGCCATTTGGGGTCATTTCCCACTTGCGACTGCGTGAATGTGAGTTTGAATGCTTGTCTGACTCCCTTTGCGCCCTGTGATTGACGGGTGACCAATCCAGGGTGGAATCTGCTCTTCGCCCGATAACAGCTCGGTTAGGCTCCAGCTCCCACAGACCCCGAACGGGATAAAAGGCATAAAAAGGTTTTGTTGTACAAAGTATACAGATGCAATTCCGCTGGCACGCTTACGTCACGGTTGAGACTGCATCTGCCTTCTGTGTGAAGCGTTTGTTGCTTCATGCGACGTTTGAACAACATAACATGCTCGGTTAACAAAGAACTCAAATGCCCAAGGGTGTGATTCCGAGCGCCAATGATTGTTTGTGAATATGAGTCCAGGGATCACCACGTCTCTCGTACAAAGTCATCTCCAGCTCCCCCCCTCGTGACTCCGCGTACGGTGAGCGCTCGCAAAAGTAGCATTCAAGTGTTTTCTCAGTCAGGTGCCTTCGCGCACAGCCCAAATTGAACTCGTTGGAGTATTCGACCAATCGCGCAGACCCCCAATTGCCACTTCGTCACACAATGACTTCTATTGTGTCGTGTGAGGTTGCCGGCAACAGCTGGCGGTAAGCGAAGTCATCGGCGCGACGCCGATGGTGTCCGAAAGTCTCCCGTGTTGGGACTCGCAACCCGCCTCCCTTCCAAATGACATCTCCGACCCATCAATGACACAAGCCATCACGAGGGACATGTAACATGCCAACGCAGTGATTCATTAGGACTCAATTAGCTGGGAGGCACGAGTCCCCCCCCCCCTGCCATATGCCTCCAGGTGCTGCGCCAATCTGTACCCGCTCTCCGTACGTCTCCGCTCCGTTCTCCTCGGCCCTCCGCGGCGTTGCATCAAGCGGCGTAGCGAGGCAACCCCGTCAGCTTCCTCGTGCCGAGCTGTCGTCTTTGTTCTATTAACACAAATCAGTTCCGCAGCCGCCCCGCCTCCGAGCCGGAAATGAGTCAAGATGACCTTGAGCTCAACTCGCGTTGTGCCAGTTGGCGCTGCGCGAAATAATCATCCATCTCTTGAAATATTAGGCCGCGCAGCGGCCGATATTGGGGGGTGAGAAAGACCCCGCTCAATATCGACTAAGCACAGCACGCGCTGCCGACAAGACCTATCTGCCTTCAGATCTCGTTTGTCTTCTTATCTGCGCCGAGGTAAAAGGGCCTTCTCGCAGCATTCTCTTTCCAGTCAGTCTCGCGCAAATGCTAACGACTCCCAAGCTAGATTGGTGCCGAGGTTAGAACAAGGAAAGCAAACACTGAGATCAAATTGCCAATCACTCCTGAGCCTACTTGTAGAGATGCTGACCGTAGCCATTTGCCATCTTGCCACGCTGAACCTAATGTATTCATCGTATCACTCTTGAGCACAACCAAGGATGCGCTGAGCTTTTGATTTTATTTTTTTGTTATTACATAGAGAAGTGCTTCAAGAAGAACACTCAACAAAGGCTCGCGTCGTTATTTGGAATTCCGAGGACTCCGTATGAGATGATGTCATTTCAGGAGTTGTACTGATTTTTGCCTCCTGGGCATTCGATGAAATCAGTTAACAAGTCCGTGCTACATACGTCAAGAGGAAGATGCCAAAAGGCACGACGGATGCGAAGCCAAGCGCGCTTCCAATCGGCGTCTCGTTTGACTAATTAATGAAACAAAGAAGGTCAACATAACGGAGCATACGTAGCGCAGGATGGTGCTGCGTTGCTCACACGATCCATTAGCAAATGACCTAAATTCCACCTTATGTCGTCACCCATGGTAGGAACTTTTCCCATGACATTCTTCAAGTCAGAGTTTATCACACGACTCGAATTGATGGCCCAAAATAAGAGTGCTGAAAACCAGGAGGTTATATGGAAGGGGACCACGTACTTCCTAAACAGAAATGCCAGTTTAAGTGTGGACAAGGTACATATAATTGACAACCGTTGAAATGCGCTGGGAATGTTCAGAGGATGATTTTAAAATTGTTTTTCGTTAAACTCAAAGAATGCTTAAATAAATGCCAATTAGCTCGCAAAGAGGTCAATCCGCACACAGGCGAATTCTCCAGTGTCGAATTAATCATTATAATTTATACATCTGTTTTTTAAATGAATCTAGCTTCCACGCAGAGTGTGTGCGTGGCCACATGCGTCCTGTGGGTCGACATTTGCCCAAACTTGCTCTAGAATTTTGGAATTAAAACATTGTTGAAGTATACAGTGAAGCCCCGCCTACCCTTTGGTTTGGCAACTGCAGATTTGCATGTTCACTGATATATTGTATTTTATTTATTTATTTTTTGGAGGGTGGGTTTCAATATTTGTAAATATCTATTTTTTTCCTCGATTTTCTCAGTTTTTTTGTGGAAACACAGTGTGAATTTATGTGTTTTTTTGTAAACAAATCTTTGATTTTATTATTTATTTTTCCCCCCAATGCATTTTCAGGGCGTCAGTGATATGCGTATTTCCGCTCTTCGGTCCTGATCACCCTCGAATAGCGCAGGTCCTCCTCATCCTATGCAGACAGTACAGAACAGTACTCTGCAAAAGCAACTACACAATAGTCCCATCCTGTGAATATTCTCGCTGAAATAATCCACAGTATGTGACAGGGAACAACGTGGAGGATCTTGGTCCAATTTTCTAGTGTACTTATTTCTTGACCGGCCTTATGTAAGAGGCAGCTTGTCTGACCAAGAGCTTCTTCCTTTCATTTCTGCAGAAAGCAGAGTTTTGCGCCACAAATGAAATTGTTGTCCTGTCACATGTGAGGTGAGTCGACCCCCAAAAAAATCTTAATGTGTTGCTCTGCCCCAGTTGTAGACACGTGCAGTCACCCAAGTGCACTCCTCCAGCGTTTTCGGCACATTAGCCCGAAACGCTGGGTTTGTGTGACCCAGTTCATCGGGCTCTCCTCCCCATTCATCTGCTCTCGCACACGCACGACACGAGGTCCCGCGAGCGAGCAGCGCGGCATCCATCACCTTTGAGTGGCGAGGCCCTTGGGTTGCATCTGCTTGGCCCGTGCCTCAATCCTGTTTCCCGCAGGCGGGACCGCCGCCCCATATGCGGTTGATGATTGTCATGTGGCGGGCCAGCGGGGAAGCAGGCGCTGCGGCGGAAGGCACGCATTTGGGTTTTGTGTGTGTGTGTGTGTGTGTGTGTGTGTGTGTGTGTGTGTGTGTGTGTGTGTGTGTGTGTGTGTGTTTTATGAAATACGTCATCAAATCCGAGTTCAGCGGGAGTTTGTCTTCCGCTGACAGCCGATTTAAATATTGGCTCTGAGGAATCTTTTTACTTTTTCATCTTCACCCAGGAATTAATTGAGATGTTTAGCTTCGCCTGGAGGAGCAATCGAACTCAATTCTCCAGCGATTGCATATGCCATGTTTTTTTTTTCCTTCCTCTTTGAGCAAAGAGTTTCTCTTGTCATTTGAAAATTTTAAGATTTGACTCATTCAAAATGAGGGAGATTATTCCTGGCCGAGGGGAAATTCTATTTACAGAAAAACAGTTACTGACACCTGAAGAATGCAACATGAATATTCTTGGCTAGTGGTTCTTAACCTGGCTTCGGTGAATCGGTCTCAGGGCTCTGCCATGGAAGGTGAGACACACCCGACTCAACATTTCAATTAATTATGACACGCCTGCAGATGATCACATGACATTGCTTGTCCAATCAGTGCTGTGGGAAATTTAGTTCGCTTCGTCGTCAACGTTTGACTGTCATGACAGTACGTTGTACAAAAAAAAAAAAAAAGTATACTTATCTCTTGAAATTTTATTTACTTTTTTCTCTTTTTAATAAATGCGTTGGTTTTTTTTTTTTTATATCTTGAACTTGTAAAAAATATATATGAAGGGTTCGGTGAATGTGCATATTAACTGGTTGGGTTCGGTACCTCTAAGAAGCTTAAGAACCACTGTTCTAGACCTACTCTTGTTGTTTTGTTTTTTTTTCCAAGCAACTGACTTTTTGTCTTTGTGACTGAGCAAGACGGTATGACCTGAGTTTTGAGTTGCTTAGATTACAGAATGACTTATGGTAACTTGACTTGAAATTTGCTAGCAATCCAAATTAACTTGCTTTATTCACCTCCCCCCCCTCCCCAGGAACTCGAAACTTGCATTTAGACTTGAAGGTTTTGACTTGTGACTGACTCGCACCTCCCAAAATGACTTATTGAAGTTTGCAGCGGCTGTGCCATACTGCTCATTTTTGTAACATTGATGACTACGACCATTCTAGATCCCTAATTTCTTCGCGAACGCTATGCTTTTCATCATCTGGCTTCATTCGACAAAGATGAGTTCCCATAAAGGAATCGGTCATCAACCGAGTGATTAACATGAATTGGGCACGAGTAAATGCGTTGATGCCTTTTCCATCTCTCGATGGCGGATGACATTTGATTTGACTAAACACGCGTTCCGGCTGAATAATTTGAGCCCTTTGGATGTGCAACCTTCTTAATTATGTCGAAATCACTTTTGTAGCGGCGGCCTCGGGGAACGCGCTCTTGCGTTTCTTGCTGCGGCGAGCAGCGAGCATCTGGCGCCGCGACAGCGGCCAGCATGACGTCTGCTGACAAGACCCTTTAGATCACTTCTCTCCAGAGCGTCACAGTGGGGAAACCACGCCGATGTTTGCTCTAATCAGCCATCAAGTGTCGTGAGTTTTGAGGCTTCACGCGAGCTTGCATCTGCTCCCCGTGTTGGCTTTGTACAACAAAATGACTTTGGGAGAAACTCTGCAGAGACTACGCCGATAACGGTACGAGCGAGGTCTTCACCTTGCCGTTCTGTTGTAACGAGAAGACGTGGAATATTTAATTTATCATTAGCTGCATGATTAGCTTCCAATGGGCTGTGCCGGGCATGATTTAACCCCCCCCCCCCCTCCCCAAGTCTCGAGAGTGCGATAAGATATGAGATGACAACAGTTTCACACGCGGTTTCACGCCTCCCATGGCTCCATACGTCGCCGCAGCTCAAGTGAGATTAATGAGAGACGTTGAGGTGTGTTTGGAAGACTCCCTAATTACGTGCGCGAAAGCAAATGTGAGTGCGCGTGGCGTGAGACGATATTCTTTTTGTGTCAAGTTGTGTTCGCAAAAAGGAAACGTATCCACATCGGTACAAAAGTACTTAGCGTGCGGTTTGGTGGAGTAGTCCCGCAAAAAAAAAAGTTCTCAATATGTTAAATAGCCCTCGTCCATTCGGCCTCCAATAGGAGAGTGACTTACAATGAAAGCAAATATCTTGGTGAAAAAGCCTTGTTGGACACGCTAACATTCCTTTTCGAATCGTGTCAGTCACTGTCATTTTTTTTTTTTTTTATTACCAGAAGCTGCAATGTGGCAAGAACCCAAAGTTTTTGTCGCTTCTGAAATATGTTTCATGAAAGGAGGATTTGAAAAATGTGACTTCTGGAGACGTTTGATAAATAAATGAGTCGCGGCGAAGATAATCACTTTTCCCTTTCAATCAAGCATGTTTGGGACTTTGGGACTGGAGGAAATAATTGATGCGGGGGTGCCTGAACTCTTTTGCTTCTTCTCCAGTTCCATTCCAAAATAGCCAATAGATGTGCCGCTTAACTCGGAGAAACAAAATCCTGTTTGGCACTGATAATGTTCCAAAAGTTTTCAAATGTTCTGCAATATGCTTCAAAAGTCAAACCCAACTCTGGACTTGAAACTATGATTATCCGTCAATTTTGTATTTTTTTTGCGGTGGCACCAAAGAATGTTATCAGTGATGCCGCAGGGTAAAGTCTGATTATAACTGTAAAACCAGATTTGACACTTATTGCAACATATGAAAGGCTCCTCAGTACTATAAAAAAAAAGGACTCATTAAATGTTAATTGCATACACTAAATTCATTTTTCACAAAAACGAAGCACTTGGTGACAATCTTTTCACAGCAGATGCTTTCCGGCCGTCTGCAAGTTTATTGCACAACATTTTTACATCGTGTTTGTTGTGTATGTTAATTTTTCGCGATCAAGGCAACAGTTTGAGGCTGTAACAGTTCCATTCGGTTCATTGTTACAAGCCATAATTTTAGTGACGACGGGTGAGCTTGAGATGTTGCTGGAGTGAAGTGGGAAAACAAGCCGGGCGTGCACTTTTAGCCGTTTTTTGAACGGGACAGTCAAACGAAGAAATGCAAAATGAAAACACTCGCAAGGAGCATGAAGCAGAAGTAGGCCAACTCAAGCTGGACTTAGAACTAGTGCTCAGCCAGGTGGACAGGAAGCAAAAACCAAAAAAGTCCTGTTTTTTGGAGCGTCCGTTGGGTGCTTCTCCGGTGCTTCATTAACATTGTTTCCTCGACTGTGCATAATGTTTTGGCGCACGCAAGGTTTGATGACGACATCTCAACTACAATAGACCTTTCTTTGCCGGCAGCATGTTTTTTTTTCTTTAACGTCGTGAAAAACAAAATTGGCAAACAGAGAAACATTGCTAAACATTTGGGGTTGGAACTTACTAAAGAGGGATCTTCATTTTGCATTTTGATCCGCTGCTCAATTAAAGGGGACAACTTTTGACGACGAAGCTCAAAAGGAAGAATGAGAGAATGAGCAAAAGAGGACGCGGGGCACTTCCCTCATTAATTGCTTTGAGTAAACGAAGTAACGACTCAGGCTATGTCGCCACCGTCTTTTGTAACTCATAAAAGAAAGCACGGGGGGGCGGCAAAATGTTTTATCCTCTTTTCACAAACAGCCACTCTGTTTGCCTGAGAGTGAGACAGAAAATGAGAACTGCATTGGGGCGGGAGGCCAAAATACGAGGAAAGATAAAAATGAAAGATGCCGGAGAGTCAAATAAAAAGATCACAACGATAATGAAACAGGGGGTGGGGGTGGGGGGTAAATGAGGGAGACTACGCAGGCTCGTGTGGTGTTTGGAGAGACCTTCTGGAGTCCATCCAGCTGACTTTTTCCCGGCCTGCTAAATAAATAGCACCTAGCAACAAACTTAATCAACACTGTACCGAAGACGCCTCGGGGACGACACATCACATGAGGTACTTTGGACAATTGGAGAAAGCATTTCACAGTTATGACAAGAGCAGAGTCGTTTGGCACTCGTGGGCGCATTTTCAGAGCTGCTTGAAGGCTTGCGTGGAGTTAACTTGCAACCAAAAAGCATGCTACCAAATGTGATTGTTTCTTATTGCCACTCTATTAGCTTCAATTTGTCTCGTATAAAAGTAACGCACCAAACTTCATCACTAAACACCCTTTCGGTGGAATCGCTAAAGTGCTGTTGACGTCATTTAATTATCCATCCATCCATTTTCTGATCCGCTCTAACATCGCAAGGGTCGCGGGGGGGTGCTGGAGCCCATCCCAGCCGTCTTCGGGCAGTAGGCGGGGGACACCCTGAACCGGTTGCCAGCCAATCGCAGGGCACACAGAGACGAACAACCATTCGTTCCAATTTGGAGTGTTCAATCAGCCTGCCGTGCTTGTTTTTGGAACATGGGAGCAAACTGGAGTACCCGGAGAAAACCCACGCAGGCCTGGGAGAACATGCAAACTCCACACAGGGAGGCCGGAGCCGGAATCGAACCCTGCACCTCCGTACTGTGGGGGCGACGCGGCTACTTCCAGGCATTCGCTGGAATGGAGCACGTACGTAGCGATCAGGTCGTAGATACGAGCGCCATCCGAACAGTTCCTTCTGACGACAATACGCCATGACCTGTTCCGACTGGAGTCCGAAAATTCCGATTTGATGTTCGTCTTCATTTTCAATGGCGAATTTGCAACTTCTTTCGATTCACCACTAATTCTTCCGCAGCCCCGGTACCTCGTCAAAAGTTCATCCGTTTATCATTTATCATTCTCTTGCAGCCAAGCTGGTTAAAAGGGTACCGAATTAGCCAACACGGAGGGCAGGATTTGCCGCCATCCGTGTCGCTGCGCCCGGATTGGGTTAACCGTGCCCAACTCTGCGCACAGCTCCGAGGCTCTTGCGCTTGACACAAATCTGCGCAGCCAAGCAACTGCGTGGCAGTGCCTATTTAGCTTTCCAGCTGTAGCTGCTCACCCCGAAGCAATGGGGCATCGTCCCTCAACAGAAAGCAAATGAGGGTGCTCCAAACATCCGATGAGTTTTCCTCCTTCCGCTTACACTCTGACACTTGACTGTTCCATCCGAGTCAGAGACCCTCCATCTTGTCAGAATAGGGGGAAGCGCAATGAGCCGTGGTTAAGCAGGGTGAGCTCAGATGCCGGCAGTTCCTCCGCCTTGGAACGTCAGAAAGGCAAAGGAGAAGAAGGATCTTAACTTGAGCGCCAGTATTTCAGTTTTGGCAAGAAGTTTAGTTTATAGCTCCATGCTATCGTGCCCGTCCCCATTTTTGTTTCTATTGTATTTAAATGGTATGCTCTTTTTCTGCTCTCCTTAAAAAACAAAAAACAAACCAAAAAACCCCGGTTATTTTCATTCCACTGGCATTCATCCCTCCATTTTCAGCCAATGCGACTGTGCTTAGTCCGCACTGCAATACCACAAAATTTGGCTGGATTGCCATGAAATTTGGTACAATTGAGCAAACAATCTGCCTTCAGTATGAACACTAATCACTTTGCTTGACTTTTCCTCCAGCGTTGCCATCTCATCAGAGTGGTAATGAGTCCTGAGGTTAATGAAGCTGAAATGTTTTCATGCCATCGTTCCAAAACGTTGTTGCGAAGATGACGTTTTAGACATGCTTCATCGTTCCGCTTTATTTAAAGTTGAACGGCACACATGTAAAACAGTCACGGTGTCACCAATTCTCTCAACGTGCGAGCGGCGTATGTGGTCGGCGTGGTGGACTTGTTACGGTTCTGCAGGATCTCGGTGGACTCATCGTGACAAGAAGCTCACATTGAAAGCGGGCCGTGTACAATCCAGGAAATAGCAGAGATGGGATTTGTATCCACATTGGACAAAGGGTGATTCTAATCTTGATTCAATTTATTTTTGGTCTTGATGCTACCATGACACGCTTCTCAACTGTGTCACTATGGAGCAAAAAACGAAAAATCGGAATTATGTCATTTAAAACCTACCCCCCGATCCTATTTATTACCTTCCAAAGGCTATAAATAGGGCTGAGTGATTAAGTATGTTTTATTTTAAGCTTTTTTTCATGAACATTAGCAGTTTAGCCGCTAGTATCTAGCCGGCTAATAACTAGTCAACAGCCGCAGAAAACAACAATCAATCGTGTCCCCTTTTGAGTTGTATTGTGTACGATCATAAGTTAAAATTTATTTTTTTGAATTTCTAGGCATATTCATTATTCCTGATGGGTCCATTTTTACAAGTTGACTTTTTTTTTAAAAATACAGTAATACGGTTACGTGACAAAAAGAACCCGCGGTAAGTGAAATCCAGGTAGTGGTCATGTTTATTTCTTTCCAATTATTACTTTTACAATATTGTATTGAATGAAACCCAAGATGAAAGGTTTTTTTGGGGTTTTTTTTAAACATTGTTTCCAGTCTCTCCCGATGTGAATCTATCTTAATCTTTTTGTTTGCTTAAAACCTGATTAACGTGTTAAGAAATGGCACATTTACGCAAAGGCCCCTAAGTCAGTCTTCCATTTCTTAAGGCAGGAATCTAATTAGCCCAGAAAAAAGAAAATTAACCTCAGTTTGAAATCAGAGGCTCAAAGCAGCTTGTATGGCTGCATAAGACCACCCGATTTTTGATTGGAAGGTGATGATAAGAACTAATTTAGAACAAAAAAACCCCACACACACATCCATACGGCCTGGATATAAGACTCAAGAGTGGGAATTGACGTCATAGGTGACACAAGGTTACACAGCGGGGAGAGCTGCTCGGCTTGGTTGTGACAGTCGTGTCCCGCTTCATAAGCTGGGGGGCATTTTGTAACAAAAGATGACCGGCGTAAGGTGCCAAAGTGGCTCCTTTGAACAAACATTGCGTCGGCCCTGGGCCGCGCACGGTAAGCCTTGGCCCGGAAGGAATAACGGTTCGACATTCAGCGCAATTCACACGCAAGCTGGACAGCACAGAAGGCGCCTTGCATTGCCCGGTCGGGAGCCATAATTGAACGAGGCTAAAAAAATGATTGCAAAATGTCAACGTTATTGATTACACGTGACATTTTGATATGTCAGTACAGATTTTAGCAAGGATCAGGATTGCTTTTGCGGGCCACATAAAGTGACGTGGCCGGCCGGATCTGGCCAACGGCCCTTGATTTTGACACCTGTTACTTAACTCATTCACTGCCACTGGCGATTATATCTGTCAGTTATGTTTTTTGGGTGGGGGAGGATTTGATGATGCTCCACTCTAAATTTCAAACTTGGACTTTAAACTTTACTGACCCACAACCACCAGTAGATGTCAGCGATGCACCATTTTAGATCCGAGATCATCCCAGTTTGTGAGTTCAGCAGGAGAAACGGTTTCGTTTTGTTCAACCTGCTTTTGTTGTTCTACAGCTGATTTTGGAAAGAACCGATAAAGGCAGAATCCTTTTTTTCCCCCGGTGACATGAAAGAGTCTAATATTCGATTTGGTAGATTTGGAATTTACATAAATATTGAAGATAAATCTTGTGGGTCTTTAATGCTCTATCATTGCTTGCAGTGAATATTGATAAGGCACGTGATGCCACTTGACTAGATGTGGAATGTGGTAATATTCAGGTCTGTTTGGCTCAGTGGAGGTCCACAACCTCTTCCTCAGACAAATCAATGACATGCATGACTGATGACTGCCTAATGTTAAGGCTCGGGGTGGCCAGGTTTTCCTCACAGCATGCCCCTTCCGTTCAACAGTCACTTTACGGTGTGCAGATCCTGATGCGGGCAGGAAATAACAATCTCCAGAGGTGGTTTGCGAAATGTAGGCAGGCTGATAAAGACGGCAGTAGGTTGATGGAGGAAAATCATGAAACGCTTGCAAAAATGAAATCAACCTCCATCCGATTTTTTTTTATTTTTTTACCCCCCTACACACACAAGAGACGGCACTAAAATGAGCAAAAATATAAATAAGAGATGGCTTTTGTCGAGGGCTTTTTGACATCCTGTAACAGTCGAGAGTAACTGGAGGAACGAGCGTTGCTCGTTAACTCTGACCCAAATCATACATGGCGGTGGGAGCTGTTAAAACACGGAGAACACGCTGGAGTGCGGGTGACCTAGATAGCATTGGTTTAAGAAAAAAATAAATAAAATAGCAGGTGTACATCACATTAAATCGCTGACATCAAATACAATGAGGCCTCTCTCATTGGTAACCGCTTTCTGTTACATTTTTTTTGCGACACGGAAAATACTTCCCCCATCACTGCACAAACTAGTCTGAGAGCCATTTGAAGAGAGGCCCGTTTGCCTCTACCCGACGAACATGATCTGTCTTTTGAGCGGACATGAGGGGAGGCACATGGTCGAGACGCATGAGCGGAACTGGTGCTGATGAGGCAACTGCAATGAGCTGTTCAGGGAAATGAAAGGAGAAGACAGGAAGACAACCAGGCGGTGGTGCGTCTCCATTTGTGCATTCGGATACACTACGCTATGCATATGTTGTAATGGGGGCGGTGGGGCAGCTCACACATTCCAGCGTATTCGAGAAATGGCATATTCGAGAAATGCAGATTTTTCAGGAGGTGTATGACTTCTCAACGCGTTTCTTTCATGAGTGGCTGAATATAAGCGGCCCACAGTGGCCTCGCGTTCAAACTTGCCATTGAGACGTATGGCAGTTATAAAGGTATATCACGCAAGCTGCACAACTGAGCTCTAAGTGAAGAGCCTGTCACGTTTATTTAGAATTTCTCATTGACGTCGATAGTCCCCGAAACGTGAACTACTCGAAGACTGCAATCAAATGTACAGTCCAACCCGTGGGCCTGGATCGACGAGGCAAGAACTGCACGTTCACGTCCAAAAAAGTCACTTTTATTTCTAGTGTCTGGCCCACATGCTGGCGTGCACTTAAAGGATCAGTTGCCAGTGTAATGACATTCTGAAATTGGGTGCGACTCACAATCGTAAAGCAAATACCGATGACACGTGAATGCTAAAAAATGGCACGTGTCGAGAGCAAAGTCAGCCTTTGCACCGTGAGCCATCCACTTCTGCTCAAATGAATAGCTTGAGCAGATCGATTCAAGACCTTGCAAAACGTCCGCCGCCGTTCTCGGTTCAAAAGTATGAACACTTACCGTATTTCTTGATTTTACTCTTGATTAAGTGGCGGCGAGTACGTTTAATGGCAACGCGTGTGTCACGCAGCTTGACGTTCAGCACTCTTTGGGACTGCTTAGGCTAAAGACCTTCTCCGACAAAGACCCATCACCATGCCAACAGAAGTCGTGGCAGCCGCGGTGCCAGTTTGGCTGCGTGCCACTGTTAGCAGTGGATGATTCAAGGGCATTAAAGCACAACGCGGGGGGGTTCCAAATTAGAGACGGCCTTGCCAGGATTCCCACTCCAGTCTGTCGTTTGCCGCTCTCTGTTACTTCCCTTCCTCTTGTGCTGCGGGCCTGATCTTCATCTCCCCCCCCACCCCCCAAAAAAAGTCCTTTGCATGCACAGAAGCACCAGTCGCGCTTTGATGTTCCGTATTTACTCACAGGCAGCACATCAAAATGTTCCCCCACGACTCTCCTTCAAGGGTGGCCGCCGAGCAGCACGCACTTGCAGATCTTTCATTAAGGACCGACGATCCGGAGGAGATAATAACATCTTTGTCGATTTGTTAAATCGCTGCCTGCCATGTGTCATGTTCAATTAATCTTGTGATCAACAATCTGGGGGCATGTGTCACTTGTATTTGGAACCACCTCCGCTCCGACATTAACGCCGTCTCCCCCCACCCCTTCATCTCCTCGCAGGGTTCAGAGCCAGCGACTGTGAGAGGCTGTCGGATCACGTCCGATGTTCTCTCCGAGGGAATAATAGCCACTCCTGACCTACTGTGAAGAACAATCTTTGATTCAATCAATGCCGCCGCCTCCCTCGGGGGGAATTATTCCCGAGCGATAGGTGAACATTCAGAAAAGAGCACCAGTCGAACCATGTGATACTTGACCTTCAAGGGGGCTTACTCCAGAGGATGTCAAATCAGATCTGAAGCTTTTCTCGAGAGGATCGCCGAGCTCTTCATGCGTTGTTTGCTAATGCGCACACATCATGGCCAAGTGAAGAGGGCGATTTATCAACGCTGGATCTTCATTTGCAGAGGAGCGCCGCCGCGCATGACAGCATGAACGTGAGATCGATGAGTCCAACTGCCACGCGCCCGTAAGAAAGACGGAAGAAGTCGGGGGAAATCCAGCTCTGGGAGTTGGCGTTGGATTAACTGGTGTGGCCGCGAACCCATGCTGGACTTGCTGTGAGTCGGGCAAAGGGACTCAGCAGTGGAGGATGTCTGCAGAGGCCGAGCTCCAGCCGGGTGTCAAAACCATCCAGAGAAAGGAGTCCAGGAGGATCAAAGGTAGATTCTACTCTCGTTAGCAAACTCAAAAGAGTACGCTGGAACTAGTGCAATGTCCAAACATCACTGCCACTAGCAACAGCAAAATGTACAGGAGAACAACTAAGCAGGCTATCTTCTGGACTGTTTGCAGAAAACCTATTTCAGGGTTTGGGGTTTTTTTGCTGTTCACTGCATTTTTGGATGCTCAAACATGCCGTCATAGACGGCTATTACCGATTCGCAAACCGTATCGTGGTATTTAAAAGGACTGTTTACGCTGGACAAGCAGTTGCCAAATTCTCATCTGATCCCGATGAAACTTGTCTTGTAGAAATGACAATAGGCAGCGTGAGTTGTTACCAAAATGGAGTGGAAGCCTCCTCGGAAGAATAGACCTCCGTTGAAATATCCGAAATTGACCTCTAATTGACCTCTTCGGTCGAGGTTAAAAAGTGTGTCACGTTTGAAGTGTCGTGTGGATTGCACCTTGAACTTCTACCGGGAATACAAATCTCCAATCGGCGACAATGGAGAGATGAAGTCGAGACGAACAGTGTTCCTGACAGTATTAACGTTCTCCTCTTTGGCAGACGGTGAAATCTAAAAGCAATGTTTGAAGAGCGCTAAATAATTTTGGACTACATGGCGAGCTGCTCCGCTCACTCGAGCTCGCCGAGAGGCTCCCTGTCTCATCCCGGCGATCCAGATGTAGTAACAGCTATTCCGTGTAGCCGCGGGCTTTGGGTAGCGGCGTGATTTAGGTGTCACGGACAGGGTAATTCACATCCTGTCTCTTTGATGAACGCCACGGGTGATGTAATAGGACGAGGCATTCTCTGAACAGTTCGCTCGGAGATTGAAACGAGAATGAACTGACTGAGAGAAAAGGGGGCAATAGAACAGTGAAAGGAGTGTGATTCAGGGCGACGGGGAAGTGAGCAACAAGAGGAGTCTTTCTCATTTGCCTCCCTCGCTTGATTCCAGCCGTTCTCATTTCTTACTCATTTTTCCTTCCATGAATAAAAACCACTCCAGTCAGTTCAGTAATTCCAGCTTCTCACGGCCCGGCAGTAACAAGCGGCGGGCCGAGTCCTCTGTGGCTCTTTCTCTGTTGGCCTGCTTCGTTAAATGTCCGGGTTGGAGGAAAGCCCATCGATTTAAGCTAAGTGGGGGGTGGTGGTGGTGGGGGGGGCCGCACAGAAAGAATGGCCATTATACACACGGCCGCGCGGCTCATCATAGGGGGACTGTCTGCCCCTGACTTGACCACGTTAATCAGGGAGCGCTGTCTCAATCCACTAAGATGCAATTTAGATCCATATAAATGGAAATGGGGCGACCCAAATGGATGCGCCGCTCGCGGCAGATGTGAGCATGGCGCGGCGCAGGTGAAGGACACCATCAAGGACCAGGATGATGATGACACATACGCGGACAAAAACATAGTCGGAGGGAGGAGAGATTTGAGAGCGTATTTCCATGCCGCTGTCCTGCAGTTCAACAAACAGGCACAGAACAACAAAACGGGTGTTGTCTCGGCGCTTCGTAAAACCTGCATGCGATGTCAAATGCGCAAGGTGGCTACCGGCATGGCGAGCTTTTGAAATGTACCTAAGGAAAATATTTTCTTTTACTTTCAAGGAAGGCGTCTTGAACTTTGGCTTGATTTAGTAGTAATGATTGAGTTTTTATATTTTAAAGTATTTTACTGCTGCAAATAGCGCACGTCCGTCAAGTATGCTCCCTTTAACATGCGGCTGTGTGAATAATCATTCACTCTTGTGTATAATATTCAGAGTAACAGCGCGGTTGTCTGGAGAAAAGCCTCATGCATTTGGAGCGCGTCCACCCAGTTCAACGCTTGCGGTTTATTTATGTCTTAGTCCGCATTAGCAGAAGGGAATTCATGAAATTGGGCTAATTGTTACTGTCCGCTAGTCAGCCTTCCAACTCCAAAAGTGTCACACAAATCTATCGCTAAGCTGCCCATATTTTGAGAAACGTTTATGCCCATGTGAACACGAGACGCAAATTACACGAGCAACCGTAGGCACTTTTACGCTTCTAATTTGGAGACGGAATCCGAAAAGAAATACTGCACATGGATTAACGTTGAAAATGTGTCTCGCAGCGGCCGCAGAGTCACCCGCCGACTCCGTTTTCCTCCATTTACAAATTGTCATCTGAGCTTTCAGAACAGAGGTAAAAAAACAAAAACAAACGCACACCATCTGACGTGGAAGCGGATGCAGTATTGGCCAAATGTTTGCAAAAGTCGAACCCGATTGGCGCACGGGCAGAAATGCTTGACTCCGTCTCCATAGCAACTGCTGCTCTCTCACTGTAATCTGTCCACTTGTGACGGGATCACCCAAGACGTATGTCAGTGGCAGGTACGAGCTCGAGCGTTTGGAGTGGACGAGAGCGAGAGAGAGAGAGAGAGAGAGGCGGAGCAGTGTCAAAGGCAAACGGACGCCGAGCCATCGCATGATGGCGAAAGATAACTGAGCTTAATTACAACCCCCTTTCTCATTTACCCCGATTCTATCATAACGGCGCGGAAAATCTTTGCAGCAAACCATGATCATATTTACTCTATTGATAGTGTAAACAATACCCTTCATTAACTCGGTAACTGTGTACAATCCATCATTTAAGCCTCCGTTAATTTTCGCGACAGGAGCCCGCTGCCCGTAAAAGTGTGTCCGTGTTTGCTGAGGCTTAGGAACGGGAATTTCGTCTGCGTGGGGGAGGCAGATGGCGAGGACGGATCGGCCTTCCTCAAACATCATCCGTTCGACCGATCTTTGCTACTGCTTAAGTGCCACGAGGTCAGCCAGGACGCGTCGCGGCCGCTGCCATTTACGCAGAGATGAACTTGCGGATGGATCGCGTCGCGACGTCGCAAGAGAGAGCGAGGCACGGGGGAAGGCTTCGCCGTGGCAATTATGATTCGCCAGAGGGGGCGGTGTCATCTTAACGCGAGGCGACAAGCCGACACCGGTACATGCTCGCAGGGGGTCAAAGGTTAAGCTTCCTCTCTGCCCGTTTCCCCACCCCATCAAAAAATTTGCCATTGCCAAGACCTCATATCTGGAGGGACACTTCTGACACTCCATCTGCTGCCATCTGTCCCCTCGTTGTCCCCATTCTAGTGTGGCAAGAGCGCCGATGAGAGACAAAGCCCTGAAACACTACGGAAGAGCTTGGCCAACTGTAATCCCTCTCTCGCCGCTGCACTTCCGCAGCCAGTGCGCAGGCGATCGTAAAATGTGGTCAGAGCGTTTGCTGTCCAGCTGTTTAAAAGGGCCGGCGGTGTGGCAAAGGTCTGGCTTTGTACTCCGAACCCCTTCAGACCAACCGGGACTTCCTCGTGGCGGGCTGGCAGTGCCGCGTTAGGATACACTTGGGATGCAGAGCAACAGTTGACAATACTCTAGGCCAGCCTCAGTCAGGCGCATTATGAGCATCGGGGCTCGTGGGCCAGAAATGTTGTGAGGACCATTCAACCTTGGGTAATTGTAAATCCCCCCCCCCAAAAAGCCAGCGGAATATGTGTCACCACACCACTCGCGCGCACGCACACGCACGCACACCTCGCAGCGTGTGACGACATGAAACAGCACGCCTCACAGCCCTTTTAGTCTTCAAATACAGCACACTCGCTTGTCTCGATTTGAAGCCAGAGCACGTTGCTCACGAGTTATGCCGCTGTGTCAAGACTCTCATTCGGTATGCGAAGGCCTCGCTTGTAAATCTCTCCCGAAGTGTTATTAGGCGGGGGGGGGGGGCGACACGGCGAATGTAAAGAAACAAATAGCACAGAACATCTGGTTTGAGCTCATCGGAGAGAGCCGCGCCGAATCTGACTGATGGTGTTTAAAATGGAACTGGAGCAGCATGCATTTTACAACGCATTACAGTATGAGTCAGTGAAATTGGGATGGGGCGCTTAATACTGTATGAATAGACTCTAGAATCCTTGTACGAAGGATTGTTTGAATCGGGAGGAGTTGAGCGTGCGCGTGACAAGTTGCGTTCGGCGGCATTGCGGCTGGATTTGAGACGCATCGTCCTCTGGCGGAGGAACGAGTCGAAATTAGGGCGAGATTTGACATTCACTCGCTGAGAGACCTTAATGACTTTAGCATCATCGAGCCCTCCCCCAACGTTTGGAGGATTGCGCCCTCATGAATTAATGAGAGAGTGTGCATAGCCAAGACGAGCGCTTGCATTACAACCAAGCCTTTGCATTCATTTGACTAACCCAGATAAATTCCTTTTTTTTAATTAAGAACAATTCTCTTCCGCAATTAAATGCAGAGATGGAGAGAAAGTGTCTTGTTAGCGTCAATCGCTTCGGATTTGGCGTTGGCGTAGAACCGTTTTGCAGCCAAAAAAGCTGAAAGCAGGCGCCCGTTTCCTCTGACGTTGAAGTGATGTGCTGGTGACCCAGAACGGAGTGAGTGAAACTATCCGATTCTCCAAGGTGCCCGTGACCTTGAAAAATCTTCTCCGCGCACACACGGAGGGGCCAGCGGTTGCCCCAAACAGGTTCTGGGAAAGCATTTTTCACACCGATTAAGGCCTCGTTCGGACTCTGCAAACGAGGCCGACAAAATGAGAGTCGGTGTCATGTCGTGTGTCACTCATCATCAGCATGGGTGACGGGGACACAAAACTCGAGGCTATGTCGACACACTCGCAAACCAGCGCGCCTTTGAATCCTGAATCCGACCACCCAGGAAGTCCCCGGTTGGCGAATGTTGGTTCGCGATTCGAAAGGCAGCGACGGGAGCTTCGGGTGAAGACAGTAAAACGATATTTTGCTTCATTATTTCCTCACTCGCCGCTAATTTATGATTCACTCCGCATTTCCCGTGTCCATAAATATTTATGCCGCAGCGTCCGACTCACGCATCCTGTCCTCTCCTTCCCTTTTTGACTCCCCCGCCGCAGGTCAGGACCGCACCGAGACGGGGCTTATTAAGCGTTTCCGGGGAGATGGCGTTCGCTACAAGGCCAAGCTGATCGGGATTGATGAGGTGACAGCAGCACGCGGGGACAAGCTGTGCCAAGACTCCATGATGAAGCTCAAGGTACAGACTTCAGGTTGCTTGTGTGCGCGCGCGTGCGTGTCGTTCAACTCTCCACATCTCACTCACCCCGATTTGCACAAGAGATGTGTGAGCATGTCCGAATTGTCTCTTAAATGAGCGAAGGCACTGCCTTCTCACTCGCAATTTACGATTCACTTCGGCACGCCCAAGAGCTGAACAGACAGAACAAATAACGGGCAGAGATCATTAGATTGTACAATGCGCCCGCAGGATGGATTTCGTCTTGGTCAAACTAGCCGCTGCATTCAAAGGTAAAACTGTCTCAAATGTTATTTTCCTTTTTCTTTGACCTCTGTCGCTCATTATGTGTGATTTGATTTTATTCCTACAAAGTGGCCCTTTTTTTTTTTTTTGGACTGTTTCAAGCAGTTCTGCAAATAATTTAGAAGTTCTGTTGCTGGAAGCGGAAAAGCCGCTGCAGACCTCTGTCCACCCCCCAGTCGCTACGTCCAATAAAACAACCTTTTCGCAGCCTGGATCTGACATTCCAGCATTTAACCTCGACATGACACCAGTCGCGAGCAGCCGACAGCCAGAAGTGGTCAATACAACAACTGCTATTATCTGGACTGGGGATAAAGACGGGGACGGGATCTCTATCGAGCCGCCTCCCCCTGCCGTGAGGCCTGATCCACCAAATGGAGAAGGCGATGGCTGATTGACAGCAGCGTTTGACGCTCCCGATGGTCCGTGGCTTGTGCTGTTTGTCCGGGCCCGCCCCCATTGCATCTCTGTGGAAGAAGAAAAACCACAGACAAGTTTTGGGCTAAGGACTTCCAAGGGAATCCTCAGGCATTCCCAGGCCAGCCACCACACACAGTCTCTCAAATGTGTCTTTTCCGGGGCCTCCTTCAGGTGCGATCTGCCTGGATGACGTCACCAAGCAGCAGCAGCTGCCCAGCAGGAATTCTCACCAGATGCCCGAGGCACATGACCGAGCTTCTCCCGCTATCTCCAAGCGAGAGCCGAGAAATCCTGCGGAGGAAAGACATTTTGTCTGTCTTCTTTTGGTCACTAACCACAGCTCATGACCATGCAAGTGGGTGAGGGTCTTGTGACCCAAGATATTCCTCCACTGGGGGCTGGATCTCATCGCTGTGCCGATGAGGGCACCTTTTTTTTCCAAATTCGGACCATGGCCTCGGATTTGGGTCCCAGCCTCCTCAATGACAGTTGAACCACATCAACAGAACCACATCATTTGCATAAAGCAGAGAGCCAATACACTGTCACCGACGTCCACGTGACGCTGCAGAGTCACGTCGACAACGACAAGCCCACGACATCTGGGCACTTGAGAATCTCTGGATGGGTCTCATCCGATCCCTCCAAAGCTTTTGAACCAGCTGGACGATCTAGCCCCCAGTGATATGGTAGAACAACCAATTTCTGAGTCCCCAGACCTCTTCTTCCTCATAAGAAAGCATGCTGGTGGAATTGAGGAGGTTTTCTTTGTATTCCGCCCCCTCCATGACCCACAACATCCAGACCCGAGGTCCACATCGCTCAAGCCCTACCCTACACAGTGTTTGATAGCACACCACGAGAGAGGATTGCCGAATAGAAAAGTGACAATAATCATAACCCAGTGGTGAAGCTTCGGTCCGGATGGAGAAATGCTTTGTGTCTCTTTTTGCCTTTGTCGATTATAATGCAGATGATTAAATCAGAATGACCTGCATGTCAAGTAGGAGCTGAGCTGTAAAGTTTCCAGGTGACGGGAGGCTGATTCCAAATGAGGTCGACCGCTTGTTAATGCCACTGCGCTTTTGTCAAGACGTTAGGCAGGCCTTTTCTTTTCTTCTCTTCCCTTTTCTTCTCTTGCCAACCTTTGTTCTATGAAAGACACATCAAGCCCACTAGGTTGCGTCGAGAGGAACAGAGTGGAAATGTTAAGAGTGTTTTTTTTTTTTTAATTAGAGTTGAGCTGTTCCTGGGGAGAAAAAAACAAAAACGGACTTCAAAGGCCGGCTCGGTTGTTCAGTCAGCAACACGTGAGAGTTGCTGGAGCGAACGGGCCGTTGCATTTTGTCAGCATTTACTGTTGTCAGCTCGCACTCACGTGTGTCACTCTGAAGTGCGGTAGACCCACGTCCAGAAAACTAGAAAAAAAAATGGGGCCGAGAGGAGAAAAAAGATTGCAATTATACATCCAACTCCCGGCACAAGGTGATGTGAATTCTTGTGAGGGTGATACTTTCAGAAAAGGCATCAGAAAGAACAAGCTGTCCTATCACACCTTGCGTAACCGCTGTCACCCCCCCCCCACCCCAATGCCCCTCTCAATCGCCCACTCACCTGAGAAGGAAGCTGTCGGCCAAATCTCTTCGTCTCTCGTACAGAACCCGTGTGCTTTCATCATCTCACGTCCGTCCCTTTTATCTCCCGCAGGGCATGGCTTCCACGGCACGCTCCAAAGGGGAGCACAAGCAGAGAATCTTCTTGACCGTCTCTTTTGGAGGGATCAAGATTTACTGTGAAAGATCGGGGGTGAGTGTGAAGTCAGCCATGTTCGATGCACGGGTATTTACTCATTGAAGCTGCACCGGGAGGGCTCAACCAGCTCAACTGGGAAGCGACTGCGTAGGACTGAAGTGTCCGAATGACAACATTACAAATGGCAGAAATGAACTCGAAGCGAACAATTGCTTTCTTGACTAACTTTAGTGTGTCTCGAAAAGTTGCAGAATTTTAAAGTGACACTTTCATCCTGCTATTTTTTATTTTTGTTTTTGCGGCCCCTCAAATTGGAAAAAAAAGGTTTGGAAACCCCTCGTGGAGGACATCTAGAGGGCAGATGTTTTCACACTTGACTTCCACATCCGCCATCTTGTGAGCTCGCCATAAAACAAGATCCTGCAACACGGGAGCGAGGTCATTCCCGATGTTATTCTGAACGTTTAGGGGTTGCTGTTGTTTGTTTGTTTTTTTAATCACCGGCTTCCTCAAACGGCAAAGCTCTCCAAAGAAAATCTTCTGGCGGCAAATGTTTGGCAAGAACTAATTGAATGAAACCGGTTGAACTTCTATCGTAGTAAGAGCAACGCGATGCCCGGGGAAATACTTGTGAGATCATTGGGGCCCTGTCTGTCTGCTAATGATGCAGCACAGTGCAATGAGCAATATGATGCTAATGTTCGGAGACGGGCTGTTTCTACCTCCGTCTTGGCCTTCTTCCCCTTGGCGAGCTCACAGGCCTGCTGCTCCATTACGGGATGATGGAGAGGCCCGACTCAAGCACCCACCCGCCTCGCCGCCCCTCATCCTGCGGCAAAGTGTCAGCGAGATAGGCCCACTCTGCCTCATCAGAGCTAACTGATAATTAGCACGCCGTTCCGCCCCTTAATGATCATTGCCACTAATACTAATTACGCTGCGGCTCCACCTCAGCCGTGCCGAACTACTAATTATGCGGCACTTGCCCCGACCTCCGCGCCACAAAGCCCCACCTCCGTACCTCCGTGATCACATCTATTTTGTATCTGAGCGATGTGCTAAATGGCGCGCCCGCCAACCAGCTCAGCACGTTTGACAAGCCTATTTGTTGTTTGGGAACTGGTGTCCCCTAATGCTCGTCATTTAATTCGCTGATTACTGGCGGTAAATAACACTTCACTCTCTTGAGTTATTATGTTCGGAAATGGGGGATCACTCCCGTGCAGGCACTAAGCATTTGGATGGAAACGCTTTATGTAAAGCTGACATGATTCTCCACTGAATGGAGTCGTAATAGTTTTTTGTATTCAACATTAATTCAGACGTCGCTTGCGTCGCTCCCTGCTGAATTTGTCGAATGTAAAGCTGCTCCCCTGAGCATGGGCTTATTCCTGCTAATAGGGCGGATGCAGGTGGGTGTGCATGGGTGACAGCTCCTAAAATAAAATTGTGTGTGTGTGTGTGTGTGTGTGTGTGTGTGCGTGCGTGTGTGTGCGCGTCAAACATTTTTTTTAACCACCTACCATGTTTCAACTCACTCTCACTCAGCAAGTCACTTCAGTCAAGTTCCACTACAACAATTTTACATTGACATATGATGGCGCCGCGAGAGTGGCTGCCTTGACAGCAGCTCCCATACTTTTTTGTTCTTCTCCTTTCTTCCTTTCATAACTTTGCTGCTGTAAATTGGCAATTTCTCCATCGTTAGACAAATAAAGGTTTTCTTATTCTTATTTTTATTATACATCTAGAAAACACACATGCTAACCGCTATAATAGCGGTTAGCATGTGTGTTTTCTCCTGAGACTCCGTCTGCCTCCCACAATCCCAAAGCATCCCTGTTATTCGAAATGAAGACTCTAGACTGCCCGTAAGATGAATGCGAGTGTGTAGGGTTGTTCGTCTTTATGTGCCTTGAGATTGGCCGGTGAGTGCCCAATATTCAGTGTGTAACTCGACGCACCCTGATCAACTTGTGAACAAAGTGATGATTAGCGACGCGCGATACTTATTCTTCCCTCCCTGTAACATGTAAATAATGTCGCCGTCCAAGCGACACATTGATGAGGCGAAACGTTTGGTCTCTGCCTCCGTGGTCCAGGTACTCCAGCATCAGCATTCGGTCCATGAAATTAGCTACATTGCCAAGGACACCAGGGACCACCGGGCCTTCGGTTACGTTTGTGGAAAGGAGGGCCACCACAGGTTTGTCGCCATTAAGACTGCCCAGTCGGTGAGTATTTTGATGAAAGCGCTTGTTAACTCTTCTGCGGTTATTCATACTCTCCATTTGAACACCGAATAGCTAAATAGCATCCATTTTTGGTAGCGCGTATCCTCAATTGGGGTCAAGAGGTGAGCTGGAGCCGATGCCCGCTAACCAAATGCTCCACAATGAGATAGCTTTTCTTTTTCCGATGTTTTGATTCTCTCATGTCGCATAATAAAGTATCCTAGATATTAGAAACACCCTTCAATAAACTGCAATATGGTGCTTGGCCACTTCAGTCCACATCGACAATAAATAGATTGTTAAATGAATGAATAGAAATCAACTGAATGAAGTGGATGACTCGGCATTTCTCACGCGGTCTTCCTTCCTTTTTCACTCGTCTGCACAGGCGGAGCCTCTCATCATTGACCTGCGTGACCTCTTTACCCTCATCTACGACATTAAGCAACGGGAGGAGATGGAGAAAAAGGCCCAGAAGGACAAACATTGCGAGCAGGCCGTATACCAGGTAGGACCGAAAAAGAATGTTGCGTTTCGCAGCAATCCCTCACTACATCACGGTTCAGCTTTCGCGTCTTCGCTGTTTCGCGGATTTCTTTCCGTGCATTGTGTTCTGCACCCTGATCGGCAAAGGGACTGTAGACGAATGTCAACAAGCCTCATCGCCGCTCTTCTTGCCCAATTTTCTCCATGACAAAACTCACAATGTTGACGAAACGTTTATAAAAAGTGCGCGTGTCTTCTCTCCTCCTGCCTCGCAGACCATCTTGGAGGACGAAGCAGACGATCCCGTTTACCAGGTAGGTGTGGAGGCACACATTGCAAGAACCTTCACGGCTTTCTCGCTGTGCTGCAGCTTCTCTTTCCCCCACCCTTGGCAATTCGAGAGTATTTGTTGACTTGATCTGGTCTCTGATCTGCTCAAATGAATGATTGAACCAGTTTCACCACCCGGCGACCCCCGGCGGACCATCTTTACAGACAGTTTTGTTCAACCATTCAACTTCCATTTGCCAGTGCGATGTTGTAAAACCATATTTCGTTTTTTTTTTTGTTTGTTTGTTTGTTTTTCCTTCTGTTGATTTGTGTCAGTGTTGCAGTTTCTTCCAAAGATTTGCTCCCAACCAGAACTGCGATTTCCCTCTCTTTTTGGCTGCACTTGATTGAATGTTTTTGGTTTTCCTGCTCGCACTGAATACAGACAACACTAACTCTTACTCTGAGCTCATACGTCCAAAAATACCTCTCAAATCATCTGTTTGTTGCTCTTGAATATCTGCTTGGTCATTCATTTTGCAGCGTTATTTTGAAGTTGGTTGACAAAACTCTAGCTGTGGGGCCAGGGATTCCAATTTTTTTTTACACATTCTACAGTTAACGATAACTATTAAACTTATCCAATCTCGAATATTTTACAGAGCACAAATTGAAACACTGGACTTTCCTAAAATTAGTCCAGCATTGGATTATAAAATGTTCTTGCTTTGTGACCTTTTCCGAATATTCTAAGGAACCCCCCCATATTGAATTCAAATGTTATCTCATGCGGATGAGCGTGGAGAAATCACATCAGGGTCTCCTTTCAACTCGCCGTCGAATCGAAAACACGTTTCCTATTTCTCGAGCTGAGAAATACATTTAATAGCAACTGAGCCATCAATCTTTTCATCTGAGAAATGTTTTGCTTTGCCACTGAAGATCAGGTCCATGACATGATGTAAAACTCTCTTGCAGAATTTGTGACTGTTCAGAGCTAGTTTGTGTCAAGGATGCCTCATGCTTCTGTTGACCTCTGGTTACAACCTCCACATTGCTATGAACTGCTACCTGACTTGATTATACTTGTGCTCTTTCCCCTTCCGACCTCTTTTTTTTTTCTTTCTCTCCCAATGCCCCCCCATACCCCATCCCGCCCGCCCCCACTCCTCTCTCTTCTGCTCCACTTTGTTTTTGACACCCTCCCTGGTCTCTTTTCACTCCCCCACTTGATCCCCCCCCCCCATCCGCCCCCGTGCTCTCCTTTATTCTCATCGCGTGGCACCCCCCCCGCCCCTCATCATCTCCCCGGGATGTTCCATGCAAAACCTGCCGTGTGTCTCCTGCCCTTCTCTGCACTTCTACACCTTGTTCTGTAGTACATAGTGTTTGAGGCTGGACACGAACCCCTCCATGGCCCCCAGTCAGAGGAGAGCGTTTATCAGGTACAAAGACAAAGCATCGTCCCCCCCCCCCCTTTTTTTCTTCTCCCTTCTTACATGCCCTGTGCTAGATGATAAAAGTACTAACAGCAAGCGCCCGTCGAGCTCGTCACTTTTCCGCAGATTCAGGTTTAAATGTGGTGTCGAAGGGCCTTTGTTTTAAGCTGAGCATGAAAACCAGGGGAAGGAAGTTTGTGTTTGAGATGTCACGTGGAAAAAGCCTCACGTAGCATCTAAGCGCAGTCAAGGTCAGTTTCGTCTTTGCGATGTAGGCCTTGGATTTTTTTATTTTTTTTTCCGGACCATTTGAAGGAGCGGCTAGGACTTCGGGGACCTGTTGTATGGTTTAATCCGACGCCCTCCTCCCAGCTTTCCTTTTTCTCTGCTGCTTTCCTCCTCCTCCTCCTCCTCTTTTTGCCCCTCTGTATCTTCCTGTGAAGATGAAAGATGCAGAGAAAGAGAGCGAGAGAGAGAGAAGAGAAAGAGAGAGAGAGATTAATCACTTGCCATGCCATTTGATCTGGCAGTGAAACAAGATCAATAGACTTGGGCGGGGAAAAAAAAAAACATAAGCAAAAGTTAACCAGCGCAGGGAGCGAAGAGAGACAGGAGGAGAGGTTAAAAGCGACAGCTCGTTCTCGTGACTGGGAGAGAAATATTAGCTGAGGCAATTTCTTATTGTCAGATAAGCTTGACTGGTGTAGAATAACAATGGGCCTTCCTGATGCTCGCCCAACATCAACTGCCCTTGTTTGCAATCGATATCGATGTAACTCGATTAGATTCAGCGGCACCACTGGACAATTATATAACCCCTTCGCTACAAAAGATAAAAATGACACGAGAAATGGACGAAATCAAAATGGACGTCGTCAGATTTTGATGCTTTAGTAGTTTCGGCTCCTGTTATGAAACACAAAAGTAGCAAAGCGGTCTTGCCATGCTATTTACATTTGAATCGACCTCCAATCCAATGCAGGTCCCAACCAGTCAGCAGAAGGAAGGGATCTATGATGTCCCCAAACGCCATTTCATGACTGTAGGTGTTCTTTTATTTTTATGATTTGTTTGGACACACACCTCCGCCTTCAAACCTCTCTGTCGGGTCCCCGTGAAGAAAATCCGATGGGTTGACACGGTGGTCATGACATGCCTGTGATTTCACCGGACATGAGCCAAGCAAGCTCCCCAAAATCTGATCTCTGACCAGACGTCCCAGACCAAATAAGCATGTCGTTTGTCGGCTCCACTTAATGGGAGAAGACGAACACGAAGGGAGTCCGTTCCATCTTCCTTCAGAGGAGGACAATGCGAGGTTTGTCGGTGGGGTGTTGGTGGTTTGAGTTGCATGCCGTGTAGCCATTTAGTCTCCGTGTAGTCCGCCATCAAGCTGCCCCTTCACCAGAATCCTTACCTCCCAACCATTCAAAGAAACAAAAAAAAATAATAAATTCCATCTCATCCATCATGCGGCGATAACTTCGAAAAGCATTTCTTCTCGTTTGCTCCATAAGAAAAGTCCTGGCGCAGTGCTTCTCTCTGGCCACCGTTTGCTGTTGTTGTTGTTGTGCTTGTTGCTGAGCATTATCGAACAGATAACCTGCCCCGGCCCCCCCCCCTTCGCTATCTCACTCGTACAGCCCCCGCGCTAGTAGAAGTGGCGGCGCCTCCATATCTCTAAGCGTTACTGCTTGTCTGTTCATTCAGTAGGAGCTTTTCGAGAGCCAAGAGCTCGCCTGATGTGTGTCGCTGCCTGCAGGGGGGGAGAGAGACCTCGGTGCGCACTTGTTTACGTTTCTCTCCAAACCCGGAGCCATTCCGCGAGCCCTCGGTGGTCACAAAGCGCAAACTGTGAGATCCGTTATGTCAAAGAGGACATAAAAGACTCGTTTGCGGCGACGCTGATTGCTGGGAGCTCTCCCGTCTCTTTCTTTCTTTCTTTCTGTTCCGGGATGGTTACCTTTCCACACGCAGCGCTTTATTTACAGCATGCAAATCCTTGTGTTTTCTGTGCTCTTGTGGTGATTCATTGTCTGCTTATGCATGGCCCCAGATACATTTCATGCAACGTAGCTCTTCCACAGCTTCGATAATCGCAGTGCCCCCCACCCCTCCGTCCGTTGGGGTCATCTCGACTCATAATGCGGGCCCCTTTTGTCGAAGTCGGGTGTTTCCAGGAGCTTCTTCCCTCATCCGCTCCTCTGTCTCTGTAGTCGATGTGCTCACACGGTAGCATCAGCATTCAAAATCAGGTCAGACTCTCAAAGGACGCTTTTGATTGGCGGACACAAGAATATCTAATCAGGGAATGTTTTATGGAACTGAATAGCCCCTTAGCCACTCAATTATAGCGAGCCGTGAAAAGGCCCATTCAAGATCCATTTTCTGATAATGGAACAAAGGGCTATCGTGGTTTCTTTCCATGCGCGGCGCAAAAGCCTGAGTGAATAGCCGTCTCACCCCCCATTTGCCCCGCCCCACCGACTCCGCCGCCGCCGTAGTCCACGTGGGGATGAATTCAAGAATGTATGACTATTGAATTTCAATTTGTGATGTGTCATTGTACCTTTTTGCTGTCTCTCCCTCGGTTCGTTTCACAGAATATCAACCACTTCGACCTTTTCGGCGACATGTCCACTCCTCCCTCGGTGAGTACTGCCCACACACAAAAAAGAGCAAACATCCTGTTGTGGGGCTCCGACATGTTGACAGTCACGTTTGATTCCAACGTCATGCACGGGAAAGCAAATTATCTGATTAATTAAAGCCTGGCAGAATTAGGTCTACATTGGGAGTCCCTCCCTTCCAGGCGCATTCTGTTATAGTCAGCAATATAGTATGTACATTTCGCTCGACGACAAGCCACTGTACAATACTCCAACATGTCAGTCCTGCTGAACGAAGACAAAGAAGCTCGCTTCTGAGTGACTTTGATAAAGTCATCATCCACGCCACGTACTCTCTCAGATGCCCCCTTCACCTGCCAACACACTGGACCCAAGCAGGAGCAGCCGCCAGCAGCAGCAACAGCAGCAGCAGCAGCAGCAGCAGCAGCCGCCGCCCAATCCTGCCGAGATGTATGCCCCCTTCAGCCCGACCTCTGTGCCGTCAGGTGAGTTACTTGGACTGATATCAGTGGGAAAAAAAAAAGCTGTGCTGAGTTTACTCCATCTTCTTTCGCCAAGACTATACATCTACTCAAAATGTAGATGTATAGTCTGCAGATACATTTTTAAGTAGACGATAGATCAACTTAAAATATATATATCAATATAAAATTGAGCAAATGTTTTTTTAATGCAGTTCATAATGTGTAAACCACAGCTGGTACTTGGTTAAACTCCGCAAAGCATGTTTTTTATTGTATTCTTTGTATGACATATTGATCATTTTGTGAAATGAATTGGACTCACGGTCGTCTGGAAATAAAACACAGGAAAGCTGCACGCAAAGTGCCGTATTTCTTTCCTCGCGACACAAATTGATTTACGGAGGTGATTTCGCAAGTTGTGAGCAAAATGTTCCCCTCTTCTCCAGCTGTAATGTGCATCATTTCCTTCTCTCGTTGCCTCACCAGGTTATATGACCATGGGCCCCGTGCAGACGTCCCAGTGGGCCCAGCAGCCGTTTCCGGGCCAGGCTCAGACGCTCGCCTTCCCCGTGCAGGGGCCCTTGCAAGTGGCCCAAGTGCTGCCCGGAGGTCAGCCCCTCATCTGGAGCCAGGCCAACATTTTCCGAGCCACCCAGCAGCAATGGGCGGCCATGGCGGCGTACATGCCGGCCCAGACTGTGGGGGTGGGGGGGCACGCCATCCCGGCCGCCGTGCTCCAAGGCTTGGTGCCCATTACCACCGTGTGCCCCCAAGCCTGCGACCCGTCCGCCCCCTCCTCGGCCATCGCCAGCCCGCAGCACACGGCCGACCCCGCTCTGCTTCAGAGGCAGCTCGGCCTGGCAAAAGACGGCCTGGGCGTGGACTTGGATGCAGGGGAGGGCCCGTCGACATCGGGGGCGGGGCCCGGCGGGGTATCAGTGAGCAGGTGCGCGACCCCGGGCCTGGTGGGCGTCAACAACACCGTGGGCTGCAGTCGGCCGGTGTCACCCCCTGCTACCGCCGTATTGGACGACGAAGGCAGTGACCTTGATCTGTCCCGGATGACCTTGAGCCCTGGTACATCCACATCGCCATCGACCGAATCACGTGAGTGTTCTTAATTTTCGCGCCTGAATGCTCCATCGCCATCTTCTCGTATGAATGGTGCCGCTTTCTTTTCTTAATTTTTTTGTTGCCACAGGCACTTGTTATGTAAAATATGCTGACTTTGTTTGCAAGTTGCCCTTTTCGTCATTGTTTGTCCCAACACCCGGCAAACCTTTGGCAAGATATTTCTTGACGCATTAGCGCGCAGTGAGGTCAAGTACACTTGAGGGGGGGGAGCAACGATGACATGTTGTAAAGGCTATCCAACGGTCCACTTGCAGATCCAATTTACATGCGCCGCTTTCTCAACTGAAGCTCTATTCCAGCCTCTCCAAATGTTGAATGCCACCCAAGAGAGGAGAAAACACTTCAACATTTACTTTACTGTCTTGGAAAAAGTGACAAACCTGTGGCTATCGTCATTCTAAACTCACTTTTCTTGAGTGAACTCATTAATTTAGATTAGTTTTACCTAAACTTTTATGAGGGGGGGAAAAAAATAATGCTCGAAATGTTTTATTACTCAACCTGCCCACCATTAACTTTTGAACGTTGCAGTTGGCATCGTAGCTTGGAAATCCCCTGTTCTATCCCAGCCTTTGTGTGTGTGTGTGTGTGTGTGTGTGTGTGTGTGTGTGTGTGTGTGTGTGTGTGTGTGTGTGTGTGTGTGTGTTCTTCATGTTGACCTATGGCTCTCAGTTAAGTGTTTTGGCTGAAAAACGGCACTTTTTTTTTTTCAATCAAGTAATACATAAAAAGGGTGTTTTATGACATAGTTCTGCTGGAATCCAATTAGATGCCGTGTTTTGTCTTGTCCCCGAAGGACTACCCTATATATTCTTGCGCATAAGTGAGAAAAAGCACGGACACTTGATGTGCTTATTTATCAAGTATTTCTCTTCACTCTTCCTTGGCCTTGAAGTGGAATAGCAATTTAGTCGGCTCTCTGCTTTTTATCGCACCTGCTTATAAAGGCGTTGCACTTTGATTGTATCTCTTCAATTAAGCGCACGTTCATTTTACAGCATCCCCTCCGGCGCCTCAACCGAGCTCTTCAACAGACTTCCCCCTGGGCCAAGAGAACACCATCCCCACAGACCACCCCCATGTCGAGCCCGTGGGCGACTCCACCCGTGCCAAGGACGAGCATTCGGTAAACCTGTGGGGCACACATTTGTTAGTAAAACAACCGAGTGGAATGCTGCGATGTGTCATCCTTCTATGAATGATCTGTTTTCGACTACGTCATGTTTGATAAGCCCAAAGAGTCTATTACGTGATTAATGCGGCCAATGTTTTAGTTGCTGGCATGCAACAACATAAAACGCTGTTGTGACTTAGCTCGACGTTGATAAATGTGTTTCCTCCTCCTCCTCCGTAGGACTCCGCTGTCCCAAGGCCATCCTCTCCATTGGCCGGTGGAGCCAGCGATCCATCTGAGAATCAGGCATGTCCACGGGAAGACAGCTAGAGAACATCAGAGTGGGTCTTTCATCATTCCTCATTTAGCCACCAAACTCTTCACTTTGCGGCCACGTATTTTTCATCTCCCTTTAGTATCCCAGTTCCTTGATTAGCCTTACATTCTACATTCTCCTTTTGTGCGTGTGTGTGTGTGTGTGTGTGTGTGTGTGTGTGTTTCTTGGCGCATGACTGCCTTGCTCTCATTTCGAAGCCTTCCTTGTCCGTCTGCCCTCCCCGCATCGTCTCCCCTTTCGCTTGCTTCATCCAGAAAGGTACACTGTCGCCATCTAACGGCCAGATTTGTAACGACACTGAGTGTAAAGAGTGCTCTTCCTCTCCTAGGAAATGGAAGCCGCGAAGGTCAAAACTGAAGCTTGGAAGAACCGAAAGAAAAGAGATATGGATGGCTACGACTAAATTCGAAGGGATTACAAAAATGTAACTGTGTTTTTTGTTTTGTTTTGTTTCGTTCTTGTTTACGGCTAGTTGTCAAAACTAGCTGGCCGCCTAATGAACTCCTCACGATGGCCAGGAGCCCCGTGGCGCTCTCACCCAATCAAGTAACCTTTCAGCCAGGAAGTGACCTTTCATCTTCGCCCTGAAAGCGCAAAGGGAGCAAACTGCACTTATGTCTCTGATGACAACTCAGACGGCTGTGATGACGTTGCTCACTAATAAAAACATTTTTTTTCAAGAGGAGCAGCGTCCTTAATGTTTGACCTTCACTCTGTGGACCGCCACCAGCAAGGACCGTGAGAAGAACTGTGCGCTGATGGATGACGTTTTCATGGTGTCACCATGTCAGTCCATTCATCCGTTTGCATGAACAAACTTCATGTGGAATTTAGCAGGCTGAGCTGTGGAGAAAGAGGACAGGGGGGGTGTGGGGGGCTTTGCAACTTTCTTTCAGGTCAGAAACACATCAACGCTAATTGTGTTATTTTATTCGTCAGATCGTTCTTAGAAAAAAAAATCAGCAAAAACGCATTACGCACGCGTTCATGTCCAAATCAAATTTGCCAAACTCTTTATTTTGTAGAGAAAAAAAGATCGCCCCAGCGCCCAGTCGTTAGCCTCTGTGCCATCCCATAGCGCTCTTGGATGCACCTCAGCCTTTGACATCTGGGTGTTTGTTTTTGCTCTTTTGCTGCCATTTTTCTCTCTTTTTTTCTGCAAATGTCTTTATGTTTGGTTGGTGAGATATAAACTGTAAATCTGTGTTTTATGCTCGATCAAAATAAGGCCTGCCGTACCTGTCTCACTCATTTTCTGAAAGAAGGGGTCATGCACTTGCAAAACAATGGCCTGAGTCTCGAGGTCTCCTCTTTCAAAAGTCGCAGGCATTTTTTTTTTCTTCTGCAAAATAGATGACTGACTCCTATACATCTCTTTGTTGTTTTCATCTTCTGCTTTTTGGAAACACTGTATGTCCACCCCCACTGGATCAAACCGCAGAATTCTTTTTAAAATTTATATCAATCAATAGAAATATCGCTATAAACTGCTAGAGTTACAATTTAAAAACTGTACCCCACTGCTTGTGTAAGAAAACATGAAATAGTCCAAAATATTTTGTAAATTTTATTTATGGATTTAAGAAATATGAAAAAAAAAGGGACTTTTGTACATCGATTCCCCCATACACTGTACCTGTGCCACTGTTAAGTCACAAATAAAATAAAATGTGATTGCCAATGTACTTCATACCCTTTGATTTTCTTTTCTCTCTCATTTTCGATGGCAGTGCTCCGGCCTGGACAACTTTTTACTTTGCCAACCCCTCCACGCCGCAATGTTCTCCTCTGTTCAATTGAAGATGCTGCAGTAACTCACAGTTCTGCGATTGATAGTTCAAATTCTTTTTTGGCCTTTCTGTGTAGAGTTAGCATGCGCTCTTATGTTGCTTGCAGAGTTGCTGTTCTGCAAAATTACCAACATGACGTCTAACTGGTACATAATGGTACAATCAATACATGAATTCAATGATTTCAATATGGATTTACTCAGATGAATGTTCCCAAAAGGTCTTTGTTGAATTGCCTGTAGTGTTGCTTACTTGTTTTGTGGTATGGTAGTTAGATGTTATTTTTTGCTGTCCAATTTTTGGGAGCTAATTAACAAAGTTGCAAATGCTTTGAAGTGAAAACACCACCGGCAGTTGACAATTATTAATAGACATCTGGGACGCGACTGGATGGGATTTAGCAAGTACGGTACATTCGTGTTCGCTCTCTGAGTAAACAGAAGAGTCCCGGGATTGTGTCATTTTGTAAAACGAGTGACGCTAAACAAAGTTTAAAGGCCAATCTGTGTGATCAACAAACATTTGGCAGCACAAGTCACAGGAATATACTTTCTTACAAAGGGATGTCCCCCCCGTGAGCTTGGTGAACTCTTTGCATTTGTCGCCATTCGAACACATTCGTCATTCAATTAAAAGATTCAAATACGGTTCCCGAACACGAGCAGGCTGAGTGACCCCGGGTCACTGGCCTCGCAGGTTTCGCCAACTTCTGCATTGCGCTCCACCTTCTGTGCCTGACAGCGATCAATGTGTTTACTTCCAGCTTAGCATTTTCATCTCGCCATTCCCGAGCCGTCGCAGCGTCCCGCGATGTTTTCTGCGCGCGGACTCTCTTTGCGCTGCAGTCTCCTCACATCGACACTCACCTTGTTGCTTTCAAGGTAAGATGCTTTCAAGTCGATACACCTGATGTGTATTTTCACCTCATCCGCAGATTGCCTCCGATTTTGGCTCATTGGTATGCAAAAGACAAATTTGAACAGTCGGGAAGCTACTCCATGAATGGATAACCATAAAAGTTTTCATACACTGTACACGTATTTTATATGTCACAGTACAGTTGATGTCACAACAGCCGGCGGTGAGGATGCGGCAGTCCGTGAAGCTCGCTCGGTCGGTGGCCAGTCACCGCTTCAGCCAGTTGACTGTGTTCTGTCAGAGTGGAGTCCATGGTCACGCTGCGACGTTTGCCAGGGGAAAAGAGTAAGGACGATTAGTAGACAAAGATAAGCAACGGGGGTGAATCGCAAAAATATGCCCAGAGTTGCCGTCAATATTTGTGTTGGAAGTGACCAACATTGACGTGTAAGAAGCTATGTTAAAACAATAAACATGTTACAAGGCAAAATATAATGTACTGAAATACAAACAATACAAAAGGTCTCTTCCTACAGGTTAACAAAAGTGCATGTCACTAGAGTCGGTAAGCTGGCGTCACTATGGCAACAACATGAAAAATGATCGATTGCATAAAAAAAAAGAGTCCTCTTCGACAATAATAAAAATGAAAGTGGGCCGCATGACTGAAGGTTGCATTGCACACAGACGCCAGATTTGGATGAACATATCATTTACATCAACTAATATTGTTTTCTAGCGCTCCAAGTCCATTTCTCCGCCTTTAAAAGGGTCCAAATTAAAAGCTTTGAAGTTGAAAAGAGCCCACTAATGCCATTTCAGCATGTTATGGAACCCCGGAGCCCACTTGAAGAGCTCCTCCGCCATCTCTGCAAAAGATTTTCCTGTCTGTCTCTAAATGTGCTTCTCTCACTCTCTGTCAACGGCGCGCAGTACCGCTATGCCAAATTGAGCCAGCCATCACAGTTTGGAGGGGAGCCGTGCCATTTACAAGGCAGGGAGGAGGAAAGCTGCGAGGTTCCAGCACGTTACGCCTGTAACAACATTCCACTCTGTGAAGGTTTCCTTTGCAGCCAAACAGGTCAGGTCACACCAAGCGCCCAGTCGCACTCTGAGCCTTTCGCTCCCGTCAAATGTGGTCTTCGGTTTGATGTCATTTTGGACAATGACCCATATTTGTTGGGCTTAAGTTAAACATGGACGGTGGGTGACTGGTCAGCGCCTCCGCTTCGCAGTGCGGAGGCAGCGGGTTTGATTCCGGCTCCGGCCTTCTTGTGGGGAGTTTGCATGTTCTCCCCGAGCCTGCGTGGGTTTTCTCCGGGTACTCCGATTTACTCCCACATTCCAAAAACATGCATGGCAGGTTAATGGAACAGTCCAAATTGTCCCTAGGTGTGATTGTGAGCGCGGGTGGTTGTTCGTCGTCTGTGTGCCCTGTGATTGGCTGGCGACTGGTTCAGGGTGTCCCCCGCCGACTAGCCAAAAACAGTTGGAATAGGCTCCAACATGCCCGCGACCCTCGTGAGGAGAAGCAGATTAGAAAATGGATGGTCTTTGTTGCAAACTAACTTCCCAAATAAATGAAATAATACAACATTTGGTGTGTGGGTGCTTTAAGAAGCGAATCTAAATGACAATCAAAATTTTACCAAACAACAGTATTGTGTAACTAGTGGTTTTAATGTCCACTCACAGGTTCACATATCCGAATCGGCCCGATTTATGTGCTCTCCATCTTCGCGTTGGATCTTTCTGACACTCGGCCAGCAAAAACATTGTTGTTCGGTTCACTGAAGACTCTTAACGTGTCCATCAATTGAGCACTTTGCCTTCCGCACAAAGTCAGCCAGAATAGACTTCCAACTCACCCACAACCCTCGTCAGAACTACAGAAAAGAAGATGTGCGGGGAAGGGTCTGACGTTTCTGGACAATCAGATAAGAGAAGTGCGACATTTTAGTCATGCCTAAACCTTGACTCAATGCTCTCCCCGCAGGTCGCTGTATTCCGAGAACGCTGCAGTGTAACGGGGAGGATGACTGCGGTGACATGTCAGACGAAGCAGGATGTGGGAAGAGCCAAAAGCCCTGCAGATACGAGGCTGAGGAGTACTGGGGCATCGAGAACCTTGCCAAGGGGTCCGTCCTCCTTCCAAGTATCATATTTCTCAGACGTTAGAAACCTTGGATCATATATGTACGTATATATATTTTTTTCTTTAGAATCAACATTTTGAATAGCAATTTGGAGGGAGTTGTTCTTGATAACCGATACTACGCCGGGAGTTGTTTGCCTCACTACATCCAGGATGTCCGATTCCGGAAACCTTTCAACTTGCAGCAGTACACTCTGCAGGTACACGAAGCCGTCAATCACTCACAGTGAACTTCCAAGAGAGATGATCCAAACGAATGCAGAAACTTATTGATGAGCGGGATGTTAATGTTGATTTGCTGGTTCCAATCTTTGTTTGTTCGTATTTATTTGAATCGTACAATAACTTTATCAAGGAATCACTTGATCGATTGAACAACAAAATGCCTGAATACTGAATAGAATAAAGTTCAAGGGGCGTGGCTCGTTTTCTTGCGCTAAGTAATGAAGACTCAGAATTGCAAACTGGTCGACGTACCTTGAATGGGATCTGGTTGCTTACGCTGAGTAAAAAAAAAAAAAATTGGCAGCAATTTGGCAATTTTTCACGTGATTTATTTAGAAATTGTTTAGAAACGCACAAGAGTCAATTGTCATTGTTCATTTTAGGCTTTATCAATATCCACTTATCCAGTATGAATTGTTGTAAATAATCCGACTCGCAAAACTTTGACTGATGAAAAATCGTCTCCCGACCGATTCATGCCTTGCCGTCTGTTGTTAACGTCCAATGCGGCGCCGTCACGGGAACATTTCTTCACAGACAAAAGGCTCGTACGATTTCACTCTGGAGGCTTTTGAGTCGTACTCCGACTACATGGATCACACCATTAAGGAGCGCATGACCCAAACCATCGTTTCCACCGGCTTTGCTATTCCGGGTATCGTCGAATTTGGCTACAACCACAACAACGTCAAATACTCCAAGTCGGTCCAGAAGATTCGTCGGGCCGCCGGAAAAGTAAGAGGCCTTTCTGGGCAAAGCCACTTTAGTCTTTTTTGCAAGTAAATAATACAAATCCCGACCCTCAGTCTTACAGCTTCATCAGGGCCAAAGCCGAGCTGGAGTTGGCCCAGTACATGCTCAAGTCAGACGACTTGATGCTGAGCACGGAGTTCCTGCAGCGCCTTCGCTCCCTGCCCCAGGCCTATGTTTACGGCGAATACAGGCAGATCTACAGAGACTACGGCACACACTACATCACCGAGGCCGCCCTGGGAGGGGACTTTGAGCACACCATCATCCTGGACAAAGAAAAGCTTGCGAAAACAGGTAATGGAGGCGACCGGGCGCCGCAAATCATCTCATGTGAAGGCTCGTTCACTGTTCACATGGGCTTCGACCGTGATCCTTGCCTCTTAAATCACTGCACTCAAAATATGGAAAGGGCAAGGCAAGTCAAAATGCCTGACAGGGTCTTTGTCGCTCCAGATTATTCTTTGACGGACTACAAATCATGCACGCAGTCGGGATTTAAGGTCGGCGCCAACATATACGGCGTTTACGTGTCTGTGGGCTTTCAAGGGGGATCCTGCGATGGTCTCCTCAATGAGATGGGAGGTAAGATTTACTGCAAACACAAACTACACTCTGGGCCAAATCCACAAAGAATGAACTACGGCCGCTGAGAGCGACTTCACTCGCACGTGATTTGCTCTTCGATTGTGCTAACGACATAACCGTGTAAACGTGCCCACAAAGTTTGACAGCCCAGTGCAGTTTCCCCCCCCGGGTTGCAATAAACCGCACTTGGCAAAGTATAAATGCCGGCTTTGCGCCAAGAACACCAAGGCGGAACAATGGCAGTTGGGAAGAGAAACATCAACATGATCCAAAAACCATCTTGGGGTCCTGACCACGGAACTGCTGTCAGAAATGTGTTATTAATCTTCATCAAAATGTACATGCATATCTCTGATCGCTCTGAAAATATCAAAACAACTGCCTCAATATTTTGGAGTTGACGGCTGTCGACATTTTCCTCAATAACATCCACGTTCAGCTGTGGTTGTGAGCGCTTCTGCAGACCAAGATGTCGTCGCATTCATTCATTTGTTCATTTCATGCCCATAAAATCCAAAATATTGGTGCAATCATTTTGATCTTTTCCGAGATCGATGTGGACATCAGTAGATACGCGGATGTGATTTTTCATAACGACTGGTTGTAGTTTTCTGACATGCACAGTCATTGCACTTTTTTTTTTTTTTACTTGAAGTGTTTTCGAACCCATTCCCCAGAACTCCAGGCAAGAAATGCAACAGAAATATTCGATCACTTTTATGATTACGTCACCTAAATTGCGTGTGACTATTAGCGCTGGTGTTAGTGAATTAGAAGTTGTTTATCAACGAGGCCCATTTGTTTCTCTGACAAGTATTACCTCGTTTAAATGTGCGCATATCACACCAAGGCACCAAGACGCATTCTCCTTGCCAGCGCAGTTCGTGAAGCTTTTCACCATTTAGCTTTGTGAATCAGATGCTATGTGCCATGAAAAAAAAAAAAACGCACGCAGCCTTTTAGCGAATCCACCCCCTTTGTTTTGAGAAAGATTCGGTGCATTCAATTCCACTGGACTGTTCCAGAGGAGACCTCGGATGGTAGCATGGTGGAAGACACAGTGGCGGTGGTACGGGGCGGTAGCAGCGAATCCATCACTGCTTTGGTGTCCCAGAAGCTTCCCTCCCCGCAACTGATGAAATTATGGGGCGAGGGAGTACGCTTCAATCCAGACTTCCTTCGCAGAACGGTATCACACTATTTATCTACACTTTATTTCAACTCTTCTGAGTGAAAACAAAATGGCTGTCATTCTTTGACTAACCAGGTTGAAATCGCCGTTTCATCTTTTTGGCGTATGAACAGTGGAACCTTCATTTAACGGTTGTCCGTTACATCAAACTACCTTTTTCCCATGGCCTAAAAACACTAATACACTCCAAAGTTATTGTTTTGTACTTTTTTTTTTCTCCAAATATGCCCAATGCACTACAAAATTATGGGGTTCAACATTAATCTCCTTTCTTTCCATTACTTTGAATGGGACGGTCACCCCAGCTAACGTATGCCTGTGCATTGCCAAGGACGGCTGACAATTTAACACGGGTAACATTTCCTTAATTGATATCTGGGATGTATTGTTATTTTATTGAATTTTATTTTTTTTATTTTTTTTAAGTCGTGCATAGAATCTTGGATTGGAGACCTCATTAACTTAACTTGACACATTTCGAGAAATATTTTGTTAGCAGAATTGGCATGCTCCCTCAAGGCAAAGCAGCTGGCTTGATCAAAGCCAAGTTTTGGGAGTAAACAGCAAAAGACGCCAAATGGAAAGTGTTCCAAATGAAAACACAGTCAAGGTTCAGTCGATGAAGCCTTCCAGTTGTCTCTAATTCCAAGCATCTGCGTTTCCTCATTAGACTCGACCTCTGTATGAGCTGATCACCTCCAGAGACTTCGCCCATGACACCATCTTGAAGAGAAATCTGAAACGGGCGCTGTTCGAGTACCTGGAAGAGGCCAGCTCATGTCGATGCGCTCCCTGCCGCAATAATGGAGTGGCGGTACTCAGAGGTACCTCAAATTGATCATCTGTTGAGCCGTATCTAAACAATTGACGCCGCATGAGCCACGATATCGGCGAAAATAAGTATTCCAATGTGTAGTTTAGGGTAAAAATATTCCAAATGTATCTCATTGGCTTCAATAAAGTTCAATCCCGCTGCTGCCGCAAGAATAAACAGGCCGTATTGTTGATTACGGACGCCTTTTGGAGAGTTCCAAGCAAAGTAAAATCAACTCAAACAACTCAGTCATATCTGAACAAGTCTGCAAATACAGTCGGTTCCATAGAATAGTCTGTATTCTCCTCTCTATTCTCCGCAGGCTCCAGATGTGACTGTGTGTGTCCAGTTGGCTACAGCGGCCACGGCTGTGAGGTCACGCACAGACAAAAAGGTTAGCTCGTACAAGATGAGTCTGGTTTTCTTGGAAGTGTTGACACGGTGGGCTGCGATATCATCTGACAGAAATTGCCGTCGATGGCGGCTGGAGCTGCTGGGGTTCGTGGTCCTCCTGCAGCGGAAGAACAAAGACAAGGAGTCGCCAGTGTAACAACCCGGCACCGAGCGCTGACGGCCTGCCGTGCAGAGGCTTGCAACAGGAGTCCACCGAATGCTTTTAAAATTGCCCAACTGGCACAAATCCATTCACTTTCGATCTGAGAATGCTGTTGAATCAAGATGTCCCTCCAATTAAAGTGAAAAATAACACAGATTTTTAATCATGAACTCATTTGCTATGTAAACTCTCCATTGGGTGTGTCGCGCTTCACGTCACTGGCTTTTTAAGTATCTGGCATGCTATTGATTTTCTATCAAATGCTCCATTCCCAATGAAATTGCAACTGCTGGCAATCACGCTAAGGTATTAGCCAGCTATACTTCAGCCCGCGCCGTTATCCTGAACAAGACACGGGGTCCAGATAATAGAAATAGCCCAAAGCATCATGGCTGCCGTAGGATACCTTGAGAACTTGCTGTATTGGATTTTTATAAGATTATAGACAAAAAAGCAAAGATAGTAGTCGTGGTGGCCATTTTGTAAAAGTGTTATGAGAATGTAAACAATCACTTACATCCAAATAGATTGATTCAGCCAATACAACTTCTCTCACAAGAAATAACATATTGCGTCATTTGCGGAATGATTCATTTTATTTGAAACTTTTATAGTGAAGACTTATCATGACACAATTACACTAGAGAACATGTTACGGTCGAACCTCGTTTCGGCGTACCCCGTTTACAACGTTTTCACCGCGATAAAGTTCACATTCCAAAGTCCTGATTACACATAATTCATGTTCCATTTGCCGGTTTTGCTTACAACGTAAACATCATTATATTTTTCTCACAAAATAGTGAAAAAGCCTTCATTACAATGAAGCGTGGGAAGCTAACTGCCGCCGTGGCCTTGCTTATGAACAAAATGTACAGCGAGGGATTCCGCTCCGTTGTGTAGCATCACTCCCGATCGACTCAGTACATTGTTGTACTTTCTCACAGAGGCATGGGCATGGTGTGTTCTTTTTTTTTTATTATACATTGTAGATGGCGGCCATTTTGTTTGAAATGGTTACAACGAACTACCGTTGTAACGTACAGATTCGTTACGTCCCTACGTCGTAACGAGGTTCGGCTGTGTTTCAACAGCGCTGAGACTGAGAGGAGGAGCCTAGGCACGTAGCTCCGCCTCCATCGGGTGGCGGATTATTACAGGCTCGAGTACGCTGTTTCCTCCCTGAGGTACAAGCGGACCAAAGTCCCCAGCAGGACCACGACCCGTCCGTTCCAGTTCCTGTTGGCAGATTGGAGCTATTCATCCAGTCAAAACGTCTACGTTTTGATCGATCACAGTTAAGTAACGATCGTATGTTTACAATTAGAACAACACTGTCAGGACATTAATATAAAAGAGTAAACTCATGCAAACCACTGCTTCTCGTCTCACCGCTTCGACGGGTGTCCTCACAGGCTTCTCCTTGGTAGCCTGGCTTACAGATGCAGCTGCAGGATGTTCCAGCGAGCACGGGGATCCCATTGTGCCTGCAGGGGCGCAGCGACAAGAGCTGAACTGCTGCTGATACTCTTCCAGTCCCCTCTGGAGATTGGCCAGTCTGGCTCCGACGTGATCCGATGCTGTGCTGAGGCGCACAAGCTCATAGATTGGCATGATCTGGCTCAATGTTGAGGGGGCAAACCGGAGTAAGCAGAGAGAGAGAGAGAGAGAGGGGAAGGAGAGATGTACCCGGTGGATCATTACATCAAGTGAAGCACCCCCCCCCCCCACCCTCCCAGAACAATAGCAGAGAGACAGAAAACAACTGCAATTTTCAACACGTGCATTTTGGGGAGTCATTGCGAAATGGAAGGGTCTTACCTCTTGTTCAATGACTGTCGGGTTGTATTTAAGGCTCGCCCCCCACTTGCGATAGGTTTCAGGATCCCTGATGACCACCAAGCCACTGCTGGTGTCTGTCAGACCCCCCTTCACCAGCGTGATAACGTCCTTAATGACGGCGGAACCCGTGTCTGTGACTTTAGGCAAAAGTCACATTGTCTTCAATACATTTCTTTTCCTCTCGTATTCTACAGCGCGTAGATTTGATCTCTCAACATCGCATTCAACCTCTGATTTTGTACTTTTGTCTCGCTCACCATGTAGTAAGGGTCCGCCTTTTTTACATAATTCGCCACCCGCGGTGAGACCCGCCGTCGTGTACGTGCCGATTGATGTGCTTAAACCAATGGAGGCGCCTATGCATGAACCGGCCTGTTTCCATTCAAGTTCTGCAAAAGCGATAGATGGTGATCATACGGTTGACATCGACATCGACGTCGATACCCGATCAACAAAGAAGGCCCCGCCCTACTTGATTCAACCATGGATGTTTTGTTGACCACCACCACGTATTCCAGCGTTCCTCCCATTGCTCCTTCGGTGACATAGTGGGTGCCAAAGGAGTTGAAGAAGCGGGAATACATGCCAAAGTCATATTGCTCTGGAAGTTGCATCAGCGACAGGTAGAAATCCTCGTAGAGCATCAGCCGATCGCTTCTCATCTTGAAGTGAGCTGTTTCCACTTTGGACCAAAGCCTGATGAACCCGAGGTCCTGACGGTAAAAATTCAGCAGATGTGACATTTTAGGAGCCCGTTGAAGGATAACAAGGCTTTGGAATTCGAGCCGAAGCTGTAGCGAAGCATCCATTGTCAAAACATATTCACACCCAAGGACAATTTGGAGTCTTCGGTTATTAACGCTCACGTTTTGGGAGTCTGGGAGGGAAGCGGAAGGAAAGCCTGAGCAAGAACACGCAAAATGAGTGAAGGGAAAAAGGCCCCGATTCGAAATGCCAGCCTCAGACCCGTGTGGCAGATGTGCTCACCACTCATTCACCGTGCCCAACGTAATATCATGAAACCTCAATCGTTCCAAAAGACGAGACAGCCAAGTTGTCTTAATGGCTAATCATTTTCGACATGGGAAATAATCCAAGCTGAATTAATTCACTCCAGGCGCAAATGTTTTCTTTTGTCATCAAAGGTTTCTGCCCGACACCAAAGATAGAATAATTATGATGCTTCTTGTTTGTACTTGATGTTGTGCGCCTGTTGACTTGCAAAGCAACTGGATATGACCGTACCTGGCTTCTATGCTGTGATATATTCCTTAGAAATTCAGACTCCTTGCCTCCACTCAGTCCCACTTCCACATAATAGATGCCGACCGAGACGCCGGCGTTGGAGGATCGCACCGTTTTCCTTGCGTTTAGCAGGTTCACCGCGTTACTGTAATATTCCTGCGTGCCCTCTGATGTCGCCTCTGCCTGCAAGAGAAACTTGCATGACCGCGTCTCAGCTCAGTCCGTCCGCTAACCCCCCCAATAAATGACAGTACCACAAAGCGGTAGGCATGGTAGTTGTAAGGTTTCGGTAATTTTTCTCGTCATCGTTGTAGCGCAGGTTTTCACAGAACGAGTCATAGGTGAACTTTTTCCATTCGCCGTTATAAACATAGTCACATTTTCCTCCAAAGTACTTTGGGTCCAGTACATGATCCACAAATTCTCCAGTCAAAGTATTGTAGCTGAAACGAGATACAACATGTGTTCCTTTTGGAGCAGAGCATGTTCTGATGCCCAAAAACAAACAGTTGGCTGCTTCGGCAATTATGTGCATGTCTCGAAACCTCCTCGGCCAATACGAGCGTCTGTTTGATTCGTGCTTGCCAAGACCTGTGGAACACAACGGTTTTTGGAAAGGACTGCACATTTTAAAAATCATTCCGTTGTGTACTCTTCAGCGTTTCTCAAAAGATTAACATCTTAATTTGGAATAATGGTCCTATACAGCTGTAAACAAATTGCTGAACACAGACAGAAAGACCCCCCCCCACCCCCTCCACCCCACCCCTCCCTTCTTTTTTGTTGACAGTACAAATCATAGTTTGATAAGCATCTTAAGTGCCTCGTTTCGTTTACGTTCTTGTATCAAGAGTGTTTACCCCTGAGTGCCACGCTCGGCACCAGGAATGGCGAGGAGGGTGGAGCACTTGTCGTCCCTCCGGTTGAAGCCTTCGCAACCTTCTTCATCGAAAAATCGTCACAGTCTGCCTCTCCATTACAGCGAAGGGACTGGCTGATGCAGCGGCCTGCAGCATCAGAGCAAAGTCAAATATCTTGACTCTTTCTTGCAAAAACAAGCAATGTGTAGTGACCGGGTCTTAAAATTAGACATTGTGCTGTCTTAACATACAGGAGAAGAATAACAACTCCTTTGTTTCCATGACAACCACAAATCGTCTGCACTACAGTATTGTTGGGCTACCTCTGAAGCATCTTCTTTAGCATTCTAACCTGTTTTTTTGTTGTCTGTAAACAAATGTACATGGACGCTATTGATAAATGTTGCCATTGACGGGACTTGCCAGTTTCTTGACAGGTGAAGCTCTCCCCACAGTAATCGGGCACCAAACACTGTGCAGTTGCCGTTGGACATGCAAGCGTTTCCCACAACGTCTCCAAGCAAGGCGTCCCGCCGAACTGTGATGGTGTCTCCAGATATCGGAAACGGAACTGAGACAAATAAAGTGAACAAAGAGGTGAAGGGTTTGAAACGGTTTGCTCTGACGGATTGATGTAAAATCTTCACTGTGTTCGTTTTTAAGATAATATCAACAAACGTGATGTCAGTAAACCCGTCATTCCAAATTTCAAAAATGTTCTTTTTGTTGGAGATCACTAGAGCACGAGTCATTATTCCATTTAGGCTTATTGACCCTTGTCCAGACTGAAAATCAGCTGCAGCGAGTCACTTTCAAACAAACGGACAGAAAATGATTACAAATGATTCTGTCACTCTCGAGCGTATTGACAGACGGACAAGTGTAAATCCCTGCGTTATGCCATTTAAACTGACAAAATATTCGACTGTACCTTTTGGTCTGTGCAAGAGTTACATGGTGTCCATGTTGACCAGCGCCCCAGTTTGCAGTTGACGGGTATTGGTTGGTTTACAGCTCGAACTGTCCGAGAAATAGCACCTCTGGTCCTGGGGGGGAAATAACAATCACCTCAATCCCATTTCCATTCCCAATGATGTGCAGAATTCATGAAAATCTCAATTGAATGCATGCTGTACCTGTTATGTGCTTGGATCCGTTGCCTCCTGTACGCATTCTCATTAACACTGAAACTAAGTGAAAGATGCAGCGTGCACAAACATAGGAGTAAATTCATTAAACTCCCCATGACAGCATGAGTTTAATCTTGCGGATGAAAATGGAACATTACAGAGCAACTGTTGTCATCCTGGGGGTCTTCCTACCAGTGCAATCTGGACTAACCATGGTGAATCATTGATGAAGAGTAAACAAAAGCGACCTTACAACAGTTGGGAAAGTTTAATCCTCTCTTATTAACAGCAAACATCAACTGGAACACGGAGTTCAAAAATAAATTGGGGGTTCATTGAAAGCAATGAAACATTTGAAATTTGAATCATGTGATTGTGTTCAGAATGATCGCAGCCCTTCGAAACAAACAAACAAACAAACAAACAAACAAACAAATAAATAAGTAAATAATCGGACCATACACCATATGTATTTGTCTGCATTTGCGTTTAGCTTCTCCCGGAGAGTTCATATATGTTTGTTTGCTTAGATTTATTTGTTTGCGTGTGATGATCTGTCTTTTGAGCCACTCCATTCATTCTGGAATGATGGATAATTCATCATCAATTTTTGTATTTATTTTATTTTTAATCCGTTTAGCCCAAATGTGACCGCAGAAAACTGTGTTTCATGTCCACTTTCGCCATTAAATTAAATGTAAGGTCGAAAAATACTAATCCTGTACTCATAATGAACGTTTCTTTCAGAGCAATCTCGTGAGCGCGCCCGCAAACAATGACGTATTTACGCATGCGCGCCAAAGCGCCGGCACTTTCAAATTGTTTGGATTAGCATCGTCGATGATTAGCGCTAAAACGTCACCTGAAAGTAAACCCCAGACCCGAAAACCACGAAAGCCATCAAGGTGCTTTTCGACTGCTTTTCCAATGTTCAAATCCCAACAGTGATGAACAAAACGAGCTACAATGGAGGAGGTAAGAAAACGTTTTTTTTCTTCTCCTAATTGCTAAATTGGGCGAGTAGGCGACCTTCATCGCAGTTCCTTAGTGCTGCATTGTAGTGTTCACATGATTTTTATTCAAAATCAGCACTCGCCACTCGCCACCATCACCTTATCATTACAATTATGCCCAAGATTCTATGGCAGCAGTACAGAGATACATGTCAAAATTATTTCCAAAAATATATATTTGTAGACCCCACCCTATGTGAGTATAATTGCGATCAAATTTAATTAAAATACATTTAAACTAAATATTCTGTTCTTATTTGGGTTTTGAGGCGGAGTAGACTGTTCCAGAGCAAGCAGTGCCTTATTCCGTTCATTGTATTCGTGATGAAATACTCTTGTTTGTTTTTTCAGGAGAGTCAAATCAACTTCAGAGCTTTGAGGGCCAAGTTTCAGGAGGAAGCTCTTCTGGCCCAGACCAAAACCACTCGACCAACTGTAGCGGAAAAACCCAAGAACCTTCCTCCTGCTGGAGGCCACTGTAGTTCAGTGGTTAGTAGTATCAATATTGCCACAGAAAACAAGACAACAGTGGTTCCTAGAGTTATTTTCAGAAATGAACTGCGAGCTTCTGGCGGAAAGCGGTCAACTTCCTCCCCGGCACAACCTCTGCAGCTCTCCCCCTCTTCTCAGCCCTCTAATGGAGACGGCACAACAAAAAAGCAGTCCTTCAAAGAACGGCACATGCCTCAGGTGCTTCCTGTCCTGTGTTCTAAAGAACACAAGATTGACCCACTAATCAAAAGAGAGTCACAGCAAGAACAGGAGTTGTTGAAAGAAGTTCCTCAAATAAAACCCAAAAAGAATAATTTGCTGCTTGCTTTGAAGTCTTCCAGAGTGTCGAAGTTTAGCTCAGAAAGTGAAGAGGAACCCACATATGCTGAATTGACCACCAGACCTGCGAGTGCTCCTGGCGAATTGCCATCTGTGGAAAAGCAAACCTCCGAAGATGGCGTTTCGCTCCAAGGGGACCAATTACCCGCAACGCGCCATCTCTCCAGTCCAGATGTCTCGGTCACTCCTGCGTTACTTGAGATGAGCGTCGACTCTGACAATCGCATCATTAGCACCCTGGAGAGGGCCAAGAGGAAGTTCTCCTGCCGACACATATTGATCTCCAGCAAATCCAAAAGTCTGCGTTCTCCTGACTTTGCCTCGAGCGAGAGGCCCTTCCTTTCGTCGCCCAGGAACATGGAAAATACGGAGCCTGACCTACCTCCGCTTCCACCGCCACCCGTTGGACTCCCACACCTTGCTTGCATCTCTGCGCGACCGTTCTCTAAAGTCAACAACTCGGCTCGAAGTATGTCGCAAACATTGTTCTGTAACTGTATGAGCTCACTTAATTGACATTTGTGTCATTATGACTTTTTTTTTTTTTCCAACCCTCCAAAGAACCTGCATTTATCAAGCCGTATCGCCCGGATAAAGCTGAACGTCCTTCTGTCACGACTGACCTTCCTTCCCATTCGACTCCTCAAAAGAATCCTCTGCCCGACTTGAGGTCGCTGGGGCCAAAGCCGGCGAAGCCTCGCAGACCGCCATTGCTATCTCTCAGACATGACCAAAAACCCTCAGTTCATGGTGTGTTAATGTTCACTTTTTCTTTTGTTTTTAATTTGCCTCTCTCCTTTATTTTGTCTGGACACTGCTGAATGTGTTTTGTACTGCAATTTGCATTTTGCATATTTGTGGTGAGAGTGGGCATCTGCTTAAGTGCTAATATCTCTCTTCGCAGAGGTGTTGAAAGATCTCAGCCAGGAGCCAAGTAAAGGTTCAGAGTCAGAAAAGCCCACCTCCAGTGCTGTCCTGGATGCTCCCGTGTTCCCGGACTTTGTGAATCCGGAGACGGAGCCCACACAGACCGAAGCTGTCGATATTGCCGCTTTAGACCTCGAGGTTTTAGATTTGGGTGGCCTCGGCTCTCCGCCTCCTGCGCCAGCTGACCGCGGCGTCCCTGAATCCAAGGCTTCACAATCCGACACGCGTACTTCCGATGTCGCCAATGAAAGCTCTGTTGCCCAACAGCTGAAAGTTGGCAGTCTGAGCGGAATACCTTCTCATCCAGCCAGTTTCCCTGAACCATCAAATCTGACAGAGTCCATCACACGTGACCGAAGGAGCCCGAGCGAGGACGTGATCGTTGCTCCTCCTCCTCCTCCGTCTCATGTTGATGAGGCTGAACTGGCAGCTGCCGAGTCCCGCTGTGCTCGTGATGAAACTGAGCTGCGTCTCCAAGCAGCCCCGACGAATGAGGAGACTCGCACACGCGCAAGGTGAGAGTCAATCAGAGTCAAACTTTTTTTTAATAGATGTACTCTATTTTTAAATGGTTCATTTGTTTCAGCGACCAAAACTACGAATGTGACAATGTATATGAAGATGTGGAAAACATCAACAAGTTCTTCTTGTGCCAGAACTCGCGCAAGCAGAAAGGCAATCTGAAGAGTAAGGATACTTCATTAATCTACCCCCTCACCCCCCACCTGAAATTACCTTCTAAATGTAACCTTTTCTTTTAGATCCATATGCTGACAACAACCTTCCTGCGGTAAATCATTTTACATCTGATTTATTGTGATGTCCTTTAAATTCATCTTTCTTCGCCTTGCTTACTCCGTCTGCGCTCCTAAATAATAACTTATTGTTTTACCTCAAGAAAGAGGAGGTGTCTCTTCACATTTGGCCACGGAACCCATGGTATGAACAGTTTGGTTTTATTTGACATTGATTTTTGCCAGATGGAGGATCGCCTTTGATTATTTCTTTTTTCCTCACTGTGCCTTTCAAACAGGGGCAGCATATCGGGAGAACACTCATCCCATAATCCTGTCCACGGGTATGTTGCGCATCACTCATTCATACTTCCATTGAACGGAGACTTTGTACTGCAAACTCCTTCCATTTGCCTTCACCTCAGTCTTCCTGGCATATGGTTGTGTTCACGCTCAACCAGTCGTGCTTGTAACTTTTAATGGAAAACAAGCCTTTTGTTGCCGCTGAACAGTCCATCTTTTTTTTTTGTTCTCTCTCAGTAAGGAACGCCAAACCCCCAACACTACTGCTGACTATAAAGAACTGAAGAAGAGAGAGAAGCAGCGACTGGAGAAGGAGAAAAAGGAGCAAAAGGAGCGAGAGAAAAAGGAAAATGAAATGAAAAAGAAGTTCAAAGTAGGTCTGGATGTTATTTTGTGTCATATTTTGAAAGATGCACTTTTGTAGCGTGTTAAGCGCAGAAACATCACACTATTGTAGCTCCCGTGTCACATTTTTAAAATGCTTCTGCTGGCGCCCCCGATTCCCATTCTTTGACAAGGTCATCGGTGATTTGCAGATCAAACAAATGAACTGCGAATAAACCAAAAAATAGATCAATCTCAACGGCTCTGATCGCTTGCTGCAGTTGCAGACTGCTGAATGCGGACTGGCTGGTTGGGCACTCCTGCATCATAAGATGTAATTAAAGGAGAAGTCAACCCTCAAATTTTCTTGATAATATGTTCCATGTTCCTCCGTTAGTCCCAACACAGTATTCTCATTAATATCGCGTTTGTGGAATATGAATTAAGCGTCAAAATCCACAGTTTTTTTTAATCACAGGCGGCGGCCATTTTGCCACTTTCTGTCAATTGTAAATGACATCACAGTTACTAAGGGCTGAAGTAACAACCGGTTACGGCTCGCCTGTTTTCTGAAGCTTCAGCCATGATGCCAAGAAATGATGTCCAATGTTTTCTGACCGTTAGCAGAGGGGGCAAAAAGCAAGAGTCTATTTAGGGTTCTATTTATTTGTTCAGGTGCACCTGGCAATTAGGTGGGACTATTAGAGTGGAGGTCACAAAATCTTCAGCCAAAGTTATTTAATGCTTGTAAAAAAAAGTGATGTGTTGCATGTAGAAACGCGAGGCTGTGCTGCGTTTCCAGGTGACGGGCGACGAAGAGCCCATGTACCACGCTAAGGTGATGGTGGCGAGCAAGGTCCGCAAGAATGACCTGCCTGTTAAAAGCGGCGACACGGTCAGCATCATCCGTACCACCAACTGCCCCAAAGGCAAATGGTTGGCCCGGGACGCAAGCCACAAATGTGAGTTGAAATGCATGGCAAATTTCGGCGGGCGCAATTTCTGTTTCGTGGCGTCTTGGAGTGGCTGTGCGCTGTCCTGGCTCTCACAGACGGCTACATCTCCGTCATGAACGTGGAGCTCAATATCAAGGAGATGCTGGAACTCGGCAAAAAGGCCCAAGCGGCCGGACGTGGCGCCAACCCGGATGGGGACACGATCAGCATTGGCAGCAGGTGCATCACACCGAAGCGTCAGTGAGCATCATCGGCCCACGGTTTCAACGTTTCTTTTTTTTCCAGATCCTCAAGCCACCATGTGGTCACAAGCAGTTGTGAGTATCACAAACATAGGCTGGCCACAGCAAATGCTGTCGAAGGTTGATTCGGTGAAGGACATGACCAAAACCGGATACTAAAATAATTGTATCATTAACGACTTCACAAAACATCTAATCGACCCACTACGTAGGGGGGGGGGACGTTGGAGTGATTATGCTTGGTTGACCCAAATGCCGTACTACTCCAGAGAAGTAGTTGTATAATTAACAACTGTTATTTTATCATTCGGAAGGAATTTAATACAGGCATTGGACCGGGTGTCTCGGTTGCTACCCTGTCAAACCTCGACCGTCAACAAACACGCTGCTAATCAAAGCCATTTGTTTTCTCTCAGTCACAGACGACAGTGAGGAGTGGGCCTGCGAAGATGAGACGCTCTCAGCCTGCTACGCTAGCCAGTAAGGGGGAACATCTCGATTTTTCTCTTATTCTAGCACAAACCACTCCTTTTGAATATACTACAGGTACCTGAATTTCAGTGACAGACAACAAAATGGTCTTGTCTCCATTTTGAGGCTTTGTCATACCGTGGCAATTTGGTTTCTGTGCAATTTGGCTTTTGCACGAGCCACCAATTCAGGTGGGCGGAGCTGAGGACAGACCTTTTGGAAATATCCACTTTTCTTTCTAATATTCTGTAGTCTGTGTTTGAATACAGAAAGGATCTCATCTCGGTTTATTTAAAACAACAACAAAAAAGACTTCTTTTGTAAAAAAAAAAAAAATGCAGGCCTCTTTTAATTGAACACAAAGCTGACCTATTCACAGGAAGCCACAACTTATTCTGGCGTACGAATGGCAACCGGTGTCGTCACAGGTTTATTGTACCTTCTGCCATCTCACGGAAGAGCATTTTATTGTTCTACCTGTCATTGTACATTGCCGGCATAGATAGGTGAACAAATTGTCATCAATACTGGAATCATTTTTGGACAGATGAAGCGAAGTTGGGTAATTTACCGTGGCATGAGTGATGATGTCACAAGGCACCCCTCATTGTGGATCACTGATGTTGATTGTACAAAAAAATAAAAATAAAATCCTGTGCACGATACTATGGACAACTTTGATGAACCTCACTGAAAAACAAGTCAAACTGTTATACTTCACGTCATTTTTGAGTGTGTGTGGTTTTTTTTCTTCATCCTTGCAGCATTCCCCATCAAACCACCTCATTGGCTGAAGCATGTGAGTACAATCGATACTGTCCGGCTCTTTTGAAGTTTCACACAAGACGGTCAAGTCGTCTTTCAAAAGGCAATGCCAGCTCTGCTTGTGTTCGCTGTCTGTAGTGACGTAGCAGAAATCCGTTTTGGATTTGGGCGTTCTTCATTCCATCCGTCTTGTCTCTCTGTCCTTTGCTTGCGGCTTCGGCACTGAGCCCCGTCCTTCCTGACATGTGCTCCCCTCTGTCCTCTGGTGTGTGTCACTTTGACAGCAGATGACCTTGCGGGCAACCAGCACACATTGAGTCATGCCAACGTTGAGGATCTGCACACTCAGTAAGTCCAATGTGCACAATATTAATGCAGATACTCGAGAAAGAGTTAACAGACATGTCACTTTGGCCGCTTGGCGTCATTTAAATTACTTTCCGTGTATTGCTTTGTAGACTTGTATATACAAAAAATCCTGTAGCAGGTGATGTCATTAGAAATTGGTAGTATAATATGTTTGTCATGCTATAGTGAAACCTTAAGAGTTTTTTTGGGGGGACAAATTCCTAATTGGACCAAAATAATGAATATCAGTCCACAAGGTAGCGTAAAGAGCAGTCAGTTCAGCGTCAACCTATGCCATTTGTAACTTTTTGGCAATGTTTAGCGAGTATGTTTTATTATTTATTTATCGAGTAACTCTTCGAAATATTACTTTTGAAGGAAAAGACATGAAGCCCTGCAGAAGCTTGCCATCTTCTTTGAACAAAGCAAAGAGGAATTTGGTGATGTTCCTGATAGCGGGGCTCCAACCCCGACAAAGTAGGTTCATTATATTTTTATTTTCAGTGAAAATTATCCACATGCTTTTTATCGGTGTATTTCAATGTGTATTCATTGACAATTTTCTCCCCCTGCCCCCTCTCCCATTCTGTCTGGATCCCCAGCCCTGACCCACCAAGTAAGTGTTTTCATGGCTCCAACTGTTGTCACCACGAACGTCAAGCTCACTGATAGTAGAGCTGCTTAGTCGAGGCCACAAAGCAATCACATTGAAGGACAATCTCCAGACTGTTTGAAGTCTTACCTGTGGGACCATGTTGCAGAAAATCTGTGACCTTTTTTTTTTTTTTTTTACCAGGCTTCTTGTGTGCTGTTGAAGAGCCCCCTTATCCGTAAGTATTGATTGTGTGTGTGTGTGTGTGTGTTTTTATTTTTATTTTTTGGCATACTCATACATTGACTAAGACTGGCTTCACTTGTTGTTCTGGATGACAGTGAACAAGAAGTGGACTTCTCAGAGCTGGGACTCCTTCCTCCGCCGCCTTTATATGCTGACACAGATTGAGTGAAGCATCTGGTCGTATTAGAAACTGGACACGTACCGAGTAACTAATGTGCACGCAAAACTGAAAAAAAAAAAAGCCATCCCTGGCCAATTAAAATAAGCATCCTGAACAAAACTTTTTTTTCTTCTCACACGAGCTAAGTTGTACATGTGTGTTTTCACTTTGTTTGATGATGCATACCACATCTGGATCACATTGTTTCTTTTGTGTGTTATTCAACACTGTTGTTGCACAATACAAATCTCACCACTCCTCACATGCAGAAGATGAAGCTCGACTTTTTCCCACCCCTGCAAATGTTTTCCATTTGTTTTGTTTTTGGGTTAAGTATAATAAATAGTGTAACACCCTTGTACGTATTTTAAAGGATGACAGTCGCTAAGGCTCTTCGGTTGCTTTATTCCCACAAGCGGCAACAGAACTTTATTCAACTGCCGCAATTGGCCACAAGTCACACCACAGGCTTACTGCCTCAATTGAGCCAACGTTTAAACTTGTATGTCCATCCTGCCCTTTCATCTGTGATGGTCCTTTGTACCTTTTGTCCGTCATCCGCTAAAAGGTCACAGACGCGCTCAAAACAAATCAAAGAGTAACAACTATTTACAAGATGTGATCGGAAGTGCGCCACCCCACCATCACCGCAATAGCTTTCGTAGATGCAGTAAATGGTTCGGCTGGCTTGTCACTATCAGTTTGACAACGGCCAGCCCAAGAGCATGATTGAATTTAGCAAAATCTGATCCAATCCTGCCTTTCCCAAATTAATAATATTCTGTTTTGATCGATTCTATCAGAGGGGTATCATTTAGTAAACTTTATGATTGTGGTGGTGTAGAACTGCATTATGTTGAAAGCTGTTTCTAATATTTTGGTTACTTTTAACAAAAGACCAAGTTCTGTTCATGTGGGGCGCAGCTGCACTCCACATGCAGCGCATTCAGATTATGTAACAAATCATGACATTAATATCGCCTTCTCATTCCATTATATTTTGTAAGATCACAAGGTTGACTGTGCGTTTATAGGTTCACTGACGGGGACAATCACATGTGGACTACCGTCGCTCACTTTTTTTCTCTCTCTCAGAACACATTGTTTAAATTGAAGCTTTTGGGTATACAAAGTATGGAATCATTTATGAGAGAGGCTCTTCTGGATTCCCCCCTGGGGTAGACCCTCCTCAGATGTATTAATGGGGATGGGATGGGCTTGGAGGAGTGGCTCCTTTCCCTCGGTGGGCAGTTCACTTTCCAAGACTCTCGCTGCTACCCTGAAAGAAAGAAACGAGGCAAGGATGATCCAGTACCCGGCGGAGGCGATCAGGGTTGTTCGCACGCTAGCGCCAACTTGTTAGGCATTAGACTATTCCTCTCCAGGGGGGGAAAAAAACAAAACAATAAGACAAAGTGCATTCCCATTGCTTTGCAGAACGAAACGAGTCTTTAAATGCAACGCTGCTTGATTTATGAGAAAAGTATGGCAGCCGAGACGAAGAACGGCGGGACTTCTCTGAGCAACTGCAAAGACCACAGCAGGAGAAAGTTACTGGTCGGAGTGGACCTCTTCTGCCTCTTTTTAGGTAAGACCGAACTGGATCCGTTTCACCTTTTAAAATGTCTTTTATCAGAAGAAACGCTGCTGCTTGCTCCGTTCTCAACGGAACGCCCACAGTTTCTAACCGCAAAGTTGCGAGACCTGTTTATGACTGCCACCGCATGAGAGATGCCCTGTAGCAGTGGTTTATTAATTTCCATTTAATTTTGGAATCGACTTCATGACGTCAAAATAATACCGTAAATATGTTGTTTTGTTGCACTAACGTTCTCATTTTAGGCGCGGGCAGTTGCAGGTACAGTAACTGCGGTTTGTTACCTGCCCGTCCACAAATCTGACGTGAACTGCCTTTGTAAAATTGAAAACATTGTTCATCTCAATTGATATTTTTTTCCAACCTCTTTAAGTGATCATATTGATTTCAAAAAGTGAGTGCCTTCTAGATGTCGAAATCGTGTTTTCAGAGGATTGATATCACTGGATCCATCACCTGAACGTCACGTGTAATTACAGCAAAGCCCTCCGGTTTAAGCACAATAAATCCTCCCATTTATGGGACGTCTTTCTTCCGAAAGTGCCAAGAAACGGTGAAACACTAATTAGTGGCGCTCGTTACATTTCTTTGTGCTCCACACACCTCAACCGGACCTCCGCTTTTACTCGGGGTAGTTTCCAGAATGTCTTGCATTCCTCAAGGCAGGAATTCTCTTGATGTGCACATCTGGCATTATATGTCTTGGTCTGTAGTGGTGGAGTAATGAAGGGAAATGGTGAATGGGTCAGCCCTGTGTGTGTGTGTGTGTGTGTGTGTGTGTGTGTGTGTGTGTGTGTGTGTGTGTGTGTGTGTGTGTGTGTGTGTGTGTGTGTGTGTGTGTTGGCTGGAATGTTTCTCCGCACCGGTTCTATGATCTCAACCAGCTGCAAACACAGACTTAAGGTTGTCATTGTGGCCAAAACACTTATGTTGACTCTACAGTCCTCGTAAAGGTGTGTGCCTCCTCGCGGCCTACGCTTTATCTATTTTTACTCGTTTAATTTCTGACCTCGTGTCACCACATGTTTTGAATTTAATGTTCTGCATAGCGGTGATTTTCGACGGGAGGGTAGTGGACTGCTCGTCAAAAAGAAATTGTTGTAATAGGAATAGGAAGAGTTGTAATGTACAGATTGATGCCAGTTGAGAATGTCTGCTGTAGAACATCCTTTTTATTGGTCTGGGGTGCAACGTATTTAACAAGAGGATAAATCTAGTAATGAGCCTGCTTGGGAAAACCACCGTGCAGCTCTGGTTAAAACAATATCGTGATAGATTTGCAGCACAAACAATCTTGGTCTGTCTCCGGGGAGCGTAAATCCCCATGATTTGTGCAGTGAGCGTAGCTCCCCACAGAGAGGCTTGTCAACAAACCAGCCGTTTTTTTTTTTTCTGGCGAGACATGTGGTTTAAAGGGCCGCAACCACAGGGAGGAAATAGTGGGCCAGAACTAGTAATCACCACTCCTTCAAATCTCACACTCTGATTGGAGTTCAAGGATCACCGCACTGAAAGATCACCCACTTATGCACACTGGCCATCAATAGAGATGTTCTTTTTAATTACATTGGAGTTTCCCTTACATGATAACTTTTTGTAAATGTGTCATTTATAAGCCAAAGCATGTTCCGCTAAATCTTAAAACTCGCAAAGATTTTGAATACCAAATTGATCATTTGACTTTAAGACCCATGTTTTAAGATGGGGGGGTGGTCATTCATGCTAATTTCTTGCAAAACCTAATGCTAGCCTTCTGCCCGCGATGACATATTAAAATGCTGACATCCACGTCATTTCCTCAACGTCAATGAATATGCGTCGTGCATGACTGGTAAAAATGATTGGAATGTCGAGGCGGTAATCTGTCTGTACGTATTTTCTTAAGATGATACAAGTAATTTTTTATCATAGAGAAACACGTGGGGAAAAATATGCCACTCCCCTACCAGAACATTTATACACAGAGGGTGATCGGTTTGCCTATAGACGCATCGATCGGATTCGGTGCTCAGTGGCAACATCCCTATTTTCCTTGTTTGGATATGTGAGTCAAAAAAATGTATGTTCGAAAAAAAATGCCATTCATTCTGGAACGGATTAACGGTATTTCCATTCTTGTCAATGGGGAAAGATGATGTGAGATCATTTCGCGTCTTCAGCTTGGTCCCACACTTGCGGCATCCATCAAAGCCGTTTTTTTCTTACATTGGAATGATAGGATTTGGGTTGCTCAAGCCACCACGGCGTTTGGAATTAAGGGTTAGAAAATGGGTTAGAAAATGTATTTTTTTTTCTCATCTCAATAAAGAGACTATACTCGGTGTCAATTGAATGCAAATAAATCAGGCTTTTCCTGTGGCACAGAGGAACTGGGAGCTACGTAAGTTGCAGTGTTGGACAGACAGGGAGCAGGTTGTGTGGGCCACACAGAGTAAAAATTCCGTGTGTGTGTGTGTACCACAACTGCCTCAGACATGTACACATTTCTGCTCCAGACAGTGAGGAATCCCTTAGCATGGAAAATGTGTGTCTGTTTATTTTAATAGTTACACCTCTTGGTATTTGGGCGAATCCTGCAAAATATGTACGTGCAAGGCACGGGACAAACAGGAAAGTGTGAGAAACAGTATCCAGATTTTGACGAGAACATTCTCCCTCATTTTATGTATTTCCATCAAAATCATGTTGGGAAGAAAATAGTTGAAATGACACTTGATGTTAAGAGTAGACTAGACAACGTGGGTTTATTTGGCTTGTCTGCGCTAATGCAAAAAGCCTGCTCGCTGACTCTTGTTGTTCCTGGCAGGACGAGGACAGCCCACCACCTAGAAACCCTCTCACCCTTGGCTCTTAGGAGTGGGAAGTAGGGGGGTGGGGGGGGAATCCCAAGTTGCTGCATTCACTGCTGATGTTGCACTGTTTAGACGGATGGAGCGTTTGCAGGGTTGAGGAAAAATCCCCAGATGAGTGTCTGGAAAACAGGGGCTGACACGGTCTTGGTGTGATTGGGTTTCGAGCGCTTGACCCTTTTTTGCGCCGTTTAAAAGCTTTCGGCGACAGCCCATGACATCATCCAGCTATTGGACTCTTCTGTGACAGTCCCTTAAGTTTGTGTTTCGGGCTTCCCGTGTCTCGTATCTAGTTGCACCTCTCCGCGGCATATTTTTTTTGTGCCTGTATTTAGCGGGAGACTGATGAGGAGGCCAAGCGGTCGCGAAAACAGATAATATTTGGTTGCGATGGGATGAAACATCTGAGGTTGAGTACGCGTGTATATTTGTACAGTTCCCGTTGTTCCAAAGCGCAAGTTGACTCGGTCGAGGATGGTTGAAGGTTCTTGCCGAATTTGTTTGAGGAATGTGAACGCAAACAAAACCCTTAATCATATCAATCGTGCTGAATGTGAAGGGAAGGCCAGTCCTGCGCGGTTCCCATCATCAGCCCATTCTATAACACAATACGCAAGCCAGCTGGACACTCAAAGGCCGGTCGGCTGTGTGTGTGGGGGGGGGGGTGTTTGAGAGTTACGGGGCTCCGAAACTCAATTGTGTATTTGGGTTGGGTTTGACTAAAATCATGCCCCCGCCTCCCCACTTCAGCCACGAGCGGAGCTGACCTCTCCACCTGAGTGCTTTTAACCTTCTCAGATGCAGACGAAGCGAGGATGTGTGGAGCACAATGAATTATTCAAAAAGTGACTTGAAAGCGCCAGCGTCGACTTGAAGACCGCTTTGAAGCCATTTGAAAAGTGTTTTCCAAATTTCGTCTGTGCCACGAGAAGGCCTCTCGGGGAAAAGTGCTCTGTTTGTTGTCACCCGATAATTGAGATATCGCTTGGCCACTTAAGTTCGCAAAAGACACCAAATGAAGCAGACACTCCACCGTCATCCTTAAAGTGGATGTTTCAGGAGCTTTTGAAAGTATTTGCAGGAGAGTGAAGAGGTGTTTTCTCTGCTCATTGAGCAGCAGGGGTTTTCTCTCTCTCTTTTTTTTTTTTTTATCTTCATGTCAGCCTGAGCTCAGCCGCACCATGATTGATGTCGGGATTTCCTTTGTCCGACATGATAAATGTTGAAAATGGGATCTACTTACCATACATCATTTCCCCCCCTCCATGTTTTCTTTACAACGCTTCTCTGCACCGTTTTGTTCCTGCGATTCCGCATTTTAACGATGTACTGATGCAGCTGTCCACCGTGTCATTTTGTCCAACTACGCAGTGATGCTTGTCGCTGTGTTTTTGCACAAATCACCCTTGCCACCTTACCAGAGAGGATTCTTCTGCAATGACAACAGCATCAGTCTTCACTATAAGAGCAGCACAGTGTCCAACACGGTGCTCACGGCGGTGGGGGTCACTGTGCCTGTGGTCTCAGTAAGTTGTGTTGTGGTGCGGCAAGGGGGGGGGCGGGAGAACACGCATCGGGACGCGCTCAGTTCAAAAGTTGGCTCGTCTCGCCTCACTAAAGTCACAGTTGATCAAACGCACGCCGGTGATCTTACTGACACCGACACGATCCGCTTCCCCGGTCCTTTTCAATGGAGTCCCCGAATTTGTTTTCATTTCCATTTCATGTTCGCGCCATCATTAGTCAATGAAGTGTAAACATTTTTTATTGTTAACGTATATCCCTACTACGAACACAAATAAACCAAAGAAGAAGCAAAAGGCCACCCTTAAGATACTCACTGGCTTGTCCTGAGATATGTAGAGGTCTCAACTAAGTGACAACATGCATTTCAGTGGGATGTCCAATCCACATCATGCAAAAGGTTTCAGTCTTTAAAGTATGTAAATCAGCACTTCCATGAGAGTATCGCAGCTGTCTTCGGGCAGTAGGCGGGGGGGGGGGGGGGACACCTGAACGGGTTGCCAGCCAATCGCAAGGCACACAGAGACTAACAACCATTTGCGCGCACAATTACACCGCGGGACAATTTCGAGGGCTCCATTAGCCTGCCGTGCACGTTTTGGAACGTGGGAGAAAACCGGAACACCCGGAGAAAACCCCACACAGGCCCGGGAGAACATGCAAATTCCACAGAGGGAGCCCGGGATCGATTCCGACCCCGACCTCTGCAATATGCAAATCGACTGCCGCTGTTTTATCATGAAAAACAACAACAATGAGAAGAAAATTAAAAGTCCAGGCTCCCGCTCAAAAGCAACATTCCTAATTCGTCCTAACAGAGATTTGTAGATTGGCCACAAAATGGATTGAGTTAGTCCAGATGCTGTTCTTTCGGTGCCTCCTGTTTGCACCTATGACCTCTTGAATGTGCATATCATTAACCCAGCTCCTCCATCTCTCTCTCTCCCCCCAACCCCACACCTCCCTTTCACCGATCCCCTTTGACCCCCCCCACCCCCCCTGCTTTCTCCATGTTTCGCTCACCGCATCTTCACAATAGCCGGCCTGCCTTTCTTGGTCATTGAGACCAGCGCTGTTCAGCCTTACCGCCGAGGGTTTTACTGCGATGATGAGGCCATCAAGTACCCGGCCAAAAATGGAGACACCATTAGCGATGGTGTGCTTAGCGCCGCTGGCATTCTTATCACCATCCTCTCTGTAAGTCCCCCCCTCACTCACTAATGCCATTATCACCGTCATCTCTCGGCCACCCTCACTGCTACTAGCAGCACCTACTGACAATTGTTTTTGTTTTTGATTGCATTTCTGTGTTTGAAGTTGTTTGTCTTGATGTTGAAATGCTTTGATCTGAAAACCTGTCGTGGGAAACGCGGCGCAACAGGCACAGTCGCAGCAGGCACAGTTGCAGCACGTTTGAGGTCAGGAGAAAAGCTAGCAGCTGGAAATATAGACCGTTACAGCATGGACATCGCAATACATTTGTTTTATTTTTGAGTAACATGACAATCCTCGGCATCTTTTCAGCTTTTATATACATCGTCGATTTAAATGCCGTTCCCAAATCCCGTAGAACAGGCCGTCTTGAAATGATTACACTCTAAAAAAGTATTTTGTAAAGCGTATATTCCTTTACAATAAGTGGGGGGGGGTGTGAATATAATTTGGGGATACTCGAGTGAGTTTATTTATCTCATAAAAGCACCACAAGGGGCTTCAGGAGCCCGCAGTTGAAAATGGGATCTACTTACCATACATCACAAACATCTTTTTCAAATGGGAGGAGAAGTGGCAGCAAAATAGCCCAAAATCCAGATCTAAGGGTGAGAGGCAGATGTACGAGATAAGCTGCGCACGAGATTCGGCTGTTCACAATAACAAAACAGGGTTTATAATTGTCTTTACAAACTCAAATGTCTACCTTACAAACTTCAAAATGCTTCAAACATTTCGAGTGTGCCTCACACCCAGTGACTCACTGAACAAATACTCAGCGGAAGACCACCGTTTTTGATAACTGCTTCATCAACGGTACAACTCGCACGGGGGTTGACCAAGGCCAGCCTAATATTCGCTTCTCTTCACTTTCTGTAAAAAGCAAGTCTGATCTTTTTTTCTTTCCTCTGCTTTTCCATTTGAAATGGAACGCGCCGTCTTCCCGGCGCATTTGTGTTTTGCCCCGATTTTGAGCGATCCCCTCATTTTGAAACGCACAGTAAGGTGGCTGGTGGCAGATTAGACTACTTAGACTGCAACCGCAGAGTGAGAGGCAGTTCAGTGCATATGTAATTATGGTTGATGCAATCGTTGTTCAGTTGACTCCAGTAATTGTTGGCCCTTAGCTGCGGCAAACGCCCCAATCGAGCATGCGAATGAGCTGATCGCTGATCCCCCCCCCGAACATCGTGTAACTTTTTTATCAAACATTTGCGTGTGCTCTGACCTTCCTTTGTGTTAGCCAAGCCAGGAAGTCAGTTGTCGTATTCACTTGAGATGGCAAGAGGCCACATCCTTCAGAAATGTTTGCGTGTCATTTTTTCGAAGGAAAAGAAAAAAAAAACAGCCACCACCGTTTTTGTTTGAGAAGTTCAGGACCTTTTAGATAAGACCGAAATGAGCACGTCGTCCCGGCGATTGTCTTCGCGGTTTCAGCGGCGCGTTCATTCTCAACCTAAAAGGTCGACCCGTCGCTCGTTCCCATCGCCCGGCCCTAAAGGCTTGAATGGTGGAAATATCGATTCTCCCGAAGGGCTTTTCCCTCGGCAAAGTGTTTCCTAGAGCGAGGCTTTTTTCTGCGCCCTCGTCAAGAATGTGGGCCGAAACCTCCATACTAACACAAAAACACTCCGACATGCCTCGTGAAACCAGAGCTCTCTACTCGACGAGAGAAAGACGTGAAAAACAATCGGTGGCCCCCGATGTGCGCCCGCCAGAGTCCCCCCTTCCAAAATCCGAGCCGTTGCCGAGCTCAGCATTTCTGATGATTAGAAGCAGCGGTGGCTCTCCCACGCCCTCCCATCTTTCCCCCACTCCACCGCTCATTCCTCCTTCGACTTCCTTCCTTACTCCCATTTGTTTATATCTATTTTTTTCCCTCCCATTCCACTTTTCACAGTCTTCCGTCGCTATCGTTTGTACCTCGATTTGCTCGATTTAATAACGAATCCACATAGAAAGTTTCAAGCATTCTACATGTTATAATTGCCGGACTATGACAGTGGAACGCCAAGATGGAACATAGTCTTAATCCGGGACAGTTTTACCTTTAGAGGAATCATAAAAGTGGTTCCTTTTTCTGTTACAATTCCATCCCGTAGCTCTGAAAATAGTCTAAGGATCGTTTCTACATTTGCTCACAAACTGCCATGACATATTATCATCCGGTGTCAAAAGTTAAAAAAAAAACTCGTAATAATACTAGAAAAAGAAGTGAGGTTCCGAGTGCAGCGATTCAGTTTGACGAGGTACAAAGGAGGTCAGCAATGAGAGATTTCGATGCTCGAGGGCCACAAAATAATAAGAAATGTTGACGTGTGCCATCAGATCGTCATCGGGGAAAGCTACAGGATCTACTTCCTCAACGAGGGCTCCAAGTCATTTGTGGGCAATCCCTACATTTCCGCCCTGTACAAGCAGGTGGGCGTGTTTGTCTTTGGCTGCGCCATCAGCCAGTCTTTCACCGACATCGCCAAAGTGTCGGTGGGCCGCCTGCGCCCTCATTTCCTTGACGTGTGCAAGCCCGACTTTACCACTATCAACTGCTCCCTGGGCTACATCACCGACTACCAGTGTCAGGGCCCCGAGAGCAGAGTCCAGGAGGCCAGGTATCGTCGCCATCACCGAGAATCACCACGCGCGTCGCTCCGAGGTGCCGCGATGGCCATTTTGACCGATCGTTTTTCTCCTCAGGAAGTCGTTCTTCTCCGGACACGCTTCCTTTTCCATGTACACCATGCTTTATCTGGTGGTGAGTTGCATTTCTGTGTTCTTAAACCTCTAAATTGATGTTAAATTGGCAGTCGTCATCCCACCGTGGCCTGGCATCCCGCCAACAACTCCTCTGGGTTTTTTTTTTCGAGCGCGTCGCATGTTCTTTAAAACCGCGTTCAAAACAAATGAGTCTTCAATTGTGTCCTTTCACCAGTTTTACCTGCAGTCTCGTTTCACCTGGCACGGAGCCCGGCTGCTCCGCCCACTGACCCAGTTCACCCTCATCATGATGTCCTTCTACACCGGCCTGTCCCGTGTCTCCGATCACAAGCATCACCCCACTGACGTCCTGGCTGGTTTCATCCAGGGTGCCCTGGTGGCCTACTGCATTGTGAGTAGCCCGCCAACAAGGCGGTCGCGTCGAGCTAAAACATTTAGCAGTACTGTGGAACTCCGCTATTCTGGACAAATTGCCCGTGAACTGCAAAGTTGCTTTTTGTAACAGCGTTGACTGTATATTTGACTTTAATTTCATCCCTCTTGAAACATGAAGCGTAAGATGCACAATTTGTGTTGATCGTCGTAATTCCGTCACGCAAACGGTTCGTTTAGGACGCGCGGCTAAAGCTAATTCCTGAACAACGGTGCGGATGCATGATAAAGATGAAAGCAAAATCATGTGGTTTATTCTTTTGCTCCCCAGGTGTTCTTTGTATCAGATTTGTTCAAGGGCAAAGGGAGACCTTCCGCCTTATCTTTGACTCCCGTGAAGAAAGATCTCGTCCCTCCAGTGGACATCAGAGACAGGAGTAATCACCTTATCATGGCATAGCACGCGCTGCAAACTGGCCATTTATAAATCACTACGACAGACACCGGCCCCACAAACTGGGACTGAATGAACTCCAACAGTGCGGAGAAAGCAGACATCAAAGACATCGCGGAAGATTTCCCTGAGATGAGAAAAGGCAGCGGGGGAAAAAAAAACCCCAAACAAGCGCGATGTCCTTTCTTAACGGAAACATGCGCGTGTTTGCTGGGTCCCACAACCAAATTCCATGTTGCCAGAGAGAGGACGGATCGGCCTCCTTCTTTCTGAAAGACATCAAGTCGTGGGCCTCCTCCCTCTGTCAAGGCTGTTCCACGAGCACGGGTGAGGAAAAACAGCTGCATCCAGCGTGCGGGCAATTATCCTGCCACTCACTCACTCACTCACTCACTCACCGTGTGGCCGATTCAAATTTGAAAACAAATTCCTTGAGTTCAGGAAGGATGTTGCATTACCTTTTTTTCTTTCTATCTTTCTTTTCTTTTTTTTAAATGTGTCGTCAATATACAAACTTGTAAAGGAATGTTTTGATTTCTAGCACTATTTTAGCTCAACTCATTAACGGCCGTTACCACTTGAATGACCTGAAGTGAAGCTTTTGGAAAGCTTCGTAAGCATTTCGCGTCGTCGTCGTCGTCGCTTGTAATGTTGTATCAAAAGCGCGCGTGAGTTACAGTCGTCGGAAAGTGTGAGCGGGGAGAGGAGGCACATGTGAGTGAGATGGGGGGCCTCGTTCTGCTGGCTAGGACGACTCCCCCACTGAGCCATTTAATGAAATGACTGTCTGTTACATGTACCAGACGTGTGTGTGTGTGCGTGTGAGACAGAAAGAATGTGTGTGTTTGGGTGGACATGCTTCCCTGTCTCCAAATGGCGTCTAAATGACTTTTTTTTTTTGCGTTTACAGCCCGCCAATGTGCCTCTCTGTCAAGCCAGAGATGGAACACCTGCTGGCGGAGACGTAGCGCCGCGGAAAACAAGCGTCACATGCCGCGCCGCCTACTAAACGGTCGCTAACTCAAGTGACGATTCGCATCGCCGACAAATCCCGCGACAACTATTTTACGCGGGCGTCGAAACAGCCGCTCGCCAGGCGGGCCCCGCTTAGAACGGGTACCAAAGCACAACGTCGCAAAACATTGCGGAAGAACTTTCTTAGGGATTTGGCGCGTTGTAAAGCACCTCGTGAAACTCTCTCCGGTCACGACGAGTTTCTGCTCGCTCCTGGATTCATTGTCGGATTGGCTTTTTGCACGTTGAAGCAGGTTTTCGTGCTGATTTTTTTAATGATTATTATTTGTTTTGTATCGAAAATAATACTCTGAACCACTGACTGAAAGCTTCATCTTATCTTGCACGTGGCGAGATGAGATGATTGTTGATAAAGTGTAGACGGCATCGGACGTTGTATGTACAGTCCATCACTCTACGTTGTATCCGAAGTGAATGTGTGCCGCTGGTGGAAACGCCCGCTGGGACTTTGTGTCTACACCTGTGTAAAAATGTTTGACATGCTGCTTGAGGAGGTTTAACGTCACGGCGAAGCCAGCTACAGTGTATTTCTGTGTTAAGTGCCTTTACGGTATTTTTATATCGCTCGTAAAAGTGTGTCTTGAATAAAATTCACAAAGATGACGCCCTGTCTTCATTATTTCGAACGCAAGATGCCATCGGAGGCGGAAAGAGAAAGTGTTTGTTTTCGTTTTTTGCAGCGATTCCGTTGCGAAGCCAAGTTAAGCGTGACTGAGAGATCTGGGCGTGGGCCGACGCTCGACTTCCATGCTCGGCTTCCTGCGGGGAAATGGTGCACATTCCAGACTGTAAACCTTCTCCCCAACGGCCCTCTGGAATAATATAGACGGCAGAGCTACGGCAGAGCGGCCGCGCACATTTTCTTATGAGACTACAGGACTTGTCTTCAGGTTCTAACGGGGTCTTGTGTGCCCGCATGACGACCCGGCTTTTCAATCCCCGCACGTTCATGTGACGTGCCGAGCCGACAGATCCTTCTGCAATTTACTTGGAAGCAGATTAGTGTTGATCAGTTGAATAAGCCGCAAAGTGTGTTTGGTGTGCTGCGGCTTAACCTGCTTGAGGTGAAAGATGACTTGTATCCGAGGACCGTAGCATGTTAGCATGGACTTGGCGCACTTTTCTGACACACCCTACATGACAGTTCTGTGTGTGTGTGTGTGTGTTTTTTTAATTTAATTTCTTAAATTCCTCGAATTGTTCCGCAAACGCCTGACATGCCGGTGAACCGCTTCTGAGCAGTCAGCCGTCATCGGGGCAAGATTTCCTCAACGATATCTCCAGATGTAATTGGCGGTGAACTTGTCTGCGTGCGAGGTCGATTTTAACCAGTTGATGGTGCGTGCAGTCTTTGGCTTTTGCGCGTATTCAGCTGCACCCGATTTTCCTTTGGCCATGCGTCGAGGCTTTGCTCGATCTTAAATGCTTCCAAGTCTATTAACAGGATCCTTTTCATGCGGTTGGAGGGGGGAGGGGGAACTGTTGTTGTGTTCCCACCAGTTTAAAGCCTCTTAATTATCCAGTGCGATTTTCTCCTGAACTTCTCTACACACAAGGATGCATTGTGAGCAATGACTAAATTATTTGATTTTCCCCATCAAACAAAGTCATTGGATTTGAATCGGTTTGTTTTTTTTTTCCCCAGAAATGATCAGACTGTGTCTGCAACTCACTTCGGATCGGTGAAATAACCCAAACTGCTGAAAGTTTTGCCCAATCTGCTCTTGTAGTCAATTCGAAACCCATCATGAGGTTTAATGTCACGCGACATGGCCGGCAGACATGACGAGGTCATTTGTTCTCTCCCTGACAGATGGATGGATGGGCGGCTCGATGGATGCTGAGAGGAAGTCGGGCGCGCCCGCCCGATGCCCTTACTGATAGGCGACCTCATTACAGCTCCGCTGGGCTTTGTTTTCCTCCCTCACAGAGCACCATGATGACGGCCGGCTTCCAGTGAAAGCTTTACTCTTAAACCGTGCCAAGCTCCGGCACTTTTTTCCAGGTTTTTTAATCCATCGTGCTGCGGGATTTGCAACCCGAGTGCTTCACTACATCACATTGAGGGGGGCCGTTTGTAGTGTCCTCAGAAGGCAACTTTTCTCATGCGCCAATGCAAACATTTTGCAATGGGGAAAATCACACAAATGAAGAGAAATGTCATCAAATGTTCATTGCATGAAATCTTGATGATTTTTTTCCCCAGTTTAGTCACAAATTAGAGCAAAGGCTCGGCCTTTTAGTCCAAGCCGAGACTGTCGTACTGTTGTATGAACGGCAACAGGTGGATGAGCGTTGTGTTTTCATTGCCGAAGAGCATTTCCTTGTTCTGCCTGCACGATATGCCGCCGATGTAGATGGATGGACAAAGACACATTCTCTAGCTTTATGCTGCCGTGCATCTACAACCATTAAACCCCCCCCCAAAAAAAAGTCTTGTTAAAATAGAAATACATGGCCAACCCCCCAAAACATTAATTCTGCCTCTTGTGCGCTATCTTGTACTCTTCATCCTCCTTTGTGTCAGCAGAATGTAAACATTCCCCGGGAGGCCAAATCTCTTCCACCACAAGCAGATTTGGGCTCACACTGCGTTTAAGGTTCGGATTGTTCATGCCGCAACATGCTATTGACTCTTTTGACGCTGTCCTGTAAGACCACCCGGGCTTAATTGTGCCATTGTCAACGTGAGATTACAGCAATGTTGACCGCCCCTTGTATGCAAAGTTGTTGGTGATTCTTTGTTGTTGTTTTTCCAGTGTCTTTTCATTTTTTGCTCACTGCGTCCGTAGACCCCCGAGGACGAGAGAGGGGCCTCTCGGAGAGGAACCTCAAGCAGTCAAGAAATGAGAGACATGTTCCAAACTAGGCCACATAAATATTTAATCTAATTTCACAGTGCTCTTTCTTAATTTGGGGAGCTCTCGCGCACGTGATATTGGGTTACACGTTCAGCCTCGGCATGCTCCCAGAATAAAATCCCTTCCAGACTCCACAAGCGTTTTTTTTTTCTTTTCTCCTTAGCTCCGAATAAGCCAAACTTTTTATTTCACACCCTTACTCATCCGCTTGGAAATGCAGCATTGACGCTCCACAAAAGGCAGAACGCGTTGTGCTTGTGATGTGTTCGTCCCTCTGGTCGCACCCTCCCACATTAATGGCTCAGAAATACTCCACGTTGTCGCACGCGTATTGTCTGCAGGCGATAATACGGGTTTGTTTTTCTTATTGCGGTTATCTGTTTCGCACCACTTGCTCACGACCTGATATGATGCCACGCGATCTGATACGATGAATTGCACAATGGAACGCAGCAGTGTAAACTCTGATAGAAACTGATACCACCGGATACGTTACAGCCTGCAACATGGTAGAATCTAATGGGATGCGCGATGCGATATCACAGATGAAACTAGCTGTGGTGTGCATTTGACAGCGGGCCTTTTTACTGGATATTCCACATTGTTTTTGCATTTCTCGGACCACAATTGAATTTGTCAACAAGTACTTGTTGAATGTTGACACTTGTGCACATTGAAAAAGCAATTTCTCATTTCTTTGAGCACGTTTCAAACGCGTTGCTCCATCCGCACAAAGGATGACGTAAAATTCTCTGTTGCAATGAGTGAAGCATTAGATGATCAGCCTTTTTTTTTTTTTATTTCTGACATGAGAATTTGTGGCACGAAAGCAGGAACATCAAGTCTATAATTCCAACAGCATTGCATGTCTCCCCCTCCGCCCCCCACAATAAGTAAATAAATGAAATTAGTTCTGTCTTATGTTTCTGAGCTCTTTTACAAGAAACGCGGTGCCCTAGTCGTGAATTTTTGCACGTGTTACAATTTCTTTCATAATCCATTTTACTGTGACATTCAACCCCCCATATGGCCCAAATTTGCTCTCATGTTATTGTTGAAAGGGAAACTGCACACCCCAAAACCCTATCGCCCCCCACCCCATCCCATCCGCATGATTTCCAACCCCAAAATCCCAGAGCTATTTCCCTCCCTTTTTTATTTCTCTCTCTCTCTCTCTCTTGCTCTTTCTGCTGAGGAATTTTGAACAAATTACCTCCATATGTGCTTCAAGGAGCCCCATGGGAAGAGGGCCAAAAAGAATATACTGCTGACTGAACACAAACATTGACTTCATCAAACATGGAGCTCTGATGCTCTCCATATGATCACCTGGCACGGCGGGTCGCTCGCGGGCGGCAGCGCGGCAACATTTTTGTCAGTCTGCCTCGTTATCGTCCCGCGGCACGTGAGGACAAGGCTGGAGTGAATTGGTGTTCAGCGCTTTGCTACCGGCGTTCAAATTACACAGAGGCGTGTCAGGAATGTTTTGGACCTTGGAGTTTTTTTTTGGGGGGGGGAGATTGGATGAATGGAGTCCTCGTAAACTTGAGTCGCTGAGCCAATAGCGGTCAAACGTCTGGGCACTACGGAAAGCCGTTTGAGCGTTTCATTCATTCGACTTGCCTTTTCTTAAGCTTCTTCGTCCTCACTCGGTACACAAGTTGAGCAACTGCGTGTCACGAGTCACATTTTCTTTTTGCACTACAGGCATGACCTTGAGACGCAGATATTATCAAACAGCGAAGACGACTGACTGCCAACTCACATCGCCAAACTTGGAAAACAGTTGAGCCGCGATCAACTGTGACGTCATGTTCAGTCAACGGCAAGTAACAAAATGGCCGACCCTTGAGACGGATCAAAACGGATGGATTTTGCCGCTTCATTCATATTCCGCAAACACGCCGTCAATCAGATTGCTCTGTTTGGACGAGCGGGACCGCATAGAAGAGCGTGTCAAGAAATGTTTTGAGTTGACTTCCCTTTTTAACTCTTTGAGGGATGGCGGTTACTACAGTGGACAGCTTCTCATGTCATCAGGTTACAGGGTGCACGAAAGGGTTCAAAGAGATTGAATTGATGCCTCGACAGCTTTTTCGAGTGGCGGAACGCGTGGGTTCAATTTCCACTCAGTTTGAATTGTCGGTCTCTTTGTGTCCTGTGATTAACCGGTGACCAGTTCCGGGTGTATGTCATATGATCAATGACGCATGACGGGACTAAAGGAGACCAAGCGCGGGTCTGTTATTCGAAGGCAAATTTTGCCCTCATTGGATGGATGAGCGGGACAGGTGATGGGTGGATGAATGGATGCATGGAAGTCATTAGCGTTGCGTCGCAGCTCATTCTTGGCGCACCCGCTCATGTGGCAGATTTAGAGTACAACTTACAAACATTTGCCGAACAAACATTTTGGACATGTGACTATTTTGGTGTTCAAGAAGAACAACAACAAGCAGTGTGAATATGTGACTGAGTCTTGTTGTACGGCACGTTTTTTTTTTTTTTTGTGTTGAGGCGGTCAGGGTTTTGAGAAAGCCGCCCTCCAAAGGCCTCCGTCTGTTTTCGCGCGCTAAGCAAAGACAGAGCTGAGGGAGAAACGTGCCACACAGCAGAAAAATAGACAAAAAAGGTAGAAAAAGTCTTGCGAGCTTTGAGTGATTTACTTTCCAATCTAAAGTCCCCACAGCTCCCCCATCCCCACCGGACCCCCATGTTGCCTTTGGACGACCGCCAGACGCCTTTGGATTGTTGTTCGACTCCTTTCTCGTGTCACTCGACAGGCGCTCACTGTGACCTTTCCGGCGATGAATATACGACGCCGAAAGATCAACTGAGGAGGGAGCCGAGCGGAAAAATCACCCAATCAGGCGTGGCAATATTTCAGCTCATCATTAATGTGTCCCCTCCGTCACAGTTGACCTCCGGCATCTTGGCATGCGTGCGTCATTGTGTGTGTGTGTGTGTGTGTGTGTGTGTGTGTGTGTGTGTGTGTGTGTGTGTTGGGCTCTACTCCTATCTTGAAGGCTCCAAGCTGTGCTCCAGCTTCCAGGCTGTCAGTGGTTTGTGTCTCCTCACCATCTCTATCTCAAACGACATGACACACTCAGAAAAAGTGAGGGGGAGACATCCTCAAATATTTGGCAAAGGGAAAGCCTTAAGTTATGCAAAGAGGGGGTGTGGGGGGGGTCTATTGTGTTGCATCTGGATCCATTAGTCAGCTGTTGGAAAGGTCCCACGTCGACGTGTGTGTAAAAGAAAAGCATGCACAATTCAAAACAATGAGGTGCAAAGCTATTTGGCAACGACGCCAGCGCTGTCTGTTGACTCCCACTAATCACGAGGCCTGAATCACAAAACGGACAAAAACAAAAACTAACACAAAAAAGTTTCTTGTGACCTTTGCTTGAAAGACATTTTATGATTGGGATTTTTTTTTTCTTCAAGAAAACAAATGAAGGCGTCACAAACTTGCGCAAGAAACGCTTTCATTGGAGAGCAATTTTCTCGGAACAAGAGTAGATCTGATACACGAGTTGTGCAGCCCAACCACTAAAGTAACCGGACGAGTATTGGATCACACGTACAGCGGCGTGCGCGTTGATAACTTTGCAGTGATTGTCTAACAGTCCTTCTGGGAAGAGGTTTTTCTCTAAAACGTTTGGCGTTTGTCCGTGGGAACTTTTATCCCTTTATCCAGAAGAACATTTGTGGTGTCAAAGGTTACCGCTGTTGAATTTGAGTGATTAATATGGTTATAGAAAGCAAAGGGAATGACAAAAAAGGTTTGAAAATGTATGTGTTGTTGTTTTGATTTCTTTCTTTCTTTCTTCAACAGTGCTCAAATAGATGCCACAGCGATGATTGGCCATTCTTCCGGGCACTGGAAGGAAAGTGCTGTTAAACGTCTCAACAATCAGGTTCCCTGGGGTTATTTTTTTCTTCAGGAATGTTAATGGGCTTAGAACCGAGTGGCCCCGTGGCCTCTGGCTCACGCTCCTTAGGGCTTTTCCTATCAAGCGTTCCATCAAGCGCTGCACCAACGCCGCGGTGCCGCCGTCGTCATGTGTTTTAGCGAGCCGGTCATTGCAACAGGAAGCTTTTGATTAGCACGCCGCCGTACGCTGCCAAGGACACTTTGATGGATTCTATTCTGTTTGCCGTCACTGAAAGAAAGTGAAGGACTTTGCATTTTCGGACACGGTTACGAGAGGACTTGGTCCGGGATCTTTGCTTCATGTCAAGTCGACATTGTACAGTCAGGGAATGTGTTTAGACTTCTCTCCGTACATAAGACAGCGATTAGTTTCTCACGAACTTCAGCTCTCATTAGGTTCCTAAATGGAAACAGATGCAAAGAAAAACATCAATCCCTTTAACAGAACCTTATAGAAATCTTTTAGTTTTTCTCTCTAATGCATATTGCTTTTCCGGACTGCTCTCAAACATTCTTCCTGAGAAACAAATGGTGCGCAGCGGACACTCTCTGACATCGGACCAATTTGGGCACGTTTATCCTTCTTTTGGGGGCTTGGATGAAATTGGGGAATTGGGGAGGAGAGTGTCATTGTGCAGTCAAATGGCAATATTTCTCTTCCGTCTCCGGCGGACTTCTGTTTGAATACAAATATATGCACACTCATATGCGTAAAGCATTCGATGGATGGAGGGAGGGATGGATGGATGGGTTTGGGTGGGTGTTTGGATGGAGGGATGGATGAGTTGGTTTGGATGGATGGATGGGTTTGGTGGGTAGATGGATGGTTGGATGGGTTTGGATGGATGGATGGATGGATGGATGGATGGATGGATGGATGGATGGATGGATGGATGGATGGATGGATGGATGGATGGATGGATGGATGGATGGATGGATGGATGGATGGATGGATGGATGGGTTTGGTGGGTAGATGGATAGTTGGATGGGTTTGGGTGGATGGATAGATGGCGGGATGGATGCGTTTGGTGGGTGGATGGATGGATGCAATGTATTTTTGTCTGGACCATGGTTGTATCATCTATGCATGCATGTATATCTTTCCATCATTCCATCTTTCTCTCTGTCTGTCTTTCCATCTGTGAACATTAACTGTGAATCAATGTTGAGAGTTTAAAATCATTTTGTTGAGGATTTATGATCATTGTTGACCTTGTACACATGAAATAGCATTTTTTTGCGAGGGCACCCTTATGGTCACTTATTGTCATCGCGGTCCAGCATGTTTGATTTAATTTGTGCGGGACGTTTGTCTGCGCCATTTGCACGTCAGGGACTTTGCCACCTGGAATCGGGCAGAACAGCTGCCCAAATAAGCGTCGACCTTCTTTATGACTGGCCCTAAATCACTTGTAACTGCACAGACAGATGCAGTTAAATATTATATGTTCATAATGAAGGCCTTTCAACAACCTGCACATTTTTTCAACCCATTTGAAATGTTTGCTCAGGTTTATGATTTCCCTCAAACTGGAAGTTAGGGACAGCGAGTCATTAAAGCCATAATTCTCCCTGTGTGCCACATTTTTTATGGTTATTCGCTTTCTCATGTAAGACTGACCTCAGAGTCGCTGCCTTCCTCCCTGGTAAATTTATGTGTCTACCTCCCCTCTCTATCCTCCATTCCAATGAAATTACAGCATTGTGTCAGGTAGAACAAATTTGGTCTCTGATTATATCAGTCAAGTATAGTGGTCCAAAAGAGATGTGGAACTAACAGTTCAGTACCTCCCGTAAACTGACATGACGTGATTGTGGAGGCGATGAGTCATTGTGTTGACCCAGGCTCAGTTTTCAGAGTTGCTCGGAGTTGGACTGCCACGACGGTGCAACCTAATCTGCGCCGGACCACATGAGTCGAATCCCAGAGGTGGAAAAATTAGGTCTGACTGCTCAACCCTAAGAGCATCATCTAACACCTGCGAACATAAATGGATGATGACTGCTGCCCCCTAAAGGCCCTTTTCTCCCCTCATCTGGTTGGCAGGCCATCCTTTCGATGGGGATCACGTCAGTTGTAAGTTACGAGCAAAGGTCATCAAGTGGCAGCCACTGCAGATGTCCACTTCCACAGACGCTCCGCCGTGTCCTGTAAAGATGTTGCCGTCAGCTAATGCACATGGAATACTAATGCCTCCATGTTATTTGCATCAAAAGAAATGTATTTTACCTTGAGTGAATCACTGTTACTCCTGGACAGTCGTCAGTCAAGAAACACTCTTCTAATTCGACTGACAACCAGAAGAAGAATCACATTGTTCGTTATAATTACGTTTTACCGTGGCAAGTGAACGCTACATTTTTCACTTTAATAATTCTATAATGTCTTGAGCATTTTGACTGTCGCCATTGACTGTAGTTTTATATCGCGGTTTGTATTCCGCTCACCTGCAATAATATAACTTCCCACTGGTGGCCACAGAACAGTAAATGTGACTGTGGCGTTTTACGACTCTCAAAGTTATAGTTTCCTTCGGAGGGCCGTTACGAGCGCCAATCCAAACAAATGGCCGCCTCATATTACAAATACACAACAATTTGGTCAAAAACTAGTTTTAAAATCATAGGGCAGCAAAAGCTTTTTTTTTTTTTGTCTTTCGCTGAATACTTGCCTGTTTAGTTTAATAGCGTGTAGACAAAGACGACCGGTACATCTCTTCCAGCAGTTTATTGTACGTTTGAGTTGGGAAAAGGTAATGTTTGTCTCCCTCTGCTGGCTAATGCGTTGTATCATTTTATGCCTTGCCATTGCAAACTATAACTGGAGGAGGCTCACAAATTAATAATAATGATAATAATTGAATGTAAATTATGGAACAATGTTTATTTTAACAACAGAATAGGAGATGCAGATTTTAAATTAGATTTTTAATGATTCGCTGAATTACAATTTATTATTTCAACCAATAATTTCTCGAACAGAAATTTTCGGTTGAAATTATATTATATACTATTTATTTTAAAAAATGTATGCAACAACTCTTGATAATCCAACTGCTCAGTCAACCAGATTAATTTAAAGAACAGAACGGGTAGGGTGTGGCCTGCGGGCCATACATTGCCCACCCCTGGGCTAACATCTCAAACAGCTAAATACACCTCATTTTGTGTAATTAACACACACACACACACACACACACACACAGTGTCAATAGATGATGTGTCCTGACCGCATGTCATACTATTGGCAATTGCAGCAGGTGTGTGGTCACATGATCGCTCCCATACACGAGCGGCACAGCGTCGTGAAGCTTCTGAATGTGACCTGCGGAATGAAACTCCTACCATTGTTTGGCTAACACACAAAGAACATTCCCACACCCTGCGTAAACCAGCAACCTCTGTGGCGTCAACGCATGGAGACAGTGTCGCTATAGTTTTCCTTTACTGGTCTTTTCATGCTGACTGTGAGAATTTGTGAGCCTAACATGTATGTGCATGTAGGATGTGGTAGGATGTTGCTGAGGAGCGAACTGCTACACTGGTAGCTCAAACATTCACGAATCCATCTTTTATCAATAGCTGGAGGTAAAAAAAGACTGTTGAGCAGTGCGACATGACAGAGGAGGCTTTTGTCAATGTTTCATTTCCAGTTTTGAAGGAACTGGAAAATAAGGTTGGCCGTAAAATACCTGAAAGTCTTCTGCTTTGGATGAGGAACGCCGCGGACTCGGAAGATGGTGAGATAGAGGACCAAAACTGCCTTTTCGGTGATTCTTTTGCCAACAAATTGAGCAACCTTAAACAACAGATGGTAAGGAGGATTTTCTTTATCTTCATATGATGAAATTGAAGTTCATTAAGTTTTGCAAACTAGCTGTTGGGTCAATTATCAATTGTAATTTGGCTACCTTATGTAGCATCGTTATTTTGTCAGTTACATCACCGCTGAAGGATCGCAATTGTCATAAATCGTTTCAGGTTTTTAGAACACGGTTCTAAAAAGACTCAGTAAGTTAAAGAGCACAAACACGTTCCCTTTTGAACGTCACTACTGCAATTTTACTGCAGTCTTTACTGTCCATTCAGAGGTGGATGCGCTCTGCGGACGTGAGGATTCTACGCCAGCTGGTTGCCGTGCATGAGGGTATCGAGTCCATGCATTGGCTCATGATGGAGCGGAGCACCTCGGCCAGTCGCGACAGCAGCCTGGCAGGAAGTATCAGCAGCCTGGTGGCAGTAGAGGAGCATGCACACTCGCTATCTCCATGCAGGTGCAGTGTTTGGAGACATTTATTCATACAAATATTATGTTTTTATTTCAATGAATTTCAATGGGGGCGGGGAATTGATTTGAGATACTGGAACACATTATTTGGAACACGTCAGTGAACCACATGACCTCATACGTATAACTGCTTCAACTGCGCTTTGGTTTTTGGTGCTCATGCCGCACTGAAGATTACGCGCTCCTAATTCTCTAACAGGGACAATCCAAGGTCAACGTATCACAAAGATTTGCCTGATCCCTTTAGTCAAGTACCATCAGATCCATCGCACACTGACAGTGATCACTCACATCTACGGAGCTGTGCTGAAAATCTAAGGCAAGAGTCCAGCCCATCCACAGACTGTTTAGCTCAGACCGACTTCCAAGTGTCCCAACTCCAGGATTCAAAAGTTCAGCCTTCACAGGATCTGAAGGAGGATGCCAACCCAGTTAAAGAAGTTCATCTCGGTTCTAACAGCTTTGACCTTATTGAAGGGTCACAAGAGACAAAGCAACAAACTCACGACAGCATAGCAGAGGAGGAGAAGATGGCGGCGGTTTTGTTTGGGTACGATGCTCAGTGGTGCTGGATAGAGTCACAGGATGATGTGACATTTTTATGATCTGTCAAAACATACCTCTGTAATGTGAGCCTATTTTTGAGTCTGATAAAAAAATGCAACCTGTATTGTCGTGAATAAATTAATATACAGTACTGTACTGTAAATGCAATCAGATTTTAATCTAGCTCTTGTTTTAAAAGGCAAAAGTTTCGCAATGATTGGAAATCACAATATTTGAATTATTGTATGATAAAGTTTGAATTTCTATTGATGAGCTTGTTGTAACAATTAATCACAGTTCATATACAATACAATACAATACATGCTGATTCATATAGCGCTTTCACAACAGCGGCAGCTGTAACAAGGCGCTTAACAAAACAGTTAACATAAAGTAAAATAATAAACACAACACATAACATAAACCACGGACTGTCGTGCAGTCCTAAGCACTTTTCCCTCATACGCTTTGCTGTTTAAAGCAGTTTGAGGTGATAAGAGGAGAGAATCAGTGTCCTTTCACCAGTGGATCAGAGACGTCATGCTCACAATGTGCACACATCGGCTACAAGCTAAGTTTCAAAGTCAACAAGAAGCTGTAGCATCCATTGACGCAAAAAAAGAGATTGGTTCACTTCTCCTGTCCCATGTAATCCATTTCAATTTCAAGCGGCGACTCTCATATCCTTCTGAACTCCGTGGCTAGAAAACAGAGACCGATTCAGCCCTCACTGCTCATAAACAAATGATCAACACAACTCACGCGTGCAATCATGACTTTAATATTGCTTTATCAATAAATAATATCAAAATTGTATTGAGCAATGATTTTTTTTGGAGAAGACCATTTTGTCGCACTGAGCGACGTAAAGCGATGCTAATGACGTCACGTATTTAGAGAGGAACCAGGAAGTGGAGCACACAGTCAAGAGCGTCGGTCATTAGACCGGTTTGACATTGACGTTGGTCGAAGGGACAATGTAATGGTTCGGACAGTCACGACGGGAAAATGGCACTTTATTTTGTCCTTTTTTTGGCCCTCGCAAAAGCGACGTTTGGAAACGGTAAGCACGAAATCATTTAGTGGGGGCCGACGGCACATTAGCCACCTGGCTAAGCTCCAGGGCACAAGTGCGCAATCAGAGTAGAGCGCTGACTGTGTTCGGTTTAAAAATTGTGACTAAGATTTGGGATTGTAGAACTTGTACCTTTGTGTTACAATTGTGTTACATTTTCTACAATTTTTGTAGATTTTTGTGTGTTGTCATCTTTAAATCAAAGACAAAGCATAAAAATGGTGTGATATGAAATATTCCAATTCATATGTTTTGGTCATAGCGCAGTACCGCTTTTATTGTCCATAGAGGGCAAAAATACAAAGAAAAAAAAATAACTGTGTATGTATAACGCTGATGCCATTGAACATGTCGAGTGGTTGAAAGTAAAATAAGTATTCAGGGATAATACTTTTACAATTCTTGTAAAATTGTAGAAGTTATTTACATCGACTGCTGCACAAGGGTTTTTAAAGGTCGTTTACAAACTCAGCACTTGTCACATAATGTAATTTCTTGTACGTATTACCTTGAGTGTTGTCGTCTGAATTGTTTTTTTCCCTACATGCAAACACATCACAGATGTGGGGGAGGTGACATTCGTGTCAGAACTCTCGTCCAAGCCAGCTCAAAAGTTGTCCAAGTATGATTGGTATGGCAACGCCAGATTGCAAAAGTTTCATATACCAGATGACACTGCCATCGCCAGCTGGGTCTTCACTGTAGTCAAGGGCCACAGCTTTGACTGCAGTGAGCGGAATGTCTCCATGTAAGACTCTTATTTATTCTCTCGACTTCTCGCATCGCCTGCTGCATCCAAGTATCATTCTCTCATGTTTTTTTTTCTTTGTAGCCATATACGACACGGTGCTCCTCCGGTAATAAACCCAACCGACACCGCTTTTCCAAACATGACACTGTGGAACCCTCCTTACTCCCTGCTACTCCCAGTGACCTCGCTCAGCTCAGCAACATTGAACGTCTCTTACCCTGCACCCGGGGACTGGTTTGTTGCCACCCACTTGCCCGAAAATGATGGCCGCATTGAGCAGAAGGTCTGCACACATATTACTTTGCCTTGTACACCTGTCATAACTTTTTTTTTAATGTGCAACTCTTCATCATGATGAAAGGTATTTCTAGTGTTTTGCTTACGATATTGAGCTATGTGAGAGTATTTATTTTTTTCTATTTTTGTAAGCCCGACCTGTTCCACCAGAGCAAGTAGTTGATAGACTGGCTGGTCTGCATTAACGTCAATTAAAACACGTGCCCGTCTTCTCTCAGTCCGAAAGCAAAGTAAGCTGATATTGCAACATCTCCTCACTTTTTTTTAATCTTATTATTTCTCAGGGTTTCCCATCGTGTTCCTACTTTTTCCAGCCTCAGCTGTCCATCAGGAGGGCAGTCAACACACCCATTATACAGTCGGGAATCAAGCTCAAAAAGCAGACGGCCGCCCCGAACAAACCCGCACGCCTTAAGTATGAAGTCTACGTGTGATGAAGTGTGTGGCCATCTAACTCGAGTTTATGTGCTGTGTATTTGTTTGCTTAGGTTGTATGTTCCACAGTTTTCCTCGTCTCTTTCCATCTCCGTGGATGGCTGTTCGACAGCAGAGGCCGCGGGAAGTGCAAACTGTTCTCTGGCCCTCAGCCTGGGCTCAAACTCTCTGCTCCGCGATCCCGCAAGAGTTAACTGCTATGGGCTCAGGTGTTCCGCTACTCTTGCCAACCCGCCTTGGGACACCTGGTTACGCGTTGTCGTGGAGAGCATTCGGGACAACCAAACAGTGTTTTTCAACATTGAATCAAACTACTCCGGTAATATACGCAAACGCAGCAAATGCCGCGTATGCCCGAGTGTGATTTACACTTGTGAACTTTGATGCGACTCGTGTTTCTTCTACTGGGTGTGTCGGCAGGAGGGTGAGAGTTGTGTAAGCTAGCAAAACCAACAAGCATTGGATTGCAACGGAAACGTAGCAAAGTAAACGGAGCACAGCAGGGAAACAAACAACACATTTTTCTCGACTTGATATGTAGCTTTTGAGCGCAAGTAAAAATGGGAGGGTTATTTCTTTTGTATTTTATGTCAACTGCCACATGAGAGTGTGTCTAGCGCCATCCTTTGGGCACCCTTCAAGTGTGCCCAAAAAAAGTTATTATGATGGGATTGGATCATTTATTTTTGGTGTCCTTTTGACACAAAATGGAAACTTCAAAAAACGCCGACTGACTGAACAAAAGCAAAATGTACAATTGATTTCTCGCTGTGTTTCAGTGGCGTGCAAGCCAAAAAGCGTTGGTCTTTCGGCCGATGATGGCGCCGGTCTCCGCAGCAACAACTACTACTCCTCAACAGCGAGCAACAGCTCCGCTGCGGCGATAGAGAGCGTCGCCTTCGGCGATCAGTCTCGGTTGCTGAATTTATTGCCTTCTGCATGCGTATGGAGCATCCCCGTCTTGTATGACGAGACCGATGTTCTCTCGCTCCGATTCACTCCAGTCACCGGACCCAATGTCAGCGTCCGAGCGAGCCACCCCACGCTCCTCACATACCCTCTGCCCGCGCAGGTCACCGGCGGGACACTCAACCTGCAGCTCACACTCAACACCGTAAGTGTTCGGAAATTGCATCGTCCTGTTTGTGCACGAGGGAAGTCTTTGCTTTGCTTTGCTTTGCTTCGTAGACTTATATTACTCCGGGGAACAGCAGCACTGTGGTGGCTTGCTTCACTCCCCTAGCGCCAATCCTCCAAGTCAGCAACTCCCTACAATGCCACACAGGTACCACACACACACACACACACACGCACACACACACACACACACACACGCACACACACACAGAAAGTGAGAGAGAGAGGGAGGGGGAGAGAGAGAGATGAACTAATGAAGGAATAATAGAAAGTAATAAATGCTACATATTGTTTGGTTTGGTTCGGTAGTATGATTTCAGTGAGGGTATCTCTGACTGTAAATATAATTCTATATATTGCACTTAATTGAACGGTGTACATTGAAACTGTAACATTTATTTTGTGAATGCAAACACATTGTTTTTCTTCTTTCTATCCAATCTTGCTGCTGTAGACTACATTTCCCCAATATAGGACAAATAATAATAATAATAATAATAATACATTTTATTTATAAGCGCCTTTCAAGACATCCAAGGACACTTTACAATAACAAAAAACACAAAACAATACGGGTTGAGCAGCGGCAGCCAGATGCGCCAGCGTTCACTCAACCCGGAAGTCAGAAGGATATCTTATCTTATCTTAACCTCCACGTTCCACTATATACTCCTGTCTGCAATTGTCCACCCTGTCCATTTACGCGGCATTGGTAAATAGCCGGTTTAAGCATTAGATTTTTAATCCACATCTGGAGGAGACAAATCCAAAGTTACAGGCTCCCTCTAAGCAGGCTCGTGCCGAAGGCGTCCAGGTGATGGAGAGACCTCGCCATTTGGAATTTGAGTTGAACTGAAGACCCTTCTGTATGCTTCTGCAGATTTGTTTGAAGGCTATAGCGTGAACGTGAGCACCAGTTTTCCCAAAGCTCTCATCCGGCTGCCTTTTCCCCTATCGGCAACGTGGTACCTCACCCTGCAACTCAAGTGCGACAGGTAAATAGCACTTGCGTTTCTTGATAAACGGGGAAATAACACGAACGCGGTTTGGGAAATAAGTCGGACATTTTGAAGTTGTGACGCGGTTTTTGTCAAACCTTAAAAATGAATGGGATGACAGTAATATATGCGGGAAATCATAATGTGCCAAGTTTATTTTTTTTAATATGTTGCAGCTCATTTTAAAAATGTGTTTTGTGTGTCTGCAACAGTGAGTGCGGCAATGTGTCGACCGTGTACGTGGACCCAAAAGTTTTCGTTAATGCCTGCATCGAGGATTGCGGCTCATTTGGCGAATGCAGACTGCTCAGGTCCTCCACCTACCTGTACAGCTCCTGTGTGTGCAAGTCTGGTACGACGGAAACAAAAAGCATTCCTCTCACTTCAACTCTTCACTTTCCAAACTGCAAAGCAGTTTCATGACACGTGTCAAGTTGAAAAATACACGGGAAGAGCTCCGAGAAAAATTCTACCTATTAAATCGCAAAATTTGAGGAAATCACCACGATTTGGTTACTTTTCAAAATCATTCAGCCCTCCTTTGTTCGTGCGTTTAGGTTGGAGGGGTTGGAGCTGCACCGACCACTCAACAGCTCTGTCGTTGTCCCACCAAGTCGTAGCCGCTCTGCTGCTCACCCTCAGCAACCTCGTCTTCCTGCCGGTCATCTCGTTGGCCATCAGACGCTCCTACTTCACGGAGGCGTCCGTTTACCTCTTCACCATGTTCTTTTCTACGGTAACGCTCAAACGCACGGTCGTCGATGATAAAGTTGGACCGCAATTTGACAATTTCATTTTTACGTACGACAGTTCTACCACGCCTGTGACCAGCCCAGCATAGCCGCATTGTGCATCATGAGCTACGACACCCTCCAGTACTGTGACTTCCTGGGGTCCGTCTGTTCCATATGGGTCACTGTTTTGTGCATGGCCCGCATCGGGAAAACAGTGAAATATGTAAGCCGACGAACCTTCTGCCTTTGCGTCGCAGCTTTGTATTTTCCTCGGCTATTTAGACCTGGCTTGCGCTTCTCTGTTTGTGTTTAGACTCTGTTTCTTCTTGGGACTCTGCTGATCGCGATGTCACTGCAGCTGGACCGCAGAGGTCTGTGGAACCTGCTGGGCCCCATCCTGTCCGCCATAATCATCATGGCCGCCGTTTGGGTAAGGGGCGCACGACAGCCGGTCTCGGCTTTCGTGTAGGGCAGAAATTAAAAGACAAGTGATAACAGTTGTACCTTGAGATTTGAAATGAAGTCTGTACTTGACCGGGCTTGTAAAGTCAAGACACCGCTAAATTGTCTCTCCGCCTTAAAATGAGCGCAAATGCATTTCATCCATTCCAGCTCAACTCCCTTCCGAAACAAATTGTAATGTCTTCACTTAGCCCGTGTGTCAATGATGTTTCCAGTTTTATGGTAGCAGAGGCTACAGAGCTCCGAACGTCACGTGACTGATCCCCGCACGCATTTGTTTACGCAGCCATGCTCGCACGATGGTAGCAGCGGCGGGAAATGGATTTAAAAGAGAGCAGTGATAACATTAGCATTTATCAGTCAACATTCCGTTCAAGTGAATTCACATCTGATGAAAATATCAACAATGAGATACACGCGCAAGATCAGATCCCTATCAAGTGCCAATAGTGCTTTTTGCAACTGTCACAACAGCAGATAGACAGAACTAGAATAGTGAGTCTTAGCAATCGTACAAAGCCTTGAAAGTTTCCGAGTTTAGGTGATGGTCCATGAGTACTTGCATGGCTTCATCTTTTGAGTCAAGCAGATGCTACTGGCTGGCAGGAGGGGAGCAGCCGGGTACCCCCCGGCCCATGCCACGCTGGCTGCTACCTGAGCGGCGAGGCTCCGGTGTTATGTGTCGAGACCATTGCTTTTAAATGTTGCCTCCACTTTTTCTGATTTGAGCAAGAATGACCCATATCATCCCCAAATGCTTCGATTGTTTTCGTCAGTGTCAATTGGACCGAATCAGCCAGCCAATGCGGTCTTTTTTTATGTGTTGACAGGTGTACCGAGGAGTTACGCGTCGCCAATGTTACCCGCCGTCCTGGCGGCGATGGGTCTTCTACCTCATCCCCGGAATACTCTGTGCTCTCATCGGGGTGAGCTTGTACGTGTTTGCTGAGACGGAGGACAACTACTTCTACACGCATTCCATTTGGCACATCCTTGTGGCCTCCTGTGTGCTGTTCCTGCTCCCGCCCCGTGACAGGAGCCTGGCTGATGTCAACTGGACGGCGGGATGGCGGGCGGATTGGACGTGGCGCTGGACTCCTCGCATTTGTGGGTATACGCTGTGCCAGAGTAGCAAAGATGACACAACGTCACAACGTCATGCGACGCTGACCCGTGATTCTGTCAAACTGCTGTTAACACTCACACAAGATGCACTTTAAAAATGGAGCGTCTGCTTCTACAATGTTTTCCTCTTCATTAGCATCAACCTGCTGCGTTTTTTCTTAAATCACCTTTAAACACTGTCCTTATAAAAGGTAATTTTGCAGACCTCTTAAAATTCCATTACCTCCTGATCCAGCTTAGGTGAAGACATAAATTCAGGTAGCCCGGCCAGAGGTTTGTACATATTGATTGTGTCGCTCTTTTATGAACTATATTTGGTAGTCGATATAATGTATGCTCCAGATATGTATAAATTCTATCATTTTAATAAGTGAAATTCCTGCTCAGTGATGGTGTGAATGCAAATATCTCTCTGTGTGTGCACTGTCCAACTGGCAACCAGTCCGGGCGTTGTCTGCCTTGAGCAAGTTGTCTGCTGGGACAGGCTCCCTGCAACTCTGTACAGTCAATCGCTTTTAGGATTTATGGGCATATTGTTGACCTTCTACTCAAAGTAAAACTTGAATGTAAATGTGTGTGCTATACAGTTGTGCTCATAAGTTTACGAACACTTGGGGTATGTAAACCTAATGAGAACAACTGTACATGATTGTGCCTCCCCATTTTTCCAAGTGTTGTGTGTTTTTGTTTCATACCTCCGTTGTTTTATATAAATTATATGCACTCCTTATTTGTTTTTGTTTTTTTTTCACCGCATTGATTTTTTTGCTCTTCAGATGTTCAAATCAATCATTTGTTCCTTATGGTCATCATAGGCTGCCTTTTGTCGTTTGTGTTTATCGGAGAGAATGGCATGTAATGGTCAGTGAACCTCTACCTCCCTGAACACAATTACTTTTTGTATATGTGTGATTTACAAAGCAGCAAACATAAATCTGTAGTCAACAGCATTGTGCGTTTTGTGGGATTGTTTTGTTCACTCAGATTAAAAAAAAAAAAAATAGTGCCCGGGTACTTTAATTCATTCAGATGTTTGTTTCTCATCTTGTTCAACACACATTCATATGCGACTATGATGAAATGAGAAGTGGAGAGAAGCAGATTATCCTAATCCTCAGAAACGTGGAAAGCGTTAAAACACGTTCGTTGTGTGGATCCATGTGCAATAGCTCGAGTCCATTTATAAAATTGATACACACTCGTCAGGTCCTGTAAAGCTGACTAAGTGCTTAGCACTGTATTGCTGATGGAACAGTTTATTGTTTGGTTGTCTGGTTAAAATATCAAAGAACAGGAACGTTACATTTGTCCTCCTGCAGTAAAATTGTAATTTTAAAGGTACTTAAAACTCTATTGTCAAGAAAATGCATATAAACCTTCGGCAGCCTCGAAACCTGTCCACAGTCATGAAGCCCGGAACACACACACACACACACACACACACACACACACACACACACACACACACACACACACACACACACACACACACACACACACACACGGAAGCACGTGCACAAGGCTCCAGAAGGACTGCAATACCCCACGATAAGACTTACATGAATGCAGCCGAGAAAGTGGCGTGACTACTGGTAAGAGCCCACTCCTTTGAACGCAGTTTTGCTTGATTTAGAAGTTTGCTGTGGTCATCCATTTTCACACAAAACAGGTGGTGTCTGTTAAAATCCACTGCTCTATTAAAGGGGTAAACAAGATACAGTCCAACTTTTCTGTCCGTTTAAACTTGACCGATGGCAGTCAGTAGAGGGAGTCAGTGAGCCTGAAACGCAAAGTTCCCACGCAACACTTTTACAGTACAGTACTGTATTTGTATAGTCTTTGACGTCCTTTCGTAGTCTTTTCAAGAAAGTGCTGGGTAGAAATACCCAGGATCCCCCCTTTTTTAAAAAGTAATTCACGTTGCTCTTCACGTATGCCTGGTAGAAACTGGTGGATTTCTCATTAATATTTGGTAAGTAGTTAAGCTTTGTTCTGTTTGAATCGCTGTGCTCCTAAATTTGAATTTGAAGAATTGCCGCGTGATTAGTGTACAGCGTACACAGTGCACGGTGAATTTGGATTGATTTTCTTCATGTTCCACGAAGCTACCGAAACCCGAAAACCTCCCTTGTAGATGCCCGCACCACTTTGATATTTCTTAATTAAAAGATTGTGTGCGTGAGCGAGACTGAATGAGTGTATGTCATATTATTGGACGCCACCGAGGCCGCCCGGCAAGATCGCTAGTTTGTGAATCTTTGGGCCAATAATCGCAAAATAATCGCAAATTTACCGTAATGACACAAAATGCGGCGCACACCAAAACATTGAATGCTGATTTGTTATTGTTTATGTAAACATGCTCAAGCAAAGCAAATGATCATTTAAAACAAGCATATACATGAACCAAACTAATTACATCATGCACATTTCTAGGATTAATCGTTTTACCTAAAAATAAGATGATTGAAAAAAGTCAAATTCAACAATGATTCCAGGATTAATATTATTCAGAAGAAAAACATTTCATGGCTCAGAGAACACACAACAAATATGGTGGGGGATGCTGCAAAAGCACTGAAAGCTCTTTTATTAACTTGCTGGTGCTTTTGGCATTACATTTGATGAATGTGGCGTGTGGATAGAAAGCTATGGTGCTCCACAAACAGGCTATATGTCTCTGTTATACATACTGTGGATATTGTGTTGTCATAGAGAGAATATCTATCTATCTATCTATCTATCTATCTATCTATCTATCTATCTATCTATCTATCTATCTATCTATCTATCTATCTATCTATCTATCTATCTATCTATCTATCTATCTATCTATCTATCTATCTATCTATCACAAATAGATTGGATTGGTCCTTTTCACCAATTTTTGACTGAATGACTTCACTGCTTTTTATTTCAGCCGACACACATCTACAGCTGTGCATTCATTACTTTAACGTCCACTTTAACACTTTCCTCATTTACCTATCGACGGCGCTTACATTATAAATGCATGTGACGTGTTAAGTAGTAGAAGAAGACAAATAAAAGGATATCTTATCTTAAGATGAAAATATGTCGGTCCTAAAATAGTGGTGAGAAACTGTCATTTATCGATGATGGGTAGGGCGGTTAAAGTAACGATGGCGGAGAGACCAACTGACAATTTTAGATTTGCTGCGGCTAGATATAATGACAGACGATGATAGACGTCTGGCCCGGCCGCTGGGGAATGACGAATGATGGACCAGCAACCGATGTGTCCACCTCTGCTGTATTGTGCGACAAGATGGAGGACAAAATGTTACCATAGATAAAGACGGAAAATGAATTGCAGGCTCAGTTGCCAATGTCCCCCCTCACCCCACCCCTCCAACGGAGCAGTGAAGGAAACTGAAATCAACATTCCGAGATGAGAACATTTACTATGTTGACCACATAGACACGAATGAGACCAAGGGTGACTTGTTTTTAGTGCTTTAACCTGGCATCAGATGGCCGCAGAGCTGGTACCTGCCTGCCCAGACCCTTTGGCGAGCCCGTCTTCCTGAGTAGCAGCCTTGGCGGGGGATGGGCTTGAGTGCCGTTGTCTCCTCATAAAGGGGAACACACTGACAACGTGGAAGGTCAGAGAACGGATGAAGGTCATGACTCAGTGTTCCTAAACAACCATGCAAAGACGCATATTCACCTTTTTTTTGTCTCCTGTGGAATAATAGCTCTGGCCAGCATGTTCTTGTAAAGGTCAGATTTGAGATATCTGGGATAAGAGTCCTATGCAAGCACACACACGCACACACACACTCAGAGCCAACAAGGACACTCGAAAACATTAGCCAAAGTTGTTTTCTTAATTCAAAGTTTTAAAATGTAAACATTTCTGATTAAACATATTATTTAAAACTCAGAGTGGTGTCCCTCAGGTTTAAACTCTGGATCCATTGCTATTTATGTTGCAAAACAAGTTGCGTTAACTCCATTTCTGGCCACTCTATGAATCATTCAATGTATATTTACAGACTAGGAATCATTAAGAAATACATTGTTCTGTAAATATTTTTTTTATTTATATCTGCTAATATATTCAAGCCGACAGCCCAAACCTTCTTCATGAGGAAGTAGATGTGCATTTGCGCGTCATCCATGACAAAGCGATGAGGCCGTTGGATGCCCTCCATAGTCGTCGCCATGGTTTTACTGTCAATGTTCACCCAGCGGGCAGCTCCGGGCGCCAAGAAGTTTCTGTTTCACATTCAGGAGCTCAATTGACACTAAAATCACCAAAATATGTTCTTGCGTGGGGGTGTTTGTGGGGCTGTGTTCTTACTTGTATATTTCTTCCACCTTCTCGATGATCTTGGAACTTTCTCCATGTCTAACGTCCTCACAGGCCTGCCAGAAACACAAATTCTCCGCTGGTGAGAGAGAGAAAACAATTGCTCTGTGTGAATGGAAGCAACAAACGATTAGACACTGGATGGAGTGAAAGTATCACAAGAAACGACACCAAGTAGGGATTGCCACCATCTTCTCTCACCACTAAATTCTTTCTCCAGGTAAGTCATGAATTGCCGTCTCCCCATAGTGTCAATGAGAAGTGCCATGAAGCTGAAGCTCCAACGTTCCACTCGGAGGCGTGTCGGCGTGGGCACGCTACTCGCAGAAACACAACATCCATTATATTCATTGGCAACATGAACGTGTTGAGCGTTCGGACTACCGTGAATGTGTGTGTGGTCTCACATGTCCGCATTCATGATCCAAAGTGCGGTGTCGTCAGAGATCCAGGGATTACTGGGAAGACAACCCTGCATAATGGGATCGTGGTTCTGGTACTGCTCACTGAATTTAAAAAAACTGCCCATCCAAACGCACGCACACACACACACACACACACACACACACACACACACACACACACACACACACACGGTGTATTATTGTATTAGCGCTTCAGATCATAGGAGTTAATGGTCTCTAATTCCAACTTGCCCCAGGAAGCATCCATTAGTGGCTCTTCCAGCGAGAGCGCTAAGCCTTCCCTACGCGAACGTGTACTTGTGTACGTGTACTGAAGGAGTAAAGTTCTGATCCTGAGATTTCACACCCATTTGAGCGTGCTTCTATTTGAACAAGGTTCATTCGATGCGTCCACATGTGTGTGTGTGTGCCTCGATATTAGCGCACTGCACACCTCTCCAAGCAGATGGAGGACTTGACACGGTTTCTTCCAAGAGCCCTTCGACACGTTTCCATCTGTAAACACACACACACACACACACACACGAAGCACGTGAACAAATCTAGACTTTGTTGGACACACTTAATGAAGTGTGGAAATGATGCGCGATGTTTACCTCTCTTTTGTAGTAATCGCTATTCTACATCTGTTCAAAACAAGACAAAGGAAAAAGTATGAAGAACATCAATTAAGACTAAAAATATAAAGTATCGTGTAATACCTAGTTTTGTACTTTGTTTTTGTGTAGTCTATAATTATTTGTTTGTTGATTGGGAATGATTTGGACACTTACTTTGAAACAACAGCGGCAGCAAAATCAGGAGAAAACAAAATAGCATTGAGAGAGATGGGGCATTACATTTGACAAGTACAAAACAGGATGTAGGACAATGATCTGTGTGACGCCTCCACCGACCAGTGTGACTCGTAAATTGCAGTTGCTTGGCCTTTCCAGACCCATGTCGAGCACATTATGCACCCCGGGCTGAAAGAAAACAACAAGTATCAGCACATTAATAGAGTGTGTGTTTGTCTTTGAAAACGTGTGTGTGTGCGTGTGTGTATAAGTGTGTAGGTGTGTGTTGGGACAAAAGGCATGCGAGTGAGCACTTAGCTCTCCACGCCACTGGCTTGGACTTTTGATTCCCAAGTTACCCTTTCATTTTGCCCGTTCCCTCGTTCTTAATTCATAAAGGCAAGACGGGATGGAGTCCCTCCCCCAATGGCTTGTCCTCAGCTTCCCTCTTGCATTTTACAGGAACTCGCCATCACCCCTTCCCTTCATAACCCCCTCCTAACGCCTTCTTGCACTCCCTCCCCCCCTCCCCCTTTTCAATTCTATTAAGATCATGGAAGGAGAGGAGTATGACAACTGAAGAGCCATCATATATTGGATAACGTAATGTATATTGTGTCCCCCCCTCCGCGCTCGCACTCTGATTTTCCTCTGTGTTCCTCCACAGCTGTCAGCTGAAGCTTTTACCAGATGGGTTGAATATTTCATGCAAGAGGCAGAATGGCTGGAAGCTGAACCTTAGAGTGTCCTTTGACTTTGTATAAGGTAGGCAGGAGGTTATAATTCAGCGTATATAGAACCTTAAAAACATGGTCAAATATTTGATGGGATTACTTATGTATTGCTTATGTAATACACTTGCGCATCCATTGAGTTTCAATGTAAGTTTTTTTTCTTTGATCAAATTGACACTTGGTTTAGACCAAACACTGAATATAGTAATTCTCTAATCATGGATAGTTTTCATGATTTTGCGTGATCTGTTTAATGGAGGATGTTGGCCATTTAAGCATGGCCAGCATCTTAGGAGATGGCAAAAACAAAAACAACAAACAAAATGTTTATGTAAAGATAAATAATAGGTTAAAGCATAGCATAGGATTTAATAGCATAACACGCTAACATAGTACAGTCAATCTGAGAGAGAATCTACCGGTGTCCTGTTGACGAGCCAGTAAGCCTGCTCCTGACACTCCAAAACAATACGGTCCGCCTTCCGCCTCTGTTTGGATGCCCTATACAACAAATACACTGTGAGGTTCTGGCTAGGTGTGCGTGTGTGCGCGCGTGTGTGTTTTAGCATATCAATGTTTGTGTACCTGAGTTGCTCTCTGGCTTGCATCACCACAAAATCCCAGGTGTGGTTGATCCTCTTGTGCAACACACTGTACCGCTCCTGAAAAGGCGGAGCCAATCGCCAAATGTCTGACCGTCGTAATAAACACAACTCCTTGATATAGAGAACCCAACAAACCAAGTTGTATGTCTTACCTTTTCGTATTCCATCAACTCTCCTTGTTTTCTGATGTTCTTTTTAGCCAAGTAGATTGCTGTTGGGATCAAACGACACAGGAGAAAACAATCATGGGTGACTGATGAATGTTGTTACTGTACGCCATCATTGCTTAATACTGTGTGATAAAATATTGGGAAAAGAAAGCTGTAAAATCTGAAGCTGGGAGACGGCTACGTCCCATCCACAACGGCGCAAACGCCCCATTACGCTGAATTCTAGTGGTCGGGCAAAATACCAAAAGAAAGAAAACCCCATCCATGTGCACTGCTGTCAATGCTGTTCATGATTTGCACCCTAGAAGTTAGCCTAGTAACATGTTTCCGATAAAAATGTCAGTCTTTACTCACCATAGTCCAGCTCAGAGGGATGCCATCGAGTACTGGTCCAGAAGTAAGGAGTCTGAAAAAGACAACCTTTGCAAGTCAGTCCTCACTGGAGGTGAGATTCGTCCAAAAGAATCCATGTCGATGGAAGGGATGAGGAATAAAACATACCTGGAAACGGTAGGGCGATTCGTCAGGGCGTAGCACAAGCAATCGGGGCTCCTTGAGAGGGTAAATGTAGCCAAACCTCACCAGCATGCCTCCAAGATGCAGAGCCTCTGGAGGAGTCACAAACTCGTCACTTTAGGCACTGATCCCTCGGATGATTTGGATTATCGTATGTGCTCAATACAAGAATCAGTACAGCAGCTGAATAAACTTCTCAAGCATGAGCAGATTAGTTTTTTATGTGCGTAAACATTGGACTTGATTAACCTTCCATGCATGTTTCAGGGATGTGGGAGGAAGCCGCAGTACCCGTAGAAAACCCACTCAACCATAGAAATCGCAAATTCCATGCAGGAAGGTCGGAACCAAGTTTTGAACCGAGGACCTCAAGACTTGTACTGTGGACAAACTGCTCTCAACCCCTCTCATTCTTAGACCGTTAAATTAAAGTTCCACTGTCCAGTATTTTTACTTTATTCTTACTACTACCACTACTAAAAATAACAATAACCTACGCAGTGTCATTTAATCAGTCCCCGATGTATTTTTCCCTCCTACAAGGGGCCAATGCATCGCATTTCTTTCCAGCCTCTAATTGAGTTGAGCAACCGTAAAGACTCCCCAAGAGTGAAAAGTCTCCTCATGGGATCTGAATCAAGTCAGGTCACCCCTTGAGTTAATCAAACTTGTAATCTCTGGGGTGCGCATTCCTGCTTATTGGAAACAACAACCTCACGACACACAAAAGTGACTTCTCCCACTCAGCTGGAGAGGACAGGCGCTGTATCCAGGCAACACACACAACAACGCATCGACAGTACAAAACAGTCAACCTCTGCTCTTTGTAGGGGATCGGGATCGGGCCCTGCCTGCCCGATAGTTTTTATTTATTTTTTATTATTATTATTTTTTATAATAAGACTGGCTATAGGCTATGGTTTGCCAAAATAAAGTGTTTAAAATATTGTAGACAGCATGGCGCTTTATATCAGACACGGCACAAAAACAGTGAATAGGTGAGTTTTTTTTTTTTTTTTAGTCAAATAACTGAGTACAGGTTGCCCCCCCCAAAAAAAATCTTTGAATTAACTGTCAACACGACTCCGAGGTTCTGATGAGCTCCTCACCTTCCTCGCCTATGTTGTATTTGTGCATGAGCCACTCGATGATGTCACGGCCTGCAAAGTCACGAGACAGGAGGGAAAGAAGAGAGGGAATAAGAGGACAAACCTCCTCGCCTGCTCGTCGCAAAGCACACAGTTCTCCAAAATTCGCGGCTGCATTATGCATGAGCAGTGGGACCAACATGCTGCAGCGGGCATTTCCAAGCACACGCACGCACGCACACCTGTCATAGCGTGTGGGATGACCGTTATAAGGAGCCTCTGGTTCCTCATCTTCACGCCCATGTCGGGGTCCTGCATGGCTACAATCACCTTCTCCATCTGGAAGTTAAGGTGCACACATGCATGAAAGTCAAACACACCATGCACAAGGTAATAAATACAGAGCTACACAGGTGACATATTCCATCCCTATATGACTTGTTTTCATCCGAGCAGGTTTTTAATTGCACTGGGGTCAGACCGGGTGACATTCAGTATCATCCTGGGGGTCATGCCATCACTTCTTAATACGGTGCGGTGGAATACCGCAATCAGATCATGACTAGGTGCAGAAGAAAGCAAATGACTTTTGAGCATAGCAGTTTCCTTTTTTTATCCATCCTGACAGGGTTCTGATGACAATGTTATAAAATTGCCTTTTTTTGCTATCAATGTCTGCAGCGGAATTACTGGCCACACACGTTACTGGCCACACACGTCGGGGATCGCTGCAGGGTCTCCACAACAAACACTACAACAGTGGAATCCATCCGGTCAGTCTAATGATTTGCATCCATTAAGCATTAGTTGATGGCATCTGGTGACCTCCTCAGACCTCACTGGGCTTAAATCATCAGATTCAAACACTCACTCTGAGCAAAAGCTGATATTTCTATGTGAACTTACTCGTGGAATGCACAATTTATATTTAAATGATTCATTTCACTGTATAGTTTTGTGGTATCAAACTGCAATATTTTCACCTTTTTGTAGCAAAACCCTATCAATATCAAGCGAATTGCCTTTTTAAAAATGTGTTAAAACATCCTTTCCAGTTTTTTAAAATAGCAACCAAATGTTATTGTATGGTTTTCATTTAACCTATTATGTAATACAAATGTGTATGTACTATCATAAGAAAACTTAAAAAAAAATGTAAATGTAAAGATTAAAATCACCCTACTGGATCACTGTCAACTTGGATTATATTTAACATTGAAAATCACATGAAATCAAAATTATAATTTTATTAATTTAACTCATAATTTCTATGATAATTTCTGATTCTATTTATTGTTCTATGACATTTTGTTCTTGTGCATCTGGGTATTGTGCACTGATTTTTCAGGTGACATTCTAGAGAACTCTCGATTACTCTTCCTGCTAACGGACAATAAATAATGACATTTAAAAAAAAAAAGTCATTAGTACCTTTCGAAAGCATGCCATTTGTTCCCGGTGGCAGCCTCCTCTAGCCAGGGTGCTGATGGTCATCTTGCGTGCTCTTTGGGGTAGCTCCACTTAGTCCATGGGACTGCATCAAGTGCGAGAGAGTTAAGTGATGGCGGCGTGAACGCGCGGCGCAGCGTGCACGTTTTTTTTCTCTTTGCCATCACGCGCACCCCAGTGGCGATAAAAGCGGATTAGAGGATGCCGGCAAAGTGATTTGAATAGATAAAATGTTCGATACAAGAGAGGGAGAAAGCAACGGTACGTGTTTTCATACAGTACATTTTAGTTTTATTGGCATCCTAACACCACCCTCTCAAAAAAAAAGTCTAGCTCCTATGGGTTTGTTATTATAATGTAATCAATCAATAAACAGACTGAAACTACTAGTACCACCACTACTAAATACAGTACAAGTATTCTAATATTTATGTTGTAATTATTTCTATTTGTAATGATAAATAATTAATAATAACCAATTCTACTGGACTTCCATTTCGTGCTGATTACACAGGGAACCTTGCCTCCGCACCATGCCCGGTATGGGGAAAGCGACTATTTTGTTCCACAGACGCTTCCGTAGAATACTAGGAAGTTGCTTCGGCGATGTTGAGGGGCCATTCACTCGTCTCATCATCAGTCTATAATTTAATCCGTATTGTGAGTTTCACCCGAGGTGAGATCTTATTTCAATTCACTTGATATATCTTTTATTGCTCTGTCAGTAATTAATGCGCAAGTGTGTTTTTATGTAATGGACAACGTTGACGTTAGCTTGATTTGCTAACATTAGCCGAAGCAGTATGACCGACTCTCTGGGACTCACTTAGAAGGTGTTAATACCAAACGAAGTTTTAAACCTAAATATTTGAACGTGAGCATCTGGATGTATTCATTCGTCATATTTGGAAGAATGCACTCTCCAAGGGTGCGTACTGGATTCTGTATTGTTATTGCCGTGAATCCCCAATGTCACTCAGTACATGATGGACACATCAGACTTGAAATCTCAACACCAACGGATAATCATAAATAGGCTCAAATTACAAGATAAGCACACGTTGACCATGATAATTCTCAAATATCGACGAGCTGGTACTATGTATGGAAATAACTTGAATAACAAAGTCATACTGGTTCTTTCTACTGGAGCGCGAAGTTTGTAAAATTCAATTTGTGGGTCCATCAGGTAGAGATGGGGGACATACGTCAGTCCTTGTTGCCTCGTGATGTGCTGAGTGCCGCCAAGGAGCTGCTGTACCACTTGGACATCTACATCAGTAACCTGGTGCAATCGGGTAGGCAGCCTCCCCAAGTGGACACGAAGACCTTGGAGCTGGTTGAGGAATTCATTCTGCATGCACCAAAGGACAGAAGCGCACTGACCAGGGTAAGGCACGAGGCGAAAACATTCCACGCACCACATTGATATCAAAACAGGGAGCTGATACATGTGTTATTTTCTTTCAGAGAATGAGTGCACTTCAGGAGCTTCAGCTTCTGGAAATAATGTGCAGCTGTTTCCAGGAGCAGAGCCGTGATACTGTTCGTCAGCTCATGTTCTCCGCCCTCTTCAGCCTGCAAGGGAACCAGGCAGATGACAGCCGCATGGGACTGCTAGGCAAGCTGGTCTCCATGGCAGTTGCTGTCGGCAGAGTTCCCATCTTAGAATGTGCCGCCTTCTGGCTGCAGGTCAGCATTTTAGCGCTAAAACACGCTTGCTGAGCTGAGGCTCTCTGTGCGTATTTTTTCTTACTGTTGCATCTCTGTCTCTGTGTATGTCTGCCAGAGGACCCATCGCGCGTACTGCGTGCGCCTGGCACAGGTGCTGGTGGATGACTACTGCAGCATGATGCCAGGTTCCGTGCCCACCCTACAGAATATCCACAGTGCCAGTCCACGCTTCTGCTGCCAATTCATTACTGCTGTTACCACCCTCTACGACTTCACGTCAGGTCTGGGCATTGAAAAAATGCTTAGCAAAATATCAAAATATTTCCTATATGTCAGGGTGAGAGGGAGGGGGGTGGATTTGAAAAATATCTCAAAGTTGATGATAATAATGCATTCAAAGAAGTGATTTCTACAATGATTCATTGATGCACACTGTCGACATATTCATGAGTGAAATCCGATGACATCCACGAAGCTCACAATCTGTCTGCCTGCACCCAAATCAAATGCACCAAAATGGCAGTGCACGACCTGCGCCACAACTTAGATCTGCTTTTAGCTGGTCTAAAAATTAGCCTCCTTTCCGCCTACAGCTTGTCAGGTGCGCCGGGGCATGTAAAAGAAAATTCACTGAACACCTTGCGTGGCGTGGCACATGCACTGTCTATAAAAATAAAGCCCGAAAATAATTGATTTGTATTGAATAGAGGCATCAAGAAAAACAAAACAAATGTTTGATTTAAAAGATGTGAGTGCATCACAAAGAATCTTTTCACTTGAAAATACTACCATTCTGGTATCATATCACAGCCTGTGTTTCCAGATATGTATCAATCCCTAGAATTGAATCTCAAGTCCCTCTTTTAAACTACGCCAATTTATGTTTTGCTCTTTGTCCTTCAGAGGAGCTCATTCCTCCTCTAGAGCTCCTCCAGATGATTGTGTCATGGATCCAAGATGACCCCCGCATCGTTCTGGTCACCTTCCTGAACACGCCCCTATCTGGCAGCCAACCAGTCACCTCACTTGATCTTACACCTCTAGGTGGGCTGGTGCGCTGGTGCGTCAAAGCCCCGCTGGGATACAGGAGGGACAAGAAGCAGGCGTCCGTACACTGCAGCTTGGAGAGTGAGCAGGAAGTGTCGGGCCTTTTCTCGGCACTCCATCTGAGTGTCCTTCAGGTCAGTGTCTTCTCATTTGTTGTGTGTACATCCATGTATGCATCCATGCGTGCGTGATGTCATCCTTTTTTTTTTAATATATATATTTTTTTTTAATTAGGTCTTCATGCTCCTGCCAAACCTGCTCAAGGAGAAAGGCATTTTCGGTCGCTTGGCCCTACTGCAGATGGACTCCTTGGCCTCTCTGACCTCCGACCTTTCTCGCCAATTGGACCAGGCCGACAAACACACGCAAATCTCCACCGTTGACATACATGTGCTCACACAGCTGGCTCTGGACAGGCTGGGTCAGGCCCTGCAAGTTGCCATGGCCAATGGAGCTTTGCTCTGCTCCAGAGGTGCGTGCGTGTATCCGTCATCAGAGAAAACAGTGGGACAGGAAAGACTTTAGGGTTGCAAATAGTGTTGAGACTTTGTGTGATTTCAAGAAAGCTAAATGAAGGTTCGGTCTTCTGCTGAAAGTCTCCCACGGATTGCCCCTTTTTTTTCGTAGGCATCAAATGAACACATACTCGACGGTGTAAACGTCTTGTCACGTGTTTCTGATGTGCTGTTGTCTTGTTCTCACAGAGGACCTGAGAGCCATCTGTTCACGCCTGCCACACAACAAGTAAGAAAACCATTTGCACCGCATGTTTGTGTACAACTCGACGTTTTCTTGACAAGCAGTATATCACAGTCCCGGATTCACGTTCTTCCAAATTTTGCATCTCATTAACAATTCTGCCGTGGACAAACACAAATGTTGAATGCTGCATGAAGTGCATTCTTTGTTCGGATTTCCAATTCATGTTTCCACTATCAAATTTCAAAAATAATTTGAAATGTACTTTATAAAATAATTCAACATTTTGTTTATAAAATGAGATAATTAGACTCCACCCCCTAACAAGAATAAACATACGTGACCGGTAAGTATACAAAAACTTTCTACCAACAGATGGCCTCTCACTCATCAGAAGTTTAGATTTTTACATCAACAGCCATTTCTAACCCAATTTCTGTACCACCACTGGACTTCCATCTCAGATTTACAAACAAAAACCAATTGGAAGTCTGTCACAAAGACTTTTGCCTAAGCGGCAATTTCTAACACTAATTTCAACAGATAATTTCTGCAACAATGACAGACCTTCGGAGACACGTGAGCTTATACCTCCTAACAGTGATCACTTCCTTGTGTGTTTGCTTCGGCAGTTTGCTCCAGCTGGTGTTGTCCGGCCCGGTGATGTACTACAACAACATCCACACCCCCCCTCTGGCCTTCAGCCCTCACGCCTCCCACTCTCCTATTGCCTCGCACCCCATCCACCCGGCGCACGCACCCCACACGCCTCTGACCACCCATCCCTCGCCCCATCCCACCTCCCATCCCCAATACCCAGCGCAGCCCTTCATGACTGGAATACCATTTCCATTTCGACCAAGCCATTGAAGAAAAAACGAACTGTGAGTTAAACTCATCCTTGACCGTGTGTGTGCATGAAAAGTGTGTTTGTGTGTACGAAGTGATCATGCAGTGTCTAATGCACTGTATTATAATGTTAAATAAGCCCATTGACTTCTGAAAATGTGTGCGGCTAACATGTCTGTCCAATAAATATTTTTGTACCTCTCCTCTTACTCCATTTTAGCCGTTTTGCATTACTCCCGCCACTAGTGGTCACTGTTGTTTTATTTCTAGCTGGAACGCCGCCTCTTGTTCTCCAGACATGGAGAAGACGGGCACATGACAAATGCATTAGGTTATGCAGTTTTGTCGTCTTTCCTCGCAGTATCGTGACATCAAATTGAAGAATTCTAAACAAAGGTTTATTTTGGTAATGAATGCTTGTTTTTGAGAGGTATTCATTTAACTTTCAGCGCAGTATGCGTATTCGTCATAAACCTGGCTTTCTAATTGTAAAAAATATATTTATTTTGGTGGTATAATTGTGCCAATATACACAATTTGCTGTGTAGGTTTTTTAAGATGCATTTAATGTCTTGTGTTCGATCGCAAATATGCAGAAGTCGACAACGGATTTTCTTCTTGTCGCCGTAAAACAAATTGAGCAGCGCCAGCTATGAGCCCACTAACTCACAAGAGAGAGAGAGTGGTTATTTATTAATTAATTGAGATATTTATTTTTGAAAGTGGAAAGGGGCAAGGTCCTTTAGTAGGTCAGAACATAAGCGGGAGCAGTCCAGCCCCTCATCAATGGGCCTTATTGCATAACCAAAGATGTCACAAGTATCTTGGCGCTATGCCACGCGCATATGTCCGGCCTCTGTTTTGAGGCAGATAGCTAATCATTAACCTTCAGCGCACCCAGAAAAGACGACCAAACCCCTGGCACCCCAAGCCGCCTCACCCAGGAGAGTTGCATCAGCCGTTGTAGGTCTTCAAAGCTAATGACGTGCTCTGCCGCTGACTTCGACACATGACAATGGAGACGAGTCGTCAACTGTTTCCTCCCCTCACTGGCAGTGAAGATGATTAGCATTCATCTATAGCTTGATTCTAGTCATACACACGCACGTATATGTGCCGTTTATACTTTATATGTATTTACGTACATATGTGCATAATTGCTGAGGTTCTTTATTCTGGTGTATCGCAACTTAAAATAGCAGAGAAAAATTCACCAAATACACCAAAGTGAAACTCGTAGGGGTTCATTTCAGAAGGCCAATTCCTAAATTATTTCTTAAAAATAATTCGGATGATGTAATTATTCAAATGGATTGACAAGGGGAATTTCAGGTTTCGTTTGCGTTAGGCTGTGATCATCGAAAGCATATCACCTAAGTCGTGACATGTGCCGCCTGTGTGAAGTGAATTCAAGTGACGAGTTTCGCTTTGGTGTATATTTTTGATTGGCCTAACGTGTCCCACGACAGACTTTGAGAATCAACGTGTTGAACAACTGCAGGTTTCCATCCGTAAATTCAAATAGTCAATTGTTGGATCTTGTCTCAACTGTCGCATCGTGAACTGTTAGACTGTCATGACTCGAGGGCGGGGAAGTGATAAGGCGGCGTTTTTCTGGGATAATGACACATGTGGGGGAGGTGACACCAAAAGATACCATTCAAAAGAAAAAGGCGGGCTTGAAAGGAATAGGTTCATTTTTGGGGTGTGATAGTGTTGTTTCTGTCTAGCTGTTTTCCTTGAAATGCACAAAGATTGAGAGGCAAATCAAAGTTAGCTTTTTTTTTTTTTAACTATCTGATATTCCCAAACGTGATATCAGCACGTATGATACTTGATGTGCCTTGATCTATCCTCCACATCGAGAGTAAAATCAGCCATTTGTGTGTGTGTGTGTGTGTGCGTGTGTCAGGTGAAATCTTAGTCCAATTCCTCCCTTTGCAGGTGTGTGACAGTTGTGTGTGACTGGCCCTATCAGCAGCTGCAGAATCACCACTTCCTGCGAGAGAATGACATTGCACTGTGAACAACGCATTCCGCCAAACCAGATAAGGCCATCTTCAAATGCAGATGAAATTCCACTTGTACTTTTAACAAGATCACCTGTGAAACCAGGCTACTGGAGTACTGTAGTAGAGCTTTAATGTTTTTTTTTGTTTGTTTTTTTTTTACATTTGGCTCAATCGGTATGATCTCAAGTCCACTTGCTGTCTCAGTTCCAGACGAGCAATCATAACCAAACAAAAAGCAACAAGAAATTGTGGTTTCTGTTGTTGGGGGGTTGCAACGTAGGCAAACAAAATAATGATATCCTTCAAGGCTTTTGGTCGCCCGAAGGAAAATACAAAATATAAAACTGATCTGACAATTGTTTTGGCCCCATCGGTGAAGTGTATGCCTCATGTAGGAAAACATACCTACAAAATGTTTATTTGCATATATATATGCATTAAAAATACACGGATGTATAAGAAAAAAATCAGTGGCATTTCTAAGTAATCAAACTGAGATTTTTTTTTTTTTTTTTTTTTTTTTTTAGTCCAATGATGTTCAAGGCCACATCACTTTTTTGACTCAGTATGACTTAGATTTGTTCTCGGTTTTGCGGTTCGGTGCTTTGTACCGTCTTTATTACCGTTGTAGTACCGTTACGTTGTATATATTAAATTGCTCCATGTACAGCACTTTGTATGCAGCGATGGCTGTTCGAAAGTGCTCTATAAATACAGTTGAGTTGAGTTGAGATCACACAGAAGCCAAAATAAGTGACGATTCATCAGCAAACCAAACCTAAACTCAAATTGTTTGCGAGCGAGACAACAGACGCTGCGACACAACATTAGTTCACGATGAAGTCATTGGATTAAATGAGAAGTCTCCATCGGATGTGTGAATGTGAAGGCGTTCTTCTTCTTCTGCCGCTGTTTGCCACTCTATTGAATTTCCACACTGCCGTGATGCTTCGCAACGCACGTGAGAAACTCTTAGCTGCGCCCGTTAACCTCTTCACGTGTGAGCGGGTTAACAATTCACCTACACGATGGCGAAGAAAAGGTTTTACCGTATGTTTCAAGCAGAAGCACCTCAGCCTCTGGATAGTCAGTAAAGATTACACCCAAGACATGTAAATTCTCTCTGACAGCTCCATGGCGGCTTCACATTCCAGGCCCTCCATGTATGAAACTATAACGACACCCAATTTAAAGAATGCGGCTGAACTTTCCTTGTTCCAAATCAAGACTCGTGGGTGAAACAGTCCGTTTCAAACAGAGAACACAAATACATCTCAATCAAATATCCACTCTTTAGTTCTCGTGGGGAGATTCTTGATAGATTAAAAGTGCTGCAAATTACACTGCGGGCCAGAAAGCATTTGGAAAATTAAAGACTTGTTCGGATGTTTGCATTTTTGTGCCATCACCTTGGATAGAAGTTAGAACAAACAGGACGTGATTGAACCTTCATCTACAATTAATAAAAGCACGTTGATGTAAATACATGGTTTGCAACAGTGAAAACCACTGGCATCATCCAGAACACCCAAAGCCCAAAAATATCACCTCCAATATTCTGTAATCAGATTCTTCTGGACAGATGCGACCAATGCCAACTTGCTATCAAAAATGAGAGGGAGAAAGAAAGACACTGTTGGCGCAAGCCTTTGTGGGATCCTCAGCAGAATTTGATTTTGTTCCCCATGGAAAAAAAAAAAGTCTTTCATCGTCCAAATACTTATTCGACGCGTGAACTGTACTGCCCAGCCTGAAAAAGGAGATTTCAAGTGACAGCGGTGGGAAAATGAATCAAACCTGGGCCACAGACCACCCGGCTCGATTCCACAAAATACACCTAAGCGGCTTGGCACCAGCTGAAAACATCCAGTGCGACGATGGACTCCCCCACCCCCAAGCTTTACTTTTCCTGCAAGTGTTTTGGTGAATTGTGGCGATGGCAAATACATAGAGGATGTTACAAAAGTGTTTACGAGAATGAATTAATAATTTACCATCACTGGTGCCTGCATAGCCACTCCCCACCAAACATATCCAATCATAGTGATGACTGATTTGCCATCCCTGTCTGCAGAAACACAACCCTGACTCATTATTGGTCCCTTTCTTTACTGCTGGCGCACTGAATGTGTGCGTGCGTGCGTGCGTGTGTGTGTGTGTTGTTTTCCCAACAGACAGTCAAAACATTTGACGAGGTCAACAGAACATAGGTTCCTGATTTCCAAACGTTATTTTTTAAGTGGCGCTGTAAGAATCAACACACTCAATGTCTTGTTTCTTCCATTGAGAAAATGAGGGAGCGCACGACTTGGCTGGAAAAAAAAAACAAGTCTACACCTCCGACTTAGTCAGCAACCCAAAGACCGCATTAAATATATCTATACTTCCTCTTGTTCCTTCTCCTAAAGTTGATATTTTCACAGCTGTGGCAAAACTCAACTGCTCCGTGGATTCTGGCTTGCCCCGTATTATTTTGGTTCATGTTTGAAGGATGAAGCACAGTTTTGGTCATTTTAACCCATTCAAATGCATTCATTGGAATCAATCACCAGATTTTTGGACAGTAACATTTCACTTATGTTTGGAACATTACACCCTGTTTGGAAGAATATATCAATATAGCAGATTTTAACATGTTTAACGTTTTCAATATTATATCGTTTTTAAAAGAAATTAATAGATTTTTTTGAGGGCTTCAACATGCCCAACAATCCACCAATTTTTGCAAGCATGTACCTCAGTGGCTTCAGAACAAGACCCCCCAAAACTAACACAACACAATCTGAAGGAAGAGAGTCTGAGGAGATCAAAACTTTAAAAGAGATGAGCCCCGCAAGACTTACACCAATTCACACCAAATTGTCTAACCATGCACAAAAAACTCTCGAGAGGACCCGTGTCTGACTTTGAACAGGAAGTTGGCCATTTGGGGTGAAAGGCCAACGTTAAGGGAATTCCCACTTGGGCAAATCCTAATTGCAATTAAATTGGCTGTGTGAGGGCCAGTTCAATGCTGCTTGCAGCTTTAAAATGACACAGCTCAACAAATTTTAATCAGAGAGTGCTTTATGTGTTATTGTTTCATGCAAGTCCCAACCACGTTAGTGCGGCAAAAGTCAAGTAACTCAAGTCATCCGATTAGTGGAGTGGGGGCACATCGAGCACTTGATTGAAAAGAAGACTTTTGACTGGACTTCCACTTTAAACTTATCGGTACACTTATGACTTGGGCACGTGAAAACGCCTAAACTATACACATTCTATTGCATTTGGTATTTCCATAAGGCAAGCAGAAGGTTCTTATAAAAGGTCGAAGTTGGGTCTCTCTCTCTCCGTTTCCCATTACCCCCTCGCCCCCACCTTGTCCCACCCCTACTGGCCTCATTGTAACCAGATATAAGCAGGGGGCAGCGAGCTGAAGGACACGCGGCTTGACATACAACTGTAGCAACAAAAGCAGCAAGGAGAGAACCCTCGTGGTGTCAAAAGCACCAGTGAACATTTTCAAGACAAGGTAAGATTTTTTTTTAACGTATGGTGTATATCAAGCATGAATATTGCGCTAGTCGACGATATGAGTCCAAACTTGGGGGTCTTAGGGATTCTTTTAGGTTTTATCGACCTATACTGCATTTATATGTGTACCGTATAGATGTGAGTATATTTCAACGATATCTTAGTCATGTCCTGTTTCTTCGCTCACTTTGCCCGTCAGCGCACAAATGCGATACAAACGCGCACATTTTAGACGCTCAAAATTAAGATTCGACGTTGTTCTGGAAATCCGCACAATAGGCAGGATCCACGCGACGCGTTGCCGAAGCAACTCAGCTCGGCTGTCACTTCGCCGACCAACGACGACGGTGGAGAGGGGGGGCTGTGTTTTGGCCGTTAGCTCCCCTCGTGCGACCTTCCAGCTCCGGAGTGAACTGTGTCACTAGCTAGAGTGCTAGACGTTACACTTCCAGTGGATGTCTCCTGACCTTGCTCCGAGATTAGATCTCTTTTACTCCGTGCCGACTAATACCTGCAGGGCCACAAGCAAGAATGCGAAGCGGCTGTTTTATTTTCTCAATTCGGCCATGTGAAGGAGACTGGGCGGCCGAGGTCGTGTTGTTCAGATAAGCAGCAGGTGAACTTGACAAGTTTGTTATGGAAACATCTCGAAAGTAGTAACTGGACTTGGCTACATGGCATGTGGTGTGTAAAGAGCAGCCCAGAAACACCGCTCGCTCGGGAGATGAAGAATCAATCATTATTTGTATTTTCCCAATTGTGACACTTACTCCAAGGTCACCGATGTCTATCTGACACGACAAAAGGGGCCCTCGGATCACTGTCCGAGTTTTCTGTTCACTAATTTGGGCTTGGATTTTTCCCAAACGATGGGATTTGCCTGCCTCGCTGTCCTACTTCTTTTTTTTTTTTTTGTAACTTTCTCATGCTTACCCCCAATGTGACTCTCACATGATTTCGCCTTTGCACAATGGTTGGTGCTCCCCTAACCCGACGACCTCTCTGCTCTTCAGCTTCTTCAGTAATTGCTCTTTTTTTCTCACCATCTCTGTCCCTTCAACACCACTTTTTTTTTCTCTTTTTCGTACAGTCAAACCTCGGTTCACAAACGATCCTGTTCACAAACAAATCGGTTTAACGACAAGATTACAAGCTAAAATGCAGCACTGCACATGTGGTTTTTTCCACATTATTTCATCATATGAAAGTTTGGTTTCATTTATTTCTATACAGGTCATGATTTCCACTTTCTATTTATGAAACCCATAAAAACAAGGTAAACAACTTTGTTCTGCGGCTGGTGCGTATAATTCCCATTCTTTTTTTTTTTTAATTGGGAAATTTCGGTTCAGTAATGTTTTGGAATCTCGGAAGTTGAAAATGACTTGCTATTTTTGACGATGCTGTGGCTCAGTTGCTCGAGCGTTGAGTCCATTGAGTGAAGGGTCAGCTGTGCAAATCCCGACTGCGTCTCTCTGCTCTCCAGCTGTTCTTGGGCAAGTCACTGGACCCTAATTTGCTCCCAGCGGGCGTGGCAGCACCTGACCATTGAATGAAAAGCGCTTTGGGCACCGTGATGTTGGAGTGCTATCATGATAGACTGTTAAGTGCACTCCTTTTACCAATTTGACAGCTCAACAAACATGCTGTATTGCTGGTCTTCTGAAGGTTTGAAGACGCGTCTCGGAGTGGATGGTGTTTCTATCGTAAAATACAATGCAGAGTAGACTTTATTGGTCTGGTTTGGCAACGGCGGCTGGCTGAGTCTCTCTTGTACCGGGAAACGCTTATTCTGCTGGAAAGCTTGCATTAGTGGTTCTCAAACGTTTTACACCAAGTACCACCTACAACAATACTGAAGTCGCCAAGCACCACATGATGACCAACCTGAAATACAGGAGCGTAGTAAACCCATGCGTTCATTCCAAATAATCTCCTCCACCACTCATGGTGCTCATGGCTCACTTGCCAGTGTTCCACCAGGATCTCCGGTGCTCCCCGCTTTAAGGCCCCATTGCGGCACCGTGACTGCTCAAGCCGTGCCACTTACCCGTTCCTACAGGGCGCCTTCAGCCTTACTTAGATAAGATAGACTTCATTCATCCACAAGGAGCAACCCTCTGACGTGTCTCTTCTGGCAGTGCCGTCCTGCCGACATCCTCATATTTTGGCTTCATTTTGCCTGGCATGCCATCTGCCTCTCTAGCTAGCTTTTTTTTCAGTTCACACTTAGCTCCTTGTCAGTTGTGCAGTATGTTTCTCTTGTAATGAACGTCCCTGAAGTTTGGTCTAAGGGGCTGCTTGTGTCGTAAAGGAACGTCACTCTTGACCCTGGAGACGGAGAATTCACCATTCACACTGTCTTCAGAGGTGTGCTCAGCGCACAAAGAGCCACCGATGCTTCGGAACATGCCTTGAACAAAAGCTGGCAGGAATGTCAATGTGGGCTCACTGTGCGAAAACTTCTCGCAGTTTTCAAATCGTCACGCTCCTTCCAAGTTTGACGAAGCAACAAGCGTTGCTCCCCAAAGGGTGTGACACAACTTACTATCTCTGATTGCCACACGTGAGTTGAAAATTCACTCATCATAGATACAGCGCACGCCTCACCGGACCGCAGCGGTCAAATGCTCACCTTATGGATCGCTGGTCAACTTACAAGATGATCCTCTAGCGCTCCTGCTCATTATTTTAATTTCTGCGTCTGTTTACAGTGTGTACTGGCAATGGGAGCCTGCCTGTCAACTGAAAGTGAAAGAACGGTTAATCTGATTAAAGTATTAGCTTGGTTAAAGCGCGGTATGTTTGGCACGTAAGATTAAAGACATTACTGTACCCGCCTAAAAGTGACCAATTAGCTTTATAAAGCAGGTGTTTTAGGTTTTTTTTTTCCCTTTCATGCCACTTTTTGAAGGGCGTAGATTCCAACGGAGCACTGCAAGCAATGCTCTTTATCGGAAATGGGAAGTATTTGTTGAAATGTGTTCCTTGCGATGTTTCGAATGGCTTTGATCGTATCACAAGGTTTGGCGCTGTTCACGATCTAAATGTAAACAACTGTCATAGCCTTTCACCGAATGTTCACCGAGCCATCGATGCGGTCGAGCTTTAGGCACATTGTTTGACTTGATTGATGGTCCAAGAGCAACGCGCACGTAAATAAAAGCTCATTCCTGGAAGCACAGTTGGACTTGGCAATGGTTGCGACGTCAATAAGGCCAAACCTGCCTCCTTGCGCTCTCATTCGTGGCCTCTTGGCATTTGCCCGCACAAGATCTCCTCACGCAATGTCCGCTAAAGTCTCTCTGCCATTCTGAAACGTCGTTTGAAGTGCTTTGTTTAGAACAAAGGTCACGCAGTGAGACTCTTCACCCCGACAATGATTATTGAGATATGTTGGGGAAAAAACTTGCACTTGTGTTAATAAATCCAAGGCTGTCGGCTAGGATTTAAGTTTTTTTCCTTCCTCAGGGTCATACCAGGCTTTTGGGTGTAAATGTCGCTTTCACTCATTAGAGGTCAAAGTTCAGTGGATGACCGCGACTAAAGTCGACCAGCTGCGCATACGGATTCCGGTCGAGCTACCACTCTCTACTTTGGGCCGCGGTTCGCATTTAATCATTAGCTTACTTGGTTTGCTGTTACGTATCAAGTCATCATTACATTTCATGTGAGAAAATCGTTCCCTGAGAGAGGCACTTGACCCGAGGATGCACTCCTCTCAGGTGACCACTTGCACGTCTGTTTTTTTCACTGCTTTCGAACTGGGAAATGAGTACAAACATACATAAGAGTTGCATTTCAGGTCTCACTGTTTTGTTAAATTTGAACCTTTTGTTGCGTCGCCTCAAGTGAGCGGGAAGCCAGTTGTTGCGCATTTTGGCATTTGAGTTCCCATGGAGCCTGCGGTGAACAATGTTCTCAACCAGCGTCGTCTTTTGTGTGCCGAAGCAACGCTGCGGAGGAAGCTGAAAGATTTGTTTGGGGAAGTGCATCCAAGTGGGACGCCACATTTTTCCCAGAAATGAAAAACAAGATTACTACACTTATTCACAATACTGTATTTGAAGTCAGATTTGACATGAAATTGTAAAGATTTTATATTTATTTAGTGATTACTTTAAAGGGGAAATCAACCCCCAAATCTTCTTTGTTGTATGCGCCTCTACTAGTCTAAGCACGGTATTCGGATTCATTTTGTGTTTGTGTGAATGAGTGAAGCAGCAAATTCCACCCGTTTGTAGCCGTCTCAGAGGGCGGCCATTTTGCCACTTTCTGTCAGCTGAAAATTACATCAGAGTTGCTCATGTCATGATTCTGTTTTTGTTTGGATTAGTCGGTTTTGTTTCATAGTTTACTGTTATCGTTCTGTTCCGTTTGTGACCAACAGGTGGCGTTTGGGGTGCTGTGCTTTGTTGTTACCTTGAGTTTTGGGGGGTTTTCAGGACTTTGTTAGTGCTTTCGATATCGTTTTTTTAAGTGTACCCGCGCGAGTGCTTTTGTGAATACATTAGGTTCAGTACACCCTGCTTCTCCTGCCTCCCTGCTTTTTTGGTTATTATTATTATCATTGTTATTATACTCACTCATCTATTTCATTTGAACTTTTTTGGGTTGTCCAAGTCAAGCCTTCAGTAGGAAATTAATTGTTTGTTTTTCTTTTCTTTTTTTTCAGAGTTCCGTCAAGCAACAATGGACCAAGCAAGGTCAACAATAACTAAAATTGTGAGTATTTTTGCATTCATTGTTAAATAATCGTTTTGTTTATAGTGTATATCTGGTGCTTTGATGTTTGATAAAACAATGTGCCCCAAAAATAGCTACTTAAAATGAAGAAATAAAGGGATGCAACAGTCAGTTCAGCCAAATACGTGGTTGAATGGAAATTTATTTTCATGACAGAAATTGTCATTTTTTTGTTTTTTTGCATTGCATTTTCATAGCAATCTATGTCTAAAGTTATTCTTGACTTTCTTACTCTTAATATACATTTAAGAATTTTCTAGACGCTGGGTCATACGTGTCGATACATCGTTTTGTTGTTGTTGTGTGTTGTTCTTTTTTCTTGTACACAAGATACAACCCTCAGTTGATCTCAGACTTCACATAATCTTGTGAAATCGTAAGGTTTGGCGCTTTGAATATACCAGTTGGCTGATTTCATGTTCTTCTCCTTCTGCTGTAGTTTAATGGCGAACCGCATTCGTATACACGTTTCAACTTGACCCAGAACATGGAAGGTGACAACAGTCACGTGGAGATGAAGCTTTCATCTGACATGGATGAAGAAGTCGGCGGAAATGGGGTGGGCGCCCACCTCAACCATAATTCCAACCACAAATCCTACATGACTTCAAAATTTGGACGCACGCCGAAGAACCTTTGCTTTATCATCGCTACTGTCCTCCTCATCTTTATCATCGGTAAGCGCAGGTGCCATTTTGGGTTTCTTTCCCACACACAATGACATGCAAATAATTTTCAACTTACATTTAATTGGATACACTTGAATACAAAGACAATGTATTTGATGTTCAAACTGATCGTTAATGTTTTTTGTTGTTGTTGTTTTTTCAAATATTCTTTCATTTTAAATTTGATGCCTGCAACACATCCAAAAATGCTGCGACAGGGCCATTAAAAGACCGGGAATGCTGAGGGCTTATTTCAACAAGACATTGCCCACCTGAACTCTGCATGCGTGGCATCATAGTAAAGCAGTGCAAGTTCTAGACTGGCCTGCCATCAGTCCAGACCTGTCTGCCATTGAAAGACAGACACGACAACGGAGATCTGGACTGTTGAGCGTCTTAAGTTATAGATCAAGCGAGTCTGGGAAAGAATTCCACCGACAAAGCTTCAACAATTGTCCTCAGTTCCCAAAACCTATTGTGTTGTTCAAAGGAACGGTGACTGCTGTTTTTTTCGGGGGTGGGGGGGGGCAGGCATCAAATTCAAAATGAGTGAAAAGTCAAATAAAAAGCAATTTTCACAATCTGTTACTTCTTAATTGAATTATTGATTGAAGCTGTCTTTTTACAATGAGGTATTTGGTTTATTGAGTGAAACGCAATGTGACACTTGCAGTTTCTAAGGTTGTCATTCAATGGCGAGGTGTATTATTTTTCCCTCTCATTTTTAACTCCTGCTACTTTCAGGGTACTTGATTGGCTACTTGTTCCATCGCAAAAGAGACGCGCCTTACAGCTGTCAAGCCTCCGTGCAATTGCCCGATGAGCCTGTCTTTCACGACACGGGAGCTGCCCCCCTCATGGCCTGGAGTGATGTCAAGAATGCATTTGCCCAGAAATTGAGTGCATCCAACTTCCAACTTGCCTTCAGGTGAAAGTCGACCCCATACCTTATTCATGAGAGTTGCTGTTAGAGGGTTCCCAATACAGTAATGGAAAATTAATCTCAGAAATGCGCACACGCGTGCACGCACGCACACTGATCGGACCGTGACACATTGTCCCACCTGTGTGTTGGTGATTTCGTCACGGTTCAGTGAAACCAAGGTGGAACATACCCACAAGACCACTTCTTTCGTGTCAATTTTCAAAATGCTATTCTTTCTTTATTTTCTAGAGAGTTGTCAAGTGACAGCCATCGGGCTGGTTCCCCAGGCGATGATGCTCTGGCCGACAAGGTGATCAAGAAGTTTCAAGAGTACGGCATGAAAACCTGGACCGACGAGCACTTCATTAAAGTTCAGGATCGCCCGCTTTCCGGCTCCAACAAAGTTATTTTCAAGGATGGCAAAGAAGAGCGTCCAGAAGGTTTTCTGTCCTACAGTGCTAATGGAATTGCAGAGGTAATTAACCTGGAGGGGAGGAAAAAAAAGCCGCGTTTTTATTTTTTCTGATTGAAAGTTAATTGAATGCCCGTCATGCAAAGTAACATCTGCGTAGGATCTCAGAGCAATAGTAGGAGATGAATATTTTTGTCCTATCCAGGGAGCTGTCCTGTATGCCTACTATGGACAGGAAAGCGACTTTAGGTTACTGCGGGACAGAAACATCAACATGAGCGGCAGAGTGATGTTGATCCGAGCTGGAAAGATCAGCTTTGCGGAAAAGGTGGGACGCCGCTCGTTGTTAAAAACTCTCTCCACACTGAAATTGTCTTTGATCATCGACAATCAACCTGCGGTGTGTAATTAACTGCTTTCATTTGTGTTTCCAGGTGGCCAATGCTGCCAAAATGTTGGCCTCTGCCGTACTGATCTACCAAGACCCGGCTGATTATCCTTCTGAAGGGACCACTCAGCTCTTTGGACATGTGAGTTGGGGATGCCCCCGTCAGACTTTCTTGGCACCCGAGTCTGAGTTCAAGTCTCTTTGGTTTTAAGGATCTGCCGAGACCTGGTCTGATACATTAACAAAAAAATAAATAAAACGGGACGCACATAAAATGGTCCCAATTAATGTAGACATTCACTTGTTTTTCTACACTATCGCATGCACATAATTTCACAATTGTGCCTGTTTATGAAATGTCGTGCTTGCAGAAATAAATTAATAGAAATAATAAGACAAGGCGTGTCTGGGAGCTGTGCTAACCTTGTTCTGTCGAACTTTGTTTCCTCTCTAAGGTGCATTTAGGTTCAGGGGATCCCTATACCCCTGGCTTCCCCTCGTTTAATCACACCCAGTTTCCACCCGCCAAGTCGTCAGGTCTGCCAAATATCTTGGCTCAAACCATCACAGCACGCATGGCCACCAGCATTCTCGGGTAAGGCTTTATATCCGTTGCTGGGGGCGTCCGTTTTGCTTCTTGCCGTCAACTGGAAATGACATCACAGTACTGAAAGGCTCGGGTGAGGGACCGATCACGGCTCGCCTGTTGTCTCTGGGTTTTGGTCCCGTGACGTTCACAAGCCGAGCCCTCGGGCGCTGTGATTTTCAGTGGACAGCAAGTGGCAAAATGGCTGCCCCATGAACGGTCTAAAAATGCCTTAGTTCATATTGCACTAATGCAATGTTCATCAGAACGCTGTGTTTAAACCAGCAAAGGACATATTGTCAAGAACATTCTTGACCTGACTTCCCGTTTAATTGTCTTTATTCACCAGGGGGCATTATGATGAGAAATTTTGTTTAAATATTGTAACTGGAAATTAGACATCCTGTGCGTATCTAGAAAAGGTTCAACAAAAGCAATGTATTATCGTTAGTAGTATAGTAGTATGTGGGTATTGCGACACCCACACTTTTCATGCTGCCCCACCCTTTTTTTTTTTTTTTTAAATAGCAGTTTAGAACGGTCTCCGATGTTAGTTGGTGTACATTGTACAGAACAAATCTATTGCGTTCCTCCCCACAGACAGTTGGAAGGTCAGAATGCACCAGAAGAGTGGGGCGTTTTCAACAAACTTGGTAGTGAGAGTGACGTCATCACTGTGGAGGTGAACAACGTTCTCTCTGAGAAAAAGATCAACAACGTCTTTGGCGTCATCGAAGGCTTTGTGGACGCGGGTGCGCAAAACATTTGATTTAACATTTACAATTACCACGACTACTCTGTTAAAATGTGCACGTTACAAATGACTATCACATTCCTGTGCTTTGGCTATAGATCGATATATGGTTATCGGTGCCCAGAGGGATGCCTGGGGTCCGGGTTTTGCTGCATCCACCGTCGGCACCGGCGTTCTGTTAGAAATGGCTCGTTCAATCTCGGGCATGCTGCAAAAGGGTGAGATGTTTGTGATTCCCGCGATTTAAGTCTAGCGCGCGGCCTCCGAAACGGTCGTGCCTTATTTGTCACACGCTTGCCCGTTTTATCTTTCAAATAGACCGGTTCAAGCCAAGGAGGAGCATTGTGTTTGCGAGTTGGAGTGCGGGAGAATATGGGAGCGTTGGCGCCACCGAATGGCTGGAGGTGGGAATTACACAATACGTTTTGCTTCTGCTGTTACTTGAATGATCCAATTGTACAGTGATCTCCAAATGCACTCGTATATACGATGATCTGTTTCTCGTTTGCAGGGCTATCTTTCTTCTCTTAGCATGAAAGCCTTCTCTTACATCAACCTTGACGACATTATAGCCGGTATGCACCGTCGTTTGAAATGTTATCGCAAGCATTCCTTTCAAAAGGTTCATTTTGCGATATGAATACTGACATATGTATTTTCTGAATTCATGAATAAATCAACCCCCTTCCAGGTCACAATGGTTTTAAAGTGGCAGCAAGTCCTATGATGTACGGCTTGATTGAACGCACGCTCAAAGAGGTGAATCTTGAATCGCCATACGTTTTCGGAATTTTCTGAGCCACTTTTTCCACACGGTGGTCGATGATATTAGCACACGCAACAGCACGTGTATCTGTTTACTCCTCAGGTGGGCCTCCAGAATCAGGCCGTGTCCCTCTTCTCTCAATTTGGAAAGGGCAACTGGGAATCCAACGTGTACGTTTATTTTCCTTTACCTCCAGTACATCGGCGCGGTATCGCAGCGTTACTTCATTTGTGTTTCCCGCCATCTCGACCTCCACATTGAAAAATCTTCACTTCTATTTAGGTTGGAACCTCTGAAGCAGGATAACGCCGCTTATCCTTTCATTGCCTTTACGGGCATCCCGTCCATGTCATTCCAATTCACTTCTGGCAATTTAGTAAGTCAGTCCCTCGTGCTTCAACAGACAGCAAATGTATCTGAGCTGCAACAATATCTCCGGTTATTGGATGGATTTCAATTGCGCTCCTTCTCTAGGATTATCCCTATTTTGGCACGTTGCTGGATACTGAGGAGAAGCTGATCACTGCCACGTCCAACCAGCATCTGCAACTGGCTGAAGCGGCTGCTAAATTTGCAGGTCACATCGTGCTGAGGTTGGTCCATGACCATCTGCTGCAGATGGACCTGTCAAAGTATGACAAGATTATTCGTACTCACGTGGCTCAGATTAACAGGAAAGTCAACTCTGTACAGAGGGTAGGTCTTGTTTTTTTTTTTTTATCACTTTGCTAATTTGAGTGATGTTGATCAATAGAGTAGACCCGTGCTAATCGCAGTGGCCGCGAATCATGAAAATGACGTGAATAGTTGATGGTCAATGAAATGAGGAAAGGGGCAGAACAATATTTTTACAAACCCCCCAAATTCTTCAACAAACACTGATAAATAGGTGTTTTTCATGAAAAAAATTGAAGAAATGGGGGTGGGGGGGTCTCGTAAATATTACAAAAATTATTTTTTACATTGAAGGGGAAAAAAAGGGGAAAAACATCCACAAATGTGCAAATCCACAGGTGTCGAACTGAGGCTAGGCGGGGTCGACCGTGTTCGACCGTTTTTATTGCAACTTTTGGCCAGTACGAACCACTGAAACCTACATTTTTGAAAATTCCATATTTTGCTGGATTGAGTCATGCAATTTGGGTAAAAACAATTTTTTCATCAGTTTTCGCCAAGGTGCCATTTCACGTCATCTGCTTAATTTCCCAAAAGAGGTGTTTCATGCAAATCATCATTTGCATTCTACATTTCTAAAAGATGTCCGTTAATAAATCTAAAAGGCACAGTGACATTCTGAACACGCTTTCTAAACCTAACCAAGGGTTGTGCGTCCCATGTGTCCAGATGCAACCTAATCTGGTGCCCACATCGGTGCAGTGGTTGATGTCAGCCTCCGGCTCTTACGGTCGAGCCTCTCGTAACCTGATGAAAAGCATCCAAAACAGTGACTTGAGCAACACTGAGATGTGCCGCATCTACAACGACCGCATCATGTCGGTAAGACCTGCTAAGTTTCACCTCTTTGTTGAGGTCTCGCTTGTACAAGTGAATGTGTGAATACGAAACGGTCAAATGAACAAACCTCAATCATCCCGCGTTCCGTCGCCATCTACAGGTGGAGAGGAACTTGCTGTCAGCATACGTGTCTGCCAGAGAAAGTCCTTTCCGTCACATCCTGCTCGGCTCTGGTCCGCACACACTCAAAGGGCTGTCCAACCACCTTGACGCTCTCAGGACAGACAGCACGGAAGCCAATGTCGACCAGTTCCGCAACCAGTTTGCCTTGGCCACCTGGACAATTCAGGGTTGTGCCACTGCGTTGGCGGGCGACATGTGGTCGTTTGATAATGAAATCTAAATTATTTTCACCCCCGTGCTCTTCCCTTAGCAACGATGAGAATATTAATAATAATAAGTGTAATAATAATTCTATTTGATCATCTATACCAGTTATAAGCCACCTCATCTCCCTTTTTAGCGTTCTACTTAAAAATCACACACTTTTCACATCAACACAGTATATTTTCACAGTTTTTTTTCTTGTACGCTTTGTTCTGTTGAAAGACATTTCGAAAATGCGGTGCTTAATTGATCACATTTGATTACTTTGGTGCTACCGTAACCACCTTCCGACGACTAATATTGCTTGGTGGTATTGCCGAAAGTCAAACTTGCAAAAACAAATATGGGCGTTTCTTCCCAATCTACAGTAGTAATTGTTTTGCATTTATTTAAATATCATAACTGAAAAGCAGTAACACGCCGTTCAAACCTCTGAGTAACTATATTTACTGTAGTTGTTACTGTGCAGAAATATCCTCATGCTCGCAGGTCGTACGGTAGGTCCGTCGATTGCAGCAAGAGCATATCGCGAATGGCTTCCTTTTATACATTTGCCACACGGATCATTAAGAATAAACCAAAACAATGTGAGACAAAATTTGAAAAGTCAGAAAAATTACAATTTTTACAATTAAGCAAAAAAGAAAAAAGGGAGAGGGTATTTTACCAGGTGGCCATGACACCGACGTCTATTTATTGTGTTACTTAGTTATCAGTGACAGGGTTCACTACAAATATTTTTTAATTGCCTTTTATAGAAAACGTGTAATTATCGGGAGCAGTGCCTTCCATAATTATGACAGTTATACTGTCGAAATGACAAAAGCAGCATCTGCTAAGAGAAGCTAGCACTGAGCGCACGCAAGAGTTCTCCGCTGAGGCTGAATCAAAGCTGCTCATCCAAATTCGGCCTCACGTGTGCACTTCTCATCCTGCTACCATTATCGGAAGCAGCGTCTTCCATAATGTGGAAACCAACAAGGTAGTTTTTGCCTACCGGTGTGTGTCCGTATCGGAGGCAGTGCCCTCCATATTTCACTGTAGGGGTGGATGTTTATATTGTCGGGGGCAGTGTTTCCCATCATTTTTGTATATATTCCGTAAATTAGATCAGCATCACAATTCATTGTCTCGCTCAACTTCAGATCTTTTTGATGTGTCCTTATGCAAGTACTTTCTTCCCACGTCCTTTGTGCCTACAGTTTTTCCGAAACTGTTTTCACAATCTGTTTTGGGATTAAGGTGAGGTATCTGAATGGCTAAATTGCACTCTGGGTTCCTTACGGCAGCCTTTGTCCCCATTTCAAATCAAAATGTATGTTGATTTTTCGTTGATATGTATGTGGAAGTGATGTGATTCCCACCCACCTAGCCCTTGAGGAAGACAAATCGTTCTGGGTGCGTTTATGTTTAAAAAAAAAAAAAAGTCACAAGTGCCTTTTGCTTCATGAATGCATTTCAAGTTCTTGTACCGGTGGTTTTCCAAGAGTGTAGGATGTTGGTTTTATTCATTTTTTCCCATTTATATGTATGTGTCTTTGGCCACCCATTCAAAGACACCTTCACACCCGTTCTGAACTAAATCAAAGTTACAGACGCAGTTTTACAAGTTGCTAATGTTGGTGTTCATCATCAGAGAAGAACTGAAATGATTGTGCTTTACACACCCCAAATTAAAGTAGAAATTGTGTCATTGTTTTAGCTGACTAACCTCAAAACGATCCGCCGTTCATTGCTTAATGATAAATTGGCCATTAGCTAATGCGCTGATTAAATGGATAAAGTGATCATTTGAAAATCAAAAGAATGTGTTTTGAAGATATATTTTTTCGCAGTAGGCAACATATGTTCCAAATGCATGCAAGTTTGTGGGTCATTTTTCATTTCTGCTCTGCAATAAACAATCACATCGCTCTTAGCATTCTTTCAGCTATTTAATTCATCTTGAACAAGTGGTCTTGGGAATACAGTACACGTCTGCATCTGAACAAATAGCCTCTTGTCAATTATTCATCTGGAGTAGCCTACTTCTGACTTTTTGAAGCGGGAATTCCTCTCTATAAAGTTGCTGTAATTCCCAAATGATAAATGCAAATGTTGTCACACGTGGAAGTTGTCACATTGCAATTTTCACCTCCACCAGATATAAATTTTGCAGCTTCTACTCACGAGGGAAATACCCGAGTCAGCAAAAAAAAAATCGTTTTGGCCACAAGATGGAGACAAAGTAAACGAAATTACAGTATTTCCATGAAGTGAACGAAGTGCTACCGAGCGAGGATAAACGGTATAGGAAATTGATGGGAAATGGCGTGTCCTCAATCACTGACAGATAACAAACGATCATTCACAGTCACATTACATCTGTGGGCAATTCGGAATCAGCCGTTAACCCAAAGTGTTTTTTTTTTTTTTAACGTGGAAGGGGAGGCAGTATGGGGAATTGAGCTTCGGCCATTCAAGCTCAGAATTTGAGGACTGTCTTGTTAATGACATTCTTCACCGTGTTATTATTGCTGTCATTTATTATTCATCGAAATTATAGTAAAACACACGTCAGGCCTACCTTAAGTTTTCAGACTCTTGGACAGCCACTTTTGTTGTCATATAGTCAAACCTCCATCCAAGACATTTTGTGAATACCTAATACATATCAAACGTTTTTTTTTTTTAATCTTTAACGCGAACACTATATCTCAACTGCATTCAGTCGTAATATAGGGGGGAAAAACTCTGGGGTGTCTCTTTAAGAGTGGGACGAAAGCGTGAATACAAATCAAAGAAGGCGTACACAACACTAACGTCCCACTTGGATTGCAAAAATAGCCCAAACCGAATAAGATAATACAGTAAAGTGGGAATCCGATTCGGTGTGCTATGCAGTTGCCGTGTCATATTTGAAATTATACGTATGGTTAAAAAAAAAAAGTTTAAATGTTGCATTGAGCACTATTTGTAGGTGCGTGAATCTTTCACCTTGTGGTATGTCCTAACATTGAGACCTAGACGATCTTTGAACGGTACAAAGACGCCACAGAACTGACGCTAGCGCCTTTAACGCCGTCTTTTGGGACACGACGTACTCCAGAACAATTCGACATATTGAGTAGGGAATATATTCGGGCATTGTCTTGCTGCTAAAAACACCCAATGCGTCAGTTTGGAGCAGGCGTGCTGGGCTGTCAGGCACACCGGAACAAGGGCTGACAACAAGTGACACGAGCTCGATTGACAGGTACTTGCACGCGACCAAAACCCCGTCAGGCATTAAACGTGTTTACATAACACGCTTGTATTTGATCAGTCTGACAATGCACTGCATTTTGGTGAACGCGTTTTACTTTGTAAGAACTCCACTTGTGTAGTTGAGGAGCTGAGGGAAGAGCCAACAGGTGAGAGAGTGGTGCTGTCAGGACTATACTGTACAGTATTGTGAAACACACATCTGCAATCACTCACACTTCTAGATTGTTTCAGAAACCTGTTTTTGGACTTCAAATGAAACATTGAAGAAACTAAAATTAAAATGAATGTTGTTTGTACTCAGATTTTCGCCAAATTACGAGAAAAAAATTGTCATTTAAGAGGTTTAGTTAAATTTGAACCATCTGAAATGAGGACCAACATGAAATAAATATGTTTCGGTTTTGGGTGTAAAACGGTGGAATGGACATGGTGATTCCTTGAAGCTCTGCAGTTCACCGGTAGGGTTTAAGAAAATTTAAAGTGTAAAATAACGAGTGCACGTATTGCCGTTGATAAAATGTAAACCAGCAATGGGATTATAATTTGATCGTACTGTTAATTTATTTTTGCTGGATTGAAATTGTAGGTGGTTCCTTTTCGGGTATTGATAATCTTGAAATCACCTTTATATTTTCTTTTTGTATACCATGTAGATCGGGCCGATATGATGATGTATATCGTGTGGACGATATATAGATAGATAAATGTTTCTATTGTGTCACTTGTCTGCGACTTGTCTATCGTCATTTGTCATCTGCAGCAAACTGTGCGGAGTAAGAATTCCAGAGGAACGTTGATTTAATGGGCAAAATCTCTGATTTGGCGAACTTCTGCCAAATAGCTGCCACTAGGTGGCAGACTGAACAACAGTACATGGAAGTGAATCATATTAACACATACATAGTTATCCTACATTATAAACGAACACAAAAATAAATAAGAGTCAAGTCTTAATTTAAAAAGATGTCGGTGAATGCAAATATCAAATACTACTACTTTTGGAAAATAAAACACCCCCCCAAAAAAGAGAAAAAAGGTCCCTCAAGGCATCCTGCATATGCATTCAAATTACACAAACAGTTTGCATTGTGGGCCTCATCGATACAAAAAAAAATTGGAATGGCCAAGAACGTCTCAAAAAGCTTTACTGGGCTGCTTCTGTCACCTGCAACTGGGTAGTCGGCAGGTCAAGGCGAGACGCCGCTCATCGGAAATATAGCAACAAGTATCATCTAGCCACTACTGCTTGGTAAACACGTTGCGGTTTCACTCTTCAGTCAGTAATTACAGCCTCCAGGGCGGCGCTACATTTCTTTGAAGTTTCATTCCCACGATGGGATTACTAGGAGTAATTAACAGAGGCAAAAATTTAGGAGCCATGCTAATTGCTAAACTAACCCAATGTCATTGTGAAAGACCGGAATGAAATGCTCAGGTGACCCAATCTACTTCACTGGTACCGCGTTAAAGCTAAGTGTTGCAGAAAATGTTGCAGCGTCTCGTAAATCAGCCTGCCAGAGTTGGGTGGATTGTTAATTCCGTTTGCAGGACTGTTCGGCCATTTTGTATCTGGAAAGAAAACTTGCAGTTTGGCATTTGGGACGTTTACTTGTTACTACTTGCTGCATTGTATCTCACTTTCCCCATTTACTCTGACATCCTGTTGTGACGCGCGCACACACACACACACACACACACACACACATACTCTTTGTATCAAATACAATGCCTGAGGGCAATAGAACTAAGAGCTTGACTTCCTGCCTTTTAAAGTTCACCTCAGCTCAGTTTAACCCCTGTAAATCCCACACCCGCTGCACCTTCACATACGGGAGGTAAATTAATTGTTTATGCTGCCTTGGCTTCTTCTTCTTCCAGTTGCAACTCTTGTCATTTATAGGGCATTCAATTACAGTACAGTAGTTACTGAGATGAGACGGGCAAGACCGACCGACCATCATGGGACATAAATGGAGTTAAATACAATCAGTGTCGCAAAGTCAAGTCAATTTCCTCACTTTCCTCACGGAGGATTGATTTAATTAGGGACGGACAGCATCAGCATTCATTTGGTTGTCACAAGAAGGGTTCAGTAATTGCACCCGTTCGTGACTTGTTTTCAAATTATTCAGTACGATATGAAAAAGACTGCTGGATGAGTTACACTCACTTGTATTTTCACACACAACTGAAAATAAATAACCAAATATATTTATAAATATAAATAAACCTCTTCACAGGCCTTGATGATGAAGAACTTGAAACTGACTAGTCATTAAAAATGGATGTAAGGTGAATTAAACTCCGACAACCGTTCCAAGAGTTGCTGTAGCGATTGTTTGAAAACATTCCTGTAGTGAAACTTTAGCAAAACACGTGTGCCTCAAGACCTGCCTGATTGTTGCCACGGTTGGTGAGGACAACGCAATCCTGAACCTTCATTTCAAGGAGGTTCTATGATCTTTTGCCGTATTACTTTTCAAAGTCATTTTTGAGCGCATTAAAAAAAAAAAAAAGATCCTTCTCATGAGAATATTTGATTCTTTTCTGTTTCAGTACTTGCACTACTGTAGATGAAAACATGCTTGCCCCACTTGGGGAATGGAACCGTCATGACTTGCTGCAGTCAGGGCTTTCAGAAAGAGGAGAATGTTCACCTCTCCCACAGGGTATCATCTTTACCTTTGACCACCAGTCTTTTTTTTTTCTTCTTCTCTATGAACGGAGCCCTCAATGGCAGCTTTTATCTGCTCTTGATTTTAGATGGAGTTGGCCCGTCCTTCATATGTCGCGTGTAATTTCAGTTAATTGGTGACACCAGGATCCGAACAGGAGAGGTAGGTCGACCATTCTCGACCTGATTCAGACGGAATGAGAGGTTAAAAGGCAAATTGCATGCTTGTGTCCGTTTCTTATTGTTGGCCGGTGAGTTGTTTCAATTCACCTCACGTAAGGTTTGAATTACAAAACGTATACAGTGTCACGTTTGAAATAAAACGGCCTAATCGATCGAGATTTTCCAGCAGGATTTGCTGATGATGTAGGAAGGGGGTCTTGCGTCATTGGTGACTACTTTTAAGACTTGTTTTTCCAACTCGACCAAACGCGTTCTTTGTCAGAAATTATTAAGCACCAGTTCAGCGCCGCGCCGGCCCCTGGCGCTGAATGAGCAACGCCTTGTTTTGGGGTGTAAAAGGCGTCTTGAGTTTTGTCACTTAGCAAGTCGCTGTCCTTACTGAAGTCAACACCGTAACAACTCTTGCACATTTGTGTGTTTGTTTTCCTCTGTGACTTATTTTTGCTCTTTGACTTCTCCGTAGTGTATTGGTGTGTGTTATGTATCAGGGTGGGGATCATAAAGTACCTTTTTCCTTTCCAGCCCACTGATGCAGTGGCATAAAAGAGCTCTTTTATGTGACGTCATGGCAGCTGACCAGTTTGGACTCACTCACGAGGTGTGTGTTGATAAAAGGTTGATTGAGGCATTTTCACTTGAGGAAGACGAGATTGAGCATCTGGATTTCTTCACGAACGTGTGCAGACTTATGCCCTGGGTCAATGTGAAGAAGTCAAGCTTGCTCTTTCAACCGCTCGCAGGATTCTTTTGGTCATCCACTTGATTGTGTGGCGCTTGAATGTGTCTCAGTTTGTTTGGGTAAATCGGATGGATTCATTCATTCACCGCCCCGCTGGCATTTCGACCCACAGAGCTAGCTTGGAACAATGTCAATTCAGTTCATATCCAGCTCAGGAAATTGCTCCCACTATGCGCGTTATCGGCCGTGATGTGGTCACGCTGAGCAAATAACCGCTGTTGTCAACACTCTGATGCCAGCATGTGCAGACAGTGGGGTGGATTTGTATGCAGTGGGATTTCTGTATGCACAGCCACCAGGAAATGTTCCAAAAACGTTGAATGAAAACGCATGACTCGGCTTTTGCTTTTTGTGGTTATTAAAACTGCACGAATGTTATGACATACGGTCAACCCCCGGCGTATTTTTGTGGTTTAACATTTGTAAATGCACCTAATTGAAGACTTTTGGGGGGATTTAGTCGCCATTATACGCTGAAAGACTCGCCTGTTTCCCATTGTTGTTCTCGATGTATTACTCTGGCAGCGTATAGTGGAGGTTTGGTGTTGTTGTCGTCGTGTTTCAGTTATTGATGCTGTCTGATTTTATTTTCTGTCCTTGAATGCACCTTGGACACTTTCAACTGCTGTTTGCCTCCCCTGTAACTGCCTGCACTGGGCTCTGGCCACTCTGAATGACCTTAACAGCACATTTGAACAACGTTCTGAATTTCCGAAAGGTCTGAGTCAATCAGCGCACTGGGAACGTATTTCCAAATGCACCCAAGATGAGCAAATGGGGACTTTGGGGGCGAAGAGCTCTCTCGGGCGCATTTGGAAATACGCTCCATACGAGCGTTGCTTCACACTGACTGTTTTGGAAAAATCAGAGCGTTGCTTGAAATGTGCCTTTCGGCTCTGCACTAAAAACGGGAGTGCCGTTGCGCATTTTCGGTGCCCCGGTGTGTCAGGCAGTCTAGTTGGACACAGTTCACATGCAAGCTTCGGATTGGTTTAGAACACATGCTGCGTTGACAAATTAAGGGGATGCGAGTGTGCGTTGCCTCTCCGAGCGCGCACACACACACTCTCAGAGTAGTGCAAACAGTGACAGACTCGCTGCATGCCATGGTACTTTGCTGATTATTTTGTGTGTCTCATTACAGACCGCGGTAAATAAATAGCTTTGCTGCCATTTTGTGAATTAAACTTGCATTTTTGGGCCCCTATCGACCATGCATCCATTCTAAAAATGGAAAATACACTTGTTATACTCTTAAGTCTCGTAAGAAAATGATTGATAGTTAATTGATGTGGTGTCTATTCGAGACTTACTTGTCTCTGGTTTTGTATGACTCAATCAGTGTTGTTTTTATTTGCAGGAAATGCACATCTGCATGAGTTTAAACCAATGAGCAAAGATGAATTTACCACGTCATGGTCTTGTCGCTGGTCAGATGGACTGGGGGCCCCCGTCTAAGGTCGTCTGACCTTTTGTCTTCAGCCCGAGAGGAGCATCTGTGGTAGACAACCGCGTTTCTTGGGCCTTCATGTCACAGGTAAGAATCATTTGTTTATCGCCATCTCTGTTTCAGTGCTATCAGAACAGCCGAATTGTGCGGTCTCGTTTGACCAGACGTGCCCATTGTGTATGAAAGAGCCTTTTGATTGTTACCCTTTTGTTTGTGGGTCGTGGTCACGCTGCACAATCATCGTGGAAGGAAGTCCGAGTCAGGGTGGCTTCATAGAAACGCCTGTGCCGGCAACAAACCCGCACACTGAACGCTGGCCAGTCAGACACTTTGAGGCAGGTGTCCGTTTACGCATCTTAACTACCTGCTACATTGCTTGTTTGTTTAATGGAAAAAAAAAAGGAATGAAAAGTTTGACAACCTGTGGGCTGAGCAATGTCCCACAACGGTGTTTGACCCTTTGAAAGGGGTGATGTGGAAATGATGGGTTCTGCAGTTAAGATAGACAGGAACGAAAGCGGTGAGCTTATGGCGAAAAGAAGAATACGGAAGGATTTGGCCATCGCAGCGTGGACTGAAACCTCCTAAAATAGCAGCGCCATTGAGTGAGCTTTTTGTGGAGAGTGTCTCCGAATGCTTGGAGGGCCTTGGGAGCTCAGACTGACAGAGTAGACGGAAGAGGACAGGGAGCATGCCTGAGTCCAAGCGTGTGTGTGTGTGTGTGTGTGTGTGTGTGTGTGTGTGTGTGTGTGTGTGTGTGTGTGTGTGTGTGTGTCTGTGTCTGTGTTTGGGTGAATGGAAGAAGCAGGACAGTGTTATTTTAACCCTGAACATAGATCCGGCTGTCACACCATACCATCCAGTGCTGCACCGTTTTATTTTGTTTTGTAACTATCAACTAGTTCCCATCATCGCTCAGCCACCCCCCCCCCCCCCCCAAAAAAAATCCTGTATGATGAGTTAACGCTCAAGGCCACAGAGCAATATATGTTGTTGTCTTTCTTATCTTCTACTATGCTCAGTCATTCACTTCTGAGTGGCAGCGGCCCGGAAGTGCAGATTGCATATCCTCCCCCGCCACCCCCCCCGTAAACACACACAGTAGAGCGATGAGGCAATTTTGTAGTGGCCGTGAATGAGACTATATCACTACACACACACACACACACACACACACACACTTACACGCAGCAAGTGGAAGCAAGCTTTCATATTATAGTAGTTATTATGATTGTTGTTAGTATTGTTCATAACTTTGGCAACTTTTCTCTTTTTCTGACTGTAAATGATTGCTTCATTCACAATGTGCCACTTTCATAACGTTGCTTAACTCTGCCCTCTTGTGGCCAAAGAAATGCTGTACATATTATACAGTACAGGTACTTGATATACAGTGGACCCCCGCATACTCACGCTTTAGCACCGGCGAAGTCACCGATAGGTAGATTTGAATGAATGAATCTTAAAATGTATTTTTTCTCCACTTTATTATTGTGGGGGAGCTGGGAGTCAAGCCTTGTTTTTCATGGAAAACGCCCGGCAGTCTTATGTTTTTTTTTTTTTTTTCAATGCACAGGCTTCACGAGGTTTCAGGGACGGAGGGGAAGGGCTTGCCCCCCCTGGAGATGCACAGATGGACAGATTTTGAAAACAATACAGTACTGTGTAATAATATCGTCACGGTTGGATTTTAAGTGGAGTTTTTTTTTCAGTCTGTTACACCAACACGGATGGTATGTTGACAAAATTGACCACAAAAAAATCTAAAAAAAAATATGTCGGTATTGTAATCAGTGTACACAAAGCTATGCAAACTTAGCCTCTCCTTCTGCCTGCCTCTGCAAGAAACATTGAAGCACATTTAATGTTTAACTGATCAACATTGACTTTGGCTCACAGCACAGAAACTGTTTCCTCACCGATTTCTGTTTGGTGGGTGTGTGCCTTCATTAATTGAGGAGAAATATTACTCAATGATGAGCAGTTCAGAAAATGGATGCATGGACTTCTGAATAAAAATAAGAAAATAATACGAAGGCATGAATCTTTTTAAGGCCAGGTTAAAAACTGTGCTTGCCTCTAATTGAGGTCTTTGATCATTACCAAAAATATATATGTATTTCTTGCATTGTAGCAAGTTTTAGTAATTTTAGTGAATTTTAGCCATTAGGTTTGAGTCGTTTGTAAAATGTCACTTTCTCCACTCTGTTTTTGTATCTTCTATTCTTTTGTTTGGTTTCATTGCTTTCAAATATCAGATTATAATTTCATTTTAATTGAAAACTACCTTGAGTTACCTTCATTTATATACACCTACTCCGAGCTCTGCCACCGTTTTAATGCCTTTATGTTTCTCAGCGATACGCTCTTTTAGGCAATTCACAGGCCAGCCCAGTTTTTCTCCCCCCAAATGTTTTTGAAATTGACCAATTTAAGTGTAGATGCTCATTTGTGACCTTTCATTCATTTTTGTAATTTTTGTTTCCATCTATAATATTTGTACGACATTGGGCAGGGTTTTACATGCATGCAAAAATTCAAGCTAACAAAAATGATGCAATGATTTAAAATATGAGCAGATCACATCATAGTCTTGGACAGTGAAACACACACTGCTCTTGGGATTTGAAAAAGCAATCATGGTGATATTATGAACACACAGAGATTTTAAGGCCGCTGTAATACACGGATGACCAGGCACCCAGATGACTTGCAAAGCTCCTCACCTGCGACCTTGGCATAAACGCACATAGCTGGAGGCTTGGGGGGCGGGGGGCTAATCCTGCCCTGCGTTGCTCGGCGGCCGTGAGCTCTCCTCTTAACTGCCACCTGTTTCGCCTGAAGTGACACACGGGAAAGCCAACACCTCCCCTCACTCAAGCGAGCCTTCAACCTTTCCTAGAAAGACGGCACGAGAGCCGAGAATGATGTCGCGTGTATCATCCACGCGCACGTTGAGCCAAGGTGGAAATATTTCTGGGAAAGGGGCGATCAAGGCTGATTGGTGTAGCCAAAGCTTGATTGATTCAACAAATGCTGTGGAGTCGTGGTCCTTCATGTCGCTAAGGACTCTCCGTGGTCTCTTCGAGTCGGTGTTTGGGTCTTGAGAGTTCTCGACGTTTACACCCACGGTCTGTCTGATCTCCTTCTCCTGATGCTCCATCATACGGAAAGAGAAGGCGTTTGCATGTTTTAACAGGCTCGGCTTTACCCCCCCTCCCCCACTCAAGTTGCCTGACAAATAAAGCTGTCGGGGTCATTGGCGAAGGCGACATTTTTGTGTTTGAAAAATTTTCCAGCTTTCACAACGACCGAATTTTAAGTCTGTGTACGGTCGTGATTGAGGGGTTAAAATTCAGGGTTCAGTGGGTGCGTTGGTGAAACCTGACATGGCTGAGTTAAACATAAATGATCAAATATTGTGGAAATGAGACAGGTTGACACAGAAGGGTGCAGTGATGGAGTTGGGGATCACAGATGTTGATTTTGTAGCTGACGCAGGCTCAGCGAGGTCGTAAGCCTTTGACACCAAATCTGTGATTGGCTGCTCCTCAGCTGCGAGAGCGACCAATAAGAATAACCCGGGTGGCTTTACATCGGCATGCACTTCAAACCAGAAGACAAAGGCGTGGGCAAAAGTTAAGATTATATGTACTTTCTGTTAGTATTTGTGTTTTGCTAATTCTACTGATCCTTTATTTGCTGAATTTAAATTTTGTGTGGCGCTCGTGCGACACGAACAGTTTGAAGAGAGGCCGAGCCAGGAGAGCAAAAAGCGAATGTTGCACAGTGAGCTGCGATTAACCGGCCTGAGGATATCAACAAAATCGGACTGGACATGAGAGTGGGAGGGGAGTCGGGCCAGTTTGTGGAAACGAAGGAAACGAGGCAAGCCATTTGTATCGGAGAAACGAAAAAATAAATCAATAAAAATGGTGATTGCAGTTCACATGTCAGCAGTGTGTCATGCTGTTATTTCAACTCCAACTTGGGACCAGGAGACGGTCATGTCCAAACACATGCGCTTGTCCACGACTACCACACGTCCTGTTTTTTTCATTCTATTTTCTTCTCCATCCAGATGTCCATTCAGTATGGAGCCAGATGGTCTGGATACCTTCCCAATAGTGGGAGAGGTGCCTTTGACACACGCACACAGGACGCTGTTTTTTTATTTCTTTTTTTTCAACATAAATCCCTCTCAGATGGAAGATTAACTCTCCTCATTAGACCCCCCACCCCTCCCCCGTTCCCCTTGTCCCTCCTACCTCTCCCTCGTGCGCGCCTTGCGTTTGCTGCCATTGGCTGCCTCTATCAGGACCACCATAAACCGGATCCATGCTGACTTCGGGGGCACGGGGACAGCGAGGAAGAAGAGGGGTGGGTGGATTTTGCTACGGTAACAGAGGAAGCGACCACTCACCAAATCTGGTGCCGGGATCAAGAGGGGGTGTGGAAAGCAGTTTAAAGGGGTTCAGATCCAGAGGAGGAAAGGGGCGACCGACAACAACAACAACAACAACAACAACAACAACATGGGATTAGGCATCAACCGAGCAATCAGGAAAGACGGTTTAAGTCAAAGCATTAAATATCCCCGACGACTGTATTTGTGTCATTGGATATCTGTTCCTGAAAGGCAGGAAGGATGAAATAATGTAAAGAAAAAATGCTTGCAATGACATTTCTTTGAGTGGAGAGAAACTGACATTACTGGAGCACAGAGATAGAAAGGGAGAGCGTAGCATCGTCAGATATGAAAGAAGAGCATGCGGCAGCACTAAAACAGTGCAAAGGAGGAGTCGGCGAGACGGTGACAGAGCAGGTCAGGCAATTTTGGTCGTGGAAATCGAGCCTTTTCGGATCCCTACCTTTCGGTGCCGCACGGTGTCTCCTTATTTCGGCTCTCCTTCCCACCTGCAGCAGCTCCGCTGAGCTCTCGAGTAAGCGATTTCTACGTCCGGACTGAACAACGACCACCAACTGAATGTGAAGTGATCAGCTTTGAACCATCCAGGAAGTTCACATCACCAGCGGCAAATTGTGGCGGGCGCTAACCCGTTCTTATCTTTCTGCAGCTTGGACAACACAACATTTGCGGCTAAAAGGTGGATTTGCAGAGGATCGCCTTTCCGGAGCCCACCAGAATCCTCCCATCAAATCAGTTATTGCATAGACCGGCACTTGGGCAGCGAGCGCGGCCGTTATCACTGAACCGTGAGCTCTTTGTCTAAGCTGACTCGACACAAAATGAGGACCACAATGACGGTCGGAGTTTTGCGGCGGCGCATGTAAATGAACTCCAAGCGATGCAAAAGCAGGGAACGCCGCTCGCCGGATGACAAGCGGAGGGAAGACAAAAACCTTGAAGCGAGCTGAAGTGAGCCTCTGACTGACGACATCGCTTAAGTTGCACTTGGGAGATATTAATCAGATGCGGAAGTGCTGCCATGGGGGAGACGGCGGAATACCAGAGGCTGCAGGAGACGTCCGAATCGGACGGCCGCTGCGTAACCGGTGATGATGACGAGGTAGAGCTCTTCTTTCTTTTCATCATGATTCCCATTGCAGCAGAGCAGTGTTCCGCGCTTTCGAAGATTGTACAAAAGTAGAAATAAGTCATTAATATGCTAGCGCCCGATAACCCCGATGAAGAGTTTTAAAATTGGCTTGCGACGTCGCAAGCCAGCCGACATTACCCAAAGTGTGATGAGCGGCTTGCGCGTTCATGAAGAAGGCAGCTAGTAACGGCGAGAACCCGTGCGAGTTGCTCAACACATCGACCATCGATGCTTCATACTTAACGTTCAATGTTTGTTTGACTCGCAAACTGTGATGCAAAAAAAACACTTATTTCAAACCTTCCAGCAGTATTTAACTGTATTTATACTTTCATTCGTACTTGTGGCCAGACATTAAATCATGTCTCCTTTTTCACATCGTCTATATGGGGTGTTGTGTGTGTAATTTCGAAAGGGGAAGAATTTCATATTGTAATGAGGCTGGAACAAAATGTGTCACAAATGTGAAGCGCTATGAATAATTTCCGGAGGCACTGTATGTTTACCCTTGATTTGTTTCAAGAATTATCTTTCTTTTTAATTTTGAATTAGATAATTTTTTTTTTTTTTTTTGCTAACCAAATGAAAACAATCCACCCTAGAAAACGTTCAGCGCAAGCCTCCGGCTCTGTGCGGCAGACCGCATGTGTAATATGAGAGTGCACGCATGGCATTGATTGACACGCTTTGGTCACACATTTTGCCACTATTGTCTCTTGTCAGCGGTTCTTGTCACAGCATGACAAGTTATAAAATAATAGTTTTAATATATATGACCACTTTTTTTGGGTACTGCAAACTCAACTGTTAATTAATCATTAAAAAGTACTTAGGTTTTGCCTGAGATAAGAAAAAAGTTGAGGTGGTGGGTAAGGCAACCCTATAAGTGACTATATATGTTTGCCTTAATTCAATTGTACATGTCTTTACAATTCCTTAAAGAAAAAAAAAAACTAAGTCATTAGTTTTATGTCAGAACAAAAATCCTGGTCCTCCCTTTGCTTGTAGGAATGAAATTAGTTTGTAATAAAATGTGTACATTCACAGTAGGTCAACACACCAGATGCTTTGTTGTCAAAATAGGTGTACGGCTTGTAGAGTCCAAATCAGAATAAAATAAAACCGTGCGCTCATGTGCAAGCTCTTTGCGCCCAGTCGCATCGGATTTGGTGCCACCTAGTGGCGTTAGTTTGCAGCAGCAGGTTGACACACTGACCATTACGGTAATCCTATTGATCCAATCTCCTTAGCGATGAGGCAGCTGGCACCATTGTGGTGCATTCCATGCACCGATACTTCAGCGGGCACCTCGCGGATGTAATCCACACACGCGCATGCTTTTCAGCACTGCCATGTTTCTTGCTCGCTGCCAAATATGTGCCTTGTTGTGTTGTCTCGGCGACCTTTTATCACACATTAACACGGCCGCCATCAGTCGGTTTCTTTTGACAGACATTTGCCGAGGTTGTCATCTTTGTGTTTCTCTGACACGCAAGTCAGCGCTCGTTAGTGTTCTCATTTAGGGAACCGTATTCCTTCACCCTAGATCAAAAAATGTTTTGGTAGAAATGCGACAAAAGAGGAAGATTGTTAGGCATGATAGATCCCAAACGCGCAACATTGCCCGTGGTCGATCCCAAACCTTTGATCACAGACACCGGGGTTGCTTTACTGTGATTTACGTTCCATCCCAATGAGCCGACTTAATGAAGATTCGCTTACGGAAAGGAAGCCGTTGTCGGGGAAGGGTCTTGTCTATTTTGTTGTTGTATCCTGTCACATCCTGTGTCCACCCTACACGTTCTAATTACTTCAAGCAGCCAAATGAGAGCCAAATGTGCCAACTTGATGCAGGGAATCAAGGAGCCGCTTACCTATTTGGTAAACACTTGGCTCTGTGCGTTGCAATAATGTTTTAGTTTTTTTAATTGCACCACCTCTTTGAATGATGGGATTTATGTGATGTTTTTAGCAAAAATTATACATACACACAAACATACCACATTAAGCCAGCTCAAGCAATTTGGCTTTTATTGTGGGAATAACATGAAAAGAAGTCTCCAAAAGGATAACAGTTTTCACCCCCCTTTATGTTGCTGTTCTCTAATTCATCCTTTGAATCTGCGCCATGTTTAGAAAGTGCAAGGAGTGCAGCCGGGGTGGTATATATGTGTGTGTGTTTGTGTGTGTTTTTTGGTACGAGGGCTGGCGATTGCATCACAGGAAACACAGCTCTCCCATCGCGCAGTTGAATGTGACCCTTTGGCCCCGGATCAAATGCTCCTCTGGGGCCGAATACCATGACGCCTCTGTCTTCTGCACCGGGTGCTGCTCTGCACTCCACTTGGCTGACCGAGTGCAGAGGAGGAGGGTGGGCGGAAGAACCGGGCGCCGAGCTCATGAGAAAAGTTGCGAAGAGGGTGGCTCAAGGCATCCGAGCAGAAGAGTTACGAATGAGACGCCGCGTCCGTTCGCAAATCCACAAGAAAAGGCGGAATTGGAAGAAATCGCCTCTGCGATGCATGTCGTTCTTTGAACAATACAACATGGGAAATACTGGAAAAGCAAAAGTTGGATCCAGAGTCGTTTAGCGAGCGCGTCTGACTTTGCGTGTCAAAATTGATGTCGCAAACAAGAGCGGGCCCACCAGGTCTGAGCGCAAGGAAATCCGCCCCCATGTTCTATTTTCAGAAGAGGAGGGAGTGAATGGGAGAGTGGGAGCTGTGGAGATATATCGGTGACGTGTGTCCACAGCCAAATAAGAAGTGACATTGCATCACAGCAAAGAGAGAGTGCATGCACATGCTCATCTTGTGACACCGTATTTAAACAAAACAAAAAAAAAAAGGGGAAACCGGAGACTCTGACTGGCTGCATATCTCCAGTCTGTCTGGCTTAACTGAAGGGTGATCGAGCGAGGGAGAAGAAGCGCCTATTTTTAGCCCCACGCTGCTCGCAAGAATGAAAAAGCAAACAGACAGTAGCGACGCACGCAGAGTCAGACGGCCGGCGAGAGGGAGGGCAGAGGGAGGAGTGATTCACTGGCGAAGTTCCGCAAAGTTCCAGTCTCCCCGGCTCATTGCTGCGAGGAGAGAGCTCACGCTAGGATTGGCTGTTTACCTTCACTCGGTCTTTTTTGCACGCTGAAATGTCTCACTGCCCGCGTGAGTGAGTCAAAACTCAAGAGCGGACTTTCGGAGGGATCGGCCTGCCATGGAATGTGGTGGATTTGCACGCCCGTTTTGCGAGACTCTCTGTGCCACCCTCTTGGTTTCAAACCTCCACATCTGGATCCAGGGAATTGGTCTTCCCATTCTTTCGGATACTGGGAAGCTCAGAGTGGGAGCGGAGCGGTCTTTGGAATGGTAAGGGGGACGAGCCGAGATCAGAAAAGCACATTTTTGGCCTCCTCTACTCATATGGACTGTGAGGAATTCAGGATGCCACGCTTTGACAAGCTGAGAAAGACGTTCCCCTTCCTGGCACACTTTCATGAATATCGAGTAAGTTTGCTTGACTTTTGTAGTCAGAAAGAAGTGTGGGGGGGTTAGCTGGACCAAGGCTGTCCTCTGGGAGGGTTGTTATTGCAGCAGGATGTACAGTAAGAGCAGAATAAGGCTGACCCAGCTCATGACTTTGGCCTGTGCTTCTTGCGTGTTGGTGTGTCCGTGTGCGAATGTCATCTGCTACATCCGGCAGTTTCCTCTCGAAATACATCTGGGGACAAATGGCGCCGTGGTACTTGGGTGCGGACGGCGTGAGTTCTGCTCCCTCGGTGATGGCGTGAATGTGAGAGTGAGTGGTTGTCCATCTATACCCGTTATGTGTGCCCCGCGATGTCCGGCAACCCGTCCGGGGTGTAGTCCACCTTTTCCCCGAAGTTAACCGGGGGTCGGCTCCAGCCCCCCATGACTGTCAACAGAAAACGCAGAATAGATCTTACATTGATGGATCCCAATATTGCACCTAGCAGAGAGTTATTTGTCGTCCAAGCCCTGACGGCTTCAGACTTGACACCGCTGCGCAAAGAGCCCAGACAGGAAACAAGAGTTGCATCGTCTTCACTCTGTGGTGACCTAACACGCATGTGTTGACTGCGTAGGGCGGCCAGGCTTGCCGTGTGCAGTGAAGGGCAATAACTCATGCTGAATGCTTTTTCGTGGAATATATTACACATGTACTTTACAATATTTACAGTACCAGCAGCCTGAAATACTTAATTCAAGGAATCGACAACAACAAAAAAAGGGCTCCAATCTACAGCTGTGACAGTCTTTAGCTGCATCCAGATCCCAAGCATTGTTTGAATCCAAAAGAAGCTAAATTTGCAACATTAATGCTGCACGAATTACAATCTGGCGCGCTAATTTAACAACATGAATTGCTGCCAACTTTGGGAGACAAAATTTAGCATGAAACGAAAATTTTGGCATGGCAGCTATTGACCCTGCATGAAAAAAGACTCTGACCGTATTTATTTATTTATTTATTTATTTATTTTAATTCTGTGTGTGTGTCCTTGCAGAAACTGGGCAATAATATGCAGCAGTGTGAGGAAGGCACAGAGTGGCTGCTGGAGCTGCTGATAGAAGTCCAGTTGCAGCAGTACTTCCTGCGAATCCGAGATGACCTCAACGTCACACGGCTCTCCCACTTCGACTATGTCAAGGATGAAGACCTGGAGAAGATTGGCTTGGGTCGACCTGGTGAGAAGCTGCCCGCTCTCCTTTGGGCATGCCTAGAGAGTCATTTTTTTTTGTTGGTATGCATGTATTGTAGTGTACGTACAGTCTTGAGAAGCAATTCAAGATTGTTCTCGTCACGTGCAGCGGTTATTGGTTGTTGTTGTAAGAGTAAAGAGTATGCGCTCAGTCGTCTTGCTGCTGTTTTTCTGCATTGGTGTGACATCTAGCATTCTCTCGGTTTAAAAAAGGGCAGAGAAGACTGTGGGAGGCTGTAAAGAGGAGGAAAGCCATGTGCAAGCGCAAGTCCTGGATGAGCAAGGTGGACACACACACACACACACACATATGCACACACATGGCACGTGTGATATCTTTACTTGATGGCATCAGTCACAGAATAAAAAACATATTCCCATATTGGCCAGCACTAATCCATAGTCACTGAGCAGGTGGTTGTCTATTCGGCTTTACAGTGTTTGATCATCCACTCAACGCATGATTAGAGCAGCTCCCTTTTCTTTTTCTCCTTTGGCTTATTTGAAGTTCTGCTCGGTCATCGTCTGAATCGTTTGAATATCGAGCCTCCTCTTGGGAATGGCAAAAAGCTGACAGCATGATGTCATGTCTGGTCGGGCGCGAATGTGACACCATAACACCGTACACTGACTGCTACTGTTTATATTCGGTCAGTCAAACATGTTAGGCACCAACGATTCATTGACACGGCTTTTCTAATGATCCGATTGCTGTCTAGCGAGTTTCTTTGGGCAGGTCATCATTGCTCTAAAATGGCATGCTTGAGAGAAACATCGGGTTGTAGCTGACACGGGGCATTGCAGCATAGCTGCGGAATTGACTGTTTTTACTCGTCTCCCTTAATTCCTCTCTAGGTGTTCAGCGGTAAGCGTCCAGATGGGGCAGACTTTCCCCAGCAGGGCCAGCCCGCCTCCTCCTACCGTAAACGATCTCCCACACCACCCCTGGGCCCGGTGGAGGGGCTCCTGGCCACACATTCCGCCGAGGACGTTTCCCTCGATGGCCAACGGCAGTCTCTGACCTGCCTCATCCCGGAGAAGGACCTGACTCTCCTGGAAAAGCTCGGGGACGGCTCTTTTGGCGTTGTGAAGAGAGGCGAGTGGCTGACCCCGACAGGGAAGATGGTGACGGCCCTTTTAGATCCTACGTGACAATATGTACGCACCGAAACGTTTGTTGGGCGAGGCCATATTGGTGTCCATTCATGTCCCGCTTTGCAGATAAACGTCGCTGTGAAATGTTTGAAGCCAGACGTGCTCAGCCAGCCCGACGCTCTGGAGGACTTCATCTGTGAGGTCAACGCCATGCACTCGCTGGATCACCAGAACCTCATTCGCCTCTACGGTGTGGTGCTCACACACCCAATGAAGATGGTAGTGCACACACAGAACGCCGCCCACAGAGGGAGGACTGTCCAAACGTATCAGGGGACTTGTGCGAATACGTGTCAGACTCCCTCCTCTCACGTGCGCATGACCTCACAGTCTGTTCTAATCTGCTTTGGCATCCGAAGCCTTTTGTGTCTTATGAGTGATGAGAGGATGGAGGAAAGCGGGGAGAAACAGGAAGGGAGGAGAGCGCGCGCACTTTGGGCGAAAAAGAGCCGCTGGCATTTCTGCCTTTTCAACACTGCGCTACCTTCGGGCGCCAAATAGTTTGGGAGCGACGTCAAGAGCTTTTTGAGCTTCCTGTTTTTGTCGCGTTACTTTGTCAACATAAGCGCCCCCCCTGCTCTTTCTCGAAGTTTCCCGTGTGCTTCATTTTTCAACTGACTTTCCTCAGCCATTCATCGCTCTCTCTCTCTCTCTCTCTCTCCACGTGCGCTAGGTGACTGAGCTGGCGCCACTTGGTTCCCTGCTGGAGCGCTTGCGGCGCGTCCACCCACAGGGCCCCGTGTTGATCCACACTCTGTGCCAGTATGCGGTGCAGGTGGCCTGTGGCATGGCCTATCTGGAGCAGAGGCGCTTCATCCACAGGGATCTGGCGGCCAGGTAACGGTAGACCACAACGTGATTCGAACTTGAGCTTTTAACGGGCGGGATGTGCGGCTCAAAATCTTTTTTTTTTTTTGGAGTGGTGTTCATCTGCCTTGGACTTAATTGCTAGTATTTCCCCTTTTTTGACATTTTTATGGCGTCTGACGTTATTTTATGGATGCAGTTTTTGCTTTCTGACTTCTCCACCCAGACATTTGTAGACTATTACAGGGTGACTTGGCCCACGGGCTAAATGAGTCACTTCCTGGCTGGTATATTGGGCGGACTGGCCCAAATCGAAGCCAATTATAACACCCTCGACAGGCACCGCTAATTTCCCCAGTTAATTTACACAAACGGATGATGCAATTTTGCACGATTTTGTATTATGTCCGAGTTAATTGTATGTTTCGTGGCAAACAGGAATGCCATGGTTAAAACTGAGATTTCTTGTCCGCGCGTGCGTTCCAAAAAAACACACTGCTGCTGCATTATTGTTGGATGATGCATCATGCAACGTTTTTGGAATACAACCACCAGTAAAGAAATAGAAATGTTCACAGTCCTGTAGAACTTTATCCTGCACATTAGTTGTGATTTAACATGCAGCGTTACGGGGGGGTGAAAATGTCTCTTCAGGAACATCCTGCTGACATCAGCCCACAGAGTGAAGATCGGCGATTTTGGCCTGATGAGGGCACTACCGAACAATCATGAGCATTATGTCATGCAGGAACACCGAAAGGTTCCCTTTGCGTGGTGAGTGAACTGGGAGTTACCTGATTTGTTAGACTTTCATTCTCAAAAACAAACATTTTGTTTGGATTTGTTTGGGTATTTTTTTTTTTGGTGCTAATCTGTTGTTCCCTGTCTGTGTGCATGCCGTTGAAAATAAGTTGTTTTCTGTCCTGCAGGTGCGCCCCCGAGAGCCTCAAGACCAGAACCTTCTCTCACGCTACTGACACGTGGATGTTTGGCGTGACTCTCTGGGAGATGTTCACACATGGCCAGGAGCCTTGGTTAGGCCTCAATGGGAGCCAGGTACACCCATGCACGCATTTCCGAGCATTTCAGTCCAGCGGTCAATATGATCAGGGAATAAATATTGAGTGAAATCAATGAAAGTGTAGCTCAAAAGTTCCCAGTACCTAAATACGAACAGACATTTGCATATTTAATCAACAACGGGGTTTTTTTTTCCTCTTCCTCCAGATACTGCATAAAATCGACAAGGAAAGTGAACGCCTCCCGAAGCCAGACGACTGCCCGGCAGATATTTACAATGTCATGTTGCAGTGCTGGGCACAGAAATCAGATGACAGACCTACTTTTGTAGCCCTGCGGGAGTTCCTACTTGAAGTAAAGTGGCCACTTTATTTTATTTTTTGAAGCAACTGCTTTAGAACACACTTTGCTTATTTGCTTGGGTGATCCATGCACTTGAACCATACCACAGAAAAGTCACATAAATGCTCATCTTGGTGCTCCGCATGACAAACTGAACTTTACCGACACCTAGTGGACATTTCATGAAGCAGTTGTTAAAATATTTGCACAGAGGGCCGAATTTTAGATTTGATAAAGACCTGAATTAGTTGATATGACCATAATGGACACTTTTGTTATTTTAGGGGAATCCCCCTCCATTAAATTTCTGCATGTTAATGATTGTCTTTTATGTCATTAGATGCTGTTATTCATATTTTTATTGAGAAATCTTCAGTGTTTTGATGCTCTCCAAAGTGTAGCCGTCGGTCAAGCGCATATGTCACAAAGTCGAATACACACGGAGGAAGTGACGGATCCGCCTGTGATGAAAATAACACACATCCAGTATAACTCAATGACTCAACCCACATGAATAAAAGTGATTTAGTTGCGATATATAGGTTATTTCCCAGTGTGATGCTCTCATTCGGTGATGCCTCGTTATACTGTGCTGCTCCTTTGCCTTTGTGTCCGAAATGCATCTTTGCGTTTCAGAGCATGCCAACGGACGTGTGCGCGCTGCAGGCCTTTGATGAGCAAGATAAGCTCCTGATCCAGATTGATGATGTCATCACAATCATTGACGGCAGGTGAGAGCCATTTTGTCCTTTCAGGTGTCGAATACGTGAAAACACGGGATAGTGCAGATCCAGCCTCTTTGAGGTCATTTGTCTGCTCTTACGTTTGATTCGAGCGAATTTAATGAGAGGATATCATGCAGGGCCTGAATTTTTAAAAATCTTTGTCATGAGTGGTAAATTCTTCTAGTATCTCATAGAAATGTTGCGCTTTTAATCTGAGAAGAAAATGTATTTATTAGTTTCATTGTGATTTTTTTGTGGGGTTTTTTGGATAATATTTCAGAGCCGACAACTATTGGTGGCGAGGTCAGAATAAACGTACTCTGAAAGTGGGAGCCTTTCCCAGGCACGTGGTGACCTCAGTAGCGGCTTTGTCAGCTCATGACATCAGCCGACCGCTCAAGAACAGCTTCATCCACACGGGCCACGGAGATGCCGATCCTCATCGATGCTGGGGCTTCCCTGACAGGATTGATGAGTAAACACCGCTTATTGCTTGATTGCGGTTTGGCTGAACAAGTCACTTGATATAAGGTCAAGCGATGCTGCTCGATGCTCGGGACACAAAGCGATACTCTTATCGCATGCGCTGTGGAGCAGGAAATTGACTATTCAAGTGACACTGTGACACTTTGACCGGTAGATGGCAGTAGCTCATTACAAGAGAAGCCGCTTGCTCATCTAACGCTCGATGCTTGCCCCCTCCCCCTCCCACCTCTCCCGACCAGGTTGTATCTTGGGAATCCAATGGATCCTCCTGATGTTCTTGGTTTGGACCTCAGTGCAGCTCGGCCCACTCAGCTACCAGGGCGAGCTAAAAGTGAGTAAATGACGTAGTCGTGACCATCACTTATTTTTTGGAGACTCAGTTCTGTCCCTTCTTTGGTTGGATGTTTTTTTTTTTCAGGGTTGGATAGCCGAAGCAGCTCAGGTTGATAGATCGGTTCCTGATGATATTGATGCTGTTTTAATTTGTCGCGGCTGAAATTATATTATACGAGCATATTGTTTTGTACTAATCACCCCCCCCACCCCCAAAAAGTCTGCGTTAGTTCATGTCAGCAGGATGCAAATCTGCGTCACAGTCGAGACGTACTCTGCTCGTGTGGGTTTTCTCTGGGTTACCTGCCTTCCTCCCACATTCCCATATCATGCGTGGTAGGCTAATTGAAGATCTTGCCTGAATTGTCTAAAGATGTGAATGGAATCCTAATGAGAACGAGCGCTATCGAACGTGGTCGGATGGTTGAGCAATCTGACCTGCTCAAGGCCCCGGTGAATCATACTGATACTTCTGTTACTTACATGTGATTCTCCAGTGTAAGTTTCTGGAAGAGATTTTCTATTTTTTTTTATACTTTGAGGTGCTTTTTTTTTTCTTCTTTGACTTGCTTGAACGGCGTCTTTTCTGACCTACTTGCTGTCCCTTTTTTCCTTCTCACTCTTTGCGCGGCGGTGGCTGTATTTTGTTTCCAGAAGAGCCTCCTCCTCGCCCTCCTCAACCAGCAGTGCTATTCAAGAGTAAGTCTGGTTTCTCTCAGCAGCTCCTCACCCATTGCTCCTGCCCTCTCTGTTCCCTTCTAGCTCCACTCTTCAAAGGTACACTTGATGTATTTTTTTTTCCCCTCTCGTTTGCTTGTTGTGCGGTGTGACTTTTATTTTCCATTCCATCACTATTTCTCCCAACACCGAACCCTGCTATCAGGCGCCCCTGCTGTGCACGATGCATTTTTGTGGTTTGAACTCATCCTCCAATCCCCCAAAAGTCATTCATTATTTTGCACGTTTCTCCTCAGAGCCTTGTTACGATGCGGTGAATCGGGATGAGGAGTTCACATATGCAGGACCGAAGAGGCGGTCACTTCGGAAAACAAGCTCCATCAAAGGCCTCAAACTTAGACCAACGGCCTGGATCTCTTCTTCCAAACAGGGGACGGACAAGACATTTGAGTCAAGCCACTACCCCTGGAGAGAAGTGTCCCTCATTGACTTTGGGGAAGACTTGCCCTCGCCCACACCCTCCCCGGCACCCGTGGTTGAAATTGCAATTCCCAGTCTCGCAAAGCTGGCTTTGGGAGCAGAGAATCTCTTGGATCGGACACCACCTCAGAGTCCCTCCAAGTCGTTACCCCGCCCTCTTCACCCCACCCCGGTCTTGGACTGGGATGCACGGCCCTTACCCCCGCCCCCGGCGTATGACGATGTAGCGCAAGATGAAGACGATATGGAGGTGCGGTAGGACATACTCCCACAATCCATATGAGTGTCACTGAAGTACACGTAGGCTGTTATCATCGAAATAATGATAAGAGCCTCCTTTATACCAGACCCGTACTACAAAATCTGGCAAAAAGCCACTGTTGCCATTTCCACAGCAACCAGCCAAGGTCGCTTTTACATAGCGACACCACATTTCCCAATCAGAACATTTTGCATGACGACAGCAGCGAGTTTTGTTGTGTTGAACTTGCCTGACGTGCGTGCACGCAGCACGGATTCACTTTCCACTTGGTGACGGTGCAGTGGGATTGCTGTCTGGCCATACACGACTCACAAAAAGAATATCGGGATGTCGGGTGAAATTTCAGGATCAACCTGAGATGCATTTTGACCTTTGCGGCTAAACTCACTTTTGACCTTCTCTAATCTTTTGAACACATTTTGTTCGCACAACTTGCCGTCCTCTACGAAGTAGCTGGATGGCGAATTTCATGCTCCCTGGGAGCTACGGCTCGCTAGCTCACCCGCCTAAACGCGATGCGGAGCCGCAAGTTCACTTCGCGTCCACCGTCAACACAGCACAAGTCAGTCACTAATCATCTAATCCGCGGCAGCAAATAAATTACACTCCTGACTCGTATCGTTATCATAAAACAAGGAGAGGGACAAAGACGGAGAAGACATGCTCATTGCTTTCGCTATCACGGCAGACGACATGTACATATGGAACACCAAAATACTGTCAGTGATTAAAACCCTTGTGGCAAATATTTTTGGACTGTTGACAAACAGTCCAAAAATAGATCAAAGGCAACGTTATGAAAACGTCATTGAAATCGCTCAAATTGGTCTAACTTGTCCAAAAACAGGTGAAAATTAGTTTTCAAGTTAAAAAAAAAAGTCAAAACATGTTTTTCAGAATGATTTATTTATTTACATTTGAAAATCGCCAGGAGGAAAATCAGTCCAATAACGGGCCGTGTTTTCCCCACACACACCCATTATAAATGCGACTTTTCCACGTATTCTTGATGCACTGTACCCCGGATGTTTTACCATGCATTTTTCGCAAATTCGCGCTGAATCTCTTCACAAGCGGTCGAACTACATGTGAAAAAAAATTTTGGGGACTTGAGAGTAATCATGCAATAATACAGCAGATGGCGCTATATTTCTTCATGATTTATTAACATGTTGAAGGCTCTAAACTTGTCCATACTGAATATTCCAAATTGCATGTTTTATATATATATATATATATATATATATATATATATATATATATATATATATATATATATATATATATATATATGCAGATGATAGTTACTTTTACCCAAAGCACAATACTGCTTTTATTGCTTTTATTGTCCAAAGAGGGCGTCTAAAAGAAATAAATATATCAAATCTATATATGAATGGATAGAAAATATTCAGAAATGACTTTGATATTACACTTTAAAGCCAAGATGCCATAATTGAACGTTTTTTTCCACTGTGCTCGAAAAATGGGATGACGCACAAGGGTTAAGTCATACAGTACACTTGTCATTAACTATTGAAATGTCACCCGACAGCCCAATAGCCCGAACTTTATACGAGTAGAATATGTTTAGTCCCGGATCTAGTTTTCCCCACAGTCAGCTTTGAGCGGCTGCTGCACAGGACAAGCAATATAGAAAAGGAATCGGGCGTCACAGCACCGCACCGGCATTTAGTCATTCCCTTTCACATAGCTGCCAACTTTGTCACCCCTCTGCTTGACAGTAATGTCAAGCGCCCCAGAAAAAAGTGGACAAAACACGACATCCAAAGCCATTGCTCAAGGGCCTATTCGCACTTTGGATTGGCCGTGTGTAGTTCGCCCTGTAATGACTAAGCTTGATGGCGGCTCGATGCCAAGTCTACTGGTTGTTGAAGAATGCCAGTCTGCTTCCTGAGCCCTGCTGAGGTGCCCTTGAGGAAAAATAAATAAATCACCTAATTGCTCACTGTTGTGCAGCCGCCCTGCTGAAACTCTTTTCTTGATGCATGCTGTGCCGTGACTCGATTTCTTCTCCACGCATGTGTGCGGGGTGGTGTTTATTGAAGTCTGTATCAGTAACACACCATGTAGAAAGTAAACAAATGTGTCTCATTACACTTTTCCTCGCGGAATAATAGAACCATATTTAATAATACTTTTCAATGAACATACATACATTTTCCTTTCCATTTTAGGTGAGTTCCATCAACGGCACGGAGCGGCAGCACTGTGACGAGCAGAAGAATGTTCGTAACCCAGAGGAAGATCTCTCCTCTGGACAGGAAGTGGAGGGTGTGAGCCGTGTCTCCAGAGTTACAGACAAACCAGGCCTCGACGATAACCTCTTTCTCCCCAGCAAGCACATCCGGGGCCCGACTACCTCTTTCTCCCAATCTGCCGAAATATTCCAGGAACTCCAGCATGATTGCATGAGGAGGCTGAATGTGCCAACGTCTCAGAGTTCATTCTCACGTCTGCAGACACACCAGTCCTCCGCTGAGGACAGACCCCAGATCCCCCCTCGTGTCCCTATTCCCCCTCGCCCAATAAAAAGGAGCGACTACTCCTTTGCTCGTCGGTCGAGGGACCTCTCTCTCTCCTTGATCCCGGCCGACGTCCCCGAAGACATTTCGAGCTCGGAGCAGGACCGGCCACCGCAAATCCCTCCGAGGGAACCTTTGTCACAGCCTGGCTCCAGGACTCCCAGCCCTAGAGTCCTGGAGGTGGGCTCCCCAGCAGAGAGTCCACTCTGTCAGTCCCACCACCGTGTCCCTTGCCCTTACAACCTGCCACTCCTCACACGCCTACAGCTCCTACCTCTCCAGCTCTCCAGGTAAATTGATGCCGACTACGCACAGCTTTGCTTCAGATCCCAAATACGCTGCACCCAAAGTGATCCAGGCACAGGGGACGGACTTTGTAAACAAGAGCCCCTGCATCCTCCCCATAGTCCGTGACGGACGAAAAGTCAGTAACACTCACTATTACCTCCTGCCAGAGAGGCCGCCCTACCTTGACAAATACGACCGCTTCTTTAGGGAGGCCGAGAGCCTGACTGGCAGCACTGTGGAGGGCAGACGCGTACGGCAAGCTAACACCGCTACCGTCCGACCAATGTTGCTCAGCACTTTGCAGGGGCAGGCCCAGGGACAGGGGATCGCCCCACTGGGTGAGATCAAGACTCATTTGTCCTCCGACAATAACAGCAATCTTGGACCGTGGACGAGTGTTTGCGCAGAAGGTTTGACAGCACCGGCGGGCACCGTTTACTGTGCCACGACAGACGCATCGGAAAACTCGGCCGACAGAGTCAAAGTGGTAAGACGATGAAAGAGGTCTTCGCTTGCCATGCCAAATGACAAAGCCAATTACGAAGAGTACTGTATCTCAAAGTGTAAGGAGTCATTTTGTGATGTTCAAAACATTCTAGTAAGAAATGATAAGTACAGTAATATTCTGTTTTCTGTAAATTGATAGTCTTGTTCAGCACGTTGCTGAATTCAGTATGATATTTATAATAATGTATATCTAATATACCATATTACAATAAGTTGAATATTTAACATAGTATTCCAGTGGTAAACCTGAAATCATAACATTGGTCATGTGACAGTCGCAAGCTGAGCCGTGATTGGTTCTTAGCTGAGCAAATGTGATGTCATTTTCCGGCGACGGCAAGTGGGCAAAATGGCCGCCCCCTAAGATTTATCAATTGAATAGAATTTGCTTCTTCATTCTTATTTCACAAACGCAGTCATAAGCTGAATTGTGTGTTTAGACTAATGGGGCTACATAATTGACATAGCTTCCGCTATTAACCTACAATTCACGAAATGTTATACTGCTATTGTTATAGTATATTATAATGTTATATGCTACTGTGTGGCTTTAGTAGATTGATAGAAAGCCCACATTCTATACATATTGTGTCTTTTAAGGCGTTGGAGTTTCCCACTGATTTTGAAATGACCTGTGTTTGAATGCACCTCGTGTCTCACGTCGATCGCGAGCGACGTCCATGTTTACTTGCATTATAATCATCTCCATGACGGGGCGCTGAGGAAGCCAAATGTACTCGCTGTCCTTTACAAAGAGCAAATAGGGTAGGTTACGTCACATAGTTGTGAAGGTGGCAAAGTCCACCTCCAGACTTGGATATTTGCTTTATTTATACGGGAAGGATCAAATCCCATGCCCGTCAAGCACGCCCACTACCCCCCCGATTGTATTGCGTCATTTTTGCCCCGTGACATTCACGATATGGTACTTGCACCGCTAATCATAACAATACTTGAGTTGGTTTTTCATTCTTGATTGGCTGTGTTTATTGTGTCCCACAGGTGCAGGAGGCAGTTCACGGCGTGACGATCGAAGAGTGCCAAACTGCCCTCCAGAACCACAACTGGAATATTGACAAAGCTGTGCATTATCTGAAGGTAGGAACACTTCTTGATAAATAATATATGTAAAGTGATTTTTGCAGCTGCAGCTGTTGTGAAATGCGCACTATAAATAAAGTGGCATTTTATTGCAGAATATGCAATCCAGAATTTTTTCATGGGGGAGAAAAATGAAAACAAAGCTAATTGCTGAAGTTGTGGGCAATCCTCTGATCCGCCATGAATCAACTCAACTGTGTTCATCAAGCACTTTCACGACCACCGCTGGAAACAAAGTGCTGTACATGGAGCTAAAATAATTCACACAACAAAAAAATGAATAACAAAGACGGTAGAAAGCACAAAACTGGTCAAACTAAAAATCAAGTCTAATGCGGAGTCAAAAGCAAAAGAACAAAAATAAGTTTTAAGATGAGTTTTAAAGATGGGCAGCGATGTGGGCTTGCCGAACGTTCAGTGGGAGCTCAATACGCGCTTCCAGAAAGTTATCAAAAACAAGCTAACCATACATTTCTCAAATCTTTTTTCTTCGAGGGCATTGCTGCTGTCATTCAAGGTTTTGAATGGTTTTCGCTCGGTTAAATTATTAGCCATAACGACACAGTCATAGTTCTCACCTCACACCGCAAGATTGCAAACTTTTTCACAACCGTCCCAAAGGATATCCAAGCATCGGTATAATCCATCAAAAATAAAGGTCCTTTGTAATAGCGGTCGTGTTTGTGATGCAGCGAGGGAACGGCAGTTCTTAGCGCTAAAGTGGTTTGCAGTTTGGTGCATTCCGGGTCAACCTTTGTGCCATCCCGAGTAAAAACATTTTCATGGACGGCAACTGTAACCGCAAACAAGCAATCATTGAAAGCTGATGTTTGCCACTTTTTTTTGTCCAAGTGGATTCCTCCTCGGCTGTAACGGGGCTTTGTTGAGCCTTGCGGGAAAATGAGGCCATTGCAGCTGCGATGAGCAGGTTGCAAATCTCTCTGCCGCTCGCGCCTCTCTCGTCATCTGCCGTGCACTCGACTTAACTCGAAATGAAAGGTGTGTGAGTGTGGCCACTGGCTCGGAAAGAACTCGAGGGACCAATTATGTGTTTGTTAATAACCAGCAAAAAGTTAAGAGGACAAAGAAAGAGGCGGACAAGAGGTCTCGGATTCAATCTAAACAATTCTTGTGTCGAAGCAGTTTTAAGATGTGCAGCAAGCAAGCGAATATTTTGGTTGTCACAATACAAAAGCAGCGCCTCTTCGTTTTTTCACCAGTGGTCTGTTTGTTTGTCCGCAGGTGGAGCAGTTGTTTTGTTTGGGTCTGAGGAGCCGGCCCGAGTGTCTCAAGCTGCTCGAGACGTGCGACTGGAACTTGGAGCTGGCCGGTACTCACATGTTGGATGACTACGGATCCGCAACACAACAGAGGTACCTACGCTCACTTTGCTCATTGCCACTTTAGCGAACTATGTGTGGGCAGAATGTTCCCTCCCACGTTGGGGTGATTCTTGAGTTTCAAAATCACACTATCAGCTGTTTTTTGTTTACATTTTTTAACCCCTGTCAACATGACTGCCACCTGCAGGACTGGAGTGGAATAGTACTGCCCAGCACAACAAATGAGGAATAAACGTGTGCATGTTTAGCGTAGTTTGGTCTTGAAAGAGTGCCGTCGTTGTTGGTTATTTTATGTTGTTGTGTCAAATAAGATTTTATGAGCACACGTAGGGGGAAAGGACAAGGGTTGTGCAGAACATGTGCTCCATTGTCATCTGATCGTCTTTGCGCTGTATCAGACGCGGTGTTTGAAGTTTCTTGGCCAAGGTGACTTCCATTGAAGTGAGCTTCAGATTGTGTACTTTTTTTCTTTTTTCCCCCCAATTTAATTCAAAGCTTCCTCATTTTTACAGGCTGTAAGGAAACATCTCGGGCTGCAGAACTTTGATTGGAACTTCATCCTCACCAAAACATCTGTGGACCATCCATCCCTTGTGACCCTTCGGACTATCAATTTCTGTGTGCAGGCCACATTGTCCCAAGAAATACATCCGCTTGGTTCGTGTTATATATAAAAAAAAAAAAAAGGCACAGGGACATCAGGACAAATACTGGCTGATGAACTCCTGCGCGGGAAGATAACGCTGAGCTAAACCCTCCCCAACCTGATATACCACACACATCAAAATAAAGAGCTTGACTGTAGCCAGGACACTTTTACTGTATCTGAGTGCAGGGGGTTCGATTCCAAGTTGAGATCGGTGGCCACGGTGGTCAAAAGAATTCACGCATAATGAGCTCCCAAAAGTTGATTCAAAAGGTTTTCATCTGCCAAGTCTGCCGGAACGATGCAGCTCATTTATTTCCTCTCATTACTTTCAAACCAGAAGTGCGCCACACACCTTTGTTCAAGTACAACACTGCAACAAAATATATTTGTGCTCACGTGAACATTGAATTTCACTCATTTTCAACAAAAAAATCATATTGCAGGACTAGTTGCCCCCTGTCCAACAACAACAACTTACGTTTGTTGTGCTAAGTAACATTTCAGCCATGAATGTCACTAATTTATAGTTTAAAGTTGTTCCATCTGAAATGACTGTTTTAGCCCTCCGCCTCCCAAGCAGTTTTTTTTTGCAATTTGCTGTTTTTTAAAACATTTATTTATTGGGACTTTTCATTACATCATGTATTTTATATTATGATCCCATCTAACAGCGCAAGCGTCTGCCGAGAGCTTCCACAGAATCAGAGGCATCTCATTGCTCACAGGTAGCAATCGATAAGGTGAAGGATACCAAACTATTTTCAAGGCATTAAATACACAACAATATACACTTGAAATGGTGGCAGACGTGGCTTGAAAAGTTTGTTTGTTTACAATTGAGTTGTACAGGTTATAAGTCACATAACTGGTGGAGAAAACGTTTTCAAAAGGACTTTTTGGGCCTCGTGGCATTTGAATGGGGGTGCGGGGAGATAAAGCCTTTTTATATCCACTCCGTATTTTTGCCATCATCAATTTATTTGATGAAACCTCAAGATTTATTTTTCAATCAAGCTCAATCCATGTGGTAAATACGGGGGCCCCTTTTGTTCAAAGAGAAAAGGAAATAAGAGATACTCGAGGTCTTGGGGATTCGAAAATTCGCTTTCATGTGGTCATCAAAACACAAACAATATGCCCGCGTCCTCCTTTCTCCAACTGACCCCCTCGATCCGTTGCCATGAGGGGTGCTCCGATCCGGTTTCGTGCTGCTGGTTCCGATCACATGGATTAGCTGCACATTTTTCGGTTTTAGCGTGATTATTGAAATAGACGATTCATCTGTCAATTATTTTTTCCTATTAACATAAAAAAAATTAAAACATTCTGTTCAAATTTCCACCCCTCCATTACATAAAAACAGGACATTATTTCAAAACACGTATGATTTTTAAAAAAATAAGGAAGTTGTCCTTAATTTGCACACAGATTTCTCCCCAGCCTGACGTTTTAGTGCACTCCGCGGTATGTCGTTGTTGTTTGTCTTGAAAGCGAGCTGCTGTCGACGCCTTTGAAGGACTGAGATCGATCAACCTTGCGTTGTGATGATCAGCCCCTCGCAGGTGTTTGACAACTCTGTCATGTACATTATGTGATGCACATTTTCAATGTTTTTGAGAGTGTTTTTCGCAGGGGGCGCTCTCCCCTCACATTTGCCGATGCCTCATTGGTACCCGATTTAAAATTGTTTTTTTGCTCCCCAGTTTTTTTTCTTTGCCAACTGAACAGATGGTTTTGTTTTTTTCCTGCTCGGATGATAGACATGTTCATGGGGAGTTAATGCTGCCGAATTGATGTATTTTTTACTAAAGAATTAATTATTTTCCACCTCTTTTCCAGTGTATGAATCTTTTTTTGCCCCCTCGTTTCTGTCCTCTTGAGTCATCTTTGATCTGTGTGGAACATGAATTTATTGCTTGATTGGGATTGTGCTGTCTGAATTATGTTTGGTTTTTGTTGTTGTTGTTTTTTTTATACTCTCTTAAAAATAGAGTATCCAATTCTGAAAGCAAAGACTTGAAATGGGACATATACTTCTAATGGTCTCAAACTCAATTTATTTTTAAAGCACAACTATATAATCTAATTTTCTCAATCTATGAATAACAGTTCAGGCCCAGTCACGTCTCTCATCCCCGCGCTACTTTGCATCCTCCTCAGCGTGTCGAGTAAAGTAGCTGACATCTGATTTCTTGAGCATTGCAACTTTCTCTGCGCACACAAGACATGCCGGCTTGTCCCTGTGCTCAACAGCAACAAAAAATTGGCTGTTCTCTACGCCAACCTTTGTCTTCACGGTGGGTTCGGAAAATTACATGACTGGTGACAGGGTGTATATATTTTCCTTCCACTTTTGGTGTCAGTTCAGATTTGCATTTCCTTGAAAGCAGTCACAAGCCTGAGCTTTGGTAGCCCATAGGGACCCCCACCTTCAACTTTCAAGCCATCTGAGTGCAGCTTGCAGATTGCTGTTGGCCTTGACCTTGAACGTTTACAAAGGTCCCCCCCCCCAGCAGGACAGAACTGATGAGACTTCCACAATTCAGGTAAGCAATCAACAAATATGCATCTTTATCATGTTTTTTTTTCCTTTTGTAAACTTAACAATTACAACCTGGGGTGAGAAGGAACATTTTTCCAAGCCTCGCGTCCTGCAGACAGCAAATATTTAGAATGGTCCAGCTTAGCGCGACATCATCAGCTCAGTACACGGCTGCCACAGAAATAAACGGTTGGGGATAAATTCCCATTAAAACGACAAAACGGTGCATCACTTAGAAGTCCTAAAGAGAATAAAGCGGCAGGATTACCGTATAAAGCCCCAATTTGCAGCAGCGGTAGGGCAAATTGATCAAATGTTCAGACATCTTAATTGACGTGCATTCATGGGCCACTTGATTGCGGTGCATCCGCGTGGTCTGATCCCAATGTAAGAAATCAATCGATCACAGTGATTTATGAAGATGGCGCTTGACTGTTTGGATCCATCCTTTCTGGGGTCATAATTTAACCAGTGGTTTATTCTTGTGGCTACACCGTGTTGACTTGCAAAAATCATACCAGGCAGGCGAAAAAAAGGCGCTGACTAAGATTGACTATTTTTAAAAAATAAAAGCCAGTAAAAAGAGAGCGTCCCGCCAAAGTCGAGCAGCACCATGCCGGCAAGCGCCATGAGTGACCCGGCATCGACCCGGGCGCTCATGGCGACCCCCCCCCGCTGACTAAGAGGACAAATTCTGCTGATTCAGCTCTGCCCACCTGTGCACCTGATGCGTTTCGAAATAAATGTAGTCTCATCTTAATCACCGTGTTGTTTACTTATTGTAACCATGCTTCCCTGAGAAGGGAATCATCCATTCGTGTGTGTGTGTGTGTGTGCGCGCGCGTGTTTCTAAATAACCTGAGAATACTTTGACAGATTTTCATGGAATTCGACAGGTTGGGTCTTGGATTTAATTTTGCAGCCCAACCTCCAGAATGACAGCGAAAGGAAAAAAATTCTAATGGCGGATTCATTAAGCAGTTCCTGTCAGACACACCGAAGCTGCTGTCACATTCATCCCCAGACCAACATTTCCATGTTTTCTCGACATTGTCTATATCGATGTTGTGCATACCGGTGGAGAGGAACCCAACGTGTGGAGGGATCAAGTTGGCCCTTACACGTCATTCTATGTCCTGGCCTTCAAGCTGTCTCGTCCCCGACTCGGCTCGCTCATCTGTGCCAAGGAGAGATCCCCGACTGGATCGTAGGAACACCTGCTCGCAGTCCTGATGATTCCATCCCAGTTTGAAAGGAACTCTTTTGCTTATCGAGCTAGCTGGCTGCGATTTCATGTTAGCACTCGGTCCTTTTACAGTTTTTTTGTTTTAGGACATTATTGTCTCTTTAAAACCACACTTTTGTTCACTATCACTGGTATTTCAATGTTCGTCCCGTAACACTTTTTGCACACTTGTGAATTTACGGTGGCACCTCTGAAGTTGACATGTTTGATCGGTTTTCGCCGGCCACATAAAATGACGTGGCGGGCCAAATCTGGCCCCTGGGGCCTCGAGTTTGACACCTGCGCTGCAGGTTGATCTGCAACTGGAAAAACCTGACTGCTATTTTGTCAAACTAAAACTGAGAAAATATTCACATGCCGGTCACCGCAATTGAAACCAAGAACGCTTGCGCACTAAAATATGATTTCAAGCTCCCGACGAAACATGCAACCGAGTGTACGCTGATCCTTGTTGAGGAACCGGGAAGGGAGAAGCTTGCCATTAGCTGTTATGTGAAAGCTGCTGACAAACCTTCATCTCGTCCAAAGCCCCTGGCTGCGAGGAAAAGTGATCCCCTCCCCCTAAAAAATATCCTAATATCCCTGCAGCAAAGTGAGGTGACGTCTCCTTGCATTTAGTAGTGTGTGCAGTGTTCCCTTCAATCTGAGTGGCTGGTCCGGTGCGCTATCTACTAGCCTAGCAAAATGCCCCCCCCCAAAAATGCCACTACAGCATGGAACAGAAAAAAACTGGAGCACACTGTATGGTGCAAAATGACTGGCAGGACTGTCTTCGGTGGGGAAAAAAACTGACCTAGAAAATACTGCTGTCATTCTTATTTTAATGCAAACTCGTGTTATTGATTCAAATGTGACAATTACAGATGTACTTTGCGTTCAAAATGGGGCACTTTGTAACAGCATGGCATCAGGCACGCTGAGAGCAGACGAAGCGATCAATCAGATTGAAAAGAAAATCGGCGGTTCTTTGTGTTTGCATTCGCCGTCGTGGAAAGTTGAACGCAATTATCTAATGAGATCCTCGAATGTGCAGGTATTGTGTGTATTTGTACACTTTGTTCAAATTCCCTCACACCCGCTGTATGACTGTCTCAATCATTCCGTCTTTCTGGACATGTTGACACAAAGAGTACAGCTATTCCCTTTTTTTTTTTTTTTTTAAATCCATGAAGGCGTCATGTTGAGGTTTAAAGGAAGCTTCCCCCCAGCAGCCTTGGATGGCGACCGTGACTTCCAGTCGTCCTGGACGGTTGCTGATAGGCGAATTTTACTCGCCCAGGCAAGGTACTCCCCCCCCCCACCCCTCCAAGCCACTGCTCTGCTAAACTAACAAGTGATGGGATTTTCGGCTCTTTTCGGTGATCCAGTTCATTTGGATTGGCTCAGTGAAAAGAGCCGGCACTCAAAAGGCTCTTTTAACGTTTTCTTTTAAATATTTATGACAAATTTAGCATACATTTTGATAAATGACTTGGTAAACTAAATATTGCACTCTACTGACTGCAAATAGTTAGCAACAATTATCGAGCAAAGAAATGGCTTTTTACTTATTTTATTGAACATTAAAAAGGCTCCAAACAATAAACAAGCAACAAAATTAAACTTCAACCAACAACAATCAAACATGCTGCATCATAACAAAAATAGTGAGTATTAACTGCAACAGCAACAGTGAACAAAACAAACATAAGCTAGTCCTTGCTTTATTTTAACAAACATAAGCTACTTCTTGCTTTATTTTAAATTTGCAGTCAACAAAACGAAATACTTCAACTTGGAACGCTTCAATTTGTCCAGTCTTTGAGAACACCCTCTCTGACGAGACAGATGTTGCTACAATGCACAATCTACTCTCCATTACTTTGATCAAACGGTGGTAGACGGAAGCTCGGTATTTCAACCAGCTCAGTGGATCAGCTGCCCTTGAAATCTGTGGTTCTTCAAGATATGCCCTAATTTAGTGTTTTGGGTTTTTGCAAGCTTGGCTAAAACTGTACATTAAATTCAGATTGCTTACCAAACGCCTTTGTGGTTTCCCGGACAGAAGGGGGCGATATGAACTAAAGACATCCAATTCACCAAGAAGAAGAATAAGTACAAGCACAAGAACGGTACCACATCCGTTTCGATGAGCAAGTTTTTCCGCTGTCCACAAGCCCTGTGAGTAATTTTAACATTGTAAACTGACTTCGAAGTTTATCTCGGAGTGCATAGATGTAGACAATTGGGGAGAGTTATTATGACACGTTGCTCCTGTATAGTAAGGCGTTTTTAGCCGAAAAAAAACGACCATGTATAGTAAGGCGTTTTTAGCCGAAAAAAACGACCATGTATAGTAAGGCGTTTTTAGACGAAAAAATTACCATGTATATTCAGGCGTTTTTAGACGAAAAAAACCGACCATGTATAGTAAGGCGTTTTTAGACGAAAAAATTACCATGTATATAAAGGCGTTTTTAGCCGAAAAAAAACGACCATATATAGTAAGGCGTTTTTAGCCGAAAAAAACGACCATGTATAGTAAGGCGTTTTTAGCCGAAAAAAACGACCATGTATAGTAAGGCGTTTTTAGACGAAAAAATTACCATGTATATTCAGGCGTTTTCAGCCGAAAAAAAGGACCATGTAAAGTAAGGCGTTTTTAGCTGAAAAAAACGACCATGTATAGTAAGGCGTTTTTAGCCGAAAAAAACGACCATGTATAGTAAGGCGTTTTTAGTCGAAAAAAACAACCATGTATAGTAAGGCGTTTTTAGCCGAAAAAAACGACCATATATAGTAAGGCGTTTTTGGCCGAAAAAAACGACCATGTATAGTAAGGCGTTTTAACCCGAAATAAAAAGACCATGTATAGTAAGGCGTTTTTAGACGAAAAAATTACCATCTATAGTAAGGCGTTTTTAGACGAAAAAATTACCATGTATATTCAGGCGTTTTTAGCCGAAAAAATTACCATGTATATTCAGGCGTTTTTAGCCGAAAAAAAAACGACCATATATAGTAAGGCGTTTTTAGCGGAAAAAAACGACCATGTATAGTAAGGCGTTTTAGCGAAAAAAGCGACCATGTATAGTAAGGCGTTTTAGCGAAAAAAGCGACCACGTATAGTATGCCGTTTTGGCGAAAAAATGACCATGTATAGCAAGGCGTTTTTAGCCTAAAAAAACGACCATGTATAGTATGCCGTTTTTGGCCGAAAAAAAACGACCATGTATAGTAAGGCGTTTTTAGCGAAAAAACGACCATGTATAGTAAGGCGTTTTTAGCGAAAAAGCGACCATGTATAGTAAGGCGTTTTTAGGCGAAAAAATTACCATGTATAGTCAGGCGTTTTAGCTGAAAAAAAGGACCATGTATAGTAAGGCGTTTTAGCTGAAAAAACGACCATGTATAGTAAGGCGTTTTTAGCGAAAAAACGACCATGTATAGTAAGGCGTTTTAGCCGAAAAAAACGACCATGTATAGTAAGGCGTTTTAGCGAAAAAACGACCATGTATAGTAAGGCGTTTTTGGCGAAAAAAGCGACCATGTATAGTAAGGCGTTTTTAGCCAAAAACCGAAAAAAAAGACCATGTATAGTAAGGCGTTTTTAGCGAAAAAATTACCATGTATAGTAAGGCGTTTTAGGCGAAAAAATTACCATGTATATTCAGGCGTTTTTAGCGAAAAAATTACCATGTATATTAAGGCGTTTTAGCGAAAAAAGCGACCATGTATAGTAAGGCGTTTTTAGCGAAAAAGCGACCATGTATAGTAAGGCGTTTTTAGCGAAAAAAGCGACCATGTATAGTAAGGCGTTTTAGCGAAAAAAGCGACCATGTATAGTATGCCGTTTTGGCGAAAAAATGACCATGTATAGCAAGGCGTTTTTAGCGAAAAAACGACCATGTATAGTATGCGTTTTGGCGAAAAAACGACCATGTATAGTAAGGCGTTTTTAGCCTTACTACGGCATAGTATGCAGTTTTTAGCTGAAAAAAACGACCACGTATAGTATGCTGTTTTTGGACGAAAAAAAAAAACGACCATGTATAGTATGCCGTTTTTAGCTGAAAAAAACGACCATGTATACTAAGGCGTTTTTAGCCGAAAAAAACGACCATGTATAGTATGCCGTTTGTGGCCGAAAAAAACGACCATGTATACTAAGGCGTTTTAGCTGAAAAAAACGACCATGTATAGTAAGGCGTTTTAGCGAAAAACGACCATGTATAGTAAGGCGTTTTAGCGAAAAAACGACCATGTATAGTAAGGCGTTTTAGCTGAAAAAACGACCATGTATAGTAAGGCGTTTTTAGCGAAAAAACGACCATGTATAGTAAGGCGTTTTTAGCGAAAAAACGACCATGTATAGTAAGGCGTTTTTAGGCGAAAAAAAGACCATGTATAGTAAGGCGTTTTTAGCGAAAAAAACGACCATGTATAGTAAGGCGTTTTAGCGAAAAAAAGACCATGTATAGTAAGGCGTTTTTAGCGAAAAAAGCGACCATGTATAGTAAGGCGTTTTAGCGAAAAAATTACCATGTATAGTCAGGCGTTTTAGCGAAAAAAGGACCATGTATAGTAAGGCGTTTTAGCTGAAAAACGACCATGTATAGTAAGGCGTTTTTAGCGAAAAAACGACCATGTATAGTAAGGCGTTTTAGCGAAAAAACGACCATGTATAGTAAGGCGTTTTTAGCGAAAAAAGCGACCATGTATAGTAAGGCGTTTTGGCGAAAAAACGACCATGTATAGTAAGGCGTTTTAACCGAAAAAAAGACCATGTATAGTAAGGCGTTTTAGACGAAAAAATTACCATGTATATTCAGGCGTTTTAGGCGAAAAAACGACCATGTATAGTAAGGCGTTTTTAGGCGAAAAAATTACCATGTATATTCAGGCGTTTTAGCGAAAAAACGACCATGTATAGTAAGGCGTTTTTAGCGAAAAAACGACCATGTATAGTAAGGCGTTTTTAGCGAAAAAACGACCATGTATAGTAAGGCGTTTTTAGCGAAAAAACGACCATGTATAGTAAGGCGTTTTTAGCGAAAAAGCGACCATGTATAGTATGCCGTTTTGGCGAAAAAAACGACCATGTATAGTAAGGCGTTTTTAGCCTTACTACGGCATAGTATGCCGTTTTTAGCTGAAAAAAACGACCACGTATAGTATGCTGTTTTTGGCCGAAAAAAACGACCATGTATAGTATGCCGTTTTTAGCTGAAAAAAACGACCATGTATAGTAAGGCGTTTTTAGCCGAAAAAAACGACCATGTATAGTATGCCGTTTTTAGCCGAAAAAAACGACCATGTATAGTAAGGCGTTTTTAGCTGAAAAAAACGACCATGTATAGTAAGGCGTTTTTAGCCGAAAAAAATGACCATGTATAGTATGCCGTTTTTAGCTGAAAAAAACGACCATGTATAGTATGCGTTTTTAGCCGAAAAAAACGACCATGTATAGTATGCCGTTTTTAGCCGAAAAAAACGACCATGTATAGTAAGGCGTTTTTAGCTGAAAAAGACGACCATGTATAGTAAGGCGTTTTTAGCGAAAAAAGCGACCATGTATAGTAAGGCGTTTTAGGCGAAAAAATTACCATGTATATTCAGGCGTTTTTAGCGAAAAAACGACCATGTATAGTAAGGCGTTTTCAGCGAAAAAATTACCATGTATAGTCAGGCGTTTTAGCTGAAAAAACGACCATGTATAGTAAGGCGTTTTTAGCGAAAAAACGACCATGTATAGTAAGGCGTTTTAGCGAAAAAACGACCATGTATAGTAAGGCGTTTTTAGACGAAAAAATTACCATGTATATTCAGGCGTTTTAGCGAAAAAACGACCATGTATAGTAAGGCGTTTTTAGCTGAAAAAACGACCATGTATAGTATGCCGTTTTGGCGAAAAAACGACCATGTATAGTAAGGCGTTTTGGCGAAAAAACGACCATGTATAGTATGCGTTTTTAGCGAAAAAACGACCATGTATAGTAAGGCGTTTTTAGCGAAAAAACGACCATGTATAGTATGCCGTTTTAGCTGAAAAAACGACCATGTATAGTAGGCGTTTTGGCGAAAAAACGACCATGTATAGTAAGGCGTTTTGAGCGAAAAACGACCATGTATAGTAAGCGTTTTGGCGAAAAACGACCATGTATAGTAAGGCGTTTTAGCTGAAAAAACGACCATGTATAGTAAGCGTTTTGGCGAAAAAACGACCATGTATAGTAAGGCGTTTTAGCGAAAAAACGACCATGTATAGTATGCGTTTTTGGCGAAAAAACGACCATGTATAGTAAGGCGTTTTAGCGAAAAAGCGACCATGTATAGTATGCGTTTTTGGCGAAAAAAGCGACCATGTATAGTATGCCGTTTTTGGCCGAAAAAAACGACCATGTATAGTAAGGCGTTTTTAGCCGAAAAAACGACCATGTATAGTATGCGTTTTGGCGAAAAAAGCGACCATGTATAGTAAGGCGTTTTTAGCGAAAAAACGACCATGTATAGTAATGCCGTTTTTAGCGAAAAAAGACCATGTATAGTATGCCGTTTTTGGCGAAAAAGCGACCATGTATAGTATGCCGTTTTTAGCGAAAAAACGACCATGTATAGTAAGGCGTTTTTAGCGAAAAAACGACCATGTATAGTAAGGCGTTTTTGGCCGAAAAAAACGACCATGTATAGTATGCCGTTTTTAGCGGAAAAAAACGAACATGTGTAGTATGCCGTTTTTGGCCGAAAAAAACGACCATGTATAGTAAGGCGTTTTTGGCCGAAAAAAACGACCATGTATAGTAAGGCGTTTTGACGAAAAAACGACCATGTATAGTAAGGCGTTTTTAGCGAAAAAAGCGACCATGTATAGTAAGGCGTTTTTGGCGAAAAAACGACCATGTATAGTAAGGCGTTTTAGCGAAAAAAGCGACCATGTATAGTAAGGCGTTTTTAGCGAAAAAAACGACCATGTATAGTAAGGCGTTTTTAGCGAAAAAACGACCATGTATAGTAAGGCGTTTTAGCGAAAAAACGACCATGTATAGTAAGGCGTTTTAGCGAAAAAACGACCATGTATAGTAAGGCGTTTTAGGCGAAAAAATTACCATGTATAGTAAGGCGTTTTAGCGAAAAAACCGACCATGTATAGTAAGGCGTTTTTAGCGAAAAAACGACCATGTATAGTAAGGCGTTTTTAGCGAAAAAAAGCGACCATGTATAGTAAGGCGTTTTTAGCGAAAAAGTTACCATGTATAGTAAGGCGTTTTAGCGAAAAAAAGACCATGTATAGTAAGGCGTTTTAGCTGAAAAAAACGACCATGTATAGTATGCGTTTTTAGCTGAAAAAAAGACCATGTATAGTAAGCGTTTTTGGCGAAAAAACGACCATGTATAGTATGCCGTTTTAGCGAAAAAACGACCATGTATAGTAAGGCGTTTTTAGCGAAAAAAACGACCATGTATAGTATGCGTTTTAGCTGAAAAAAGCGACCATGTATAGTATGGCGTTTTGGCGAAAAAACGACCATGTATAGTAAGGCGTTTTGAGCGAAAAAGCGACCATGTATAGTATGCCGTTTTTGGCCGAAAAAAACGACCATGTATAGTAAGGCGTTTTTAGCTGAAAAAACGACCATGTATAGTATGCCGTTTTTAGCCGAAAAAAACGACCATGTATAGTAAGGCGTTTTTAGCCGAAAAAAACGACCATGTATAGTAAGTTTTAGCCGAAAAAACTGACCATGTATAGTATGCCGTTTTTGGCCGAAAAAAACGACCATGTATAGTAAGACGTTTTTAGCTGAAAAAACGACCATGTATAGTATGCCGTTTTTGGCCGAAAAAAACGACCATGTATAGTAAGACGTTTTTAGCCGAAAAAAACGACCATGTATAGTATGCCGTTTTTAGCTGAAAAAAACGACCACGTATAGTATGCTGTTTTTGGCCGAAAAAAACGACCATGTATAGTATGCCGTTTTTAGCTGAAAAAAAACGACCATGTATAGTATGCCGTTTGTGGCGGAAAAAAACGACCATGTATACTAAGGCGTTTTTAGCTGAAAAAACGACCATGTATAGTATGCCGTTTTAGCGAAAAACGACCATGTATAGTAAGGCGTTTTTGGCCGAAAAAAACGACCATGTATAGTATGCCGTTTTAGCTGAAAAAAACGACCATGTATAGTAAGGCGTTTTTAGCCGAAAAAAAACGACCATGTATAGTATGCCGTTTTAGCTGAAAAACGACCATGTATAGTATGCCGTTTTAGCTGAAAAAACCACCATGTATAGTATGCTGTTTTGGCCGAAAAAAACGACCATGTATAGTAAGGCGTTTTTAGCCGAAAAAAACGACCATGTATAGTATGCCGTTTTTGGCCGAAAAAAACGACCATGTATAGTAAGGCGTTTTTAGCCGAAAAAAACGACCATGTATAGTATGCCGTTTTAGCCGAAAAAAACGACCATGTATAGTATGCGTTTTAGCGAAAAAACGACCATGTATAGTATGCCGTTTTAGCTGAAAAACGACCATGTATAGTATGCTGTTTTTGCGAAAAAACGACCATGGCGAAAAAACGACCATGTATAGTATGCCGTTTTTAGCTGAAAAAAACGACCACGTATAGTATGCTGTTTTTGGCCGAAAAAAACGACCATGTATAGTATGCCGTTTTTAGCCGAAAAAAACGACCATGTATAGTAAGGCGTTTTTAGCCGAAAAAAACGACCATGTATAGTATGCCGTTTTTAGCTGAAAAAAACGACCACGTATAGTATGCCGTTTTGGCAGAAAAAAACGACCATGTATAGTAAGGCGTTTTTAGCTGAAAAAAACGACCATGTATAGTATGCCGTTTTTAGCGAAAAACGACCATGTATAGTAAGGCGTTTTTAGCGAAAAACGACCATGTATAGTATGCCGTTTTTAGCTGAAAAACGACCACGTATAGTATGCTGTTTTTGGCGGAAAAAAACGACCATGTATAGTATGCCGTTTTAGCGAAAAACGACCATGTATAGTATGGCGTTTTTAGCGAAAAAACGACCATGTATAGTAAGGCGTTTTTAGCGAAAAACGACCATGTATAGTATGCCGTTTTTAGCGGAAAAAAACGACCATGTATAGCAAGGCGTTTTTAGCCGAAAAAAACGACCATGTATAGTATGCCGTTTTTAGCTGAAAAAAAACGACCACGTATAGTATGCCGTTTTTGGCCGAAAAAAACGACCATGTATAGTAAGGCGTTTTTAGCCGAAAAAAACGACCATGTATAGTATGCCGTTTTTAGCCGAAAAAAACGACCATGTATAGTAAGGCGTTTTTAGCCGAAAAAAACGACCATGTATAGTATGCCGTTTTTAGCTGAAAAAACGACCATGTATAGTATGGCGCTTTTGGCTGAAAAAACGACCATGTATAGTATGGCGTTTTTGGCGAAAAACGACCATGTATAGTATGCCGCTTTTAGCTGAAAAACGACCATGTATAGTAAGGCGTTTTTAGCGAAAAAACGACCATGTATAGTAAGGCGTTTTTAGACTAAAAAACGACCATGTATAGTAAGGCGTTTTAGCTGAAAAAACGACCATGTATAGTAAGGCGTTTTTGACTAAAAACGACCATGTATAGTAAGGCGTTTTTAGCTGAAAAACGACCATGTATAGTAAGGCATTTTTGACTAAAAACGACCATGTATAGTAAGGCATTTTTGACGAAAAACGACCATGTATAGTAAGGCGTTTTTGACGAAAAAACGACCATGTATAGTAAGGCATTTTTGACGAAAAACGACCATGTATAGTAAGGCATTTTGACTAAAAACGACCATGTATAGTAAGGCGTTTTTGACGAAAAAACGACCATGTATAGTAAGGCGTTTTTGACTAAAAACGACCATGTATAGTAAGGCGTTTTTGACGAAAAACGACCATGTATAGTAAGGCATTTTTAACGAAAAACGACCATGTATAGTAAGGCATTTTTGACGAAAAAACGACCATGTATAGTAAGGCATTTTTGACTAAAAACGACCATGTATAGTAAGGCGTTTTTGACGAAAAACGACCATGTATAGTAAGGCATTTTTGACTAAAAACGACCATGTATAGTAAGGCATTTTTGACTAAAAACGACCATGTATAGTAAGGCGTTTTTGACTAAAAAACGACCATGTATAGTAAGGCGTTTTTGACGAAAAAACGACCATGTATAGTAAGGCATTTTTGACTAAAAACGACCATGTATAGTAAGGCATTTTTGACGAAAAAACGACCATGTATAGTAAGGCATTTTTGACTAAAAACGACCATGTATAGTAAGGCATTTTTGACGAAAAACGACCATGTATAGTAAGGCATTTTTGACGAAAAACGACCATGTATAGTAAGGCATTTTTGACTAAAAACGACCATGTATAGTAAGGCATTTTTGACGAAAAACGACCATGTATAGTAAGGCATTTTTGACGAAAAACGACCATGTATAGTAAGGCATTTTTGACTGAAAAACGACCATGTATAGTAAGGCATTTTTGACTAAAAACGACCATGTATAGTAAGGCGTTTTTGACGAAAAACGACCATGTATAGTAAGGCATTTTTGACTAAAAACGACCATGTATAGTAAGGCATTTTTGACGAAAAACGACCATGTATAGTAAGGCATTTTTGACGAAAAACGACCATGTATAGTAAGGCATTTTTGACGAAAAACGACCATGTATAGTAAGGCATTTTTGACGAAAAACGACCATGTATAGTAAGGCATTTTTGACTAAAAACGACCATGTATAGTAAGGCATTTTTGACGAAAAACGACCATGTATAGTAAGGCATTTTTGACGAAAAAACGACCATGTATAGTAAGGCATTTTTGACGAAAAACGACCATGTATAGTAAGGCATTTTTGACTAAAAACGACCATGTATAGTAAGGCATTTTTGACTAAAAACGACCATGTATAGTAAGGCATTTTTGACGAAAAACGACCATGTATAGTAAGGCATTTTTGACTAAAAACGACCATGTATAGTAAGGCATTTTTGACTAAAAACGACCATGTATAGTAAGGCATTTTTGACTAAAAACGACCATGTATAGTAAGGCATTTTTGACTAAAAACGACCATGTATAGTAAGGCATTTTTGATCTAAAAACGACCATGTATAGTAAGGCATTTTTGACTAAAAACGACCATGTATAGTAAGGCATTTTTGACTAAAAACGACCATGTATAGTAAGGCATTTTTGACTAAAAACGACCATGTATAGTAAGGCATTTTTGACGAAAAACGACCATGTATAGTAAGGCATTTTTGACGAAAAACGACCATGTATAGTAAGGCATTTTTGACGAAAAAACGACCATGTATAGTAAGGCATTTTTGACTAAAAACGACCATGTATAGTAAGGCATTTTTGACTAAAAACGACCATGTATAGTAAGGCATTTTGACTAAAAACGACCATGTATAGTAAGGCATTTTTGACTAAAAAACGACCATGTATAGTAAGGCATTTTTGACTAAAAACGACCATGTATAGTAAGGCATTTTTGATGAAAAACGACCATGTATAGTAAGGCATTTTTGACTAAAAACGACCATGTATAGTAAGGCGTTTTTGACGAAAAACGACCATGTATAGTAAGGCATTTTTGACGAAAAAACGACCATGTATAGTAAGGCGTTTTTGACGAAAAACGACCATGTATAGTAAGGCATTTTTGACTAAAAACGACCATGTATAGTAAGGCGTTTTTGACTAAAAACGACCATGTATAGTAAGGCGTTTTTGACTGAAAAACGACCATGTATAGTAAGGCGTTTTTGCGAAAAACGACCATGTATAGTAAGGCGTTTTTGCGAAAAACGACCATGTATAGTAAGGCGTTTTTAGCGAAAAAACGACCATGTATAGTAAGGCATTTTTGACGAAAAACGACCATGTATAGTAAGGCGTTTTTTAGCGAAAAACGACCATGTATAGTAAGGCATTTTTGCTAAAAACGACCATGTATAGTAAGGCGCTTTTAGCTGAAAAACGACCATGTATAGTAAGGCATTTTTGACGAAAAACGACCATGTATAGTAAGGCGTTTTTGACGAAAAACGACCATGTATAGTAAGGCGTTTTTGACGAAAAAACGACCATGTATAGTAAGGCATTTTTGACGAAAAACGACCATGTATAGTAAGGCATTTTAGCTGAAAAACGACCATGTATAGTAAGGCGTTTTTGACGAAAAACGACCATGTATAGTAAGGCGTTTTAGCTGAAAAACGACCATGTATAGTAAGGCATTTTTGACTAAAAAACGACCATGTATAGTAAGGCATTTTTGACGAAAAAACGACCATGTATAGTAAGGCATTTTGACGAAAAACGACCATGTATAGTAAGGCGTTTTTGAAAAAACGACCATGTATAGTAAGGCATTTTGACGAAAAACGACCATGTATAGTAAGGCGTTTTTGACGAAAAAACGACCATGTATAGTAAGGCTTTTTGATCCAAAAACGACCATGTATAGTAAGGCATTTTTGACTAAAAACGACCATGTATAGTAAGGCATTTTTGACTAAAAACGACCATGTATAGTAAGGCATTTTTGACTAAAAACGACCATGTATAGTAAGGCGTTTTTTGACGAAAAAAACGACCATGTATAGTAAGGCATTTTTGACGAAAAAAACGACCATGTATAGCAAGGCGTTTTTCGCCGAAAAACGACCATGTATAGTTAGCATAGGTTAAAACCCCGCTCAGTGATGTGTGAAAATACAACACCAAACAGTTGCTTTTTTTCTGCAAACCCTCCAGAGTGCATGTCAAATACGCATATTGTGCAAAGCAAGTTACACTCACTGGTGGTGTAGAGGTTTACACGCTGGCTTTCCATCCAGGCAACCCTTGTTCAAGCCTTGCTCAGTGATGTGAGAAAATACAACACCAAAAGTTACTTTTTCTGCAAACCCTCTAGAGTGCATGTCAAATACGCCTATCGTGCAGAGTAAGCCACAGGCACTGGTGGTGTAGAGGTATACACACTGGCTTTCCATCCCGGCAACCCTGGTTCAAGACCCGCTCAGTGATGTGAGAAGATACAACACCAAGAAGTTACTTTTTCCTGCAAACCCTCCAGAGTGCATGTCAAATACGTCTATGGTGCAGAGTAAGTCACAGTCACTGGTGGTGTAGAGGTATACACGCCGGCTTTCCGTCCAGGCAACCCTGTTTCAAGCCCCGCCTGGTGATGTGAGAAAATACAACACCAATTACTTTTTCGTGCAAACCCTCCAGAGTGCATGTCAAATACGCCTAGCATGCAGTGTAAGTCAACGCCACTGGTTGTGTAGAGGTATACACGCCGGCTTTCCGTCCAGGCAACCCTGGTTCAAGCCCCGCCTGGTGATGTGAGAAAATACAACACCAATTACTTTTTCGTGCAAACCCTCCAGAGTGCATGTCAAATACGCCTATTGTGCAGAGTAAGTCAACGTCACTGGTGGTGTAGAGGTATACACCATAGGTAAGGCATTTTTGCCTAAAAACGACCATGTATAGTAAGCCGTTTTTAGCTGAAAAACGACCATGTATAGTAAGGCATTTTAGCTGAAAAACGACCATGTATAGTATGCTGTTTTGGCGAAAAACGACCATGTATAGTAAGGCGCTTTTAGCGAAAAAACGACCATGTATAGTAAGGCGTTTTTAGCCTAAAAACGACCATGTATAGTAAGGCGCTTTTAGCTGAAAAAACGACCATGTATAGTAAGGCGTTTTTGGCGAAAAAACGACCATGTATAGTAAGGCGTTTTTGAGCGAAAAACGACCATGTATAGTAAGGCGTTTTTGCCGAAAAACGACCATGTATAGTAAGGCGTTTTTAGCGAAAAAACGACCATGTATAGTATGCCGTTTTTAGCTGAAAAAAACGACCATGTATAGTAAGGCGTTTTTGACGAAAAACGACCATGTATAGTAAGGCCGTTTTAGCGAAAAAACGACCATGTATAGTAAGGCGTTTTTAGCGAAAAACGACCATGTATAGTAAGGCGCTTTTAGCTGAAAAACGACCATGTATAGTAAGCCGTTTTTGGCGAAAAAACGACCATGTATAGTAAGGCGTTTTTGACTGAAAAACGACCATGTATAGTAAGGCATTTTTGGCGAAAAACGACCATGTATAGTAAGGCATTTTTGACTAAAAACGACCATGTATAGTAAGGCGTTTTAGCTAAAAAACGACCATGTATAGTAAGGCGTTTTTGACGAAAAACGACCATGTATAGTAAGGCGTTTTTAGCTGAAAAACGACCATGTATAGTAAGGCATTTTTGACTAAAAACGACCATGTATAGTAAGGCATTTTTGACGAAAAACGACCATGTATAGTAAGGCGTTTTTGACGAAAAACGACCATGTATAGTAAGGCATTTTTGACTAAAAACGACCATGTATAGTAAGGCATTTTGACTAAAAACGACCATGTATAGTAAGGCATTTTTGACTAAAAACGACCATGTATAGTAAGGCATTTTTGACTAAAAACGACCATGTATAGTAAGGCATTTTTGACGAAAAACGACCATGTATAGTAAGGCATTTTTGACTAAAAACGACCATGTATAGTAAGGCATTTTTGACTAAAAACGACCATGTATAGTAAGGCATTTTTGACTAAAAACGACCATGTATAGTAAGGCATTTTTGACTAAAAACGACCATGTATAGTAAGGCATTTTTGACTAAAAACGACCATGTATAGTAAGGCATTTTTGACTAAAAACGACCATGTATAGTAAGGCATTTTTGACTAAAAACGACCATGTATAGTAAGGCATTTTTGACTAAAAACGACCATGTATAGTAAGGCATTTTTGACTAAAAACGACCATGTATAGTAAGGCATTTTTGACTAAAAACGACCATGTATAGTAAGGCATTTTTGACTAAAAAACGACCATGTATAGTAAGGCATTTTTGACTAAAAACGACCATGTATAGTAAGGCATTTTTGACTAAAAACGACCATGTATAGTAAGGCATTTTTGACTAAAAACGACCATGTATAGTAAGGCATTTTTGACTAAAAACGACCATGTATAGTAAGGCATTTTTGACTAAAAACGACCATGTATAGTAAGGCATTTTTGATGAAAAAACGACCATGTATAGTAAGGCATTTTTGACTAAAAACGACCATGTATAGTAAGGCATTTTTGACGAAAAACGACCATGTATAGTAAGGCATTTTTGATGAAAAACGACCATGTATAGTAAGGCGTTTTTGACGAAAAACGACCATGTATAGTAAGGCATTTTTGACTAAAAACGACCATGTATAGTAAGGCATTTTTGACTAAAAACGACCATGTATAGTAAGGCATTTTTGACTAAAAACGACCATGTATAGTAAGGCATTTTTGATGAAAAACGACCATGTATAGTAAGGCATTTTTGACTAAAAACGACCATGTATAGTAAGGCATTTTTGACTAAAAACGACCATGTATAGTAAGGCATTTTTGACTAAAAACGACCATGTATAGTAAGGCATTTTTGACTAAAAACGACCATGTATAGTAAGGCATTTTTGACTAAAAACGACCATGTATAGTAAGGCATTTTTGACTAAAAACGACCATGTATAGTAAGGCATTTTTGACTAAAAACGACCATGTATAGTAAGGCATTTTTGACTAAAAACGACCATGTATAGTAAGGCATTTTTGACTAAAAACGACCATGTATAGTAAGGCATTTTTGACTAAAAACGACCATGTATAGTAAGGCATTTTTGACTAAAAACGACCATGTATAGTAAGGCATTTTGATGAAAAAACGACCATGTATAGTAAGGCATTTTTGACTAAAAACGACCATGTATAGTAAGGCATTTTTGACTAAAAACGACCATGTATAGTAAGGCATTTTTGACTAAAAACGACCATGTATAGTAAGGCATTTTTGACGAAAAACGACCATGTATAGTAAGGCATTTTTGACTAAAAACGACCATGTATAGTAAGGCATTTTTGACTAAAAACGACCATGTATAGTAAGGCATTTTTGACTAAAAACGACCATGTATAGTAAGGCATTTTGACTAAAAACGACCATGTATAGTAAGGCATTTTTGACTAAAAACGACCATGTATAGTAAGGCATTTTTGACTAAAAACGACCATGTATAGTAAGGCATTTTTGACTAAAAACGACCATGTATAGTAAGGCATTTTTGACTAAAAACGACCATGTATAGTAAGGCATTTTTGACTAAAAACGACCATGTATAGTAAGGCATTTTTGACTAAAAACGACCATGTATAGTAAGGCATTTTTGACTAAAAACGACCATGTATAGTAAGGCATTTTTGACTAAAAACGACCATGTATAGTAAGGCATTTTTGACTAAAAACGACCATGTATAGTAAGGCATTTTTGACTAAAAACGACCATGTATAGTAAGGCATTTTTGACTAAAAACGACCATGTATAGTAAGGCATTTTTGACTAAAAACGACCATGTATAGTAAGGCATTTTTGACTAAAAACGACCATGTATAGTAAGGCATTTTTGACTAAAAACGACCATGTATAGTAAGGCATTTTTGACTAAAAACGACCATGTATAGTAAGGCATTTTTGACTAAAAACGACCATGTATAGTAAGGCATTTTTGACTAAAAACGACCATGTATAGTAAGGCATTTTTGACGAAAAACGACCATGTATAGTAAGGCATTTTTGACTAAAAACGACCATGTATAGTAAGGCATTTTTGACGAAAAACGACCATGTATAGTAAGGCATTTTTGACTAAAAACGACCATGTATAGTAAGGCATTTTGACTAAAAACGACCATGTATAGTAAGGCATTTTTGACTAAAAACGACCATGTATAGTAAGGCATTTTTGACTAAAAACGACCATGTATAGTAAGGCATTTTTGACTAAAAACGACCATGTATAGTAAGGCATTTTTGACTAAAAACGACCATGTATAGTAAGGCATTTTTGACTAAAAACGACCATGTATAGTAAGGCATTTTTGACTAAAAACGACCATGTATAGTAAGGCATTTTTGACTAAAAACGACCATGTATAGTAAGGCATTTTTGACTAAAAACGACCATGTATAGTAAGGCATTTTTGACTAAAAACGACCATGTATAGTAAGGCATTTTGACTAAAAACGACCATGTATAGTAAGGCATTTTTGACTAAAAACGACCATGTATAGTAAGGCATTTTTGACTGAAAAACGACCATGTATAGTAAGGCATTTTTGACTAAAAACGACCATGTATAGTAAGGCATTTTTGACTAAAAACGACCATGTATAGTAAGGCATTTTTGACTAAAAACGACCATGTATAGTAAGGCATTTTTGACTAAAAACGACCATGTATAGTAAGGCATTTTTGACTAAAAAACGACCATGTATAGTAAGGCATTTTTGACTAAAAACGACCATGTATAGTAAGGCATTTTTGACTAAAAACGACCATGTATAGTAAGGCATTTTTGACTAAAAACGACCATGTATAGTAAGGCATTTTTGACTAAAAACGACCATGTATAGTAAGGCATTTTGACTAAAAACGACCATGTATAGTAAGGCATTTTTGACTAAAAACGACCATGTATAGTAAGGCATTTTTGACTAAAAACGACCATGTATAGTAAGGCATTTTTGACTAAAAACGACCATGTATAGTAAGGCATTTTTGACTAAAAACGACCATGTATAGTAAGGCATTTTTGACTAAAAAACGACCATGTATAGTAAGGCATTTTTGACTAAAAACGACCATGTATAGTAAGGCATTTTTGACTAAAAACGACCATGTATAGTAAGGCATTTTTGACTAAAAACGACCATGTATAGTAAGGCATTTTTGACTAAAAACGACCATGTATAGTAAGGCATTTTTGACTAAAAAACGACCATGTATAGTAAGGCATTTTTGACTAAAAACGACCATGTATAGTAAGGCATTTTTGACTAAAAACGACCATGTATAGTAAGGCATTTTTGACTAAAAACGACCATGTATAGTAAGGCATTTTTGACTAAAAACGACCATGTATAGTAAGGCATTTTTGACTAAAAAACGACCATGTATAGTAAGGCATTTTGACGAAAAAACGACCATGTATAGTAAGGCATTTTTGACTAAAAACGACCATGTATAGTAAGGCATTTTTGACTAAAAACGACCATGTATAGTAAGGCATTTTTGACTAAAAACGACCATGTATAGTAAGGCATTTTTGACTAAAAACGACCATGTATAGTAAGGCATTTTTGACTAAAAACGACCATGTATAGTAAGGCATTTTTGACTAAAAACGACCATGTATAGTAAGGCATTTTTGACTAAAAACGACCATGTATAGTAAGGCATTTTGACTAAAAACGACCATGTATAGTAAGGCATTTTTGACGAAAAAACGACCATGTATAGTAAGGCATTTTTGACTAAAAACGACCATGTATAGTAAGGCATTTTTGACTAAAAACGACCATGTATAGTAAGGCATTTTTGACTAAAAACGACCATGTATAGTAAGGCATTTTTGACTAAAAACGACCATGTATAGTAAGGCATTTTTGACTAAAAACGACCATGTATAGTAAGGCATTTTTGACTAAAAACGACCATGTATAGTAAGGCATTTTTGACTAAAAACGACCATGTATAGTAAGGCATTTTTGACTAAAAACGACCATGTATAGTAAGGCATTTTTGACTAAAAACGACCATGTATAGTAAGGCATTTTTGACTAAAAACGACCATGTATAGTAAGGCATTTTTGACTAAAAACGACCATGTATAGTAAGGCATTTTTGACTAAAAACGACCATGTATAGTAAGGCATTTTTGACTAAAAACGACCATGTATAGTAAGGCATTTTTGACTAAAAACGACCATGTATAGTAAGGCATTTTTGACTAAAAACGACCATGTATAGTAAGGCATTTTTGACTGAAAAACGACCATGTATAGTAAGGCATTTTTGACTAAAAACGACCATGTATAGTAAGGCATTTTTGACTAAAAACGACCATGTATAGTAAGGCATTTTTGACTAAAAACGACCATGTATAGTAAGGCATTTTTGACTAAAAACGACCATGTATAGTAAGGCATTTTTGACTAAAAACGACCATGTATAGTAAGGCATTTTTGACTAAAAACGACCATGTATAGTAAGGCATTTTTGACTAAAAACGACCATGTATAGTAAGGCATTTTTGACTAAAAACGACCATGTATAGTAAGGCATTTTTGACTAAAAACGACCATGTATAGTAAGGCATTTTTGACTAAAAACGACCATGTATAGTAAGGCATTTTTGACTAAAAACGACCATGTATAGTAAGGCATTTTTGACTAAAAACGACCATGTATAGTAAGGCATTTTTGACTAAAAACGACCATGTATAGTAAGGCATTTTTGACTAAAAACGACCATGTATAGTAAGGCATTTTTGACTAAAAACGACCATGTATAGTAAGGCATTTTTGACTAAAAACGACCATGTATAGTAAGGCATTTTTGACTAAAAACGACCATGTATAGTAAGGCATTTTTGACTAAAAACGACCATGTATAGTAAGGCATTTTTGACTAAAAACGACCATGTATAGTAAGGCATTTTTGACTAAAAACGACCATGTATAGTAAGGCATTTTTGACTAAAAACGACCATGTATAGTAAGGCATTTTTGACGAAAAACGACCATGTATAGTAAGGCATTTTTGACTAAAAACGACCATGTATAGTAAGGCATTTTTGACTAAAAACGACCATGTATAGTAAGGCATTTTTGACTAAAAACGACCATGTATAGTAAGGCATTTTTGACTAAAAACGACCATGTATAGTAAGGCATTTTTGACTAAAAACGACCATGTATAGTAAGGCATTTTTGACTAAAAACGACCATGTATAGTAAGGCATTTTTGACTAAAAACGACCATGTATAGTAAGGCATTTTTGACTAAAAACGACCATGTATAGTAAGGCATTTTTGACTAAAAACGACCATGTATAGTAAGGCATTTTTGACTAAAAACGACCATGTATAGTAAGGCATTTTTGACTAAAAACGACCATGTATAGTAAGGCATTTTTGACTAAAAACGACCATGTATAGTAAGGCATTTTTGACTAAAAACGACCATGTATAGTAAGGCATTTTTGACTAAAAACGACCATGTATAGTAAGGCATTTTTGACTAAAAACGACCATGTATAGTAAGGCATTTTTGACTAAAAACGACCATGTATAGTAAGGCATTTTTGACTAAAAACGACCATGTATAGTAAGGCATTTTTGACTAAAAACGACCATGTATAGTAAGGCATTTTTGACTAAAAACGACCATGTATAGTAAGGCATTTTTGACTAAAAACGACCATGTATAGTAAGGCATTTTTGACTAAAAACGACCATGTATAGTAAGGCATTTTTGACTAAAAACGACCATGTATAGTAAGGCATTTTTGACTAAAAACGACCATGTATAGTAAGGCATTTTTGACTAAAAACGACCATGTATAGTAAGGCATTTTTGACTAAAAACGACCATGTATAGTAAGGCATTTTTGACTAAAAACGACCATGTATAGTAAGGCATTTTTGACTAAAAACGACCATGTATAGTAAGGCATTTTTGACTAAAAACGACCATGTATAGTAAGGCATTTTTGACTAAAAACGACCATGTATAGTAAGGCATTTTTGACTAAAAACGACCATGTATAGTAAGGCATTTTTGACTAAAAACGACCATGTATAGTAAGGCATTTTTGACTAAAAACGACCATGTATAGTAAGGCATTTTTGACTAAAAACGACCATGTATAGTAAGGCATTTTTGACTAAAAACGACCATGTATAGTAAGGCATTTTTGACTAAAAACGACCATGTATAGTAAGGCATTTTTGACTAAAAACGACCATGTATAGTAAGGCATTTTTGACTAAAAACGACCATGTATAGTAAGGCATTTTTGACTAAAAACGACCATGTATAGTAAGGCATTTTTGACTAAAAACGACCATGTATAGTAAGGCATTTTTGACTAAAAACGACCATGTATAGTAAGGCATTTTTGACTAAAAACGACCATGTATAGTAAGGCATTTTTGACTAAAAACGACCATGTATAGTAAGGCATTTTTGACTAAAAACGACCATGTATAGTAAGGCATTTTTTGACTAAAAACGACCATGTATAGTAAGGCATTTTTGACTAAAAACGACCATGTATAGTAAGGCATTTTTGACTAAAAACGACCATGTATAGTAAGGCATTTTTGACTAAAAACGACCATGTATAGTAAGGCATTTTTGACTAAAAACGACCATGTATAGTAAGGCATTTTTGACTAAAAACGACCATGTATAGTAAGGCATTTTTGACTAAAAACGACCATGTATAGTAAGGCATTTTTGACTAAAAACGACCATGTATAGTAAGGCATTTTTGACTAAAAACGACCATGTATAGTAAGGCATTTTTGACTAAAAACGACCATGTATAGTAAGGCATTTTTGACTAAAAACGACCATGTATAGTAAGGCATTTTTGACTAAAAACGACCATGTATAGTAAGGCATTTTTGACTAAAAACGACCATGTATAGTAAGGCATTTTTGACTAAAAACGACCATGTATAGTAAGGCATTTTTGACTAAAAACGACCATGTATAGTAAGGCATTTTTGACTAAAAACGACCATGTATAGTAAGGCATTTTTGACTAAAAACGACCATGTATAGTAAGGCATTTTTGACTAAAAACGACCATGTATAGTAAGGCATTTTTGACTAAAAACGACCATGTATAGTAAGGCATTTTTGACTAAAAACGACCATGTATAGTAAGGCATTTTTGACTAAAAACGACCATGTATAGTAAGGCATTTTTGACTAAAAACGACCATGTATAGTAAGGCATTTTTGACTAAAAACGACCATGTATAGTAAGGCATTTTTGACTAAAAACGACCATGTATAGTAAGGCATTTTTGACTAAAAACGACCATGTATAGTAAGGCATTTTTGACTAAAAACGACCATGTATAGTAAGGCATTTTTGACTAAAAACGACCATGTATAGTAAGGCATTTTTGACTAAAAACGACCATGTATAGTAAGGCATTTTTGACTAAAAACGACCATGTATAGTAAGGCATTTTTGACTAAAAACGACCATGTATAGTAAGGCATTTTTGACTAAAAACGACCATGTATAGTAAGGCATTTTTGACTAAAAACGACCATGTATAGTAAGGCATTTTTGACTAAAAACGACCATGTATAGTAAGGCATTTTTGACTAAAAACGACCATGTATAGTAAGGCATTTTTGACTAAAAACGACCATGTATAGTAAGGCATTTTTGACTAAAAACGACCATGTATAGTAAGGCATTTTTGACTAAAAACGACCATGTATAGTAAGGCATTTTTGACTAAAAACGACCATGTATAGTAAGGCATTTTTGACTAAAAACGACCATGTATAGTAAGGCATTTTTGACTAAAAACGACCATGTATAGTAAGGCATTTTTGACTAAAAACGACCATGTATAGTAAGGCATTTTTGACTAAAAACGACCATGTATAGTAAGGCGCTTTTTTGACTAAAAACGACCATGTATAGTAAGGCATTTTTGACTAAAAACGACCATGTATAGTAAGGCATTTTTGACTAAAAACGACCATGTATAGTAAGGCATTTTTGACTAAAAACGACCATGTATAGTAAGGCATTTTTGACTAAAAACGACCATGTATAGTAAGGCATTTTTGACTAAAAACGACCATGTATAGTAAGGCATTTTTGACTAAAAACGACCATGTATAGTAAGGCATTTTTGACTAAAAACGACCATGTATAGTAAGGCATTTTTGACTAAAAACGACCATGTATAGTAAGGCATTTTTGACTAAAAACGACCATGTATAGTAAGGCATTTTTGACTAAAAACGACCATGTATAGTAAGGCATTTTTGACTAAAAACGACCATGTATAGTAAGGCATTTTTGACTAAAAACGACCATGTATAGTAAGGCATTTTTGACTAAAAACGACCATGTATAGTAAGGCATTTTTGACTAAAAACGACCATGTATAGTAAGGCATTTTTGACTAAAAACGACCATGTATAGTAAGGCATTTTTGACTAAAAACGACCATGTATAGTAAGGCATTTTTGACTAAAAACGACCATGTATAGTAAGGCATTTTTGACTAAAAACGACCATGTATAGTAAGGCATTTTTGACTAAAAACGACCATGTATAGTAAGGCATTTTTGACTAAAAACGACCATGTATAGTAAGGCATTTTTGACTAAAAACGACCATGTATAGTAAGGCATTTTTGACTAAAAACGACCATGTATAGTAAGGCATTTTTGACTAAAAACGACCATGTATAGTAAGGCATTTTTGACTAAAAACGACCATGTATAGTAAGGCATTTTTAACGAAAAACGACCATGTATAGTAAGGCATTTTTGACGAAAAAACGACCATGTATAGTAAGGCATTTTTGACTAAAAACGACCATGTATAGTAAGGCATTTTTGACTAAAAACGACCATGTATAGTAAGGCATTTTTGACTAAAAACGACCATGTATAGTAAGGCATTTTTGACTAAAAACGACCATGTATAGTAAGGCATTTTTGACTAAAAACGACCATGTATAGTAAGGCATTTTTGACTAAAAACGACCATGTATAGTAAGGCATTTTTGACTAAAAACGACCATGTATAGTAAGGCATTTTTGACTAAAAACGACCATGTATAGTAAGGCATTTTTGACCTAAAAACGACCATGTATAGTAAGGCGTTTTTATCCTAAAAACGACCATGTATAGTAAGGCGTTTTTGACTAAAAACGACCATGTATAGTAAGGCGTTTTTGACTAAAAAACGACCATGTATAGTAAGGCATTTTTGACGAAAAAACGACCATGTATAGTAAGGCGTTTTTGACTAAAAACGACCATGTATAGTAAGGCATTTTTGATGAAAAACGACCATGTATAGTAAGGCGTTTTTGACGAAAAACGACCATGTATAGTAAGGCGCTTTTAGCTGAAAAACGACCATGTATAGTAAGGCTGTTTTATCCTAAAAACGACCATGTATAGTAAGGCGTTTTTTGACTAAAAACGACCATGTATAGTAAGGCATTTTTGAAAAAAACGACCATGTATAGTAAGGCATTTTACCCAAAAAACGACCATGTATAGTAAGGCGCTTTTAGACTAAAAACGACCATGTATAGTAAGGCATTTTTGATGAAAAACGACCATGTATAGTAAGGCGCTTTTAGACTAAAAACGACCATGTATAGTAAGGCGCTTTTAGCTGAAAAACGACCATGTATAGTAAGGCGTTTTTGGCTGAAAAAACGACCATGTATAGTAAGGCATTTTCAGACCAAAAAACGACCATGTATAGTAAGGCTTTTTATCCTAAAAACGACCATGTATAGTAAGGCGTTTTTGACTGAAAAACGACCATGTATAGTAAGGCGTTTTAGACCCAAAAACGACCATGTATAGTAAGGCATTTTTAGCCAAAAACGACCATGTATAGTAAGGCGTTTTTTGACGAAAAACGACCATGTATAGTAAGGCGTTTTTATCCAAAAACGACCATGTATAGTAAGCCGTTTTTGTTGAAAAACGACCATGTATAGTAAGGCGTTTTTGACTAAAAACGACCATGTATAGTAAGGCATTTTTGACTAAAAACGACCATGTATAGTAAGGCGTTTTTGACTAAAAACGACCATGTATAGTAAGGCATTTTTGACTAAAAACGACCATGTATAGTAAGGCGTTTTTGACTAAAAACGACCATGTATAGTAAGGCGTTTTTGGCGAAAAAACGACCATGTATAGTAAGGCATTTTGACTAAAAACGACCATGTATAGTAAGGCGCTTTTGACTAAAAACGACCATGTATAGTAAGGCGCTTTTATCCAAAAACGACCATGTATAGTAAGGCGTTTTGGACTAAAAAACGACCATGTATAGTAAGGCATTTTTAGCTGAAAAACGACCATGTATAGTAAGGCTTTTTATCCGAAAAACCAACCATGTATAGTAAGGCGTTTTTGGACGAAAAACGACCATGTATAGTAAGGCATTTTTGACTAAAAACGACCATGTATAGTAAGGCATTTTTGACGAAAAACGACCATGTATAGTAAGGCATTTTTGCCTAAAAACGACCATGTATAGTAAGGCGTTTTTAGCCAAAAACGACCATGTATAGTAAGGCATTTTTGACTAAAAACGACCATGTATAGTAAGGCATTTTTGACTAAAAACGACCATGTATAGTAAGGCGCTTTTGACTGAAAAACGACCATGTATAGTAAGGCGTTTTTGACGAAAAAACGACCATGTATAGTAAGGCGTTTTTAGACTAAAAACGACCATGTATAGTAAGGCATTTTTGACTAAAAACGACCATGTATAGTAAGGCATTTTTGACTAAAAACGACCATGTATAGTAAGGCGTTTTTGACTAAAAACGACCATGTATAGTAAGGCATTTTTGACTAAAAACGACCATGTATAGTAAGGCATTTTTGACGAAAAACGACCATGTATAGTAAGGCGTTTTTAGACGAAAAACGACCATGTATAGTAAGGCATTTTTGACTAAAAACGACCATGTATAGTAAGGCGTTTTGGACTGAAAAACGACCATGTATAGTAAGGCATTTTTAACCGAAAAAACCAACCATGTATAGTAAGGCATTTTTGACTAAAAACGACCATGTATAGTAAGGCGTTTTTGACTAAAAACGACCATGTATAGTAAGGCATTTTTGACTAAAAACGACCATGTATAGTAAGGCATTTTTGACTAAAAACGACCATGTATAGTAAGGCGTTTTTAGACGAAAAAAACGACCATGTATAGTAAGGCATTTTTGACGAAAAAACCACCATGTATAGTAAGGCGTTTTTGGACGAAAAAAACGACCATGTATAGTAAGGCATTTTTAACCGAAAAAAACGACCATGTATATAGTATGCCGTTTGCGGCCGAAAAAAACACCATGTATAGTATGCCGTTTGTGGCCGAAAAAAAACAACCATGTATAGTAAGGCGTTTTTCGCCCAAAAAAAATGACCATGTATAGTAAGGCGTTTTTAGACGAAAAAAACGACCATGTATAGTCAGGCGTTTTTAGCCGAAAAAAATGACCATGTATGACCAGGCGTTTTTGGCCGAAAAAAACAACCATGTATACTAAGGCGTTTTTAGACGAAAAAAAAACATCCATGTATATATAATAAGGCGTTTGAACCCGAAAAAAACGACCATGTATAGTAAGGCGTTTTTGGCCGAAAAAAACGACCATGTATAGTTAAGCGATTTTATCCCCAAAAAACAACCATGTATAGCATGGGTGTCAAACTAATTTTACATTGTGGGCCACATAGGGCCTCGGTAGATGTCAAGTGGGCCGGACCATTAAAAATTATACCATACTCTGCTATAAATAACCAAAATAACATGTCTTTACTTTGTTTTGGTCTCAAGATGCACAAGAACACTAGGAAAATTCACAAAACATTTCATGAAGCACCTAAGATTTCCTTCGACAAATGTGCAATTTACTTTTATCATTCACATTCAGTCAAACCTCGGTTTTCGAACGTCTCAGTTCTCCACCAATTCGGTTTTCAACCACAAATTTTGAGTTTTGATGCCTCAGATGACAAACAAATTCGGTTCTCGAACAAACTGAGCGCACTTGAATTCACCGTTTGACTCCTCTCATCTTCCTTACACGAGGAAGTGACGCTTCCTTGTGTTGCTTTCCATGGTGAGCAGACGTGTTCAATAAACGTTTTTTTTTTAAAGAGCGTGGTTTCGGTTTTCGAACAATTCGGTTATCGAACAGCCTTCTGGAACGGATTATGGATGAAAACCGAGGTTTGACTGTATCTGCATTGTAACTGATCCCACTGACTGTACAAAGGCACAAAACCTTAACAAGTAATTGGTCTTGAAAAATATAGTCATGCACTTTTAAGATTAAACAAGATTCATAAAGAAAGGAATTTTAAACCATTTACACGAGCATATAAAATCTAAATGTAATCCCTGCCTACACTTTACTAACTAAGGAGAGTGCTATAATATGTGTAAAGAATAAAGTATTCACATGTCCTTGATAGGGTCTGCTGTGTTGGTTCTGTCTCAGTGACAGACTGAGGCTGCTGTTGTCTTCTTCTCTGATCAAAACAATGTTGTCTTTTCCTCTGATCAAAACAATGTGTCCCCCTAGCGGATATTTCATGAATTGCACTTCATTAAAATATTCATTCCGTGTCTTTCATGCATTTTTTCACTTTTAAATTATCCTGCGGGCCTGATCAAACCTCCTTGCGGGCCTGTTCCGGCCCGCATGCCGTATGTTTGACACCACTGTTCTTGGTGATCGTGAATAAAGTGCAAATAAAACACCCATTACACACAGTAGCAAAACATGAAAGCCAACTTTATTCATTGTTTCAAGATGCTTTGTTGATCAGGGCAACTCCGCTGGAATAGTTGAGACGCAAGTCTCGTCTGGATGCTTGCGGGGTGCTCTCTGCTGGTCCCAACGGGACCGGGGGCTGAAGAACCTGCAAAACCCAAAGGATCGCGGTGAAATCAAACTGCATTTCAGATTGGGGAGGAAACATCGGATGACTTTCTGAGGGCCCCGATAACTTTTCCCCCTCAAAGTATTCACAGTATATCGATCAACATGTCAGAAACATTTCGGTCTCAAACTCCAGCAGAGGGCCCGCCATTGGCAAGGGGAAACAATAAACCCGATTTCACTTTCCAATGTCAGCTAACAGCAGTAAGAATCATTGTAAAATTCGACCGCAAACTCAAGAGGCCGGTGTTGACAAGGTCTTTACGAAACGTAAGGGCGACCTACTGGTGACCAATTGGAATGACAAACCTTCGACTGAAGTGGCTCCCAACTTTACAAGTACAGTCCCACTGAAAAAATACAACTCTCTGGGTACCTTTATCAGGTGCTGTCTCACCATGTTGGTCTTTGTCGTTGTGTTTATGATCCTCTGGACGAGTTGGAACTGGAAAAGCCAATTCCTTAGTCTGTCTGTGGCTGCGCAGATGCGACGCAGCATGTGCTCAGCGTGCAGTCAGTGCAGTCCCTACCAAGCCCCTCGCCCCTTCCCTTTTCTCTTCTGGTCTACCTCTCTGAGCACGGCAGCTGAGCCGCTGCCAAACCTCGCTTCAGACACCTGGAAAGAGAGAGAGAGAGAGAGAGAGAGAGAGAGAGAGAGAGAGAGAGAGAGAAAATGACAGAGCCGGCTCTCGAGGGAGGGTGCCGGCACTCATCGTTCACTTCAAAGAGTTGTACCGGCTCGTTCGCGACCGACGCATCACTACCTCAGACCCACTAGCAATTCATTCAGCTTCTTTTTTCTCAGTTATCCTTTGCAAGTGGCCGCCTTAATATATTCCTTCATCCCAGACACGTGTTGATTACACACCAAGCACACAGTTTTCACATCCACAGACGTGAATAAGTTCTTCAGAAACTCTGCACTCAGTATTCACTTTTCTTTTTTTTGGGGAGGGGGGCAGACAATTTTGCCTAATAAGGATCGACTACACTGTAATTAGTAGAAGGCTCACCGCTATCATCTGTTTTCATCTGCCACTTCACACGCACACACTTCCTCGTGACTCCCACCAAGACATGGAAGGAGGGGAGGGCTGTGTGGCCATATTGCTCATTTCCAATGGCCGCTGTCCCTCAAAGGGTTAAAAATGCGTTTCATCTCTCGAGCCAAATCTGTTGTTGAGGGAGGAAAAAAAAAAAAGTTTGAGCGCACGCCATCGTTTCCGTTTGCTTTTTATTGACCGCAAAGTATCATGGAATGAATGTGCTGTCATGACAACAGTCCTTGGCTGCAAAAGGAAGCCAAAGCCAATCAAAACTGTCATTGTGACAAACGCAACGAGAGGCTAAATTGCCAGTCCGAGAAAACAACCGTCATGAAAGCGCACTCACATAAGCTTAATGATCCGTTTTGGACGGCCTCTGCCAAAGTGCACTCGGCGCGGTGACAATGCTGACAATTCGTTTGGCCCGTAAGCGCTCACCGGCTCGCTTTCCCCGAATCATTTCACACATTCGGGAATCACGTGGCCCTTGCCGATAGACTTTGGAGTGCTCCCTCAAGTGTTGCCCTCGATGCTAACAATTTGGAAATGCTCGTTCTAGAGTGCGACACGCTTCGTCGAGCTTCCGGTGAACTTTTATTGCAGGAAACGGAGACTCGTTTAGGTCGGCAGTTCGGCTGACGTCGAGCGGCACCGTTAGAAACACGTCAAGAGATACGTCCGTCCGCCCGTACGCAGAAATGATTTGGATACTGTGGTGAAGAGTTTGACCAACAATTGGAGCCTGGCCGACGCTAGTGCTTATACACCGGATCAGTCAAATCCTATCCGGTGTGTGTGATTCAAACAGCTGTTAGTGGCGATTACAAATCTCCAGGTGACGGTCACACACACACACGCACACGCGAGAGTCACGAGGATCGATACATCTCACAGTATAATGAGCTGTTTTGTTTTTTTTTTAATGAACATAACGCTGTTTTCTTTTTGCATACAGAAGATGTGAATGATTGACCTGTTTCTGGTTGACGTGGATAAACTTATGGGACCTAATACGAGGACTCAAAACGTTCATCGCCGTTTTGCTGTTGGAGAGGTAATCACTGCATTTACATGTTTCTTATTTTGGTCGACGTTAAAATATGTTAAATAAGTATCATAATAACTCATCGTAAGACATGACTGCTCATTTTAACTGAAAATGGTCAACACGAAGGCACATTTGACCCATGTTGGTTCGCGTGCGGGTGTACCTAATGTTTGGTCACCGTATTCTCTAATCGCGCTTGAACAGTTGTGTTTGCGATCGCTACCGAAGCACATCGGATGTATCCCACTAACCGTCTCCGTACACTGCTGATGTATTGCGATTAAGGGTTTAGGTTATCAAAAGCACAGATTTGTCCAAGCCGGTCCGAATCTCTGTATGGACCCAAAAGCACGACTGAGCAAAACCGTAGAAGTCAACCAACTTCATTATTTTTACAGAAAATGTTCCGAGGAGAATCCTTCTCTGGCTACACTTGAAATTATGCCCGACGCGCGGGGAGAAAACCGCGACGACGAGGAGCAACTGAGCTGGGCGTGGAACTTCGGACGTCTTGACTTGTGAGGCAAACCATTCGGCCGCCGTGCCGCCAGCAGTTCAGAGTGAAATTCTCCTGCAGGTCATGTTGTCTGTCTGCATTCGCGGCCAAATTCTGTGGAGTCGGAAAAATCTTGGTGTGTATTACGAACACCTCAGCGTGTGTTGAATAAGCGAGGTTTATTCAACAAGCCGCCTTTTGAATCAGCCAAATTGATTAAAATGCAAATGTCGTTTTTATGTCTGGCTGACTTTTAACTGAGGATGAAGGTGATGGAAAAGGTAACTCATTTAAAAAAAAAAAAAAGCTTCCCTGGGAATGAAGTCTCACAGGGCTTGAGTCCTTGTTGGGCCTTTTGCAGTCTTGCTTCATGAAAGACTTTCATTTCACCCATGAAAGATCAGCCGTTTGATGGCTTGCTTATTTTCAACATAGACGGCTGGCAAAATTAGCGCGGGCGGCTAACCTTTCCCATCAAAGGGGAGCGTCGGAAGCACCTTTTGACAACAATCTAGGAAGTAATGAGCTGACGCATCAGAGCAGACCGAAATCTGCCTCCCTGACGTCTCCTGGTGAGGTGTTCCGGGCACGCCCCACCCATCTTTTTTTTTTCATAAAGATGACTACTGCACGGATTTCACTTCTTACAGCTGCTGTTTAGAGTTTCTACTATTCGCTAATGACGCTCAGTACACGTTTTGGATGCTTGGTAGTAGGATCAGCTGGCTTGTATACTTTTTCTCATGGAACAGATACACATTTGCGCTGCCATCTGGTTTAAAAAAAAAAAATTGGGGGAGGGGGCGTGAGTGATAAATTTGACTTGAATTTCAACTCATTTCCTCACGTTGTGTTTGACAACAGGCCTTCAAGTCGAGGGCCTCACTGGGGAGACTCATGAATCCTGCCGTGTCATTTCAGTGTCTGTCGGGGTTGCCAGTTCTTGTTGATACGGGCCAATATCGGCCGTCTTACCGGGCCCCGTCCTGGCAAGCAGCCGCCAGCAGCCAGTCAAGGGCCCGATGCAGGGGATCCCTCCCGTATTGTGAGTGCAACGTCTAAACCAGCGCTATTGTTTTGGATGTTGATCTGAGCCAATGTCAACTGTCTTTATGGGGGGCCCCCTTCAGCTTGGGGCTCCTGGCAACTGCCTCGCTTGCCCGCCCGCCCTTGTGCGCCTTCTCTGGATGTTCCACTGCGCTTACTTTCACAGCACCTCCAAAAGGCACGATTTAATCCCGTCGTCGTCTGACACACATATAAGCAATGTTTTTAACCACCCAACCTTTAAATTGGTGACATTCCTGGGCTGGCCCTTACGAACGGCGATTGCTCCGATGGGAAACTTGGAAATGTCACCACAACGATGGGGCTTTGAGGGGGAAACTGACCTTTGGGTGCCAGGACAACTTCGAGGTTTGCGCACGTTTTGCCGGCGTTCCAAGTCCCACTTTCATAGCAGTATTCGCACAAGTAATCAACCTCGACTGCAAATTTCGTCGAGTCATAGTCGCAGTCATTTCTGTGCAAACCTAGTGGGTAATAATGGCCGAGAAATTAAGCAATCCATCTTTCAAAAGCAAAGCGCGCGGCTTCACAGGCGCGAGCACTCTTCCCATTCGCGCGTGCCTGCATGTGGAGCTCGCGCGGGGCGGTGTGCCCGTGGCTACAATTGCAGGGGTGGGACACATTATGAAGCCGTGCATATGCCGAACCACACAGGGCGCTCTGGCGCGTTAGTACTTGTGACAAAAGATTGTGCTGAGATGATGTTGAGGAGGCAATCGGGTCTGAGGGGGAAGATAGAAAAATACCAAAAGCCACCATGGAGCATGGGGGGAGGGGGGGGCAGATGGAAGACAAATATCTTCTCTTCGTGGATGTATTCCCTTGAGCGGCAAGAGTTTAACGTATGATGAGTTCTACTTTTTAAATCTGCGAATAATTCCCCATCTAATCAGAGACAAGTGGCGTCACGTATGACATGATGACATCAGCGATACGATTCCAGGACACAATGGAGGTTGGGACCTCATTGACTCCGTGCAAACTCCACACAGGAAGGTCGCAGCCGGAATCGAACCGGGCACCTCTGCACCGTGAGGCCGACGTGCTAACCCGTCGCCCACCGTGCCGCCCTAGTGATTTTGTAAAATCTATCACACGTACACACACGCGCTGGCTCACACAAACACTTAGCGGGGCGATTTGAGTTTTTTTCGACTCTTAGCCAGCTCCACACTGACACCATGATGAATGACTCTCGCTGTGCTTGTTGATGCGTGCGTGCGTGTGTGTGCGTGCGTGCTCGCGTGCCTGCAAGGCTCAAATCACAGGAGTTGTCAACCCCACAGAAAACCAAAAAAACCAAAAAAAACTTCTCTCCCATGAAGCTGCCTGAGGATAATTAAATGTAGTTTGAAGAACAGCCGAGCTATCATTTATTTACTTGTTTGTCTCCAACGCTACAAGACGAGTTAAAATAAAAGGGTGGCAAATAAAAGGTTTGATTCGGACTGTGCGGGGTGCCTCATTTTCAGGGCCATGCTCCGCATTAATGGAATATGAGAATGACAAGTTGTAATTGACTTTACATGACCGGTTTATATGTGACATCGTTTCTAAGCGTTGACGACCGAGTTATTCATTTTTGCAAATGTTTCGATATGATCATTTCCGGTATATGGCGCACTGTTGATTTACATCGCAATCCTCCACTGTATGAGGAAAAATCGTGTTTGGCATGCTGCAATAACGACATTTCAGGCTGAGGGTGTTTACGTAATTCCCCGGTGATGCCGCTGCAGTGGGAATCAATAAGGGAAAGTTCTTTAGGGCTGTATCGGTGTTGGAGAGTGACCATGTTGTGTTTAATGCACAGCTCCCAAGGCAAACCATTACCGTGTCTGCTGTTCCTCACCGCTCCCACCCCGGGGACACCTGTGACCAATTAAAGGAAATCGGAAACGCGTAGCTCGCAAGGAGCAGCGGGTACGGGACTCGTCTATTCTGCATGCGAGGAAGGGCGTATTATTGTAGTATGTGTACACCCGGGATCTTTTTGCCGCTTTTGACGCCAGCTGTTCGGGGAAAGGCAGACAATTGTAGCAGGAGGGTGAGGTGGAAAAGACATGAAATGGGATGTCAACCTATCGGCTCCTTACACTCTTATATATAAATAGCCCTCTGTTTGCGTTTTTTCACAGCTCATGTTCCTGTCATTCACCCTGTGACAGTGAGTAATGAGCTCCACTTACCTCTGCATATCATTCACCGGTCAGAGCCTCGTTGCGCTTACAAAAGTAAAAATCTGGCCAAATAGGGGTGGTGAAACCCAGGGCCAGAGCAAGAGACTTGTCAGCGGGGTGGCCCGGGTGCGACCAAAGGTCATTTGGCGGGTGGCACACAGCAAGCATCTATAAAATAAGGGGATGCATTGGGAAACTATACGCCAAAACTTGACATTTAATCCAATGTGAATGGGTTGCCCTGGTGAATTGCTGGGTGCGATTGATATAAAGACGGTCAGCCGCACGCACACACACACACACACACACACGCACACACACAATCACCCACGCTCCTACACACACATTAACATTCAAGTAAAACGATAAAGCTGCTCTTGGTCATGTGACATCTCATTTGGTCCTCTAAAATGCTTTATATTGATTTTCTAATTTGATGTTGGTTGTTTAGCTTCAGGTTCACAAGAGAGAGAGCAGAGTATGATTGTGTCAGCATGTTGTGGCTGAACGAAAATGTAAAGCGAGCAGAAGACCCAAAAGTGAGCCAGAGATGGTTGGTGGAGGTTATAAGGGAGTGTTGACGGAGAAGGGGAGTCTGGTGACAGGAGCTTGGGACACAAGCTTGGCCTGGCAACAAGAAGGTGAGCTTCTGGCGACATGACAATGAGGTCGAGGAATGGCCTCATGGATGACACAAGAGGTGAGGCACAGAATAAACTCCCAAGTGGCAAACGTATGCACAATAATGGCTGAAATACCACTCAATCATCCGGCAGCGCGTTTTGTAGTGACCGGGAGAAATGCCTGCATTACTCCTGCCCGCCTCTAGGGGCACTACATCATGTGTTTTGGGATTGTTCGGCGAGTAATTGACAAAAAAACCTCATGAAATCAGTCTTGAAATATGAAGGGGGCAGCAAGAAGATAAATTGAGAGTTATTTTATCAAAATAATAATGTGACATCAGTGTGAATTTTTAGTGGTGAACTGAAGAACGTCTTTAAAGGAATCCTGCCCGTAACACAATTGGAGGATACATTTCACACTGTCTGTTGACTTAATGCACTGAGACTCCGGAACAAAATCGTTCGCCCTTCTTCGTTTCGCAGCGGTTCACTGGAGGTTGCGATGAGAGATACAGAACCCTAAGGTACATTCTAATTGAGGTGACGAGGTCATGAAGAAAGATGATTCCCACTGCCGCAAACGAAATGAGTTCGATGAGGTTCAATCGACGTCGACCATCTGATTTCGTCTGTCCAAAAAGTCTTTCATCACAGCCACCAGAACATGAATGCAGATTCGCCGGATGTTATGCAAGCGACAACAAAGATCACAAGGTTTTAAAACACACTTTAAAACGAAACCTCATCATTTTATAAACGCCCACTAGCGCTAAAACATCCGACACTTCCGATCCCTCCAAGTCTCACTTGCATACAAATGTGTTTCATCAAGAGAAGTCGTGTCACTTGTCAAGTTCTTCAAAGCTAGCATAACACACGACTGCGGCGGCGCACACCTCAATGCACTTCGCCAGCTGTATTTGTTGCCACATTTCAGCGGCCATACGAGGCAGCCTATAATTTCCATGAAAAGAGAGAGAGTAGAAGTGACAGAAATGAGGCTCTCATACAAAGTCACGAATCTCGTAAATGTCTCGCTTGTTGGCCCACAGCGTTGCCATTGTCAATTTGTCAAAGGAATGTCATCAATTCACATTTCAACCATCTCGTCACTTTCTCGGCTGCGCTTGCAGCAGCGGCGTAGAAGGTGAAAAGAAAAGTGCTCACCTGTGCTTTGCCACGCTGTGCTTTTGTTTCCGTGCGCTTTACCTGTCGTTCTTCTTTCCGTAATGCGGGTCGTCCGGGCCGCGCGTTTGTCGTGGCGAATCCTTGCCGGGCGAGCGCCGTGCCTTGTCGTCTTGTAATCGGCTTTGAAGGAGAAATGTTTTGATTCTCACAAAGAATTTCCGTCATCATTGTAGTCTATGCACAAGTGGCTATAATGCTACAAGCATCGAAGAAAACAAAACAACATTTCTCTTTGCCCCTTGCTAAATGTTTGATGAAGCGCTGTTTACTCACTTTTGGATTTTGGAATACATCCCATAAACCCTTAAGCCTGCAAGCTACATTAACTGAACAAATACACACTTTTCTCCAAGTGAGACACGAGAGAGACGCGCACACACACACACGCGCAATTCAGGTCGTAGGGGTTTTATGTTGTCTTATCCAATCCATGCAATGAAGGCCATATGTCTCGTCTTTGTCTCCTGAGTCGTTCGAGCATTATGGCGAAATCGTGTATGCAAGTGTGTGTGTGTGTGTGTGTGGAGGAGGGGGGGGTAATCTATTGTCTTTCATCGCATTTCTTTCTTTCCTCACTTGCTCTCCTGTGAAAGCTCTTTTCGAAGCACTTTCTTTGGTTATGGCTGAAATGGGCTTTCGGCCACGATGACCGCAAATTAAGTGAACCAAACATGCAGAGATATGCTTGTATCGTCGACACTATAGTCCCCTGTATTCGTTCTCATACACCCTCTGAAGTCTACAACAAAAGCTTCTGGCTGTCGATCCGTCATTGTTGTGCTATAAAAACCGAAACGACATCGGCTTTGATGCGTGAGGTTGTTCGACCGCCGCTAAATGTCGCCCTAACGCCGGTTCGCTTGTTCTCATGCCGCACTCGATGTTCACACCGCCGTGAGCAAATTGCATGCCGCGAAATCCACTCGCCGGAGGCTGAGCGTCATTCACTTTGTCTACAGCTCGGACGCGCGGCTAACACGCCCCATCTCTTACTTTCTATGTTCCCTGTAGCCGTGGCGATTGGAGAGTAAACAAAAGCAAAATCTATAGACAACTATGCAGCGCTGTGAGTATATAATGAATGCATGAATGTTTTAAAGTGTGCATCTGAAGGCAGAAGGGATCAAATAATCCATGACCCCTGCACGGGGATGATAACACTTGTTGGGTCAACGTGTTGACTGGCATTGAAGCTGATGTGATCCCTTCGCCACTTTGTTCCTTGCAGACAGCTCACTGGCAGCTCATTAAAACCCGAGGTCGGACAGGAGCCGGGAAACTGGGAAATTATTCTTTCTTTTGTGTGCCGCGTTGGTGCGCAGGGACTGACACGGACGGCCTTGGAAAAACAAAATAATAATCATAAAAAAATCAAAAGTCAGGGATGGCTGTAATGCTGCTCCCGTGAGCCCCTTTCATATCGTTTCCTCTTGCGGTCGTCTTATTGATCCGCTTTCACCTGTATGCAAAATAACGATTTCACTTTGGACAAGGTGAATGCATTGTACTCAGACATCCTCATCCCGATCAAGAAGTAATTTGCGATCCCAAACAGCATGAGTAAACCCAACGAGTAGAAGAAGAAACCAATCAATTGAACATACGCCTGATTAAATATGAACGCGATCCACAAGAGAATGTGCGAGCGACGTCCATGTTTTGATCCAGGCTGTCATTTGGAAACGTCACCATTTTTTTTTCCCCCGAGTGTTCATCTCATGGTTCATCGGCGAGCGACTTGAATATTTTTTTTCAGACTTGAAATGAACTTCCAGTGTATAAGGTTCGTTGCGTGAATTTGAATGATCACCACATTCGGCGACATGAAAGAGGAAGTCATATCAAAGTCAGCACAATTGAAGTGATTTCATGTGAGTTCGCGCGGATATTTGCCATGCACGAATGATGATAACCTACGTCGGGATTTTTTTTTTTTCGTTCATGTTGTCAAGAGCAACTTGTCTTGCTGTCCACCGTGGTGACGGCTGTCCCGGAAAGAGTTAACTACTGGACTTTATGCGACCGATCATGTGCATCTGCAAATGTATGCGGCTGTTATAGTTACGACAGTTAACACGCTTGCTAATTGCACCTCATTCCATACACTTGCGGACTCATAAGATGAGGCCCACAAGTTTTGCAAAGGGAGAAAGACGCAAACGAACTGGATTTAAATTAAAATAATATATCTGGCGAAACACAAACCAGAGCCTTGAGTGTTTTTTCCTTAATCAAGCCAATTACTCACATCCCGTGTGATGAATCGATGATTAGCGGCTGCTCTCACAATAACTTTGTGCCGTGCCCCGCAGATGCCCAGCAGTGTTGCACTTTGACAAGTCATCTATAATCCACGATCAACTCGTGTTCCTTAGCGGGGTGGAGGCCGCGTACCTCTGGCAGGTCAGCAGAGACCCTCTCGACTCAGGATTTTGTTCGTGGTGGCTGTACGGTGTGTTAGAGAGAGAGAGAGAGAGAGAGAGAGAGAGAGAAAGAGAGAGAATGTATTGAGTTAAACCAATTTGACGATATAAGCTATCATGGATACTTTTTTTTTAAATGCTTAATTTCAGCAGCGTATGCATTAGGATGCATTTAAAAAAAGATCGCTGCCTTAAAATGACTTTACTTGTATAGATCCATCCATGCAGCGCCCTTGATAAAACTCCACAAGTTGCCGCTGCCTTATGGTTAGACTGTTTTCTATTTTTTTTTTTTTTTGTCCTTACTCCTGTGACTTTTGGTGTCTTTCTAGTGACCTCCTCATGTTCTTTTCCCATACGCGTAAGCCACGTGTGTTCCGAATCTTTGCTTGCTTTGTCTTTTTCATTTAATTTTGAGCGCTTTCGGATCAATAGGTTTTGTTTTTCGTGAGCGGATCAGTCCTAGAGGCACAAAATTCAACAAGTCGATGGGCCCGCGCGAGCCACGACCTGGCCCAAGAGGTGTCACGTTTCTTCCGCACGAGCACCGGTTTTCATCAAACAGGAAGAGCCAATGAGACACAGTAATCATAGGAACGATTACACAAACAACATTTGGATTTTTGTCTCCCGGCAGCTGTTCGATCCATTTCGCCGCCGGGATTGATTTCCCGGCGCTTCTGTCTATTCCTTTGTCACGCAGCATTGTGATGTAAAACCGTGATGTGCAATCACACCGTCTTTGTTTCACACCCAAATCGTGCCCTCGTTGAGTTTTGGGCTTCGGTTGGCAAACGTACGCACGCGTGATGGAGATGATATTTCAGACGGCTTCCTCGCACAGAGCACCTTAGAAAATCAGAGCGCAATGCTATTGTACAAACCAGGGGTGTCAAAGTCACTTTAGCTCTGGGCGCCACATGGAGAAAAATCTATTCCCAAGTGGGCCTCAACTCTTTTCTGCCCCACACCCCATCAAGTAGCGACGACTGTTTTCAAAAAGTCCCAGTGGAATTCTCCAAGGTGTTACTCTGGATCCCTCTGATTTATTCATCTGGAGAAGAGCATACGTTCCCTCACTGTACAGTATAGACGACGACTTTGCACGAGGGCTTGAGACGTACTCAGACTGACAATAAGACTGCCCCGGTTTAGCAACAGATTTGTCAACCGGAGACCTCATGTCTATCTACGCTACACCTTATCTGAATAAACTGAGCACGCAAACACTTGGATCAATCCAAACACCGACTGGCGACTCCCTCTCGAAAGACGAAATCCTGTTTCCGACTCCCGTGTAATTGAGCGGAAGAATATCCCAATGTATTCCAACCACCTATTTATCGGATGTTTTTTCTCTCTTCCACACCGCGTGTCTATTCTTCTTGGCCATCTGCCTACGTCTCCTTGTATCCCAGAGGATGTGATTAGAAGTGGCTTTTTCTCCCGGTGGGAAATCACTTGTGTTCCTTGCTAGTATGTCCACAGTGACAGATTTGGCCCGAGACGTACCAGCTACCAAATGACTCTGCGGAGCCCGCCGGGTCTCGGCAACGGAATAGGTGCGATGAACATAAAGAGGAAAGAAAGACGGATGAGGACGGAGGGCAAGCCAGAGGGCTGATGTGCGGCGCCAAGACAGAACGGGAGAGAAATGGGATGGCGACAGAAGATGGTGAAGGAAATGAAGTTTGGGAAAGAGGATGATCAATGAACACAATTTTACAACTCTGCCAGTCAGTTGGCACTAGGCCTGTGGTTTAGGATGATCATACTGGTGATAAATTTGAGTCCACTGCCCTTACCCCCTACCCGGCAAAATAAAATCTCCCCACGGCCTTTCCGAGATACATTCTGAAGTTGCAATGACCAGAGCTGTACACATAACGCTTCTGTCACCAATGGGCACACATAAAAATACATGCGAAAGCAAGGAAAAATGTACCCCTGCTGTCATGGAATTGGTCAAAAACACAGTCAACCAAAATATTTCCATGGTGCTGTCGCGAATACGGCCAGTCGCCGGTCGGCCTCGCCTTGACAAAGCCTGGAGGATCTTCCGTCATCGTCATCAAGACGACAACGGGCGGCCCTAAAAAGGCGGCCGAAGGAGGATGCGCACCATCGCCGCCGTCCCAAGATGCTTGCATTCCAAAGTCACGTGACGCTCAAGAGGAGCAAAGCAGAAGCGACCGACTGTGGCGTGCGCTTTGGTTTCAAAAACGCTCAACAGAAAAATATACGCAGTTGCAATTTGACTCAGTTGTAAAGATGGAATAGCTTTTCAATCATGGTGAATGACAGCATCTGGCTATTTGAATCTGAATCAGAAATCTGTGGCTCGGTGCCCAGTGTTGATTCATTAAAAAGGATTTTGTTGATGGGCTTCAACAACAACAAACAACAGGGCTGATTTCGACTGTGTTGTCTTGTCATCGGACTGCTCAATTCAGATTCACACCTCCCTTGACAAATCCCTTCATTTCCCCTCTGCCAAATAAGCGAGCAGACCCCCTCTGTTATTTCACGCTCTCCAATAACTGTCACGTTTATGGAGTGACAAAGAAGCCCCCTGAGGGAAAATGATGACTAACAGACATCATACGGACACGCGATTTCTGCTTCCTCAGCTTGTCACGCCGAAAAGTGCCGTTGATGTGGATGTCTGCTGGCGCAAACCGACGAGCGCCTTGATTCGTTCACACACTTGGCGTCCCCGTTCAGATTGTCTGTGGCAATGGCCGTCAAATGTCGATTGCCAGAGTGGGACGTTGGAGAAGGGAACTGAAAGACGAGGCTCCCGCGTGCGAGATTTCCTGATGAGACCGCGATTGGCTCAACTTTCCCTTCGCCTTACACGTCGACGTTGTAGTTTCCCATTTCATGTCAATCTGTACGATTCATCCGTAGGGTGCCTTGCTGGCCCCAAGCCCCCGCTTCGAGATGATTAATGTAGACAAAAACGGCATCATAAAATCATTGTACTCGCATCTTCTCACTAATTAGCTGTTCGGCCCTCAATAACGAGATTGTTTCATGTCAACATTTGGGAGATTCGCAACGGTCTTTTACCCCTCCTGGGTTATTTTCTCTAACACAACAATGGACAGTGGCCACATGAAAGAGCCCGATTGTTCAACGTTGCAGCACCGAGCGGGGTGATAAATCGCTTTTGCACCCATCCATATTTGCATATGTCGTCAGTTTGCTTTGGTAAATCTTTGCGGCTTCCAAGCTTTTCTTCTTTAGATTGCTTCTTGACTCGGCATTATTTGCACACTTGCGTTTTATCAGCATGACCAGACTGCTCCACACTTAATACCGCCAACTAGGAACTTGTTCTATTTATTTATTTTTATGAACTGTGAATTGAACAGATTCATTAAAAATAAATACATTGTGAAGTGAACTTTCCCAACACTGAGTGGACTATGCCACCGTTTGGAACAAAATGATTTCAAGACATTTGAAGGCAAAGGAAAGAAATGGAAAGTGTCTTTCTGAAATGACTAAAAGCCCGCCGAGTGAAATTGAAAAAGTGTGTTTTGACTCAAAGCATTCACGAGTTTTAACCACCGTGCGCGCAAACGTACACTTCAAGAAGGATGACATTTGTAAAATGCGTTCGTCTATACATCCATGTGTTCACGCTTATCTTCCGTGACAAGAAAAAGACACACCTGGGGCCCCACCGAACAGCATTCAAAGCTTTTTTGGGAGGAGTTTTCGGGGAGGGCGGGTCTGAAAGACGACGTCATCATTGGAAGTTTTCCCAAAATAGTGACTTTTTTTTTTCCTTCAAACCAGCAACGTGCGGCGAATATGGGATTTGAGTAAACATTGCGCCTTCCCGGGGGGAATGTTTCGGAGAAGCTGAATAATTTGACACGGTGATTATGTCATTTTCTTTTGTTTTGGACCGACGATACACGACTGCATTGTGCCATTGGAGGAATTGAGTCCTGCTCGTGGACAATTGCAAGCAGCTTTTTTCTTCTTCTTCTTTTTTCTCGCATCGTTTTGAGTGACAAATGATACTTTGTGCAAAATTGCGCTCTCACAATGGGACAATTTGAACATAGCGTGCTTTGGCGCACTTAGCCGTCCTCCTTTTCTCCCCCCACTTGTCTCAACTCAGACTGACTGTACTGCACTCAGATGTGCCTCCGAACATTGATGTGCCCCATTACCGCAACTTTCCAGACTGAAATTAGTCAAAAGATGTTTTGCAATTGTCCTGTTTCCACTGTGCGCGGTGGCAGCTGTCATTTGCGACTGGCGTGAGGAACGGCAGCTTCGGTCATACAGCACGTGCAGTTTGAGCAAGCAATTGCCGCTCAAGCCCACTTGTTCCCAGAAAAACTCAGCTCAGCATGTCCAAATGTATAGTGGGTACCTCTACTTACAACCGTCTCTTCATACGAAATTTTCAAGTTACGAAACACCTCAACAGGAAAATAGTGCGTTTTGTTACGAAAAAAATTTCAAGATACGAAAGGTACAGCATGGCCCGCTAGTCGCAGCTGCGGGTATCCTGAACGCACCATAGTTATAGCTGCTCTGCCATTGGCATCTTCCTGGCATCCCGTTGGCTAAGAGGGACCTCGACCGTACCTGTCTAAGTGTGTACAGACACTCCCCGAGTTACGAACATCCGAGTTACGAACAAACGGTACATACAAACATTTTCACAGGTCTGTCGAAAAAAAAAAAAAAAAAGTTTGATTTTGTATTGCGCGCCTTTTTCCGAGTGCCGAACGGGGCGGAGGCGACGGCGGCGGTGACGTTCGAAGGCGGCCGCGGGGAGAGGCGTGGGGGGCGGGCGTGTGATGGTGGAACGGGCGGGGAGGCGTACGGCGCGCCGGTCGACGACCGGTCGTCTACTCTCCCCAGCTGAAGCCGCTGCTAGTTTACCGGGCAGCTAACCCTCGAGCCCTGAAGAACGTGACGAAAAGCTCTCTCCCTGTTATATGGATGTCAAACATATAAGCCTTAAACATACATTCCAGACCAAATATAGCACTGAAGCAACTTACGAACGAATTCACCTTATGAACAATCGTCCGGAACGTAACTCGTTCGTAACCTTGGGAGCGTCTGTATTTGATAGATATGTGTCTATGCAGCGTCGTCGTCATTCGCCCCTTGGGCCATGAGGCGTTCCGATTTCCGTTTTACGTAAATGCGAATCACCCAGAAAAAGTGTTCACCAGTCAGGTGTTTTTTTACATCATACACAACTCTCATTTATTGTGTAATAATCTAATTGTAACACCTATGTCACATTTTGATGCATTTTTATGCTTTAGAAAACATTTATGTATGAATTTTGGGAGCTTGGAACGGATTAGGGCAGTTACATTGAAAAAGCTTCTCTCCTTATAAAATGTTTCTAGTTAAAAATTTCTTCCAGAACCAATTAATTTCTTAAGTAGAGGTATCACTGTATGCTTTGCACTGTCAGAGTGCGCCATGAGCACTGTGATTAAAAAAAAAAAAAGATTTGTCAAGTCCTTCATGAAAATGTAAGACACAATAGTAGACCGAGTCCAACTGCTTCAAGGCCGACAGAGGTTGATATCAATCAACAGCACGTCTCCAAAAGGTTTATGGTGGTCATTTTAAGATGGTCTTGATGGTTTTGCGCTTCGTCGCAGTGGGGCTCTTCGGACCCAAGGTTTTGAACAGATCTGCAGGGTTATGGAACCCATTTGACACGAGTCAGTCTGGAACAAGGTGGTGCATCGCGTCATGAATGGACTGTCGGGCCTCTGGCATGGCGTTCACAGCCGCTTCCTCGGCAACCTTCCTCAAGCATCCTCCAAGATATATTCTCCGCTCGTGTATCATGCGGTGACAGGCTGTGAGTCAAGCATTTAAAACATGGCGCTCGAGTGACACACGCGGCCCGATAAAGTAGGGGGATGTGGCAGACCTTCATTTCGGACCTGTGGACAATAAATCTGGATGGAGCCGCGGTGTCACACTTCATCTGAGCCTCCGGCATATTAAGTTGCAGAGCTGCAGCGGCCATACTTCCGAGGACACTGTCGGAGGAAGAGGGCGGCGATGGTGGAGGAAACGCACGAGTTGAAAGGAAGGAAGGGCGAAGGGAGCGAAAGGTCACACGTGAAGTCGAAGGGTGAGGAGATGATGTGAGCGAGGAGGAGCCAAATATGGCGGCACAAACGTCATCTCTCGCGCAAATCAGCAAGCACCCTCATGGCGGATGCGGCTTCAATCCATCTGTCAATCTCTGGCTCGGGTCTTCCCTCAAAGATACTTGAACGGCTCGACTTGGGGCAGGATATCATCCCTGATCCGGAGATTCTAATTACAGTCGAGTAGACCGTCACACTTGAACAAAGTTACAATTAAATCCTCTCACACATGCTCCAAAAGCGACGAGGACATGGATCACAACCAGGGAGGAGTGGAACAAGTGGCCGATGTTGCGTCAGGCAACCTGGGGGAGCTTTTGAAAGATTGAGCGATTGTCACCTGACATTTTTTTTTCCCCTTTCCCTTCTCGTATGTGCAATTTTCCTTCATAAACTTCTTTAGCCACGCGCTGATGGCAGTCGGACCTTCTGTGTATACACAACGAGAGGGCAGGAATAAATCCGGCTAAACCGTTGAGAGAAAAGCCGCGCTTTTAAGTTTGCTCGAAGTTCAATGCTTGATTTTTACGGCAGATTTGGGCTTTTGAGCTTCTTATGAAGCGATACCACAATAAAGAGAGAAATGTTCTGAAGGCATCTTAAACATAACAGTTAGGGCTGAGAGCTCGTTTGGTTGTGGATGGAGATACTGTACGTTGAAGTCGATGGTCCGTTTTTGGTTTTCCCCTCTCCAAATACTGCGATGGGATTCAAATGGACTTGTGAATATTGATGTTTTGTGATGACGACTTGCACATTAGCGGGCCCGGTAATAGTAGGCGTGTATAAGATTAAAAAGATAACAAAATGAGCGCAACCCATTCAATCGCATTAGTTCAATGCGGATTCCGCATTTCTCTGTGTTGCGTATGACTGCTTCGAAAGGGATTATCCTTTGCTGTAGCCAGACCTCGCCCCCCACCCCGTTGTAAACACCTCGCCGCAGTTGACCTGGAAGTGTAAGAAAATACCAACTCGCCCGGTCCCGCTGAGATGAGTAAATGCAGTTGATCTTCACCACAGAACCCGAGTGTCTTAATTTCAACCCAATTAGGACAGAATGTGGAGATGTTGTCAGATGAAATGTCGCGGAACATTTTTCTCGGGTAATTACCTTGTTGCAGTGAATCAAGGGTGCTATTTGGGGAGGAGCGCAGACCTCGGAGAGAAACAGTAACGTTGCCATTTGACTTTCCCCGGGCACGGATAGCCACGCTTTGCATAGGAAAAAGTGGCGCATCATTTAGAAGGCCACTTCAACAGCAAATGCCAACTTCTGATCACTTGGGCCCACTTTTAATTGCCACACGGTGGTTGACATCTTGAAGCACTCACTGCTTTCTTGGGTGAATCTTGTTCTCATTGTCTGCACTGGCAAAAGAGACAACGTGCAACACAAATGCAGACATGTCGCCAAAAATAAATCATCGTTCTTTTGGGGATGGTTTATACCTGCGGTGTTAATGTCTTACCGGTACAGTCGAACTTCTTTTCAACGTTTCCACCCATCTAACGATCACATTTCAAAGTCCAGATTTCACGTCATTCATTTTCCATTTACCGATTTTGTTGACAACGAACACCTTGATAATGTCAACTTCATGGTAACGACCAAATTTTTGCCACAAAATAGTGAAAAGGCCTTTGTTATCATGAACTGTGGGAAGCTAACTGCTGCCGCGACCTTGCTTAAGCCCCTGTCACACCTTGACGATTTAGCCAGCGTATGCCGACGTAGGAAAAATTTGGCAAATACGCTGGCGTACGTCGAATAAGTTATGGGTAAGTTTTGTATACGTAACAGCACGCTGAAGCACGTTGGTATCGCCGGAAATGCGTCGAGGTCGTCGAGAAATTTTAAGCATGCTTAAAATTTCTCGTTGTATGTCAGCGTATGGCTATCGTCCCGTATATGCAGGCCATAAGTAATAGGTAAGTTATGCGATCGTTGCACACGTTCAAACACGTTAAGTGTAGGTTACTCATAAGTCCAAATACGTCGAGAATACCTACTAGCTGTTCTCCAACATCCGTGCCTTTCGAATTTGCGCTTGGACATGCTGACCAGGCTGTCACGCACGTAGTTGGCGAAGGCTGCAGTGGCTGTGATGGGCTGAGGCTGTGCGAGACCTTTGATGAGCTCCCCAGACTTTTCTTTGGCATGACGCTGATGTTGTTTGGTTTATTAATGACACAAGTCATAATGGCGTTTGATTGCTGCTTTAATAGCGTGAATAGCAACTCACAGTAACGATGGCAAGCCGCACCTTGCCTCTTGGGTTATACCATTTTAACTAGACCGGGGATAGTCCCCAAACAGATGTTGGTACTGCAATGTCTAGTGCAGTTATGATTTGAAACGTCGAGCGCCAGCCTTTTTATAGACTACGTCACGTGATCGTCGGCAATACGCTGCTGCACGCTATGCATAAATTAGACTATCGTTGGGCATAAGTTGTGTACGCCGGCAACACGCTAGGCATTCGTTGGAATAAGTTATCTATAAGTTATCGAAACGTTCTATATAATTTACCGATACGTTATGTATCGTCCAACCCGTTATGAATGCGCTATGTATCGCCCAAAATTGAAAAAAATCGATAATTCAGCGTATGCCAGCGTTTTAGGGAAATTCTGATACGTCGGCATACGCTGGCTGAATCGTCAAGGTGTGACAGGGCCTTTAGGAACAAAATGCACAGCGCGAATTCCTTTCCGTTGCTTAGCGACACTACAGATCGACTCGCGCATTCTCGTACTTCCGGAGGAATGCCGCGCACGCTCTGAAAACACATCCGGTAAACGGAAGCAAATCTGGCTGCCCGTGACGACTGAAATCGTCTCTCGCTTTGGAAAGGGAATCTTCCACACAAAGCGTCAATCGACAATCATCCGAAGTGGCCGCAAGGTCATGGCAGAGTCATAACGAACTACGGTCAGAACGTACAGATTCATTCTTTCCCTCGAGAGACGTCGGAACCAGGTTGGACGCTCTTCACAATTGTTTTATCAGGATGCTGCTTTCATGACAATAAAAAATAAGAAGAATCGGTTGATCCCGCAGTAGGGGAGATTCACGACTTGATTAGATATTTGTTTTGTCTTCATTAAAAAGCAGTCATGCTTTTCATTCAAAATCAGGAAGTCATGGAACCCAAAAGCGTCCAACCCAAGAGATGAGCGCTGCCGTAAACAACAGTTGAAGTTGTCTGCTTTCTTTTGGGGCTCTTGCGTTAGTTTGACATCGTTGAATTAATTGTTTTGCATTTCTTATGGAATGTTCTTTGCACATTTAAAGTTCACTTTGTTGAAATGCTGAGGATAAGCGGCCCTTTACGTTTCACACACTTGGGCAAATCAACATTGCGGCAACCCCTCATGGAAAGCACTGCAGCGAGAAGCAAACACATGAACCGGTGGTGCGATAAGGCAAATGGGTCTTCAGCTTTAAAAAAAAAAAAAAGTCTGGGCTCCACCACTTCATTGTCAACACAATAATGAATGACTGCACCTAATAAAGGTTGACTCAACAAAAAGCCCAGTGTGATCAAAGACATCAAATGTGCACCACATGACATGATCGTGTCAAATAAAAATAAAGACGTGCGCAATTCGGTCGTTGCAGGGAACACAGTGCCGTCCCAATAAGGTTCAAACCGAAGCACCTGCTGATTTGGGGAAAAAAATATAACTTTACTTAGTTCTAATTTAGGTCTGCTTTGGACATTTTTCACCAGGTGTAAACCTTGCAATGTGATTTAGTTTCTCAGCGGAGATCACCGTCTGCCAAGATTATATTTTTCAGTGCATGCTGATATCAAGCAATTATGTTAAAATCCCTCAACAGCAATCCAGAAAACCAAAAGCACCAACGTCTCCGGACAAAAGAATACAATTCCTTTACCCAGTGTGAGTTTTACTTCTACCTCGGCTCACCTTATTTTCTGTCTGAGAAAAAAAAAAAAATCATATGAAGTTGTGAAGACCTTTCCTCGACTTCTTGAGAGCAGCCGCTGTGTGGGCCAAGTCGTGAACAGCAGAGTTCATTTTTAACTGTACTCAAAGCAAGTGAAGAGGACATAACTTTGGATAATTAGTCTCGCTTGTCATTTGAATGAAGATGACCTGATATTCCAAAGCGTTATGTGGGGAAGAAATTAGCGCTCATTAAAATGCCTTTATTTGGATTAGGATGACAAATGAATTGCACAAGCAGCTGCTAAGGGGCAGCATCGGATCTGCGGGTGATTTGGAGAACGGGGAGCTCTCAGGTTACGTACAGCCATGTTGTATGGATGACATTTGGCCGACTTTTGCCCTTTAGGTTCGGCCCGTCCTTGTTTCCATCCGCTCTGAGTGCACAAGATGATTCCCCCTCAGGGGAAGACACACGCACACAAAGATGGTGGGAGGGGTTGCAAGGAGAGAAAGATAGCGAAACAGAAATCCACCTGGCGCCTTTGGATTTACAGTGATACCAAAGGCTCCATCAGGCCGTTTTAAAGGGGAACTACGGTCCACCGCAGATGTCCAAATGTTTTGTCACGGGCATTTCTTCTTTATCCGATGCTGTTTACTCAAATCTGTTCTTACATATTGTAAAAAATAAACGTTTAAAAAGGGTTGCATCTGTTCGCTCTCCCAAATGTGCTCGAATGTGACAAAAGTCACCCAATCCTGCCCACGTTATTTACGAAGAAAACCAGACAGAGTTGGCAAGATCTAGCGCGTTGTGTCAAAGTGCCACATGGCCAAGCACCAAGAGAAAATATCCATCCATCCATCCATTTTCCGATCCGCTTTTATCCTCACAAGGGTCGCGGGGCGTGCTGGAGCCTTTCCCAGCTTCTCCCAGGGTTAGGGGAGGCTGGGAAAGGCTGTTACGACAGTGAAACCGGATAAATGTTTTGTATTGTATATTTCATCAAATGGTTTTATTACTTGTACACAACAAATCGATGGATTATTAGTTGGTTCAAATGGTTGTTTGTTCAATTATTGTTCAAGTGAGTGTAAACAGGGTAACAATTTTTTTGAAAAATCTCAACGTTATAGCACATGACAATTTGAGATTTCGGTACAGATTTTCGCAGAAGTTGACATGCGTGATTTGCTTTCGCGGGCCACGTAAAACGACGTGGCGGGCCGTATATGGGGCCTTGAGTTTGACAAAGGTGTTGTAGCCCCTATTGAGGGATAAGCGATGGATCGTATCAGACATGGATGGATCGCTATTTTTGTAGATTGTCCCCTGATTTAACCTCCATTTGATTTTGATGGTTTGTTTCGCATTTGTCTAGTCTTGTCATCTTGCCTTGCTTCTCCTGTGCCCGTTCGACCTGTCTCCTCTGTTCGTTCTGCTTCTCTTCACATCCTCTTGTTATTGCCCTTTTCATAGGTTCCTGAATGCTGTTGTGATTTCCAGCCCGAGTGCCGCTCTTTGTCTGCATGTGTGTCTCTATACCATCTTTGCCCGCACGTCAAATAGACGCCAGTCCTTCGCCACTCTTCATTATACGCACAGAAGGAAACCTTAATGGCACAGATGCCATGAATGGCCTGAAAACGTGTGTGAATGCTGTCAGTGGGAGGTGAATTGTTGAATTTGAGTCACTGTGGGACTGAGTGTATGAGCGCCATGTCAGCCGAAGATGACGCCACACTGAGGCAAGAGATGACTTGGATCAGTACGAATCATGTTTTGGTGGCGATAGAGTTGGCTGCTAATATTAGCTGTTTGCGTAAACCGCGGCTTGTGAATGATTCACGCTTTTCACGTGGTATCAAAACGAAGGTTGTATTTGTTGTTGTTGTTGTTGTTGTGTATTCATAGTTTTGTATTAACATTGTTTAACACCTTTTTTTAACAAATTGAAAATGCTTAAAGCATTACCGGTACTTAAGACAAACAATGGTCGGCCATGTGGATTTAGTGGACTTAATCCATCTCTTAATATCACCACAATGACGCTGTCATTTTAGAAATGAATAATACTGTCCAAAAATACAAAATAAGAGCATGCAACGGTGCCAAGTTACATAATGTGGAGCAGTTCAGAATCAATATTTACCTCATAACATGACTAAATCATAAAAATGCAAATCAAATACTGTACATCATTCTCACCAGGGACAATCGACTGTGCTTTCTGCCAGACTTGCACTGGGCACCAATATACAGCCTAGAGGGGACTGAAACCTGATTGGGAAAAAAATAAAATGAAAATTGGACTTCTTCATACACTGAGATTTTTTTTAAATGGTATGGTTAAATTTACTCAATTTCATTTGATTTCATGGTAACACCAAAAAAATAAACAAAAAGAAATCAGGATCCAGATAAACTTTTTAAAGTAAATGTGTAGTGATTATATTTCCTGCAACTGCTTTGTGAAATAAAACTAATTAAATTCAACAACAACTTTTTCAGCACTGGAAATTCAGGCTGTCAATAGAAATGCGATGAAATGAAGAGAAGAAACTGTTGGAAATGAATAAATGGACTTTCTTAGGACAAAGTAAAAAATGGGCTGACTGGCCTCGACTACTGCAATTAGCTGTTTTATGGTAAAATGATCACAGTTTGACCTATGAATGGATTTTTTCCAATTTCTTTTTGCCTTTTTTTATTACAAAAAGAATGAAGAACTAAGAGAATTTTGACTTTTTTATGGATGGAAAGAAAACAGCTAGCTTGCCAATTGTCATGCAAAACCAATCACACACAATATGTGGAGTGACCCTTTAATTTGCTTACACATGAGTTTGTCAATTTGCATGAGGTTCGGCGATATCTCAGGGTGAGTGGGGTCCCAAAAGATTCGAGTGTCTTCATCTTACGGGACAGCCAACGCTTTCAGTCATCCAGGTCACGATAATTCTATGTGTTTTCTCTGTCCTTGCAGGGGTATTGGACACAAGAGAGACTCTGGGGCTCTTGTTCGTCAAGCGAATTGGGTATTGATGGAGTTTGGACTTGAGCTCACAAAATGAAGCGTGACCAGTGTTGGGAAATAATAAAGTGCAAACTCCAATTCCAATTAAGTTGTGACATTGTGTAAACCCTTTATAATTGTAAAAAAAATGTTGGTTCACAAGTTTAGCAACTTTGGCATTTGTGATATGCGCAGCCATACAGGGGGCATTGCTGGAAAGAAAAATATATATTCCCGGATATGGTTACCTTACAGCATAGACGTAGGCTTTTACTGTGTTCTAACTGATTCATAGTCCAATGTATTTGAAAGAAAAAACGAGAATATATTGTCTCTGACGGGGGTTTTTTCCCCATTTGTGTGTTTGTGTTAGGGGGCCAGCCAAGGAGGTTTCGCACCGTCGCCATTCAAGCCAGGACCGCCTTGGGAGCAGGTTTTGATCGTTTATTCTTACAGTGATTTATTTTTCTATGCAGTAGGAGCAATGTGCAAGGTAGCACAGGATGGAGAGCGGACTGTTGTGTTGTGTGCAGTTTTTGTATGTTGGATATATTTTTTCACATTTTCTTTTGAGCGCGGTTTCAGTGTAGACCTTTTTATTTCTATTTTCATCTTGTTTGTTTGTTGTTGTTTTTGCTGCACAAATAGTGAGAATACTTTTGCGACCTCTTCCTGCACCCAACTGTTCGTGAAGGACATTGGGTTCAGCGTGTGCAGTTCTCTATTGAGTCTACAAAATCATGATGATGATGATGATGATGCTCTGATTCCCACGGCACCTGCGCGCCCTGCTCCCCCCCCTCTCGGCCTCTACGTCAGCAACCTTCGCTCGGCCAAGAGTGATTTAAACACGGCCAGAGAGGGAAGCTGTCTGTGGGAGAGACTGAAGCATCCGTAGAAAGAGAGATCGCGAGTGTGCATGCAGACTGCCACACGGTGGAGCAAAGACTGATCGAACTTTTTTCTTTTGCCCCCCAATTATCCCCTTACATTCCTTTCTTGTACACTTTAATAAGTTCTGTCGCGCCCCCCCCCCCAAAAAAAAATAAACTTTTGCACCAAATTACTACACTTCGGCTTTTAATCAGAATTCCGATGGCTGAACGTCAAATCCTTCGTCCACTCACGCACATTAAGAGAAAGCCCAACAACTGTGGCGTAAGTGTGGTGCACTGTTAGTATCGGTGGCCACCCAGCGCGCCGCCGCCGCCGCGATGCTTTTGTCCAACGTGAGCATCTGCGCGGGCTTCAACAGCGCGCTGCAAGCCGGAGCCGGGGAAGGGCACCCGGACCTTGGGGGCGGCTCTCCGCGCTCCACCCTCACTCCGACGGGGAATCTCGTCGTCGCCGTGTGCTTGGGCTTCATCGGCACTTTTGGAGTCGCGAACAACTTGCTGGTGCTGGTGCTCTATTGCCGCTACAAGATCCTGCGCTCGCCCATTAACTTGCTCCTGATTAACATTTCCGTCAGCGACTTGCTGGTGTGCCTGTTGGGGACGCCGTTCAGCTTCGCGGCCAGCACGCAGGGAAGGTGGCTCATTGGAGCCAAGGGCTGCGTGTGGTACGGCTTCGCCAACTCGCTCTTTGGTAAGTTACGCTTCCCCGTTTGCACGACGTTCGTGGATTCCTTTGCGGGCAGTTTCGCGAGCGACCGCGGCCGCAGTCGCGCTCTCGGCGTGCGCCGGATGCCCACGCGCGACACGTCCGAATTCAATCTTTCCGCATTGAAACGAATGAATGAGCGCATACATTCTTGCCGGCACGAATGTTGTGTTTCGCACAAGTTCGATTCGAGCCCGGAAAGGTTTCGCTCAGCGTGCGAGAATAGGGGCAGGTTGACGTTTTCTACGACAAACCGCCGACCGCCAAGTGGGCAAGACGACAAGTTCGCACTGCGCTCCGTGTTCATTGGAGCTGTCGTCATTCTATTTCACGGTGGAAGCCATCCCCGATCCGCACGAGACGGCAGTTGCGCATCATGTCCCCGAATGCAGCAATTAATGACGCCCGCTGGTGTAAATGAGCGTTGTTCCTATTGGAGGGCTACTTTTGAAGACGTTCGTGTTCTGTCCTTCCGCGTCTCGCAGTCTGCGTGAGGGGCTGCAGAGTGCCACAGTGCACGAATGCGATCGTGAGAGGTGACATGTAAGTGCGCTCATGAACGCGACCCTACGCGCGCATCCTTTGTTTTGTCGTGACGGACTGTGCGGACGTTATAGTGGCAGTGGCGTATTTGGGTGCTTCTGACCGCACACGCACGCACAGGATAGGACAGGGTGCAATTGGTCGTTATAATATCTTGTTTTATTGTTGTGTACTAGATATTGTTAGTGAGTGCGCCTGAGGCAAGAGACGCTCCATTGCCCCTCATTTAGCTGTGGTGCAAGCAGGCTCTTTGGGTTATGAGCGGGCGGAGGCACAGGCGGAATACGGACTGTTTGGAATAAGAAATGGGACCCTAGTGTACATTTGATGGGATCGTAGAGAGCGAGCGTGGTGATGGCAAGCGGCCCGTTCAATGTCTGCGTCTGTATAAACTGTGGGGGCTGCAGAAATTCATATACTCGTCATTTCATCAGAAAACCGCTCATCTGTATACCGATTAAAATACATTAATACTCACAACAGTTGGAACGCCGAGTCAATAGCTGTATCAAAAATGGAACCTTCATGAAGCTAATCATGTGCAGCCGTGATCAACATAACCATAGAGAGATGTATTCAGGCTATTTTATGGCAACGAAAAATACATGAATTTGCATGTGCGCTTATTTAAATTGTATGTGTGTTCCTTCATTACCCGACAATGAATCAATATCATTTCTAATTTGGGTCTTGGGCTGAAAAAAATACAAGAAACCTCGAATAGAATATCTAGCATTGTCACAGACAATATTTTGTAGAAGTAACTGGGTCATCACACACAGCCACGAACGGTCGTGGTGGAAAGCCGTCTCCGAGTGGCTGCTTCACAGCGGTGATCTGTAATTGCCCACGGGCCCCTGGAGGTCTCCTTTCATAAACTTATTTGTGTTTCCTCAATGTTCAATACTGTGGGCGCCGAATTTAAAAGGAATTAGGGGAGCCGCTTCAGTCGGCCGGGAAATAAGTGGATTGTGTTCACTCCCACAACGGCGGAAAAGCCCCTTTCTACCAGCACTTGACGACAAAAATACAAAAAGAAAGAAAACTCGACCCGCACCATTAGACTACCATACACATTGCACAGGGCTTGGGCCACTTATGAAAATATAACCTTAATGTATGTTTTTAACAACTCAAAATGTCATCTATTGTTACAAAATATTTGGTAAATAATTTTTGCAATGACCTGGAGGGAATAACTCATGTCTTCCTCTAATTTCTTCACATCATGAATTTGAGTGAGTGTCCAATGCATAATCAATAATTTTGTGCCTGTCTGGCTTTAAATCTGTTTCATTACAACGAGCCATCCCCACATTTGTTAAAACCGCAAAATAGAATCCAAATACGTCAGCGCTGTCCTTCTTTATATGTTTTTGTCATTGATCTTGTTCTCATTACTTGTTTGCGCACCTCAGGACACAACCATCAATCCAGCGAATTTTATGTTCAGCTGCTTTGCGACGTTTCCTCGAGCTCGTCCGTCTTCACAATGAAAGCTTGTCGCCTTTAGAAATGACGTTTAATCGGATCAGTAAGTAACATTGAATAAAAAATGTATACGTTTTCAGAAAGTCTTAGCCCGACATTCTTTTTTACAAGTGCATACAAAATGAGCCGCAGTCGCCCGTAATATCTTTCCTCCACTGAAACTTTGGTGGCAGGGCTCATAAATCTTTGGCTGGAAAGCATATAATGGGTTTCAAAAAGATGATTTTGAAAAATGTTGCTTCAACTATTTGTTGCGTTGAAACCCAATCTGGAATCGTCTTTCCAACATCGCCACAACTGTTGAAAGAAGACATTTGCTCTTCTTTTGGGTGGCCCACCAGCTAAAGTGGACATGTGCACATCCCAAATTGCGTTTGAGAAACCAGAGAACAAGTCGCCCAGTGAGTCTTATTCATCAAAAGCGTCGGACTGGCTCTATTTTTGACATTGGCCACCCTGTTCCTTTTCATGTCAAATGCTGAAACGTTGATGTTTTTGCGCTCAACTTGGTTCAATTTAATATTTTCCTTCACTCATGAGCCTGGCTTGAATCCATCCAATTTAAGATGAAAACCGGCTCTCACACTTTCATTTCTGTGGGGATAATTTGGCAATTTCCAAAACTTGATTTCAACTGCAGCGCCGATAACTAAGTGGGCCACTCGATACCCCCGTCTGAGTTTGAACTGCCGCCTCAACCTCTCTAACTCAAGTGAGATTAAGATCTGAAGATGTGTTCCGCTAATATCCATAGGAGCCAATTTTAATCTGATCTGACATGAGTTCGGCTTCCGCGAGCCGAAGGGGTGACGCATTGAAAGTCTGTATTTAAATCAGACATCATTAGCATCTGCATTTGGAATGGCTGAGTTCGCCCCTAATGGGCTCATAAAAACCAAGGAAACCGTGAGAAAGTGTCCGAGACTGGATTGGATAGAACGTGCTGGATTCAGTTTTGATGAAGTGACGCTTTCGCGACACATTTCAATGCTTTTGAGATGATGAATGTCGCCTTGACAGTCGAAATAGATTTAAAAGGCAGTGCTGCCAACGGCCGGGTTGCCATCTTGATAAGGTTTGTTCTTGTCTCAAGACGATTTGCTCGTGATCGGCTGCATTGCACTCACACGAGCCCTGTCATTCATTTCAGTTTTGGATTGAACTTCCTTTGCTTTTATTTTATCGGGTGCAACATTTTTTGGGCGCGTGTATTTTCCCGTATCATACACTGTGTACTACATTTGACCCACTCACCTCTGCTGGCCACCTCTGACGATGTGGCTGTCCAGAGGTTCCCTTTTTTTCGACCCCTTTCTGAATTTCATCAATGCTGCATGTCTGTGCATCCTGTTGGGAGTCCTGCTCCTGCCTCAAGTGGACTCTGCACAGTCACTGGATTAACCTTGCAGTGCTGAGCCCACTTGCTGCATACTGAAGTTAAATCGCCTATGTGCAAGCACGCACGCGCACACACACACACACACACATCTATAATGTGAGCACAAAGATGGATGAACATGCACTCATCCGGAAGAGAGCAATTGCATCTAAAAATGGGCGTCTGGTATACACAGCACCTGGCTGGAGTCGAGGTTACTTTGTCATGATGGTGCAAAGTGGTCATCGCATGGAGAACAAAGAATAACATGCAGCGTCATAAAGGTCAGAGAGAGTTAGCCGGCTGATGAGCCGGGGCCGGCGGAGACAGAAATGTGACTAGAGGGCGACCGAGTCGGATCACGGCGGTGGTATGTTTTTGGATTTGAAAATGTTTTGGTGTTTATTTATTTATTTTACAGTGTAGTTTGTGACCAAAAAAAAAAGTCTGAGGCACAAGAACTTCACACTGGCACTATACTGTCACTACAGCACTGGCATGGACACAGAAACCCGGAGAACACTGTGGCAGATGTGCTCACAGCGGGTTGCCAAAGTGCGGTCGGTAGCCAAGTCCAGTCCTCGAGAGCCCCTATTCAGCCTGTTTTACATGATCCCCTCCTCCAACACACCTGAGTCAAATGATCAGCTCATCGGCAAGCTTTGCAGAAGCCCGATAAGTGCTAACCACGCTAACCTTCCTGCCGATGTGAAAACCGGTTTTGCTAAAGGTGTCCAGTTCAATCAGGAGCAGGATTTGATCAAAGAGAGGGTCTTCAGTGCACTGATCAGCCCACTGCGCATCCACTGTGGGTACTCTTTCCCGAATCAATGGAAGAAAGGTGCCCATTTTCTCGATATTGATCATTCAATGGACCATTCTCTATTCTGTTTAACCAATTGCACGCATCATTGCTGCCAGATAATTATAGCGAATCACTTTGGCTAATAAGATTATGGATCAGAAAACCACACGCTACAATGATTATTGGGACTGCAGGCGATGTTACCGGAACGGCAAAAGTGTTATGTTAAGATACAAACACGATTCAATGAACCACAGAAACAAAAACATTTTGGTAGACTGGCGCTCGTGCTCTTCTTGGCGTGAAATTTAATTTCTTCATTTTTGTGCCAGCGCAAATCTAGTCGAGTGTGTTTGGTGCCCTGTTGTGCTCATGTGGCCGTACAGGTGCATGAAGCAGCCTCGCCCCTGAAGCAGGTGATAATTTGGTGACAGAAAGTAGTCTGCCCTTCATTTTCAGCGTTGTCAATATCAAACATGAGTATAAATGTCTATATCTTAGTATTAATGTATGGCCATACATAAGGAGGAAGGTCGAACAGTTGTTTGGGAATTGTATACTATCGTTCATAATGAATGAAAAGTGAGTTAAAAAAACAAAAACAAAGACAACAGACCACAGTTCAGTAATACACCCAGGAAAACAGGTAATGCCTTCTGTCTGTACAGTCTCCGATTGGACAGTTCGGTCGCGCCATGAGTCTAGAAATAATAATTACAAATGTCCAAGATTGGGCGGGAGAGGGTTGATTTTTCAAAAGCTCATTTGAATCATATTCTACTGTCAGGTCATACAAACGCTACTGTTGGATTCACCTGGCACTTTAAGAGGGGCGGGGCCGCCACTGACAGGTGACCGATCTCGCGAAGTATAAAAGCAGCATCGCGTTTTGATTAGTTAGAGAATACACTCGCTTCGTCGTCGGCATGGCCCAATGGTAAGCTACGCGTGTGCTCTTCTTTAGTTAACTTTAGATTGGATCATGATCGGTTGCTTTGTTTGTCTGCTTTTGTCCGTTGTGCTTTGTGTTTGCAGCATCGCGATTTGCTATGCTGTCACAGTTACCGTCGCAATCGGCTATTTAAACAGCATGTGCTAAAGTGTTGGTCGAACAGTGGTGTCTTTATTTAGCTCATTTTGCATCGTTGTCATGTTTGTCCGGCTGCAAATTGATGTTTTAAACGAAGTCCATTGCGTAGCAGACGGGTTAATTATGCCGCGCTCCACTTCCGGGTTTAACTGTTGGGACTTGTAGTTCTTTAGTTCGGTTCGGCTTAATGTTTGTGTGTATGGTTTTACGTTTATAATAATGAATAATGATAAATAGTGAAATCATGGTTGATTAAATAATTAAACTTATTGTTGAATAAAGGTATTAATTAATGTCAATTATATACATATTTACATTGTGATGCAGAAAGATATATTCATTTTTTACTGCATTTATGTGTGCTAGGTTATTACCTACTACTACTACTACTACTACTACTACTACTGCTACTGATTCTACTACTGCTACTGATTCTGCTACTGCTGCTGCTTCTGCTACTGCTTCTGTTACATCAACATCTACATCTGCTGCAAAGTGCTGCAATAAATGTGTCAAAAAAGTACAGAAAGAGTAATCCTTCCATGCTGGCTGACGATCCCTATTCAGAGGGCCGTGAAAAACAGTAATAACCAACAGTAATAACCATCGGGTTGGATAGGATCCCCCGATGAGTTTCAAGCCTTGAAGAGGAATCACTCTCCAAGCAAACACCTTGTCTATTCTCAATCCTGAGATTGGCCAAAGGAGCACTGCCATCTAGTGGGAAATACCCTGGTAAAATAAGCTCTGGTCAGACTAGGAAAATGGATTCACGTGAACTCGAAACCCTCAGAGTGAAGCGCTCCGCCGCGCAATCTTCCCTCACAAAGAGGGCCAATAAGCTTGCCTCCAAAGTCAACTTGTTGGGGGAGAAAGCCCTAATTGATGAGCTGAAGGCCCTTGAGGTAGACTATGAGAGGGTCAGTGATACAGGATACGACTATGCTGAAGCCCTCAGTGCGGTAAAGGGAACCGAGGATGAAGAGGGCAAGGCAGAAGAAGAAGCGGCCTGCATCGCAGAGAAAACAGCTGATTGCCTGCGCAAATACACCGAAACTGTTGAGCTCATCCAGGAAATAATCTGGACGAAGTTCGCTGCAGATGACATCAACGAATGCATTTCCAGTGCAGAAGCTAAAATGGTCCAAATGGAGAGTTGCAACATAAATAAATTACATAAAACTGACTTTGAGCTCACCAGAAATTGCCTGAAGGAGAGGGTTGACGAGCTCGAGCAAAAATGCACTACCTGGGACGCATTAATATCATATGCCAACACAAAGTTGTTGAAGGAGAAGGTTCGAGCTCTGTGGCGCCGAGTTAGAGACTTTGAGGATAGCTGGCAAAATCCAGGAGACGCAGAAAAGTTGTCCGACGATGTGGATGGCAAGGCCCCACTGGGAAGAGAGTCAGACAAAGCAAAAAACATGTTTGATCCTGTCAGCCCTACAGAGCCTCCATGCTCCGGTCTCAGTCTCAAGCATGAACTTTCTTCAGGCAACACCACCCCAAGTGCTCCATTTAATCCCACACCAACAACAATCTCAAATCTAGGTGCCAAAATCCCGACACATAGTGGACCAGTTGGTGGCAGCATTGGAACAGTATCAAGCGCCTTGAACACACCGCCAATGGACCAGAGTGCTCCCCGAGGTAACCCTGACATGTATCCTGGAGGTTACGGGTCCAGAAATCAGTTCCCTCTCGAGAGAGCACGACTCCCCACATTTTCAGGTGACATGACAGATTACTTCCGTTGGAAGGCTGAGTGGGGAGAACTGGAGCAATTGGGGAACCCTCTTAGGACGGCAAGTATAACAAGATTCCATCTCCTAGGAAGCCTTAGTGATAAGGTGAAGAAGGACCTGGTCCTGTCCAGCTGTGGGTCTGCTGAGGAAATGTTCCGGCGTTTGGACAACAGATACGGAAACAAAGCAAGGATCGTCCAAATAATAGCAAATGAGGTGCAAGGCCTAGCCCCTGTAAAGGGAAATCACCCTAGGAAAGCGATAGAGCTAATCCAAACGGTGGAAAGGGCCTTAAGCAACCTTCTTATCCTGGGTGAAGAGGATGTGATGAAGAATCGACTTGTGGCACAGTCACTGGAGAGTAAGTTACCAAACTTTCTAAAGGAGAAATGGGTGGCTTACAAAAATGAGCCCATGAATGGCTTTGCCCAGCAGAACCACTTTGAGTGCCTTCTCCAATTCCTAAAGAGACAGGAGGTCATTCTTGAGGAGCTGGACCAGTTGGAAACAAGCCTTGTAGAAAAGGCTCCATCTGAGAAACACCCGATAGAAACAATCGAGAATCGGGCTAAGAAGGCTTTCTCCAGAGTCACTGCAGGTCAACGAGGTTCTCCGGGAAGGCCGCAAACTGCATGCACTGCCTGTGGTGACGAAACGCACACTGGAAGGCTTTTTGCATGCAAAACATTCAGGGACATGGACCTGGCGAGAAGAAAGTCTCACCTTAGGACCCATGGGATATGCGATCGATGCTTAAGCATTCATCCGAAGAATGGCTTTTGCAACTCAGGGTTCCTTTGCAGTAAAGCAGACTGTCGGCAAGGCGAGGCTCACCACTACCTGCTCTGCCCCAGGTTCACCACCCAAAAAGACGGTGGCAGTAAAGTCCCAGTGAAGGTGGAAAAAAGGCCTCTTGGCCTAACAAGCCAGCAGGAAGAGTTTCTCGCTACACTATCCCCAGAGCAGAGGACAGAGTGCAGGAAAGTCTTCTCAAACAAAACCACCGCAGCAATTTGCACCAGTACTGGAAGTGTACCAAAAGAATATCCAGTGTTAATGATGCTCCTCAAGGTTACTACCAATTCTGGCCATCTGATTGGTACATTGATTGACCTGGCTTCAGATACCAATTACATCACAAACACTGGAGCCAAGCGTTTAGGACTGTGTGGAGAGGACATCAAATTGATTGTGCATGGAGTTGGCGGGATGAAGAAAACAGTCATGACCAGGAGATATACCCTTCAGTTGAGGGTAGAGACTCCTGAGGAACAGTGGGAGTGCACAAAATCGTCTGCTACGGCCTGGAGAGCATCGCAGAAGTCAGCCAGAAAGCAACACCACACCAGCTTCAAGGCTTCTTCCCTGGTGTTGCTGTTGAGGACTTGGTCCGGCCCAACAAAATCGATCTCCTCATTAGTCACAGGGAAGGTCGCCTGGTCCCACAACCAGTCCAGAGAAACAGAGACCTGATTCTCTGGGATGGCCCACTTGGAAAGACAGTTGGCGGGACCCACCCTGACCTCGTTGAGAGGGTGGAACCAACCTTCCGCCAATCCGACACTCATTTGGCAAGGTCCATGAGAACTGCCACAAAAGTGTATGAGGAGGTTCTTGTGGACTTAAGTGATCCAAACCCTCTGTTGACAAAGAATGAAAAAGTCATGAGCAACACCACTAAAGCTAACAAGGAAGTTCTGGAGTGGTTCAAGTGGGACAGTATCGGGGCAGCATGCGATCCTCAATGTGGGGGCTGCACATGTGGCACGTGTTCCCCAGGAGGAAAGGAGATGACTCTCGGAGAAGAAAGGGAGATGGAGAAAATCAAAAATTGCCTCACCTACGTCCTAGCAGACAAACACAGCCAGTCACCCCACTGGGACGCTGCGTATCCCTGGCGAGGAAACCCTGCCTCTCTCCCTGACAATCGCAGAGCTGTGGAGGCTACTGTCAGGAGAACCGAAACTAGGCTGGAACGAGAACCCGCCTGGAAACCTTGGGTCTTCTCTGGCCAAAGTGGGAGGGGAGAAGCCCAAGGCAGTCCCCAGTCTGGCTGTCCAAGTACTCCGACAATCCTCATGCTCCCTAATCAGCTGCAAGAGGAGGACAGTAAAGCCCTTGGCATTGGGTATGAGCCCGAGTCAGACAAGCTCCGCATCCTTGCTTCTACCAACTTCTCGAAGAAAAGGGGAAGATGAGGACTGGGCTCGATTTAAGGGAGGAGGAGGTCAGGAGAAACACTCCTGAGCCACTGAGCCGACGTTTGCTTCTTGGCCAAATCGCCAGCCTCTATGACCCTGTTGGTCTCGTCACCCCTGCAAAACAGAAAGGGGTAATCCTTGTAAGAGAATCCTTTCAAGAAGCAAGAAAGGATCGTCCTGTGAAAGACACATGGGATGACCCGCTGTCACCAAGACTCCGGGAGGCAGCTGTTAAACTATTCGAGGAGTATGTAAGGCTCGGCCAAATAAAATTTGACCGAAGCCTAGCACCCGATGAAGTCTTAGGCCCCCCAGTTGGAATTACATCTTCTGATGGAAGTGAAGCCTCTTGCGAAGCTGTACTTTATCTTCGCTGGGAAACCAAGCCTGGTAAGGTCATCGTGAGGCTGGTGGAGTCTAAGGCCAAGCTTAATCCTCTCGACTAGAAGGGGGATGGAATTAAGGCCGAACTGTGCGGTGTCGCTACTCGCTTGAAGAAATATTCTGAGAGGCACTGCCGCATCCCAGTCGATCATCCCAGAAATATCAACGAAGGAGACGTTGTCTGGATCGCGGACTCTAATGCTATCCGAGGACAATTCCGCTTGGGCCGAGTCACAGCCACAAGACCCGACAAGCATGGAGTCGTCAGGGACGTTGACGTCAAAGTATGTGCCGGACTCCCTATGATAACTACTGAAAGAAAAGGCAGGGCACATCAACAACTCCCACCAACCATCATCCTGCAAAGGGATGTAAGGAGGCTGGTTGTGCTGATTCCAGCAGAGGATCTGACTCCAGCTCCAGTCAAGACCTTTTTAAGTGATTATTTGGCTGGTTGGTGTAGGCGGATCGCTGCCACCATGCCCACACAAAATGCACACAGTACATACACGAAGATGAGCATCCGCACCTCATAAAGCCACTGGCCCGCCTGAGGGCCATGATTGACTCTGGGACTCCGAAAACAGGAGGCAACATTGGACAAATGTTTGTCAAGAAAAAAAAAAAAAAAAAAAAAAAAAAAAAAAAAACACTATTGTCATGCTTGTGAATTGTTCACTGTTGTCACTGAGTGGGGCTTTGATTGTGTGTTGGTGTAAGTTCCCTGGATGGGACATCGGGAACTTAAGTGGGAGGTGTTGGATTCACCTGGCACTTTAAGAGGGGCGGGGCCGCCACTGACAGGTGACCGATCTCGCGAAGTATAAAAGCAGCATCGCGTTTTGATTAGTTAGAGAATACACTCGCCGTCGTCGGCATGGCCCAATGGTAAGCTACGCGTGTGCTCTTCTTTAGTTAACTTTAGATTGGATCATGATCGGTTGCTTTGTTTGTCTGCTTTTGTCCGTTGTGCTTTGTGTTTGCAGCATCGCGATTTGCTAAGCTGTCACAGTTACCGTTCGCAATCGGCTATTTAAACAGCATGTGCTAAAGTGTTGGTCGAACAGTGGTGTCTTTATTTAGCTCATTTTGCATCGTTGTCATGTTTGTCCGGCTGCAAATTGATGTTTTAAACGAAGTCCATTGCGTAGCAGACGGGGTTAATTATGCCGGCGCTCCACTTCCGGGTTTAACTGTTGGGACTTGTAGTTCTTTAGTTCGGTTCGGCTTAATGTTTGTGTGTATGGTTTTTTACGTTTATAATAATGAATAATGATAAATAGTGAAATCATGGTTGATTAAATAATTAAACTTATTGTTGAATAAAGGTATTAATTAATGTCAATTATATACATATTTACATTGTGATGCAGAAAGATATATTCATTTTTTACTGCATTTATGTGTGCTTTAGGTTATTACCTACTACTACTACTACTACTACTACTACTACTGCTACTGATTCTACTACTGCTACTGATTCTGCTACTGCTGCTGCTTCTGCTACTGCTTCTGTTACATCAACATCTACATCTGCTGCAAAGTGCTGCAATAAATGTGTCAAAAAAGTACAGAAAGAGTAATCCTTCCATGCTGGCTGACGATCCCTATTCAGAGGGCCGTGAAAAACGGAAATAACTGAACAGCTACCATTGAAGTTCATGACATATTTTCAGTGCCTGCTATTAAAAAAGCTGGGGGGGGGTGTTTGTTTTGTTTTCTACGTTCATGCATTGTTAAGTTGTTATAACTTTCTAAAGTTGTGTTTTGGTAAAGGTGTTTTACCGTTTGCTAATCGTGGCCTTTTTGATGCATCTAAATATTTATGATCTCACCGCAGGCATTGTGTCCCTCATCTCTCTGGCTGTCCTCTCCTACGAGCGCTACAGCACCATGATGACACCCACTGAGGCCGACTCATCCAACTACTGCAAGGTCTGCCTGGGCATCATCCTTTCGTGGGTCTACTCCCTCATCTGGACCCTGCCGCCGCTTATTGGTTGGAGTCACTACGGTCCAGAAGGACCAGGGACCACCTGCTCCGTCAACTGGAAAGCCAAGACGGCGAATAACATATCTTACATCGTGTGTCTATTTATCTTCTGCCTCATCGTGCCATTGCTGGTGATCGTGTTCTGCTATGGAAAGCTGCTGTGTGCCATCAGACAGGTCAGTCCAAAAGGGGCTCGGGGAACATTTGCTGCATCAACACAATCGAAGCAAGTGAGCCAGGAACACTCGAAATTGTCCATTGGTGTGATTGCGAGCGCGAATGGTTGTTCGTCTATGTGTGCCCTGCGATTGGCTGGCAACCAGTTGAGGGTGTACCCCGCCTACTGCCAGAGCAAGCCTTCGAACCTCGTGAAGATAAGCGGATTAGAAAATGGATGGATGGAATAATTATTACATTATATACACCAACGCCAAAACAAATCATGAAAAAAAAACATTCCCACCATTAATGAGACCGCTGACCTGTGCAACTCAAATGATTTTAAAAAAATCATTACAAGAGGCGAAGTAAAAATATACAAATAATGTGTGGCTGTGTTGAGAATGAACCAATCAAGTTCAAACTTTCATTCAATGGATGTCACCGCAAGACTGCTATTTTTTAAAGGGCCTCAAACTCTGATCCTCGAGGGCTGGGAAACTTGTTTGACACCTGGAGATTAATCCCAAATTAAATTCAGATATTCTCATGGCCCTTTTTTTCTTTAGGTAGATAGTGAGCGAGAGAGAGAGAGAGAGAGAGAGATACACACACGCGCACACAAACAAAGTGCACTGATTGCAACAAGTCCCAGATCAAATTTTCCAAGATATCAAGCTCCTCCGTCTGTGAGCAAGCATCATGCCTTGCCAAATAAACAATGACATGTGCATGTGTTTGTTTAAATCAGCACGCTCGTGTCTTATCTTATAAAACTGCCCAACAATCTGATGCGTGATATTGACACAACAAAGTCCTGGAAAGACTGAACATCAGTCTTGGAACAACAGTGCAGCCTTCCTTCAATAAAGACAAATCGAGGACCTGTGTAAACACGGCCCTTTTTTTTTCCTAAGTTGTTCCTTTTAGAAGTCTACGTTTTCTCCATTTCAGAGTTGGTATCTCGTCGATAGCAAATAATTATTTGCGTGTTTGAAGAAAGCACAAAGGGAAAGGACTCATATTTAGTGCTGAGACATCTTATTCTCACCTCATGCTGTTACTTTCTGCAAAACAGTTCCTCTCATGTCTGTTACGGTGTATGACGCCTGCACTTCCTTTACGGAGAATGACAGTGTGTGAGCTGTTGTTATCTTTCGCAGCCTTTGGAGTGCTCTCCCGGCACACAATACAATGCCACGCGTCAGCTCTTATTGGCGGTGATGTTGGATAATATCATTTGGGACATATTAAAGGGGACTGGCCAACTCAACGCAGAAAGCCGAAATCCCTCATCTAATAACGGGGCAGTCAACTGAACAGTCCGCATGGGTGTGACTAAGGTTCAAAGTGGGGCTTGACGGTGGGTGCACGCAGAGGTCGATGAGAAAACAGGAGAGATTTGTCTTCTTTGTGCCCCAAAAGAAAAAACAAAACAACAACCAGAGCTGGCAAACACCGATTGTTCCGGATGCTTTCATCATCATGGGTCAAATTGCTCAAACAGGTTCAAAACCAACACAAAAAAAAAGGAGGTCAATAATTGGGTTATTTGACAACACGGCAATTGCAGATATGGTATTATTTCCGGTGATTTCACCGTCCACTCGCCACCTCACTAATGGTGGGGTTTACTTGTCCCACTGCTTCGAAAAACATCGTACAGATCGTTTCATTGTGTTCAAAGTGCAGCTATGCTTCTATTTTTACAGCTAAAAATGTTTTGGCTGCAGTATCGCCTTCAATTTAAGTTGCGCCATCATCTCTCAACATGTCATGAATGCCGCTACAGGCTGCAACGATAAACCAAAGTTGAATGTGCCGTCATTTTAATTGTCTTTACGATTAAAGAATTGAAGCCGTAAGCTGATGATGGTTTTTAGAAGAGCAGCTGCTTGCTGGGGCGACGTACTGCGATTTGCGTATGATCTGATTAGTTGACTAATCGCGGCCAGCAAAATAATCATTTGTGGCAGCCCTAAATTGAGAATTGTGATTGGATAGCCTACAAGGATCGGGTTAGCGCTTAAGATCACATTAGCTATAAAATATGGCTAATATACTCAGAAAATGCTGTTAGGATGACATAATACAATCCAAAGTAATGGTTCCGTCTTCATCCCATGAGTTCTGGCTTAATGATACGTGTCCAATGAGTAAATGAACGGGGCATCTTCACAGATCGCTTCACTTTGCCACATCTGACGCGGCTTCGGCGTCGCTGTATGATTCGGGGCTGAATATGTCATGTAAATGTTGTTTGTGGTCATACTGTGCTGCGGGTGTCGCAATTTCAAGACTATTAACTGCAAGCAGAGACCAGCATAGGATCATCAAAACTATGGCGCAAAGCGCTGTCTGCAGGGCAATACTATCAGAATAATTGGCTCCTCCCACGCCGTGCATTTCACGTGCCCCCCTTAAGACTGAGGTCTGGCGAGCCACACATGTCCCCCAAACCAGTGGTCTGAATGCAACTTATAAAGTTCCTGTGATTATTTAGCAATTCACTCATGCGCTAAATTTCTCCAACATCCTTTAGGCTATGTGACACAGTTAGAAATGGAGTGCAGGAGGGTGGGAGGGTAGGGGGGGGGGGGGGATGAAGATATCAAGAGAGAGCGTAGCAGCGAGAGAGATGAAAGAGAAGGGGTTGGGTGTGCTGGTTTGGGAATCCTTTTCAGACTGCTGGGCCCACATCAAATGAAGTGACCTTGCATCAGTCTGGTGTAAATTCATTCGCCACAAGCATTTTTACCCCCAAGTCTCGGACCATTTGGTAATGCTAATGACTTGCTATCATATCATCCAATGTAGGCACACGGTACTGGAGAACATTTCAATGCAAATGAGGTACTCTTGGGATGGAAAAAACATTCAACCACCCACTTTACCGTAAAGTCAAATAATTTCTTCAAAGTGAGAGAGGACGTGCGTCTCTGAGAGAAGTTCTCTTGTCAGCGTTCAAGTATCATGTTCCATAAGGAAAGCAGAATGACGTGTTTGAATAAGAACCATTTGTTATACCACAAACATACCAGACATCATATGTCTCTAACTACAGGTATATATATTTTTGAATCTATACTGTGTCTTAATTTACAAAGAAGACAAATGCAAAAGAGAAGACTCACAATGACAATCCCTGAATCAAAATAACAAAATACACATTGGTGTCTTGGTGAGAGACGGCTGGGGAAGAGACGAGGGCAGGAGAGGAGTTGATTGGGCAAGAAAACCAGACTCAGACCAGATGAGACACTTGTAGACAAAATCAATATCGGTGTCTGTTTTGATTTACACAGAGAGCTATAGTCCGAATTGAATTGTGTGAAATTTTGGAAGTGTCTTTCAGCATGTTTTTCATTCATGTTGTTGTCCCCAAGTTTTGGCCCAGAGCTTTTGGGCTGACATTGACTTTTGAAAACCAGATTGTAAGCAGTGAGTTTCTGGGCCTGCCAAGATGCAATAAAATTCCATCCAAGCTATTACGTTCTGGGGAATAAAAGATGACATCTTACAATAACCTTGACTTTTGGTTGTCAAAATCCAATCATTTTTATCCATACGTGCCTCGTGGCATCGAGGAGTACGGCACATTGGTGGAAACACGATGCCCCCTAGCAAGGTTCCGAATAGTGCTGCTGGATTAAACTGACACAATACCATGCCAAAGTAGGGAAAATATTCTCAATATTTTGAATTATGGGGCGGAGGGAACGGATGATTTAATTACCTTGATGCGCTCTGGGACAATTGAATAATAAACTGATGGGTTTCAATGTAGGATTTGTATGGAGTACAAAGAAAAGAAAAATAAAATCAATCTTCCCGCATAGCCAGAGAGGAAAGTCTACGTGGATACGGCTCAACTTCTTGTAGTTGATGTCACGTTCTTCTTCTGGAGACTGAATGCATAATACCTCTTTTGGTTTCAGCCCCGCCCACTGAACTCCAGTTTGCCTGAATTGCTTCAAAACGCAATTAAACAAAAAGAATCAGCTGCACACAATCGACCCGATTCCTAATCGTCAAATAATTAATTACTCTGCCCCTCCCTGATGGGAACATCAACAATTGATTTTCTGCAGGAACACACGGACGACCGTGACACATCTTTTTAAGTCAGAAAAGAGCTTGTGTTTTTACAGTAAGACTGTTGCTGCCGTTACGTGCACCGTCAAACAGCCAAACGTAATCGCAGATGTGTTTGTGTGATCATCCGTCACACTATTGCTATCCACTTCGGCTGCCGACGACGGCGACTCCTATACCTGTCGCAATTCAGCGTAACTACACACGCCCTTCACAATCACGGCAGAAGAAGAGAAGAGGAGAAGCTGCTTTGAAAGTTCTTCCGAAAAGTTCCTTGCGCAGGCAGAATTCTGATTCGGCTCTTGTCCTCATGCGATTGTGCATTTGTACCGACGGCGCTTAGGACTTAATACTGCTTGCACACGGGCGCACTTTTTGTCGTTGAATTCACACAATGGTCCATTTCATTTTCCCGTACAATGCTCCACTTTGCATTCGTTTTACTGTAGAGTTGCGCGCCCTCGTCAAGTATCCTTTCTGTGTCCGTGGTCTATTATCATCATTTGGTTTTGCCCACTTTGTTGCTCGAATGAGTTCTGTACCATATCTCAGATGCCCTCTCGGCCCAGCTGCCTCTGACGAATTCTACCTGAAATCGCATTTGTGAGGCAATGAAAAAGATGTCTTAATAGTGTCACAGAGCAGTGGATGGAATAAACGCAATTTCAGTAAATGTAATTTCATCACCTTTTTGTCTTTTTGAGAGAATTCCTGTTCCGTTAAAACATGTCCAGTGTTTATATTTAATATCATACATCTTATATCTTAACCCAGCTCATCTGGGGGGTTTTCCCCCAGCCCCAAGCTTTTTTTCTCATGTCGATGGACTGTTTGAAAGGGACCAAGACTAAAAAGTTGCAATGAAGTCTGGCCCTTCAGCCTCGCTGTGAGACGCAATCAACTAAAACCCGCCGATAACCTTAATGTGGAAGACTTCTAGCGAGTGGAGGTCAACGCAGCCAACTTACAAAATCCATTTAAAATCCTGAGAGACGGACGTAATCAGATGGGAAGAAGGTGTAATGAAGTTGCAGCTGTAAAATTGTGTATAAAAAAAAAAAAGTGCTCCTCTGCCAAAACAGATCAGGCAGCGTGAGCCAAAGCCAGCAAAGATTGCGTCTCGCTTGATCTTTGCAAGCTTGTTTTGCGTTTATCTTGGGACTTTGTTTGCTATCCATCATCTATCCCGTGTTTGTTTGTTGGAATTATGGCTCTTTTCCCAGTGGACAATTCAAAACCGAGGGCTGTCTTTTAGCGAGCGCAAACTTGTAAACTAGATTTACGTGTGATCATTTCTAGTAGTTACCCTCATAATTGAGACATGCTCATTTAATGGCGGGCCGTAGGCCATTTACCCCTCTTCAATTAAAACTGATTAGAATGAGAGCGTTCAAATTTTAGAGCCGCTGCTTATTGAAATAATGACCGTGAGGTATTTTAACTCACACGTTACTATGGTACTCTATCAAAAGGTACTGTTCACCCAAACTACACTTTGTGTGACATATATTCACCAAAGTTACAGTATTGTGGAGACAATACAAGAAACAACCAGTCAAAGCTTATATTTATGCACATACAAGTTTTTAGTTCGGTTAATAAAAGCTTCCCGATGTGCATTCGTGACCCAGTAAATCAAAGCACTAATTATAAGTGGCTTGAGCTAAAAGCCATCTGTCCCGTGACGTTTTTGACAGCTGTCATCAAATGCCATATATGGTACACTTCTAATTCCGCTCACATTTGGCCCAATGGCAAAGTGGGACGGAGAGTCTGAAAATAACAACCCCAATGCTTCAATATGCGAAGCTTTCATCTGGACTTTCTCAAGACAAACTTCCGAGTCCAAAGTAGGACAAAAGGGCACAAGGCATTTGACCGTAGCACGTATTGGGCTTCTCCGTTTCATGCGACTCTACGACGTCCCTCAAAAGCCACTCGTTGAGATATATTGCAGAACAATATAGTTGTGAAATGTTGCCTGAAAAATAGCGGGACCGCGAACCAGGAATCTGCGATGGACGTCGTTTTACTGTCATCCAAAATACGTGTTTTTTGTGAGCGGCATGTGGGGAAACAAGTGTTGAGCTTCCTCCTCCTCTCACCAATGCTCGATGGTTCATTCGGACGCAGTTTGAGACTTGTCCAAATACATTTACTGATGGTTAACTTAATTGAAGCCTGTACAATGCAAGCCAATTGCTCCGTTTCCGGAATCACACAGTCGAGCGACGAACCACCAAGTCTTTCTTGGATCGCTTGCCTTTGTGCAGACTTCCCCAAGTTGTGATTCGGGACTGTTGTGTTGGTGCCCCAGCTCCGCTTAGTTCATGTGTTTCTCTCCCCGAGATATCGGACGTGCCGCCTGAGAATTCTGAATTGAAAAAGGAGCAGCGGCCGCACACTTTGTTCTGTTTCGTCATGGAGGAGGGAAGCCGGGAGGCGAGGCTGGAGCGCACTCAAAAGTGGATTCCATTTCAAGGAACGGAAAGGCAAACAAGGTCTTGGATTGATCAAAAAATAGCAAATCAACGGATGCCCAAAATTACTAGGTTTCAAATCCATGAGGCTGTCAAGGCATGATCTCAATCTTTGTGAAACCTTTCTGACGTTTACTTCCGAGATTGCCCTGACCGCTTCTCGGAGCGCAAGAGATGGGCGATTCTTGGGGTTAAGCACACGTGGCTGCCTCGGTATGTTAGGCTGAGCTTTACGTGCGGGAAGCAGCGTCAACGGCGGCCTTCCGTCCGAGCGTGCGGACTGAACCGTCCTCGGTTTTTCATGTTATTTCAGTTCACTAATCAATATCTCTTCTTGTCTGTCCGAGTGTGGAATGTCAGCTAGTTCGTGTTGGACGTGGCGAAAATGTTCAAGGGCGCTGTGTGGTTTCCAGTACTATTTAGTCTGATGCACACACTAAATCCGGTGGTTGACTGTGCAACCCATTTTGTTATTAGGTAAAAGTTGAGTTTGAAACTCATGTATTAACTCGAATCGAGTTTCATGAGTTACAAAGTCAAATAAATCACACCTCTGCCCGACCCGCTGGCCCGACGCAGCAAGGGTGGACTGACATAATTTGTAAGGATCACAGTAATTCTGTTTTAAAACCAAAAGGACCTCCTCCTGGTGAGGTGTGTGTGTGAATTACAATGTGTGTTTCTCAGTGTTTGAGGCAGTTCCAGGACACACAGATTGATGGGCCCTTTGCCCCCTGCTGCCAACAAAGGAAACGCAAGCGCATAACAAACGCTCTGACAATGTGACTTTGTGTCTGTGCGTGTGTGTGTGTTCTACTATTAATGCTGCAAGTGAGGAGATAACGCATATGAATCGTATTTTACTGCGCTGGGTGAGGAGGAGGCAGACTATGAAAACTGGCATGAACCGTTCTGTTCACAGTGCATGACGTTGGCTCGTCCCATTCCATGTTCCAAAAAGAAAAAATATATATTTTGTTTGATACATTTCATTCGGATTATGTTATCGTCCCTCAGACGCGCACAATTTCTGCCAAAGTGCCGCCAAGGTCTGCATAGTCCGTGAGTATTCTGCAGTTAGATTGTAACCCCATTGCTATACCTCTTCTCTGCACCTCTGTCGCACATCGTCAGAGGAGAAGTCAGATTTATTTGGGACGCATTGTGGTTCCACCGCATTCGGAAAAACATCCACAGGTACTGTATCATGTTGCTAATAAGTAAATCATGTTTTTATCCCGGAACTCTTAATCCCTGGTGTAAAAATGTCTGAGTACTGTGAAAAGCACTTTCAAATCAAATGTATTTTTATTATTATTATATGCAAAGGAGCGCCCCGCCAACTACAGCATCACTGGATTTTCATCTTCATTTTTGTGTGTTTTTGTTAGCAGATTAATTGATAAAACATCATCATTTCAGATGTTGGCTAGATAATTATCAAGTCGCTAAGGACTGTGCATTCCTATTTGTTATGCGAATGATCAATATTTGATGTCACATTCGTTGTCAAACATCTCGCTAACAGAGAAGTGAAGTCACTTTTACATCATAGCCCCCCCCCGTCTCTTTGCACTCACGAGTTACTTGAATGCCACATGTTGAAAGCTTTCCTCTTTTGCCGTTCTGGTTGGTGGTAGACAAGCGCCTGATCGAGGGATTCGCTGACCCGAGAGGTCATAAAATATGATCTAAAAAAAAAAATCACCCAAAAAGAGCGACGCGTTTATCGTCTTTCTACCACGGACACATTTGACATCATCGCAATGGCTGAAAGGTGAACGCTTAAGCTACAGATGCGATGCATGCGAGTCAGCACAATAAAAGGCTTTGCTCAGCGCTTCGTTTTATTCCGTTGAACAGCCTTTTAAAACGGAGTCATAAGTGCATTCATGATCAGATTGGGATTGTCGATATGTCTTTGTGTGTTGTGCCCGCATCCCCCAGTGACCACTCTTATTGAGCCAGTCTGTTATTGATCCAAAGGCATCTGAAGAGTAGGAGTAAAACTCCTTCCATCGAGTGCATCGTGCAAAGAAAAGCCTTCAAAACATGTGCATGACTTCAGCGATGTGACAACTGCCCCGCATATTTCTACTTTGGAATACATTTATTATCTCCTCGGGTCTTTTCCTTCAATTTAGTTGTGCTTCCAATGAGTACAGATTATGCATGCAATGCTTCACAGCAGTGACGGTATTTTAGATGTCAACTGTGTCGTACGTTCGCCAAAAGCATGCACACAAAAGCGCTCATTAGGAATTCCCGCCTTCGCCTTGCTTCCTATTCAGCATCCTCTTAGTTTGGCTTTTAGTCGCCAAAGATAACATTCGTCCCAAGAGTTGGTCCCTTTAAATCGATAGTCCCTTTAGAAATTCAGGATGCGGGAAAATATTTGGTATCAGAGAAAGTTCCAAATGCAATCTGAAGCAAAGTAACAACCCCGAGGGCTGCAATTCAAAAAGACCATTTATTGTGTCGTGCCTCTCCCTGCGGTCTTCGCAGCGCATTCGCATCAAATGAAAACACATTTCTGCCTACTCCATTTGAATATATACTGTTAATGTAGGTACACATAAGCTTGCGCACACACACGCACACACGCACATGCACGCACACGCGAATATTCAATTTGCCACATCCTATTGTGTATTACCACAACACTGACCATCTTTGTCCCTTTTAAGTCGTTTGTTTGAGGCATACGGAATCCGCTTGCCAAGTGCAGGATAGTTTTTACCGTCTTTGCTTCAATAACAGTTACAATCACAGGCGTGCACGTACTTTAAAGGGAGACTTCACAGATAGTATGTACGCCGCTTGCAGCAGGAAAGTGTTAATCATTTTCCTATAATCAGTTTTAGAACAATTATTTTTCACGTACATTTTTTTAAAGAAGGTTTGAAAAATCGCATAGCTGGCTGCCATGTTCATTAAACACATCACGAGATAACACGCGTGTCAACATTGGACTATAGAATGAAATTCCTCTTTTAATGGGAAACATGCAGCACTTGATGGTCTTTTGATGGCACAAAATACTCCCGGAGGTGGGCATTCCGTCACTGATGGGTATCTTTTTTGCTGAGGAATGGTGACAGATGAAGCACTGACCCAAGTTGGTTTTCGTCCATCGGTGTCATTTGTCACTAACCAGGTCAAGTACCGATGGACCTCTCAGTCTGTCCCGGACAGATGCTCCTTCCGCTGACGACTGACGAAAACATGCCCCGCCTGTCTTGCGTTTGTTTGTTCGCACGGGTGAATGCAGCAGCTTTGCATGAGTGGACTGCGTTGACTATGTACGGAAATGCTTTGCGCTTCCTGTACAGTAGGTGGCGGTATACATCAAAGAGTTGTCATCTGCCAATAAACTAGGAGAGGAAGGAGAACGAGAAGAACATGAAGAAGGATTCATACTATTCAAAGGTGGGCAGTTTTAGAAATACACAAAAGACAAAAAGGAGGGTGGGGGGCGAGCATGTACAGTCAGGCAAGATAACAACTACTGTAATTAAAGAGCAAAGAGGTCAGAAAGTAGCTCTGAATTTTGACAGAGAAGTTCTTGTGAGTTAAATTTAAAATGTCTCTTTTTATTTTTGGAAAGAGTTGGGTTCATTCGGAGGTTGTGAAATAGTATTATCCAAACCCACAATGTATCTCCGAAAATGGTAGTGGTTCATGCACCAAAAGTTGTTTGCCAACTCCTGAAAGAAGAAGAAGACGGCGTAGAAGAAAAAGCAGCGATAATCATGGCAACGTGGTTTGGGGTTTGGAATTTACTAGCCATATGAATCCACCCGGATTGCGGCTTTGGTGACAATGCGACGCGGGATTCTGATTAAGGTCAATCAAACTTTAAAGTGAAACGTTTTGACGTTTTAGGTATTAAAACGACAGCAGGCAGCCACCAGCGTGCTCCCGCTGTACTTAACAGTTAAATAGATTGGAAAATAAATGTATGTCTTTGTGTCAAGATGTTTGGGCAGAAACCATACCATGTACAAAGTAGATATACAGTGCACTCCATTTACCATTTCATCGGTGGAGGACGATACTGGATGATTGAAAATTCACTTTCAAGGTGTACTTTTCAAGAAAAAAATGGATTTTACGAGTGCAAAGCTTCGTAAAATGCCAGCACTTTATCTCATGGGCATCTTTACTAGCACCGCCTCTTCCCCCCAAAAAATCTCAAAGTTAGGAAAATAAAATTACTCCTGCATCTGTGGTCAGATTATGTGAGATTTATCTCACATAATCATCCTACTGAATGGAAGAAAAAAGTACAGCCACTGCCTTTGATGGATCGGACCAAAATCAAATGGTTTCCTCATCGCCATTGCCAAAGTCTTCTACAAAGTTTGTGGCTCACAGTTTAATGCCTTGTTTCGTCTCTGCATCCAGCGCCCTCACCCTTTGGCGGATTAGAATTCGGGAGCGCTAAATTGCCAAAAGTTGGACGCATTCATGTTGTCGTGCCAAGAGTCTGTTTAGGTTTGATAATCTCATGTCGTCGCTGCTGTCAAAGTTGCACCAAAGGCGCAAAATATGACTCAAGCCATTGAAAAGGAACACCCAAAAAGTTGTACTTTCCAGCGTATGGAATCATTATCGCTTTGAATGACGCCCGAGACAAAAAGTGCCACTTTAATTACAGTCTAATGTGCATCGCTTGCCCCGAGCAACTTGCAAATCTTGAGCTTTCTGTTACAGAAGTTCAAGGACATATTGATGGCAGAAATGACATGCTCATGCAAGTGATCATAGAAGGAAAGTCGGAGGAGTGGGGGGGTGGGGGGGGGGGCTAGTCAAGAGCACGAGATGCCGAGATGTTATCCGACATGCCCTTTTTTGTTCCTTTCAAATTCGACACATGCAGTACAGTATATCACTTGCAGCATTTTAACTTTCGGTGTACTGTAACTGAGCTTGTTTTCCACCGGGTCGGTTTTCCATTTAGAGAAAGGGAAAGTCACTCGATGAAATTCTCTAATCTCCTTTTCCTTCAATCCTGAGTCGGTGTCATCTCGCTAAGAAGGTTGAGCTCAGCTCTCCTCGAATGATGCGTGTTGACAGTGCCGTTTCGCAACATCTTTTTTCAGTGGATACTGATTGCTTTCAATGATCAGGTAAAAGTTTGCCAACGTTCTCTGTGAGCTTGTGTGTTTGAGAGAGTACAAAAAGTGTCGCAAAGTAGCAGCGAAGAACAGCTTTTTTTCCCCTGGAGTTTTCAACCCCCGAACAGCCATGTATTTTCTATAACTACAAAAACAACAATTGACACTCTCATTCATACCTATACCACCCCACACATTTTTTGTTGTTTGAAACAACCAATTTGATATATCACACTTGCCTGCCTGCTGCCCGCCTGCCTTTTTAGTTCCGTCTTTCATGTGTGGCTCATACTGCTTTTTGGTTCCCACCACCAATGTCATGGTCCAGTGGCCTTTTTTTGTGTAGCGACAAAGTGAAAGGAAAGTGAGAGGAGGGCAGGTGGTGCAGCGCCAGGAGGTACACAATGCCCGCAGCCTCCAAAGACTAAGAGTGATTTACAGTCGCCAGTCTGGCAGCCACTTGGCTCAACCTTCTAATTAGTTTGCTGCCCCAGTACTGCACTACTCAATAGATAACCTACGAAGTTAAAAAAAAATTATAATAAAATAAAAAATCTGCATACACTATTGATAAAAAGTCTGGAATTTTTGGCTTTCGGTAGAAATTTCACAATGAGCCTAAAAATGCATGAAACAGTCATCTTCATCATGCTGTGCGTATTTTGACACCATGCGACCAAAAGGCCTTCTAAAAAAATGATCGGAAGTATTCCCATCCAAGAGAAGCGGCTGCTTAGCTGAGAGTGTCACAGGATGTCATTGTAACAACTATAGGGAGACCGGAAGAGTCACAGAAAGGCATAGGAGTAGAATTACTTGGACATTTATTGGTCAATTCTCGGCTTAAACACTGAATAATATGGAATCAGAGAATAGCAAGTTGTGCAAAAACAACCGAGGCATTGAACAGTTGGACGTTTTTTTTCAAAAATTAAAATGGTATGATTTGATCTAATATAGTTTGCCTCTGCCGATAACATTCTTCTACATTTGTGTAAAGTTGCCGTCTTCTCCCACAGGCGGGTCATGGTTGACATACTATATCGAGAACAGAGCAGAGTGTCAACTTTAATTGCGGCTGTGATTCTCGAGACTGCACAATGACATTCCGAGAAGACAGTCACTCTTTAATTAAAACAATACTGCAGCCACATTGTCAGTGATGACAACATTGCATTTTTTTTTAGCCTAAATGTTTAACTCATCTATCTCCAAAAGAGCTACAGTATATGCCACGGTGCCTTGTGAAATCATTTTCACACCTTTACAATTGTTCCAGCCCCTTAATCTCTGCAGCGGCAGCAGCCTCTACCTACAAACTTTAAAAACAATTATTAACTGCTTGCCACTGGAGTACCACATTCTTTTATTTTTTTAATCTGGCCTTTTCCCCAAACTCCCTCAAGACTCGGGTACTTCTACCCCATTCAAAATAGCAACTTTTTACAACACTATGTTAGTAACTCTCCACCTCAACACCACAAGATTGTATGCACTGCTCCAAAAAATAAAGGGAACACTAAAATAATGCAATTTAGATATCAATTAAAGAAATGTTGCACTTTAATCCCACCGTGGAATGTGTTGAGGACAAAGTAATGTAAAATTGGATTATTATCCCACAGGGTCTGGTTTTGGCATCCTACATGAACTAAAAGAGGCTGATCCAATTTCAGTGGAAATTCCTCAGGACAAGTCCAAAAAAAAAGAACCACAAAACTAAAATGCAAATCTAGAAAAACTGTTAAATAACTGAACCGTGCAAGTATGAAATAAAACCGAAATCTCCTATTTCAGTATGTGTTTGTTCTTGGAATCTCATGTTCTGACCCGGCAGCAGTGTATTTTCCTTTCCTCGAATCCATGTCTGGAACGGATCCTCGATACCATTAAAAAAAAACATTCAAAACGCTCCAGAATCCCATGGTGGCAAAAGCACCATTTCAGATTGGAGCTGGCACTTACCATGACCACCTGGAGCCACACTGGTTTATGGGGCGATAGAATTAATGCCTAGAGCGAAAGCCGATCGACGTGACAGAGGAGAGGAAATAAGGAAAGATGAAGTTTGCACTCGGTAGCTGGTCAAAGGATAAAGATAACGATGCATAGAGTATCGTCCCCGGTACAGTGGGTCGTAGACTTCGACCCTCACACAGTGCATCATAGACGTCGATCGTTTTAATATTTGCAGTGGGTGGTTGAAATTGACATTGGTAGCGATAATGTATAGCTAGCTAGCTACCTACCTCGCTATCTTGGGTTGCGAATCAATGCTCTGAATTACTCTTCCTTTCTGGTGGATGGGCTTTATCCCCCCAGCTACTTTTTACATGGCAATGTCCCAAAACTCTCAGACAATTAGTTTGATTCAATCGTGATAAAACATTTCAATTCGAAGGCTAGGTCATGGGCACACCAACTGAGGTCAAGAGAATTTCTTCTTTTCTTTTTGCTCAACAAATACATGGTCTGTAGTGCAGTGTCATTTGTGCAAGTAAGATCAAATAAAATGAAAAATAGGCCACTCAACATTCACCATGAAGACAACCTGGGGCTAGACAGTTTTGCTATTCAGTCGAAGAAACGACAAGTATAGACATGAGATGGAAATGCTATTTGGATTAAGGGTTTCAATTCAATCACTGAAAAGAATCAAATATTTTTGTCACCCAAAGGAACTAAGTGACTGACCACTTACCCCGATCTAAAATGGCCATTGGTTATTACACGGCATGTGTAGAGTTTTTTTAGTTTGGTGGAAAGGTATTTTTTCCGAATGCAGCAGTGTGCTCTAATGATGTGTTAAATAACCGACAGTCCGCGGGGGACTCATGAACAGTCAATGCACCTTCTGTCAAGCCAGAAAGATATAAGCCATTGGATAATTAACATACTGTAACGGATTCAATAAGTGGCTGTGAAGAGAAGGGGGAATAGAAAAAAATAAAAAGAAACTCCAACAAACACCTCTGCACTATTTCTGTCTGCCATCTTTGCTAGTGCAGAATTGTGCCATGCACATCATTTACATCCCCTTTAAAGGCCACTCGGTAAAACTGTGTGTACCTTTGGCGGACAGATTGAGGGCGGGCGAATCACGGCGGGAAAACATTTTCCTTCTCCGTTTTCTTGTTTTAAAGCACAATATTATCCGTTTCTGCTGAATTTGCTCATTTATTGTGGACTGCCACACGTATAAGTGCACGTTTGTCACTACATGCTGAAATCGTGGTAAGTCATCTGTCACTACATGCTGATTGTGAGTCAGTATGAATCCTCGATGAATAGCTCGAATGGCACTTCTCAAATTAGTCATGAAATCAAACGACCTATCCGCTTGTGCCGTTATACCGGACACCAGGGGCATGCACAGGGTGGTGTCCCGGGCGTCCACCTGAGTCAGGCATCCAAAGCACGTCCCACCCCCCACCACCCCGCCGATAACATTTTTAATGGTCGATAATGGCCCCGGGCATCCACTGCGCTTTGCACACCACTGCCTGACACGCAAGGCTTGTTTTGTTAACGTAAAGGTAATCTAGAAAAATATTCAACCTCTGTTTTTAATTTTTCATGAGTACTGGCAACACGTGGGCTTCCATTGAGTGTCACAGTGTGACAGCAATAGAAACAGGTGGAACACGATATCCTGTGTGACATGTGTGACATGTTCATGTCACAGAATGAGTGACAGGGAGGGAATCAACAGAAACGAGCAACTTAGCTTGGTCAGTGGGAGGCAAACTGAATAATTCATAATGTAAGAAAAGCTCCGAAACTTACCTTAGCCTAGCTGACAGGGCCTTGCAGCGCACATATACATACATATATATTTATTTATTTATTGGGGGGGGGGGGTAACTGCAGCTCTTATTTTTAAGGCTAAACGCAGATATCACTGTGTTGGATTTTATCCCTCCCCTTTTTTGCTTTGTATCGATTGTGCAGGCATGTCTCCTGCCCGCTGAGTGTATAGTGACAAAATAAACATTCATTCATTCATCTTCCGAACCGCTTGATCCTCACTAGGGTCGCGGGGGGTACTGGAGCCTATCCCAGCTGTCTCCGGGCAGTCGGCGGGGGACACCCTGAATCGGTTGCCAGCCAATTGCAGGGCACACAGAGACGAACAACCATCCACACCCACACTCATACCTAGGGACAATTCAGAGTGCTCAATCATAAGCCATCAAAATAGAATGCCATCTTACAATTGACATGAAGGACAAACTCAACACCAGGAAAATCATGATCTGTCTGTCATTTCTGTGTGTCTTTATTTTGTTTATGCCATCAAGGCTCCCCAACAATCCAGTGTGGATGAATAAAGAAAATACAATTGTATCATTTTCGGATGTCTCGACCTGTCATGTCGCTGATGAAGTTATTTTCTGTTGATACACTGCCTGATCCTCTTGTTTCTTTCTTTAATCCCCCATAATGTTCCACTTCTCTAGAATCTACGAGCCTAATCCTATTGTCATCACGGGAGATCGTGAGTTGATGAAAACCTTATCTCTCCACCTCATCTCCCAGTGATGCCTCAATAGGGCAGCCAAGCCAGGCAATTGGCAATTGCCTAGGGCCCCGAGCGAAAGGGGCCCCCCCGAGAGATGTGTGTGTGTTGGGGAGGGGGGGGGTCGCGACCGGGGGTCTCCAAACAACCCTCTCGTGCTTTCTTACCTTGCTGTGTCCAGGTGAGTGGGATCAACGCATCGATGAGCAGGAAACGGGAGCAGCGAGTCTTGTTCATGGTGGTGATCATGGTGATCTGCTACCTAATGTGCTGGCTTCCTTACGGTATCATGGCACTGCTGGCCACTTTCGGACCGCCTGGCCTTGTCACGCCTGAAGCCAGCATCATACCGTCCGTCCTGGCAAAGACAAGCACAGTCATCAACCCGGTGATATATGTCTTCATGAATAAACAGGTACTGTCATCTAATTTGATATTTCAGATATGGTCTGGGTACATCCATCAGTTTTGTTCAAATATTTTGAGAACTTGTTTTTTTTTACTTCAGTTATATATGGGATTCCACTTTAGCGACTCCACGGTATTATAAATTACACTATGATTAAAACAAAAAAAAAGGATAGAATACTTTGTTTGTTGCCATTTGTCACTGTGCAACATAAACTGACTATCTCTAGGCGGCACGCGATCTAAAAATAAACAGTTACTGAGCCTATGTTTTCGTAGTTCTAATTAATTTCTCGCCGCAAGTGGTGACACCTCTACCACAGGGAAAACCTGCAGCACAATTACCGATGAAGTATTATTACTAACACTCTCAGCGGGTCACAATTAAGCTTGGACCATGTCCACTTAAAACAGCATGATTGAGTACAGTACTGTACAGACGCTCCCCAGGTTACGAACGAGTTACGTTCCGGACGATTGTTCATAAGGTGAATTCGTTCGTAAGTTGCTTCAGTGCTATATTTTGTCTGGAATGTATGTTTAAGGCTTATATGTTTGACATCCATATAACGGGGAGAGAGCTTTTCGTCACGTTCTTCAGGGCTCGAGGGTTAGCTGCCCAGTAAACTAGCAGCGGCTTCAGCGGGGGAGAGTAGGCAACCGGTCGTCGACCGGCGCGCAGGACGCCTCCCCGCCCGTTCCACCGTCACACGCCCGCCCGCCCCCCACGCCTCTCCCGCGGCCGCCTTCGAACGTCGCCGCCGCCGCCGCCTCCGCCGTCCTCCTCCGCCTGCTCGGCACTCGGAAAAAGCGCGCAATACAAAATCTAACTTTTTCTTTTTTTTTCGACAGACCCGTGAAAATGTTCGTATGTACCGTTTGTTCGTAACTCGGATGTTCGTAACTCAGGGAGCGCCTGTACTTTGAAAAAATAAATAAAAATATCGGATTTATTTTTTTTTTTTGATTTGTCGACACATTACTTAGGAAGGTTGTGCTCTCCTCTTCTTCGAATTCAATGGAACAGAATAGACTTACGTGTGGAGAAGTGGCAAAGAGAAACAATAATACAATGGAGATGAAAATAATGAACAGGACAAAATACGGGAGGAGGAATTGAAAACCGAAAAAAATCATAACGGAAACAAATGAAATAGAATAACAGCTGATTCTACGGCAACGCTTTTAATCATGATGATAATAGTGCATGTGTATGTTATATTAATATTGAAAGTGCATATGCTTCCTATTAGGACTAATGCGCTTGGGAGTTACAACATTTGGTTAACGGAATAAAGACTCCAAAGGAGTGTCGATTGGTGAATTATGCGAGGCTATTATGGTTCTGGGCAGGAAGCTGAGCCTCAATCTGTTGACGCAGCTTTTGTGTGCTCTGAGAAGGCAGCAAACGGGTGCTTACTGGGTTTGCAAGTGTACTTGATGATGTTTGCTGCTTTAATGAGCTATTGATGTCCGGCAAGGTCCTCTAAACTGGGCAGAGAGCGAGCCGTGATCATCTGGGCTACGTTTATTGCTCTCTGTGGTGTTCTCTCAGCTGCCGTGCATCCACACTTACACGCAGCATGTCAGGTTGCTCTCGACACCCGCCAGGTTATTTTTTTCTAAGCACTCTCAGGAAACGTAATCGCAGCTGGGTCGGGAGACCAGGAGAGGCCGTCGGAGATGTGTACCCCAGAAATCTGAAAAACCGCATTCTTTCTAAACGTTTCCCGTGTATATGTAACACTGCTAGCTCAGCGACACCAGAAAGAACTTTTTTTTGTTTTGTTTGTCTCTGTATGACGACTCATTTGCCTTAAGACCGGCCACGATGGTGTCATCCGTAAATTTATTAAGGGTTGGAGAGACGGATCGGGGATTAGTCGTGTGCAGCGTGGACAGGAGGGGATTCCGTACACAACCTTGTCTGAAAACTTGTGGGTGTATCATCAAATAAAGCCCGAATCCACATGGCAGATGGAACTGGAGATACCCAGGTGACACAGCTTGTCCTCCAGGATCTCTGGAATGATGGCATGAAAGGCGGGGCTGAAGTCTATGAATTGCATCCTGGCGCCAGTTCCCCCAGTGCGGGAGGTGGCTCGGTGCAACGTGGAGCGCTGTGCTGCTAGCCTCCTCTGTCGAGCCCGTTTCCCCGTCAGCAAACAGGTTGGGGGTCGGGACGCGATGGCAGGGAGGATCGGACGCGCCGTGAGACTTCATGATCACTGGCATGAGTGCAACAGGTCAGTCGTCATTGAGGCTGACCGCCGCTGGCATTTGGAGGACGGATTAAAATGGACAACTTGGGGCATGGAGGGACCACGGCTTGTGACGGGGACACTTTGAAGTTTTTAGTCAGGACACCTGTGAGTTTGTCGGCACATGCGCCGAGTACTTTCCCGACTGTACCGGGGCAAGTCGCTTTCCTGCGTTTCGCAGTCCTCAGCATCTGCCACATCGCATGTTCCTGAAGTAGCTTAACCGTTTGAGGTAGGTCACATGAGGAATAACATATGGCAGAATTCATCTATTTCTAAATGCCTTTATTATCTTGACCAATCTGAATTTTACCGTTCAAATAGAAGTTCAAATTCACCTTGTGGCCACACTTTCCATGGTCAAGGTGTGTTAAGAGTAAAGCCTCGCACTCACAAATCAACATTCCAGGCAGGCTGTAATTTTGATCCCGAAAGTGACTTTTATACCAAACGAGCATCGAAAATGCCATGATAGAATTGCAGCTTTTTTTTTTTTTTTTTTACGGCTTACCCAGTGGTCCAAATATCTCTTCGCAGCTCTTCAGTGTGCAGTATGACAGCGTGTAAAGTTTATTGTCAACTGTTAAGGGGAGGCTCCTTGTAAAACTGGACATGATGGCAACATATATGGCGGCCCTTGTGAAATTGTGGTTCATCTTTTGTACGATTGCTGTATCGCAGTTAATAATAATAATACTCTATTTTTCCAGAGCGTGTATAAACAGGAGAGAAATGTGAGAAAATAACACGAGGGTAACTTGTCACTTCACTTGAAAATCTTTGAATCAGTAAAGTAGCTCCGATTCTTTTTTCGAGGTCATTCTTCCAACACGTGAGGCAGGAGACGGGATCAAAGCAAAAAATAAGCAGTCAAAGATGGGAAGTGAACTCAACCATCAGACAAGAGTTTATGCCACAGAATGATGATGAGAGGAAAAAAAATACTTCTATTTTCTTCTCTCTTTGTGAATATACTGTGTTAACTTAGTCGACGGTATTAGTCATTTGTAAGTCTTTCGTGAATTCAGCACGAATGAGCTCAATTGTACGCTTGTCATAGGCTTGTTGCACTTTTGCCGCAAAATGAATTTTTTTGAGGTCAGGCATTGTATCATGGCTCCAGAAAGTCCAGATGCCTTAAACAAGGCTTACACTTCCAGGACATTCTCATCCCTCTGTGTCCAACATCGAGCTTCTCAGCATCTGATATTGATGCGCAGCAGGTACCCTGTCGGAGCGAAGTGAATCTGAAGTATGTCAACGCTCTCCCCAGGCACTCAGCGTGGCATGCTACTACCAGAAATAAATACTTGATGTCGTGTGAGAGGTCATACGACAAATTACATGAGTGACTTTTATCGTTCCTTTTTTTGTTTGTTTGTTTGCTTCTTTGTTGCATTGTCGACTACAAGTGTTACATATCTCCCAAGAAGGAAATTTGTCTTATTCCCATATCCCGAAATACAAATCCGACGCAGACCTCAGCTCAGCCGCAAACAGATGACCTCATGGGAAATTGTGAGAAACACACAGCACCGACTTGTGACAGCCTGACGGCGACACTCCAATGTCCTGTATGTCATTTTCAGTCTTCAATTCCTCCCAGCCCGTTACTATGGAAACTGTGAGTTGAGGCGAGTTGAAGACTAAAAATGCTGTACAGATACGAGGAACAGCTGGCGTGCGTTTCGACCATCATCCATCAGTGGCGCCCACAGTCAGCAGAGCCAAAGAGGGCACCGGGAAAAGGAATCGGTGCTGTGGACTTCGGGGTACGATTTCCCTCAGTGCGCTTTTTGATTCCTGTCAACGAACGGCGTTTTGACGTGATGTGAAACGAACTCACTTGCCGACAAAGTCGCAGAGACGGAAATCCACTGGAGTGTATAATGTCCAGATGAAACATTACGAATGCCTAATTAACTATCTGCCCATCCATAACGTCTCGCATACCTTCACAGCCGACTGTGCAGCGCACATCCGGCCTGACAATTTGGAGCAATCTCGAGGTTATGAGACCAGCATTTCAAGTTGCCTTCCCTTGCTGAGATCTTCTTTCAGACTCGCGCACAATAAACAGTCGGAAAGCACGTTTCAAATACCAAAAAAAAGGCAAAATGCTGCTCCCCTATCCTTATTTCTCAACGTACCGAAAGGTATTCCGCAATGATAACGAGGCACACAATGAAGCCAAATCTCCTTTGCTATGTTCTACTGCTGCTTAATTCCAGATGCCTCCACCAGCGCAGAAACTGCATTCTAAATCTTGAAAGTATACTGACAAGCTGGGAGGGAGTCAATTTATATTGCCGTTTTATTGTTTGGTGTTGTCTGATGATGAGTGACAGGTTGACAGGCCCAATGATTTGTTGAACCATCTTCCTTCAACGGCGAAAAACAAAATACGACGACATGTAATACACACGATAGCAATTGCATGCTGGGAGCAGGGAAGGGCTGTCATCAGATTCCGTTCATACGTTCTTGTATGTGGCAGTCAAACAGTTTCCTAGTTGGAGTGCTCGGATCACATTTATTCACTTTTTTTTTTTTAACTCCCGGGATGCTTCTCAATATCACAGTATGAAGTCATCTCATTATCATAGTAATGCTCATAAACAAAGCATCGGGGCATGGAATGACTTCATTTAGATTCTTTAAACACCACTCAAGTGACTTTCAGCATCGAAATAACCACGAGACCACCGGAGAATTTCGAATGCTATATTCCCCCCCCCCCCCCTGCACAAATAATTAGTGCGCGTTCTTTGGAACATTTCCGACAAATATTTGAGACCCGCTTTGCAGTTTTAACATATCCGTCTACGTGAGTGTCAACTTGAAGTTTCTCGACAGAAACAAAAACAAATGTTTTCTCGCGTATGAAAAGCCTACAATGTCTCTCGTACTGTGCTCGCATCCAAAGCAAGACGTCGTCTACTTAAAAAACGGACACGCCCTCAAGGTGCAAAATGTTATCAGACCAGGTAGCTGAGAACGCTGTTCGAAAGCACTGCGATCATCACGCTCTCAGAGGCGCCTCTGACCTTTCACACTCTCTCTCCAAAGTACCTTGTCACCGCATCAGGCTCTTTCCATCTCCCTGCCATGATTTATGTTTCTGCGCCTGCCCCCTTGTTTTGCTTGACCTTCTAGCCTTTTGCGTGCATGCGTGCGTTGGCATGCTCCGACCCTTCCATTGTTCCTCTTTGCTCCACCGAGCCCTGTCAGTGTATTATTAGGACAGCTAAGGAGAAATGTTGCTTGCCTCCATTCTCAAGATAAGCTTCAGGTTATTGACAGACAGAAAAAGCGGGGAAGCAGCGTATTCCTTATAGAAATATAGCGCTTGGCATGTCCTGAGGCATTTCGCTCGCATTCGGCAAATATTCAGTCAGGTGTCAAGTTTGTTGGGCGGTACAAAGCATCCATGCATACTTATTTTGTTGTCTAGACAAATTCATCGCTGGCGCACATGTAATGAAGGGCAAAATAGGCATATTTTAATGTTGATGTTTCGAGTTTGCGCCCAGTTGGGTCTTATTTATTTTTCTTCTTCCAGAAAATATTTTTTAATATTGTCAAGAACAGTATTTCATTAGATTTAAAGTTTTTTTAACCCATCTTTATCGAAACAGGAACTTTAACTCCTGCTTATGTCACTACTTTTTTTTCTGCTTTTATATTCCAGCCACTTTTTAAATTTTTTTGCTACTACGCAAAATTTGACGTGAACATATAAATTAATCCATAAGTCCAATCGGTACTCTCGTGCAAATGTTAGGTGTTAATTCATGAAGCTAACGATTATGTTGATGTAATAGTTTCTGCAACTCTTGAGTAGTTTTTATTGTTGTCTTTATTTGTTGTAGGTTAGAAATCCAAGAACGACATCGGCCCCATCCTGTCACTCAACAAATCTGTACATGCTTTCGCATCATGTGATTTTTTTTGGGGGGGGGGATCATTTTTGATGTTTGTCTGTTTCTAGCACACTCCGCACAGGTGATTTTTTTTCCCCCTAAGATTTGAAGTTTTGGAGGTTTCTTTCTCTAACTGCAAATAGTAACTACAATGTTGGACGCAAGAACACTAATGCTCATGAAAATCCACATTCAACATTACGTTCCTCTGGGTCTTGTCGTCAACCAGCTCGTGCCAATGTCATTGTGAGACATTTTCTTTTTTATTGGACGTTTTAAGAACACTATAATAGAGTTAATTAATTAGTTTAGTATTTGACTCCAATTTTACCCACAAACACAGCGATGCTTTGATTTCATTTTTAACACTTCTCAGGAATTGTGTGGAGGTGAAGGATTCTCATGGGCTTCCATTTAAAATGTGTTTGTTGGACGTTTGGCAATATGTTTGGGAATGTTTTTCATCAGTTTTGATCAATTATCTCCATTTCCTGTGTTTTTTTGTGTTTAAGCAATGTTGTGTCATCTGGTTTCCCGTCTTGTTTCTTTATGCTTCTTCAAACAGGCCGCGAACGACTTTTCCGTATTTTGCACTTGTGACAAAATGTAGTAGACTATAAGTATACATTCAAATCAAGGCGTATACTAAGTATACTACGTTTTCTCAAGAGTGTTATCAGATTCCACATGTAAAGGTGAACTCAGAAAGCCGGTGGAAAGAAACTGTGAATTGTGATGCGTGCGTTTCCCCATCTTCAACCTACACCGTGGATGGACATGTTTGGAAATGCCTGGAATTTTAAGTACAGCCAAGCATCCTCAATGAATTGTTATGCTGTCAAAACTGCTGCTGGGGTGCTCAATTATTCAGAATCTACCCATCTGTCCATCAGCTCAACTGGATACCTGGACTTTGAGCTGCGTGGCACCGGGGGAATTAGGTTGTATCGCGGTTGGTGTAAAACGGGAGGATCTGCATGAAATCGGAATGCTGAAACTTCCACAAATCTTCATGGATTAAATAATCCATCAAGGGGTCATTCACTATTTATTATGTTTTGACAGATGATTTACAGAAACAAGAAGCCTGATCCTCACTTTCCAAAGCAATTTGATTTGGGTGACCCGGGTATCAATGTAGAATAATCAATCATATCAATGCGCATGGGAGATTGTTTGAATTAGCACGGACCCATTCAAACGTTTAACAAGGATGCAATCCTGTTGACTAAATCCCCAGACTATAATTTTGTAAACTTTCTGCGCTAGCAACATATTAGCGGGAGGCTAATAAATAGCGTATCGCCCGCAGGTCACTTTATCATTACATGATGCACTCTTAGGTTAACGCCATTCATATCTGCATACCTTTATCTTTGGCCCTTTTCTCCTCTTCTTAAATTTGGGGACCCGATGGTTTTTTGGGAGCGTTTCTCCGTTGGGTTTAGTCGTCATCACCTTTTCCTATCAGTGTGAGTGACAACCAAGGTTCGTTTGACGCAATGTAAACAAACTTAAGACGACGGCAGGGAGCAGATTCGTGGTGTGAGCAGATTCGTGTTTTTTTTTTTAACTCCCCTCAATTTCAGATCGTGCATTAAAAGTTAGTCTATGAGTCTCTGTTTGTTTTATTAGTGATTATGAAATGCAATTTGTTTGGGGACAGAAATGTGTGCAGTCGCAAGTTGACGAATTTGCAAAAATATCGCACATAGGACCGCACAGTTCCTAACCGGGTGTCTGACAAAAAAACATTTTTAATAATAACAAAATATGTGCAGACATCTTTTTTTTCAGTGTTACTACAAAAAGCAATCAACAAACCAGTCTGCGTTCGCCAAATCATTCAGCAGACTCAGAAAGAAGCAGGCGGTCACTATGGAAATGATGAGCAAACCCAATATAAATGTGCGAGTGTTATTTTTAGAAGGACGGAGAGATGGAATTATGTTCTCCAGTTGTCTGTGCTCTTTCACCCGCAACCCGTGAGAGAAAATGAGCAACTTAATCATTTAGCCAATTGAGCATGCAATAATGGTGAACGAGAATCTAATTAGTAGAATGTTTCACACAATTTGGAAACTCGACCAATACATTATGTCCTTGGGCCTATTTTTTTCTCATGTAAAATGGTTTGCCACAATAACCCTAAAATCATGTTGCGAGAAGCAGAAGGGAAGGAGACAGAGGGAGCTTAATCAGTCATAATTATACCTAATTGCCTTAAACGTTCACCATAGAGAAATGGGAGCAATTACAGGGCCAACTTTCAACTTGCTACAGAAAACTTTATGATTCTCATGATTCTCTCCTTTGCGCACGTTTTATCTGAATCCATTTTGAAATCCAATCCTTGTCTCGTATGCCTTAGTTTTACAGATGCTTTCAAGCAATTCTACATTGTGAGGCTCCTCGGCGAGGCTCCAGTGTGAAGAGCTCATCAAAGGTTGCCACCAAGCCGGTGAGGGCTGGCGCGTTGACGGGTCCTCGTCATACCAACGACTTTCTATACGTGGTGGCCTCCCTGGGTCAGCCAGCTGCTGCAGTGCCCCAACTGGACCCTACCCTGGAACCCACCCATGATGTCACCAAAGCCCCTTCTTCAGACTTCAACCAACCTGCTGTGGTATCACTCGTGGCCCACTTCGATGGGTGAATTCTGGCTATGACCTTGACATTAGCATGAAACGGCGATGTCTCCAGGCTGGAAGGCATTAATAATGAATGGTGCGGTTGCTGAGTTTGGTCCGACTGCAATGAGCCAGTTCAGACGTATAAAATAGAGCTGTTGCATCAGCTGAGTCCAGGTTGCTGTAGCCAATACACAGCAGTTCTGGAGAGAAGCTTTGGAATTACTTTCAGAAATTATGAGCAGGGTTAGCAGGAACTGAACCTACTTACATTGCCCCTTTGTGTTTATCTGCAGACAAAATGTGAACATGCACAAAAAAAAGACACTAAAGGGGCAAAAAAATACTTTTTAGGGGGATTTTTTTTTGTCAAAGCTTTGTAAATATTTTTTAAAATAACTGAATGTGAATGGAAGACAGACAGTTTTTCCATATTGTCTACCAACAGTAGAGCTGAAAGAAAGAAGCCAAGGCGTAAGACTGTCGACAAAGACTAAGAATGTAACACCGGTGGTTTTCAAGTAATTCCCCTGTCCCGACAACTTTGTCTTTAATTGATCAGTTGTCACTTTAAAATGATTTAAAGGTCCCCCTAATTGACATTTCATCCTAAAACGCGATTGAACATGTACTTTGTATCACCGCTGCCATGTAAGTGGCATTGAAAGGTGACAGCGATCAAGAAATGCATATGAAAGAGCTTCTGCATTGTTCCCTCAGTGGTGTGCATGCGCACTTGACGATGGCATCCCTGATTGAATGGATACACTTAATCTCACGGTGATATTTGGTAATGTTCGGTGGATAGCGCTTGAAACTTGCCCCTGCCCCCCCAAAAAAACGTATGATCCCCTTGGAATGATCTTTGCATTGCTTGTAAAATGATATTCCTTGCATGCGCAGGGAACAAAATCAAATGTTTCTGGTTAAACCCAATGCTCAGGATCCCTTCTTTTATAAACCGAAAGGATTGGCCGCAAAGTGTCTTGCTTCAGGGCACTTGGCCAGCAAAGCACACGGGCGGATTTCCCATGCCTCCCAACGCTATGTTTACAACAACAGGCTCCATTTCCTCGATCACATCAGTACGTCTTTCGAGCGCGCAGCAAAGTGTTCGACTGACATGACAATATTTTCTCGCTAAAATGATTTTTGTTCCGTATATATTGTTTGTCACGTGCTTGTCGGCGTCCTTGCGAACCGATTTCGACCTCTTTATTGTCTTGCAGTGCAAAGATAGCTGTGAGGTTTTGCAAAGCAGAGCATCAGGTGCTGTGTTGCCAGTGAATAGTAGCTTTCAGTGTTGTGTTTCTCTCGAAAAAGAGCAGATATGTTGTGTAGACCCCCCCCCCGCCCCCATCTACCGGCTATGAAGATCTTGTATACATCATTGTATGGTACATATGTTGATACCAAAGCTAAAGAAATATTGATATTTTTGGAGAGGTGGTCTTAATAAAGGTTTTTTATCTACGACAACACATGCGTCAACGTTTTGTCTTTAAAAAAACAAATTGTGAAATATGAACACTAAGGCAGATACAGTTGAAGAGGCATCAGTGAACAAGATGCCAAGAGACTTGAACTCCTCCGCATGGGGCAGGATCTCAAGCCAGACCTGGAGAGGGCAGTCTGCACCATTCCGACTGTGTACCGTTGCCTCGTACTTGTATTTGCTTTACTGTTGATCACTTTGTAACATTTTGCACAGTGCCATACAATCAAAGCCATTCTTCTTCTTCTAATTGCTCTTTTACCCATCCTTGGTAAGGAGCGCTTACACCGCCATCAACATAAATGTAAATATGGCATGGGCGTCATGGATGACAACAACCAAGCACTCTGTCTGATGATTAATCATCCACAAGACCTTGCCGTCAAATTGCCTTTACGTTACAAGAGATTTTTCAGCAACAGCCACGATGAGCAGTTGCCCGCAAAGAATCTGCTTTCAAATTGATCCCCTCACTTTCCGCAGCCTCATCTTGTCGGTCTCAATTTCTGGCTTCTACCCCTGGATGAGATCAAAAGATCTCTACTCAGCAAAGAGGGCAGGAATTGATGAAGAGGACAAAATGGAGTGGTTGTTTCTCATCAAATAGTTGAAATGACTTGAGATGACAAAGGTTGGGATGTCAGCCTCAGCCAGGGAGCCCCGCTTTTTGAAAGGAAGACCTGAAAAATACATGCAAAAAGTGACGCAAAGTCAGCAAATTTGTATTGGAAGGCATTCCTTTGTGTTTTATTCTTGGCAATTTTAACTCGTGAGTGCGGTTTACGTTTTGTATTTTGTGACATTTTTATTCATGATTAATAATACAATAGAACTTTTTCTTTATAATCAAAGCTTTTTATATACGTGCTCCTAATGCTGTTATTTTCAACAGGAACACTTTTGGAGTGATTAGGAGGTGCCGCTACTATTACAAATGATTATAATTTCGATTTGTAGTCAAACTTGCAGTAAAACTGACGGCCGGGAGAGGCTCTCGAACACTCGCAAGCTGTGCTACAACAGTGTCAACTAAAACGATTTTGCGGGGGGCGTTGGATGAAAACTCAGGCTATATTTCAGTTTTGGTTTACTAAACTGGCGGCCATTAGCTTTTTTTTTTCTTTTAAAGGCTGCATTTTGCTGTGCTGTGTGGCCTTTAATTTGGCTGCTAAGCATGTTTATGTGTCTTAGGTGATTATAAAGCCCGAGAACTGTGTGACGTTGAGAGCGTTCACAGTTTTTGAAGTGAATGAAATTATCGGTTTCTGACCCATACACGGTGCAAGCCTGCAAACGCTGTCCCCCAAAACACCCTCGTGTGACATTAAAGCCCACCAAATGCTGACGAAAAAATGTCTTGAATTGAGGACAACCCCCCACCCCACCCCAAAGCCCCACAGTATAAGATATGCTAACTAAATTAGGTTGCGCTGCCTTGTCTTGATTGCTTAGCCTGTGATGCGGCCACACCTCCAGAGGAATCAGCCTGCGCAGCAGATGGCGGTCGCTGGCCTCAATGCCAAACGCTTCTCACGTCTCCGAACAGCAAGTGAGAACAATTCTGCTTAGCCCCTCACTGGGCTTGCAAAGCTGAAAGAAAAAAAAACCCAGCAGGTCACTATGAGGGTGAACTTTCTGTCTCATTAGGCAGAATAGTGCAACGTCCTATGTGGACCATCACAACAACCCCACGATACGCTCAAGCATACATTTCCAGTCGAGCGCCGGAAGGATGAATTTTAAGTCCCCATCTCCACGTTCCAGTTCTCTTATTTATACATTTTGTCTACTCTCCACTTGGCGAGGTCGGGGCTCATCCCAGCTGACTTGGGCCGATCACCTGTCAATCACAGTCTTAATGGAGGACTATTGTGCGATACGACTATATTTCATTTCTCAGTTACACAGACTTGACGAAAGAGCAAAGATGTTATATCGAGCTCCGAAGAAACTGATGGAAGAAAGATCCATCGAACCGGAGCGCATCGTATACTTTTTACATTCTGGGCATATACTTGAGAGGTGCTCCCCATTGTAGGATGCATTTAATTCCACCCTAACAAAAGTAAAAACGATTTTAAAAAATGCTTTAACATTAGACTGTAAAATTGTCTTCATGTGGAAACTACTCTCCGCTTCTTCATTGTTCACCACCATTCATGGTTGCAGTAAAGCGTCCGACCCATGATGTCAGGAATGTTTACACCTGATCGCAATCTCTGAAAGCGCTCCTCCATTCCGCCGTCCATCGCGGTCTCACCCTTGCGGCATTACACTTGATCCGCCGTCTCTCTTACGATCCCCAAGCCTGTACTCTGTTACTCTCCTTTGTCTTTGTGCCAGTGCTTCTCATTTCCCACTGCCACAAATGCATCGTAAGATCAGCTCGAAATCTCAAAATAATTGCTGCCAGGCAAGCTATGTTAAAGTGAGAAAAGCACAGATCCTGTGGGAATAACAGGAAGGGCACTTTTTGAGTGGAGAAAGGAGAAATTCCCAAGGAAACAGGAGGCGATCCAAACGTCATTAATCACCAGCCAGGAGGACAGCTAGACTAAATTGGAAAGGCGGGAGATTTCTTATTTATTTATTTTGTAAATATTTCTTCCTCTGTCTTCATTCGATGTCCATTTTCCACACCTCAGGTTCTATTGTGCTGCACATTCTAGTACCACTGAATTCATTCCAATTTGGGTTTTTTGCTCACAAGTGACACAATTTGCTGATGCATCACCAGCGGTGGACATTCCATCAGTACCGACGGAAGGTCAGTATCTGTCACTGTCTGTCTGCAGGGGGAGAACATGCAAACTCCACACAGGAAGGCCGGGAATGGCACTGTGAGGCGGACGTGCTAACCGGTCGACCACAGCCTGTCAATTTTCGTCATTTTCATAGGATACTTTTGTTCTCTTTGCTTCGTGAATGCCTTCGGTTGTTCTGTTTATGAACGCTTTTCGTTTGTTTGCTCTTTTGGTGATATGAGGCGCTTTAAGTTGCCCTGTGTTTGAAATGTGCTCAAGAAATAGTCGCCTTGCCCCGGATCACACACGGATAACACTCTAATCTGACTCAGATACCCGCAACATTATAAGCGGGCAGAATGGATACACCATGTTTGTCGGATGACGCTCAAAGCTCCAATCAATGTTGGAGCACAACCGCAACCTCGCACCCCATCGATTCTCTTCCAAAGGCAAATATGTAGACGCGGGGCTGGATGATGATATGATTGAGAAGCACAATGTTACGTGACCAGCTGCGATCTGTGAGCATATTCACTGCATCAGACGCATCGGAAAAGTGCGTGATTACGGTCCAGCTTTTCCTTTTAATTTCGGTTTGCGAGTTGAAGGAAAAAAGAAATCCGCCAATAATTGAAAGCAGAAGCAGCAGTTAAAAAGAAAGCAACTGATGGGTCGCCACGAGGCGGCGTAATCTTCCAAAGATGAAGCGAGTTCGAAAAGAGCGTCGTAAAGGACAAGGCAATACAACAAACACTGTTGAATGAAAAATAATAATAATAATGAGCTCCCAAGTGATGAAATGGATAATGCTGCCCCCACGCAAAAGAAAGGAAGCGCCTGTTGTAATTGACCAAATTTCCACAGGCTTTTCCACTGTCACTTCCCATTTTGTGCTACATTTCCTATGGATGCCGTGCATGCAAAAAGCTCGAAATGCCACGGACGGGAAAAAAGTGCAACGCGTAGAACGTGAGGTCACATATTTGTAAGTGATCACACATTGTATCAATTACTCACCGGCATGTTCTCTCTTTGTTGACACGGATTGACGAAAAGCACATCATGTGCGATTGTACAAAGGCCTTCTCAGGGTCAGCGGGAGCTAATTAAGATGGTAATTGTTAATTCCATGCTCTGTTTAGCCCCATAGGAGTCAAGTGTGCTTTCAAATCCATTTGGATGAGCATGCCATTTTTGTTTCACTCTGAAAAAATCAAAGTGTCACAGAATTTGCAGTTAAATGGAACGGGATTAGTCATGATAATTCGGCGCGTGGAGCTGTTCATTAATTTTTCATTTCCTTTCATTTATTTACATGTTCATGTCTCTCCGCTTCCCAATACAATTATTGCGGTTTGGTTAATGTTTTGATTACTTTCAGGAGCATCAATTTCAAGTTTCGGAACGGCAGGTTTTTTTTGTTTGTTTGTTTTTTAATGCCGATCTCGGTCATTATTGTAAGTGGAAGAACTTTTACAATGGGTGGCTGACGAAACATTCGGCTCCACTGACCGGTGTGCCGTTACCATTTTTGTTCCGTTAAAAGTAGCCTCATTTTCCCCCTCATGAGAACAAAAGCACACAACGATGAAACGCATTTATCAAGTATCTGTCTCACAATGTAATTTATTCCGATAGCTTGGTCGCATTTACACTTTGATGCGCGTGGAGTTAGAGAAGGACAGCAGGAAGAGTCTGAGCAGCGTGATGTTATGCTAATGAGGTCTCAGTAGCATACCCCTCTTCACGAAGTGACCTTCCCCCGCTGAACTGGACGGGAAGAAAAATGGATCGAAAAGAGAAAGTTAATGAACAGCCTCGGCCTGTCACGGGCACTATTTGTGATGCAGATGTGCGCATTCCGCTCAGCAACCCGTCAAAATTGGCAAAGGCTTTGCTTCGCCTGCTTTGTCTGATTTCGCGGCGCGCCGTTGCGTCAAACGCTCTCATAAAACTTGTTTATTGTTACTGTCAAGTGAAAAAAAAAAACCCGCAAGCGCCATGTTTTGACTGCAATTTGTTGGTTGGTTTGGTCGTTCGCGGCATTTCACAAAATCTACAGAACTGTTTTTGCTTCAGACTCGATCGCAGGGGTGGCACAATGTACAAGAACCATTCGAGCATGTTTTGCTTACTTTACAAGCCGGAGTCAGATGTCTACTGTATCATTATACATAGCTGCACATGGATGATCAGAGATGAGTTAAGTGCTCACATTCTTTACTTGAGTAGAAAGAAGAAGTCCAATGACTTGAGTTAACGGCAACAAATGTAAAAGTATTCATTCAAATCAAAAGATGATGCCAGCAGAGTTCTGTGCGTGTTGTGGGACACATGTTCCTGGAATAATTATTAGTTCAAACGTTCCCACAGTTACAAGAGACAGCAATGAAAACAACGACGTATATATCACTGCTGGTTGTACTTTTTTAAAGGACGCTCACGATTCTGTACATTTTTTTTAGTTGAACACTATCCAGAGCAGTTTCATGAATCTGAGCTTTTCGCCGGTTGTACTCTGTGGTTAAACACCACCAAGGGTACCAATTAAAGGTGAGACGAAACATGGATTTCTGCTTTCTCGCGGTTGTCTGCCATGATTGATTAACGATACGGCAACGTCCAATATCGATACGTTCGCTCTGCAATCCCGCGCGCGTGCTGTTGCCGAGTCTGATTGAGTCCGATTCAACGTTACCCGCCGAATCGTGCTAAATGCAGCGTAAACTAGGAAAACCAGACTTTGATAAGGTCCCGAGCTTTGTGGAACGACGGTGTTACACTTTGCGATTGATCGTGAATGCTGAGGGAGGGGAGTGGGGGGGAAGAGACTGGACCCAGGAAACTTCTAACCCATCAAATGTTTTTAAAACCGCCATTTTAAAACATGAAAGCACGAAATGTGAAAAGATACAGTTGGCTTTTTGATGATAAAACAATTTGAAAGCAGTTGCTCCTTTTCAGATATGAATACGTTTTTTAAACTTTTATTTTCACTTTCAATCTATTCTGTGTTTTTCTCAGCTTGATGCGATAGAGAGCCTGTTGTGATCTTGTTTCACCCCCAATATAACAATTCTAAAGGCTCAATCATCATCCTAAAAATTTGCCGTATGTCAGTCGAGCCCAATCGGCGATTTGAATGACAAAACTCGGGAGCGACAGCCCTGTAGCAAACCACAGATCATTTCAGCGACCCCTCACCGATGCCCCCAAGGAGACACATCTGCAGTGGGCTCAGGAGCAATGTTAACTGCTTTTTTTAATGTTCTGAAGAATGTATTGTGGTGGTTTTTTTTTTCCCCCTCATTAAAATTCAGATGACCATTCGATTGAAGCTAATACAACTAATGATGAAAAGATAAGTGAACGAAAGCGGCCCACGCCAAATAACTCGGAACACGGCGTAAGCTCAGGCGTGTGAACGCCGCCTCTGTGTCATTTTTCTTTCACTTCGGGCCTCAGAGGTTGAAAAAAATATATCCTAGAAAGGACACGGCATGTGAAAATGAGACAGCGGAGAAATCAATATGGCATCCCAGAGGTCCAGTGAAAAAGGTGGCTCTGGCTCTTGGAGGGGAGAAAGAGAGCTTGTCATTTGCACACCTTTAATTAATTTTGGGAGCTCCTGAGTCTGAAAGCTGTGAGAGGAGGAGACGGAATGGATGTGGAGCGGGTTGTACGGTACCGCACCACAAGTGTGTGTGTACGAGAACATTTGGAGGGCGTCTTGGTTTGAAAATATCTTCTTGGTGCTCATTCGTTTTGAAAGGCAGCCCCATTTGCCGAAATGAAAATATCGAGTGCTGTTTTTTAATGAAGTATTTATTCCAGGATGAACCGATAAGGTGGACAATTAGAAACAGACCGATGGACTGTCAAGCGTACACTGCAGCCCCGCCTCTGAGCAAATCATTTTGTTGACCAACTCCTTTCGTAAGCCTGATTACTCAAGACTAATTGGAAATTTGGATAATGGTACAAATGGTCATTACTTTGTAGAGATAGGGAGACAGGGGTTGAGTGATTCTTTTCCAGAGGGAGAAGAGAGTCTTTGTATTTCCGGCGCTGGAGCAGATGAGTCCAGAGTAATATTGTGATTTTGCTTGTGAGATGGAGTCCTTGTAGGCGGATAGTTGAGCTGTGTACATGTCCTTGTGAGCAGTGAGACCAGTTTTCCTGTAAAGTCTTTCAAACTGCCGGGTTTTGGATTTCATGGAACGGAGATGAGGGGTGAACCAGGGGGCAGACTGGGTAAAAAAGACAGAGCGGGACTTGACAGGAGCGAGCGTATTGAGGATGTTGATGAGTCCAGAGTTATATTGGGAAACCAAATCGTCGGGAGTGGAGTCTGAGTCCAGAGTCAGGGTGGCAATCGATGAAGTGAGAGAATCAATGTTGATGTTTTTAATATTACGGTAAGTGATGGTACGGGGTGATTTGGCGATTGAGAGCTGAAGGGTAATATTAAATGAAATGAGAAAGTGGTCCGTTATTGGAAGCTCAAGAGAGACTCTGGACATGTGATAATTAGCCAGCCGATGCTCTGATGAGTACAGGGCGGTCGAGTCGACTCAAAATGGTCATTTTACACTTAGCCAAGGTGAGAAAGCTTTTTTTCTTTACTGTTGTAAATGTTTTTAAAGTTTTACGTTAGTGTGTTTAAATTTGGGCATCGTACCTTCTTTCAGTACATGTGGTAACCCATTTTTGTTTTCTCTGCCTTGCTTCCGAATGGCGTTAACTGCTGTGTTTGTAAATGCTGGTAGGTGGGGTGTCTTGGCTGGTGTGAAACCCATCGAGTTGTCTCGTGCTTTCAATGTGCTCCATAAATAAAGCTGTCTTGCCTTGCCTGATATGCCAGCATCCAGTGGCACCATGTTAAGAAGCTCTATTATTTACATATTTATTCCAAAATTAATCAAGTGAGACACAGGCAAATCAAATTAAGATTAAAAAAATAGTAACACGTTTCAGATCACACGTTATTTTTTTGTTTATTTTTTTGCTGTCAATGGTTTTACTCTGCCTATAGTCATAGTGTGATAATATTATTCAATATATTAAAAAAGATTTATTTCTTTGTGTGCTCCCGATAGCATTGCCAGTACTCATCAATTAGTGTTTGATTAAGCACCGAAAGTGTAACACTAACTACTTCAAACTCCGTTGTGTCATGTGGAAAGGGATCAATAAGGCATTTACATTGAGAGCAATATATCAATAAACATGGCTCGATATCTCCCTCCATGCCTCCTTAAGGAGGACCCTTGCTCACCATTCCTCACACTTGTAACCCACAAGAGCCTTATTTCGTACGTCTCTAGCTGTATTGAGTTCGGAAGATTTAAATGAAGACAATATTTATATTTTCGGCCAACATACTGGAATGAACCAGTCAAGTCGTATTTATAATCACTCGCTGCACTAGGCGGTGCAACAAAATGCACTGGACACCTCATCCGGTTTTGCTGAGTGTTGCGTCTTCTCCTCTGGGAGGGCCCGAACGGCTAGCCGGCTTTGTGTAAGTTATGGATGCGGTGTGAAACTGCACGTAAATAAAAGCTGCGTAGGTGCCATACCTCTGCTGTGCCCCCCTGCAGACTAAAGGTTGCACGCCCGTCGCACTGAAATATGGCGCTGTCAGAGGGAGGCGCAACAGCACTGAGAAGGACACTGTGACCGAGCCGAGCAGTGCATTTGGGTCAGTTATGGCAGCCTCACGTTGCGTCAATCGCCTCATGAGGTACACCGGCACTATCTAATGACAGAATAGACAGAAGAGCTGCATATATATATATATATATATATATATATATATATATATATATATATATATATATACATATATATACACATATATATACACATATATATATATTAGAGCTGTCAGTTTAGCGCGTTTTTATTGGCATTAATTTAAATGAATTTTATCGGGATCAAAATTTTTCTCGCGAGATTAACGCGGCAGACGTCACAGCAGATGTTACATTGCTCTATAAATAAACCAGACACAAAACATCAAGCGCGCTGTACAGGTCCACGCACGTTTGTTTTGCCAGCGCGAGACACCGAAAACGGATACTTAAATAGCTCATGAATGGAAAGTTTACTTTTAAAAAGTTGCCAGATTGTTCCACTTACAAGACCAAAGTTACCTGTATGTTTTGCAGTCGTAAACCGAACTATCATCATAGCACGTCGAGTCTGAAATACCACTTAATGGCCAAGCGCACAGCTGACGTGAGTACTCCACCCCCTTGTCTCAGACAGACAGCTATGGATCATTTCAAAGCGAAGAAAATGGTTGACACGACGAACAAATTTGCTGAAGCCATAGCTAAATATATGGCTACTGCATGCAAGCCTGTCAACATTGTCCACAGCTCCACTCAAGCTGAAATCATTCGCATTGCATCGAACGACTCCTGTTGGATTGACCTGGCGCTTTAAGAGGGGCGGGGCTGCCACTGACAGGTGACCGTTCGCGCGATGTATAAATAGCGTTTTGTTTCGTGAGTGAATACACTCGCTTCGTCGTCGGCATGGCTCAATGTTAAGCTACGCGAGTGCTTCTTATCAAGTCAGATGTGTAAAGTTGGCTTCTAGATTCGGTCATGATCGCTTGCTTTGTTTGCCGCATCGCTATGCAATCACAGTCAGTTACCGTTCGCAATCGGCAATTTAAATAGCGTGGGCTAAAATGTTGCTAGAACAGGGGTGTCTTTATTTAGCTCATTTTTGCATAGTTGTCACGTTAGTCCGTCTGCAATCTGACGTTTAAACGAAGTAAATTGCGTTGCAGATGGGGTTAATCATGCCGGCGCTCCACTTCCGGGGTTGACTCTTGGGACTTGTAGTTCTTTTGTTCGATTCGACTTGATATGTTTGTGTTGTATGCTTTCTTACGTTTAAAACAATGAATAATGATGACGATATTGATACATAGTGAAATCAGGGTTGATTAAATTATTTATTAAACGTATTGTTAAATAAAGGTATTAATTAATGTCAATATTTACATTGTGATGCAGAAAGATAGATGTATTAATTTTTTACTGCATTTATGTGTAATTTAGGTTATTACCTGCTTCTGATACTTCTGTTACAACTACTACTACTTCTGCTGCAAAGTGCTCCAATAAATGATCAAAAAAGTACAGAACGAGAGATCCTTCCATGCTGACCGACAATCCTTATTCAGGGGGCCGTGAAAAACGGAATTAACTGAACAACTCCACTACGGATTGCCAGCGAGAGCCTCCATTACGAGTACTAGTTTACCTTAGATGTGCACTTTATAATGTTATATTGCGCTGTTTTGATTCCATAAAAGAGCTGTTCAAGCAGCTGTTGTGTGACAAAATATTTTTTTCACTGTTGTTGATGGACAGTAATATTGTGTGAGAGATAATGTGTGAATAACTGCTCCAAGTGAAAAATGTTCATGTAAAATTGAAAATCGAAATTGTTATTTCAGTAAATATTTGCATTTTGGACATAGAAAACTGATTCATGATTCCATGTTGATGAGAGCATTAAAATGGGAGAAAATAGGACAAAAATATAAAAGGAAATTCAGAAACGATAAAAATGCGCGAGTAATCACGATTAATTTTTAGTTAATTTGAGTTAATTATGACAGTTGAGTTTTTAATTAGATTAAATATTTTAATCGTTTGACAGCTCTAATATATATATATATATATACATATATATATATATATTAAAGCTGTCAGTTTAGCGCGTTTATATCGGCATTAATTTAAATGAATTTTATCGGGATCAAAATTTTTCTCGCGAGATTAACACGGAGACGTCACAGCGGATGTTACGTTGCTCTATAAATAAACCAGAAACAAAACATCAAGCGCGCTGCGCTGGTCCACGACGCTTGTTTTGCCAGACACGCAGCGACACACAAAACGGATACTTAAATAGCTCATGAATGGAAAGTTAACTTTTAAAAGTTGCCAGATTGTTCCACTGACAAGACCAAAGTTACCTGTATGTTTTGCAGTCGTAAACCGAGCTATCATCATAGCACGTCGAGTCTGAAATACCACTTAATGGCCAAGCGCACAGCTGACGTTCTACTCCGCCCCCTTGTTTCAGACAGACAGCTATGGATCATTTCAAAACGAAGAAAATGGATGACACGACGAAGAACAAATTTGCTGAACGACTCCTGTTGGATTGACCTGGCGCTTTAAGAGGGCTTTAAGAGGGGCGGGCTGCCACTGACAGGTGACGTTCGCGCGATGTATAAATAGCGTTTTGTTTCGTGAGTGAATACACTCGCTTCGTCGTCGGCATGGCTCAATGTTAAGCTACGCGAGTGCTTCTTATCAAGTCAGATGTGTAAAGTTGGCTTCTAGATTCGGTCATGATCGCTTGCTTTGTTTGCCGCATCGCTATGCAATCACAGTCAGTTACCGTTCGCAATCGGCAATTTAAACAGTGTGGGCTAAAATGTTGCTAGAACAGGGCTGTCTTTATTTAGCTCATTTTTGCATAGTTGTCATGTTTGTCCGTCTGCAATCTGACGTTTAAACGAAGTAAATTGCGTTGCAGCTGGGGTAAATAATGCCGGCGCTCCACTTCCGGGTTGGACCTTTGGGACTTGTAGTTCTTTTGTTCGATTCGACTTGATATGTTTGTGTTGTATGGTTTCTTACGTTTAAAACAATGAATAATGATGACGATATTGATACATAGTGAAATCAGGGTTGATTAAATTGTTTATTAAACGTATTGTTAAATAAAGGTATTAAATAATGTCAATTATATACATATTTACATTGTGATGCAGAAAGATAGATATATTAATGTTTTACTGCATGTATGTGTAATTAGGTTATTACCTGCTTCTGATACTTCTGTTACAACTACTACTACTTCTGCTGCAAAGTGCTCCAATAAATGATAAAAAAAGTACAGAACGATAGATCCTTCCATGCTGACCGACAATCCTTATTCAAGGGGCCGTGAAAAACGGAATTAACTGAACAACTCCACTACGGATTGCCAGCGAGAGCCTCCATTATGAGTACTAGTTTACCTTAGATGTGCACTTTATAATGTTATATTGCGCTGTTTTGATTCCATAAAAAGAGCTGTTCAAGAAGCTGTTGTGTGACAAAATATTTTTTTCACTGTTGTTGATGGACAGTAATATTGTGTGAGAGATAATGTGTGAATAACTGCTCAAAGTGAAAAATGTTCATGTAAAATTGAAAATCGAAATTGTTATTTCAGTAAATATTTGCATTTTGGACATAGAAAACTGATTCATGATTCCATGTTGATGAGAGCATTAAAATGGGAGAAAATAGGACAAAAAATATAAAAGGAAATTCAGAAATGATAAAAAATGCGCCAGTAATCACGATTAATTTTTAGTTAATTTGAGTTAATTATGACAGATGAGTTTTTAATTAGATTAAATATTTTAATCGTTTGACAGCTCTAATATATATACACATATATATATGTGTGGCTCTGAGCACCAGAGCCATTGAGGCCCAGATATACCACACCAGACAAGACCCAAGGTGTAGGTTGTGCAAAGAGGCACCCGAGACGATCCAACACATAACTGCAGGGCGTAAGATGCTGGCAGGGAAAGCCTACATGGAACGCCATAACCAGGTGGCTGGCATAGTCTACCGAAACATCTGTGCCGAGTATGGACTGGAAACCCCAAGGTCAAAATGGGAAACACCTCCGAAGGTGGTGGAGAATGACCAAGCGAAGATCCTATGGGACTTCCAGATCCAGACTGACAAGATGGTAATGGCGAACCAACCGGATATCGTGATCATAGATAAAGGGCAGAGGAAAGCCGTTGTAGTGGATGTAGCGGTCTCAAGTGATGGAAACATCAGAAAGAAGGAACACGAGAAACTCGAGAAATACCAAGGGCTCAGAGAGTAGCTGGAGAGAGCCTGGAAGGTAAAGGTGACAGTCGTGCCTGTGGTGGTCGGAGCACTCGGGGCAGTGACCTCCAAACTAGATGAGTGGTTGCAACAGATCCCGGGAACAACATCGGACATCTCAGCCCAGAAATGTGCAGTGCTGGGAACAGCAAGGATACCGCGCAGAACCCTCAAGCTTCCTGGCCTCTGGTAGAGGACCCGAGCTGAATGGGGGACGGACACCACCCGAGGGGTGAGACAAGGATTTTTTTTTTTATATACACACACATATACAGCACTCCAGTCTATTAGTAGTCAGCCAAAAGTGCGGCACCAGTGATAGAATTACTCCGAAAAGTGCAAAGAGGTTCAAAAACATCAACCAAACCGAGCGACCATTGACATTTTGCATGGTGTTACAAATGTTTCTGTCTAACTGTAAGCCTCAAAGCCTGCAGGCATTGTGAAAAAGGCTTGAAGCTTAAAATAACAAAATGGCAGGTGCACTTTGTGCCATGTTTCGCCACTCAAATGGAATTTATGGGCTTGGCCGTTGGCGTTAAAACCACCAATGTAAAAAAAAAACTTCCAACGAGTTCACCCCAAAAATCTGAAAGGAGAAATAAACATCCGGTGATTGTTCACACTTTCCCAACAGAAAAAAAAGATCCAGATCAATGTAAAAGATGGACTAAAATGGTACAGTTCTTGAACACGTCCTTTTTCAATATTGCGTAATCGAGGGAGCAGACAGAGGCCAAGAGCGAAGACACGAATGGGGAGACGACATGGGATCGGCTGAACAGAATAAGGAGTCACATTGAGAAACGTTTCCACATTCGGTTGGTGTTAAAGTCAAACTGGCGATTGATTTGCTGAACAGGGGCGTTAGAATTGTACTCGCAGGATGGATTAGTGGACCCAAGTAAATGGTAAACCGGAAAGGCCCACCGGGAATTTCCCCCGCGGAGCAAATTGGCCGCTGCGGTCACACTGTACCTCGCACTTTCTCTCAGAATGAGACGGAGACTGGAAATGCAGTACGGGATACCACTGTCAGAAAATATTGATCAAAAATGATTTTTGGATGTGTCTTTCATTTTTACATGTCCAGTTAGCGATAGTATTCAAAAAGACAAGAAAAGCCCTAAATCACTTTGTCATTTTATTTCTACATGAATGGACTCATAGTGTGAGGGCCATAATTTCAACAGTATGATTAAAAAATGAGTTTTAATATCAAATGTCAATAAATCAACGGATATCTACTGCATGATGAATATTTTAGGGATGGCATTACTCCTTCATTAATCTCTTCACGATTCTGAAATTGCATTCGCTTCGCTTTATTTCATTGGCTGTCATATTATATTTCCGCTTTGTCGTGAAAATGTTCTCTTATAATTTTCAGATTTTTTTTGTTTTTACTAACAATTCTTCCTTGATTTTTTTCCTTTATATTTCTTGCCTATGTTTAGCACTTTGAATTGCCGCTATATGAATTAATAATAATAATACATTTTATTTATAAGCGCCTTTCAAGACACCAAAGGACACTTTACAATAACAAAAAACACAAAACAATACAATTGTAACAAAACAAAAATCTTTGCCTTGCCAAAACACCGCATTAAGGCGCGTTCCCACGTTGCAATTTGTTTTATGCAACGTGTTGCGTAAGACAAATTACAAATATGATGTTGCAAACCGAATGTGTTCCCACGTTGCAACAGTTGCAAACAATTTCAAATCTCACGAGAATAGTTTTCTGAATGCGCGTTTAACGTTATTTCGTTCTGCGACTATGGCGGCTAATTGTCAATACGACAGCGACGATGATCTCCTCGAACTGGCAGCTATCGGTCTACTAGCCGAGCTAGAGGAGCCAAAACCCAAACGGTCGTTTTGGGTACGACCGTGGATCGGGAGACGGAAAGAACTGGGCGCTTACAACGCTCTGATGCAGGAGTTGGCGGCCGAGGACCCCGATAATTTCAGAAATTTCCTTCGAATGGATCGCACCAATTTTGAACTTTTAATAATTAATGAACCTTTCCGTGTCGCCCCGGGGAGAGCTCGATTTTTTGGGATTTCTGTGTCGACGCCATTATACTTCCGCGTTCCGTGTTTACATAACGATGTGATGTTTTTTGTCACGTGATAGCGCAACACTTTCTGATTGGTCGGGTTCATGCCACACGTTGCAAGAAAATAGAGCAAGTCCTATTTCATGCAACACGCATCCAACACGTTGCATGCCACAAAAGTCTGTCCAACTTCGGGGTTCACACGTTGCAATGTGTTGCATGCCACAAAACTCATGCCACAAATTGCAACGTGGGAACGCGCCTTTATACAGGCCACTGGGCCAAGTTAATTAAAAAAGCAACAACAACAATATTGATAATCATGCGTGCTACTTGAGAAATTAGAAAATAGATTTCCAATTCAATTAGGGTAAACAAACTATATCCTATATGATAATTAATCTCACCAGCTTCGCCCTTTTTCAAGTTGCGCCGATAAATTTGACCCAGGGATGACCCGGAAGCATTTTAAATTGAGGGCACCACCCCAAAGTCTCCTTATTTCATTTGCCGAATCAATGGAATGATTGAATCCGTGGAATGAACTGCCCATGTCAGGTCACGGAACAGTGCGACCCGTGCGGGGATTAATGAACACTGAGGGTCCAATTAGTCAATAATGACTGCGTACGTGCATGCGTGCATGCTGAAGTTACCTAACAGCATGATGGAGTATGACCGTTAACTTGCTTGGCTGATCAATATCACGCCCGTGCTTGCGAGACGTTAACATTGCTACGAAGGGCTGCAGAGGACATTCGCGGGTCGGATTCAGTGAGGACCAGGTGGCGCGAATGCCCAAGGAATACATTTCCTACTGTTTGTACGTGTGCGCATCTGAACAGTGGACGATTGTGCGGCGTGAACGTGTACGAATACATGCGAGCGCATGCGCCGGAAAGAGCGGGCGACAGCAGAGGCGGCCCGTTGTGGTGAGGCGATAACAGCGATGAATGGCCCCGCCGAGTACTTAATGAAGCATTAGAGACTGACAGGAGGAGGGGAGGTGGAGGAGGGGTGGGGGGCACTCTTTGCCTGCTCTGCCGCCGATACCCCCTTTTCAATTTTTCATCCCGGAAAAAAAAGGGACTGAAGATAAAAGGATAAATAGAAGCATAGTGAGCGGCACGGAGGAGATGCTTAGGATGAGCATTTACCTTAAGGCGCTGGAACGTCAGCTCAGCAAAAGCATTGGCAAAAAATGTGGCGTCCCATTTATTACGTTTGTTAGCAACCCGAGTTTGCTGAATACGTAGAATCCGGGATGACTCTATCGTTCACCAGTGGCATTAGTAGATGTCAGTTGCGTGTAAAATTGGAAGTTATTGAAACACAATGTGTGAATTCCACAAAATGAAGGACGGCAGCTCTTGCCAGACTCACCCAAAGTGATCAAATGGCAAGGAAAGTGAGGGGGGGAGGGGTGAATGACCCTTGTCCCCCTCATCTTTTTTTTCCTTGAATGAGGGGTTGAGTGGTAAACTGAGAATTCTGACAATTCCCGGGGGGCCGTTTAGAAATTAGCAACTAAGCCACCGATACTATTTATCTTGGGGTTGGTAGATTACCAATATCAGGTATCGGTATCAGACCGATATCGGTCTTATTTCAAGTTGGCGACGAACGTAGGTTTTCCCCTCACACAGATGTGTCTCTGGAGCCTGACCTCGATTGAAACGCCATCTTTTTTTTTTTTTCATCTTGCATTTCGAGAGCTGCAGGGACGATACCGGCAGAAGTTAAAAAAGATAATAACGCACTGTAATTAACATGACCTTGCGGCTTCTGTTTATTGTTGTCGTTTCTCTTTTCGTTTCAGCCCACCGGTACGTTCGCTCGGCCACGGGCGGCCTACAAATCCAATGATCTTTGTTGCCCAGTCATAAAAGATGTCGAAAGAAATATCATAAAGTCAGAAGAAAGTTATTTAAACAATCAATCAATTCAGCAACGCATGAGATTGAGGAGACTCCACGTGGCATTAGAGCTCCAAGCATCTGGTATAATTGGTTCGTAGATTATTTTTCTGATGGAAAAATATTGCCGCAACGTTGTATCATTACGGGGAGAAAAAAAACAACAACTAGATTGCTTCTGATCATTTGTAGACATGCGCTTGAAAAATGAATTCTAAATTAAACAACGGCAATCATAAACTCTTAGGGAGAGTAATAAACGCGTGAAGAAAAAAATGCAATCACCTCACAAATGAACACGGTGGAATGACGAGGCCAAGGCCTTCATTTTGGAAGCTTTGGAAGTCCTTGGACGGAGAAAACAGGAGATGTGACTGCTAACAATCAAAATCATGACGCAACTTCAGAAATCAGGTGATTGGTCGTTACCTGCGTGTTGAGCAACCGTGATGTCATTTTCAGTGGATAGAAAGTGTCCAAATGGGAGCTAAAAAAAAAAAGCGCACATTTTGCAGTTGGCGTTGCCTTTCACAACCTCCTCCCGGCCTCCTTATTCCCCTTTCTTCCTTCCCTCCTTCACTGCGATGCCGCCATCGCATGACATGAGTAACGGCGGGCCATTTCTGCCAGATCGACGCATGCTACCGAGACATCCATCAAGCTGCCGACAGCTCTCCGATGCCTTTTTCACCTCGGCGAGCTCCTGACTTGCCCACGTGCGTGAAACTTTGTAGGCGCGCAAAACCAAGGGCAAACCCCTGAACCAGCCATTTGAAAGTCCTCTGCGCTACACCGGCCGCGCCCATTAAGTGGATTGTTGGGCTACCAAGTAGGAGTGTCAGTAGCACTCATGGGACCAAATCGTTCACTGCCAGCCCTCCCGGTTTAATGCCGTTCATATAGCTGACTGTCAGTGAATGAATTTAAAAACAACAAACAAAAAAGTAGACTCCCGCCTATCATCCGCTGTGAATTTTGTCACTTGATTGACATACAGTGCTGCCAGTCATACACTTGTTGCATGACATAACCACGAAAATATATGGTTGCCTGTGTGGGTTTTCTCCAGGTACTCCGGTTTCACCTTACTTTTCTTGGTGGTCAAACAAAGATTTCGAAAGCAAGCCTGATCCCATAACCCTGTAATGCCTGACCCGTCAAGGAATAGCCAGAAAAATGTGATTTTTGGGAACTGAGATGTTCATTAAATCCACAAAAATATTTTTGCCATATCATGTTGTTTTAGATAGTTGTCGTATCACATTGATAAGCATGATGTAGATTACATCTGAAAATGATCATTTGGGGAAAATCATATTTTAAACCTGCAGTATGAAATTTGATAGATGATTTTATGAAATATAAAGAATGAGTTACATAATGAAAATGCATTTATCAAATATGATACAAATGGCATTGTAGGGTTTTAAGCCTGAAAGAGACATACATATACAGAAGATCCTACCAGGTGACATTTGATGGGGGGGGAAAATAATTGAACGGGGGAGCTCATTACTTGCTTTGCCCGCTCAATTACAGTATCTTGCAGTCTTTCTTAAAGGCCACCTCTATTGGGTATGACTTGACTTTGGACAACCGATTCTGAACCAGTGAGCAAGAATGAAGAGCTTCGCAATCCTTTTTTTAAATTTATTTATTTCTTTATAATTGTGGATAAGCCCACGAGGCTGTGGATAAGCCCATGAGGGTGCCCAGGGGCGAAAATGAACTCTGGAACCTCCATGTTGACCCATAGCCTCCCTCAATCCCCAGTGCATTGTGAATGCGCCAAGTATGCACTCGCCACACAGGAGACTTCATTCACACAGCAGGTTGATTATGTTTTGCCTTCGGGCTGAGAGACAACCGAGACACGCGGATGGAAAGCTTATATGAAATATACAGATTTGTTTTGTTTCTCAACAGCCTTTTTTTTTTTCCCCTCAGTCGGTTGCCTCACATTTTATCACAAGATAGTGATGTGTGTTTTAGGAATTAGGAAGGAATTCGGGATTCAACTAATTCGGTCTGTGCGTTGAAGAAAATGAATCGCTGTTTTAGGAAAAAACAAAACAAAATATTGTATTGCATCACACCTAATCTCATTGACGACAACCGGACAATTTGAATGTCAGGTGAACGCATTTCTTTCGGTGACCTCCTTTGCATAATATTATTTTATGAGTGCCACGAGAATTTTATTCACCGTACATAGTGCAGCAGTGTCACCACATTTTTTATTTTTTATTTTTTTTAAACACAGTGGTGTAGCACGTGCATGCGGCCGCACGCTTCATCAACCGTGCTCAGTCCTCGTCATGTGCAAGTTATTCTCCTCCTTTCAGCTGACCTCAGCCCAATCTGCAACCACCTATTTCTGGATCTGGCCCAATAAAAATTTCAAACTGTCCCTGATAAAAAAAAAAAAATTAAATACTTGGCCACTTGCATTTAGTTGTAAAAGGTGATTGCTCGTATGATGGACCAGCGTTGCTCTTTTGTGTGGTACGTAATCATGAATTGTGCTTCTCTCCAGAACACAAATGAGGGTTTTTTTCTATACGTGGGTGAAACTTACACGCGTCTTCTGAAGAACGGCATCGCCGTGATCAGGACAGCTCGTGCGCTGGTGTGGCGAACAAGTGGGAGCTGTGACAACGTGCGTCCTTGGAGAGTGGGTGAGTGTGTTTGTCACGTAGGGTGAATCACAAACGCCCCTCTGCGAGCGTGTCAGGTAAGTTGTGATGAATGGTGCCTTTTAACTCTCATACAAAGTCAGCGTGGATGACGAGGTCTTGGCAGAGAAAATCAAGGTCACTTCTTTTTTGTTTTCTTTTACGTGTCAAAGGTGAGATGAGGACAAAATCAATGGTTTGTTTGCCGTGTTTGCTGCCGACACTGTAAATGGTCGTCATTTCTCAAAAAAAAAACATGCTCAAGGTCACCACAGTCACCGAGTTGAACGACTCAAATATCTGCATGTGATTTTCTTGTAAGGACAAGTTGCCAACAATACCTCTTTCATTTTTACACGACACGGTGTCTTTCAATCCTCTCGGCCGAGAAGGTCCGCTACTGTCGCACAATGACCGAGCCCCCAGTACACAAACCAAGGTTCGAGCCCTAACCTCAACACCATCAAATAAACATTTGGGATTCACTGCCCACACGCCTGATTCAATTGATGATGATTGTTTCAGACTTGGACAAAGCTAGCTGATGAGCTGGTCGTTCCCGACCCTTCAAGGGCTGATTTTGATTACCGTATTTTCCGCACTATAAGGCGTAGAAAAATAAGTAGTGTGTTTCCGGTAACATGAAATTTCAGCATAGTGTCGGTAGGTCGGACAAAGTTTTTTTTTCTTTTTTTTCTCCCTCCCCCATCAAAAACGTAAACAAAATAACCATAAAACAAGGAGACATTGAAACCAGTGCCGGATGCTCGTCTGTCAAAGAGGGGAAGCTCAATTTTGGTCGACATCATAAAATTTGTCCGTTTATTTATACGTGAATTCTACTCTAGCTCCGTTCCTTTTCAAGAAAATGATCTGTGACCCTGTCATACCAACAAGGCGTCTTTTCCCGGTACTTAATTAGTGTCCTACAACTATAGGAACTACAATAAAACCCACCAGAAATAAAAGATTAATTTGTCGCTAGTTGTTTGTTTACAACAAAGAGTGTCGCTAAAACGATTAGGAGAAGTCTCCAGCTCAACTCGGAACAGAATGCGAGTTGAAAAAAATGCTCGCACGGATGCCTACACTAAAAGCTCGGTGATTGGCTCATTTCAATGTCAATCACTAAAAGCTCGGTGATTGGCTCATTTCAATGTCAATCGAACTGGCACACAGGCTCAGACAGATCATCCAATCGGATGCAGAAAAGCCTGGCGTCCGGTACCCTCCCACTGCCATCCAGTCCCAGAGACGCCGAACTCTGTGGGCGGGACAAATAACAATTTGTATCCAATGACTCGTCTCCGTTCAACGCATTGGGACAACCTACCCTGAACTCCCTACCGTTTAAAGCACAGCGAAGCTGCGGAATGAATGAGAAGGGAGTTGCGTTGTAACCGTAAGAAGAAGCTGATTCGGAGCAAAAGTTGAGCACGTTGTAGCGCATATTTAGTCAATGACATATACACACAAACAAACAAAAACAAACAAACACACAATGAAATTTACATTCATATATTTCATCACTTATTCTTTGACATTTTAGGGGAAGCCGAGCTTCCCTTGCAGTCCGAGAGCAATCGCCACTGATTGAAACCCCCGAGAGAGTTGGGTACCCAGCGGCTGGGTGTTAGAGCCATCTCGTTACCTCTGCGTCCCGCGTCCTAGACGGCCCGTGGTGTTCGTCAAATAGTTCGCTGAATCTTTTCGATACATCAATGGATGCTATTTTCGTAATATTATGGTGCGAGCATGCGACTGCAACACACAAAACGCGGTTTAAACTGTTGTCGGAGATCGTGGCCGCCGCCATGATTTAATGTTGTTGACAGACGGCAGGGCAAACGACGCAACGTGAATATCGCGAGAGTTCATCTTTCCTTTTATTATTTATAATTTTGTCTGTGGTTTTATTGTTCTTGTTTTGATTGTAAAGCGTCCTTGAATGTTTTGAAAGGCGCTTATAAATGAAATGTACCATTATTATTATTACACAAAAATGTAGAAGGTTTGAAAAAAAATGCCGACCGTAAAGTTTTTTTTCCGAGGTAGAAATTCTCGGTCGGTCGGGTTACCGGAAACACACTACTTTTTTTTCTACGCCTAAAGGCCGTTCCCACGTTGCAATTTGTGTTATGCAACGTGTTGCATAAAACAAATTGCAAATATGATGTTGCAAACCGAATGTGTTCCCACGTTGCAACAGTTGCAAACAATTTCTAATCTCGCGAGAATATTTTTCCGAATGCGCGTTTAACGTTGCTAAGCAACATATTTCGTTCTGCGACTATGGCGGCTAATTGTCAATACGACAGCGACGATGATCTCCTCGAACTGGCAGCTATCGGTCTACTAGCCGAGCTAGAGGAGCCAAAACCCAAACGGTCGTTTTGGGTACGACCGTGGATCGGGAGACGGAAAGAACTCGGCGCTTACAACGCTCTGATGCAGGAGTTGGCGGCCAAGGACCCCGATAATTTCAGAAATTTCCTTCGAATGGATCGAATTTTACCACGAATGGTAATAATTAATGAACCTTTCCGTGTCGCCCCGGGGAGAGCTCGATTTTTTTTGGATTTCTGTGTCGACGCCATTATACTTCCGCGTTCCGTGTTTACATAACGACGCGATGTTTTTTGTCACGTGATTGGTCTGATTGGTCGGGTTCATGCCACACGTTGCAAGAAAATAGAGCAAGTCCTATTTCATGCAACACGCATCCAACACGTTGCATGCCACAAAAGTCTGTCCAACTTCGGGGTTCACACGTTGCAATGTGTTGCATGCCACAAAACTTATGCCACAAATTGCAACGTGGGAACGCGCCTTAAGGCACTTCGGAGTTTCAGACATTTGAAATGTACAATGTTTCTGGCACAGCTGGGAAAACACACTGCAAATTAAACTTGCTTTGAGCCCGATTCACTTTTGATTCGAGGCTTTGAAGTCTTGGTCATTGGACAATGTAAGACGCTTTTCAGCCGCTCACGCGTCGCTCGGATGAATATCAGTTCATGTTGCCTAATCTCGCTCTGAAGATGATTTGAGATCTCTCGATGCTGAGCTCCGATTTTGCTGGAAGTAACGACGGGATGTCTTCACGTAACGATCACGGCGCTGTGTTACAAAGTGCCCACATGAGAGTTCCTCTTGTCGTAAATCACGCCAAAATGCGGACCACGAGAGGGTGAAGAAGGAGATCGCGGGTGAGTTTCTCGGTTAATCGGTAATCGACCAAGAAACCGAACGCAACGATCGAAACTGATCATTTTGAGAGAATGATTTGATTTGATGACAAGCCCGGCGTGCGTATCAATCCGCTCCTATTCCACCTCCGCTGATGTTCTTTTGCCTCTTTACTCGATTTCTCTCACCTGCCGCATGTCCAGTTCTGTCCCGGGTAATGAAAGCCCATCGACGAGATCTCAAGATAAACATCAAAGCCGTCGTGGCTTGACAAGAAAATAAGAATCATCAATCAAAGGCCTTGGGCTACTTACAAAACACGTCAGACAGAACCTCGGGGTCCTGAGCACCAAAGTCGGTCCGCGTTTATTTCGGGACGCTCGACTCGATCATCGCATCGGACAGCTGGACGTGGACCTCAAGCCAGAGCGGGAAAGGTCTTAAATGGCCGTGAACAGCGCTGACCGACTTGCGGACCGGTTGTCTTCCCGCTCTGGGAGACAATAGAGGAGAAAGTATTCATCATCTATATCGCACGATCAGCATCGTTCCTCTCGTTCCAGTTGCACGCTGACGGGGCGTCTCGCTTTTCACGGTCATCAACCTTTCGGTTTTCGCGTCACGCGCGCACGTGAATGGAAATCGCAGGCTATGTCATCTCCTTGTCATCGCCCGCGCCGCCGATAAGCAAACGTTTACGCATCCCTTTGCGTCCCCGACGACAACTTTAGCTCACGTTCGTCCCGTTTAATAAATTACCTTCGGGCCGTAGCGAGCGTTGGGTTCGCCGTGACAGTCTTGCATCAAGAGATAGCGGACAGGAACACCAAAAAAAAAGAAAGAAAAAAAAAAGACGATCACAGTCCGTGCATGTCAACAAATCAATTCAAGGGCAACATCAAAAATCAATAATAATGATGCAACATATTAGGTTTGGCTCCATGCGAATTGGCCGCGATGATACTGGAAGGACATTAAAAGGGCAGGACATTACCATGAGCGTATTTCAAAACCACATTTGTGAATCGTTTCCTTAAAGTCGATAGCTCATCCCAAGGAAATGTTCATTCTCCCACTGTTGCGCAAGTGACGGATTTGTCACCAACAAAGCCATTCGTATTCAGCAACACAGCCATGGCTGCAGCCGGCGACAAGGCCTTCGTCCTGTGCGCGGAGGCCGCCGCACTCCGCGGGAAACCAAACGTCTCTAGGCGCAAATTAAAAATATCTCCAAATGAATTCGCTCAAATGCGACCTTGCGCGCCGCGTAGCAAAATTGAAAAGTGGCGTGCGATGCAGCGTAGCGTCGCGTTCCAATAGCATGCATTCGGTCCACGGCGGTTCAATAAGGCGTCTTATTTTGGAGCCGATTATACCTTGCAAATGAGATAAAAGATGTCATAAATCTGCTAACTGGGGAGGAAAAAAAATGGAAACTATTTGAAGCTTTGGATTATATGCTACCATCAATTCACCTTAATAATTAAAATGTGAAAAGTCGTACATGATGATTGTTCAATAATTTGCACGATTAAGCATTGCTCATCATCCAAAGAAACGCACATATAGAATTAGCAAGCTGGCACGTGAAAAAATGAAATTCACATCAAAACTCGTTTTGTCCACTTCAAATATCAGGAATATTACCAAAGCAGTGACCTGAAGAAGAAAAACTCTTCACATTCCCTCTTCGGTTATGAGCAATCCTCATAACGGCCAATACAATTTGAGGCATTCCAATACATTTTGAATACATTTAGAATATGAAATATGTTTGGATCGAGAATAATGGGCATGGATGTTTTTCACCAAAATCTAAAAATGATCATTTATTTAATATCACCTCAAAAGGTCTTTTGCCATTGTTTTGCGTCATCTCTAGCTATATACCCCCCCCCAAAAAAAACAAAAACAAACTGTGAACCAAAGAATATAACCAGGGTATAAATAATTGGATCGGAGTTCTAATTTCGAGCAATTCCCAATTCTTTCCTGCAAGCATGGCGGCTTTTCTCTTCATTCTGGCCGATCCATCATCAAGAGTCTTGTGGGGTTGTTTGGGAAAAAGCCGCAGATAGTTAACTAGCCCAGCCCACGGTCGAGTAAATATCAGCCGAGTTTAGGCTGCAACTACATTGTGATGATCCCAAAACCACACGGTGCGCGTACAGCACCATTCATCACTGCCAAGTGGAAGGCCACAAGCCATTATTTAGGAACCGCTCGTCCTTCCACGCCGATACTCATCACCGAGAACATAACCCGTGTGGACTGTTCGAGCGGGTGAGGGTGCGTGTCACCGTACCAAGGAACTTCCTTTGATCTATGCAGGTCAAAGTTGAAAATGAGTCAATTGCATATCTTTACCGCAACGAGAAACAACCAATTCCTGAGCCCGGCCTTTCGACATCATTAAATGTCCAGCAGAATTGGTAAGAGAGCCATTCGGAATAATAAAATCCAATGCATCAACTTGAGTCTCACAATAGATTTATTTTCGCTCTGAAGAGCAGTTGGCACCGAAACTCATTGAGGAGGCCAAACAAATACGCTCTCAGCTCCAGTTTGTTCTATTTGGCTGTCTATGTGCAAAAGAGCGAATGCAGTGAGATCGCTTTTGTTAGCTATAGCGATTGGAGCTAATACATCAAAATAAGTGTGGCGCTTTGAATCAAGGTGATTTTGTATCATGACGGCGATCATTAAATGCGGTGTAAGGGACAGCCAGTTCTCCGTTCTCCGCTCGGTGAGCGGAGAACTGGCTGTCACTGTGGAAAAAGCAAGTAGGGCAAAAACCTGCAGTTCCCGCATGTTCACTTGTGATCCGTTCGACTCTGTAGTTCATCCCCACTCGATTAATTATCTTCAGTAAATTGGCGAGAAGCGGCCGCTCGCTTGGAGCGGCGATGGAGACATGCGAGACAAGTGCCGGGACCTGCTGTCTGTCACCTCAAAAGGTGCGGGAAGTATGTTCGCTGTAATTGCCGATTGTCACAGCTTTTTGGAACATGTTTCAGGCATCGAATTAAAAATGTGCGAATATACAACCATGATTGGAAATGGCAAATATGGTAAATTGCTGCACAGTTCATTTTGTGCGCTGTGTAAGGAGGTTACGCAAACTGATTAATTTAGCACGCGCAATGTGATTTATCAACCCTAAGACGAATTGCGTTGGCTGATATTGCATCTTTAAATAGCGTGTTTGGAAGGCAGTTGCAAATGAGCAGACAAAGCGGTACGAGGCTCAAACAAACAAAATGACAGGTGGCAAGGAGATTGTGCTCAGGTAAACATTTTTGAAACGTCAGCAAAAATTATCGTCTCATATCATTTATCCGGCAATGCAATTTTGGAACTTCTGGACGAGTCGCAGGGCTGATATGGACATTTTCCATGCTGAAAATCTTTGAAAACGCAAAATACCTCTTTTAACTAAGGCGATCCTTGCCAACAGCGTGTTAAAAATGTGTAACTAGGCAATTTAGTGTGAATAATCTGAATAACTCATGCCCTAAATTTTATTGTAGCTTCATGAGGAAATTCAATTGACACAATGCTGTATGTATATCAATGAAACACTTGCCTAAGTGTGCTGTGAGTATTCAATGACTCAAAAACTCAGGTAGCAAACAGTACAGTAGCAAAACTCCCCCAGCATAAATGACCCCTTTTCTTACCCCAAAAAATAAAAAGCAATTAAGTTCTGATGAAGAGCGTGTTTGGTTTTCCACCGGACAAGCGCCAAATAGAATCCACGTCATTGTGTCATCGTCAAGCCTACCAACGTCACTGCCTACGTCGTGTCGTACGTGCCAGCACTATTATTAATAATAATAATGTATATATAAAAGTCAGGGGCATATAATCAATAAACGCTTCCATCTTACTTCATCATTGTAGATGATCACCAGGCTGGCTGCGAAGCTGGAGATGGCATACAAGCGGGACACATCCGCCATCGCTCTTCTGGCGGGACACAATTGTGGCGTAGTTCACCTCTCAACAGTTTGTGCAAAACATCCGTGTGTCGGCCATCTTCATGATAGCCCCGCCCACCGCCCCTGACGTAATTGGTGCCGCAATCTAGCCGAACAAATAATGGGGGGAATTTTAAGTACTAGTTTCAAGCCCCAGAGGTCGCGCTAGAGCCGATTTCGGTGGTGGAAAACGAAAGAGCTGTTGCTAACTTGAGCACTGGCCCGGAACTAGCACTAGCACTAGCACTAGCGCGGTGGAAAAGGGCCAGCTGTGTACCCCGCATGCTAAACATCTTCACAAATACAAAGATAAAATAAAAAATATTCAATTGAGAAAAAATGTGTCCCATTTAAGCAGAGAATGCATGACTGGTTAAATCAATCAATGCCATCCCAAAGAACAAATGTCTCCGGTGTAATAAAATGAAGTCAGTGAAAGTATCATTTTCTGTAAATCCGATTAAATCTGCTTTCGCAAACCTATCCCATCGGTCACACCTGTGTGCATTTAATCCAACACAAAACAGAATGACATCAATTACTGAGATGGCATCTTAAATAGAAATACCGAAGGGTTATTGGGTCTAATGAGTGATTTTGAGTCACAGACAGGGCTTTCCTTCAGTGATATACATCTCTCCGGTTAAAGACAATCCCATACATATCCCGATTTAATTTTAAAATGGAACAATTTGATTTTGTTCGATTCGATGCACTTGCATCCTCTGGTTTGTGATTAAGAGTGGCGCGTCTCTCGGACATGTGGACACCGTTAAACACAATCTCTTTTTGGTAGAAGCCCTGCGAGTTAGCAGGGTGTTTACTCAGTTCGGGCTCAATACTGTATTTAATCCTGCGTGCCTCGGCGGTTGATTTCATCGAGCTGTGTGGGAGAATCCCAATCTCTTTTTCTTTTTTTACACGCTGCTGCCTGTTTGGATATTAATGTATATTTTGGACCCCTGTAGCTCTTTCTTGTTCTGGTCCGTCGTCACACAGGAGGACGGGTTGAAGATGATGGGATCTTAAGTAAAGGGCTGCACTTGCACTCCGATATCATCAAGTAGATTTAGTAAAACATCCCTTCAGGGCTTACCTGGAGCACTCACACGAAAAGATTCAGAAATATATGTACATACACACACACACACGACGGACTATTTTCTTTTCCCGCCATGAAATGAATAGTGGATTAAAAGCCAGCCATTGGTTGCCAGATTTAGCGCCACAAGAGACAGGGACATTGATGTTTCATTCAGCACATCAAACATATTCGAGTGGGGAAATTACAGTGGAGGAGAATTTCCGATTCAGCTCTTTCCAGACAGCTGACCTCCACACCTTCAGCTCAGCTTGCCTCACAGGCTTGCTGGAGCGCGCAACGGGGAGGGATCACTTCAACAAGGCGAATGGGGAGAAAAAAAAACAAAAAAAGAGAGCCAAGCTATCCAAATCTGATCCATGTGATCACTCTGAACATGAGGAGCGCAGTTGTCAAGAGAAGGCAGGGTCAAGGACCCAATTGCGGGGAAGCAAAGCAGCGGCGCTCTTTAAAAAGACTTCATTTCAGGAATATTAAAGAAAAATGAGGCACATTGGGATCCTAAAAAAAAGAAAAGCTCAAAAGGCATCAGCAAAGTAACAATTTCAACAAGCAACCGCACAAAACTCAATAGGCCTCGCACGGACGTGACAACTGATGCAAACCAAAGTAAATGAGCCAACGGGGACTGAACGCAAACAAAGAATTAAAGACAAACAAACTGACGAGACAACGAGAACATCGGGACGAGACACAAGCGGCTGAGGGAGCTGATTGGAAGACACAAGGGGAAGACCTGCCGAAATGGAAAAGAAATCAACGACAACAATACAAGGCTTAATATGAAACTAAACCAAACACGACTGTCATGAAAGCTAAAAACAAATAAAGTTTTTGTTTTTAGCTTTCATGACAGAAATAAAAGATTTTGATTCAGTCTTTTGTTTCTTTTTTTTTTTTCAGGAGCTGTTGCCTACTGGAGGCAGACTACTGTACCCCCTGGACGATTTGCTTATTTTCACAGTTCAACAAAACTGCTAATTTTGAAATGTGACTTAAAAAATGTCTGTGCAGTTAATAAAAGACTGGCGATGGCTAAAGTTTGGATTGAATTTCCATGATTTGCTGTCGGCATTGGTGAGCCTCAAGGGCCCTAACAGAAGCACTGGCCTACATTGACAACCCAAATTCAAAATATGTGTGCCACAAAATTGAAATTAATTTATCCCGAGAGTCAATTCTCTTCATTTTTTTCTATTAAACCTTTTCTCTGCCGCAATGCTCAAAGTACTGTACATGCACCGTGTTCTGCCCAGAGCAATCAGAATCCGCAGTGCTGGCCAACGTAACTTAAACTATATTAGCAATGTGAGACTGTTTCTTAAACCAGAAACCCAATGCAATACCGAATGAAACAGAGAACAGCTATAATGCAAAAATACTTACGAAGACAAAAAAAAATAAAAAATAGGGCGGGGCAAAAGGACTGTGAAGCGAGATCAAGAATGACGAGAGAATTCAGACACTTGGTAAGAGACTCATGAGCAAGGCAGGAATAATCCAACAACAGCGTGGCTGTCTTTTAAAGGCAGGTGATGACGAGGATGATGATGATCAGGTGCGCAGCTGGAGGACACGCGCTGCGATCTCACTTTCTCCCAAAACATAACAGACAAAACCATGACAGGTGCATGGCACACTTGCGTGCTGTTATATTGTGTGAGGTTTTTGTCCGTGTTCAAGAGTCCTGAAGTAATTTCCCACCTGCTTGAAAAAGTGCGAGCTCCTCTGTCACTCAAGCATCAAGCCGCTCTTTTCTCCTTAAACCTCTTTTAATCCCGCCAGGTTGATGGTGAAACACGAGACATCGGGGAGTCCTTCGGATGCAGTAGCACACTGCGTTAAGTGTTTTGTTGTTCTGTCTGCATAATCAAATCCGGCTCATCAAAGCCTAAATCAAACAAGCCTGTAATTTGACTTACGTGCTCAAATGCTAATCCATCGCCGGCAGAATTCCGTAGTGCTAGCTTGGCGCACACGGCAATTGATGTGTGTTTAACTTTGTTGTTAGCTTGATCAGAAAATACCATGAGCACTGGCCCGGAACTAGCACTAGCACTAGCTTTGCGCGGTGGAAAAGGCCAGCTGTGTACCCGCATGCTAAACATCTTCACAAATACAAAGATAAAATAAAAATATTCAATTGAGAAAAATGTGTCCCATTTAAGCAGAGAATGCATGACTGGTTAAATCAATCAATGCCATCCCAAAGAACAAATGTCTCGGTGTAATAAAATGAAGTCAGTGAAAGTATCATTTTCTGTAAATCCGATTAAATCTGCTTTCGCAAACCTATCCCATCGGTCACACCTGTGTGCATTTAATCCAACACAAAACAGAATGACATCAATTACTGAGATGGCATCTTAAATAGAAATACCGAAGGGTTATTGGGTCTAATGAGTGATTTTGAGTCACAGACAGGGCTTTCCTTCAGTGATATACATCTCTCGGTTAAAGACAATCCCATACATATCCGATTTAATTTTAAAATGGAACAATTTGATTTTGTTCGATTCGATGCACTTGGAGTATTCATGTTTCCACCTCAAGCGGTGATGGGCAACTGGCGGTGCTTGGGGCCCGCGATAATACCCCAAAAAATGAAAGGAACAAAACGGTGGATGGAATATTTTATTTTTTTTCCAAACCCAGAAAATCCTTCAAAAACACTGGAATGTCAAAAGTAGCTTTTCCACAACAAGCTGGGTGAACGTGACCAAAAAAGAAATCTGAGAAAAAAGGAGCTGAGCTGAAAGGCGAAACCCTCAATTTACCAATCGACTCATCACATGCTGAAGTCACATGACTCCAGGCTGTCTTGGGAACGCCCCCCCTCGGAAGAGTTGGAAGAAGTGGCTCGGGAGATGGAAGTCTGGGCGCCCTTGCTGCAGATGCCGCCCCTTGCGACACAATAAGCAGAGCACCAACAGGTCGATGGTTCAAGCAGACATCAAGCTCACGTCCTCTTGTAAATGGGAAGCCGAATCCATGAATGCAAGCCCAGTTTCAGCTCACTGACAAAATGAACATTTTTAAGTGAGAGAGCGTTTGCTATTGATTAAAATGTTCTTCCATCAGAGTAAAACTTTCCTGACAACATGCGATTAGTCCTGATTGGCTGTTGTTCTCAGTGCACTAATTGGCCTGCTCTAATTGGGCTTCAAGCTGTCGAAGGACGTCTGTACAAAGCATGGATATTCATTTTGAAGAGTCACACTTTTCGGCACTCCGCTGTGGCATCAATGTGAGGACATTGTCTACTCTGGATTTTTTTTTTTTTTTTTTAATTGCCCCGTTGCACACTCAGCCTGAGGTGGTGGTTCAGTGATTTTTGGAGAGGGAAATGCTGAGGGCGTAATTCATCTTAATCTGATTTGAATCCTCATTTGTTGGCATTACAGTTGAGTGTGAGAGTCCTATTTTATGAAGAGTGATTTACAGTATAGAGTACGTCTGATAAAAGACGTTCAACCTTCTTGTTGAACGGCTCTTTGAAAGGCAAGTCATAAATCGGCTCATTTTCAGTGTCTTTTTTGCCTTTTTCAATGGCCAGGTCGGTCCCATTCAATTTCACGATTTGGCGGAGCAGATCTGAAGACAGTCCCACAGTGAGTGGCTCAGTATTGGCCACATTTTATGTAAAACAGCAATACCTTGTGGTGCATCTCTAGTGTTACAACGTTGGATAAGACACAGGCCAATTGGAATGGCTGGAGATTGAAGAAAAAAAAATCGAGCCTAAAGTTAGTTCAAGAATAAGTACCGGTAGGTTCACATCTCTGCAACTTTAAATTGTCTTCAAACCGCTGTGTAATACATTTCAGAGATACAATATTTTTTTTGGGGGGGGGGCTAATACACATGTTGTCCATCTTTACACAAGGACATCCAATACAGCTGGCCAAGACATATCGGAAGCACTGACCTCTATTTACATTTAAATTGGGACAATTTTTTTTTGCATGTACACTGGCTGACCGATGTAGCAAAGTGGGACAGGATGACGGCGTCCGTGATTGAAGAGCAACTGTGACATCACGATTTAAGACCATAAAACAGGGCGAATGGGTTCAACATCATTACGTCCACTTGCTAGATTGATTTTCTCTTTCCTTTTTTTTTTCTTGAGAAACCATTTCAGAAGTTAAAAATTCAAACATACAGTATGTTTTCCAGAAGAGTGGGCATGTCACCAACCCTCAGAAAAATGTCTTCAAACCGTTGATTTTTTCCATTCCTACAGTGAGAAATCTATTTTTTAAAAAGATTTCTCTGTCGTAATATCAAAGAGTCAATGTCAAATGTCTGCACCAAAGTTATTTGAACCACTACCCGCGCTTATGAACTGGAACTGTGTCATGATGTCAAGTTCAACCTTGGTTTCAAAACATGCATGAACACGCTTGAAATCTCCCAAGAAATGCGTTATTATTTGACAAAACCAAGGTTGAACGTTTTGGCCGTAACTCCAAAAACACATTTGGTGTAAATATGACGCCGTTCATCACCAAGAGAAAACCTGAGCTACAGTCAAGCTTTATGTTGGCAACATCATGCTTTGGGGCTGCTTTTCTTCAGCTTGTCAGGATGAGGGAGGGGGGTTCAGAGCGGTTCCAAAGACCAGTCAGTATTACCAAAAATATTCGGGCTTGGGTTAAAAAAAAGATAACAATAATGTGAGGGAAACCCCACTGGAATAGCTGTTATTGTTTTGGCAGGTTTTTACTGACACTCATTTGACATGAATTTGAATGGGGGTGGTTAAAGGGGAAGTCAATCCACAAATTTTCTTTACTAATAAGTTAATAATAAATAATATGCATCCCTACTAATCTAAACATGGCTTTCTGATAAAATATTGCATCTGTCGAATACGAGTTCCGCAGTTCCAATCCCCCCCCCAAGGTGACACCTGCATTGCCGAGAAGCTTCTGGCGGTTGTACAATGACGTTTTCAGGCGCTTGGAGCAGGTGTCTAAAGTCATTTTAGGAAGATGTCAGTTGTCAAGTGCGACTTCCTTTTTCTCCTGGAAAGGCTGAAAAAATTGCACTGCACTGAGACTTGGCTGCAGCCAGTTATCAATCCAGCACGTCAGCGTCACTCCAAATGAGACGCAGCGGTGCTGTCGGAGTGGCCGGCTTGGGTTGAGGGCAGACCCATAGAGAATACCGGTGGCAGAACTCACGAGATTCAACAAGCGAGTGAACAAATCGTCCGGCTGCACGAACGTTGCAAATGTTTTGTTCAATCGCGATCGTGACATCAAATTGGGGTGATGCTCAAATTTACGACTCAAGGAGTGACTCTCCCTCCCCTGACTGCAGACTGACGTCCGAACCAATTTTGGGGGAAAACTGAATCCCTTATAGTGTTAGGAGTGTTATTGAATTATATTTGGTACAATTTAATATTGCATTGACACAGGTTCCTTTGTTGTCACTCCTTAAACAAAAGCCCCATTGACAAAGGAGCCAAAACAAATCATTCGAACAAAGCTCTTTTGTCTTTTTCAAGTTATCTTGTAAGCAATTTTCCCATGAAGGTTTCAATATCTTTTGTCAGACTAATCGTAAAGTGAATGGGTCCAGGCTAAACCATAAACCACATAATGGACCCAAGTGGATTTTTAACTTTTTTTTTTTGCTATTATGTGATTGATGAAGCTGCAGACAAGAGACCAAGATGGTGGGGAAGGAGAGTGCCCCACAAATCTTTCCTAGGTGAAGATGAACCAAACAGAGGTGATATCGACATGCTGATGATTCAGCAGAGGAATGGACTCGGCTTTGCAGAAGAGACCATTATATTAAGGGGGAATTTTCAACACACATCTAACAAGTGTGGAAAATGTGTTGCTTAAAATACAAAAAGAGTCTACTTTGTCGTATGCGCAGTTTAGGATATTCTCAGTGTAAGGTGGTAAAGTGGAAAAAAATGACTCTGGCAATGTGGTTCCGTACAGATAAAATTGGGTTGATGATAGGAAGATGCGACACCACTAATAGATGCACATTGATTGCAACAGTGGTTAAAAAGGCATGTCGTATTATATTGTATTGGTAATTTGTGTTTTAGTCTTCAATCACGACTTAGCAAGTTTTGCGGTTATAATTACACTTTGTGAGCAACGTTTTGAAAATTTGATTTTTCAGGAATTCTGTCAGGTGGCAAAACAATCAATATAAACAAGTATCACAAACACGGAGGAGGTCGCTAATTGTGCAAATTTAAATCATTCAGTCGTGGTGGTCTGTGTTATTCTACTTTCAACAATTGACTGTTTTCGGAAGCAGCCTTCACCACTCATGGCAGCACTTTAACCTGCTCATTAGCACCACCTTGTGGGCAATAGGAAAATTTTCTCTGAGTGCATCTCTTAATTTGTCATCCCAAGACTGGCAGCCGCGCATCCCAAACACGCCGTTTGAACTGAGACGACCAAATTCCTCTCCGTCCTCTTAAAACACACACGCAGGCATGACCTAAATGACCATCTTGAACAGCAGAACTGTGCGACTCTAAGTGTGGTATTATATTTTAATCTCATATTGTAATGGAATACAAAGTCCTGGCACCCCACACACGCGCCGACTCCTACAGTCAGCCCGACCCACCTGCCCCATCGAGAAAAAGTGTGCACCACATAATCTGGTAAAATCTACGGAACAAAAGGGGGAGGGACAACGGCTGAAAGACAAAATAAATTGCTTTCTGGGTGTGTACAAATGCAGTTCAACGTGAGCTCCGAGTTGTTCAGTGACCAAATATATTTAAAGCAAAAACATTTTGTTTTAAAAAAAAGTCACAAATAAAGCCTTGCAAGTCAAATTGTTGAACTCAACGGCCACTGCAGTATAAGAAAGTGAAAAATCAATCAAAACGCAAAATTCAATTAAAAAAACGTATTTCCAACAAGGTTCTGCAGTATGACAACAAGCACAAACTTAATCACCAATAATTTACATGACTGTTAATTCAGTCACTTTGCTATTTTACACTCACTTGCTAGACAGCACAAAAGGAATGAAACAACCTTGGTTTCAAAACATGCATGAACACGCTTGAAATCTCCCAAGAAATGCGTTATTATTTGACAAAACCAAGGTTGAACGTTTTGGCCGTAACTCCAAAAACACATTTGGTGTAAATATGACGCCGTTCATCACCAAGAGAAAACCTGAGCTACAGTCAAGCTTTATGTTGGCAACATCATGCTTTGGGGCTGCTTTTCTTCAGCTTGTCAGGATGAGGGATGGGGGGGGGGGGTTCAGAGACCACCCCCCCCCTGACTGGTTCCAAAGACCAGTCAGTATTACCAAAAATATTCGGTCTTGGGTTAAAAAAAAGATAATAATGTGAGGGAAACCCCACTGGAATAGCTGTTATTGTTTTGGCAGGTTTTTACTGACACTCATTTGACATGAATTTGAATGGGGATGGTTAAAGGGGAAGTCAATCCACAAATTTTCTTTACTAATAAGTTAATAATAAATAATATGCATCCCTACTAATCTAAACATGGCTTTCTGATAAAATATTGCATCTGTCGAATACGAGTTCCGCAGTTCCAATCCCCCCCCCAAGGTGACACCTGCATTGCCGAGAAGCTTCTGGCGGTTGTACAATGACGTTTTCAGGCGCTTGGAGCAGGTGTCTAAAGTCATTTTAGGAAGATGTCAGTTGTCAAGTGCGACTTCCTTTTCTCCTGAAAGGCTGAAAAATTGCACTGCACTGAGACTTGGCTGCAGCCAGTTATCAATCCAGCACGTCAGCGTCACTCCAAATGAGACGCAGCGGTGCTGTCGGAGTGGCCGGCTTGGGTTGAGGGCAGACCCATAGAGAATACCGGTGGCAGAACTCACGAGATTCAACAAGCGAGTGAACAAATCGTCCGGCTGCACGAACGTTGCAAATGTTTTGTTCAATCGCGATCGTGACATCAAATTGGGGTGATGCTCAAATTTACGACTCAAGGAGTGACTCTCCCTCCCCTGACTGCAGACTGACGTCCGAACCAATTTTGGGGGAAAACTGAATCCCTTATAGTGTTAGGAGTGTTATTGAATTATATTTGGTACAATTTAATATTGCATTGACACAGGTTCCTTTGTTGTCACTCCTTAAACAAAAGCCCCATTGACAAAGGAGCCAAAACAAATCATTCGAACAAAGCTCTTTTGTCTTTTTCAAGTTATCTTGTAAGCAATTTTCCCATGAAGGTTTCAATATCTTTTGTCAGACTAATCGTAAAGTGAATGGGTCCAGGCTAAACCATAAACCACATAATGGACCCAAGTGGATTTTTAACTTTTTTTTTTTGCTATTATGTGATTGATGAAGCTGCAGACAAGAGACCAAGATGGTGGGGAAGGAGAGTGCCCCACAAATCTTTCCTAGGTGAAGATGAACCAAACAGAGGTGATATCGACATGCTGATGATTCAGCAGAGGAATGGACTCGGCTTTGCAGAAGAGACCATTATATTAAGGGGGAATTTTCAACACACATCTAACAAGTGTGGAAAATGTGTTAAGCGAAAAATACAAAAAAGAGTCTACTTTGTCGTATGCGCAGTTTAGGATATTCTCAGTGTAAGGTGGTAAAGTGGAAAAAAATGACTCTGGCAATGTGGTTCCGTACAGATAAAATTGGGTTGATGATAGGAAGATGCGACACCACTAATAGATGCACATTGATTGCAACAGTGGTTAAAAAGGCATGTCGTATTATATTGTATTGGTAATTTGTGTTTTAGTCTTCAATCACGACTTAGCAAGTTTTGCGGTTATAATTACACTTTGTGAGCAACGTTTTGAAAATTTGATTTTTCAGGAATTCTGTCAGGTGGCAAAACAATCAATATAAACAAGTATCACAAACACGGAGGAGGTCGCTAATTGTGCAAATTTAAATCATTCAGTCGTGGTGGTCTGTGTTATTCTACTTTCAACAATTGACTGTTTTCGGAAGCAGCCTTCACCACTCATGGCAGCACTTTAACCTGCTCATTAGCACCACCTTGTGGGCAATAGGAAAATTTTCTCTGAGTGCATCTCTTAATTTGTCATCCCAAGACTGGCAGCCGCGCATCCCAAACACGCCGTTTGAACTGAGACGACCAAATTCCTCTCCGTCCTCTTAAAACACACACGCAGGCATGACCTAAATGACCATCTTGAACAGCAGAACTGTGCGACTCTAAGTGTGGTATTATATTTTAATCTCATATTGTACGGAATACAAAGTCCTGGCACCCCACACACGCGCCGACTCCTACAGTCAGCCCGACCCACCTGCCCCATCGAGAAAAAGTGTGCACCACATAATCTGGTAAAATCTACGGAACAAAAGGGGGAGGGACAACGGCTGAAAGACAAAATAAATTGCTTTCTGGGTGTGTACAAATGCAGTTCAACGTGAGCTCCGAGTTGTTCAGTGACCAAATATATTTAAAGCAAAAACATTTTGTTTTAAAAAAAAAAGTCACAAATAAAGCCTTGCAAGTCAAATTGTTGAACTCAACGGCCACTGCAGTATAAGAAAGTGAAAAATCAATCAAAAACGCAAAATTCAATTAAAAAAAAAACGTATTTCCAACAAGGTTCTGCAGTATGACAACAAGCACAAACTTAATCACCAATAATTTACATGACTGTTAATTCAGTCACTTTGCTATTTTACACTCACTTGCTAGACAGCACAAAAGGAATGAAACATTTGTCCCTAATTTGCGTGTTCGGGGAAACAAAAAAGTTTTACAGTAAAAAAACAACAACAAAAAAAAAACCCCAAAAAGCAAATCTAAAGCGTAACTGATCAAGCAATCACATTAAATTGACCTCATTATACTAGCAGCTGTACTAGGTCCAAATAATGTATGCCCCCCATCCCCCCACCAAATGGCTTTTAAACATCAGGAATCTGGAGACAACTTCCTAACTTGATTTTTGCCATTGCAGTGGCCTTCGTGGAACCTCATGAATTGAAATACCAACACTTGAACTTTAGAAATGTCGGGTTTATCTCATGTCACGATATGAGAATCAGCTGCAAGTTAAATGGAATGGTGACTACTCTGAAGAGGAAAAAAAACAACCCAAAAGAAAACAAGAGTAACATTACTGCCAATGAAGCCATACATTTTCAGACGCATGACTCATTGGACGTATTCAACCAAAATCCACGTGAGAGGCTTGGAAGGCAGATGTGACTGACAAGACCACAGATCTATGAGACACTCGTAAACGCACCTGAAAACAAAGTCCATACGCCAAACACGAGCCAAGAAGGTGCCGTTTGAAAAGAGCCTGAGGTCCTCGGTGTCCGGCTCGGTGAGCCATCGTTTCACCTTTTCAATCAGAGCGACTCGCATGGAGATGGGATAAGGAGGGGGGGATGGCAGACAGGTTCAGGATGATGACTGTCACCCCATGGAAAACCGCGGCCGTCTAAGAGCTTCGCTCACTCGCTCTTGTGAGGGCACTAAGCAGGGAAGAGCGGCCGCACTCGCCTGGCGGGCCGTTTTCTCGACATTGTGAGCCATCCGACCCCGTCGGGTCCATCAGACCATGTAAGAGTTCTGGTTCTTCAGCTTGTCCAGCTCTTTGCTCTGCTGCCTCAGAAACAGGATTCTGCAGTTAAGGTGCAACAGGACAGTCAGTCTAAGAATAGAGGAGCGTGGGTGTTAATCCCTTCACATCGACCTCGGCCTCACCTTTGTTCCCTCAGCGTGGCCTGAATTTCGCTGACTCTGACCAGGGAGCGAAGGTTTTTCATCTCGGTGCACAGCTCCGACATGTACAGGCTGCCCATGTTGTGGAGGTCCTCCCGCAGCCGGGCCGCCTGCCACGCAGACCGTGTTTGTTGAGAGGGGAGGGAGAGAACGGCATGGCAATCACTTCATCTCTCACACTGACGAAACAAAACGCTGCGTCCACATTTCAGCACGACAGCCGGAGTACAGTTCATTAACTTTAATTCTTGCAACGTAATTGGAGTCGAGTAAAAATGCCGCACATTTCCGTACCAAAGGAGGATGCCGACGCAGTATGACAATGCTGTCTCTCTACCTGTTTTTCAGTGTTCTCGGAAGGCCATCCTTGAATATGTTTGATGAGATTCTCATCAAAATAGGCTGCCAGGGACGGGGTGAAGGACATGGGAGCCTCCGATTGACTAGTTGCGCCGGAAGTGGGCTGGGACAAAGTTGCACCAGCTGCGTTTGACCCAGAGGAGAGAATCTCCTGGCTGCGGGTGATGTGACAACGTGCCAAAAAGATCAACCTCCAGAATGTTTGGCAAAGGAAGCAGAACAATGGGATCGATTATTCTACGTATTTCACTTGTACCTCCGTTGCTGGAGAGTCCTGGGGTCTTCGGGATGCTTGTCCGTGGTCTGACCCGGAGGGGCGCCACCTTGTTTAGCTAAAGATGCGTTGCCCTGCAGAGACAAAAATGACTGCGTGTGAGAGGACATGTGACACTCGCTCGGGAGATATGGAAAATAGGAGGGTTGTCACAAATACGTGAATTCAATATTTTCTTTGGAAAACGTCGCAGTTTGGAAGTATCGGTCGGGTTTCTCACCCTCGTCTGTAAAGACGCAATGCCGCTCTGGTGGACACTCAGAAGGTTTTTCTGGTTGCTCTGCGGCGTGCCGTTCCGCGGTGACACGTAAGGTCGTGGCGACGAGGCGTCTGACGTCAGGGATGCGGGCGACTGACTGGAGTGTTGCGCTGAAGATGTCACAGAAGGACAGCGGTTCACTTTCAGTAAATGCGCTTGAAAGTCAATGACGAACGACACCGGTGGGGTTTTGAGAACGCTAAAGGCATGAAAAAGGACAGCGGGGACCTTTGAAATAAGTTTTGAGCCGGCATGGGCAGATGGTGAGGAACAGCGTGGAGGTCGTACCTTGGTTGGCGTGCTGAGCGGCTGAGAGCAAGGCGGTGATGTTGAAAGCGGGTCCGGCCGCGAGCAGCTTATGAAGCACAGACCGCAAGGAAGCTTGGGTGACGGCGGCTGCCAAGACTGGGGGGGAGGAAGAAGGCAACGCAAACACACGTATATACAGGTGAGTGAAGGGGGGAAAAAATTACAGCCAAGTTTGAAAAGACAACGGATGGAAGAAGTGTCACCGGCAATAGTTACCGTTTACAAAACTTTTACAAGCAAATCTGATTATCTGAGAAAAAAAAAAGGGGATCGGGGCCGACATATAAAAGTTTCAACATCCATAAGTATCACATTAAATATTTCCTAAATGAATTAGAATTGAACACATACGGGTGTTATGAAAAGTCTCCATAAGTCACTAAATGGCCAATTTGCTTTGTGTAAAACAAGTATTTAATCGTCCATGTTGTAGTGCTTCATGAATTTTATTCATCCATCACAAGAGAGTCGGCCGAATGGAAATCTCCATCTTCCGTCTCCCTCACTTTCGGTGGAGCTCAGCAAAATAGTTGTGGCTTGGAAGCACATACTGCGGTCATACGTTTCCAACATGCTTTGCAACGTCTACACGTATGTGCACTTGGAAATGTTCAGCACGAGGGACTCATTTGTTGTCATGCAGAACACAGTGTGGAAAATGAGACCTCTCATGTCGTGCGATTTGTTGCGAGATTGAAACTCACAAGTGCCTAGTTTGAAAAAATGGTTGTTAGAAAAGACGCAAAAGTCCCGAACATGTCAACACGGATTGTTCTGTGAACAAGCACCTCTGTGTTCGCAGCCATGTCGTGAGTGCAAGCGGTGCACGTCAGTGAGGACGCATTCAACGACGGAAGGAGCCCCAAATTACTTGGTTCTGATGAATTCATCCTGAGCGGTGAACTTGAACTCATCGGTACAATCAATTTATGGTCAAGACTCAGAGTGTGAGTAACGGCACAACACCGACAGCACTTTTTGACGCTTGATGGACGAACAAGACGCATAATTTGGATTCGATAAGATCCTAAGAGCGGAAAGATGACAGCCGCTAATGAAAATGCGAGAGGTTAGGGCCAGTCCATTTGTCATTCTCACCCTCATTGAGCTTGGCCATGTCCATCCCGCCGTTGTTCATTTGCAGCGTAGCTTGAAGCGCGGGCAGCAGCTGGCGCAGGAGGGCCGGGTCCTGAAGCAGCGCTGGTGATGAGGACTGGGCACTTTGACTTAACGGCCCGGTGGAGGACGGACGACGAGGATGTGGTCGATGTGGTGGAAGATGAGTTTAGGGTCTGAGAGGAAGAGGATGCAGGAACGGAAATGGACGCATTTGACTGGTCCCCAGAAGTGTTCTCTGCAAAGTCAACAACATGCGGGCTTACTTTAAAAGATCGGGAATAACTTGTCACATTAACATTTATGTTAAATGGGAGTCAGCACACAAAGTGCCTCCGATAGACACAAAGTAAAGCCTGAAGCTTTTGTGCTAACACCGATGAGCGTTTGGAACTGGAAATAATTCCCTCCACCTTGACTAAGAACCCAGTTCCAGCTGAAGAGCAAGAGCCCAAAGCATGACGCCACCAGCAACATGGCGTCAACGTAGTTACGGTGTCTGTCTGGTGATGAGCGGTGGAGGGCGTTACGTATCTCATTTGGTGCAAAGACAGCATCCATTGATACGGCTGAGGCCTTTCATTCGAGTCAAGCGGCAATTTGAAGTGGGCTTCGGTCTTACTCGTAGCTTTGTCCTGCAAGGCCTCTTGTCTGTAGTCCATGTCCCTGGGGAAACTGTTGGCCGCCATCTTGGCCGGGTCTTTCTGCCGTTGCTCTCTGAGGTAGATGCAAAACAGCAGTTGCTACATGTAAGAAACAAAGCCGTTGTGATACGAGGCGCAAAAACCCGGCGGGTTCGGGTGGGGCACCGACGGCTCTTTGTCACGTGCTAAATGCAGGGGATAAAACTCTCGGTTTAAGACGTTGAGCTCAATGGTTGCATTTCATCGACGGTGGCTCGCCTCTCCAACAGGTCTTTGGGCTTCTCCCACTGAGAGACCTCAGTTCGACAGTTGTAGTAGTACTTTTTCCCAGAGGAGCTGATGTGTTCTGTCCAGTCATCGGCTGGGTCCTGGTCATAACACAAGAGCATTTATATTTCATCATTATTATGACAGCCAAATAGGAGAAGACTAAATACTAATGTTAGGTGTTCTGGAAGACAAGTGTTTTGGTTGGTGTATGCGTATACTAAGTTGAAGAGAACGTTTGGACATCATCTTACTCGCTCTGCAGGCTTGCTCTGAATGGAGTGCGAGTCGGCACCAAGGTGGGAACTGTTGTTTTGAGAGTTCTCATGAGGAGATTCGCTGGTGCCTGCAACAAACCCATTCAGAAGGTAAAAGCAAATGCAAGAAACGACCTGCACACAAAATGTTAGCCCTCAATATAGAGGAATAAAAAAAGCGGGTGAAAAAATGTGCAACCGATTGAAAACATTGCTACCGACGCAAAGGTTAGTGTCGTGCTCTGCCTCTCAATGAGTGCTCAAATATATGTATGTGTACTTGTACTCTCTCTAAACAATAAGTGGTAAGGTTGCAATCCGAATACATAAACAAATATTTTCTAATAACAATATATGATCTAATATTTTCTAAAAAGTCAGTGCATGAATCCCAGATACTGGCTTACCGTTTTTAGCTCGAACAGTGTGGGCGATTTTGGCCTTGCCGTGCCCTGTGCCGTCTCCCTGTTTGCTGACAGGACTTTCGTCTGACCGACGCAGCATCTTATAAGGGGGGGTGGACTCTGATGGGCCATCACGCACCTTGTCGTAACGGTGAAGGCTGCTGGTCTGGCTCTTTGGCTGAGATTTATGGGCCTGGAAAATAGAACCGTATGGGAAAACATGTTAGTTGGATTCTGATGTTTATTAGGTTTTGCAGGGGAAAAGTATAGTAAATGGGCACATTTGCAAAAACACTATTACTGTGTAAGTTGTTCCCAAATTTGAGGAGCGCTAATCAAATGTTATGTTGATATTGACAAGGTTCTGTGGTAAAATGTACCAACAGCACCAAAACGAGCAATTTAAGTCAAACGTCTATTAGTAAATTGTCTTCGTTCGCCGTCATATTGATGGAGGCCCGTTTGATTGGTTTTCTTTGAATCATACCTGATAAGACTGGGAATCCCTTCTGTCGGTGCACCTGTGTAGACAACAACAAAAATAACGTTCTTAAATAACTGCTGTCTCCTTTGACAGTCAATACGTATCGAAATAAATCATGAAAAGATGCTAATATGCGATAGCCACAATAGCTTAACTCTGGATGGCATCGGTTGTTTAGTGGTCTTTTACCTTCATCTGAACACGCGGTATTATTTTATTACTTGGTGTGTTAACGAAAGCTACGCAATTTAGATTGTTTTACTCTCTCGATGGTGAGCTAGCGGTAAAGCTTCAGGAAGCAACCGCAACTCTGAACCGAGTGCAAATTGTTAGCATGTATCACCAAAGGCTAACCGCTACCAGACTACACAACATAGCCAGCGATTAACCGCGTATATTAAAGTGGGATGTATCACAAGTTTGAAGATATTGCTTCATTTACCCATCACTGACTCTTGCTGGTTTCCTTGCATACATCACCATCAAGGCCGGAGTGATGTGTGCGTGTATGTGTGTGTTAGCGAGATGTGGGGGAAACCGTGGCCTCCGGTCTGTCTGCTCTCGGCTCTTTTCTGAAGCTTCCTGGTTCACTTTCTTTAAGACGGACAAAGATTTAAAAGCAATGCACCGACAACCAGCGCGACATAGCGGGTGGTGTTGAGCTAAAACCACCCCGCGAGCATCATTTGGCATATAGACACGTTAAACTAGGCTCAGTCGATGTCGCTAAGCAGAACGCAGCAGTGACGGGGGGGAAACGAGGACGAATTCCACAGGAATCCAAGTTCCGTTTCTTTTCTTTCAAAATAAACATTCGACTGCGTTGCAAAAAAATAAAACATACGCCATATTGGGATAGGTTATACTTATGTCGATATCGTTACACAAACATTATGTCATTAACATTTAAATGTGATGATATTTTCTTGATGATCTTCTCTTCTCTTTTCTATATTGGTCGTTACAACAGTATACTTTATGTTGAAGAAAAATATTGTATTTCCGGTGTTTGTGTCGCTGTCACAGGACGACATGACGAAGCCGAAAAGAGAAATTGTGCTATGATGCCTCTGTGGCGATTGTCAGCGACACACCCACGTCAGCTGATCTCTGTTCAGCAATGGCAAGCATCTTCATATTAGTCGGACCCATCTTAAGGTCGAAGTTAAAAAAGAAATGCTATGTCGGCAAAGTCGGTACAACAGCAGCAACAACAACTAGGTTTTAAAAAATTAACCACATTTTAATCAATATCAACACACAACATTCCATCTGACTTACTACATTTGTGCATTGGTTGTCAATGCAGTTAACAAAATTCATATGAACGCGATACAATTACATCTCAATGCTTGCAATTGCCTTTGTGGTCCAGCACCCTTACATCCACAACCATAGAAACATGTTTGATTAATACTATCTTTGCAGTCTCAATCAAAGTATTGTTATTTTAAAAACGTTTTTAAATAGTGCTCTTGTAGCTGCTCTCATTGGTGTGAGTATTCGGCCCGTGAATGTAAGTTGATGCATAATGCATCAACCAGCAAAATATTTAAATATATTACTGCAAGGTTAGCACATCTGTCTCACAGTTGATTTGTCCTCCGTCTCTCTACCGCAGGGGTGTCAAACTCATTTCACATGGTGGGCCACATACGGCCTCGGTAGATGTCAAGTGGGCCGGACCATTAAAATTATACCATACTTTGCTAGAAATAACCAAAACAATATGTCTTTCCTTTGTTTTGGTATAAAGAAGCACAAGAACATTAGAAAAATGTTGAAATTTAATGAACATATCTTTTACAAAACATTTCATGAAGCACCTTACATTTCCATCGACAAATGTGCAATTTACTTTTATCATTCACATATATGCATTGAAACTGATCCCACTGATTGTACAAACTTTAACAAGTAATTGGTATTGAAAAATATAGGAATGGACTTTAAGATTAAACGAGATTTATAAAGAAACAAAGTTTTAAACCATTTACACGTGCATATAAAATCTAAATGTAATCCCTGCCTACACCTTACAAACTAAGGAGAGTGCTATTAAATGTGTAAATGTGAGAGTGCTATTGATAGCGTCTGCCCTCCATCCTTAATTGTCTAGACAACCTTAATTGACTAATCATAAACACGTCTGCTGCACACGGAGAGATCCTGGCCCGCGCGTGTGTGTGTGTGTGTGTGTGCGTGTGTGTGTGTTCGTGCGCTCTGCTCAACCGCAAAGGCCCACGTGGGGCAATTTTTTAAAAAATTGTTAATTGGTCGCTACTTCACGGATTTTCGTTTTTCGCGGGTGGTTTTGGTCCCCATTTTGCGAAAAACGAGGGATTACTGTACTGTTTTACATGATCATCTCGCGGGCCGGATTAAACCCCTTTGCGGGCCGGATCCGGCCCGCGGGCCGCACGTTTGACACCCCTGCTCTACCGTGTCTCTTCCTTGTCAGCAAAGAGGCAAACAATAGCCCCATAGATCAATGGTCTCTTTGAGGTTTTTGTTCTACTTCTGTGCCACAGTGTATCGTAGAGGAGGATTGTGCTTCCTGACTTGGTCGATGTGTAAATGCTTTTGAGATAACTTCTGGATTGGCACTAGATAAATAAAATCATCCATATCCATCTGGGATAGGCTCCGATTCACCCATGACCATAATGACTCTTTTTTTCTTTAATGGATAGCTGAACATTTGAGCCAACTGGATCATAGTAAAACTGAATTAGCTGATTTAAGAAAAAAACTCCATCCCCGGTCTGATGCAGTTCCGCTCTATTTCTAAAAGTGTTTTTCTTTTGTGTGGCAAATGAAGTGTAGGCTGTTATGTTCACCACCACATTGGTGTATTGATTGTCTGCTGGATTGATTTAGGTCAGCACTGACATATATTGACTGAATAAGAGTCTGTGCTACAATCTGGCTAGAACACTTCACAACTCTGTGCAAGTGAGTGTGGAAAACTGTGATCTGCATCCTCATCCTGACTGGTAAGCGTGGTTCCGCATGATTTTGCTTCACTTAACAATGGCGTGCACACAGACGAGCCTTTGCAATATGACCACATGCACTATATTGAACTCGATACTGTACAAGTCAAAAGTCTGCCTTTTCTAAAATAATACCGCTCCTTTTGGATTGAAATAGACAGCTAGGTTGACATTTACAAATTGTTTATTATTTTAAATGCGTTTGCAGTTGTGTATATCTTCATTGAACTATTTACTTAAAAACACGTCTCACTCTAGTTTGGACATTTACACTACAGTAACCTTACACAAGAACCTTTCAACAATGTATTAAATGCAGAGCTATATCGTACAACCAGTAGGGGGCAGTAACATCTCACAAGTTGGGATATTTAACTACAGTATTCATTCCTATCTTATAGTTGACTGTTGAGTACATATTTAATGTCAGGATATTTAATGACTGTTGAAAAATAATCACCGTTTTCATTGACTTCTTTTTGTTTTACTTTTCAGTGTGAAAAGATATTTAAGCATAAAAGAGGGTATGTCGGAATTGGAGCATGGTATACGCCACATGCTACGCCTATATCATTGAGTTGCAATGAATTACATTTGGGATTTTCTGTTTTCATCACGGGACTTCTTCCATATTAACATTTTAAATGTACCTTTACTCTGACATTTCCGTTTCCAACAGTGATGTCTGGCACTGTGTCTCAAAGCGACCAAGAGGAGGACTACCGCTTCCTCCACAGCACGTTGATGGAGAAGAAGCTCCACCTGCTTTTTAAGGTGATGTTATGTTTGTATTAAAAAGATTCTCGCACATTTGTTAACTTTCTTTATTTTTTTCCTCAAATTGTTTTGTTTTCACCATGTAAACGTATGGCATTCCATTCAAAAGACCCAAAATGTTGCGTATCGGGTCCTAAATATCAAATAAGAGTAAAAGCAGCATTCATTTGTCCTGATATTGGTAAATTTCAAAGACAGACAGACACACACTCACACAATGCATGACCTGATGCATTGATATTAAATACAAATACATCTTTACTTACGTACACACAGCACTGAGCAATGAGCAATACATCAGGGGAAGATGTCAGACTGATGAGGAGAGGTGTTCTTGTGTAATCCGCAAACTCCGGCAAACAGACCCAGTTTCCAGCTTCCAGCGTCTGGAAGAGTCAATATTTCCCTAATAAAAAGAACATTGATGAATGAATCACCACTACATTCAATTTGAATAAAGACGCGGAAAAGACAACAGTAATGGGCTTTTTCACGTAGCATTAAGTTGAGTCATGAACATTGAGTAGTTGACTCGCACCTGTGGCAGTTCCAAAAGTACGTTCAATTCCATGCATTTTTAGCGCAGGGGATATATTTATTGTTCATACTTTGAACGTCTCCCCACAGATCCACGAGCGGCTGAGGCACTTTGTGAAACGAGGACCCGCTCCTGTCCAAGAGTGTGCAGCCGGACTGGCCTCGCATGTAAGCGACTCTTCCCCAAACATCTTTTGCAGACAATCACCCTGCCTAAAGATGACGGGATGACTGCAGAGGCATCGGGAAAGATTTGTCATGGTTTGAATAGTTTCCTCCTCCGAACAGATCGCTTTACTGTCACGCAGAAGCAATGAATGGAGCGCAGGATTTTTTTTTTTTTAAAGGAAATTGTATCCCTAAACTCTGTGAATTGTGTCTGGAAGCAGATACGGCGTCATTTTTAATCTGGATGCGGTGAGTTTGGTCACTGAGGACAATGTGCAGGCTGCTAAACTCATTTTGTGTAATGTTTCACTTTGGAGGACCACAATTAATTTCACATTTAAGTCAAAGTGACAGGGCCCACACACATGCTCACCATGTTTGCCCAAAGTGGCACACCCCATCTGCGATATGCATCATCTTCTTTCCTAGCCACCGCTTTACGTACACTTTATCGACACGTTCAACCTGAATACTCAAAGTGGTCTTTCCCAGCATGCGTTCTCTTCACCCTGTTTACCCTGTGATACGAAGAGCAACTCCTGCCCGGTTTTTTTTTTCCATCTTGACCATCAACTCCTATCCTTGCCTCACTCTTATTGCTCCTGATTTCATCCGACAACCGCTCTCTGCCTGGCTTAAATCATCAGGACCTACTGGAATGGCCAAAGCGTGGGCCTGTTTCCCCTCAGAGACGCTCCCGTTTGCTCACAGTGGAAACTAATGACCTTCATACTTGCGTCTCGAGAGTGCGCCTCGACATCTTGAAGCAGTAGAAGTCATTAGAGTAACACGCTTGACAAGCGGGCGACTGCGCGCAGACACCGGCCGCCTGTCGGTCAAGGCTGCTCTTTTTTATCTGTCGCCGCAGCTGTCGTGTAGCCTTGAAGACGGCGGCGGTTCGTTTGGATTTTTCCGACAACGGCCCACATGAGTTGCAGCGAGTTGAATGGGGCCGTCGAGAACGCCAATGCCGCTGTCGTCTGAATGGGGCTCAATTTCACTCAACCTTCCGGTTCCCGCCTCGCCCATATTGCACCTTGAGTTGAGCGCAAGGCTGCAGTATTGGAGCTAAAAACAGGATCTATATAACCTGCCATTTTTCAAGCGTGCGCTCTGTTTTCTCTATTTCCAGCTATATGAAGATCTGATTGACCATGAGTGGAGAGAGGAAGTCAAAGACCTTCTCGCCCTCTTTCGTAAACCTCACGTCAAGGTGCAGTTTTGATGAAGTTGGCCTCAGTTGTTCACATATTTTCTTTTCTTTCTTTCTTTTTTTTTAAATATTTGCCTCAATCCCCTCGTTAGTAGAGGGATTTGTGTGTCCCAATGATCCTAGGAGCTCAGTGGCCGCAGGCTTTAGTCCCCTGGCAGGGTTAACTATGGTAAAGAGGTTCTAGGTGAGTGACAAGACAAAGTACAGTTCACAGACCCCCTGTGATGATTAACACACAAAAAAAAATTTAAAAACCCGGTTCACCGAAGCCTCCCGATGGAGCTTGGCCGGGAGTTCCGGCTCCTTGGTGAGCTCCTGGTGGCCGGGGCCGAGCCCGCGGCTAGCTGCAGTTCTGTTTTCAGTTCACGCATTCCCTAAGCTTGTTTAATTTAGAAGGTGACTTTAAATTGCACCTCGTGCGGGGAATCCGTCTCCAAAGTGTGTTGTATGAACAATCGAAGAAGTTGACAAAAACATTGTCGTGTAACCCGAAGGTCCGCTTTCTGACCTGCGAGCTACGGCGAGAGTGTAACGTCGCCAGCTTCGACCGGTGCAATCAAATGCTTTTAACACTTGCTTTCCGACAGTTTCCCTCTTCTACGGGTCATGTGGAATAACAAATACGTTCAAATTGATTGCCCCTCTTTCTCCGAATGAGGGGGTTGCTGCCTTCGATCAAGCCTAAACTCTCAGTCGTGTTTATTAGTGTTAACTGATGTGGAGGCCTACTCAGACTCGTGTCCAGACTCACACCATCGTCCAATGAGTGAACTGACAACTAGCGAGTTTGTTTGAACAGTCTTAATGACCTGCTTGTTCTTGGCTTGAAAGCTCGGGTACGCAAGCATACTTAGGAGAGACGCCATGGTTCAATATAGTGTGAATGAAAGTTTTTTTTATTTGGGGGTGTGGGGGCGGGGGCTTGATTGTAGCCACGGGGACATCTCAGGTAATAACGGCGTCTCAGCAGAGAGGCTGTCGATGGACAGCGCGATAACAAGTCCACCAACCGACAGACGTGCTGGGTCATCGTTCACGACGACGGGCAGATATCTAAATTCTCTGTACGGTAATGGTCGAAATTTGCATCGGGAATACTTCCAGCACAGCGCAACATTTTCCTGCAACAAATCCAGGACACATTGAGTACCTGTCTGGGCAATGGTACTTCATAGAACATATTACCAATACAATGTTTATATTCAACTGTTCTGCGCTCAACGCGTGACGTCAGACACGATGTTTGAGCGGACCCACTCGGCCTTTCTGTCAGCGATCAGAAAGGCCAGGAGAACCCGTTCAAACGTTTGCATTCATTCAAGCGCCTCTGATTCGTCAATAAGGCTTAGTCACCTTTTTCTAAATGGACCCAACTTCCCAACTCTAATAATTTATACGCCTGCATGTTCGAAATAGATTGTTTAGATGTTGCGAGGCAAACGATCATCTTCCACATTACGCTGTGGTTTTGTTATTTTTGGACAGAGTCTTCTGTACGTCCACGACGTAGTAGCTCAGAGAGCTTACGAGCCGACTCTACCTCAAGTACCCGAAGGCATTATTGATGAGGAAGAAGATTCAGTGAAGATTGTCAGTCTGGTCAAAACCAAAGAGCCGCTGGTCAGTAACTATTTACTGTACAATTCCCCCCCCCTCAAAAAAGTATTTCTATGATCATGAAGTGTTTGCTTAGGTTAGTAAGAATTAAAGTTCAAAGTGTGGTCTGCAGCCTAAAGCATACGTATGTTCTTATTTTGTGTTAATTGTGCATACTCACTGCACACAAACCAGACATCCATTTTTTTTCATATTCACACAGCCATATACTCGGATAATTGTTCTCAAAAGCGTGCCACATGTTCTGTAACGAGACATTTGAAGGCACTGTAAAGCTCAAGCGGTCCAAGTTGGCAGCTGCAATTATGTCGTGCTGTCAAATGGGCACAAAGTAAAAGTTGCTCGATGTCACGATATAAAGCAGAAAAAGCTTGGGGGCGGGGGGACGCCGACAACACCGCACCGAATTGAACATAAGCAAATGTTCTCTCAGCAATGTTGTAGCGCCGTAAAAATTGTTGTTCCTATGGATCTCATCTGATAGTCACTCGAGTTTGAGTATCCTTGTCTGGCGAGCGCTGTTGAACTCACTCGATGGTTTCTTAGCATTAACGTTAACTGAGATCATTCCTGTGCTGCGTCTGATACGAATTAACGTTCAAGGCCGGTCTTTAATCATGACTAATTTTCTTGGTCCTACCAGAATGTCTTATTCCGCCGTGGTCCAAACTATTGTCACTTGTATCTGGAAATTTCCTGGATCAGGTGGGACCGGACCGAACAGGGATGAAAGTTCAAAGAACACAACTCCACCAAGGCCACAAAGTCCTCTAAATTTGTTGTTCCCCTTTCAAATGAAAAGGACCTGAATTTGATGGACTTAAATGTCGATCAAGGTCTTCATAAAGTTCTTCTAGTGATTGTCTGCTGTGAGTAACATTTCCCAGATTTTGTTCCACGAGCGGGTCCAGTAGTTCATTAGCAAATGGCCGCAACATATTTAAGCCCCACGGATCCTCATCAAAAGTAAAGCATTTGTTTCTTATCATATAGTCTTGACTCCCCATGAAATGTTTTTGACATCTGTTAAGAGGATTTGAGAGAAGTGGAAGATTTCAACAAAACGCTTGCCGCGCTCATTTGAAAGATACCTCTTCAAAGTGAGTTTATTTACTAATCTGAAAAATATGATTGGCGTTGAGCGCAAATTGGAGAATGCGGCAATTCACCTAATGAGTGGCGTTTTCTTTGCTCTCCGAGTGAAGATTCAACCCAATAATGGGGAACAGACGCTTGTATAGATCCCAAAACCCAACTGGAAAGAGCGTGACCTTTGTCTGACATGCTCGGTTTGATTGATCCAACATGTTTCAGTTTTCCACACAACGGGACTACACCCCAGTCTGGGATGATTGTTGTCCAGTACACAAGATGCATTTTCCACTCTTGACTTTTACTGTCTATTGACAATAATGCAGATTTGGATCACCTTCTGCAGTGGTTGGCGTCTTGCAAATGGTCCCCGCCATCATCATCATCTTTCATTGGAATGAAGCCACTTCTAATGAGACTTGCAACACGTTATTTTCACGATGCGATTTATTTCGAACTCATCGTATTTTCTCCCCCACATATCAACACCCCTGAGGGTGCGACGATTAAGAGGGATCAATCCACCGGGGCGATTGTGGTGGCGAGGGTCATGCGAGGAGGCGCTGCCCACAAGAGTGGTAAGCTTCGCTTCAAGTTTATGAACGTGTCAGTGATACATGTTGGAGTCCCCAAATTCAAATCTGTTTGGTACCGTTGGTTTTGACTCCCAAGTTGTTGGTTTTCAGTGTACAAATAAGTCTGGCATCCAGACTGCAACAAACTATACAAAGAAGTGGGAGATGAAGCGAGGCTAACTGTTAGCTTGTCTGGTGACCGCGTTGTTAGCAAACTCTTCTCCGTGTCATTTCGTTTGCTGCGAATGACTTGGGCGACACTGAATACAGACACTCAACTCTTAACACAACCCACACCAAAGAGTAATCACTCAGGATAATCTTTTGGAGACATGCGACCAAGAGTGCGTGTGAAAATGCTCCAATTTTAAGTAGTTGTGTCATGAATGATAATTCTTCGACTTTTTTAATTGGACTTCTTGAATCTTCTTTTTTTTCTGGTACAAACATGCGGTTAATCAAAGAGTGCCTTGGGGGTGGGGGGGTTCCACGGGACTTGACCGCAGTTCATGAAATGTACCGTACGTTCCACTCTGAAGGCCTGATTCACGAAGGAGATGAGCTAAAAGAAGTCAACGGCGTCGCAGTGGATCGCAGGAAGCCGAAAGAAATTCTTCCTCTGCTGGTTCGTTTCATATTATATTACCGTGTTGCCAGCCTCGTGTTTTTTATTTTAAATTTTAATTTATTCATTTTTAATCGAGGCCGGAGTATAAAGCGCAATGTCTGACCAAAGAATAACCCACATTTAGCACACTGGATAGTGTTTCTGACAAAACTATCCTGTAGTTGTGTCACGAAGCAAAATGTCTCATTGAGTTTTTACAAGTTTTGGACAACACAAGACAGAGCATACAAAATATTTCCTGTTTTGGCTACACAAACAACACGTGTCAGTAAGATTAATTTCATGTTCGGTTTGGTCTTTTTTACGGAGGCAACAAAAATATGAAACATTGGGAATTTGAAGCTACGCAGCCAAGAAATGGTAAGCTCAGCGTTGACGAAAAAGGTTTTAATGGATTCTGAAAGTGAAGAGAATATGCCAAGAAATGATCTTTTCCTTCGAATTTGAATGAAATGTGCCTGACATTTCATGTTTATTATTGAGCTTGGAAAATGCAGACGTGTAGACGGCTGGAAAATAAAAACAATATTTGGACAATATTTGAGAAAAACGGCATATGAGAAAATTAAAGTCGTATACACGTTAGATACAAATGATTCATTGTCGCGCTGAGCGGATGTTTGTATATTTTGGTGCGCTATGCCCGTGCAGAAAGAAGCCGCAGACTAATAGAAGCCGTAAAATACAATTACTTTGCGGAGTCGGAACGTGCATAAGGCAGATTTTAGACGACTCTCTTCATAACTATGATAAAAAAAAAACACACAATTCTTTTGGAATCATCTTTTGGAATCCCTGCAGTAGCCTTTTCTAAACTCTGCCAAGTTACAGTGAGGCTGAGCAAACACTTTAGAAAGACACTTGAAACATTTTTTTCCTTATTTTTTTTTTTTGCCCATCTGCGAGTACTACTCCCTGCTTTTTTTTGTTGACATTTTTGACAGATCTAGGTCTGCCTAAGATTTTTTTTTCCTGTCCCCCGCTTTATTTCTCGATGCTAAGTTAACGTCACCCAGCTGCACTTTCATGCCCCGCGAACAAACACAGGAGGAGTATCACTCAACCGGCGTCACAAAATAACAAAGCAAACGGACATATTTCCGAACTTTGAACGCGTTCCTTTAATTTGTCACTAATGGTGTGCAGGCACGCTCTCGGGGTGACGTGACATTCACCATTGTTCCTGCCTTCTCCGAGCAAGAAGAGTTATCCGCCAAGAAGGTACAATAAATGACATCTTCCCTTGTGGTCTTGCTTTTGACATGAGCCCCGCATTGTGGTTTTTTTATGCGCACAACTGCCCATCTGGTTACAGTCAAAGGAGATTACGAAAAGTGTCATGTCATGTGTTTGCCGCCGCCGCATCGTGACAGCCTCGACCCAAGACCACCAGTGCGTTTATGCATACGATTTCGGCAGTTCGTGGAAACTCTCAAGTGACTCGATCGCAACGGACGAAGACAAATGATCGTCGGTGCCGATGGTCATTTCTCAGAGCCACGCTAACTTATGCGTCGGATGACGACGCTGTGATCGTTTTCCAAGTCGGGAAACAAACACGTCTGAAGATAGATATTGTGAGATTTGTCAGCGTCGTCGTTTTAAAAAAGAAATTTCTTTTCCCAGCTGTTTGTCAGGGCTCTCTTTGACTACAGCCCGAGTGAGGATCCGGCCGTGCCGTGCAAGGGTGCGGCCATCGCTTTTAAAAGAGGCGACGTCCTCCAGATCGTCACCACGGAGGATGACACCTGGTGGCAAGCGTGCCATGTCGGCGGTAGTAACACACGAGCAGGGCTTATCCCCTCGCAGCAGCTCCAGGAGAGGTGATATTTTATATCTTTTGCTCATTGGTGCAACCGTTTTTGCTTGACCAACATTTGAACCGGCACCAATTGCAATGAACAATCTTCAGGAGAGTCGCGCTACAGCGACCCCAAACCTTGTTCCAACGACAACAAGTCAAGGCAGCAGGTGATCGGCTAACATTTTCTTTCCACATCACCGGTAAAACGAGCAAAACACATTTCAATTCCAGCCCACAAGCTAAATATGAACGCTCGACGTGTGTGGGGGGGAAAAGTTCAGGTCAGAAAAACACCTGTTCCGTTGTACTCACTGTTGTTCTTTCCTCCACATGCGCTGCAGATGAGGGCCGAGGTACTTGCAGTTTCCATATATATTGACCTGCAACAACAATTGGGAATCTAAAATACAATAGAACCTCCAAAGTCGAAACAATCCACGACGTGATGCTTGTCGACTTCCTTCGAAGACACAGCAAAGACATGCAAATTATAGCCAACAGGAAGGGGTTTGAAGAGTGCAACTCTCACCTTATGCCTTATAGCAGGGGTGTCAAACTCATTTTTGTCACGGGCCACATTGTCGTTACGGTTTCCCTTGGAGGGCCGTTATGAATTTTGGGAAACCATATAAATGTTTAATCACCTCCACATATTACATACACAGCGCACAACAAATTGATGGATAACCAATTTTAAAATCAGAAGTCAAGAACAATGACTGTTATTGTGAATTACGTATGACAATTTGACATTTTGGTTCAGACTTTAGCAAGCATCATGGAACTTGACATGCTTGATTTGCTGTCGCGGGCCACATAAAATGATGTGGCGGGCCAGATCTGGCCCCCGGGCCTTGACTTTGACACCTGTGCCTTATAGGCATTGCTGGACCTAAAAAAGTGCACCGGATGTGCGGCTGTTGGTTAGGAAAAGAAAACATTGAGGGCTTTGTATTCATGACCAGCATAGGTAACTCTGCGGGGAGGTATTGGTAATCTTACAGATGTGTACAGGAAGGGCTAGCCGGGTAATGGAGGGGGGGGGCTGCGCTGTTGTAGGACTGGTCACAGCTAACTTTCATCTTGGCCAATCAAAGCAGCCCCTCTCATTCCCTTTAAATGTGGGGCCATAGTTACACACAACTCGACATGGCGGTAGCGCACCTTTGTAGTCAAGTGCTTTTTTTTTTCCAGTAGAAGTGTGAGAAGGGATTTGCCATTTGGTTTCACGTTTGGGGCAACAAATATTTTGCTTGTATTCCAAATTGTGCGGCGCAATCGGCTTTGGGGTTCTGCTGTACATGTCCATTTTGAGATCACACTGTTTGACTTTCTTTGGGATTTAATTTCCAAAACAAGTCATCTTGCAATGTTGCCACTCCTACCCCCCCCCCCAAACATGTGGATGATTCTGTGGAATGTTTCAACCACTTTGTAAGAGTAATGTCGTTATTAATGTTCCTAAATTTTGGATAGCGTTTCTCAACCCAACCATAATTAGAATTTCCAAAGCAAAATAAGTTGTCGACTTGAGTTTGAACATGTGCTAATACTTTGAGTGTGAAATTTCAGAGGTTGATGTTCGTGATTTCCCCCACTCTAGTTTTTCCAATTGACGAGGATGTTGACTATGGAGCTATAACTGGGATCCACATTGGTAAGATGTTTGACTTGTTCCACATAAATCCCGATGATATTGGAAAGAGGACTTGCGCAACAGAGCACAATACAAGTTGGGGCAATTTGACATGACAAGTCACAAGGACGGTCACCAAGAAAAACAGATATATGAGGCCGCTTCATCTGATGAAGCATTTTATGGCTTTAACGATTTAAGGGAAAGGACCAGAACAGCAAATGTGGTTGGAGCCCACCAGTTTCCCCATCTGTCTCCAGCTCATGGATTGCAGATGATGTTTGTGCCGATTGCCATGCGTGCACGTGAGCGGAGAAAGTCGATTCAGATGAGCGACTGGAGCCATTCCTGACTGTAAAATATCTCATCCAGCCAGTACCTTGCAGGTTGCATGATAACGACGTGCAAATAGCGCACTTATTCGATCGCGTCTCAGGCCGGATGGGCCCAAGAGGCTGCATTATTTTGGATCGGGGTGGTAAGAGGGCAGAAAGGACTCAGGATGTCCTTGATTTTTGTCAATGCTGTGCTCATTCAGTGTGTGGTGAATGAGTAGTAAAATGATTCAATATAAGTACCGCATTTTCCGCACTATAAGGCGCACCTAAAAGCATTCAATTTTCTCAAAAGCTGACAGTGCGCCTAGTAAAATGATTCAATATAAGTACCGCATTTTCCGCACTATAAGGCACACCTAAAAGCATTGAATTTTCTCAAAAGCTGACAGTGCGCCTTATAATCTGATGCGCCTTATATATGGATCAATATTCTGATTTCTTGGATGTCGTTTTTTTAAATGATCTGTAAAGCACTCTGAGACGGCTTCAGCGGTTGAGAAAGCGCAATATAAATAAAGCTGCATTGTATTGTATTCCCCTTAGCATAGCTCCATCTAGTGGATGCTTAACTTATAATGCGGTGCGCCCTATATACGAAAACAGCTTTAAAGTAGGTCATTCATTGAAGCTGCGCCTTATACTTTGTATACCGTATTTTCCGCCTTATAGAGCTGGAAAACACGGTACCTCGTTTTACCGTCAACGATAAATGACTTGATCATGACAGATCATTTTGACCGTGCATATAGTTGAAATGGACATTTTGCATCTGTCCCTGAAATTGCTCTCCACCCTTCCCCCTATTTTAAGAAAGCCTCTGAAGACTGAAAAAATGGAATTTGGCGTTCTTCAAATGTTATCAAGTTATGCCGCCTCCTCAGAGAAGCAGTGAACCGTTTAATTCAGGGTGACCGGGTTATCGCTTTGTTTCGGGCTTTTATAGTGCATACGCATTGCGTACCAGTCAAATATTTAGATACGACAAACAACTTCGATGCCCGATACGATATTCTCGAGTTTTTAGAAGAGTTTATAAATGTTTCCGGTCGACAGCATCTCAGTCACGGAGGGCAATTGCAGTGCCGCAGTGACAATGACAAGATGTTTTCCTTCTGGAACTTGCCTTGACTCTGAGCAACGGGGGTCACTTTGTCGGATCTTGAACTCGAGTGCCATGTAACCAAACGCTTGTCACGGTGTAAGGAGAGGAAACAAGACAGATATGCTTACAAAGTCAAATTACAGCCCATGTCAGAGTAAGCCCGGCCGGCATCACCGCTGCGCAGTACTTAACGTCATGAAAGGGAGCGTGCGGACAAAGACAGGCCAGACCGCAGGCTCATGGCAGACGTTGGCTGTCAGGCTGCATACAAATCACCACGGGCACACTTTTATTCTTTCATTCCGGGGGGGGCCTGAGTCCCCCTCTTGTCCAGTATTCACTTTTTTTTTTTTGTGTGTCAATGACTGTTGACGGAAAATGCCGATTGGCAACAGATTTTGGGCGGGAATGGTTTATAAGGCATTGTTCGTAACATCTTTTAAAAGGGCTCTTGAGGTCACATTTGTTTAAAAGTTGGAGCCACCTCAAACATTCATCAAAGTTAGTTCGGTCCAAAATGATTGGCCAAATAAAAGTGTTGGCGACTGTGCCACAGTGGATTTGAAGTCAAACAAGCAGCGTGATTAATGAGTCGATTTAATCTTTCATTTAAGGGGAATTACCGCCGTCATATGCAGACTACCTCCATTTCCAAGGCCTCCCCGTTCACTTGGAATCGCCTCCAATAATGAAATAATGGAAATTAAATACAGACCGAGAGGTGCGCAAGCGTGGAGAGTTGTTATTTAGAGCTCGTGCGCTAGTCGACATTCCCTTAGCCAGTAAGGACGCAGAACACAATGCACTGGGGAAATTCTGTGAAACAGGAAAGCCGTGAAAGGTGAACTGTGTTATAGTGAGGGATAATTGGACAGCAGCTTCAGCCTTCCTCCCACGTCCCCAAAAACATGCACGCATTGCCCATTGGTGTGGAATTGAACAAATAAACAAAGCGTGGATATGGATGGATAGATAAATGAGTCCTTCTATGACCTACGCTAGTACTCACCAGGCCACGGTGCTCGCCTGGTTACCGCGTCCACCTCACAGTGCAAAGGTGCGGGCTTCGATTTCGGCTCCGGCCTTCCTGTGCGGAGTTTGCATGTTCTCCCTGTGTCTGTGTGGGTTTTGTCCGGGTATTCCAGTTTCCTCCCGCATTCCAAAATCATGCACGGCAGGTTAACGGAACACTCGAAATTGTCCCTCGATGCGATTGTGAGCACAAATGCTCGTTCGTCTGTGTGTGCCTGGCTAGCAAACCGGTTTAGGGTGTCCCGAAAACGGCTCCAGCACCCCCCCCCCCCCCTCTTGAGGAGAAGCAGATCAGAAAATGGATGGATGAATAGATAGTGCTCACGAGTTGATTGACAAAGCTTGAGGCCTCTCTTTCCCCCTTTCTGTCTCACCATCCTAGCTGGTTTAAGAAAGAGTTTCCGGCTGGGCAAAAAGAGCAACTGGGTCAAAGAAGCAGCACGTTCCAAAAGGTGGAGCTCAGGAGTTCAGGAGTCCATTTGTCCATTGACCTACGTCGAGGTCATCCCTTACCGTCAAGATTCTGAAGAAAGACACCGTCTGGTTGTCTTGGTCGGTAAGTAGGACTGGTCTATGCTTACGATTCCCGTCAGGAATGTTTTGTTTTTCATCCCGACGTAACATTCAATTTGTATAGAATTAGCCGTGCGCTCAACTGTGCTCCTTTTGGGGTCCTGAGCCCCCCTCGCCCGCCCGCATTTCATTTACCGCAAAGTCCACAGTTATCGAAGCTGAAATTGATCAAAGGGGAGAAAATAAGTCATTGATTAAGATTTATGTTCCTACTTATGAATGCAAGAGTGATCCTTTCCCATCAGAACCGTATAAACACTGTCAGAAAAACGTCATGTCGGGATAGTTTGTATTATTTTAAGTTGTGCGCCGGCCCACCCCTGATTCGCTTCTCTGCCAATCCTTGCAGGCCTGCTTTATGTACTTTTGTTCCCTTGAGAGTTTACGTTGAGCTCCGCCGAAGGTCTTTTTCACGTAACGTTATGGCCCAACTGTAGGCAACCGCTCGGTAAACAAGGCAACCTACACCGAGCGCGAAGAGACGGCAGGAGAAGAAGGAAGCCGAACCCATCGGGACAGGAAGCCAGAAACATGAGCGATGAACGGACAGAGGCCAATGAATTGATTGGGAATAAAACCCCTCAAAATGTCAGCCAAGTGCTCCGACTCACTGGAAGACCGAAAGCAGCTTGGATTTGAATCTCTTTTAATTGGGTTGGAGTTTACCCGCACTCTGGACTGGGTTTCACCGTCTGCGGCGAGGGCCAGAGGTCATCATTAAAAAAGCCTTTTGGCATTGAAAGTTATGGACGGGAAAACCCTGAACCCGGAGACTTCACGCGGGAAGCAGCCAGAGAATCTTTTCCCAGGTTGAAAAGCCATCAAACAAAACAATCATCCGTTATGCCCCGCATCGGATGGTGAAAATGACTACCGCTGTTAAATGTCATGTCTCTTAAGCGAAAAGGTCAGTTGACAGTCTCCGCACGTCCCGATTGCGGCTCGTTCTCTGGTTCCGCAGCGCCGCTGAGAAAGCCGTCAGCGGCGTGAGGGCCAAACGTTCGATTCTGTAATGCGCTCAGCCCGTTCGACACTGCGATGGAAAAGGCAGCTATTTCAGGAATCCGCATTTTCATATGCACTCCAAAGAGTCTGATGCAATCTCGGACGGCAGAAACCTGCTTTGAGAGGAAAATCCCAGATGCTCCTGCGTGCATGTGTGTGCGTGTGCACATATGGGTGTGCCTGCGCCTGTGTTCATCCTGTACATCCTACACAGTAATGACATTGATACGGTGTAACTTAGCAGATGTTACGGACGCAATGGATTTTCCAGAGGGTACAGGGGCATTAATCGTGGCACAGGCAGACCCCCACCCCCTCCCAAAAAAAAAGTCCGGTTGGAGAATGGTTCTCAGACTAAAAACAGCATGAAATGAGAGCTCTGTCTGTCTGACTGCTCTGCTCACTTTTTCTTTTATTCTGATGGCAAACGCAGATGCACCGCTGTGATCACCAAACCGATGCGATGCTGGATTTATTGTTGAAGAAACCGTCGGTGCTCACTGGCACACGCGGAGTCATTTTTTGCTGCTGCTGCTGCTGCTGACGCCGGGGCAAAATGAAGTCTTTTTATTTATCTATCATGAAAATTCAAGTCAAAAAAGGAATTTCCCAACGGCGATGCTGCCATTTAGGAGAGCATCACAGCAGTCAGAGCTGTGCAAAAACAAGGGTCACCGAGTCGTCCTAAATGTGAGCGCGAATGCTTGTTATGTCCTTTGCGATTGACTGGCAGCCAGTTCCGGGTGTAGTCCACCTGTCGCCGTCAGCTGGGATAGGAAGAAAAAATGCTGATGCCATTTCACGGCAGCTCTCGGGCCCCGTGAAGATGAAGTTGAAATATTGTTAGTTTGCAAAACAGTCGGACGCTAATTTAATTTCAATTAAAATGGCCAGTAGATTCTGAAGTAATGTGGATTCCGTTGACATGACAGCACATAGATGCCGAAATCTGGCGTGACCAAAAAACAAAACATAACAGCACGGACTTCTGCTCTTTGTGTCGAGGACCCAGCGGTGTTGGCGTTAATGAACTGAAGAGGAGGCTTCTGCTCTCCGATCCTGACCTCTACGGTACAAGCGTACCATGTAAGGCCAAAATGGCAATCCGCTCCATTTTTCCCCCTGTGAGCCCCTTTTATTATTCGGACTGTTGTCATCCGCTGCCAACATCTTCCCTTCCAGACACCACACGTGACAAGAGAAGCCAAGAGACCGAAGGGATGGATTATCATTTTGTATCCGTCCACAAATTCGAAGAGGACATTCTCAACCGCAGGTACGTGAAATTGCAGTCTGACATGTGTGTTGGTCATTCCATACTATTCATCTGTGTTTTGAAAGGAAAAGACCATTATTCTTTTTTTTTTTTTTTTTTCCTTTCTGACTTTTATGTCTTTGTCTGCCTCCGTGAACGTCTGCCTTTAGGTTTATAGACTACGGGACGTACCGAGGCCACTACTATGGAACGAGTCTGAACTCGGTTTACCGGGTGATGGCTGAGGGCAAAGTGTGCCTACTGGATGTACATCCTTGTGTAAGTATCGGATAAGGTCTGCCATGACGTGTATACTTGAACGAAAGAAGAGTAAACGGTGGTGAAAAAAAAAAAGAACATTGAGACGCCAGATTCTGTCTGCAGAATCATTCCTTTTTATGATGTTTGGGATCAAATGTGTCTTTTATTGGTGTGTCTTCTCCCAGCCTAGGCTGGGAGAGTAAATTTTACACAGAATTTGGAGCGACATTTACTAAGCGCAACAACTGTTGTCCATACGCTACTAAGCAACGCGCCGTGAGGGTCAACTTCAAAATAAAAGCATAAAAGTAATACTGTACATCGACATGACTTTGAATTGAGGCTGACCTGAAATATTTTGAGTGCGCAAAAAGTGCAATGGCGGATTTGAACTGGAGCATTTCCAGTGCTCAAGGCGCACCGGCGCACCCCTTTATGTGCGCCCGTTTGCCTACAGATGGCACAAGAAGTCGGCAAACCATTCATTTTGTCTCAATGAAGCCCCTCAACTGACTGCGGCATAGGTCCCTCGCACCAAGATGGCAGCTGTTGTCGAAATGAAGTTCCTCAGCTCACTTCAACACTGTTCCTTGGTATCAAGATGGCAATATTTATATATTTTTTCATTTTTTTTTTTAAAACAGCAAATGAGTGAGTGTTTGGAGACATACGAGTCCCCGAGTTGCGAGCTTCAAATTGTGAGCATGCAGCAAAACGCTGTCTCATCAAAAGCCACAAGCAGCCGACTGCTGACTGAAATGTCTACGTAGGTCCCTTCGCAACATTCGACTTTGGAAATTCTATTGTCAAGTCGCGACATGATTTTCAGCACTGCAACTTACCACGTGGTTATTTTTAGACTTGTTTACTTTGCTTCATTTGTTGTTCTTTTATTTTTATTTTTTACAAGAAGCACCGTAGGCGACCTTATATTTGCTCTTTCCTACCCCCCCCCACACCAGAAACTGAAGCGCATCTACACACTCGAATTCAAACCCTACGTGGTTTTTGTGAAACCCCCGCGTATCGAGGAGTTGCGCCTCACCAGGAGAAGAGCGAAATTCATCTGTGACGAAGAGGACCCGAATCAAGTCAGGATGTTCTCAGTAAGAAAAATTCCCCATACATCGCCTCGGTTGTTCTGCGCAGTCAGGTGCGCTTCTCGGGCACGCGAGGGCGATCGGCGGTCACAAAACATGACACGCCTTGCAAGTGACAGACATTTAAGAGACAAGGGGTGGGGGGGGTCATGAGAGTCTTTGGTATGAAGTCTGAGGGGTTTTTTTTTTTTTTCCTTTTGGGATTTTGTTGGAATTTTAACAAACAGCATTTCCTTCCCGCAAAAGTGGGTGGGTCTCTTTCACTGTTTGACCGCGTCTTGGCCTCGTTAAAAACGATGACTCTGAATCGCTGCTGCGAAACTGTCTCTGACTCTCAACTCTCTGCATGTGCCACGTCCCAGTCGGTGGGGCTCACCTGTGTCAAACGCAAACACCCTGGGCGACATCTGACCCGGTCATTTATCGCAAGAGTGGCCCGCAACTTTACCTTGAATTTCTTTCAAATGTTGTCAGACATTATGAAAAGGATAATCATGAAATGCAGTGATGATGATGATCTATTTTTGTGAGTTTTGACTCAGACCTGATGAGCAAGATGTTGCGCATGTTTGTGTCGCTCGCTGAAATTTTCAAGACAGACGTGGTATCGATGTATGGTGACTGTATGTGGATGGTCGACAACTTGGTACACGGGATTGCACCGTGGGTGTGTGTTTTCTAAAACAACTTCCCGGAGGATGTTTGGTCACCTTGAGGCCAAGCCGCAATGTATTTTTGGCACCATTATTATTCCATCACCGGCACTCACATTCTGTGCGGCCGTAAATTGACTTCGCGATAACCAAATCGATCATCCTCCCGGCCAAAATAAACAGTCGAGTGTTTTCTTTCCGCAGGAGGAAGATTTTGAAGATATGATTGACTCGGCCGAAACCACGGAAGCCCAGCACGGTCACATGTTTGACAAGGTGATCGTTAACGGAGACGTCGCCGTGGCCTTCGGAGAGCTGAAGGCAGACCTCCAGCGGCTGCGGGAGGCGGCCGTCCGCTGGATCCCGGCGGAGTGGCTTTGCTCCTCGCCGACGAAGGCGAGGAGGAGTTGTGGTCTTTTGGCTGGCTGGATTTGAACTTGAGGTCATTTGGGAATGATGGGGGGGGGGGGATCTACGCACCTCCGCTTCCGAATGTGTTCAGAAGCAAACTGCAGTAACACAATTTCTGCTTATAGTATTCATTTCTGTCATATTAGATTTTTTTCTCCATTTGTAAACAAGGCATGTGGTCACTACAAGATGAGTTTTCCATCGAGATGTCCTTGAACACGCTGCATAGTTAATTAGGTAACCAGACAACCTTTTTTTTTTGTCACAGTGTGAGTTTTCTATTGGCATTTGGCTGAAATAATGTCGGCTCGAACCATTAAGTTGGAAAAAAAAAAGTTGGGAAGAGTTGCGGCAGAGTGTCACGCTTCCCCGCCAAGTGGCAAACATCAGCATGGAATCATCCGGACCGCTGCTGCACCGAAGTATTATTCGCAGCAGGCGCAGAGGCTGCGCAATTTTGAGGCATAGACAAGAAACCGTTGCCTTAAATCCTGCGGAAGACTCAACATTGCACGCGCATGACAAAGAGTCCTCGAAAACTTGTCGCGATAAATTCACCGGCTGATGATGCTCATCCGCAAAGAATGGGGGTCATGCCTGATTTTTTCTGGTGGCTGAATTCCTTCACTGGGTTTCCTTCCTTCCTTTTGAACGGTTGGACAAAGGGGTGTTCATGTTTTGGGGAGGAAGAAGGAGCCGCATGATGTGAGGGAGACTTTGGCCTGCACACAAATCTTAAAAGCACACATCCACGCAAGCGCTTCGAGGCGCCGCAACAGTGGAATTAGGCTTCAGGGGTCATTAAACCCCCAAAAATCAACCCCATCAGTTGTTCGTTATTTCTACACTATGTCCTCAATGTTCAAGCGGAGGAAAGATGGATTTGTTGCACAATATGCCCCCCAAATGCTCCAAACGACGTGTCAGAGCAACAGCCTCTTTGTTGCCAGACGCGCAGCCCGACCCTCAGCAGAACGCGGCAGCGTCATTTCATAACGGCGCTGATGATCTGCAGGCACCCTCTGAGATCACAACGATGCCATTCAGACAAGCGGCCCCGATCCAATGCAAACCCGTCGTTTCATGTGCGCTGCGGCCCCGACTTCAAACACGACGCAGAAAACGATAACGTCAGCGGGTTCGGGGGGGATCGTTCGGCTCCATCGTGTCCATTCGAAAGTATGACAACCGAAACGAGACGAACGCTAAACAATACGCTCGTCACTGAATGACATGAAACAACAACGTGGCGTCAGAGGTCTGGTTTGCGTGGCGGGATAATAAACGCAGGAACATGAAAACGTAGACCCCGAAGAAGAAGATGCATTTCTACATGCTCTGTGGTTTCGCTGCCGTGGTCGGCGATGAATGCTGGCTCGCCATCGGGGCCCGTCAGCAAAGTCGGGATCGATGCTGCCGTATAAAATGTCGGCATGAAGACTGCGTGTCTCTCGTTGCATCAATCACTCATCTGCAGCAAGGAAAATTAGGGCTGGCTGTCGCAGCAGCCGAGCAAACCGACCTCCGGGGAAGTCGAATGTAACAAGTTCCGCTCCTCCGGGAAGACTTTTGACAAGATCTGCCGGGTTCTTCCGCACCAAAATCACCCAACATGGCAAAAAGGGCTTTCTAACAAGGTGGTGTCGATTTGAAGAATGAAGACTCAAAGGGGGGGGGAGTTGAAGAAAGTCAAGCCTGACCAATGTTTAATTCAAAAGTTGGTCAAGGAAGTGGGTTGGGCTGAATAAAAAAATGGTGTCCATAGAGCGCAAAAACATAATCCATCACAATGAAGGTGCACTCGCAATCATCAGACCTTTGCCAAACGTCCTGTAATATCTCTTGAGATAGAACGAGACTGTCCAGAAAGGGTTTTTTTTTTGTCAAAATATACAAAGCCTGACCCATGCTTTAATCTACACATCGACGTTTGCCAAAAAGCATTTTTTTTCCCTCTAATGTTTCCCATTCTCCCGAAACCCCCTCTGTACTATTTGCGTCATTTTGACAGTCAAAAGACAGCCGAGGAAAGTCCGAGGGTGTTTTTTGCACAAATGTGCGGAGAGATGGCCCACTTGGAGTGCATAAACCTCCAGAAAAGCCAAGGGTAAAAGAAATGTTGTCGTTCGGCGAGGTGTTGGGCCGGCAAAAAACTGACAACCGAGCGCATACATCAGAAATGGACCGCTGCTTTTTATCCGTTTCCCAGTCAACTAATTTTAGCAGCGGGAAAGAGTTTCTTCGAGGGATTCCATTTTAATGAGCGCAAGCATGCCGCTGCATTTCAAAAGTCACAACAGGCGTCCAGAAATCGTCCGTACATTTGCTAGGACTCGCTTCGATGCCTTTCTGTGCCTCTTCCAGGCTTGCTGTCGTCTCTGTAGCATCTTGTTCGAGAACGGCAACAAAATAAAAAAGATTAGGGTCACCTTAAAAAAAAAAAAAAAAAAAAAAAAGATATTTCCTCTGAGGTTCATCCAGAAAATGTAACCGATCAATCTCTTTGTGGTGTATTACAATGTTATCAACCCATTAAAACAAAGAAATCTTTTGTCAAAGGTAAAGGTGATTTTTTTTGTGTGTGTGTCACCCGTTGAAATCTCAAGTACTGCTATAACACAAACTGTTCCAAATAAAACTCTCTCCTGTCTTACGTCCAAGTTTTTTTTTCTCATCTTCAATTAAAAAAATCAGCACGCGAAGGAAGCTTTCGGTTCACTTTTTAATCACTTCTAGCCACAGATTTTCCTTCCCTCCAACTCCCAATAAAATAAAGAAATAAATATTTTTAAGTACGTGACTCCGATACAATTCATTTGTCAACCCAAGTTTTTTTTTCCGGGGTCCTCTGGGCCGTTGAAGGTGGGGGGTGTTCCCGCTAATGGCAACACGCGAGCCAGGGAACAAGTCACTGGGGACAGAACTAAATGGTGCGCAATAGCATGTAGCAGTCTGACAACTGCGGAGGAATGTCAGAGGAGGAATTTATTGCGCAGAGCGAGGAACGAGTTTGCTCCATGTGTGTGTGTGTTTTTTTTTAAGCAGTCGCAACTGGAACGTAATGCTGCCGAACGGTGAACCAGGATGTTAGTCGAGTGCCTGCTTGTAAAAAAAAACAACAACAACAAATTCTAGAAATATTCTATCGCCACTCAAACATTTGCATACTGCAGTATGATTAAATGATGATGTGGTATGGAAAAGTCATTCTTATGTAAGACTCTTTTCATATTTCAAAACATCTCTCACTGGATCCATAAAGTCTATCTATCACATGCGCATTTGGTTTTTTGGGATGTCTCGGTGCAATGTGAAATGTCAAACTCATTTCCATACATTATTTTTTACCAAACTAAACACGTTGGCGATATTCTGCTTTCCGTTGAAAGTTCAGAAACAACCTGAAATGCACGGGAAGCTTGACTGGTCAACTTCATTTGACCTCTGAACTTTTGGATGCATGACAGCTGATGACTACAACAAAAATGACCCTAGCTTAGAAGCTAGCCGTGAAACAATTTTAGCCACTTGAGAAAACATCGATTTCTTAACTAACTTGACAAAACAACCAGACAAAACAACGCACAAGACGTTTCCGCCCCAAACATCCGTACGTCCGTTTTCTGTTCCGCTTCCAACCGCGGGGCACAGAGAGGGACAGACAACCGTTCACAACCCGCGCTGCCTGCACACAAGTCAGGCAAGGTGGACGGACGGACCAGTGGCCCAAGCAAGAGGAGATTCATTCCTGACTGCACTACCTCAAATTCACCACTAGTAGGCAATATTGCTCCACAAACACCTGTGACTTCCTTCCGCTTTCTCTTGTCTGTTGTCAGGCAGCTTAGAAGGGAGAGTCGTTTTACTCTATTTATGTTGTATTGCGTTTTAACACGCAGTTGTGAATTTTTCTTTCGGTGTTTACAATGTAAAAATCGCACATTTACGTTGACAGTTTGCGCAGGTGGATTCATTTTGCCCCGCCTGTCACCCGAAAGCAGCTGGGAGAGGCTTCAGCTCACCGGGGGAAGACATTGTCTTGAAATTCGTCAACAAGCGCAAAGGGGTTGCATCGAGTTGGACTTTGAGGTTCCAAATGCAGCGACGCGGAACCTACAAACGGAGTGAAATACTCCAGCGTTTCCCAACAAGAACGGAATGAGAAAGAACACAATCTTTCTTCTCAATAATGAGTTCTGCCACAATAAATCTGAAGAATTTGTTGTTCCCTGTTGCTCTTGGTGGAATTTACAAATGTGTCACATTGCGATGATGTCACGCGATTACACCACTCGCCTCTCACCATCCTGCCTGCGGACCACGTGGTGGTAACACAAGCCAAGTCAGGGTTCGACGGCCCAAACCATACTGAAATGATATGTCCCACTTAATGGAAACAGCTTCGGCGCCCCAAAAAAAGCCACAATGCGCAGACTGCAGACAGTGCAAAAGATTCGCCACCCCTAAACCCTCGTACGCAGGGTCGCGCACAAAATAAGCAGCACTTGCCGAGGATTGGATGAGCGGAGCCGGTGTGATTTTTCCAGCGCTGGTGTTGACATTACTACTGGCCCAATTTGTTCTGAAATCCAACGTTCTCTGCCTAGCACGAGGCAGCGCTTGGTGGTTTTGCTGGTTATTAGGAAACTTGTAATTCCAGCTCCCGAATCCCCTGGTAAAACATGCCGTGTTATTTGCTGACACGATTGTTGGTCAAACCGCAAGCTGCGCGGAGGCTCGTATGCCTCATGAAGAAAATATGAGATCATGCTGAACTGCTCGACAGCAGGCAAAATCTAATAAGCACCTTTGCCACGCAATACTTTGCATATCTTGGGCTGCTCCCGCCGCCGCCGCTCAGCGAGGGTTCCCTCAGAGTCGCGATTGGACGGTGGGAGGACCAATGGGCAGGAGTGAAACAGGTTATTTGAACTCTCCAAAGTGCTGCTCGACAAAACCGGAGAACATCCACTGACTTTTCAAACAAGTTTCCGCTCCCCAACCGTGCCTGACGTGCTGGCTTCGCCTTCAGAGAAAAGACCACGGACTATTTCTTTTTTCCTTTTTTTTTTTTTTGGGGTTTGACTTCAACTTTTGTCCGGGATGGGAGCCGACCGCAACTATTTATTTCTGTAAAAAAAACAAAACTGCCGATGCACCTGTTGACTCGGGACCAATTTGCTCGCTTGAGAATGAACGCAGGTGCCGGGATGGCATCTCATCCTCTTCTTCATTTGGAGGAGGAACAGAGGAGTAGACTGAGCTGCGTAGTTCACGCCAGCTTAGCAAGCGCTCAGAATGCAGAACTGCTGCAATACAAGGAGACCACCACTCACGACAGCTCCTCCATCAAGTACAGGAGATATGGGTATGCTCCTTTGCTTTTGGAATCAAAGTTTGGGGTTTGGGTTGTTTTTTGTCCTGTCGTGCAACCTTTAGATCCGCTTTTTCCATCCGTGGAGCCAAGACACATATTTTACTTTGAAACCAAGGTCCACCACCATAATAATGTCACCCTCCCCTCCCTCCAAAAATGCATACAAACATTAACTGCCAAAGATTTGTCATCAATTCATTCTATTCAATGAAATTGGATCATTTCCCAAAGCGCACCTTTTACGGCCGCCCCGTCACGCACGCTTGGCGGGAATCCTTGATTTAGATCATGGAATTGTCCTGAAAACGCGCGGCTGTTATTGGGTCTATTTGATGATGTTGTGCACGACTACAGTCTGAGCTTCTGAAATCCTCCAGATCTCGCATGGGTGGGGTCAAAGTTCGCCACAAGAGACAGGTGCTGCAGGACATGGCCCGGCCGCTCAAACATTGGCTGTACAAACATCGGGACAACCCGTACCCCACCAAGACCGAGAAGGTTCTGTTAGCTCTGGGCTCCCATATGACTCTGGTACAGGTGAGACAACACACGCGAACGCCGAAGGTCAAGGGGCGCTCTGTTGTACGGCGCTTTCCTACCTAACTCGTGCCTTCACTTTGATCATTGTCAATCTCTGTCTAGGTGTCAAACTGGTTTGCAAACGCCCGACGGAGGCTGAAGAACACGGTTCGGCAGCCAGACCTGAGCTGGGCCTTGAGGATCAAACTGTACAACAAATACATCCAGGGAAATGCAGAGAGACTGAGCGTATGCAGTGATGACACCGACTCGGATGGTGAGGGCAACTTTCACCCCGTCAATGCCGCATCACTTCAAACTCAACTCAAGTGTATTTCTAGGTCACTCGAAAACAACCACCGCTGTATACAAAGCGTTGCGTGTGGAGCAAAAATTATTCATACAACAAACAATGACATAATAAATTAATAACAAAGACAGTAGAAAGCACAGAAACAGTCAAACTAAAAATCAAGTCTCATGCGGAGTCAAAAGCGTTTTAAGAGGACTTTTAAAGATGGGCAAAGAGGGGGCTCGCCGAACGTTCAGTGGGAGGTCAGTCCAGAAAGAGGGACCGGCAACGGAAGAGGTTCGAGCCCCTCTGAGCCTCTGCTTGGTTCTCGGTACCTCCAATAGTGTCTGGTCTGTAGACCTGAGGCACCGGGCAGATGCGTAGGAGCTCAGAGAGGTCAGAACTCTAAAGTGCATAGGAAGTGGCAGCATTGTGGACCAACTGGAGACGCTTCATGGAGGATTGGCTGACTCCAAAGTAAAGTGCATTACAGCAATCCAGCATGGATGTGACAAAGGCATGAATGACTCTTTCAAAGTACTCTTGAGAAAAGAGAGGCTTGACTTTAGCCAGCTGCCCAAAAAAGATAACAAGTGTGATTCTCAGTAGAACGCCGAGCGCCACCGCCGCGTTTAAAGCAGTGACATCTCCGATTGGATATTGGAAGATACTGCTGGTGTTACAAAAGATGGATCAGTTGAGTGCCCACAGTCAACCTTTACAATGGTTGTTGTTGGGATTTTTTTTTTTTGGGGGGGGGGGGGGCACATGCTTTGCTGCAGACGATGACTGTCCATTACAAACCACGATGTGCTCATCAGACATGGGGAGGTCCTCGTCCCACATGCGTGCCATCAAGAACCAGGGCGGCGTACTCACCATGGCGGACCCCGCCAACAGCGATGATAGCGCCTCGCCTCCCTCAAAGTACAAGAGCAGCTTGCTGAATCGTTACCTGAATGACACCCTGCGGCACATGATGGCGGGCAAGGCGGACGGCGTCGCCCTCAAAAGGAGGAGCCACTCCGAGTCCTTCAGTTCAAACGAGTGCGACCGAGACGCCGTGTCTCCGGCGTCCTCCTCCGACACGGAGACCAACTTCATCTACCAAATGGGTAAGAGACTCCAAAGTGTCACTCGTCATTCATATTTCATCCGCGCTGAAGGATTTCTAATACCATGATTGGTACCTGCGCCTTCAGTGGGGATGCGCCCGACTGAATCCAATTTTGAATCCCAGCACAAGCAGGCCGCAATTATAGAAACCATGATTATTAAAGTACACAAAAACATATAATGGCCTGCCTCTGTGCCACATGCATCATCTAGAGCAGGTCGGATTCAATATTTAGCTAATAACATCCCAAAAACCCACTACAAATGGCAATCAAATACATCATACTAACCGGAAATGTTGATTATTAAATTTATTAATGTTTGCAGATTGCTCCAGACGAGTCCAACTTGGCTTAGTCTGAACAATCAATCAAGAGATGGAAAAAATGCTAACATCATCGTGGGCCAGCTGTGAGGCGGATTACAAATATGATCAGCTCAAAGAATATAAGTACTATTTTCAGATCATTTCAATTACATAATGCAGCAAAAAATATATAAAACATTTACACAGGTGTACTGGAAGCAATGCGGTCAAAAGACAAACTACAAACTGAATAGGAGACTGTTGGTGGGGGGGAAAGAAAAATAATACAATTTCATGGGACGGATAATGAAAAGGAGTTTGTAATTATAGGTCAGCCCTTCTGTTAGGGAGATCAGCAAATAAATTATTGCTGTCCCTGAAAGCTCACCACTGATAAATCTTCACGTTTGCTCAAGGGCCCCTCAACAGTAGTCAGGAAGCAGACTGGCAACTCTCCAACCATTTTACATTATCCACGTCCTGACAGATGAGCGACTGTTGCCACAAATAATTATCATCATCATCATCATCATAATAATAATCCAACACTAAGATTATACAAAAACGAAATTGTTGGGGGGGGCAATATTACCCAGATAAAATCAGCATAAATGTACGTTCGGTCTAATTGCTCATCTGGCACATCAATTCCAGTATGATCAGTATCGTATGATGATGAATTTATTTATTCACTAATCAACTAGTATGTCATAATCTGAGGGATGAAAATATGGCCGGGTCCCAACACAAAAAAGACTTCAGCTATACAGTTTTTTTTTGCATTCAATCATAAAAGCCCCCTCCCGACCACCAACAAGAGTATCCCTTTTTTATTTGTTAATTACAGAAAAAAAATCCTGTCACTTTTTTTTAAAAATGTTACTTGTTCAAGATTTTTTTTTTTCAGGAGAGAAGTGGAATAAAAATTCAGTACAAAGTGCAGTAAAACCAAAATAGAACTTGACTCTTCAGGTTGCTGGTGTTCAGTAGCAATGCAACATTAAATCAAGACATTTTGAACATTTCTAACATGCATTTACGACAAAGCAGCTACTCAGAGAGCCAATTTTTTTTTTCCTTTTTAATGAACATTACTAATAAAATCCCTGCCGCCGCCGCCGCACAAATCCCTTCTTTTAAATTTGGAAGGAGTCGACCCTGGCTTCGTCTGCCTGCACACGGCAAATCTCATTTCCATACAGGAGTATGTGCCATTTGTTCCGCTTCAGCTTCTTGCCATGGTGGAAATGTCCACTTGGGCCTTCAGGACAATTACACAATGTCTGAGATTGTATTTTTCCCAGAGTGAGAAGTGAAAAATTTGGGCAAAATCTCAAGGAATAGAGCCGTTTGTCAGCAGGGCACACCAACGTCTGACTGTCAGAGTGACAACTCGGCTTTGAAAGAACACAGCTCGAGAGCAGTCATGTCCGTCTGGCTCCGTCCAATTTGGAGTTTTCTGCTTGAGTCACGTACACGTTGGCCGCCCGTTTCTCTACGTGCTGCTTTCCTACTCGCTCTCGTGAAAAAAAAAAGTTACGATTCTAGACTCGGGAAACCGCAATTGATTGCTTACAACACTGCGTTAAGTTCCGTTTTTATGGCTCTCATCTTCCCCGAAAACAAATAAATCTTTCCAGTTGCACGAGTGCTTTTTAGGTTACGGTCTGTGAAAACACTTCGTCTTCGGGAACCTTGAGTTCAACCTCAGACTGACATAAACTGAATCTAATAAAAGGTATACACGGCCATTCGGTAAAATGCAAACGCGTATGATGCACTGCTTTTTGAAAAGAGAGACCTCCACAATTGGGATTGTCATCACATTGTTGCAAATTCATCAGATTCTGTCTCCACGACGTATATCTGTTTTGCACTGACGATGAATACGTCGGTGTACCACAATATCGAGTAAAACTGTTTGAATAACACGTTCTTACAAGTGCAAACGAGACTGAATTTGAAGAGCATTTTTACAAACGATTCACGCTCGCGTCACGACCCCAAAAAAACCCCGAAAAGACTCAGAGATGTTATTACACTCTTTTATCCGTTCTGATGATTAATACCTTTGAGAATAACAAAAGATGCTATTGGAATCATCATCTTTGACTTTTTGTTACAGTAAACAAAGAGGCTGGTTGTCTTAGAGCAGCAATAACTGGGGGGGGGGCAGGCCACCACTTTTCTTGACAACACAAGGAACACATTACACATTTTAACGCTCATGTTTTCAGCAAAGAAAAACAAAAGATGACAGGTCAAGTTATTTCCCAACGCAATGCAAAGCCAAGCTAGTAAGCTCCCGGTCACATGGGGTCATTTCAACTTTGCACCGGCGCGGGGGTAATGCGCAAAAGTGCTCCCCCTAAACATGTCAGTTAGCACGCTTGAAATCATATTTCCTTTGGACTATTCTGTGCTTTCTTGAACTCATTACCCACCGCGACAGCCCTGTTGAAATGTTTGCGAACACTTTTAATGTATCCCTGCTGGTTATGTTATGACTTTTTGCAACCTTGCGCGACTCCTCCGTGGAACTGAAGTGGAAAGTCGGCCTGCCAGATTCATGACAGCCCCGAACACCATTTAAACACAGGCGTTAAGCGGAGCCCGAGAAGGCGAAAACGGCCACAAAAACACGTGATGGACTTTCAAAGTGATGTCACAACTCTACTCGCAAGGTCACTTCAAACATATCTGTCGAGATTTCGCAGGCTGGAAACGTCACATTTCCATAAAACACCTCAAGTGTGTTTATATTCCAGTACGAGAGACGTGGTGCTTTCCCCGTGGTCGATACCTCCCCCCCGAAAAGCCCAGAGGGCCATCAATGTCACCAGGATTGTGTTTTATAACACACGCAGCTATGAAAAACCTGCTTGGACGAACGCACGGCAGAACAGTGCCCCCTTTTTGTTTCAAATGAAAACATGCCTGCATGCTGTGTTGGGAGTTTCTCGTTCGCAAAGACATATGGCGACGTTAATGCTAAGTCCATCCTTAGTTGCGGTTGTAGATTCAAATAGCATCGCAGTAAAAATGTCTGACAGTCGGACAAAGGCTCCCTCCCGTCAGGGCATTTACGGATGACCTTCCCACTCTGATCGCCGCGATGGCCGGCACCAGGTGTGTCCTGGGGAAACTGCAGGACAATATCAAGTGGGTCTGGATGAACATGAAGCCGACGGCGGTTTCTCTGCCAGCGACTTAATGTTCATCCGTCAAGAGTCCTGGGCGTTGGTATGACGCTTCCCTTCGGGACATGCGGTAGCGGAGATGGACCAAACTCGGGAAGACGCCATCAGCAGCCTATGATGATGATCGATAACTCCCTACTGGCTGACCACTTACGATTCTGGTGCTTCCAGTTTCGCCTCTTTCCACGTCTCATTCCTGTTCTTGATCATCCAAAACTTCCCACTTTCCAAAGTCAACAAGTTGGCCCAAAAATGGCACGGCCAGGCAAGGTCTATCACCAACATAACACTGTATGGAAAAGGGACTTATGGAATTTCCAGTGTCCAATCTTAACAAGGAGTTTCAATACTCCAAGGTGAGGCTGGAAATAACCCCGCCGCAGTGCCGGCACCCCGCGGTGGCCCAAACCATCCCCGCCGTGTTGGGTGGAAGGATGTGGTCCTCCGCGCCTGCAACTCATCAAGCGGCGGTTGCCCTCAAACGTCAGGAGATCGTCGATTGTATCCAGCTGGGGAGAGGAGGCCATCTCGGCTGAAAGTACGATCTTCACAACGCTCGCGGCTGGCGGTCGAAGAGGTCCACCGACAAGAACGGGCGACAATAGGCACTCAAGCAGTCGCGCATGCAAAGCTGGGCCAATGGATGCGGTGGGAAGAGATTGACAGGAGGAGACTTTGGTGGAATGGAGGCACATCCAAACAGCGTCCTTATCGCCCATCTGTATGCAATGTTCTACCTTCCCCCCCCAACAGTCTCACCCGGCAGACGCAGAACAGCGCGGATGGAAGACTAAGGTGTACCCAGTCGAGGTGGGGCACGGGGGATTTGCGGGGACATCAGCAACAAAGCTGCTGAAAGATCTGGGGATCAGAGGACAAGCTTTGCAGCAGGACATCAGCTCAATCTGGGTCGTCCTCTGTCCCATCGTGTGACCACGGGTCGTGCTCACTTTTGAACGTGACGACGACGCCGGCCGCCGTCTCATTGGTCTCCATCGAAAGTGTTTCCGATCACGTAACTCAAGAAGCTCCCGTTTACAGAAAGATGTGGAACTATAAATACAAGCGCCTCATCTGTTTGATTTGCACAAACGACCAAGAATAAAAGGAGGAGAAATTGCTATTTCTGTTTTCATTTCAATTAGTCTGTCAAGAAATAGCCTGGCCAAAATCAGAAGTTGTCAAGTCGGTCTGCAGCACGATTGGACAAAAAAAAGCAGCAAGGCCTTCCATTCCACTTGCTGCAAAGTTCCCTTTGCAGTAAATTTTAAACTGGCAAGAGGTAAAAACAATGTTTTCTCGCTTTATAAAATAAGAGGTTTAGAAATAGTTTCTTGGAAAAGGATGTTGTGGGCTAAAGAGAAAAAAAAAGAATGCCTGAAGACGTTCGGTAGCAAGGGGGGAAAAAAAAAGCACCGCGAAAATGATTTAGTCAATTGTTACTCTTGGTTCCCGGCCAGCGAAGAGATCCTGGATGGAATAGTTTGGGCTGTGAGCACTTCAATCTTTCGGTCTAGATGTGATCAGCTTCTTTTCACTTGATTTAGACAGACGGAGGGCAGCACGGGGAGCGAGTGGTGAGCACATCTGCCTCACGGTTTTGAGGTCGTGAGTCCTTCCTCTGTTGAGTCTGCAGCTTGCCCGAGCTTGCTCGGGGTCCGCCGACATCCTCCGGCATTCCCAAAATGCACGTTAGGGCCATTTCAGACTCGAAATTGTCCATAGGTATGAATGTTTTTTTGGTGTATACTCGAAATGACAACAACTACTCACTGCAATCAAATACAAACATCATTTTATGTCATCATAAGGAAGTATGAGTTGGCTCACCCAAGTTTTACAACATCATGTCATGTATTTCAAATAGCGCCCGCCCCATATAAATCAATCAAAACAGTGAATGTCCAGAATGTCTGTTTCCAATTACGAATATTTATTTGGGAAACTGTTTTTTCCTATCTTGCAGAAGCTTTGGACTATACATCATCTAAATCCAACAGGTAATTAATTATTCACGGCCCTTTTCTGCTTGCATCACTCTTGAGAATCGTCAGTCAAAGCAGGTCTCGTTTTGTTGTGGCGAACGAACGCTTATTTTATTTTTATTTCCCATTTCTTCTTGGATGTGGATACAGCGCTCAGCCTCCGGAAAGAGGTCAACAGAGTCAAAGCAACCAAGGCTGGCGAGAGCTCAACGCCGCCGTGGCCCTCACCAGTCTGGCCCACGGGCAGAGCTGCCGGAACAACGCGACGGCGCTCGGCAGCGCCGCGGGGCGCGGCTGCCACAGGGAGCCGCTGTGCATCGCGAGGACCAACATCCCTCGCAGGACGCCCATCGCGGTGCCCGCCGCCCTGAGGCAGAGCTGCGCTTCTGAGCGCTGCGCTCTCACCAGCCGCATCATCCAGAAGTCGTCCCACATTTCCGAAGTGCAGACTGTCAAAGTGGGCCTGGCTAACAGCGCGTAGGAATTCCACATCAACGTGCGCGAGAACACAGCATGCCTCAACTCTGAGATTTCTCCTTTGCAATGACGAAACCGTTTGTGTGTGTGTGTGTATACTGTATTCTTCTATGATGCATTCGTGCCCTTTTTTAATTACAATGTTTCTCATGTATTTCTATTGTGTAAGTTAACTTCTTGGAGACTGGATCATCATCCAATGCGCTTAACTTGACAGCAGCTTTTCAATAAAGTTAACGTGAAGTCTCTTCATCAGTTGTGATTGAGAAGAACCATGACCGTCCAACTTTACTACAGGATATTTAGGAGTGGTGCCGGTCTTTTTAGACCCGGATGGTGGATGTCATGGTATTTCGTTTGTGAGCATGACAACAGTGTGCATTTAACCCATTGAATCATTCAGAACAGCCCCTTGGTCACGGCACTGCTATTTGGGGGCCTGTCGCCGTTGGCTGGCAATTGTTTGTTCTGCAGCCATCGCCAAACTTTTTTTTTTCTCCAACGTCGCCCTGTCTCCTATTTGACGGGGGACAAAAATAACTGTACTGGGTTCAATATCGAACATGAAGGCCGTAACACACCAAAACGTGCCAAATGTGACCTTGCCATGATGTATTTGTCTGTGTCATTTGAAGTTCTTGATTTTGCGATGGCCGCATTCAAATTGAGGCAACAATATGGAAAGAACCCACTCAGAGATTGTCTTATTGAGTCATTGCTTTGGCCATGACATTTGTAAGCATGTAAACACAACGCAAGTCTCTCAACCATTGTTTTCCTCACACTTGACACAAGGCGTTCATCATTTGTCTCTCAAGAATGAGCCCCTCAATTGTAATCAATCAAGGTTTAAGTAGAACGCACCTCTTGGCTGACCCACACCTTCATGAATGCGCAAACAGTGATTGTCTTTTAGGATGAAGTTCCCTTCGAGTGTTCTGGCTTCGGCATTACACAACACATTAATCACTTTGCTTCCATAATGTCAGAGGAAAAACAAACCAAAAACAAGCTCTTGTTTTCCACATTTTTGGTGGGACATTTTCCAGGTTTGAATGCAATATACAGACGAGTCATCCTTTTCCATTGATATGAATGAGGATGCCATTCTTCTATTCCAGCCAACCCAAAAAGAAAGAATCCAAAAACGATTGGTTCTTTATAAGAGGTAAATATATAAGATAACAAGACATCGCCAAAGCAATAGGTTCATTTCAGACATGGCTTTTCCTGTGCACAAAAACAGCAAGTAGATGTTTTGACTGAAAAAAAAGACCCATTTTTCCCCTCAAAATTCAAAAATAGGCAAATTTGCAAATGCTGAACCGCAAATGCGTGGCGGCACACTGTATACTTCTGGTGAAAACAGATATGCAGACAACACCTCCCCAAGTTGCGACATTTGCCAAGATGAGAGAATCCTCCTCCGCCCGCAACGCAATGACTGGTAACGAGAGACACTGCATGCCACAATGGCTGATGGCAATCCAGGAGAAAAATAAATAAATAAACGCCTGGTACACTGTGTGTGCCTTGAGTGGAGAGTGGGAGCATCCTGTTCCATGTGAGCACATCCTGACACCAAACATAAGCTTGTAATCACACATCGACCACTGCACAGTTATTGGACTAAAGATCATTAGCCAGATCTTTCCACTCACGACCTACTTTTATTCACGTTTTTTTTTTTTACATTTTGTACTGAGAATATTTGCGGACTCGCATGTTTTCATCAATTGAGTTGCCGGTGGAAAGGCACCCCGCTTTCTCTCTCCCACCTGCTTTTCATTAGGTGGGCCTTGAAATCAAATGGAAAGTACATGACAGCTACATGACAACTAAATAAGAGTGTCGAATGACTGCACCCCGAATGTCATTTATTTCTTTTTGAAACAGGACAATTTTAACAAGACCGAAAACACAAGAGAATGTCATCCATTGTGAAGGCAGGATTCATTGTGACATTCCGCATTGCGAAATTTGATTGGAAACATTCGCAGAAAGGGACAAAGATAAAATTTGCTGGAGAGTGTGAAAACAAGTTGACAAAAAGCGACAGCGCGACCAAAACAGGACGCTGCGGAGCAGAAAAAGCGACCGGGAATGATTTCTGAAACAATCACCTTGAAGACTAAATATGGACCACATCACACACAAACAGTAAAATCAAAAATGAAATAATGAGAAACGGTGACTGGCCTAACAGAACGAACAAGAAAACAGCAAGCTAAGCATTTGTGATAAAGCAGTTAAATGAAACTGGTTTGAATATATTTCTTGCATCGTGAGGTACATATAGCAAAAATAGTTAAGGGTTTGACAAACTGATTATCAATTGATCAGGGGATTTTGCATGAGACAAAGAAGGGATGGATCAATACATTTAATGGATAAGGCCTTTAAATAACCATCCACTGAGTTTACAGTCAAAAGCAAATAAGTACTGTACGCACAGTGTTGTGGTAAAAGATGAAAAGGCCAGCGGGTGAACGGAGGTTCTCCATTCCCCGTATGAAATGCCGCTACGTGCGGAGGATGGTCAGGATCGGCCATGTCACCTCAACATTGGTTCAAAGCGTCAGCTGCATTCTCACGTTCGCTGTTGTAGAGTGGCATCACGCGCATTCCACCCTGGCATACATTTAATTCAAACTCTAAACGGGGCCAAAAGCCTTATTTCTACCGGATCCATTCAATTCAACAGAAAGAAGTGTCATGTGCAAAGAGTCCACCCCTGCTCTCGCTTACCAACTCACGTTTTTTACATCTCCTTCCCGTTTCTGGACTGTTGTCATTTCGATCAAGCTTTCTTTTTTTTCTATTTGTTTGTTTGTTTGTTTTGTCCACTCACGGTACGGAGCAATATCCTCCACATGCCCTGCCGCCGCCTTGCTCTTGATTCCCCAGGCGCAGCGTCTGGCCCTGGCTTTCGCTCTCCCAAAGCCCCGGAGTTTGGAGGATCTTCTCTACAAGCTCCTCAAAGGCACACTGTACGCCGTCTTTGGTCTTTGCACTTGCCTCTGAATAAAAAGGAAGAAGGTTACCATGAAACAAAAACAAGAAAATCTACAAAAGGCTTTAGTCACATTTTTAAAAAAACGGATTCATTGAATACGTAGGTTTTTAATGATAATGACATTTAAGGAACACAAGTAATGATTAAAAAAAAAAAAAAGACATGATGACTCAATTTAGAAAGCAAAAGACATGCAGTGGGCTCACAGTGGATCAAATGGGCAACATATTCTTGCCTGGCTCACCCCAAAGCAACTCATTAATGTCGCTGCACTAAAATGGAAACTCCAAAGCAAAGTTAATGTAATTTCCCAGAGAGGGCAAGAATTAGAAATTCGGGAAAGCGTGCAGACACGCATTTACAGTAACAACATTTAAAGCCTGTCTAGATGAGAATCACGATGCAAATGATCTGGGCAGGCCGCATCCAAGCAAAAGAGCAAAGCCGCGTAAATCAGGCCAGACGCACAAATCAAAAGCATGACTTGCTGAGTGATGCGCAGGCCTTTTCCAACTGTGTAACGAGGGCTGGGTGATTATGGGGAAAATTATATTCACATTTATTTGGACTGAAATCACGATTAATACACAAACACACATACACACGCACGCACACACATTCATGACAATTACATTTCGATTAATTGCCCAGCCCGATCCAAAATGGACACTTACCAATAAAAAGCATTGAGTGCTTTCTCGCAAACTTCAGGCCTTCATTTCTGTCAACTTCATGGTCATCCTAGAAACCAAAAACATTTTTAAACATGTAAACAGTGAAAAAAAATGTCATTAATTGACTCAATTTTATTTCGTCAAGTGGTTGCCCAAAATAAAATTCTGATCATTTTATTTTGGGCAACCACTTGACAAAATTTAATTGAGTCCATTCAAAACCATTAAAAAAAATAGATTTCATGATGACGGAACTCGTTATGGTGAAATGTCCTACAGGAATATAAATGTGCTTTCATATTCATAAGAAGAAGAGTCAACTGTGGAAGCAAATTCTCTTTGCACTCACCCGATCAATCTTGTTGCCTACAAGCATTTTTACGATATCGTTGCGAGTTGTGTAGGTTTCCAGTTCATTCAGCCAGTTTTCCAGCTTTGTGAAGGTGTCGCGTTTTGTAACATCATATACTGTCAACCCAAAACAAATAATGAATAGAAACAGATAGCGTTATGCAATTCGTGACATTAAATCTGCCCATTTACTGTGCTTTCTAAGATTACAAGTCATCTATAATCAAATGACAGTTTTTATGTGATGCAAAAAGAACTCTACAGCAATAAAATGATTGGGGGGAAAAAAAAATAAATTGTGGCACACAGATTTCTGGAGTGTGATTGAAAAAAAAGCACTTACCGAGTATGACTCCCTGGGCGCCACGATAGTAGCTGGGTGTTAGCGTACGAAACCTTTCTTGTCCAGCTGTGTCCTATATGAAGAGGAAAAGTTTTTTTTTTAAATGGCAGACATATTGGCAAAAATATTGAAGAAATATCCATGATTAGGTGAATCCACGGGTGTCGAACTGCAAGGCCGAACTGCAAGGTCCACTGTTTTAATATTGTAGAATCTCTTGAACAGGTCGTAAAACAACATCCTTTAACGATGGTACTGATCAGGGGCAATTGGTAATTTCAGGAGAATTTGAGGAATTTCTCAAACAAACTGTATATTTCAACGCTCCCAATGATAATGTATATTGTGGGCTTATTTAAAAGGTTATTTTTTATTATTTTCTGGCTAGGAAGTTTGCAGTCCTATGTGGGACCGCAGAAGGCCTGATGAAAAACTGTAGCTCCCTCCATCATTTAAGTTGCCTATCCATGTTCTTAGGTACATACAGTGACGTTGAAAGAAGGTCCTGTCAAGAATATTCTAGCTCACTTCTCTAAGAGAGTGACGCAAGACTTACTACATTAATTTGGGTGCTGTTCTGTACAAAGTCGCGACCCAGTGGACAGATATTGCACTGCATCATGTTTTTCATGAGGCCACAGTTAAATAAAATGATGTCAACAAAATAGATCCGACTTACCCATATGGCGAGTTTTGCTTTATTCCCGTCGATGGCCAGTGTCTTCACTTTGAAATCCACACCTTATTCGGTGTGCAAAAAAAGGGGTGTTTTAGACCATTCTGAAAATGTTCAGTCAGAAACATGGAAAACTTGCGAGTTCATGTGTGGCGTATACTGTACCTATTGTCGCTGACTGCTCCGGATCAAATGTGTCTTCTGTGAATCTCAGCAGAAGGCTGTGAGCAAAAGACAGGCAGGTAATGGACGACACGTTTTATTTAACAGTGGGCATTCCACCTCCGTGGCTGAAAACAACGAGGGGCATCAGCCAAAATAAACAAGCAGCGAAAAGTAGGTATAACACGTATTTTAAAAATATTACACTGCTGACAACACCACTGACAAAGTTGAATGACCTTGAAAAACATAATAGCGTTACGTGGCGGTCGAAACGGCCGCCGGGTAAAACAGTGCTAATAAACTAATGACAACAGACTTAACAGTGCTAAGCTAGCAAGCTAGCTCAGTGCAAAACCAACCTGGACTTTCCCACTCCACTTTCGCCGATTATCAACAGTTTCAGAGTTGTCAGTACGTCGTCATCCATATTTTGATGTAACATTAGTTACCTAGGTACTTTGCTACGCTTTTGAAAAACAATGTAGTGTGCTTAGTGTTTTCCCCGTGCGTAGCTGTTGACGGCGTGCACAGCTTCCGCCCAACGTTTACGTCTGACGTCACCGATAACGATCAAATGAAACAGTCGTCACGTTCCTAAAATATTGGCATGTCAAAACTGAACACAGACTACTTCAACTCTATTCCCGAAATAAAAGTTAAAAAGTATACCCTAAAATGTAATAATTTCCAAAAGTAATATTCAATTTTCTGGAACTGCAGGAATTAGTTTACGTGAGAGAAAGATACATTTTCAGTGGTGTGTGTGTGAGCAAGAAGAGATTTCTTCATGCTGGGGTTTTGCTTTATTGTATCCACATCATTTTTATTACACAAGATTTGCCAATCACATGGATGTGTAATGCGATCACAAACAGGTTTTTTAAAATATATATATATATATACACACACACGCATACTTATACAGTATAGAGATCTATTTACCATCCTGCTATTAGATCCCACTCTTATATAAAGCTATGCATGGGCAAAGGCCAAAATTACCAATGTACCCTACACATTAAAGGGGGAAAAAAATAAGACCCATAAAACAAAAATTGACATATTAACCAGGTTTTCGCCCCAGATGAATCAATATTGTAAAAAGCTAAAACTGGGCAGCAGAAATTGGGGTAATAACATAAGTTGCTATTTTTAAAAAAGTACTTTGCTTTAGCCATGCAGTATGAATTATTGGTTACAAGATTTTTGTTCCCAATGTACAAACAGCAAAAATTAGCATTTTTTTCCCAAGTACCAGCAACTATTTTACAAACTGGTGTAGTGCCCTACGCAGTGGCAGTTTCTTGCCACTCACTAGCAGTTTATGTCACATTTGTACACACAACATGTACAGGTATGTTTCATTTGTAGTCCCGGGCCAAAATTTGATTTCATAATAGACAAACCTCAACCTACACTACATTCCTCAAGGGCCATCTGATTGAAAAAATAGGTAGACAGTAGTTTGGCCAACCAGCCTTTGAGCAATGGATGACAAACAAAGACAAGTAGATAACAGACATACACTACGAGTCAGGAATTTGAGGATTGGCTCCTAATGCTATTGTTAAATGCACCGCGCAGCTGAACTTACCGGTAAATAATTCTTAATTCTCAGTAATTTACAAGATCATCACAGCCAGCAGCTTTTTATGGTTGTGATGAGTATTTACAATCATGTACCAACTGAGTGTCCCGAGCAATATTCACAACGTGTATTGACTATTCGGCCAGCATGATGACTCAGTGTATATCGAGGAGGTTTCAGCACATCTAGCAGATAATTCACTATGTTAATGCACAAGTTTGAACTTTACCACACTCAGGCAATTTAGTAAACGAGCATGTAAGCACTAACGTTTTCTAAGACAGATTTGCAGCTTTTTCCACCAGTCCCGAGTCCTTAGAAAATCCCAAACCAGCCCCCCTTCGTTGTGTCTCCCCAGCTGCCTTTATCTGGTCTCCAGGGTCTTCCCCTCCAAGACCAGCTGAATATCTTTGGCATCCAGCGTCTCATACAACAGCAGCGCATCAGCAAGGTTCTTGTGCTCTTTGGCATGACACTTCAAGAGGACTTTGGCTCGCTCGTAAGACTCCTGGTCGAAAGAAGACCATGTCAATTTAGAAAAGGTAGAAGGATATTCCGGTCATGTTTTCATCACTGGTCTTTAACAGTCGTACATACCCGCAACAAAAGTCTGACTTCATGCTCTACAGCTGCTTGAGTCTCTGGACTTTGTTCTGTCATTTTCGCGTAGGTCATCACACCTAACTGTGATAGCAGATGAGGAGAAATGAAAACACGTGAACACACATCACAAATGAATAAAACAGTCCGAATGTTCGTTTGGGCGTTTCTTTCGAATCAGCTCACCTTTTCACACATTCCAAATCTTGTCACCATCATCTTTGCAATCTTGGTGGCACTATCAAAGTCACTTGATGCTCCTAGAGAAGAAAAGACACGCAAAGAGAAAGAACATTCTTGATCACGACTTCATCATCTGTGTGGCTCTCTCATCAATTTGAATCTTTCAACTTCTAACCTGTTGTGATGTACTCATGCCCAAATATGATCTCCTCGGCGACTCGCCCACCCATGCTGACATCCATCTGAGCCAGCAACTGAGAGCGTGTCTCACTCCAGCGATCATTCTCCGGCAGCAATGACACCTACAAAATGAAGGTGAGGTAAATACAATACCGTTTTTTGTTTTTTTTGTTTTGTTGTTGTTTTTTTTGCAGAGCATGTGTTTTGAAGCATACAGCACAAGTGTTTGATTGACTTACATGTCCCAGACTGGGGCCCCTTGGCATGATAGTGGCTTTGTTAATAGGCATGGCGTCTTTGGTGTAATAAGCCACAATGGCATGGCCGGATTCATGGTATGCTGTGATAATCTTGTTCTTCTTGTCGATTTCGGCACTCCTTCTCTCGGGACCTTAAAGGAAGGTTTCATTATTTTTTGGGGGGTGGCTCGATTGGTGGTAATTAATAAATTGGAAGAAGTCATAAGAGATGCAAAAATACACCTCCATATTGATACAGTTCACTGCCTGACATTGTTGTAGAGCTCAATAACTGGACTCACCCATGAGAATTTTGTCCTTGGCAAATTCCAGCTCTTTCATGGTGACCATGTCTTTACCATCGACTGCTGCTTTCAGGGCAGCCTGGTTGACCAGATTTTCCAAGTCAGCGCCAGAGAATCCCACGGTGCCCCGCGCAATAATCTTCGCCTCAATGGCTGCGAGAGAACGATACTGATTAATCTACCCAAGCCTTCCAATGATAGCACCCGCATGCGGCAATACGCCGATTTGCTGATGTCCATGCCACACCTTGATCCACTTTAATCTTCCTGAGGTACCAGTTGAGAATCTCGGTTCGTCCTTTCACATCTGGCTTGGGGACGGTCACCTGCATGTCAAATCGGCCCGGGCGGATCAGGGCGCTGAAGGAGAACAACAGCTTACATATGGTTCCTTTCCGCAGGACAGTTGACACATTTTTGTGTGCATGTGCCAAATGTGAACATACTTATCTAAAGCCTCGGGGAAGTTGGTGGCTCCAATTATGATGACTCCTTCATTTGGTTTGAATCTTCAACATAAGAACAATTTAATGAAAATGACGAGTCAGTTAAGCTTTGTGGCGGTGAATGCATTCGATTTGAATGCTCTTCTATATTATGGCTACTTATTTCTGTCAAAAACTGAAATAAATGAAAATGTTGTCACAATTCCACAGTAGGCATGTGCCGTGAACACATATATCACTGACACGCAGTATTAAAATGACGGCTCTAAAATGTTTTTGTTTTAATATTTGGGTAAATAAAAACAGCATTTTTTTTCCTATACCGAACGCAATTTATTTTCTTTGTAAACAAAATATGGAATGTTTGGGTAGGAGAGGACGGATGTACCGTTCTAGTTTTTAGTCAGGAAGGCAAGTAAGTGAGGATCAACATCACCAAGTAGCTTCATAGTTGACTTTTAAAAGTAAATATTTCATTTCCGTGAAGATATATACATGATCATTCAAGCAATTACCCGTCCATCTCAGCAAGCAGTTGATTGATGGTCTGTCTGGAGTAAGGATGCATGGGAGACTCAATCCTTTTTCCGCCCACACTGTCCAGTTCATCAATAAAGATAACGCAGGGAGCGTTCGCTTTCGCCTCCCCTGGACAAGACCAACAAGAACAGTCGGCCATTCGGTGCGAGTGACTCTATATTTTTTTCAAGCAATTCAAAGTGGAAGGTATTTGACAAATCCTGATAAAAAGACATACTGAAAAGATTCCTGATGCGGCTGGCTCCGACGCCAACAAACATCTCATCAAACTCCGACCCAGAGGCATAGTAGAACGGGACATCTGCTTCTCCTGCCACCGCTCTGGCGAGTAAAGTCTTTCCGGTCCCTGGTGGGCCAACCAGAAGGACACCTAAAGAGTTATGTGGAAAAAGGGAGAAAGAAAAATAAGGGAAATACATGATCAATGATCCCTTTGCACCTGATTCAATGATTTCCGACACGATTGTGTTGGACCGTTGATTTCATTGATCTGACCTTTTGGCAGTTTACCCCCCAGGGTGGTGAACTTCTGAGGGTTCTTCAGAAACTCAACCACTTCCTGCAGCTCATTTTTTGCTTCTTCAATGCCTTTGACATGCTCAAATGTCACATTTTTCATCTGGACAGGATCCACTGAGGAGTCCAGGCCTGTTGTGGTTCGGAACCGCACTGTGAAAAACGGGAAGTTCGAAATCACTCTGCACGACAAGTCGACATTGTCTTTCAGTTCACATAAGAGAATACTTTTAGGGTTAACATGCCGCACAATAATTACAGTCATATTGGAACATTATTATTGTTATTTTCATAGTAAAAAGATGAGTCAGAAAGGGAAAGGGACTTTTTACCTGATATGAAGGGGATCTTTGAGATGCCGTAGAGCCCGACAAGAAGCAACACCAACAAGATGAGCCGATTCCGTCTCAGGGAGTCTAAACAGTCGGATGCATGGAGACATCAACTTTCCACAGAGTTTTTGCAACAATGGCACAGGCAATTATTCTCCTGTGCCTGCCACACGGAATCCAAGAAAACGAGACATTGAAGCAACTTTGTGTGCCTTCACGCGGCAAGGCAGCTTCATGCAAACAGATCATTGGATCCATGTGACGAATACTACACGATCCAAACAAACACACACACACACACACACACACACACACACATTTTTAACACAACAGCGGCAGGAAAAGTGAGTCCCATTCTGTGTTAATTTATTTTATACAGAACAACGCCAATAACGGTAGCAAACTTTAAGGGGAAGTGTGAAAGAGACTTCATTAGGACTGTGATAAAGTGAGTGTGTAATGTATTTATGAATATGTATTTGTGGCGGAAACCGGACAAGTAAAGCAGCTTGTGTCATTATACATGGAAGTAACTATTTTTGTCCAGTAAGGGAAATGTAATTCATTCGTTTTTACTTACCTTGTGTGCGTTGCGTCAGTGTTTGGGCCTTCAGGAAACCCTCAGCAAAGCCCCTCTTAAAGGCATCCTGCTGTCCATCGGGTACGTTCCCACTCTTCGTTAGACTTTCAAGACTTTCCATATCGATCCCCTTGTCTCGTGTCAGGAAGCCCTATTCGAATGAGATATTTATCAGTGAATGATAGCAATTCACATTTATTGGCCCTTGCATATAAGTTGACTTCACTTAAGATGAATGAATGCAGGGAAAGAACTGCAGCGTTACAGAATAAATTCAAGTAAAATTTCCATCTTTTTGTGTAAAATGCATGGTACACAAGTGTGACATGCTTCTAACGTACCCAAAAAGAATTGCATCATTGTCAATTGTGATATCAGTGAGACAATTTTAGTGCTGAAACTTAAAAGTCTGTATCATTCATAGAAAGACGGCCTCCAAGTAGCATTTTACCTTCATGAAAGATGGAGGGAATCCCTCAGGTTCCACAGGGCTTTCAATAGCTGACTGCAGTCTTTTGGTTTTGCTCCTTAATGTTTTAAAGCCTCTGTGCTGCATCCACACTTTGAAAATATAAAGGCAACATTTTTTACATCATTTTCTGGGTTTGGGTTCACTCATTCACTGCCATTGAGATGTCAAAGGTCCATGATTTGAGCTGCACTGGCAGTGAATGTCAATAAGTAGGTGACCTCGTGTGTGTCACCTGAACAGTGTTGCAGCTCTTTGCAGACTGACTGAAGAGGAGACGGCCTTTGCCTGGAATAAAGTGGAGCTGACATTCGCTGAGAAGAAAACCCTAACAACAAGGACAGGTGGTAATTAGCAACAGGCATTTTACGGTCACCTTAATTTATGGAAATGGGGGGCGAGGGGGTTAAAATGTCTACGTGCATTTGGGTACAACAGGCCCAGTATTGGATGACTTCATGCAAATCCGATATTTGGATTTATAACGTATTTTGCCTCTTCTTTAACCATCAACGTTGAATTATGCATATTTGAGAGACAACAATATAATTACACAATATCCTTACTAAGAGGAACGATATGAACGGTGGTCGATCTAGTCAGAGCAAAAACTACCAAAACTCACCATGCTTGTTTAGGACAAAAGAGTGCGTGGAAAGGTGAGACGTTCGCCAGATTGTCCGACTGCCCACTATCGGGGCTGGTGCTTCCTGTGAATTCAAACATGGTAACATCCTAATCGCCAACTCGTTCAGCTGCCGCGTTCCGAGGTCAGACAGGCCAAGGTCCCGCAGGTTCCACAGGGGCTGTACGCATAACTTTTATTATCAATGTCATTCTTATCAATATTGCAGGTAGCATCCAAAAACGTATCATTGGGCATTGTTACCTCAGGATAATGTAGTTCTGCCTGACAGGCATGCTCATTGGGTAGTCTTGATTTGCTTAAGGTGCTGCTGCTTCCAACTGAGCTCTTCAAAGCGTGGAGAACATTGAGGAGGTGACTCAGGGGAACAGTCACCTGCCATTTCAAGAAAACAAGAAAACAAGAAAGATTAACGTTTGCCCATTAAAAGGGGAAATCAAAAATTCTCTTTCCAATAATATGTTTCATGCCCCACGCTAAACTAAACTTGGCATTCTGATTAATTTTGCATTTGTGGAATATTAAGACAGCAAAATCCACTCCATCCATCTCAGGGGGCGGCCATTTTGCCACTTGCTGTTGACTGAAAATGACCATCACAGTGGCTAAAGGCTCAGCTTGCAAATGTCAAAATGATTAAACCTAGAAAAGATGTGAGTTGTGGATTTTCTTCTTACGGTAATTCATATTCCACAAACGCAATATTAATCCCGCTGTCGCTGGAGGAAATGTGTGGGGGGGACGTCAGATGGCCACTTCCATATTTTAGGGGAACGATGATTTCACCCGATTGGGCATGTGTAATTGAAACTGTCCATTGGATTACTGGGTTAAGGTTGGAAGGCGGCTTTATTTGGGTAATATTCCAACTCGACTTAGTCTTACACATGTAAACCTCTATTATAAACTAACAAAACGAGTTTAAAGCAAGGATATAGACCGCCCCCTAAATGGTAGGATGCCAAATTGTTCTACAAGTGTGCAGAAACATACAGTACACCGTATGACATACAGTAGTGCCAAAAACATCACCAGTAAGACACATTCGTTTCAGTGGGCTCAATTGTCTACAGTGAGGACAAAGGGCGGACTAGTACATGGACGAGCCTCTTAATAGCACTGATGTCGATGGATGCTCAAAATGCTTTACATCAGGGGTGCCCAAACTTTTTGGACCGAAGATCTACTTCTCGTTCAACCAACCTCCCGGGATCGCCCCTTACCATTCCCACTCCCACAAACACACACACACACACACACACACACACACACACACACACACACACACACACACACACACACACACACACGCACGCACGCGCCATGATGAGAAGCCAAACACGGAAGCAAGCGATGCACTTTCGCAGCCACTTGACTATCGTAGCTCACATGTAGCGTTTTAAAGTGCTTCCCTCAGCCCTCTAGATTCCTATTCTTTTGCCCGTGCCCTCAGTGAATTGTGCAAACTCTGAATGAGAATAATAACGATCAAAGATATAGCGCAACAGCTCTGATCACAAGCTGCAATTGCAGACTGCTGAGTGCTAACAACTTCCGCTGACGTAGTCACGCGCCACTAAACATTTACCTGCTTTATTTTATTTTTTAAATCTTTCTTCGGGAAAATGAGACTGATAGGATGATTAGGGTGCAGTGTGCATTAACACAAAAAATATAGTACTAACATGTACAAAGACACACAAATGTTTTTTTTTCTTCTCTACACCTTTCGGATCTAATTGGGAGTCCCATTACGTCGATCCTAGATGTACCGGTAGATCAGGATCGACGTAATGGGCACCCCTGCTTTACATAGTCAAATCTGCGTGGGTAGTTTAGCTTTCAATAACCCATCATCTGGCTACGCCTCACTCTATCGCGCAACGATCACGCACGTCACGTAAATTACCGCACCTTACGGGCAATATTTTGATCATGTAGATACGTTTGTTTTTGTTTTTTTTAAGTAGAACAATACTAAAAGCTGCTACGTAAACAAATGTAGCAGGATGAGTTTGAAAGCTATAGTTAAGGTTAGCTAGCTAACAGGCTCAACTTCTAAAGGTTAGAGACAAATAAACACTCTGCTATTATTAGCGTGACAAACATCCGATGCGTTCTTACCTGTGGTTGAACGGCCGTTGACAAATAAAGCATTTTAAGCCAACAGCGAACGTGAACGCATCTAAATAATTTCTCTTCACACGTACTTGTCCGAGGCTGTCACATTTAACTTTTGCAAGCGCGACAGCTAGCGTGGAAATCCGGATGTGACGTCTATTATGGTGTAACGATGTTTTGTATCCCGCAGCAGACCTCTTTTTTCCGCAGTTCTCCTCCCACTTCCTCTGAGATTCAGTTTGTGTGTTTTTATGTACAGTATTAACACGTGTGGATCACAATCCATATACAGTAGCTTGAAACAAACAAACACAAAAATCAAAGTTCAGTGCAGTGCACTACGTTACAGTCAACTGGACAAATGATAACTGGCACCATACACGAGAAATGACATCAATGAGCATCAATAGGTATAATAAATACCTACAATATTTTAATACTGACTGACACATTGGAACTAACAACCGTTCACTCACATTCACATCTATAGCTGCAAGTCTGAAAGCAACCAAACACGTTTCTAGATTGTAAAGCTGCCAGACTGAGAGCAGATGCAAATAAAGGGAGAACATTTAAACGCCATACTCAAGGGCCACAGACCTGAGTAAAGATTCAAATCCACCTGTTCTTGCACCGAAGACTATAATCTTCGCTTTAACTAATTGTGCAGTACATGGATGTTTTACAATAGTAAAAAAACAAAAGAAATAACAAAGGTACACATTTTATCTTTATTATTGTAATGTTCACACTTTTATTGAAAATGGCCTTCTGCGACAGCCATGACAAACTCACACTGGCAACCGCAGCTCCTCCTCCTCCTTCCTCAAATTCTAAATGTTACAGTACCTGTGTGAAAACGATGAACCAAAAGACAATGGGGCAGCTACACTTGGTGACTTGTTTATTCTGAAACTGATAATAAAATAAGATGTACAATAGGAAATGTAGCTCAATAACATTTACTGCTGTGATGAAATTGAGTGGCGAATCATCAAGCTCTCACCAAATGTTTAAATCTTGATCGTTTCGTCACGCCTATTCTAGTTAAAGCTGTTCCATGATGCTTCATCTGTCAGAGAAACAAGAGTGCAGCTATATCACCAAGGGGTCATGATGTTGAACGACAACGATTACGTCAAGTGATTTTCCTGGAACAAGACTACTTTATATTTGTTTGTGAAGTAAAAACAAAAGACCAAGACATGCTGTACGAAAATCAGCATCACGCTTACCGTCGCTTTCGCCGTGAATAAAGCTGGACCAGACCAAATGCAATTGCAGGCCAAAGTGCTGTCATCACCATGGTAATTGGAGAATGGTCAAACGGCCACCAAGAAGGTGTGAAAAACTGTCGAGAAACAGAAAAACATACTATCATCGGGTCCCAGTGATTATCATGACCATTAACTGTCAATCTTTCAAATTAAACACTCCGATGGAAATTGTGTGTGAATACCTTTTGTGCTACAGGTGGAGTATCTGCACACCTCGATAAGGATGAGCTTGACTTGAAATGGTGAAATACAGAAATACGGGTTAAAAAACAAAACAACTGAACGATCGAATGAGACCAAACACCCCAAAAAATGCAAGATAAAAATGCTCAATTTTGATTGCTGTTGTATGCTGCTTTGTCCAGTTCTACACCACTGCTAATAACAACCACAGCATATTGTCAATTATAACCTCTCTGAAAGTTAGGCTCAATTTTCAATTTTTTTAAAGTATATTTCTTATTCTGATCATAAGAAGGTTTTTTGTGCGAGTATGCTGTGTCTAGTGTCACCATTTACTGTGGTTATATTGTCATTAGGAAGAAGATACATTTAATTGCATTAAAAAATATAACATTGAGTTATCAAGGTTTACTCCTATGACAATGTAATTTGTAGAGCAGCAAAATCTACAGTACACCTTCTTTGAAAGCTTCAGAGCTTTACCTGTGCCACAGTGAGCCCCTCTAAAGTGCGCAGCCGATGCAGCGCATCGCTCATGTCGTCCTGCAATTTCAAAAGTGTCTTAACTATTTGCTCATTGACGTTCGCCCAAGAAGCGGTGCTGTGGCGTGTGCATTCTGACACGCTGTCATGGGTACACAACCACAGTTGACAGCTGCAAGCAGTCTTTGGTGAAGGAGACTCTGAAAGATAAAGAAGAAAGTGATCGTGTGCAAGCTCGCTATGATGCACTACAGTGCTACAGTGCCAGTGTACTTCATTTACTTCATGTGTCTTTACCTCGAACGCGTTTGTGAGGCTCCTCATGGCAAGAATTGAGTCGAAGTGAACGGTCTTCTGCTTTAAGGGCGGAGGAGCTCTCAAACCAAAGATCGTGCTCCTTCCCCAAGGTAGATGTTGAGCCGCCTGACTGGATTTGTGACGTAGACAGAAGCTTGTTGGAGAAACATGAAATCATGTCTATGTGTTACAATTGCAGCGCTGCAGCTGCAGCTGTGAGCGAAGTGTCTCACAGCTCATTTCCAGAACAAAAATAAAATCTGCACATTTCCCACATTGTGGAACCTAATCCTTCAACAAACCTTGCCCATGGTTGAATCATCCATTGAGTCACAGAATTCCTCATTGTCGGAGTCTGCCAAGTGGTAGCTCTTCTTGACAGCATCACTGTGATCTAAAACGGAAATATACTACACTGCAGTTTATGTTCTGTAAATCAGATTAACAATAGTACACCTGAAATGGTGAGACAAGAACAAAATAAATAATGTAAGCAACAAATATAAACAAACTTAATGGTTTCCATGAGTACAAATACAACACTCCATACATTGATGTCCACATTGTTACCGAGCAAGTGTCCATTAAAGTCCACGTAGATGGGGCCGCGTGTGCTGTGTTGTTTAGAGTAGGACAACTCTTCCTCCTCCACCTCACTATCGAGGGAGCTGTGGGTGCCGTTGGTCAACGACGACATGCTAGGCTCTACGCTGCTACCGGACCCCCTGGTGAAACACCTCCACGTCGTGTCCTGTGGCGCGTGGGACCTCGGCTCGAGGCCCCACCCTGTGACAAGAGTGGAAAAGAAAGACAGGAATCATCTAAAAAAAATGATGGAGGTACAGTTTATCATTTTTAAACTAAAAATCTCTTCATGCTGGCGTCGATCACAGTACCTGTGATACCTTCTCCATCTGCCTTGTCTTCTTTGTCTACATTGTCCACTCCGCCCATTTCTTCTTTTCTCAGATATCCGATATCCTCCTCGCATTCTACCGCCTCCGCTCCATTAAAGCTCATGCTACTTTCTTCTTCTTGGAAGTTTTGTATATCGTCCCACAGATCTCCATAGCCTGTAAAAGGACACAGAAAAACTTGTGATTAAATCTACAACAAAGAATGTAGAAGAAGAATGTAAGCACTGTGCATTCATTTCCAGACTTACAGAGTTGGTTGCACATAAATATGTGTGTCAATGTCAGCCAAAATACTAAAGACAGCTCTGTTGTATTAATTCTCCTTACAATATATTGCAACAAAACCAAAAGGGCAACGAATGCAAGACACAACATGTGTAAAACTGCACATCACATACGCCATTTGACTTTGAGCAGCAGTTGATTATTTGCTTGATTTACTTGAAAATACTTGCCTTCCATTGCGGGTTTCTTTGGACTGACCAGCTCTTCCGATTAAACAAAGAAAGACAATCAGTCATTAGGCTAAGTGCACATAATGTGAAGTTAAGACAATTTAAAAGAAGTATTTGCATCAGCCTGGCTCCTGCTTAAGTCATACCTGATTGCTTTGCAAAAGGCCTTGTGAAAGGTCTGCTCTCCGCTTCATTCTCTTCACCTCCACCCTCCTCTTCTTCCAAGTAGAAGTTGCCAAGCTGCCGCACCAAGTCAGAAACTTCATTTGAGATCGGCATCGTCTCCAAAATCTGCCACAGTACAGTAGAAAGAGTTTTAATAAGTAATAATTATTACATGGAGTACATGAAGAATACACAATGCTAAATACTGTATTCGACCAACTCCTCCTTTTTTTCAGTATGCTCTCAATATTCTACCATCTGGACCAGTAATAAGGAATTGTAAACTGAATTCAATAGACGAGACAATAACTATACTTTGACATCTCCAGCAAATTTTCTATCAATACAATACAATACAATACATGCTGATTTATATAGCGCTTTCACACCAGCGGAAACTGTAACAAAGCGCTTAACAAAACAGTTAACATAAAGTAAAATAATAAACACAACACACAACATGAAACACGAACATAAAGTAAAATAATGAACATCTATCAACTATCGATCATTTTTGACATGAAATTGCTTTTACGGGCCACATTAAATGATGTGGCGGGCCGCATTCTGCCAGTTAGACATATGTGATTTAAAGCAATGGTGAACTGTTATTGTATTTATCGGTTCCATTGCAATTTATTAACTTGAAAACAACAAAAGGCTTACCAGCTGGATGTTTTCAACATAATTCTTCATGGCTTCTTCCTTTGACATGTTTCCTAAAGAGCTCCATGCATCCCTGACAAATAAAATACATTAAAAATACAAAAATCAAAGCCGGTAGCGGGATCTCAATCTCAACCAGCTGAGAGTCGAACCTATGATATTTTTCTTGGAAGCCATACAGTGGCCAAAGGGGAAAAAACTCATGACTTTTTGGTGCAAATGGATGACACATTCTTGCAAAGTTGGCATGATAATAAACTGTGTATATATAACATATTTACTACTGCATGCATGTAACTTGAAATGGCATTTTCAAAAGTGCTTACCATTTGTTTTTTTCATGTGACGCCCAGAAACCAGTTGGTCTGGTAAAGGTGCAAGGCCCTACAGTGGCTTGCTTGTAATAACTATAAAACATGAGCATCATGTCATCAGACAGCTGGAAAGGACCTGAGGACGATAAGTGTAACATTGGACATTATGAATATGGGTTTCACCGTCTAGTGCAATACATGAGAGCTTCTGGAGATGTTATTAGACTTGACTGTTCAGTTAATCAGCTTGTTGAACAGAAGGTGAGCTTGAAACTCTGCATGTAGGTCAGTTTGACCCACACTGCACGTGAACAAATACAGCATGTCAATCTGTGTTGTGCAAAATTCCAACTAATTATAAAATAAAAATGTGTGCCATCGGATCATATTTTTTCCCTATGATGTACAGAAGGGTCAACCTTGTTTCGGTAAACTCCAGATGACTTTAACCGCAGCAGCAAATTTAGCCTGCAGGCTGTGTTGATCCTCCTGCGCCATGGACACCGTCACCGCGAGAGTCCCCACCTTTCAACAATAAATACGTGATGGAGAAAATGTAAAAAACCAAGGTAAATTTTCAATCGTCAAAAATATAATCCTAATCAGAACCTCCTATTTTAGAGCCGTGTTGCCATTTTATCGATCACTAAAAAGCGCGTAAATAATGTGACGTGTTTTTAACTCACCAAAAAGTACGCCTTTACAGCGAAAATCTGCAAATGCCGAATACTGTATTTCAAATGAATCTCGACCCGGAGGAGCCAAATAAACGGGACATGTACAGCACAATCAGTTCGGGAAATGTAGTTTTTAAAAATCAGATGACCTTTGGGGGAGTTCCTCAATTCCCACAATGCTTTGGGAAAGAGGGATTTAAACCGCAGTCATGTATGGGAAACGTAGTGCATCAACTCATCAATTTGGTTTTCTTTGACAGCCATACCGGCGACCGCAAGCCATTCTCTTTTCGGTACCAATTATTTGATAACATATTTAAATTTAATGAAATATAGCATTTAAAAGCATAACAATTCATCGTAGAATTGATCGTGGAAAGGTGAATTATTATTATTATTATTGTGTTTATTATTAATAATAATAAACACAATAATACTACTACTACTACTACTACTAATAATAATAATAATATTTCCAACCAGTCATTGCTTTTATCTTTTTTCCTCTCTTCTTTTTACCGCAGCTCTGACTTCGTAGTAGCTGTCGCGAATAGCAGGCTACGTTTCTTTCTCTCTCTCTCTCTCTCTCTCTCTCTCTCTCTCTCTCTCTCTCTCTCTCTCTCTCTCTCTCTCTCTCTCTCTCTCTCTCTCTCTCTCTCTCTCTCTCCCCTCCTCCTGCCACAGAGCAGCATCACCGCCTCGCCTCACTGAACAAGTCAGGGAGAGGAGAGAAATGCAAAGGGATGTAAGATGGCAGAGCTACAAATGTTGTTAGAGGAGGAAATCCCAGCCGGGAAACGAGCTCTTGTCGAGAGCTATCAGAACCTTTCCCGGGTGGCGGAATACTGCGAAAACAACTATGTTCAGGTAAGATAGAAGGCTTTCCATGCGATGATTTGATGCTTATCTTCGTCGTGTCTGCGGTGCTGTGATGGGAGAAGTGAATGAGACCACAGCGACAGGAAATGCACGTCTTGTGAGGGAAATGATCTTCAAACCGATCCAAAAGTGCCCCATTCACCCTCTGTCGCGATTCAGCCGTCAATGCGGTGAGAGTAACGCGACTATTTTGAAGGTGTGGAAACCGAGCCTCTCATGGATGCGTTCAAAGCTGCTGGTGGTTGTAGAGGGTGTGTCGTTGTTCTGGCCAAGTGTTTAGTCACTGACTGCAGTTTACGACGAAACGTGCTACTGGCCGATATATAAAATGACATTTGCTATGTCTTTTGGCCGGTTATGCCTTAACAAGTACCCGATTGTCGAATGTGAGCGTCATACCATTTTTGGGGGGGATCTGGGGTGGGTGGTGGGCATCGTAATACAGCGTTTTCTTCCGTTTGAAAATGGTGAGCTAGCATTCGATTTTTACAGAACACTTACACGAGAAAATTGGGCACTCGTTATCACCTAACAGTGAGACAACAATTTCATTACTATGTGTAATTCGTATCTCCTGCAAGTCATTACATTAAGTCTGCAAACATTACAAGTTGAATGTGATGGAATTGAATGGATTTCCAATGCAGGTGCAGGTTAGTCAGTGGTCTGTATATTTGAATATGTACTCACATACTGGATTTCATGATTCATTGCAAAGGCTTCGTGTTTCTGTTGTGTAAGAATGCTATTTATTGCACGGGTGGGCATTTTGAAGCTAAATCAGGTAACCAAAATACGAGGCCCATAACTCAGTATGATGTAATGCAGTTCTACACTACTGCGAACTGCAGCCACAGTGATACACATTGGTTACTGTTTTGTCAATAATCATAAAAACTCATCTCAATCAAGGAAGAATTTCGCATCAGCCTGTAGTGCCTCTCATTAGCCTGTGCAGGTGTACCTAATGTGTGCATGTATTTGAATGGGATTGATATTTAAATCCAGGCAGTTGAAACAAGATGCATGTGCTTTTTGTTGCCATTAATCCAAACAGAAAACAGTGTACATGACACTCGAATGCAGTGCTCATGGCAAACTGAGAAATTTGGAAGGATTACTATTCAGAAAACCTGCTTGCTATACCTTATGCACTACAGTATATTAAATCTGGTGCTTCTCCTCCCTGTGAGTGGTTTCAGAAAGCAAACATGGGCTGGAAACAGGACAAGAGCAATGTGATTGAAGAATAATGAAAGATACCATTTAATAAAAAAAAAAAATCTGCGCAAGGAATAAAAACTGGTGGCTGCTCAAAGAAATGTCTGACTCTTTCTCTAGGCATTTAAATAAGGACAAAATACATGCACATGCACAAAATACATGACCTTAAAATATTTCCTTTCCCATGATACATTTCTCAATACATGTATAAAAAATCCTCTATCCTAACCCAACAATAAAGGATTTGAAGCAAATAACATAGTAACGACATGTGATTTTTTTTTCTTCCAGTGCAAAGGACTCTTGCAAAATGTACTATTCCATGTACCAAACCAACATTAAGTGAAAGAATTTATTGAAAAAAAATGTAAACACCCTCGACTCCAAACTCCAAACTCTAAACTCTTGGAGAAGCTAAGTAAACTGAATCCAGAGACAAAAGGCAAACATGACCAGTTCTCCAAATGAAACTGACTGGTGACAATATGCCTGATGTTCAGCCCCCCAAAAAAACCACACACAAACAAACAAAAATATTTTCTGTTTTAGCAACAATGAATGTTTTCATATGATTTAGAAGAATTAATCCATTCCACCAAAGAGACACATTTCCTTTGATGTTCGAGCAATTTCACTCATTTGTCTTGAAACACTCCTTCAAACCAGAGCACAGTTTTGAAGTGTTTGCCTTTCAAAAGCCGTAATCCAAATATAGCAACTCACTGAACCAAAGTCGATATTTTTATATCAACCTTCGCTTCATGCGCTACATTGTATTTGTTATTCCTTTCCTTTCAACTCTTTTAAATGACGTTGATTGATATTTTGCCACAAACTGAAATTTGTGACAGTGACGCATTACTATGAGAGGAAATAATCCAGCCGATTCCCTCCCTCCAGCTCCCGTGTTCTCTTCTGACTAATGCCTGTTTCAGTTATGACTCACAAACGTGTCACATGATTTCCAATTGTGTCATGGTAGTACAATGTTACATTGGACTCGACTTATTACTCAAATTGGAGCCCCCACAAAAGCTTGAATACTGCACTAGGACCGATGCGACCAGAAGAAATTCTAACTCGCACACGTTGAGAAGCAGGTCGCATTTGCGACCAATGCGGTTGCAGTCCGAAGGCCTGCACAACGCGTGGCATGACATGCTGCGGAGAGGACAGTCCCTTACACAAGGGTCTCTGGCACTGTGACAACCTCAATCTTAATGCCCAAAGAACAAACGGTACTATTGACACACATTTGCAATGTTGGTAGATTGCGAGTCATCGTGATTTTATGCCATTTAAACAACACTGATGGGATTTTAGATGAGAGATTTAAAACGAGGCAAAGGATAATCCTCTGAACAGAATAACAGCAAATCCAAGCGTTAGAACATTTTACAAAACAGCTGGAAATTAGGATAATATGTTCATTTATTATTTTTAGCTGCTGAGATGTTTTTTTCTTTATATATTCATATACACATTCATTCATTCATTCATCTTCCGAACCGCTTGATCCTCACTAGGGTCGCCGGGGGTGCTGGAGCCTATCCCAGCTGTCTTCGGGCAGTAGGCGGGGGACACCCAGAATCGGTTGCCAGCCAATCGCAGGGCACACAGAGACGAACAACCATCCACACCCACACTCGCACATCGGGACAATTTAGAGTTCTCAATCAGCCTGCCATGCATGTTTTTGGAATGTGGGAGGAATCCGGAGTACCCGGAGAAAACCCACGCAGGCCGGGAGAACATGCAAACTCCACACAAGGAGGCCGGAGCTGGAATCGAACCCGGTACCTCCTCACTGTGAAGTCAACGTGCTAACCACTGGACTACCGGGCCGCCTTCATATACACAGCTACTTTTTATTCCTGATCTTATCGTTGTGGTTAACTAACAACATCCAATATTCCCTGGGCTGTTGTCTCATACTCAAAAGTCAGTTCTAATATTATGTTTTGCTCCCTCAAAACTGTCGGTCTACCTTTCGGATGCATTCGAGTGTTGTAACCACTGCAGAAAATCGTCAATTGCTCCTTGAGCAGTTGGTGTTTTTCACTACAGTCTGATCGATTGTGTAAATGCATTCATTCTAAAGCCATGAAGCAATTGATTTGTCATGACAGAAGAGGAAATTGTTGTTGATCTCAGTGTCATTTAATCATAACCATAATCCTAATGTCACTGGTGTCTGATGACAACCACGTGTTCTTTTTTTTTATTTTTTTTTTTTTTGGGTGGATTTACACACAGCAATGGTTTCATCGCGTTGCTGTATGGTGTAATGCGGTCTGAATAATTTCGGGCTTGACTGTGTGTGCGATGTTTGGATATACAAGAGGACATGGACAAGCTAATAAAGTGTCTGAAACCGATACATTGTAGCATCTGAAACGTTGCGGTCCTGATGACAGTTCCCTGAGGACCGCCCCCACGCCACCTTAAAAAGAAAGATCCTCCAAAAAAGATTTGATCAACGTGGAGGCTTGTTTTGCCTCCAAACTATAAATATGCCTTTCAGTTCCTCCAGCTATTTAAAGACACACGGAAACAGATGGTTCAAGCAGCCGGGTGAAGGTTTGTGATTCGATGAAATGCTTTGGCGTTCCTAGTCACTTGGCTCGACTCCAGCCACGTTACCTTTCCAGGGTTGTCCATCGCCCCAAAGTTGTGACAACAAAGTCTGCACTCTTCCCTCAGACACTAACCTTGTTCACACGTCGCCTTGTTTTCCGATCAGAATCGGGGTTAGAAGCCCAAACTGAATGAAAATGCTCTCTACTAAACACCTCGTTTGGAGAAAACAGGCCAACCCCCGAATGGAATTTCATTTGGTTTCACCCGAGTGGAATATGCATTCTGCCAAATCCATCAGAGGTCATTTTTTGCCACGTAAACAGCCAATTGGAATGTTGTCGCTTGTCAGGCTGCGCTCTCACTGCGTGTGTCCCGTCTTGACGTAAATGCGGGGTATTTACATCCATCTGAGCGTGTCACGTGTCTGTAAAGCGGCTATTCTAATTCAGCGTAAACAATATACCCGAGATCTTCCATCGGAACGATTTCCGTCGAAATGACCCAAATGGTTTGAATGCCAGCGCGTGTACTGGCCGCTGTCGACATTCCTTGCACAGGTGGGATTTTTACGACGTGACGAGCACCTCAGATCGTCTTCTCTTTGTTCAGGCTCAAGACAAGAGGAAGGCCCTGGAGGAGACCAAGTCCTACACCACTCAGTCTCTGGCCAGCGTAGCTTACCAAATCAATGCCTTAGCCAATAATGTGCTCCAGCTACTGGACATCCAGGCCTCGCAACTACGACGCATGGAGTCCTCCATTAACCACATCTCCCAGGTACAGAAAGCACACCCGCGGAAGATCGAGGCACACCGGCACCAAAGTCACCGCATGAAATGAGTCCACCGGCATGAAATCCAAGACAGAATTTGGAACTCCAATGGAGCTCTGCATATCTGGGGGGGGAACACATCTGGATCCGGATCCAGATCCATTTTTGCCATTTTTCTCATTCACTGATACGTAAATAATCACATTCTGAGGTTAAAACACATTAATTACTATCCGTTCATTTTCCTGTCCTGATTACTAATTAAAAATATTTCAAATGACTCTCCATGGATCGCTCAACTCAGCGTCTTCAAATGTGTTTTGGAACAACTCCGGGCCCCTTTATAGCCACTGACTGATGCGAAGTCGTCTTTTTCCTGATAAAGTAGCAGTGTGACTGGCTCGCAAGTCAGCTAAGGTGAATTGCGAGGATGGAGGCTGATCATACGCAAGTACCTTCAGTCACAAGCACTCAGCTCGCGTGGAACCGAGCCGATGCCAGAAAAACACACCCGTCACCCGTCCACCGCATAGAAAGGGCATCAATCATACAAGAGCTGCCAAACACCCACGGCCCCTCGACCCCTCTTTCTTCATTATTCCTTTTCTCGTGCTCTTTCTGTGCTTCATAAGGCCACGGCCCTTGCCCGTCAACCAGCGAATGCCCCCCGCCCCCTTTACCACCCGCCCCCTGTGTGCTTTACTAAGCCTGTCAGGGATGAAGGGAAATCCCGACACTGGCACTCACGCTTGCTTAGCATTTTCAGCTCCCGTTTTACTCCACAGGGCGGAGCACAGTCTGATGCTTTCTGCTCTTTTGCGTTTGTCGTCACACACAGTCGATGATGGTCCAAAATGGCCCCTCTTCTTCCTGATATTTGGGCTTTGACATTAACGGGGCACTGACGGCATAGATCAGTTCCTCACGTTGCCCGCTGAAGGGCAGACGGAAAGCATATCTCAAGTCTTTCCATCGCATCCATTTAAACCCGTCACACCGCAACACAGCGAACGAAAACGATGCCCCATTCCATTCCATCCCAGTAAATCAAGCAAATCAGTCAAAATGTCGCAGCCAAAGAGCAACTAGGTAGTTACAGTGCATATATGAACAACTGGCATTATTATTGTTTTTTTATTTGTATTTTCTTCCTACTTTATCTCCCGCAGACGGTGGACATTCACAAGGAGAAGGTCGCCCGTCGTGAGATTGGCATCCTGACCACCAATAAAAACACCTCTCGCACCCATAAGATCATCGCCCCGGGCAACATGGAGCGGCCTGTGCGCTACATTCGAAAACCGATCGATTACACGCTGCTGGATGATGTCGGGCACGGAGTAAAAGTAAAGATTCATTTTGGTCATTTCTGCTCGGATAAAATCAATGGTCATTTTGTTTCACCGCAGTCTGTTTCGACAACGCCAATCGGGATTTTTATGCTAAGAGGCTGTCGTTTTAACATGCGGGCAAATGCGCCAAAGACAAGCTCGCAATCGGCCGCTAGTGTACAGGAAAGAGTCATCTTTGCCTGATGTCACCCATCGCTTTCTATGGAGAATCCGGAGGAAATGGTTTGTTGACTCCTTCCTGCTTCATGCTTGATGTGTATTCTCTCTCCACATGATCCATCTGCTCCCCCCTCTTTGCTCATTTTTGTTGACCAAGCGGCGCGTGTGTGTGTGTGTGTGTGTGTGCCCCTCCGAAAGTGTCGACACAATTATGTGCATTGATTGCTGGTGTCATTTTTTTTCTTCGCCCCTGCAGCGTTTTGTCCGGCCTCTTGATCCCGTTTTCTGTCCCTGTTTCTGCCAAGATAGTGTCAGTCTTCTGGTTTTCAAGTATCCGATTTAAAATCGTCAGCTTTTATTTTGCCCCCGGATTAGTCCGAATTGCTGCAAATGATGAATCTCAGCAAAAATCACGACTGGTTGAAAGATTTTTCTAACCACTCTACTATTTGAAAGATATTTCCAATCTGAGCTGCTATGCTTCGTAGCGCCGTCGGTGCCAGAACTCAGTTTAAAGGGTGGCACATGAAATGCGTTGGCGGCGGGGGGCAATTATTATCTTTACCCTACATGCTTTGTTTTTGACAAAACCTCGGATATCCACTTGGGAAAACATGAGGGACTGTTGCGCGCCAACATTAACGTATTTGTCAGATAAACCTGCCGACCTACTCCGTGATGTTGCGTATGAGCCTGGCCATCAATCTAACAAAATGGCCACCATTGTTTCTTGATATTTGGCTGGTCTTAGCCACGACGACTTCAACACTTGTATTTCTTCACAGGAACAAAAAAAAAAAGCTACGATTCTAAACTAAAATGCTCGTTCCATTTTGAAAAAGCTTTGTTCATTTTTAGAGATCTGCGCCTCGAGTGGGCGGACACGGCCCGCTTTTGGCCCGTCCATAGCGACGGCTTGTTGTCTTCAACGGGGCGCTGTTTCTAAAGCGGTCCAGGCTGACAACAACAGCAAGATTTTGTCACGTGTATCTTCAACTACCGTTTGAAAAAAAAAAAAAACTGTTGGGAAACAGGCACCACTACTGTACTTTGTTACTTTGTTGGCAGAACAGGGCAGTCGGTTGTCAAGTGTCCCCGCGGGGTTCTTGGCATGAGGAATGGGAGGCAGATAAATAGAGGAGCCCTTGACGGGACACATTTCCCTGCCAGAAAGAGAAGCAATTTGTTTCCCAAGTTTCAGCTTGAGTTCCTAAGACAGCCTGAGAGAAGTCCCCCTTTTCCCTTAAAAGTGTTCGCTCCAAACGTGGCCGGTTTATCCAGCGTCAGTGGAATGGGCCGGAAGCTGAACTTGCTGTCGTGTCGAATGCATCTGTGACTCGCCTCCAATGATTTCTTAACAGCCCGTCACGTAATGCTGCTGAAATAAATGACTGCCTATTAAACCATTAACCAACATGCATAAACTGTTTTCATTTTTTTTCTCTCTTTTTTTATCTGCTTGCACTCAGTGGCTTAAAGCCAAGGTAAGAGATCAGTTACCTTTTATCTTTTCTTTACCAGAATGTACTAAAACCCCATCCACTCACAATATTCATGCAACCCGATATGGGCATTTGCTCATCCAATACGCATGCCCTCCAGACCCCCCCCAAGATCTCCCAGCCATTTTAAATGATATGAATACAAGTTTTAGTGAGTAATTGGAAGTGTCACTGCTTTTCTTTTTCTCTCCAGCAAAATGGGAACAATGCTGCAGGACGAGGAGGAGGGACGCTATCCAGGACAAACCCACCAACCCAGAAACCCCCCAGCCCCCCAATGGCTGGCCGTGGCACCTTGGGGTAAGGGTGGATAAAAATTGCTGTGTTATGAAAGGAAATTATGAGCGACTGTGTGTTTTGTGTTTATTCTGCATGTTCAAACTCCAAGTTACATGCTTCCGATGCAGTCGGTTGAGCCTCTGTCACAATTTTTTTTTCTTTGCCTACAGACGCAACACCCCCTACAAGACGCTGGAGCCGGTGAAGCCTCCAGTGGTGCCCAACGACTACATGACAAGCCCAGCCCGGCTGGGCGGCCAGCAGAGCCCTGCGCGTACAGCCTCACTCAATCAGAGGCCCCGCACACACAGGTACGCTCATGACCGCATGTACGGTAGATGCGAGCTAATTTGGCAAATCCTCCTCTGGCGAATGTATTTTCTTTTCACATTTCATAGCACATTTCAACAACAAGGACTTTCATTCATTGAGCAATCATTTTACTTACGACATATTAGAGGGGCAGAGGAACGTCCGCTGTGCGCCTGTGTCAGGTTTCTCCGAGTACTCTGGCTTCATCCCATGTTCCAAAAAAAAAAAAGGTAGCCCAGATTGAGCAGGCGTCAAGTGTCATGGCAGAAAGAAATCATTCTGACGGGATGGCTAACGTAGTCGCACATTTGGCGCACACATCATGAACAAGTCGAGAAAAAAAATAATGAGTGGAGTCTTCTTTCATGTGCAGCGGCAGCAGTGGTGGCAGCGGTGGCAGGGAGAGCAGTGGAAACAGTGGAGTGGGTGTCCCCTTGGCGGTCCCGACACCTTCTCCTCCCAGTATGGGCCAAGGTGAGTTCTTGCAGCTCTGAGATCCCCTCTCTATACTTTGGTCTTTTTGACCTTCTTACCATTCGGAGTCTACCGAACACATTTTATTTAAATATGTTGTAAATGTAAATCACAGAAGCGAATTTTCAGGCTGTAAAGCTGCTACTCCTTGCTCCAACAGCGGCGACATCTTCCGCCTCAGTGCCACAAGGGCCCGGGCTGGGTCCGATCCCCATGTCGCAGTTTGGCACCATCTCTCGGCAGATCTCACGTCACAACTCCTCCACCACCTCCTCGGCCTCCATGGTGTCGGCCACGGGGACGTATCGCCGCGCTCCCTCTGTTTCCTCTCAGCAGCCCCATGTTAACGGGGGGCCGGCATTCCCGCAGAATTCAGGTAACGGCGGGCTTGACGTGTGCAATGACTCCATTTGCAAAGCTTTGCCAGAAATCTGGTGTGGGGAATTTTCAGTCTCCGATTATGCAAAAGAGCTCATAAGTCTGACGTTGGATGTTCAGAATTGCTCTTTCCGATTGAAATTTTAATCGGTGGTCTTTTACAACAGAGGAAGGAGACACTTCATGGCACAACAGCTGCTTGGAGGAAAAAAAAAGAGAAACCCAGACCTTTGGCTTTGTTGTTTCGTTGGGGAACTGCGCAGTTTATCGTGGCAACATCACTCGGCGCCATTTAACTCTAATGGCTTCTCTCGTAGGACAACATAAAACAGAGAGGGAGGAGGTTTGGGGTCTCATGTGGGAAGCAATAATGACCCATCAGCAGGCTACCAAAACGGGAACATCCTCTTTAAGACTGTTGGAATGTTTTTACTGCTCACGGACATACACAGTGCATGGTGCCTGGTCTAGTGTGTAGTCCCAGGGTAAGGTTAGGGTCAGGGGTTTAGGGTGAGGGTTTAGGTTTAGGGGTTAGGGTTAGGTTAGGGTCGAGGTTGGATTTAGGGGTCTGTGTTAGGTTATGGTTGGGTTAGGGTTAGGATATTGGGGAAACGTTTGCTCGTTTTATTTATTTAAACTGCAGCTGTTCACTCATTGATTTTAAAGCGTATCTTATCCCCAGGTAGCCACTCTTCAAGGGTATTAGACAGCAACAAAGTACTGTCTCTCAATCAAGGGCCATTTGGCAAGGAAGGTGCCTCTGCTCTATATCAAAGATGTGCCTCGTTGTTGCCGTCCGGAGAGAGCTATTGCAGTCTCACCTCACGCTCACACAAAAGATTGCTCGTAGCAAACATCGCTAGCAGTACTTAATCGTTCTGTCCTCACCTTCCCTCATTCGTCACTCTTCGATGCTTCATCGCGTCCATGTCGTTGCTTCGCTCCTCACTTGTCTTTTTCTCTATCCACCGCATCAACCTCCCCTCTGCCGCCGCCGCCGCCGCCTCCTCTCATCTGGCGGTTTGCCGCTGTAGTGTCTGTGGCTCCTCCGCCTCCTCCGATGGTCCAATTGACACCACAGATCCCTCTGACCGGCTTTGTGGCCAGAATGCAGGAGAGCAGTAAGTACTCAGACAATGTGTTGCTGCTGGGTGTTTAACTGCAATAAACGTGTACAGGCAGCTATGACGTATGTAAAACGGGTTTTGGCCAGTGTGAGTAGAAACACATTCCATACACACTCTCAGAGCATTCAATGTATCTCAGCGTCCACATGCTGCTTAACATGGACTCTGCTTGCTTGGCGACTTTAACACTCATACCTCTGCTTGCACTGTGTGCTGAGTCCTTGGGATGTCTGTCTGTTGCCATGGCGATGGATCACATAAAACTGGCGACCTGTTCTCGCTCCGTTGAGGGGCGCAAATGTGACCTGACGCCGATTTCCCCGTCCACCATCAGACTGTCTGTCGGAAATACAGTTTTGATGTTGATCATCTCCAGTAAAACCAAATTCAGGACCGTTATAATGTGTACTGGAGAGCCACAGTAGACGCTCACGCTACAACATGCCCCAGATTTTCAACAAATTAACTCTGTCGCCCTCTTCTGAGCAGAAAGATCACTGCATCCTCCTTTCAATTCATCTTCGACTTTCACGACGAGTTGCCCGCAGATTTGATATTGTTGGATTGAAAGGTTACACGTCGGTCTGGTCGCCAACCTATCGTGGGGCACATGTAGACAAACAACTATTCATATCTACAGGCCATTTGAGTTCCTCACCTGAGCTAAAATGCATGTTTTGGGGGTGTGGGCTGGGGGCACGGTGGACGACTGGTTAGCACATCCGCCTCACAGTGCAGAGGTACAAGGGTTCGATTCCAATGCCTGCGTGGCTTTTCTCCGGGTTTCCTCCCACTTTCCAAAAAGATGCATGGCAGGCTAACGGAACACTCGAAATGGTCCCTTGGTGTATTTCATTCAAGATGATTTTTTTCCAGTTTTAGCGTCCATAATTTATGATCACCTCTGATTTTGTTGACCTTCAGTAACAGACAGTCCAGCTCCACCTCCTCCGCCTCCACCAGAGGAAATGGGTATGTTTGATGAGCCCTCGCCCCCACCTCCTCCTCCGCCTGTCGACTATGAAGAAGAGGAGGCTGCGGTTGTCCATTACAGCGATCCCTATGCCGATGGAGATCCCCAGTGGGCCCCGAAGGCCTATTTAGAGAAAGGTATGTCGAAAAACAACCCGGTTTTGGCGGGCGGGGGAGGGTCACCTTTGTTGAAGATTATTTTTTGTCATTTTTATAGTTGTGGCCATCTACGACTACAGCAAAGACAAAGAGGATGAGCTGTCCTTCATGGAAGGAGCCATCATTTACATTATCAAGAAGAACGACGACGGCTGGTTCGAAGGCGTCTGCAACGGCGTCACCGGACTCTTCCCGGGAAACTACGTTGAGTCCATCATGCACTATGCTGATTAGCGGGAAGGAAAAAAAACCCCCGCAATGCTAAGGTAAAACAGGGAAGATGTATAGATGAATGCAGTTCTTACAGCTGTCATCTCTCCTTTTTCGATGGAAGCGCCACAGCAAAAGGTTTGGAAATAACAGTCTACCACTTTGGCTCGAGAGAAGCACAATGGCCGCCGAAGCTTTTCGAAGCGCCCGTTCTGTTAGTTTTACACTATTGACATGAAGGGAGGAGATGAAAGCGTTTCAGAGTGCTGCCACGCGGTGGTGGGCGGCGGCAGCGCTTTTGATTCCCAACTTCAATTCTCTGCCACACGAGAAATGAGTAGGCTGAATATTTGTCAATGTTTGCGTTCATATGTTAGTGCAGCACAGCCCTGATCACATTTGCCGTGTTCAAACCCGGCCGGCTCTTCCACAAGGTGCTGCATCACCGTGAATTCAATGTATCATTGCGTCGCCGCGCCATCTTGCGCCGTAGACCAAGCGGACTGGCCACGTTGCCTGCAAATTCCATTCTACCTTATCAAGACTGAAAAAAAAAAAGGTAAATGAGTGCATTAGCGCGCGACTGAATGTCAATCTTCTCATGTTACAGAGGGAAGAAGGCAACCTCACCTTTCAGGGATTTGTTGTGATATCACCTAAAACACTGAAAATGTTTTTAGTCGAAGATCTGCAGTGGGCAGGAAAACGTCCATTTTCGACCACTCTTTTTGTTCCGAGTAAACTTGAGCTTACACTGGTTGACTTTTCAGCGAGAGGCAGGCTACCTACTGCTCTGATTGCCTCTCGATGATTGAACACGCGTCACCAACCGTCGACCCAGCACACCCGTTTTATGAATCGGAGGATATAAGACGAACCGGCATCGAAAGAATCGCAAGCACAGAAAGAACCCTATGCGGAAAGGTCAGAGCCCAGATTCGAGCCCAGAACTTTTAATTGTGAATCCGACTGGCGAGCCGCATGTGTAACCGTGCCACGAATGGAGAAAAAAAAAATAACACGATGTCACCAGTGACTCGATCTTCTAAAAGTCCACATTTTCCAATGTTTGAGATGATATTTGTAGAATCCCTTTAAAACTGGTCAACCGGGTTGATGTAGAATATAAAAAACAAACAAAACAAGACACACTCTTTCGTCTGCTCTAACTTGTACATAAAGTGTGACGTGAGACACTAACAGTAGGGTAAAGTGCATTTGTCTGTGTGTGAAAACTCCTTGTGAATTTCCATCAGTTTCCGTACAGGCGGTGCCAAGAGTCGATGACACATTTGGATTCTTTTCATTTGTACGTGCGCATTTCCTTCATCGGCCACGTTGCCGTCGAACTTGTACCGTGGGAACCGTCAAATGATGCCGCCACGTATGACTAATGTGCTGTCCAGCCACTGTAGCAAAGTTGTGTCTCGTCTTGAAGTCAGTGAAGGAGTCGAGTGTGCGTCAGGTCACCATGTATCAATAGCTGCACTGCTTTTTCTTTTTTTTCCCGACTGCATCACACGAGTCCAGAATTCTGCCGCAAAGCCGTTGCCTGCCGGTCGAGCGCTTGCTGGTGTGGTGCTTTCCATCGGTGCTGAACCGCAGCAATCGTCCATCCAAACAACCTCGACTCAAAGGAGAAATGTAACAAGGTCGCCTTGTCTGTTGGTTCATTTTGCAGTGGGAGAAGAGTCGGCCATTTTGATTGTAATCGACTTTACAATGTTGTGAATGTAGTTGATCTACTGTCAGAGCGGCGCGATTGAAACAAAGTACACACTGTATGGACAGAAGTATTGGAACACCCTTTTCCAAACTCTACCTTCCAGTCGGAGGTATCGAATTGCAGTATCGAAAGCCCGAGGGGTGCGGTTGAACTCCCAAGTGATCAAGTGAGTCATTTGGTGGCGATACTTCTTTCCATATAGTGTTTGTCATGAGCTACATGGAAAATCCCCAATGCAGCACATAGCATGACTCTTCACATACTGTTAATGAAAAAAAAAAAAAACAATGCCTGAGCTAACTTGCTGTCTGATGCCATCATACAATCATTGACAGCGCTCAACATAAATGAGTACACCCCGGCGGGTTCCTTTCCGACTCAAACTTAATCGACTGTAGATATAAATTTGACTTCACAAGGTTTCCAACTGCGATGAGCCAAATATTCATTAAAATCTGAAAACGGTGGTGTACACGTTTATGTTGAGCACTGTATATTAAAGGGGCTTAATTGTGAACTTTTATTCAGAAAATGAACAAAAGTGGAATGCCTTTTACGTTCATATGGAACATTTTTATTTTTAAAAACCTGCTGCCAATTCAGTATTTATTCATCCACTTTGCATGAACATTTGTCAACATTTCCTGTGAACACATCACACATACGATTGTACGTTCCCATCATGCGGTGACTTGTGCGGGGAAACAAAAATTACTTTTCTATGTATTTCTAGCTTTGCATTCCACTTGTTTTTACATCAACTGTTTGGAGCAGCGGACAAATGTTTGCGCACACTTTCTATGTCAAGGGTTTATTTATACTTTTTCATAGAGAAATCATGTGACAACCACTAATGTGCAGAACTTTGTAATGTTTATCACATAACGTCATTTCTGGGTATCACAAGTGTAGACGCCCATTTCTTTTTTATGTGTCTTTTGTATGACGATGGGGGGGGGGGGAGAGATTGGTAACTTAAGTATTCATGAGAAGAGGACGGAATATTCCTCTTCTCTCGGTTTGTACATAGCTGTTGTTCATTGAAATTCATGTACAGTCTTTTTGTAATGAAAAATTCATGGGGGAGAAAAGTGATTTGTGTCATGTTAATTATTGAGATTCTTTGACGTCATTGTGCTCTAGATAGATTGGAATTTAAAAAAGTTCCAAGGTTTCATTGCAGGACAGGAAAATGCCATATGCTGCGCATGAAGTAGATACGGTTCAGTAAAAAAAGTTTGGGCAACTGCAGTTGCGTCATGATGGACGCTTACTTGTAGTTTCCTTTAAATCCAGCAGAGGGCAGAGTAAACTGCTAGGTTGCACTGAAAATTTGGAATTCGCTGAGCATTACAATACCGTAGTGTCTCCTTTTAGTCAGACACTAAAAGCATTTTCATTTATGAAGGCGGCAACAAACGTGTGGCAAAAGTGTTTTTAAAAAATCACCAAGTAACATCGTAAATGGCGCTTATCAGATGGGAACGCGGTTAGATAACGCTTTTTAAAAAATCTGTACAATCAGCTGACCCGTCGAGCACATTGATGATGGATGCATCGTTTTCTGGTTTACGTTTAATTACCATCAATTAATCAATTTTGGTTTTTATTGATTTTACTGTTTTTAATTTTATTTTCGAAATCCATATCATGAAAAAAAAATGCTGCGGCACACCCGCGACCCATGTGAGGATACGCGGATTAGAAAATGGAGGGGTGGAAGGATAAAACATTAGTAGCCACAAACACGTGCTATTTGTGTCACTGTTCTTCATCCGTCTTGGTTTTCTTTCATCAGGCACACTTCTAAACAACGCTAGTAATGCCAAACTTTCCATTCAAATGTGTGTCTGCCTTTCATTTACGATAACAGTGTGTTGTTTTACACCATTTTTTTGGGGCTCCCAGGCAGCAAAGCATAGAATGGATCAAATCCGGTCAAGTGGTATTAGTTTAAATCCGTTTGTTTCCGCAACTCTGAGAATTTAATCACAACTATGTTTGAACAAAGTGCAGTTACAGCATGTGGCATGGAGGAGTTCACCGCAATGACGTTTCTGGCTTATGTCATGATGATGCCTGATCCTAGTCTTTGGACCGCTCTCATTCAAGCTTATGTGCACAATAATGAATCAAATCTCGGGCTGTGATTGCCTCAGTCAGATGTATGCAATGCTTTTCTTGGCGAGTCGCTCTTATACAATAAGAGGCTTATACGCTTTAGACGGAATCTGTGGCCGTGACCCATGGTCAAATCCAGATGCGATGACCTCACATCACTGTGTCACACTAGAATTTTTTTGTATCTCAAAGGCTTCCAGGGGTGACCAGATCATTCCCAGATTGGCGAGGTCCATGACAATCACCCAATCACCTCCTGTAACCTTCCCCAACTTCAAATAAATCATCCATGCAGCAGCGTGTGGCTCGAGCTCATCTCACGTGGTCATGAGAAAGAATGTGACTCAAGTTAATTCATGTCAAACTGCCTCGGGTTTTCTCTCAGTACAAAATGACCCATGCGCTCACGGATATCAACATTGAGACGGTAAACAATCAAAGTTGTTGAGCTTTCATTTTGAAATTGTCAGACTGTAAAAAGTGGGACAGCCACTAGACTAGAGCGTTAGCATCGCATTCCGTACCATTCCGGATCAAGAGGCAGGTTTCTGCATTTCTTCAAGTGTTATTGGAGGTCACACACACATACAGTACTTGAGCTTATAGACGTTTTTTTTTTTCTCACTATTTGGACATTGCTATTGAAGAGAGAACAAAGCCTGCATTGTCGTAGCATGCTACAGACACAATGAAATGGGGCTGCAACTATAAGTAGGCGCGTTGATGAATGCAAAATAGAATGGAACCATAAATAGTATCAAAAAAGTACTGTTACAGCGTGGAAATAGTATGATAGATGTTAGCCGCAAGTGTGATGAATTTCAGTTATTTCCAGAGTTAAGCAAGTATCAAATAATGTTTACTGGAGCCACTAATAAAACAAAAAGGGGTGGGACAAAATAACGAAAGCGTTCAACAGGTTCCACATCTGCAGATTGACATCCTGCAGGGTGCACAGCTGCTTATGATACAAACCGGGAACTGAACTGAAACTTGATTTATTTTTTTTAATCGCTCCTTGACGTTTTTTTTTTCCCCTTCGAATTTACTCTTACTCTGTTGCTGCAGCTCTCTGTCCATCCACGGTCTGAGCAACAAGTTGAGTGGCAACCGCTGAATACATGCAGTGAAAGTTTGATGCGTTTTGAATTGTTACGGGATGACACACATTCTCTGTACTGTAATCAAAAACATTTTTTTGTTTGGGTTCTTGTTTCATGTTGTTTTTTATCCAAAATAAGAAGCATAGGTGCCTGAATATAGCTCAAGCATTGATGGCCTTGAAAATGTTCTCTCCCCTCTTGGGCCTCATATCTCACCTTCCTTTCATCTCTAAAATTCTCGAAAAAATTGTTGCCACTCAGCTCCACTCCCATCTCACCTGTAATAGTCTTTATGAACAATTCCAGTCCGGCTTCCGTCCCCATCACAGTACAGAAACAGCTCTCATAAAAATCACAAATGATCTTTTCATGGCAGCAGACTCTGGCTTAATCTCCATACTCATCCTCCTTGACCTGAGTGCAGCTTTCGATACCATTTCACACCCCATCCTCCTTAATAGACTCTCCTCCTTAGGCATCACCCAAACCCCACTAAGTTGGTTCCACTCATATCTCACTGGCCGCTCTCAGTTCATCCAACTCAATTCCTTCACTTCACAATCCCTCCCCGTCACTTCTGGTGTACCCCAGGGTTCTGTCCTGGGTCCCCTCCTTTTCATTATCTACCTTCTTCCACTTGGCAATATTTTTCGCAAATTTGGCATTCACTTTCACTGCTTCGCGGATGACACCCAGCTCTACCTCTCCAGCAAACCCGACGCCTCACTCCCACCCGCCTCCCTCTCTCACTGTCTCTCAGAAATCAAATCCTGGTTCACCCATAACTTCCTCAAGTTAAACAGCAATAAAACAGAACTCCTCCTCGTCGGTACCAAATCCACCTTACGCAAAGCCGACAGTTTTTTCCTCACAATTGATAACTCCACTGTATCACCTTCCCCTCAGGTCAAGAGCCTGGGTGTCATCCTCGACAGCTCACTATCTTTCCACTCCCACATCAATAACATTACCCGGTCCGCATATTTCCACCTCCGTAACATCAACCGTCTCCGTCCCTCTCTCACTCCCCACACCACTGCTATCCTTGTCCACAGTCTCATCACCTCCCGCATCGACTACTGCAATTCACTTCTTCTCGGTGTCCATCACAAATTCCCCCATAAACTTCAACTTGTTCAGAATTCAGCAGCCCAAATCATCACCAGAACCCCCTCCTTCCATCACATCACCCCCATCCTCCGACAGCTCCACTGGCTCCCAGTCAAACTTAGAATCAACTTCAAAATACTTCTCTATACATTTAAAGCCATCCATAACCTTGCCCCCCCCCTATCTCTCAGATCTTCTTCAGATTTCCATTCCCTCTCGCTCACTCAGGTCCTCATCCTCCCTCCACCTCTCTATACCCTCTGCCCGTCTTAGCACAATGGGGTGCAGAGCCTTCAGCCGCTCTGCCCCCAAACTCTGGAACTCACTTCCACCCAATATTCGCAACATTGACTCTCTTCCCACTTTCAAAACCCAGCTCAAAACCCACCTATTCAGACTCGCATACTCTACTTAATTTATCTCTTCTTTTATTTATAATTTTATCTGTGATTTTAATGTTTGCTGTGATTTTAATTATTTGCTCTTGCTTGTAAAGTGTCCTTGAGTGCTATGAAAGGCGCTTACAAATAAAATGTATTATTATTGTTCATATACACTATTAGCACACGGTCCATTATAAACTAGAAGGCGGTTTGGTGAGATTCCTATGAAAGTGGAATATCGTAAATAGCATTTATATACAGTGGCCAAGAACAACCACACTAGCATTAAAACCAATCAAATGTTTCCCTTTCACCCTTCAATGCGCCACCTGTTTCTATATTGGGCATAATACGGCAAACTTGTAATTCGTCGCCCCGAGCGTCGACTAATCAAAGCACATGTTGCTCCTAAATCCCACTGCCTCATTAAAACGCTGACTGCTGCTGCTCTCTCATTCTGTCGTCTCGCAAACGAACCGCCATAGAACCGGCGGCAAGCAAACCCAGCCCAGAGCGTAGTATTTGAAGAGTGTTTTATTGAGACTTTACTGCATGAAAGGAGTCCCAAAGTGTTTCCTGGATGCAGTAAAATCAACATGTTTCCCCTTTTGTGTGGTTGGGAAGCTTCTCGCTGTTTTCTCATTACTCTGCAGTGGCTGCTATGAAACATAGCTGATGGGGAGGAAAATTTAACTCTTGAATAGGCTCCGGAGCGACAGTAAGTAGTGCACTGTACATAGTGATACTCCTTGTTCATATCAAATTGTACAAATGTGGGCTCTTGTGCGCGACTGTGTGTGAAAGAGGGACGTCGAAAACGTGACCAGAAATATCGATTCACTTTTTATGTAGAAATGTGCAAATGCGAAAGGGAGAGAAGCGTAACTAAGGGAAACAAACGCTTTGCACACATTTATGCAAGAAACTATCAAGAGTGTTTTGTGTGAGGTGTTTTGGGTTGAAAATTGAATTTGCACTCATCTGCTGCAACTAGGTATACAACTGACAAGAAAAGCACTTCTGGTGTCTATTTAAAATGAGATTTTAAGACTCAAAACATAGTCGCTTTTTAAAGGGAAAGTCACATATACACTTTTACACATTTTTTTTTCTGCACGCCTCTTGCTCATAAGTATCTTCTCCATGCACAAAACCCGACTCTGACTGTTTTGTCAGATATCTGGTAGCAGGCTAATTTGGAGCAGAGCAGCCCCGAAGGATGCAGTATGTTTTGTGGTGTGACTTGGCAGAGTGGCATGTCCGGGAAAGCTACGGGTTAATTTAAGACTGGAAGCAAAAGCTGTTGCCAATTAGGTACAGCGAACGCCACATGTGGGCCATGCGTGCATGCTTTCCCCAACAAGGAGCAAAAGGGGGCAGAGACCATCCGGAGCACTACGGCTCCAAATCAGTTGCTCATTACATCGATGGATAGTTACCAAGGGAAGACATACCAAAGATAAAACAATCCTGACGGCTCAACACCGAAGACGACGAGAACCTTTCGCAGAGTTATACTTCCAGCATCTCAACATGGCACATATTTCTGCGGTGCTTTTACTCTGTCTCACTCTCTTACCGAACAGAACTGAAAGCGCTTCGGAAATATGCTCGGGGCCTCGATGCCTCTCCAACCGGGACTGGAGCGCGGCGCAAGGGCGGACCGACACCCGCGCGGCAGCGTCAAGGCCACAGCCTCACCTCTCGTCACAATCCAGGCAAGGGCAAGCCTACGCCAATTTCTACCACCAGGACGCTCGTTACGGCCATCACCAGACCAACAGCCACCATCACAACAGAGGCTTTGCGCAACCAACTGGTCCCGATGGCACAAGAAGGACCAACCCGAGAACAATCACCGCTGAGGTGTTTCATCCCGGCTGCGCCGGCGGAACCTGCCCGACCGCCGTCAACCGTCAGCCGACGACCCATGACAGGGATGCGTCACGGGAATGCAAAGGGAATGAGTGCAGCCACCAGAAACCAAAACCTTGCCTCGGCTGCAATGCACAAAGGGGAGAAGACGCCGGAGGGAATTCTTCGCCGGTTCACGTAAGAGACAGAGCAGCGCAATTTGCGCAGGAGCGGTCAGACGGCGGCGCGTGGATACAGTTGACATGTGACATGAAATCAGGTTGGTATCAAAATCATCAAGCGATTTTACTTATTGTCGTGGTATGAGAACTGCATCAAAAATGACTTGCTGACCAAAAGCGGGTTTATGTTTGCTTGGCAATGTCACAGTATGAGCACGAGTGGTGGTCTCGAACCTTTTCTGATCGACGCCTGAGGGTTGTGATCTTTGTTTTGGCAGAGTGGGTTAAAACTAGCGCTCAAGGTGGAAAAACAAGGCTGCAGACCACACGGTGGCAGGCAGTGAGTGAGTTTCGGACTCGGGCCTTCAGTGGCAATTTAAGTGATCTATTCTACCTCTTCATAACAGCATCACATCACAAAAAAAACCAAACCAAAAACGCGAAAAACACTTCTAAAAATGTCAACATTATCTTTCATCACCTCGAAACACCTCCAAAGGAGGTGAGGACAAACGTGTACCCATTCTGGAACTGGACGACCGATGCTTTGAAAGACGAGTGAGTTCACGTTGTACTTTTTAACTCTTAGATGCAAATGGATCGACAATGAATTTATCAGGTGAAAGTGAGGACAAACACCTTCCCATTAACCTGAGAGTGATTGGGCCGAGCTGCTGTACCTGGTGTGGTTTGCGAAGTGGGGAAAATCCTTCACATGGCCCCTTGCCTCTCCCGCCGCAGGGAGCAACGACGTTCCTTCCAACGACGCGGTCATCCTGCAGCTGCAGCTGTCCAAGGACCAAGAGAAGGTTGTGGAGGCCTTGAAGAGTCAGCGGGAAGAGGTCAGCGAGATGCATCGGCTCTTCGGCGAGCAACAGGAGGAGCTGCTCCACCAGCAGAGAGAAATCCTGGCGCAACAGAGGAAAATGCACGACTACATGGAGCAAGTGAGATGTGACCGGATACGCGTCGGAATGCTCATCGGTTCCGCTCGCCTGATTGGATGGTTGTGTTCAAGGTCAAGGCACAGTATAATATCCTATTGGACACCGTCAAGCAAATGTCCATGCAGAACCTCCAGGAGGAGCTGGACAGCCACAGGGAAGTCTCGAGTGAGCCCGGCGGGCCGCATGGACTTCAGCAGGCCCTCTCTTTGCACAAGGTGGACATGGAAGCCAGTGTCATGGAGGTAAACGTCCACGTCCATTCGTCATAATAAACTGCAGTGTATGCCATACGCGGTTTTGTGTGTTCGAGTACGATCACGCTCAGATTTGGCCCCAAACGTGTTTGATGCCCAGCAGGTGGGCCATTCCCTCGTGACTTGCGGGAGATGCGGCCCCGAGGAATACTGTGACTTCAGTGGTGGTCATCCACGCTGTGAAAAATGCACCGTCTGTCCCGCCGGCTTCTTCCTGGTGGCGCAGTGTTCGGTCCACGCCGATCGAATCTGTCAGGTGAGACCGAAGCGGTTGAATGGGTCAGAACGGAGAGAAAGTACTGGAAACGGCTTTTTGTGTAAGTGAACAATTTGTGGTTGCAGGACAGAGATGAATGCCTTGAGCTCGCTGACCTTTGCGAGGACCAACATAAATGTGTCAACACGCCAGGTAACGCTGACAAATGACAAAACAGGAACACTTTCACAAATCAACTACATTTTATCGACCGAGAAGTAGGAATTCGACAAATTCTCGATCGTCTCTCTACTTTTTCGTTTAAATTCACCGGGGGAGCCAGAAATGGTTGTGATTTGAATTGACTGACTAAACGTGTTCTTATACGGCAGAATGTGAAGCAGGGAACATTAACGAGGATGATATCAGCGATTTGGCGATGCCAGACATTCCTGATCTATGGCGTCGTCCGCTTCAAGAATGTTTTGTGCCAAACGTGTTGTCTCTCGTGTTAGTCTAAAACAGGGGTGTCAAACTTATTTCACATGGTGGGCCACATAGGGCCTTGGTAGATGTCAAGTGGGCCGGGGACCATTAAAATTATACCATACTTTGCTATATATAACCAAAATAATATGTCTTTCCTTTGTTTTGGTCTAAAGAAGCATAAGAACATTGGGAAAATGTTGAAATTTAATGAACATGCATATAAAATCTAAATGTAATCCCTGCCTACACCTTACAAACTAAGGAGAGTTCTATGAAATGTGTAAATGTGAGAGTGCTATTGATAGCGTCTGCTGTGTTGGGTCTCTCTCAGTGAGACTGATTCTGCTGTTGTCTTCTTCTCTGATCAAAACAATGTTGTCTTCTACTCTGATCAAAACAGTGTGTCCCTAGCGGATACTCCATGAATTGCACCTTATTAAAAATATTCATTGCGTGTCTTTTATGCATTTTGTCACTTTTAAATTATCATGTATTGAGTGGCGCTCCTTTTATTCCCAGGTGGATTTAGATGTCAAGGAATGACAGAGCAAGACGCCAGAACCGGCATATGCGGCCACGACTATTTCTACAACTTGGACATGGACGAGTGTCAGGCCTGCGCCGAGTGTGAAGGACAGCCGGCGGCATCGCGATGTACATTTACGACAGACACCGTCTGCTCCAGACATGCCACCGGTGAGAGTTTCCTCTCTCTTTCCTGGACCGGAGATGTGAGTCTGCCCGACACCAGGGGCCACACGGTGAGCCTGGCCTCGCGGGGTGCGGCTTCGCATCCGGGCGGGGGACCGCACGAACTTGGCCTCGGCCGAGGACGGACACCTGGTGATGAAGACGCACGGGCTGGTGTGGCTGGAGCAGAGCCTGTCTGTGAACCACGGCTGCCGCAGCTTTGTTCAGGTGTGTTTTCATGTCAACGCCAGCGACGGCTCTGAAAGCCGTGACCTCAGCGGTGTCAGAATTGAGCAACGGGAAGCGAGGGCTTTCCAGGGCGTCAGCATCAGCGCGGTAGCGGAGGTCGCCCCGGGTCACGTGATCTCCACTTCCCTTTGGAGCGCTAACCAACACTGCAACCGGAGCGATGAAAATTTGCGGCTTTACGAGCCCTCGGCCGCTTCGCTAAGCTTCATGTGGCTGTCCCACGATACCGGCGCCGTCGCCGTGACGGCGCAGGCCGCGCTGTCGGCTCACTACCACACGAACCATCGGCCGATCTTTCGTATCACCTCCACTTCGGACCCTTACGTGGTGGTTCCGACCCATGACGGCCGTGGGATACGTTTTGCAGAAAGCGGTACCGTGCGCTTTGTATTTCAGCAGGCGTTGTACTCCATGGGCCAGGCATGTGTGAGCGAGGGCTTCCAAATGTTGGCGTACCTCAATCGTAACGGGAGCGTTTTGGAGCTTTGCCGGACCTTCAAACCAGGTGTCCACTATCGCGACACTTCCATCTCTCTGTCCGGAGCGACTGAAGTTGGTTCCGAGACACGCTGGCCTTTGAGATTCTGTCTCCTGCGCAGTGCAATGTCCGTTTCTTTAGCGATGACGCAGGCGTCAGTGGCCTCAGCTTGGTTTGGGTTCCAGCTGCTATCTCCGCCTCCATTTATGTCTCCGTAGCTCAAACTAGCCTTCCCTCAGGAGCCGTCCGAAACAAGCCTCTGTTCTTCCATCAGAAGAGTCCCCGGGTGTCCCAAATGGGGCTGTCAGAGAAGGGCGCCGCTAAACCCAGCCAAGATTTGCTCTTCAGGGAGAGCGGCACTGCCAATGTGGCTCTGGACTTAAAACTGATTCACTCTTGCAGCCTGCTCAAGGTGACTCTACTCCGACTAAATGACCCTGGAGCAGGCTGGGAGGCAAAGGGCGCACGGCCCACCCCCCTGGCCCAACATGTCGTCGGACAAATGCCTGATGGTAGTCAGTGGGCCAGCGTAAGCCTGAGGGCATCTTTCCAGGTGCACAATGGCACAACGGTGTTCTTCACGCTGGACTGTGTACGAGGGCGAGTCAACCAGGTCAGCCACCACGCAGGAAGCGGAGTGTCACTCCTCTGGGTGTCTGCATAACATCACGACTCTGACCCGATTTCACCACGTGGATTCCATTTCAGAGGACTGAAAGCCACAAAAAGAACAGACACATTTTCGCTATAAATTATAATGACATTCAGACAAACAAGTCGAGCAGTTGAAAAGTTTGCCTTGTCTTTACGAGTAGTCATTTTTGTCCACAAGATGATTTGTTGAGCTCATTATTGTTGGCTCAGAATATCTAAATACTGTTGGGTGTTGAAGTGGGTTGAGGTCAGGCCTCTCAAATTCAGCATTTTTTTTTTCTCAACAGAAAAGAAATCGTGTTTCCCCAAACTGTTTGAATTAAGTTGTAACATGAAGAATTGATCTGACAGTATTTACTTGGATGGGCGACAATACAGTTCATCATCTATCTATCCATCCATGATCTGAACTGCTTCTCCTCACGAGGGTCGCAGGTGTGCTGGAGCCTATTCCAGCTGTCTTCTGGCACACCCTGAACTGGTTGCCAGCCCATCGCAGGGCGCACGTAGACAAACAACCATCCGTGCTCACACTAACATCAAGGGACTATCTTGAGTGCTCGATTAGCCTGCCATGGATGTTTTTTGGACTCGGGGAGGAAACCGGAATACCCAGAGAAAGCCCACGCAGGCACGGGGAGAACATGCAAACTCCAAACGGGAAGGTCGGAGCCACAATCGAACCCTGTGCACTTTGCGGCGGACGTGCTCACCAGCTGCCTATATCCATCCATCCATTTTCTAATCTGCTTCTCCTCATAAGGGTCGCGGGTATGCCGGAGCTTATTGCAGCAGGCTTCGGGCAGCAAGCGAGGTCATCGCAGGCCACACCCATCGACGAACAACCAATCGCGCTCACAATCCCACCTAGGGACAATTGAGAATGAACCGGATCGATTTATTTTCTTTTATTTTTTTCCACCCCATTCATATCATTTCTTATCCATCTATTACTACACTGCCACTTCTGAATCGTGTCCTCTCTAATCCAACATGTAGCGTGATTTAGCAGCCACGAAAGGAAAACATGCCGTAGCGTTGGGTAATACCACAACGGTTGTTGACTTTTAAGTAATATAGCCCTTCTGGCCACGTTTCCTGCTGTCAGGCCCCCTCACCCCCTACAAAAAAAAAGTAGATGTTGTGAACATGTGTTTCATGTTAGTCACCATTTTCTAATGTGAATATCCACTGCATGCCTTGTTTAATGGCTGCACTCTGCCTCTTAAACAGACTCACGTGTTCCACAAAGGTCGCGCTAACGTGCAAATGTCTTCGGGGGACAGCTTCTTATCATATGCCATGTTAAGATGTAACTATCATTTAGCACAGCAAAGAAGTACTTCATTTATATTTGATAGCGATGCAAATAAAATGTAAATCAATTAAATCAACCTGTTTTGCGCCACAATTCTTGTCAGAACATTCCAGGTGGTACCGATTACACGGGAAAAGCAAACGAGCTCATTTCTCATGAGTTGAAATGACATGATTAGTTCTCAACCCCCAGTGGCCTTCCAACAAACCTCCTCTTTCCCGCTGCGCTAAATTGCTAAGGCGTGAAATCAAAAGTTCAAATGCTTATGAAAACCAGTTGAGCATTTGATGTGCAGCGACTTGTGAAAAACCCTAACTCGTCATCACAAATATATGATCGTCCTGAATTTGGACTGTGAGCCACATGCTGCTTTACCAGGTCTGAAGACCTGTTCACTTTGTGATTCCTTGACAGGACATTGGGTAGAAGTGCAAAATATAAAGGCTGTTCAGATATTTCATTCAAACATACCTGCAGCTGAGGACATATGGCAGCTCAAAAGCAGACTGGAAAGTCTAACATATGAGGAGACTGACTTTCACCCCTCTCCTCTTCTGCTGATTGTCGCCACATCTTGAAAGCAGGTCACATTATGCTGCGGATGCCTCTAATGTGATGTCACATTCAATGGCATATTAGAAGCTGGGAAAATGGGGAGGGCCTGGGGGGCATTGAAATAAATCTTTGGTGGGGTTTTCAGAAGATTAAACGATCAAACTGGTCATGATTTATGATGTCACAAGAACACGCGCATAAGGTGTTTTGCTGCCGTCTTGTGGCCAGTGTTTGCCCCTGCAACTGTAAAAATCACAAAAGGCACATACAGTATTAGGGAAACCTGCCCCTTTGTTTTGTACCCAAATAGTTGGGTGTCAAGAATGTTTGCGCACCCAAGAAGAGCAAAATTAAACTACCAGGTCAATCTGCAGTTATCTGTCCATTTCTGAAAATGTGTTTGTGGGTGAGACCTTCTATCCCACTATGACATAACCGTGTGATTAATTTGATAATAACCGCCCCTACAAACTACATTTAAAAAAAGTAATAAACTAGGATGGCCTGGTTCCAGAATGAAAATCAAACTTTGCCATGGCTCTATCAAGTCAAAGTCAAAAGGTTAGCAGAGCTGCAGTGTTAGCACTGCCTGGCATTAGCTAACGGTGCTACCAGCATTGGCCGCTAAGAATAATGTTTGGTTAAACTCAGTGACGTGGGTTTGGGATACATTTTGTGTTCCGTGCCACACTGCTCCGTTAACAGACCATTAAACAACTTGAGATATTTAGCTCAGTTTTTATTTCTGTATTACACTTTATATGTCAATAGAATACACCGTGACATAGTCCATTACAGTAGCCACTTTCATTTAGATAACATACGCTTGCATACATAGACTTCAGTGAGAGCAATTGTCTTATTCAGTGTTGCCTTACCAGCAGTGTGTAACCATCCTAAAAGCACAAATTCTCCAGTGTTGTGAGTGCCTGAAATTAGAAAGTGAGGAACGATATGAAAACTGTCATTGTGTACCATTGTCAAATCAAGTCATGCGACTGCAATTTGTTAACTATGATTAAAGAGGGCTTTTAAAAAACTCGAGAGGGAATTAACAACACTGTGCAGCTAAACAGCTTAAGTGAAGTTACTGCTGATTTCATGTGGCCAGTCGACACTTGTGTTGCGGCAGAAATTAATTTGCGCGCCTATGAAAGACATCTTTGAGGCAAAATGCTATGTTTGTGATGCAGCTAGTTTGTTTTTTTACACAGATGGTGAGACAGTGTGATGTGTTTAAACTGCAAACGACACAGACAGTACTTACGAATACAAAAATGGTACGTGTAGTTTATGTTAATATATTAAAGTTCCTCTGCTCCTTCAAAGTTGCCAAAAGCTAGTTGCTGGATCCATGTAGCTTCACGGCAGTATGAAACTTTCCACTGAATGTCATCAGAGTGGAGACACACTAAATGGCAGTGAACGTGTGGCAACATTTTGCTTTTCGGTCCACGCCGCAAAGACGCGCGAGACTATGTCAGCGGACATCAAGCTAATAAAGAGTACAGTACGTGTTAAGACAAGAGACCGGTGATAATGACACACAGTGTACGAGGGAAATGGGTGGGGTGCTTGGAGGAGGTAGAGAGGAAGACACATCACTTTGTTAATTATAAGGCTAGTAAGAGGAAGAAAAGTGTCTCAGTGCAAGATCTCCAGGAGGAGACGTTTGAAGTCCCCGCCGCACTCGCCATCCAGAGCGTCTTTCAAGGTGACATCATACTTTTCCAGGTACATGTCCTTCACCGTCTCCAGGTCAATCTGGTGGACAAACGTTCCATCAACCCATAGAAGTAAAGCAACGCGTTACACGACAATGCTTACTCATGTCGCCACAATGAACATGAGCGCGACTCGACTGGTGTTAAGAGCCGCGGCAAACCCATGTCATCCGCATGCAACGAATGCGGCTGACCAATATTTTCACTCCAAAACACACACCTCGGAGCGACCCACGATCATGCGGATGAGCGTGTCCTCGTCGGTGCCGACTCCCTTCATTGCAGCATTGAGGCGTCGCGCGAAGTACAGCTGAGGGTTCTTGGCGCACCGCACTATACAAAATGCACAATATGCATCTTGGGTGAGAAGACATCAGTATCACCGTTGTCATATGGTTCGCTGATGTAAGATGTGTTTAAAAATATGATGCGTGTTTGCAGTTTTATGTCTCATGAGACTGGACCTCCATGACTCGCATACCTAGAGTGACGTAACAGTCCTTTAGAGTTCCTGTGGCCTCCGAGGCAATCGTGTCCAAAATATCGGTCCCCGATAGCTACAATTGAAAGACGAAAATGTGACGCGTTCCTGACAAAGTCAGACGCTGCTCCGGAACGAGTGTGCGCACCACTTACCGCCTCATAGGCTTTAAAAGTGGCCTGAAGTTGCATGTAGTTCCTGTGCGTGAGGATGTGGCTGAAGGTCGACTCATCCGTGCCAAACATGCCTTCTCCTGCCTGGTGGTTGCAATCAAACGAGAGCAGGAAACCGTTCATTTTCAATCTGGAGCTCATTAAACTCATTTGGACGATATCGGTTGGAGTTCAAGCACTTTTTGGGGTCATTTGTGGGGAGCTGGAGTGTGATCGGGGAAAATAAAGCCTTAAAACGCCAAATAGCGCATGCTGTTGGTGGGCATGATGTCCATGATCCGCTACAACTAAGATCTGTCGGCTGGATCCCAAATGGCGGACGCTAAATGGCATGTCACTTACCAACTAAGTGGTTCTCAAATTTTTTTAATATTAAGTGCAATAAAAAAAAAAAAATACAAGTAGATCGCGACTGACAAAATGGGCACCACCATTATAATCAAAAGAAGTTCATCCACCAACCAAAAATTGAGCATTACTACCTTCGAATGTGCAGCTAAGTGTTCTGGAGCATTATTGCTCGCCGTGAATGTGACATTTCCATAACGTTCTCCTGAACAAAAGCAGCAAGACCTAATCTGTATTGGAAGAAAGGTTTACCAACCATCCTGAGCTCACGTGCAGCAAGACTCGAAGATAATAGATTCAGAGCGAGCCGCTTATTCTTAACACGTTTCAAAACGTACCTCAAACAAAGACGCGGCGTCCTGTTCGGCTAAGCCCTCATCCACCTCGTAGCCCTCGTCTCTGCTCGCCTGCAGACAGATTTGATGACGGAGATCAAGAGATTTAGCCAGAAGACAGGGGGGAAAAGCCCGAGCGATGGCTTAAACAAATATTCACACGCATTTGGTGGGATCACAATCATCCGCAACACATTATGAAAAGGCCCCATTTGGAAGCCGCGGGTCCGTGGCGAGTCCTTGGAACACAAGTCATGCTGCGTTTGTCATTTTTCACAAAGGGGAAGGAAACGGGTGGGAGAGTGAGAGGGATGGAGACGGCATGCAGGCATAACAATGACGCTGTGTGTCGCTCAATATCCGAGTAGGCGAATAAAAGTGCGCAAAGCTATTGTCTGAACGTTATCTCATGGAGGGGGCGATGCAATCCCGACGCTTCCTTCTGGTCCATTTTGAAACGTGACTTCAAAGTATGACTCCATGAGGGAGTGAAAGAGAATGAAACACGTTCACCTGCAGGAGTGAGATCAGGAGGTTCTTCACGTCGCCACTGGTGTCGTCTTCGATGTCAGCCTCCAGGTCACGTTCATGCACTGAAAAGTCATCAATTACTCCTTGGACACTTTATGCTCGACAAACAAGAACGGCAACATCAAATGTACACTCGATCTCAGGGAACGTATGTTAAAGTGGATTAAAACGCTATGACTCCCAAAACATCCAATAGTCATGATAAACAACATCAGCATGCTGGTGGAAATCTTTCCCCTAATTGTGATACGTAAACTTGTAGTAAGTCAGGATGGACATGTTCAATATCTTAGAAAGAAAACAAAACTAATCTTTCGGCTATAGCGTGCTTCGGAAAGAAAAAAAAGTTTCTTGACATTTGAATGGACGAATATTTTCACAATTCATCCAAGAAGAAGAGCTTACCCTGGGCATAGGCCTCTTTGTAACCGATTATGTCCTGTTAGGGGGGAAGAAAGAGAGATGATTTAATCAGAAACAAGATGGCCGTCTACTCGAATGTTTTTGGAGAATGTCCTCGACGATTCTATGTGGTGGGAAATATTGGAGCCGACTTGTAGAGTCCGACCAAGTTATTTGTTGGTGCGTCGGAAGAAAGCTGCCGCCTTCCGATTGCTTCTTGAAAATGTGGAACATCTTCTGCGCGATGCCGAAATGACTTGAGCGTATTTTGACAGACCTCGTTGGTGGCCGTGCACAGGATCTCCACCAGCACGGCTTCATCCGTGCCCGCCCCCTTCATGGCCTTCCTCAGCTCCTTGGCGAAGTAGACATTGGGAGCGTCCAACATGGCCATGATGGCGTTCTCAAAGCTGCCGGTCAGCTCCTTTTTCAGGACCTCCTCCAACTCCTAAGCCAACAGGCATACTGTAGGGCACGACGCGCCGGTGTGACACCGAGGGCGAGGCGACGAGGGCGGGCACTCACATCGTCGTACTTTTCAAAGTAAGCCTGCTTGATCTCCAGACGTTGAACTGCCGAGCGATTGGCCAGGATTTGAATGATGGGTTCTTCATCCGTACCTGGAAGGAGCACATTTTCATTCGGGAACATGCAAGCATCCCACAGGAGGGCCTGAAGAAACAAAGATTCGAATCCTCTCGACGGCGACCGATTGTCCTTGATGATGTACCTCTTTTAAGACGTCCTTATATACGTTTTGCGCCTCATAAACAAAAGCAAGAAGCGGTGTACGATAATCAGCGTGTGCTACCATAAAAATACATTCCGGCAGCTCCAAGAAGCTGCTTTTGTCATCAATGCACAAGCCACGACTGAAGCACACTTTGGCTCCGTCCGCGGCTCGTCATCTGAAGGCCAAACACAAACAGTCAGCCACTTGAAATAAATTGATCGGATGAAGTGGGGACCCTTTCAATCATGATCCTTCACTCCGGTGTGGTGCGCGCCCCAAGCCGAACCGGAATTCCCAACAGGGGCAAACAACTACTGAGCTAGCCTTAAAATTAACAGATTTTTCTATTTTCTGCACTTTTGAACATGTTAATTCTGAACCCAGTGCCCTAGAAGAAATTTGACATTCTTTAAAAACAAATGAAGGTCTCAGGAAAGTACTCACCTAAACCTTTACATGCTTGTCGAATGGCCTTAATGTCAGCTGTAACGTCAAAGTCCTCGAACGGGACGACCGTGGGCTAGAAAGGAGAAACGTCGAAAGGATCATGGAAATGTCTCACGTGCACTCTACGTTTAACTGTAAGCTGTTTTAAAAAAACTTTTCATCAGGGCTTAGTTGTTATCACATCCCATCAATGTCAAGAAATTGTGCATGTACCGAGACAAAGCTCATTGAGAAAGATTCATGTCACAGTATTTCTAATACAGTATTGTTGTAATGCGCAGTGGTCCAGAATTGCACTTCGTCATGATCTCATTGCCATTTTAGTTGGAGTTTTTTTTTTTTTAATGGGGCAAACACCTCTCAGTTTGACTGCGTCAAATATAGTCCAGCATTATCATCTTTATAAAGACAAATATGTCAACTTGTCATGATGAGTTTATAGATAACACTGCTTTCCCAACATTGCCGCCTGCGAGAGTTTTTAAAGCGAGAAATTCTAATCCCATCTGAAACCGGACAAGGTCTGGTCACTGGGTGTGACATCCAGGCCGCTTGCAGTCTGGTGCAGCCTGTGCTTTGCTGAGTCATTGCCAGGCTCACCCACCCAACTCCTCTCCGGTCACACAATGCAGCATTATCGATTAGTCCTCCTAACAAATTCCAAATGTCTGCCGCTTGCATCCTTATGGTGGGCAACTCTCTGCAGGTTCTCTTTACAAGAAAACAAATCATCTTAAGAAAAAAAATGACCTTGCACTTACTCCAACCATATGTTGTTACATAGTAGCTTAGAATCCAGGCCTGAGCCATAAAGACTTCAAAAAAATAAATGCAATACTCCAGATACCGATGCAAGGGTGGAGCACATATTGTCACCGACGGGGAAAAAAATGTTTCACTTTAAATACGTCGTCAAAAGTTTACAATTCGGGCCTGGTGGAAAGGTGCGTCGTTTGAAGGGAAATTACGTAAACGTCCTCAATAGCGCCCTCTTGAAAAGTACCAGAAAAGCCGACAATGTTTTGCCCCACGTACAGTACATTTGATCTGGACACTCCATCTTGAAAAACATACGCATAGGAGTCCCCAAAACCTGAAAAGCATGACGTCCTCATTCTACTAGAATTGCTCGACCTTTCGCCTTCAACGGATAGTTGACATCTGACTACGTTTTCTTACCTGCACGTTCCCCATGATAGTCCGGAGCAATGTGTGTTTTTGCAAAAACACAAGAAAGACTAAGAGTGTGTTGTGAGTGTGGAGGCTGTGATGAAGATGATGATGATGATGCTGCTGCTGAGGAGGAGTGGCAGGTCCTGCAGAGAGGATCAGCCCTGTCCGGTACCGCGGGTATGACGTCACTATACGTAATAATCAGGGGAGGAAACAAACAAGAAAAATGCAGCACACTTAATGCAGTTTTCGCCCCATTATGTCTTAAAATTGCAAGGCGTCAAAATCAGACTATCATGGGAGGGATTCGATTATGTGTGTTCGTTTTGTCGTTGTTGTATTTACAGGCCAAGCGAGGCAGTCATTCTATTTTTCCACATGATGGCAGTGTTGTACAGCACATCTAAAATATTCCGACACTGTCGTGTTGGCGTGAAAAAAGTCAAATCTTTGTATGAATACAGTATATGCTCAACTTGCCTTTGAAAAAAAAGCGGCGTTTGACACGTTTACGACAAATTTACCTTGGAAAAAAAATATATGAAGAAAAAGAATACACTATGTCCTGGCAGAATATCGGCGAACAAGAACTGTCTAATGTGATAATGAGAGAAGAAATGAGGAGTTTACGACTATCCAGACGTAAAACACGGATACGAACAGCACCCACTGAGGTTCGGTGTCAAACATAGTGCATTTTAGATTCATCCTGAAATGTCATCCACCTATTTACCCCTTGCGGGTATCGTAGGTTAGATCATGTCACAGTTTTTGCAGTCCTAATCACGATTTAGGCGAGGGTACAAACGGAAGAATTAAGCATGAACAAATGTAACTACTTACACAACTGGAACAAGGAAAACGACAATGAATAGTGAGCACCGAGCGAGGCAGTCGATTGGTTGAAGAGCATCTGGCAACATGCCAGATGGGAAGGACAGCAGGTGTGACTAATCAGCTCAACATGAATAAGAGTCACTTGAAAGTGACGCTAATGTAAGCTTATGTTATATTATTAATTATCATTTTATGTTGGATCATCATATTATTTCATGTTAAGCATACCTAAATTATATTCTGTTGTTTAATAATTGCTTAGACATGTTTTTATGTTGATAGGTTATGATTGGCTGTTAAAGAGAAGCAGGAAGTGATTTTAGTTACGAGAGTTGTGTTCTCGAACGTGCTGCGGTTTAGACGTCTTTTTCCCCCTTTTAATAAACTGCATTAAAGAATTCCATCTCTCCTTTTGTCATTCGTAAAGTAGAGATATCCACTAAAAACAACGAACCCCTCAACTTACACTAATCTAGATGTACAAAAGCGCATTCTTAGGCCATAAAGAAAATAATCAGAGATAGCAAATGCATTCACATTGTACAACATTTACGTAGAAGTAGAGACTTGGGTTAAAAGAACTACGAAAAAAAATGTCATTAATAAGTGAGACAGACCGGAGACCTGTGAGTTTGAATATAAATATTTAATTCTGAATTGACAACAGTGTATTCATTGTATATACATGCAACACAATATGAATAGTCACAAATAAATACTTTCCCATTTGTGCTTAAAGAGTCTGCAGCAATGTGGGAGTGAAAACCAAGAAGCATAAAATACTGGACAAAACATATGTAAAGGTTGATAGTTAAAAAAAACATTAGTGAAAAGTGAATGTTTGCCAAGTAAAAAAGAGTGTTGATGCATGTTCAGGAAAATACTTGTTACATCTGTGCTGTTTTCTGAAAGCTCGATGAGCAGAGAAGATCAGTTATGAAATTAGAAACGTTGAAACCGAACCGGAACAACAATAATAATACCACCGTTGCAACAAGAAAACCAATAAACACACGGAGACTCATTAGTTACCCCATGCGATGGCTTTTCCATGGTGCCAACGGACGGTAGGTATAAAGACTGGACAACAATATTCCGTCATTCCCATCTTCTTCTAAACACACAAGCCATCATCTTCATCATCATGCTGTGAAGAAAGTATTTGGTCCGGATTCACACAGCTTCTATTTTATTTTTTGGTGCATTGTTGGTATCTAGTATCTTTGCTCTTCAGGGAACGCGTGCATCAATATCCAACAACATGATTGGAAGAAGCATCCATTGTTTTTGTTTGTCAAAAATCTGAAAAAATACAAGTGAGATCCAAGTTCCCGTGTGTCAAAGAAGTGGAGGCATATACTGTAATGTGGAAAGGTAGCGCGGCGTGCAAGCAAAGTATTTGCAGAGCAAACTCTCATTCATAGCGACTTAGATGTTGCGTTGAAAGCAACGCAACAGCAACATGCAAATATTTGAATTGTATTCATTGACCAGGAAGCATCTGCCGGTTGATTTTAATTCGATCAGCAAAAACTTCAGAACAATAAAATAAAAATAACAACAGAACAAATCCCACTCCAGCCCATACTCACGCACACACAATTTACAAGTACTGACAAAATTATTCCTCAAACACATTTGCTGATGGGTCATACATTAATTTTTCACTTCTATTATTGGATTTAAATTTAATCAAACCGTGTTTGAGATTGCAACTGGGCGAGAAATATTCCATTCATTTTCATTGATGGGAGTAATCGGACGGGCGGAAAAACAAGTGCACTGCTGATGCGAAGAAGTTAAAAAAAAAAAAAGCCACGGCACTTTTGACTAAATCCGCTCATTGCTCTAAATGTCTCCAGTCTCATGCCGCTTTGCGGAATGGGAGACGTTTACTCAGGCATGGACAAAACAACCGATACACGTTGATGCAGTGTCATAACGGTCAAAGATTCAGGAGTCCAAAATGAAAACAAGAAAAACAAATGATGTCACTGATATAATTTGCAGTGGAATGACAACGTATTGCTTCAAATGCCATTACCATCGGCAACATCGGTTTTCTTGTACATGACGTTGATAAGATCCAGACCGAGTTGTCTTGGTAGGAATTTCGATCTGGCTCCAGCTCGTGCTTCCTACATTAAAATCAGTGCACCAAGTATTGACAACCCCCCCCCCCCCCCTCCACTAGCGACCACGTTGTGTCAAAAATAAAATTGGTATAACACATCTCAATGACGCGGCCCGGTCGTCCAGTGGTTAGCACGTCAACTTCACAGTACAGAGGTACCGGGTTCGATTCCAGCTCCGGCCTCCCTGTGTGGAGTTTGCATGTTCTCCCCGGGCTTGCGTGGGTTTTCTCCGGGTGCTCCGATTTCCTCCCACATTCCAAAGACATGCATGGCAGGCTGATTGAACACTCTAAATTGTCCCTAGGTATGAGTGTGGGCGTGGATGGTTGTTCGTCTCTGTGTGCCCTGCGATTGGCTGGAAACCAATTCAGGGTGTCCCCCGCCTACTGCCCGGAGACAGCTGGGATAGGCTCCAGCACTCCCCGCGACCCTGGTGAGTATCAAGCGGTTCGGAAGATGAATGAATGAACATCTCAATGTCGTTTTGGCAAATTGCCACCATTCTCAATGAAAAGTGCGAAAGCAGGACTTAAAAATGGCCGTGAACATCTTTTGGTTCCTCTCAATCAAACATTTGAAACTTGACTCGGTCGTGCTGTAAGTCCAATCGGTCAATGACAGCGGTCATCATGCTCTCTCTGCCGGGTCTTGGTCCTCAAAGTCCCAGGGGCAAACGTCAGCCATCTTTGGACCGCTACCGACCGCAGGTTTGTGAGACCGCTCTTTCTTCCTGTCGGTGGAAGTTTTAGTCTGACCAAAAGTGCTGTCGGAGGCTTCGGTCTCACGTGCCCTCCTGACCTCTGCCCCCTCTGGGTCTTTGCTGGAGCTCCTCCTCCGCTCAGAGACCAGCCCGCCGCACTCGGCCGACTGGCTGACGCGCCTTCTCTCCGACGGCGGCTTGCTGGAGGAGCTCCGTCGTTCCCGGTTTTTCTCCCTGCCCTTCTCCTTCTCCGCTTTATGGTTGGATGAGCAGGAGCCTTTCCGTTTCTTCTTGTGCGCGGAAGGGCTGCTGCAGATCTTCTCCTGCTTGGGTGAGGGTGGGCTGTTGTAATCCCACGGGCAGATCTCGACCATCAAGGAGGGAGGCTGCAACAGGCTTCCCGTGGACTTGGAGTGGTCTGAGCGGAGTGCCTTGGGCTTACCGTCCGTCGGCGTGACGCTCTTTTTGCGGCGGATTCTTTCGGGGGAAATGGCCTCCGAGACCCCACCGAGAATGGGCTGCTCCTCAAAATCCCAGGGGCTCACATCCGGCTTGAGAGGCAGAGGTGACCTGGGTCCGCGCGCTTTCCGCGTTTCCCTGCTCTCCTCCCTCTCCCCTCCTCTGTCCTTGGAGCGTCGTCTGTTTGAAGGAGACTGCCCCGATTTCGGCCTCTGCTGAGACCGGCCGCATTTGCCGAGGCCCGAGCCGCCGCTCCCTCTTCGCCCTGCGTCGCTTTCGTCCGGGGCGATGGACACGTGCTTCTGTGTCTTGGCTTCAGATGGTGTTTGAGGCTCTTCCGGCTCCCAGGGACAAACTTCGGACACATCGTACAAGTTCCTGCTGGTTTCGGAGCAAATGGATGGCTGGCTACCGCTCACCTAGAATCAAGCGAGAAAATGCGTTAGCGTGAATTGACCCAAAGAGTCGCAGCACCTCACCCATACGGTACCTGCTGCTTCATGATGCCCATCTTCATATGCGTCTTGGAGTACTCCACGGACTGGCTGATGATCATTTTGGGAAAATGTTCCGGGGTCTCATCCACTTCTGACAACATCCTCCCCTCTGGACCCTTCACACCTTTTTTGCTGGCATCTTCCACGCTTTGCGTCTTGTTGCCGAGCCCCGGCATCTTCTCCTTGGCGCTGGCGATCACACTGAGAGACTTCTGCATGATGGAGGTGCGCAGGTGCACCGGTTTCTTTTCGTGCGTTAAGTTGTGAACGCTCGCCGACTTCCAGAAGAGGGCGACCGACTCGGTGGACTTTGCCGGTTCCAGCTTGGAGGGCGGCGCGACCGGTTCCAGATGCTTTTGCAATGTTTGCGGCCAATGAGGGAACCGAGAAGCGAACCCTCTCCGCCGTTGCCCACCGGAGTCATTTTGTCCCCCGCTGCCGAGCCGCTTTGACTTCCACTTTCGTCATCTTGGTCACAAACGTGATCGTAGCTCAGCGATTTCTGCAAGCTTGCGACTTTGTTCTTGAGCGAATCTTCTCTGGGTTTTCCTGAAGGGAGATTCGAATCTTTTGAGAGATTCTGGACCTTTGTTGAAAAATCTTGCTCTAACTTCAATGTGACGTAAGTCATAGGTTGATGTCAGGGGGTGTAACAAAAATGATTTGAATGAGAAAATCGGTTTTGAATTAAAAGACGAAATCCATATCGAATCGTCATTTATTGGAAAGACACACACCCTGGTTGATATACCAGCAGCAAAACATTTTGCGGCTCTCAACTGTAGGTTGCCCTTTCTCAGTCGAGACTGGAATATCTTGACAAGAATTGGATTTGAGATCTCTGCGGCGCGCAGTTTTGCAAGTGAATTTCACACGCGCCGTTTACAGGATGCCCGCAAGGTCACTGTCTGTCTCCATTTCATTCCTAAAACAAAACTGGCACCACACTAGTACGAAGCTCAATGCGTTGGACCTCTTTTGTGTATTTGTTTTTTGACAGCTCACAGAGTTTCGGTTATATAACGCACAGCTTCTCGGAGGCCAAGGTCCATAAATCGGCCTCTATATTTAAATAAACAAATGAAAAAGAAAAAAAATCAACTTTAGACCATTCCCCTGTCACAAGGATTTTCGGTGCCAGTCCGAGTGCTAATTATACAAGTTGCATAAGTCGCAGAACAAGACACACTGCGACAAAACGTGTGACTCCCGAACAATACGTTACATTGATTTGAAAGTTATTCATGAAGGTTTAACGACGGCACCGGTTTGACTCAACGATTATTACTGTCTCCGTTAATCACTATGTGGAACTTTTTTTCTTCGAATGTTAACACAGTGGCGGTTAATCAGCAAGTAGGTGTCGGTCTCATACAATTTTAATACCAATAAAGATAGCCAAGTGATATTTTAGAGATGACGACTGTTCAGATCTCACCGTGCTGATTGCTCTCAAGGTGGTTTCGTCTCAAAGTGCTGCGGTTGCTACCGTGCTCGCTGCCGTCTTCCCTGCTACACTGGCGGTGTATGTGCATGGTCTCCGGGATCTCCGTGATCCTTTTCATCAGGGTGCGACCGAGGCCCTTTTTGGAATTGCGTTTCTTTTGGAGGTGGGGGTTGTTGGCCAGCATCTTCTTGCGTTTGTAGACTTCCAGCTGGGCGTAGAGTTTTTTCAACTCATCCTGAGAGAGGCAACTGTGGATCAATCTAAATTCATCTCTACGTGCACGACAGTGATTTCCCACTGCTTTGCACGTTTTTTTTTTACGATTGCAAAGACTACCTTTTATAAAGGGAAGAATATGTTTGTTTGTTTTTTCAGAACACTAAACAGATCCTAATATTTTTGGACTAAAACGACCATTCGGTCGACAGTTCCTCTATGACACAGGTGTCAAACTCATGGCCCGGGGGCCAGATCTGGCCCACCACATCATTTTATGTGGCCCACAAAATCAGATTAAACACGTCAACTTCCATGATGCTTTCTAAAATGTCGACCAAAAAAAAATTATATTCTCATATGTAATAAATAAGACAAAGCATTTTCTCATGATAGTAACTTAAACAAGAGTTGAATCAACAGTTATTCTTGACTTCTTGAGATGGTTTCACTCAGAACGGCCCTCCAAGGGAAACGGTCACCAAAATGTGGCCCGCGACAAAAATGAGTTTGACACTCCTGCTCTATGAAGTCTGACATGGCCAATCCTCAATTATTCGTCCTCTCCTGTGACTTTGGCCAACATTTTGAATCGACAGAAAAAGCATGCGACGACTAACTCGATGATGCGTGTGCGTTTCCTCACCCGTATGTCCTCAGGGTCCAAGCTGTGCTCACTCCAGGCTGAGGTGATGCTGTTATTGAGGTAAGAACCGGACCTTCCGATGTCCAGCTCCTCTTCATAGGCCTCCGTGGCAATATCATCCCGAGCCTGAGTCCCTTTTGTAAAGAACTGAGAGAGAAAGGTACCACGAAAATATCACTACACGGTTCCAAAAGGAAAATATTTTGCAAAGGAACACTTTTTGCGCTCGTAATGATGATGTCCAAAATATCAGTGAAGGCAATCGGAGGTGTGACGGCCGTGAAAAATCATTTCCTGCAGTAAATACGTTAGTGAGATGGATGTTCGATAATTAAAGCGCTTTCCCCTCTGAAATTAACTTTGCTCTATTGAGACAAATGAGCCATTTCTGCCAATAATATTGGCTCGTACGATAAGGGCACAGACAATATTTTAATAAATATTAGAAGAAAAAAACAAAATCAAAACCTAGTGAAGACATTTCCTCTGCGATTTTACACTATCAATGATGTCCAATTATAAATGAGGTGAAAAAAGGAGTTACACGCCGTTATCCCCACCCCAGCACCCAATTTTGGATAAACAGTTTGAAGCTTTTTTTCATATATTTATTTACAATAACTTTGGACTGTACTGGTTATTTTTAGGCCAAGAAAAAAAAAGTGCAGAACTGCTCTGTACTATATTGAGTATTTTTAAGCCTGAAAAAACAAATATCGGACAATCGGATAACCCCTCCCTCCAATTAGTCAGTTAAATAAGGATTCCGGTGTTCAGGGAATTTCAGTCGCATAAAGGCAGTGGATGACGGTCTAATTATTTAGGTTTGCTTTAGCAAGTGAAAGCAAAACAACAAAGGGGGGCCCAATATTTAGGCCAGACTGAAAAGCAGACGCCGTGTGAGCTTAACACACTCCCGTTGCGCTTCATTATCCCGGCCTACTCGACTGACTCGAATATCTGAGGAGCCTAATTAAGGCCGAATGAAAGAAGCGGGAACGTTGATGGTGTACTGCTTTTATCACACAGCGGGGCGATTAAATGTTTTCCATCAGACGTAAGAGATTGCATATAAAGATGCCGATGGGAGTGCTTAGCAAAATTACAATCATGAGTAACGCCATTTAAATCGGTTTACGGCACATGCTGCAAATGTTCTTCTTTCTGCTTTGGTGAATGTTTCTGATTGCGCCGATCACATGAGCTCAAACAGATGAATGAGCTGTTGTGATTTCAAGCTGCAATACGACATCAGCCGTTACGGAAATCTCGATGCGGTGCAGCCTACCCAATCATTCCGCGCGATCCAATCAAAGGACGACGTAGGACATGTCACACTACGCGGCGAGACAAACGACAATTCGGACATGCCAGACTATCGTCGTCACGACGCCTCACAACCAATCGCGGAGTATGTTACGATGCGACAAAACAGCTTCAAATCGGCTACGAGGCACTACGTCGATCTGGGATGCTCAAAAATGGAGTCGTGCAGTCGGATGTAAACTTACAATCTGCTGCGCCAGAGGTGGGCACAGCTCATGAACTGCACATAATGCAGCGATACCTTTGGAACAAGAAGCAGTCCCACAGTCACAGTGACGGTAAGATGAGTGTGAGCGAAGATCAGCATTAGCATCCAGTCGGGGTGAAGGCCGGGCGCCACGGAGAACCTGCAGGAACACAAAGATTCTGTTCAGCCAGGGTATCAGAGTTGAAAGTTACAAGCGAGATGAGCCGAGAACTCTCGCAGTCTGTAAATTGCCAGACACCAATAAGAGCCCACGGCGTTTCTCTTCTCTATCCACGTCAACTGTAAACAAAACCAAGCCAGTTTTTTTCCCCCCTCAGCAAGTGAGAGCCGCTTGATTTATAACCACACGGAAGATGACCACGATAATGAACGCGTGTCCGCCGGACCCTTCAGCTTCTTCGTGGAGTAAAAGAATCTTTCCCTTTTTGGCGTGATGGTTACTCTGAATTCCCGCTAATGCAAAACATCTCCAATCACAGTTTTTGATCGAGAATGTGTGGCAAATTAAATTGTTTGGACTGAAAGCTTTTAAGGTTTTTTTTTCCCGCTAAAAAAGGATTGGTTGATTGTCACGGACACAAGGTCATTTTGCCAACGTGAACTGAATCAGAAACAAAAAGGGGGTTTGAGGAACACCACGAAAAAGGACAAAAGTACAAACTAATCATAAATTGAGCCACAACTGACTGAACTAACTGAAAAGAGGTCTAGGGAAAAGGACACAACGTACGAACTGTAACACAAGATACAAACGATGACAGCCTCACAAGAGTGTTCATGTGTTTGGGGTTTTTTTCATGGCTAATTTCAGAAGAAGAATGAACCCGACAAACTGGCTCGGAGAAGACTGTGAAAAAAGATGTTATGTTAGAGCAGTGATGAGTGTTGTCACTTAAACGAAACTCAAGGGTCACACTCATGTTTATTTCAGGAGGAATCCCTGGGTAGCGAACAGACATCTATCAACACATTTTCTGGGCGCCAGACGTACAATAACCGCACATACACGTTTTCCTGAGCGGTACGGTGGCCGACTGGTTAGCTAGCACGTCCGCCTCATCGGACACCTGATGACTTTAGAGATCCTCTCTAAAACCTGACGCTGTAATTCTATAAACGTTGATATATTTGTTGACCCGCTGCTTGAGGTTTGCTTTTCTGAAACCTGTCTCTGACACCGTAGGCGGTCCTACAATGTGGAGACTTGAACACATGCTAGCACGAGCGAGTTACTCGCGGAATGGCGCCAAACAAGTCTGATCAGCTTTTTAGAACGGATCGTTCCAGTTTTCTGCACCCACCTGATGAGGTGGAAGACGGCCGATAAGAGTAGCTCGTTGTAGATGGCCACCGCCATGTAGCGTGGCTCGTGAAAAGCTGAGTGAATCGTTCGGACGGCGTAGCACAGGTACACGCCCCACAGCAGGAATAGCAACTCCGCTGGGAAGCAAAAGAAATGCAATTGGAGTGAAATGGAAACACTTCCACTGGGTTTGCTCTATTAGTCAAATTCATTCAGTGTGTAAAAATAAATAAATAAAATAAAATTCCCTTTGCAGAGTACTGAAGCCAAAGTACCCGGAGAAAACCCGCAAGCACCGGAACATGCTACCGGTGCATTCTACCCACAAGTCTAGTAAAAGTCAAAAGTGAAAACAATTAGGTGTAAATGACATTTTGAAAATGGCAAAAGAGCAGAGGTTATAAAGCTTGATTTATGCTTTACAGACTCCAAATGGCCCTCTTAACTCTGCCATCAGATCTATAACAGTCCATAAATTCTTTTCAGTTTGGAGCCTATTAAAAGTCATGAATAGATCCGATCTATAAATCATCAAATTACATGCCACTTAGTCTCGGGGTGCAAAGGGAGCTCCTCTTGTAGGATGGGAAGCATAACAAATCAAACAAATGCTTGTTTACTGTTGATATTCTCAAGACTGCTGTTACTTTGCGAGTCGGAAAAAAAGGACTTCTTTCTTATTTCTTTCTTTTTAGAGGTACCACGACTGGTTAGCACATCATCCTCACAGAGCAGAGATTTTCTCCCAGGTTCCATAAAAACATGCGTGTGAGGTTGATTGAATGCCCTGAATTGTCCCTGTCCCTGATTGTGAGCGCCAACTGTTGTTTGTCTGTGTGTGCCCCGTGATTGGCTGGCAACCAGTTCCGGGCTGTGCCCAAAGACAGCTGGGGTAGGCTCCAGCACGCCGGCGAGCCTCAGGAGGATAAGCGCTTTGGAGAATGGATGGATGGATGGACATTTCTTTTTTGGCAGATGAGTGCTCCCTCGTTGGCAATATTACTAAACAGGCCAAATCGCCGAGGTAATTTTGCGAGTATGACATCAGTCAAGAGTTTTCGGAAGCAGCTTTGCAGAGAACTTCCTGTTCAAAGCATCGCCTCAACACATTAGTGTGTTCTCAAAGGTTGTCATGGTAACTAGCAGGCTCCTTAATTTCCTGTCCCGCACACACTACACGCACACAGATATGTGGAGATTGTTGTATTTGACGTCAGTCAGTCCATTGAAAGCCCCCGCCCGGTGTGGGACATTCTGGCAGCTTCTTTTTCATCTTCAGGGCTTCACTATTCTCTTCTGCTCACCCTCTCCTACAGTTTTATATTAACAAAGTGAAGCATACTGTCTATTCTAGTAAATAAGCAGCATTAATTGACACCATAGCGTAACTGTCAGCAGGGAGGGCTTTTCCAAAGAATTTAGAATTCTCTGATTTTTGTACATGACAGTGTCGAACTCACTCACCAACGGCCATCATGTAGTCCCACCGGTCCAGCAGACACATACTAAACTGCAGCCCCTCCGATGAGAGGCCGGCTGTGATTAAGGCCCGACTCAGCTCGGGGTTCTGGCACACCGCAGAGGTCCAGGCCACCAGGAACCACAGCACCACCAAGAGGATTATTGCCAGCATCCTCAGGACCCGCCAGCTGGTCATGTAGGGTGTCCTTTGCGCCGTACGCGACAGGAACACCTTCAGTACTCTGGATGGAGCGAGAGGAGAGGACAGCAGTGATCACAGCTTTGAGAGATCATTGGACACGTGTACAAAATCATCTTTTGTGGTAGCCCTAGGTGAGAAGTGTTACCGCATAGCCTGCACGTGTTGGGTTGGTGTTATGCATGAAACTTGCCGTGGAATGCATCAGGCCTGAATTAGAAATTTGTGTGTGCTTGTATATGCGTGAGCATTTGCGTGTTATCACCTCCGCCTTCCCAATTGAACTTCCTGCCACACCGTGGGATTCCTAACGGAAGTTCAAGGAGGAACTCAATGAAAGAAAACTGCATCTGCTTTTTTTTTACTAATAAGGATGCTCATTGGAAATGACATAGTGCTCAACCAGAAGATCTGTTTTATTCATAATCTGCTCAGGAGTTTTCATTATCACTGCATAGACGTAATGGCAATGCATCTATGTAAAGGGAATAACAAATAAATAAATAAATAAAAATACAACACTCCAGCCAGAATGAGGAGATGAGGAGCCATATGGTGGTCGAGATAAGATCATCAACTGCTGCAGATGTACAAACAGTCAAAAGTCATAAGGAGCAGCTTGCAAGAGGGCTCCCCCAGGGCACACTTGGCAGCCAAACAGCCAGCTCGAAATGATGATCAAATCGGTACATTGACCGGGAGAACACTGTGACCGGGCTGACCTCTTGCTCTTGTCTCCGAAGTGCTCAAACAGAAACGAGCGTGCGTCTGAGAAGAGACTTTGTATTGCAACATTTGATAAACATAATGTAAAAGAAAATGGTGAAAATTGAAATGTGCTCTTTTGATGCAGATGCGGCAAACGTTTGGGAGTCAAACAATATTTTCCATTCAAGTTGTAATTGAAAACGGGACGATACCGACTATCATCCATTCTAGCAGTTTACCTGTACAGCTTGAGGATGATGGTGCCATACACGATGGCGAAACCCAGCGGGCGAACCCATCTCAGGAGGATACATCGGAACACACTAGGGTGGAAGTATAGTATCATAACCTGCAGGGAGGTACAATCACAGCCCACACCATCAAATAAATAACAAAAAAATAATAATAATCAAAATAATCATTAAACCAAAATAAAAACAGACAGTATCCCATTACAAGAAGAAAAGCATCATGAATTTAAATCTGTCTTCTTTCACTGGCTACGGGACAGATGTACAACCACAAAAATACAATTACAATCACTTCAAAAACAAACAAAAAAAAAACCACGACAACAAAACAGAGGTGAGTCGTCCCCCACATTGGTTCTTGTGCTGCAACAGTGAGTCTACTTGTGAACGAAGTGACGCCAAGTGGAACCGCGTCTGCGTCGGCTGAAATCCAAATCTCCAGTTGTATTTTTGATTGTCTAACCGGATGATAAAATGTATGTCTTTGTCCTTAAAATATCTGTCCTGTGAATTGTGACCTCATACGTTCGTTTCGACAAGGATAAGAACTTTAGACCGTGTGTTTTTATCTCTCTCTCTGGTATTGTTGATGTCACCTTGGTGTGAAACAAAGCAAGATTTCAGCAGCCGGGGGCAGCGGCCATTGCATAAGGCAGATGACATCTGCATGTTTATGACATCTCTTCAGGAGAAATAGTTAAGCACCGTTTGAGCAGCCCGCCGTCCTGGTTGTATTTTAACACACTCCTCGTGTGCACGTTGTTATTCACTTGTAACGCTCACAGTGCCAACCTTGTGCGGTCTTCTTGTCCACTAAAGTGTTTCGATTTTTCCCACAACACAAGACAATAAGCTCCACCGCACCAGTTCATCCTTGACTTGTGTGTTTAATCCCCCGACGCGGATTGCGGGGGACATTGTTGAACGCACTCTCGGCAGTTAAAATGCAGAAGGCGATGAAGTACTCGGTAACGGACGATTCTCCCTGAGTTAAGCCCAGCCAAAAATGCTCCTTGTCTCGGAGGGGATTGAGAGAACATACCGATGGCTTTGCGGTTTTTTTTTTACCGCCCAAGCCACAGCTTTGTCGGCGAGAAGATTCACGATAAATGCAAACCTTCGTCCGGTGGTTTTTCACCTTAGAGGTACCGAAGCCAACCAGTTCACATGCACATTCACTGAACCCTTCATTAGTGAAAAATAAAAATATGATTTTTTGCAAATTCAAGACATTAAAAACCCACATTTATTAAAACCAGAAAAACGTCAATTAAATTTCAAGACATAAGTATAGTTTTTAAAAATGTTATTTTATGGCAGAGGCTCCGTCGAACCCCTGAGACCGATTCACCGAACCCCGAGGGTTCGATTGAACCCAGGTTAAGAACCACTGCCTTAGTGCAACGGTAAATGAACCATCCACATATGTAGAATATTAGACCCACGTATGATTTGCGTTTGATGATGGCGTGTCTGAAGATCATGCAACCGAGACCTGGCGCGAGCCGGATCTCATCGTGAGCTCAATTCATCAATTATTGGTCATAAAAACGGTCACTGCTTAGGAGGATAGCACTGATCCCAAGCACGGAATATCGCAATCAATAATGTGAGGATATGCTACCGCGAATCTGCCTTCAGTCACTGCTGCAACCTCGCTGACTAACACGAACTGCGGGTCTGACCTCAATCAACATTTCACCCAAGAAACGAAAAAAACAAAACCCACACAGGCACACAACCAGGAACAGATCACACTGAGCCCCACGGGAAAAAAGAAACAACCATCCAAAAAAGCCTTACTACGTTTTTTATGGTTACTATTTCCTGCTCATCCTCTTTGCGGGTGCCTCGTGTCAACCTGTATTTTGCATTTGCCTCATGCACTGGCCCTTTCATCATCGCTCTGTCTTCATAGCAAGCCTCCACTCCGCCGCAGGCCCTTTTTTGCCACGTGAGGGAGCCGCAACAATATTAAGTCACCTTTGCAGACAGCGGGCCAAATTAGACCACTCCCGACTCCTCGCAAAGTATCTTTACTACTCTCAACACAAACCTGCGGAGAGTCGAGCAGACAAACAGTGTCACGCCCTTTGCGCAGGGCTACCGACATCCACGAGTCACGGGGGACCGCACATTTTTATCCCACCCCGAGGGAGCGGTGGCCCTCTTCGGTTCGCATGCAACCAACCATGCTTCCTCCATCAATTAATAAACAGATGTACTGTATTTTTAAAACAAGCGGTGCTGGAACTTGATGGACTGTTTAAAAATGCATTGAGCACCAGAACGGGGCAGCTGCGCCGCGCTTGGCTGAGGAAGCTTGTGAAGACAGCAGAGAAGACACAAACTGTATTTTTGTGTGTGTAACTGTATGGGCGAGGAGGCAGACATCAAGGTGAGATGAAGAGGGAAATGCTTTAAAGGAGAACCTGGGGAAAAGGTAGAGACATACTTAAAAGGTAGCGAGATGATGGGAAGTGTTGAGAAAAAAAAAAAGAGCACAGAGAAGACGAGGACGAAGAGAGTGAAAGCATATTTGGGGGAAGCTATTTTTGGTATCTTTCATGCAACCGAGGGAACCGAACGGAGGGATGCAAACTCCAATTCATCTTGACTACCCTGTCACGTGAAGGTGAACGTCTGCAGGAACAAAAATAACAGGTGCTTACTGTCTTTTGCAAGATAATGCCCCAGAAGCATTACAAAATAAGCACAGGTGTGTATCGTGCTGAACATTCTAAAGCTCTTTTATCGTTTGGAGAATAAAAATAAATAAAAAAAAGGAAAGCTCAAGCCAGCGTTTGAAACTTCAAGAAGTATTTGAAGGGAGAGAATCCCCAGTTTCCCTCAGATCTCCCTGTCACGTGGAAATTCCATCCATCTGTTTCCAAGCTCAAGATGTGAGCAACAGGCTTTACCTGGTACGGTACTCATGGGCCTGTCTGCCTTAAAATAATAAATCAAAATCCCAATTTTACTGTCAACCACTTGACATGAGTTGAGCAACCCAAAGGCGATTGATTCTATGCAGCGCCGCGATGCTAATGATCGCGTCTTAAACGTCTTCATAGTTTCATATTATTCTGCCGCTTGTTGAACGTCAATCATATCAGCGGCGGCAGTTCAGCCCTCTCTCCAAGTGATTACAGAGAACTTCATGAGATTCACGTACAAGCTGGACAGGTTGGAGATCACAGATGCATCTGGAGAGTTTTTTCAACAGAGTGATTCCGAGCTAATGCTTCTCTTGCATTGTATAGCCTATGGACGGATGAGTAATGGAAATGAGATCTACTTACGGGGAAGTACAGCAGTAAAGCTCCAAACAACAGTGTTTCCAATAGAATGAATCCAGAAGTACGGATACTCTGTCGAGGACGAAAGAAAGAAAGAATTGGCTTGTCAGAACCAATAATTGTAGGCGTTTTAGTGAGTTGTAGATTGGTTAGCTAGATTAGCTAGATTACGGCTAGCTAAATTAGATGGCTATGTAGGTTGCTTGGTGGGCAAGTTGCTAGGGAGTAGGTGGATTTGGGTAGGTCGCTTGGAAGACTCGTCATACGGTTGGAAGGTGGAAGTCAGTAGCCTGGTAGGTGTAAGCTAGGTGGGTGAGTGGCTAGGTGTCGATATTTTGGTAAATACAGTATATGTGGGAAGGTGCAATTGTAGGTCAAAGTAAATCGATAAATAGGTTGGCAGATAGAGGAAGGGAGGTACAGTATAGGTAAGATAGGCAGCGGAGGTGGACGTTCCGTCAGTACTGACGGGAGGGCCGTCATTCCGTCACTGATGGTTGGCGGACATATGTCGATAGGTATTTGTCGTCATGGCCAAATGAAGCCATCTGAACACTTGAAGATTCCCATCCGACTGCTTCACAAGAAGTTTCACCGCTCGGTGCTTCAAGTGCACACAAACTCCCCGTTGGCCAAAACCTTCAGTGTCATTTGCTCGATGTGTGATTGCTTCTTTGCAGTCCGCGTGGGAATAATAACTGGAATTAAAACAGCATAATTAGATCTTGTGGGGTTCATTCATTTAATCTGCTGATGATTGATGAATGCTATGGTACAAATGAAACAAATCCGGTGGGACATGATGTGTTTATGTACATGATCTGTTTAGGAACGTTTTTTATTCAGAAAGATTTTTTTTTTCTTCCTGTATTGTATTCCTGTAAATACCTCACGCTTTGTTACGCGATTCACACTTTGATCCATCACTCGGTATTTGTCGCTGGGCGGATAACGGTGCATACAGATGTATGTGGGTGCAAAGATAAAACAAGAAAATTAGCTAGGGTTATATCAGTAGGCATATGTGGGGAGGGGTATTTGTGAATAGGTATGGCTAGACAGGTACGTGCTTGGCAGGTAGGCACATGAAGGTAGGTCATTTTACTAGACAGGTACCCGCAGCATGGTATCTCCGCTCACCTTACTTCTCCTGAAGTGGTAGACGGCCACCATGCTGGCCAAGTCCAGCAGCACGCACAGGCCTTGGAAGGAGGCCACGGCAAGCCGCAGCCCGCTGTCCTCCCGGGCCAGACAGGGTGTGTTGTCTCTGCAGTAGGGACAGCCCACCCGGCAAGGAAGGCACTTACTCGCCACATCAGAAACGTCGTCTCTGCGAGAGCCCTGCGCCTTACCTGAGAACAGAAAAGGGCTTAGTCAGACATTTCAATATTGATGAGGACGCGGAGGCGGCAAGGGCCTCCTGAGAATTTTTCCACATTGCTTTGATTTATTTTATTTCTTGGATTAGAGCAATTTGTGTTTGAGTTTTTTATTAGGAGTGACACCGCGATGAGTGGATTGGCTTTAATTGATTTGTTTCATGAGTAGCAATCACGAGGCCAATACATCAAAATGTCACAGCGATTACCGCGACAAAAATAAAAGCTTTCATGAGGGAATGATGAGAGAGAAGAGAATAAAGCATCGACACGCTACATTTTTAATCGCTCATGTCTGAATGGATTTATCAAGTCTGTTTTCCCCGATTGCTTTTCCAACGAATCTGAAAGTGTTGTGCGAGTTACTCGAGTTACTTCTAATGTCATTTGCTCTAATAATCTATCCAAAAAAACCAAACTAACAAACAAAAAAAGACAGATTCCTTTGGCAACATGCCTGTTGAGGGCAGATTGGGAGTCTATTCGTTCTGATAGAAATCCTCCAATTTCTTCACTGACCATCTGCAGCACCTCTGAAAAAATGTGCTCGATAAACGTACATTTCCATTGTGATTCTTACTGCTTGTATCATGTGCAAATGCAGCAATCGGGTCATACAATATGTCGGCGGATGAAGAAGGGATGGAAAATATCAACAGTCTCCGGTCCCAAATAATGCAGAATCCCTCCAATATTTTGTCACCTAAACCAGGTTGAGGGTTGTGCAACTAGTCACTAAAAATGGTCGACACTATTTTTTTTTTTTTGCCCTGTGCGTTATTGTACGCCATCCACACCGTCATTTGCTGGCCACATAAGACCATTTTCTAACTCTGTCTATATGGCCTTTTCACTGTCTTTTAGCGTCCTCTTTTAGTGGAAATATTTTGCCCGTTAGGGGCACATCTCATCAGGTTTCGCCATGGTGACATTCTAATGGAAGGTTTGAGGTTGTGAACTTTTGACCCTGCCATTTTATGAACCTCTTGCCTATTATTTGGTGAATAGAATCTGCAATGTAAGCAGTACTGCATATTCAAATGATCTGCATTGTCGTAGAAAGGATGTTCTTGTCCAGGGTTTCTGATTTGACCTCACCCCTGTGCCCCTTTTCCTCGTTGCTAGGGAACGATGCAAAATCATTTTCCTGACCAATCTCATCTGTCTGAACGTCAGGTGTGTACAAAAAAAAATACAGCAGGCAGCTTCCAGGACCTCTGAGCCAAAGTGCACCAACATGATTCTTAATCGAGTGTCTCATCACAGATTGAGCCTAAGGGCCTCAGGCCTCATATCATGCGGCATTACAATAAAGGTGAAGCTTATCATATCATGGCCTCAGAGGCACAGTGTTGCCGGAGCCGGAGCCGAGAAGCCCTGCAGCCGCTTGATAATTTCGCTCATCGGATCCAAGCTTCCTGCCCGAGGACACTGCAGTGCTCTCAGTCAAATATGTCAAAGTGAACGCACTCATTTGATTCCAGCCCACGATCAGGAGAGTTAATGATACATGGACTATTCGTCCTTCTGCTAAACCTGTTCAACCCAAAAGAGTCGGATGCGAACAAAACGTTTTGATGTGACAAAGGAGGGTCAATATGTATTGTAAAAGCCCCAATAAGTGTTTGTAACCTACTGTTCAAGCCACTGAGCGCCACACGGCTTGGATGGTAAAATCCTCTCTTGCATCGGCACTTGTATTTGTCCAACACAAATCCGTGGCCAGCGATGGGCATGCACTGCGGGAAGAGAAAACCAAAAAGAAGAATGACACCTCAGTGCAGTTTCAACTTTAAACCACATATTTTTCATTCACTGAAGCAATTTTTTTTTGGGGGGGAAGCAGGTGGGGGGAGGCTTTCTTGAGTACACAACCACTTGAACAACAAGGATTGTGTGAAATTAAGTGTCACCTACATACTTGTATCTGCGTGGCATAACCTGTGCTCATACTTTTTGCTTCTGCTCTTTCCCTCTCCGCATGTGAGTTGATAAGTGAACTTGCTCAAATTGTGTTATTGAGTCTTCAATATTATCCACATGCTCCTCTGCAGAAGGCAGCAGGCCCAGCTATAAACACGCCTGGCGTCGGGGGAAATCACAGAGCTTTGCCAAGTAACAGGGACACTAATTCATATCCAAATTAAGAATTAAGGCTTGTTTGCGGAATTCCAGCTTCTGCATAATTTCCGCTCACTTTATAACTCGGCAAGTTAACACGCCATCTGGAGCTGAAACACTCGCATTGGTTTGAATACACATGTGCATGCGAGTTGCAAACATGCACTAAAATTAAACCCGCAATAAATTTGGCATGAACGCTCATAAATACTGCACAGCGTCTCTGCGGGGAGGGTGATGCGGGCGACTAAATTTACAACATGAAGCTTTGGCCACAAAACAGCTCAACATATCACTTGGTTGTGTGTGCAGATTTGTCCTCTGCTCATTATTGTATTTCTAGCCAATTTGAAATGGTGAAACGGTTGGCGTGTGCGGGTGCACACCACCTCTATTGCGAGCCCAACAACGATTCCCACCAAAGGACAAACTGAATCGGCTGCAGTTGGCTCGCAATCCGTCCGGCTGTACCATGCGTGCCTCTTGCCTAATGTAAGATATCCTCCTGCACACCCTCGAAATTAATCCAAATAAGCAGTACTGTATATACATGACAGGAAGGAGGTCAGATAGCTCAACAGCTATCCAAGTGGTATTCGGGATCATTTGATGCATAGCAAGAGCCAATGAAAGAAATATATTCAAAGTCAACCAAATTTCAGTAAAAACGTATTTGGCCCAAGAAGCTCTTTTAGACACGGTCTGAGCAGGTGCAACTTTAGAACGACTTTCTGTCACCAAATTGTCATTCGGCCAGGCGCCTCTCCGACGGTATTCCCTATGTTGCATTGGCACTGCCAGCTTGGTGGGGACCGATCTGCCAAATTGGCACGAGTGCAACACGCCGTGTGCTTGCACGAAAAGCAGGATCTACCGCAGATGCGCTTGTCTCCAAAAATAGAGCTCAATTCATCATTTTTCTGCTTTCCGGAAGCATCCTGGCACCAGAATATGTAATTGTCTGTATATTATAATATGTATCTATGTATATGAGATGATACACATTTGTACAGCTGGATAGCAAATCTGCCTCAAAGTTCGGAGGTCGTAAGTTCAAATGCGGGAGAGTGCATATATGGGTTTTCTCAAAAACAAAACACGCACGGAAGGTTAATTGAAGATTTTAATTGGACGGCTGGGACAGGCTCCAGCATGCCCTGCGACCCTTGTGAGGATAAAGCGGATCAGAATTGAAATGAATATCAGGGACTTTATATTGAGGCACCTGGAAACCACTTGTGAAAAAAAAATTGTGACACAAAAGCAAACAAACAGCAAAGCCCAACACAACACAAAGCAAGAGACTCGCCATTTCGGTTATGAAAGGGTTCTTGAGAAATGGGCTGGTGGCCTCCGAGTCCTCCACTTGGACTCGAGCGGCGCTCGCTCAACTATGATCCGAATGTGTTGCCGTCTCAACCAGTTCCCGCATGTGCCGCAGCGGTTATGAGCTGCGGGAGAACAGATTAGGGAGTGATTGGTGGCTCCCGATGGAAAATGAATCCTCCTTGACGATTGTCCCTCTCCGCTGTTACGTCTTCTCTCTCCTCGTCTGGTCTTCTGTACATCGTCGCCCTTGCATACTTCATGCTGCAACGCATGAGTCATCGGCATAATTAAAGATTAAGGAATGGATATGGACTTTGTACATCCTGCAAGCCTGGCAGTAATTCTTTGATCGGCGGTGCAGTACTTTCCCGGTTGGAATTTTGTTGTTTGTCACTGGAGTAAATGGAGTGCACCATCATAGGAAAGAACTAATTAGTTCTGAATTGTACACTTAACACACACACACACACACACACACACACACACACACACACACACACACACAAAAGAATTAGCCCAGTGGTCATCCAGTTTGAGATTTAGAACTAAAATGTTGCTCAAGCATAAACCTTACATGGTGGTCTATTGCATTTGCTAAGCAATGCAGACGATGCCCACACTTATGTCTTTCTCGAATATTGCAAGTGTTTTTAACTGATGGCGCTTTCAACACAAGCACAGTTGGTGCGGCACGCTCAGTGGGAGGTGTTGGAATTCACTCCTTAGATATTGGGGGGGGGCAGGCTGGAGGACAAAGCGTGTTTTTGATGAAACATAAAAATGGCCGTCAGCCATGTCGCTCGAACAATTCCACTACACAATAAATATTTGAAAGGACTCCGAATTTGAGGTCACTGGGCGATGTACATACATGTACATTGGGTGTTTGGGGGGCGAATCGATGTCAAGCCTTTTGGAGCGAATGACAATGGGGTGATGGAAGTTTCTCAGCAGGACCCTTGTCTCGCTCATGAAATGAGAAGCAGTTGCCGTCACCATGGAAACCTCATGCAGTTGAAAACTACAGCGATTCAGTCCGATGCTTCTCTGATGTCTGTGGCAGTTCCTATCGCCTGAGTGATATTCTTCGTTTCTCACCACAAACGCCCGAGAGCAAACAACACCTTCTACAAAACACATTTTCATTTATTACAGCTCGAAAACCGATCATAGAATAAAGTGTAGATGACTTAGTCTTCTTAAATTCAACCAAAAGTTCATCTATCTGGCTACGTTTATGTTAAGAAATAAAACTGCTGTAACAGCAACAGATTTAGCGTCTTTGTTGAAACAGCACAGCATTCATTACAACCATAAAATCTGAGCTAAACAAAAATTTTAAAAAACTCAGTGTTAACATATTACTTTCCATCCAATTCATTTTGAAGCACTCAAATATTTCGACTGATTTTAGGAACAAGAGTATGGGATCTTATAATACAAAATTGGGGTTTCAAGCAGTGCGATTTTAAATCTGTATATTCAATACAGCAAGCAATTACGTACAGCTACAGAGTAATTCCAGCAGGTTCACAGCTCTGTACTGAGATCTTATTAACCTTGAATCGAACTCTTGAAGAAAAAAAAATGCAGTTTAAAGTACTGTACTCATAAATTATCTCTTTGATGATGAAAAGGATGCACGCACATCCACCGCAGGCAGCCGGTGAGTATACACAAGACATTTTTTTCACATGGTAAATATCATGAAGATGTATGACGCTCTTCATCTGATGTCGTTTTTTCCCTCTGTGTCGCTTGCCCCCACAGCGGTTTTTGAGCCATCCCGCTGCTATTGAGATATCGACTGACGATTTCAAGTCAGAATATTTCAACTCCAACTTTTCTCAACAACAATTCTCTCTTGCCTTATTTTCGATTTGTCTTATCTTATTGTTGTGTTTAGAGGACGACCACTTTCACCACTCCTCTATTTCTAACCGCGATCCGCCGAGCGAGTCCAGGTTCTCGCAGCGGCGCAGGGAACGAGCCACATATGTACAGGTGATTAATTTTTCAGATGAACTCACGCCACTAAAAATACTGTACTTGTCACGTTTTCGAGGTGGTGGTGGTGGTGGACCCCAAAAAACAGGCAGGAGAGAGGAGCAGGGTGTACTTGACGAATTGTATTAAAACATAGTGAAAACTAAATTCAAAACAAACAAAGTCCAAAGTAGCAAACAAAAATCATGACTGAAGATAAAACATAACAGTAACCGAAACATGGCTGAAACAAACCTGATAGCAGCAAACAAACAAAAACAACCATGGCATTAGCGACAAGCAACAATGACCCGATAATCAGTGGTCGGGCAGGAGTGCTTTTAAAGAGCTAACGACCTAACGACCAACAGGTGTGCAGCTGCAGGGAGAGCCCTACAGTGCCACCTGTTGGTCACAAACCGAAACATGACAGTACTTGCTGAGCTGTCGCCAGAATTAATAGCGTCGCTCTCTGCAACGGTGTTGCAGGTCTTTGTTGGAAGGAGGTGTGACGAGAACGAAAGAGGGTGTCAAGGAAGCGGTTGATGAAAAACAATTGGATGATGTCAAAATTGAAATGGTGTTCTAAATGATCCCAAAAAAGTCATTAAAAAGGGAGTAACGCACTGACCAATGGAGTTATCAGTCCCGCCGGGCTCCTCGTGTTTTTTTCCGAGGAGTTAATTGGCTTCTAGAAAATAGAGTCGGCGCATTCAAGAAGACCACATTTAAATGAGAGTGTGATAACAAGCGAGGGAAAATTGGTGCATAAATAGTCACGGAAACAGAAAGTGAGGCAGAGTGCTGGAAAAGGAGCCAGCGGGGGGGGTTAGAATGGGTAACCCTGTTTGGCTGTCATGGCAGGTTACACTCATTATCAGAGCTCTTCTGGTGCAGCCCGTTATCTCCAACGACACATTTCCTCAAACACACGTGTGCATATGCAAACATACTCAGCGCCTTTTGAAGCTGACTACGCTGCCACACGATGGAAAAGCCACATTCACATCCTCACATGCGTCCCGTCCCAATTACCCGAACGAATCACGTCGAAGCGCTTGTATAATTACGCCAGGAATCATGTAAAAGACCACCCCTATGTCTACTCATCCATAAATGCATGACTGTGTGCTTAGATCACGGTGACGGATCCCACTTCCTACTCAGCCTTTGCGGGAACGTAGAAGATAAAACAGAATCAAGACGTGAACGCAAAAAAAAAAAAAAAGCCAAGGCACCCATTTGACAGGAGAAATTTTTCATGGCGCACCGCGGCCGCCAAACTAAAAGTATGGAATAGTGAACAAATCATGATCATGTCTGAAATTACAGACAAATTTATTTATTTATGGTCACGTGACCACAAGAACGAGATCACGAGTGCGAGCAGCCGAAATGAGTTTCCTCCGCGGGGTGTCCGGGCTCTCTTTTAGAGATGGTGAGAAGCTTAGTCATCCATCTCTACGTCAAGAGAAGCCAGATGAGGTGGCTCAGGCATCTGTTTAGGGTTCCTGCTGGATGCCTCTTTGGGGAGGCCTTCCACGCACGTCCCACTTGGAGGGGGCCCCGTTGCTAACCCAGGATATGCCGAAGAGAGAAGCTGGCCTGCAACGCCTTCCGTTTCCCCTTGTGGAAGAAGTGGCGGGGGTGGGAAGTCCAATCTTCTCTGCGAAAGCTCTCGCCCTCATGGCCTGGCCCCAGATAAGTGGAAGAAAATGGAGTGGAAGAAAATGGATGGATGGACAAGAGCATTTCTGCTGGATGAATGGCAGCAGGTGGAGACTTGGGTTTATTGTATCCCGGATGGCAGCATTGAATTGTTCTGCCCGTCAATTTATGTCGATGGACTACATACATGAGCCAATATACACCAAATCATCTTCGGACTAATTAAATGCGCACAATACAAGTGTGTGTTTTATTTATATACTCTTGAGGCTTAAAGAATCCATTAAATTTCACGCTTGTGTGGCTCATCTTCATCTCAGAGCAAAAAAAAAAAGACCCAAAAAGTGATCAGGCTTTTTTTTTTCCTTCCAGCTTCAACCCCTGCGGCTCAAACAGTGATACAGCTTACGTGCGCACTTTCCCGCACACTTTTGAAGTATTTGGATCATACTTCATCATGCTGAAAATGCAAGGAAATGCCTCCGACGCAGCTTTCAAGTTGAAGGTGATGGACCCGGCCAGTGAAAAAGGTCATTGAGCGGCTGCACATGAGCTTGAAGCAAATGAGTGCTTGGGAAGAAGTCGTGTAGAGAAGTAACTTTTAAAGCTTGTGTGTAAAAAAGAAAAACAAAAAAAAGGAAGAAAGTGCTGAATAACGCAGCCTTTTGAGAATGCTCCTTTGACACGCAATCGGGACATTGACCCGTTTCCAATTAACCCCGGAAGCTCGTTGGATCAAAGGGTTTTATAGGGCATCATGGTGCCTTTATGGCTTGTTATGTTGCCCCAACATTGGCAAGCAGAACAATTCCCACCGCTCGCACTTCAATGAGACATAAAGTCTGAAGGATGAGGCGGAATCACGATGCCTCCGCTGTCCGAGAGGCGCTCATGCCGTTGAGCCGCACTGAAACGGCACGTCACAAATTGACCTTAAGTGAGAAGCGCACACTCTGCAGAGCACACGACGCTCCGTCGCATTAAGAAAGACTTCATTGTTATGACTTGGCCCTGGGAGACAGAATTTCAGGGTTTTTGGGGGGAGGAAACGAGCATTGAATTGACTTCCCGCAGGCCATTGCTGCAAACAATGTATTTTGTGAGAAAGGTGGCTTTTTTTTTTGTTTTTCGCTTGGCTCAGAAGCTATTTCAACGAACCAAAGTTTGCGGCGTGTGAAAAGTGTCATCACTTTCTTTCCAGACTTTAAACACCATCCACTTCAGCTGCGGCCCTTAGGCTCTTGAACGCGAAAGATCATTTCACCGCATCAAGGAGGAACAAGCGATGGGAACAGCGGTGAAAAGCACGAGCACACAAAGTGAAAAGACAAGAGAGCAGAACCCACAAGCTAATCCTTTCGTAACAGCTTTTGCGAGCGGGAGCCGAAGTCTGAAACTGAACGGCTATAGGGGCTTTATGATGATGAGGATGAATTATTTTTAGTAGTTCGCCTTGGGTGGCCATTTCACAGAGTGTCTTTGCATTTATAGCTGGTGAAGAAAAAAAAAAAAGAATCACGGCTTTGCAACGGGGAGGCTGATGTCTCATTTGTTCTCAATATAACCTTCCGCTTGTACTTCCACTTTCCACTTTGCGTTCTGAACATGACAAACAGTTTGGTCAAATTCTTTCATGTAATAAATTGTAGAAAAGACATTCCAATTGAGACACTTCCTTGTTGAAGTTTGTTCCTCTCCGCACGAAATTGACAGATATTAGAACGACGGTACGGTTCCCACCCTGTTGTCTATAGATCAAAGCTAATGGGTGCATTAACGATGAAAATATTATCCGATCCGCTTTCAGACTCTAACCTCTTTTGGGCTGCCCTGAGATATGAGACTCCAGATGCGGTAGACACTTGCAATACATCTTGGTTAAGCCCCGGCTGAAGAAAAACCATCTGCCTGTTTGGTAAAATTGATGATTTTGTCAATACAAGTCTTCTCTGACAAAACATCCTCCGTTGTGGAGAGTATTTGAATTGAGAGTTCTGTGTCAAAGTCTTGGACGGCCCCTCCCACGCGCCTCCTCAAAAAAGATGAACAGTGATGACTAAGTTGCCACTGAATCACCGCCTCACTGCGAAATGTCGTGTGCGTCAGGAGAATTATCATTAGAGAAGAGTAACAGACAGTAAAATGTGGAATATTGTCATGAATTCTCCTAAAGACACTCGTGCCGCCTGCTCTAATACAGCATGTGTGGATGTATTGTCTATTTAAAAACATTTATCTGGATTCTCTTTCATGCCACCACTTGACGAAACATTGAGGAAATTCATCAAAAGCTTTTTTCAGCGTAGCCTGCGATGCAATGATGAAAGATCCAGCAGGTGTCCTATTGAGCAACAGAGTGACGCGGTGCTAACGCGGTATCACGACACTTCGCCAGGTGTGCCGCAACATTTTATGTGGCTCCATCTACCCATCACTAACTAACAGTCAGGAACTGTCCCTCAAACCCTTCAAAGCGAAGGGGGAGGCTACCCTGGCGTCCACTGAGGTGGGTTGGCGCTGTTTAGCTTTGCATCTTGTTGACAAAAATCTTTCAAATATTAGGTAGCGAAGCTAATAAAATGCACCAACGATGATCCAAGTTAACTGTCAAGTGTACATTGTTTATGTGACACAAAAAAGAGCTGAAAATTGTTTGTTCCTGAAGTTAGTCGTGCCTCCTGCGAAAGAAGTTTCTTCGCTCTTAAACTGCTCAAAACACTCACAAGTACACTGATGATAGAAGGCCGCTTGAGCAAATACAAAATAGTGAGTGTAAAATCTCTGGCTGGAGGAATAATTGTCACACAATTTGCCAATCAGCATGCAAACATGAGAACCATGCTATTGTAAATCAGGCATACTTGGGGGGCTAAATTTTGGTGGGGGTGGGGGCAGGCACACAGACAAAGAGCAGAGTCAATTATTCAAACCATCTTGATGCAATCCATTACACTGCATCTATTATGCATCATGTGGCCAGCGACATACCATGCACACATGAACAGCTACAGGACTCCTCCCCCCGCTAGGGTCAAGGAGGTTTCCCACAATACATCACATGAAACTCATCGGCACCCACATGAAGGTGGAAGCCAACGCGCAAGAGCCATCACACACTGACAAATGCAGACAGAACATGGGTCATCGCTGTCCCTTCAGCACGCCGAAAAGTGACAAACATGATTTTTGACGGTGTTCGCCCACCACCGATGGCATTTGAATTCAGATAAAATGTTCAAAATGGCATAGTTGCTGTTGCTCAGGAGCATTGGCGTCATAATTGGGAATGCGTGTCATTGGTTACGATAGGGAGCAGATGTAAGCACTGCCCCACCCGAAGAACTTTTGAACCACACTTTTCTCCATCGGGGTCAAAGTGGATGAATTAGGGAAAAGGTCATTCAAGCAGCACTTACTTCCATACTGGTAAGATTGCAGCGATGTGTCCCGGCAAACCAGCCACTGTCGGAGCACTGGTCAATATCCACATCCTGCAAGTTCACGTCCAAACGAACAACACCCCTGGCACGGAGGAAAACAGACCAAAAGTTAGGAAGAGATAAAGGATCCGAGAATAATGGCGACAGCTCCAAGTATTATGATGTCCGCAAGGAAAGATATGTCATGCTGTGCTCAAAAAGCCATACAAGAACAGTAGAGAGAGAACACAAATCTGTCATACCGTACAGTATACTAGACACATGATCTGCGATGTCCTTGAAATTCTGTTGAATAGACAACGGCGCTAACATAAAATAGCGACACTTAGCTTAAACACATGCAGGTATCTGTTGCTCACATTACAATTCGGTCTTACTGCAGTACTTGAAAAGGTACTACGGCCAAGACTTTTAAAGCATTTCTTGTGAATCATATCGAAAATAGGTGTCAGGATAGTTGGCTAGCAAACTAAATACACCAGTCAACCCCTTCCTGAAGCGAAACTATGAAAGCTCAGTTCATAGTTGGGGCTCCATTGCACTGCAGCCCCAACGTGTGTTCGCGTTCAAACGAACTCCCTCTCGTCACGGTTTGAAATGTGCCATTCTCCTTTTCTCTTTTGCGCGTCTGTAGATGAGCCTGACACCCGCTGCCTCCATCTGCCTGCAGGGAAGTGGAACAAACGACCATGGAGAGAGGATTTCACCACCACCTCTCCTCCATGGTACACAACCAGACAGAATGAGAGGAGGGAACTAGTCAGCGTATGCGTGAGATGGTCAACGCTTGACCGAGACAGAAAGCAGGAAATGTGACAGCTGCTTCGGCATCTCTCACTGTCAGGTTGTCATGTTTTGTGATTTTTTCCATTAAAAATGGCCTGTGCAGGCAATAAAAACACAATAACAAAAAAATAGGGAGATTTCACAGGAAGAGAGGCTTAAGCTTTTCTGTCCAGACGTTCTATTTATAGAAACATCATCGCAGCACTGAGATGACTGGAAGAAGCAGCGAAACATTTCAAGCACACACGTCCATGATGAGGAAATCACATTTCTCCTCGCAACCTGACTTGAGCCAATACTTGAGTCGCAATATTTTCTCCACACCAGATTTTCAATTCGGAGCACCATTTTAATTGGTTAACTCAGGGGTCGGAAACCCGCAGCTTCTTAATTCTGCGGTGGCTCTCTGTGATTTGTGAAAAGAATGAGTCTTTCATTCCACCTGTGTCAACTGTAACTATATTTTTACATTTGCCTTACATATTTATTCCTCGATCTCTCTATTTGTCACACAAAATATTCGTCACAGCCCCCAATGTGCGACACCGAGTGCCAAGACTAATTCAATTGGTAAACCATGGATAAATCCAAGAAAAGTCTCTGGAAAACAAAAAGAACATTTCATGCTACATGATGCATAAACCTCACTCAGATAGCCTCATAGATTATTTTAATTGCCTATTGTTTTGCCAATAGGCAAAAAAAAGAAATATATATATATATATATATATGACATTTTTCAGTAAAATATGCGTGCTCCACAGTGTTGGAGTAACAAAAAAAAATGGACTCAGCCCTCCTTGACAGATCTTGCATCATCACTTGATTGATGACAAATTATCTGTGTCCAAATGCCACTCTTTATATATCCATTACTATTTACGCATAGTATTATCGATTGCTACACCTCGCTCTGCCATATGCGAACCCGGAGCGTTGAAACATGCATACTTGCAAGCCACTCATTCAAACGGCACTCTGGAGGGATGCAATAAAGCCTGCAGTGCTCCTCTGAAAGTAAGTATGAAGAAGACATGCCCAGCTGCGCCTTGACAGGAGAGCATTTCAATGGAGAAAGGGCTATCTTTTCTTCTTTGCCATCTGTTTTCGTACATCAGTATTTGCACTCAGCCCGCATTATAATGATCATGTAATGTTCAAAGTGATCTGTGGGGATCATTTTTAAGGCACTCATATGATACTACAAAATTGTCAACTCTAAGCCCATACCGTTACTGTACGGCAGTCAATCAATTTTGCCTTAAGCGACTTTTTTGAATCATGATATACCACACGGCACAGCGTGGAATGGATCTCCGCTTGGACATTTCAGTGTGGAGTTTTCTAGTTTATCTACTCCGGCTTCCTCCACCATTCCTGAAACCCGCTTGCTAGCTTGTGCCAAATGTAAAATTGATGCATGAGATAGAAGTACAGTATACTGTAAGTAGCACAATGGAAAATAACATGGCACTAGCTAGTAAATTAAGCTTGCGTTTTAGTTTGAGTTGATGGTGTTTGCATGATGAGTCTGTTGAACAATGGTTCAAGATATAGATGGATATATATCTGCATGATATATTTATTTATAATAGTGATAAAACATTTTGTGGTGAAAAGAGGCTCTTTTTTTGTTTCCATGAAGTGTCCTTTTTTTTAATTTTTTATTAATTAATGTTGGGAAGTTTGTGCTTTTGTTTGTACACAGACAAGACAGAAATAAACTGTTCCTTCAGTTTCTCCTCCGCCTCATTTTCCCACCACACTTCAACATTTTGAAGTTGGTTGTCTCTACCGAGCTCGATGTCGCATGATCGCACAAAACATTTCTCTCACCTGAACTCTAGTGCAGAGTCTCTCTTGAGTCCATAGAAGCCAGCTGACAAGGTGAGAAGCCAATAGGGCACAAAAGCCCCATGTTCACATTCCAGGTAAGGCGCAGACCACTTGATCTGATTCTTGCCCAGAAGGTAAACTCCACTCTTGGGTTCCGATCCCTTTCTAAGCGTATATGCTCTCCTTCCGTCCCTAAACTCGTTCAACCACTCGGACTCGGTGCTCCTGCTCTTCAGCAGTCGGTCCTGCAGCACCACCTCCTTCTGGTTCCGGGTCGCCTGCAGAAAGACGTCCCCGTGGAAGCTTACCGCGGCTCTGTGGATTTTGGGATCCCCCTCGAGCATGCTCCGAACCAGCGCCTGATACCAGTGAAGGTCCCGCTGTAAGGTGTCCTCTCGGGACCTGTTGGCCTGCAGGATCATGTTCAAAAAGTTGGTGGCGTGCGTCATGGTATCCAGGATGCCGTGCAGCGAGTAGTGGGTGGCGACATGCAGGCCGCCTCGCAGGCTGCTCAGCTCGTACCTCCGTGAGCAGTTGACCTGTCTCAACGCGGAGGAGTCGCCGCTGTGGAGGAAAGCGGTCACCACCCTCGGCAGGTCCTCCTCGATTTTGTGCGCCACCACCGTGCGCTCCGTAGCCGGCGGCGAGTGAGAATAGGTCGGATGGTGGTGGGGCGGCTCCCTGTTGATTCCTTGCGTGCTGAACACCGAAGGGTTCTCGTCACGGTCGTTTTCCGACCACTCCACGTAGCCGTAGTTGGAGCCCAAAACGAGCCCCGTTTGCAGAAGCACGACCAGGAGAGCCATTCTTCTTTTTCGTCTTCTTCAGGGACACCGAGAAGAAAGCGCTTGGGAAAGTGCTGCGAGCATAACCAGTAGCCTCGCCAATTTAACGAGCACTGACAAAAGGATGTGTCCTGCACAATGAAGGCACAGCCGACAGTAATTCCCTACTTTTCATTGCACGCAGGATCCCCTCAAAGCTCCCCCCAAGCCTCGCGTGCAAGACAAGTCTCGTTACTCTGTACAAATCAACGTGACTCCTCTTCGAAGTGGAAGCGGCCACTACGTATGATTGATGAAAAGAGACGAGGAGCAAATTGTTGTTGAAGTTCCTCTCTACAAGAAAAAAAATAAATCCCAACAGACCTGAGGTATCGCCTCAACCCACGACTGCGTGTGGTCTTTTCTCCCTGTCAGTCTGCCGGAGGTGGGCGGGGCGTGGGAACGGATTGGAGCTGTCCGGTTCTGAAATTAGCGCCCGTGGGAAGAAAACGGAGGGTGGGATACTGAACGATTTACTCGATTTACTCAAACTGGCATAATAACAGCTGATGTTATGCTGAAATACATGCTGCGTCCATCTCACAAATTAGATGTTTACTTGTTTTATCTATGGTGCGGTCCGTCTCGATCATATCCTCGTATAAGGTTTTGAGGGGGCACACTCACAATTCATCATTGTACCTTTCATAATAATTAGAATAATTGTATTTATATAACACTGCTCAAAGCATACTTACAAGGGCTTTGGTATTAAAACAGTAAAATCAACAAATGAATAAAAATACAATAAAATGATCAGCATCACTCCTTTCTTATTCCCGAGCCAGCTTTCAGGGATCACTTAAAATAGATGTATTCCATGCGTCCGTATGATATACAGTACTGCTCTTCCATAGAGCCTATCCCATGGAATTGACTTGGGGTGAGAGTATACAAGGACAGCCTGGACTGGTTGTGAACCAAATGGTAAGGCACATAAAATAAAATAAAATAGAAAGAAATACTTCACACTCACAATAGCACCTATGGACAATTTTGAGATTTACAACGCATCAATTTGGAGTGAAGGGAAAGTGCCCGGAGAAAACCCACGCAAACATGGGGAGAACATTAAAAATGATGCTCAGAACTGAGATCGATGAGGCTCAGAAGTGTGAAACAAGATGTGCCAACCACTGGCCAACCCTGCTAACTTTTTGGAATTTAAACCAAGCATTAATAATTAGTGCAGTGCATTGTACTTTTTAAAGATGTATTCCCTCCAAACGTCGCATATATGGATCAATCAAATATTTTCATATTCTATTTCTGTCAACTGCTTGTGTGATTTTTCTTTGCTGAGTTCTCTTGACAAGCACACCATGGGAGCATGGCTTTCCAGTGTTGTGTAAACATGTCTGGTCTTCTCTGGCACTTGGTCACGACTGAAGATAGGCGATGTAATGTCTGGGGTGACTCAGAGGCCGTTGCCATGGCAGTAGAAGTGCATTGCAGAACCCTCCTGACATGATGCCCACTCCAAACGATAATGAAAACGGCATCCTGTTTGGCCCAACAGCACTGGCAATTACACTATCTCACGTTTATGATGACATTAGACAAAGGTAAAGATGGTGAGTACATGCAAGCGAAAGCAGAGAGACGGTTGTGTATCAAGATGATGCATAAGGGAGAGAAAAATGACACTGTGTGTGATTGTGAGTGCTCCTGACCCATCTATTTCATCCCCTTTTACCAGCTGCACTCCCTCTCCTAACCCGATGAATATTTCATCTTCATTTGCTTCTTCATCTGCATGCTTTACAACTTGGGTTTGTGCAACCACAACCATGGTAGAGACTGCACTAGCCCTCTTTTCTACACATGCTCTGCTCACTTTGAGGTTTCTTTGGGTTTGATGGAGGAAAAAAACGAGTTTGGCAACCAGAAAGCTTTTACAAGCTTGCTGCATTAAAAATGGCTTTGCTTCATGATTGATAATATGTCATTGAATGAAAAATGTCCTACTTTGTTTTGGCTTGCGTTTTGAGGCCATGTTTGTCTGTGTAACGTTACCGGTCATGACTCACAAGCATGACATCCTATCTTTTATGAATCAGCCACATTTTCAGAGGATTATGTTGGGAATTATGTATACTGTGTATAGAATTTCTGAATTTAGTCCAACATCACTCCATCTAAAGGTTTTCTGTATTGTTAATAACAAATGCGTAACAGTAAGAGCAGATTCATCGCCATTGCTTTCAGTGAAATTCCTCACAGACAATATCTGTAAATGCAGTCGCTGATGGTGAATCGGTTCACTCGCCTGCTTTATGTGCAGATAGACTGGGTTCAGATCCCAGTGTGTGTGTCTCTGTCTGTCACAATCATTAACTGACAACCAGTCCAGGGTGTAGTTTGCCTTCTGCCCAAAGACAGACGGTACGGGCTCCAGCAAATGAATGGATTGATTAGATTCAAATCGGGATGTTTTATGTGACAAAATATGCAAACAACCAATTATGAAGGAAAATTTGGCAGCAATCGACAGTTCATCGCAAATTTAGTCCTGGTCTTGCTTAAGAAGCTGTTGTTTGACTATGAGATTGAAAGACAATCAGCGAGGCAAAATGCCAAATCAAAATATAAGATGTACTGTATTTCATTTCCCATCACCAATTTGCTCATCGCTCACCAAGTACATATACTGTACGTAATTTAATCTTTGCTGCCCTCTGGAGTGCTTTTCCTGCTAAAAAAAAAATCAAGCGCGTTCTTTTGTAATCTCATCCAGTTGTTCTTTGACATTTTAAAATAAAGCATGAATAACATTGAATGTGTATGCACACACAATTAAATATATTACACTTTGATTCACGTTGGGACTTTTTGTGGAAACATCATTAAATGTTTTCCTACAGCAGAAATGTGTGTTTAAGTGTTTTGTTTTGTTTTTTTTCTTTACAACACCGGAAGTGACTGACTGAGCCAAGCTAAGAGTTTGCGCCCATAACTGGTACGTAATCGATTTAAGATCGACATTAAGTTATTAGTCAAATTTTTTGCTCAGCTCTAAATAAAGTTCACAATTAAGTCTGTGTAGCGCCGATAAATCTTCATGTGCGTTAAAACCGGTGTGCTCGCCGTCCCAAAACAACGCTAGCATCCAATGTTAGCGGCTACAGTTAGCATTAGAATGTTTACTATGACTAGAATCCACCGTCAGTTTACTGGCACAGTAAACCCAAAGCTTGTGTGAAAGAAGATAATTGCGCTTGGTTTCCCTTATAACCTCAGTTTAGTGCAGTTTTTTTTAATGTGACGCTAACTCAACAAATGCGACGCGAGAAGAACTGCTGTGTAGTGACTCATCGTTTGTTTGTCGCATCGCTTTCCCATTTGTCCTCAGAGGGTCTTTTTAAACGCACGATGGATTCTTCTCGGCCTCCAAAGAGGACCAACCCAAGACGTGAGGCGAAAGGTCAAAGTGAGTTTAAAGCTCCCGGTCGCAAAGATGCCTATGCTCGACTTCTGAGCCAGCACCGCAGCAGCACCTTCACGAAGTTTCTGGAGCAATATGCCAAGGAGTCGTCCCTCCTTCCGGAAGATAATGGACCGCACACCCTACTTAAAGCCCAGAGTGACAAGATGAGCATACCTCAAGGAAAAAGGGACCTCGTGCCAAATCACCTCTCCGATTCCAGTGACTTTTCCCCTTCTTCCTTAAAAGACAAAGGAGATGAGAGCTCCTTGTCAATGTACATGGTAAAATTAAGCATCCAAAATGCACAGCATGAGAGTGAGAGGAAGCCAGGTGTGTCTGAAAAGAACAGGAAGGCACAGAGAAGGGATACTGCCACGAGCCAAGATGGGGACATTGAGTCAGGAGAGGAGCTAAGTTCTTTCGGCCCAAATGACTCCAAGAAGCACCAGCGTCAGCGGAAGAAAAATAAAGACACAAGCAAGGAAACCGTCTCGAAGGACATTAGTCAGTTTGTTGAAAATACCCAAGATAAAGCCAATTTAAACCAACTGGAACAGGAGGACACGAAAAAGACAAAGAACAATAATCTGCCCAAGCAGCTGCAAGAGGGGAAGCCAATAGCTCTAATAGCTAAATGTTCAGGTGACAGTCACAATTTCAAGTCACCTCATGATTTAAAGAAACTACAAAAACCCACAGGTACGTTAGAAATGAAATCTGATCATGGCAATGAATGCATTTGGAAGATTATAACTCATTGATTTGTATTGAGATTTGAATTATTCTATCTACAGACAAGAATAAGAACAACGGGGGTAGAGGCTCAAGGAAACAAGTGTTTGAGCCCTATATGACCTCTGAAGATGTTTCTCGTGGCCTTAAAAGAGGAGAACTTATTCAGGTACACTTGTTGTTACGAGGGTGGTCTCCAAAGATTGTGGCAACATTTGTGAGCAGGGATTAAACAAAAATTGTCTTATACATGAATATGTGACATGAAAAAATACATCGGTGTTAATTGAGAACACATTTTTCGAGGTGTTCTTGTGAATTTGCACAAAAGCATTTGACCCCATGTTCTGTATTTGTCAAATTTGCTTCACTGTTCTGCTAGTGCTCCAAAAGGAGTCATTTTGTGAAGCATGAAGGATTTACTGTACAATTTTTCTTCAGGGACAGTTGCGAATAAACCCCAAGAAGTACCACGATGCTTTCATCCCTTCTCCTGTAAGTGAATCTTGGCAGTATTTAAAAATAACTTGATGACATTTTTGGGGTGGGGTCATAACCTTATTACCAGTACTTCACCTCTAGTTGAAATGTACAAAGAAACTTTTATGTTACTTCTTTTTATTTACAGGATGACACACGAGATATATTTTTGGATGGCATAATTGCTCGTAACAGGGCATTAAATGGTGACATAGTCGTGGTGCAGCTCTTACCGCGGGAACAATGGAAGGTATTGTATAATAATATAAGGTACTTCCTTATTGATCCATGTCATGATTTCAATCCCCACACTACAGTATAAACCGCCACGGTGATTTTGGCATTATTGTCATGAATTCAACCGATCTAAATGTTTTTCCTTGCAGGTTGTGAGATCGGACACTGACTGCGAGGGAGTCGGCGAGGCAGAAGCCCAGAAGGGAAACCTGATCCAAAAGAACATTGCGCAAGCACCGCAGACGTCTGTGGAAGATCAGCGTCAGTTTGCAAGCAAAGGTCAGAACGCGACCCTCCCTCACAAACACTCATTGGCCCCATGATTAGGTACACCTGCAGAATATAATGAAGGGAATGAAGAGAGCTTCGTTTATCCAGAGAAATAGCTCTCAGTCGAGATGTATCACTTCAGCATGCCTCTTTCACACCAATTACTGCATTTTATTTCCAATGTAGCCATGGCTTCGGCAGCATCTTAGGGCATTTCGGGAAGAGCACAAAAAAAAAAAAAGCGAAAAGGTGTGACCAACTGTGGCGATGCAATGGATTACTGAGATTTTGTTTGAATCCAACACTTGAATGAATTAAAGCAGCTGTTTCTTTTTGTTTGCAGACCATCTGGAAAACACCTCAACATCACAGTCCAATAGTGACGTACTTCAAATGACTGCTAAAGTGAGTTTTTTTCCGTACATTGTGATTTTGCGAAAGCCGAGATCAACTCTCAATTCCTTCCGACACCTTTCTCATCACGAATGTACCAGGTGGTGTACATTGTTGAGAAGAAGCACTCGAGGGCTGTGACAGGCTCCCTGAAATTTCTAGCGGACAAACCTTTTGCCATGTTCTCCCCTGTGGACCACCGCGTGCCCAGGATTAATGTCCCGCTGTCTGATTGTCCAGACGATTTTATTTCCCGCCCTGATGATTACGCCAACACACTTTTCATCTGCCGCATCACCAACTGTCCTGCTGACAGCAACTTTGCAGAAGGGTGAATATCGCGGAGTGCGAACTGCACTCGCAAGGATTCTCGTGTTCCTGACTCTCCCTTTGCTCTGTGTCCCGTCAGTCGACTGGCGAAGACGTTGGGCCAGGCTGGGGAAATCGAGCCAGAAACGGAGGGCATTCTGACCGAGTATGATGTAGATTTTTCAGACTTCTCAGATAACGTGCTCGAATGCTTGCCCAAGAATGTGCCTTGGAACATCCCGCCTGAGGAGATGGCCAAGAGAAAAGACTTAAGGTGGGACTTGCTTATCCCCGGATAATCCGGGGTACGCTTCACGACAGTTATCCGAATTTGTTTGAACGCACGTATTCGCTACGCTCTGGTAACACTAGCAAAGCTATCATCGTAGTTAATATTTGTCCTATTATATATTTCGGATTTACCCCTTTGCAGAGTTGTTTTTGTGCTCTGGCCGAAGCAGTTCAAGTATTTTTCTGACATGCCATCTTAGTGCCAAGGAACTATGTTGATGTGAGTTGAGGAGCCTTATTAGCCAAAAGTAGAGCTTTTCCGCATCATGCAAAGTGAATAGGCATGACTGCGAGCCCTGCGATTGACTGGCACTCACTCCAAAGGTGTATTGAGTTGGAACATTTCGTTCGCACACTAAGAAGAATCGTGCGTTCGTGTTTAGGAAGGAGTGCATCTTCACAATCGACCCAGTGACCGCCAGAGATCTGGACGATGCCTTGTCCTGTAAACCGCTTCCAGATGGTATGTTCCACTTTGAACTCATACTTGTTCAGTAGATGGCTCTCAAGGTATACTGTATTTGTGTTTGACACAGGGAACTTTGAGGTGGGGGTCCACATTGCAGATGTCAGTTATTTTGTGGAGGAGGGCAACGCGTTGGATAAAATTGCTAGCCGGCGAGCCACAAGTGTGTATCTTGTCCAAAAAGTAAGTCACCTCAAGTTTTAGTCATTGAAATGATCTGGATGATTTCTATACTTTCTCTGATGGCTGAAAAAAATGAGAACAGGTCTTTGACTTGTATTATGGTGCACCTGTTGCTTTTCACCGTGATCTTTTGTCGCCATCCAGGTCATCCCGATGTTGCCAAGGCTGCTTTGTGAGGAGCTATGTAGCTTGAATCCTCTGGCTGACAGGCTTACCTTCTCCGTCATTTGGAAAATTACACCTGAAGGAAAGGTACGTTCACGGGTTTATTTATTTTATTTATTTCTTTGTGCTGATGAGGTCCAGTGAATCATATGGTCAGTTAGTCAAGTGAAAATTCAAAATGCATTCTGTTTGCCCGCAGTGTTGAAATTGCTGTTGTATTTCTCATTCCTCTTCCTGCGGACAGATTCTGAGTGAGTGGTTTGGCCGTTCCGTGATCCGCTCGTGCGTCAAGTTGAGTTATGATCATGCTCAGAGTATGATCGAGGCCCCCGAGAAGACGTTTGCTGCTGAAGAACTGCCCCCGGTGGACCCCGAGCACCGCATTGACATGATCCACCAAGCTGTGCTCAACCTGCATTCTATTGCCAAGAACCTCAGAGCTCAGCGTTTCTCCGGAGGAGCTCTCCGACTGGACCAGGTTTGTTCACCCGCCAAATGTTGTTATTTTTAATACGAACGACTCATGGGTGGTGATGATACTGACATGCACTTTTGTGCTCGGACTGCTTGTTTCTCTCATTTAAACTTCAGCACTCCCATTTTTTTGTTTGTTTTGTTCTTGTTTCAGCTGAAACTCTCTTTCATGTTGGACAAAGAGACCATGATGCCCCAAGGCTGCTACATTTACCAGTACAGAGATAGTAACAAGTTAGTATTCGATGGTGCACTGTATCTCTGAATCTCAAACTGTCATTTTTGTATTGCTGAATTTTGGTTGCATTGTTATACTTCAAGACAGTATACGTTTTATCCCCCCCACCCCCACCCTTTTTTTTTTAGGTTGGTTGAAGAGTTCATGCTGCTGGCTAACATTGCCACAGCCCATCGTATTTACAAATGCTTCCCTGAGCTAGCATTGCTCCGACGCCACCCTCCACCCAAAGCTAAGTTGGTGGATGAGCTCCAAGAGCTGTGTGACCAGCTGGGCATCGACATCGATCTTTCTTCCGCTGGCGCGTTGAACGTTGGTTTTCATACAAGCAATTCAGACGAAACCGTTTCATGGTTTCGAACGCGATGAACTGCTGAAGTTCAAATGAGATCACCCAAAATCTTTTCACTTCTGTGTTTTTCCAACTATGTAGAAGAGTCTACTTTCCATTCTTGGTAATGATGAATATTCCATTGCCCGGAAAGAAGTTCTCACCCACATGTGCTCCAGACCTATGCAGGTGAGCTCGATTGTCTCACTCCGTGTTTGCTGTTTGGTCAAGTGGGGGTAATACATTTTATAATATTGTCAGAAAAACATGCTCCTTGCTGTGTTATGTACCTGCAAAGTGTGTACTGTATTTATGAATAAATAATGATCATAATCATTGCATAATCTTTTTTTTCCCCTCTGGACTATTGTGTTCTCTAGATGGCGTTGTACTTCTGTTCGGGGGTGCTCCAAGAGGAAAAGCTTTTTAAGCATTACGCCTTGAATGTTCCTCTTTACACTCACTTTACCTCACCCATCAGGCGCTACGCTGACATCATCGTGCACAGACTGCTGGCATCTTCGCTCAGTATATGCTTTCAACACAATGCATGTGTACGTTTCATGAAAACCGCCACTTTTTTAAATTTTTGACAATTTCTGCTTTGTATGTTTTCATTCAGACTGTGGTCCCAAGTTAGCAGTGTCCACAGAAGAAGTCCACAAACAGGCTTCACACTGCAATGAGAAGAAGACGGCATCCAAAAGAATACAAGAGTTGAGCTCTGAGCTCTTCTTTGGAGTTTTCGTCAAGGTCGGTGCAACGGGACGTCTTTGTCAATGCAGGTGACTTGAGGTAGACTTTTGTGAAGATTGGGCTCTTACAAAGACAATGAGGCTCAGGTTTTCGAGGGGTACTTAGCGCAATGGTTCTTCTTGTGGTTGGAGTTTCCTGCAATCCAACTGAGAGTGTGTATTAAAATGAAGTGTTTTTATTCCCTTCTTTGTCTCCAAATGATTCGACACATAATTAATTATTGTCCCGTGGTATCTAATTTTAAGGCTATATTTTGGAGACAATTGTTTGTTATTGCTTTGAAGTGTCGCAGTCATTTTAAGGCTTTGTTCAATAGGACTGTGGCCCCCTGGATTCTGAGGCTATGGTGATGGCTGTTTTGGATCAGTCCTTCGACGTGCTGGTCCTGCGCTACGGAGTGCAGAAACGCATCTACTGCAAGGTTTTCCGCCGTATACTTTCTATCCACATGTTTTCAGCGACTCTGGCCAATTTCAAACTCAAGCATTGCACAACAATTGAGCAATTGAATAATCTGTGACCTCACAACTGTTGATGAATGGAGCAGACCTTCTGGCACTTTTTATCTACCAGTGACGTGACAGCTAAGCTGAACGTTGGCTGCCTGATACACCGGGCGTTTGATAAAAAGGGCAGAAGAACAGTGCACAAGCCCGAAGCTTGATTTATTTCATGAAAGCATTTTTATTATTTTCTGTGACCATCAGTCTGTCACCGGCCTGGCTTCATTCCACCATCGCAAGGTCGGGAAGAAATCTGAGTTGACTCTCCTGTGGACACCAGAGGACCCACAGGAACCCCCCTTTGAGCAGGTGAGACTTTTAATGATAGTCTTCCGCTAGCTTTTTTTAGACGTGTCCTTTCTGCTGTTTTGTTTCATTTTTTTTGTCTGTTTTGTTTTTGCTTGAGACCATAATCACGACTAAATGGCAGGAAACCCAAAAAAGGGCAACTAAGATGTGGCCAGGATGGTAACGTCCATTTGTAGCGATGAGTAGTGTGTTTGTGAATTGTTGCCATCTCCACAGGTCATTTCCATCTTCACACGAGTGGAGGTGCAGCTCAAGGCAGACGGCGTGGCCATGAAATACAGCGCATTACTCAAGAGGCCCAATGCGATTGCGCCATAAATGCTTGACACGTCATGTAAGCAGTGTTATTGTTTTACACATGGACACTTCCCTTAGCTGCAAAACACTCAGATATGCAGTCTGACATTGCGACTTATCACTTTTGACGCTTTGTGAACTCACTAATTAATCATGGTATGCCGGTGTCGTCAATTGAGTCGACAAAATCGATTATAGAGACTGTCATGTAATTTCATTTAGTGCAATATATATTTGATCCGGTCTTAAGATACTGAGCCTTTTTTAGGTAAAATATCATTAGTTGTGAGTTCATACAGCCTATGTTTTGATGTATTTGGCCCTTGTAGATAGATGGCTGGTGGAACTTAAATTGCTTTTACTAAGATAAGAAATACCAGTTGAGGTATTCACCTAACTTGTATTAATTATGTGGCTACTTCATTTTAAGTAGTGAAACATGTATTTTTCACATAGTACAGTTTGTGATGTCACAATGGAATATGTTTCGGCAAGGCTGAGACTAAGCTCATGTATTGTAATGAGATGAATACGGTAATTTATTCGCTCTTTTTTATTATAAGATTTGGGAGAAACTTGAATATAAATTGCTGCTGAACATGATTTAGCTTAGCCGAACTTATTATTTTTGTTTTGTTTTTTGTTTTTTTTAATGTGGAGACTTTTAAAAATGTTGAGATTTTACTTTTGAATAAGCCCCTGTCATGCTTCATAAGTACCGTACCTCAATATATCGCATGTTGAATTTCATTGAACTGTTTATTTGAAACAGTGATTCTTGTTTGTTTCCAGTTCATGCCGTGTGCAATGTTTTCGTTTTGCTTCAGCCTCAGCTTTAAATGTGTTTTTGAGGTCCCATGCCATCGAAATCAGAAAGTTTTCACTGTTTTAGGCATTGTAAGGGTCACAGTGAGTCTGTGACATGGTTGGAGTTTAAAATCTATGCGGCTTGTTAATTGTTTGCAATAGATGATAAAAGGTGAAAGCGTTTCATGTCATCGCTATTCATTAGTCAACTCGACTGTATTTATAGAACACTTTAAAACAACCACCGCTGTATACAAAGTGCTGTACATGGAGCAAAAATCATTCATAAAACAAACAAACAATAAATGAATAACAAAGACAGTAGAAAGCACAAAAACAGTCAAACTAAAAATCAAGTCTCATGTTGAGTCATGAGCAGCAGCATTCTGGACCAACTGGAGACGCTTAATGGAGGATAGGCTGACTCCAAAGTAAAAGGTTCCAAGAATGAATGGGCAGATGACCATCTGGACCCAAGTTCCAACAGATTTTGCTGCCGCCTTTGATCATCACAATTCACGGCAGTGCTGTGGCCACGCCCTTTCCTGAAACGTGAAATTTACAATTGAGCATGATTCCAATGGATCTGGCCAGCGCACTTGGTGCAGTATGATCAAATGTAAATGGTATTTCTTGTCGCCGCTCGGTGGTGCTATGTGGCAAACAAAAATACTGTAACACAGATGTCTTCAAGTCGTAACTTGTTACATGTGAATTTTGGGGAGCATGTAGAGGGGAGTTACGAAACAATAACAGGCTTAACCATGTGGCATGGGACTTTTAAGTTCAAGGGAAAAAAATGTATTTACTTGACATATAACCGGGTTGAATTTTTTTATGATATGTTTCATAATGAGCAAATTTAAGCAGCTTTTTTTTTTTTTTTGCGGTGTCACTGTCATGTGTGACTTTATTTTTGCCAGTATTCAAAGTGCAGTTGTGTTTCTCTGTCTTGCTCCTAAGTGCTTGGCTCTTTTCCCAGCAGCCATTTTTACATCTGTATTGGATTGATTGTAAATAGGTCATGACATAAAGCAGCAATAAAGAAAGCTGCACAGGGAAAGACTGATCGTTGATCTTTGGAGAAATAAACATACTTGGAAATGCATTGTCCGTATCTCTTTACAAAGAGAGAGAACATTCTCGTTTTGATAACTGAGTGCCGACAGTTGACGATCACGTGTGGTGAAATGCTACACGAGATGATTTCCTCATCTGAGATGTTTAAGACTTTACACGGAGGAAGTCTCAAATATTGCATCGTGAAAATGGATGATGCTGATACAAGGCTGTGTCAAGGTTGTTTGACACGGAAGTACAATAGTTAAAGTGTGTATAAACTTATGCAACCGCATTATTTTAGTTTTTGATTAACCCTCTTGCCTGCCCACCAATTGTTATCCCAACTGAATTTTGCAGGTGTTCGCTCCGCACTTAGAATACAATACATCATTATTTATATCCAGTATAGCGCTTTTTCAACAAACGCCAACGCATTTATCTGTGGCGTGTCGACCTTTTATACCAGGTGCACCCCAGAATCATTACGCAAGATACACTTTGCATTCTAGCGTCATGATAAACGTACGCGGGCCAAACATCCAATTTCTGTAGCCCACGTCAACATGATCCAACGAGGTATGTTGTCACCACACCGACAGTAAGCTCTCCAGACATATCCATCCATCCTTTGGTTTGCCAACGACCATTGCCCCAGTAGCGCGAGGAACGGAATTGCTTTTATTTTATGTTTATTTTGCGTCAATTTAAATCTGGTTGCCTCGCTGTGTCTGTGCTGATAACAGTTGCGGCGTCTCCACTTGGAAAAATACACCCCGGCAACCTATGCTTGATTGACGGTTACGGCAGCATGTACTTAAGAGTGTGAAGTATACATTCAACCGACTGGCTTCTGGAAACTGACAGCGACAGTAAAACAAACTTAACATAAATCTCTCGCGTTTACCAAACAGATATGAGCTCACTGATAAGCGCCACATGGATGCTTCCCGAGGAGAGCAGTGATTCCCTCTCTGTTGATTAGTTTTATCTCCTATTTACATCTTTATTGCCGAGACAATCTGAGAGATGCCTGACAGGCACGCCTCGTAGACCCCGCCAGGGTTCAAAGTCTGCATATAAATTCACCAACACGCTCCATTTGAAACCAGTAAATTCACAATGCCCACAAGGAGCTTTCAATAAGCCACATTTACACCCACTTGCATGTCATGATGTCAACTGGGTTTGTACAATTATCTCAAAGCTTGAGCTGAGCCCATAAACACAAGCAGTTCTTTGAATCTTTTAGGGCGTCATCGCGATACGGTATTGCAGTCGATGTCATTGTTTGTATCGAGATCACCAAATGGACGCGACCTCTCTTGTAAGTCGCCTCCTTATTATAAAATGCGTGACGCGATCAACCTAATGCAACCGGCCACCTTCTACCCTACTTCCTTCTGGGCCTGTCGGTACAAAGTCAAAGTGTCATAAAGTTTATTTGCCCCGGGAGTTTCCTCGCGCTCCACAGCGGGACGGCGTGAGCATAGATAGCAACTCTTAACAAGAAGCTAAACGAAGGGATTTCACGAAGAAGACCGACACAAGAATTGAAAAGGTACCCCTCTGGTTACTTTTGTTTTGTCAGTGTGAGAATATTGAACAGAACTGCTGATCAAGTGTTCTGTCAACTGTTGGCTCGATTTGACTGATGTATACATTTTGGGTTTTGAGCTTTGCTCTCCAAATGAAACTGGTTGATTATTCTCCCGCTTGTTCTGTATTTTGGATGCTAGGAACACTGCAAATCGGTGATGCTGAGAAAGGTGAGGCCGGAAACCTCGACGCCTTTATGGTTATCCAAGAATTGCTGTCGATGACAACAACAACAACAACAAAAAAGAAAAGTATCCCATCGTGAATTGAATTGATGATGTTTGCTGCTTTCAGGGGGAGTGGGTTTGGCTGGACTCGGGCATCGGCGTGCCAGTTGGAGCTAAGGTCAAAGTAACGCCCGGCGGCCAGCGTTTACTGGTGGATGATGCGGGAAAGGTGAAGCATTCTCAATCGACTCGAAACTCACCGATGACATTCCAGAGTCCACTTGAACCCGCCGTGCTACTGAATTCCCGACTTTCAATTCGGTTTCTTTTTGCCCAGGAGCACAGTTTGTCCCCGGAGCTCGAAGGCTCCCTCAAGATCATGCACCCTACGTCAGTGGAGGGGGTGGACGACATGATCAAACTGGGTGACATGACGGAGGCTGGCCTACTACGAAACTTGCTGCTGCGCCACAAACAAGGAATCATCTATGTACGTTCCACGCAAGTTTGCTTCAACGGCGTATTAGGAGAATGAAACATAGGCTACAGATGTTCGAAATACGTTGAGCGGCTCCTGCAAAAAAAAAAAAAAAAAATCCCTGTGGTTAAAGTTTGCTTCAAATCCAGGAACAAGCCTTTGTGACTTTCACTTACAATCCCCTGTAGTGATGTACTTTAAAAAAAACAACAACAAAAAACAATGCCAGGACGTAGGCTTGGGGCCTGTATTTAAAAGTAATATTCACTGATAGAAAATAACTTTTAGATGTTGCCACTGAACCAACAAGATATCTGTTGTAAAATATTTTTATTCAGAAACTTTTTTACTCAGTGGCTTTTCTTGTGTACGCCGATGTGCTCTCGCTTATTAATGATTATTTATTCATTCATTCATTTTCTGAACCGCTTAATCCTCACAAGGGTCGCGGGGGATGATTATTTATGTTAAATGTTATTTGTGAAAGCGTGATATAAATCATGATGTATCATATAGGAAAAAATATTCTCGAGTGAGACGTTTTCTGCAGATCTCTTGAAACACGAAAATTCTGATAAACTGTGTACATTGCGACAAGGCCATGTACTGACATGACACTTATTTCCCAGACGTACACGGGCTCCGTTCTGGTTGCGGTGAACCCATACCAATTTTTCCCCATATATTCAAATGAGCAGGTGAGTTGTCAGTACCTCAGTAATCATAGAAATTTGATTTTTTTTTTTGGCCACATGTTTAATCTGTTCATCATGCTGTCCTTCAGGTAAGACTGTACCGCGGTAAAAAGCTCGGGGAACTCCCTCCACACATCTTTGCCATCGCCGAATCCTGCTACTTCAACATGAAACGCCATCTTAGGAACCAGTGCTGCATCATCAGGTCGGACGATCTTGAATATCGAGAAGCCTGAATCGGGATCATAAAAAAAGTGAGAATTTCAAGCGGCGGTTCTGTCTTAAAGTGGAGAGTCTGGAGCCGGCAAAACGGAAAGCACCAAGTTGATCTTGCAGTACTTGGCAGCAGTCAGCGGTGAGCTCTCTGAGCAACAGATTGAAAAACAGATCTTGGAGTCCAACCCGATATTGGAAGGTACCTCAACACTTAAGAATTCCGCTTTTTACATGAAATCCTGCAGAAATATTTCAATTGCATCACCGTGTGTCGTTCACAAACATTTTCAAGAATTTCCTACGCTGAAACCTGTTTTGCGCAATCTAAACTTTCTAAGCTTTTGGGAATGCTAAGACCATCAGGAATGACAACTCCAGTCGTTTTGGAAAGTATTTGGAGATCTTCTTCAACCAGGCTGGAGTGATTCAGGGCGCTCGTGTGGAGCAATACCTTTTGGAGAAATCTCGGGTCTGCCATCAGGTGAGGCAACTGACAAAGCCGCGTCTTCTCTATCCAAGGGGTCGGTCTCCAGCGGTGGTCTTTAGCTGAAGGTGGACTGAGATATCGGCTTCAGCGCATTCTCACTGGTACAAGAGAAAACACGTGGCCGCAGAAAATCTTTATAACAGACCATTCATGTCATCGTACGTATCGGACGGCATCAAGTTCCCATCGGTGTAAAACGGGGGTCACCATTGTGGTGCCTACGGTCACCGGGGAGCTACCAAAGACCCCACGAGTAGCCTGCGGGCCTCTTCTAAAAAAATAGCTCACCAGAAATGAGACATTTTGACGTTGATTTTCTTAGAATGAAGTGCTGTACTCACTTTTGAGAGAGAGTATGAAACTATCGGATGGAGTGCATTGAATTTTCGAGGACCTAAACATGTCCGAAAACTTGTTGTCGACACTGTGCACACGTCAAGCCTCGCGAAAACAAATTATTTTCTCCACTTCAGGCCCAGGAGGAGCGAAATTATCATATCTTCTACTGCATGCTGGCAGGAATCACAGCAGAGGAGAGGAAAAGTCTGCATCTAAAAAATGCTCAGGACTACATATTCCTCACCAAGGTAAGATTTTTTTTACTACTCAGAATACTTTTACCTCCAAAAAGGCGTTTTTTTGTTGTTTTTTTTTTACACTTGTTGGCACACTCACAAAATCTGAATTCCCCCATTGAGATTCATATTTGGAATCATTTCTAAGCCAAAACGTTCAGCAGTCGAAGGCATTTGTTAACTGTCCAGGCAGTGTGCAAGCTACATAGCTCACATCATTAACCGTCACCCAAGTCCACCGCACTCTTGATTACAGGGCGACTGCATCACGTGCGAAGGGAGGGAAGATGCTGAGGACTTCAGGCGTATTCGATCGGCTATGAAAACCCTGACCTTCTCCGATCAGCAGTGTCACGAAATTCTCAAGCTGCTTGCGGCCATATTACACATGGGAAACGTCCACTTTGAAGGCAAGTGCCATGTTCGAGGATGCTATGGTAATAATCTTCGGGGACAAAAGGAAGTCACGGAGACCCCGTTTTTCTGTCATCTGAATTCGCAAAACCTCGTAGACAATTTTTGCTTCCAAATGGTTGCGAGCATTTGGTAGGGCCATCCACTCGGAGGTGGTGGTGGTGGAGGGGGGCTGGGGGTACGGCCCCCCGAGCGGTTGAACTAATATTGTTCTGGTTGTCTTTCTGTTATTGTTCTGCAGGAAACACACAAAACAACTTGGAAACCAGTGACGTCAGTAAATCGGAACATTTTAGCATCGCGGCATCTCTGCTACAGGTTCGTCTTGCCTCGTCACCTGGCGGCGCGGCGTACGCATTGAGTGCTGCATCAACGTGGAAATATCCTGTTTGTTGCGCACGTTTTCTACAGGTCACGAATTCCGTGCTGGCTTCCAGCTTGACCCATCGTTCTTTCATGACTAACAGAGAGATGGTGACCAAACCTCTCGACTGTGAGCAGGCCTCTGCATGTCGGGACGCCTTTGTCAAGGTCTGATCCACTAACACCGAATCACATTTTTTCCTTCTCTTGTGAACATGACACATTGCAAGTGTTGACTGAGTGCTAATTGAACGGTGATGATGATGGTGTGTGTGTGTGTGTGTGTGTGTGTGTGTGTGTGTGTGTGTGTGTGTGTGTGTGTGTGTGTGTGTGTGTGTGTGTGTGTGTGTGTGTGTGTGTGTGTGTGTGTGTGTGTGTGTGTGTGTGTGTGTGTGTGTGTGTGTGTGTGCATGTCGCCTCCTCTCAGGCAATCTACAATAAACTCTTCATCTGGATTGTTGGGAAAATCAACAGTGTCATCCACAAAAGAATCGCCGACTACCCCAAATCATCCTTTTTGTCAATCGGCCTTCTTGACATATTTGGTTTTGAGAACTTCCATGTCAACAGGTCGTAAGACTCACCCCGCTACTTTGCACGCACACTAATGTTCTTTCATCAAAGACGCCTCGGGAATGGAACAAATGTCACTTTTTTCTTCAGTTTTGAACAGTTGTGCATCAACTTTGCAAATGAGAAGCTGCAGCAGTTCTTTGTGGGCCACATTTTCAAGCTGGAGCAGAAGGAATATCTGAAAGAAAACATCGTGTGGAACAACATCATCTTTGGTGACAATCAGAAGATTCTGGACCTTCTGGCCGGGAAACCCTGTAACCTGCTTGCTCTGATTGATGAAGAGAGCCATTTTCCGAAGGTAGTGTTGTGCTGCGTCAGCCGGATGGTTCGGCCGCAACACATCATGTTCGACGCTTGTGCCAGTTTTCATGTCGCGTTATTATTGTGGTCCACGGCAGGGCTCGGATCTGACGATGCTTAGCAAGATGAATGAGCGGCACCGTGGAGACAAGACCTTTATCCCTTCTAAGAGGGAGCACGACACGGACTTTGGGATTCACCACTTTGCCGGCGTGGTTTATTACGACTCCAAAGGTAGGCGGACCAATTTCCGATCCAAATCCCAAGAAAGAACCGGTTGTACGGTAAGTCCTTCTTGTTTTTTTCTGTTTGTATGGTCAGGGTTCCTTGAGAAGAATAGAGATGGCGTAAGCTCTGACATCTTCAACATGGTTGACATGTCCACCAACAAGCTGCTTCAGCATATTTTCACGGCAGAGTTTTCAATCAACGGCGTGAAATTGACAAAAAACAAAAGGGTCATGATCACACCCAAAAATTCCATGCGGGTATGAAAGCGTCCTTATTTTCTCATAAAGAGCTCGACAGTTGACCGCGCTTCCCCGCTCACTCTTCTTGTTCGTGCAGTCCCCTGCTGACAACCGTAAGCAAGTGCCAACCCTCAGCGGTCAATTCCGGCAGTCCCTGGATGCCCTCATGAAAGCTCTCTCTGTCTGCCAACCGTACTTCATCCGCTGCTTCAAACCAAACAACAACAAGCAGTCCGAGGTGCCGAGGAACACCGAAAAAGCAATTTGGCTTCTTTCTTGTCGTTTCTCCAAAAAACGGATGGTGAAAATGCTGTACTTAATCCCTAATTTGTTCTGCCACTCCAAGGACTTTGACCGAGAACTTTGCATGCGTCAGCTGAGATACTCCGGCATGATGGATACCATCCGCATCAGGAAACTGGGCTATCCCGTTCGCCACACCTTTGCCGAGTTCTTGACTCGCTACAGAGTGCTCCTGAGGACGACCATCTGTGACCCCAAAACAGTTAGTCACGCTCTGGTCCTTAGCGTTCATTTTTCACACAGCTTTTGTTTTGTTTGGATCGAATGAGATGCCGCCGAGTTGATGTCACGTTTCCATCGGACGAACTGAGGCATCGGCTTCTTGTCACTATTCATTGGTTTCCGTGTTTTCGCCGCAGAACGCAGCTGCTGCCTGTTGTGACGCCATCTGCCAGACGGTGTTGGCAAGACCTGATGAGTGGAAAATCGGGAAGACCAAGATTTTCCTGAAGGTTCTCGAAACTTTTCATTGAACAAGTTTTGCTTGCATTTAACTTGTATGAGTTGACAGTATTTTCTCACTCGCTGGCGCTATAGTCTGCTCCCAAAAATATATCTATATCAACTGTACATCTGAGGCTTTCGTTGATTTATTTGCTTTTCAGGTTGTCTGACCTTCCTTACAGCTATTTTTTAAAACCTGGCAATGTATTGCAGAAATTTCCTGGACAAATCCAGGGAGTGGAAATTGTTTTATTATTTTCCAGGATGCTCACGATGCGGTCCTGGAACGGCTGAGGGAAAATGAACTCAGCGTGAAAGCTCTTGTGATCCAGCGATTCATGCTGGGATACAAGCACAGGTGCAGTTTTAATTCCAGACATAACTCATATCAACGATAATTTGAACGCAGACGGTTTTGACTGACAGTACCAGATGCAAGCAACATGCTTATTCATGTCGATTGAAGTGTTCTAATTGGATGTTGTAATCATGCGTAGAGACAAACTATTTTGTCCCTCTCAGGTTGCAAATCCCGGTAATGAAACAAACCCCAAAAAACTACTACAACCAAAAGTTGTGGCCCCCGTGGTTGTATTACAGCTACGAAGTTATCATGTGCCACTTTTTATAGAAAGTCGTTTCTGAAGAAGCGGAGGGCGGCTGTGGTGCTGCAGAAAAACTGGAGAGCTTACAGGGAAAACAAAACAGGACAAAAGGTACCGTTTGGAACCAGCATCTGACATCCTAGCAGTAAAATTGTCGAAAAAACTTCCTTTTTTTTCCTCCTCCCACTCTTGCTCTGAATAGCTCCTGCAAGGTTTTGAACGCCTGGTGTCAAAGCTCCGCGGTCGGAAGCTTCAGTCTCAGTATCAAAGGCAGCGAGCAGCAGCGCTCACCTTACAGACTCACGTATGTAATCGAGATCGTGCTTGCACACAGTCTGTAGCCATTTGCTGGACTGTATTGCATTTGACAAGGAAATTCATGTTTTTGGTCATTGAACTCCTAATATTTTTTCTAATTATACTTCACACATAGAAGAGACAATCTACGCTTTGTACTAAGGCACTACTGTATATATATATTTTTATTATTATTTATCATCACGAAACTGGTCGCTGATGGTGTCGTGGTACACTTGCCTGACTTGCAACTCCCCGCGAGCCTTTTCGGGATAAGCGATGTTGAAAATGGACAGATGGATGGATCATCATGATCGACACTTTCAAGACAACGTTTTTTCCTATCTTGCTTTGCAGCTTAAGTCTAAAGCGGCATCTTGACACTCAAGACAAACTATTTTAAAAACTATTTTTAAGCATTCTTTTCTCCCCACTTTTTTTTTTTTAGATTTGGTTTCAGGCCAAGTACATTTTTACTCAGAAACTGCATGTATTATTATTTTGGATGTGGATTCATCAAAATTTGATGGGTGGGACAACTGGAACTGGGATGATCCATAAATCGATGAATAATGACTGACATAATGTGTAGGTACGCGGTTACCAGGCAAGGAAGAGTTGGAAGCGTAAGAGAGAGGCAGTCATACTGCTGCAGGCTTACACCAGAGGAGTCCTGGCAAGACGATTATTTTCAGGAATGAGGATTGAGGTAAGTGCGGAACCTGTTGAAATGAAAAAGAAAAAAAAAAGCGCTGTATGTGTTCCACACTCCATCTCCCACTTCTACCAGGGCCTTCCTGACCCGCATGCACCGTATGCACCAGAGGAGCACGCGACCGAAGATGACATTGCCCTGGATCTTCAGCGCAGACTCGAAGAAGTCATCATAGAAGCTCAACAAGCTCACGAGGAGCTTGAGTCGGTCACTGAGATGGATTTGGCGGACGATAAAAGAAACGTCCCTTCCATACCTCTCGTGACAGTTACACCGTGTGAAGAATTGGAATCGGAGGAAATTGAGGTTTGCTCGTAGCTTTAAAAGTGCTCAATAAAACTCACATTGATCAAGCAAATGCTTTTCAAACCGTACAGCCTGACATCGGTTTATTTGAACGACATAGAGAGTGGAGACCAGGTCTGAGATGAGCATCGCGGCCTCAGACACAACCAGCCGGAGTCTGTCAATCGACGAAGAGGAAGATGAGTTTGAAGATTTCACAGAGGAGTATTCGTTCTACAAGTTTAGTATCCTTCACTTCCAGGGTGATGCGAGCCACACGCACATAAATCAGAGACTCCGGAAGCCTCTTCTGCAACACGACGATGAGAGCGACACACTGGTGAGTTGTAAAACATGCGGTATGCATACTTGAGCTTCCGGGATTTCATCGCCTGCCACCTGTCGTCTCCGGACAGGCCTGTCTGACCGTCTGGTGGATTATCCTACGATTCATGGGGGACATGCTGGAGCCCAGATCTCAGGATGCGACTTCTCAGGTCTCGATCAGCATTTCTCGCCATCTGCCTCACAGGCAGGCCAGGAGACTGAGCAACCTGGTGGGACTCGACCAGGTAAGGAAGGAAAAATGGGAGAACTTTTGAAATGCAGTTGTGGGGTGTTCATTTAAAAAAAAAAAAAAGTGTCTCTTTAATAGTCTACAATTACACGCGCAGACTAAATGCAAAACCCTCTGAAATATTTTCGGCTATGGGAAGCAAAAATGACAACAATGGTTTTACAAATGTCCCTTTTTTCGGCATGAATACAGTTTAATATTGACATTTACCTCTTAGAAAATACTCAGGAAGAACAAGAAAAAGCACGGGAACAGGAAACCCTCGGCTATTCTTGAGGAGGTTAGTGACCAGAACCTCCTCCATAAACGCGACCATGTCTTAGTTGTGCTTTTGTTTTGAATTCAACCATTTCCATTGTGTCACAAACCAGCCGGAGAGCTTCACGGAGGATGAGGATGTTTTGATTGGAGAAGGTCCTACATTGGACAGGCCGCTTTCCCCTCTGGAAAAACTGCACATCATTGTTGGATATGCGCTCTCCAAACGAGACATCAGGTGAGAATATGGTGTCTCTTCAGAATGGCTTATCAACAGGATGAAATGTGGAGTACATCAATGCCCCGCCCATACACACGCACACACCAAACCAGACAGGCAAAAGACTCCTGAATTTCTTTCTTTTTTATATATATATTTATATATTAATGCCGTATGTATAGATACGAGCCCTCACTTGGGTATTTTGTTTTATTGTTTCTCACAGAGACGAGATTTACTGTCAGATCTGTAAGCAGCTGATGAACAATAAAGACAGAGCGAGCCGCCTGCAAGGATGGGCCCTACTCTCCATCTGTCTGGGGATCTTCCCCCCGACAGACCTCTTCATCAAGGTCAGCTTCTGCCAATTTTCCCTCTTCAAATTGCATTGCGGGTGGACCCTGACAGAAAAGGCCATGTTTCATAAACTGAGGACCAAAGCTGTATTTACACTGCATGTCCCACTTCAGCCAGTGCTTAGTCTTTCATTTAAAAAAAAAAATCATTTGACCAACAGTGCCTATTGCCTATGTCCTATTATCCCCATTTGTTACATCTGCTTACTCAACAAAATTTTTTTTAACTTATCTAGCTTCCCTATTGCATCTTTAGGCTGTCTTTTTTTTTCTTTAAATGATTATTTATGTCTTATTTCACTCTTACACACAGTATTTGGAGACCTTCATCCGCAGAGGGCCAAATGGTTATGCAGAATATTGTAAGGAGCGCCTGCATCGCATTCAAGCCAATGGAGAAAGAAAAGAGCTTCCCTGTTGGATGGAATTACAGGTACATGCTTCCTTACACTGAGCTCTTTAATTGTGCAGGTGCAAATAAATGCGAGGTTGGCGAGAGTCTTCATTCATGAACAGGTGCCGAAACGAGAACCTGAGAGAGTCACTTAAAGGCTGATCCTTTTCCCTCTTGACAGGCCGTCAAAGCTTTGGAGCCTATAGTAATGACGGTGACTCTGACAGATGGCAGTAATGTCAGCCTGCAGCTGGACTCTGCCTCCACCTCTGCAGAGGTCTGTCAAGCTGCGGCTGACAAGATTAATCTGCGAGACACATATGGATTCTCCCTCTACATTCGTCTCTTTGATAAAGTGAGCTTTCCTTCCTCTGGTAAATAGGAGAGGGATTTTACTGAAAGGCCGGCTTTCCTAAATCTCACGTCAACCTTTAGAGGGACGGCATATTTGACAGCACACTAATCGCGTTGACCTTTTCGACTCCAGATGTGGTCTCTGGGCAGCTGTGGGAAGCATGTGCTGGATGCTCTGTCTCAGTGCGAGCAGGAGATGAGGCGACAGGGCAAGCAGGAGAAGGACACCCCTGTGCAGTTCACAGTCCGCAAAGAGCTGTTCACGCCCTGGCACAACTGCGCTGAAGACTCCGTCAGCACGGATCTCATCTACAAGCAGGTCATTCAGGGCATCAAGTCAGGAGAGTACACGAGTGAGAAGGTGAGGCTCGGAACACAGTGCGTTAGAAAACAGTATGGTAGACAGTCACAGGCCCTTAGTAGGTTCACTGGAACAATCTTTTGCAGCCCAGTGTGAGGTGCCCCCCCCCCAAAAAAAACACTTTCTGTTCAGTAGTCACGAACATGGCAATGTGTTCCTCAGGAGGATGAATACATCCAGCTGGCAACAAAACACTATTACATCCAGTTTGGCTCGACATACAGCAAAGAGAATGTGCAGAGGGTGGTTGAGGACTGCATTGCTCTACCTCTGATCGAGAACAAATCCATGGCCAAGTGGATTCAGCTCATCAGCACAGCGTACTTGCAGGTAAGGCAAAATGGGAAGGGTGCCGAACTTCGTAGCGCCTGTCCCTGTTTTCATACCAAATACTTACAAATGTTCTGCTCACACAATGTACCGTATGTGAGTGCCTACAATACATTCAAACATAATACATAAGATGTAATCCTGGTTGTTTTTCGGATCATATGCCCACATTCAAAAATTGAGTTGGGCGAGACCTCCGTCAAAATGTTGTCTTCACTACACAGGGTGATTACACAAAGGGGACCATGAGCAAAGAGAGTGTGAAAGGAGAATTTGTTGACTGTGCTCGAGTGGACTGGCCAATCCACTTCTCCAAGTTTTATGAAGTTACAATGGTATCAGGTGAGTCGACATGCGGCGTATTTTTACACCGTTACCGTCAAACGAAACACCAAAGGGATTTGCTCATTGTGTAGTTAATACAGCCACTTAATTTGACTTTAGGAAAGTATAGGCTAGCTTGATGCTACCGCACAATGCAAATCGCCATAGTCGGGCTAACAATTAGCATCAATGTCGCAGCGTTACAACCCTTTCACCAACGGGTATTTGAACACACACAGCGAGGCGACACATGTAGACAAAAAATGTAACAATGCTTGGAGGGATGTATTTTATCCTAAATTAAAAAAAAGTGGGCTAGAGCGACCTCATGGCATTTCCATTCATTCCAATGGGGAACGATGATTTTGAGTTACTCGTGTTTTGAGTTGCGAGTGTGGCCGCATGACAAATTAAACTTCTAAGTCGAGGCACCGCTGCATGTACGTCCACAGGACCTACTTTGCCCAAAAGCAGGTTTGTTGTGGCTGTAAACTGGAGTGGCATCTTCTTCATGGATGGGAGAGACAAGAAACTCCTTGAGCTGCCTTACCTGGAGGTAAAAGAAGTCAGAAAGTTGAGGTACGGTCCATGTTTTCAAACTTTGCTGCTCGAGTTATAATTTGGGGTAAGTCACACTGACGCAGCTCTGACTTGTTCTAATGATGTCGTTTTTAAGTGAGCAGTCGGTGAGTGTATCCACAGTTGGAGGTGAATTTGTGCTCATGTGTGGCGAAGCCGATGACATGGCTGCGCTTGTCGAGCAAAACTTGAGTGGACTACGAGCCCGCTCGATGTTTGCGCTCGCCCAGCAGGATTCCAATAAATCAGGTAGGAGTTTCGAGCCTTTCTCGTAACCCAAGAGACACAAGCATGAAGAACCTCTGACCTTTATGCTGCATTCCGCCAACAGATGATCCCGGTTCTTGAGCTATAAACAAGGAGACCTCTTGTTGATAGAAAATGATCAGGAGTATTCCTCTGACAAGAACGTGGTCAAAGCTACAAATCAGAAGACAAATATCAGTGGTGCCATCTATAAGGATGCGTTGCAGTTTCTCCCAACTCTCAGCAGACCCACTGAGGACATGCTGGTATTGTATCTTGAATCATATTTGATTTGGCCAAGAAGATATCATTGAGCATTTGTACTGGATGGCATCTTTTGGACCACATTTTCAATATTACACATGGATAATATTGACGTATTGGAAGTGGTGTGTGGACGACAACAAATGAAGCCTCGCTTTCGTTTCAATGCCCGATCAGGAGCTGCTCAGTCCAGGCCAGAGGAAATCATCTGTTACACAAAGTGGGCCCCAAAGAGAAGAAACGGTTGCTCCTGTCTCTTTAAAAGAGTTTGCGCTTGACCATTTTAGGTGATATGTTTTGTTTTTACTATGCAGACACTATACAACATTTTTCAATTGCTGGACGTAGACTATGTGCAGTTTACGTCCAAGTGCAGGCATTTACAGTTGTGTTCCGAATAAGTGTGTTGAAGCGAGTCAAGCTTAAATTCCTTCAGAACTGGACGTCCAGGTGATTTCTCAGCCTACGGCTGATTTCCCTCGCCCAAATTTTTTTGCCAGCCATAATTCGAACACGTACATTATATTGAACAGCAAAACCTGAATCAAATGTCGAAAGTGGAATGAATAGGCTACTTAACAAAATGCCTGCAATCTTCTTTACAAGTCAGAGTTAAATATCTTCTAATCAGTGTACAAATATTGTGTTGTGTAACCACTGTTTCTGAGAACAGCTTCACATGTGTGTTGCCCGTACAGTATTGACCAACTTGATGCAACACGGATGTTAGAATCAGTGGTGTCGACCTCGATTTTGCAGCTACAGAGCAAATGTTTTATTTAGTGCAGTGTTTCCAATGCATTTGCCGGTACTAAAATAAAAGCCACGGTAAAGATTTTGCGCTTCACCGGACCGTATCGATGTCTGCGGGGACCCCAAAATATATGTCTAACCCCTCACTCTGTCACAGACCTCTAGGTAAGGAAAGGCTGTGGGTGTGTTCAAGAGAACCGCTGAAGCAGCCACTCATGAAGAGTCTGGTCCGCAACTCTGAGCTGAACTCCATCGCCTGCGGTGCCTTCACTGATATCCTCATCGCCAACTGCCGTTGCAACATCCGTTTGAATAGCAGCATTAGCCTTTGACCGAGCTGATTGTGTGCAAACCTCTAATTTTGAAGTAGCGTGGTGTTTTTCCAGAGTGCCCAAAACCGCTCGCGATTGAAAAATGAGCCATCCATTTTCGATTGTTTTGTCTGTCGTGAACTGGGCATGAAGTGGAAATTGATTATATGTCACCTGGAAGCCACCTATGTGGATCAAGGGTCCTGAAAAAGGATTTCGGTGTGATTGAGTGAGTCCTTGACGTCGGCCGCTACCCATTTTGAAGTACATGGGTGACTACCCCATCAAACAGGTTCGCAGTCCGTTAGAGTTGACCGACCAGATCTTTGGCCCCGCGACGCAACACGAGCTTCTGCAGGATGAGATCTACTGCCAGATCATGAGACAGATGACCAGTAACAACAACAGGTCATTACAGTCTGCCTGCGCGCGCTCATGTGTGTGTAGTTTGCGACAATGTCACTCGATTCCTAAAGGCCACCAAACTCTTTGCTCTCCGCAGGTTGAGCATGGAGCGCGGGTGGCAGCTGATGTGGTTGTGCTCGGGCTTGTTCCCGCCCAGTCAGTATTTGATGAGGCATGCTCAACGTTTCCTGGAGTCACGACGCAGAGAACCCCTGGCTGCAGGATGTCTCCAGAGGCTGCAGCAGATGCGCAGGTCAGGTTGCGCTTGGAAACATACCTGCTTATATATGTACCCCCCCCCAAAAAAAAGAGGTATTGGCCTACTGCTCCAGTGGTTCTGGAGGGGAGTGTACTTACATTTTGAAAGTTTCATTCATGTCTTGTTTTGGATCCCATTTCCGTTGGTTGTTTACGACCGAGTGTCCAATGAAGAAGATTGCAACAATAACTCGTCGGGTTCTCTCCTCTCGCCATTGCACAATTCCCTACGGAGTGCCAGAGAGATTGAAATTGGCAATATTGTCCTTGAACATTTGTCTCCTGCATGTTTGATGTGCTCAGTAAGGAGCCCAGGAAACGTCCGCCACCTTTGGTCGAAGTAGAGGCCATCCAGCAGAACAGCACCCACATTTTCCACAAAATTCACCTCCCAAATGACACCAACGAGGTCAGTCAGAAAACTATCTTCCGCACTTTAAGATTATCCTGGTTTTGACCAAGAACTAAACTCTTGTTTAGTAAGATTCCAAGTCCATCTAGGTAGACACTTTAACACTGAGATCTGCTCTATTCCCTCCCCCTCGCGCTTTTTTCCAGCTTTTCGAGGTGACATCCACCACCACAATCCAAGATCTTTGCTACAGTATCTCGTCTCAGCTAAAACTGAGCTCGCCCGATGGCTATGGCCTCTATTTGAAAACCCCAAATAAGGTGTGTACGTTCCTTGTTTTGCGTGCAAATTGGGTCTCAACTGGTACGCAAGGACAAAGGAGTGGGGAGCACTTTCTAAAATGCTTTCTTTTGACTTCAGATGCTGAGCTTGGCTGAGCAGACGTATTTGTTTGACAGTTTACGGGAGGCATCCGATATTTCAAAGAAAGGGAAAAAAGTCAGAGAAGGTAAAAGATCACCAAGACGCGCTGTTTTAATTCCGGATTCCCCGATGGTTTCTAATTGACATTTTTCTCACCAGGCCCCTTAGCTTACGCGCTGATTTTTAAGAGGAAGCTCTGGTTCAACGTGATACCAGGCAAAGACTTGGTTGCAGACCTCACCTTCCACTTCCCACAGGTATCAAAACTCGCTTTCATTACCACTCCAGATTGTAATCAATCATTTTCAACATGTCACTTGAACATGTTCTTCAATGCCGCCGTAAAGGAGCTGCCGAAATATCTCCTGGGCTATCACAACTGCAGCAAGGAGGACATGATCAGGCTCGGTGGCCTGCTTTTCAGAGCCAAAGTGGACTCCGACAGGTCACAGTTTGTCATGATCCCCAAAATGCTGAGATACTTGGTCCCCGCTGACCAGATCAAAAGTGCCTCCCCTGAGGAATGGAAGAAGGTAGCCGAGGGTGGCAAGCGGCGCATTCAAAAGCCTGCGCTCCATGTCAATACTTGGGGTGTTTTGTGCAGTTTGACATCCCAGGAAAATGAGTCGTGTATCGTTTTGGTTCGTCTTTGCAGCACATCATGTCATCCTACAACAAGCAGAGTGGCATCACGGTGGAGGAATGCAAAATCGCCTTCTTGCAAGCCATATCGAGCTGGCCGACCTTCGGCTGTACCTTCTTTGAAGTTAAAGTACGTGATAGGGGTGAAAGACACATTCGCAGGCGATTAGAGCGCCGATGCCAATTGCCCCGGCGACACCATTCATGATGTCATTCCCATTTTTGTAGCAAACATGCGAGTCAAGCTACCCGAGTACCGTTTGGATTGCCATCAGCAAGCAAGGTGTAAGCTTAATCGACCCAAAGTCAAAGGTATGCACACAGCGCTCACTGATGTTAGACAACAGGGCCCTGATCACAATCTATTTTATTTATTTATTTTTTACCTAATTCCGAAGCGTCGTCAATTTCATCACATTGTTTGTTTTTTAATCCTTGCTGACCAAAAATGACTTATTAATATCTTGGGTTATGATATGAACCTTGCAGGAGTTGCTGGTCATGCACCCGTTCAGTCGCATCACGGAGTGCCACAGCGTCGGCGGCTTCTTCCAGATGACCATCGGCACCGTGGTCCGAGGGAACGTCTTTGTCTGTGAAACCTCACAGGTGAGCGACCACTTTTATTCTCCCGATTCAAAGTAATTGGTTTCCAAAAAGAACGATTGATGATAACTGCTATGCCGCGTTTCAGGGTCACACAATGGAGGACCTTCTAAGATCATATGTCCGGATGTATGAAAGGCAACGACAGGCCTTTCGATCCAAAAACCACATGTTTACCTGAGCTTCTGTCATGACCGTAATTAAGATCGGATGAGTATCCAGACTCCATAATAGGGGAAGAATATTTAAGGTTTCATTTTGTATTTTTCATCAGCGTAATTCCAATTCGTATACTGTCATTTTGAGAAAGAAAAAAAAACAAATATATATATATATATATATATGTTCCTGTACAGACTCACTGTAGCAAGACCATAAATTATGAAAACACAATAAACATATATATCTCTTGCACAAATTGTCCATCTCCAGCAGTTGTTTTATTACTTCCATTTGGGGATTTATTCATTATTTGCAGCTCATAAATCATTCGTATAACCGAAGCACATTCTTTTAACTTCCAGCGACCGCTAACATATGCTTTTTATATAACATTAAACACTCACCACTTACCGATTTAGATCACAAATTGTTGCCCTTTTCATTCAGGTAAATAAGATGACCAAAACAAAGACCTTTCCGTACTTTAAACTGCGCTTCTCCTACCACAATAACACAGTTAAAGTAATAACTCTCTGGCAGTGTCCATCAAAACTGAGCCTAATCCTTTTAAGTCTGATTTTTTTGGGGGGACACAGTCTTTGTATTTAATCTTAACTTTGTGGCCACATATTGTATTGTTCAATAAAAATGGCGGTTTTGGAGGTAATTTATCAAATGTCAGACAGAATGTCCTGGAATGCCCTGCAGCCTGGGAGGACATCCAAAAGCGTCTGTGTGTGTGTGTGTGTGTGTGTGTGTGTGTGTGTGTGTGTGTGTGTGTGTGTGTGTGTGTGTGTGTGTGTGTGTGTGTGTGTGTGTGTGTGTGTGTGTGTGTGTGTGCGCGCACGCGCGTGTTGCATAGTGCAACATAGTTCGGTAGTCAGTTTATAGAATCCTCCTCATAGCTTTAAGACTACTGTATTGCTCTGTTACCATGGAAACCGTTTGGCCCGAGAAAGAAAAAAAAATCAGATTACCGCGGGCAGGTGCTTATGAGTTGCAATATGATTGTGCCTCTGTCTCTTCTCTGCTCCCGAATGACAAGTGTAGTTATGAAATGACTGCTACACTGGTTTGACATGGGCTGGGGGGACTTGCGTGTTCATAATTAGCAACCTGGATGTACGATCGAGTTCTATTTTCATTTATGTCGGGTTAGTGGTTGTCCCAACTGTATCTACATTGAAACACTGACTGAACCGTGGCGTTGCAAAGGTAACAAAAGGACAAAATGTGGTCCAAATACCTGACTGCTGAAACATATTTTGATCTCCTTGTGTCTACGACCCTACAAGGAAGCAACGGCATATTGATGCACTGCACCAAATTGGGAACAAAAGACCTTATGCTGCTCAGGATGGATCACTATAGCATCCCACCTGCACACACCTCGCTGCAACCACAACCCTAACGAATGCAGACATGCACACTTTGTGGATCACACAATGCAAAAATACAAAGCGCACAGTACGCTTGAACAAATATCCGAAATGATATGCAGTATTTTAAAGCCAAACTAAACTCTCCCTTTCAAAATGGTAATTGAGTATGAAATTGAGCCCTAATATCTCTGCAGTCATGTTTTGTTCGGGGGAGGGGGGGGGTTGTTTGTTTGTTTTTGGGGGTTTTTTGCACATGCTTTCATATACAGTACATGTCCTCTTCGTAAGGTCAAGCAAAGAGCAGAAGCGTGAGTGATGATGAGAGGAATGGAACCAGACTTGCTCAGCAGAGTCATCAGCGCAGATGAGTCACGGATCTTCGAGTATTACCAAATGCCACTCTCACCATTCTTATAATGTTTCAATCTTGGATACACAAACAGTTCTCTGGAATGCTTCAAATGTTGGCACTAAGACCGTCCTCCACTGTCCCCTAAAAATACATATACACATGACTTGGACTCTGTCGGGGTTTCCCCGATACAACTTTTTCACTTCTGATACGATACAGATATTGCAGCCTCGAGTACTGTCCGATACAGAAATCAATTTGAACTAGAAAACAACTAGTTCACCAGTAAATGTCAATTTAATAGCAAATATGCGACTATATTTGGTTCATGTAATTTTGAATCTGATCGTAACGTCAGTGTCTCATCAGCCATGAACCTCACCGCGCGCCGCTGTAACACACTTGAAAATCTAAAATCGTTTTAGTGGCCACGGGAAGAAATTGACACAAAACCCTTGATGTATAGAATCTCCATCCATCTTAGTTGCTTCTCCTCACTTGGGTCGCAGGTGTGATGGAGTGGCCTTCAGTGGAAAGCGGAGTACATTCTGGACCTGTCGCCAGCCAATCTCAGGACACATAAAGACAAACATTCACATTCACAAAAGTTAGACCAGTAATTCTTAAAATTCAGTGCTATTACCGACCACTGCGATGCAGGCCCCCTCTAGTGGTACGTGAAAGACTCCCTAAGTCAAATGTTCAAACTGTGCTAGTGGCTAAAACTTTAATCCCATGAAGCACATTGGTGAAGTACAATTCAGTCTTACTTTTTTTTTTTTAATACATTTGTATTTAATCTTTTAAAAATGCTTTTATTTTCAAGCAATATTTAGATGGGGGGGGTCCCTATATTTAACACAGTGCTAATGTTACAGGAATGCATGTTTCAGTGGCTTACTTTGACAATTAATATTTCCGATGAGCACTGGGGGCCTACCATGAGCGATATATTATTGTTGGTCATTATGATGGTACAGTACTTGTAAACCAAGTATTTTTTAGGTGATAGCTGGTTATCTATCTTTCTATCCATGCGCGCGCCCACGTGTACTGTCGTTACAGTAGGTGTCAATTGTCTGGTCCCCTCCAAAGCTTTCAGCCATTTTTTTCGGGGTGTTTGTTGTTTTCGTCCAAGCGAGAGGCTGTTCTCGAGTCAACGTGAGGCGGCCCCTTCCGGTGAGCATACGGTTGGTGTCAAGGCCAAAGAAACGATCCCAGATCAGTGTCTCGTTAGTGTCACGCCCCCACTCCTTCCTCATTCCCGCTCATCTCGCTGCTAGGTGAGCGCTGGCCTCGCGATAGCCGCCTATTGGAATCAAAGCCCCGTTCGAGAAGTGGATGCTGACAGGCGCGCCGCGCGGTGTGGTCGCTCGGTCATCATGCAAAGGTTATTACGCTGGATCCGCTCCATCGAGCCTCCGAGGAAGCCGCTCCTCTACGACTGCAACATAGGAGACGTTTAGCGAAAACCAACGAAAGTCACCGGCCGGGTTTCGGGGAAGACGAGAGCAGGTCTGACTCGATGGAAGGCAGCTCGGCGTTTCCTCGACCGACAGTGTGCGGGCAGGCTCCTCTCGTCGGTAAAGTGGCTTGATGAGTGTCCAAAGTAACAGTGGAAGTGGTGGTGGAAGTTTGGAGGCGACGCCATCTTGGTCGCAGCTCTCCTCCTCCCCAACGATTTCTCAACAACATATAACGGCGACCGCAAAGCTCAAGGAAGGTACATGGAGCTCGACAAGTGTTCGGACGGCTGTCTTTCTGCGCCGAATTAGCGTTTTTGGGAGAGGGGCGATGTGGCTTTTTTCGAGCAATGTCGCGCTAACATTTGTTGGAATGAAAATGGATGTCAAGTTCACTGATGGTGCGCGTATTGGAAGCCAAACGTCAGCTGTCACTTGTGTTGACGGCTAGTCGAACGTAGCTTTGAGCTATCACGTACTGTGCACAAAGGCAGCGCTATCTTAAATGTGGCCTCTGGTGTTGGACTGTGGAGGGTCTCATGACTGAATTTGTCGTCATTCGTTGCATAGTTGTCGACGTTTGGTACTGTTAGGTGGCCAGCTGTAGTTTAATTACAACTACTTAGTTGGCGTGTGCGCTGCGACGCTCGTGATGCTGGGCATTTAACTGATTCTTAAAATGAACTGTAATTTTCGACATGCCTCTCAGAGGCCATTCACTGTTTAGTTTTAATGTGGCGAAATAACTCGTGAATTATTAGTCGGTTGTAATGTAAGATTGCTACAGTAGTATTTACATTTTAAAGATAACGTTATTAAAAAAGAAAATAACCCTGAGGTTCGGTATTGAATTTGTAAAAGTCACTTAAATTATATATACAGTAAACCCATACATATATGTATGTAATGTATATTCGGCAAATGTAGCCCAAGTCTCACACACACACACACACACACACACACACACACACACACACACACACACACACACACACACGGTCCTTTGTCCTCAAATAACCTCGCACAGGCCTTGTTGTGTGCCGTGGTACGATGCTTGAGGGTTTCATAATAGCCATTATTCCTTTTCGGGCATGCCCTGGTGCCAAAAGCTATGTAATGATGACAGCCAGATAATATCCAATAAGGAAGCCTGCAGCCTGCAGCATCAATACGCAGTCGGGTGCAGAAAACCTGAGTGTCCAAAGTGCTTGCCTGAGCTTCTCTCCCTGGAGAGAGAATGTCACAAATCAAGACTCGGGCAGGCTGCTTATTTACTGTAGTTGCTGTGCAGTTTATGAGATAGGTTTACTAACATAGTCATAGTGAGGATATTTTCATCTAAAGCAGTTGGTTTTGGGTTTTTTTTTTTGTAATGCAAGACTATTTCGGGGAATGCATGTAACCTGATTTTAAAAGTGATTCTTGCCCAATCTGAACTGTTTTTAGTTATTACCACATGTCATACTAGTGAGGCATAGTGCAGTGACATAATGAGATGCAGCAGTTGAAAAATATTTTTTGGGGGTTAAAATTAGCCTCCTCTGCTTGCTTTTTCATCGAGTCTGCTGTCTGCTGTTAGAATCAGCAGTGCCGCCTCCCAATGACATTGGTCATCGTTGCATGACAGTGCATCTTTTAATGAGCCACCTGCAGTACTGCCTTTATTTCACCCTCCGTCCGCCTACATGATATACGGTCACTTAATTCCTTCCCAGTCACTTTGTCTGCCTTCACTCCTTCTATTTGTCTCCCAGTGTCGTTTTGTTTTCACGCATGTAACCTTGCACCAGGCCCCATGGAGGAGCTGCATAGCTTGGACCCCCGGAGACAGGAGCTTCTCGAGGCCAGGTTCACGGGAGCTGTCAGTGGCAACACAGGAGGCAGCACTGGGAGCATGAGTGGAGGTGCCAAGGTAACAGCACACCGCAGAAAGTCTTGTTTTTCTGCATCACACACAGTGGACACAAAGCTTCTGTGCTACAGTCCATGTGCTGGAAAATGGCCAAGTGACACACCAAATAACGGAAGAGCTCATTTGCTCCCGGACATCTTGAGAATGATCTTTGTTTTGCTGATGTTTACCCACCACACGGTCATATGTCCACGTATTTTTCTGAATGGTCCTTTGTGCTTGTTTGCAGGGTCTCGCCAACGAGTCATCCAACCACAGCTACGGAAGTCTCGGCTCGTCCAGCGACAAGGAGTCTGAGGTAGCTCACATGCATTGTCCATTTTATTGTCACCGTCATATTTCGCATGTCGTAAGGCCACTCGAAAAGTGCAGACCTCAAAAGTGCAGACCTCAAACAGGGTTGAAACATTTGTCACTTTTGAAACCACTCGAGACGCAGATCGTCAGTCTGCGCACCTTCTCGACATACGAGGACTCGAGTTTAGGTGCTGCGGCGCAAGAAGGCACACTCAGTTTGTTTACGTTAAGTGAGGACCCCGTCTACCAATTTTATTTTTCCAGTTTCGTTTTCTTGGATCTGCATGATCCGCACCTTCATTTTAGGATGCTAGATTAGCACAAGTCATGGCAACCTTGTTTGACGGCTTCTGCGTTTTTGAATTACATCTATGTTTGCAGGCTGAATTTAAATCCAGAAGAAATTTGGTGGAACAGCTTCTGACCCTCCAAATCCATTTCAAATAATTACAGATTGAGATTTGTCACGCCGTATGTGCATATCTGAAGGCAAATAATTTTTCCACCCCTCCCCCCCTTTTTTTAAAGTCACCAATGTGTCATTTGTGACCAGAATTAATAAGGACTTCCTTGGTCACACATAAACAAATGGACCCACAAAGTAAAGTTTAAAAAAACAATAAAAACTGTTAATAATTAGCCATATAAGTACAAAAGAACATTTGGTCCGATTTCTAGGGGACTGGATTGTCTTTCTTTCAGTTATTTTTGTGCTCGACCCACTTGTTTCTCTGTCTCTCCCACTACCTGCACATTTCCTTCTCTTCTCTGCATAGAATTCTGATATGAAAAGAGGGAGCTCCCCCGCTTACTCAGTATGTACTCTCTCTTCCTGTTGAAAGCCGCCACAGGAGCCTTGGTAGGTAAAACTCAGGGGCCTAAGCATTTTCTCTCCTCCGCTCCGTGTCGACTTACAGACCCCAGAGAAGAAGCACTCGGAGTCATCCAGAGGGAGGAAAAGGAAAGCTGACACCTATTCTGAGAGCAGTCAAGGTTTGGAAACCTGCACAAGACAAATCTTTTTTTTTTCCAAGCCTTTGTAAAATTTGTGATCACCTTGTCTTCCAATTCATCGTGCAGGGAAATCTTCTACGCGCGGCCCCAAGATCAGCGACTACTTCGATGTGAGGCCCGATTTAGCTTTCGTCACTCAAAAAGCTTCTGGTTTCCTTTTATGTCGATCACAATTCATTCATGTTCTTGAACCCGCAAAGTTCCAGGGTGGAAATGGCTCGAGTCCGGTTCGAGGCCTGCCATCAGCTCGCCGCTCTCCGCAGAACTCGCACTCGGCGCCTGGCTCAATTGTAAGTGTCTAACATGACTACACGTTGCATAGAGCGGCCGAGACTCTACGTCATTTACGCAGTTTTAACGACAACGATGCCGTCATTGCAGATCCGCCAGAACAGCTCCTCCCCCACCAGTTTGTGTTTTGGCGAACACAATCCCAGATCCAGTAAATTTGTCCAGGTATTGCGAAGCATCGTCATCTCACACACACGCGTCTGCCGTTCTTTCCGAAGCTTTCTATTATTTCTTGTGCTATGATATCACTCAACCGAAATCCTTTTCTTCTGCAATTTGAGACGGAATTGACAGGACTGAAACTTGCTGCCCTCGAGAGCAACAAGAGCCTGGACCTGGAGAAGAAAGAGGGACGAATCGATGATCTTCTCAGGGTGGGTTGAATATCCATACACACTCGGAGTTACCAACAAGCACACGTTTGATGGACGCAAACATTTGTATTTAACACATTTCTTTAGTAATATATAGTGCTTACTGGTTGGGCGAGACCCTTGACTTATTCTCGACTGTTCTACTTTGCGACAGTTAGATTTGAGAATTTTGACTTCCAGCATACAAAGTACATAATGATGTCCTTGGATGAGTTTGGGAGCCAGATTTGAGCACCTCGAAACACCTTTGGAGGGGAAGTTGAACTCAATTGCGAGTGATGCCCTTACTCAGGTGCAATAGCAGTCAGCTTTGACCACTGATGCTCTTCTGGCCACCGGATAGTTGTTCGCTCAGACACGCTCCAACCCTTTAGTCCGTAGAACGTGCTTGGCTGTGTTTTATTTCTGTCTACTCCATCGTGCGGAGGAACTCTCGCCCATCCTTTGTTTTTGTTTTTTTAAATCCCACACAGGCTAACTGTGACCTGCGGAGGCAGATTGATGAACAACAAAAACTCCTGGAGAAATACAAGGAGAGGCTCAACAAGTGTATTACTATGAGCAAGAAACTCCTCATCGAGAAGGTCGGTTTCCGCGTGCGTGCGCAGCCACGTCCTCTTGCATGCCTTTGAGGTTGAACTATCTTTAAATGTGTGCGGAAGCTACGTTGAGAAGCACGTTGGCGTTATTTAATTCAGTTCGTCACACGAGCGGACTCTCTGCCTAATTGTATCAAAATACTGAAATAGCGGCCATATCTTGAATATTTTGTCTCAAGACTATAAAAATAATAATAAAGAAGGCAAGATCATTTGGGCCAATAGCATACCCAGAAAACAATACAGGAAAAAATGCGAATTGAACAATCCTGTAATCAAACAAAAGAAGTATTCATTCAGTGTTCTCAGAGAAGTCATTTAAAATGAACTAAATCAGTATGTTGGTACTCACGTTTTGGTTAATTGGGCTACTTGTAGGAGGTAATGGTTAATAACACATCGTTTTCAACGTCCTTCATGACATATTGTACTCCTACTCCCAGTGTATGCAATCTCATTTTCCCTAAAAAGTCATCTTCATCAAACACCCAAAGGTATCTAAACATAAAATAAGAGCATATCCATATGTGAGGTATTATTGAAGAAAAGAAAAATAAGTGGTTCTAAGGAAGAGAAATTGCTGTCACGCTCTTCATTTGGACAGAGCACCCAGGAGAAGCAGTCGTGCCGTGAGAAGAGCATGCAGGACCGCCTCCGTCTCGGCCATTTCACCACGGTGAGACACGGAGCGTCCTACACGGAGCAGTGGACCGACGGATATGCATTCCAGAACCTGATCAAGTGAGAGCCCGTCTAAACGTGCATCAGCGCTTTCCTTTACCTTGGGATGGCGCGTTTAGCGGCACAAAACAAACGCACGGCTGTGCGCAGGCAACAAGAAGGCATCAATCAGCAGAGAGAGGACATCGAGCGACAGCGAAAGCTGCTCGCCAAGAGGAAGCCACCCAACCCCGCGTCACCCTCCCTCTCTGTGGCCTCAACCTCGGAACCCAAGCAGAGGAAAACCAAGGTGGTCAACGGCAACGATTCCGACCCTTTCCTCAAGCCGTCGCTCCCCCAGCTGTGAGTGACACGGAGGGAGACTTGTCAGCAACATTGGCCCAAACTCTTTTACATGAGCGCCGTATATTTTTTTAGATTGACCCTTGCTGAATACCATGAGCAGGAAGAGATATTTAAGCTTCGCCTTGGACATCTGAAGAAGGTCGGTAGCAAAGCGCATTTCGTGCCGTTTTCTCCTTCTCACCTGCACACCGAAGACAGCGTTGTGCCAAATCTCCCGAATTAAGGACAGAGAGGCCGAAATGGTTAGAAGCGGTGCGTTCTTGTGCAGGAGGAGGCTGAGATACAAGCGGAGCTAGAGCGGTTGGAGCGGGTGAGGAACCTCCACATCAGAGAGCTGAAGAGGATCAACAACGAGGACAGCTCGGCGTAAGTCCAAACTTCGTCCGTTCATTTCCGAAAGGGCGTTGAAAGAGATTTGCTTCACAATGGAGGCAAAGGCACAGCTTGTCTGACATGGCTCGCCTCCTACCTCACACAGCTTTAAAGACCATCCCACACTGAACGAAAGGTACCTATTGCTGCACTTGCTGGGCAGGGGCGGCTTCAGCGAAGTCTACAAGGTAAAAGTCTCCGAAGGCCGCACCCGCTGCGTCTTTCGCTCAGCACATTCGCGATACAAAATGTGTGTTTGCCCTTGTCACCCGGCAGGCTTTTGACTTGTTTGAGCAGCGCTACGCGGCTGTTAAAATCCACCAGCTCAACAAGAACTGGAGGGAGGAGAAAAAAGAGAACTACCACAAGTAGGCGCCAGCGACTTTTGAAGCCGACGACGCACCCGCTCGCGCCGCAAACAAAACAGTGTTTGTCGTTTATGCCCTCCCAGGCACGCATGCAGAGAGTACCGGATACACAAACAGCTGGACCATCCCAGAATAGTCAAACTCTATGACTATTTCTCCCTGGATACTGACACGTGAGTCACCTTTGACCGGGAGCTGGCTCCACCGCACCCTGAGGTTGTTCAAATATCGTAGGAATTTCGTGCTGCTTGGTGTTGACTCTTCACAACAAAATCCACTTTTAGACCTTGATGTTTGAAGCCCGGAATGAAGCAAAAGGTCACAGAGTTCAAGTGGGCCCGATACTTTCGCGAGCCGCTGCAAAGCGGGATCTAAATCCGCTCCGTTGACCGTTAGGATGAAATTGGATTTTTCCGTTTCTTGAACAATTGGGAACCCATTCGGCTCTCCGATTTTAAACGACGAGCCGAGGCGGAGTTTGGGTGCGAGTCCAAGCTCCATTATTTTCTCTCAACCTTATCCGCTACAGTTCACTGATAGTTTTGTCAGGTCCGCACGCTCTTTCCCCTCCAGGTTCTGTACAGTTCTGGAGTTCTGCGAAGGCAACGACCTGGACTTCTACCTGAAGCAAAACAAGCTGATGTCCGAGAAGGAGGCCCGCTCCATCGTCATGCAGATTGTCAGCGCGCTGCGCTACCTCAACGAGATTAAACCGCCCATCATTCACTATGACCTCAAGCCCGGTGAGTGGAATTGGGAACATCCGAATTAGTTGACTACAAGAAGACATTTTCATAAGTTTAAAACGGTTCCCAAATGTCTTAATCATAAAAATAAATACCCTGAGGATCAAGAAGTAGGTCCAGACAAGGTCCCCAAGAACTCTGCTTGTTTTGATGGAGCTTGTGGTATTGAGCCACTGCTCACTGCAGCAGACGGAAATAAGCGGCTCAAAAAAAGACCCGCTGGGTTGTGCACGTTCACACTTGATGGGTTTGCGAGCCCACCAGAGACCAAACTATTTGCATACGCATGCTTCAAAATCAAAATTTCCATCGGATGTTTCATGACTCAAAACCTGAAACGGGTGGTTATGCAACTTTTGCCAACGCACGCGTTCCATTGGTACAGATGTCCATTTTTCGATGACTTGTACCGACTGACTGACTCCGGATTGCCTAAATGTCTGACTACTGTTTGTCTTGTAAATTGTGCCAAACGCTGCAGGCAACATCTTATTAGTGGATGGAACTGCATGTGGCGAAATCAAAATCACAGACTTTGGCCTGTCAAAGATTATGGATGACGACAACTACGGCGTCGACGGCATGGACCTCACATCTCAGGGAGCGGGCACCTACTGGTAAAAATCAGAACCACGACTGCTAGCGTATCGTATCGGGTCGGTGCCGTCAGGGCTTTCCACTGTGCAACAATAACGTGTGTGTGTGTGTGTGTGTGTGTGTCCAGGTACCTCCCCCCGGAGTGTTTTGTGGTGGGCAAGGAGCCGCCAAAAATTTCAAACAAGGTGGATGTCTGGTCTGTGGGCGTGATCTTCTTCCAGTGCCTCTATGGGCGCAAGGTAAACGTCAAATGAACAGATCCATGTCTGCATATAAAACACTGATAATTGAATCGATAAGATTGATTAAAAATATATATATATATAAATATGTGTGTGTGTGTGTGTGTGTGTGTGTATGGGTGTGCGTTGTGATTTGTTTTTGTTTTCCCAGCCGTTTGGTCACAACCAGTCTCAGCAGGACATCCTCCAGGAAAACACCATCCTCAAAGCCACTGAGGTCCAGTTCCCCGCTAAACCGCAGGCCAGCACAGAGGCCAAGGTGCGAGACCCTCACCGCCCGCCGCACTCGATGCCTTCAATAAAAGAGCTCAGTCAAAAATACATTTTGAGCGCAGTCTTAACAATGCAGCAATCGTTCCGCTTGTAATGTACAAAACGCTGTGAAATGATTTGCTTCGTCATCAAAAGTCATCCTTGAATATAAAAGCGGCACTCATCCCGCCTCTGCTCGGCAGGCGTTCATCCGCCGCTGTCTGGCCTACCGCAAGGAGGACAGGTTCGACGTGCACCAGCTGTGCTCCGATTCCTACCTTCTCCCTCACATGAGACGCTCGAACTCGTCCGGCTCGCTGCAGCCCGCCACCTCGTCGCTCGCCACCTACTGACGGGCTCTCGTTTAGATTGACGGCACCACCTGGCCACTTCATTGATGGCACCGGATCATCGCTTGTGAAGATTTTCTTTTAAAACCAGAGAACTTCCAGAATGGATGGATGAGCAAAAAAGCTGAATTCAAGGGAAATCCGAGCAAAAAGATGACACAGTAAGCTGTTGTGCTCTGGCTTTAACGGTGAAAGAGGGAAAACAACTGGAGTGGAGCCACGTGCGGCGAGGAAGAGAAACAAGATCCCGTCCCCGCGGACTATAATCAATAACCCTTTTGACTTTTGAACAGCTTGCAGACGCCCTGTTTCGTTTACGCCGCTCAAGATGGACGAGGGGAGCTTCATCAGAAAGACTTCAGCCTCCCAGGACAATGACTTGGAGAAGTTTGTCCATCCGTTGACACAAAGGATGATGCGTCTCATTGTTGGGCAGGGGGCAGGACGGTGATAATGAATGAAATCCAGATAACAACAACAAATCTGGTGTTGATTTGCACTTCCCACTTCCCATCCAGATTGTGTTCTTCTGGTGCCGCAGGTTTGTTGAAGTACAACAGTCCGCACATTAGAACAGAAATGTCAGAATCCATCGTTGCTGTCCAGGGAAAATCATGCACCGGCCTGCGGTTAGCCGGACACAACCGAGGGCCGGCGCTGCTGCTCACTGGGTTCCTTTCCCACTCGCAAGTACATGACGAGGCTTTCCCTTGCTTCCCATCGTCTCCCGTTGTTTTCCTTCAGGAAGCTCAACTCTTTGCTGCTACAAGTGTTGCTCTTAGTTTCTAACGCGTGAATGGCTCCGGCCTCAATTGATGACAAACTTGAAATCGTTTTCCCGTTTTGATTATTGTTTAGCTTCCAAGTCGGACATGTTGGGAGCAGGAGAGGAAATGGGGTGATTGATTTCCATGAATGCAACTGGCTATACGTTGACGTAGCTCCATAAGGGGTTACAGATTTTCTTGTGGTCGACGCTCACGTGAAGATAGTCAAGTAGACCTCGATTAATTAACCCTTTCATGTAGCCTGATAACATGGTAAGCTGTCCACTGTAGTAACAGCTGTCCTTGCAAAGGTCAATGACATCATTACGAATTTTCAGTTGTCAACTCGCTGCGTGCACAGCTGTTTGCTTTCAGGCTCCGAATAATACAAGCTGACTCCCCGTCGCCCGGTGCCATCATCCCATCTCAAATAGCACAACTACAGGGTTGCCACTCGCTGCAGCATGGCTTAAAAAGGATGGAATGCAATTATGACATGCACAGAAAACTCAGTTTTGTGTCATGTGGATTGTGGCTTGCAATCGACTCTCTGTGAGGCAATGAAGGGGCATGAGTGCAATTTGTGAATGAATGAGTAAGTCGTGGTGTGCCATGTTTCCGCCGGTGTGGAAAATGCTAGCTCAATGGTTTTTTTTTTTGGGCGGGGGTGTTATATTTAGATCGACTGTTTCATAGCAAAAGGTTGACTAACAGCTCGTCCTCATCTAATTGACAGCAAATAGCTCAATTTTTGTTACACTTGAGGATACACTTGCCTATTTTGTATTTCCATACACTTGAGGCACCACTAATAGTTACTGGGCAGACCCAGAGTCTGTTGCTTTTGGCGTGGCGTCCCTGTTCAAGCCAAAACACGTGATGGGTGATTAACAGACTTCAAGCTTTGTCATTGCGGAATGCTAACGGACTTGTCAATTAGTCTTTTCAACCGGTATTGTGCTAACTTTAATGTGTCATTTTAAGTTGAAACATCACTACTCGAAGCCACCAAGGCCCGAAAAATATATATTTTTTAATGTATGTTTGACTGAAGCATCCCTTAGAGTGAAAGTAATTCAATCTATGTACCCCCCCCCCCCCCCCCCACACACACACACACACACACACACACCCACCCCTTTGTAACGTATGCCCCTTTAGGAGCTGGGAGGAAGAAAACATGCATCCCTCTTGTTCAGTTGGAAGCATGACGCGCATACCTTGTTTAATGACATTTATGGTGTGGAGACAGACGTCATGCGCAGCCGTTAGTAAGCAACATGTCGGACCATATTTGCAGGAAGGGGTCAACGATTGGCCATGCCATTCAAATGCAATAAAGATTGCCTTCAATGTCTACATTGCTGCTCTCTTTGCTTACGTGAGCGCATACTACCTCGCTCAATGTACGGGTAATGTGTCGGTCGCGAACGAGCCGTTACAAAGAGCCGGCTCTTTCAAGTGAACGATGACAGCCGGCACCCTCCCTCGAGAGCCGGCTCTGTCATTCTCTCTCTCTCTCTCTCTCTCTCTCTCTCTCTCTCTCTCTCTCTCTCTCTCTCTCTCTCTCTCTCTCTCTCTCTCTCTCTCTCTCTCTCTCTCTCTCTCTCTCTCTCTCACACTAACACGTGCGCGCACTGATCGACTCAGTGATCCCGACAGCTCTCTCTGTCGCTCTTTCTGTCGCTCTCTCTGTCTCTCTGTCGCTCTCTCTTTTTCATGTGTCTGAAGCGAGGTTTGGCAGTGGCTCAGCTGCGGTGCTCAGAGAGGTAGACCAGAAGAGAAAGGGGAGGGGCGAGGGGCTTGGGAGGGACTGCACTGAGTGCACGCTGAGCACATGCCGCGTCGCGTCTGCGCAGCCACAGACAGACTAAGGAATTGACTTTCCCAGTTCCAACTCGTCCAGAGGATCATAAACACAACGACAAAGACCAACATGGTGAGACAGCACCTGATAAAGGTACCCAGAGAGTTGTATTTTTTCGGTGGGACTGTACTTGTAAAGTTGAGAGCCACTTCAGTCGAAGGTTTGTCATTCCTATTAGTCATCAGTAGACGGCGCTCTTAGGTTTCGTAAAGACCTTGTCAACACCGGCCTCTTGAGTTTGCGGTCATTGGAAAGTGAAATCGGGTTTATTGTTTCCCCTTGCCAAGGGCGGGCCCTCTGCTGGAGTTTGAGACCGAAATGTTTCTGACATGTTGATCGATATACAGTGAATACTTTGAGGGGGGAAAAGTTATCGGGGCCCTCAGAAAGTCATCCGATGTTTCCTCCCCAATCTGAAATGCAGTTTGATTTCACCGCGATCCTTTGGGTTTTGCAGGTTCTTCAGCCCGTTGGGGCCAGCAGAGAGCACCCGGAAGCATCCAGACGAGACTTGCGTCTCAACTATTCCAGCAGAGTTGCCCTGATCAATAAAGCATCTTGAAACAATGAATAAAGTTGGCTTTCATGTTTTGCTACTGTGTGTAATGGGTGTTTTATTTGCACTTTATTCACGATCGCCAAGAACAGTGGTGTCAAACATACGGCCTGCGGGCCGGAACAGGCCCACAAGGAGATTTGATCAGGCCCGCAGGATAATTTAAAAGTGAAAAAATGCATGAAAGACACTGAATGAATATTTTTAATAAAGTACAATTCATGGAATATCCGCTAGGACACATTGTTTTGATCAGAGGAAAAGACAACATTGTTTTGATCGGAGAAGAAGACAACAGCAGATTTTTTCATCAAAAACGCCTTACTATACATTGTCGTTTTTTTGGCTAATAACGCCTTACTAAACTTGGTCGTTTTTTTCGGCTAAAAACGCCTTGCTATACATGGTCGTTTTTTTCGGCTAAAAACGCCTTGCTATACATGGTTTTTTTTTTCGTCTAAAAACGCCTTGCTATACCTGGTTGGTTTTTTCGTCTAAAAACGCCTTACTATACATGGTCGTTTTTTTCGGGTTAAAACGCTTTACTATACATGGTCGTTTTTTTCGGCCAAAAACGCTTTACTATACATGGTCGTTTTTTTCGGCCAAAAACGCCTTACTATACATGGTCGTTTTTTGTCATTTTTTTCGGCTAAAAACGCCTTACTATACATGGTCATTTTCCTCGGGTTAAAACGCCTTACTATACATGGTCGTTTTTTTCGGATTAAAACACTTTACTATACATGGTCGTGTTTTTCGGCCAAAAACGCCTTACTATACATGGTCGTTTTTTTCGTCTAAAAACGCCTTACTATATATGGTGGTTTTTTGTCATTTTTTTCGTCTAAAAACGCCTTATTATACATGGTCGTTTTTTTCGGGTTAAAACGCTTTACTATACATGGTCGATTTTTTCGGCTAAAAACGCCTTACTATACATGGTCGTTTTTTTCGGGGTAAAACGTTTTACTATACATGGTCGTTTTTTTCGGCTAAAAACGCCTTACTATACATGGTCGTTTTTTTCGTCTAAAAACACCTTACTATACATGGTCGTTTTTTTCGGGTTCAAACGCCTTATTATACATGGTTGTTTTTTTCGGCTAAAAACACCTTACTATACATGGTCAGTTTTTTTCTGGCTAAAAACGCCTTGCTATACGTGGTCGTTTTTTTCGTCTAAAAACGCCTTACTATACCTGGTTGTTTTTTTCGCCTAAAAACGCCTTATTCTACATGGTCGTTTTTTTTCGTCTAAAAACGCTTTACTATACATGGTCGTTTTTTTCGGGTTAAAACGCTTTACTATACATGGTCGTTTTTTTCGGCCAAAAACGCTTTACTATACATGGTCGATTTTTTCGGCCAAAAACGCCTTACTATATATACATGGTCGTTTTTTGTCATTTTTTTCGGCTAAAAACGCCTTACTAATCATGGTCATTTTCCTCGGGTTAAAACGCCTGACCATACATGGTCGTTTTTTTCGTCTAAAACGCCTTAGTATACATGGTCGTTTTTGTCATTTTTTCGTCTAAAAACGCCTTACTATACATGGTCGTTTTTTTCGGGTTAAAACGCTTTACTATACATGGTCGTTTTTTTCGGCCAAAAACGCCTTACTATACATGGTCGTTTTTTTCGTCTAAAAATGCCTTACTATACATGGTCGTTTTTTTCGGGTTAAAACGCTTTACTATACATGGTCGATTTTTTCGGCCAAAAATGCGTTACTATACATGGTCGTTTTTTTCGTCTAAAAACGCCTTACTATACATGGTCATTTTCCTCGGGTTAAAACGCCTGACCATACATGGTCGTTTTTTTCGTCTAAAAAAGCCTTAGTATACATGGTCGTTTTTTGTCATTTTTTTCGTCTAAAAACGCCTTACTATACATGGTCGTTTTTTTCGGGTTAAAACGCTTTACTATACATGGTCGATTTTTTCGGCCAAAAATGCGTTACTATACATGGTCGTTTTTTTCGTCTAAAAACGCCTTACTATACATGGTCATTTTCCTCGGGTTAAAACGCCTGACCATACATGGTCGTTTTTTTCGTCTAAAAACGCCTTAGTATACATGGTCGTTTTTTTCGGCTAAAAACGCCTTGCTATACATGGTTGTTTTTTTCGGATAAAAACGCCTTACTATACATGGTCGATTTTTTCGGCCAAAAATGCGTTACTATACATGGTCGTTTTTTTCGGCTAAAAACGCCTTGCTTGACATGGTAGTTTTTTTCGGCTAAAAACGCCTTGCTATACCTGGTTGGTTTTTTCGTCTAAAAACGCCTTACTAGACATGGTCGTTTTTTTCGGGTTCAAACGCCTTATTATACATGGTTGTTTTTTGTCTAAAAACGCCTTACTATACATGGTCGTTTTTTTCGTCTAAAAACGCCTTACTATACATGGTCGTTTTTTTCGGATTAAAACGCTTTACTATACATGGTCGTTTTTTTCGGCCAAAAACGCCTTACTATACATGGTCGTTTTTTTCGTCTAAAAACACCTTACTATATATGGTCGTTTTTTGTCATTTTTTTCATCTAAAAACGCCTTACTATACATGGTCGTTTTTTTCGGGTTAAAACGCTTTACTATACATGGTCGATTTTTTCGGCCAAAAACGCCTTACTATACATGGTCGTTTTTTTCGTCTAAAAATGCCTTACTATACATGGTCGTTTTTTTCGGATTAAAACGCTTTACTATACATGGTCGATTTTTTCAGCCAAAAACGCCTTACTATACATGGTCGTTTTTTTCGTCTAAAAATGCGTTACTATACATGGTCGTTTTTTTCATCTAAAAATGCCTTACTATACATGGTCGGTTTTTTCGGATTCAAACGCCTTATTATACATGGTTGTTTTTTTCGGCTAAAAACGCCTTAGTATACATGGTCGTTTTTTTCGTCTAAAAATGCCTTACTATACATGGTCGTTTTTTTCGGATTCAAAGCCTTATTATACATGGTTGTTTTTTTCGGCTAAAAACGCCTTATTATACATGGTTGTTTTTTTCGTCTAAAAACGCCTTACTATACATGGTCGTTTTTTTCGTCTAAAAACGCCTTACTATATATGGTCGTTTTTGGCATTTTTTTCGTCTAAAAACGCCTTACTATACATGGTCGTTTTTTTCGGGTTAAAACGCTTTACTATACATGGTCGATTTTTTCGGCCAAAAATGCGTTACTATACATGGTCGTTTTTTTCGTCTAAAAATGCCTTACTATACATGGTCGGTTTTTTCGGGTTAAAACGCTTTACTATACATGGTCGTTTTTTTCGTCTAAAAACACCTTACTATACATGCTCGTTTTTTGTCATTTTTTTCGGCTAAAAACGCCTTACTATAAATGGTCGTTTTTTTCGTCTAAAAATGCCTTACTATACATGGTCGTTTTTTCGGATTCAAACGCCTTATTATACATGGTTGTTTTTTTCGGCTAAAAACGCCTTAGTATACATGGTCGTTTTTTTCGTCTAAAAATGCCTTACTATACATGGTCGTTTTTTTCGGATTCAAACGCCTTATTATACATGGTTGTTTTTTCGCTAAAAACGCCTTAGTATACATGGTCGTTTTTAGTCTAAAACACCTTCCTATACATGGTCGTTTTTAGTCTAAAAATGCCTTACTATACATGGTCGTTTTTTCGATAAAAACGCCTTAGTATACATGGTCGTTTTTTTCGTCTAAAAATGCCTTACTATACATGGTCGTTTTTTTCGGATTCAAAGCCTTATTATACATGGTTGTTTTTTTTGCTAAAAACGCCTTAGTATACATGGTTTTTTTTTCTAAAAACGCCTTAAAATGGTCGTTTTTGGATTAAAGCCTTTACTATACATGGTCCATTTTTAGGCCAAAAACGCCTTACTATACATGGTCGTTTTTAGTCTAAAAATGCCTTACTATACATGGTCGTTTTTTGGATAAAACGCCTTAGTATACATGGTCGTTTTTAGTCTAAAATGCCTTACTATACATGGTCGTTTTTTCGATTCAAAGCCTTATTATACATGGTTGTTTTTTTCGCTAAAACGCCTTAGTATACATGGTCGTTTTTTGTCTAAAACGCCTTACTATACATGGTCGTTTTTAGTCTAAAACGCCTTACTATATATGGTCGTTTTTGTCATTTTTTTCGTCTAAAACGCCTTACTATACATGGTCGTTTTTGGGTTAAAACGCTTTAAACATGGTCGATTTTTTCGCTTGCTATATACATGGTCGTTTTTAGTCTAAAAATGCCTTACTATACATGGTCGGTTTTTCGATTCAAACGCCTTATTATACATGGTTGTTTTTCGCTAAAAACGCCTTAGTATACATGGTCGTTTTTAGTCTAAAAATGCCTTACTATACATGGTCGTTTTTGGGTTCAAACGGTCCTTTTTTCATTAAAAACGCCTTACTATACATGGTTGTTTTTTCGTTAAAACGCCTTACTATACATGGTCGTTTTTTCGCTAAAAACGCCTTACTATACATGGTCGTTTTTCGTCTAAAACGCCTTACTATACATGGTCGTTTTTTCATTTTACTATACATGGTCGTGTTTTTCGCCTAAAAACGCCTTACTATACATGGTCGTTTTTCGTCTAAAACGCCTTACTATACATGGTCGTTTTTTTCGTCTAAAAACGCCTTACTATACATGGTCGTTTTTTTCGGTAAAACGCCTTACTATACATGGTCGTTTTTTCGGCTAAAACGCCTTACTATACATGGTCGTTTTTAGTCTAAAACACCTTACTATACATGGTCGTTTTTTCGGGTTCAAACGCCTTATTATACATGGTTGTTTTTTCGTCAGTTTTTCTGGCTAAAAACGCCTTGCTATACGTGGTCGTTTTTTCGTCTAAAACGCCTTACTATACCTGGTTGTTTTTTCGCCTAAAACGCCTTATTATACATGGTCGTTTTTAGTCTAAAAGCGCTTTACTATACATGGTCGTTTTTAGGTTTAAACGCTTTACTATACATGGTCGTTTTTCGCCAAAACGCTTTACTATACATGGTCGATTTTTTCGCCAAAACGCCTATACTATACATGGTCGTTTTTGTCATTTTTCGTCTAAAACGCCTTACTAATACATGGTCATTTTCCTCGGGTTAAAACGCCTGACCATATATGGTCGTTTTTCGTCTAAAACGCCCTAGTATACATGGTCGTTTTTTTCAAACGCCTTATTATACATGGTTGTTTTTTCGCTAAAACGCCTTAGTATACATGGTCGTTTTTCGGTCTAAAACACCTTACTATACATGGTCGTTTTTGGATTAAAACGCTTTACTATACATGGTCGATTTTTTCGCCAAAACGCCTTACTATACATGGTCGTTTTTAGTCTAAAAATGCCTTACTATACATGGTCGTTTTTGGATAAAACGCCTTAGTATACATGGTCGTTTTTGTCTAAAAATGCCTTACTATACATGGTCGCAAAGCCTTACTATACATGGTCGTTAGTTTGGTTTTTTTCGTCTAAAACGCCTTACTATACATGGTCGTTTTTTGGGTTAAAACGCTTTACTATACATGGTCGTTTTTTCGCCAAAACGCCTTACTATACATGGTCGTTTTTAGTCTAAAAATGCCTTACTATACATGGTCGTTTTTTCGGGTCGCTTTACTATACATGGTCGATTTTTCGGCCAAAAATGCGATTACTATACATGGTCGTTTTTAAAAACGCCTTACTATACATGGTCGTTTTTCCTCGGGTTAAAACGCCTTACTATACATGGTCGTTTTTAGTCTAAAAAGCCTTAGTATACATGGTCGTTTTTGTCATTTTTAGTCTAAAACGCCTTACTATACATGGTCGTTTTTCGGGTTAAAACGCCTTACTATACATGGTCGATTTTTTCGGCCAAAAATGCCTTACTATACATGGTCGTTTTTCGTCTAAAAACGCCTTACTATACATGGTCATTTTCCTCGGGTTAAAACGCCTGACCATACATGGTCGTTTTTTTCGTCTAAAAACGCCTTAGTATACATGGTCGTTTTTTTCGGCTAAAAATGCCTTGCTATACATGGTCGTTTTTTTCGGATAAAAACGCCTTACTATACATGGTCGATTTTTCGCCAAAAATGCCTTACTATACATGGTCGTTTTTTTTCGTTAAAACGCCTTTACTATACATGGTGGTTTTTTCGCCAAAAACGCCTTACTATACATGGTCGTTTTTCGCCTAAAACGCCTTACTATACATGGTCGTTTTTGGGTTCAAACGCCTTATTATACATGGTTGTTTTTGGCTAAAACGCCTTACTATACATGGTCGTTTTTCGTCTAAAACGCCTTACTATACATGGTCGTTTTTCGGATTAAAACGCTTTACTATACATGGTCGTTTTTTCGCCAAAACGCCTTACTATACATGGTCGTTTTTAGTCTAAAACACCTTACTATATATGGTCATTTTTGTCATTTTTTCATCTAAAACGCCTTACTATACATGGTCGTTTTTAGTCTTAAAACGCCTTACTATATACGGTCGTTTTTTTTTTTTCGTCTAAAACGCCTTACTATACATGGTCGTTTTTAGTCTAAAAATGCCATACTATACATGGTCGTTTTTTCGAGTTAAAACGCTTTACTATACATGGTCGATTTTTCAGCTAAAACGCCTTACTATACATGGTCGTTTTTCGTCTAAAAATGCCTTACTATACATGGTCGTTTTTCATCTAAAATGCCTTACTATACATGGTCGTTTTTTCGATTCAAACGCCTTATTATACATGGTTGTTTTTTCTGGCTAAAAACGCCTTAGTATACATGGTCGTTTTTAGTCTAAAAATGCCTTACTATACATGGTCGTTTTTTCGCCTAAAAAGCCTTATTATACATGGTTGTTTTTTTCTAAAAACGCCTTACTATACATGGTCGTTTTTTCGGTCTAAAACGCTTTACTATACATGGTCGTTTTTAGTCCAAAACGCCTTACTATACATGGTCGTTTTTGTCATTTTTTCGTCTAAAAACGCCTTACTATACATGGTCGTTTTTTCGGGTTAAAACGCTTTACTATACATGGTCGATTTTTCGGATTAAAAATGCTTTACTATACATGGTCGTTTTTCGTCTAAAACGCCTTACTATACATGGTCGTTTTTCGGGTTAAAACGCTTTACTATACATGGTCGTTTTTTCTAAAAACGTCTAAAAAAAACGCCTTACTATACATGGTCGTTTTTCGTCTAAAAACGCCTTACTATATATGGTCGTTTTTGTCATTTTTTTCGTCTAAAAACGCCTTACTACTTACTAACATGGTCGTTTTTTTAGTCTAAAAATGCCTTACTATACATGGTTGTATTTTTTCGGATTTAAACGCCTTATTATACATGGTTGTTTTTTTCGGCTAAAAACGCCTTAGTATACATGGTCGTTTTTCGTCTAAAAATGCCTTACTATACATGGTCGTTTTTTTCGGATTCAAACGCCTTATTATACATGGTTGTTTTTTTCGGCTAAAAACGCCTTAGTATACATGGTCGTTTTTTTCGTCTAAAAATGCCTTACTATACATGGTCGTTTTTTTCGGATTAAAACGCTTTACTATACATGGTTGTTTTTTTCGGCCAAAAACGCCTTACTATACATGGTCGTTTTTTTCGTCTGAAAACGCCTAACTATACCTGGTTGGTTTTTTCGCCTAAAAACGCCTTATTCTACATGGTCGTTTTTTTCGTCTAAAAACGCTTTACTATACATGGTCGTTTTTTTCGGGTTAAAACGCTTTACTATACATGGTCGTTTTTTTCGGCCAAAAACGCCTTACTATACATGGTCGTTTTTTTCGGCCCAAAACGCCTTACTATACATGGTCGTTTTTTGTCATTTTTTCGCTAAAACGCCTTACTATACATGGTCATTTTCCTCGGGTTAAAACGCCTTACTATACATGGTCGTTTTTTGGATAAAAACGCCTTACTATACATGGTCGTTTTTTCCGGCCAAAACGCCTTACTATACATGGTCGTTTTTTTCGTCTAAAAACGCCTTACTATATATGGTCGTTTTTTGTCATTTTTTTCATCTAAAAACGCCTTACTATACATGGTCGTTTTTTTCATCTAAAAACGCCTTACTATACATGGTCGTTTTTTTCGGCTAAAAACCCCTTACTATACATGGTCGTTTTTAGTCTAAAAACGCCTTACTATATATGGTCGTTTTTGTCATTTTTTCATCTAAAACGCCTTACTATACATGGTCGTTTTTTCGGTTAAAACGCCTTACTATACATGGTCGTTTTTGTCTTTTTTCGTCTAAAACGCCTTACTATACATGGTCGTTTTTTGTCTAATAATTTCTTACTATACATGGTCTTTTTTTTCGTCTAAAAACGCCTTACTATACATGGTCGTTTTTTTCGTCTAATAATTTCTTACTATACATGGTCGTTTTTTTCGGATTCAAACGCCTTATTATACATGGTTGTTTTTTTCGGCTAAAAACGCCTTAGTATACATGGTCGTTTTTTTCAGTCTAAAAATGCCTTACTATACATGGTCGTTTTTTCGTCTAAAACGCCTTACTATACATGGTTGTTTTTTCGCTAAAAACGCCTTACTATACATGGTCGTTTTTCGTCTAAAACGCGTTTTTGGGTTATCTTAAAACGCCTTACTATACATGGTCGTTTTTCGGATTAAAACGCTTTACTATACATGGTCGTTTTTTTAAAACGCCTTACTATACATGGTCGTTTTTTCGCTAAAAACGCCTTACTATACATGGTCGTTTTTTTCGTCTAAAAATGCCTTACTATACATGGTCGTTTTTTTCGGATTCAAACGCCTTATTATACATGGTTGTTTTTTTCGGCTAAAAACGCCTTAGTATACATGGTCGTTTTTTTCGTCTAAAAACGCCTTACTATACATGGTCGTTTTTCGGATTAAAACATGGTCGTTTTTCGTTAGTATACATGGTCGTTTTTCGCTTAAAACTTATACATGGTCGTTTTTCGCCTAAAACGCCTTACTATACATGGTCGTTTTTTTCGTCTAAAAACGCCTTACTATATATGGTCGTTTTTTGTCATTTTTTTCGTCTAAAAACGCCTTACTATAAATGGTCGTTTTTTTAAAACGCTTTAGGGTTAAAACGCTTTACTATACATGGTCGATTTTTTCGCCAAAACGCCTTACTATACATGGTCGTTTTTTTCGTCTAAAAATGCCTTACTATACATGGTCGTTTTTTTCGGATAAAAACGCCTTAGTATACATGGTCGTTTTTTTCGTCTAAAAATGCCTTACTATACATGGTCGTTTTTTTCGGATTCAAAGCCTTATTATACATGGTTGTTTTTTTCGGCTAAAAACGCCTTAGTATACATGGTCGTTTTTTTCGTCTAAAAACGCCTTACTATACATGGTCGTTTTTTTCGGATTAAAACGCTTTACTATACATGGTCGATTTTTTCGGCCAAAAACGCCTTACTATACATGGTCGTTTTTTTCGTCTAAAAATGCCTTACTATACATGGTCGTTTTTTTCGGATAAAAACGCCTTAGTATACATGGTCGTTTTTTTCGTCTAAAAATGCCTTACTATACATGGTCGTTTTTTTCGGATTCAAAGCCTTATTATACATGGTTGTTTTTTTCGGCTAAAAACGCCTTAGTATACATGGTCGTTTTTTTCGTCTAAAAACGCCTTACTATACATGGTCGTTTTTTTCGTCTAAAAACGCCTTACTATATATGGTCGTTTTTTGTCATTTTTTTCGTCTAAAAACGCCTTACTATACATGGTCGTTTTTTTCGGGTTAAAACGCTTTACTATACATGGTCGATTTTTTCGGCCAAAAATGCGTTACTATACATGGTCGTTTTTTTCGGCTAAAAACGCCTTGCTTGACATGGTAGTTTTTTTCGGCTAAAAACGCCTTGATATCCTTGGTCGTTTTTTTCTGCTAAAAACGCCTTGCTATACCTGGTTGGTTTTTTCGTCTAAAAACGCCTTACTATACATGGTCGTTTTTTTCGGGTTCAAACGCCTTACTATACATGGTCGTTTTTTTTTCGGGTTAAAACGCTTTACTATACATGGTCATTTTTTTCGGCTAAAAACGCCTTACTATAAATGGTCGTTTTTTTCGTCTAAAAACGCCTTACTATTCATGGTCGTTTTTTTTCGGCTAAAAACGCCTTTCTATACATGGTCGTTTTTTTCGGATTCAAACGCCTTATTATACATGGTTGTTTTTTCGGATAAAAACGTCTTACTATCCATGGTTGTTTTTGTCCGATTTTTTCGTCTAAAAACGCCTTACTATACATGGTCGTTTTTTGGTCTAAAAACGCCTTACTATACATGCTCGTTTTTCTCAGGTTAAATCGCCTTACTATATATACATGGTCGTTTTTTTCGGCTAAAAACGCCTTGCTATACATGGTCGTTTTTCCGCTAAAAACACCTTGCTATACATGGTCATTTTTTTCGGCTAAAAACGCCTTGCTATACTTTTTTTCGGGTTAAAACGCCTTACTATTCATCAGGGGTGTATAACATACGGGCCGAAAAGCCCCGCAGGTTAATTTAAAAGTGAAAAAATGCACAAAAAACATGGAATGAACATTTTTAATAAGGTGCAATTCATCGAAAATCGCTAGGGGGAGACCGTTTTGATCAGATGAAATTACAACATTGTTTTTATCAGAGAAGAAGACAACAGCAGCCTCAGTCTGTCACTGAGACAGACCCAACACATCAAGCCTCATTTCATTTTTCAGAGTTGAAGGAAGATTGTTCTTGGGTCCTCCGTGCCACAAGAGGGAGTCAGCTGCTCACCGCCAGAATCCACCTACGAGCACAGACCTGCAGGCAACACTTTTTGCTCTTCTTCCTGTTATTGGCAAGGTGCTGAAGTCAAACTTTGGGCCAGCCTGAAAAGTAGGAGACATTTATACTCGATGACGATAACATGCTGTGATTGGTGGAAAGGGGGGGTGGTTATGCAAATTAGGTGTTCTCTGATTGGTTGACTTTTTGGGCGTTTTTATGCAAATGTGGAGCAATCTGATTGGTCAGAACTTGGAAAGTAGGCATGTTTATGCAATTTAGGGTTATGCAAATGAGGGCCTCACTGCGATTGGTGGATGTCAAATTGGGTGTGGTTTGGGGCGGGCATTGCAGCACTTTTTCAAAGTCCCACTTGAGTCTTGAGCTCAGACTTGCACTTGGGTCACATCAGACAGTCTTTTCACTGTTCCCGTCGGTTTCACAAGACCCAAAAGCTCGATTCCTGGAGTTTCGAGTCATGTGGAGACCAACGGGAACAGTGAAAAGACTGTCTGATGTGACTGAAGCGCAAGTCTGAGCTCAAGACGTCAAGTCTTTGAAAAGGCTTCGAGTGAGTTGAGGATGGATTTAGTCATGAAAGGCAAAGACTCAGATTCAAGTTGAACAATTTATTGGACAGAAAAGCGAACATGAAGATGTGAAAGCAGTTGACCGTCAATCTTTGTGTGGGCCAGTTCAAGTTGCACGCACACAAACACGAACACAAACACGCACACAAACACTGACGACAGGGATGAGATGGTAGCATGTGCTTGACCAGCTCATGCGTGATGTCACTGACATCTCATAACACACCAAGGGAGACATGAGTACGTCCGACTTCTTTCACTGAGACAAAAACTAACTGCCGTGTACACCACAACAACATGATCACACTTTTCTGGTCAAGTTTTTAAATTACATTGAAGTGGGCCAAGTTAGTCATATGTTTGTGTGTATATATATATATATATATATATATATATATATATATATATATATATATATATATATAGAGCTGTCAAACAATTAAAATATTTAATCTAATTAAAAACTCAACTGTCATAATTAACTCAAATTAACTAAAAATTAATCATGATTACTCACGCATTTTTTAGCGTTTCTGAATTTCCTTTTATATTTTTGTCCTATTTTCCCCATTTTAATGCTCTCATCAACATGGAATCATGAATCAGTTTTCTATGTGCAAAATGCAAATATTTACTGAAATAATTTCGATTTTCAATTTGACATGAACATTTTTCACTTGGAGCAGTTATTCACACATTATCTCTCACACAATATTACTGTCCATCAACAACAGTGAAAAAAATATTTTGTCACACAACAGCTGCTTGAACAGCTCTTTTTATGGAATCAAAACAGCGCAATATAACATTATAAAGTGCACATCGAAGGTAAACTAGTACTCAGCCTATAATAGATTTAAGCAATGGTTGCATACTTCGTTTTTCTCAAATTTGCTTTGAACACAGCAGTCAGGCTATGCTGATTCTGTTGGTCCTTCTTGCTCGGAAGTCTCTCTACGGTTTTATGTCGACATAATTTCGGATGCTTGTAATGGAGGCTCTCGCTGGCAATCCGTAGTGGCGTTGTTCATTTAATTCCGTTTTTCATGGCCCCCTGAATAGGGATTGTCGGTCAGCATGGAAGGATCTCTTGTTCTGTACTTTTTTGATCATTTATTGGAGCACTTTGCAGCAGAAGTAGTAGTAGTAGTAGTAGTAGTTGTAACAGAAGTATCAGAAGCAGGTAATAACCTAAACTACACATAAATGCAGTAAAAATTTATATATCTATCTTTCTGCATCACAATGTAAATATGTATATAATTGACATTAATTAATACCTTTATTTAACAATGTTTAATAAATAATGTAATCAACACTGATTTCACTATGTATCATGATCATCATCATTATTCATTGTTTTAAACGTAAGAAACCATACAACACAAACATATCAAGTCGAATCGAACAAAAGAATTACAAGTCCGAATAGTCAATCCCGGAAGTGGAGCGCCAGCATGATTAACCCCAGCTGCAACGCAATTTACTTCATTTAAACGTCAGATTGCAAAGCTAACTTTACACATCTGACTTGATAAGAAGCACATGCGTAGCTTAACATTGAGCCATGCCGACGACGAAGCGAGTGTATTCACTCACGAAACAAAACGCTATTTATACATCGCGCGAACGCTCACCTGTCAGTGGCAGCCCCGCCCCTCTTAATGCGCCAGGTCAATCCAACAGGAGTCGTTCGATGCAATGAGAATTATTTCAGCTTGAGTGGAGCTGTGGACAATGTTGACAGGCTTGCATGCAGTAGCCATATATTTAGCTATGGATTCAGCAAATGTGTTCTTCTCATGGGCTCACTACCCATGGGAGGGGCCAAAGGGGTCAGGTGCAATGTGAGCTGGGCAGCAGCCAAAGGCGGGGACCCTGGCGGTCTGATCCTCGGCTGCAGAAGCTAACTCTAGGGACGTGGAATGTCACCTCTCTTGCAGGGAAGGAACCTGAGCTGGTGTGCGAGGTAGAGAAGTTCCGACTGGATATAGTCGGACTTGCCTCGACACACAGCCTGGGTTCTGGTACCAGTTCTCTCGAGAGGGGTTGGACTCTCTTCCACTCTGGAGTTGCTCATGGTGAGAGGCGCAGAGCAGGTGTGGGCATACTCATTGCCCCCCGGCTCAGTGCCTGTACATTGGGGTTCACACCGGTAGACGAGAGGGTTGCTTCTCTCCGCCTTTGGGTGGGGGGACGGGTCCTGACCGTTGTTTGTGCATATGCACCAAACAGCAGCTCAGCGTACCCACCCTTTTTGGAGTCCTTGAAGGGTGTGCTAGAGAGTACTCCTGCTGGGGACTCCCTCGTTCTGCTGGGGGACTTCAATGCTCATGTGGGCAACGACAGTGAGACCTGGAGGGGCGTGATTGGGAGGAACGGCCCCCCCGATCAGAACTCGAGTGGTGTTTTGTTATTGGACTTCTGTGCTCGTCACGGATTGTCCATAACGAACACCTTGTTCAAACATAAGGGTGTCCATATGTGCACTTGGCACCAGGACACCCTTGGCCGCAGTTCGATGATTGACTTTGTGGTTGTATCATCGGATTTGCGGCCGCATGTTTTGGACACTCGGGTGAAGAGAGGGGCGAGCTGTCAACTGATCACCACCTGGTGGTGAGTGGGCTCCGATGGTGGGGGAAGATGCCGGTCCGTCCTGGCAGACCCAAACGTATTGTGAGGGTTTGCTGGGAGCGTCTGGCGGAACCCCCTGTCAGAAAGAGTTTCAACTCCCACCTCCGGCAGAGCTTTTCCCATGTCCCGGGGGAGGCGGGGGACATTGAGTCCGAATGAACCATGTTCCGCGCCTCTATTGTTGAGGCGGCTGACCTGAGTTGTGGCCGTAAGGTGGTTGGTGCCTGTCGTGGCGGCAACCCCCGTACCCGCTGGTGGACACCAGCGGTAAGGGATGCCGTCAAGCTGAAGAAGGAGTCCTATCGGGCCTTTATGGCCTGTGGGTCCCCAGAGGCAGCTGACGGGTATCGACTGGCTAAGCGGAACGCAGCTTCAGTGGTCGCTGAGGCAAAAACCCGGGCGTGGGAAGAGTTCGGTGAGGCCATGGAAGCCGACTTCCGGACGGCTTCGAGGAAATTCTGGTCCACCATTCGACGTCTCAGGAGGGGGAAGCAGTGCACCACTAACACTGTGTACAGTGGAGATGGGGCGCTGCTGACTTCGACTCGGGACGTTGTGAACCGGTGGGCAGAGTACTTCAAGACCCCTCAACTCCACCAGCACGCCTTCCTTGGAGGAAGCAGAGTCTGGGGACTCTGAGGTGGGCTCTCCTATCTCTGTGGTTGAAGTCACCGATGTGGTTAAAAAGCTCCTCGGTGGCAAGGCCCCAGGGGTGGATGAGATCCGCCCGGAGTTCCTCAAGGCTCTGGATGTTGTGGGGCTGTCCTGGTTGACACGCCTCTGCAGCATCGCGTGGTCATCGGGGAGAGTGCCTCTGGATTGGCAGACCGGAGTGGTGGTCCCTCTTTTAAAAGGGGACCGGAGGGTGTGTTCCAACTACAGAGGAATCACACTTCTCAGCCTCCTGGTAAGGTCTATTCAGGGGTGCTCGAGAGGAGGGTCCGTCGGGAAGTCGAGCCTCAGATTGAGGAGGAGCAGTGTGGTTTTCGTCCCGGCCGTGGAACATTGGACCAGCTCTACACCCTTAGCAGGGTCCTCGAGGGTACGTGGGAATTCGCCCAACCAGTCTACATGTGTTTTGTGGACTTGGAGAAGGCGTTTGACCGTGTCCGTCGGGGAGTTCTGTGGGGTGCCGGGAGTATGGGGTACCGAGCCCCTGATACGGGCTGTCCGGTCCCTATACTGCCGATGTCAGAGCTTGTTCGCATTGCCGGCAATAAGTCGGAATCGTTTCCAGTGAGGGTTGGACTCCGCCAAGGCTGCCCTTTGTCGCCGATTCTGTTCATCACCTTTATGGACAGAATTTCTAGGCGCAGCCAAGCGTTGAGGGGTCCGTTTTGGTGGCCTCAGTGTTACATCTCTGCTTTTTGCAGATGATGTAGTACTGTTGGCTCCTTCAAGCAGGGCTCTCCAACTCTCACTGGAGCGTTTCGCAGCCGAGTGTGAAGCGGTTGGGATGAGGATCAGCACCTCCAAATCTGAAACCATGGTCCTCAGTCGGAAAAGGGTGGCGTGCCCTCTCCGGGTCGGGGAGGAGATCTTGCCCCAAGTGGAGGAGTTTAAGTATCTTGGGGTCTTGTTCACGAGTGAGGGCAGAAGGGAGCGAGAGATCGACAGGCGGATCGGTGCAGCGTCTGCTGTGATGCGGACGCTGTATCGGTCTGTCGTGGTAAAGAAGGAGCTGAGCCAAAGGGCAAAGCTCTCAATTTACCGGTCGATCTACGTCCCAACCCTCATCTATGGTCACGAGCTATGGGTCGTGACCGAAAGAACGAGATCCCGGATACAAGCGACCGAAATGAGTTTTCTCCGCAGGGTGTCCGGGCTCTCCCTTAGAGATAAGGTGAGAAGCTCGGTCATCCGGGAGGGGCTCAGAGTAGAGCCGCTTCTCCTCCACATCGGGAGGAGCCAGATGAGGTGGCTCGGGCATCTAATTAGGATGCCTCCGGGACGCCTCCCTGGTGAGGTGTACCGGGCATGTCCCACTGGCAGGAGACCCCGGGGACGACCCAGGACACGCTGGAGGGACTATGTTACCCAGCTGGCCTGGGAACGCCTCGGGATCCTCCAGGAAGAGCTCGAAGAAGTGGCTGGGGAGAGGGAAGTCTGGGCTTCCCTCCTAAAGCTGCTGCCCCCGCGACCCGACCCCGGATAAGCGGTAGAAAATGGATGGATGGATGGATGGATGGATGTTCTTCGTCGTGTCATCCATTTTCTTCGCTTTGAAATGATCCATAGCTGTCTGTCTGAGACGAGGGGGCGGAGTACTCACGTCAGCTGTGTGCTTGGCCATTAAGTGGTATTTCAGACTCGACGTGCTATGATGATAGCTCGGTTTACGACTGCAAAACATACAGGTAACTTTGGTCTTGTCAGTGGAACAATCTGGCAACTTTTTAAAAGTAAACTTTCCATTCATAAACTATTTAAGTATCCGTTTTCGGTGTCTCGCGCTGCCGTGGCCGGCAAAACAAACGTGCGTGGACCTGTGCAGCGCGCTTGATGTTTTGTTTCTGGTTTATTTATAGAGCAACGTAACATCCGCTGTGACGTCTAGCGCGTTAATCTCGCGAGAAAAATTTTGATCCCGATAATATTCATTTAAATTAATGCCGATAAAAATGCGCTAAACTGACAGCTCTAATATATATATATTAGAGCTGTCAGTTTAGCGCGTGTCCAATGCAGGTTCAGGTTGGCGTCCCTTCCGCATGTCCTCCAAGTCTGGCAGCTGTGCCTTTGGCCCAGTAATCTGACTAATCTGGTCAGGCAGAAAAACAAAACAAAAGTGGAAAGTCACACACTGTCGTCCATGAAAAGTTGTTTTTTTTCTTTTTAATTTGAGTCATTATTCGTAAAGTGGCAGACTTTTACCTTCAACCTGTCCATTTCCAAATGTGCCCGCACTCGCAATGCATCTGTTTGAGCAATCCACTCGCGGCTCTCTCCCCACACCTAAAGTACAATGAGCAACCTACTTTGGAAAATCAAATGAACAATGTCACGGGTGCATTTGTGGGAATAGTTTTGAAACCAATCTGCCCCCTTGATGTGAAGCCATCACATTTCCACTGCTGATAGCAGCTTTGGCGTGGAAAACATACAGAATAGTATTCAAGTCAAACGCTGTTCGCGATTGCTTTTTGATTGACAGCTGAGGTCTACTTGTCGGCGGCGTGGTCGCTCACTGCCCCCTTTGCTGACGTTGTTTTTTACGTTGAGTCACAACAACAAAATTAAAGGAGCAACGTGTCGTAATAACTCTACCCAATTGTCTACATCTATACACTCAGAGATAAACTGCGAAGTCAGTTTAAAATGTTAAAATTACTCACTGAGAACAGGGCTTGGGAACAGCGGAAAAACTTGCTCATTGAAACGGATGTGGTACCGTTCTTGTGCTTGTACTTATTCTTCTTCTTGGTGAATTGGATGTCTTTATTTCATATCGCCGCCTACTGTCCGGGAAACCACAAAGGCGTTTGATTTGGCAAGCAATCTGAATTTAATTTACAGTATTAGCCAAGCGTACAAAAACACAAAACACTCAATTAGGACATGTCTTGAAGAACCACAGATTTCAAGGGCAGCTGATCCACTGAGCTGGTGGAAATACTGAGCTTCCGTCTACCCCCGTTTGATCAAAGTAATGGAGAGTAGATTGTGCATTGTAGCAACATTTGTCCCGTCAGAGAGGGTGTGCTCAAAGACTGGACAAATTGAAGTGTTCCAAGTTGAAGTATTTAGTTTTGTTGACTGCAAATTTAGGAGTAGCTCATGTTTGTTTTGTTCACTGTTGCTGTTGCAGTTAATACTCACTATTTTTGTTATGATGCAGCATGTTTGATTGTTGTTGGTTGAAGTTTAATTTTGTTGGTTGTTTATTGTTTGGTGACTTTTTAATGTTCAATAAAATAAGTAAAAAGCCATTTCTTTGCTTGATAATTGTTGCTATTTGCAGTCAGTAGAGTGTAATATTTAGTTTACCAAGTCATTTATCAAAATGTATGCTAAATTTGTCATAAATATTTAAAAGAAAAGCAAAAGTTAAAAGAGCCGTTTGAGAGCCGAAAAGAGCCGACTCTTTTCACTGAGCAGATCCAAATGAACCGGATCATCCAAAAGAGCCGAAAATCCCATCACTACAATGTACGAAGTCAGGCTGACCAATCATACAACACACCAATAAAGATGATGATGCTTCTTAGATTCATCTTGAACTTTCACCCGAAAGCCAAATATCTATTACTCTCACGAGTATGTGCATTTGCAGGTTTCAACTTGGGAGTCAAAATATGATTCCCCATTATTGTCTGATTTATTTCTTAGTAGTATTAAGACTACTACTGAGGCAAAACTTCACTAATTGACACATGGGGAAGTACATTTGACAAAGCCCGACAGCAAGGAGATCTATTTGAGCATGTTTTAAATATTCAGCTTAGCATCGTAATAGTAGGCCAAACGCGGCACTCGTGGTGCGAAAGAAAACGTAACTCGTAAGACAGTACTGTAGTTCTCCCAGCCGACCGAATTACCTTTTTGTGAGTACAAAGAGCCTGCGAGTAATTGGATTGGATACCGAAGTCTGCTCGATTGGCTTCCCATGGACGAGCACGATAAAAAGTGAATGAGCGGCTTGCAGCACACGCTTTTTTGGGTCCTCTAATCACATGCGATTAACAAAAGGTACGTCGACGTGTTAATGGTCACGACGGGCTCCAGTGGTCTACAAACGTGGTATTCTGGAAAAGGCCCCAGGGTCGACTGGACATTGCCTTGACATCTTGTACTATAGTCCATGACGCACCAAAGGAAGCAATTTTCCCTATCTACAACACTTGTCAGTTGTCATAAGGAAGCACAAGGCTGCGTGTAAAATTGGTTTGGCTTTATTGCTTGCATTTTGCATACCGCAGTTTCTTTGTTTACAGTGACATCTTGTGGCTGTTCTGCGTAACTTCGATCTCAATGGAACGATGGTCACAAAGGAAATTGGAAAGAGGTGAACTCCACGTCGTCCCCAGCAAGCGACTGACCACACGACGGCGATACATGAAATGCGTGAGATGTGACTTTTCAGCCTGCCTCCGTTTTGTTGGGTTTATTGTATGTGTCTGGCTATATTAGTCATTTCAAAGAAAATCGAGCGGGGTAATGGTAACATAACTAAGTGATCGAAAAGTACCGGCACAACTCAAATTAGAATATCACATCAACCTTCATTTCTTTCAGTACCGGTAGTTCAATTCAAACATTGAAACTTGTATATTTGTAGTGTTGATGTAGATTCATTAAAAATACTCAGCCTATTTTAAATATTAAAATCGTTTTGATTTTTCTATATTGTAATTTCCAAAAAGAAAATGTTCACTTTTTGAACTGAACTAAAGAAATAAAGTTTTTCATAATGTTGTATTCTACTTTGTAATGCACTGGTAAATGCCAGGAATACAAGGTTAGACAGACATTCTTAATTATTCACCATTTTATATACGGAATTCACTTTATACAATGACTGTACCAAGATTAGTACAACAGTGCGGTTTCTTTTTTTCTGTGTTAGACCGCATGATGAATGATTATAAACTGTTTGTTTGCTCATACAGTATATAAAAAGGGAATGAATGAATATTTCAGTCAATACCGGAACACTGAACATTCTCAAACGGAAGAAATGACACCGCAGAAGGGCAAATAAAGGAACGCTCAGAAGTAAATTGAAGGCAAGCTGCAGTGTGGCCCGGTCCACCACTGAAATATAACAATCTGTTTATGAAGACATGTTTTTCATAAACCTCACTCACACCTGGAATCTCTGACTGGGTGCAACCTGTCCCTCTCGGCTAAATAAATAGAAAACTAAAGAGAGAAAGAGATGAGAGGAAAGAAAAGCCGTGTGTGTTTTGGTTCGATGGTTGAGAGAGATACATTCCCAGGTTACGAGGAGGTAAGCGTTGTCTCCGCAGAAGGCTGCAGTTCCGTGGCGTTTGTGATGTCGCCGACAGACGCCGAGGCAGGTGTTACCGTGACAGAGGCCGGAGGGGCGACGGCGGTGGAAGTGGGCAGAATGGGGGCAATGCCCTGTGGCAGGAGAGGAGTCAGCTGGGAGGGCAGCATGGCGGGCAAAGGGGGCAGAGGTGCCAGGCCAGGTATATTCAGCGGGGTGACTGCAACGGGCGGAGGAGGGTTGTGAGAGTTGTGAACATGTCATGATGCAGCATTGCATCATGGACAGGTCAGTCATTTTTATAGTCATGCAATTCTGTTAACGTCATCTTTTGCCAACCCAATTTAAGTACGGTCAGTGTTGGGAACTACAACTATGCAAACTAGTGATCTGATGAAAAACGGAAGAAGGGCTGCTCATAGCTACAATGAAGTGTAGTCATTCCAACAGATTAATTAGATTCGCATGATTTCCAATGGGAAATATTGCTTTGGTTTTTGCACTGTAGCTTAATATATTTTCACTTGTTGAAAACTTATTACAAGGATCTACTTTGCTGTGTCTGGATGCCAACAGCGGGAGTCATGTACCTGTGGTTCCGGCTGGCATGAAGGCACTGGTGCCCGCTAGTGAGATGGCGCCGAGGTCCGGGAGCGGCAAATTGAGATTGGGAAGGTTGGGCAGCGGGGGTAAGCCACCCGGAAGGGGCATCAAGCCTAAAGGAAAACACAACATGCATGCTAAATCACTTTGGATAAGAACGCTTTATGTGGCTCGTGAAGAAAAAAGGTACACCGAACTACTGTCATCGTTGCAAAGTCGAGCCATGTGCCCTTGCGGCACTCCAAAAGGACCCACCTGGTAACGTGGTGGCGGGGTTGAAGCTGGCCGTGGCAGGATTGAGAGGAGTGAGGGGACTGAGGGACGGATTGGAGGAGGGGAGCAGAGGGACTGTGGGCAAACCTGGTGAGGGAGGCAAGAGCCACAGTTGACCAGAGCACACGTCAGCACACTTTCTATCGGTGCCCCACGAACGGGGTTGGTGAGCCTTTTCCATTCCCAAATTCAAACATGTCAGATTCACAAGCTTTTTCTTCATATCCTCGTTTATGAAATAGACAGGACTTACCCGTCTGCAGTTCGCTCGGCATGGTGGGAGGGGCCGTACTGATTGAAAGGCCCGACAGCGAGTCTTCAAGGCCAGAGGGAAGTGTGGGGGCGGTAGGAGGCGGGGTCACGGCCGACAACTGGACCTGAGAGATTATTGATTCCTTTTTACAGAGACTAAAAGACATTGCCTCTCCCCGCTTGTCGGAGTGAAACGTTCATATCATGAGAGTGAAGTGCAGTAAGACCTCAGTGAATCCGTCCTTCAATGGACTGACAGGCTCCCCAGAAGCATTCCCTGGGAAGCAGATCTTCTTCCCCTCCTCAAAAGGTCGCGTGGGAATCCGATGCAGGTATCCGTAGCCAATCCCGCATCCGAGGCTGTGGCGGGGGAGCAAAATGATCCAAAACAACAAGGATGACATTTCAGGTCAAACCTATCTGGGATGAGCCCGGCTTGAAAATCACCCGCTGACGTGCTTCGGGAGACCAACATGACAGACGACAAGTAATTGCTACGAGATGGCATATTGAGTGTCTGATGCTTACTGCTCTCAATGCCTAATGAGCTTGAATTTTTTTTTTAATAATGTGAAATAGTTTCTAGTCAACAAAAAAGGTCGCTGATATTAAAAAAAAAAAAAGTTGGGGGGCACTGGTTTAGCATGGTGACAAACCAGCCTGATCACCACACGTATCGTTTGACCGATAACATTTCCTAAAATATATCAAAAAGGATATTGTCAACATTATTATTATTATTATTTTTCATAATCTGTACTACAAGGAACAAAAGTCTTGGTTGGTGTCTAATGTGTACATTTGCTGGCTCCATTTGACTTTTGCCAAGTGTTTTTTTTTTCCACCGTGCTTTGTGCTCCCAACGATACTTCTCAACTGTTCAAGTGAGGCCCTTAAGCAAAAAGAACAATTGTGGTTTATTGCCTGCAACTGTTTTAATTAAATGACGACCAAGGGTTTCCCAAAGTATCGTCTCGCTTCTTCTCAAAGTCAGAATCCCCAAAGCGCGCCGCCATAAATGAAATGGAATGTTTTGTATTACGGCTTGGGGAAAAAGCCGCTTGAACTAACAACATCTGCCGTAAACCGACTCATTACCTCCTCCGTTTGTTTGTTACTAGCCCAGTTCAAGATGTTTCTCCTAATTGGAACCGTGATCCCGTCATTGTTGGACTGTTCCAAACACAAGACAAGACTTCCTCCAAAAGAAAAACATTGCACACTCAACACACACACACAAGATGTTACCTCGTCGGGCTGAACGATTCATCAAATGAAGTTTACATGTCATTGTTTCGTGAAACATCAAAAAGCGATAAAGCCACGAGACAAACACACGTTGGAGTGTTGCGGCGCCTCCCCCTTAACAACGTAACAGACCAAACCAGTAACCGAGTTACAATGTGTGCACAGTCACACCCCTAATTACGATTCAAAGTCTTCTATGAACCGAATGGATGTTTTAGGAATGCGGAAGGAAGCCGCAGCACCCGCAGAAAACCCACGCGAACTCCACACAGAAAGGCTGCAATAGAGATTCGAAGCCTAAACCTCAGAACTGTGAGGCAGGCGGAATAAACACTCATACAAAAATTAAATGAGAGACTGGAATCAAATGGCCTCGACGTTAGACAGCACGGCCGAGATGAATCAATTTCATCATACTTTGAGCGTATTACCTTCCCTCTCCTCCCCAGGCACCGTTGGGTGTGATGACCACCTCCCTGCAGTTGTCGGTGTCAGTGTTGTACACGTAGAGCTTCAGGCCCTTCCCCTCGTGGCTCTCGATCAAGGAGAACAAGTCCTCGGACTGCACGGGGAAAAGACGCAGTCGTCACGACCGGAGGACCCGTCACGACACAGCGTGCGAGAGCGACATGTCTGGACATCCTGTCGCGATCGCCCACCTCGTTCATGACAGTGTCAGCTCCAATGATGTAGTCGGTGTGTGGTCTCAAACCGGCGAGGGCGGCGGGCGAATTTGGCTCCACTTCCTGCGAAGCGCGTGGCAAGTGAGCGTTTGGGGAGTCGGTTAGCGAGACGGCCGCGGCAGTGAGGTCTACGTACAAGAACGTGCCAAACGTTCTCGTTGGCTCCTTCAAAGCTGCAGAAGCGAATGGAGACGCCGAGCAAGCCCTGCCCCCCCCACAGGTTGCTGGGTGTGACGGTGGACTCGCGCAGCTCCAGGGTCTTTGAAGAGTAGACCAACATCTTGATTGGTTTCTCCACGCTGGCTTTCAGAAGGTCCTTCAAGGTGTCGTTGTCCTTGTTCTGTGGAGCGGGAGTCAAATAGAAGCCAGGTCGATCTATAGTACACTCAATAGGTACAGTATTACAAAACTGAAGATTTCCAGTGTGATCGGGCCAAGTCTTCTTGGCCCTCTTCATTCCACTGTGAGGAAATAAAAATGTTGCTAACATTAGGTTGTCATTTTTGCGATTCGCTTAGTTGCTAGGAGGTTCAGAAAAGCCACTTAAATGTATCGTGAGAACATCGCTAAACTAGCAACATTGCAGAAACAAGCAGCTTGCTTTCTTCTCCATTCCACTGTTGACTTACCAGTCGGGTGTTATTGATGGAGACAATGAAGTCAAAAAAAGGTTCCAGTCCTGCCCGGTGACCGGGGGAGTTCTCCTGAACCTGCAAGACATAAAGTAGGCATGAGCATAAGGAATTGGACCCCTGGCTTTGATGTGAATCACACAGTCAGAAAGTAGTCGGAAACACAGAACCTTAGTCTTCAAGCGAACATTGGTGATAGCAAATAGGATGTAAAGGTTTTTAAATTGTTTTTGTTTTGTTTTCTGCCAGTGCAAGTGAATGTCAATGGCATACAACTGCCAAAATTGGCATTTAGTTCACGAGGCGAAAATTAAAATAAACCTGAGCATGGAGCACAATTGTGTAAAAACTTTCATATTTACATGCACATTTTGAATATTCTGCATGACATGAAATAGATTCCACACCCCATGTGTGTGATGGATGTCAACCAGCCTTGGCAGGTGTCATTCACTGTAGCCGCGTAGCATGTAGCTTTTAGCAACTGTAATGCTTCAGGCAAGTATGTTTGACATGTTGCCACTCGTAGGGCTCAAGTAGCAAACATGACACAAAAATGACAAAGCCCCACGTGAGATGTGTGGTTCTCCACCACACAGGCCCGACGTGACATCCAGTTTCTTAGTCAACACAGTGCTGGCAAATGAGCAATGCTAGGCTATATGCTAGGAGCAGGATTTCGCTCCGGATATGCGTGCAAAGAACTCACCCGGAGGACGTGGTAGCCCTCGGAGCCACCTCCCGGTATCTCCACACTCTGCGATCCTCCCATGATCGAGCTGTCTTAAGGCTTTTGCAGGTTTTATGGCAAACTGATTCCGAGGAACGATCAAGTACCCGACTACTTGTACTCACCGGGTACACGTCGTCAAATGGGTTGTCATCTGCTGCGCATGCGCCGTTACGTGGCAGGAAGTACTGCAGACGCCAGCGTTCTCGGGTTGGAAATATTAGCGTCCCAAATTCATATCTAGCATCAATCACTCAATCGATCAATTAATAAGCATGTTGAAAGTTGCACCTTGAAATAGTCTTTGTAAACATCGGTGAATGGGTCACTGACAAATAAAGGTATGGTGGCGCTCAAGAGACTACGGACAGACAGTGAGGGACAATCGCATTTGAACTGTTCTAAGCAGAAGACCCACCTGACAATTTTTCTCACCTCACACAATGACAGATGTTGGCAAGTCATTCGTCAACATGTCATGCACAATCACGCTGTCACGTCAAAACTTAGATTTGATGCTTCAAGGTTGGCAAACTTGGCAGCCTTTTACACGTTGTAATTATGGCGTGTTGCGTGTATCCATCCATCCATTTTCCGAACCGCTTGATCCTCACTAGGGTCGCGGGGGGTGCTGGAGCCTATCCCAGCCATCTTCGGGCAGTAGGCAGGGGACCCCCTGAATCGGTTGCCAGCCAATCGCAGGGCACACAGAGACAAACAACCAACCACGCTCACATTCACACCTAGGGACAATTTAGAGTGTTCAATCAGCCTGCCATGCATGTTTTTGGAATGTGGGAGGAAACCGGAGTGCCCGGAGAAAACCCACGCAGGCCCGGGGAGAACATGCAAACTCCACACAGGGAGGCCGGAGCTGGAATTGAACCCGGCACCTCTGCACTGTGAAGTCGACGTGCTAACCACTGGACTACCGGGCCGCCCGTGTTGCGTGTATAATTTTGCAAAATAATTTTTATAAATTCCATTTTAAAATCAGTTTATAACAATAAATTATGGGGAAATGGGAGCTCCTTTCTGAATGCGCCGTACAATATGATCATTTTATTATGAGCGCTTCAGACACAATTAGCCACACGTTTCATTAGTACAGTATAAAGAGAGCTCTTGTTTGCAGGCCTTCTGCAAGTCATTTACACGCACACTCTCCGCAACGGTAATGCATGACAAACACTTGTTTTTAAAAATATATGCTGTCATTTGTTTACGTTTCATGTAACTACTATAAACACGACAATTATATGATGTACGACCCTAATGTCATTATGATTTGGTGACGATTATTTTTCTCGAACTTGTGAACCTTGTAAAACCTTACATTGTACAGTCGTTCAACAGTCGTGACTTTGCTCAAAAGGTGAAATATGAATATCTAATTTTCACCACCAGAGAGCGCAAGTATTCTTTTTTTCAGCGCCACGATGACCTTCCGATATTTTAATGAGGTCGTTCGGAATATGATGAAAACTCTGCAACCTTTCTATCTTTGGCGCGGAGTTATTGATTCCTATTATGATCTCCCATCCCTTCCTAAAATCCGTGAGGCTTCCTTGGACATTTCAAACAAACAAATAAGCAAAATGCTTCTTCAAGGCGCATTGATGCACCAAAGCATTATTGTTGACGTCTTTGCCGTGATTATTATTATTATTATTATCATTTGATGCAAGAGAGCGGGGGACTTATGGTAAAGCAAGCAAATTTGATTATGAACTAGAATCTGACATCTCTGATTAAAATGTACTGCTGACCAGTAAAATCGGTATGACAACAAACAACAATGCAGGACAATGTGACACACAGCCTGGAGCTAAAAAAAAATGTATTCATGCGTGTACGTGTGTGTGCGTGTGCGTGTGTGCATGCGTGCATGTGTTATGCTTCAAATATAAGACAAATTGAAGACTCATTCACTCAAGTTTATTAGACTTTATTAAACATTTTACAGAGACGCTGTTTTATTTTTTTTGTTAAAGTGCCACCAGATAATCTCCTGGGTAACATTCCTTACAGCTATATTAATCTCAAAACCAAACTGGTCACATAAAGGAGTTCCTGACAACAAACAAGTTTCAATAGGATCTATGCAATTCAAATCATGGTCCCTGGTTTCCATCAATGGTAAATTAAATATCTCATAATACACATCCATTGACAATGGAAGAAAGGTGAACCTAGTGCAAAGACACAAAGAGGAGCTCCTCAAACAAGATATTCCATTGAGCTCGCATAATACCAGAAATACATTAAATATGTATTACAATAAATATATTACAGTAAATGCGTTTGAATTCCGACCGATTCTTCCTACCCGTTCTCCAGAGGAGAGTACATTCTCGCGTTACTATGCTACTCGCTCAGCCAGAGGAACACATACTGTAGGTTTCTTTCTCCGTCCCGTCGGAAGGCCAGTCAGTCACCTCAGACATTCAAAGACTCACAATCACATCAGTAAACGCACAATAGAAATTGCATCGCAGTTGAGGGTCACACGCTACAAACATCGATAACTTATGGACGAGGAATAATGACTTGCACTATTTCCGCTCTATACTTTCTTTGGCCAACAAAGTCAGTGTTATTTCAATTTCAAATTTACAAATCATCACCATGTACGACACGTTAAGATACATTTACATGAAAATACCTGAATCTGTCGACAATGAGAATGCAATACAGTAGTTCCGATATCATCAAATATGAATAAATATTCTTTGAGAACACACATACGGGTATCACGTGATTGCATGAAACAGAAAATGAGCCGGCATTTTAAAATCATGATCACAGACAGAAGAACTACCAACATTGTCGTAACCTGTCCCGCTTCCAGAAGATGACAGATCCAAGCAGCCAGACGTTCCTCTCAGCATTTAGTACCTTTTGCCGTACTCACATACTGCCGTCGTTATGTTATCTTTAATCCATTTCTCTAAAATACTTCTATATACACACTTGTTTTTTACACAAGAATAATTGTTTGATGCTTGTCAGGTTTGGAGCTGTGCTTTACTGCTTTTCGCCCACACGAGCGCCCACACACACACACACACACACACACACACACACACACACACACACACACACACACACACACACACACACGGAACAACAATCTACATTAAAATGACACTAGATTGCACACACGCAGTACAAGACTTCCCACTAGCACACATCCATTAGTTACCTGAAACTATGTCGCCATATATGGAGCTAAAGGAGGACAAATGTGTGTGCAGGGAGCAGGGGTGGGGGTGAGGGGGGGGGGGGGGGTAGTCTTATTGTTGGGTTCTCTCCACAGGATGATGTGCCATCGGAATACAACACGGACAACACTGGAGCAGTGCGAAAAGGGGGTCTACAGGTCACGACCCAGCCTCTCTATCTCATCAATGAGGAAGTCGATGTCAGATTGGGTGGCCGCATGGTTGGAGACGACCATACGGAAGAAGTTGACTTTATTGCCCTGAGGCTGGTAGCCCACCATGGTGGTCCCTGACTCCATCATCATGGCCTTGATCTTTGGTGCAACCTGGCGATGAAAAACAAAATAATAATGAAAAAAATGAAGCTCGGAACGAGAGCCGTAGGGGATATTTCAAGATGACGTCACATGTTTATCTGGGTGGCAAAAGCCCGATTGATCATCCGAGGGCAACACGAGTTAAATGATTGCTTATGTGTTAACTTGAAGGCAGTCTTGTGTTCTTCTCTGCATCACAATTTCCAAGTCCACTCGATTTATTATCCTCACCCACACATTCCGCTGGATTTATATGGATTTTTAGGGGGGAAGGGGAGGAAATGTAAAAAGAAAACTGAAAGCTTTGGGGATCTATCTGTTTTGGTTATTGTTTAACATCACGTCAGAGGTAGTCAAATTCTTTTTTTTTTTTGCCACCCAGAACTCTTTTGGCTTCGATCATTTACCACCCCGATGAAAATTGCTCTAATCTCTCTTTGGTAACAATATTAACAGAGGCATCTCACTCTGTGGAGCTTCTCCCGCCTCTCCTCACTCTCTGGCATTCCCCTCAGGCTGGGCGGGATGTACCAGAAGCAAACGTTGGTGTGCTGAGGCTGGGGGCGCAAATAGTCACAAGTGCATTAAACTCAAGATGGAAGACACAGAGCGACGTTAAAACCAAATCAGGACGGCTTACCACGCCATCAAACACCATCTCATATCCCTCCCTGTTCTTGATCTTGTTGTACAGGTACTGAGACAAATCCAAGCACCTGTCAATGTGCTGCTCAAACCCAGTGGTGCCCTGTGCGGGGAAACAGTGCAGTAAAAAATGTGAAAGGAGCACTCAAAGGGGCCCGTCGTGACGCTAAAACGACGGCACGGTTTTTACATATTTGTGTGTTTGTGTAAGCTCGTTTTAAAGCTGTATGTCCAATTTTACCTTCGCCTTCCACATGAGCCAGAACTTAAATATGTCCACATGCCGGCCACATTGGATGGCTTTGTCCCCGGTGTCGTACGTGACGTCGTACTGCTTGTCTTGTTGGAACAAATAACCGGCGCACATGGAGTTGCAGCCGCCCATCAGTCCCTGCAAAACACATGTCCCATTCAAATCTCTGTTCAGCTTTTCCCATGACTCCTCTGCTCAAGACTCGCTGAGAAAACAGAAAGAGAAATGAGCTCTCAAGTCCTGATGTTACAATGCGCGCCGCTACCAAGGTGACCCTGCGGAATGCGACTTATTCAGTGTGCGAGCTCCGTAGCGTACCTTCTCCCTAACGAGGATGGCGGAGCACTGGAGCGGCACGCCCATCATCTTGTGAGGGTTCCACGTGACAGAGTTGGCTCTGCAAAGTTTCCGTTGCATTGAATTGACCGGGAATACAGGGAGCATACTGCCGTTTCCGGAAATTACCTCTCAATCCCGTTGAGTTTATGGCGGTGCTTCCTGGACATCAACAGGCCACCACCCCACGCTCCCTTCGAAGATAAGACAACACTTTTTTTGCCGTGCGCCAGTGCATATAAGGTTGATAGAAATGATGACAAAATGATGTTTACGTCAACGTGCAGCCACAGGTTGTACTTCTCGCAAATGTCCGCAATCTCATTGATGGGGTCAAAGGCACCGTAGACGGTGGAGCCACCGGTGGCGTTCACAAATAATGGCACGTAACCCTGCGAAAGGCGCGCACGATTAACACTTGGAAATCACGAACGTTAGCGGCAAAGCAAACAAGGAAGAGGAAAGTCAAATAAAGAGCCCACCTTTTGTTTGGCGTCAATGATCTTAGCCTCCAGATCTGCAGGAATGACCCTCCCCCTGAAAGAGTGGAACACCACTTAAATACGGGGCTCCCAAAAGTCACGACACGCTTCCTTCTTTTTTTTTGTTTCAGGTATCGGTCAGAGTGGAGTGTGGCCATCAGCATTTGACAGTTTGCATTTTTTGTCAGCATATCGTTCCACTCGCCGCGGTTCACCAATTGATTTCTTGCGGCCTGCCAAGACGTTTTTCTTCTCCTAACCGCAGTTCTGTTCTTGTTCGAGAAGCTTTATGGCGCTGCTCACGCTGCTTCAACACTCAGCACAATTTATGCAATACTTGACACGTTTCTCTCAACGGTTTCTCTTTTCTCAACCAAAGCACACAGCCGATGGCCAGCTACCACTACCACCGCGGATGAAAACGCCAACCTCCTTGATTAGGTATTTGCACAAAGCCAAAGAAAGTCGATCCCATTGACTGGAATTCAGCCTCAGCAAATGTTCGATAGCCATAAAGCTTCCTAAATTGGCGCTAAATTGCAGTCGGGGACAGAAAAACAATTTTGCAACACTGCTCCAAGGTCAATTGGTGAGCCACGGGCACGGCAACGTGATGCTTACAAAACCTGCAAAGCCCAAAGCTGTCAAAGGCCTCACATTTGTTCAAATGAACTGAAACTAACAAATAAATCATTAAAACAAAGTCAATACATTGAGGTCTCGGGAACAAGCCTTGTGAGAGAATCAGTGTGCACCTGCAGACTCTTTACTGCATTCCTTCATTTTACTTTTCAAATGGACTTTATGCGTTACCTCTCATCCGTGCTCAGCAGAATCACATTCTCGGTGCCAAATCCCAGAGCAGCACCGGCCTTCTTGATGGAGTAGTGGCTCTGCAGGAACAAAACCTGTCAGTTCACAGTGACTCGCTTATTGACACGGTTGCTCAATAAGCCATCAAGGGCGATGGAGCTTTCATGGCCTAATCATAGCTTCGCAGTTCTCTAAGGCCGGGTTGGGGAGAATATTCCGACCTGCTCTGTTCTTTAAACCCGCCTACCAAGCATCAATCTAGCCATAAAATCATTTCATCAAAATGTCATTCATTCATGTCACTACATAATTGGTGAATTGATTTATGATGAATGAAGAAAAACATTTAAATCTAATCATTTAAAAATGCTTTTAGTTAGTCTATTAAATACAGTAATTGCCTGATTAATTGTAACAAAATGATAAATGATAAATACAGTCCAAATAATTATTTACTTTAATAAAAGAGCGATCACAATAATTAACTTGTTTATTGTTAAAATAAACAATTTTATGAACATGTTTCAACATCCTTTTTTTTTTTCCTTCAAATGACTTGGCCCAATTTGTCTTTTTTAAGAAATCGAGCTTTCCCCCACTCCTTCTCCAAGGACATTAATTAAAAGTAAACTTCTGCAACATACATGTTCCGATGTGAACAGAACCAGACGAGGAGCAGCAGACATGCCCTTGGTCTTGACCTCGGGGAAATACTTGTAACGAGCGATCATCACACTGTACATGTTAGAAATAGCGCCCCCTATGGAGCAGAAGAGACATTCATGTTTCAAACGGAAATCTGGCTCAATCAAGTGACACAAAGCTCAGTTCTCGAACCACCATGTTTTGGAACAAATTGGTTTCCGAACAAGCCTTTTTTTAATGCTTCAGTTAGTCCCAACATCCAACCAAACTCTTTGTTTGGCTTTCCCTCGCACAGCATAAATATTGTTCAACCTGAGCATCTGTAGTTCACATCCAGATATGTCTCTTTTTGATTTTTTTATCTAAATTAACTAGTATGGCTCCCTCGAACGTGAAAGGTGCAAGTAATAGCAAAATTAGGACTGTCGGGGAAAAACATGTATCGTACAGTAAAGTAGCTCAAATGTATTGATGGGGTTGTCTGAACATATTGGTAAAATATAGCCTAATTGCTAAAAACAGGACATTTTCCCCATAATGCCATGGGGTTATTGACTTGCGCATGCGCAATTGTGCACTACAGCCACTTAACGGGTGGAGAGGACGAAGCTCACCAACAATGAAAAGCGAGTAAACAAAGTGAATTGTCCATTTGTGACCGTCAAGAGTGCTTGTGGCGCACAATGGTGCATGTCAACACACCGTGGCATTATGGGAAAAATTCTGTATGTATGTCGCCCGGTCAAAACTGTTTACTGTTACAGGAAGATGTGAAGCAAAATAACTGATAGCAAATGTACAGTCCAATATTATAGTTTGGTCTCACGCCACACGGTGGCGCCTCTTTAATTTACTGTATTATCTTTTCTTTAAACTTCCGGAATACACTTTTTGTCATGGAACCCTGTGCTCTTAACTGACGTGTGGTAAAGCTGAGTGACTGGTACATTTATCTTTGTTCCACTGCTAATCCCCCTCGATTTGTTATTTAATTTTTACAGTAAAAGACAAAAGTACCCATATTTTCTGTTCTGTTGTTGCTAACCTGGCGAGAAAAGGCCGTCTCCCTCGCCACCGGGCCAGCCAATCATCTCTCTCATCTTCTTCAGGGTCAGCTGCTCCATTAAAACAAACACTGGAGCGATCTCGTAGGTGAACCTGTCAATCACAAGGCATAAAATGATCGCATCAGCACATCGTGGGTCATCGCGGCACCGTCTGAGTCATTAGCAACCACGGCTTCAGGAAGAAGAGAGTATTTTGTATGCGAGCGCATAAATAGCGATTGGTTTTCCTTTAGCTCCTCCATAATTCCATCCGCAGAGCGCAAATCGGAGCCTGTGCCGACTGAGCTAATTAAAGCGTGCGATAGGAGTCTTACAGGCGGCAAACATTCATATTCAAATGCCTTGTGAAATCCCTTAGTAGTCTAATTAAAGCACACAATGCTGCGATGGCTATCTGTCAATCCTGCCAACCGCAGTCACAATTCCGAATGCTGCTGATTTGACAGCTGAGAGGGCTTCGGTGTGTGTTTGGGAAAGATAACGCGTGTGTCTGTGTGTACGCGTGTATTGACCACAACATACGAAAAAAAATGTGATAATGAATTCCCCCGTATAGTTGAATGAAAGAAAACGATTAGAAGTCACAGGGATGAAAGCGGTGTTGGACAACAAAAGAAATTCGGGCAGAAGTGAAAGTTGGTGAAATGTGTCACATAAATCTTTCGGTAGCCGACACCCACTCCACACCTCCCACACTGGTTGATCTCTCTATGTAATGAGGCCACTTAGGGCACTACCATTACCATGGAAAACATCTTGTTCGCAATTACTCGGCATGTTCTGCAGCGCAGGAAAAGCTTTGTGTTTTTGTGTGCAAAAAGGAGGCGAGATTAAAAAAGGAGAGAGAGACAGAGAGAGACAGAGAGAGAGAGAGAGAGAGAGAGAGAGAGAGAGAGAGAGAGAGAGAGAGAGGGCGAGGAAAAACAAAGAAAAAGGAGGGGGTGACTTTCATGAGAGGACATTGAAAAGACATTAGGGCTAATAAAAAAATATATAAAAGTCTTAAAAATGGAGAGCTGGTGCGAGGCAAATCGAAAGAGGAAGGAAAAAAAAAGAAAAATACATTATGATTAGCCTCTATGAATTGCATATGTGCACGCATGCGCGCTCTGTCATATATATATATAGGAGATCAAACAAATATATTCCAATCTCAGACACAAAACCTCTTTAAAATTCTCTTCCCTGCGAGTCATTTCACGCCATAATGACAATGATGGTGATGATTATCACAATCAGAGCCAATCATGGGTCTTTTGAGGGTGAAAATTACCCCTCAGTCACCTGGCAGTCTGCAGGGAAAGCCCCTAAATGCCCTTATTACCATCATCAAGGGCGCTCCTTGCGTGCACGAGTCTCTTTGAATGTGTGGCTTTTATGTGACTAACCCCGTGACACGCATCGTGCCTCATCGCCTCTGCGGCGTGCAGCCCCCGCCGACTCCGACCATGTCCAAGGGGGACAATGCAACGAGCGGTCCGCGGGGAGCCGCAGCAGCCACTTTCCACAGTGTGGCAGGGTTTTGTGGGGCGCCTGAGGACATTGTGTGACAGTGTGGGGCCCAGCTGGCCTATCTGCTAAGACCAGCTCACAATGAGCCCGCAGTCAATGGACTGGAAACTCTTGCTGCTGTATCTGGGACAGCCAGAACTGGTGTGAGTGTAAAAACTGGTGTCATTAGGAAAGTGTACACGCGCTCATGGATGGATTGTGTGTGCGTGTGTGCGTGTGTGTGTGTGTGTGTGTGTGTGTGTGTGTGTGTGTGTGTGTGTGTGTGTGTGTGTGTGGTCCTACAATATGCTGACATAGAGGAGGGGGTGGTTGTAGGAGTAATGTTTTGAGAAATTGCATACGTTGAGTGTCTCAATCTCTGTTGATTATCTCTGCATTGAGCTTTTTATTCCTAAACGAAGTAGGTAAACTAAATGACTGCTGAAATATTCCCAATACATGTAGAGCTGAAAAATAATACTCATGAATATATTGATTTATAGTGAAATCCCAATAAATTAATAGGATTATTCACTTGAGTTCAAAACTGTATTAATTCTACCCTGTGGCTTCGTTGTAAAAGACTGCAGGTACAAGACCTGTCTCCGATTGAAAATATGTGGCACATTATGAAGCATAAAATATAACTGAGACCTATCTATCCATCCATCCATCCATTTTCAAATCCGCCTCTCTTCGGGTTCTGTACTTTCTATCGCTTCATAATTCTCATTTATTATTCCTCATTTTATGCATCAAAAGCCAAAACCAAAAGAAGAGGCTCCGTGTGAGCGATTCGTCATTCAGACTTTATACAATGTCAATGTCAAGAATGTTTTTGACGTTTTTTTTTCCTTTATTGGGACTAAATACATGTTTGGGTGTGCCCGTGTGGCGAAAAGGTGTGAAGTTGATGTGGTTCATGCCCTCGATCAGACCAGGCCTCAACGTAGCTGTGAGCCGGGATCAATATGCAATCTAACCACCCCTGCGGCAGGACAGACTGTGATACACGGAGCCGCTCGACGGCTGCCAACACTCTCCCAACTCACAAGTCCTTCCGGGGAAAAAAAATTGCATTTACAATGACAAGCGGTGCTCCACTGAGCCAAGTGACCTACAAACTGCAGATTCTGTCACGGCATGCAGAGGGGGTTCTCCCTTAATGGTTCATTTTGTCAACAACCATACGCACGCCAAAACAGACAACCACATATGACTTACATGTTGGTGTTGGCAGTCGAGGTGAGCCACTCCCCTGCCAGACCGATGATGTCTAAACCCGAGGACAACTGGTTGAAGAAACGAGGGTGACCTAAAGAGAAGCAAAGGTACACATCACAACCGGTTGTTGAACCACAACTAAGAGGACAGAAGCATTCTAATTGTCTGGGGCGATGCTACCGCAATCACCAAGAAGCTAACTTCACCTTCAATTTGTGTCTTTTGTAAGGCAACTAAACCTAAATGGTTTGTTGCACCGCTCTGGTAACAAGGTGATAATTTGACAGCCATTTAGACTCAAGGTGCAAGCACACACACTCAGCCTCAACATTGCCTACAGCCTAAATGCAGTCATGGATAGAAATAGCATGCAAATGTGGTTTTAGTAGGCCCACATGATCAGTAGGTGTTATAGTGAAGCTGTATCATCTTGAGAGGTGTTTATAGGCCTCAAGTGATGAGTTTAATTAATCCAGTGAAAATGCTTAAAACTCAAATGAAATGAAATGCCACAAATTCTTTTCAACTTTGCAAAACAACAACAAAAATCCCATTTGTTTTTTGTTCATGAAAATAATACTGTGCTAAGAAACAGTAACAATGTAGTTCAAAAGAATGTAATGTTGTCGTTTCAACAGGCCAGTATTGAAAAGACCAATCGATATAATGAACACCGTGTGTTAGTCATTTTCAAATTTTTATCCCTGCAAGTGTTATATTATCTGTTGACATAATTTGCCCCACCATTTGTGTTCAGTAATCTTTTGCATAAAGGTTTATACATAACTCCGTGACGCCAATGCTGTAGATGAGCCTGTCTATCCCGTTTTACAATGTTTATTTGCAAGAGGCTAAGGTAAATTTGTGGATTGTTTAACATTCCCCCCTGACTTGCAATGTTTGCAAGTCAGATCACTTGTATTTCAAGGCACCACTACGGTCACAAAATACTAGAAACGGTTTCACACCACTGCAACCGCAATACTAGTAATTGAGCGTACAGTATTGGAGTTATCGTGTAAAAGAGTCAGACATGCATAGCTGCAGACCACACTAGGATGTGGAGTTCACGTTCAATGCCACGGCCAGCTCCTCGGCTCATCCAAGCAATCAGGAACCTACGAATTAAAGATGACGTAGACGTGAAGTGATATACGGTATGAAACCCAAGGGATAGTTTGAGCGTTGTCACTTTAACAGCTGCAAACAGGCCGCGGTACGACGCCCTGAGGCGACACTTACTTTAATAAGTGAGACGGGAGAACACAGGGACGTAATACACCACGGGGCAATAAATAAGGCAGTCGACTGCCAACAGATTCTTTGAAAGCGGGGGAGCTGAATTTGACTTTGCATTGGCGTCATGAATTCACCTTTCCTCCACACTAAATTGGCCAAGAGCGATTTTCAATCAAGCCTCCTGAATCCCCCACACCCAATTAATCTGCTTTTATACAAATATAGCAAAAATCCTCTTGGCCAAGATATGGCGTTGTACATTTTCTATCCATTTCGTTGCCACCTACCTGTCCGCACACCATATTTGAGCGTGTCCCTGCAGTCCACCAGGATCTGCTCCAGAGACTCAGGTTGGTCGGACAGTTCCAGGTTGAAGCCCTCCATGCCCTCCAGGAGCTGGTGAGGGTGGTGGAAGTCCAGCACCTTGGTGGAGCGGTCGAACGTCTTCTTCACGTAGTTGGTCAGGATGTCAACCACCTCCAGTAAAAACTGCATGGTTGGTTCTTCGCCATTCTTCGCAGGCAACAGGTCTGGAAGACGCAGGGGCAAATTATTACAGTAGTACAGCTTATTTGTTTGGGTGAAAATATGCACCTTTTTACCAATGTATTAAACACAACGTTCAAATTTAATCTCTGGGAGGAAATACTATTTTATACATGCTTATGTTTTGGTCAATATGCATCTTCTCAACTCAGGAAGTATCACGTACATGTGAAGTCTATGCTGTTTCTTTAACCTTTTTTTTTTTAAATACTAGCTGCACTGCATGAAATAATGATTAGCGGATCAATTAAAATATATTCAGTCTTGAAATAGCTGGAAAGTCGGCTTTTGACCATGCAACCCAAGAAAATCTCTCTCTTTCTCTCTCTATGTACGTGTATGTGTATATATATATATATATATATATATATATATATATATATATATGCATTGCCAACTTTTATTTAAATAAGTTGAATTTTATTCCCATATTTTATTTGCATACATTTCAGGCTGATAGAAATTACGTTTTTATTGTGCAGTTGTGAGTGATTTTATCTTTCCAAAGAGTGTTCATAAAACAATAATTACTGAATTAAACTTTTTTTGGGGCGGGGTCTACATTTGTTAAATTGTTTGATTTTAAAGATAATAGTGTTAATGATGTACCATCATTTTTTTCTTTTTTTCTTCTTTTTTTCTGCTCACCTCGGGCAAACAGGTTTGAGAAGTCGGTCTCGGTGCGTCGGAACCGAGCGTCCCTGTCACTGTTGTCGCAGGAGAGCAGGTTCTTCTGACTCAGTCTGCCTTTCTCCTCCAAGCTGTTGTTTTTCTGCAGGAACCCTAATGTGTTGCACGGCGAAGTGCACGAGTTATCACCAAACATCTCCATCACGCAATATTTGGAGCTGTAAAAATGTATAGATTTGAATGCAAAAAAAAAAAAAGTGTCACTGGTCTAGCAGTGCTTCGCCATCATTTTAAACCAACGAATTTCTGGTGGAGGCCAAACTAAACCAAACCTTGGCTTAAACCACACCCCCGTCTCTCTCTCTCTCTCTCTCTCTCTCTCTCTCTCTCTCTCTCTCTCTCTCTCTCTCTCTCTCTCTCTCTCTCTCTCTCTCTCTCTCTCTCTCTCTCTCTCTCTCTCTCTCTCTCTCTCTCTCTCTCTCTCTCTCTCTCTCTCTCTCTCTCTCTCTCTCTCTCTCTCTCTCACACACACACACACACACACACACACACACACACACACACACACACACACACACACACACACACACACACACACTCACACACTAACACGCGCACGCATGTGCGCGCACTGATCGACTCAGTGATCCCGACAGCTTCCGGCTATGGCCCCGTACCGCAAGTAGACACATACCCCCATAAAGAGGGTTAATGAAGGATGCCAGAGGCGCAGCATGTCTGCTTCCACTATATAGGCCTGCGCGGTGATTGATCCGCTCCCGCGTGAAGGCCATAAGGCCCGCGCTAATTGCGCTAAATAAAATACAAGTTTATATTGACACACCATTTGGATTTTCTATCATTTTCAGTTCATATTTAGAAATAGAGGGAATTCCAATATCACACCTTCAAAATCAATATCTGAAGCTACGAAGCTCTAAATCCATTGAAATGTAATTACACGAATCTATAATCCATTTGTCAATTTCCCATAGTTCATAATCGCAAAAAATTGTTAGTCGGCTGTCTGGTAAATGTCTTTCTAATTACCAAACATTAAGATTTTTAATTATGAGTTCACATTTGATAGCTGAGAATATATGTTCTGTCATTTCTTAACAAAAAAAAAACGCTCACTAAATTGTGACCTATGTAACTTTTACATTTACAATAATTTATCTGACCGTGGGTGCTTGCGAGCATATTTTTCCTGTGCTGTCTGAAGTCGGTTTGTCGCCGAGTTTGGTGAATGCAAAAGACATGCGGAGGATCCGGGGGCGGTCAGAGTGGGTGAGAGGAGCGCTCATCATCAGACCCACGGGGTAATGTCCACTGACCTTTCCAAGATGATAACGCACTGTGACAGTTTTGTTCTCACTGCCTCTACAGTGGCCTATTTTCGAAGGGCGGGCAAATGGCCGCGAACGGAAGAAGAATCGCGACACGGTGGAATGTTTGGGAACACTCAGCCGACGCCATCGGAAACCAACAAAATGTCATCGGCTGCAATGTATGAAATAGTCGACGCTGTAAAGACAGTCATGTTTATTTTATTGACCTGTTGCTGTATTGACGGCGTCATATTAAGGTGTGTTTGACAGCGGAACGACGAATGCAAGTATTACTCACAATCATCAACGACAGTAATTCAAATTAAAACCACCTTGTTGGATTTATTTGATTATGTATTTATGTATTTAGCCAGCAATGTCATGTCCATTTACGGCCGTGACATACAAGGTGGCGTTCAGTACGGCGCTCAATGAATTAATTTGGATGTCAAGGCACACGACTGCGCGCTCGTATACTGCAGTGGGACTACTTGTTGTTGTTGTTGTTTATTAGGCTAGATTTTTTTTCCAAACAGATATTGACCGTTATTATGACTTACACGTTCGTCCGAACGAAACTCCGTCGCAAACCGAGGACCACCAAAACCTGCACGCTGATAATATTTGCAGGATGCAGGAGACAACTTACCACAAATCCTCATGCCCAGTTTCCTTGTACAGCCATGCATCCACGCATATTCGTAGGCTAAAACAGAATTAGACCTTTAAGTTTTGTGAGGTACGGCGGCGGGAGGGTGATGCAAAGGCGGCCAAGCACAGTGGAAGCGTGAAGCGGGCGACTATTTGGCCGGGTGTGTGACAACCAGACTGGATGAAAAGAGGCTGTCATCTCGGAGAAAACATCTACAATGGATTCTGCGTCTTCTTTAATTTGGGAACATAATTGCATCTTATTTCGTCCTTTTTACTCTACGAAAAGATACAAAATAATTCCCAGATTGAAGTGGTGCATTTGACTGTCTTAGTAAAAAGTCATTTTTGGTCTTGTTATAATTATACCTTTTTACGGATTCCTGTCCTGGGCAAAAGGGGTAAGCCATAACGTTTACGACCCGTAAGGCCAAATCAATAGGGACACGCTGGCTCACACACTCGCGCACGCCCACGCAGCCAAAGAGGCCGAGTGGGAATTAACACCCGTGAAATGAGCTCACGGAGGAGGGTGGAAATTAATTGAGTAAAACGCCGTGTGTGACGGGAGCGAGCTGGCGATGGTCGTGGAAGTCTACAGCAGACACTTCGAGACACTCAGAATCTCACACGAGAGCGTGGACATGCGTGAGCGGAGATGACGTCCAAGTGGAGCGAAAGCAAAGCCATAGAGTCACGGCGTGAAAAAACAAAAACAAAAAAATCCAAGAAACGTTCACAACAACAACAAAGAAATTTTTTTTTCAAGCTGTTCAAAAGCGTTTAGGCCGAAGCGCACTCGCACGCGCGCGCGCACAAGCCCACGCGCGACCACATACGCCACAAGCCATCCAGAGTGAGATGAAGCATAGAGCAGAGATAATGGCAACATCCAGCAGCAGTACGTGGGCGAGTTGTATCAAAACAATAAGCATTATTTCACATATGCATCCGTTCATCATACATTTACTCAGGAAAAAATAGCTGTAATTATGAAAAATACAAACGTCGTGCCGTTCCGCAGATATGGTGAAATTTCAGAAATGTCTAAGATATGTTTTATGTTTTACGCGTTTAATATATGAAATAAAGATCGAATGTCACATCATTTCCTCGCCTGGCGGACTGCTTTGCGCACCGCTGCACCCAGACAGACAAACCGGAAGACAGACAGGCAGATGTGATGGCTCTGTTTTTAACCGCAGTGATTAACGACGGAGCCCACACAGCAAATGACCCGGGCAAGAGTCGCCCCCCCCCCTCCTCCCCAGACAAAGAAGGAGGGGTGACGGCAGAGAGGAACGAGCCAGACGGACAGAGGCAGGGTGTGAGTGTGCGCACTTTGAGCAAGGCACCCGTAGTCAGCCATGCACGGCAACTCGGCGAGGGGCGGCCTGAACGAGATGTGCCTGACCCTCGGGGGTCCATTTACAGCAAGGTGTTATATTCACTTACTTGTGGATGAGGGTCTTAAATTGGCGGTGTTGGGGTCCTGTTCCCCGCTGGTGGTTCTCGGCTCTGACGTGGCCATCGCTCTCGTCGTTTATCTGATCTCCAAGAAGGCTATTATTCAACTGCAAACAAAGCAGACCGGCGGGAACGATAAATCAACCACTTTGTCGCGCGTATGTCAATCTGAAAGATAAAACAAAAAATATATCAATATTATTACTACTGTAATTTTGCATGTGCTATTGTAGCAACACTATATCATCCACAATAGCAGCTTGGGCACTCTTGAATACGCAATTTGGAAGCACCATTGCGCACTGACAGAACTGACACAATAAGGATAAACGCTCGCGCGGTGATAGATAACGCGCGCATCCATTTCGGAAATGCGCTGCGATATTTCTTGAACTCAATTAGCCATTAAGTTCTGTCAGGGCCGCAGTGTATCTCAGCCGATAGAAGACTGACGCCTTAAAATAATAATACAAAAAAAAAAAAAGAATCGTGATATCAAGGAAAGGACACGAAGAACTCTCTGGAGAAAATATGCCGCCCCCCCACCATCACCTTTCACTTTGAGACATATTATCCACAAGACCTTGGGTAGATGAACGAAACAAGCAGATTTTTTGGGGGGGAAAAAATCAAGACACATTACATTTAAACGAACATTGCTAAATAATCAATATCATTGGCAAAACAACAACAACCAAACACAACGGACATCTAATTCGTTTTCGGACATTTGTTATTGTGTTTGTCCTAAATCACCCTGATGTGTAAGATGCTTTTTAAACGGAGTCCCTCTTGCTTGGAATAAGGCGCCATGAGTATATTTACGCATAAGACATCGTGAGCGCGTCCGTGGAAAAGAAAGCAAGACGTCTTACCGGCACGCGGGAGCGCCCACAGGTAGCGGAATTCACAAAAGTAGACGGTAAAAAAAAAAAAAAAAAAGGCTCAGAGCGGCAGATGTCTGGAGACTAGAGCAAAGCGATGAGAACATCCAATAGCATCCTTTTCAGCGGTGCACAAGTGAGCACTGTCCCCCCTCAAGAACATGTTTATGCCTTATTTATATGAGGAGCTGCGGCTGCCCATTGGTCTGTTCACACACACGCACAGAGTCGTGAGTCACACCCTCACCATCCTCCGATGACTCAGAAGGCTCGTCAAGGGACGCACACCATCGATTAAGAAGCCGGAAAAAAAAGTTAATAGAAACAAACAAAAATGTGAATCTCGAAAGCCCAGATTGAGAAACCTGTGCCCAATGTGGGTTGCGTTTGCATGTAAGTGTGACCTTGGAGGGACACAGATTTTATGAGTTCTGGGGACGTCATTGGCGTCACAGCTCAATTTGGATCATTGATTTTGAGCTGGTTACTTGGGGGTTCAACAGAAGGAAATTTGCTGATTTAATGGAACGAAACCTAAAAATGTGTACAGTACACCCAACTCAGTACATTCCACACGGACCAAAAAGTAAAACGCACCCAGGGCCGCAGTGGCAATCTGGACATTTTGGTAATTTCGTGGTGGACCGATATGCGCTGCACGAGGTTGATATTCCTCCAGCCCTCGGATCCTTTTTCCATTTTGAAATCCTGCAAATAGAGTCTATTTGTGATCATTGAAACTGCTGATGCCGTCTCATACAAATGCACTACTAACATTCACAGGGAGGCCATTATATTATATAGAACAGTAGGTTCTTAACCTGTTTTCAATGATATAGCACCTGGGAAAATTTTTTTTTTTTCAGCTAAGTACCCTCGGACCAGCGCAAAGCATTTTTGCATGGTTAAAAAAAGACAAAACAGAGTGCTTGGCTGCCATCAGTGTCTGATTTATTACACTTTGGTACGTAATTTAGGACTATTAATGTATACATACATATCTATATAGTCCTAAATAAAGCTTGTGACCTGATGTCCTCTTTATAGCCTTGATATGGACAATAACACCAAGCTATCACAGTGGATCGCAGCTAGCCAGGGATGACTTAGTGTCCTTCCACTACCATCCTCGCGCTTGTGTATTGGGTCCACTGAATAGGCAGAAAGTGGCACTTATGTTCATTCAGCCATCACCAATGATACAGCCTATATCAGGTGGCACTCATATTTTCTCTTCCCACATGTTGCGTGAGCAGACAATTCAAAAAGATGAGCACTGCTAGGGTGAAATCAATCAAAATAGAACTCCTGCTGATTGTCTTCCACATCTGGAAAACTGATCAGTCACGACTTCGGGACCGCTTGGTCTGTATTAAATACTTTTGAAAATATATCAAAAAGACAGATTGACATACATGGGGGCACGCCATCTCACCACCTTTAACACATGGACATCTAGACTAGAGTTTTCCAACCTTTATTGATCCAAGGCAAGTACTTTACATTGGAAAAATCTATGTATTGTCTCTCGTGATTAGCTTTGACGCTAAGCAAAGCTAGCTTTGTCGTAAATGAAATATGTTGTTTTATGTTGTATTTCTGAACTCTTAGCTTTACGGTGTGTTGCTGTGCAATAAACATCTGTGAAAGGAACTGGAGTCTCGCATCCGATCCACGGGCAGCAGAGACGGTAATATTTCTCCTCTCTATTCATCTATCAATTTGTTGTCACAATGTAATAATATGATGAGGCAGTTATTCATTTGTATGGTATCAGAAACCAAAGCCACAATGTGGCCAAGACTACAGATTAGACACCCCTGCTCGATAGACTTTGCACAGGTGTTTGTGTTTTGGAGTCACAAAGTGGTCGTGATCAAATTCAGTTTATCTTGAAGGAGTGGAATTTAAGAGACGTGATTCTGATTGGGGCGTAATTATCAAACTATGTGTCAGTTCACTAGCTTTTCCCACCCACTTCCACCATCTTCATTTGACGGTGAGGACAAGCAGACCGAATTCTGACATCATTCCTCATCACATCCAGGGTCATCGGCCTCATCGTCACTATCACTGTCGTCGCTATCCTGGTCTGCCTGTTGCTCTAAAATGAAATTACAGCAGTGTACTATGAGCCTCCACTTGGAGATTTGCGTTTGGTCTTTACCTTCGAGCAGCTTCCTTTGGATCAGAGGGAGGAACTCAGAAGCTTCTGGATGATGTGGTTCATAGATGAGAACTGAAAAGATAGCATCAAGTGATTTTTGCGTGTTGCCAGGACCAGACGGTTACCGTAGATGGATGCGGTGTACATACTCATATTGCACAGTCTTTTAGCCTGCTGGAAGTCTCTCGCCCTCAGAGCTCTGAGGAACTGAAAGCAGAGATTCTCTTTATGAGCCTTCAGGGTTAAGGTTCACAACAACAAGAGCGGTATCACCTCACCTCAAGCTTCAGTTCCACTGGAACGTCTCTGAGCGAATTTGCATCGTCCTCGGGGTTTTTTCCACACTCATTTTTCTCTCCAGGGGTCAGAAGGGCCTCCGTTGTGGCAGTCGTGTCTTCTAAAGAAACCATCATCATGATCTTTTATTATTATTGCTGCTCCGCTTTCTTGGTGCAGTACTCTGAATGTGCCTCATAACAACCTGCTGCTGAGCTCGGGGTATGTGCAAACGTCACGTTTTGCATTTTAAGCTCCTTTCCAGGCTCACCCTTCAACCCTGAAAGCAGATTGAAGTTTCAACTATGTTCAAATGCGTATTGCATAACCATTCATCTGCCAATTAATTTAATCCATTGAATGGACAATATCTTCTATTTTTTTATTCTTGCCTGAACCTTACAAAGTCAATATAAATCACTGTTTATAGAACATGAAGTCATAGTATGTCAGAATCCCCAAAAGTCTCACAATCTGACTAGCAGCGAAAGAATGAATGAAGGTGCGCAAGGAGTTTGGGCTAATTTCGTTGGTTAAATAAACGATAAAAAAAAGGTATGTTGTTTCGCAAAAATGTTTCACGTTGAATGTGCATACGGTATGTGTAAAAACTTGCTCGGCCGACGGAGCATTAAGTATTTACAATCGAATCTGCTTCTAGCAAAGCTCTCACTGTGCGTCTGAAATCATTTGCATGATTTGGGTATTGAAGTAACTCATGACCATATTTTGACACCCAGTATGATTATGTTTTGAAGTTAGTTGTCTAATTCTCAAGCAAAATGTTTTGCTTTCAGGTTTATGTTTGAAAAGGAAGTCAACGCACCTCTATGTTACGCTCATAAAATAAATTCCCGTGCTAGGAGAAATTGTTTGCATTTAACTTACCTAAAGCTTGTCTATATTCCATGAAAGGTTGCCACGTAACTATGACGCTGTGAGGTTACCATAACAACAGAACAACTCTGGATTTTTCAACTAAATACTGCCCCCTCTGTTGAAGAAAAGACTGCAACCAGGAAAACATTGAGGAGCCGCTGGATCTCAGGGTCGGAACGAATCTGTAAGTTCTAACGGTAGTTTGTTGTAACCATTTCAAATAAAATGACTGCCAACCACAAAGTTTAATGAGCTACGGCAGGAAGTACAACAATGAACCGAGTCGATCAGTAGCGTTGCTAAGCGTTTTGTAAGCAAGGTCGCGGCGGCAGTTAGCTTCCCACGGTTCGTTGTAACGAAGTCCTTTTCACTATTTTATGGGGAAAATCCGGTCGTTACAATGAAGTTGAAGTTATAAAGGTTTTTGTTGTAAGCAAAATTGGCAAATGGAAAATGAATGACGTGAAACTGGGAGTTTGAAATGTCAACGTTATTGGGGTGAAAACATATCTATCTATCTATCTAGTCATCTCAATACCCCGCAAAAAGTGGTGTCCACTGTATACAAATATATATTGCAGCAAGACTTGCTCCAAGTATCCTTGGTCTAATAGACACGATCTGTTCTACAATATGAATCATTTTCCAGTTCTTGGAACCTAGTTTAAAAGTTAGTCATGAGCAGTGTTCCCTTTAAGATGCGTGGCTCGGCCATTGCGCTAGCGACGAGCCTAGCAACCCCCCCCCACCCCCAAAAAAAGCACAGAAGAACCCGGTAGAAGTTGGATGGGAAAATATATTCCACCCAGATGACGTGGTAACAGAATCATTTCACACTTCAGTGATCCTCCACAAATTATTTGTGTGTGTGTGTGTGTGTGTGTGTGTGTGTGTGTGTGTGTGTGTGTGTGTGTGTGTGCGCGTATTCCCTCCTGCAAGTCTATTAGTGTGCCAGCGGTATATTGTGTACTGCAGGTGCCGACAGAGACTGTTTCACTCGCATTTCCATATGATGAACCCAGAGGCCATCTTGACACCAAAAGAGAACACAGAAACAAAGGCAGGTTGACGCTCGTCGTCTTGCATGAACTCACCATGTGATTTGTCCAACATGTATTTCTGTGATGAAGGACCAATGAACATATTGTTTACAATGCAGCATCATTAATAGGAAAACGAAGCCACATCCCGTTGTCATTGTAATGACACGGGTGTGGTTTCTTAAGCCATTTGCCACACATTGACGTATATGTGGTGCACAAATGCTCTGCTCTACAATGTTATCCCGTATACGTTTTTATGAAACATCTGTACACGTCTATCGGTTATAAGGCTGTATATGACAAATCATCCTCATGCTCACGATTATAAATGCAAATTACAATCAGCGGCCTGGAGAGGATAATTGCTCAATTATGCCTCCTGTATGTGTGTGTGAGAGAGAGAGAGAGAGAGAGAGAGAGAGAGAGAGAGAGAGAGAGAGAGAGAGAGAGAGAGACAGACAGCAAGGAAACAAAGGCTACCGGCAAATGTCAGCCACTTACATCACATTCAGACTACATAACAATATTGAAGTATTGATTCATTGCTGGCCACCGTTCCAAAATTTCCAGTATGACCGCCAAGTAAGGCTAATTAAAGCATGTGATGTAACTACTAATCACAAATCAATATAGGCCGAATCTAGATGAAAAAAAAGGGGTTTGGACTGCAAAACTGGGGTGGGGGGGATCATTCCTTGATTTACCAATTTGCTTTGTATTGTTAAGATATGAACACGGCGGCACGGTGGTCCACTGTTTAGCACGTCCACCTCTATTTGAAAGTTGTCCTGTTGCAAGCTCGAACCTATTCCAGCTTCCTTCAGGTGCAAGGCAGACTCCACACTGGACTTAAAAACAGGGCATGTGACTGACACCATCACTGATCTGGATCAGGCAGAAATGTCCAAAAAGGAAATATCAGCCACTGGACCCTTTGCAAACGTTACATTTGGCTTTATAAGTCCCCTTTCACTTAACCGTTGCGTTTCTCTGCCACACAAGTAGCCCATCTGTCTTTCCCTGAGCGCATTCCTCATTTCCTCACTCGTCATCTGAATTTCCTCATTCTTCATCTGTCCTCTCACCACCCCTGTCCCGCCCTCGGATCATCCTTCTTGGATGCTTTTTCATTTCATTCCTTCCTTTCATCCCATCCATCTGCCTCAAGATCTTCGCCTGCAGCTGGGCTTTTGCTTGCCGTTCTTTCCGCCGCCGTCTTCTCAGCTGGCTCTCTCACAAGAGAATAGAACATTTGAAGAAGGCTATTGTGATTGGTTATTAGGCCTATTAGATCATTCATTATGTATAATTATCCCATTACCTTCACTTTTTAGAGGAGCATTGTGTATTGGTTGGTGACTCGCTCAGGCTGTTGTTGTGGTAACTATTAACAATATTTATGAGCTATTTTCAGCACTAAGATTTTGGTAGCTACATTTGGGCCCTAAACAAGGTTGACCCGGCTTGCATCGGATCATAACTGTCACTCTTTCCGTTTGTTATCAACAGATACTGCACGAATGCACCACTGCCAAAGTCACTTATTTGTTATGTTGATTCATTTTGTTGACACATGATAATCATCCACGGGATGGCACCTTCACAACCTGGGGGGGGGGGGCATTTGGTATGTGCCCTGGCAAGATGAACTGAACTTTACTGTTTGGCAGGGCCATGAGTAATGACCTCCGATCTCATACCCGCTTTCCCTCGATGGCAACATTAATGCCATCGGAGTGACAGTTGAAGCTTGAAGGATACGACACGGCCGAGTGACACTGTTCGGGAACGAACCAAATGATGTTGGGATTCTACAAATGTAGACAAGGATAGAAAGTTAAACAACGGTGTTTGTTGACAGAAAAACGGAGAACCGACAAGGTGGAACCAAAGGTCGCTGGCCACAGAGAGCCGGGAAAACATGGAATAAAAAGAAAGCACTTGCAAAAGTCAAGGTAAGAGTTCAATAAAATTACACTCTCAAACGAAATTGCAAGAGAATTCAATGACCGCATTTTCACGACCGTATGGCAAAGTGTCACTTACGGCTGCCATTTCTGTATGTAACGCAGACACAAGACGCATTATATTATTGGACACGGGCCTGGTAAAACGCTAGCTTAAGCAATACGGTTGCACGCATGCACGCCAGCGTATGCTTTTAAAAAGGCAGCGGGAGCAAAACTGAGTTTGGTTGTTGAAGTCTTTAACAATATACTCACATTATTATTATTATTTTTTTTTTTTTATCAATCCCACCTTCAAATCCAACAAAGTCTTCTGTATCCGAAATGAACAGCTGGGCAAGTTCACAGTCAAACACGCCAGGTTCCCTAATGTGGACAAGAGGTCGAGAAAAACAACACTTGACGCATGAACAGCAAACAAGGTGAATAACCCAACAGATTACAACCGTCGTCTGAGTCCTTTTATACTACAGTGATTGCAACGAGTGACAGGGGCGCCAACTGGAGGGAACGACCTCCACTCCAGCCGCAACTGAAACAAAACAAAACAGATCAAACCATGACACCGAGAGAGACGCAACAACACGGGTGCTTCTTTCGGTGTGTCACGCGCTACGCGGGCAGCAAATTATGAGGATTTATTCCCCAGGCACACGCCCATGATTATGATACCAAAACACAAGATGCCAAAAAGAAAATACTGTCAGCTGAATGAAGCACACAATCGTGGCGACGTGCTCTCCAATATGTCATCCATCAAATGCGTCAAGCAGGTAGCCATCCATCAAAGACGCTGGCGGCCCCCGACACTTCCTCCCTCATGTGTGACTTCACCTCCAATGTTGTCTCCCGTCTTCGACGTATGAATTTGTGTGACTGCCCCCGTTGCCATTTTGTCTCGTTTTTTTCCTGGGTGGCCACAAGTCGCCACTTTGAAAATGTGCGCACTGATAAGAGGTGAGGAATAACCAAACACGTTGGCTGCAGATCACACACGCGGGCAGACGCCTTTTAATATTTCACCGAGAGGAAGAAAGGAGTGCATACATCATTGTGACAGAGGCAGAATGGAGAGAGACATGGCTCTCTTATCTCCACACACACATGCACTGTCAGAGATTTATAGTACAGGAATTTAATGTTGCCCTCGCACGCACCGTCTCTCTCTCTCTCTTTCTGTCTAGCATGACTCTCTCACACCACACGAGCGCATCCATACATCTTTCCTCTGTGTGTGACTTCCCTTCCTCATCCTTCTGTCCACCTCCGATTTCTCCAATGGGCAACTCCCTTTTTGTCTCTCTTGCCTTTGTTCTCTTGTTGAACTAGAAGTCCGGTAACAGATATGTCAAAGTCTCGCGCAGCAACAATACTATACGAAACTGTGAAAGACAGTCTGTGCTGTCACGTACACATACTGTGTATAAATAGTGCGATGCCGCGAAGGAAGAACTTGCTGACAGCCATAGAAGACTCTCTAATGGGGACTGGTTAAACCTTAAGCACGAACCATTTAACTGTGATTTATAGAGACACTTGGCAAGGCTCAACTCCTGTTTTTCCTCTATATTGGCGCTGTGTGCCCATGTATTCTCCTCATTTTTATTATTATTATTTTTTTAGGAGAGAAATGAGGTGAATGGATAAAAAAAAATTGCTACCAATCATACATAAAATGAGGATTAGGTTGCTCGAGCAGTACAGTGGAATCTAGAAGGTCGAAAACAAACCATTCAGAGACACTGGTTGACTTCCAGGCTGATTAAATTCTGTGTTATTTTATGATTCACTCGTATGGTCTGTTCAACAAGATTGAAATGAACCAAAAGTACCAGCCGTACTAGATGGTAACAGAACGCAAATCTGGCAAAAGATTCCCTCATCGGGTTGATTGAACAACGGCGCAACAGCCACTTGACCCATGCAGAACAGCACACAACATTTTGAGGTGCAGGCTGGCGAATACAATCGGTAAGGCTTGCATGGCCACTCACATTGCAAAAAGACAAACTGCATTTCTTAATCTGTCCCATTTCTGGTTGGTTTTCCTTGGTAGTGGAGGATGTGACTATATTAGTAGCAAAATTGAATTAGTGGGAAATCACCTTGCTGCTCTGCAATTCCTTAGACAATGGCACGATGATCATCATTTTTGCACTTAAATTGATATATACATACAGACACTCCCCGAGTTACGAACATCCGAGTTATGAACAAACGGTACATACGAACATTTTCACGGGTCTGTCGAAAAAAAAAAAAGTTAGATTTTGTATTGCGCGCCTTTTTCCGAGTGCCGAACGGGGCGGAGGAGGACGGCGGAGGTGACGTTCGAAGGCGGCCGCGGGGAGAGGCGTGGGGGGCGGGCGTGTGACGGTGGAACGGGCGGGGAGGCGTCCGGCGCGCCGGTCGACGACCGGTCGTCTACTCTCCCCCGCTGAAGCCGCTGCTAGTTTAGCGGGCAGCTAACCCTCGAGCCCTGAAGAACGTGACGAAAAGCTCTCTCCCCGTTATATGGATGTCAATATAAGCCTTAAACATACATTCCAGACAAAATATGGCACTGAAGCAACTTACGAACGAATTCACCTTATGAACAATCGTCCGGAACGTAACTCGTTCGTAACCTGGGGAGCGTCTGTATTTTTTGTCTGGTCCTCAATTGACTATTAGAGGTAAAACGTATTAGAAAGAGCAAGTAAATGCAGCAGATTGACAAAACTATAAAATTAATCATTTGAATGACTAAATGAATACCTCTCTGGCTGTGTCAATGGATTGACCTTTGTAAAGGTCGAATTTTTTGATACGGAGATTGGACCTAATATGCTGCTGGATCTCTGTTTATCTCTCTTAAGGATACGCTACAAGATCATATGCATTGACTTTCTGTCTCCCGAGTGTCTTCCACTGATGTATTATATCAATCCAAACTCGCATCCCATCCCTACCACATATTCATAAACTACACCTGTGATGAGCAGAGGTTGTTTCAAGGTCACTGAAGATGTCCGTTCCACCATTCAGGCTCATACAGGTCATCAAACCTAAGTGGAGAGAGCTCTTCTGTGGGAGGACGACCAGCTTTATTTTTTGTTTTGTTTTCACGTAATCATAAAAAATGAACCAAATTCTGTGGATGTGTGTGCGTGTGTGTGTGTGTGTGTGTGTGTGTGTGTGTGTGTGTGTGTGTGTGTGTGTGTCACATGTCTGTCTGTTGTACCTGAGCTTGACTGACTGGAAAATAATGACCATTCTTTTCTGCTTCTCGTGCACCTGAAGAACATATTTTGTATGCGGGAGGGGTTTGCGGTCTCCTTCACACACACACACACACACACACACACACACACACACACACACACACACACACACACACACACACACACACACACACACGCGTCTCCACGCGCACTCTCTCGCCCTTCACCACGGCCCTATAATTTGCCAGATGCTGCGAATTGCCAGTTACTATGGCAACTAGATCCAGGAGAGTTTTTCGTTTTGCTCAGTTTAGGCATATGGCTGCATAGACACACATAATGCGCGCACACTCACACAAAACCACTGAAGGTCCCACCGGTCTCGATCCTACAGCCAATGGTTGTTCACTTATGTTGGCCAGGGAAACCATCAATGCTCACTTGAAATCATTATGAAGTGCAGGTGGTCATTTTTGAACACACACACACACACACACACACACACACACACACACACACACACACACACACACACACACACACACACACACACGCTGACTCACTTACGGGATAAATAGAATCAATACAGTAGAGTACAATGTTATAAGAATACAAGCAGATTTAATGAAAAGAGACATCTGGTTTGCTATTTGAGCTGAACTAACATGGACAACACACACACACACACACACACACACACACACACTCATATGCACAAAGTGGGGTTTTACAGGTGCAGCATTAAAAAAAAAAGATGAAATGCTGTATGAAATTCTGCTATTTCAAGGAAACGAAATCTCAAGTCATCACCGACACTAAAACGTGTTACTGCTGAGCCAATAATACAGGATTAACATTGACACACACGTGCGCTTACGTGTGTGAGTGTGTGTGTGTGTGTGTGTGTGTGTGTGTGTGTGTGTGTGTGTGTGTGTGTGTGTGTGTGTGTGTGTGTGTGTGTGTTCATCTGGTTAGCGATGATAAGAGTTTCCTACCCACAGGGAATCAGGTTAAAGTAAAGCACAATGGAAGGCAACGTGGAGTGTTTGAGGGAGGAAAGGCCAATTTGTTTTGGGGTGCGGCGACCCTAGCAAGAATTAAAATCTCGAGGGGTGCATGTGTGATGCCCGTCATTGTTCATGACAGCAGACCTGACTCGTCCAAAAACCTCACGCAGGAGATTATGTGTTCCGTATAGAGTGTGCTCATGTTGCCGGCTCGGTTGGGGAAATGGCATGTTCGCACACGTGCGCAGATTATAATTGAAAGTGAACGGCCATTTGTGATCTTTTTCTGAGAGGATCGAAAGTTGCTTAAAATCGGAACAAAATATAACATTACACGCTTGTATGAACATCTACTTGAACATACTGCGATGTAAAGTACAACTCCAATATTCCGTCGTATTTTTTTGGGATGAAAAGCAATATTGTATGCGTTTGTCCTTGGTTTGTCCTTCGGGAAGCGGGAAAACAGGAATTCCGGCTGCTAAGCCGCAGCCCCCGCCTGAAAAGTGCCTGGGTGTTTTACGTATGTCTGACGATCATCAAGTCCACTACGTCAGCCGATGACAGAAAGCCGTTCCTCTCTCTTGTGTCCATTCTGCATCTTTTTTTTTTTTTTCGTCAAGCTTTGCAAATTTCCCCCTAAGCTCTGAATCTGCTTCCAGGGGAGCAAAAGCTCCCGGTCCTCCATAACCAAACACTGGGATGGAAGGAATTTACATAAATCTGCATGGCTAATGTACTGTGCAAATTGAAGGAGTGACACTGTGACTTCCCCCTTTTCACATGGATAATATAATACGGCAAGTGACCTCAAACTAAAAATGTAATGGCCTGATAAATCTATTCGTTTCCTTTCATTCAGAGTGGAAAACAAACTGCATTTGTCTGTGTAATTGCCCATGAGCAAGACAGATGGAAGGAGGAGAAAGTGTGAACTAGGAGAGAGAGAGAAAGAGAGAAAACAAATTCATAAACAGGGGGATGGAGGGATCCATTAACGTAGGGTTGTCAAACTCATTTTGTCGCGGGCCATTTTGAGGCGAACGCCCTTCCTCGGAAGGCCTTTATGGCAGTGAAACCGCAAAAAAATGTTTCATCGTCTCATTGCATCATTACTTGTAAACAACAAATGAATGAAATACCGGTGTTAAAATCAGTCAAGACAACTGTAATAGTTGATTCAATTATTGTTCAAATGTGTGTAACAAAATGTCGCCCAGTCTCAATGTTACTTATGACAAATGACAATTTGACATTTCGGTACAACTTTAGCAAGTCGACCGCGCATGATTTGCTTTCGTGGGCCACATAGAATCATGTGGCGGGCTGCACCTGGCCCCCGGGCCTTGAGTTTGACAATATATGCGTTAAAACATGAGAGAGGAAAGTGAAGGGCAACGGAGGGAACACACACTATATGTTGGCTTAATTACAATAAATGTTCAAAATGAAGACCGAAATATGCAAAGCGGTCACTCGAGGTGTACACGTACTAGCGGCGATGCCGCTTGAAAAGAAGCAGACGTGAATCTTTCGAACATTTTAGTTGATTTGAGACGCTGCCATAATATTGTGTGCAGTTTGCAAGAGAGTTGATTTTATTTCCCTTCTTGTTGCCGGCGTAAAATCAAGTCAAATTAAATGTTGTAAAGTTGAGGATAACACAGTGGGAAATAATATCCCATCGGCCCTTCAAACGGGTTTTAAAATCTGTACACCTCATCTTCATCAGGTGAAACTCATTTGTTTCGAACAAACAAATTAGACTTTGCATTTACTGTGCACGGCTAACAAATAACAACAAAGACAACCATTTGATGCCAAGTAATGGCTAAGAGATTGGAATTGGCGGTAATTAAAAGCGTATCTGCTCCTGGGGGTGGTGGGTGGGGGGGAACACATTCTGAGTCGCTATGTGGCATGACAAGTCTGCCAGACTTCATCAAAACTGACAGTCATTTGTGTACTTTGACATAATTTGGAAGTTACCGTCATTTTCTATCCATTTTCGAATCTCGGGTAGTCAGAAGGGGTACACCCTGAACTGGTTGCCAGTCAATCGCAGGGCACACATAGACGAACAACCATCTGCGCTCTCACTCACGCTTAAGGACAATTTTGAGTGTTACATTAACTCGCCGTGCACGTTTTTTGGGGAAGGGACACGTGGGAGTCTACCTGAGCTGAGTGAAGTTATATAATGCAGACATAACCTGTGAAAAATCAACACCTGATGCCGATTTTAGCAACCGAGCCATGTCAAACATCACAAACGCCTTTACCCTTTTCTCCGAAAGCATGAATCACGTGTCGTGTCAGATCAAGCGATTTATAAATTTATAAATCTCATAATTTGATGGAGCCAATTATTACTGTATGAGGAAATCACTGGCAAATAAGCAATATGTACGGTTTAAAAACCGATGTACTTCGCTTTGAATGAAAGCTTTGGCAGAGTTCTTAGGATGTTTGTGTCTTCCATTTTCCTCATGTAGAGCATTTTCCTGGGCCTTCAAGCAGAGTTGCTTGCTTGTAAAATGTTGCTGACAGAAAAGCAACCTTGAGGGTCCGGATGCTTAGTGGACAAGACACACATGCAGAGACACACGCGCACACTCTGGATTTCTGAGTAAAGGATAAGTAACGATCTGCACTCGGATGCAAGAGCGTATTAGTGACATGTGGATACTTGTTAAGACGTCTAATGAGAATTTATTTTTGGAAAGAATGATTTTTTTCCCATTAAGCAAAAAAAAAACGAGCAGCATATTTGTGTTTGTGTAACTGTGCCTCACCAACGTCACGATCATCCTCCAGTCTGAATTCGTGCAAAACTGGCAGGCGAGCATTTCCACGCAGCCAATCAGAATGCAGCAAGTTGCATCAACAGCAATGAGTCCGTGCTCTCAGAGCTGTGGGATGGTTGGGGCATGGGGATTTGGGGGTGGGGGGTGCAGAGTGAGAGGGAGCATGGTAAACAACAAGGACAGGCACACACTAAGACACACATTAACTATTGTGGACAAGCCTTCGCTTTCCATTAAGTTCATTGTTGCCCTGAGGATGGGGTAAAAATACTCCATTGCCAAGCGAGGGACCAACACAAGGCGTGTACGGCTACAATGAAAGCAAAATCAAATTAATAGCAGAGGCAAATACAGACTGAATGTTCCCGCTGCCTGATTTATTCATGTCATCTCTTTTGCGTATATCGTTAATATTTTGAAAGGTACATTTCCAATAGAGTGTTTCCCTGAAAATTCCATCGACAGTACCGTATGTTTATCCACACGAAGGCGGGGGGAAAAAATCCAAGCACAAGTCGTGATGTACCCTAACTAGGACATGAGTGGGCGTTGAAACCCTTCAGCATGAAAAGCCAGCGCCAGCATTAACACTCCCCGCAACCCCCCCATCCTCTCATGACTTCCGTAATAGACGTCACATTATGTGGGCCCACTTTGTAGTTTCACATTTTCGTCACACATTCATTCATCTGTGACCGTGATGTTTTACTTGGCAAGAAATCCTGCTCAGGTGAGATGACTATCTTGAATTTATTGACCACCAACGCCAAAGCTCATAAATAAAGCCAGTTAACCTTACGGAGCACAGATAAACTCATCACCTTGCGGGTTATATTCATGTTCACATTTATCATTCTTATAGGGGGGGGGCAAAAATCTTCACAATTTCATCAAAATCATCTTCCACAGGTTGCCATGTACAGTATTTCAAACACAGATTTTTATGTCCCATTAGTGGTCAAGAGGTGACAGGCTTCTGTCTTTTCAAAGTACCTTGACATATCTAGGACAAATGGGTGTTTATAGACAAAGAATCTACAATACTATCATCTATCATCATACTTTGGGCTTTTTTTCAGCTACAATTGGGGCCTACGACAAGGTGGAGAGAATTATGAAGAGTTTTAAATTAGTCATGTTAGACCAAAACCGTATGGCCTTTTTTTAGGGTATATATTTATTTATTTTTTAAATTATTTGCGGCAAATGAGAGGCATTTTCAAGGCTGACTCCCATCAACTTGAGTTCGAATGTGATTGGTTAACTCCATAAATAGCCTCATCCCACTTATAAGAAGGTGGGCACACTTCTGCAACCACAACATTTCAGTGTTTCATTTTTACCTCACCTCTCAAAAATATATTTATTAATCAATTTAATTGGACCGGTTACAAATCACTTTCATGGTGTAAAATGTTTTGATGTTATATTTCTGGGTCTCTTTTATGTATTTATTTATTTATTTTTAATATCATCAAGTGTTTGAACAGGTGTGTGTCAGGGTTTTCTATCCACTGTGACTCTTGTGGCAAACGCAACTGTGTACAAGCAATGCATTTCGCTAACGCAATTCATAATAATACACATGGTGTAAAAATGTGTATTGTGTACGACCTAACGGCAACACTTGTGTATGTCTCTTTTTTGAGTGACGATGTTACGGTAATATTCCTTCTAGTCTGCTTTGCGTCTCAAAGCTAAACCGCAGGTAAGCACAGCAGGACGTTTTGGTGATGTGGCGTGATGCAGTCGTCGGTGCTCATGGCACACACACAATCACATTGATGTGCACGGTGAGCTCCAAGCCTCCCGTTTCTCCTCGGTCGTTAATAATGTACTGATGGCAATATGAGGTTACTGACCCATTGCAGACCCATTCATCAAACAATACAACAAGCGTATGATATTAATAAATATGCTGTAGACAAACGCCTACCGGTCACAGAAATGGAAACTTTCCTTCCCAGAGGTTGAAAGTGGGAGGACGAATGTGATAGAAAACAGATAAGATGGAATTGTGGTATTAACAGCGGCAATATATTCTTTGTGAAAATCTATAGAGACAAGCATTGGACACGCGTTCTGTCAAGCAACACAAATCAAAGCCGCTCGATGCCATAGGCGTACATAAGTCCTGATTAAATTGATATACTTCTCACCTGTATGTGTCTGTGTACTCATAAAAACACATTTAAAGGTCTACATATTCTAAATATGGTCGCCATCAAATCGGCCTTTTTCTATCGGGCCATGGGAGGTAGTCGGTGTATTGCTGTTGTGTGGTACTGCTCTCTAGTGGCTGAATGATACAATTACAATCCCTACTTCACATATTGGCATCGAAATGGTTCGAGGATGATTCGTCCAAAACCCTTCTTCTTTTTCTTTTTTAATTGATTCCATAACTTTTTTCACGTTGAACAAATTCAATTTGAATCTGAAGGTTCTTGAAAACATGACTTTTTTTGGTCTTTAACACAATGTGTGGTTATATCGGTTCTGGTATAGAGAACACTTGAAATGAACCTCTGAAGACAACGTGCACAGGTCAATTATTATCTTTAAAAAGAGGAAAGACAACCAACAGAGTCACAATATGTCAGGTGTCTAACCAAGAAGAGGTCTTTTGGAGGATTCAAAGTACAGTTCAAAACTGGTGGTTTCACAAACGAGTGGTAGAAACTTGAAAAGGGAATTGTAACAGGCTGCATCAAAACCCGTTCGTCATGGTAATCAACCCGCTCATAACAGCTGCAGGAAAGACATTCAGCAAGTCATCAAATGAGTCCTGCACCCACCAACCTCTAATTAGAGACTTGATGTGTAACCTTCTTCAACTTCAATTTCGGTGAAAGGAAGATGGATGCCTCATAGCAACATGGGCTAAAATGAAGTTAAAGCCAATCTCCTTAAGTCACAGTGTGAGTATTATTGACCCCTACGAATTTGCACCCAAATGTCATCGTTCCCCAAAAAGGTTCGGTTGCCAGGCAACGCCAGTGGGGAGGCGACACGTGTACTGTCGTAGTAGCCAGTAGGGGGCGATAAGCGATATCTCGTTCCTCTAGCACACGAGCAGGCGGCTCCGACGCTGCGGAAGGGGCGCAGCACGCGACAGAATACAGAAAATATTCAAAGCCGTCCATTTGCCTTGTAGCTTCACATTTCTCGGCGCAGGTTTAACCGACACTTAGAAAAGATGTCCAGCGTCAATTGGAAACCTTTTGTTTATGGAGGACTCGCTTCCGTGACGGCGGAATGTGGTGAGTGACGTGTGAGGAACCCTCGCGGAGGCCGAGATGCGGGGCTCTGCGGTTCGGTGATGTTTGGACGGGCTAACAAGAACCCACGACGCGTTCTGTGTTCCAGGCACATTCCCCATCGATCTAGCCAAGACGCGTCTTCAGGTTCAGGGTCAAGTGGGCGACAGTAAATACCGAGAGATCCGGTACCGAGGGATGTTGCACGCTATTGCCAGGATCGCACGAGAGGAGGGGGTCCGGGCATTGTATTCGGGGTAAGTATAATTTACTTCTGTTTTGTGTTTGGATTGTTTTTTCCCTTTACACCTTTCAGTAGTGCCCCTTGTTTGATTTGTTTTTGTAGATGTTCTCACTTTCTCCTCATGTTCTCATCCCCACCCACTCCCCTCCCCTTTGCGTCTGTGGTTAGCCATACATCTGTCAAATGTATTTTGGACACGTGTTCCCTTGTACCAGTGAGAGATCCACGTGTGTCCACCCCAGATAATCTCAATGTGATTTTTACAGAATAGCTCCCGCCATGCTGCGCCAGGCATCCTATGGGACCATTAAAATCGGCACATACCAGAGCTTCAAGAGATTACTGGTAGAAAGGCCGGAGGGTGAGGCGCACTTTCTGTCTGTCATTGTACAGGCTTGATTTACAAGCATGCATACTGTATTGTTAAAGTCTCATTTCATCAAACACCTCCCACCCGGACATCTGAGAATGTCCTGTAAAAATTCAAAACAACACAATTCTTTAAAAAAAAAAAAAAAAGCTAAACATTAGCTCTCTATTTTGTTGTGCTCATTTTTTAGGCATACATACACCCAGTTCATGTGGAGGGAACTTGAGTCCTTGCAATTACATGCTACAGTGGGGAAGTTGCGCAGGTCTTGTGAGCAATTGTCTCTCAGCTGGGAGCAAATGATTTCACGCTGATACAATGACAAGATTCTTATTGGGATGCTTCAATTGGCCAGGGAGCATAAAGTTTCATCTCTGTTGAAATTGAAGTCTTGGGAGTCTTTTTGATTTGCCCTGCTGTGGTGTTTACTTAGTAGGCTTGGATCGGCAGTACCAAAAACTACCACAAAAACCCATATAAGGATTAAAAAAAAAAGTTTCAAAATGAGGCAATTGAACTTGCTACCTATTTTCACATTTTGTTTTCGAATCTGGCTCTGAAGTTGGGCAGAGATTTTTTTTACCTCCATTTTTGAGCTTCAATTGGAAACAGGTAAATGCTCTAGAAAATTTGAAGGACACAGGTGAGACATTTTGCCAGATATTGCTGTTTAAAAATGGATTTTCACAGTATAATAACAAAAACTGTCTTAACTACTCTTTATGTGATGACTTTTCATGATACAACTACTGACTGTAGAGACCTATTATTTTGGATGTTTCCTTTCAACAAGTGGATCTCCGTACCAGATTTTATTTTTGAAGAAATTCTGTGATGGTCAGGTGGGAAGAAATTTGATGAAACAACACAGAATGACCCTATTACAAGTTACAGGGCCAAAGGAGCCAGCCGTTGAAGCAGGGGAATCAACTCGGAGCGGTCAAAAGCCTGCTCGGGCATCAAATCAATCTCCTTTCTCTCGTTACTTCAGATGAGACGATGCTGACTAATGTGCTGTGCGGCATTCTTGCTGGAGTCATCTCTTCCTCCATCGCCAACCCCACTGATGTGCTGAAGGTAGATAAAGACTCAAATTTGGATTGTGTTGTCATACTTGGGTATTTTTTTTCTCCTAGTACTCTAATTATCCTCAGAAGAGTATAGTTCGAGCGTGGTTTTTTTACCCCTCCCCTCGTGGTTTTCTTTCTAACGAAGATCTCGGGGCGCTTTACAGCGAGTACCGACAGGCCCTTTGCACTGTATCCCATGTTCGTCATTGTTTTTTTATGTTTCTTGTGCGGAGCGTGCCTGTTAAGTGATGTTTCGTTGCACGAAAGTGTAATGACAATAAAGATCCATCCATCCATAGTTCATCTGTGAAGGACTTGGGCTCACGGTTCAAGTCCCTCTGTAGACCAATGGTAAAATGGTAACTCATTGCTACCAAGCACGGTTGGCGCACCCCTTTCAAACTGCCAACTCTCCTTTGCATGATGTGTTTGCGCAAAGCAAATATACACTCCAATGAGTTGATTTTTTTTTCTTTTGATACGCCTCTTGCTTTGGGTTGGATTGCGCAAGCGTGCTCGGCCAAGTGCCCCATGTGGGTGCTACAACGGGTGTCATAGTACCACCCAGCCCTCGCCGGTGGCTTATTAATAGACTGTGTCCTTCAAGGCTTCATTTACTCTTCTGTAATTGATATGGGTGCATGAATATGACTAACCCTAACTCACTCGCTAAACCACCACGGAATGAATGTCTTTGCCACGGGTTAACAGATAATGTTGATATGCATGGCAACAGCTTTGGAGCACAGTTTTTTTAAAATTACTGCACATCAAGCCAAGTGGTCACGAGGCCAACAGAAGGCAAATATGTAAAAAAAAAAAAAAAAAGCAGCCAAAGAAAGAGAGTGAAGCTCAGGTTAAGGAAAAAAAACCAACCCCTTCCAACTTGTAGCCTTTCTCACATGCCCGCCCACAATTTAGCAGGGAAACACAATACTGCCTGTTGGTCTGTTTTCAATTTCACCTCCAGATACCGTTTGTCACACCTGGGCAGCTGTGGTTACAAATGATGCCATTTGCATACACTCAAATATAACCTCAGTCGCAGCGTTGATTTTTTTTTTTTTTGCACATTCCTTCTCAGATCCGCATGCAAGCCCAAGGAAGGGTGATCCAAGGAAGTATGATGGGCAACTTTATCAACATCTATCAGCAGGAAGGGACCAGGGGACTTTGGAAGGTACAGCATACTTGAAAATGCTTTCTTTGGAACGATTCCCTACTTTTAGCTTGTTTGGCTTCCAACAATCTCACATTTTACATTAAATAGCTTTAGAAATTATCTTGGCGGGCATAGCTGTAAATATTCTGGGCGTTGTGGTCGTCATCTCCTGGACACTTGGGATATTCAGCGTTGCCTCTTTTTATCAGGGTGTCTCTCTCACCGCTCAGCGGGCAGCCATTGTGGTCGGAGTGGAGCTGCCTGTCTATGACATCACCAAGAAGCATCTGATCCAGTCTGGTCACATGGCCGACAACGTGTACACGCATTTCTTGTGAGTGAGAGCTGGGGGACGACACTTGGCCTCTGCCTTACCCTTGATGTTTAGCACAAACAGGAAATTGCACAGCTGCACACTTGAGTTCTTTTAAGGTACAACAAGATAAAGAGCAGACGTGTGTTTCCAGGCTCTTACGCCGAGCTCAAGTGCTGTAAGCAAACCCTCTGGTTCTTTTTTGATGGTCTCACTCAACAAAGCAGCAATTCCACCACATGCACCCTTCATTGCTCAACTAGTTCTAGTTGGGCCACAAAACGCTGATTGGTCATTGGGCTACTTGAGTAGAGAAAATTGCCAGGGGGCACATTTCAAATGTACAGAACAGAATCATCGAACTACGAGCAAGACGGCACTTTGACATCTTGAGCTTTGCGGCATGCAGGTCCAGCTTCGTATGTGGCCTGGCCGGGGCGTTGGCCTCCAACCCGGTGGATGTAGTCCGGACGCGGATGATGAATCAGAAAGGAAGAGCTGTGTACCGGGGAACACTCGACTGTATACTGCAGGTCAGTCGATCTGCACTCAACAAAATTATCAACGCAGCAATTGTGTTTTTGCTATTTACATCCAGGACTTTGTACAGAAATGGTGTAGCATATGAAGATGCTTGATTGTCGTGCAGGTGTGCCATCGGCTGGCTCCAATCAAAAGGCCATGACAAAATGTTCTGATTGTTTTCAAAAGTGGAAGCATTTGGCATTTGCTGCGAATCCCCTCCTCCATGTGACATTCTTGAGGGCTGCCATTAAGTGACGTGAAAACCTGACGTGATTCATTTAAATCTACACCAACCGGAGGCATGTTATGCTGCGATTTGTACAAGGATCTCAGACTCAAAAAGCCACCCAGCTCCCCATTGTCTATAGAACTTGTCCTCACGATGGTCATTGCTGGAGGCTATCCCAACTGGGCGGCCAGTCAGTTGCAGCACACAAAGAGAAAAGCATTCAACACCTGTGGGGAGTTTGGGATCTTCAATCAAATCTGACATGCATGTTTTGTAATGTGGGAGGAAGCTGGAGTACCTCGAGGGGGGTGCAGGGGGAGGCAAGCGCCAGGATAACTTTACTCGGGAGGGAGCTGAGATTCAAACCCAGAACCTCTCACCTGTGGGCCAGGCACGCTAACCACATATTCCACCGCCATGCCCCGCTCGAAAAGCGAGCCTTGACGGGTCGGCGGACCGGCTACATGTGACAAAAGAATGTAATTGCTTGAAATGGCGCACATGCACATTTTAAAGTTAAATCGATACTGGTGATGAAAGGTATAGTCTGTCTCCTTTTTTTACTCCACACAATTGCCAATTGAGGATAAATATCTCGCAGCGGTGTTAAATATTTAGCGCAAACCTTTGTGACACCAATTTGCCTGCTAAAAGCACCCAGAGGACTGTTGAATAATGATGGAGATGTAACAAGCCCAAGTGTGTGTTCAACCTGTTTTTCCAGACGTGGCGCTCGGAGGGTTTCATGGCCCTCTACAAGGGCTTCTTCCCCAACTGGCTGCGCCTGGGCCCGTGGAATATCATCGTATCCTTTCAACATCTCATTAGTGCTGCACTTGCACACTGTGTGTCTTTCGTGATGCAATGTCTTTTGGAGCCAGAGAAATGGTCTGGGGAAAAAAAAGCTTTTATGTGCAGTAGAACCTCGAAGTTTTACCAAAGTCGTTTATTTTTCCTTGTTGGGCTATGACCCCAGTGCCTGATCCAAGGAGGTTTACAGTTATGGTTGGCAAGGAGAAGTAAAAAGTTGAGCTCTTTAAAATCCTTTGTGCAAAGTTTTATTATCCAAGATCGCAAAGTGTTAGGTTTAAAAGTCACAGAATAAAACAGACATATTCTCTACTCATTGAGCTCCAACCAGGCCTAAAACTTGAATGAGATTAGAGAAGCAATGTCAAAAAAGGGAGGCTTTTTGTGATGTAGAAAAAGACCCGCCTCTTTCCTTAACTCCACGTCCAGTTCTTCCTCACGTACGAGCAGCTCAAGAAGATCAACATCTGAGCGGCGGAACCGGAGTGATGATGAGCACTACTTGAGAGACGAGAGGGTCTCGCCAGTCGGGATTGGGACGGATCCCCGATAGAACCGCTGGTGGGGTGAACAGGGCTTGATGGAGACCCTTGGTTGCGGTGAGAAAGCGTTACTTGTGTGGGTGTGCGTTTGTGTGGGCTGTGGGTTTCAGGCCTGCTGCCGTGGAGACGGCTGGACCTTTTGCACGTACTTGAATCCGATATTTTAGCTCATCCAAATACTTTGTCAAGCCAAATGTTTCTTTTGACTCGGCTGAGAGATTCATGGACACCCCCCCTCCTCCCCCCGCCCCCAAAGATGCCACGATGGCCTCTCTGCTCATTCGTTTTTGTACGAGGCTTGTTTTACAGGCCTCTCCACTTCAAAGTGGTCTCTAAATTGAGTGCCTTCGATTTTGCCAATAGGGAGAATGTTGCACAAGTTAGAAAGCAGCTGACAATCACTGCAATCATTCCTTTCTTCAATAGAGAGTATGTTGCAGTTTGTCAACAGACTTCACAAAAGGTCTTATCTCCTTTTTTTTTTTTTTAAATAATTCTAAATCGAGTCAAAGCCAAGAAGACGTTGCTATGTATTGTTATACAGTAAGTCATTTAAAAGCAACCTGAAGCTGTAAAGGTCATTTTCTGTGAACACAAATGTGAACGAGCTGATGATGAGGCAGCTACGAGGACCTTGTATGTTTTCATTTTATATTCAGGCTTGGATTTTGTCATTGGTTTCCAGCTTATTTGCACTACTACTGCTGCACGTGATGCCTGTTACTGTCACGTCAAACTTTATACACGATGCTTCCATTTGAGTGGGTGATTTGTATTTTTCTGGCTTTTTTGTCCGGGTCGCCAAATTACAGGCAGATGTACCTTTTTAATATTGCTCTATGTGTGAAATAAAATGAGGGGCGCGAGGGGAGGCGAAAAGGACCAAGCTGTTGTTTTTCTTTTCTTTCACCACAGCGCGGCGCTGCGCAGCTATATTCAGCTTCTGACCCAGATGACTGCGGTCGCTGTGGAACCTTGTTCAACCCCCCCAGTCCTCAGACGTAGCACAGTTGTTGCTGAGAGATTGCCCGGCTTCGATCAAACACGCGGCATACCACAAAACATCAGCCTATGAATTATTCAGGGCAGTCTAACATGTAATTGTTCTTGTTTCGCGGGGTAAATTCCCAGTTTTCCCCCCATCAGGGCTGTTTAGATGCTGACAGCTCTAGGGAGCGCAGTGGGAAACGTTGCAGGCAATGCTGCGTTGTTTTTGTTTTGTTTTTCGCCTTGCATCTTTATTTTGGGAATGTCACTATGGGACTTATTGTGAAAACTTCAAGTCAGCCACCATAAGTTGCACTTTTGTATTGCTTCTAAATTCCTGAGTTTACCTGACTTATGAGCTGGGATTTTCCCACAGCCCGAGCCATCCACAAATCCAGCTCACATCTTTATTCAATCAGGGAACACAATCGGTACATGCCAGAAAGGCTGCTAGACGACAGGGGAGCACAAGCACGGACGGCCTAGTGGACAGGATTTGGCTGCCCCTCGACATTTTGCCACCATGGCCTGGCATTAAGGCGCAGACGCGGTCTTCTACAAGCTGGACAAGTTTGGCCGTGAGGGATTCCGGCCGTCACAGGCATGCGGCATTATGGGTATTTATTTGTTGCCTGGCCCGAGGGTGCAGGGGCTTGGCGCTATTGTGTTCCAAGGATCAGAGTGAGCTTTTGTCAGAGGCGTAAGGCCTCGCTCTGCTTCCGCAACCCCTTTAGTCCCCTTTCATGAAATGACAGCACAGAGGAATACATGCTCAAACAAATGGGAATGGAGACATAAAGGCAGGTTGGGTTCCGTTGCTCCATTGGAGCGACTGCGGTGTTTCTTGGCGGCGCAACGCTGAAAAATACCTTGATCTCAGCACTGCTCAAGATTGCGGCACTTTTTCATTCCACACAGACTGATCCGCTGCAGTTAAAGTGATATTATCTGGGCTCCATATGGGAGTTTTTGACCTTATTGTAAAGGTCTTATTTTTTACATTGGTCATCAGTTTTTCTTGATTTAAAAAAAAAAAAAAAACAATTCTGAATAAACAACTGGCCCACCAACTCGTGGTCGACCTACATTTACCCAGCGCTGGAAGAGGAGGAGGTGGACCCCGGGGAGAGAGGATCACAAGGATGAGCCGTTGGTAATGCTGCTCCCATTGTTCCGTCAAGACAGAATTGGGCCAACACAGTGAATGTTAAAATGAGATAATGTGCGAGGAGATTTTTGTGCTTTGTACTTTCACTGATGCAAGTTGCTTTCTTTGGGGGGAAGAGGGTTAAAATGCAGAAACGGTGTCATATCTGACTCCATATTGGTGAAACCCACATTAAGATTTGTAAAAGTGTGCGTTGATAAGTCCACATTGGGAATGCCGCCATGTTGTCCTTGGAGTGCTTGAAAAGCGACCGTATTAGAACCGACTTTGAAATTCGCGCAGAAACATGATGGATTGAACCGTCGTGAGAATGCCTTCATTCCAAAAGTATTTTTGCTTTGTGCGTGTGTGTGATGCCTCCCGAGAAAGGGACCGGTGGTGATGACAAAGTCGTGTGATGTAAATCATAACGCGAGAAACAGAGCTGATTGTCAGTATTGTTTGCGCAGCGGTGTCAAATTCATTTTGGTCGCGAGCCACATTGAAGTTACGCATTCACTTCAAGGGCTGTTATGACTGTGAAACGATATCCCAAGTCTATTATCACCTCATCATCTTATTACATACGCATCTGGGTCTCGAGGTCAGAGGTCAAGGAAAATACCTTGTTTAGCTGTTCAGTTTTTTTTTTTTTTTTTAAAGGGGGCCGCAAACTCTTGTGCAGTGGCCTGTTTCAAGAGATTTATTTATTTTTTTAAATCATTCTGTTGAACCACAATTCAAAAACGATGTCTGATTTCCATTGGTTCGTTTTCATACTATTCTTTTTTATTTTTATTTTTATTTTTATTTTTTTTAAGTATTAATTTGAACAGGGTGAAATGATTCCTGTCACCACTGTGAGTTTTTCTTTCACTAACAGAGGGGTACCAAAAATGTTGTCCACGTGTTTCAACCAGCAAGTAGGAAGACACACAATCGAGTACAATCTAACTCTTCTTCCTCAGCCAAACAAGAGTCACATGTCTTCTGGAAGCATGACTTCAAATGTCATGGCAATCTGCTGAGGGAACAAATATTGCCTTGTCGCTGCAGAGGTGAGAGGCTGTTTTAAAAAATTTTCTTTCATCACCATATTTTATTCCCAACCAGTCCCATCTGACACAAACTGGAAAAAAAAAATCTTTAAAATGGGTGCTGAAATGAATCCAACGATTGTTCAAGCCCATGTGGGTGAATTACTTATGTCACAATTTTTTTTGTGTACAGTACACAGCCAAAAAGAAGTCATGTGAAACTGAAGACATCGCCTGTGGTGCAACGATAAATGGTGAGTAGTAAGACAGTTGCATATGTGCTCTCTTGTCTTGTAAATAAATAAATGAGGGGGTGGGAGGGGGGGGGGATATGTCTTTAAGACATCAGAGAGTCAAGCGACAAAGAGCCTCCTCTTCATCCTGCTCTTAAAAGGCCATTCATTCACACACAGATGCATCCAAACTCAGAGAGTGATGGACTTGTTTACTCTTCAAAAGCGAGCAAAACACCCGAATCACACAATTGTTCCCCAAGAGCCGAGCTGTTTGTTGCCTCCGTTAAAACACATGCACCAGCACATGGTGACATGCACGGAATGTTTAAATGGTCATATTTGAATTGGTGGTATTTTGAACAAATGAACTGAATAAACCGATGTGCCGAAAAAACACGCGCTGCCCTCGTTAGCACAAGGTGGTTTTAATTTACAGACATGCACGCACTTAGATTTGCTCCCATGAAGGGCCGAAGATGAAGATCCATCATGAGAAGCATACAATCGAAGCCGATCAAAAGTTTCAAGGCCATTTGTGATGCAATTTGAAGGTTTTGCTTACTGATAAAATGGTACACAGTTTAGCACCTCCCTATCTCGTTGACTTAGTGACACGTATGTTCCGCGAGACTATCCCAGCTGTCTTCGGGCAGTCGGCGAGGTACGCCCTGAACCGGTTGCCAGCCAAATGGGTCATCTGGGTCAGGAAATGACTGAATCAATCAATCTGGTTCATCCTGCGTGCAGTTCCATCAGATTAGACTCCCGACAGCGGAACCACTGGGCAACATGTTTTTTATGTTGGACGTTGACACTGTGGATTATATTTCTATCTTCTAAAAGGGGTTCCAATTGTCACGCCTCTCTACGTGGCATGCTCAACAGACATGAAAAGTATGTAAATGTTGATTAACGTAAAAGCAGCCCAGCCTGAACGACAGCCATCTTCCCAACTAAAAGTCCCGTTCGCCATCTTGATCTCCCTAAATTGACTACGACAGCAGCTCAAAACTCCAGCATGGCCACAGCTTTTTTAGCTCATAGCCATGCTGTAGTATATGCCGTGACATAGATGATTTGTAAGGTTTCATGGCCAGCCATGACAAAAATCAAACTTTTTTTTTATGTGGAACGAACAGCCTCAGCCACAACGAGCGCCGCAGACAAACATGCGCTCTCTTGGCTGCATCCTCGCTGCTGTACTGTCTGTTCACATGACAGGTGATAACATCGCTGGTAGATTTCTGCAGCGATCGCATGTTGAAAGCGAATCGTAGCGTTCTCACCCTGAGAAAGTTTTAAAAGGTGGTTTCACATTCATGTTGGAAATGCAAAATATATATATATATATTTTTTTAATACCCCTCCGAGGCAATTTGAGGGGAAGCAAAATTCGCCCAGGGAATCTTTGTATCGGTCAATGGAAGCGGGGTGGGAGATTGGTCCATCGGCGGGCGGGATGGATGTTGCCCGCCAACACATGCTGATTTGTATTTGATTTCTATTTGGCGACAGGCAAAGGGATTGGGGCGCGGCAGCCAACATACGGTACACCGGCCAGGAAGTGGACGCACCATTCGGGGAAACTCTCGAAATTCCAGATGGCCACCACGCCTCTGGATTCGTTGGATTCATCTGTCTGCTGCCATCGGGGATTCGTGTGCAGTTTGCATCATGTTCAAATTGGTGCGTTTGACAAACAGTTCTTGAAATCTCACAATCTTGGCCAACTCTTCAATTTTAGGTATGACATTTTTTTTCCGAACACTGTTGACTCAAAGCTCGACTTCAGTTGTAATGCGGGCTTTTTCCCCGAGGCCAATTCTTGCCGGCTGATATCAAATTTCAACAAAATGTTGTAAAATCAAACTCACTTGAATGCTTGACTGTTTTTCCTGATGAACGATTAGCGAAGAAAAGGCATGTTCTATGCTTAAACACAGTCAAAAGAATTTGCCGTTTACTGATTTGAAGAAATTCATTTACAACACATCACTGTGAAAACAGATTTGGGCCGGAAAAAAAATCAAAGAGGAAGCCAAAAAGGAAAGCTTGTCTTGCGTCACAGACAATGCATCTGTTGAACATTTGGGAAGCGTGAAATTGATGTCATGTCATTTTTTACACCAGTTTATCTTGTACAAGGTAACCAGGGGTTGCTGGGGCCTTTCCAAGGAGACTGTTGGTGGCCAGCTAGTCGCAGGGCACACAGAGATGAACAAGCTCCCACATCAAGTCAGTACCGACGGACCTTGTCCGTCCGTCCGTCACTGACAGCTGATGGAAACACGCGACGCGTCTCGCGTGTTTGTTTGTCGGTCTGAATATAGTTGCCGGGGTTGCGTCGAGCGGACTGATCTCATTCTGTTAATTGTACATTCCTAGCTCCTCGCTCCTCTGTTAACACGCTAGCATGTCCCATCAGAAATTCCATCGAGGAGAGAGGTGGTAGAAATGTTTTGGGCTCATGGAGTGATGGCTCGTCGATACGTCTGCCAAAGATGATGTCACGTCATTCACGTGTGTCCCAAAGGCACCGATCCAATTAAAGTCAGTCAGCCTAAAGAGTAATTTTATTCATCTGCACAGAGTTTTTGTCTCAATGGGGATCACCACAGTCACTTGCATTATTTGCCACTGATTTGATGCCAGGTGCCCTTCCTCATGCACCTCAACTGGTTCTTATCCAGGCTTCGGACTGGCTGGGAGTCGAACGCGCGCCATCTGCACTCAAGGGAGCAACATGTACCGCTACACTACGAGGGCATTTATATGTCGAGCCTCTACTCTGCATTCTGTCGGGGCATATCTTGTCCTCATTATCTCAGCAGATGAGAAAAAAAAAACAGCAACAACAACATGGAGATGGTTAGGGGGCGGAAGAGATCATCGGGCCCAGACATAAACCGGGGCTGAAAAAACATATGCGTCACATGCGCACCCTGATTGTGAAAAGTTTCAGATGCGAAGGGAACAGACGCCTAAAGGAAACCAGAATGTGGTGATGTGAAAATCACTTTGAAGCTTTCACTGGCTAATTATGAAATGGCCAAATGATATGTGAGCGGAACAGTCACCACTGTTGTTTTTTACAAAGCTTATTGCTTCAAAATGTTTCAATGAGTGTTTTAGCAACAAATAAGCACATTAGTGGTGCGCCGGTGGGCACTGCAAGTGGACCAATGCGAGAATCGAGACGCTCAGTCATCTTGACTGCGGGCAGTCTATGCGGCCTCAATTCGATGTCAAGTCAGCCGCATCAAGGATTGCTCCCAACTTCAAAATAAAAGCGAAGTGAGGCATCGATATCCATGTACAGTCCGACTTTGTAGGCTTCTGTGACGAAGTCGGCCCTCGCGGCATGCCGCGTAACGTATGAACAACCGTCGTTGTCCACACAATTGTACATTGAGAAGCGGTGATGTTAAACTGTTGGACTATTCGCTCACAACTGAATTGGATCTGGGATTGATCATTTTTGGCAGTCGATTCTAAACAGAGCTAAATTTGGCGAGCACTGATTGCTTCCCTGTCCAGACTGGCTCCGCGTTTTCCTCCACGGACCACTCGACCCGACTCTTTTCCTTCTTGCCATTCGCTTTTGGATCCATTGCTTGCCTTAACACAATATCAAGAAAGAAAAACAATGTTTTTGAAGTATGGACAGTCAACCTTTTCAACAGGGGCTGAATTTGGTGGAAATGAAAGGGCAAAAGCAATTGAAGAGGCTGAGCACACCAAAATGAATTCACGGAAGCGCTCATCGAGTCATGCTAATTTTATGGCTCGGAAAAAAAATGTCAACTCATTATTGCTGCGGGCCAAAGGCCAACTGCCCTCTTGTGACCCTTTGTGACGAGGACACACGCATCTTCCATGTATTGCGTATTAGTGCTGGGTGCGAATTCTTTAAAGTTTGTCCTGCTGCTACCCCGTCTAAGCTCGGACGGTGTGCTGTGTGCCACTGTGCTGACACTGAAAACCGAAACAAGATCAGCCTTTGTCAAGTTACACTCCGTAAAGTCACTGATATTAGGGAAAAGAAGGGGGGGGGGGGGGGGCAGCTCGGTCATGTTGAATTTTGACTCTTTTCTCTTAAACCATGAAGGCATATGTTCGATGTAATACACTCGAGTTGCTCTTTTACTATACGTCCATTGAACATGAGATGAGTATGAATATTTGGGTGACTCGATGTGCCCTCAAAGGTTAACAGTAAATGTTTGGGGTTTTTAAATGCGTGTTGTTTAATGAGACCCCATGAAAGAAAGAAAGTGCTTCTCCTCGCTCTGTAGGGCAAAGGTCTGAATTAATGGAGGGTGTTTAACGGCCGCCGGGCCGGAGGCCAGCTCATCAGCTCAAATCTAAGAGCACATGCTGAAATCGTGATGTTTCACTGAAGGGTTGAACTGGTAATGTGAATCATCTGTGGCGGTTCCAAGATTCGTCGGCGGGAGAAAAAGGCTTTTGACCAAACATCAAATTGGGTATCTGGTTTACTGCTCCATTACGCTTGACAACTCCTGATCAAAGGTTTGAGAAGGTTTTGGTAACTGCTTGGTTTCAATGAACGTTTTGTTGACTTCTCCACATTACATTACGCGCCGGCTACATTTGGTTCATACTCAGGAAAGCTGTTCTGCAAGGAAGAGTGGACCAAAAGCTCTCCACGGAGATGTCAAAGACAAACGCTTGATTTCGCTTATTGCTGCCGAGGGTGACCCAACAAGTGACAAACAAAGAGGAACAAGCCACAAAGAGGGCAAAATATCGAGAAGTACAACATATTTTTGCAGACGTAGTTGCTGCAAATCATTTTGAAAGTGTCAAATCCAAGTTTTCACACACCTTGGAATGTGAAGTATTCTGCACCCACAGCAAAGTACGGTGCTGGCAGCATCTCCCTTTTTTTTTTTCTTTCCCTCAGCTGGAACTTTTGTCAAAATAGAAATATTTATGAATTGTTCCAAACGCCCGTCCATTTTGGGAAAAAAAGAAACCTTGAGGCATTATCCTGCTGAAAATAAGACAGAAGTCAGAAATCAGAGCAAGATCCAATTCAAAGTCCGTGGGTTGCCCTGAGGAGAAGTGAGACGGGCAGACGCCTTCACCGTCTGCCAAAGATGGCAAATTAAGTCAAGCGGTGCCTTACTGACATGCTCAAAAAACTCAAATAGAAAGCGAGAATTCTTGTTTTCTTTCGTTAGATTTTTGTCCTTTACCCTTCACATATTTGTTTGTGATACAAGAGTGGATCTTGTGTAACTGTCTGATGGTGTGGTAGCACTCACAATCATACCTCGGGACAATTTCCAGTGTTCTATTAACCTGCCATGCGTGTTTTTGGAATGTGGGAGGAAACCCAGTTGGGCGCTTTCGCAAAAATCACAAAAAATACTTGCAATCGAATCAAAACATCTTTGATTTTTGGTGAGGCCCTTTTCCTTTGAAAAGAATCATTTGTGAGCATCCTGTTGGCCTTCCCCTGTCTCCCCCCACGCCTCCCTTCGATCAAACAAGGAGTGGTTGAGGGGCAGGGATCCAGGCGGCTGACTGAACACACAGAGACTCAGCCAGTACTGGACAGAAGAGGATGAGACGGCTTCTGGGGAACAGCTCCGGAGCTTAACTTGGGACTGTCGTCCCCAAAGAGGCGAGACGCTGTTGGAGATGAGCAGGCGGTCGCTTCAGGAACGGCCTCCGTCCAATTTGGAAATCTATCGCTGGCTGTAAGAGGCTCGGGATGATGAGCTGAGGAGCACATCTTCTGGATCATTTTGACTACAGCGAGGAGCAACGTAAGTCAGAGCTTTGATATTGGGCAGATGTATGCCAACTGTGTATTATTATTTATTTGTCTTGTGTTTTCTTGTCTTGTGGTTCACTGGGTGATACCGCGCTACCGTTCACTTACATTACGAAATGTCCTTCCATACTTATTTGTCATGTCCTTGTTTATGATGATACTAATGCAGCGTGTTATGCCGGAGACAAATTCCTTGTGTGTTCTACATATTTGGCCAATAAAGATGATTCTGATTCTGATTGTTTTTTAACCTGTCCTATTCACCTGCTTGGTCATGCAGTGTCGCATTTGTAGGGCTTTTGATGTTTTTCTGTGCGACAGAGAAGTTTGAGGTACTCTCTTATGGTATTGTGTATATTGGAGGTATTGTGATCAACATTGGAACGGCGGTGGGACAGTGCAAGCTTTTTTTTTTTTTTGAGAAAAGATAAAATGGAGCAAAAACAAAACAACAGAGCAACAGAAGATTATTAGGAAATATAACTGCTGTAACGTTACCACTCAAATTCTTATCTGTGGGGGAAAGTCAGTGCCACGCCCTGTAATAGAAAAAAAAACGCACGCAACCAGTAGCAAACATGACAGCATGGGACAGGACAGGACAGGACAGGACAGTCTAGCGAACCAGCCGGTGCTGCCTAAAAACCTGTCGGGACTTTTGAGCGCAAATGTCAGGACAGTCCAGGCACTTAACAAAATCGAAAGTGCTGTGTCACTGTGAGTTAGTTGCCCCCACATCACGCAACAGTCAATTAACACCATCACACATGAGCGCTCGTCTTTCAGTGTACAGACTTTCAGACCCAAATCTAAGGCAGCCGACTTAAGTCGAACCACGAAAACTTGTTTTTTCCACTTTAGCAATGCAATCAAATACTCTAACTCATAGGTGTCAAACTCAGGTCCTGGAGGGCCAATGCCCTGCATGTTTTCCAAGTCTCCCTGTTGCAACACACCTGATTCAAATGATCAGATCATCAGCAAGCTCTGAGGAAGCCTGACATTGAACCTGTTCATTTGAATCAGGTGTGTTGCAACAGGGAGACGGCAGGTCCAGCCCTCCAGGACCGGAGTTTGACACCTATGCTCTAACTATACTGTAATCACACTCCAAAAAAAATTATGTGGGCGGCACGACAGGTGAGCGGTTAGCACGTCCGCTTCACATTGCAGAGATACGGGATTCGATTCCGACCCTCCCATGTGGAGTTTGCATGTCTCCCCATGCCTGCGTGGCTTTTCCCCAGGTATTCTGGTCTCCTCCCACCTTCCAAAAACTTGCATGGCAGGCTAATGGAAGACTCGAAATTGTGTCTCGGTGTGATTGTGAACGTGAACGGTTGTTTGTCTTTGTGTGCCCTGCAATTGGCTGGCAACCAGTTGAAGGCGTCCAGAGCTTCCACATGAAGCTTGATTTCAGATTCAGAAAACTTTATTTATCCCCGTGGGGCAATTAGAGATCAACAAACAATGTTAATATTTTAGTCAGTATATTTTGCCAGTGATGTTAATTTAGGGCAGCTGTGGATGGATGGATGGATCTTTATTGTCATTACACTTTCGTGCAACGGGGCGAGGGGGACAAACAAACTTACACATGGTGGTGGTTTAATTAGTGTGTCGGTAGTTGTGTGACAATGTATGTGTCCCATTATTGTAAAAAGAGGGCTGAATGGATGTGGGCTTTTCTAGCTCCACTGTTTCTCTGTCTTTTAATTGTCTGAAAAAAACTTGACTTTTACATCCATTTTTCAGTTTGTTCAATGACAATTTAGTGCATTGTTATAGTGACCGTTCTTTGTCACATTTAGGCACTTTCAAAGAGGATCGAGTCAAGTTTGAAATCAAACGTCAGGATGAAGACGACCTTTTCTTATTTGGGCTTACTCCTTCTGGGCCTTCATTTCCTGACAGCCAGCGGGCAGCTGGAACCCAAAAAACCGCTGCCCCTTGATCCCCTGACCGCTACACAAAGACGCGGGCTCGTCGAGCGGGACGTGCGGGGTCCGCTGAGGCCCAACATCACAATGCCGCGCCGACGAATGCCACCCATGTGCAGCGCGCCCACGGAAATTCGAGACACGTTCAAGTACATCAACACCGTCGTGTCCTGCCTGGTGTTTGTTGTGGGCATCATCGGCAACTCCACGCTCTTAAGGATCATCTACAAGAATAAATGCATGCGCAACGGGCCAAACATTCTCATCGCCAGCCTGGCGCTCGGCGACCTGCTGCACATCATCATCGGCATTCCCATCAACGTTTACAAGGTGAGCCTAAATGTCAACTCCAATTGGAACCCAAACCCGAAGGGGCGGGAATTCCGCATACCTTCATGATATTTCCACCGGTTCCTGAGCCCCACCATTTCCCATTGTCTCTTGCATGTTATGAGGTGAATGTTTTGAATTTTTGCGAGTGCGTGCGTGTGCGAAAATGTCAGAGTTTCCATGGGGAACTGTTTACTTAACGGAAGGGCTAATAAGGTTGTGAAAACAATATCGGAGGGCGGGGGGGGGGGTCCATTCCAGTTGTGCAGTGGTGTCACGGGGTTAATGTGTAACTTTACAGAATTGTTACAGAAGGGCTTTGGTGTCGGATGAAAACACCACTGAATTTTCCAAAGCCTCTAACTAACCCTGACCAGAATACAGAGATGATTGTTTTTTTTTGTCCACTGAAACCTTACCGCATGTCTTTTCTGAACGGCATGCCTGAATCTGGGGAAAAAAACAACAACACAGGGCCAGAGAATTGGCTTCCCTCCCTCCCATGGTTGAACTCTGACTTTTGAACTTTCTCCCTCCAGCTCCTAGCGGAGGATTGGCCTTTTGGGGTGGCTCTGTGTAAGCTGGTGCCATTTGTCCAGAAAGCCTCGGTGGGGATCACCGTGCTCAGTCTGTGTGCACTCAGCATTGACAGGCAAGCGCATCTTTCAAGACTGTTAGCCCCTTTGGTCCCGTTTCTCATGTTGGCCTGTAACACGTGAAAATTGCACCTCCCTTGCAAATTTCTGCAAAGCTGAGATAGATTTATGTGTTATTATTAAGTGGCCGGACTGGTTGATTTGGCTTTTTTCTTGATACTTGACACTTAAAGGCCGCAGTCAACATGTTTCATGTCATGGTCAGATTGCAAGACTTTTACAACTCACCCTTTGAAATGAGAGCCAATTAGCTTCGCGTAGCAAATAAAGCAAATAGCAGAGCTCTCAACTCACGTTTATCGGTATTTAAAATACGCTTTCAAAACAGCTGCGGCTGTCGGTCCAGCTCAATTAAAACTGCAGGTCTCGAGAGTGGATCCAGACATCATTTCCGCAAGTTGTTTTGCTGAACTCCCGTGATTGATCCCTCAGATATCGCGCCGTGACCTCATGGAGCCGAATCAAAGGGATCGGCGTTCCGAAGTGGATGGCGATCGAAATCGCACTCATCTGGCTGTTATCCATCATCCTGGCTGTGCCTGAGGCAGTCGCTTTTGACATGATCGCGATGGACTACAAAGGAGAGCGCTTGAGGATCTGTTTATTGCACCCCATGCAGAAAACAGATTTTATGAGGGTAAGACGCAAGACGCAGCTCTCGCATGTAAGTGCATGGGATACGTTGACACGGTTGCGCATGCTGCTGCTCTGCGTGCGTGCGTGTGCGCGCGCGGGAATACATTGTGAGACGCGGCATGTGTGTCATCGAATCACCCGAGTTAAGCACACGATGGGGGATACGTTTCCAAGGTTCGGCCAAGGTTGAAAAAATTTCACAGGCTTTTGAAGCCTCTTTAAAAACTGTGTATCGGAGGAGCAATCACGTTGATTTCTGACCCGAAATACGGTGCAAATCCAGGTTCACGTCCTCTAAAAAGAAAAACATGGTCGTAAAATGTATCCCCTGCGTCTTTGGGCCGATCGATTGCAGAAATGGGAGTGCGGATTTGAGCCACAATTTTTCCTGACAGCAGATGTTCTTTCAAAATGCGTGGCTGATGATCCGTTTGGTTTTTCCCAGTTCTATAAATCGGTGAAGGACTGGTGGCTGTTCAGCGCCTATTTCTGTCTGCCATTGGCCTGCACCGCCATTTTTTACACGCTGATGACCTGCGAGATGCTGAGGAAGAAGAACGGTGTCCAAATCGCCCTCAGTGACCACCTCAAACAGGTCTGCTCATCGCATGCCTTCATCTTGTATCCATTTGAAGTGAACGGAGGGTGGACTCCAGTGATGGACGCGTTGATTTATAGAATTGGCTGGATTGGATTTCACTGGAATGCACTTCTTTTGGCTGCAACCAGCAGATCGCTGCTCTGTAAATTCCCTCGAGCAGCAATAGTGTGGTCGTTACAACGACGGCATGGAAACGGTTTATACCGTTCAGGTAAAAAGGTGAAGAACTCCCATTAAGAAAGGGATAAAAAAGAAAATTTGCCCTTAAGAGTTTGCCATCAAAATGACACTTCATTCAAAAGTGGAAACCACACCAAAAAAATGTCTCCTCTTAAAAAAATAAAAGAAAATAAAAAAAAACTTCAATGCGTCCCAACATTATAATCAATGTAATTACTTTGCTCAAAGAGGACAAAATGTGTTCTTTCTGAGCAAGAATTCATCATGAGACTTTAGCGTCAAAAACTGCAGCATACCCTCCATGTTTTTTGTTGTTGTTTGTTTTCATGTTATCGGGTGCAGCGACGGGAGGTTGCAAAGACCGTGTTCTGTCTGGTTCTGGTCTTCGCTCTGTGCTGGCTCCCTCTCCACCTCAGCCGAATTCTAAAACTCACCATTTATGATGAGAAGGATCCAAACCGCTGCGAACTGCTCAGGTATGTGACAATAAAATTCAAAACTCACCTGCGGGAGACCTGACAGACAACTCTGCATTTTGCAGTTTCTTTCTAGTCTTAGACTATATTGGCATCAATATGGCATCTGTCAACTCCTGCATCAACCCGATTGCCCTCTACATGGTCAGCAAGCGATTTAAAAATTGCTTCAGGGTAAGTCAAAGACTGTTCACAATGTTTGCTTCGAGCAGTGACAGGCAGTGGATATTAAAATGATCCATGCCTGTTCAAATGCCAAGGTTTTTGTGATTAGAAAAAACTACACAGCATGACAAAATCTCCCAAACACATGCGGGTTGTGGTCCATCCGTTAAAACAAAGGCTAATTTTTTGGGGGCCTTAAATCCAAAAGTTATGTTTAAAACCGACAAAACACCACTGCCTCAACATATGAGTAGTATCTTAAGTGACTGTTTGTTTTAAATTCGTCCTTTTCTTACCACCCGACTTCCTGCAGTCCTGCCTGTGCTGCTGGTGCCTACCAGCAGAGATGTTGATGATGGATGAGAAGCAGTCGTGCATGAAGATGAAAGTCACGGAAAGAGCATCCGACCAGAGCAACTCTCGAATCACCAACAAGTCTACTACGGCCTGAATATTGTAAGCTACTCCTGAAAAAGGAACGAAACGTGAGGTCAAAAGAATGACAAGGTTTGTACAATCGAGGGAGGCAGAGGCTCATCTCCAAAATCGGACGAGGTCTTGAACTCAACACCTGTTGATGACGTGAAAATTGGAATCGCTCCACGAAAGTAGCGAAAGAACGACATCTCCACCCGTGCGCCCAATTCCACCACGCTTGGCCCCAGACGTGCATTTGTGCCGTCATGTTGTTTCTTTCCAACTTCTGACTGGACTGCTGATGCGCCGCGACAGTGCAAAGACCTTTCAGCTGTTTTGTTACGCTGTTCGATATTTGAGCCGACTCTTCAGGATTTCACGTTTCGTTCTTGTTTTATCTCAATCTGCCCAATTTACCTTCAATGTATAGGATGCGCTAAGAGTATATTTCTGTAAAAAACAAATGTAGTATGTGTGTGTGTGTGTGTATATGTATATATATATATAGATATATATATATATATAGATAGATAGATAGATAGATAGATAGATAGATATATATATATATATATATATTATGTGTGTGTGCGTGTGTATGCAAAGTAAGTCTGTTCCTCGGTCGTAATCACTGACGACTGACCATAAATGTTTTAGTGTTGCCTGTTATTGTGGCCGAACGCGTGTGATTGACTTAAGTGTGAAGGCAGGCGGCGTCATATGACGGGAAAGCTAACACAAGAGCCGTATTGTGATTGTATTTTCTTCTCACTTCCCGACTACACCCGAAAACACGCACACATGCAGCTTTGACCTGGGAAAGTTCCTGCAGGCTAAATCCCGTGTCACGCATGACACATTAGCGGTCAGAGAGCCAAAGAAGATCTCTGTCCTGTGATCACTCAGCACCCCTCCTCCACAACACTCGCTCTTTCTTCTTCGTCTTCTTTCCGCCCGTTTTTCCCCTCCCTTTGTGTCTTTTACCTTTTCCAGGTCCCCTATCCCCGTTTACATTCTCAAAGCCTTTGGCGTTCATTTCTCGCTTTCTCCATTCCTTCGGTATGAGGCCTCTGGTTAGGTTCGCACAACTGTTGAGTTTGATTATCAAGTCAAAGCCTCGATTCTCAGAGATGCAGGATCTAATGTACAAAATAAATCTTCAAGACTTAAATGCTTTGACTTGGGAGTATAGTCTTGATGTATATAATAAAGGATCTGCCTATGGCGGTGGGGGTGTCACTCATTATACTTCAGGGACCGCTTATGGACTGATTAGATGTCAAGTGGGCCCGAGCAGTAAAATCACACAATAGTTGATATCGATACAATTTTTTTCAAGCAAGGCAACAGAAGTACACGTTTTTACCAAACATTCAAGGAGAAGTCAAGTCAAATTGTTATTTGCAACATTACGTTCGATGCGTCCCCGTTTGTCAAAACATGGCGGTCTGATGAATATTGCGTTTGTGGAAGATGAAGCAGCAAAATCAACTTGTTTGTAATCCATCTCAAGCGGCGGCCATTTTGCCACTTGTCATCGCGGTGCCTTGGGGCTCAGGTCACGAGCAATCGGAGCTCACGATACGGTTAAAAATGGATCAATCTTTTGGACGATTGGAAAGAACACGTTTGACTTGACTCCCCCTTTAAGGACCACCTCAGATTTGCAATTTGCTGCAGTGTCTCATGAATGTGCGGATTGTACTGTATATCACAGCTCCACACTTTCAATCTCAGGTATGTTGAGATGAAAACTATATTACTGTGTACCTTCGATGGTATCGATGGGGAAACGGAGCAATGTTGTCGAGTTATCTGGTGTTCCCATCATTGCTTGTCTCGTCTTCTATTCGCCAAAACAGCAACCCAGCAATCCCCCCTCGCTTAATAGTCAAACAACGCGCCGTGTTAGCGATGGATGTGACATTGCATTGTTGCCTGGGCCTTCCCTTGCACTCACCACTTGCTATTGAGCGATATGAGTTTTGATTGTTATTGGAAAATCCAGATGCTTTGCATTCCGTAACGGACCAGAATCCAGTGCGAGCAGTTTCAATGTCTTTCAACGATGCTACGTCACGGCTCTACTTCCTGCAGGCTAAGGAGTAAGTATGTCTGCGCGCTTCGCTGCCTTGGCGTCTCGGGCCGACCGAAAGGTCCCGCGAGCTATTATAAGCGTGCTAAAATTCAAAACAACCAGTGCAACCAAAATGTGTGTTTTTTTTTTATATAAACATTGCATTCTTTTCTCTGCTATGATTCCTAGGTTTCACTCACTCACGCACGCACACACGCACGCAGAATCAATTTGGCGCCAGCCCACTCTCCCCAACTCCAAACATTTTTCACATTTTCTTCCCGGACGAGCTAACATTTGCTTATTTACACAACCTGATCTGCTGAAAACTTTCCAGCTTATTTTCATGATTTTTGACATTGAATATTTGAAGAAGGTGTCCTCCTGTTAACCTTGTACTGGGAGATGGTTTATTGTCCATGCGAGACAAGGCCGCGTTGATATTTAAACACTGAAATATTCAAGGTAACGCACATAAGGTACACAGCTGTCTCCGAAAAAAAAAAAAACGTATATTACCTTCACTGGCTCTAGAAGGCAGTTTGAACACCCCTTCTGTCAGAAATGCAATGAGTTACAAGTCGAGTTTCCAACAACATCCCGGAACCCTTCACATCTCTATATGCACTCTGGATTGATGACACAAGAAGTCTGGCAGCAATATTTGGGAGGAACCACTGCAATCCACTTCCAGCAGGGTATGTGCATGCGCGTGCATACGCCAGTGCGTGCCTGTGTGCCGCCTAAAAGCTGCTCAGCTATTTGGAGATACTTCAAGGGGAAAGTATGTCGAACCGAGCTCAAATGAGAACCTCACAGTGCCTTAAAAGCAGAAAATGCAAGTAGAAAAAGAAACAACGCTCCAAAATGTTTCCCACATTATTTTCATAGTTTTCACACCATTTCTGGTCCACACTTCCCACATTCAATAGCTGACATATTTTCACATGCAAGGATGCGACAGGAGTTCAAAACACACACACGCACACATTCACAAACTCAGTCAAGTGGCAAAATGAGGCAAAAGGAATTCATCTGGTTGACATTCCTGAGCGTTTCCTTCCTTTATCTCCTCCTCCATTTTTTTTTTTTTTTACATCAGGAGACGTTCCTACGGTTATGCTCTTAAACTTTAGCCAAGTGAGGACTCAGGAAGCGAGCAGGTGGGGCAGCTTCAACGGGAGTTTATTGTCAGAGCCAGTAATGACAGGAAATGAGAATCCTTGTTGAGCAGGAAAGGAGAAGAGCAGGGCGACAATTAGTTAGGGCGTTGTGTAAAATGTCAATCAGAACAGAATTAAATGATTTGCCAATACCTATGCTGATAATTCCATCGAATATACTCCAGAGAAGATATTTCATCTTCAATGTGAACAACCATATACTGTCTTCCCCCCGCCCCCCTAAGCATTCTGAACCATGGAGAAGAGACGGCCTCAAATAGGAGCTTTGTATGAAATGCAGAGTGGCACGAAATAAGACTCATAAAATGATAAGATTAATATCAGCAAAAGAAGTGAGACGTTGGCAGGGGGTCCTCCATGTGGCTTGTCCATAATCAAATTCCAGTGTTCCTAATTCTTAGCTGGAAGGACAACTGTTTTATTTCTTGTCTCAACTCGACTTGATTTATCACGGGCTTCCACAACAGCTGCAGATGTAACAAAAGCACTTGACTGAGCACATGAGACTCAACTAACCACACAAAGAGAAACCAACAAAATCTTTTTCTCCAATCCCACAAGCGCTTTGTTGTTTGAGGCCGTTAGAGATGAAAGAAAAGCGATTTGAAGTCTCCTTCCACCGGCTCATTACAGATGCACGCATGACGTCCCCCTCGCGTCTGCTACAGAGAGCATCTGTTGGTCAGTAACACACATACAAGAAAGAATGCTTCCATTTTCCCACTCCAATTAGAGCCTGTATTATTTACTTTTCAAGCGCCGACTCTTCTCCGTATCTTCTTCTGGGTTTCTACAATCTCGACCTGGATTTGCCATCTCTGCCTGTCACCTATGTGACATCATCGCAATTTGAATGTTGTGATTTGCATACCCACGCGACGCATTCAATCCACTGACAGCGATCCATATGCTCAGCTTCACAGAGTGGATATTTATTCAAGCATTTAAACGAACCTGAATGATTACATGAACCCACCACAGGTGTGGCTGCAGACAGTCAGGTGGACAATTTTCAAGAAAAAAAAAAGTGGTCAAGGAGATCACAAGGCAGTTCTAGGTCGTCCGTCAGTCAAGTGGACCGTCAGAGTACTCATACGGGTGTAGTGGTCGCTTTTCTGGGGTCTGTTAGCACATCATTAAAAAGGAGGGGGAAGAAAGGATGGGAAATCACTGAGTGTGTTGGTGCCACGCTTTGCCACTAGGGAGTGTCGGGGACTGTGGAGAGGCAGCGTTAGCTTCTTCAGTCAGAACACCTTTTTGTCAGAATGAAATATGACGGAAGCTTAGGATGCCTCAAATGTCAGCATTTATCATCCTGCAACTGAAACACAAATGTTCAACAAAATAGAGGAAATCATAAATTCCAGCTGAAGCAGACACACACTCAGCCACGGTTGCCCTTCTAGAACGGATGTCTGCTTGCAAGTCGGCTCTCCGCTTTACATTGCAAATACCCCCGTGTTTACATTTGCTCCGCACAGACAATCGTTACTAAGGGTTACTTGGACTCACAACACGGGTAACCAATCAAAACTCACCTGGGAGGCAGTTCAAGGGAGGGAAAAAAAAGCGAGGGAGCAACATCTGACAAGGACCGAAAGAGCAACATTAACTCCACTAATGTCTAATCAGAGTCACTTTTCTTGGGACATTTCACAATAGAAATTTGATCTCTGGTATTGAAGCAGATGACACTTTCATGTTTGCCAGATGACAACGACTTCCTTTTCTCTTTTAGATCCTCCGGCCGGCTGCGGTCCTGCTGCATGGATACCAATTGACAACACAAGGTAACCCCCTCTGCTTAGGATTTCATATGCTGTAATAAAAGCCATAACGTGACTGTGATGATTTGCAAAAGACCAAAGAGTCTTGTAGGGTCAGCGTATTTTGGATGTCACGCGGTGCGAATACAAGAAAAGTCAAAGCGTCGACATTTTAAACCTGATACTTATCAAAAGATGAGCCGGCACACACAAACGCTCGCTGTAGGAACATCGGGAAACGTCGTAAAGCGGTTATTGTGCCGTGACTGCGGCCACCACTCCGATAGCCAATCTCCCCTTGCGCCATATTTCAATGTTCATTTAACAAGGCCCTGTTACAGTGAGCAACCGGATGATCTTATCAGCTGCCCCCCCTCCCCCACACTTGTCGTCCTGTTATCACTGTGGCCTAGTTCACACACAACCCGCACACATAACCTCTCTACTGTCCAACAAACCCGCAGTTCTTCTATTTCGCTCGCCTACCCTCGCACAGGCAAAATGAAGAATGAAACGTTTCGGGGGGCCTTATCGGTGTCCTTGAGGGGACTGGCAGCCACTTCACAGACTCCGAGCCCTGTGCAAAGGCCGCAGAGACAGACCTTACAGTATGTGACCAGCGTACCGATGAACAGGCTGCACGGGCCAGCTAATGATGAATATACAGCTTGTACAATGGCGATTGAAAGCAGCTGCCGCTCAAGGGAAGAACAATGGGAGGATTAGCGATTTGGAAAGAGAAGAAAGGAGGAAAAAAAGCATATTCCTGTTTTTTTTTCAGCAAAATTAAAAAAATCCACGCCGCACCGATGATGTTTAGCAAAGCGTCCATTGTCACTAAGATAAGTGTGGCAGCTTGCCACGGTGCCAAGCCCGAGCCTGAAATTCAGGTTGGGAGGAAAATAAACTGTTCATTCGCTTACTTTCCGACCAACCTGCAGTAACCACAGAAAAGATGGTGTGTGTGTGTGTGTGTGTGTGTGTGTGTGTGTGTGTGTGTGTGTGTGTGTGTGTGTGTGTGTGTGTGTGTGTGTGTGTGTGTGTGTGTGTGCGTGTGCGTGTGCGTGTGTGAGGCAAGAAAAGTTCCTCAAACTATGACCAAATGTCATTTTGTTTGAAGGTGTGAACGGAGAAGAAACAAAAAGTTCATTTTCCTTTGAAAGCATTGAAGGCAAACAAATGCAAACATCAGCGGAAGTTGAAAATGAGAGAGCCATTTCTGGGGTAAGATGATGGCAGCGGTTTGGCACCAGAACTCAGGAAGTGGTGCCTCCTAACTGAGCTGTGTTTCCTGTGTGATAACTGACCCAAACATATGCTGGCTCCGTCGCAACCGCTAAGTCGCCCGTTCATGTTCTCCCTTTGGAGGCTCGGGTGGGAAAACATCAATAACTGCGAAGCTGCTAAGGTTGGAGGATTAACTGGATTAAAATATGACTCGAATTAATTCCTTCAAGCTATTTTCCTCGGGTTGAAAAGCCGCGGCGCCGTACGGAAAACCTGATTACGTGCTGTGATCTTCCACAGAAAAGAGCGAAAGGTAAGGTGCAGGTGCGCCGCCGTGTTGATGAATTCTCTTTTCAGCGGGGAAATAAGACGCATCTGTACAACAGCGGGGGGGGAGAGACTTAAATCCCCAACGCGTTTAACGTTAGACTCAGAATGAGTCCAACGTCGTTAGATGGAGCGGCAAGAAGACGAGAGGACTCCGCGTGGCATCAAAGCAGAAGGGAGGAATAATTCAATGATTAAAAAAAGGCAAAGGAACAAAACAACTGCTTTGATTCCAAATGTCCCCAACATGTCTTCAGGAATGCGAACGCGATGGCCGCGAGACCTTGAAAGTTGCGCAAAGACAGATTGTTTCGTGTTCAACGGCAGCTGCTTCCCCACTTTTGCACACGCACACATTGCAGTACAAACGCTTCCTTCCTGTTGGCGGTTTGGCCTCATTTTTAGAAGATGCGAGTGAGACGCGCGATAACCAAAAGCAGACCGCACGGTCTTTAACGTGTCTTTCAGACCACCGAGTTTTTATCAAGTATGGAATTGATGTCTAAAATCTTGCCTCTAATCTTATGTACCGGTATGTTACTAATTTCAGTTTGTTTGGTTCCCCCTACCCACCTCACCCCGACAGGTTCCAGTCCAACCATTGGACGTTTTTCACCGCAGCCACTTCCCCATTGAAAGTCAAAGCGCGAGAGGCAAACGTTACTTCCTGTGACATATTTGTCTTGATGCTCATCTCCTACACTCGCATTCGCTGTTGAGATGCCAGCATCATCATATCCTGAGATGCCCGCTCCTCTGATCATCTAAAGGTCAGCCCGCAAAGAGCTTCTGCCTAGAGACAAGAAACCGTTCCAGTTTTCAGAAGATTCCGGTGATGTTTACGCCATCTAGTTAGATCTGCATCGGTGTTTGGCATTTCCAGCCATGCTACAGCAATCCGAGCTCATTTTTGACTTCGCCAGTGACCATGTCACCCTGTCAGGGGTAAGTAAAGTGCGGCGTTATTGGGAAGTGCATTTCATGCTTACTGGTGGTCTTCGGCTAACATTAAAAAAAAAAAAAAAAAAAAAAGGAATGTTCTGTATTGGAAGGTCTGCATAAGCTAGCAATATTCAGTGCAAGAACTATCAAAAGATTGTCTTATACTTGGTTCCTAATACAATAATGTTCAGTTGTCATTATGAGTGTGAGAGGTGTGCAAATGTATGCAAATGTTTATGTTTTTCCCGTGCCTGTGTGGGTTTTCTCCGGGTACTCCGCGGTTTCTCCCCACATTCCAAAAACATGCATGGCAGGCTGATTGAACACTCCAAAATTGTCCCGAGGTATGAGTGTGAGCACGGATGTTAACCGGTTCAGGGTGTCCCATGCATGTTTTTGGAATGCGGGATGAAACCGGAGTACCCGGAGAAAACCCACACAGGCTCGTGGAGAACATGCAGACTCCACACAGGGAGGCCGGAGCTGGAATTTAACCCGGTACCTCTGCATTGTGAGGTCGACGAACTAACCACTGCACCAACGGGCCACCCGGATGCAATTATCATTTTACAAAAAACCAAGAGGACTCGAGAGTGTGCCATTTTTGTGCGATGCCGTTGATAATGTCATGTTACAGTTATCATTTTTATCATTTGAGCAGTTGGGGGTTCATTCGGATTTCCCAGGTGTGCTCGTGGAGCATATTCCACATCCCCACCTGTTGGCATGTTCAGGATTTTTGTGTGAGGAGACACACGAATACGACCAACAGTTGCCGAAAGGTGAGTGCATAGCCTACGGGGCACACACAATCACCTGACTTAAATCTAATTGCGTAGCAAATATTTGACTCATAATCTACGATCCGCGGCCTTCAGAATTTGACATCGATTGGCCTTTTACGTTTGGCAGGTTGAAAAAAGAAGATGCCGCATGTGCGCACGCGCACTGTGTTCCTCGCTCAGGGACCACCCTCCGTAAAATATTCAGGAAGTTGAACAAAACATTTCTACTAAGAGTCTGCAAAATGCAGCACATAACATCGCATTAGAATGTAGACTCGGACTAATCCAGCTAAAGCATGCTGTAGCTCACTCATCATCAGTGCTGGTCGTTGAAAGTAAGTCATGTCGTGTTTTCGGGGCGCTTTACTTTGATCTTCAAGTTGCCCGCTGCAGCTGTAGTGGTGCTTGGCTTGGCTCGGCTTGGCTAGGCTAAGTTGACGTTGCTAGCAGAACTACAGTCAAGACATTTTTCTGGGAGGTTATTTCAACAACCACGATAATGGTTTGCTTGCTTCACACACTTTTATCTCGTTCGTCAAGTTGTCTGTGGATTTTTGAAAGACGGCGGACAAATGTCCACGTTTGACTGCGTTGTTCGCCAGCAGATGTTTTCCGTCCCTCGTCACAAAGACATGCGTCGATTTCACTTGACTTTTAACACGCACCCCGATGTATGACATATCGAGTCAGTTACGTTTATTGCCCCTATCAACTTGTTAACATGTCTTATAAAGTGTTTATTCTTGTAATTTGCAGTGCTGTGAAAGTGCACGACTGATATTCTCGACAACTACGTTTTGCCAGGCTATGGGATAAACGGAATATGATAAACGCAGCTCAGCTCCCCACACTGCAATATTATCCATGTGGTTGTTTCTGAAAGTTGCAATCAATGCCGATTAAGATGATACACACACATCCAATGAGATTGGGCAGCTGTGCCCGGTGTTTTGGGCAGTTAGTACACCTGTTGACTCCAATGTTCAGTATTTATGAGATCGATGGTGGTCCTTGGAGGAGGGTGAGATGATAAATTGTCACTGGTTACAGTAACTGGACGTCAATGTCTCTTGGTTGTCCCTGATAATTAAAAAAACACCTAAACAAGGTATTCCATCACATTGATGGCGCCGCCGTATAAAACGGCCCATAAAGCAGTCCTACTCTTTGATTAACCGTTACTCACAATATATTGCCTGGCAGCACATTGAGAGAACTCAAGGCAATAGATGGCATGCGATCCACACTATGAAAAAGCTGCATTTGATACCGCCCATGATTCTTCGCACGCCACCCGAAATTCATAGTTTCAATGACAGACCGTGATGGGAGATGAATCAGCTGTTCCTAAACTAGACTCTTGCAATGTATTCTCTTGTAACAGTGCCAACACACAGCCCTGACAGCCAAAGCTATGAAATATTTTTGCTTGTGTCCTAACCCTTCAAAATAAATAACTTCACTGCAGGAAAATGTCACCTTTTGTGCTCAGAGAAGTATGAACCTATATATTTTTGGGGTGGGGTTTGCAAAGTTGAGAACATGTTTGCTTCATTAGTGAACCCACCCACACAGTCTGCCTGAGCCAAAGAAATTCATTCTCTGAATGCCATCCTCTTCTACCATCTTCCTGTTGTTATGTGCAATTCTTTCCTCTGTGGTCTAAAGTGGACCCATGTGAAAGTGGAGACGAAGAGACCATGGAAACGCTCGTTGCTGCAGACTCGCTTCTGGACTTGGACTGTCCAGATACTCTGTCACTGGAACACTACTGTAAGTGTACGCTGTCAATGCGAAGTTCCAATTAGAGGTCCAAACATAACATTTTACATACATGAATTCGACACTATTATCCTTTTATCAAGGCCTTCATTTTGAGGGTGGAAATGTAAATTAGATAATTATGTTTGACCTTTTAATTGATGCACTTCGGAGAACAAATGAACTGAACAGCGGCTCAGATAGGAGACACTCTCAGCCTCGATATCAATCATCTTTTCTATTCAGCGAGAAAAAAATATTTTCTAACACCTACCGCTTGTGTAAAACCTATCTATTAATTTCAAGGAATGGCAAATTGCTTTTTTTTTTAATAGTATCGCAAATATCAACACAATTGAAAGTTGGTTGGATTTATGGGTAAACTTGATGACCCCACTTCTCCCAGACTCATAAATTCAATGAAGCATGAGTGTCATTTCACGGAGCCTTCAAAGGTTATTCAGATCATTATCAAGAGTTAATCACATGCACTTTGGCATTTTGAGTGAGAGTGGCTCTCAAATGATCCGCTGATTATGCATACGCCCACGTGCACGTAATGTTATGTACTGTTAGAAGGTGTCCATTTTCTGTAGCTGTATCAAAGCCTGTGTTCACTCATTCTGATCTATACCCTTTGATCAATCGCAGATCCTGTTTTGAGCAACTCACCAATGAAAGTGTAAATTGTTCATTAACGGACAGAAAATTTGCATGTCAGGCTGCAATTTTGATCCACTGTCACTTGGTCAGCCATGGGCAATGGAAAGAAATGCTTTCAAAGAACAATGTTCTAAACCACTTTTTTTCCCACCTTCTCATACTTTTGATATACACCGTTTCATTTAAAGCAATGACAACAAAATCGTGAACAAAATCTTTCTGACGCAGATGATGATTCGCCGATGTGGCAAAATGCCTCAATATTGCGCAAACTACTGCCGAGCCTTTACTTGACGTCAGTCTTTTTTTTTCCCCCTTGTGTATCGGTGGCTGATATTGGCAGCCTCCACGAGAACCCAATACTTTAAAACAAGGCTGATGTTGAACCAATAGCTGGTTTTGGTACTATCCCTTCTTAACAAAAACTGTAAAACCAAAGCAGTCAATTATTGATGGCCTCATGTCTGTCCAAATGATACCTGAAAATGAAATCCAAAAAAAGTAAGTGAATGTTGACCTTTTGGAGCCCTTGTAAAAGCGGAAGTTGGGCTTCTCCACCTGCTGTGCCTCTCAATGTAGGAAGGCGTTGGAATTATGATTGTGGTGCACTCTTTAAATCCGTTTATGACCTCCTTCAGCCCAGACCTTCCTGCCATCATTGGGCGATGTCATCAGTGCCCCTGTGACTCAAGTGACGGTGTCTGCTGAGGGGATTTTGGGAGCTGTCAAGGATCCAGAATGGCACACGTTGCACGCAAATGAGCCGGCGACCCAGCTGCAGTCCAAACAAAGAAGTCAGTCACTTTTGCTGGTCATCGATTGCCTACTCATTTAAATGAGTGATGTCTGTGTGGTTATGTAAAATATCATGGAAATGACATTTATTTCTTCTTCACCTTACAGGTAGAAAACGGCATCGAAGGGCAGAGTCTCCTACTCCTGACATAAAAGTGAAGGGAGACAAATACAATAAAGGTAAATTGCAACCTGAATATTTCAACGACTGAAGGTCAAAAAGTTTGGATATTGTCTATTGTCTTCTTTCATACAAACTCCCCAAATGATTCAAGTAACGCTGATAAACTTTCGAAAAGGGGACTGGGAAAAAAAATAATGATGGTGGAATTTTGGGGGGGCTTTGATTGAAATGACTAGGTTGACATTGTTTCTCATTGGAAAAGAAATTGAACAAATTGAATTGCTGTCAAGCTTTAAGCTTCTCAGACTGTGTACATGTTTGCATTTTAAGTACAGACACCCGTACTCTGCTGGAATGATCTGATTTCCCCTTATCATACAATACAATACAATACATGCTGATTTATATAGCGCTTTCACAACATATTGTATGTTCATCTCATTCCAATTGGGCTTCCTAGGTGGGAACACGCTCTACTTGTGGCAGTTCCTCATGGAGTTGCTGCAGGACAGACAAGTTTGTCCGCGCTACATTAAATGGACCAATGCTAACGCCGGAATCTTCAAACTGGTCAACTCAAAGGCAGTGGCGAGACTTTGGGGAAAACACAAGAACAAGCCAGATATGAATTATGAGACCATGGGCAGAGCACTAAGGTACCGTACCAACAGCAAGACCGGGCGGGATTAAACTAAAACGTGTAGTGTGCCATGCTGATTGTGACCCTGTTGTGCTCATGTGCTGTAGGTACTACTACCAAAGAGGCATCCTGAATAAGGTTGAAGGCCAGCGCCTTGTCTATCAATTCACCTCACTCCCCAAAGACATGATCTATATCACCGATGGTGAAGGCGTCAAAGAAGAAGAAGAAGAACACGATGACAACAGTGCTAATGAGGAAGGAGTGAGCGAGGATTCTGATGACGGCACAGTAACTTCAAGCGACCAATCGGTGGAGGAAGAATATGCCATCCCACCAAAGAAGACGTCAGTTTGCTCTGCCCAGCGGAGCCGGCCCACTCGTGACACTGTCCTTCGACCTACCAGCTCCAGTCTCATCCAGGAGCAGCATTTGCCCATTGTGTCTGCAGAGATGTTGCGCACCCTCCAGAACCTTCAGAAGGTCCAGTCCCTTCAGCCAGCGGGTCACGCATCCGTTTTCAAAACGGCTCAGCTGCTGGGGAGTCTGTGTGAGCAACAGGCTTCTGTTGACACTCGGGGTGCACTGGAAACACGCGATCGAAAGTCACAGTCGGTATCCAAAGGTTCTCAGGTGGAGAATCCAAAACTGGTGCCGCTTATCGGCTCCGACCAGTAAATTAATGAGCCATCCACAAACACATTCTACACACATGCGCAGATATCCCACTAAGCTGCTGAGCTGCAATGCCAGCGGGCAAGCGTTTGGATTCAAAAGAACCCGGAAAGAAAAGGCCATATCCTTCATCATCCTGTCTCGGTCACTTGTATCTGGTAAATTCAGAAGAAACCAAAGACATGCACTGGAACCTGCAGCGTTTCTGCACGCGCCCTCCACTTGCACTTCTGAGGAGCACAACGCCATTCTTCTCGCTGTCTGTAACTCCTCACATGCTGAAGCATTCCTCTGCCTTGACAATGACTTTGCACTAATGTTTATCCCTGCTGTATGTTCCTTCTTTAAGTGCCTGATGATCTCAGTACATCCTGTGCCTCTTTACTCTGGAGGGTAGCACGGGAAACATTCCACTTTTTTTTTCTTAGATATTATCAAATTGTTTTTGTTATGCATTGATACAAATAAGGGATCACTGTCAGAGTAGTTATTTAGCACTTCTGCTGTTAATATTTGAGGTACAGTATCTACAGCAGACTCCTTTTTGTTTTTGACAATCGCTCGTGATCTCTGTCTTTTATTTAGCTACTGTGTCGCCTGTAGTTACACTGCAACTATTGAGCTATCCTGCAATGCACGTGTTGTTTGCTCAGCCTTTAGATATGCTTATATGGAACTCTAAAGTCTTGATATATGTACTTATTGTGTATTTACTGTATGTCTGAACATGCTTGACTTGTGCCTTGTTGCCATTTTTTTCTCTCAGGTTTTGTTTTGCCTCTATGCAAAAAAAAGTACAATGGCTGGCTTTTCATCATGAAAGAATGAGTAAAGATTTTTGATATCCAGATTTATTCAATTTTTGATGTATTTACAGCCTTTGTTTGAACCTTCCTATGCCAGCCCACAAGTTTCAAGTCACTCCACAAAAAAAAAAAAACTGTAGACTGTCTGTGACAATAACATCCGTTAAAAGTCATAACTCTGCCCGTATTCCTCTCGGAACCATATGCAAACTGTTTTCTACTCTATGAAGTAATTTGTAATCCTCTCCGTATAATCTCGAGGCGTCTCAATGCTATGATTTTACAGATATGGAATTGGAAGAGTTTTGCAGAGGCAAGTGTGGCATTTTTTGTAGCTTTGTCTGGTTTGTTTGCTTTGATACAGTCCAGATGTGGTTCAAGATACTGCTCCACATATATCAAATAAATGTACTCTGCTCAGTTTTTAGTGTGAAATGCATTCTTGTGGATTCACGCACATGAGTTGATGAAAAGTGCAAGTACATTTTAAGCTCTCTCATCGAGAGTTTGGTTTTGGAACCAGAAGGTCACCGTTAAAGTCCTTTTGGAGACAGAAAAAAGTACCGATTATTGAAATTATAATGAAAGTGGCGGAATACCTCCTACCGGTGCATTTAAACGTCATTGATAATTATAATCTCTTATTCGTTATTACATTCGCAATACTGTCCAATATTATGTTTGTTTTATCAAGACAGACGTCCTCCAAAGGAAAAAAAAAGATGACTTCCGGCTTCTAGCAACTTCAGCGGAAGTACTTTCTCACTCGAGGTCCTGCTGGCGAAAATCGGGCTCAAACTGACCAACTAGCAGCAAAACAATGGCTACTGAACTGTAAGTCACATAACAATAATCATTATTAGTATATGACAGTTATCTGCCTGTACGTTCTTGCACGCGCTACGCTGTTTAGCTCTTAAATTGCTCTCATTTCCTTCTGCTTTAGCCGTTTCCCTGACAGCCTCATTGACGAAGACCCACAGAAAGCTCTCGAGGTAAACAATGAGTAGCCCTAAACTAATTTTAAACAAAATTATCACAGCTTTGATGAACAAGTAGTCGCGGTGGCACTGAGTGGTTATTAATGTAGGATACTAACTTTATAAGAAAATAACGTGGTTGCGCCCAGGCTAACATTAGCGCTGGCGCTTTGCTCGTCAAGAGCTAGCCTAGTTAGCGAAGGAAGCCTTGCACCCTCGATGTGCTTTATTGTGCGGTGATTGTTTTGCTTGTGATTTAGTTTATGATCCAATTTCATATGTAGAAGATCAGTTGTGGGGTAACTGAACATTTCGTGTGAATATGTAAGGCCCACAGTTTGCTTCAAGTGGCACACACATCGCCATGGTAACTTGCGATGCAAACCTTGTTGTCCTGAGTGTGTGTCAGCCAAAGGAAAAGAATAGTTTAGGTAAGTTTGGAAATAATGTTTAAATACGACTTTAAACACTAATCGAGAAGGGCGACCATTTTTAATTTCCTTTCAAATTTTGCGCAATTTTCGAACTTTTATATAGATCATAATCTGTTAAAGTATCTTTTAATATGATGAACATTTTCCCTCCCAATTTTCCTTATGCCAGTATTTCAACGTGCTCGTACCCCAGTGTTGCCAGTGCTGCGAGAGCCCTTTATAGCTGCTCGCAGCTCCCTTTATTTTTTTCCCCCTCAATCCGAACAGTAAGAGTTAGAAGATTTTAACAATTGCTCAGTACTCAGAATTCAGGGATGGGGCAAACATTTTAGCTTCAATATTAGCCTTTCATGGTTACACATTGAGTATTTCAACTCACTTTAATTCAACCTGTATTTTAGAAAGAAGCTCAGTTCTGTATATGCAGCGCTAATATGAATGATTTCTCTTTGAAGGCACTGAACGAGGCCTTGCATGGAGACGCTGACAACACCGAGTGGCTCTGTCAGCGTGCCTATGCTTACATACTTCTCAAAAACTACAGCTGTAAGTCTGCATGTTTTCAGCCTCTTTTTCTGGATTTTGAATCATTAATCTTTAATTCTAGAAAAGTAAGAATATCGGCTTCCATGAACAACGAATGTTTTATCATTTAGGATGCGTTTTGATGAGTTTTTCATGAGTGGACACTGCAGAACAGAGTACTTGCTCCTATCATTTTCCCTTGAGTTGCATGTACCACCAGTATTTAAGAAAATAAAATAAAATAAAAAACAACCAGATTTATGACAGCATAATTTGTGTCACTTCTTGACAGGTGCTGTTAATGATGCCAAGAAAGTGCAGCAGCTGAATCCAGGCCTTTCGCTTGCCTTCATGCGTACAGGGTGTGTACTATGGGTGGGTCGGGTCTTACACTGGAAAAGAGAGTTTGAATTTGTTGAGAAAATGATATTCATGATCAATATACAGAGTGCCTTGAGCCAGTAAATGATTACAAAGTAAGGAGTGCATTTCTCATATAACATGACAAAGTTTGCAGCCACGTTTGTGATTTATTTAGCACGATTAATCCTCTTGCGTTGTTCATTTTAAATTTAGTTTAGGAGCATCCATCTCTTAGCCCTTTTATGATCCTGGATCATTTGGGTTGTTAGAATCAGGGAAACATGACCAGTTTTTTTATGTTAATGTTTCCATAATTACAGAATAGCAGAGTACCATCTGAGCCACTATGAGTCAGCCCATGCAGCCTTCACTCAAGGACAGCAACTGAATGGTGGGTGACGTTTTTGTACCTGGAGCTTGTCTGTCTGTTTGCACTCAGCAAGTTGCAGTCTCTAATTTTTGTGGTTGTTAATTGGTTATGGTCATATACGATATCAGTCACACGTCAACGTTTTTTGACCTGCACAAGGCTGGAAAAAAAATCATAAACCAGCAAAGGGCTTGGTGAGAAGGTGACAACTATTGGTGCCGTTATTCAAAAATGTAAGAGCACTCAGAATTACATCAAGTCATTGAGGCAAAAGAAAAAAATCACTGTTCTGAAAACTCAAATAATGCCCTTGATTAAGAGGTGCAAAGATTACTCAACAACGAATGGATTATCAAATGAAACATTTTTGCACTGCTTTTTTGGGGGGAAAGAGGGTTCTAGCGATAAACACATTACGCTATATACGTTATTACTAACTGTTTGAAATGTTATCACTGTTCATTTGTAAACTGTTATTATATATCTTTTGTTTCTAACGTTTATATTGGAAACATTGAGAGAGTCTTTTGTGTTGGTTTTTCTGGCAGTTTCTGACCAGTCATTTGAGATTTGGATCAAGCGATGTGAGGAAATGTTGGGTGGTGAGTATTATCCAGTGTGTTATTAAGTTAGTGGTTTAAAGGTACATAATCTAGAGTACATACTCGTTGCGCCCCAGCTCAGGGATGAGAGGATAGGCTCCCTCCGCCTTTGGCTGGGACCTGCAAGGGTGTGAAGTTTTTTTGTTGTTGTTTTTGTTTTAATACCCCCATGTACAATCCAAAAATCTACTGACCTAGAACTGTTTGGTTCAATTAAAGATGTATATCATGTTGTCAGGACCATCTCGGGAAAACGAGTTTTGACAAACATGCTTCACGCTTTTCTCCCAGCGGCGTGTGATTAATCAGCGTTGGAGAGCCCCAATTAGACCGTTCCCCTTCATAAGCCCACCAAAACAGCCGACGAGTACCCACCCTCATCCGTGACCTGATTAGGACAACATAACATGCTTCTTCTCGTCTCATTCCTCTTTACTGTCCGTGTTCTCTCTCTCTCTGTATGTTGATGTCAGTGAATAATGTTGGATTGAATCAAGTGGGATCAGGCTCGCTTGTGCTCACTCAGTGTTCATGAGCCATGGGTGGGCCAGTCAACAAACTGCTGGCAAATTTGACTGTGTGTTGCATTTCTTATCTGTCAGAGTTTCCCTGCTAGTAGAAAAAAACACTGTGGAAAAATCAGTCTTGAATTATTTACAAGTTCATTTAAACCTTTGCACAAGCCTCACAACCATTTGTTTTTGTCCTGCAGAAAAGCACAACGGCAGTGTTGACACGGTGAGTTTTTCTCGGCATGACCACCTGGGGGAGTCGTTGTCCTTCCTCCGTATCCGTAACAGTCCGATGCTCTATGGACAGCGGCCCTGGTTTTGCCCTTTGATTTGTGTTTTTTTTTCTCGTTTGTCGTAATTGTTTTCTCTTTTTCTATTTGCGTCTCTGGGACTACATGATGCAGCAAATACCAGCAGTGCCACATGTGAAGTAAGCAAGACAAATATTTATGGATTTCTTTGTATTTTAGTGGGATGTATCCATACATTCACAGCGCGATTTAATGAGAATGTACACAGTTCTTAACTACGGTTGGTTACCTACTAAAGCATAGGTGTCAAACTCAGGTCCTGGAGGGCCAATGCCCTGCATGTTTTCCAACTCTCCCTGTTGCAACACACCTGATTCAAATGAACAGGTTCAATGTCAGGCTTCCTAAGAGCTTGCTGATGATCTGATCATTTGAATCAGGTGTGTTGCAACAGGGAGAGTTGGAAAACATGCAGGGCATTGGCCCTCCAGGACCTGAGTTTGACACCTATGTACTAAAGCCTTTAACCCATTAGAATGTATTTCAGATCATGCCTTCATGTCTCTTGCAGACATGACTGGTACCAAACAGACTCTCACGTCATCATCTCGGTTATGGCAAAAAATGTACCAAAGGACGGTGTGTGTATCAGCTTCATGGAAAAAGAGGTATGCATGCCCTCTTGAGTTTCATCACTTTGGGATTTGTGTGCATGGTGTGTGGCGCATCCTTTTTAATTGGCGCATCTGATACCCTTCCAGATTGATTGTATATGCTTGTAGCGTTCAGACCGACCTGGCAGAAAGCGAGACTTTGCCGCGCCGTGACTCCCAACAGTGCGACACATTCTCCCACATTCCCCACACACATTGCCATTCCCCACAGCCCGACGATGCTTCGAGTGGTGTCTTGTTACAGTGAGCCCCAAAGTACAGATCTAAGAACAAGTTACCCTCCCCACATTCGGCAACCTCCTAATTGTCTGAAGATGGGGAGGCGCAGCTGATCTCAGAACAGCCCCGCCGGGCACCCGCCGCAAGGGACAACCGTCTTTCTCTCCCCTTGCTATTTCTCCTCTTCCCGTCTCTCAGCGGGCTGACTGCAGGGCACCCCAGGGAGCAACTTTGTCTATCTTTATATAATATAAGAATAACAAATGGAGTTTACCCCCAAGAAATCCTCGTTCTAAATCACATAGTCGCACATCCGTATTCCGCACCAAAGCTCCCTCTGTGGTGTGAAGGCCGATTTTGTTGCAGTTTTATTAGGTCACTCTATACAAAGGAAATTAAAGATGAAAGGCAGGGGTTCCATTTCTTTTCCCTGGTGGATGAGCGCGCTGCAGCCGTATACCTACAGACGGCTCAGGAATTCTTGACGCAATGAATATTAAGGCTCTGATTGTTTTAACAATTGCCAAAAGCGACGAGCTGACTGTGGAGCCTTTTGTCCCCGATGAATTATTTCTTGGATTCTCTTTTATGTGCTGAGCCAAACCACAGTCGGAATAAGCCACTTGTTTCGAGTAATGTTCTATATAAGGGCAACTTTTGGCTGCTGATAAGTGTGGGGATTTCGGCCAGCGCCGAGGTTGTGTCGCCGTAAGCTAACAAGCCACCCATCCACTCTCAATGACTGACAGGCTGTTAGGAGCTGTCTGACCAGCCATCGTCTCGAATCACTCTGAGGCTGAAGGGGACAGCGGCAGAATTCTCGCGGTCGCACTAACCAAATCCGATGTTTCTTCTTGAGAAGATATAAACGTCTCCGATGTTTTTAGCCCTTTGAAGAATTTAGCAACATCCATAAAACATTTCTAGTTTGATCTTTATGCCTGATTATTCTGAAATGATCGATTCTGTGACAGCTTGTATCGATTTATGGGTGTTGCAAACCGGCCGCTTACCGTCAAGACTTTTGAGATCTCAAGATATCACTCGAGTCTATGTCAGACCATAAACATTTGACATCCATGTGCTGCCTGCAGCTCTCAGCCTCAATAAGGCTGGCGTCCGGGGAAAACCGCAACCTCAACCTCCACCTTCTGCATCCCATCGTCCCCCAACAGAGCAACTTCCGGATCCTCGGCACTAAGGTATGCCATTTGTTTAGCCCGTGCCCTCGGAGCGGCTTTTGAAACAAGGCTGTGAACATTTATGAAGCGAAGATTATGATCATCCTTTTTAAATGGACATCTGTGCTTGTTGCTCAATGAGTCATACGCTTTAAAAATGCTTTAATGAGACAGATGACAAGTTTATGAAGCAGAAACAGACTTCAAAACTGCCATTTAGTGTGAAATAATTTCACACAGGCTGTAACTTGGACGAGGTGAGGTCCCCAACCTTTTTCAGGCCGTAGAGCAGCTGCAGTTTTAACGCAGTGTATTAGTAAACAGTTTGATGTGTACAGAAGCAATAAACTATTCGGCAGGCACGGTCATTTTCAGCTTGATAATTATTGGGCCGATATTAGGAAATATGATGTCATCTTGATAAATATGATCACCTTAAAATAGAAAAAGCACCAATAAAGTAACTGAATCAAGAATGGGGATGGATTTTCATCCCCGTTGAAGCCGTACTTCATGGCTCACATGCTTTTGATTTTGGTCACGTGAAATTTACAAGCTGAGCCCTTTGACACTGCGATGTCGATTTGGGCCCACGACCCCCCGAGATAAAAAATGAGTGGATTTTAAAACTGTGACTGTATTGTACAAAAAAGGAAACCCAATTATTCATTGATTTTCTTCTCATGTTTATCGTTGTTTAATAAAAACCTCCTGCATTGGATTAGCCTACAAAAATGTGCTCCTCAAAATTAGAAAGTTGCTCATCCAATTAAGTGATTGATTAGCAAAACCGTTCCTCAATGTTTAAAAAAAGTTATTTGGAATAGGTCCACTCACATTTACATTTTGAAGAACAATTTAAAGTCTTCACCTTACACGTGTTTTCTTGGAGTCTGCAATTGGCTGGTGACAGGTCAAAAGTGAATCCCGTCTTTTGCCTGAAGTCAGCTGGGATAGTCTCCGGCACCCCCGGGGGGAAAAAAAATCCTGCTATCATTGGGAAGTTTGTTTGAAAGCATCCAAATTATTGCCTGACAGTTGCTGACTTGAAAATGATGAATGATGCTTATTTGAATGGCTTGTATAAAAATCTGAGGAAAAGCATCATTTGCATAATCATTTTGAACACAATGTCGTTGAACGTCGAGGCACCGCTGCAATTTAGCAATGGGAATGTCTCGTGCGAAATGCATTCTTCAACCCCGGGCGATCTCATTTTCCCAATTCCTTACTTGTGATGCATTGCAGTATTTTTGGCCGTCATCAAAGTTGCACCTACTTTCCACAAGCGTCATAATTGGTGAATTCATTTTTAGTCAATAGGGAGGACATAAGCGACCCTAACATATTAAATCTCATCAGGGGACAAGGAAAACAACCCCCAAGGATGGAAACGCATTTCACCAAAGAGATTTAAATTCTTTTTCTCTATCTCTCGCTCTCTGTGTGACTAGCAGATCTTTGAGAGCATCAAACATGGATATTTTAGCTTAGGTTTTCAATGTTTTAGAACATCCAATTATTTGTGGTCAGTTGACTGAAACAAAGACTCACCATGACTTGGTCATCTCTTTAAAATTAGACATAAAAAAAACTAATAATAATGATGATGATGAAGAAGAGTTGCCACTGCCCATAGCTCTTTAATGCTGGTGAAGCGCTCCGAAGAAGGAATTAGGAAATCCTCTCGAGCTGCGCGCAGTGAGGTCGAGGATTCACTCCATATCCTCAAAACCTCTGTCCTGCTCATGCAGTCTCATTCGGGCTGCCCTCATTTGAGTTCCTCAGCACTTTTCAAGTGATTACAGGCCTAATGAGCGCGAAGGGCACTGTTTTAAAACTCTAAACTAATTAGTGGGTATTACAGTTTGATGTGCGCTAATGACGGTGTCTCGATTCAGAGTTTTGCCGGCTGTCAGGTGTTATCCTGAGTGTAAGTCCAAAAGGTTCTTTTTGGTGTATTTTCAGGGCTTGCGCTGCGTTATGAAACCTCTTAGCCAACGTGGCTAAAAAGGATGAAAAAAAATCTCCGAGCCACACGCGAGTGTAGTCCAGCCACGGGATCACCTGTTTGTTTCGCCGCTATCTTTGCGATGTGTGCTGTGCCAGAGACATTGTAGCGCAACGAAAAACTAAACACATAACACTTCAGGGAAGACGGGTTTTTTTCTCCAAATGTTAAAATGATGTGGTCTGAAGATAGATATTTCTCACAGACTTCAGACTTGTTTGACTCTCCTCCACATTTCAGTAATAGCTGCACACTGAACTTTTCCTTTGTGCACATCATCTCCACTCGCTACCACGTGCTGAGTCCAGGCTAATTTGCACAAAAAAAAAAAAAGTTCCCCGGCTTCTCCGTGGCAACAGCGGACACTGCATACCAGAGGTGCACGTCTCCCGCAACCTAATAAGGGCCCCCAGTCTGAGAGACACCACGGCTTAGGTTGAGTTGAGGCAGCCTCTTGCACATCGGCACTTGTGTTTCCTCGTTTCACTCCTCATGTCCCATCTTTGACTTTTTTTGTTCTGTTAGCCGCCCAAGGCCCCCTTCATGGCACGCACACACCACCTGTCGTAACCGCTGTTGCACAGTTATACAAACACTCATGCCACCTACCTTGAGGATAACGTGGCAGAGTGCTCAAACTCTGTGGCTTCCCCACAAAGCCCTGACTGTGTACGAGGTCCACTAGGCTCCTCTGGTATACCTGGCCCGTAGGTACCTGATGTACACATGCAACGCAGCACACGCACACTCATTGGTTAGTGAATTCCAGAATGACTGAAGCTGATTTCTGTATGCTTGCATGACAACCTGAGCGATTCAGAGTCCGTGTGGCACATTTAAAGCCTCATTTCAGTCTTCTGGAGCTTTTTTTTTTTTTTTTTTTTTTTTTTTAATTGATATGCAAGCTACTGCCATCTTTTGGGTTTTTAATTAGAGAATTCAAATGGACCTTTTTTGACCTTGAACCGCATCCGGCTCCAGAGGGAGTCCAAACCGGGAAAATGTATGCCCATGCATACATACAGATACGCGCACTCAAATTTGAAGACAGAGGCCAAACGATAATCCATCAACATCTTCCCCGTTACAAGTGTGTGTCATTGGTAGCGCGTTATTGTCAGTATGACCTCTTCCTGTCCACCGCCACAACAGACATTCCAACCGCAGGGGTTGCCGCCCCAACGGGAAGCCAATTACACACCCGTTTATTTGATCAGAACAGACGGCTGACATGCGCACACAAACACGCGAATGTGCATGTAAACATTTCACGCAACTTTGACTTGACATTTAGTTTCCCGTTCCTTTCCAAACCCATCTCTGTAAATAGGCAATATCCGATGTAATCTTCCCTCTTTCATTTTCATGCCTGCTGGTATCTAAAACATTAAGATTCATTTCTTTTAATGTGCCGTTCTTGCAGAGGCTTTTCGAAATCCGCAGGGTTCTGGGGGAAGGAAAAAAGAGAGAGATTCTTAGGAGGGGGCATTTGACAAGTGACACGAGACCCCAGCGCCACGCTGTAAATAGCGTGTGTGTGTTTGTGTGGTTGGTTGTGTGTGGCCCCCGAGGTCCTGAGGGTGGTGGCCCTCCATGTGGGTCTGCTGTCACATCCCTTTACGGGCCGTCGCTTCGCCTGTCACACACACGGAAACGCGCACAGCGCCTGGCCTGCCATGTCGTTAAAAGCCAGGAAACGCAGATGTGGCAGCAGATTAATGTTGTATGGCCCAGGAGCACGCACACGGACACACATGCGCACGCACACACAGAAAGTCCCCCGCATTTAGCACTCCAGGCACATTTAAGACCCCCATCTCACCTGCAACGCTGGCTGGCCTTTTCCCGTTTATGACCCGTTATTCATTTTAGTGGTTTGTCATACTCGGATGGGTTTTGTTCTAAAATGAGCAACAGACTTTTTTATTTGTTTTCACAAAATACTTGCTGCTGTCTAGGAAACCCACTTTTACACACAACTTGACAAAGGGTAAGACATTTTTTGGAGAACTCTGGCTTGTGCATCTGAGGTTGTTTGAAGGCTCCTATTTCGGGCCGGGCAACTATGGCAAATACTCATCACACTTATTTTGAGTGGTAGTGGTACCAAAATCACCCTGAATAAATGTGTTGATATCAAAACGTAGGATTTAGCCAACTACTGCAAGTCAACCTCATGCCCATTCATCTAGCACTTTACTTCATAGGTGTCAAACTCAAGGCCCTAGGGCCAGAACCGGCTCGCCTCATCATTTTATATGGCCCACTGGCCATATTTTTCAAACAAACCATGTCTTATATTTAAATAGACGATGTGTGTAATCATTTTTGTTGTGCGTTAAACTGTTTAAGTCACTGGAATTTCAGGGTTTTTTTCCCCCCTCCCCCTTACTGATACATCAAACGGTAGCCCTTAGACCGAAGCCACACACAAAGATAATTAGTCGGGTAGCAGAAGTCTTTTTTTTTTTTTCTTCCCCCCTGTCTGCACTCGGTGCCACTCTGCCTCCTATTCAGTGCTTGTCCACCTCGGATTCCCTCTCCAATCCTGGTACCCTCATAAATGAAGCAACGCATTGCCCAGCAGAGCAGAAATGTTCCCTAATTGCACTGACATAACCAACGCTGCCTTGCACATTCACACACATGCACATACATTATCAGGCACATGCACGTCATTAATGGGTGATGGTGGCGGGGGGGTTACAATGGACTGTAGCTTGCGTGTTTCACTGGTATGTGCCCTGTCAGGGCAGCTCAACATGAAATGCATGTCCATGCCAGCACTTGCTGCATTGTTTTCTTCCTCTCATGTTTTCTTGGTCTAATGATTTGGATCAGATGCTTTATAATGCCACCATACACACACACACACACAGGCGCACGCATACACACACATAGGTCTTGCTCATTCCATCTCTCACACTAGCCCCCTGGCTGACAGGCGTCTCGTTAGTGCAGTATGTCTGTCAGTGTGGTGCGAGATGGAGCTGTGCCCCCGCATATCCCCGACGTGTCGTTCTCGCACTCTCTCTCTCATTCTCCATCTCTGTCGGTCTCTGAAACGCGCACACAAATGCGCCCTCTTACCAAGCCCGAGTCGATGGTGGCTGAGAACAGGCACTCTCCTCTGGCCTCACTCATGATCAAATGGCATGTATCTTCAACACGTCACTCTCGTGGAAGTGTTATTTTTGTCCCCGCGCACCAAAGAAAAACATTTTGTTACACATTGTTATCTCCATTGTTCCTCCCCCGCCCCCTGGCCTCCCCTCCCCGCATCTGTCAGGTGGAGATGAAGATGAAGAAGAGAGACGCCATCAGATGGGAGAAGCTGGAGGGAGAGGGACAGGAATCCAACATCAAACACTTCAATCCAAGTCAGTCCATCGTTGTTTGCATTTGTGCCACCTCCGCTGACTTTCCTCCTCCTCCGCTTCTCCTCCCGAAGCCTCCTCCTCATTTGCTCTCTCTTGCCCTCCCTCCCTCAAAAAATCTTTTTTCTGGACTAACATAAAAGTGGGCAGTCCAGCCCTCCTACGTTTTTTTTTCATTCGCGTGATGGTAATATTGCGGACAAAAAGGGAGTTCTGACAGCTTAATATGACTTGGTATTTTATCCCACGTTCTATTGCCAAAAGGATTAATCGCTTTTGCAAGCGCATACGCCGATGCAAAAGTTGAAGTGTGCAATCAGACTGTCCGCTGCGTTCGAGCAGCTCAACCCCGTGCAGTGTTTACGACTGCCACTTTTGAACACAAGCGTTGACATGCCATATTATGAGATGACACTGCGTTGGGTCCGCGCTTGCCCCCAATATGTCTGCTGCTTATTTGGTGCCTTATTTATGCAAATCTGCGTCTGGATTACTTGCATCACCCTCAGCGTTCGTCTGTTATTGAAGCCTTGCAAGAAATGCAGAATTCCAATGATTTGACACCTCTCCATTGAAACGCAAAATGAACAAAAGGTTTCTGACCAGATATGGCTGAACAAATAAACAATCATGTAAAAGCTCAAAACAGACTTTTTTTTTTTTTAGTATCATTAAACGTGCCATCATTTCCAGACTCCAAAACACATTTGTACATAGATTGGGCGCTTTGTTTTCATCGCTCCCATGTTATAACATGGGATATTTGCGCAGCAGTCACACAGATGGATTTTTTTCCCTTAAACTTAAACACCTGTAGAACTCCTCCCTCCAGCCCCCATTTTCTTAGTCTCCCTCATTGTCACACGTTACAAATTTGCCAACAATCTTCACGCAGCAGTGCTGTCGAGATGCAGGGAATGTCACTCCATGGCCAGTGTCGGAGTCGCACCCCAAAGCGACAACAGAGAAACTCTGGTTGCACTGCGTGGATGGCTGTATTTATGGCACTCTTTCCCTATGCTCATTAAACTCAACTCAAGATGTGTCGAGACTTTGGGTAAATCTAATGGTAGCTTGAAACTCGTCAGTAACTGCGTCACGTTAAAAGCTGCAGGGTCCAGAGTTGGGCGGGGGGAGACTTTAGGGGGTAGCGGCGATCGTGTGATAATCATTTATGTCAAGCGTTGTTGTTAACAGATCAGTGCCCGACATCGAGCCAGCGCAGCCAAAAATGGGACAAGATGGTGGTGGATATTAAGGAGGAGGAGAAGAACGAGAAGTTGGAGGGCGACGCGGCCCTCAACCAGCTCTTCCAGCAAATCTACGCCGATGGTTCGGACGAAATCAGGCGCGCGATGAACAAGTCTTTTGTGAGTGTGACGACGTGGCTCTGCATGCCTTCGAGTACTTTTGAGTTTTGATCCACTCGTAAGGAACCTAGTTGTCGAGCGACAAAACGCAACCCTCCTTACGCGTGCCGCCTCTTTCCTCGTCAACACAAACATGAACATGATTTTCATTCCCTGCCAGCAGAGGATTACATCACACCGAGACTCCTTGTCTCGTCTGTGCTCATCAGAATTTACTCGGGATTTGGTGTGAACTAATGCACCGTGACAAAAATACGAAATGGAAAAAATAAATATGTCTTGCGAAATACAGCGCAGTCTGCAAAGAAAACCTGAAAGGTCACATAGAAGTGTACCGGTGATATTAAAACAGCAAAGTTTGACCCGTTGAGGGTTCTTCTCTCAGGTAATAATTGTCTTCAAGTTGGAGCACAATATACTTGATTTTCTGCACCCCCCGACGAAATTCTCATGAGATGGTGATGAACGGAGGCATAGGAATGCAGTTCACACAGCGAGGACAGGGATGTGGTGCAAGTTGTTTGAAGCAGACAATATTTTCTCTTGTGTGAGTTGTTTTGAAGAAAAACTTTTGGCCTCCCCCCATACGAGTCAATTCATCAGCATGAAGTGCTGACTGTCAGCCGACCGAATCTTCCGCGTCGGGTTAAGCCCTCAAGTGTTGCTTTTTTTTTTTTTTTAATGAATAAAACCAGTACAGTACTGCTGTCGTCAACTAATTTAAGATGTGTTTTGAAGCAGAGAGGTGTTGCATAACAAGACTGCTAATGAAATATCTCCCCCATTCCACTGCAGTGATTTTTTTTCTTTCTCTCTTTTTCTTCCTTTACCTGTGCAGACGGAGTCAAATGGTACAGTCCTGAGCACCAATTGGAAAGACGTTGGCAAGAGAAAAGTGGAAGTCAGCCCACCTGATGATGTTGAGTTAAGGAAGAACTGAACACCTCTCTCGCTCTTTCTCTTCCCCTTCTCTTTTTTTTTCAAATTTTTTTTTCACCCTCAGTTTGACCCGACCGTTCGCTACCTAACCCCGTCTGAAGTTCAGCGCGGGGTTTCAAAACTTCTCGCTTTCGGGCTGCACGCAGTCTTTTGGAGCGGCGCCGTGTTCACTCAAGCAACTCGTTCCACCAACTCGTACGGCTCATTTCAGCTCAGCTCGCCACTGCGCATTTTTGGAATAGCAAACGGAGGTGTTGGATGGCTATGGGTCAATATCACTTGAAAAGTGCCTTTGGGCAAACATTTGCTCACATCACATTACAAAGAGAAAAATCCATCATTTTTTTGTAAACCTTTTTTTTCTCTTCCCCCTCGCATTGGCTGTACTTGTTCTTGGCATGTCATCACAGTCCCGATAAAAACACGTATGTCCGAAATGCGGACACTACACTAACGTAAAAATAAATAAATAAAATGGGCGGTGACGAAATCTCATAATTGGGAAATAGTAATTGATACCAAATCTTTTCGGAAATTCTTCCTAAATGGCGACGTCTCAAATGCACCTTATGGTGATATTGACTTATATGCATCCGAGTATTTTCCGATGCACGACTTGTTTGTGGTTTTTCACACGGCCCCTAGCTAGCAAACAAGCATTTTGGGAAGCAAGTCAATGGATATTATTCACTGGCCATGTTTTTCCAATGACTGAAGACAAGCTACAATGGAAACTTGGAATATTTTGAAAGATCTGCTCTTAAATGACAGTTTGATGAGTTGACAGTATTTTAAATCACTTGGAGCAAGCAGCGTAAAGGCAAAATCTAACACCGCAATTGTCCAAAATACTTGTGGCCAGGCTTCATACCAAGACAACAAAGGCAGTTTAGTGCCCAACAGCGTCCGGCATGTTTGCTTCGTCCAAAAACAGACGTCGGTACACGGTACGGGTGGCACTCGTGATTCTGTCAAGCAATCGGCAGACTCCAACCCGCGTAGAAATATACTTTGACAGCAAACTCAAACATACCAAACTGCTTGGTGGAAACATTTGCGTCACCGTGTGCCCAAAGCACACAATGCCTCCCCCTCGCCGGCCCGCTTCATGTAAATACACCAGAAGGATTTCAATTATATAATAAAGGACCGAGAATATAAAAATGTAAAGTTAAGAGAGGTATTTAGATGTTTGAGATGATCACTTGGGATTTTCTTTGATTTTGCACACATGCTCGGTAAGGGGATTATGCCGGTGTGATGCAGTCATATGTCGAAATAAAAGCGTTCTTGTTTGTCTCACCGACGCCATCACGTCCTTTTTTGTGTCTGCCAATTGTTTCGGACAGGTTGAAAGTCTCGCTGGGAGGGTGGGGCGGGGGCGTGCATGTCTGTCAGCCCAAAGAACATCACTATAGGATGGCAGGGAGCCAAGTTGTGTTAATCTGCCGCTAGGAATGAAATGTGGCATCGCTGATATGAGGAAAGGGTGCTTCAGATATGCCCTCGAGCTGGAGGAGTTTGCGTATTTATTGCACTCGGGCTGGTATCATCTGCCAGTTGCCTTGTTTGGCGCGATTGCCGTCATGATTGTTCTGTTTAAGATCCACCGTATGTCAGAGTCAACATTTTGGACAAGGCTTCCTTCCATAAGTCGTTTAAAAAAAAAAACGGTTGTGGTACAGTGTCCGGCAGCAAGACACTCCTCTGCATGCACAGCAAAAAATTCTTTGGGCATGAGAAGACCGACCCAGGCCTGAAGCATCCCCCGTAACATCAAAAAGAGCTAAGCGCTTTGCATCGTGGGTAAAATCGGGTAGCATGACGGCCACAGACGCTCTAGTCTCATTAAAGAGTTCGCCGAAATGCAACTTTCACATGAAAACTCTTTGGGGAAACTTCTTTCTGTGTGTCCCTTCAGCGCGGCTCTCACCGAGGTGAAGTGCCGCAAAACCCAAATGTGTCAAAGAGCAGCCAGTCCCCCGACTTTCCCTCTCACGAGACCAATAGATGTCACGAAATAACAATAAGGCAATTCTTAAACATCCCAAATGTTTATTCTGTGATATTGCACTTTGGAACCGCCGCCCTGATACAGCTAAAAATACATTTGGATGAAGGGTCCAGTATCTTGCTTGTGCAGAATGGTGGGGAGTGAGGGGGACATGCAGGTGAGAACTATTTCTCATACAATTGATTAGAAATGCAATCAAAGATGCTGACTGCTGGCAGTGGAGTGTTGCACCATTTACATTTATTTACATTCAACAGAAAGGGAAGAAGGGCCAGATGACAATCATAAATATCGGCTTATACTACATCTAAAGAAGTGACAGAGTACGATATTAGTTGGACTCGATCCGTGAAACAATAGATGCGGAATTTCAAAATGTCTCCCCATTTTCACCTCGCAAAGGGAATATTTGCACCCTAAGTCTGTCCACTTAGGCCCATATACGTGCTCAGAGCAAATGCTACCTACAGAATATGAAAATCCGGAAGACACGCCTCTTAATTTGATTTTGTCGGTCGTTTCCCTCCTCTTTCCAAAAACGAGCCGAACAGCCTCCCGCCGCCGGCCAGGGGGCCCGTTTACACAATGCCCAGAATACGCGCCACCCACCAGTTGCAAGGCATGATGACCCGACAGGCCACTCGGCAGCCTCTGTAATGGTACGGCCACGGGTGGTAGCCCCCCAGCGGCTCGCAGATCCTCTGGCAGTGCGTGTAACTGCGACGGCACTCTCGGCAGCAAACGCCCTCGTGGTCCAACCTGGGGTCGATGTTCATGGTATCCTCCCCCTCTAAGTTTCTCTAAGGGGAGGCAGAGGACTGAGGTCAGTGTGTGAATTGCGGCATGTCGAGATCGATATTTGTATAATCAGCAAAACTAAATCAGAATACTTTTCTCATGTTTCTCTTTTTTGTTGTTATAAGCATCCTCCATTCTCGTCATTCAGCCTCTATCTCCTTCTCATGCTCTGAAATATTTCCTTTTTTTTTTTAACACGTAGGTTTCAAGCCGCTTTCTGTTGACCCCCCCCCCCCGCCCCCTCCAGTTTGAGGGGGGGGTTACTCGAGTGGGTAAGAAAGAGGATTAAGAAGAAAGCGAGGGAGCCGTGTGTCGAAGGGACAAAGGTGGCGGGGGTATGGAGCAAGGAAGGGCAAGGGGGTGACCACGTGTATGTATGCAGTCGGTGTGAGCTCGGCAGGGCAAACAAGCCAGAGGAGGGTGGGGGCGGGGGGGGAGCGTGTGTGGAATTATTCATCGAGCCTCGGCGCTGAAAGGAAAGTTGTCCGAAAGAGCCCCTCGCATAAGGAAACAAAACGGGCTCGCTCAGATTTGCAGTGACATTCCGCCGCCCCGCACCGTGACCTCGGCATCTGCTGCTGTGAGAAACTCCTCCCACAAAGCCTCCTCGGGGGAACGCCAGATCCGAGCGGACACTTGTGGCGAGGCAAGCGGGGGAGACTTTGCACCTTTGTGCGTGTGACTCACCTGATAGGGGTTCTCCGGGTTGAACTCTGCCTCCACGTCTTCTTCCTCCTCATCCGTGGGTGCCTGACGGCGGTGGCGGGGGGCGGCCCTCGTCTTCCTTTGTCCGCCTGCACGACATCACAAATTTTCGAGAGCACAAGGCGACGCTGCTGCAGGGTGCCGTCGGATTGCAAACTTTTGGCAGCGTTTTGAAGTCACGTGAACGAGAAAAGTTGGATTTTTTTAACACTTTACACCCTCAAATTCAATCAATTGATGGGTGTCCAAACTATGGCCCAGGGGCCATATGCGGCCCGCCATCCTTTTTTCAGCGGCCAGTGACATGACGAAAAAAATGAAAATGGCATTTGAAATGGACCGCGCAGGTGAAATTGGATGACTTCCCGCATGCGCTCGCGCACCAGTGGTTGGCACCGGCGCAGCAGTGGATCAATGCGTTCATCCACGCTTTCACACTAACCGAGCTGTGTGATTGCTTACTGGTCGAGTAGATGGGACGGAGCCAGAAGATGGGCAGATCTCCACACAAATCCTTAATCTTATCACTGAGGAAAGCCGAGTCCGCGAGCGGCGCCCCGGCCGCCACCCAGACGAGGTCATCCTCAAACTTGGCCGGCATCACCTCGTCCTCCTTTGAGAAGCGCAAAGAAGAAATGAGCCTTCGGCCACTGAATGCTTCAAAGCTCGCGCGATTTATCACGCGAGCCGTTCGATGAGCATTCTGTGCCCTCAGAGCCGCATCAAATCAAGCAAGGGACCCCCAGAGCTCGAGCGTTGCGCTACGTTTTGCTGAATGCGTGATGTCAGGGTGGGAAAAGATTGAACGGATTGATCAACTAATGAGGTTTTGTCAACTGCAAACATCCATTCTGTATTTACATATCGGTGGTTTTTACCTGGAGGTGTTTGAGACCTACTTCTGTCTTTGATTTGCACAAAATGACTTGCTGGGGTGGGGGGATAAAACGCGGGGCTCCTTCTCCACTGCAACAACTAATAAGAGTTTATATGACCCATTCTCGTTTGCCCGGCTTTGTGTGTTTTTGTGTGCGCATCGAACACACGTGCACGATGCCATCACTCTAAATTATAGTAAATGACAAGCCTGCAGCAACCATTAGAACATCTCCCTGTTGACACACAACGCTGGAAACCAAACGATCACCGCGAAGGCAAAAGGGAGACGGTAACACAATCGAGCACAAAAAGCACAAATGTGAAACAAATGATCGTTTATGACGCAGAGAGCGGCAATAAGAACAGCCTTGCATGGTAATGACGTGTGTGTGTGTGTGTGTGTGTGTGTGTGTTTATGAAGGCAATTCTGGTGATGTGGATTTATGTGGATGGGAAGCTTATGGGGAATTAAATGATTTTAATTATCAGACAGCTTCAGTCGAACAATCACGGCAACACGCGCACGTGTGTGTGTGGGTGCGTGCATGCAATATTCTGAATGTAGACCTTTGTTAACCGCACAATCCGAAAACGCTTTGTTCGAGTGGTAAACATCGAGGACGGAAGATTTGCAAGCGAAGGAACTTTCGGTGGGGTTTGGACAGTGAACAGTTGTCATGGTCATGGTCATGGGATGAGAGTCATCTGGCCCATTTCATCCGTAAATTTATCGCATCAATCTGTCGACGTGTGGCGCGGCAATTCGGTCTCAAATTCAAAGAGGTTCACCGATGACAGATATGACGAGATATGGGTGTGAGAGAAAATCATAACGTGTTTGACCTTGCTTTGATTCAGCGCCTTATGTCACTGAAAAATGATGCGAGTTCAACCGAGAAGGCTTGCCATTGACACAATGGGACCCGATTATTGATGGCGACTCGAATGTTGCTCTTTTAAGTTTTCAGGGTTGTGATTCATTTGCACTTTCAATTCTTTCTTTAAATCACCCCCCCAGGCCTTGGTAGGAATTAAATTTCACTCCAGTGCAATTGCATGCAAATAAGTGGCAGAAATAACCCGTAGTCATATCGTCGGATGATTTGTTTGCTCCGCATTGTTCCCCACCAGACAAAACAAGGGCAAAATGTTCTTCTAAAATCTGCATGAAGTTTCTTCTACGAACTAAAGAGAAGGCACAACATGGAAGGCTCTGCAAGGAGACCCAACCCACCAGGTCAAAGGTCATCGAGTCCCTATCGAGGCCTTCCACATCAGGCAGGCGGGCCTTCACCTGGGTCTTGATGAAGCACTTCTCGCCCCCTGAAAACCGGATCCCTGTGATTCCCTGGAGAGAGACGGAAAAAAAGGTATTCTTCGACTCCTCCCTGTTCGATCTTGATGAGTACAAGTACACTGCGTATGTCCAAGATGAATGATAATTGGAGATATTATTTGTTTGCATACCTCGAGAGACTATGAAAGACACCCCCCCCCCCAAAAAAAAATTGTACATGTGTTATTGAGTTGCGGATGTGGAAAATAGTGCGTGTTTGAGAGTCATATTCCGAAAACTTTGTGCTGTTCTTTCCACACAGGCGCCCGGAGGGGTTTGCTCACTCACAATCTCAAAATCGTGGACCTCCATGGCCTCGTCCGCCCCGCTGCCCGTGCTGAACTTTTCCATGTTGTTCTCCGTGTCGATCTCCATCGTGCCTTCCTCCACTTTGCCATTGATGCTCATGCTGTAGTGGACATTGTACACCTGCCCACAAAGCACGGACCGGCATGGAAGGTATGAGATGCACTCCCACTCCCAGTCTTCCCTCTCGCATTCCCCGGGGGGGGGGATGGTGGGGGCAACTTCCCCTCTCCCCCAAGAATGCTGTATGAAATGGTTTTCTGGCATCACATGTAAATCGTTATTTGTACAGGGGATTTGCGCCCCCTTTTGGACAAATTATAAAGGGTCTTAAACGATTTTTCGTTAGAAGATCTCGGTATTGAGGGAGGGGCTAACGTTTCCTTGTTGGTAGAATGTGAACGATCTTGCTCTAACGAGGGGCTACTTCAAAATGCAAGCTGACCAGAGATGACAATTGCAAGTGTGTTGTTGTTGTTATTGACTTTTTTGGTGCAGATGAATTAACATTACATCAAGTTAGTATTCTTAGAAAAGTGTGTTCGTGTGTGGGTTTACTGAAAGGTTAATCGTGAAAGTATGCAACGTGCATTTAAATGGGCCTTCAGTTTTACTGTTTATTACTACTATACCAATATTGATTGTTAAATTAACGACTTGTACCTTGTTGAGTGATGTGATCAATGGTTGGTTTGTTGGGGCCCTCCCAAATCCACTTGTTATATCCCCTCTCCCACAGATTCACTGGATTGATTTAGATCCCCCCCCCCGGTAAAATGGGCGAAAATATAAAATCGCAACCCCAGAGACAAGTTTTTTTTCAGCGTTTCAGTTCAGGTCAGCAGGAGTCAATCATCCGAATGTATCACGTCGTCAATCTTTTTTTTCCCTTACAAACATTATATAGGCCTTCATCGTAAATACCCGAGCCACCAGAAAACAAGCTTCCCCCTCTCCTCTCACACACCTCTTGCACCTGGAGCATCAACCGGACCAGAGGAAACCCACCCCCACCCCTACCCACCCCATCCTTCCAGGATCCTCCACATATAAACAAGGGCCCCATTCATGCACTCTGTCGTGAAACATGTCGTGTTTGACTTAGATCCATGTGTTTTCTTACGCTGCAAAAAAAAAAAAAAACCGCCTCCAGTTTGGAGACCCCCCCCCCCCCCCCAAAAAAAAAAGCATGCAGCTTGTGTCCAATTAAAAAGGCTACATTTTTTATTGGACACAATTTTTATGGAAGTCAATCTTGCCGCGTGTGCCTTGGAACGTTTTCAAAATTAAAGTCCCTCTACTGCCGCTGCAACCAAATGAAATTGTCTAGCAAAACAGATTTGATGTCCCGTTTAAGAGCCTCGGACACGCTTGAAGTCGCGGCAACGGCAGCCTTACGTGTTTTTCAGTGTTGTTCCAAAAGTAGAAGGCTCCAACGGCCCCCAGGAGTAGCAACAGGGCTCCGGCGACGAGCACCGCGATACCGGCCTTTAGGACGCGCCCGGTCGCTGCAGGTTTCACGGCCACGGTGGAGTACGCCTGCGAAAAAAACAAAAAAATAAATCGAAGCATTTGAAAGCGTGTCCACGATGACGGGTTTTAGACACAAGCCAATGCCTCCCATGCTGAAGCATTTCGCCTGTTAGGGTCGATTCGTACCGGAGGCATGAACTGCTGCAGGTCCTCCGGTCCCGCCGAGGCGATCGGTACTTTCTCGGAGTTCCCGGCCATGACTGGAGCAAACACCTGAGGATCCCCGTGACACTTGCTCGGCGACTCTCTCTCTCTCTCTCTCTCTCTCTCTCTCTCTCTCTCTCTCTCTCTCTCTCTCTCGAGGGGAGGAGGTAGACTGCAGCCACCCTTCCTTTAACGAAGAAAACGCGCGCTCTCCGGCTCTCGTTGCGCACGACGCGCGCTGTTTCCCCCCCCGTCAGGACCCAACTTAACATCGGCTTATACCAATTTTGCCTGACACGTGATGTCAACATTTATGAACAACTTTCTCATTTGAAACCCAGAGAAAGAGGGACAGAGAGAACAAGAGTGGATGACTTGATTCATGCTTTACCCAAGTCCGAACTTGACTAATTGCCTGAAGTGTAGCGAGTTGGCTTTTTTTCTGCATTAGCTTGCTCAAAACCGGAAGGTTGCGACCTGAGACTTGCAGTAGACTTGCACTTAATGATGACAAATTGTTGAGGCAGAAGCCAACTTTCAACTTTTTTTGCAAATCATCATCGTTTTGCATTCGACTGCTCCTCTCCATTGCGGCCAGAGCTGGATGGAGGGAGGGATGGAGAGGGAGAGAGAGAGAGAGAGAGAGAGAGAGAGAGAGAGAGAGAGAGAGAGAGAGAGAGACTTTATTCATCCAGTGAGGAATATTAGATAGCATCCCTGATGCGTATCCATTCGCTCACGAATGGACCGGGCCACCGCGCCCCATTTGCATCCAATTTCAGAACTTTCAAAGAGTGTGGGTCAATTCAATTTATGAGGTGATTGAAAATGGCAAATCAATCACGTGTTTTGGTCGTTACTGACGTGACATTGATTTCTTAGAGCCAACGTACTTTTAGATGTTTTAAATGATTTAAATGACCTTCAGTGTGGTGCAAGGTCTTGTATGGCAATAATAGCGGCGCCTGTCGGCCTTGGTGTGTAACTGCTCACGGTGTTCCTGAAGAAAAAAATCTGATCGTGAAAGGACTTTTTTTTTTAGTGCAGTATTTCAAAGTTTATTTTCTGTCACAACGTTGCGGTAATACAAAATCTGTACAAATACGTCATGTTACATTCAGACCATTTCCTACGTCATTGTTCATTTGATTCATATGTTGGAGCCCTCCGGCCAAACAGTAGTCGGAGAGTTTAAATAGAAACATGCTTCAAGATCTGTATTTACACGGGTCCGCTTAAGTATGGCTTTTATCAAAAATAGAATCTCTGTCTGTACAAAACTTGCCTATCATACAATTCATGTCAATCAAAGAAGTAAATCTGAAAGTGATTGAATTTGATTTTTTTTTTTTTTTCTCCACATGAAGCAAAGATGCACAAACATGAGGATCGAAGCCCACAACTATCTTTTTACACCTCTCATTGTCAGGGAAACATAAATTAAGTATTTTGGGATCAAATATATTTCTGTGAGAGAGACACGTGTGAAGCGCAGTCTTGTCAGGCATCGTTGTTGTTACAGTGCGTCGGACTGGGCGCGTACACGGGGATAGTGACATCGCTGCAGACCTCCTGGACCCTCACAGGCCTTGTGGGCGTGATCATGACATAGTCGTACTCCCTGTCCAGCACCTTCTCATACACGCTCTGCAGGCCCACAGTTTTGGGGATGTGCGCTTGGTAGTAGTTGTCCCTGCGGTGGGGGTCCCGAGGCAAGGAGGCCGTCTTGGAGTGGCTGCCGAAGGAGGAGACGGTCGGGGCGGGGGAGGGGGCCGCATTGGCTCTAGCCGCCGAGGGGCTCCAACAGCGATCCGAATGACCCAGAACCTTACACTCGCTGGTGCAAGCCCACAATGCTTCAGGAAAGATGGAAAAAAAAGAGGAGGGGAGTTAGATCCTAACGCAAATTGTGATGATGAAGTCAGACAAAAGTGAATGAAGCACAAAATGTTTTCATCAGGCCGCCCCGGGGGGTGAGCCGTGAAAATTAATTGCGGAGAATTCATTCTTTGCTTAATTACGCTGATGAACGCGAACGGCCATCGGGGTCGATGAGCCGCGTCGAGCGAACGTGGCGCGTTTGCCGCGTTTCGATGCGATGCTGACGTTCGTGCGTTTGCGTTCATGTTACGCGGCTGAGACAGATTCCGAGGGAGACGACGAAAGGGGACCTTGAACCTTCTCCATCTGTTTCTTACCATTTGGGCCAGCCATCGGGGGGACGGATGCGCTGTCTTTCTTCAAGCCGGTGTCCCCGCTCACATCGCTGTCGCTGTCATTGAAGTCGCTGTCGCCCTTGCCGCTGTCTTTGCCGCTGAAGGCGGGATCCCTGGCGGAGATGGTGGTGTAAGAGTTGCCCTTCCAGATGGTGATCGGCCTCACGGCCTCCTTCCCATTCCCGTAGCCGGGCAGTGTTGAATATCCCTGCAAAAGCAAATGAAAGGAGAGTTCAGTTCGGCCAATGGTGATCGACCGACACTCGAGTCGCAAAAGGCGCACTCACCTCATGTTTATTCCCCGTCGGCTTGCCGTTTGTCTCCGAGTCGTAAACGCAGGGGACCTCGCTGCCGTCCTCCGAGGCCGAGCACGTGTCGCCGCCCCCGGCGTGCGCCTGGCTGCTGTACGAGTGTCCCTCAAAGCCCGCCGCCCCGGCCGCCGCGTAGGGATGGGGCGCGGGCAGAAGCGGGTTTGCGGCCACGTGGTTCCTGCCCCGCTCCGGTGTGCCTTTCTCCCCGTAAGAGTCGCTGTCCTCTCCGCTCTTGTCCCCTCGGTGGCGGTTGCAGGTGGTGGCGATGAGGATGATGGCCAGCAGCAGGAGGGTGCAGCTCCCCGCCAAGACGACGATGATGACCACCGACAGGTCCCACTGCGCGGACACGACACCCCCGCCGCCCGCCTGGTACACGGTGCGGTCGCTCGGCGGGGAGCCGGCGATGATGAGGAAGTGCAGCGTGGCGGCGGAGGTGAGTGGCGGCCTGCCGTTGTCGCTCACCGTCACCGTCACGCTCAAGGTGTCGTCCACGTCGTGGCTGAGCGCCCGGTTCAGGTAGACGTCCCCCGTGACTTTGTTGACGGAAAAAACGGAGGCTTCGCTGGCGGCCAGCCGGAAGGAAAGCTCGGAGTTGACGCCCTCGTCCGCATCCCGCGCCTCCACCCGCGTGACCACGTAGCCGCTCGGCGCGTCCCGGGGCAGGAGGACCTCGGCCGAGCCGTTGTTGAGCGCCGGGTGGGTGATGGCCGGCGCGTTGTCGTTCTGGTCCACCACCCGCAGGAAAACGCTGGCGCTTCCGGAGAGGGGCGGGGCGGCGCCGTCGCTGGCTGTGATTCGGAGCTCCAGTTGCTTCATCACCTCATAGTTGAAGCTGCGCAGCGCGTAAAGAGAGCCGCTGGCGGGGTCCAGCGACACGAATGTGGAAATGGGGGAGCCCATGAAGTAGGTGTCCGCCAGTTTGTAGGTGACCTTGCCATTTGGCCCCAAGTCCAGGTCCCGCGCCACCACCGTGGCGACGTACGCACCGGGCGCATTGTTCTCCACCACCGCCACCTCATACACGGGCTTGCTGAACACCGGCGCGTTGTCGTTCTCGTCCGTGAGCCGGATGGTGTACTGAGTGATGGTTCTGAAGGGAGGAGAGCCCAAATCCTCGGCCACCACCGTCAGGTTGTACTCGGGGATTTTCTCCCGGTCCAACGGGCTGGTGCTGACGATCATGAAGCTGTCTTCGTACGCCTGCTGCAGTCTGAAGTGATCGTGTCCGTAGAGGGTGCAGTGCACTTGGCCGTTGGCTCCGGAATCTCTGTCCGAGGTACTGACCAGAGCCACAAAACTCTCCCTGGCCGCCGCCTCGGTGATGTAGGCGATGCCCGCGGTGATGGACGTCATGGGCGTGATGGAGATCTCTGGCGCATTGTCGTTGACGTCTTGCACCTGAACGACAATTTTGCATATGGCCGGGCTGGGGTTCGGACCCAAGTCGGTGGCCTGGACGTCAAACTCGTACGTGTTCTTGCTCTCAAAGTCGATGGGGCTTTCCAGGGTGAGCCTGCCGCTTTTTCTGTCCACTTTGAAGTGTTGGCGGATCTCGAAGGGCACCTGGTGCCCGAAGCCGTACACCACCTCGCCGTTCGGCCCTTCGTCCGGGTCCTCCGCATTCAGGTCCAGCAGCAGGGTGCCCACCGGGGAATCTTCCGGCAAGTCCACGGAGAAACTGTTGCGGTCAAAAACGGGGCTGTTGTCGTTATAGTCTTTCACCTTGATGTTGACACGCGTGGTTCCCGAGCGGGACGGGTTCCCGCCGTCCATCGCGACCAATTCGAGCGCGTAAGACGCCTGGGTCTCCCGGTCCAACTCTTTCATGAGCACCAGCTCTGCATATTTAACCCCATCGGCCCTGCTCAGCACGTCGATGGAAAAGTGGCTGTTAACTGAGATCTGGTAGCTTTGAATGTAGTTGGCCCCGACGTCCTCATCCACGGCAAAGTCCAGCGGGACGCGCGTCCCCACGGCGGTGTTTTCCGAGATGTCCGTGGTGGACTCCTTGCGAGGGAACGCCGGGGAGTTGTCGTTGATGTCCTTGACCTCCAGCTCGACGTGAATGAGCTTGAACTGCTCCTTGGAGAAACTTACCACGTCGAAAGAGATGAGGCACTGCAGGGCGTGTTTGCAGATGCGCTCCCTGTCGATCCTCTCCCCGATGCTCAGCTGCCCGTCGCTCTCCCTCAGACGGATGAAAGAGGAGTTGAACTGTTTCATCATCCGGAAACTGGAGCGGGAGCCCGCGGAAGAATACGCCGAGGCGGAGATGTCCTTGGCCAAGTTACCGATCACTGTGCCCGGGGCGTCTTCCTCGAAGGTCTGGTACTTCACCGTCTTTGCCTTTGCGACGGCTGCCAGGCTTGTCAAAGAGACCAACAACAGCAGCCACCGTGTTTCCCTCATTTTTGTGGTTGTTTGGGTTTTCTTTGCACCAAAACCCAAAGTCTCGGGGTCCAATTAGTATTGAAAATGTCCCCCCCACCCAAAAAATCCCCGTAATACACCTTCACACTTCAAATCAGAGTAATAAATGTCCCATGTGTCTGTGCCTACTGGATGCGCTCCTCTCTCTCTCTCTCTCCACCGTAGGCGTGCAGCTCTCAGCGCAAAGCGAGCCGCAGTCTCTGCAAATGGGTTTATACGGACGGGCATGCAAATGAGCCTCACTGTGGCCAATCCGGGCTCCGAAAGGGAGGAGGGGATGGAGGAGGGGATAGGGGAGGAGGGGTAACTCCTGAAAGACCTCTAAACCCTATAAGAGATTCCTCGACTGTCGAAAAGCTTGGCATCCGCTACGTGGGCTCAATTCACGACGTGATTTAGTGTGTGCTATAGTTTCCATCGCTTGTTTGTGTTGCCCAGGCTTGTTAAATGAGTCCGGGGTGCAGAGAGGCGCAGTGTCCCCCGAGCTAGAGGACAAAACATTTGAATCAGGAGGATGCCATCCATCCATAGATTTATGTTTTGACATTGTTGCAATCCCGCGCACGTGTCTCCAACTGGGCAGTGGCACCCTTCTGAAGTGGGCAAGATAAGAGGGCAGTTCTTTCGGCGCGTCGCGCAAAATGCATTCTTGATGGGTGCTTTTTACGCAAAACTGGGGAAAACAGATATCCGTGGGAATGTGCTGTAACCGTTGGCACTATCATCCTTTTATTGCTCCTTTTATTCCGATTAATAAATTCCATAAATGCGCTCCGCCGTCTATTATCCGCCAGCCACCACCGCACCCCGGTGTGTTGTAATCCAGTAATTGTTTGCCTATCAGCTCCATTCTGAAGCAAGCGGAAAAAAAAAAAGAACAGGTACTTAAACGATCTGGTTCTAATTTAAGATCAGATCACGAGATATCTCGCGTGCCAGAGAGTGGATTTTTTTTTTTTTTTTAATTAAAGCCCCTGTAAAATGCGACTCTACTTGGCCTCGCCTGCAGGAACACGTTTTGTGGGGGCAGGTGAAAGCACGCACGCATGCGCGCGCACGGCCACAGCCTTTCGCAAACGCGTTACAAATGGGATTTGGCCGTCAACGCGGAGATTTCAATAGTGAGATTATATCAAAGGCACATGAAGCCCTCGTTAGTACTCGGGCTATAATGGCACGGCGGGGGGCTCCCTTTGCAGCCGTCCACTTCCCCATTGTGGCCCCTGAGCCGGTCTGCGGGGACCCTAAGCCCCGCTGCCTCCACGCAGACCTTCGCCTAACAGCAGCATAATGAGGCAAAGCCACATGCAACCTTTGTGTACCCCCTTCCCCTCCATCTCCACAGCCTCAGACGCGACTCCTTTCATTACAGCGAGATGGCAGATGAATTGCTCTGGACGCGAGGCTCCCACCTATTAAAATATATTTAGAGAGCGCATGGGGCCCCGTCACGGCTCTTTAGGAGATTTTCTCATTCTCTCCATCCACCACCCCCCCCTTTCTCGCCCTCCACCTCCTCCTCCGCTTCTCTCCCTCCTCCCATCAAGCCCTCTTATGCGGGAGCAACACTTGCCCTGCGGTAGAAGTTAATATCACTTGGCGTGTTCTATAAAGAACCCATCTGCCACACAAAGTCAAATAGGAGACACCTGAATGGACATCAACGTCTCGCGTGGTCTTCCACCTGCAACACTTTCTGTACACGACACGTGCGCTTAAGTCTCAGACCGTCGTTACATTGCGGGAATATGTTGGCCGTTTCTGCCGATTGAAAAGCAGTAAAGGAGTGTGACTCCTTTTGCCGCGCTGCCCGCTCAGTGACCCGAGGAGCTTCCGCATTCGCGGCTCCGTTGTGTGTGTTTGCCTTTTTAGCGTGAAAATAACTACTGTCAAAGGCCATTTAAAAAAAAAAAAACGACACTCGATCTTGCTCGGTACTCTTTATTGTGAGTGAAAGTTGGACAAAACCAGAGCATCAATATATTTTTTTAAATGGTTACGAGTCACCAGGGGTAGACTGACAGTTTTTCTCAAGAGCTTGACGAGTCCCACCGCGTTGCTCTCACATCAGTTTAGCATTTCACATGCTTCCTCTCACTTCTTTTTGTATGCAAGGTGGCGCACATGGAAGCCCGCGCATTCCAACTCTCACACTCAGCAGAGAGCCAAGGAGCAATCAGATGCAAATTAGCACCATGTTGCATCGGGGATTATACTCTGTGCATGTGCGGGTGCATGTGCATCCCTAAAAAAAAAAAAAAGAAGAGGCAAAAAGGGAAAAGCGCGGGGGGGGGGGAGAGGCAGTCATTTGAAGGACACCCATCTTGGAAAAAAAGCCCAGTCACGTGATGGCCGTGTCGCTCTGGCCCGTCTGCACGCGAGTTGCACAATAGTAGAATTAGAAAAGAGTCTTCAAATCCCATCCATTCTTCACGGGACGTATTAGCATTTCTTTAACATAAATAAATACATCTTTTGAGAATCCCCCTCCACTCCTCATCTCTCTCCTTTCGCCACCATTGTGCTCCCATTTGCTCGAGTGATTGGAGGGTATTTTGGGGCTGCGAGGCTGCTCGGTCGACCCCTGCTTCTTGTCGGGGGCTTAACTCTTTGAGATGGAAATAGACGATTTGGCCTCTTTTGTCCACCGCATAAGCAGTGCGAGGAGCAATGGGGGGGGGCGGGCTAGGGTGGGTTGAGACGGCAATGAGCTTATGGGAGGGTGAAATCATCGATCACAACTCTGCACGCACCCCCACTTTCGACTAACCTTTGCTTAACTCGCGTGCCATCACAAGCAGCTCACTCCTAATTGGTTCCCGGCACTAATTATCCAATTATCGCCTTTCCGCCATGGAGAACCGCACTCCGCGGCTTGTGTGTGAGTGGCAGGGCTTTAACGGGCTCATCCTCAAGTAGAGATGAAAATGATTAGTAGTGAATGTGGCACTAAGTGTCGCTGACCTGAACAGAAAGAAGTCTCTAAAGAGAGGAAAACACTTCACTTAGCGGGACAGAAGCGCCCGCGATGGTCTTAAACTCTTAAGGAAATTGAAAAACGTGATGAAGTGGTGTGCCGATCAATCGGAGGTTTGTGCGCGCCGTGGGTGTGTGTGTGTGTGTGTGTGTGCGTATATATGTGTGTGTTTCCTTTAGTTGTGGCAAAAATGCACTCACCGTTACATCCGAGCTAAATCAAACAGCATTTCAGAAACAGAACATCATAGCAACTATCAAACATAATACTGTACTAATATAATGGCTGGGGCTGCTTTGCTCCTTCAGGACTTAGATGACTTGTTGCGATTGGCGGAAGGATGAATGTTGCTTTTTACCAGAGAATCCTGAAGGCGAATTTTCAGGCAATCATTTTTGATTTGTATGATTTTTATGTGTATGGGGAAAATCATTTGAACAATCGCCTCAATACTTGAAGGATTTTATTGATGGCCAGGGTGTTCGTCGTGATGTGACATTAAGCTGTTGCAAGTACCAAAGTAGAGGAAGACGTTAGGCTTAAAAAAATCCAACAATGGTACTGATTTACACCGGAGGAATTCATGTGTATGACGAAGGGACAGCAGTGGCTGCGCCCTGCGCCTGGCTGGTGACCAAACCGGGATGTAGCCCGCTTAGCTTCAGCTCAACTTGAACTCTGATGTGGAGACAAAAGGGATGGATTGCTTTTTATCGGGTCTGCATAATGCACGCATCACAGGTCGTTCGGAAGCCTGCTGTGAATAGAGCAGCGGCATGGATTGGCACCGGAATGCCGCCATCTTGGTAATGTCCAGTTTACTCAAACATGTATTCTCCTTTTGATTCTTAGTTAACTCCTGCTCCTATCCATCACCTTGTAGCCCATCTGTCGCTGATGGCCGCAACGCTTTGAATGCATTCCTCTCGATTAACAAAACGGTTAACACCTCATGAATACAGCCTTTTACACCCATGCGCAGATTGAGGGGAAACTTTAGGGCCGCTGCTGTAACTCGTGTAAAGAAATCTGTCGGCGGACACTCCCTCTTCCCTTCCACTTCATTGCCGGTATTGTGCGCGGGAGCGCGCAATCTGTGCGGCCGTCTCTGCCCGGCCCCGCCAGCTTTCTAATGACTTTCCGATGGTGATTTAAAGGCTGGCACGGCCTCATCCCAGCGCCCCCACCCCAAAAAACCTCCCCTGCCTCCCCTTGTCCCCTTTCAGTGCTTTTGAATCTGTTGTCCTTTGGTTTGGGGCTGTTCCCCCCCCCCCCCCCACACTGGTATTCTGCAGGAGGTCAGGAGGAGACCGTAAAGATTCCCACATCAGGCTGAAATTAAAAAAAAGTCTTCGTGTCGGTGTTCCATGCGTCCAACTTTCCTCTTCCCAAAGTCCCATGCTCGTTTCAGGATAAACCAGAGCAATGATACTTTTTAGGAAAATAAGGGAGAGTTTGGGGGTTGAGTGTATGCGTGGGTGGGTGCTTTTGCACCTGATGGTTGCAGGGAGCCAGATTGTGTTTGGCATTTGGAGGAACAGATGGGGGTGTGAGGTGGGGGGGAGGGCTTGACTTAAGAAGAGCGTTAAGGGAGGGGTGTCAGACGTTTGGATATCACTCCTGTGAAGTTATGTGTCCAATTCTTGCCTTTGCACTCCTTGGTGGACGTTAAAAAAGAAATACATATCGACACACCGATGGGGCGAAGGAGTCAATCAATAGCGGGCATTACATTTAGAAGAGAGGTGTGGGAGTCATTTGTGTTTTGGCTGATCTGCGTCAGTCTAATGTTTTATTTGTGAGAATGTGTGTGGGTCTATTCATTTCATGCCGGATTTATTATTCATTACAGCCCATGTGCATTACAGATACTATACTATTCTGGGTTTATTGCACCCGTTGCGTCCACAGCTGAAAGAAAGAAGTAATGGATCAATCTTTCATTTCTGAACAAAATAATGTTGCAATTTTGCCTGTTAATGAGGTATTTGAGACCAATGTTATATTCATCATTCATTTTCTGCGCCATTTAAGGAAGAGGGCAGTCTGTTTTCTTCTTGCGGAAAATGCAGTTGGCCCTGCTTTGAACGTATTTTCTGTGGGAGTAACTTTCGACGAATTTACCCCCCCCCAAAAAAAAAAAAATCACAAAGATGTGTGTTCACCGGAATAATTTTGCAGGACAATATCACCTCAAATAGGTACCCGTTCCTTCAGTTCCTCAACTGCTGCTGTTACTCACGTTCCATTTTACATTACGTTGTGAGTGCATAATGTACAAAAGTAAATAAATAAATAAATAAAAGATTGCCCTAAAATGGGACCACGTTGTTGGGGAGAAACTAGCAGTCTCCCACTAATTCCGACAACACATCCAGCTTAATGAGTTGTATTTTTAAACATTTGTTCTCATTTGTTTCTATCTTTACGTGTTGATATGTTACGGCTCCGAGGACCCAGATGCTGGGACGAGAGAGAAGAACAGATTACGGTGACGACGAGATGTTTATTAACACAAGCTGAAGAGGTGCTGGAGGGAATGCGTTCTTGTCAGGGAGGGAATCCAAGCGCTGTGTTCAGGTTGGCAGGAAGACGCGGTTCAAGGCGGGCCGGTGGGGAGTGAAGACAGGAAGTTGGCTGGAGATGAAAAATGCAGACAGGAGGGATTAGAATCAAGAATTCAAACAAAGTATTCATTAAGTGGCTGGAAAAGCAAGCTTGCTATTTTTCACGAGGGCTGCCGGGTGCCGTCCAAGAGGAGCAAGAAGGAAAGCCGATGAATAGGTGACGAGGTGCAACTGGTGAGTGACTTCAGCACACTGACTTCAGAATACACACACACACACACACACACACACACACACACACACCGGGAAGGAGACAGAGCTCAGGATGTATGTAGATACAGTCGAACTCTGCAAACCAGTCTGTGCCTTGAAACTCTAGACAACCATTTACACTCACATTCATTCCTTTAGTCAAGTTCCAGTCCTCAATTGTGGGAGTGATCCAGTGTCATGGTTCTGTTTGTGGCCAACAGGTGGCACTGTATGGCTCCGCCTGCAGCTGCACACCTGTTGGTCATTGTGTCATTAGTTGTCTGTTTTCAAAGGGCTCCTGACATGACCTCTCAGTGTCAGGTCATTGTTTGTTTGTTGCTGTCATGTTTGTTCCTGTTATGTTTTTGGTCATGTTTCTGTTATCGATAGTTTGTTTGTTTTTTTGCTTCAGTCATGGTTTTGGTTTGCTACTTTGGATTCTTTTTGTTTTCAGGACTTTGTTTGTTTAGGATTTAGTTTTCTCTGCGTTTTTATCAATACAACTTGTCAAGTACAACTTGCTCCTCCTTCCTGCCTGCTTATTGGGATCCTCCACCATCACGCATCGTGACAGCCAGAGTCTTCTGAGAAAACCCAGGGCAATACTTGAGTACAAAATAGGGAAAACCATCGCAAAATAGATTTGGAATGGTCACAAATTTGGGTCACGGTATTAAAATAAAAAAAATGTTAGCAAGCGGGGACTTTAAAAATGATAAAAATCCTCATGTGACCCAATACTTTGCTACACGGGCTAGTAAGAAATTATGTCTTTTAATGACACATCTGATCAGTACACCCCCCAAAAAACCAAAAAACTTTGGGGCAGATGTCTTTACTGCTTAATGATTCTAGTCACGGTTAGAATCTTATTGAGTGCTTTAACGTTAAACAATAACCCACTAACCTACTTTAAAGAGTGTATGAGTCACATGAGACAATCGCGGCGTGCCTCGGCTGCCAAGGTGGAGATACTTCCCAAACTATTTGAGAAGAAGAAATCCAACTCTCACTTACTTTGTAAATCCTCTCTCTTATCTGCCTTCCCACTCCTCTCCCATCTTACCTTTTCCCATATCCCCCCCCCCCCGCCACTGCTCTTTTACAGTCCCCGCAGTGCTATTTAGAGCATGGCGCACCGCCATATTAATGTGACTAAAAAGGCTCGCGCAGGTAACACAAGTCCAGCTGGCTGCTTCCTGCCTCTCGCGGCACTCGAGCCAGCGTTTATGGATTCACCCCTCCACATGCAACCCTTACTCATTCTCTTTGAACGTCCCAGCCCGCGCCTGGTATAATACAATGCAAAATATGAGGGGGGCACCCCGCGTTGCTTTCTCCTGAAGCGCGCATGCATAAACAGGCTGCGGAGCACACTGCGAGCTCTGTGCATCCTCGCCAATGCGTGCCAGCGAGACTTTCAAGGGAGCGCGCCGGATTCCCTTGGGAACAAACAGCCACTGAAGAATAACTAGGCTGCGTTCAACAAATATGACTCGCACCACACAAAAATGAAATTGAAAAAAAGAACAAAACAATCACCATGCCCACTTGACTTGATCAATATTTCAGCAGCAGCTCATTCTGCTTTGTTCGTTCAGGCCACGAAATGGCTAACGAGGGGATTCTGAGAAGACAACGTGCCCACAGAGGGAAGGTGACGAGACGGCAAAGCATCTCGAACGATCTGCGGCATCAGTGGCTCACCCCCCACCCCCCACCCCACCCCGAGGAGGCTGCGGAGAACCGCTTGATACTCTTCTGAGCGACACTTAGGAATGAGGACGCCTGCCTCCAGAGAGCGCGGATGCGCCCCCCCACCCCCACCCCACCCTTCCTCTGATGTGGTATGTCAAAGTCCTCATGGATCATGATCACACTTTTGAATCATTATTTACAATCCCTTTTTTTTTTTTAATAGAAAATAGTGAGTGATTACTCCCACAGAATACAAACAGGTATACAAAGATGGAGTCTGTCTCGCCTTTCAGTGTTTCTGGGAAGATTTTGTACAAACACGGTGGCGTGTTTCCCTGTCCTCGCCGCAGTGCATGACAAAATGTTTTGTCTGCCTAACAATGGGTATTGTGCTTCTTTCTACCTTGTTCGATGCATTCGGTGTGGGGCTATTGTTATTTCTTCTACTTTGATATCCAATGCCAGAGTCTGCTGACAAAAATAGAGGCCTTGTGTCAGGTTACCTTACATTCCAAGATGGATGGTCACATGCAGTGTCCTGCTTCCTGGTTTTTATTTGAAACAGTCTTATATGTTTGTTTACTTTTGTGTGTGTGTGTGTTTTTTAATCCTAGCTAAATCATAGTTAAACATACTGTCCACCTTTCTGAAACCGAGCAGTATCGTTGATGTGAAGTCGGAATTCCAAAAGTCTTGTTCGACCGCACTGGTGTGCCTAATATTTTGTCTTGTGAGCTCCTCCAAGGCATCCTCACGTGAGGGAAAGTCCCCCTCCTGTTGGAGTCCTCACAGCCCCTCGACACAAAGCCCAACACAGTCTGTAAAACTACAACCTCATGTCATCAAAGCCTTCCCTGCGGTGGCGTTCTTCCTGATTGCTCCCCTCATCTAAGCGCCCTATTTCTCGAGCGCTGCCATCTTTGTTTTCTGCACTTGTAGTAGCGTTGCGGAAAGGGAAAAAGCCTGCTTTTGCCTCATCAGTTTGTGTGTCGCTGAGAAAGAGAGCGAGAGAGTAAAAAAAACAGAGAGTGAAACTTTTAAAATTCGGGGCTTTGTTGCTGCCAGAGAACAGAAAGCTGACAAAGTTCTACAGAGGCAACCATGAAAAGTTCTGCCTCATTAGATGGAATCGTTGTTCTATATTCAGGGGTCTCGGTGGGGCTAACAAATGCAAAGAGTTGGCCAAATATGGTTTGTTCCGCCAGAGTTTGGGTCTTTTTTTTTCTGACTACGGTGGTTGGTTGACGTCCAGGGGGCGAGGCCGAGCGTTCAAAATCTAGATTTTATTTTAGCTGAGAGAAATAATGAACTTTCGTCACACTTTAGTTTGTCCTGAAATTATCTCATATGGTTGGTTCTATCATCTGCACAGTCTAGAAATGTTTTTAGATACGAGCAGCAGATGGTGGCAGTGACCTCAACCTAATTCACAACAAAGCAGCCATTTGGTACATAGTGAGATATTAAATACATATTAAAAGCTTCAAAGCTTTAAGTTTGTTGCCACTCCCAGTTGACATTTACTGTCAAACTAAACACAATACAAAGAACTGTAGGTTGTATATTTAAACAAAGCGTAAGGCTAACTCACAATACAAAGATGCTATTCACAGGCTAATCAATAGCACCGGTGTGACGGTTTTATAAGAGAGAGACCGACAATATAACAATTCTCACAGGCATGCATTCTTTATCCTCTACAAAAAAAGTAATATTGCAGTTTATGGAGCTTGGATGACTGTTTTATACTGCCCCCTGGCGATCAAGGTGTGCACATCAAAAAGAGCTCAAGGGCTCGAATCGAGTCATGTCATTTTCAGTCAGGATGACTTGAGATACGTGTGTTTTGAGTTATGAGCATGGTCACGGAATGAGATCATAAGCACAACTGCACAACTATAATATATTCTCTGTACATACAACATGTTCCGAGATTGTTTTTGTATTAAGCATTTAGTGTATTCTTAAAATAGGCATGGGATTTCCAGAAGGGAGCGGCATTGAAATTTCATAAAAACCCACCGACTTTATGTACACATCTCAGAGTGTGGGTGCGACAAAAAAAGAGGGGATTAGGAAACTATCTTCAAAGTGTGACTTTCATGTGTGTGTGTGTCCCAGATCGTACTTGATATCCTTCTGATTGCACAAAGAAGGCGAGTGAGGCTGTGGCGCTCTGGGCTGAGATAATGGGAGAATTCATACTGTGTCATTATTTTCATTTCTGTCGCTATTATTCATTACTGGCGCTATTTCATCATTGATAAGGCGGTGGGGCTCGTTCTCGATTTAGGCTCATTAGGGATCCTAATGAGAATGTTCGACATGCTATTAGAGGTGTTTAAGCAGCCTCGTGTCTCGAGATGAGCTCGGCTATTTGTTGGGCAGATGGACGCGGCTTCGGGGGCGCCCGCCCTCACCTCTGACCTGCCACAGATGTCGCAAACTCGGGCAGGGCAAAGCGGCGGAAAATCACTAACACACCGGAACCGACTCGGTCAATACGCGGGACAATTAGGCTCATTTGAGCGCCACTTTTGGCTGCGCTTTTGCCTGAAAGGGGCCAGGGGATGAAAGTGGCGGCGCCTTTTTCTGTAAAGCCTGCTTGACCGATGTCTCTGCCCTGAATGGGGATCTGGTGGTCATACATAAATTAAGAGGTTAAGCGAGCCGTCAGGAACAAACGTTTGCATTTATTAACGGAGGAGAACAGCTCCCCGCAGTGAGCACACAGCCTGCGATTTACCCTTTGGGCTGAATTTCAATGTTTTTGTCTTATTTGACTCAAGTCTAGTCAAGTCTAATTAACATCAGGATTCAAAAAGCTGCACTATTAAAATTCACACGCGGGTGTGTGCGCGCGTCATGTAAAAAAAGGGCACGCTGCCATTTTGTATTTCGGCTTGTATCGAAGTCCAAATACTGTAAATTTGGGTGTTGTAGTCAAGACCACAGCAAGAGCAAGACATTATCGAGGCTAGAGAGTTTCGTGACCATGACTTTTGGAGGTAGCGACCAGGACCTGACCAATACATGAAGGAAAAATCTTACCCAAAAACAAAGAACAGTGACTAGCATCTTCTTTTCGTTGTTTGTAACAAAAACCACTGTATGTTGTTTTTTTTTTAAATAGTACCGGTACAATGAAACTAGTCTCAAATCTAAGCAAATTTGTTGTTTCACTTCTCCAAAGTATGCAGTCATAGTAATTAAAGTCAATTGTCCTGACCACACATGAGAGACGTCAGTTTGCAAAAATATTAAAACAAAACAAAACAAACGCTTAAACTAAATGAAGTGAATGAAAAAAAATAAGCCTAACTGCATTGTGCGATTTTCACTGATCACAGTACCGCTGGCCTGGTCTTGGCCGGTCTTGATCAAAAATCCTGAGTCCGCCCTGTCCAAAACTGAGACAAGAATGAGTAAAAATGCCTTTTTACTTGAGACCAAGACCAAGCTTGAGAACTACAACATCAGTATGAGGCTACTGAGGTCTAACATTGGTCAACAGTACATTTCAATCAGAGACGGACGGCTTTATGTATCCCGAAACATATTTTTGACACTGATTTAAAAAACATGTTTTTACTTTTTCCCATCACATTAGGTTTTTGAGATATTTTCTCTTTATGTTATTTTTTAGTTTGACCTATAGAAGCTTATGCAGTACAGATTTTAAATTGTGTTGTAATTTCAAGCTACCGGTATGGCGTTTAAGGGGGAAAAAAATCCACCTGTTGCTGAACCCAACTGTCTTGATTCATCAATATTTCTAAATATATTCCACGTTTAATTATTGTGATGATATTAGTGTTTTTATGATGAAAACCTGAGAAAAACGAGGGCAGATTCCGAATCGGTGAAAAAAAACGAATCAAGAAAAGTTGACTTGCAGCTCTCACTTTAAAAAATAACTAATTTGTCGACGGGCCTGATTAACAGTGAACATTATTTTTTTACATTTGTACTTCTGAACTTTTAACACAGAGTCGAATCAGGACTACCTTGCCCAGATATAACTCTACGTTTAGTTCAATGACACCATCGTTTTTTCTTGTACTTCCGGATAGCGTTTGAGTGTTTTTGCCACATTTTGCATTCATATGCAAACTGCGTTAAAAGGCGCTTAACTGCGACCTGAATTGGTGAAGAAATGCCATGTTCGGGAGGCTCTTTTCACACAACAAACATTCCCACTCCCACACACACGAGGGGGATCCCACGGGAATGCGCGGGGCAGGTGTAAAATTTCAGCTCTTAATGAGCCACATCAGACACATCAAAGGAACGTCGTGCGGCGCCATTGGACCATTAGTCCGAACGAGACAAAAGCCATCGGAGAGTTTTCCTCGCTAAACGGTGCGGAATGGGTTCGTGCTGCGGGAGTTTTATTGTAGCCGCAAACCCCCGCGGGCTCCAACGGGCTCACCAGCCGAGCTTTCGCTTCTAACGAGACAGATGAATGTTCGGGAGAAACGGAAACCCGTCGGGGAGGAGATGGAGTCAAAGGAAAGAGGTAGGAGGGATCGCAAAAACAACACGTTTGAAACTTCATTTTGGGGAGAGAGTTTGACGTCGAGTGTGCCCATGCGACGTGCTAAGCACCTAGCCTCTTTTACTGTTTGGGAACGTCATTGCATATCCATATCTAGACCAAAACAAAAAAACAATCCTAAAAAAATATGTCAATCGTACAAACACAGTACGTTTGGCCACTTGAAGGCAACAGGAAACGTAACAATGGCCCCACTGCGTTTGCTTTATGAATATTTTGGTGACCCCTGTGATAGTGTCAAAACACTCGGGCACACTCAGAGGCCATCCTCGCAATTGTGAAGCACGCTTGACGCCGAAAAGTCAAGCTTGTTTGTGTGAGCGCTTACTGCTGTGCTCAAGTTTGCTTTGGAGAGGAACCGAGCCCTGCCGTGGCGAGCCGAGTAATTGCCACTCAGCCCCCCCCCAAAAAGTTTTTGGATTGCCTCTGGATGCCATCAAATGGCAATAAAGCACTACTTTTCTCTTTGACGGGGCTATGGCCTGGCTAAATGAAGCTCCTCCTCCCTCAGTTCAACATGATGCCACCAAAGCAATACTTGAATTTGGGATTGGGCTTTCCTTTTGCTGGCAAATTCCCCGAAAACGTACTTCGTAGTGGGCAAGAAATTGGTCAGGTCTGGGGAAATTAGAATGAGTCTGTGTGACTCGTAGGGCTGATGAGCATTTCCCGATGCAGAGGCGTGTTTGCTGTCGGTGGGTGTCTTAAGTGAAAGGCAGCAAATGCCAAGAAGCTCATGTGACCGGCTGGCGGGATCACACGGATGACGCCACTAATAGTCGGGGGACACCCTCAATTGGTTGAGGACACATATACAAATGATAAAATATGTAAGAATTCGATACATGCACTTGGAGGACAAGAATGTCGCCATTTTCCCGCTATTTTGGTCACATCCGTAACGAATTGTGACAAATACGCTTTGGCCGAGGGCCAATGGATGTGGGCTCAGCTGAAGTGTGGTACAAGAAACGCAAAAGAGTGTGCGGGGGAAAAAAATCGCTTCATCAACTTTGACGAGACTTTCATCACGGTCAACTGCAAAAAGAATTCAGTTGTTCAACCCTTAGTATACGACGGCAAGGACTAGCAACGGTTCAGTTCAGCGGCCGACTTGAAGCAGTTGGAAATTTGATAGTTGACCAACAGGGCGTGCGAGACGACGAGGCGCGGGTCTGGCGGTCCCTGTGTCTCCTGGCCCGTCCTCTCCTCTCCTGGCTTGTCACTCCTTTCTCAAGTGTCTGGGACTTGGGCGCGGCGCGCCTCCAAACGGTGGCCTACTTTGCGGCTCTCGCTCGGGATGGAAATGAGTCCGACTTCCTTGGCGAATGTTTGTCTGATTTTAATTAACATCGCAGTCGCGGTGATAAAACAGCACTCTGTCTATACCTCACAGCAACAACTTTGCACATCCGCCCGCCTTTGTTTTTGTGGGTGTGCGCGCGCGCGTGCGTCTGTGCGTGAGGGAGTGACACAGAACTGAAATCCATAATTTATCCAAATGCCCACCAGCTGCGCAGAGCAACACTGATTCAACACACTTTTCTCGGGTCTCACTGAACCGGTGTTCCAGTGGGTGTTTGAACACACACACACGCACGCACACACACACACACGCACACACAAAAACAACTCCTTTATTTTTAATTGCCGCTGATGCTCACTGTGCCGCAAACATATGCTGTTATCCACTTCACTCTTGCTAGCGTATCACTTGTCTTTGTTTGCCATACAGCACACGGGGACGGTATTTATAGCATATTGTAATACAATGTAGAGCCCTTGTGCATATTCATTTGGAAATAATAACATTGACAACGGCGTCAGTGACGAGCGATGTGGAGAGGACTCGTTTTGCGCGCGTAGCGCACCTACCAATGAGCTTTATTGTGCTCCAGGCAATGTGTGTGATGTGGCTTGAAGGCGCCGACTGTGTTTGCGTGTGTCAAGTTCTCTGTTGCTAAGAAATCTCAACAGCAAATTTTCAAGTGCACCTCCTTCTCGTCCTTTGTTCTCCTCCCTCACCCCTCTCCTCCTCCTTTCTCCTCCTCTCGCGTGGCATCCTCTTTCGAACATTTTCGCGCTCAGAAGTCAATCTCGTTCCAGGCGAGCCCAAACGCTGCCAATCAGCGGCGTTCTACATTATCCGTCTCTGTTCCACTTTGTTCGCTCCGCCTCATTTCCAGTCGATGAGACTCCTGCGCAACGCGTGACCACACGCGCGCGCTCACCGCCGCAATCCCATTAGCTTTAATAATTCAATAGCGTCATAACATTTGCTGGAGGCCCTGTCACCGCCTGTCTCCGGGGACGCCGATCCTCCATCGGCCGGCTGAAATCACCGCCATGCGGGACCCGGAGCAAAACATTCAATTGACCCGGGAGCTGAGCTTGCGCTGTGCCCTCGTCTTCCCAAGAGAATCCTGTCCTCCCATCGCAAGGGCCGCCGAGGCTGAAGTGATGGAAGACAGAATGGAGAGCATTCAAGATGGCAAGAACAGAAGAATCAGCGGGATGGGAGGATGGAATCAAAGGATGGAGAGAGAGAGATATTTGGAGAGGTAGTGTGGGTGGGCTGTGGGGCGCTGATTAGGCCCCTGGTTTGAAGTGCTCCAGTGCACGTGCGCACACACGCGCACACCTTCATAAGCCATTCAGTGTTGCAAAGGCTTGTGAAGTGTGAGGACAGTGCCGCACGTTTAAGCATTCTGTCAGAAATGAGCTGCCCTTTCAGGTGGAATATTTCCTTTCTGTTCTTCAATTCATGTCTGTGATCAGCTGCATCAAGGGGGGGAGGTGTCATGCATGAGTGTGTGTGGGGGGGGTTCTCATGATGGCAACATGTGATGGCAAGCATGTAGGTCAATAGTGATTTTCACTGTACAAAAGCAGTACACACGTCACTGATGGCGTCGCGGTATACTTGCCTGACGTTGGTGCGGGCAGTTTCCTGCACAGTGACGGTGTGAATCTCCAGTCACTGTGAACGCTTGTCTATATGCTACATGATGCGCCCTGTGATTGAGTGGCGCCCAGTTCATGATTTCGCCAGGAGTCGGCCGGTTGCCATCTCCCCACAATTCGAAACAGAACAGGCCATAGAGGAAAAAGACGGAATATTAAACGGGAGACGGGGCACACTCTCTTCCGGATAAGCGGTGTTGAAAATGGATGGATGGAGCAAAGTAATAGTGGGGGCACCGTGTATAATGGTCGTCTCTTTGACTGGACGGTTAATCCAAGTTTTACGCTGTTGACATGAGCCTGGAGCTAATTATTTCCCTTCCCATTATTTTTTTTATGGAAAACATCGTGAAATAGTTGGACGTATTAAACGTCGGGGTCGGGGGAGAGGAGGGGGGAATGAGAGTAAATGCAAATATAACTCTTGTAAATGCAATGGATTTTCTTTTGTTCAAATTACTCCTCGTAGTCTTTTGGGAACAGGCTCTCTCGCTTGCCAGACAAATCAATGTGCCAAAAAAAACTAAAACGTTTACAGTTTGAGCACAGTCCAGTGTAAAACATTCCCAAACTTTGACCGCTGCATCGTGACAATAAATTCAGACACACGCCCTGATTTAAAAAAAAAAAAAGTCTTCGGGTATAACTCATGCATGATCACTAAATGGTAACATTTGTTATTTCCACCACAATACAGCCAGCGGTGTTGAATTTTTTATGGCTCCTTTGGCCCTCACAAAAGCGCCCTGAACACACACACACACACACACATTGAGAAACCAGCCTCTGGTTGGAGCTCACGGGTCACCCTCCTGTGAACAAAGCCAACTCGGATGCACCGAGGCTTAAACAAGTACACAACACCTCCGTCCTCAAATCTCAAAGCTTCATGAAACATTAAACGAGGGCTATCAATGTGTGCGCACTCACACATGTGCTCATGAAAAACATTCAGATTCTTCTTCAGTCAGCCTTCCAAATCCTCCATTGAAAAAAAAAGAGTGACCTGAACTGAACCTTTAACAAAAACTGGACCGGACTGGCGCAAGATACCAAGATGGCTCTGGAATTTTGATTACGCTAAAGTAGGCACATGTGGGATTACTTCCAAGAAGCATGCAGACGCGTAAGAATTCACGCTATGATGCTAGCGCGTGAATATGTGGCGGCGCTAGCATGCAAGTTCATCGAATGGATTGAGGATGGTCTCTTGGGGATGATGGGAAAATTATTTTAAAATGACTGAAATACAAAAAAAATTATGAATTGCGCCACACCAGCCCCCGAAAGGCGACATCTCCTCGCCAAGTGCATGTTGTTCACCTGTAAATTGTACAGGTGAATGCAAGACTAGTGGGGGCGTAGCGGCCACTTCTGAAAGGACACACAAGGAACCGAAAATGTCCGTTATCGAGTTTGTGGAAGCCACGTTCTCGCATTCATAAAAACGTCTGGCTGGATTGTCTTGGAGTAATTTAGCAAAACCGAACAGCTTGCCTGCCAGTAGACAACAGAGCTCAATCGTTTTACCTTCAAGAGTGAATATCCGTGGCGTTAATCAGTTCATCAGCCGGAGCCTCACGATCATATTACGTGTGTCTGAATTTCCATCGTGTCTATTTTTTGAATTTCCACCGTGTCTATTTTTTAATCAATCGTTTCATCTTACCTGTTGAAATGTAAATTGCAGCCGGTGTTCTGTCTTCCAAGCCATTCTCCTCATGCAACATCGCTCTGCTTGACTAAATGACATGTCACGGTTTGTTCACTGTTAGTATAAGAGAAAGCTTTCGCGTTTGCCACTCGGAAGTATGGATGAAATGAAGACATCTCCTATAAGACCAGTTTCATCGATGTTCAACCTATTCGACTGCTATGACTACTGGCCTGTAACACCAGGGGTGTTCACGGTCGAGATTTGTTTCGGTGCTACGCCGACGCTGCTCCCGTAGAGCGTTCATACGTGCAAATTTTCTCCGCGGTAGCGCCCGAAAACAGCTTACACCGGATCAAATTTGATCCACCTCAGGGAGGTGGTTTAAAAATTTGCTCCAGAGCAAATGCTCGTTTGCGGGGCAGCACCGGTGTAAATTTGCACGTGTGAACGCTACAATTTGCTCCGCAGCAAATGCTCGTTTGCGGGAGGGGGGGTAAGCCTCGCTGCGCATGAGAAGAGTGGATTACGTACGGCGAGAATGCGTTGCTTTCGTGCTCTGTCGGACTTCCGTCAGGTGTTTGTTTAATAACGACACAAGACATGGCTGCTAACAGTAGCAAAGCACCTCTTGGGTTATACCATCTCAACTAGAACGGGGGAGGGGATAGTCCCCAAACGTCATCTTTCCTTTTGTAGGAGACTGGACTGTCTCGGAGTTGTTTGTGTAGTTTGTTCCTTTGTTGTGTGTTCACAACCCCCCCCGTGCCCCATAGAATTTATTTTCTGATTTCCTCTCTTGATTTTTCTGTTTGGCGCACTACATTTTCGCTTTTCTGAGTGTCATTGAACTCATCGTTGATTTACGTTTTCGGGGGCGGTCACTCTCGAGCAGAAGGCACGGAGACCGAGAAGGAGAAGGAGGTGCCTGTACAGTAGTTGCTTGAGTTGTGTATACGTTTTAAAAAGAACCAACACGACAGCTCATTTGTTTTCTGTCGTTTTGCTCCGCTGCAGAAACTGCCTGTGTGAACGCAAGTGAAGCTGCGTCGACGCTGCGCCGGTGCTGCCACGCTCAGCGGCTTTGTACGCGTGAACGCTCCACAAAATTTGTTCCGGTGTAAAATATATCGCAACAAAATACACCGGTGTGTGTGCCGTGTGAACACCCCTACCGACTTGCTCTGCGTTGAGCGTCTGGTCATGCAGAAAGCCAATCTTTCTCCCTCCTATGACTCAATCTAGTTTGCTCGTCAAACAGTCCCTTAGACGACGACATTTCCCCTGCTCTCACCTCCCTGAGCTCAAAGAACTCATTTGTGTGAAAGCTGTTCCTCGTATTCACTTCATCCTTCAACATAATCATTTCCTGGAAGCAAGAAGAAAAAAAAATACTCAGAAACTTGCGACTCAAAAGGTCTCTTTAACTGGGTGCTGGATATTCCGTCGTGGAGTCAACACCTCCAAGGTGAGCATGTGGACTCCGCAGCAGTGTGTGCTCATCTCAGTGCTGAGCCGGTGTGACTGTGTGCCAACCCACAGAATCAAGTTTTGTGGATGATGCTACGGCAGTGGGCCTCATGAACAACAATGATGAAGCGAACAAGAGGAAGTGAGGTCAAGTAACCGGTCCAGTCGTGTGAACAGCAACTTCTTCCTCAATGTGGGGAAAAGCCAAGGAGACCCTTGTGGCGACTTTTTAGGGCATCTCACACAAACAGTCGGCTATGCTGTAGAGAGTATGAACCGGCACCAGGTTCCTGGGATGCACATCTTGGAGGACCCCTGCCGGATCAGTAATACTGAACCAGGAGCGCTCGAACGCATCTCGACCTCGTCTGTAAACTGAAAAGTGGGACAGGCTCATCGCCGTCATGTTCCTTCTACCGGGGCACCGCTGAGAGCATTGTCACTGGCCGCATCACGGTGTGGTCTGGACGTCACATTGCCTCCTGCGTTAACATCTGCCTCACCCGCAGAGTCATCAGCATTACCGGGGTCTCTCCCTCCCCTCACAGTCACTCTTCAGCCTCCATCGCAATCTGCTGATGACTATAGATTTGCCCTTAAATGGGCCATTAAAAAAAAAAAAAAACTTTTAGTTTCTCTTTCCCAACAGCTGGGTCTCTGGAGTGCCTGCCGACCTGGCAAGTCTAATATTAAACAGCCAAATAAATCTTATATTAATTGCGTAGCCATTGTGAATTTTGCCAAAAATACAACATGATGTTTTCTGGCATTTTTCAACACAGTCTGCCTGCCGGGCTACAGGAACTCACCAACATACCAGATCCAGAAAGTGAACAGAAATGGAGTGCTGGCATGGATTAGCGTTAGCTGTTAGCGTTTTCAGCACATCAATGTTCAGCAAAGTTGTAAAAAATGGGACCGGAGGTGTTTGTGTTTGGCAACCTCACGTACGGATCCGCATACTAATTGACAAGCGTAATTGGCGGCTTGGTAATGAATTGCTACCTCTACAAGTAAAAATGTCTGCCTTTATGGAGACGTTCTTTTCTCTTCAGTCTCTGGGCTACAACCACTGACAGCGCGCGAGTGGAGCGAGATGTTATTTTCATGACGACTGATGCTCAAAACACAGTACTTTCAAACACGGTGTTACAAGTGGATGTTTTATCTTGCTGTAGTTCTTTATTCTTTGGATATTTTGGTGGAAGCTCGGAAATGTAGAGAATTGACAATAGAAATCTTTGAATTTGAACCTTCAATCTCACGGCCGTTCAAAGGGCCACCGACGGATGACGGCAATCATTTTGGAAAAGCTATTCTGTAGCAGAAGAATAGTCAAATGCAACGCTAAGCTAGAAAGCGTAAGACACATCTGCTGCTCCATCTTCGCTATTGGTCTGACTAAAAGCTTTTACTGTTGCTGTATTCATGTTCTCTTTTCAATCCAATTCACTTTGTCCTTTTCACTGGGCTCAAGGCCACTCATTGTTTGCACCAGCCCTGAAGTGTTGCCAGAAACACCAACCGACGTCTTTCTTGTTAATATGGCCACTTTTTTTTTCTCGCTCTCCCTCTTTCTTTGCGCAACGATCGAAACTTTTAACAAATTGATAGGTAGGCTGGAAGGAAGACTGCTTTGCAGTCAGACTGACTGTTATACAGGTAGATGGACAGGCAGGCTTAACGCCTTGATAGGAGGAAAAGCATGCACTGCGTGCAGTAAGGCAGCAACGCATGTGGGCAGAAAGTGTGACTGCTCGGTAGGCAAACAAATGCACAGCAAACATGCATACGGCGAAGTGGCAGACATCGGGGCGGACGGGTAAGCTGATGGGCAGCAAGACGGGCAAGCATGCGAGTAATCAGGCAGGGAGACGCGGTTGTGCAGAAAGAAGGGCAGGCTGAATAGGTAGAGGGATGGACAGCTCAGAGAGAGAGACAAAGAGAGAGATGCAGATACAAAAAAAAAAAGAGAGCATCCCATAATAATAGGTGAGTGAAGAAAAAGACATTCAGTGAACCACAGATCTGCACTGTGAAAAATCACTGGCCAAAGAACGGAGAAAGGCTTGGGGGGGAGCACTTGGACACACACACACATAACCTCAATCATCATTGAAAATCTGGCATTTAGAGACGCACAGATTGGGGGACAGCCCCCCCCCCCCGCACCACTACCCCATTCAAATCCAGACAAAGACTGCACATACACACTAACACACTCACACAGAGGCAGCCAGGTGGAAAGGAAGTGAGGGGGGGGTCTCATTGATAGACTGCTGCGTGCATGAACACACACACAGACGCACACACATATTGCACAAACAACCCCGAATGCTTGTCACTTTTCCAGCTCAGCCCTCATCTGCATTTATTGCTCCCTCTGTGTCAATGTTGTTTCATTCACGTCAACTATTGTTTTGTGAGTGCGTGCGTGTGAGCGAGGGTGCGTGTGACAGAGAGAGAGAGACCGACTTGTGTGACATTGTGAACGACTGCGCCATTAGCGATTCATTAGTGTGTAGTTAACCGTTGTGAAGGCAAGGCAACATTTTATTTGTCCGAACCCAAACCCGACCATATGGCCAGACCTTCTCCTCCCATTTACGCCCCTCAATCCTCCTCTTCTGCCTCCCATTCAAGCCGCTAGATTGTTCTCTCTCTTTGTCTCCAGAGTTGCTTTCTAGCTTTGGCTGACTTTAGTGGAGCACTGTCTTGCAGCATGTTTGCATACTTGTGTGTGTGTGTGTGTGTGTGTGTGTGTGTGTGTGTGTGTGTGTGTGTGTGTGTGTGTGTGTGTGTGTGTGTGTGTGTGTGTGTGTGTGTTCTAGGTCGATGGGGCCAGTCCGCTTTAGCTGTCAGCTACAATCGGCCTTCACGTGTGCCTGTAATGTCCGGACACATCACTGGAGGTGCTCCGGAGACATCCATTAAAGTTCAAAGCAATTTATCACTACTCAACTCTCCCACCCTGCATCTCCCGTCATCCCACGCTCCCTCCCTCCTCCTTCTCCCCACACTGTCACAATCTCATCCTTCTCCTCGCTTCATTCCACTCTGTCCTTTTGTCTCCATCCATTACCTACCTCCGCTCTTCGATGCTTTGCTCAAATGTGAATTATCATTCAAGTAGGCGTGGCCGAGGCTAACGCGGTGAGGCAGAGATTCGAGTCATCACACAACTGAGACAAATTAAAACACGACGTCGAAATAGGCCATCTTTGTCGTGGACGTTACTTCAAACGATTTCGTCATCAGTGGGACAATCCGAGTCGCATTTTTTCCGATTTCCCACTTTCATCGAATGCCGCATCATCTGTATTGATAGTCCATTCATGTATAAATCTATGGGCGGAACTAACTGAACTATTTGAAACTGGAACTATTAACACACTAACTCAACTATTCGCCATACATGCTGAACGAACGGAGGGTCGTAGTGACACGGAAGCTCATCCAGGATGTTCACGGGCCCTGAAAATGGGGGTGTCCAACCTTGAGTGACTAGGTTTGGATTCGAGCTCGAAAGACATTTTCCACATCGAAATGAGAAGCATGGGTGTAGTACCACATGTCCCCATCAGGGGGTGCACCCCCTGCATCGTTGATGTATTTGGGTTTCCGTCAGTCAATAGTTTGTTATTTTCGATGTTAGATAAAGTGATTAAAAATAAATCTTCAGACGCCCGCATCATTCAAGCTTCCAATAAAAAGAAAGGAAAACAGAAGGTGCTTGTCTGTCAAAGAATTCGTGTGGTCCGAGTCAAACGTTTGTCCGTCTCCGCGAAAAGGCAACGGCAGTTCATATTTTGAATCGCCCCAAAAGAACAGCGGCCGAGACTCGCCACTTGTGAAATGTTCTGACATCGCAAGCGTGGAGAGTGCAGTGCAGGTTCGCACTGTTCGCTTAATCCCGCGTCATCCCCGCCGTGTTTCCCGTGTGACAGGTGCCGCGCCATGCTGATAATAACCGGAGACAGAGAGCGTTAAATATTAAAGTGTTCAATATTAAAGTTGGCCCTAATAACTGACAGCTCTCAAATACACGCTCAACATGCATGGACAAGCTCACTTCAAAAACACCCCCCCTACATGTGTTCCAGCCTTGACAGTAAGTAGCTTTCTTCAACATACGTGTGAGTGTGTGAGCGTGCGCGTGCGCGACACAAGGTTGGATTTGCTCTTGTTTTTAATCAGTGGGATTTTTGCAAGTGGCCTCAGGCTTCTCCCAGGGACTAATTAGTGATGTGGTTCCACTATAATAAATAAACACATACACAAGCATCAATGCCGCATCAGAAACACACACACACACGCGCACAAAAAAGAACAGAGAAGTGGAGAAAAAAAATGTTCATGTAAAAGGGAAGTAAACAACTGAAATGCTGAGGTTTGATCCGTACTGCTGCTTTGTGTCCTTGATTTCTGGCCTTTACACAGTTTTACTGAGTTTCCACTTTCTGTTTCCCTCCGCTTTGTGTGTGTGTGTGTGTGTGTGTGTGTGTGTGTGTGTGTGTGTGTGTGTGTGTGTGTGTGTGTGTCTCTCTCTCTCTCTCTCTCTCTCTCTCACACACACACACAGCTTCCACAGAGTAATATGTTGACAGCCTGTGTGCAAGTGAGAGCAGAAGGATGACGGCCTAAGAGAATACCTCAGGCTTTTGCACGCTGCACCTTAATGTGCACACACAGACACTGACACACACACACACACACACCTACACACATTCTGGCTGTGTAAACCGGAGAGATTAGCGGCTCATTACCATACCACAGGGGGCCTGTGCACGAGGGCCTACGTGTTTCTATCTGTGTGTTTTTCCCGTGGATGTGTGTGCGAGCGTGTGTACGTGTGATCGCGCACGCATGCCAGCGCACCTCCGAGCGTTGTGAGCATGTGTCCTAACAACAACAACTGTTCCATTATTTGTCAGTGCGGGCCAGAATGAGCGTGTCTCTAATCAGGCGGACAGCAAAGCGCAGACCGCAGAGAATTACTGAATATGTTTTAATCACGTAGACAATGATCAGATTAAAGTGTTTCTCCTCGTTAAGCAGCTACGGCAAATGTGTGCCAAGGAGAGCGGCAACACCTGTGGTGTCCATGGACAGATGCGGAGATGATCCACATTTGCCGTTTGGATTTAGGGCGTGATGGTTTTTGAAGTTTTATATTTGAATAGAAAGTTCTCGGGCTCGGGTGTTTGTTTGTTTTTTCTTTCTTTTTAAGATAAGACTTCCATCTTGCCAGCCAACCTCAGAGTCGAGGCATACGAGAAGATGAGACATAATTGTGACGTCATGTCCGAACCAGCCGGTACTTCCCATAGATCACAAATATGTCAGAACGGGATTGTTGTCAGGCTCCTGCAGAGCTTGCTGATCAGCTGATCATTTGAATCTGGAGTGTTGGAGGAAATCAACATCTAAAACATGCAGGATAGTAGCCCTGGAGGACCGCGGTTGGACACCTGTCCGATAGGGTTTCTGCATCTCTTCCAATACTGCTCTTGGCCAGTCCCGCCCCCCTTTATTCTTTATTTTTTACTTTATACACAACTCTCATTTATTGTGCAATAATCTAATTGTAACATGTATTTGTTACATATTTTTATGCACTTATTATACACTTATTTTGGGGTTGCTTGGAACAAATTAGGGCATTTAAATGGGAAACACGTCTCTACTTACAACATTTTCTAGTTAAGAAATTTAAAATTGCTAGTTAACCAATTAATTTCCTGCAGTGGTAGAGGTACCACTGCATTTTGTTTATTCGAGAAGATGAGTGTCTAACGACGGTCGGTCAGTGTCCAGGATGGATGGCGCTCAACCGTAAAGGTCCCACCGTTTCTGATCACGCTCTCAATGCTACTCACCAAACAATCAAGACTGAAAATGCCCCGACTTATCCATCCAGGCTTGCCTGCTGTGATGCCTCAAGTCATCACAACATCTGTCTGACATGCTGCACGTTCTCAGAGAATATTTTGATTATTCCCGAAAACGCCACCCGCTTCCGACTTTCATTTGTATATTCGACGTAATTTTCCATCTCACAGGTTTAACTGCGAGCCCGTTTCACCTCCTTCACACTCAAGGCTTTTTCTTCTTTTTTTTTTTTTTATTAGCATCTGTGTGCCGGATGCTTCGGGTTTGCGCACAATGCTGACCAAACTCATTTCGGCGTCGCAAATCATGCTCCCAGCTCCACCTGCCCAAGTCGGATTTAAAGAAAATGTACACTTGCGTCAATGAATGTGTCTGGAGGGAGATGTTAAACTTAGCTGACTCAGCTGACTCGGGGAAACGAAATGTGAATAGTTTGCATGCATGCGCAGAATGAAGAGAAGCAGCAAATGGCCAACTTTCATGCTCAAAAAAACTTTTCAGTAAATAACTGTCTCGTTGGCCAGTCTATGCTCTGCTGTGCTTGGGTTTTGTGTTCCTTTAGAATCACATCAATGAGACTTTCAAATATTTTTCCAAGCGGAATGCTGTCAACTGACCTGAGAAATTTCTAGATGTCATTATAGGTACCTAAGTGGCAATCTTTCTCACTTGCCCAGATAACAGTTTACATACGGCTCAAGAGAGCACTGCGATAATGACCTTGTGCGGTGAAAAGTCGAACCTCATCTGCAGTTCTGTTGCAAACTTGAGCCACTGCTGCTGCTCAGGACCATTCAGTCGTGCTTCGGAAGAAATAAGCAGTCGAAAGTCCGGTTGTCAAAGCTTGCATTTTAGATGCTGAAGAGGAGTCTAATCGAATCCTAATTTGAAGTCCATCTTTTGCTCACCCATCGTTTAATTCCAAATAAACCAGTCTTGTGTTTCGATCAGTTCCACATGCAAATGGAAACAAAAAAGCTGAAATTTTGATCTCATATTTTGAGGGCAACGCCAAATGTTGGCGTGTTCCGTCCGCAGAATGTTGATGGGAAAAGTGAAGCACGTAGCAGCAGCGATCACTTCATAAGAAATTGATTTGGTGGTACACACTGAAAACAAAAATGGTGTGTAAAATTTCATTTCGTCAAGTGGTTGCGCACAATGAAATCAGGTGGATTCAGACGCATTTTTTTAAATCGATGTATCGTCTACTTTTAAAATGGTGTCTGGATCCAGATGATTTTACTTGGCGCAGCAAACAAACATTAAGATTGAATTTGACACGCCATTTCATTGTCTTGAAATAGTTTGCTCCGTTGTATTTGGGAAAAGAGCCGTGACTGAAATTTACCTGAACAGACTGCGGCATGTTGTGATCAGAGAATCGAGTCTGCATCTCCCGATTTGAAATAGAATGCGAGTTATTGTCCGAGGCGAGGCTATTTGCTGCTGCAGTTGTCAACAAATTTGATGTGCTGTGACAAAGTGCGCTCCCGCTGCCGCTCTGCTCATCGGAAGACTTTGTGTACCTGCAAGATGATTCTTCTTCCATGCCTAGAATAAAAAGGACAAGGATAATCTTTGTTCTTCCGTGTTTACGATGGCAATTGGCCACAACAATCCCTCGTTGCACTTGATGCCATTGACAAACGAATGGTTTCCAAACGGATTTCCTAAGTCTAACGTTTCCCTGCGCATTGGGAGGACATTCGAGGCAGAGGACAAGCAGCTTTGGCTGTCTGACGACAAGAGGCGAACGACGCTGTCGACAGCAACGGACGCATCCAGGGGCAGAACTATTTGAAAGATGACAATCGGTGACCTTCCAGTTCAGAGAGGAAAAAGTGCAACCCAAAGCTGGAGCTGGAGTCAGACTTGAAAATGCCATCCATGTGTGTTCATCTGGTCTGTCTGTCTCTGTGTGTGTGTGTGTGTGTGTGTGTGTGTGTGTGTGTGTGTGTGTGTGTGCGTGTCTCACTCCAAGACACGTGCTCACCGCACACCTCTTCACAATCAGAAATCAGCGGATGGCTGCAGAGAGAAAAGAGAATTCATTAAACTCAGCCACCCACGCTGGGCCGTGCAAGAGACGGAAGGGGGGCGGGGGGGAGCGAGGCGGGGAGGATGAGGATGATGATGAGAGAAAGGGCAAAGACGGTGAGGAAGGATAGGTTGAGAGAGAGAGAGAGCAAAATGGAGAAAAGGGGAAGTTTAAGAGAGAGAGATGGAGCGCATTACAGAGCAGAAGACACCTGGAAGAAAGTGTGCGCAAGTGTTGAGGTCTTCAAAATCGCTTGACAGCCGTTGCCCAATCACGACGAACCTCCCTGCGTTTTCAGAGGCTGTCTTGCAATTGCAAGTCGGTGGGCTCGATTCGCTCTCGGTCCAGGCGTGTGCCCATGAGCAAGACACTGAAGCCTTGTGCTACTCGTTCCTCGTGTGGCACCAGAACGCTAACATGGTATGTCAGTGTCTTCGCTGTAGAATCAATTTAGCGTAGCCTTCAAAATCCACTCATTTGCAAATATGGACATCATGCTCCGAACTGGAAGTGACCCCCGCCGGCCGGCTCTGTCCTCATCCCAAACCTAATCCACGCGGCGCTAATCTGGTTAACTGGAGCTGTTTATGAAATGAACAAAAGACTAATCTAATTCCCATTTAGCACCAATTAAGAGATTATTGACCTCTCATCCAATTATCATCACCATCGCCATCCATCAAAAGGCAAACGGCAAAGTCAAGAATTGAACGTTGGCACCAGCGAGCGAATGCGTGTGAACTCGGATAAGATACACAAACGCACGCTCCACCTTAAGCGTTTTACTGTCCAGAATGTCAGCAGTCATCTCCCAGCACCATGGCCTGTCACAGAATGAGAGAACGTCAGAATGCCTCTGAAGTGTGTGCGTGTGTGCGTATATGTGTGTGTGTGCGTGTGTGTGTGTGCGTGCGTGCGTGCGTGCGTGCGTGCGTGTGCGAGAGAAACAGAAGCTGAGGGATGGAGGAGTTGAAGCAGGGAGGGTTTGTCCTTGAAGGAGGACAGAGGTGTTCAGCTGGATCTAATATGGTGGCGAGAACAGCTGTAGCACACACACACACACACACACACACACACACACACACCCGCATTGCATTTCAGATAGCAAAACAAGAAACAAACATTTAATCCATCTGACTAAACGTGTTTGTCCTGTTCAAGCCTCCACAGAACAGCCTTTTCTATGGCGCCTCATTGGAGAGCGAGAGCGAGGCCCCCGTCTGTCCCAGTCGAGCTCTGTAAAGGTCCTCAGCATCGGCATCATTATCATGAGCGGCAGCGGCTCTCAGATGCACCAGCGCGTGATCAAAGGCGAGCGTCTCAATCGTCTTCCCACAGCGCAGAGCGGCTCTGGCATCTTGGTCCCGCCATAATCCTCTCATTGATCTGTTTCACAGAGTTCAGTGCGCCGGGCTCTCTGGGTCGAGGGTTAAAGATGCCGAGAAACGTCTGGCAGACTTTGCTGCGCTGAGTGCCAGAGCTTGTTAAAGCCCGGCTGGGCGAGCGCGTGGTGTCCTTTTACCGTAAATGCTTTTCAAGGTGCTTTGCTTCTGATTTGAGTGAAATCTCTTCGGAGGTGTTTCGGGTGCATCCATTGCTTTTGTACGCACTGTACAGTTGAAGCAATTAAAAGGCATTTCCGCCGCCACAGGTCTGCGTGAAATATGGGGACGAATGAATTCGCCTTTGAGGTTCGCGAGGGGGACTTGAGACCGGAAGGCACAAAGAGAGTCTGGATGCTGTGGCTGAAAACTGGGAACAATGGAGCAGAGTCATTACCGCAGACCTCCTGCCACTCCACATCCCCATCTACTGGTGGCTTTGAAGGCTGCAGGCATGTTCTGCCCCCCCCCCCCCCTCTGCTGACTTGACATCATCGAGACAATAGTGATCGAGAAACTGCCACAAGCAATTAACTCCCAGGTAAGAAAATGACATCCCACGTCAGGTAAAAAATGAATACCTCACTTCCGGTGTCAATCAAAGTTGAACATGAGGATAAGCTGTCGTCACGAACCTGTACTGTCTCTTAAATCTACCTTTCTTTCGTTTGAAAGGTGGAGGCTTTCCATCTGTTTCATCAAAAGGAATTTTCCCATTTGACATTTTGAAAAAAAGCGCTTGTGTGCGTGCTTTTTTTTTTTTTTAAACACTTTTTTTGCTGACTATTTTTGTATTGTATTGCAACAAGTGCTCCTCAGCCAATTTTAACAATATGGGCTCTATTCTCCTGATTGGCACAAATCCAGCACGGCAAATGACGTCATTCTGCACAGAGGTGGGTTAGACCGAGTGTTGGTAATTTTGCAGATGCCTTCAACCTGGCATGTATAAAATTACGTGTGTATTTAGATTGTCCGAGCAGGTGCAACTTTCGACCGACTACCAAAATTATCATTCCAACATGTATCTCTTCAAGGATGCCCCCTCATTGCGCTAAAACTCACTTCTACTAGATTAGCGCAGACCGGTCTTCCAAATTGGCTTGTGGCTTGCCTGCGTGAAATTCAGGATAGCTTTTCTCCATGTACAAAACTAGAGCCCTATGTGCAATTACCTCAACTAATTTATTTTCGGAGTGTGCTGAGGGAGGGAGGATGGAAGTCCACTATTGTCATCATTATTATAATTTCTATCAGACATATTGTTGAATTGTGAGCCATGTTGTGCAACTTTTTACTTTCCTTCTCTGCATACCAATTTCTCCTTCTTTGCTCTTCATGTTTGGTCAATGGTGACGTTGTGTCATAGCATCACACGAACCAAACACCGACAAGGGAATAAGAAAACTCAAAACCCTGCTAGCGGAAGTAATCTCTTTGATGCTCCCAAAGCTGAGGTATTGAAAGATTTGCTGACGTCTTGCGTGGCATAATGACAGGTACATTTTTTTGTCCACAGAGATACTGTGAGAGGTGTGTGTGTGTGTGTGTGTGTGTGTGTGTGTGTGTGTGTGTGTGTGTGTGTGTGTGTGTGTGTGTGTGTGTGTGTGTGTGTGTGTGTGTGTGTGTGGTTGCCTTCAACTGGAACTTGTTAGAATATGCATGTGTACCTAATGCTGTGGTTGCTGAATACATAATTCCAGCATATGAAGACGCAACATGTCCTTATTGCATATCAATTTTGATCCACATTAAACAAACATTTGGTGAGATTTTTTTTGAGGGGAGGGGGGTTTGCTGGGTTTTGATAAACATGACATCCTTATTTATGAGCATTATAAGCGAAAGGTCAACTATTGTTTTACTAATTGAAAAGCAAATTGAGACATGCTTGGCTCAACAAGATGTATGCAAGATCATCATGTAAATCTGGAGATACCACGCTGGGGTCCATGCTGAGTATTCATTTGCATTCCGAGGGGGTTTAGTCATGGTCCTGTTAGAATAATTTGGTGATATGTATTAAAACTGTGTGGCGGCTAAGCCTTATCACGTTGTTGTTGTTGTTGTTGTTGTTTTTCGCTTCATAACTACAAACACTCGTAGGCCACCTCACAAACATAAACACCCACTCGCACTCCTCCGTCTGAAACTGCACCATTTCTCCAAGCTTGCAAGTGATAAGTCCACACACACACACACACACACACGCACACACAGAGCGCACTGTGAAATTGGGTCAGCGGTGGAGAGTGGGCTTTAATGCTGAGCACATACGCTCCCTAAAAGTGATCTACATATTCATGTGGGTGGCTATCAAAATGACACATACACACATGCGCGCGCGCGCACACACAAGCAGACCCGCGTGAAAACATGCACGCATATAAATAACTCCACGCTTGGACACATTGTCCCAAACTTAGCCATCCCACGCACGTGCCCAGATGCATGCAAATGCGTGCGCAAGGACAAGTAAGCACAAAGACTCACGGACCGTCACGGATATTGCAACGGTCAGCATTTTTCATGGGGCATGTATGTTCTTCTCATTCTAATTCTGGCGCCTAGGTGAGCTCCTTCCTCTCCTTAGCTGTCAATCACCCCTTACCCCCTTCCTCCTCTTTTTTTCTTTTTTTTCCTCCTGCCGTGGGCAAAAGCAGCAAAGTGAAGTCTTGCTAAATTTCAGAATACCTTTTGAGAGGAACCATAAAAAAATAGTAACACCGGTTTTGCTCAGGTAATTGCTTAGACGAGAACTGGAGGAAAATGAGATGCGCTGAGATGTGCAGAGGTATCTTCCTCAGGATATACTTATCAAAAAAACAGCTTTTTTTTTTCCCCCGCCAGCGAACAATGGCTTCCTCTGACAAAGCGTTTTAGGCTTGATTGCAGGAGGGAGGAGATGAAGCACGTGTTGGTAGGTGAAAAGTGAAAAGGATGGAACACAAAGGATTCGGGAGGCAGATCGCTCTGACAGCCACTTGGGCCGGGAGGGGAGGGGGGTGGTATTGGATGGAGGAAAAGGGTGGGGAGGTGCTCTCTTTTGAAGACAAGGATGGTAGGGTGTGTGTGTGTGTGTGTGTGTGTGTGTGTGTGTGTGTGTGTGTGTGTGTGTGTGTGTGTGTGTGTTTGGGGACACGTGCAGTGAGGAATGAACATTGTGATTTATTTCAGAATACTAATGTGGCTTTGATCTCCTCTGCTTCAGAAACACCCTGCTGGGATGGTGGGACTGCTGGGCACACATGCACATTTTCTCTCTCTCTCCCTCTCTAATCTATGCACACAATACATATAAGTTGCACACCTACGAGCAGAGGATCTGATAGGTTGATTATTTTAGTTATCATACATTCGCTTATTATTAGTGTTATTATTAATGTTACATTATTATTGATTGATTGATTATGCTCGCAATGAAGAACACTTATGCCTGCAATGATAAATTGATTATGCTTGCAAAGAAGAACGCTTATGCCTGCAATCATTAATTGAAGAACGCTTATGCTTTTAATAAAGATATAATGCTTGATTATAAATGTGTATGATTAACATTCACATTTATAATCCTTTTATTCATTATATGCTCACCTATATACTCATGAATGCTTAGTGCACTGTGTGAAAGGTTAGAGAGAAGTTCAGGAACGCAACCACCTTTTCGAGGACGTGGTTGGAATGAGATAAGTTTTAGAGACTAAACTGAAGCAAGGTTCAACTGTGGATGGAGCCATCAACACCAGCTGCACCGGGATTGTTTTTGTAACAATGGCACACATGTACGTAATTTACACTCACATACACACACATAGTCAAACAAGTTCAGTGTGTCTCCAACAGCCCCCACCCTTTAGGTTGGACACACCTATGTAGTAGATTTCCCAATAAATAAGGTGGTGAAGGAGGAGATCGTCAGGGGTGACGTGCGGAGAACTGAAACCTAACGCTTCTCCTCGTTCCCTCCTGGTACCAGAATTGAGTCTCCTGTCTCCTCTTTGTGTTTTATTCCTGAGTGTCACATTGGATAAACCTGACATTTTTGGGGGCTAAACACAGTTGAGTTGAGTTGTGCAATTAATAACATATAACCATTTAATCAAATTTCACCGTCGTACCGGCCCACCGAAAGAATGTGTAACCCCAAAGCGTCCCGTGACAAAAAATGAGTTTGACACCCCTGGTCTAGATCTATTAGCAAAATGTAGGTTATTATTAAAAAATACATCCCCACTCACATGTGCTAAAGGAGAGCACAAATACCATAAAATATTACAGGAAATGACATGCCACTACTGATATTCTAGCATGTCGACAGAAACACTCCCTAAATGAGTGCAAAGGTGTCTTGAAACTTCTTCCGCCGGCCGTTTGATGTTTCCAGTAACTAAAATACTGTGCCCATCGCGTCACCGGACTTCGCTCACCTTTCTCGGTGGATGTTTCTATCGAGATGACCTTTTTACAATGTCCGTCAATCGGTATGGTCAGCAACCCTTCAAAGAAGTACAATGTTTCATTTTCATGTTTCGGATCAGAGCCAGGTCTGCTGGAACCACCATTTTGTCCTGCTGTGAAAAAGCACAATCGTCCTACGGCAATCTCAATTCATTGTTTTTTCTAAACTCTCTCGCATATTTTCAACCGAATTAGCTTACACAAGTACACAATTTGTAGAAAATATCAATAATTTACATGGTCTCCCAAACAATATTTCAAACAAAGAAAGAGACACAATTTTCATAATAGTAATATAACATAAATCAATTCCATTTCAATTCAAATTCTTTAATTGAATTTTAACCATATAATTTCATACTTGCTACCAATCCCGCAGACTGGATGGCGGGAGCAATAGTGTCTCGAATAAAATGTGAAACATGCGTTCTGTTTGATCAATTAACCTGTTCACAAAATGTGTTCCATTGCCATAAATTTCCGACCCGTTTTGGAAAAGCCTCAACCAAACCCAGGCAATATGGCATCCCTTCAATGAAACCCATGTGCATTATCTGTAAATATAGAAACTGACCCCATTCTAGATACAAATTACCTTGTGTATTAAAACATTGGTTAAAACCCATTGGTTGTATAATGTTTCCGAACCAGAGACACTATTCCCCCTGCCAACGCATGAGATAATCCATGACGCAAAAAGAATTTTGGGCAAAATGGTTTCACTGTCAGTGCTGACATAAACCCTATCTTGCAATATAGCTCTGTTGTTTTTCGCCACACTCTTTGTTAACCGATTGGAATTTGTTGCCGCATATTCAACAGAAGTGAACTTAACCTAAAACGTTATCACGTTGCTGATAGTCAGCAAGTCCCCCCTCTCAAAAGATTAAAATAAAGAAATAAACAAGGCAGAAGCACCTTTTGCTGCTCCGCTGCCGCGTGTGCCACGCACATAAATACCACAACTCGACGCAATAAGAACAGCATTCGTCATACTGATCTACCAATACGTCACGCACAATACAATATACCCTAATTTCCGCAGCCTTAACAAAGCGCCCCACAAAATAGTCAATATAAAGTAAAACAATAAACACATAACATAAAACACGGACATCCTAACCACTTTTCCCTCACACTCTTCGTTGTTGAAATACCATATCTACATAGATATACCGTATGTATTTTTTTTTATGTTACTCTTAAGCCTAATCCTAACAATCATGTTGGCCATCATGTTGACCAGAAAATGTGTGACCAACCTGCTGTGTTCAAAAACAGGTTCAAAAGCAAACCGCAAAGTAACTAGACAAATCAGTTTTAAGCCAATAAACTGATGCCATGTCGTAATGTAATGGAGCACCAACTTTGAGTCAGAGAGAAAAGTGACGTACAAATATGCTAGCGTATTAGCTCAAACAGTATGTGCACAAACCGAAAGTTGTATAGACCTGCTTAAGCATAGCCTGCACAAGGGGAAATGCGGTTGTTTGTATCTAGATTTCTTCCTTCGCCCGTCAAACCGAGATATACACAATAAATGACCCATTACTATATTAATTCATTCATTCAATCATTCATTTTCCGATTCGCTTCATCCTCACAAGGGTCACGGGTTTTGCTGGAGCCTATCCCAGCCATCTTCGGGCAGTAGGTGGGGGACACCCTGAACCGGTTGCCAACCAATTACAGGGCACACACAGACACGTACAACCATCCAAGCCCATGCTCACACCTAGGGACGATTTAGAGTGTCCAATCAGCCTGCCACGCACGTTATTGCAATATTAATATCAAACAAATTAAAACACACAAAGAACGAGGGGCAGGACTAGAAAAGTTTGTTGTACTACCTCCTACAACCTCTCAAATCACTATTGCCAGTTTATATGCCCAACAAACAAACAAACAAACAAACAAACACTCATCAGGGAGCAGTAATAAGGCAGTAGGGTCAAGTACCGTGCATTTTTTCAGTGTTAAATGGGATTGACAGCAGCTCATCCACTTGTTTCTTTTTGGGGCTTTTTTTTTTTTTTCTTGCACTCTTCCAGCATGCAGAGTTCGCACCATACACTGTTCAAGGCTGCCAAGTGGCTTATCTACGCCGCAACTGTCTTCGGTAAACACCACCTAGGGTTTGTGATTTCCAAAAAATGCCACAGCTGACCTTAAAACGTGCAGTCATTCTAAGTTAATGAAGCCAATTCTAAATTCTCCACACGTGAACTTGAAACATAAACATTGACTAAAGCTGGAAGATTTTGCTCTTGTGACGAACGAAATTAGAGATCCAGCCCGTGTATGCACAAATGAGACGTGGCTTAAAATCTTACATTTTTTTTTTTTTTTTCATGACTCAACCCAACATGAATTTGTATGTTCGACGTTATGATTGGTAGTTCATAGCTTCAACTAGTCATTAAATTTAAATTTCATAACGAGGGAAAGCACAACACTATCCAAGGATAGCAAAGTTGCAACCAAATTTACATAATCTCATGACACAAGACCATCATTTCTCCCACATCAGGAGCCGTGATGGCTCTTCTCAAGTTTCAAGAGAAATGTCATCCGCTTAGAACACTTCATCCAAATATCGATATACACCAGCAATTTACCGTCAAACAAGCCACTGTCACTTTCCGTGTTCCTTCAAAATGAAACTTCCTTCCATCATGAAGCCAACAAGGAAAGTTGCTATCTCTTTCTGAGAAGCAGGAATGTCTCATCATGCACTTACAAATTTACTCTTGGGACAGCCACGGAAACGTGGCCTTTCGCCCACAAAATTATATTTTTAATCCACAAATTTAGATGTTTTATCTTTGAGGACATTGGCTCTCTACGAATTTCCAGTCCGTACATGTTAACTTCATTTTAGGATCATTTTTATCTGCGGTCTTACTATTTAGTATCCCCATTTTGCAAATTTGAGAGTCAGCGGTTTACCTAGGGTAACTATGCTGACTTTTCCCTTGAACAGGGTGACAATTTCTCCGACTGAGGTAATTTCCAACCTTCTACCACCAAAGTGTACCAAAGTATACCAAAGTGGCGGGAAATTCTTGCATCTGCTTCCTCAGACAGTTGTCACACCAAATGTCCTGTTCGAATGAGGTAGCAAACCTCCACTCACACAGTTACACAGTCACCCATGAAGCGCATTTCATTCGATTACATTCAACCTAGGTACCGTTCTACACACACACTATTTACACACGGAGTTTAAGCACGACAGGACACAGTCGCTACGTACAGGACACCGTCGCTCTCACAGTTCTAAAGACAATATTTACAACACGGAGTTTAAGCACGCGCAGGACACCGTCGCCTAACAGTTTTAAAGACTATACTCTGTCTATATGCCTGATAGGGACTAGTATGGCTCAGGGCTTTAAACGGCGTTAAAGACCACGTCTTTTGCCGGCGCGCAAACACTCAATCAACGCTTGAAAGAGTTCCTTCCCAAAGGACCCCTCTCAGGCTCAACACCGGCCCTGAGAGAGTTCCAACTAGAAACAGGTTCAAAGACCACCCTGACCTCTGTCTTCTAAAAACCCGGCGCGCAACACTCAGTCAACCCTTGAAAGAGTGTCAATGCGGAGTTTAAGTACGTACAGGACACCGCCGCCCTACTCACCAAGAGTCGTCCTCTCTCCTCGGGATTCGCGTCAACCTCGGCCCCAGACGAGGAGCGAAACCAGTCCCGGAAAGGGTGTTTTTGCCGTGGCCACGGTCTTCCTGGCCGTCGACTCAGCGTCTGGAGGCGTCAGGTATATTGCGATCCCGGACGAGCCCCCAAAAATGTCAGGTTTATCCAATGTGACACTCAGGAATAAAACACAAAGAGGAGACAGGAGACTCAATTCTGGTACCAGGAGGGAACGAGGAGAAGCGTTAGGTTTCAGTTCTCCGCACGTCACCCTGACGATCTCCTCCTTCACCACCTTATTTATTGGGAAATCTACTACATAGGTGTGTCCAACCTAAAGGGTGGGGGCTGTTGGAGACACACTGAACTTGTTTGACTATGTGTGTGTATGTGAGTGTAAATTACGTACATGTGTGCCATTGTTACAAAAACAATCCCGGTGCAGCTGGTGTTGATGGCTCCATCCACAGTTGAACCTTGCTTCAGTTTAGTCTCTAAAACTTATCTCATTCCAACCACGTCCTCGAAAAGGTGGTTGCGTTCCTGAACTTCTCTCTAACCTTTCACACAGTGCACTAAGCATTCATGAGTATATAGGTGAGCATATAATGAATAAAGGATTATAAATGTGAATGTTAATCATACACATTTATAATCAAGCATTATATCTTTATTAAAAGCATAAGCGTTCTTCAATTAATGATTGCAGGCATAAGCGTTCTTCTTTGCAAGCATAATCAATTTATCATTGCAGGCATAAGTGTTCTTCATTGCGAGCATAATCAATCAATCAATAATAATGTAACATTAATAATAACACTAATAATAAGCGAATGTATGATAACTAAAATAATCAACCTATCAGGATCCCCCGAACAAGCTCATATGCATGCGCGCGCTCAGTGGCTCACATAAACACACTCCGAGGCATCTAATCTACTTTAACCATCTTCAAATCCATAGAGATCCAATTACAAAGATAGAGGGGTATTTGTTTTTCCCGGTGCATCCTAAAAGACTCATTAAATTTTCATGTACGGCGAAAATTATTTGATACATCACAAATGTCTTTTCATTTTCATAATTGAATGGGAATACGTTTAAATGCCGCATCCTGTTACTGTTTGAATTGGATACAGACATCAAAAGTTCCCACTTCTCTTTTTGGCGTCATTCCGGTGAGGGTCATGTCAAGCTTATGCCAGCATGCACACGACCATCAATCAAGGAGCCAACAAAACACAAACACTCGGGAGTGTTTTTTTTTTTTTTATGCCTCGGAGAAATGAAATATTTGCAAGCCCATTTTTACCTTGCATTTCCGGCCACTTACCTTGAAAAGGGTGCTAGCAGTTCGCTAGCTGCCTGCTGCTGTTTTACTCCTAAAACGCCCAAAAGTTTTAATTGCTCACTGACCTGAAGTCGTGCAAACTGACGCTTCAGCTCCAAGGTTTTGTTTGGCTTTTCAGGCCTATTATTCCTTCAAATTTGGTTAAACGCAAGATTGTAATCTTTACAAACTAGCATTCAGTATCTCTCCACTCATGTACGATCATGTTTTGGTATACTTGAACATTTCTGCTGCCACTATTTTCTTTATCCAATTCAAGTGACAACATCAGTTGTAGTGAATGTGAAACTGAGACTTTGTTTTACTGTGTCGGTGCATACATCGGACCTAAATACCTTCAGTGCGTTTGAGCTTTTATCTGCAGCAATGAAACACTTCGGTCAACCATACAATGTGACAAGAGCCCTAGCCGACCGAAGATGGGACACATGTTTTCCCACATCCAGCAGTGTGCTCTCACGTTACTGCTCAGGCTTAAAAGAACATCGGTGACTTTGCTTTGCCCACAAGCACCAAGTCCCATGCTGCGTGGCACCTGCCGCTGAGTCTAACCCGTCCCAGATGATTAGATTTCCAACGGCGATGTCAGGGACACCCGTGCATACAGCTGTTGGCTCTTCCAAGGTTTTCATCCCCGCTTTTCACAGCAGATTTAGCAGCTTGGTTACGCCACCCCTGATAAGGGGGTAGCCTCATGATGGCACCGTGACGACTCCACTGAGTTAAGGGTGGATCCAAATCCAACTCTCAAATGGTCGTTATGGTTCTCTCAAACGGGCTTTGGCCGCGCTTAAGGCGCATTGCATCGTATGAAGTGTCTCATTGTATCAAGCGGTGCCATTTTCTGCTGCAGAAAAATCATCAGGATAAAGATATTAATAATTATTTATGATTGATGTAATCAATGTTCAGGGTGTACATGTGGTCGTGAATGGCCAGGCAGACACAGGATAAAGATTTCAATAAGTTGGATTTCCCTCCTCAGAATCACTATCGATCGACCTATCAGTCTTGTGAGTCCGTTCGTCCATCCATCCATCCATCCATCCATCCAACCAACCAACCAACCACACACTCACCCACTTTTCAAGTTGCATTACTTTAAAATTCCGGCATTTGGACTACCTTACTACATTTATTAACAGGTAGTTACTGTATCGGAATGCATTTTAAAAGTAACGCTCCCAACCCTGTGCTTAATTGACAGTCTTTGTCATTGTTGGTGGTAGGGAGGCAACTCCTGCAATTTATCTCTTTTTGGTTTTGCCTTGATGCTATTTTTTTACACATACTGTATTTTAACATCTCACATACCCCCTGAAATGGCTTCACATATTTCTTCCTAATTGTACAGGTAGACGCCGAGCGTCCACTTGTGTAACGATACAAAACAGTTACGTTTCTTTTTTTCTCTCCAAGTATTAGACAAGAAATTGATTTTTTTCCGAATGTGCCACTCTTCAGTCGGTTTGTGGTCTACCCGTGTTGAAAAGTCTGCGTTCATAGTGAAGAGAGGGTCAACAGCGCCATCTAACGACATTCGTGACTGCGACGCGAGGGGGCGGAGCTCCTCTTTCATTTCCTCGATGTGAAGTTCTTTGGACGTTGCTCATCTTCTTGGAGAAATCAGGAGACGTGATGAATGAGGAACTTGTGGTGCGTCTCAACGACAAAGAATACGCAAACTGGCTGAAAGCGGGACAATGTCTGTACATCCTGAAGGACGCCCTCCATCCCTACACCGATGAGCAGATGCGAGCTTTTCACCGAGCTTTGCTCCGTGACAACCCTCGTCTCCGTGAACAATGCCCGCGATCATGTCAGTCCGGGGACATTAAGGTGTGAAATCACTTTCTATTTGTCAGTTTAAAGTTAAACGTAACATATGCGTCACTTACTTTTCGCGGTCTCTGAGGTCAACGTCGTTTGTTGAGTGTATTGTTTACAACCGACGTGTAAAAAGTACTCACGCGTTCTACATTTAAGATACGGTGATCTCTATAGCTTAAATATTCAGGTAAAGCACAAATAACTGAAAAATCTACCAAGGTACACTAAGCCAATGATTTTAAATCCTATGAAATGACTGTGCAGCATTCCAGGGCATGCGGGCCGTGTTTACAGTGGAAGTCTGAGATCCTCAAGCACCACAGACAACCCGGTTCCACCCTCAACTGGGACAACTGTTCTCCTCCTGCGTGGAGGACAAACCACTGGGAGTTGGCCAAGGTACACAATGCACTGTCGAAGCGAAATGTTTGCATTTCCCAAATTTCGCCAGCGACATGTCCCAAAAGGAAGAGTTTTCGGCTCCCTGTAGCTTTCTAGTTGCGAGTTGACTGGGCTGTCCACATAGGGTGTGATCCATCAAGATCTCAAATAGAATTTCTGATGTAACACCTGCGACATTCTGTGTCTGTTTTGTAACTGTTTTAAGTGTTCCACTTGAAGTAGAACCAAGTTCGCCGGCTAAAATTCCATCATCAAGTTTGCAGAAATTGTCTGCTCCTTTTGGTGTTTGTTTCTCCAGGCTTACATGCCACGAGGTCAGGCCCACGTCAATGCGGCACATCAGTGCGATCCCTCTGCGCTGCTCAACCTCATCAACTTCTGTGACTGTTTTGCATCTGTAGATGTCCATTCGTCTCATGTGAGGGAGGTAAGCATCTGCGCTTTGTTGTACAAAAGCGCTTGGATTTTTTTTTTTTCATTTCCTGATTCATGAAACCGAATGCAAAGTGTCACTTTTTGTATTCACCTCCATGTAAGATGCATGCATTTATATTATATGTTGATCGGGTGAACATGTTTTTTTGGTCCACTTATGTGAAAAAAAGGGGAGAGGGGAAACCACATATTGTACACAGATGAACGCTGTGATATAAAAAGTAGAATTTGGAATTGATCTGCTGTAATCCATGAGTAAATGTAATTCATTTGTGAGCAATGAAAACTTGATGGAGACTCTGGGAAGAACGATGGATGATTGAAGCCCTGTATAGACCATGGAAACACTTTTAAGTTGAATATGACATGGATGCATTAGTCAAAGGCAGATAGTCCCTGGATTGGGCACCAGTGGAAGGGCACGTATAGACAAACAACTATTCACGCTGTCATTGAGTTGGAAAATGGAAGTGAGGTGAGTAAACCGCTATGCTGTCATATATAATAACATATACCAGTAATAACAGAAATGTGTATCTTACAAGCGACATTATATTATTATCCACATTTTGGTAAAGCAAATAAAAGCTGGTCACATACCACCAAATTGTCTTTCTACGGAAGATTGATAAGCTTTTTTTTTTTTTTTTTTTATAAAGCAAAGGTTTTCTTGTATGGATCATGTTGGAAGCGATTTTTGGTACAGCGGTTCACATAGCAGACACAGGCTTGATTCCATTCCCAATTACAAAATGAATGGGATATGTTTGAAGAAGGAAAAAAATATACTGTATATGGATTGTCGAAAGTTGTTTATGTACTTTATAAAGAATCGCTTCTGTCTTGTGTGTGTGTCGCAGCTGATCAGATGCAGGAATGATCTGATGCATTCTCCTGACCTGCGTGTGAAGGAGGCGTGGATGAAAAAATTCAAGGTTGTACTGCGACGTTTTGTGCAGCTGTTCAGCCAAGTACCCAGTATGGCGCTGGCTGAACCAAGGCTTGCTCAGGTGAGCGTGTCCGTCCGTCCGTCCGTCCGTGTTTGTGCAGCACTTTAGCGGTTGCGGCATAGGCCACATTTCGACTCACGCCTCACCTTTGTCTTGTAGATGCTGGCAGTCGATTTGTCAATATGTGCTATGGACGCTGTGGATTATACTGGCATGGCACTAGCTGCTGATTCTTTGAATTACAATATCGGCCTAAAGCCTGAATCAATCAGCCAATGGGAGGCTGACTTACTACAAGAGAGGCTGCGGGAGTTGCGGCATCTGGCTGAAGATGAGACCGTGGTGAGAAAGTGAAATTGGCTCATTTCATTTCTACATGACGTTCATATTTTTGGCGTCTTGCTCTGCAAAATATTTGCTTCATGTGTTTTTAATCCTACGAATCATGTAAACGTTCATCGCTGTCGTCTTTTTACTGTACATCAAACGGATACTGTGAGACCGGTTTGAGCATTGCTTTTTCTTTTCCCAGGACACTGAGCAGCTGATGATGCTGGACGGTTTCCTGCAAGAAAACAAAGATCTGGGCCAGAGGTTTTCTGCGGAGCTGCAGGCGATCAGCACACTGGGGACTGGACAAAAGAAGAGCTGACCAACCGTCCAGAGATTCGGGCCAAAAATGAAGGCACGTCTGATGGTTTGACTGTCAACAATCTCTACATCAGGTTTTTATGTACTATGTTCCTACTTCTGACATTTTTTTTTTAAGGTTGAGAAGTACCATATGCGACTTTAACAGCTAGAAACTCCAAAGTTGTAGATTCTGAAATGTATTTTGATCCATTTTTAAATGAGAAGTGCTTTGGCTCCTTTCTTTATGTTGCTATCAATTTGTCTCTTGCACTATTGTTCATATTGTATCTCTATATTTTCTTTACGGTTATAGTACATGTGTATTATGCAACAAATAATGTTACTCAATACCACTGCTGAAAGCATTAACAACAGTATGCTGGAAAAGTTTCATTCCTGTTAGATGCTTGAAGTGTAAAAACAAAAAAAAATGGCCAATAATTGGGGCGTCAATTGGTTGGGAGCCTTTATATAGTAACAATGCCTATGTATGATTGAAATTATTTGGACTTATCTCGTGTAAATTGTATTTCTATTTATTTCTGATCCTACCACTGCAATGACGTGTGGACAAAAAAAAAGTCAGGGGGGGGGGGGGACTTCAGCAACTCCAGGGACAAAAAATGGATGGTTGGATCGATTCTGTGGTGACTTGCGCCACCTTAATGGCTTGATTTAGTGCTGCCATATTTCATCTATTTCTCTTTCTTTGCAGTTCATTTTCAGGGCCCTTTGAGAGAAGCTCAGATTCCTTTTAATGGCTAATTGTGGTTAATCCTTCTCATGGCTAATTAAAACATAGGGCTGAAAGGTACTGTACCATGACATTTCCGAATCACTTTGTGTGTCATCTATTGTGCAAATGGTGACACTGCAATCCAAAGGAGGAGGATGAGCTCTTGCACAGAGATTGCGTGCATCTACAATGTGTATTCAGGCAGCGTTGGTAGCCAACGACACATTCATCAAGCGGACAAACTGAAAACGAGAAGAGTAACGCAGTAAAGGGACATCCATCACCGGTGTTCTGTCTGTCATTTGTGTCAAATTACAAAATCATATCAGGACCCCAAAAACCCCCATCTCACGGTGTGATCCGCCGACAGGGACATGTTGCAGCTTTAAATCATTTTGACAAATAATATCCCAGGCTGCAGTTTCACCAACCACTTGACCTTGGCAGTGCAGTATAGTATTTCAAAATTCCTGGTCTGACTTGTTTTAGCAAAACATCACATTTGACAATAATGTTGTGTCCAATCCAATCCAAATGTACACAAATATGCCATGCCCTCAAATCCCTTTAGCAGTCCTAATCTATTTCTTCAATCCAATTTATTATTACAGATGCAACATTTGACCTGATGCATTTGTGACCCTCATTATTATACGCAGTGTATGTATGAATAACCACAACAATGTGCATTTGAACTCTTAGCGTGCCTTTGCGCCTGACTATAATACCTTGTCAGATGTCGTCAAACATCAAAACGCCAATCAATAAAGTGAAGTCTTTGGTGATTGCATTACTGAAGCACAAAAGCTGCTTGCTGTTAACAGCCCGCTAACCTCTCACGGTCACTAGCTAGCTGGATAGCTCACCTGGTAAAAAAACAGATTTTGATGAAAGGATTATTATTGTGAAAGAATTATTATGACAATGTCATCATAATCCCTTCATCCTTGCCATTACAATGATTTCATCAACTGCTTCTCTGTGTCCTCCACCACTGTGATCTCCTCCTCATACTTCACAGATGGAGTGGGATGATAAAACTGCAAAAAAAACAAACACGAAAGTCAAAACATTTTTCTTGTTGATCATTCGATATGAGAGAGATTGCTTGTCCAGTGTGAGAACAAGTGTAGTCATGTCCTTACATTGAATACATTATTTTCCTCCAGGAAATATTTGTACTTTAATGGGGGACGAGGAATTGTGGGATACAGAACTTGTGTCACCCTAAAAAAACAAACAGAATTAAATGCAACGCTTTACCAGAGTATGTGAGGGAAACAGTCATTTGGTTTTGGAACTTCTTTTCAAATAAGTGCCAAAGTGACATAAAAGAGAAACATTCAGTTAGAGTGTGCAGTTTGCATGTTCTCCCTGGGCCTGCGTGGGTTTTTTGACTCCGATACCTATACTGTACCTATCAGGAATCATATTTTAGTTCACTCATTCTTGTCACTCATTTCAGAGTCCCATTTTGAAACCAAGACACAGTACCTCTGATTGCGGACGAACAGCAGCAAACTCAGGAGGATCATCGGTATTCCGACTGCAATTGCGACGATCACCGTGATGTTGAGTGTGTAAAATGACTGTTCTATTGCTGTAAAAGAAAGATGCATGTAGTGAGTGCATACTGTACACGGAACTGAGCACAAGATCGCCGTGACAATAACAGATCTTATTTTCCTTATTGCAAGTGTGGACAGGCAAAAACAAAACGACAACACGAGCGCTGGTGTAATACTTTAGGGTAGAATGACTTCGTACTTACTAACAGTGTTACTCCAATCACTCCATAATTTTGGCCCAAAACAACCAGCCGTTTTCCTGGTTCTGACCCTCACATTATAGGTGGACTCTGGATTGGCATTTGGGATAGTATAAAACAGATCGCATCTCTGGATTGGTGATTCTTCCTGTTCACCAAATGAATCACAGTCATTTATACATAATACTGTACTGTAGATTTTATGTACAGGATAACATTTGGATATACAGTACAGTGAATTCATACAGTATAATACCTGGTGTCCCATATCCAACTGGTATTCAAAGCATGAGGGTTGATAGTTAGCACGACCGCGGGGCATGTCCCAAGTCACCACAAGGCCTGCATCTTTGACTGATGCCGAAACGTTTCCAGGTGGAGGCAGGACCTCTGTCAACACAATACAATACAAATCGTTTTGATTCAGGAGTGACGCACTTTTCATACACCATCAACAGTATTGCCACAGTTGCACTGTTTTTTTTTTGGTCTGTTACCCATCATTTCGGTGTCGTATACGTAGTTGTAGACAGCCCATTTACGGTGCAAGGACACATTGAATCGCATGATCACATACAACTTCTCATATTCCCTCAGAACAACAGAAGTTGATCCAGAATGTTCTTCAGATATAAGACTGAGGGAGTGAACTGTGCTGTTATTATCACAAATGCTGTAGGGATAGCAACAAAAAAAAAAAGATACAAAATGCAAAGGTGTCAACATTTTGAAAATCTTCATATGCGTCACAGGGTAATGTGCAAGTACTGTAATAAAGATGCTAAAGATATAAACCTGATATAAATAGAGAGCTGAGCATCCTGAAGCGAAGTGGGAAAGTTCCACGAGCAGTTGAGAAGATTTGTTGGGTAAAGGAAGCAGCGAAAGTTGTCATCCTCTGCAATATTCACGGAGTCATAATTTTGTCCTGAGAAACTCGACACTTGGAGCTAGAACACAAATAAATGACAATTTGAGCAAATTGTATTCACACAGATTAGGAACTTGGAAGTTCAAGCATGCGTTTCATACATTATCAATTGATAGTTCATCTTGGCAGACTTCTCCTTTGGTGGTCTCTGTTGATAAAGAATATACAGTATATTAGATAGCGCTATTTAATACACACCATATATATATAGAGAGAGAGAGAGAGATATGCACCATCAAGATTGTTGTTTCATCGTATTGCTTGCTTGCTTGTTTGTTTTGGTTTATGTGCAAAAACAGATCCATCAACTGCTTGACAAACAATAGGCCTATTCTCCAAAATGTAACTTCTAATTAAAATCATATGAAAAGCGAAGTGTCCTTACATCGTAAACTACGCAGGCAATTTGATTACGGAGTGGTGCTAATGCAACTGTTTTTCACGATGTTGAGCCCTAGTGCCCCCCGTCTCCAAGTATTACCTCTAGATCAGCTGCACAACACTTTGTTGGATTTTCTGCATTTTTTTCAACGTGCCTAATGTTTCATTTGAGCAGAAGTATTCAAATATTTGGCTGTCGGGTGTTAATTTTGTAACCCAAGTGTGTCCTCTTGACATTGACTATATTCAATCATCTATGCTCATTGGCACCACCTAGTGTAGATAAACGGCTATGTCATTTTACGTTCATCTGATGACGATCGAAACAGAAGACACGGGGTAGTTTCTCACCCCACTTTTTATTTCACGTTTCGATGAGCGTTTTTCAGACACAATATGCGTCCATACGGTGACGCAAGATTGTGAGGAATTCGCATTGTACCTGTATTTGCCTGCCAGGCCCTTTCCGTGATGCGCATGCGTAAAATCTACCTTCGGCTCGGATCTGCGCTCTTCGTCAGCGATCTGTAACGCGTATCTGTATTGTATTTTCCGTTTTGACAGTGTCCGTGCGCGTGTGCATGCGTGCGTGACCGCGAGTGCGCCTCCTGTGCGTATAGGTGACTGTTTGTGAGTGATCAACTGTTATTTACCGCTTTGAAAGGCCCACAGAATCAGCAGACTCCAACAAACTAGTGGATGAATTGGACACATCTTCATGGGCAACCTGCAACTGCACACACAGAAATTCAAGCAAGCAAAGAAAGTGAATAGATGTTCTTGAGGCCACACTTCTCATCTAATGCGGTTTTTTAGCAAATGCAAAATACTTGACCGACGTCTGAAACTTCCTCTTTGTCGGTCTTTGTCACAGAAAGAAGCTGTCATCCAGGAAACAACTAAATCGCACACTTTTATATATATTTGATTGAAAATTGTCCTTCTAACCTTACTTTCAATTGTGGGTTGCATTTACATAAACGTGTCTTGTATGATATTGTTCCGCTACTTTCAATTGTGGGTTCCATTTACATAAACGTGTCTAATGTATGATATTGTTCAGCAACAATACAGCTAGCAAAGCTTTGTCAACACATCAATTTGACTAATCGCCTCTATTGTCAGGATGTATGGTAAATGTCTCTTGTTACCTTTTTTAATGTGAAATGTTAGCATTAAAAGATCGTAACTTGAACAAAAAGTTCTTACCTCCTACTGGGTTGACATTCCTTCGTTCTGTGTCGGAAGAATGTCACATTTCTGTAGAAAGAAGAAGTATGATGTCACATATTGTTCATGAGATTCGGGAAACTGACAGTTTCTTGTATTCAATATTTTTATAATATTTACAAGTAAAGTATTGTTATGTGATTTAAGAATAAGTACAATGCAAACTTGTGAATTTAAAAGAAAACCGAAGCAAACAACGATTAAATGACACGTTTAAAAGAAATTCTTTGTGAATTGGACTGGCTAATTACATCATGCTAAATGCCCACAAGTATTCGAAGAGGGGGTTTGTTTTCAACATTTTGTCGCTTTTTTCCCCTTTTTTTTGTTCTGAATTTTACTAGTCACTGTAATAATTGTCAGCAGGCAAAGGTTCAGGTTTTGTGTGGTTTTAATAGCAATGCGGCAGAGCAATAAAACATGCGGTGCGCTCACTCGAACGGTTATTTTCTGCAACTCCCCCTTATAGGCGGGACCTGTCAATTAACTTAAGTATGACATTTCACAATACCAACTTTTATAAAACACCACTCATATAATAATAACCTATTATATGACATCTCCCCTTTTAAGAATGCACTGGTATTTCTAAGTCGGACATAACATGTTAACCGGGATATAGCAGAGTTGTATCCAAACACATACAGGCTACAACTAACCAAAATGACACTTCTATTCTAATAGCTTGAACCATGTATACTGTATAACATTTAGGTGTGATTTTTTCAAAATAAGATGCAATGAAAATAGGACTTAAATCAAGTAAGACATAAATGTTTCTTTCAATGCAATAAGTAATTTCTTATCCGAAATATCACAATTGTCACTTAACACAGAACTTATCAAGTGTCAATGCTTCCGTTCCTCCCCAAAAATACAATAAATCTTACAAGTCCAGCTTAACTACTGGCCTGCTGATGCGGCCCGACCTGGTCAGCGTCTGATCCGGCGGCCATGTAGGGGAAGAGACCATACCTGGGTCTGGAGGGACAGTCTCTGGATCAGCAACAGTCTCGGACTGGAAACTCACCCCAGCACCTCCGGTGGATGTGGGTGAGGTGGCCTGGGCAGGCTGGGGAGTAGGTGCTACACGGAGATGGCGGCGGTTCCTCCGAAGCACAGTCCCCTTCTCGGTGCTGATGAGGTAAGAGCGCGGGGTGTCACACGCTCCCGAGACCACTGCTGGCGTAGTCCAGCCTTTCTCGTGATCAAGCTTGGTGGAGACCCTGTCCCCTGGGTGAAGGTCTGGGAGGGGTCTGACACCGTGACGGCGGTTGTAGTAGAGGGCCTGCAGCTCCTTCTCTGCAGCGTCTCGTTCTCGTACGGTGTCCAGATCTGGCCATTTGGGCTGAAGGTTGGTCTCCAGTGTCGGAAGAGTTGTTTTGATTCTCCAGCCCATGAGAAGCTCTGCAGGGCTCACGCCTGTGGTGGTGGAGGGAGTTGAGCGGAAGCTCATGAGGGCGAGCATAGGGTCTTTTTGTTTTAAGATCCTCTTGGCGGACTGAACTCCTCTCTCTGCATGTCCATTCCCTTGGGCATGGTGCGGGCTTGAGGTCATGTGCTGGAAATCAAAGTCTTTTGAGAATTCCTTAAATTCCTCACTTGAGAATTGAGGTCCGTTGTCCGATACAACCTCGTCTGGACAGCCAAACCTTGCAAACACGGTCTTCAGCTTTAAGACAACCTGTGAAGCTGTGGTTGTTGGCATGTGGAGTATCTCCAAGAAACGGGAGAAGTAGTCCGACACTATGAGGTAGGTGTGTTTGTTATGTTCACAGAGGTCGACTGCGAGTCTCTGCCAGGGTCGTTCAGGTAGAAGAGTTGGAATAAGAGGTTCCTTTCGCTGGGTGCTCTTCATCTCATGGCACTCCTGACAGGACTCTACCTTCTGTTTAATTTCAGATGAGACGCTGGCCACCATACGGACATATTGGCCCGCTCTCTGCACTTTGACAGACCTTGATGTCCGTCGTGTATCCGATTCAGGATGTCTGCCCTTAGAACGTGTGGTATTACCAGGCGGGTTCCTCTGGTGACAAACCCGTTGTGTTCTGACAGTTCATTTCTGATGGGAAAGTACTCTCTGACTGCTGCTGGGACATTGCTGATATAGTCCGGCCACCCTGACCTGATGTACCGCAGCACCACTTGTAGGTCATCATCAGCTGCTGTGGCTGCTCGTATAGCCTCCAGTCTACGTGGCGTGGCTGGCGTGCACTCAACGACGGCAGCTACATAACACTCCACTTCTGAGTGAGTGTCAGTCTCCTTTTCCAGGTACGGTAGTGGACTCCGTGAGAGGGTGTCGGCCACTGTCAGAGTTCTTCCCGGGGCGTACTCAGCCGTTGACTTGAACCTCATTAGTCTCATGAGTAGTCTCTGACATCGTATTGGAACATTGTCGAGGTCCTTCTTGTTCATGAGCGGCACGAGTGGTTTGTGGTCGGTGACCAACTTGAAGTCATCAAGGCCACACAGGTACTTCCCAAATCGCTCACAGGCCCAGACGCTTGCCAGACATTCTTTTTCAATCTGGGCGTATCGAGTCTCAGCCTCAGACAGTCGTCGTGAACAGTACGCCACCGGCTGCCAACACCCGTCATGCAGCTGCAGCAGCACTCCACCAATGCCATAGCTGCTGGCATCAGCAGAGACGGCAGTGGGTCGGTTCACGTCATAAAACTTCAGGACTGGAGAGGTTGACAAGATATCTTTTATGCGCTGAAATGCTTCCTGCTGAGCGTGGTCCCACGTCCAGGCTGTCTTGGATTTCAACAGTTCATATAGTGGCTGGGCCACTGTCGACAGGTTGGGAATGTATTTTCCAAGGTAGTTGAACATCCCTAAGACACGCTTCAACTCCTGCACGTTCTGTGGCTGCGAAGCTCACGGATTGCCGTGACTTTATCCGGTCAGGCTTGACACCAAACCTGTTGATCACATGACCAAGGAAGCGGATCTGGTTCTGTCGAACACACACTTCTCTCTGTTTAACTTTAAGCCGGCTGACTCTATCCTCTCCAACACCTTGTCGAGACGCTGGTCGTGCTGCTCTGGGGTGTCCCCATGGACCAGAATATCGTCCATGTAGATGGCCACGCCGAGGCCATTCAGAGTCTCAGCCATTTTCCTTTGGAAAATCTCTGGGCGCCGTGATCCCAAAAGGTAGGCGTTTGAAAGCATACCTCCCAAATGGTGTTATGAATGTGGTAAGCTTGCTGCTTGCTGGACTCAGAGGGATCTGCCAAAAGCCTGAGGCCGCATCTAACGATGTGAATACGGTGGCACCGCTCAGCTCTGCAGTGATATCCTCTGCTGTAGGAAGGACGTACCTCTCTCTCCTCACAGCTTCGTTCAGCCGCTTTAAGTCCACGCAAATGCGCACTTTTCCATTTTTCCTCGAACGGGCACCATTGGCGCACACCAGTCCGTGAGGCTCTGTCACCGGTTCTATTATGCCGTTCTCCTCCATGCGCTGGATTTCCTCCTTCACTTTTTCATGAGGGGTAGGGGTACTCTCCGTGCCGTATGCACTGCGTACGGTTGAGCATTCTCTTTCAACAAGATCTTAACTGGTTCTGTTTTCAAAGTTCCATGCTCCCCGAACGCGTTGCGAACTTCTTCGATGCGCTTCACCAAGCCCATTGTTGTAGCTGTGTCCCTGCTCAGCAGATTGTTCGCATTCTGGCCACGGATGACGTACACTGGGAAGGAGTAGAGGTTATCTTTGTACTTTGCGGTGGCTCGAAACTTCCCCAGGCAGTCCAACTGACCACCAGGGCTGCACAGTGTGACATTAGGATGCTCTAACTTCTTCTTGGGGGTCAAACTAGTGAACGTCTCTTCACACATTATGTTTGTATCAGCTCCCGTGTCGATTTTAAATCTGACCGGTGTGTCCCCTATCACTAACTGTACAGTCCACCGTTCATCATTTTTGCTGGATTTCGTGACTGCCCCTAGGAAATAGGGTACCTCTGAAACATTTTCTGTCACTTCTCTCACTGATTTAGTGTGGCATCTGGACTCCCAGTGACCCACTTTATGACATTTGTTGCATGTTGATTTCAAGGCTGGGCATTTTCCCTGTTCCTTGTGTCTAGGTTTGCCGCACCTTCCACATTTTGGTTCTCCTTGCTCTCCACTTGCTCTCTTTTTTGGCTTCCACTTGGGTTTTCCTCTGCCTGCTGTTTTCTCCTGCGCTATCTCCTGCACTGCAGCGAATGTCCCCCCCTGTTGGTGGACTTGGAGCGCTACCTCCTCGGACTGACGTACGGTCTGAACAGTTTGGGCCAAAGTAAGGTCAGCCATCAGCTGCAACTTGCGTGATAAATCCTTATCTAAAATGCCCACAACTATGCGGTCACGGATGTGTTCATCTCTGTTTACGCCGAAGTCACAGTGCTCGGACAGTTCGTATAGGGCTCTGATGAACATTTCCGCCTTTTCACCGGGCCGCTGCGCTCGTTGGTGAAAGCAGGCGCGCTCGTGAATCACGTTCCTCTTAGGATAGAAGTACTCGTCGTATTTCGCCAACACAACATCAAACGTCTTCCTATCATCCTCGGATATCGTGAAAGATCGAAAAATGTTCTCCGCTTCGGGCCCCATGGCGTAAATCAGCGAACTGACCTGGACCTCGCCGTCCTCTTTGTTGAGTTTGGTCGCGACGCGGAAGCGCTGGAAGCGTTGCCTCCAATCTGCCCATTCATTCGGTCTGTCGAAGGGAAAACTCTCCGGCGGATTAAACTTGGCCATTTTTTTAGAAGGGATGCGTCCGTCCGGAACTTCTGACACCATGTAATAATTGTCAGCAGGCAAAGGTTCAGGTTTTGTGTGGTTTTAATAGCAATGCGGCAGAGCAATAAAACATGCGGTGCGCTCACTCGAACGGTTATTTTCTGCAACTCCCCCTTATAGGCGGGACCTGTCAATTAACTTAAGTATGACATTTCACAATACCAACTTTTATAAAACACCACTCATATAATAATAACCTATTATATGACAGTCACGATCTTTCCAATGATGAAACCAAATCGTTTCTTGTGCTACCGTTTATTTCCAAATCGGCCTGCCCACTGACACGCAACTTTACGGCACTCGAGCTGCGGTTGCCGTGACAACTCTTGACAACGCGTCTGTCGTCTGATCTCTGAAACATAAGAGACGATTTACGACCGAGAAGTGGAAAAGACCCGCACATACTGTCGACCGCAATTTGTCTGTGCTATCAGTCGTCCGTCGTGTCACACTGTCGACTGTTCCCATCGCGAGTGGGAAGTCTGTTTCCAACGCAGGACAAACATGGAGTCTCCTGAAAGGGTTGAGACTCCACCGCGTTCCTCGGCGGGGACCAAGGCAGGCAAGGACGTTTCAGAGATGGTGGCCTCCGAAGAAGCGGTCGCGTTCATGTTAAGCATCGGTGAGTCCACTGGCGACCAAGTTTATACAAGACTCCCTGAGAACACGACCACCTGTTTTTGGCACCCGTTGAGATGCTCACACCACCACCAGACACGTTACTGGAGAATTGGGACGATATTTCAAACAATCCGTGCACAATACATAAAATAATGCATACATTTGAATTCAATCGCCTTTGGGCGCTACAATGTATTTCCCCCCCTTTTCCTTTCTGGTTGATGCCCAACTATAGCAGACAAAATAAATCTGATTTGTTTGGTATGATTTTGTTTATAAGTTGACAAGTTCTTATATTGTGAAACTATTTAATTTAAATTTTTGTGATTGTGCCTCAAAGCTGTTTCTCACTGCATATACACAACCCTGTTACAAAATGAAACCTTTTGTCTCGAACATTTTATGCCCAGTATCAGCTAAATCCTTAGCTCTCCAAGTACCACCATCATGACCACCATTAAAAATATAGTCGTTGCAGTAGGGAAAGTGCTGTTTGAAAAGTAAGAATGAGCAACTGATGTTTTTTTAACTCAAAATCACAATCTTGTCTTTGCCAGAGCCCGTGGAGCTGACCAAATGTGTCTTTGCGGACTCTCTGGTGACCATGTCAGAAGGGGGTCGAGACTTGGGGAGGTTCTGCGTGTCAGTGGAGTTTGCCCACAGAGCTCATCAGCCATGTGTGCTGCTACACGCACAAAGCCAGGGGGCTATCGACGACTCCCCATGTGGAACGACAGTGACAGGTGAGTGGGGGCCCTGCCGAACCTTTCTGCACATGAACATTCTAGCCACACCCGGGCCATTCCTCCATGGGGCTCTCAGCAAAAACATTTTTTTTTCTCCATTTCTACCAATAGTATTGATTATTGATCATTTATACACCTGCTATGAGGTCGGTAACACTTCTGTAACTGTGCAATTTTGACATGATCCATTTTTGTCAGCCTGAAAACCTCATTACCCCCAAAAACTCTTTGCAACATCAGTCTGAACAAGGCCAAATTTCTGATGCAAGCATTTGGATGATATTGGATGTTATTCATTCTAATGGTATTGTCTCTTTCCGTTTGGTTTGCCATGTTAGCCTACCTAACTGCTGACCTGGAGGTGCTGGAGGAGGATCACCACGAGTATGTCAAGGCAGGTCACCCACCCGAATGCGTTCCAGGAAATGCATTCATGGCATGACTCCCATGATACCGTTAAAAAAGACGACAATTTCTTTTTAGCTTGATGGCCATATTTTGGACAAGCAATGTCACATGGTGCAATGTGATGGAGAGATGAGTATTGAAAGAGTCACCACTGATGGAAAGGTGAGTTTTGACCAAAGGAGAAAGTGTCAGAAAAAATGTTCATCAGAGCACTTGGGATCAGAATGTCTTTGAGAGATATCAGGTGAATACAAATTTGATTGTGTATACATATGTTAGGTTTAATCACTCTATTGATGGTTTCTATGATTGTGACATGATGTCATGCTTACTAAGAGATCGATTAAGTCAGGTAAATCCCCACGAAAGACCCAGATACCAAATGCACGACCCGATAATAAAACTCAAGTCCTAAACCGGCGTGAGATTTTGTGTGTGTGTGTCTCCAGGAGGTGACAAGGGACAGTGTTACATATTCCATGGCTGCCCTGAGAGGCCTTGTGACTGAGGGTTCCAACTTCTTGCTCATGCGTCTTCTTGCGTTGAGGAAGAAAATCCCAGAGCACATGACTTGCATCTCTTTTGACCAGAAGTTACGCATCGGCTGCACGACTTTTGTAAGTGATGACAAAACCACCGTATGTGTTTTGGGTTTTTTGTTCCATTCACATAATATAAACTACCTTCCATTCATATACACAAACCCTGTACTGTAATCCAGCAACAAATCCTGTCATGATCTGTTTGTCCATTCACATATTGTAAACCTCTGTCCATTCGTAGACAATGTAAACGTCACTTTCTATTCATATGCACACAAAATGAAAGCATCTGTATGAAAGCAATGGACTTCTCTCTGACGGTTCACATATGTCATTGTCTGTCCATTTACAGGCAAATACACGGTAATTTAAAAATCTGGTGGGGGAGGGGTTCGATTCAGATGATCATGGGTTCTTGATCCCTTTTTAAAAATTCTCTCTAGCTTGGGGTCTGAAATAAATGATCAAGTATAGAATATGTTGGTTAATAAAAAGTTCTCTCTTGGGGTTGCTCAGATGGAGCCTTTCCCAGATGACTTTGGGCAAGAGGCAGCTTCAAATAAAGTTTTTTTTCATTGCGATCTTATGTTTGTGTGTGCCCAGCGAGGTCTGGAACAGGAACAGATGGAGATTGAGGGAGAAACTGTGGAGGTATTTGGAGTGGAGAGGATTGTTCATTCTGTGGATGAAAGCCCTACTACATGGCAGTGCTACTTTTTGGCCGATGGGTAAGAGCCATTCCATCAATGCAGATTCAAATGCTGAAGAAAAGTTTCACACTTCACAAAACCCCAGCTGTCAAGAAAATCAACCTTTTTAAATCACTTTGTTGAAAGTTTATATTTAACAGAGAGCTATGAAACAGGGTCCATTCAACATCACGTCAGGTTACTGTGTCTTCTTCTTAAATGGTAAATGGGCTGTCACTCGTGTAGCGTTTTTCGTGTGTTTCATGTGTCTTATCGATTTGCTAAACCGTGGCAAACGATTACTAAACTTTAGAAACCTATCAGTAAAATGTGGGAATGGATTACTAAATTGAGGGTACAGATTAGTATGCCGTGGGAACAGAATCCACAATTGTGGGTCCACATGAGTAAATTGAGGGAACAGATTAGCTTTTTTTTCTTATACTCTGTACATTAGCACTACCACATCTATACTATATTTATGCACTTGTGACTTCTGTGCTCTTCCAGTGACAAAAAGCACCTAATGTCATTGAGTATAAAGTACACCGGAGATTCTTGTTTCTTTAGGCATCTTGCTAGCAGATTGCAGGTGGGATCTCCGGTTACAATGAGGTTGCTGCAATTGCCATCACAGAAAGAAGAAGGTATAACACCCGCATTATGTATAGAATAGTATTCTGTCATATAATGGGCTTTGTTTATATGTAAGTGTGTTTACATTTTCATAGCTTATGATAAAATCCCCCTGGTTTGGGAAGAAGACATACAGATGCGTTCTAAGTTCTTGGACAGAAAGGTAAGAAAACATTTTTAATTCAAGTAATGACGCCATCACTACACTTCATCAAGTGCACAAGTACAAGCTAACTGTATACAAATGCAAGAGTTTTATTTAAAAATATATGCCTTTACAATAATGAGAACACCCGTGAACACTGAACCCACAAGTTGCAGGGTACGTTCCTGACCCGCGCGGCCATAATGCGCTTTCATGTGGCATGTTGGCGGCAATGAACTATGTTGAAGTTAGTTGAGAAGTCTAATTTATATGAAAGAAGTGCTTTTCTACCACCTTGTGGCTTACATAGGCAATTTTAAACCTTTTGGAGGGGCATTGGTTACTCGGGCATTTTCGCTGGAAGACATGTTTTAGTCCTTATCCCCGTGACTTGTGGGGGAACGCAAAAGAGCTAAATAAGGAATCCAAATGATTATAAACAGCGCCATTGTACTGTTATACATCTATTGCTAAATTACTGTACCTCCCTGACTCTCACTATCAAAATTGACTCTTTCAAAAGGTTAGTTACAGTATTTTCTACAGTGCTTGTGTTGAGACTTACTAAACCGTGACAGCATTCTGGCCAGTGAGTGTACCGGCATTCTGAGTGTGCCTTGTTAAATCCTCCAAATTGATTTGAATATGGTATGTGTTTGTGGCATTGTTGCAGGAGGAGTTGAAAGCTGACCACGCATCATATTTAAGAGCGCACCCAGAGATCCGCGCACTCATATCTGACTTCCTGCAATTTTTGCTACTCAAGAAACCAAATGATGTCTTCCAGTTTGCCAGAGAATACTTCCTCCCCTTCACCTCAAACACAAGCCTAGATACCTGATTATGTTGATTTCTCACATTTTCACAATCACAAGTTTATACAACAGCTGTTCATTCATCAACACTGGCTACCTTTGTTTTATTTTAGTGACACATGGCATTAGTGTGTGTGATCAAAAGAAAATGTGTTTCTCAGTGTGACATTGCATGCGATTGGGTGCGACCAATCCAGGATATAGCCTGCTTCTCACACAAAGTCAGATCGGATAGGCCCCAACACGCCATTCACCCTTATGAAGATAAGTGCTATAACAAATGAATGGATGGATGAAAAGAACACGGAAAAAGAAAGTGGGCCGGGGGTGACTGGACAGGATGGTTGGTTTTCGGAATTAAGTGAATAATTGAAAAAAATGAGATGGATCGAGACAGAAAACATGAAAGAGTAAGACTGTATCAATAGTTATACACTTGCCAGAGTTGACTGGACAGCACACCTTTCAAAATAGGAACGCATTCAAGAAAATGTCATTGAATACAAGAAGAATCATCAGAAGGAATTACTGTAATTGACAAATGTGCCACGGAAAGGATTACAAATGACCGATCTTTGGAAAGAACGAAAAATAAAAATATGTTGTAAAATGCTCAAAATACGAATTAAATGTCATTAATATGCTGTATTATCCACACTGTAAATAAGTGTACGACTTTATTGAGCCATCCTTGACATGTTTTTTCAATGCATGTTGTGTATTGTAAACTGCTGTTGAATAAACATAGCTAAACACTTCTAAACACTGGGTAGCGATAATTTACCTAAACACATTTGACAACCACCGCCAGATCAGGTTTGTGAATGTTGACTATGTAACTTAGTTTTGAGATTAATATTAAAGATGCGGTGAGTTTGTTGATTATTTATTGCTTCAGAGTCGTGTACATTTGGTGCATTCGGTCTCGAACCTACACTCCAGCACAGTAGGTGGCGGTAACGCACCTTATTCGTCAGACGCAACCCGACAAAAGATGAATATTAAAGATGCGGTGAGTTTGTTGATTATTTATTGCTTCAGAGTCGTGTACATTTGGTACATTTGGTCTCGAACCTACACTCCAGCACAGTAGGTGGCGGTAACGTACCTTATTCGTCAGACGCAACCCGACAAAAGAAGAAAAAAAACTTCAGTAATAAACTCCCAGGTACATTATCGACTCGAGGCCTAATGGTTCAGATAAGTTTTTAAAAGTTTTTTTATATACTGAGTAGCCACTGTACCTATAAAGAAGTGTGTGAGTTTTCTCTACTGGGCTCCAAAAGACAACCGTCCCAACAGCGGTAAGTTTTGGCCTCTGAAATCGATCGGACAGTCTTACCTCAATAAAAGTGTTTTGCTTTTTTGTCTTTCGGCGTTAACGTTACTTTTGTTGTAGTAACGAGAAAATAATCGGGTATCATTTCAAAATCTCGAACGTAGTTTGGCTTTTGCAATACATTTAGTTGACTTCACGCCGTAACTCAAACCAGCAACTCCATCGACTTGTCATTAATCTGCGTGTACTGTATACGCTGTCGGAACAGCATCACCAATGCGCTGAAAAAATAAAAACATGGACATCGATATTTTGGATTTAAAAATTTAATGTAAAATAAATTTATCACGCAACCTCAACTATTGGGAGATACCTCGACGAGACTCTCCAAGATCGAGCCACCCACCACGCAGCCCCAAATGACTTCATAAGTAGCCCGCAGGCCTGCCCCAAATGTATCTCACCAGTGAAGGGACATTGTAATTTTCTGGGAATGTTGTCGGCGTGCCCCTCGGTCTATAGACAGAATTTCAAAGTTTCACTTTTGTTTTGTCGTGTCTTTGTTGAAGATATCAAATCAGCCCGTTTTGTCTCGCACCTTAATAGTAGTTTACGATATAAGCATTATTTAGGATTTGAACTTTTTCCCTTTTTTAATTGTGTAAACTAATCTTTACCTTTCATGTTTATTATGTTACGTTTTCCCAATTTCTCTTTAACAATGTCTAGGAGTTTCCCTTCAAAGTGGGGTTGGGATGGAGAGGCGGAGGTTGATTGAAATCTCCGAGGCCCTGGCTTCCTCTGAAGTGGCTGCGCTCTGCTTCTTGTGCCGTGATGTTCTTAACTGCAGACATCTCGAAGGAGTGAGGATCACATCCAGTATTAGACTGTTTTACACTTATTTGGATCGCAAACATCGTGCAGATGAAACAATGTAGAATGTTTCACAGTTTAGCGAAGCACAGTATTTTCATTTGTAAACACTTTTCTAACTTTTGCTGAAAATTGTGTACTTTGTCTTTCCAATATAGGTCAAAGACGCAACGGTTCTGTTCAATCGATTGGAAGAAAGAGATTGCCTGAACCCTGAATTTCTTCATCAGTTACTGCGCACAATCCGACGGAATGATCTCCTCAGCCTCTTAAAGGGGAACAGACAGAATGTGGAGGAAACTGATGCCAATCCTATCGGCAAGCTGTCAAATTACAGGTAAAAGCAGCAAGAATATTTAGTTTTGTTTTTGTTTACCTTGTGCTCGGCACTCATCCTATTTTCCAATCCTCCACCATGCTTTGTGAATAGGGTGACGCTGTATCAGATATATGATGAAACGACGAAAGAAGAGCTCCAAAAGATGAAGTTTCTCTTAAACGACAAGATTGGCAGAAGACAAATGGATGAATGCCATGTAAGAAAACCCACTCAAGATTTGTGCAACCATATTCACATTCAAATTTTATATTGTGCACTGACAACATAGTGGAACGCACTTTGGAAAGATTAATTGTACACAAATTTAGCAGCGCTCTCCAGGACCATTGCAACGGCAAGGTCACTTCCTTTGTTGTTGTTGTACACTGAAGACATTTCAGGTCAAAAGAAAAATGATCAGACAAAAGTTGAGAATTACAGCTTTCATGCTATTTACGTCGACATGTGTTAAGTCACCTTTTGCTTGAAGCCACCCAGTTTTCAAGTGAGCAAAAGTACAGTCTTGGAACAGACATGATTAAATTAAATGACTTTGAAGATTGAGTCATGAGTTACATCATCATTTTTGGAGGGGACTGTACCATAATGCATTTCAGTGAGCATCAGATATGCACGGATTTCTGCAATTTGCAGGCCAGCCTGGTCCCGATGCTCCACGAATAGCGAGAGTCTATGAGAACAGTAGCTTGGTTAATTCAATGTCTTTATGTTTGTATTCCATGCTTGACCACAGGTGGGTGTGCTCACTCTTCTATTCACTCCAAATGGTTCATACTTACTGATTTATTTATTTTGTTCTGCAAATTTCCAGACGGCGCTGGACGTCTTTGTTGAATTAGAAAAAGTGGGTTTACTGTCTCAATCAGATCTACAAGAGCTGCATTCAATACTGATGGAAGTGAATCTACAGCTGGCGTCGACTGTCAAGCAATTCGCGCAAGGTGCTGACTGGGCATTCTTTGAATGACCGCTCTAGCTTACAATAACTGTATTTATGTTTGACCAATCACTCGAGTTGAGAAAGCGATACAAAATGTGTGTAGCCTTCACCTGAATTCCGGGGTACCCGAACAGAGAGTCCTTGTGGAGGGCGGGGGGTGTCCACATCAAACCATAAGACATGCCATCATAGCACTGTGTTCTTTCCAAATTCATCAAATCCTTCTCACTTGTAGGTGCATCTCTGGAGGCAGCCAGTCCACCTCCTGCTTGCCCCCTCAATGGTTTCCAGGTGCGTCTCTGCATGCGTCTGTTTGCTCGGGAATGCCAAGAGTAAAATTAGCCGCTCGACTGAGTGTAATTTCTTCCTGCAGCATGTCAACAACGCCCTTCTTGAGTCCATATCTGAGACTGGAGCCAGCAGTATGTATTGCAAACTGTATTATTCACAAGCCATGGCATTTTCATATATAGCCGCTAAGTTATGAACGTTTTGTTTGTTTGTTTGTTTGTTTTTCCTTAGATAAAGGTGGCCATTTTCCCTCAGATGCAGAAACAAACCCGGAGCCGCCTTCGCTTTCTGATCAGGTATCCGTTTAGATGTGCGCTGGAAAATTGACCAAACAAGTAAAGAAATACTGAAAAGAAGAGATTTTGTCCCTAGAAATATGGGGAAAGAATCTCCCAATTGAGTTAAGTTAAAAATAAAAATAAAAAAAGAGGTTTATTTTGAGTTGTGAGCCACTGGTATTTTGTAACATACTTTCTTAAATTAAACTTAATTTTTTAATGATTTTTGTCAAATATTTGACTCAAAAAACTAAGGTCTGACAGGTATTAGTTTTTTTGCCAATTCTCATTCTATATGGCAGAAAAACATTGCAGGAACCGGCGGGAATAATAACTCCCGCTTTTTTTTTTAATACAATAAAATGGCAGCATAGGGATAATACACATCCAAACACAGACAGCACAGCAATGCTTGTGAGAAGTGTCAAAATGAACTCTGGGAGTTGTATTGTTGACAAAATGGCGCCCTTGTGGGACTGACGGCGGAAAAAAGTCACAACTGTTCAAGTAAGTGCAGTCAGATGTTTTCACTGGAAATAAGAAACATTTATTTTTTAAGAGAGCTTTTTTTTAACTGTGCAGCCGAGAGGTCATTCATCCGGTAACTTTCATGATCATCTCAATTATTTATAATTGTTTGTGTGCTTGTGCTGCAGACCGAGTACTACGCAATGAATCACCTCCCTCACGGTCTGTGCGTAATCATCAACAACGAGGAATTTGGGGGAAGCACGCTGACAAAAAGGGGTGGAACTCAAGCGGACGAGAGTGCGTATTTTCATCAAGTCACTCAGCTCAACTCGACGAATGAACAATGTTATATTATTGGTGTGAATCGCGGAAGTGTTTTACTCTGAGAAATCCTGATCCAGATAGCAAGGAAAAGATTCAAGCGTTATTGGATTAGTGGTTTGCACTTTCTCCAGGTACTCCAACTGCCACCCACATTCAGAAAGCAATAAGGTGATATTAGCACTCTAAAATGTCTTAGGTGAGTGAGAACAGTTATTTGTCTTTGAATGGCTGGTGAGCAGTTCTGGTTGTAGCCCGCCTCTCACCCAAAGTCAACCCTGGTTTGGTTCCAGCTGACCTACGACTGTCATAAGGACAAGCTCTGTACAAAATGAAAATAGTTGCCATTACAATCAACACGCCACTTCAGAAAGTGGCGTCAATGCAATCACAAGGCCGTTTGTCCAACATCCAGACAAAGAATGTTCAACTTTGGTCTAAGGTTGGAAAGAACGCAAGTTATGGGCTTTGATAAGAAATTCAAGTGAGCATCAATCTGTGTTCTTGTTACATTGACCACATCGGCCACAATTTTTCATACAGTTCTCATCATCTGCTCTAGGGGTCTCTCTTTTCAAACCATACATTTTCTATACCGCTGGGGTCATGAATGAGCTGGAGCCTATCCCGGCTGACTTTGAGCTAGAGATTCACAGTCGCATTCGGTCTTCGATAAAGCTGACATGCATTGGAATGTGGGAGGCAACCGGGTACTGTACCTGGAGAAAGTGCGTGCAAGCGCAGAGACAACGAGCAGACTCCAGACAGGAAAAGGCCAATGCCACAATTGAAACCCTGAGCCTCAGAACTAAACAGGATAAGATGGATAGAAAATGGATAATGACCAACAAGTCAAAACGTTTTTTTTTTTCCCAATTCCACAGGGGCTCTTGACTCACTGTTCTCCAAATTTGGCTTCCAAGTGATTGTCCATAGCAACTTGACAGCAGAAGAAATAAGAATGGAGCTAAATAACATTGCTACGAGAAACTTTTCTGAGGATGATGCTCTGGTGAGCAAGATGGCACTTTTTTTTTCAACTCATGCTTTTTGAGGCCAACATTGTTGGTGGAGATACTTTTTTTAAATCTTACATTTACATGTGATGCCAAGATGAACAATTGTCATCAGGATAAAAAGTACACTCTTCATCATTTTGTTTTTAGGTTGTGTGTGTGCTCTCCCATGGCGACAATGGCTGTGTCTATGGGACCGACGGGAAAACAGTTTCTTTACAAGAACTGACGCAGCCCTTTACAAGTGGATTTGCCCCCACCTTGGCAGGAAAACCTAAATTGTACTTCATCCAAGCATGTCAGGGAAAAGCCTTTCAGACTGGATCCTTGCCATGGTCCTCAAAGCCAAGAGGGGTTGCTGAGGACACACGGAATCAACTGGAAACGGATGCGGGCCCCATCCAGGGCGAGACGGTGGCCTCGGATGCCGACTTCCTGCTCGGCATGGCCACTGTGCCAGATTGCAAGTCCTTTCGAAATACTAACACGGGTTCCATCTACATCCAAGAGCTGTGCAAGCAACTCAGACGATCTGCTGTGAGGTGAGATGAATGGACTGCAGTAGCTTTTGTGATTCATTCAAATTTATGATTACATTTGCTCTCTTCAGCGTCATGTCAGTAATCCGCAACCCTCTCGTCTCAAGGTGGCAATCTCAGAATTACTCACAATAAGATAGTTTTGCAACATTTATCCTCTGACACCATTATTAATTCACTCTACAATAAAAACATTAAGCAGTATTGAAATAACCCTATGAATTTATCAGACATATAACACTGTCCCTTTTAAATTGAAAAGAAAACTTCATTAAAAAAAATTCTAAACACACCTTCACATCAAGCACATGGGGAAAAAAGTGACATTGTGCACTGCCGTTTCATTTTTTTATTGCTGTGCTTGAGTTCCTTCAAAACACTGCACTGCTGTGGTATTATGCATGTTGTCCTCGAAGTATGTTCCTTTTATAAGTTGTCATGTCTTGTGTTTGATGTTTGCAGCCCACAGGGGGAAGATATTCTCACTGTCTTGACACGGGTGAATAGGGAGGTCAGCAGAGGAGTGTTTTTAAACGCCAAGCAAATGCCTCAGCCCAAATACACCCTCACTAAGACATTGATTCTAAGGTTTGCTGATGAGGACCAAGTGAAACTCTCCTAAAGTGCCATATTGCCTGATTTACAATAAGACTGCATTGTATTATCACTGTGCCTATGAAAATTACTGATGCTGATGTTTACAAAAATCTGAAAACAACTCGTGTGATTTTCTTTTTTTTTTTTAATTCCTAATCGTGGATGAATTTGAAAGTATTTTTGTCATTTGTCACTCAATATGAAATATATGTCGTTTGGAGAATTTGCCTGGTGTGGAATATATATTTATTGTCATGGCCGAAAGAACGAGATCTCGGATACATGCGGCCGAAACGAGTTTCCTCCGCAGGGTGTGTGGGCTCTCCCTTAGAGATAAGTGAGAAGCTGGGTCATCTGGGAGGGGTCAGAGTGGAACCACTTCTCCACGTTGACAGGAGCCAGATGAGGTAGCTTGGGCATCTGATAAGGATGCCTACGGGGCGCCTCCCCCGGTGAGGTGTCCCACCGGCAGGGGGACCGGGGACAATCCAGGACACACGAGAGAGACTACAGTATGTCTCCCGGCTGGCATGGGAACGCCTCGGTATCCCCCGGGAAGAGCTGAAAGAACAATATATTTAAAAAAATTAAATGAAAATCTGCATGAGTGTTTGAAAGTCATGCAAATAAACCAGATTAATGTTGGGGGTTAAATCCTTAGAATATTTTAGCTTTGTTGTATCCTATTTTACGTAACTCGGAATGCACCATTAACTACGGTGTTATCTCAAAATTGCATGTAATATTTTTATTATGTAAAACACTTATGGGGTACATTATGGCGACTGTCTAAAACGCTTAATGTAAAATGGATTAAAATCACGTTATGTACGAAAACAGACCCAATCTTCACCAAAATGTCGGTACACATCTCTTCTTATGCCCACTTCAATCTCTGAAAATACTCAAGCACACTAATATTTTTGACATCACGCGTTTTCCGCTTCATAGGAAAATTCTCGCTTGCTGTTGAATTCAATTTGAAGTGGACTATATACGGATGTGAACGATCGATCACAGTTTTCTGACATGAAGGAATGGTAAGCTTTTCTTACGCTTACTGAAAGAGTCCCACAAGCTACAGGCAGGTCGCCATGAAATGAGAAGCTGTTCTCAAATGTATTTTCCTTGGACAAATATAAGTGACCGCGGCGCCTGTTATCGCACCACAACAGAGCAAACAAGTTTAGCCGGCACCGTTCGTAAACCCCAAATGACGTGATCATCGTAAACCGAGGCCCCAGTTGAGCAAACGTATCCCGTCGACAGACGTCATGAAGGCGGTGTTTGAGTCGGAAGAAACAATGCTTTACTAATAATAATAATAAAAAGAAACAATACATGTACTAGTTTGATTAATATATTTACTACGTTCAAAGAACAATCTGGGGGAAAAATATTTCGCTTTTCTGATAATAATGTGGAGCGAACGTATTCTAAGGTGACCTCATACAGAGGTGTTTACGCAATAAACTAGGAGCGTGAACTATAGAAAAACGATGACATACGTTGCGTGGTCTCGTCATGTCTAGATTCCACTGGTTATCAAGGCTGGTCTAGTCCACATGAGTGGATAGTGGAGTGGGTGTGGGAGACAGATTCCTGTGGGCTCCACCCAGTTGCTCGGGATCGGCTCTGTTCCGGGAAATGTTCGAGTGCAACGCGGAGTCTCGCGGGGCCCAAGACCCACTCTGAACTAACTAGTCTTTTCCACGACACGAAGGACGGAATTCGCGTTCTGAACCCTCCGTGGGACCCTACACTCGGTACGTTGTGCTCCATGTGTCGTTGGGTTTTGTTAAAATGTCGTGTAGCGTTTAAAGACTGACTGTGGATGTGTAATGTTTAGCTCAGTGCGTAGTTTGTAACACCCGTTTTTTTTTGTCCGACCCTCGCGGTAAGTTTTGTGAGTGGACTTTTAAGTAGGAGGATTAAAGGCATATAATTTGAGTAACTGTTCCAACTTGCTCAGATTGAAAGTTACACCAACACTGGGCCATCGGGGAAAAAGGTTACATAAGGGGGAGGGGGGACACGAGAATTTAAAAACATTAAAAACAATAAAAATAGGTTTTGAGAAAATCCAAATTTGTACTTCGGGATATGTGTTTTTTTGGTGTATGTACAGAAAATAGGTCTTGTTCTTTACAACTGTATGATTGACACGATGGGGGGGTACACTCGCATACTGACAATCGAGGTTCTAATGTTAGCATTTCCACCCCTTCCGATTATCCTGTGGTGTGAGGTGTTTCAAGTGGCCCCCCACGCCCCTTAGGTTTTGGCAAGGAGGATCACAGTTGTCAGTGGGGATGCAGGGACGATTACAGAATCTTTTCTCTCTAAAAGTGGGCTAAAAGTGGGATTGAACATACATAGGGGCTTGACAAAGTAATTTATAAATGTCTTTAGAATATCAAATAAAATATTGGACCGTCTTACCTTTGGCTACATAGATTGATTATTATGCACATGTGTGGATGTATACAAATGTGTGCACAATAGTCTTACAGTAGTAGTCATCCAAGTCAAATTTACAGTGCTGCTAGTGGCAAATGAACTTCACGTGTTCTCATCTAATGTACATTAAAGACCATCTATTATGGTAGGGCACTTGACGAACACTTCGGCAAACTTTTTTAGTGAAAGTTGTTTATTTCTCACTCCAAGCTGTTGTTCTATGCAAAACTGGCATGTAAAACAATTAAATGAACAATGAATGTCCACTAGCTAAATGCTATCATTCAGTAAAAGGCAGACATGCTAATCAAAACTAGCACAGAAGCTGTGCTAAATTACAAACCTTTAAACAAAACGCAGGGACCAGCACAATGTGTTGTATGCTTATATTTTGTATGATAACTATTAACGAAAACGGAAACAAACAGCAATTGCCGATTTGAAGTATGAGTCCAGCCCCTAATTATATACAACAACAAAAATGATCTGGCGTATCACTCAATAGCAATATGACATCACCTCCGCTACAAACATGGCACCTTGCGTTAAAATTAACCAGGGGTCTTATTTGGGCAAATACTGTACAAGACTAGATAACAAAGATGGAAACACTGTATATTTATCAAAGCTTACATTATTGTTCCCTTTCACCATCAATACTTTGAAATGGGCCATCTGTAACAAGTTGGTAAATTGAGTTTTGAACACTGGGAGAGGTCCATGAAAAAGATCAACAAAAAAGTACCGTAGTATTGGCAACACCCAACCTGTTTAACTGTAAATGGCGTTCGAGTATTTTCACAACATGTCACTTGGTATGTCACCTAACCTGAGCTGTGTATTTATGACAGCAAGTCCAGAAATGTACAAACATGATCAAAGAATCTGGTGAGGATCTTCTGAGGTAAACCTTTAACTGACTCAGTGTCACATGAGTTGGATATGATGACGAAAATATGCAAACGTTTACCCATTTAGACAGACCATCAGCTTTCATGTTCTGCCTCTGAGACGCAGGCATGGCGAGCCTTCTTCAGCAATCGCAGAGAAGTGGCACTCTGTCGGGCTTCTTTTGGAAAGCGCTTGCTCAGATAGGAGGAAGCACTTTTTTTCCCCACTCAAAGAGTGTTGTTGCTTGTTAATGGGGATGTGACGTCATGGCAATCCAAGGTGGGGCCTCCTCATGAATTCCTTTCCTGTGGATTTCCCTAAAAGTCACAGTCAAAATGGCACGCTGGGATGGTCCTCCCCCCACCCCTGAGTAATCCTGAGCAAATTTAGACACAGTTAGCCAGTTATAAAATTACCCGCGTGTCTGGTATCATAACTGCACGTTTGTAACAAACCAATCTGTGTCAAAATCTGTAAAGAATTTGACGGCGAGAGTCCAAGAGTACTGAGTAATTGTGTAAAATGCAACTTTATTATTATTATTATTGTATTTAATTTTTTTTAATGTAGCTGACCGCCAAAATGGGATCAGTATGGGATTGGGAGTCATTCCGAGGACGGGAAGGGGACAGTCAAGCTCTGCCTCCTCTGCCTGCCCCGACCGCACCTGAATGTTCTCCTGTTTCAATACAGAAGCATGCTTCACGAAGACTAGCCATAACAAATGAGTTTGTTTTTTGTTTGGCGAGAAAAATGTATGTACTGCAACATCTGGTGTATTTTGATGCCGTCAAGCTTACGTTGACGGGATGTCGGATTTGTGTGTTTTTGCTTGCACTGGTGCATCGGGATGCAGATAAAAAAAAAAAATTACACATTCTAAACGGGTTTTCCATCTGTTTTGTTTTCTCTTTACGCTACCATGACGGAAGTCGCCGCTTGAACCAGGCCGTGTAAATCCAGCCTGAATTGACTTTGGCTGTAAAGACGAGTGACCGTTCGCTTCTCCTGACAGGCAACATGTCCAGATCGGACTACCCTCCAGGGTACGATGACCTCCATGGCCCACCGTACGCACCCCAGGGCGGCGGTTACCCAGCACCCCCTGCGTACGGCTTCCCGGCCTTCGGCGGACCTCAGCCGGGCCAGCCTCCTGCTCCCTACCCGACCAGCCCAAACGCGCCTCTTTACCCGGGCCAGCCAGGCTATCCTCCCGGTCCGTACCCAGGACAGCCTCATCCGGCTGGGCCTCCCGCAGCCGGCTATCCCTATCAGCCCCCGATGCCTCCCATCGTCCCACGGACCATCCCTGCGGATGTGATCAACTCTGGTAAGCCGGGAGCTTTTTATGGGTGAAAGCAACAAACGATATATATATATCGTTTTTTTGTTTTTTTGTTTTTTTGTTTTTTTTTTTTCCCACAATCATCCATCCATCCATTTTCAACACCGCTTATCCTGTCCAGCAGTGCGCCCCATCCTTTTTGGTGTCACGGACCAGTTGAGACAAGCATGCGAAAGCTGAAAATGTAGCGCGGCACTTTGTGAGGTTGGGGACAGGAAATGAAAGGTTGTTTGCGCCGAGCCACAGCAGCAGCGTAGTCGTTTTCTATCACCGCCATGGTTTGTTTAAAAAGAAAAATGTCAGCCCTCAACTACATTTCCTCCGGTCTTAAACCAAAATATGACTTCTTGGTGTATAATATCAGCAAGGAATAGAAGGTCTGGGAATTTTCTTTGCTTTTTACAGCAAGTTACTGTCATTGACTTTCAAGCCAACTATGTCGGGCTCATGATTGTACTGTATGTGGTTGAAAGGAAAAAAAAAAAAAGAGTATTTTTGTGGTTTAAACTGGATGTGCACCGCCCACATTTATTTGAGCAGAGCAAACAACCCCAAATAATCATGTTAGCACAGAAACTCGTGCTGAAATGACAGAGGTGTCCAGGCCGACGCGCAAATATTGTCGAGCGTTCGCGGTGGTTCCCTTTGGCAGTGGCCGAAATTCAATTGCCTTCCAAGCTGGTCTTTTACGACACAATGATGACTGTAGCTTACTACTTTGGCCTCATAGCAAAGCTGATCAACACCGGAGATACGTGCGTTGAAATAAATACAACTGTAGCGCCGTTTGATTGACACAAACGCGACGGCTATACGACACGGCGACAACACGGGCCTGCGTTCCTACGCGATCGTGTTGGCTGTCGGACCTTGTCATCAAGAACGCACACGATGTCATTCGGAATATAACGGCAACCGCCCAGCGCTCATTTCTCCCGCTCTTCACGACAGATGATGATTTTGCCGCCCGGGGGAGCGACTGGGACAGTCTGAGCATTCGGCACGCCTTCATCAGAAAGGTAAAAGGCAACAGACTGCCGTATGTCGAGAATCTTCCTCCGTTGCGCGCCCACGTCGGATGATCATCCGGTGTACGGCGATATCTGGATGATCCGTTCATCCAAGTGTGATGTGAAACGTCTCGTGTTGTTCGTTCAGGTCTATTTGATTCTGGCCTCGCAGCTCCTCGTCACGACAGCCATTGTGGCCGTTTTCACCTTTGTGTGAGTATCACATCTGTTTTTTATTATTTTTTTGCCTTTAATGTTTTGTCCTACCTCTGACTGTGTGCGCCACGTTTCTGTTTCTCGCAGCGAACCAGTCCGATATTTTGTACAGCGGAACCAGGCCATTTACTGGGCATCATAGTGAGTTGCGACACCGTTGAACGTGTAAACAAGGATCGATCGGGCGAGTGAGTGCGTGAATATGAATCTTTGGTGCTTGATTTTTCCAGTGCTGTGTATTTCATCACCCACATTGTGTTGGTGTGCTGCAAGGGCCCCCGGTGAGTGTGCCTTCCACGGCTTTGAAGATAATGTTGACAACTAACTCCAATGAACCTGCGTGACGTTGTGTCATCTCCACCGTCTCTTTAGGAGGAAGCATCCGTGGAACTTGATACTGCTCTCCATCTTTGTAAGTTGAATATAGCTGCCGTTAACTCGAATCAGGAAATGCTGCACACGTTTTTTTTCCTTTTTTCCGCATGCAAATGACAAAGTGAATAGAACAGTCTCCGGCAAAGTTTCCATTTGGGTGGCGTCTCCGTGAGACCGCGGCAGGAGGATTGAGTCAGCGCACCTTGGCACAGCGCCCTCAGTGACACACACACACTTTCTTTTGTATTTTTGGTTGTCGGTTCGCTGTTGTGTTATGACCTGATGTTGCCGTTGGCCGCAGGCGCGTCATGGACACGATCGGCTGTTACTCGTGTTTTTTTTTTCCCCCATGATCCCTTTGAAAGAGATCCACGACAAACTGCATGTCGAAACCCCCAAATCCAGAATGTTGGTCATTTTTCTACACTGTTGTACCAGGAAGTGATTGTTCACTTTACTGAAAGTTGAACCAAGAGACACTCCGTTGCAATGTGCGTGCAGAAGTGATCCGCAGTGGAGCGTGTTTAAACGATTAACAGAAGTTATATTTTTGGTTGTGGTCTTTGGAAAGTTCCGTATTCCAGATGACTACGCTAAAGGGTTGTCTTTTGTCCGGGGGCTGTAAAAACGACTGAAGCGTTTGCCTATCATCCCCATGTCGCAATATAGTCCCTTTTGTCTTACTTTAAAACATCGACAAAAGCGTAAAATATTGGGGTTGGCATTTTTCAAATTGCAAACTACACCTTTTCCTGACTGTCTCCCCTCCAAGAGATCCCTGGACACCAAACACTTGGCCAGCCCTGACCGATAGCATTCTAATCAAGTACGCATTTTAGAACATTGATTATATCTGGTATTGAGAATGAAGCCTTTCAAACCACAAAATGGAAAAGTTCACCCTGCGGTCGTTTGCCACTTTGCTGTCATTCCCAGCTAAAAGACATGTTTTTTGTGTTTTCCTTTTCCTTATGCAGACTCTGGCGCTCTCTTACATGACCGGCTCCATATCCAGGTTACACACAAAAAAAAACCCATTGAAAAGTCCAATTTGATAGAGTTGCCTCACCATTTTGTGTCAATAACTGTTCATTCGTGCTTTCAGTTACTATGATACAAAGGCGGTGTTTCTCGCTTTGGCGATCACTGTCGTCGTCTGCATCGCTGTCACCGTCTTCTGCTTCCAGACCAAGGTACGTGTGCGTGTGTGTGTGTGCGTGTGTAAGCTCCAGAGCTCAGCAGTATCAAACTCTTTTCAGCCTCTGGGCTATTGGCTGGCCATTTCCAGTATGTCAACCTCCTTTCCTTTTTAGGAACTAGTTTAGCTGTGCTCACGCAAATGTAATGGCACTTCTGAAATGGGGGGTTTGTTTGATTTATCATGTCCAACTTTAGCTCTTCAGCACTAATCGACTGTTTGTAGCGTAAAACTACTTTTGGCTAATCCCAAACTGTTGTTTTTTCTTTTACCAGTTGTGGACAGTTTCCTCTAATATTTTTATATATAATAATTAGTTTCAGGGGGAATAAAACAATGTTTCATGGGTTACTGCACGACAATGGAGCAAACCCCCCCCACACACACACATTTTACACTGACCATTGGAGAAACCCATTTTTATTTCGAAAGAGGACGCTCCCTCTGCTGGTTTGACGAAAATTAATCTGTACAGTACTAAGCAACGTGAGCAGATATACAAACTTACATTTTGAGGTTGTTTTACAACCTGCACATAGTTCGAAGTGGGATTTGAAGGTTTTTTTTTTTTTATATTTAATACAAAGGAGCAGCAATTGAAGTAAAACGGAACGAGGCCAGAGCGTCAATCTCACATGGACCGATTTTGTGTCTGCAGGTGGACTTCACCAAATGCCGCGGCTTCTTCTGCGTGCTCGGCATTGTCGTCTTTGTGACGGGCATCATCACCGTCATCGTGCTCTCTTTCAAATATGTAAGCTTCAACTTCTCGGCCAATCAGAGTTCTGACGCCAACTTCCACGTTGGCCTCATTTGAATGACCGTTTTGCTCTGGCAGATCTACTGGCTTCACATGCTTTACGCCGCTATTGGAGCCATAGCTTTCACTCTGGTGAGTATTAATATTCATAATGACCCCCCCCCCCAAAAAAAAATCAAACTCGTTACAATCTGGAAATGGTTTGTGTTTGCTTCCCAGTTCCTGGCATACGACACGCAGCTCCTCATCGGTAACAGGAAGTACTCCATCAGTCCTGAGGAATACGTGTTTGCCGCGCTTAATATCTACGTCGACATCATTCAGATCTTCCTCTTCTTGCTCCAAATTATCGGTTCGAGCAAATAAGTCTTTGGGGATGCGCGAGCAGCCATATCAACGTAGTTGCTGCAATACCATCCCGAGCCTTTGAAAGCCTTTGCTTTGTTTCCGCGCGTAACTCTCGAATGTAAATCAGGTAAATCATGCTGCACTCAACGACTATTACTTAAGGGCTGAATTTGAGATTTGATGACTGTGCAAGACATTCCGACGCACTCGCATATAGTATATTTCTACATATATATGCCCATTTAAAAAAAAAAAAAGCAGAAAAAAAGTATTCCAGTGTGAAATTGTTGACATTTTTGCTGGCTTGAAGTAAACAACTGTATTTTTATCTACGTGTACAGATGTAGCGCTGAAACGTCTCTATGACGTCCGTTGATGTTTCGCCGGGTTGTTTGGAACTGTTACGCGCCAGTTGGACCTGTGCTTGAGGGTCGGTTAAATAGAAGAACCGTTACTGGGTTACATGCATTAAATACTACTGTATGTTTGTCACATAGCGTGTCTTTGCCGGTCTCTTATGTTGCCTGTTGCAATACGGAATGACAGTTTGTCCACACTCTTCATAAAGTCACACCTAAGCACAGTAATGAGTGTGGGGCCGGCAGGGGTCACCAACAAAGGGTCACCAGGATGTTGTAATTGCTGAGGAGTGTTGGTTGGAGGATCGTTGGAAAATGTGAGATTTGTGAAAAGTGTTACGAAAATGTACACTCCTCCAGCGATTTGTGAAGTGTTACACTTTGGTGCCCCCACACTCACGACATTTTGTCTAATCATTAATTACTGTGACAGAGATTAATACAATACCATACGTTAATTACAGGTCATTTAAAAATTGCTCAGATCTTCCGGAAGGTTGGTGATCCCTGTGGTGTGGCTTATAAATATATTGCTCGGCTTTTCATGTATAATAAATCATTTTATTTGTGGCCGTTGTGTTTTTCATGGACATTTTACAGAAGTGAAGTCAACATAGGATTCTCCATTGCACTGGTGAAACGCAAAAACATTTAATACAATTCCTTTAAACAAGCAAATTACTCCTCAAAGTTCCTTCCCTGTGGGACCAGGGATGATATTTGAACAAGGTCTGGAGAATCAGTCTTTGGGCCGAGGTTCCACTGCATCATTGGTCAAGTTTAACAGTCTCGATACTCTGGCGGTACCGGCTTCTTTCATAGTCCCCCTCATTGGACCTTCGCATTCTCTGTCGAACTTTCAGTTGCTTAAGACGGTTTTTGTCCACTTGCCTTTTGGCCAGCAGGAAGCCAATAATTCCAGCGGGGAGGCCGATCATCCTAAACAGAGGCCAGAGAGAAAATGCATGTCGTGATAAAGACAATGCTCAGTCCATAATACAATTAAAGCATGCGTCAGCATTGCTACTGCGTCACCGACGCACAAAACTCACCAGGCATACCCAATCTTCATCATCGGATTCTTGGCCTTTTTGAGGGGCATGTACGCGGGACCCTCGCTTTCCCTCTCCTCTTCGTTACCCTTTTGACCCCTCTGCGGCTCCGTCCCGCGACTGCAAAGCGATGCAGTCTGCAGCCTCAAACACCGGCCAAGTATCGGCGAAAGGTAGCTTGTCACCAACCACTGACCAGCAGGAACGAGGGCGGCACCTGGCATAGGACAAATAAGGTGGACTTGTTTTTGAGCTTGAGGAAAAAAAAGACCTCAGCACTTGTAGCGTATATTTTAAAAAACAGTACAATTCTCAAGACTAAGCATGAATACAGTGGATATAAAGTCGATACACCAAGGGAGGGATTAAGTTTATCCTCATCTTCAACCTTATTTACAGAAGTCTAAAAGTTTTGTGCTAGCACTGACGGGTATTTGGAACGTTCGTATTTAATTTCATGGCAGAGGAAGCGTTCCGTAGACGGTTCGATAACAACACAAGTTGTATTCGACAAATTATAAAGTAACAGATCCTCATCGGCTATTAGTTCTCAACATACAGCATGTGTCACATAACTTGTGTTTTAGTATCGACACCTGAAAGCAGCGAATGTACCTTTACATGCTGTACCAGCGACGGCTGTCCCGTACGCCGCCATGTTTGTGACCTAATGTTATGCAGTAGGAAGCGTGACTTCCTCATGTAAGGAAGGCGAGAGGAGTCAAATGGTGCATTCAAGTGCGCGTAGTTTGTTCGAGAACCGAAATTGTCTCAGTCATCCGAGGCATTAAAAATCAAAAATGTATTATACATGGTCATTTTTAGGTTAAAAAGCCTTATGCTAAAAACGCCTTACTATACATGGTCATTTTCTCGGTTAGAACGCCTTACTATACATGGTAATTTTTTGGGTTAAAAAAGCCTTATGCTAAAAACGCCTTACTATACATGGTCATTTTTTCGGTTAAAAACGTCTGACTATACATGGTCGTTTTTTTCGTTTAAACACACCTTACTATACATGGTCGTTTTTTTCGGGTTAAAAAGCCTGACTATACATGGTCGTTTTTTTCTGCTAAAAAAGGCTTACTATACATGGTCGTTTTTTTGGGCTAAAAACGCCTAACTCTACATGGTCGTTTTTTTGAGCTAAAAACGCCTTACTACATGGTCGTTTTTTTCGGCGAAAAACGGCTTACGATACATGGTCATTTTTTCGGCTGAAAACGCCTTACTATACATGGTCATTTTTTCGGTTAAAAACGCCTTACTATACATGGTCGTTTTTTTCGGTTAAAAACGCCTTACTATACATGGTAATTTTTTTCGGCTAAAAACGCCTTACTATACATGGTTGTTTTTTTCGGTTAAAAACGCCTTACTATACATGGTCATTTTTTTCGGCTAAAAACGCCTTACTATACATGGTCGTTTTTTCGTCTAAAAACGCCTTACTATACATGGTCGTTTTTTCGCTAAAAACGCCTTACTATACATGGTCGTTTTTTTTCGGCTAAAAACGCCTTACTATATACATGGTCGTTTTTTCGGGTTAAAACGCCTTACTATACATGGTCATTTTTTTCGGCTAAAAACGCCTTACTATACATGGTCATTTTTTTCGGCTAGAAACGCCTTACTATACATGGTCAGTTTTTTCGGCTAAAAACACCTTACTATACATGGTCATTTTTTTCTGCTAAAAAAGGCTTACTATACATGGTCATTTTTTTCGGCTAAAAACGCCTTACTATACATGGTCATTTTTTTCGGCTAAAAACGCCTTACTATACATGGTCATTTTTTTCGGCTAAAAACGCCCTACTATACATGGTCATTTTTTTCGGCTAAAAACGGCTTACTATATATGGTCGTTTTTTTTCTGCTAAAAACGCCTTACTATACATGGTTGTTTTTTTCGGTTAAAAACGCCTTACTATACATGGTCATTTTTTTCGGCTAAAAACGCCTTACTATACATGGGCATTTTTTTCGGTTAAAAACGCCTTACTATACATGGTCGTTTTTTCGGTTAAAACGCCTTACTATACATGGTCATTTTTTCGCTAAAAACGCCTTACTATACATGGTCATTTTTTTGCTAAAAACGCCTTACTATACATGGTTGTTTTTTCGTTAAAACGCCTTACTATACATGGTCGTTTTTCGACTAAAACGCCTTACTATACATGGTCGTTTTTTCGCTAAAAACGCCTTACTATACATGGTCGTTTTTAGACTAAAACGCCTTACTATACATGGTCGTTTTTTCGCTAAAACGCCTTACTATACATGGTCATTTTTTCTGCTAAAAGGCTAACTATACATGGTCGTTTTTTCCGGCTAAAAACGCCTTACTTTACATGGTCGTTTTTTCGCTAAAAACGCCTTACTATACATGGTCATTTTTTTCTGCTAAAAAAGGCTTACTATACATGGTCGTTTTTTTCGGCTAAAAACGCCTTACTATACATGGTCATTTTTTCTGCTAAAAACGCCTTACTATACATGGTCGTTTTTTTCGGTTAAAAACGCCTTACTATACATGGTCATTTTTTCGCTAAAACGCCTTACTATACATGGTCATTTTTTCGGTTAAAAACGCCTTACTATACATGGTCGTTTTTTCGGTTAAAAACGCCTTACTATACATGGTCATATTTTTCGGCTAAAAACGCCTTACTATACATGGTCATTTTTTTCGGTTAAAAACGCCATACTATACATGGTCATTTTTTTCGGCTAAAAACGCCTTACTATACATGGTCATTTTTTTCTGCTAAAAACGCCTTACTATACATGGTTGTTTTTTTCGGTTAAAAACGCCTTACTATACATGGTCATTTTTTTCGGCTAAAAAAGGCTTACTATAAATGGTTGTTTTTTCGGGTTAAAACGCCTTACTATACATGGTCGTTTTTTTTAGCTAAAACTGCATACTATACATGGTCATTTTTTTTCGTCTAAAAACGCCTTACTATATTACATGGTCGTTTTTTTCGGTTAAAAACGCCTTACTATACATGGTCATTTTTTTCGGCTAAAAACGCCTTACTAGACATGGTGGTTTTTTTTCTGCTAAAAACGACTTACTATACATGGTCGTTTTTTTCGGTTAAAACGCCTTACTATACATGGTCATATTTTTCGGCTAAAAACGCCTTACTATACATGGTCATTTTTTTCGGTTAAAAACGCCATACTATACATGGTCATTTTTTTCGGCTAAAAACGCCTTACTATACATGGTCATTTTTTTCTGCTAAAAACGCCTTACTATACATGGTTGTTTTTTTCGGTTAAAAACGCCTTACTATACATGGTCATTTTTTTCGGCTAAAAAAGGCTTACTATACATGGTCGTTTTTTCGGGTTAAAACGCCTTACTATACATGGTCGTTTTTTTTAGCTAAAACGGCATACTATACATGGTCGTTTTTTCGGCTAAAAACGCCTTACTATACATGGTCGTTTTTTCGGTTAAAAACGCCTTACTATACATGGTTATTTTTTCGGCTAAAAACGTCTTACTAGACATGGTGGTTTTTTTTCTGCTAAAAACGACTTACTATACATGGTCGTTTTTTTCGGTTAAAAACGCCTTACTATACATGGTCATTTTTTTCGGCTAAAAACGCCTTACTATACATGGTCATTTTTTTCGGTTAAAAACGCCTTACTATACATGGTCGTTTTTTTCGGTTAAAAACGCCTTACTATACATGGTCATTTTTTTCGGCTAAAAACGCCTTACTATACATGGTCATTTTTTTCTGCTAAAAACGCCTTACTATACATGGTTGTTTTTTTCGGTTAAAAACGCCTTACTATACATGGTCGTTTTTTTAGACTAAAAACGTCTTACTATACATGGTCGTTTTTTTCGTCTAAAAACGCCTTACTATACATGGTCGTTTTTTTAGACTTAAAAACGCCTTACTATACATGGTCGTTTTTTTCGGCTAAAAACGCCTTACTAGACATGGTGGTTTTTTTTCTGCTAAAAACGACTTACTATACATGGTCGTTTTTTTCTGCTAAAAAAGGCTTACTATACATGGTCGTTTTTTTCGGCTAAAAACGCCTTACTATACATGGTCATTTTTTTCTGCTAAAAAAGGCTTACTATACATGGTCGTTTTTTTCGGCTAAAAACGCCTTACTATACATGGTCATTTTTTTCTGCTAAAAAAGGCTTACTATACATGGTCGTTTTTTTCGTTTAAAAACGCCTTACTATACATGGTCATTTTTTTCGGCTAAAAACGCCTTACTATACATGGTCATTTTTTTCGGTTAAAAACGCTTTACTATACATGGTCGTTTTTTTCGGTTAAAAACGCCTTACTATACATGGTCATTTTTTTCGGCTAAAAACGCCTTACTATACATGGTCATTTTTTCGCTAAAACGCCTTACTATACATGGTCGTTTTTCGCTAAAAACGCCTTACTTTACATGGTCGTTTTTCGCTACAAACGCCTTACTATACATGGTCATTTTTTCTGCTAAAAGGCTTACTATACATGGTCGTTTTTTCGCTAAAAACGCCTTACTATACATGGTTGCTAAAAACGCCTTACTATACATGGTCGTTTTTTCGGTTAAAAACGCTTTACTATACATGGTCGTTTTTCAGTTAAAAACGCCTTACTATACATGGTCGTTTTTTCGTTAAAAACGCCTTACTATACATGGTCGTTTTTTCGCTAAAAACGCTTTACTATACATGGTCGTTTTTTCGGCTAAAAACGCTTACTATACATGGTCATTTTTTCGCTAAAAACGCCTTACTATACATGGTCATTTTTTCGCTAAAACGCTTTACTATACATGGTCGTTTTTTCGGTTAAAACGCTTTACTATACATGGTCGTTTTTTCGCTAAAAACGCCTTACTATACATGGTCATTTTTTCGTTAAAAACGCCTTACTATACATGGTCGTTTTTTCGGTTAAAACGCCTTACTATACATGGTCGTTTTTTCGCTAAAAACACCTTACTATACATGGTCATTTTTTCGCTAAAAACGCCTTACTATACATGGTCGTTTTTTCGCTAAAACGCCTTACTATACATGGTCGTTTTTTCGCTAAAAACGCCTTACTATACATGGTCGTTTTTTCGCTAAAAACGCCTTACTACTATTTTTTCTGCTACATGGTCGTTTTTTCGCTAAAACGCCTTACTATACATGGTTGTTTTTTTCGGTTAAAAACGGCATACTATACATGGTTGTTTTTTCGGCTAAAAACGTCATACTATACATGGTGGTTTTTTCTGCTAAAACGACTTACTATACATGGTCGTTTTTTCGCTAAAACGCCTTACTATACATGGTCGTTTTTCGCTAAAACGCCTTACTATACATGGTCATTTTTTCGGTTAAAACGCCTTACTATACATGGTCGTTTTTCGGTTCAAAACGCCTTACTATACATGGTCATTTTTTCGCTAAAAACGCCTTACTATACATGGTCATTTTTTCTGCTAAAAACGCCTTACTATACATGGTTGTTTTTTCGTTAAAACGCCTTACTATACATGGTCGTTTTTAGACTAAAACGCCTTACTATACATGGTCGTTTTTCGCCTAAAAACGCCTTACTATACATGGTCGTTTTTAGACTTAAAACGCCTTACTATACATGGTCGTTTTTCGCTAAAACGCCTTACTATACATGGTGGTTTTTCTGCTAAAAACGGCTTACTATACATGGTCGTTTTTTTCGGCTAAAAACGCCTTACTTTACATGGTCGTTTTTTTCGGCTAAAAACGCCTTACTATACATGGTCATTTTTTCTGCTAAAAAAGGCTTACTATACATGGTCGTTTTTTCGCTAAAACGCCTTACTATACATGGTCGTTTTTTTCTGCTAAAAACGCCTTACTATACATGGTCGTTTTTTTCGTTTAAAAACGCCTTACTATACATGGTCATTTTTTTCGGCTAAAAACGCCTTACTATACATGGTCATTTTTTTCGGTTAAAAACGCTTTACTATACATGGTCGTTTTTTCGGTTAAAAACGCCTTACTATACATGGTCATTTTTTTCGGCTAAAAACGCCTTACTATACATGGTCATTTTTTTAGGCTAAAAACGCCTTACTATACATGGTCGTTTTTTCGCTAAAACGCCTTACTATACATGGTCGTTTTTTCGCTAAAACGCCTTACTATACATGGTCATTTTTTTCTGCTAAAAACGCTTACTATACATGGTCGTTTTTTTCGGCTAAAAACGCCTTACTATACATGGTTGTTTTTTTCGGTTAAAAACGCCTTACTATACATGGTCGTTTTTTTTAGCTAAAACGGCATACTATACATGGTCGTTTTTTCGGCTAAAAACGTCATACTATACATGGTTGTTTTTTTCTGCTAAAAAAGGCTTACTTTACATGGTCATTTTTTTCGGCTAAAAACGCCTTACTATACATGGTTGTTTTTTTCGGTTAAAAACGCTTTACTATACATGGTCGTTTTTTTCAGTTAAAAACGCTTTACTATACATGGTCGTTTTTTTCGGTTAAAAACGCCTTACTATACATGGTCATTTTTTCCGGTTAAAAACGCTTTACTATACATGGTCGTTTTTTCGGTTAAAAACGCCTTACTATACATGGTCATTTTTTCGCTAAAAACACCTTACTATACATGGTCATTTTTTCGCTAAAAACGCCTTACTATACATGGTCGTTTTTTCGCTAAAAACGCCTTACTATACATGGTCGTTTTTTCGCTAAAAACGCCTTACTATACATGGTCATTTTTTCGCTAAAAAGGCTTACTATACATGGTCGTTTTTTCGCTAAAAACGCCTTACTATACATGGTTGTTTTTTCGGTTAAAAACGCATTACTATACATGGTTGTTTTTTCGCTAAAAACGCCTTACTATACATGGTGGTTTTTTCGCTAAAAACGCCTTACTATACATGGTCGTTTTTTCGCTAAAAACGCCTTACTATACATGGTCATTTTTTCGCTAAAACGCCTTACTATACATGGTCATTTTTTCGGTTAAAAACGCCTTACTATACATGGTCGTTTTTTCGTTAAAAACGCCTTACTATACATGGTCATTTTTTCGCTAAAACGCCTTACTATACATGGTCATTTTTTTTTGCTAAAAACGCCTTACTATACATGGTTGTTTTTTTCGGTTAAAAACGCCTTACTATACATGGTCGTTTTTTTTGACTAAAAACGCCTTACTATACATGGTCGTTTTTTTCGTCTAAAAACGCCTTACTATACATGGTCGTTTTTTCGACTAAAAACGCCTTACTATACATGGTCGTTTTTTCGCTAAAAACGCCTTACTATACATGGTGGTTTTTTCGCTAAAAACGCCTTACTATACATGGTCGTTTTTTTCGGCTAAAAACGCCTTACTATACATGGTCGTTTTTTTCGGCTAAAAACGCCTTACTATACATGGTCATTTTTTTCTGCTAAAAAAGGCTTACTATACATGGTCGTTTTTTTCGGCTAAAAACGCCTTACTATACATGGTCATTTTTTTCGGCTAAAAACGCCTTACTATACATGGTCGTTTTTTCGCTTAAAAACGCCTTACTATACATGGTCATTTTTTCGCTAAAAACGCCTTACTATACATGGTCATTTTTTCGTTAAAACGCTTTACTATACATGGTCGTTTTTTCGGTTAAAAACGCCTTACTATACATGGTCATTTTTTCGCTAAAAACGCCTTACTATACATGGTCATTTTTTCGCTAAAAACGCCTTACTATACATGGTCGTTTTTTCGCTAAAAACGCCTTACTATACATGGTCGTTTTTTCGCTAAAAACGCCTTACTATACATGGTCATTTTTTCGCTAAAAACGCTTACTATACATGGTCGTTTTTCGCTAAAAACGCCTTACTATACATGGTTGTTTTTTCGGTTAAAAACGCCTTACTATACATGGTCGTTTTTTAGCTAAAAACGCCTTACTATACATGGTCGTTTTTTCGCTAAAAACGCCTTACTATACATGGTCGTTTTTTCGCTAAAAACGCCTTACTATACATGGTCATTTTTTCGCTAAAAACGCCTTACTATACATGGTTGTTTTTTCGTTAAAAACGCTTTACTATACATGGTCGTTTTTTCAGTTAAAAACGCTTTACTATACATGGTCGTTTTTTCGTTAAAACGCCTTACTATACATGGTCATTTTTTCGTTAAAAACGCCTTACTATACATGGTCGTTTTTTCGTTAAAAACGCCTTACTATACATGGTCATTTTTTCGCTAAAAACACCTTACTATACATGGTCATTTTTTCGCTAAAAACGCCTTACTATACATGGTCATTTTTTCGCTAAAAACGCCTTACTATACATGGTCGTTTTTTCGCTAAAAACGCCTTACTATACATGGTCATTTTTTCGCTAAAAACGCTTACTATACATGGTCGTTTTTTCGCTAAAAACGCCTTACTATACATGGTTGTTTTTTCGTTAAAAACGGCTTACTATACATGGTTGTTTTTTCGCTAAAAACGCCATACTATACATGGTTGTTTTTCGCTAAAAACGCTTACTATACATGGTCATTTTTTCGCTAAAAAGGCTTACTATACATGGTCATTTTTTCGCTAAAAACGCCTTACTATACATGGTCGTTTTTTCGCTAAAAACGCCTTACTATACATGGTCGTTTTTCGCTAAAAACGCCTTACTATACATGGTCGTTTTTTCGCTAAAAACGCCTTACTATACATGGTCGTTTTTTCGCTAAAAACGCCTTACTTTACATGGTCGTTTTTCGCTAAAAACGCCTTACTTTACATGGTCGTTTTTTCGCTAAAACGCCTTACTATACATGGTCGCTTTTTTCGCTAAAAACGCCTTACTATACATGGTCGTTTTTTCGCTAAAAACGCCTTACTATACATGGTCGTTTTTTCGCTAAAACGCCTTACTATACATGGTCATTTTTTCGTTAAAAACGCTTTACTATACATGGTCGTTTTTTCAGTTAAAAACGCTTTACTATACATGGTCGTTTTTTCGTTAAAACGCCTTACTATACATGGTCATTTTTTCGTTAAAAACGCTTTACTATACATGGTCGTTTTTTCGTTAAAACGCCTTACTATACATGGTCATTTTTTCGCTAAAAACACCTTACTATACATGGTCATTTTTTCGCTAAAACGCCTTACTATACATGGTCGTTTTTTCGCTAAAAACGCCTTACTATACATGGTCGTTTTTTCGCTAAAAACGCCTTACTATACATGGTCATTTTTTCTGCTAAAACGGCTTACTATACATGGTCGTTTTTTCGCTAAAAACGCCTTACTATACATGGTCGTTTTTTTCGCTAAAAACGCATTACTATACATGGTTGTTTTTTCGCTAAAAACGCATACTATACATGGTTGTTTTTTCGCTAAAAAAGGCTTACTATACATGGTCATTTTTTCGCTAAAAACGGCTTACTATACATGGTCATTTTTTCGCTAAAAACGCCTTACTATACATGGTCGTTTTTTTCGCTAAAAACGCCTTACTATACATGGTCGCTTTTTTCGCTAAAACGCCTTACTATACATGGTCGTTTTTTCGCTAAAAACGCCTTACTATACATGGTCGCTTTTTTCGCTAAAAACGCCTTACTATACATGGTCGTTTTTTCGCTAAAAACGCCTTACTATACATGGTCGTTTTTTCGCTAAAAACGCCTTACTATACATGGTCGTTTTTTCGCTAAAACGCCTTACTATACATGGTCGTTTTTTCGCTAAAACGCCTTACTATACATGGTCGTTTTTTCGCTAAAAACGCCTTACTATACATGGTCATTTTTTCGGTTAAAACGCCTTACTATACATGGTCGTTTTTTCGCTAAAACGGCATACTATACATGGTCATTTTTTCGCTAAAAAACCTTACTATACATGGTCGTTTTTTCGCTAAAAACGCCTTACTATACATGGTCGTTTTTTCGCTAAAACGCCTTACTATACATGGTCATTTTTTCTGCTAAAAGGCCTTACTATACATGGTCGTTTTTCGCTTAAAAACGCCTTACTATACATGGTCATTTTTTCGCTAAAAACGCCTTACTATACATGGTCATTTTTTCGTTAAAACGCTTTACTATACATGGTCCTTTTTTCGGTTAAAACGCCTTACTATACATGGTCATTTTTTCGCTAAAAACGCCTTACTATACATGGTCATTTTTTCGCTAAAAACGCCTTACTATACATGGTCGTTTTTTCGCTAAAACGCCTTACTATACATGGTCGCTTTTTCGCTAAAAACGCCTTACTATACATGGTCATTTTTTCTGCTAAAAACGCTTACTATACATGGTCGTTTTTTCGCTAAAAACGCCTTACTATACATGGTCATTTTTTCGGTTAAAAACGCCTTACTATACATGGTCGTTTTTTTAGCTAAAACGCCTTACTATACATGGTCGCTTTTTCGCTAAAAACGCCTTACTATACATGGTTGTTTTTTCGGTTAAAAACGCCTTACTATACATGGTCATTTTTTCGCTAAAAACGCCTTACTATACATGGTCATTTTTTTCGTTAAAAACGCTTACTATACATGGTCATTTTTTCGCTAAAAACGCTTTACTATACATGGTCATTTTTTCGGTAAAAACGCCTTACTATACATGGTCATTTTTTCGTTAAAAACGCTTTACTATACATGGTCGCTTTTTTCGTTAAAACGCCTTACTATACATGGTCATTTTTTCGCTAAAACGCCTTACTATACATGGTCATTTTTTCGCTAAAAACGCCTTACTATACATGGTCGTTTTTTCGGTTAAAAACGCCTTACTATACATGGTCATTTTTTCGCTAAAAACGCCTTACTATACATGGTCATTTTTTCGTTAAAAGGCTTACTATACATGGTTGTTTTTCGTTAAAAACGCCTTACTATACATGGTCGTTTTTTTTAGCTAAAACGGCATACTATACATGGTCGTTTTTTCGGCTAAAAACGCCTTACTATACATGGTTGTTTTTTCCTGCTAAAAAAGGCTTACTTTACATGGTCATTTTTTCCGCTAAAAAGGCTTACTATACATGGTCATTTTTTCGCTAAAAACGCCTTACTTTACATGGTCATTTTTTCGCTAAAACGCCTTACTTTACATGGTCATTTTTTCGCTTAAAACGCCTTACTATACATGGTCATTTTTTCGCTTAAAACGCCTTACTATACATGGTCGTTTTTTCGCTAAAACGCCTTACTATACATGGTCGTTTTTTCGCTAAAACGCCTTACTATACATGGTCATTTTTTCGCTAAAAACGCCTTACTATACATGGTCATTTTTTCGCTAAAACGCCTTACTATACATGGTCGTTTTTTCGCTTAAAAACGCCTTACTATACATGGTCATTTTTTAGCTAAAACGCCTTACTATACATGGTCGTTTTTTCGCTAAAACGCCTTACTATACATGGTCGTTTTTTCGCTAAAACGCCTTACTATACATGGTCATTTTTTCGGCTAAAAACGCCTTACTATACATGGTCATTTTTTCGCTAAAAACGCCTTACTATACATGGTCGTTTTTCGTTAAAAACGCCTTACTATACATGGTCATTTTTTCGCTAAAAACGCCTTACTATACATGGTCGCTTTTTTCGCTAAAACGCCTTACTATACATGGTCGTTTTTTCTAAAAACGCCTTACTATACATGGTCATTTTTTCGCTGAAAACGCTTACTATACATGGTCATTTTTTCGCTAAAAACGCCTTACTATACATGGTCGTTTTTTCGCTAAACGGCATACTATACATGGTCGTTTTTTCGCTAAAAACGCCATACTATACATGGTTGTTTTTTCGCTAAAAACGCTTACTATACATGGTCATTTTTTCGCTAAAACGCTTACTATACATGGTCATTTTTTCGCTAAAAACGCCTTACTATACATGGTCGCTTTTTTCGCTTAAAAACGCCTTACTATACATGGTCGCTTTTTCGCTAAAAACGCTTTACTATACATGGTCGTTTTTTCGGTTAAAAACGCTTTACTATACATGGTCGCTTTTTCGTTAAAACGCCTTACTATACATGGTCATTTTTTCGTTAAAAACGCTTTACTATACATGGTCGCTTTTTTCGTTAAAACGCCTTACTATACATGGTCATTTTTTCGCTAAAAACGCCTTACTATACATGGTCATTTTTTCGCTAAAAACGCCTTACTATACATGGTCATTTTTTCGCTAAAAACGCCTTACTATACATGGTCGTTTTTTCGCTAAAAACGCCTTACTATACATGGTCATTTTTTCGCTAAAAACGCTTACTATACATGGTTGTTTTTTCGTTAAAAACGCCTTACTATACATGGTCATTTTTTAGCTAAAACGGCATACTATACATGGTCGTTTTTTCGCTAAAAACGCCTTACTATACATGGTCATTTTTTCGCTAAAAACGCTTACTATACATGGTCATTTTTTCGCTAAAAGGCTTACTTTACATGGTCATTTTTTCGCTAAAACGCCTTACTATACATGGTCATTTTTTCGCTAAAAACGCCTTACTATACATGGTCATTTTTTCGCTTAAAACGCCTTACTTTACATGGTCATTTTTTCGCTAAAAACGCCTTACTATACATGGTTGTTTTTTCGCTAAAAACGCCTTACTATACATGGTCGTTTTTTTAGCTAAAACGCATACTATACATGGTCATTTTTTCGCTAAAAACGCCTTACTATACATGGTCATTTTTTTCGGCTAAAAACGCCTTACTTTACATGGTCATTTTTTCCGGCTAAAAACGCCTTACTATACATGGTTGTTTTTTCGCTAAAAACGCTTACTATACATGGTCGCTTTTTTTTCGCTAAAAACGCATACTATACATGGTCATTTTTTCGCTAAAAACGCCATACTATACATGGTCATTTTTTCGCTAAAAACGCCTTACTATACATGGTCATTTTTTCGCTAAAAACGCCTTACTATACATGGTCATTTTTTCCGCTAAAAGGCCTTACTATACATGGTCGCTTTTTTTTCGCTAAAACGCCTTACTTTACATGGTCATTTTTTCGCTAAAAACGCCTTACTATACATGGTCGTTTTTTTCGGCTAAAAACGCCTTACTATACATGGTCATTTTTTTCTGCTAAAAAAGGCTTACTATACATGGTCGTTTTTTCGGCTAAAAACGCCTTACTATACATGGTCGTTTTTAGTTTGAAGTGCATCTGTATACATATATCTTTACCAGATGCATGAAGCGCTTTTCCCAAGGAAATCTGAGATGGGCTTAATCTTAATAACCATCCAAATGATGACAAGCACCACAGAAAACTGATAGAAAGTTATAAACAATAAGTGAAAATACAAAAAAAAATACTAGCACATGAAACAATTTTACTGGCGAAAACCTTCTCCATAATTCAGTACAGTTGTCTCAGATGAACAGCATATTTACATCAAATGTGACAAGTAAACCTCCTTTTTTTGATGAACAGCACAATCAAATCTTTGTACAACAGTTGCCACGGCCAATGCTACTGTTCCGTAGGCTGACATATGAGTAGATATTAAACACCAGGGTAACAAATAAAAGTTTTCTGTCAGAGCTTGCGTTTGTATAACGGAAACGAAGCTGCAGGAGGCCAAAGAGGAGTTCAGTCTTCAAGGGTGTAGTTGGGATTGACGACCAGAACCGCCTCTTCTTCTGTGCTTGCCGGCTCGGAGCCCCTCAGGCCGGACTGAGACAGCTCGATGAGGATGTGATCCTACGGAAATCAAAACACGCTGGATGAAGAGATGGAGCCAGACCCGGCAATCCGAATCATCAATTCCTCGTGCGGCGGGTCGACTCACAAAATGCACCAGCCTGTGGATGACCTTCTCGATCAGTCCCTTCTTGTTGATGAGCTCCTCCTCTGAGTCGATCTCGGACTCGATCTCCTTCAAGTACCAATTGACCACTGCGTTTTTCTTCAGTTCCTCCTCTTCCTCGGCTGCGGGCAAGATCATGCAAAACAACATTCGTTGTTGTAGCAGTTCATAAAACATGGGAGGAGATGCATTTAACTTTGGAAATGAAAGTCTGCATTTAGAACAGTTGAGATGAAGGATGGCAAAGGCGTTTTTTCACTTCTCTACATTAAATGCACACGTGAGGTGATTCAGGTAGGCCAAGTAGGTGTAAAAGTGTGGTGCAAAAAGGGTCTTCGGGGCAAAGGGCAAGATACCTTCTTCTGATCTGCGCAGATGCAGGACGAGCAAGTTGGAGATGCGCTGGTACTCGGCGAATGACAGACGCAGGGACGGTTTGGGCTGACTGCCAGCTTCAGCGAGGCCGTTCACACCGTTGACAAGCCCGTCGACGCCATTGACGTGCCCGTTTATTCCGTTGACCTCGCCATTCACTCCGTTCGGGATGTTTCCTGCATTTGAAGTGGTGAAAATGAGAGCGTCTGTTGAAAAACAACACAGCTGGGAATTCTAGTCTGCTGACTTTAGACTAAAAGCCGAGACGGCATGAATCGAGTGCAGACAAAGAATGGATTCGAGTCCATGGTCAAGGTCACTCCAATGACATCCGATACAAGAACTTGCCGTATGTAAAAATGTCTTTCCAATAAAAGCATCGCTATGGGTAACAGTCATCTTTGGGAAAAGGGAGACATTTGGAAAAAGCTCGTGTTTGATCTTGATCGCACACGTTTTTCTAATATCACAGGCACACTGTGAAAACAATTTAGAAAAAAGGACATTTTGAAAATCAGCGCCACAGCAGAAGTGCCGGAACACTTTGACTTGGTCTTCAATATGAAGGCAGCGCAACGTAATCCTCCACGAAAACCATCCGTACCTTCCTCTGGGAGCTCCTCCTCTTCCTGTTCGTCATCTTGCTCCAGGTTGATGTCGGGCGTTTCCACTCTGATAATGGACTTATTCAAAAGGCGGAACGCTTCCTTCACGTGTTTGGGCTGGACCTGGATTCAAGAATGGGAAGAGGAACATCATACTTTCAAACCTCAAGTGCGTCTGCGCTTTGTCCTTTTTACAAGAGGCCTTTTTCTCCTCGGACTGACCTCATCGCAGCAGTGCATCCTGGCCATGCCCTCCGAAAGGCGGATCATGCTCTCCAACTGCCGCACGGTTATCCTCCAGGCCGACTTAGTCACGCCGCCCGAGCTGTCGCGCTGCCGCAGCCGCTTGTACTGCTCGACGATGAACTCCTCGGATTCGCTGGAAATCTGTCGAAAGGGGCGGGCGGCAGCGCGCCTCGTTTACGCCTAAGAAATGGCCGCTCGACAGACGCTACGATTCGGCGGACGCACTTTGGGTTTAAACTGCCTAGCAAACAGCAGGTATCTCCGGATTTCATCCAGCGAGTACAGCCGGTCCACCGATTCCTCCACTCGCGAGTGGAGATCGATGATGCGCCTGGCGATGGCGTAATCCGTCACCTGCAAAGCACGCAGAGCGCTCTCCGGTTCAGCAGGACGCCACGTTACCGAGGTCAGACGGTCACTCCGGACCAGGAAGGCAGCAACCGACCTCATTGCAGTCATCCACCAGAATGAAGAAGAGGTCGAAGCGGCTCATGATGGGGGCGGTCAGGTTGACGTTCTGTTTCAGACTCTTGCTGCGGTCGTAGCGTCCGTTGACGGGATTGGCGGCAGCAAGGATGGATGTGCGAGCGTTCAGGGTGGCCTGGAGACGAAATCGGATTGCCGATGTCCATTTTTCAGGTCATGTTTTATGTTGTAATGTAGAAAAAAAAAAGTGACTGATTTTAAGAGAGCCAATATCGGACAAATTCGAGAACTTGGGTTCGTACCCATAACCCGAGTTATATTTGTCAACATGTGTTCAAATCCTGCTTGGCGTTGGCTTAAATGGACGCTCTCACCTTGACTCCAGCCTTGGTGATGCTGATGGTCTGTTGCTCCATCGCCTCGTGAATGGCCACTTGGTCTTTGAGGTCCATCTTGTCAAACTCATCAATGCAGCACACGCCCTTAAACGGGTCAGCACGTATTTAAGATAATTGCATTCAGGAAGACTACTTATGTTACAATCAATGCCATCGTAGATCACCTTGCTATGAATTTCAAGGACAGAGTATATACTGTTTACCGTAGTTTCACAATGGCACCGTATTAAAAGGCGCAGTGTCAGTTGCGGCTGCCATTTCTGCATTTCACACACACTCAAGACGCATTGTAGGCGCCCCCGTGCATTTTGGAGAAAATGCCGGACTTTTAAGGGCGTCATATGGTCGTGAAAATATGGTATTGATTTGTCTCATGTTCTCTTCAAACTGCAGACGAGCACACTAAATCCAGCGTCTTGATGTAGGAGACAAGAAATGGTGCTGCAGGGGGGGCTCTGCTTGATTAAACAAGGACGAAAAGAGAGAAACTCACATTGTCAGCCAGCATCAAAGCTCCGGCCTCAATGACAAACTCGTGAGATTCTTCATCTCGGACGACGGCGGCGGTCAGACCTGCGGCGGTGCTCGCCTTGCCGCTGGTGTACACGGCTCGGGGGCTGAACTCCTCCACATGCCTACAAACACACAAACGCAAGCGCATACGCTCAGGCCAACGTCTGTCTACTACTAAAGCCGATTAGACTTATTGGAAGACACTTTTTCAATTTCACAATACTCCCAATGTACCACGTCGTCCAACGTTGCTGCAGTACATAAATGAGGTGCATCTGTTCTTATGAGTCTCAGCAAAAAACAAACAAAAAAAGACATAATTTGGTCCTCACAAGCACCACGGAAAATTATCTTTTTTTTTTAAGAATGTTCATCTATTTTGAGATTTGAGACTACGTAACGCATGTGAAAATAGTGAGTGAGACTTTTGAAAAATGGATTTAAGATCGTTTCATGCCAACTGAGGAACCTACACGGATCACAAGCTTGAAAAATGTACAGAAAATAGTCAATGTGATTGATACGTGTGGCTTTAAGAGGCGGGGCTTGGACAGGGGGCGTGGACATTTGTGAGTAAGCATGTGCGTGTCTGGGTGTGAGCGGTGGCAAACTGCTGCTCATTGTGTTTATACGAGCGCACGCCGGTAATAAAGCGCATGGGCATTTGCAGGTCTCCTTTCCCACATACAAGGGCATCACAGTAAATAGACTACAAAAACGATTGTTATGAGATATACTGGGGTACAGTATTTTAGAATATTAGCGACCATTTGCACTGGACCTGTTTGTGCACCTACTTGAGGAACTGGCTCTTGGCAGTACTGGGGTCTCCCACGATACAGACGTTGACGTCTCCTCTCAGCGAGGTTCCCTCCATGGTCGTCTTGGGGACGCCTCCAAACAGCATGAGAAGGATGCCGCGCTTCACCTCGTCATTGCCTGCGCAATGGCAGCCGCGTTCAAACGATGCATCTTTTACCAAGCGCATTTGGTCGTTGGTTCATTTGGCGGCGCCGACCGTGGATGGTGGGGAAAAGGCTGGTGCACAGGTTATGGTACAGGTTCTTGTCTTGACTCATCTCAAACACCTTCTCCCACTCTCGCTCGGTCATCTGGCTCTTGATGCTCTCGGCCGTTTGCTCCTCCTCCCGCACCTCCTTGCCGCCAAACTACAAAATAGAAACGTCACCTTTAGAATCCGGCCGGCAATGGCTCAAAACCTCAACACCGCCCACGGTCGCACAACTTGGAACGCAAACAAAATGTTCAGAGTTTCACAAAAACTCTTGACTTCAGTTCAGCGAGACTGTAAAGCGAGGCCGCCCATGTCCGGTCCTCGAGAGCCCATATCCCGCCTGTGTTCGAGGTCTCCCTCTCCAACACAACTGATTCATACGATCAGGATCGTTATCGAGCTTGCTGAAAGTGAACCAAGGATTTGGGTCTCTTGTTCCATTTTTCACTCTTACCCGAGGGTTGGTGGGCGTGACATTACAGGCCAGGAAAGCCAATCTGTAGGACAGCTCTCGAACTCCCAGAGCTTTCAATCCCCTCAGACCATCCGACTCGGAGCGCTGTGGTCCGCCTACCCTGGTACTGGTCTCAGCTCGCAGACCTGGGAAGAGAATCCACACAATGAGATGATTTATTTTTTTTTTTTAAGTCCAAACGTGAGAATGAGTAAGACAATTTGAAACCATACCAGGAGTGCTGAGCTGTGAAACGTCTGGCACCACAATAAGCGTGCCAATGAAGTCACATCGGTCGCCGGCCTGAGCAGTCTCCACCGCCTCCGCTCTCAGAACGATCTCCAGGGAGCGCGGGATTGAACCGCGGGGCAGCTCGGCCTGCGTCTCCTGGATACGCACCTGAACGTAGCCAAAGACAAACCGCGTCATCAAACGATGTTGTGATCTTTCACACACACGCCCGTGAACTCCAAGTTACCTTCTGGAAGTCGATGAACTTGGACTTGTGCGTGTCGAGGTGGAAGCGCGAGCGGTTGCTGCAGGCTGGGTTTCGGCAGATGGTGGGCGGCGAGTACTTGAACTGCTGAGGGACGTCTTTGATCACCGCCTGACAGTCCATGCACAGGAAGGTGCCGCTGACCTGAAAACCACCGAGATGGTCACGACCAAAAACAGCGCCGGTCACCAGCGAACTGTGCGAGCGGATGACTCACCAGTTCAGGGTGGACGGGGTGCGTCCTCACAACCTGACCACTGATCCTCACCAGGGTGCCGATGCGCATGGATGACAGCTCACGAATTCTGAAGTACACGGCAACATTGATCAGTTCATCTTACAATCACGCAACGGTTAAAACACAATCACCGCCGGCCCATGGTAAAACAAAGAACCTTTTGACTTCTATAGCCGTCAATGGCAGTAAATGAGTTAAACAAAACAATGATGGGAGCCAATGCTGTTTCAATACAAATTTGAAGTAAACCGGGACATGTATCCGTCTATTCGTCAACAGTTGGAATCTGTATTGACTCCGTTGTAAAGGTTATGGTGCATCTTGGCCTCATGCTGAAATCTCATCTGAGAGTTTAGCATCCCTAATTTTGTGCGAGTAGTGTAAAGGAATCTCACTTGTGTCTAGTTGGCAGATCTTCAAGGGCCACGTAGAACTCTTTTGTGAGAGGAACATTGCCATGGTCCCTCGCAAAGTTGCGGACGGCCCGACAGAGGAAGGGGTACACTCTGAAAACAGAAAGCAGCCAGAATCACTGACACACATGCATACAATTACTACTTTTGAACAAGTCTTCATTTTGAAAACATCCCCAGCGCTAATGCTACTGCTAGCAGCTCATGTAAAATACTATAGTCCGGCTAAGAGCAAATTAACTTTTGAGTGCCATGAGTGATCTTCGTTCAAATAGCGACTATGCTAAATCACTGGTGCCAAACTTTAGGCCGGGGCCAGAAGTGGCCCGCCACATCATTTTAAGACGACAACTTCCATGATACTTGCTAAAATGTATAACAAAATTTCAGATTTTCACATGAAATAAATCAGTGACATATTGTAAGTATTTTCTTGTTACCAAACCCATCATTCCAGTTGCTGAAACAATAGTTCAATAACACGTTATTCTTGACTTCTTTATATCGTTTCAGGCATCACGGCCCTCCAAGGGAAACGGTAATTATGTGGCCCGTGCCAAAAATGAGTTTGACACCACTGTGCTAAACCATGACGTACAAAGACCATACGCTCTTGTGACAAGTCTGATCTGTCCCCCGGGCCTTCAGTTTGACATACATGAGCAGACACAAAGTCCATATGAACAATGCAAATTCAAAGGCTTTGCACCTGTAATATTCCTCTTGGATGGTGGTTGCCAGCTCCTGGTTGAAGACCTCGAGATCAATGAAGCTAACTAGCAGTGTGTTCCTCTCAGGTCGGATTAGCTCCTCTGCCTCATGGGCATACTTCACTTCTCCATCCGCAGTCTGGAACCTGCACACATGTCATTATTATTATTATTATTATTATTATTAATTGCAGTGGTGGGAAGTAGTGAAGTACAAATACTTGAAAACATGCCTTCTAGTCTTCTGTCAAGAGGCTCGTTACTTTTTCAAGTAACTTCCGTTCCATTTTTAAAAAACTTTTACTTAAGTAATAAGTGAATAGAACACAACACTTTTACCAGTCTTGTCTTACACAGGTATCTGCACTTCAGAGTCTGAGTACTTTTTGCTACCTGTTTGAATGCATAATAAAAGCGTACGAGCATACCCTTTCGCGAACAACTATGCATAGAGCGTTTTGCTTGACTTACTCCTCCAAAAAAGCCTGGAATAACTTCTGACACTTGTCCGCCAACTCGTCTTTCACCATCTCCCCGACATTCTCTGCGGCCGCTGTGGCAACATCCATGCTGATGTGATCCAAAACGAGTGTATAAAACTCGAAAGACGAAACAATGCAACAACAGCACTGAACAACGAGGTCCTCCAAACAGGGCAGAGTTTCCCGCGAAAAGCTACACCACGTGACATTTGGCGCGCCACTTTCGCCCAGTCAGAACTCGTATGTAAATACAGCAGTTTTTAACCAATCAAGAGTTACGCTCTCGAAACCCAGGAAGGCCGCGTCCTACCGAGTCGAATGACGTATATGAAAAGATCATTTCGGCCAAATACTTTCGATTGTGTGCTATTTTCTGCATTATATCCACTTGAGAAATGTATGATACATGCTCGTTTCATCGCTGTTGTTTTCTGGCAAATACAGTTTAAATTACTAATTATATTGTCAGAAATTGAGTTTCACATGTGTCCACGAGAGGGCAGTGAAACTCCCAATTTTACCCAACATTGAAAGATTGATGGATGACAAGTAATGACCTGCATTTACAATTTAAATTCTGAAATTTGAGCCATGAAATTTTATTAAATTCTTTTAACGGACTTATTTCCTCTTCGCATAAGGTCAGTTAACTTCGAAAAGGTTATTTTTTTCCCCTTAATAAATAAAATTGCTATTTAAAAAAAAACTTTTATATTTGCTTGGGTTGGGGTTTTACTTCACGTTGTCTAATATTTGCATTTGTTTGATGATCTTAAATAATAAAGTGGGGAAAGTATGCAAGAAAATAAAAATTTGAGAAGCGGGCAAATACTTTTTCACAGCAATATAGATTAAATGTATTATTATTATTATCATCATCGCTTGTTGAACATGATCAGGTGAGCCAATTAATTTTTTCAGAGAATTGTTATATGTGCCTTGTTTAAGGGCATCGCTGTAGCGTTCGGAAAGTGACTCGGCATCTCCCCAACAGCCATTCCTTATTTCCATACTTACAGCCCCCTGTCGGCCTCGATAGCCCTGCCGAGCCAAGTCCCCACATTGACTTGAATCCCTTCCGCTTCCAAATCAATTGTCCCCAAATATCCTCAACAAAGTTGATACTTCCTACACAACTGCTTTCAGCTGACTACTTGTTTACACGGCAAAAATCCACAATGCGCACAGGAACACAAGGCCCCTGCATATGAAATCGGACCGAGGCAGGGTTCAATCACAGCACCATCTGTGAGATGAAACACTTTATTATTTCATTCCGTTCTCCCGCGGTTCCCATATCCTTGCCGGCTTTCCATCTGCACAAGGCGGTCATTATGAACACTGTCAGGAGGCAATTGGTTTCACCTGTCACATTGTATTAATCCACAAGGAACAAAGCAGGAAGTTGTTGCACGCCATTTGGACGAAACCCCGTCACTTTATTTCTCCTTCTGTCTTGACCTCTGCTTTTCCCACGATTGTTCAGTCACAGGAAACTCAAGACAAACCGCGTCTGACTATGAGAGAACCTGACCACCTGTCGGCAAACACTTTGAGACAAACAGGCAAGCAAGCAAATGCTGCCCCCACCCCCACACACACAACCGCGCGCGCTTACATGTCTCTTAAGAGCATCCTGAAAGTCAGCATTAAGAACATTCAAACATTTAATCCCGAGAGCTTTGCAATTGTTCAGACGCTGAAAAACTGGTCCTGCTTGGATGCAAACAGCAAAGCAACCAATTTCGAGCCTGTGAAAGAATTCCAGCAGGTAAAATGGTGCCTTTGTGCGATGAACCGCATTAACATCACGACAGTGCATGTCGTGAAATGAAAATCCGAAGAGTGCACGATTAATAAAATGATATTGTTGCTTAGACATCTGTCCAGGTGTCAAAATACAAAAGACAAACTCCTGACTAAAGTTCCTGAGAGGAAGAAACAACGATAAACAGGATAACTGCCGATGGCCTGTTCTGGGGGGGGGTCACGCATTTCCCACATGATGAACCGCTTGTGCAAAGCAAATATGTGATCATTTGGTAGTCAGTGCTTGTGAAGAACTTGTCCTTTAGGAAAAAGTGTGTGTGTGTGTGTGTGTGTGTGTGTGTGTGTGTGTGTGTGTGTGGTACAGCTGCAATCCAATAAAACCACAAATATGAAAACAAACTCATCTCCAGTCCAATAAAGTACTTCGGTCTTTAGTTTATTGCTTTAGTTTTTTTTTCCTCTGGGAGGGGGGGGGCAACGCAGTTCCTCAACATTAGCATTGTGGTTTAATTGAAATGATGACGAACACCCTTGTGCCTCGTCATGAAGCAAACATTTCTTTGCGCGAAACATTTCATTTAAATTCTCACCGTCCGCAGCAAGAGGAAGCGGAGAGAATTATACTTGGGGGATGATTCGTTGGTTGATCAAGGAAGCATCTTCTGGATTTCGGCTGCTTACACGTTTGCAGTAGGTTTGTAGGGGGGGGGGGGCAGCGATTTCAGCATCCTTTTATGTCTCCTCCATGGGGTCACATTTACTTTATTGCCTCTCTCGACGATGTCAAGCGCAGTGCTGCTTGGTTTGCCTGATTGTTTTAGCTGCTTGTTTTTCCTAAAATGAGTTGCAGGAAGTCTTTCCTGTTTTGAAGGCCCTATGAATAGAAGGGGGCGGGGCGGGGGGGGTGATGTGCTGGGATGTGAGAAAGAAAGGCCTGCAGGTTGAAGGTGGAATTTTGCGTGGTGCCCCACGTTGACACGTGACATTTGGACATGGCGATAGACACAAAACTTTTTTTTTTTTTTGTTAGCGCAACCTTCACCAAAACTTCATCATCCGTCTCCAAACTCTCCTCTTCATCTTCATCCTTTTCTTTGATCCAGGAAACCGGGCACAGTAAACTTCCAGCTTCTGTTTCGCTCGCTTCCGAGTGGAAGTGGTGATGCGGGGAGCACTCTGGATGTGTGTGCGCGCTTGTGTGCTAAAATATTCCCATGAGCAACAAGTAGAATAGCAGATGAATCCAATACTTGCCAGCGACGGAGTTGCAGGTTCACGCGATGACTTGCGAAGCAACGTGCAAAAGTAGAACATCATCTCGAAGCTCCGACTTGTTCCGCGTCAACGTCTTCCCACTGCAAATCGGATCGAACGATGAGTCATCGGCTGCTTTGAAAACCACCGTTCGAATCCAAATAGAAAAGGCGAAAATCAATACCAATAAAATGGCTTCCGGATAGTGTAATGGATGCGTGGCTGAAGACTTTGCTCGGCCATCATCCATTTGTGAAAAGACGTCAACCACCGTTAGTGTGAAACGCTGAACAAATAGGACGCTAACACTTGACCTTGATGACGTCACCGCTTGTCTTGTGTGGCCGCTTGACACATTCAAAACATAAACAAAAAATCAGATTATCGGCACAAAACTTATCAGTAAAACAAAGGCTTTTTATGTGCGTGACGTGGTTTCTCGATTGAGTGCTTTTTTTTCTTTCGATGCCCCACAACCTGCTTCCGAGAACATATTTGTGTCTTCAAAGAAAAGGACACCTCCCGACCCCGTGTTGCACCTTTGTGCTCTCACGCAACAAAACGATCATCGCACTCGCACACAAACATGTCCACACAGCGAGGATTATTCACCCACACACCGCCTGGCTGATTCACCTGTTTTCACTCGTCACTTCCCACGGCGATTTTATTGTATCCACGCTTTGGATCAGTGGCGACCGATGTTTGGTTTCAGCTGGTTGATCTTGAAGTCACACTGTACTGCGAAATGATTGCAACATTGTTTTGGGGAGGGCCGCCCTAAGAAGCAGTGAAGCATAAGCCCTTTCACATGACTCAAAAGCATATTGGAAGTATGGAACGCTTCAGTTCAATCGAAAGAGTTCCGGGCAGTGGGGGCAGAAAAAGTGAACACTCTCCTCCCCGGTTTAGTTCTGACGCCAGGATCACAAAGAAGGAAAATGTCACAGAATCGTTAGCGGTTCTCTGAAGAAGTCCTTGAATAGGATGGAAGAGAGCCAAGAGGAGCCTTGGAAATCAGGGTCAGCTGGTGGGTGAACCTTGGCGGCCTTAAGGGAGCCAAACTCGTTTTCACAAAGACGGACGAGGCGGCCAGCGATAAACTCGGGGGACTGTGATGAGCGGGGTTTGAAAAATAAAGACATCACAGAGAAGCGCGCATGCACAGAACTTCTCCGTTGTCCGTACGTGGAAGAAATGTCGCAGACACAAGAAATCCAAGGGCTCGTCGTGAGAAACAAGATTTTGTTTCGGTAGTAGATCGAACACAAGCGTCACCGGGAACAAAAAGGTGTGCTTTAGAAGGAAACTGCGGAAACTTGTAGTTCGACGCCGACTCTAGTGGGCTTCCGTGTTGAGTTACAGGGGTCGGCAGATTCTCGTGTCACTCGCTTGAGTTTGAGAAAATCATGAGCTGAATCATTTCCGTGTTCAAAGCCGATTTCTTACTCCTGAGACGAGACCGGACGTGACGTGAAAATCAATTAGTAAAAACTCAAAAGCCCGAGTGAGCGAGGATATAACTACCCCGGTCAAGGATGACGCTTCGTACTGATGTCCAAAAAAACGTTTAATCATGGAACACCGTGCAAACGCAACACATTTCAAACAACAATAAACATTACAACATTCTCTTCGACAAGGCATTAATAAATCATCAAAAACATACACATACCGTGTTTACCTTGTAAACCGAAAGTAGTTAAACTTAAACAACGTTGACCAGACGATATCATTTTTCTCTTTCTTTCTCTCCCTCTTTCTCTCTCTTAAATTGACTTATCGGTCTTTTTAATTCCTCCCTATCCGCGGCACGTGACCCGGAAGTGATTACCGACAAAACATCCCAAATAACATGAAAATAAAACAATATGAAAGGCTCACATAGAAACAAAGCACCTTTACAAATCAACAGCATCAAAAATATGTATTTATAATATATTAGTTGTCATGGCAACCAATGGCTCAATATTGGCGCCAGTTACAGAGGATGAAGAACGAATCGCGGTGTCATCTTCTGCGTCGTGGGGACAAAACGCATTTGACACATTGGCACACAAATGATGACGTTTGCAGTTTGGAGTGCTCATTGCGCTTTGGCGGTCTCATCTTTCAGACTTCAAGTGGCAATTGCGTTGCCCCGGTTGTAATGAGCTCAGGAAGAATAGAGTATGAAACGTGACACAAGAGTTTTTATCCATGTTTATTATACACCGTTCCAGCACAGGGAAAACACAGCAGCACCGACAAGAAATCCGTGAACAAAATATTTACATGAGAATTGAGAGAAGACTGCCAGCAGACTGATCCTTAAATTCTCGGATTATTATGATTGTTATACACACACACACACACACACACACACACACACACACACACACACACAGACACGCTGACAGATAAGTTAACACTAGCTAGAGTGCAAACTGGACGACTCGGACTCGGTGGTTGTGGAGGCCCCGTTGCGCCGTCTGGGTAAAACCTTCAAACTGGAGGCCCGGCTCAAGGTCAAGGCTCTCCGGGCGGAATTTTTGAAACCTGCCCCCAGGAAAGCGTACAGCAGCGGGTTTAAGCAGCAGTGCGCGAACGCCATGGGCTCGGCCACCGCCAGCCACACACCCAGAACGGCCTCCAGGTGGCAGCTGCGGGGCAGAACCTCCAAACGCAGCAAGGCGTCCGCAGAGATGCCGGCGCCGTAGGGCAGCCAGCACACAAAGAAGCAGAGCACCAGGGCGATGGTGGTCCGCACCGCTCGGCGCTTCTGCCTTTGGCCCCCGAGAGGTCCCCGGGTCAGCCTGGTGACGATGACGCAGTAGCACACCAGGAGCACCAGGCCCGGGATCACCAGGCCCACGAGGACCAGCTGCAGGTGAAAGACCGCCACCCAGAGAGGAGCATTTTCCACCGGGTAAAACCTCTGGCACAGGGTGCTTCCCTCGCCTCCTTCTTGAGTTCGGGCAAAGATCAAGTCGGGAACGGCCAGCAAGCCGGCGGGCAACCAGGCACCTGCGGCCGGGCGTGTCCCCGAGACAGGCCGGTCAAAAGGGAGAAGCGATGGCGGACCTCGTCAAAAACGCGAAGGGAGACACTCACCCGCGTAGACCAGTCGGTGCGCCAGCATCTGCCTCAGGCCACCCGTGTTGGTGTCTGTGGCTCGGACCACCGCCAGGTAGCGGTCCAGACTGATGAAGGCCAAGATGAGCACGCTGCCGTACAAGTTGACCGTGTAGATGACGTGCACGCCGACGCAGGCGACCGCGCCGAAGCGCCAGTCCGCCAGCGCCGCGTCCACCGCCCAGAACGGAAGTGCCAGAACAAAGAGGAGATCGGCGGCCGACAGGTGCAGCCGGTAGCGGTCGGTGAGGCTGGATTTGGACCTGAAACACAAGCCAAGGGGAAGACTCGGGATTTCAAGAGAACATTTCCAAAGGGCGGCTCATCCGGGCGTCTCACCTACGCTGGCAGCCCAACACGAAGACCACCAAACCGTTGCCGGTGATGCCCAGGAGGAAGATGAGGGCGTAGACCACGGGTAAAAAGACCTGCTGGAAGTCCGAGGTCATCACGTGCTCCACCTCGCAAGGCTCCTCCAGATCCGCCCCGACGTCGCCGGAACCGGAGCCAGAACTGGTGTCGTTGTATTCGTAATCAAAGAGGATGTGCTGGAGACGACAGGGAGGATGAGAGCCCACGCCAAGCTGGACGACAAATGCTTTGGTCAGGGCCGACCTACCTCGTAGTACGACATGATGGACTTCTCCTTTCTCCGCCCAGTGAGGTTGGGACGCAAGCGGCCGGGTTATTTAAGTCTGGCGGCGCTCCTCCCTCCAACGCTCCAACCAATCCGCGCTGGTGCCGAAACGCTTTTCCTGTTTTCGAGGTGTCAGGTGCTGATACCGCTTCTATCGCAGGATGCCGCCCTGCGTGTGCGCGCGCGCGTCGCTTGAATTGTTTTGGCCCTGAGACCCCCGGCTTTGTGATCACCAAGGTCTATTGGCAATCGGAAAGAACGCCGAGGAGGTACAGACAATGCGTGTGTGTGTGTCTGTGGGGAAGTGCTCTCAGTGGAGCGAGCCCTCTCTGCGTCACTGATGCTCATGTTCCAAGTTTGCCAAGAGATGGTGCGCTGATAATCGGGGGAATGCTTAACAGCGTTCACACGTTATTCTACACCCAAAAATGTTCGCGTTTATCCCGCAATTTATTTTCCTTCCTACTCCATCCGCTTTTCTCCATCCATTCAAACGATTCCATGACATCTTGGCGATGTTTTTCTACATTCCCCAGATTGCCATTTTCCCCCAATGACATGACCAAGTGTGCTCATCAAATGATATTTTGCCGACATTTCGCTCATCTTTCCCTATTTCTTGAATGAAACCATTCCGCACTAAAAAGTTCATTCAAGATATCTTGGGAACCACATTCCAATAATTTCCACATTCCCCAAATTCTGAAATGAAGAGCTATTTGACACATGTACCTCCTTCCGCATTTCTTGATTGATCAACATTTTCAGCTCATTCAGGTCATCTTGGTTTCTCACATTCCCGGAATTCTCACTTTTCTCAATATGATGACTCAGTTAACGAAAGAAAAATTCCCAAATTGAGAGGTTTTACACCAGGGGCGGCCAAACTACGGCCCGGCATCCATTTGCTGCCCGCCATCTATTTTTCAGTGGCTCGCTATGTGACAAAATCTCTTTCTCTACACACACACACACACACACTACACTATAAAATGACCTTTGACACTAAAAAATACATTGCAGAATTGATATCGGAGATTATGGTCTTCACAGGGCAGATTTCGATGGTTTGAATGTCACGGCTGATCCGCGTGCTACCATACGGAAAGAGTCAACGTTCTCAATTGTGTTCAAAGACGGCAGCCTTTTTTTGCATCGCTCAAGTTTTCTGCGCGGCGTGGAGCGAGTCTGCAGACGTCCTTCCTGTCTCAGCCCTGAATGTCCATCCTCTTCCAGTGCACAAATCCTGTGAACAAACAGTAAAGCAATGCCCAAATCCAAAGCGTTCCACTTTCTAAAGAGTGCCGGTGGCTTATCTCAACCTTGCCTTCCTCCAGGTTCGGCGCTATCAGCCTCAAAAATCTCAGAAACAACATCACAGAGTGAAACACGCCGATGGACACCTGTCGCTGACTTTTGACGGGACCGGGGCGGGCCTCTTTCTTTTTCTTCAACTTTTTTCTTCTTATATTATAGCTCAAGCAGGCGGCGAACAAAGGTACACATTGACGCCGTCTTGTCCTTCAGTCCAGCATTTGTAATGTATTTGCAGTTAGCACAGAAAGGAGACTCAAATCCAATGTTGAAGAAAAATCATCTCAGGGTGTCCTTCATCAACAGTCAAGGCTTCTGTCTTTGTTGAAGGAATTGGAGCGCAGCTACTTGTGGAACGAAAGAGAAAAGTACAGCCATTTCGAGTGGAATTCTAACTTAGAAAGACATTTATTCTGAAATCTTGCCGACTCCGCTTTTGACAACACTGTTAAGAGAATAAACCGAGTAATTCATTAGTGGTGGCTAAACAACCAGCTTATTTGCCAGACTTCCTTTAGCCAGCCAAACCAGCAACTTGAACAACGCGCCGGGCCAAAAGTGTCTACTGGGTCTCTTTGAAAATCATGCTGCTGTTGCCACGTAACTGGGCGAGCAAGTCTTGGAATGCCGTCCCGTTCCTCGGCGCTTTTGGCTTGGGTGAGATGGCCCCCGGCTCGGTGGTCTCCGAGGTGAACGTACAGGGAATGTTGGCGGTCACATTTGAGTTGTTTTCATTGTTGCTTTCCCCACTGGAACATCCCTCAACATTGAGACCGGCACGAGTCCCGTCAAAGCTGCTCTTCTCGTGACAGTAGCCGCTGTCGTCCTGCAGGAGGCTGTTGCCGCGGAGATGCTTCTGCTTGACCATTTGAGGATCCTGAGAGTTGTCTCTTGCCCTCTTCCTTTGGCCGCTCTTCCTTTCCTTTCTTGCCAGCACTTTGGGAGGCCGCCTGAGGTTCCTGACGCGCAAACACATTCATCGCATTTTGCGGGAAACAAGTCAATTCGCCAGGTCTTTTCGGGGAAATGGGCATTCGGAGGTTTAGAGTATTACCTCTGAAGGAAAACATGCAGCCTTGAGCACAAGTTTTGATGCTCATCATCGTTTGCTTTTTTCTTCCCCTTCAAACGTGTGTGAACAAGGAGCACGCTGCGGGAAAGCTTCCTGACAACACAAAATCGAGTGTCTTCATTTCTGCTCACGCGCCACCTTCGGCATTCGGACCAAAGGCTTGACTCACCCCGAGTGAGGTAGCCGACTTGGCTTCCACTTTTTCAGCAGGACCCAGTGGTCGCATGTTAAGGAGGTGGGATCTGAAATACAAACCACAAGAAATATAGGAAACCCCCTTGCAATAAGCAACCCCAGCTACACTTACCATTATCCAAAAGTTTATCTTTGATGGGAGTTTTCAACCTCTTTGCCCTCTGGTAGAGTTTCCAACAGGAGGGGCAGAGGCCACTTGGTAGTCTTCTCTTTTTGTTGGGAGCCTTGACCATCAGTGGGGGAGGAGCAGTGCTGGAGCAACACTGATCATCTGAATCATCTAATCCTTGATCAACCACTTGTACGCTACTACCCTCTTCAGGCTCCTCCTCCACATGACTGTTGATGACATCCTTGCTCTCGTCCTCATTATTAATGTCGCTGACATCAAATTCCATCATTCTCCTCCTCCTTCTCCTCTTTGGCCGAACCCGACGTTGGATGACATCTTCACTTGGGTTGGGACTTTTGTCACGCTTTCTATTTGAAGCTGTTTTCAACCTGGAAGAGTGTCTAGTCTTCATGGTGACTCTCCAGTTCAGACTGTACACTAAAGAGCTGTAACCAAATAAGTATAAGTTTCATCCATCAATGATGCCACACAAGTTTTCAAGTTAAACCTCACCTCTGAAGGAAAACCTCCAGTTGTTTTGATTTGTTGTATGATTCAAAGCAATCGGATTCATATTCGGTGCTACCTGGAGTTCTGTTGAATAGAGGACAAACAAAAACACTCGAACAAAGCCAAATGAAAACAAGCTTATTCTGATATTTAAGACCGGATATTATCAAATACTTGTCACCCACAAATTCAAATCACACGTTCATGAATCTCCGCTTGTCTATCGCTGATTAAAACATTCTAAAATGTAGTTAGCTAAAGACAAGAACGCGGGCTATCAAAACTATCGAAGTGGAAGAAGTAGCGTTCATTTTACTTAATCTCAGACGGCTCACGGCCTGCTTGTGTTGGCGCTTCCATCGCTGGAGTCAACATCAAACTTGAAATGTGTAGCCACGTGCCTGCTTCTCAACATTATGCCACATAAGCTCGAAAACCTGCTTGGTTTTCATAACAAATGTTCAACTTTCGTTTGAACCTTACTAGAACTCAAACAGGCGTCCTTCTTTCTTCTTCGTCCACGCCATATCAAGCTAACTTTGGTACCCACTGCCCCCTCGCGGTCATATTGTCGCTCTATTACAGGAGTATACCGATGAGTTGTCGTCCGTCGGGGGGGACGTTGTCAGCGCTGAGCTTCGGGAGGGACACACATGGAACGGTGAGGGAGGAAGGGGACACCCGCCTAGTGAAGAAAAACTACCCTAAATCATGATGCGACCTTTGTGTTTCACTTTATTTATTGGGGGGGGGGCATTATTGTTTGTTCCCAAACATACTTGTTTTTCTAAATTATGGCCAAAAACTATTTCGTTTCATTGGACCGGACACATTTTCTCACACTTGTTTGGGAAACTTCAAGTGTGTTTTTGCAAAATGTACACAGTAAATTTCGGAGAGTAGATTTAACTCTTAAAAAGACTAGATCTGGTCCCAGTATAAATAGAGCAGGGTTGAGGAATTAAACTTGCATATCTCCGCTGTTAATTTTTACTCCTCGAAAATATATTTTAAAAAATCTTCATGAAATTTTCAAATGAAGCATGAAAATTTAATTCATATTTGTAAAATATTCTTTGCGTTACATGAGAGGATATCAATCGTGCTACATTCCCCACGGTAAACATTAGGGGTATGCACGGTTTACTAGGCCTTTGCAATAAGCGTGAGAACTCATCCACTTTACTTCATCCAGGAATGATCCTTCTTCTGCACCTTATAATGTTGACGCCTTGTTCTTTAGATTAAAATAGTGAACCATCCACTCAGAAAGATCCTGCCTTATCAAACAACTCACTAATCTCACAGGGAGGACTTTGAACACACACAAGGCTTGGAATTCAACGAGGAATTTCAGCAAGCAAGACACAGGAAGCAGTTGCCTCAGGGAGAATTTCACTTCCTCATTTTTTTACACAGCGTGCGCTACCCAGACAGGGAAAGACAACAATGAGGGCGATAGTAGTGTGGATGTTCTTGCTGCTAAACATGGCTGATATCGTGCATCAGGCCAGAGGATCTGAAGCAAGAGACAACATCCCCACAGGTCACGCCAGTGCTTACGTTGGGAAACTGCTGGTGGTACCGATGGATGGGAGCCACTGGGTGGGTATAAAGGCCATCTCTCAGGAAATGGGTCGGCGCGGGCACCGGGTCACCGTTGTGATGCCAGAGATCACCATACTGATCGGTCCGGGGGAGCACTACGAGACGCTGACCTACCCTCTTCCATTTGACAAGGCTTTTGTTGACTTTGTGATGTCCAAAAACGAAGACATGCTGGGAAAAGCTACGCAGCCTTTCCTGGAGAGAATTCAGGAGAAATTCTCGCAGATACAAAGAATTAGAGAATTGCTTCACACCACCGCAGAGAGCCTTCTGTTCAATGCCAGTCTGATCTCGCATCTGGCTCAGCAGGTGAGTGCCTTCCAATAAAACCTCATATTGGGCTGGTCCAGTGTCTGCCAAAACACATTTTATTGGACTTATTAATACCCTACTCATGAAAAGTTAGTGGTATTGGGCTGTCAGGTGAAATTTCAGGCTAAACCTGTACTATTAACTATACAGGTGAATGTAATCTGACCTTCGGTGAACTTTGGAATGTCAAACTGTGTCATTTTGCACTTGATATCTGTTGACATAATTGGCCAAGACAACGTCTAACATTTGGTCAAAAACAGCCCGCCACTGCGAGGCTTTGAAGAGATGATAAGCGAAGTGGCCACTGGGCTGAGACCGATTCAAATCATCAGCGCGTTAGAGAGAGACTGGAAGAGTCACAGAAAGGTATAGAGGTGGACAAGTGTATGGGTCGATTCACAGTTCAAACACCTGTTGAGAATTTTGCTGTTCTGCCCCTTTGTCAGAGAACAGCAAGTTGTGCAAAAAAAGTACATTAACAATTTATAGTTGGGCATATGCATTCCAACAGTTTAGAGAGAGTCAAATTAAGTTCACATAGGTTATAGTGAATTTTAGGTTGAAAATTCCAACCTAAATCCGAATATCCCTAACTTTTTGTGAGTAGCATTTTTGTCAGCCATATCAAGTTAAGTACAACGGTGAGGATAGTGGGAAGGATTTTGTCTATAGCGTAACTCTTATGTGGATAACTCAAACTCCTCCTTATTCCACAGAGATTTGACGCTGTCCTGACAGACCCCATGGTGCCCACTGGCTCTTTGATAGCTCGGAAATTAGGTGAATGCACTGAGATACGTTACATCTATTTTCTAGAACGCTTGTCCTTAATTAGGGTCGCAGGGCACATAAAAACAACATGATCATTCACACTCAGTTTTACACCTATGAACAATTTAGAGTCTTCAGAGAGCATTCACTCAATCAAGCAAAGCCAAGCGGAGAAGAAATAGACTTCCCCCACCAACGTGCATGTTTTTGCTATGTGGGAGGACCCGGCGGATCAGCAGAAAAATTTTCACGGCAATTTTTCTCATGACAACGTTTTCTGGATCCTTTTCAGGTATTCCCACGGTTAATTTACTGAGGGGAATTCCCTGTTTTTTGGACATGCAGTCTACAGGGTGTCCTTCGCCGCCTTCCTACGTGCCTCGCTTCTTCACAGGCCTCACAGATAAAATGGACTTCAAACAAAGAGTCCTCAACACTCTGGTGAATACTGACAACGTTTTCAAAGTGTCTGAATGGCATGCAAATCGTTCAGCTTCAAGTTACAGTTACAGCAACGCCAAAACACAAATTGGAAAAAGGAGATTCATTGTGTTTAATGTAGTTTGAAAGCGTTTTTTCAAGTGAAATGTGGAGCTCCAGCTTGTTTACCATCCGGTGATTTTCAGGTGAGTGCGCTGGAGCCTCTCCTCTGCCGACTGATCTATTGGCACTTTGACCAAATTGCCAAAGAGTTCCTGGAAGAGGACGTGGGTGTGGCTGAGGTGCTTTCAGACTCGGCAATCTGGCTGCACAGGTAATGTGCCCAAGTCATTCCATTCAACCGTGAGCAGAATTCTGAAAAAAATCAAAGAAATGGGGCACACCCCTCATTCTGCAAGTCCCTGCTCTAAACAAATGTGTTGGAACAGGATTGACTTCACAATGGAGTTTCCACGCCCATTCATGCCTAACATGGTGCCAGTCGGGGGCATCAACTGCAACGTGAGGAATCCTCTGCCTGAGGTAAGGCCCCCCGAGTATGTTTACATGTGACTGCAACTGTAATGTCTGTCAAATGTCTAAGAAATGCCTCACTGTGCTTTTGTCCAAGGATTTGGAGCCCTGGGTGTCGGGAAAACAGGGATTTGTTGTGTTCACACTGGGCACCTCGATGAAGAAAATGCCAGATGAAATAACCCAAGTCTTTCTTGAAGCGTTCAGACAGATTCCACAGAAGGTAGACCGTCGTCATTTTGGTGATGAATTTCTTAATGGTAAATGACATATTGCAAAAAAAACAAAAACATCTTCACGCTTAATGTCTACACAAATATTTGTGAGCTAACTATTTTGTCTGTCTGGCCAAACATTAGTGCAGTACTTGGAAAAAAAATAAATTTTCTTTGTTAGGTAATATGGAGATATTCCGGACTTGCTCCTGACAATACACCAGAAAATGTCAAGATGATGAGCTGGGTGCCCCAAAATGACTTACTTGGTAAATAAACTCCTGGCTGTAACTCTATAGAAGGATGGTTATCAATGCTCATGTTTTCTGATCGAGTCTACGACATGTCATTGCTCAACCAACTTTTTTAGCTCACCCCGGAGCTCGGGCCTTCATCACCCATGCTGGCTCACACGGTCTCTTCGAGGGACTTTGTCATGCCGTTCCTATGGTGATGGTACCGATTGCTGGGGAGCAGCCTGACAATGCAGCAAGAATGGCGAGTCGAGGAGTGGGAGTGGTGTTGGATATTTCATCCATCACTGCAGAAGACCTGGTGCAGGGACTGAATGAGGTCATAAATGACACGAGGTAAGGAATACCCCCCCCCGACCTCGGTGTGAACACATTGCCGTAAAAGTTTGAAGGGAAATCCAACTCAAGGTCATTGTTTTAGGTACAAAGAGAACATGAAGAGCCTGTCAGCGTTACACAGGGATCGTCCAATTGATCCACTGGACCTTTCGGTGTACTGGACTGAGTTTGTGATGCGGCATAAAGGGGCCAAACACCTGAAAGCAGCCGTCCATGACCTCAACTGGTTCCAGTACTTCTGTCTGGACGTAATAGCACTACTTGCTACAATTGTGTTTGTTTTTATAGTCTTAACAGCGAAATGTTTGAAGTTCTGCTGTAGGAAACTGAGCAGAAAGAGAAAGCAAGAGTAGAGTGGCAGTTGAGGTATCTGATTTATGAATGAAACAAAATAAACCTAACAGTGTGGGGAGAACCACACATGATTGTGTAGGACCAAAAGGTTAAACCACGTGGTTGATCAAAGAGATATTTAATGAATGAATGAATTCAGAATAACAATAGATTCAAGGAAGAGGTGATACAGGGGACAAGAGTGAGGAATATAATGTGCATTAGTGGGAGCCCTTCTTTGGTGGGAACAGGGCATATTCAACAGCTAGGGCAACAGTAAAGGCAGCAAAGCCCCATTTGAATCCTTTCAGCAGCACATCGGACAGAGTGACAGCACGCGCAAAGCCGCCAGAGTACCTCCATGCTTCATTACTAAACAATGAGAGATAGACACAATTGAGTTGGCAATCAATGCGCCATTAGCGATGTCTCAGGTACTGAATTAAGACAGCTCTATGTAAACACTCACCGGGCCCATGGGTCCTTGAGGCCCCTGGCCGCCAGCCTTTGCTGTGTAAACTCCAGTGGAGTGCCCTCAGTCTTCCACTGCCGCCAGTCTGGCATGGACATCTTGCTGTGGCCATGGTCACCTCCCATTCTGACGAGTGTATGAGAAGATATTTCACTTCCAAGTCCAAACTCAACATACTGTATTTCCCTCTAAGTCCATCGACCAAATGAACTGCTCTGCTTTTTTTTAATGAATGCTGTTATAAAGTTAGAGAAACACATATTTGCATTTTATAAAGCCTCACTGGACTCATTATTGCTCCCAGCCTGAACAGATCTAATTGTCAAACATGCAGGCGGACAAGGATGCATGAATAAAGATATATAGTATCTCTCTAACCTCGAGTTCGTTGGACTTGGCCATCTGACTACGTTTTAACGCAAAGTACACAATCACAACACGACTAACTGTATACCGTCATTCTTTAAGGCGCAAAAAGTAATACATTTTACTGCTGTAAAGCGCTTGTAACAATAAGCAATAGCCAACACTACCGTCGAGGTGATTTCACAAGTATTATGACAACTAACACACATGACGCTTGACATTAAGTTGATAACACAATGTTTTGTGCATAGATACTTGTTTGATTTCAATAACTTCAATAAATAACCCCTCAATCCATGGCTTTAAATACACTAAAATAACATTTTGCTGAACCTAGCATAGCTTGTTACTTGTGGCTAATCTTTAGCAATAATTGCAACATTTTTCTGGGGTACTAAACAATCACGTATCAACAAACCATTCCTGCTACATGTGGCTGAACAACGATAGCGTTTATCAGAAACATCGTTTTATAAGAATAATAAAAACACTGTACTGTACCCTGATCCTGTGTCGTGACCTCTGCTTCTGCGCGGTTACGACAGTTTCGCCTGCAATACGGCAGAAGTATGGCAAGCGGTTTAGGACAAAACAAACGCCAAAGGCAGTTTTGTTATTCGTATTTTATTAAGATTTGAAAAAGTAAATATTGCACTGTAGTGTGTCAAGGCAACGTCTCACAATCAACCACATTGAAATAATTAGGGGACTTATTACCTGTCATCTTTTAAAACATAATGAGCCATAAATTGCGTGCTGATCAAAACGTTTGATACCGTTGACATAGTAAAATTTCAGGCACAGTGTATCATCTAGAAACAGTAATTACATTTATTTAACATGTACAACATGTTACACATTATAGTAATTGTCACAGATAATTAGTTATTCACATTCAAACGTTTCCAGTATTACAAGAAACCCCACAATTGTATATTCATAGCATATCTGTGTCTGGTCTAAATCAGACAGCATTGTATTTGATGATGACATGTTTTTGTGGTATCATCGTGGGACGAATGAGTTACAGCTTGCTTTGGGTATTGAGTAGGTCCTTGAGTGCATCCAGGTTCTCCCCATCTGGACTTTCGGGCCACGCATTATGATCTAGACACAGACACGCACAGCAGAGTAAAACACAATTTTATGGAGGGGAACAAACAGTGCAGAAGGCACGTTGTGACAAAATTCAACATACTGGGTATCTCCCACATGGAGTGGTACAGACTCTGCCCTGCATCAACCCTCAGTGTGGCTCCAGAAATGTAGGAGGCGGCAGGAGAGAGCAGGAAACAAACTGCAGATGAAATCTGACCACACAAACAAAATATCGAGGACAAAAACAATGCAATTTATTGCGCTTTGGATATTTGTCAAAGATTCCCCAAGAGAGCAGCGATGACTTTGTCGAGCTGTTCTGACAAGACAACATTACTGAATTTCCATAATCATAGTCTCTGCCTTATCCTGATATTCACTGAAAAAAATCTACCTTAACCGCGGTTGAAGTGATTTGGGAAGCTTCATTTAGACAAAAGTAGCGCTCTGTTGCCATCTTGTGCCATATAAAGGAAATTATAAACATATTTAGTGATGGCAGACATTTTGACTATTTATTGAAGGGCTTGGTCCCTCCATCCCTCCCTCCCTCCCATAGATAGTGGGGGAACACATGAGTGTTATGGTATCTTTAAATTGTCACAATTCACACCTCTTCTGGTACTCCAAGTCTCTTTGCAGGACTAAAAGGGACAGACATCTTGAAAAGGGTTGGTCCGAGCTCCTTGTAGTTCTCCATTGCCGATTTAGAGAAAATTGTGCCCTGCAGCCAAACATACACCAGCTTGAAACACCACAATATCAAACATTGATGGAAATGGAACAAGACAGGCGTTGTGCATACCGGCGCAACAGCGTTGACCCGGACACCTGAGGCAGCCCACTCAATGGCCAGGCTCTTTGTTAAGTTATCCACTGCTGCTCTGGCTGCGCCTGTGTGGCTGTCGATGAGACAACGGCTGTGTTTGGAATCTTCCATTCATTCCCTACTCACTAACTAGAATTTTTGGATTAGATGACAATTGGACCATACACTGTATTATTAGCATTAGTAGTGGTAGTAGTAGACGGAGGGGCGTATCAAATATTATTTGTAGTGTATGCTTTGGGTCATTAAAAATGGACCTTAATTTGAATGTCCCTGATGTAGGGTAAGAACTTGACTCACTGCACATTCAAACCGTGCTACAAATTGGTGAGGTGACTAAGTATTGGATGAAGATGGATTCCAAACACAGTCGAGGCCTCTATTTGAGGTTTGGACCAGTCTACATTTCAGGGATGACTACTACTTACGCCATGCCCGGAAAGCCTTTCCACATGTCAGCAATAATGTTAACGATCACACCTCCATGTTGCTTCATCCATGTCGTGTACACTGTGGAGTGCAACTCAATGTTATTGGAATGAACAAAAATGAAATCATGAAAATTAACATTAAAAAATAAATATTTCCACTAACGAACTAAACGAAGAGCAAAAATATCCTTTGTTTTTATCTTTAGCTTTATTTCGTACTTCTGTACATTGGTCATTACAGAAGAAGAAAGGTCAGTCCTTTGAGGATTGTGGTTTACTTTATTACACAAACAAACTACAATGAAAACCTCAAACGATGATAACTCTGGTGCAATCCTCAACACAGTCATGTATTATCTTCAAAAACGGAGCGTAAATGCGAGTAAATGCCTCCTCACCCTCCTTGCAACAGTGAAAGGTGCCAGTCAAGTTTGTGTCGATCACAGCTTTCCATCCTTTCGAAGACATGTGCTCTGCTGGACTGCTGAACTGACCGCCGCCGTTGTTCACCAAAAAGTCGATGCGACCATACTGCTTCAGCACTGAGCGTACGAGAGCCTTCACCTGGAGGGCAATTAGACAAGCACTGTGCATGACTAATTTCAATTTAATGAGGTCGCTGTCATCAAGGTCAAAGGAGTGTGCAGTGCACCTCATCCTCGTTACGGATGTTGCAAGGTAGAGGAGTGACACATGCGGGGCTGGAAGCTGGAATTTTTTGTCTCATCTCCTGGGCAGCTGCCTCCAATCTCTCTGCTTTTCTGCTGGAAATCACCACACTGCAACCTGAGGACAAGTTTGGGAGTGCTGACCTATTACAGTGCAATGAATGAAGACTCAACAACTATGACTTCAAATATCCAGGCATGGCTCGAAGACTTTTTCTCTCTTGGGGTCTTGACCGATACATGGGGAGGATGGATGGTGGGGCATGGGAAGACGTGTGGGTTATGAGGGATCTTTAGAAAATAATTTATGATTATACTGAGGATATCAAATATAATAATATCAAATGAAATGCTGTGGGGCCTTAACTGGGGCTACGCAGATATCTGGTGGAGCTATAGCACCCCCTGGTCCCATATGTATGTATCATTATAATTAGAGAACAGTATTTACAAAGAAGTACGGTGCAACCGTGAAAAGGATCTTCTGCCTCACAGTTATCAAACTAGGGTTAATAATCTGTTTTTCTGCGTGGAAGGCTTCGACTCACCCGCAGCAGTCATGAGGCAAAGCACTACAGAAAAATGAATGATGAAAAACTAAAATGATTCTGTGTATACAGTAGGCTACCGCCGAGTAATTGCATTGACGATGCTGGAATGTATGCACCTTAAAAACATGCTGAACGCGTCCAGTATTTACTGGACAGAGCGAGTTTGTCGAACTGGCGTAGAGTAAGTCAGTCCGCCAACGTTTCGTTTAACGAGTTATGACGACTGGAAAGGGGGCAAAAAAAGACAAAACCACATGACTCACCCAATTCCACTAGCTCAGTAGATATTGCCTTTCCGATGCCAGTCGCTCCACCGGTCACTATTGCAACTTTATGGTTGAACAAACCCGGTCGAAAGACACTGCGCGCAGCCATTATTTTGTCTTGTTTTTCCTTGGCAGTCTACCTGCGCCACCTACTGAAGTGCAGCAGTACTACAATCAGACAGTACTTTGACCTATGACCAACAACTGACGTACCAGCTCAAGGTTATGCTTAATTTATGCAGCACCATTAGGTTTTTTTTTTGGTTCCGTTCTAAATGCGGTATTTATAAGAACCCCACCCACAAAATTCTGCCAACAAGCCCAGTCACAACTATATCTGAACACAAATACGTATTTTTTTTTCATAAATTCCAATTCAAGTGACTGGCAGATTACTCAAATTACAATCCCACTCAAAATAAATGCTAATTCAGTGACCCTTTGTAGAAAGAAAATGTACACCCTGAACAAACTCAAGCCATGTCAACCTATCAAACCTAAAAAAAAAAATCCACACATCACTCAAAAGAGAACGAGATTCCCATGTGATACCAATGCATAATAGTAGCAATGGCTAAACCAGCAAAACATTTGTGTTAAATTATAACTTTATAGAACCTGTGCTTCAAAATAGAAGCCGAGATCTGGGAATTTCTCCATTGTGAGACAAAGAAAGGTTTTATTTTATCTGCAGCAAACTGCAGAAATTGTTTTTTCAAACTTTGGATGGGGTATTGTTTCCTTCAATTCCATCTGTGTTTGGCTGTCAAGACATCTTTGACACAAGCACATTTTGATTTCATTTATATTGAAAATGATCATGGACACAGAATTCCACTCCAGACAGCTTTATTGTTGGATGTTGAGGCCAAGTCCAGGTTGGTTCATTTTTGAAAACAAAGTCCCAAATCCTCCAGTGATCATCTCACTAGTTTACTGTTCCTTCAACTCCTTCAGCCTCCTGATCGCTGACTTGACTGTGACGGCAGAAGTTGTGCTGGGGGGGGGAGATAAACACATATATATATATATATATATTACTTGTATTCGGGCCAAAGCATTAAACTTCCGGAGTGACAAAATTTACAATAGGTTACATGGTATGAACTGATACTTCTAATGTCTAAAGATGGTGGCCATTGTCAGTTTCAAATTACATTTTACTGTATAGTATGAAACGAGGGTGGAAGCTTGATTAAATCAAAGGAAAAAGTTTGACAGGACCATTTTCCTGAGATGAGAATAGCCAAATGAGGTCAGAGCACACACCATGTTTAAATTAATGAAGATAATTGGGCAGGACTTAAGGCGTAAAAATGTACTGCTGTATGGTTGGTGTTCATTCTGTTTAGAATATTAAATCCTTAAGATCATACAGGTCTGCTAAATGATGCATGTCTGCAAACAGCACAGTTCCATTCATATACTACAACTTGCCTGTGCACGTTCAGCACATTTATTGGGTTGCAAATCAACTTACTTGTAAGTCCAGGCTCCTCCAGCCACTGTTTTCATGCAGGATCCGCAATGCCAGATACCCACAGCCCTCCTCTTCATCTTGGTCTTCATGTAACATATGGAGGGGAAACATTAGGATACAAACAAGGACAGCCCGAAATCCTAGTAATTATGTTATGAAGTAGCCATGGCACTGTACATCAGTTCCATGATAAAGCCGGTGTAAAGCCTCACACGCACACGCGCCTTACCTTCCCACAGAACGAGCAGGTGTATTTAGCGTGCTGGGAGATTTCAATTTTCTTCACCATCTTCCTCAACGATGCGCCATAGCGAGTGCCATATTTACCAACAATCCCCACCTTCTTGGTGCGCTTGGCCTGAGTGGGAATATACAACACGTTCACAAATGAAACTTGCAAGTATTTATAAATGTGTATTATATACAAACAGACACGTGATACGTATATGTACACCCGGACTGCTTATGGCTATGGAGAGAATCGTCGTGCTAATTTAGCACTGTAGCCGGGCACTGTGGAGGTTTTTCATGGAGGCAGCCATTTGTAATGCAAGACATGGTAGCATCGTTTATCTGCCAACAGTGGGCTTAGGAAGCAAAATTATGATAGCATAATGCGGGTTAAATTGGCGGGGCGGCTTCGGATACAGTGTTAAGCAATATTGACTCAGGAAAACTTTAGATTGACATGGATTCAGAAGGGGACTTTTCGGCTCACCATCGTTTCAGTTGAGGCGTAGATCCAAAGAGGAAGTAGGGAGCGCGCAGGCGCGATTTACCAGCCTCGTTGCGCTGCATTGTGGGAATAGGAGTTTTTCAAGGTGGCTCACAACACACAATGTCGATTTAAATAAAGGAAATTCATTCCACTTTTACATATTTGAACTTTATTTGAGATGTTTTATACAATATTTAAACGAACTCAAATATTGTAAATGTTTCTTTGTAATTCTGTAACTAAGGACGCTGACTATATGCGCATGCGCATTCCTGTGTCGAGGATGTTTGCGTCCCTTCTGCTGGCAAGAAATCTTTGTCTTACAACGCGTCCTTTTCTCCTTGATACACTATCTGTGTTAATGGGAGGTATTACTCATCGAGATATGTGGCTGAGTCTATGATGAAGCTAACACGTAAGCATGTTCTCGCCGAGGCAAAGGCCTCCGACTTGGAGAGTGTGAGGAAACTGAACTGCTGGTGAGTGGTCAAATTTGACCAAACATGCCACAGATGTTTGTCACCTTAGTTAAAATGAGCTTAACCTTATTTTTTCAGGGGATGCAAACTGACTGATGTGAGTACAAACCCTCCATTCTGTCTCAACTTTACTCCTTTGGCCTATCTGCTTCGTAACTCAATTATGATACGTTGACTTAAAGGTAGAATTATGCCATTCTCTCCAGGTTTCTATTATATCTCAAATGCCAAACATTGAAGTGCTGACACTAAGGTTGGTTCCGGCAACTTTCCCGACAAAGCGCAACTTCATTCTCAATTACAAATCGCGTGGATTTATAACTTCAAATGTATCATGGGTGTTCCTGTCCAGTGCCAACAGCATCTCATCCCTTGCGCCTCTGGCTGGATGCTTGTCTCTGTGTGAGCTCTACCTGAGAAGGAACATGATCGCCTCACTCTCAGAGCTTTGTTACTTGCGTCCGATGACACGGCTCCGAGTATTGTGGTTGGCTGACAACCCTTGTTGTGGGGAGAACTCCAGTCAGTATCGGCTGACAGTCCTGCGCTGCCTCCCTGGGCTGCAGAAGCTGGACAACCAAGGTCAATACATATGTTCCTTTTGGAAGCAGCTTTAGCATTATGATGTCACACATAACTTTGTTTTGTATGCGTGTACAGTAGTGACAGAGGATGAGACTGCATTAGCTCACTTGGAGGGCGAGGAGATCAGTGCACCACCAAACGCAGCTCAGCAACAGCTTTCTACCAACGGACTTACTGATATAGCGAAAGAGAACACCTCTCGCAGCCGCGAAGTGGAGGAAATCAAGTGAGCCCTGGGTGTCATGAGACTCGCTACAACATGAAACCAGAAAAAAAAATCCTCTTTTGATTTTTGTAATGTCAGAGAGGAGTTGAGGATGAAGCCCCAGTCCAGAGACCAAGTCCCCTGTCTTCATTCTCAATCAACCAGATCATCCATGAAAAAGGTAGCCTTTTCTTTTTTTTTTCAGCAGCACTAATGAAAAAGTTGTCTTTTGATATTTCTCATTTGACTTAAACACGTCCTCGCAGACACACACGCTCGATGCAGTGCTGCTTCTTCTGAGGGACTTGGATCATGAGGAGCTCCGCATTGTGCACGTGGAGGCACAGAACCGACTCAGGACTTTCACACTGGACTCATTAGAAATGTTACGAGATCCGCAAGCATCGAAATCCGCCGACATCCAACAGTGAAATCATTTTTGCATGCATTGAGTTCCAAGTCTCACAATTAACTGTTCATGACTTGAAACAGGGTCACAACACCCCCGCCCCTCCCCTTTGCACTACTGCATGCATTTACAACATTCACATATGCTCACTTTGTGTTCTACGAAACAAATGATGAGTTTGTTGTATCATGATTGCCTGCCTTACAAGAAGAAAATAATATATGTTTTATGAAAGGTGAACCTATTTCTGTAATTAAAGAGATGACCTGCAATTTGCCTGTCGATTTTTATTAATGCTGCTTTCACACATCATATATACACTTCAATATCAGACAACCCATTTTTTTGTCAGCCAGAAAAAGAAAATCAGTCCAATTCATAGCGATCATCTCAGTCAGCATCCTCATTCTCCAAGTAGTCCAACAATGTGCTTGCACTCACGGCAACCATCAGGTACTCCACACCATCTGCACCCTGGGGAATTAAATGAATAGCCGTAAACATGAATCGCTCGCCTCGTCCGTGAAAATTGTTGGAGAAAAGCAGTGGAAGCTCTAATTTTGAAAGTCGCTAAAGATGTAACTTGATGCCAGTTTTGTTTTTTAACCCTATGTTGCATGGCTTCTGCAGGAGTTATTCAATTGTGATTTGTTTTTAAATTTAGGGTAGATTATGGCCAAATATCATAATAAATTCACAATTTTGGGAAAGAAATACATAATAGGGGGGTACTTGTGTGCACAATGGTCACTACAATTACCTTGCCAAAAAGCATGGCAGTACTGATAGGTAACACATAGAAACTGTTATTTATTGTGTTCTATATGTTCTATATACTCTTCTGCACAAGTACAATAGGGTATTTGGACCTTTTCATCTCACGGATAGAAATTATTCAACATTTTGTGGACCCTCTTTCACCTTTTCCTCCGCTGTTGCACGCTAGTGACATCTCATGTGGATTTAAAAACTAAAACTGGTAACTTGAATAACCAATATGAGTTAAAGTTGTGGTTACTGTAAGTAACCCGTATGCAACATAGGGTTAAAGTCACACGAATCATTCTCTTTGCTCAGTGAACACTTTGGGTTCTCAGAATGCGTTGGACTTAACGGGGCTTCCACAACACGGCAGGACTTTACCTTGCGCGTTCGTATCAGTTTGTGGTCTCTGAACTCGGTCAGCTGAGTCCTCAGAGTGAGGTCAGAGTTCACCAAGAATGACTCCCGACAACGCTGGTAAAAATCTTGGAATGACAATCCTGCACGGGAAAAACAAAAGCAAAAACACTAACAGAAAATGCCTAAAAGAAAACGTTCTAAACACGGAATGAGCGCCTACCTGCGTATGAAGGATTGTCGTTGTTTTCCAGCTGAAATTTCACCAGCAATTTGAAAATACCTCTGCAAAAAAAAAAAAGCTAGCATTAAGAGCTTTGAGACTTGGTTTCCACGGAACTATAACGGAGGCGCGGAAGGTACCGTGCATTTGGGGTCAAGCTGCGGAGAACGTGCGTCAGGGACGACAGAGCCAGAACCCCCGTTTGCTGCACCAGCAGAGAGTTTTCATACGACGTCTCTTCTGTGTAGTGCTTGAATGTCACGCACTCCCACCACAACCAGTTAAACTGACTCTGCTGAAACTGGTCCCACACTGGGCATATGGAGAAAACGGCGGTCAACTGGACAGCAGGTTCCCCTCCCAAGATTTTTTTACTAAATGTTCACAACCGACCAAGAGGAGCATTGATGTGGTCAATAGTAGCCACCAAGTGAATGTTGGGGAGGGATGCCAGCTGCCCCAAGGCACTCTGGGTCTTTTCTCCTCGCAGCATCGGTCCATCAATATTATTGATCAACACGTAGATGTGAAGTTGTGGCCCTGCGTCAGGGAAACCATTTCAAACGTCAACAAATCCTGCAAACATTTTGCTGAAATTGAAAGCAGACGAGGGAAATTGACTCACGGTCTCGAAGGGTTTGGGCGATGTACTGGATCTGGTCGGACGGCGTTCGGAAACTCCCCTGGTGCTCAAGGACCTCACATGTCAAAGTGTTCAAAATCTGCAATCGCAGCGGTAAAAGGACCGCTCGTTGAAAGACAATGTCAATCGCGTCAACGTACATTCAGCAGCCGAGATGATTTTTGAGTTTTCTCTCTCGGCCTCGACTCACCGATTTCAGCGTGATGGAAGGGAAAAACCCGTTGATCACGAGGTGCATCTCTTCAGACAAGTGAGAAAACCGAAACTCCTCCAGCAGATCTTTCTTGCTGCCCAAACCATAGAGCAGCACGCTGAATCCCAACCTTTTGGACAAGCACTCGTCCTTATACTCCGCTCAAGATGCAAGAACCACCGGAGAAATCGCGCTCGCTCACTTACTGTAGCTGCAGCATCCATTTGCTAAAGTGCTTTTTGTGTTTGTCGTGGAGGTTCTGGATCTCTCCAAGGTAGCGGGAAGGTTTTCCTTCTAAAAGCTGGGTCAGCGTCTCCTGTAAAGCAAGCAATATATCGGGGATATCTGGACAGCGTCAAAGGCGAGCATTAACATGGCCGATATGGACGTACCCTGTCCAATTTAGGTGTGTGCAAACGCTCTAGTGTGCGGTCCGACGTTAAGACTTTTGAGCTGCCGTGGGCCTCAAAATACTCCTCAACCATGGTGGGCTGGTTAATGGGTTCAGGCGTGCCCTTGCCCTTTTTGGCGGGGGTCTTGTAGAGTGCTGCTGATAAAGCTTTGCTCGGCGTTCTTGGGGTCTTGTTCCCTCTGTTGTCTTTGTTGACTTTCTGTTCTTCGTCCACCGTGACTTCATCCCCATCCTCTTCTTCCCCAGAGTCGGAGGGTGAAAACTCACTGTCGCTGTCTGATCGAAGGCTGGGATCTGAGCGTGGCATCAAGGTTAAAAGATATGAATAACAGGTGTGAAATTTGAATACATCGCCCTTCAGTATTTGTTTAGCTTTACAACAAAAGAGAAAAATCTACAAAAGGTAGAATTTTGGGGGGGAACAATTTTGGAGTGAAGGCGTGTTTGCATGTCATTATCTTTATTGACTGAGTGACTGGTAAAACTCATGACTCGGGACACTCGTACGTCAAGGTCTTGCTGTTTCAACTGTTACACTTACTTGACATTCTCTTCCTCAGCCTGTGTGGTGTTGTGGAGACAAACTGCACCCTTTTGCGCTGTCAGAAAAAGAAACAAGTTTTCAAAATGATTCCACTTGGGAGCAGTGTTTAAAAAAGACTCACCCTCTGTGAAGTTTGTTTTTCATTTCTCTGGTCTGCACAGAGAGAAAAACTGCATTGAAGGGCGAGTGGAAAAATTCTAAACATGAGTCTCGTTACGAGGAGATGCTGAACTTACTGCGCCCTGCCCGAGTGGGTGTTGAGGGCTCGACGCTGGGAGTGGTGCTGAAGCTCACACTTTTCCCTGGGGTTCGGGCCAATTCATTTGCTATGTATAACAAACGCCATATACGATGTTAGGGGAGTACCATTTGATAATAAAGGGATGGACGGAGGAAGCATAATTAGGTTCAATGTGGACATATTCAGGTGAGTGAGGCATCCTATTAATTTGGGGATTTCGAACGACATGCAGGACAAGGTAGTATTTTAAAATCTTTGAGCACTGAATGTAACAGAAAAGTTAATCGTCTAAGCTAAACACATTAATATTTGCAAACAAGACTTGCTATGCAACACAAATATTACTTGTGTGACTTTCGAAGATTATGCAAGCAAAACCTTGATCGAGGAGGATTAATGGACTCACCAGTCTGGGCCATGCTATGGCTTCGTTTGTTTTTCTGAAAAGTGAAAATGGACGATCCTCCAACTCTGGACATATCTTCGTCATCTTGAACAAGAAAAACACACATTTTAAGAAAAGTGTACCCAAGAAACCAACCACTGCATTCATTCAGCCAAATAACAACTGTGAGCAGTGTGAACAGCCAAAGTCAGCTGGCATAGATTCTACCAAGTGACCCCAAAAAGGCTAAGCCGCATCACAAAAAAATGGATAGATGCGTTTAAAATTGTTATTCACAGTTCAAAATTGTCACAAAGTGCCATATCCCCTTACCTTCTGTGTTTCCTGCATAAAGAGCTTGGACATAGTTCTGTTCATCAAGGAGGCCACGTTCATCCCCCTCCTTCACTTCTGGATCGTTTCTGGATCGCCGTCCCATCGGGCTCTTGAAGGTGACCATCGTCTGAACGGTGCCAGAACCGCTTTGCACCTCTTTAAAACGTCAACACAGAACTCAGAGTCAGACAGTCATGCAGAGAAAGAAATGGACCTTTGCATAAGATCTCAAAATTACCCTCCTGCTTGTCCACGATGTGTTCCAGAACATCTCCATCCCCAATGAACTTCACCTGCAATACACTCATGGCTGAAGGAATAGGCTTGCAGAAGATTGATCGATTACGTTATAGCACAACACACAGAGACGTGCAAACGGTGAAACTCGACGGACATAAAAGAGCAAAAATCGTCACTTCTTCGGCAGGAGTAACTGAATGATAATGACTCGACCGGTCAAAATTTATAAAACCGTGTGCTCTGAAAGGTTTCCGCGCCATCACGCTGAAGTTTTAAACCACGTGACAGGTCAAAGTTCCCATTTTGACCAATGAGAATCTGTATTCTAGTTAAACAACATGTCCCAGAATGCATCTCGGTGTGCTGCATTCACGACTACATGGAAATAGTAACATTCAAACTTCAAGTTTAATAAAACACAAACGTTAAAAAAAATCTACGAAAAAAAAACCCCGCAAAAACACTTCGCTTATGTGGTACTGGCGTTACGTGAGAATGTATCATTTTAATGTATTTCTCAAAGTGTGGTTAGTCATACGCAGGCTATCTTGTGGTATGTGAAAGAATCACAAATTAAAAGCAAATCAAAATTACAATATTTTAAAGATGAAACAGAGTCAACATACAGTATTAGAACAAAACTTGTACCCTTGCATACAGCCTGTTTAAACCTTTAGTTTTATGTTACAGTATTTCTACTTTAGCTTTTGACTTCAAATGGCCTTGCACCACCTTACCTCCTCCGCACCTGCCTCAGGTCTGCGGACCAGACACTATTAAATCCATCCCTCTTTTTTTCTACACTGCTTTTACTGAACAGTGTCGCGGGCACCTGCTGGAGCCGATCCCAGCTGATGGACACAAGGCAGACTACACCCTGAACTGGTCGCCAGTCAGTCGCACAGAACACAGAGAGACGAACAACCATTCACACCCACGTGCACACCGTCACTGAGTGGAAACCAATCCCACGCTGCCCGCACACAAGGCTGGCAAGTGTGGCAATACACCATCAGCGACTTACTTAACTACAAAAGTAAAAATAAACGCTTACTCTCAATAATATACAATAATTGTTTTGGTAAATTGGCACAATGAAAAAGAGCAGTTTAAATTCACACAAAATGCTAAATTTATTGACTTGCATAGTGTTTGCACTGAGAAAAAAATGGATTGGACTCAATTTTGCTGCAAGCCAAATTCAGTCCATAATTTCCCTCTTTTCACCATCCACGTGTTGGTATCCACTTGCCCACAAGAATGCCCTCCGAGTGTACATGATATACAGGATGCATCATTGCCGTCGCACATGACTGCAAAAAAAAACAGAGAGTCAAACAGGAGGAAAATTGACAAAGAGATTAAACAGGACACTCGGACACTAACGTGGTATGGAATCAGCGTGAGCAGAGAGCCCAGCGGGTACATGCTGTAATCGAGTTTCCCCGAGATAGGTTCCACTCTTCCATGCTCCTGAGTCATGGACAATAGCCTGCGCGGAAACAGTAATTGTCACATTCAAATTTGCAACTGATAAATCAGAGATTCATTATATATATAGGCAATTACTTGAGATTGGGGTGGCCTTCGATCACAGCGTATCCTGTTGGAAGTTTCCCAGCTCCATCCAAACTTGGTGACAGTAGGGATAGAAACAAAAAGCAGAAACGTGAATCTACACTTAAATACTTTCACAACTGTATTTTGATACAATACAAAATATGGCCATCCGACCAAATTAGCGCCCCCCCAAAAAAAATAAAAATGGAAGCAAGAATGCAAAATGCAGCGCCACAGCTGGTTGCCGCCAAGTAGTGCATTCCCATTTTGTCTTGGACGACCTCAAAACCGTATTTATCCAAAAATACGAGTCATGGATATTCAAATGTTTTTATTCCATCTACATTTAAATCTAATTATTGTTTCCATTTGGAGAGCCTAGATTTGGGTCCAATGCAAGCCTGTGCATGAATTTAATCCCGGATGTAGGATGTACCTTAACCCAGTCCATCCACAGTCAATCAGTAGCTGGTTCCTGTGAGGGCAGTGACCTATGACTCTTGTCAAAACCCGCACAGCCACCTCTTCAACTCCGCATGAGCCAATGAGAGACTGCTGCACATCTAGAAACAAGCACAGCCACAAGATTTAGGAGTGGGCACTCACACATATTGCGGGTGCAACATCTTTTGTACAAGCGCCCACCATAGAAGACAAAATTTCCTGGATGCACCTCACTAAGCTTTGCCATGTCCTGGACTGGGTGACTACAGGAGGGTGTGGAGCCAATGCTGGACTTGCAGGTGATGCCAACAGCCTTTAACCTGACGGAAAATAAAGTTTCAGAAATAATATCAAATCAATTTAATATAGTCAATTTGTAGACTTGTGGTGTCCCAAAATAATGACCAAAAAAAAATGAGAACGTCAAGTTAGCCGAGCAAAGCGTTAACTCCATAAATGTGTTCTCGATTCACTTTTCCATGAACTGCAGAGTGAAGCTGGTCGTCTCCTTTGCGACAGCCTGGATTTCCTGGACTCCTCTGCAGTTGTAGGTGTTCCCGCAGTGAGCGTACACTCCCGTGAGCTGCACACCGGCCGCCTCGGCAATGGCCTGCGCCAGTCTGAACGCTTCAGGTTCCGAGTGCAGGATGCCGGCTTTGACGAAAGAATCAATGCGATCAGCAGTTATAGACGCAGTACCGTCCATCTGCCCCGTCCTGGCATTTTCACTTTCTCACCTCTACCGTTGCCGCAGTCCAGTTTCATCCAGACATGCCACAGTCGCCCGTCTCTCAACGGTCGCTTTTTGAGCTGCTCTAGAGCATCAGGATGGTCCAGTAAAACTTGAAAGAGTTCCAGTCTCTCTGACAAGATGGCACAACGCTCCACCTAGGGAAAAAAATTTGCAGAATTGGTGTGTGGATAGCCAAAAATAAATAAAGGAATGAATAAATAAATAAAACCTAATCACATACTACTTGCTCGTGTATGCTGCGACTTTACCAGATTTAGTTCTTACAAATGGACTGATTATTTTGCTGTAACATACACTTACATACAGTATTTCAATTTAACCAACCCTGTTAAGGGTGCCTATTTACATAAACATAATTACATAATTTGTTTGCACATACAAGCGTTGTCTCTGTTTATATATTGCAGATTTTCTTCATGTTTGGTTGTTTGTAACAGATGAGGGATGGGCAACTTTAATGATGGAGGGGGACCATCCCTGCAATATAGATCATTCTGCTACGTGATCCGTAAAATCAAGTGGCTGGTTGAGAGAAGAGGAAGAACCTTATCAAAAGGAAGGGAATAAGCATAGAGGATGTCATCAAATCCATGGTCAGCATAAAAACAGGCCTCCGCCAGGGTGGACACCACAATGCACCGTCGTGAACCGCCTGTCATGATGTCAGCACACTCACTAGAGGGGAGCAAACACACACAAGTCAGCATCCGAGTGTACGTGACTGAGCTACTCAGTCATACTAATGCAAAACCAACATTGTTGTTATCTTTCTGTATTTTAATAAACAAAATATGATGCCTTGCAAGCTGTTGTGCTCCATTGTCAGCTGTTCAATATCATTTTGATCATGTCTCTTTAAAAAAAGTATTGGGTTTTTGGGGTTTGAGAAAGAGGTTGTGCACTTCGAAATTCCTGCTATGAAACATACAAAGACAGATTTGTGCAACATGTGGATAACGTGATAGAGAAGAACACCCAATGCATTTAAGCTCAATAAATATGTTTATGGAAACATAATGTTGAAGTCTTTGGTGATGGAAATTAGAAAATGAAAATTGCTGGGCTGTTGACACATGAATTAGGATATTAGTCCCAAACTAAGCCGGCCGTTAAGATTTAAAAGGTAAAAAAGCCAAAGGGCTGAGATGTCGCCGTTCGAGTGTCAAGGGGAGAGTGTCTATAATTGAGTTCAACTTTGCACGTGTACGTACAGAGTTTTGTGGGTCTTCATGTGAGGGCGAAGCTGCACTCCGAGCTTCTCACACCGTTCAATCATCCTCTGAGCATTTTTCTTCACTTTGTCCACATCGACCACCAGAGCAGGCGTACACAGGGTTGAGAGGGGCTCCCCATCCATAGTGGCAGCACTGAAGACCCCAAGACACAATGCAATTAAATTCTAATGCATGACTGATTTGAGATCACACACTGGCCCAAAATAAAACCACGGCTTAGATACCTTCATTACATTTGTGGACGTAACTGTATTATGCCGAATATATGTGAACGAAGAGTAATGAAAATCTTAGTCCACATGTTTTTTAGGTTAACAAACGCACACAAACACCACAGACGCGGGCGCCCACACCCAAATCATATTAGTGTACTTCACGATCAGTTTGACCCACCTTGAAAAGTCTAATAGAACTTCTGTGCAACGACTATCTCACTACACACACGCAGCGGACTTCAACCTTAGCAGTCAAACAAGCAGTCGGGGAAAATGTTATTTTGACGAAGGAGTTTAAGGCTACGTCTCAATTCAAAATGAAGTAATGAGACGCATCCTCGTATGTAGCCTAGCCTCAATCGAGAGTGTCTAATGGAGAGTGTTCATTATTGGCCCAGTCTCTGTGCTCTTTATTTTCACCTTGTGCTAGATATCGCCAATCGCTCACAGACAATGATTTTTTCCTTCTAAAAGCTGGGTCAGCGTCTCCTGTAAAGCAAGCAATATATTGGGGATATCTGGACAGCGTCGAAGGCGAGCATTAACATGGTCGATATGGACGTACCCTGTCCAATTTCGGTGTGTGCAAACGCTCTAGTGTGCGGTCCGACGTTAAGACTTTTGAGCTGCCGTGGGCCTCAAAATACTCCTCAACCATGGTGGGCTGGTTAATGGGTTCAGGCGTGCCCTTGCCCTTTTTGGCGGGGGTCTTGTAGAGTGCTGCCGATAAAGCTTTGCTCGGCGTTCTTGGGGTCTTGTTCCCTCTGTTGTCTTTGTTGACTTTCTGTTCTTCGTCCACCGTGACTTCATCCCCATCCTCTTCTTCCCCAGAGTCGGAGGGTGAAAACTCACTGTCGCTGTCTGATCGAAGGCTGGGATCTGAGCATGGCATCAAGGTTAAAAGACATGAATAACAGGTGTGAAATTTGAATACATCGCCCTTCAGTATTTGTTTAGCTTTACAACAAAAGAGAAAAATCTACAAAAGGTAGAATTTTGGGGGGGAACAATTTTGGAGTGAAGGCGTGTTTGCATGTCATTATCTTTATTGACTGAGTGACTGGTAAAACTCATGACTCGGGACACGTACGTCAAGGTCTTGCTGTTTCAACTGTTACACTTACTTGACATTCTCTTCCTCAGCCTGTGTGGTGTTGTAGAGACAAACTGCACCCTTTTGCGCTGTCAGAAAAAGAAACAAGTGATCAAAATGATTCCACTTGGGAGCAGTGTTTAAAAAAGAAAAAAAAAGAGAACAAGACTCACCCTCTGTGAAGTTTGTTTTTCATTTCTCTGGTCTGCAAAGAGAGAAAAACTGCATTGAAGGGCGAGTGGAAAAATTCTAAACATGAGTCTCGTTACGAGGAGATGCTGAACTTACTGCGCCCTGCCCGAGTGGGTGTTGAGGGCTCGACGCTGGGAGTGGTGCTGAAGCTCACACTTTTCCCTGGGGTTCGGGCCAATTCATTTGCTATGTATAACAAACGCCATATACGATGTTAGGGGAGTACCATTTGATAATAAAGGGATGGACGGAGGAAGCATAATTAGGTTCAATGTGGACATATTCAGGTGAGTGAGGCATCCTATTAATTTGGGGATTTCGAACGACATGCAGGACAAGGTAGTATTTTAAAATCTTTGAGCACTGAATGTAACAGAAAAGTTAATCGTCTAAGCTAAACAGTAATATTTGCAAACAAGACTTGCTATGCAACACAAATATTACTTGTGTGACTTTCGAAGATTATGCAAGCAAAACCTTGATCGAGGAGGATTAATGGACTCACCAGTCTGGGCCATGCTATGGCTTCGTTTGTTTTTCTGAAAAGTGAAAATGGACGATCCTCCAACTCTGGACATATCTTCGTCATCTTGAACAAGAAAAACACACATTTTAAGAAAAGTGTACCCAAGAAACCAACCACTGCATCCATTCAGCCAAATAACTGTGAGCAGTGTGAGCAGCCAAAGTCAGCTGGCATAGATTCTAGCAAGTGACCCCAAAAAGGCTAAGCCGCATCACAAAAAAATGGATAGATGCGTTTAAAATTGTTATTCACAGTTCAAAATTGTCACAAAGTGCCATATCCCCTTACCTTCTGTGTTTCCTGCATAAAGAGCTTGGACATAGTTCTGCTCATCAAGGAGGCCACGTTCATCCCCCTCCTTCACTTCTGGATCGTTTCTGGATCGCCGTCCCATCGGGCTCTTGAAGGTGACCATCTTCTGAACGGTGCCAGAACCGCTTTGCACCTCTTTAAAACGTCAACACAGAACTCAGAGTCAGACCGTCATGCAGAGAAAGAAATGGACCTTTGCATAAGATCTCAAAATTACCCTCCTGCTTGTCCACGATGTGTTCCAGAACATCTCCATCCCCAATGAACTTCACCTGCAATACACTCATGGCTGAAGGAATAGGCTTGCAGAAGATTGATCGATTACGTTATAGCACAACACACAGAGACGTGCAAACGGTGAAACTCGACGGACATAAAAGAGCAAAAATCGGCACTTCTTCGGCAGGAGTAACTGAATGATAATGACTCGACCGGTCAAAATTGATAAAACCGTGTGCTCTGAAAGGTTTCCGCGCCATCACGCTGAAGTTTTAAACCACGTGACAGGTCAAAGTTCCCATTTTGACAAATGAGAATCTGTATTCTAGTTAAACAACATGTCCCAGAATGCATCTCGGTGTGCTGCATTCACGATTACATGGAAATAGTAACATTCAAACTTCAAGTTTAATAAAACACTTACAAACGTTAAAAAAATCTACGAAAAAAACCCCGCAAAAACACTTCGCTTATGTGGTACTGGCGTTACGTGAGAATGTATCATTTTAATGTATTTCTCAAAGTGTGGTTAGTCATACGCAGGCTATCTCGTGGTATGTGAAAGAATCACAAATTAAAAGCAAATCAAAATTACAATATTTTAAAGATGAAACAGAGTCAACATACAGTATTAGAACAAAACTTGTACACTTGCATACAGCCTGTTTAAACCTTTAGTTTTATGTTACAGTATTTCTACTTTAGCTTTTGACTTCAAATGGCCTTGCACCACCTTACCTCCTCCGCACCCGCCTCAGGTCTGCGGACCAGACACTATTAAATCCATCCCTCTTTTTTTCTACACTGCTTTTACTGAACAGTGTCGCGGGCACCTGCTGGAGCCGATCCCAGCTGATGGACACAAGGCAGACTACACCCTGAACTGGTCGCCAGTCAGTCGCACAGAACACAGAGAGACGAACAACCATTCACACCCACGTGCACACCGTCACTGAGTGGAAACCAATCCCACGCTGCCCGCACACAAGGCTGGCAAATGTGGCAATACACCATCAGCGACTTACTTAACTACAAAAGTAAAAATAAACGCTTACTCTCAATAATATACAATAATTGTTTTGGTAAATTGGCACAATGAAAAAGAGCAGTTTAAATTCACACAAAATGCTAAATTTATTGACTTGCATAGTGTTTGCACTGAGAAAAAAAAAAGGATTGGACTCAATTTTGCTGCAAGCCAAATTCAGTCCATAATTTCCCTCTTTTCACCATCCACGTGTTGGTATCCACTTGCCCACAAGAATGCCCTCCGAGTGTACATGATACACAGGATGCATCATTGCCGTCGCACATGACTGCAAAAAAAAAAAGAGAGTCAAACAGGAGGAAAATTGACAAAGAGATTAAACAGGACACTCGGACACTAACGTGGTATGGAATCAGCGTGAGCAGAGAGCCCAGCGGGTACATGCTGTAATCGAGTTTCCCCGAGATAGGTTCCACTCTTCCATGCTCCTGAGTCATGGACAATAGCCTGCGTGGAAACAGTAATTGTCACTCACATTCAAATTTGCAACTGATAAATCAGAGATTCATTATATACATTATATATATATAGGCAATTACTTGAGATTGGGGTGGCCTTCGATCACAGCGTATCCTGTTGGAAGTTTCCCAGCTCCATCCAAACTTGGTGACAGTAGGGATAGAAACAAAAAGCAGAAACGTGAATCTACACTAATATACTTTCACAACTGTATTTTGATACAATACAAAATATGGCCATCCGACCAAATTAGCGCCCCCCCCCAAAAAATAAAAAATGGAAGCAAGAATGCAAAATGCAGCGCCACAGCTGGTTGCAGCCAAGTAGTGCATTCCCATTTTGTCTTGGACGACCTCAAAACCGTATTTATCCAAAAATACGAGTCATGGATATTCAAATGTTTTTATTCCATCTACATTTAAATCTAATTATTGTTTCCATTTGGAGAGCCTAGATTTGGGTCCAATGCAAGCCTGTGCATGAATTTAATCCCGGATGTAGGATGTACCTTAACCCAGTCCATCCACAGTCAATCAGTAGCTGGTTCCTGTGAGGGCAGTGACCTATGACTCTTGTCAAAACCCGCACAGCCACCTCTTCAACTCCGCATGAGCCAATGAGAGACTGCTGCACATCTAGAAACAAGCACAGCCACAAGATTTAGGAGTGGGCACTCACACATATTGCGGGTGCAACATCTTTTGTACAAGCGCCCACCATAGAAGACAAAATTTCCTGGATGCACCTCACTAAGCTTTGCCATGTCCTGGACTGGGTGACTACAGGAGGGTGTGGAGCCAATGCTGGACTTGCAGGTGATGCCAACAGCCTTTAACCTGACGGAAAATAAAGTTTCAGAAATAATATCAAATAAATTTAATATAGTCAATTTGTAGACTTGGCACGGTGTCCCAAAATAATGACCAAAAAAATGAGAACGTCAAGTTAGCCGAGCAAAGCGTTAACTCCATAAATGTGTTCTCGATTCACTTTTCCATGAACTGCAGAGTGAAGCTGGTCGTCTCCTTTGCGACAGCCTGGATTTCCTGGACTCCTCTGCAGTTGTAGGTGTTCCCGCAGTGAGCGTACACTCCCGTGAGCTGCACACCGGCCGCCTCGGCAATGGCCTGCGCCAGTCTGAACGCTTCAGGTTCCGAGTGCAGGATGCCGGCTTTGACGAAAGAATCAATGCGATCAGCAGTTATAGACGCAGTACCGTCCGTCTGCCCCGTCCTGGCATTTTCACTTTCTCACCTCTACCGTTGCCGCAGTCCAGTTTCATCCAGACATGCCACAGTCGCCCGTCTCTCAACGGTCGCTTTTTGAGCTGCTCTAGAGCATCAGGATGGTCCAGTAAAACTTGAAAGAGTTCCAGTCTCTCTGACAAGATGGCACAACGCTCCACCTAGGGAAAAAAAATTGCAGAATTGGTGTGTGGACAGCCAAAAATAAATAAAGGAATGAATAAATAAATAAAATCTAATCACATACTACTTGCTCGTGTATGCTGCGACTTTACCAGATTTAGTTCTTACAAATGGACTGATTATTTTGCTGTAACATACACTTACATACAGTATTTCAATTTAACCAACCCTGTTAAGGGTGCCTATTTACATAAACATAATTACATAATTTGTTTGCACATACAAGCGTTGTCTCTGTTTATATATTGCAGATTTTCTTCATGTTTGGTTGTTTGTAACAGATGAGGGATGGGCAACTTTAATGATGGAGGGGGACCATCCCTGCAATATAGATCATTCTGCTACGTGATCCGTAAAATCAAGTGGCTGGTTGAGAGAAGAGGAAGAACCTTATCAAAAGGAAGAGAATAAGCATAGAGGATGTCATCAAATCCATGGTCAGCATAAAAACAGGCCTCCGCCAGGGTGGACACCACAATGCACCGTCGTGAACCGCCTGTCATGATGTCAGCACACTCACTAGAGGGGAGCAAACACACACAAGTCAGCATCCGAGTGTACGTGACTGAGCTACTCAGTCATACTAATGCAAAACCAACATTGTTGTTATCTTTCTGTATTTTAATAAACAAAATATGATGCCTTGCAAGCTGTTGTGCTCCATTGTCAGCTGTTCAATATGATTTTGATCATGTCTCTTTAAAAAAAGTATTGGGTTTTGGGGGTTTGAGAAAGAGGTTGTGCACTTCGAAATTCCTGCTATGAAACATACAAAGACAGATTTGTGCAACATGTGGATAACGTGATAGAGAAGAACACCCAATGCATTTAAGCTCAATAAATATGTTTATGGAAACATAATGTTGAAGTCTTTGGTGATGGAAATGAGAAAATGCAAATTGCTGGGCTGTTGACACATGAATTAGGATATTAGTCCCAAACTAAGCCGGCCGTTAAGATTTAAAAGGTAAAAAAGCCAAAGGGCTGAGATGTCGCCGTTCGAGTGTCAAGGGGAGAGTGTCTATAATTGAGTTCAACTTTGCACGTGTACGTACAGAGTTTTGTGGGTCTTCATGTGAGGGCGAAGCTGCACTCCGAGCTTCTCACACCGTTCAATCATCCTCTGAGCATTTTTCTTCACTTTGTCCATATCGACCACCAGAGCAGGCGTACACAGGGTTGAGAGGGGCTCCCCATCCATAGTGGCAGCACTGAAGACCCCAAGACACAATGCAATTAAATTCTAATGCATGACTGATTTGAGATCACACACTGGCCCAAAATAAAACCACGGCTTAGATACCTTCATTACATTTGTGGACGTAACTGTATTATGCCGAATATATGTGAACGAAGAGTAATGAAAATCTTAGTCCACATGTTTTTTAGGTTAACAAACGCACACAAACACCACAGACGCGGGCGCCCACACCCAAATCATATTAGTGTACTTCACGATCAGTTTGACCCACCTTGAAAAGTCTAATAGAACTTCTGTGCAACGACTATCTCACTACACACACGCAGCAGACTTCAACCTTAGCAGTCAAACAAGCAGTCGAGGAAATGTTATTTTGACGAAGGCGTTTAAGGCTACGTCTCAATTCAAAATGAAGTAATGAGACGCATCCTCGTATGTAGCCTAGCCTCAATCGAGAGTGTCTAATGGAGAGTGTTCATTATTGGCCCAGTCTCTGTGTTCTTTATTTTCACCTTGTGCTAGATATCGCCAATCGCTCACAGACAATGACATCCCAAGATTCTTTGCGCGCCATTTCAAAGGTGGTTAAAATCAAATTAAAAGTCAAAATGAACCGCTACGGTTAGTGTGTGTTAATGTGTATATGTGCATCTGTATATATACGAGATATACCGTATAAGATATACGCTATAAGAGAGGGAGGGAGGGAGAGAGAGAGAGAGAGAGAGAGAGAGAGAGAGAGAGAGAGAGAGAGAGAGAGAGAGAGAGAGAGAAACAAAATAAAAAGTTCTATTTCAATGTTTGATTTACTTGTGCTCTTGTGTGGGCTCAATGAAGAAAACAATTGTAATTGCTGCACCTTGAATACGGGGAAGAAGTAACTTCCCTGACCTCAATAGCATGGGTGACACAATGAGCTAGACTTGCGTTTTAAAACACAAAAGACACAGTGGGAGTTGCCACATGACTTTATTTGAATTTCATGTTTACAGATGTGGCTGTTTTTGGATTTGTATCAGCGTGTGGTTGATCCTGTGGCACTTATCTGGGATGTGACCGATTTTTTTGTATTCCCCTGGCAAACTATTGTACAGTTTATTATAATCATGTAAAACAAAAGTCCTCAGAACTACAAATGGCTTCGTTCTTTTCTCTACTTTAGCACCTTTCACGTAAAAATACTGACTTTGTGATAACTGTGAGTGAGAAAAAGAAAAACCTCAAAACAAAGCCTACCATTAGCTTCATACAAAAATGCATATCATACAAATCTTTGATGAGTGTTTTTAGGTTGGACAGCTGACCATAGATTTAGAATGAATAGAACAAACTAGTGACAGATAATCGGCCCAACTTAAATGTTCTTTTTTTTTTGGGAGGGGGAGTCAATCAATCTCCACGCATACCAGTGGGATATCAAGCTGCATCAGTGCTTTTACATTCGGTAACGATCATGCTCATAGAGGTTGGGTTGGTGCTTTTGTGTTCACGAGTACCTTGAAGGACTGCGCCTTCTTTCATTCTACGAATTCTAATTCTATGGCGTGGAGCGTCGCAGTTCCTGACTAGCATATCCAGCGGAGGAAACGCTCAAAGAAAGACGGCTTGTTCAACACGGCGTAGTCGTCGCCTCTGAAGATGGACGACATGTCACCGAGCGCCACCTTCCGCAGCACCTCCTCATCCGTGTCACTTCCCAAGGCGATGACCGTGGGAACGCCCTCGGCTCGCTTCATTGAGGACACGCCCTCCTCCAGCTGTTCGCTGGATGTAATGCCGTCGGTGATGAACACGAAGGCCAGCTCGGCGTTGCGGCGAGCCAAGCGGTTCCCCTGCAACCCAAACGAGCAATGGTCAAGATGAAGCTCAAATGGGTGCTATTTTCTACTCCACGGGCATTGTACGCATCATCACATGATAAAAATCGAGAGGCCTCCATTAAAGTCACAGGAATGACGTGTCCTGATAAAATGTAAGCTCGTCCACGGAAAAAAAAAAAACAGCTTCCATTCTGTTTTTACTTATTACATGTAATAAGAACAGATGAGACAGACAGCATACAGCTGCTGCTGTTGTTGTTGTTTCTTCTAAATTATGGGCGAGTTGCTTTGATGTGAGGATGAGAGGAGTCGGAACGACAACAATGGGCAAGTGTATTTTGGCCACTCACGGTATCTTCAGTATGTGGTTAATGAACTAAAGGTGAAGGGGGGGAAAAATATGTCAAAATGGCTCTGCAATCCGTTTTTTCCCTGGTGTGGCAAAATGCGCCTGTGTCTGCACTGTTCAAGCAACAGATGGTTTCGCTCGGGTGGTAGAGTGGCCGCGTCTCAATGCGAACATTGCGAATTGGAGTCCTAACCCCGTCAAAGTATGAGCAAGATGCTGACTCTCCAGTTACTCCCGATGGTGACTGATGCCATCGGCGTGTGCATTAGACTCTTGATTATCGACTCTTCCTCCATAATCATGGACATCACTGACCACTGACTTATACACGCTCCACCCAAACAGCAAATCAAAACTACAGCTAAAGCTGAGAGATGCTTCGACCGTGCAACGGAGAAAATGAATGGCCGCTCTCCATTTGACAGTCAGAAGAGGCCACTCGAAATGCCACGTCGTGTTTAATATTAACCCACGCACTCTTGCTCTCCGGTGTCGTCTACTTTTGTACTGGCTTGTAGGGGTTTACTTTCCTTTTAGACACATGCCCATCAAGTCCTACCCCACAACCTGATGATTGATTGTCGGATAACCTAAAGTATGTTCAAGCCAAGATGAGTTGCGATCCATTTCATGTTTGGGTTGGCTTCACATGCGAATATCTTGTCTGGTGGGTTTAAGGGGGCAATTTGCAAGCATTCTGGACTCCAGCCACTGTCGTGAGGTAACCGCCAATATTCTCAGCGGTTACGGCCGAGACATGAGGTACACGAGGGCCATGAGCGCGTCGGCTGCTGTATGAGCAGACCGTTCCTTCAAAGCCAGCGCGCGCGTGTGTCCTGTTTACCTGCGCGCCCGCTCGATAAACCACATTGTTGACAGCGTGGATGATAGCGTTGCCCAGAGCCGAGGAAGAGTCCATGTAGGTGACTCTCGCCAGCGAATCCGAGATCACCGTCAAGTTGTGCGTGAGTGGGAACTCGACGCGCTGTTCTGTGGGGCTGCCGTACTGCACCAACGCAAAACGGGCATTCCTCTCATCTGACGGGCCGTTCGCCAGGGTGAGGCGGCGAGCCATGTTTTCAATGAACTCCTTGGCCCGGCGGTGGTTCTCCAGTCCCATCCTCTCTGAGCCGTCCAAGAGGAACACCACGTCGACCGGCCGCTGCACGCAGCTGGCCACGGCGGGCTCTGGAACGCACACGTACAAACACGTTATAGGTCTTAAACGTCAGCTATCGTGTCCGGCGAGCACTTGATTTCAGGTGTTGTACAGTCGTCACCAGGAAACCACTGTTTTTGCTCTCTACTCAAATTTATTTGGTTACAATATATAACATCATCAGTACATCCGGTTCTATACAAAATTCACATTTGCAAGTTGCAGTCACTGAGCTAATATGTCAAAAAGAGCCGTGATGAAAGCCTGTCATCAGCCGTCTTTGTTATTGGACTACAAGCCAAGCCACATGCAAAAAAAACATGCGCATATAAAAACCATAAGCGGTTCTAACTCTGTTAAAAAAAGATGAAGGCGCCATCATTACACCCCAAATTAAATTAATCAAAACAACACCATACATCTTCTGATTCATACACGACATGATATGTGTAATATGATCTTTGTGGAGGATCAGGGCGGATCATTCGCAGAGGAAAAGCCAAAACGAAAGGTTGTAACCATGGACAACGCCAAATAATATGAAGTCATCGGAGTATTTCCGCAAGCCAGTGATTCACTATGGAAACACGGCATCGTCGCAAAGCCACCTTCCTCAGCACAAGCGTGAATGGCGCGATGGAACTTTCTTCCACCGAATGGTGCGTCATGATTTAAGTCCGAGGCGAGGTACTTCAAAAATGAAGAAAGAAAACTTTGTTTTGCTTTTGGGAAGCTTGACACAAAAGTCATTCCGCCAAAAGACCAGCATAACCTTAATGTGACTCTCTCGCATGAGACCACGTGGGATATTGCACGTATCTGGATTGAAAGGTGCAGTGTTGTTAAGATCTCAAAGTCCAGCATGAAGCAGATTCATGAGGTAGCGGGGTTAGCGTATTAGCATTAGCAGAGCCCTAGAGCTTTCTCGGGGTCTCCCATTATGTCTCCGTAGACATATTTGAAGGAGTCGATGAACAGCCGGGTCCACTCCTGCCTGTCTGCTCCCTTGGCCAGTTTTGCTCGTTGGGCGGTGTACGCCATGGTTGCCACGCCGACACCATATTGTTCCTTGCCCAGTTGATTCAGAAGGCCGGCCACACCCTCCAAAGAGGTGGGGACCAATGAGGGGGCGCCTTCCTCGGCCAGAGGCCTCCATGCGGGAGGGCCTCGCCACGGAGTGAAGCGCCCTCCTGCAACAAGGGGGCGGAATAACATTGTGGGCGGGGTCCCGCGAACACCACCAGAAAAGAAGACGCCGAAGGCGCGCCGAGTTTCATCTCGTGTGCTCACTTTCCAACAAAGGTTATTCTGTGTCACCGAGTATCAGCAAACGTCGAACGAATTTCATAACACTGTTGTCTCAAGGAATTTTAGTCCATCAAGTCGTTGAAATGTCAAGCGTGTGTGTGTGTTTTGTGAGGTTGCAGATAGTCAGGGTAAAATGGTTGTTTGGGACTTGGGTTGAAAAAAGGTTGGCAAACCTCTTTTTACTTGCCTTTAAGTTCAAATTCTGAAACCAATAGGATGGTAACCATCCTAGCACTTTTTTTTTTCATTTGGTTAATTGATCACAGACTAGAACAGCAAAAATGTACCGGTAGGAGGGATGTACTGACACGTGGTTAAACTGGGATGTTGCATGGGGTTTTTGGTGTGTTTTTTTAAAACCCTTGTGCTGCAGTCGATGTAAATAATTTTATATGACGCAACATACAATTTGACAAAAATTGTAAAACTATTATTCCTGAATATTTATTTTACTTTCAACCACTTGACATGTTCAGTGGCATCAGCGCTATACATACATATATACCGGTAGTTCTTATTTTTTCTTCGTATTTTTGCCCTCTATGGACAATAAAAGCGGTATTGTGCTATGACCAAAACTTAAAATATATCTATATATATAAAACATGAATTAGAATATTTCATATTACACAATTTTTATGGTTTGTCTTTGATTTAAAGATGACAACACTCAAAAATCTACAAAAATTGTAGAAATGGTAACACAAGGTGTTGTTCTAAAGTTTGCTTGGTTCATATATACGAACTATGCCATGCAGACAGTTGTTGTGAAATGTAATTGGTGGTACGGGCTCATGTGGATTCAACTCAATCAAAGACAAAGAAGCAAAAAAGACAGACGCGTGGAATGAGAGTGTCAGACAAATGTCGCCCATTTTACAAAAGCTTCAAAAAGCTCACCTGACTTGCATGGCAGATCGGGACATACAACAACAGGATCTGAAAAAAAAAAGACGTACGCGGGATTAGCGAGGATCGACTTTTGAAAGCCCTTGTGCCCCGTTTACGTGCACGTGTACCTGGGCAGAGGACGGTCTCGATCTTGTCAATGAACTCCTCAGCCACCAGGTCGGCAAAGCGCCTCATGCCCAGCACCCTGCCGTCCCTCTGGCAGGCTATGCTCTTCAGAATTTCATTCTCCTCAATCTGGTCGAACATGTCCCCAATTCCGATGGCGCTCACGTCCACACTGGGATCGCTGCCCCCCCGCCCCCAATAAACCGTTAGCTCCATCCGTGCGTTGACATCAATGCTGATATCTCCAAACGCATTTCTAGTGTGGGGCACCTGCAGAGGTAGGTGAGCAAGGAGTCATCATCTCTGGGGTCGAAACGTCCGTCGGTGATCACCACCACGGTGACGTTGGCTTTGGCTCTGCGGCTGTCCCTGATCAGATTGTCGTAGGCGTACTTCAGAGCCGATGGAGTCCACGTTCCTCCGGCGATCCACTCCATGCGCTTCACTGCATCCTGAATACGACGGCAACCGGCAAGTGGTTGGCAGTGTGAACACAGCAGAGGGCGGTTCTGCTGTCTGCAAAGTGTCACCTGACACTTTGCAGACAGCGTTCTTCTGTTAGGATTGGCAATCCTAACAGAAGAATGTCCGGTCAGTTATGCAACTTGTTTGTAGTCTGAGCAAATAAGTATCGATGAATTCATAAAACGAAACAAAATAAAAACAGCCAGGTCATGGATGACACCATGTGACTCCACTCTTCAGTCAACTCCACCAATGTGTTTTGTTGTATTTTTCGTGTGTGTGTGTGTTGTACCACTCTTCAAGGTTACCGTTGATGCCCATAGAAATGGAAATGGAACTTATTTTGTGATGTAACAGCAACATAGTCACTAAAATAAATATCTGTGTGACTCCCGATTGTTCAGTACAACCCCCCCCACCCAAAAAACCCCAAAACATAAAATTTTCCAAGGAGGAGCAATAAAACACAGAATATTCCCAATCCCCATCCTACAATACAAACGCAATTTATAGCTTGCCATCTTCTATACAGTGATGAAAATGTTAAAATGCAGCAACCGTCCAAATATGGGCGAGACCTTGAAGGCGGAGAGTGAATCAATTTTGGGATCGTCGAGGCGGATGGCCTGGAAAGTTCCACTGTGACTGTACTGAACGACTCCCACTCTTGTGCCTGGAAACAAAATCAAGTTGCGAGAGACAAGTTGCGGGACGGATCGGAAGCTTGAGCTGACCAAGGATGACCTGTTTCTGACTCGGGGTCTTTGGACAGCGATCCCAATCGGTTGATGGTGTTGATGACAAAGTTTTTCTCTAAAGTGAAGTTGGTCAGGCCAACTGACTCGGAGCTGTCAATCACAAACACAATGTCCAGAGCGCCACATCGTTTTTCGCAATCTGCAAACGGAAAGACAAACTATAAGGATGCGACGTTGGCTCAGAGGACTCGAATGAGATGATGGACACGGCACCGGGAGGCTCACCGCAGCAGCCGCACGTTTCCCTGATGTAATTCATGACATCACATTCCTGCAGAAAGAAGCGATCGTTACATACCGTCAATCACGTCTTTGACATTTGAATTGACGTGATCAAACGAGAGACTTACAGTGAGGCCGGGGTCTCCCTCGGGACCAGAATCTCCCTTTCGAAAAAAAACAAAAAGAAATGATGATTTGAACGTGTCATCAGATGGGGGAATCGAAATGACTTTGCCGCGGTTTTGGTTGACTTACATCACGGCCAGCGTCACCTCGAGATCCTCTGGGTCCAGGCTCACCCTGAGGTCCCGGTTCACCCTTTTGAAAAAGAAGTCGTGACTGCGTGTACGACGGCACGAGACAAAGACTCCACGCCACCCAAAAGGGAAACTTACAGGCTCTCCCGAGGGCCCTTTATTTCCGGGCTCACCCTTGGACCCGCAGTCTCCTCTGCTGCCACGAGGTCCACGATTTCCCTTCTCTCCTCTCTCGCCCTACGGAAAAGCAGTGAAATGTCGTGGCGCCGCTGGCACGCAAATGCCCACTTGTGACAGATTTTGGTACCGAGGATCCTCTTGGTCCAGGATAACTGAAGCCCGGTCTTCCGGGGTCTCCCTGAATCAAAGAGAAAGAAACAATGAAAACACTCATCGACTCAGGTCGTCGTCATATGCGATGAAGACGGAGCCACATCCACCTTTGGCCCAACTTGTCCCGGATCACCTCTCGGTCCAGCATCGCCAGAGTCACCTCGCGTACCCTACGATGAAAACAAACTCCGGTGGATGTCGAAAAGGACAGCTTTGGGCGATATTCCCCAATAGATCATGTGACGTACATTGCGTCCAGGCTCTCCTGGTGTGCCCGGTGGTCCTCTGGGGCCTGGTAGGCCATTGTCCCCCTGGTGAGATGAAAGACGATCGATAACGAGCCAAACGCATTGGCTCCCGTTGAAAAACATTTGAGGTCTTCTTACCTTTGCGCCTTTGTTTCCTGATTCGCCCGGAAGACCCCTCAAGCCCTCTGATCCCATTTCACCCTAAATATAAAGGACGGTACGTTACTAGTCGAGTAATGTATAACAAAAACACACTAGCACAATGAATCAGTAAACAATCACAAATTAATTCCTTTTTTTCGTGGTGCGCACTACAACAGTCAATGACCGAGTGCGCTTGAAGGGGGAAACGGTCCTCCTTCACTTGATGAAACCAAGATCATTTTTTCTGTCAACGCAAGGATGGGATTGCGGTTGGAGCTTTCTCACCACATCTAGACTTGTGCCAGAATTCGTGTGAAATATTCAAGTGTTTATGTCCGAAGAAACAAATTGCACCGAGGGGGAAAATTGAACGCGAGTTGTGAACGCACACCAAGTCATACCTTGTCCCCCCTGACTCCATCTGGTCCTTGAGCACCCTTTGGTCCATAGTCTCCTCGCCTCCCCTAGAACGCACCAAAAAAGTGCAAAATCCTAACCAACTCAAAAACAGAGAGAAACCCCCGATAACGATTGGATTGTTTGGCCTTACAGGCTCTCCTCTTGATCCAGGAAGTCCTGGAGTGCCCTAAAAAAAAAACAACGCACAGATGAGTAAAGGTGAAAAAAAATCTGAGATGTTTTTTTTTGGGGGGTGATATTTGGGAATCTTACAGCAGATCCTTTCAGTCCAGGCAAGCCGGGCGATCCGGGACTTCCCCTTTCTCCCTGCGAACAACGCGCCACAGTTGTTGAGCATCTTTCAAAGTGCTTTCGTCACTGATGTGAGTCTTGATCATCCTCATTACCTTCGGTCCGCCTTCACCAGAAACGCCAGAAGGACCAGATCTTCCAGGACGTCCAGGATCTCCCTACAGGCATCCCAACAAGTGTTACGGATGATCCATTTGATTTGATCGAATTCCGTGTGTTTACCTTGTCTCCGAGAGTTCCGCCAAAACCACGTTCACCGACATCTCCCGGGTGACCGTCGGAACCCTACGGGGACGAAATTTATTTTTTTTAACAGCTCAGAGCACCTGTTGAAGGGTTCACTGATGAGGTCATCGTACTCTGTCTCCTGGATCTCCTTTGCAGCCGGGAGCGCCTATCCGTCCAATTTTACCCTGTAAGAAAATCACAAGTGGATCAAACACAGTCACTAAGGGTTCTTTTGGGTAGACTGTTGCAAACTGTCATTTTTTTCCAATTTGCGAAGGAAAATCCAAAGGTATTTAATCTTCTTATCCTCGCGAGGGTCACGGGCGTGCTGGAGCCAATCCCAGCCGTCTTTGGGCAGCAGGCTGGGAACACCCTGAAGCGGTTGCCAGCCAATCGCAGGGCACACAGAGACAAACGGCCATTCGCGCTCATACTCACACTAAGGGACAATTTGGAGTGCCCAGTCAACCTGTCACGCAAGTTTTTGGAACGTGGGAGGAAATCGGAGTACCCGGAGAAAACTCGCGCAGGCACGGGGAGAACATCAAGTTCCACACAGGAAGGCTGGAGCCGTAATCGAACCCTGCATCTCTGCACTGTGAGGCCAGCGTGCTAACCATTCGCCCACCGTGCCGCCCTGCAGGTATCTTTCTATTCTCACCTTCTGTCCGTCTGTTCCGTTACGTCCTGCGATTCCGGCCACACCCTGATGACAAAAACAAGATTAACACTCGATCAGAGCCCAGGATGGCTGAGGGATAATTCATCTTCATAATCACAAAGAAGAAAGTCTTACCTTTTTCCCTTGAGCTCCCAGCTCTCCCTGTAGACAACAAACAAGTCATTAATGGTCACTCGGCATGATCCTTCTATGCTCGGCGATGTGTGACAGGGAAAGACGAAAGCCTCACCTTATCGCCTTTAAGTCCGGGCTCTCCCTTTACAAAGGTAAAAAAACAGAAAATAAGAGATACCGCAAAATCCACAATCTCACGTTGTCAATGCGGACGGACGGACGATGCGTCTTACTTTGATACCAGGCTGACCGATGGGTCCTTCGATACCTGGGTCGCCTGGACGCCCCCTCAGTCCTTTTGGACCTGGATCACCATTGTCTCCTTTAGCACCCTGCCGTGAAAAAGGAGGCGGGGTTAATGAAGATGAAAGTGGAAAAGTTGGACAACAACAAACAGCGTGTGTATGCAAATCTCACTTTCTGTCCTCGGTGGCCTTTTGGACCTAGTGGCCCGGCTGTCTCCAGGCAAGACACTTTGTAGCACTGTCGACGATCAAGAGACGAATCAACAATCATCAAAAATCTAATTGGCAATTTGCATTCCGGAGAGGCGTTAGCATTCATCCTTTTGGCATTACCTCAACAAATGATTGATGTTTCTGTGAAAAGACAAAACAAGGTGTTATTAGTTGAGCCTATGCGCGCCTGCATTTGTCACTTTGAGTTTTAGTCACCATGGTCTGAATGATGCGGTCGATGGTGTCCGTCTGGATGACAGCTCTTCCAGAGCTCAGATCAACAGCCAAGAAGTCCCTCCTGTAGACCGACGCCGGAGCGTTGGCGATCTCCCTCAGTCCAGTCTCGTCAATGTTCTTGGATGCCGCCACCACAAAGATACGGATGCCCTCGTCCCGCGCCCTTTCCGCCGCCACTTTGATACCCCCGCAGGGGTTTCCGGTCACGTGACCGTCGGTGATGACCACGGCGAATCTCAGGGCGTTGGGGTATGAGGGTGAGCGCAGCATTTCCATGGTCATGTTGGTGAGGGCGCAGTCCGTGTAGGTGCCCTTTCCCAGGTAACGAATTCCCCTGACGCCCTGGAAAGCCGGCAAAAGATTGTTTTGGATTTGTTTCGTATTTTCATGTCGAACACAAAAGTTGTTTTTGGATGAAATGATTTTTTGAATGAAAACAACTCGGTTAGGTGGCGTGGGAACATACCGAGAATCGGGCCAAATTTGAGCCTGACTCCGCCGTTCCCATCAAAATCAGCAAAAGCCTGATTGTCGCATGTTTGCTAAAATATGATTTTGCCCGTTTATCCTGTGGTTTTGGGTATGTTAAGATAGGATCCTTTTTCCTGGTCACGGAAATCATTTGCATGTCTGAGTTCAAAGGCAAAGAAATTGTGGACTCAAGTCCAATGGAAACTTGTGTCATGCCATTTAAGGCTATGGTGTTATAGAACTTTGAACAACAGTCAGACAAAAGAGGCTATCAAATTTAAATGCAGTGGATTAATGACATGCATGAAAAAGACAACACGTCTTTCAACAAATAATTGGTGTCCTGAAAAGAACACGGCCATGCCAGCTGAAGTTGAACGACCCCCGTTTTAGCTAATCCTCACATCTGCTCAATATAACACTGGCATCCAGACAGGAGTTCAGAACCGGTTTTAAAGATGTTGGTTTTTTTTTTCTTTTTTAATACGGGCGGGAAGTGTGAGCAAACAGTGCTTTTTCCAAAGGAAGCCGTTTTAAACCCCTCTAGTGACCATTAAGATGTCTTCATCCGCCCATTGGGCTGGATGGAAAACCCAAAGCAAATGACAGTAAGTACTTGAACTTTCGTCATGATGACACAAATCACGGCGTGTGACTTACAGAGATGAAATCACTCTTGGATCCAATGCGGCTGAACACTTGCTGTCTCTGGGAGAAGTGCAGTCCACCGATATTCCAGTTGATTCGCACAGCACCTCGAAGTTCGGCCGCTTCCAAACGATCTGCAAATTGCTCACTGAAAAGCTGCGATAGAAAGACGCGGCACAAAAAAAAAATCAATTTGGAAAGGCAGTGTTGAGGTGGGAACCACTGGACATCTTTTGCATGTAAAAAGGTCAGTGGGAGACAACTATCCGCTTTCTAAAGTTGAGTTGCCAGTAAAAATGAACCTTAATGCTCTCCACGAGTGATCCAGGGGGAGTCTCCTGCAGGGCGATGGTCTCAGACGTGTCAATGGTGAAGTACACATCAATGGGACATTCTCTCTTTTCTGGAGCAAAAGTACAAGGGCACGACGAGGTTCAAGCTATGCTGCTAATGTGCTGGTTGAATGCAGGGAACTCATTTCAGGATGTGACATTTTCCAATCGCAAAGCATGCAACTCTAGCTGCTGAAGGTTTCGATAAACATCCACTCACTGTTGCATTCAGGTATCTGGCCGTTACTCAGGGCACCAAAAATAAGGCACAGGGCAATGACCTTCAACCCCTCCATCTTCTTGTCCGTTCTGTTGTATAAGAGAAACACGCACACACACCCACGAGCAAAGAAGAAATGTTCAAATTAGACACTGATTAGAGTGAGTTTTGATGGTAGACAAAACCTTTTTTATACTTCGGGCCAAGTGCACACACAATGCCTTTAGGGTTCCTCCTTTCTTCATGAATGCCAATCAGTGGCAGAACAAGTCCATAAAAAGATGAGTTTGTAATGTTGACACATTGATTATGACATAAAAGTTATCCATCAATTTTTTGTTGTCCTCCTGAAGGCCATGTGTGACGTGTGATACACCCCAGACTGGTCACCAGTCAATCATATCGGGTACATATAGATAAACAACCACTCACACTCACACCGATGGAAAATTTCAGTTTCAGTGAACCTCACATGCCTGTCTAGGGAATGTGAGAGAAAGTTACTCGTAGAAACACACACACACACACACACACACACACACACACACACACACACACACACACACACACACACACACGGGGAGGACATAGAATCTCCTCACGGGAAGAGCTGAACCCTGAAACTCTCAACTGACCACTTGTTCACCTTCAACGTCGATAGTATACAGTATAAGTTTATTTACTTCGTTATGATCCTATAAGGAGAAAATGTCTGTTACTGTAAGCAAGCAAGAGGGTGAAGGAAAGAAATTTGGGCACTGCGACACTTTTCGGGAATAACTCGAAATTTTCATTGTTTTGGACCACCAGATAACTGACATGTCACGTCGACCGAGCAGCGCACGTCTGGCAAACTCTTGATCGTTTGCATCTCTATGGATGCAGTTATATGTCCGTGAGCGGTGGCACCCTCTACTGGTTAACACTTGAAATAACATCTCATGGAAAATCATGTGAACGACCTCAAACTGGAGGTGCCGCCAGCCTCGAGGTAACAACAAAAGGTGGTGGTAAGGGAGTTAAGATGAATGATTTCTCAAGAGAAACAACATACATTTAAGTTTAATGTATTTCTTTTATATTAGAGCAATTGAAAGTTAATTGTGGTTCCGATATTCTGCCAATGGAAAAAGAGCATTTCAATTCAAGCAATTCAAGAAAGACAAAGCAGAAATACAGATATACTGTCCATTTGCTCTAGTGGGCAACATAGAGTGCTGCGGCACACCGAATCTGGCAGGCGGGCCTTTGGTTTGACACCTGTGCCTGACAGGCCTGACTGGATCAGCTCTACGAATCCACCCGTTGGGGGCACAAATACTGTAAAATACTGCTGTACTCTGTGGTTTCAATCTAGAGAACGTGAGGTCAATTTTGGCAAGATGCCTGCCCATCATGACAGCCATCCATCCATGCCCACCACTTGGCCTCATTTGGGTCCTGGGTGAGTCGGACCCAATTCCAGGGGAATTTTTGGCAAGAGTCAGGGCCACCACCCTGGACTGGTTACCCATCAATGGCGGGGCACACACAGTAGACAAACAGCCATTCACACCCAAATTCACAACTATGGACAATTTAGAGTCTTGAATTAACTATTGGCCTGTGGGGTGAAGGAAGAGTACTCGGTGGAACATGCAAACTCCACATCGCGAGGCCGCAGTTGAGATTTCGTAATCCGAACCTCAGAACGGTGAGGGTAACCACGTTAAAGAAAGAATTAAAAAAAATAATTCCTTCAATCGAACTCCCACATTCAACTAAATACAATTTCGTTTAGAATCACGTTTCACGCCTCGTTTTGGGCCTTTCCAGTTCTGACGACCGACTAATTGTGTCTCCCTCTAGCGGACAAAAAGTAAAAGGATGCGGAGAAGTCGCTCGTGCAGATGTTCCCACTCTGTGCACAAACCGGAAAAGTGACGCTTTTTTAACTCAACCTGTAAAACCTCGCAAACGTATATGAAGTGATAATTGAGACGAAACAAAGAGTTTTAGATTCTGTGAAATTCAATGAAGTTGCATAAACCAATTTTTGTTCTGCCACAACTCCGTTCAATTGTATACATCTAAAAACAAGAATGAAACAGATGGAGAAAAGGGCAGATGAGTAGAAATAGGAACAGACGTTGTTGTGCATTCAAAAAGTACCACTTACCCGAAATATTTTCAACTTCAAAACTTGTGCACCGCTGGTCCAGTGTGGATTATTCCCTCATTTCAGTTAAGGGGGAACACAGACAAAAAAAGAGGAGAGAAACGGGAAATAAAGTCCTGGACACGCGTTGACTTTCCGCAGAAGAGCCGTCCGTTCGCTCTCCTGTCCCGGTCCAGCCCCAACCGAAATCACTGATCCCTCCTCCCGTACGCGTAGCAGGAGTTTGTAAACATCCACTTGGGGGCGCCCTGGCTCTGCAGGACCCACCGCGCGCGTGCGCGTACGACAGGCCCATTGCAACACTGGCCACTGTGGCAAGGAAAAGTGCCAAAGCTTGAGCTGACTGTAGTGTCAAACCTCTCAACACGCAACGTGGTGTGATGTAACAATGTACGTTAATCTTACTGTACCTAAAATGATGTTTCAGGTTTTTGCAGTTTCCTTTTATGGACACTTTTTACTTTTAACCCCGATATTTGAAAACAGACATTTGTCCTTTCGACTGTTGCCTTGTTGAAAATAGGCGTGTTCCCCATTGCAAGTTCGACGGATCTTGACACTACGAAAAAGACAATAGAAAGCGGTAAAGACAGATCTTGGACAAGAATAAGGTGGGAGGGAAAAACAGGGGCAGCATCGACATGGAGAAAACTGAAACATAAACTACAACCACGGGCCGCGGCCCGGCACCGGGCCACGGCCCATTTGGGACCGGGTCGCACAAAGACAGACCAGCGAGCTTTGAGCAAATTGACTCCATCAGACGTGGCGGAAACGTGCGCGACTCGAGCCCATCGCAGTCCCCCTTTTAAAATTGGTTTGCAATTCGAAACAAACGGAATTGGCCAATAAATGAAAGAAGAAACAGACAACAGAAAGTTATCGTAACACATTGACCAAACGTACAGCTAAACGCGCAGCTGATGGGCGGCCATGACTTCCGAAGATGAAGCTATTTGGACAAGATAACTTCCTCCCGTAGCGGGACTGTATCCCACGGCGACGTGGAGGAGGAAGTTGTTGTGCGTCGTCTATCGTCAAAAGCAAGACAAAACTAGAACCCGTTGAATCGTTTGAACAAGTAGCACCCAACTGGTCAAGTGGAGCGCATGAAAACTGCGAGCAGAGTTAGCACAGTCTGCCCACGTGAACATTAGCAGTTTAGTGCTAATGACTAGCCGACACAAACCGGATGAAAGCAGCAATCAATCGTGTCATCTTTCGATCAGTCACATTTGCAAGTAGCAATGACGATAACTTTAATGTATTCTAAATTTGTTGTACAGAAGAATAACACTGTTTGAAATGACTGACAAAAAACTATGTGAATTAAACATTTAATTAGTCTATAATTATCTTTGCTGTCAGTACCTTAAAAAGTGGCCATTGAAAAAATGGTTGTCGGTCCGTGAACTGCATGTACTTTTATGTCTCAACTGCTCTGTGACATAAAAAAGGTTGGGGACAGCTGGTCTAGAGGCCCCAAATTGAGGATGCATCCCCTGATTTAAAATACTTCCAGGCGGTTCAGCACAGCACATGTGGTGAGAAAGTGAATAAAAGTAAACAGGATGAAAAGCAGACTAAAGAACTCCCACACTCGTGTTCACGAAGGACCCTCGCTTGTGTCTGTTCGAAATCAGTTGGTGAAGTTGGAGGAGTTTATACGCGGCGTAAACACCGAGAGACGCTCCTTGGGCCTTCTCGTCGTCTTTACGCGTATGGGTGCTTGCTCACTTGCCTACGTGCTCGAGACAGACTGGGAAGTTTTCTTTTGAGAAGATTGACACGCATCGGCACCCCCTTTTGTGTCCACGTGAAGCCCGATATCCTCTTGACTTTATCGTGGCTGTGGCAGCTGCAGCAGCACATGTTCTATCATGTCAGTTTGTCCAATTTGCTAGAATTTCTCAGGGGGCTTGCGGTGGCTTGCAGCCACTAATGACTTATCCAGCTCAAAACACAGGGGTCAGAGGCTTTTAAACGCTGCTCCACATCTGCTACGTGAATAACGGCCAATCGGTTTCGAGCGACGGACGAAGGTATCACCGTACAGCGGAACTAGTAAAGTCCAACGCAGCATTTGCTTGCTGATCTGAGCTCTCCTCAGATGCGTTTATTTGGTGTTAGTGCTGTGAAAAAATAGCCAAAGCCACCGCCGACCTTGCTGATGAACAAGATACACAGTGCGGGTTTGCCCTCCGTTGCCTAGCAACTCGACTCATTGACTCATACGACGTACGTCCGGAGGTGCGGCGCACATTATCTCAGAACATGTCTGGTAAACAGAAGCAAATGTCGCTGTTTGTGAAGACCGAAATTGTCCCTCGCTTTCAAAAGGGAGTCTCCCAGACCAAGCTCAGTCGAGACTGCGACTTGGCAAAGTCGAGGTTTTCGACAATCATCTGTAATGGCACCAAAATCGAAGCCAACAGATTGAAAGATGATCGTTGACGGCTTCGTGGCGTGGTTCAGCCTGAACGGGGAAGGCACTTTTCATTTGCTGACGGAATCTTTTCAGAGATGAAGTCGCAACGCGACAGTTGCTTGTTTCATGTCTTATAAAATCATTTTGTCTTCATATACACGTATTTGCGATTGACACGTTCACGCTGTCTTACATATTCATGTTTTTACATCTACAAATGTTCCTATTGCATTATACATCGTCGTTGGCGGCCATTTTAGTGGAAATAGTTACAATGAACTACCGTTAAAAACCTCGAGGATTTGTGATGTCCCTCGAGGTACGTTGTATCCGGGTTCGACTGTATTTCTAAAACTTGGCCAGCTATTCCAAGCAGTAGAGTGAAAAAAAATGGAGTTATCGTGCAATTATTGTAATGGACAATTCGCCGACATCAGCTGCACATGAGCTAAAGTAGACGAATGGCTCTCAAGTTTGGAATCGAAACACGGCAAATTTATAAATGTCAATGATGGGAAAGCAGAGCGGATTATGAGTCTGTATCTAATTGGAGGCAAGGCTTGGCTGCATTTCGCCAAGGAAACGGAGGAGGAGAGGGGATGAGGGAGAAAAAAAAAGGGGGGGGGTTGATGGGGTGGGGGGAGCCCATCTGGTCACCAATGAATCTCATCTCTGTCTTAGCCATGGAAAAGTTTTTCCTTAAAAAGAGAAGAAGAGGAGTGGAGCTCTGTGCATAGGATGGCGGAATAAAGTGTTGGAGGGGGTGTTCTGGTCCCTCTTAAAAGCGTGACTCATAAAACAGGAATGGCCCTCTCCCCCAAATAGGAGTAAAGCAGCCTCTCTCTCTATCACTACCGCCGTAGTTCTCACAAATGCTCTCTCAGACTTTAATTTTTTTTTCCCCTTCTTAATTTCTTTCACATGGACCCAGAAGACTTTTCAGTCCGAGGGGGGGGGGGGGGGATTTCTGCATAATCTGTCCCAGAATCATAAACAGTTCCAGTATCACTGAACATTTTCCAAAGAACTGCAAGTTCACTTCAAGCTGTAGGCTCCCCGAGCACAGATGAAACATGACAACGAAAGTCGGATGCGCGCCGTCGTGCGCTGATTGACAGCGAAGCAAAACATATGCATCATATTGTCTTGCTGTAGTGACAGTTTTTTTCTTCTCTTGGGGTGGGGCTGACAAGATGTCCTCCAGTGCAGCTCCCGTGTGCAAAAGGACCAGTTTTAGCCCGAGCAGACTGTCAATTCTGATAACATCCACTCCTCTCTATCGTGTTTCTCTTCGGAATCTCTGATCTCACTTTCTCCAGATGTGGTTTCCGTTGAGGCAAAGCAGCTGAGAGTCGTTACCTCGCCGCTCTTCTCGGCGCGCACGCGCTTCACACGTGCGCGTGCGCGCCGATGTCCGCGTGCTCAACCCCTGTCACTCGCGTCGGCCGCTTCTGGTGGAGAGTGGGCTGTGTGCGCTGAGGTCTGACAGTAATCCGAAAGGCCTCCTTGCAGCTTTCGAAAACAGGAGGAAGGAGGAAGTGCAGTCCCAGAAAATACTGCTGTGAGCCAAGACAAATTTCAAAGGAACAGCCCTCCATACACAAACACAAATGCGACTGAAACATCACACACAAACTCTGCTGAAAGATGTGATTCGACGCTCCGGATCTTAGAAATATCCAAAAACTCAAATGAGTCTCGTTAAAATCGCTCACACGGCCACACGGCAGTGATCCAATCGGTGGCTCGATATCAAGTCTGCAAACAGAACCCACGCTGAGATGGTTCCACTGGAATTGTTCAGTAGGCCAAGAGTGAAGTTTTAATCGAAAACAGGCGTCGAGCTTTTAGATTTACGCGTCAATGCACGGTTTCTATTTTGTGTGTCCATGAAGTTGAAAATGACAGAGGCTCTTTTCGAGCTGAGTCTGTCGTCCACAAGAGAAACTGGTACTCTCTGAGTCTTGCACAAGGAAGTCAGAGGTTAAGGAAAGGATCATAGCCCCGGCGTGGAGCCCGAGCGTTGCTCAAGGGCACGTCCTCGGGCAGGTATTAACTTGAACTGCTGCGAGTTGCCCACAACACTTTTGTTTCTATCCAGCCTTTTTCAAAAAGCGCTTGTCCTCAAAAGGGGTCGCGGGTCATTTGGGCGTCACTCACTTGACTTTGGGGAGGGCTCAATCCTCAACTGGTCATCAGGCATTTCCACGGCAAACAATTCCCTCGTTCAGTTACTGTATAAAAAATAAAAAAATCAGTTCCTGCACATTTCAAATGACTGAAATTTCCCATGGAAAAAATAACGGTGAGAATGTAAACAGAAAAAAAAAAGAGTAGAAACGAATTCAGGGAAAGTTTGAGAAGGAGCTGAGGAAGTCTTGTTTTGACAATGATAAAACAAACACGGGAATAAAAGTGGCAGTGAGATGCTCGATGGTGACACACCAAAAAGCGCAAACAGGGAGTGCTTTATCATTTTCTTTTTTTTTTTTTAATATATATCTTTTTAGCATTTTGCTTTTTGAAACCTGATTTTAATATTCTCTTTTTTATTTCACGCTCTACAGTATTTGCTGTACTTTGAATGGCAGATAGCAACTAGTATTTTCCTAGATTGGAATAAATTCAAGTTCTGGTTTTAATAGTCATCATCACACTTTTCCTCTTTACCAACACTGGGGCCATTTTGTGGTAACAGAAAAAAAAAAAAAAAAAGCGCGAGAGAGAAAAAGCAAAGCACACGCTGAAGACTTAATCCTTGACCTGCTCCCAAAAGATTTGCTGACGTCTTGAGTGATGTAATGCCTCATGACAACTCGAACTTGTTAGACTTTTGAGGTCTATTCTGCCACCATTTTTTCTTTTTTTTTCTTGAAGATGACTTTTGGGGCGTTTGACTTTGGAGCAGCGGTTCTTAACCTTGTTAGAGGTCCCAAACCCAACCAGTCCATGTGCCCATTCACCGAACCCTTCATTACTGAAAAATAAAAATGTGATTTTTTTTTTTTACAAATTCAAGATATAAAATACACATTTATTAAAAACAGAAAAAGTAAACGCAATTAGTGTTAGTATAAAATATATGTTTTTTTGAATCATGCATAAAATGAACCAGCCAGTGATGGCCCAGACTAAGACGCACTGCTTTGGAGGCTCCGAAGAGGAATCGGAATGGATTACAAACGCAGGTTCGCGTGCATGCATGTGCGTAAATAAGAGTGAGCAGAGACTTTTTTTTTTTTTTTTTTGTGTAGCAACCTTTATTGAAGAAGCACTTTGGACATTCCTGAAGTTGTTGATCCTCAATGAATAATCTTCTTGACACGTGTAAAGGCTGACACACAGACTAATAGCACCACAGGGAATGACAACTGTACAGTGACTCGGTGCCACCCGTTGGCAATAACATGAAAGGTGACGGACACTTTTTTTTTTTAGGGTTTCTCCTCGGTGGGTGGCTTCGTGGGAGGGCTAAGGGGGGCGTTAACTTCTTTTCCAGCCTTCAAACATGGCAGATGTTTTTCTAGCTCACTAATGAAATATGAAGGAAAGCTTATGTGTGTGTTTGACAGAGTCATCTCAAGCTGCGCAGAAATTATACAGCAGGTTTGTGTCATTCTGTCATCTGAACCGGTGAGCCGGGCGGAATTGTTTATGGAATAATCATCCAAGGCTACGAGTATAAAGAAAGCACCTGGACACATGCATTTACATTTCGAACGTACCGATGGGACAGAGAGAGGCGCGCGGGTGTGTGCGCGATGGCACATGTGGCGCCCAGCTGTTGCCATTCGTCACAGGTGAAGTGCTGATAGGTTTGGTTTCGGAGGCCGTGTGATGTCACCTCCCGTTTTCCGCTTCGGTTAATCCAATGCACGCTTGAAGTCATTTTCATTATTCAGCTCAAGAATGAGTTTCATTTTGGACTTACGGCATGTCATTTTCAGTACTCAAAATGCAAAGGCGTGGGCATGTTTTCAATGGACATCAGGATAGATGACTATAATTTAGAAGCAGATATGCAGAAAAAATTATGATCATTTTTTTGGGGGACATTTTAGCACATTTTTAATGATTTTTCTCAAAACCAAGGCCAAACTTCTTCAACGGGGGTCAGGATGACTCGGATTAAAATGCCTCACAGGTAACAATTTCCCTACATCTGAAAATCCAACTTGAAGTTGCTGTTCTGGTCGAATGATCCAACCCCATGATGCAGCCCCATGGTGGTCTACATTTGAGATTCCTCTCTTAAAACAATCATCATTTGCTTTGTGACATTCTTTACAAAAAAAAAAATCCAAATAAAACAAAACAAAACAGTGTATGGTAAATGAGACTGACTATTCATAATGGGACTAAAAATTGAAAGGGTGTCAGTCCTGCTATTCTGGGCCCTGTCTGCACTCAGGGCATGGACACTCTTCGGGAGACGGTTTGGTGGAAGACTCCGCGGAGCAGCGAGGGGTAGTCTGCCACGCGGAAGAGGTGGCGCTGAGCGTAGTTGATGTCGTCACGCTGTCCCCTGCTCACCAGCGTACGCAGGTTGACCTCGTTGACTTGGCTGCCCACCGTGATGACAAAGAGCTCCAAGCCGGCGTCCGCCAGCTCGCGGACGCGCTTCTCCAGCACGGCCTCGGTGACGGCCTGAGACCTGCCGTCTGAGAACAGGATCACCTTCTTCCTGTAGCCGCTGGCGTCGCCGCGGCTCGGGAGCGACTTGATGGCAAAGTCCATGGCCTCTATGACGTTGGTGCCGTCGTTTTGGAAGGCCATCTCGTTGATACGATGGGACAGCAGGGTCACGTTTGTGGTCAGGCCTTGCTCCATGCGGGCGCCGCGGCTGTACTGGCCGACGGCCACTCGCACGTTCACGCCCCTCTCCTTCTGGGCGCTCAGGAAGCGATCGACCAAACGGTGCACGAAGGTTTTACTTGTGTCAAAGTTCTTCTGGCCCACGCTAGCTGAGCTGTCCATCATCAGCAGGATGTCGTGACTTTGAGAGAAGGAGACTGCAACACGTACGAGAGACCGAATGAATAGGAGAGTGATGATGGTCACCACAGTGTGCTGTCTAGACCGGAGGCAGACCGGAGGCAGACCTCGGTCCAAATCTGGACTGACAGTATTTACAAAGACCTCTTCCATTATTTTGATGAGAGCTTGAAATTAAGCATCTGTTTAGCTCTAGTACTATGATTCTTCGGGGCATTTTCAATGTTGTTTAAATGCGATATCTGGACGGCATATGAGGAGTACTTGGATATTCAAGTCCTTCAATTCTCTTTGGCATTTCAACATGTCCAGCATTCGTCCATTCTCTACGCTGCATTTCCTGTTCAGGGTCGCTGGGTGCAGGAGCTGCTGCTATCCTTAGCTGACTTGGGGTGAAATTTGGACTGCATCCCAAAGTGGTCGAAATTCAGTCGCAGGGCACATCGAGCCACTGACAATCATTCGGACTCTCATTCACACCGGCAACGAGCAGGAAGAAAACCCACGTTGCCCGCTCACAAGTCAGGCCGGTGTACCACGACGCCATCCGTGACTGTCTCCGTATGATGCGCATTTTGAAAGCGATTGCAAAATTTGTAAAATTGTTCTTGAAAGAATAAATAAACAGACTTACTTGGGCACTTGTAGTCCGGGCACTTCTTATCTGGAGGTGAAAACGACACATTCTAGGTCAGTTTACTCAGAACTGAGAACTAAATAAAAATGTATGTTTTATTGGGGGGGGGGTTCTGTGTTTGCATGTGCTCTTCAATCAAAATACCTTGGCAGATTCTGGATGTGAGGTTCTGCAAGAAGGAGTCATCAAGAAGCTCGGCAAAGTTATCCAGGACGAAGGAAAATCCTGGCTTGGGATCACTCTTGCACACCAGATCTCCAAGCTGCTCCTGATTGGGCTGACGGCCTGAGTAGTCCTTCACGCCCAAACCTCCCACCTGGAGGCCAACGGAGTCGTTGTCCCGGTTAATTTTCACTGGTGAGAGGTTGCTCGGGCTGCACCGCACTCGGTGTTCCTTACCCTGATGTTTTTGCCGCAGAGAACATTGAGAGGAACCCTGTCCCTGAGAATGTCAGAGCGTCCGTCGGTGAGAACCAGAACCACGCGGTTCTCCTGCCTCATAAGCTTGATGGTGTTTTCCAGAGCGAAATTCAGGGCCTCGCCGGTGTAAGTGGCCTCAGCCAGCCAGTTGAGGTCTTTCACGGCCCTGCGCACAAACGCGGATATTTAATAACACACAAGTGATGGGCTAACACGGACCAACGTGAGCACCGATTAGAGAAGACGATTCGATTTTATTCCCAATTCCAGACAAATGAACCAAACGAGGGTTGTTCTGCAGCCATTTTCTGTTCTTTCTGCAAATGGGCCGTGAAGGTGAGGAAAATAAGGACCTCACGTTCAACACGGGTGGCTAAGACTTCAGCGTTTTGTCCAAGTTTGGTTTGTTTTAAGATTGAATGTGTGTGTGTGTGTGTGTGTCACTCAACTGTTTAAACTCGGTGAGGGTAGCAACATTGGTGCCCAGTTGGACTACTTCTTGGGCTTTTGCGCCACTGTACTGCACAACGCTCACCCTGGACTCATTACCTGCAAACTGGGGAGGAAAAACAAGTTTGTTTTATCAGTTTTGTTATGCCTCCGATTTTGTTTTCTTCTGTCAGCATGGCCGCGTTCCCAGCCCCTTCCTGACTAATTGCGTCCAAACAGGAAGAAGCGAGTCTTTGGAGAGACAAATGAGATCCCGTTCTAAAACCCGAGATGCAAAAAAACCCAATGCATACCAATCATTATGAAGCATTCAGGCACACAAATAATATGGAGTAAAGAGAGAGAAGGACATTACCTTGACCTGCTGGTCTTTAATCAATCTGTCTACAACGGTGATGATGAAGTCCTTGGCGAGAGCAAAGTTTGAGGAACCAATACTCTCGGAGCTGTCCACAATGAACGCCAAATCCAGAGCGGCGCATTTACACTCTGATGACACGAAAAGTCACACAACACTTAATTCTCAAGCCACGTGGTAGGACGACACGTCACGGAGCGAAGAGTTTGTAGTTTCAGCATGCGCTTACCGCAACAAGCTGCGGCGAATCCACCCCGAATAAAAAGCAGAGAAAAAAAAAACACATCATAGAAGAAAGTTAGGTCATGAATTGGGAAGGAAAAAAAAAACCAGGCAATTTTAACTCTCTTGGGTTCAATTGCACATTAGCACTGATTAGCGGTATGTTGAAAAGGGCTAAGAGGTTAAAATACACAAAGGCCTGCCTTTTATGTTTTATGTTTATGCACGTGTGTGTTTGCGTGTAGCAATGTTACAGTATACAACTCACAGCAGAGCTTCATGATGATATCCAGAATTTCACATTCCTGAGAAGAAGGGCGGAGTGCACGTTACTGTACAGCAATGCGCTCCTCTAAATAGCATGAGATAACTATCGAACACGGCCAAGGCAACCTTTCAAGTTACTTTAACAAAAAAAAAAAAAGTAAAACCTGATGATATTTTACTGAGAGGACTGTTTGGCGAAAGGCTGCGGGATTTGGTGTTCAGGAAATTGGACGTGTGGCTCGAGCCTGAACGCAAGGGCGTCGTATTGAAATGGCAAAACTCAAACGCTCTCAATGGGGAATTAAGTGCCTCTCTTGGCGAGCATATGGGATCAGATTCAATCTTTTTTTTTTTTTTAATAGACTTACATCAGTTCCTGGTGGTCCGGGAGGCCCAGCAGGTCCCTAGAAGAGAAAAAAAAGAGTGATAGAGATAGGGAATCAGTCATTTCTCTAATAGATGCCAACTGGAGAAAAAAAAAATCAAGTTGACAGCTATAAATCTAAATAAAATATAAGTTCCTGGAATCATTTTTTTTCCCCCCACCCACCACTCTCTGGTGATGTTTCTTCAGAAAACCCACCACTATTCGACTGCAACTGCACTGTGGGATATGCTTGAGCAACATGCGAATCCTCCAATCGTTCCTCACCACGACATTTTATTCTCTCACTTGGCCGCAGAAACGAAACATCTGTTTTCTTTTAACAGATGATAAACTCGGTTTAAGAGCTTTTTTTTTTCCTTCCTTGCTTGCATGTGTGCACACAGGAACTCAGACAGACAGACAGACAGACGAGAGACAATGGGTCCACACACATGAAGACATGATGCCGGGTCTGGAGGATTTGCTGAATACACGCAAATCGGAGGGGAGGCAGACGGGCGGGAGCGGCGAAGCCTGGACGGTGTGGAAACTATCAGGCGTTGGGAGTTTGAGGGTTTTATTTGCGGAACATGCATCCAAACATATGGTTATATTTAGACATTCCTCTTTTTTTTTTTTTTTTTGCCCCACATTGTCTGGTTGGGAAAAGGCGGGGGTGTTACACAATTTTTCCGATTTAAGATGACTGAAACGAGGGTGGGTATTTTCTGTATGTCTTTGCGTGCGGTTTTATATCGTGCAGAGCGGCGAGAGGAGCCGCGCTTCACTTGGTCACCGCGCGTCACTGAAGCGAGCCCGCAAAGAAAACACCGCAATAAATGCAAGGCCGATTACAATACTCGTGCTTGCCATAGGCCTCCGATCATGCATTCATAGCCGAATGACAGTTTTTTGTTTTTGTTTTAAGTGGTCTAGCAGTGAAGCTGGGATGCAGAGACAGACAGAGGCCACACGCAAAATTCAAACGGGCCCTTTGACAACAAAGTAGAACCAGACTTAAGTGTTTCCTGCCTGCCTTGCAACATCTTAAGTATTTCCTGCCTGGCATTCACCATCATCTGGCAGCATGCAAGGGAGGAAAATTAAATACAATTAGCACTCTCTGACATCAGGCTCAAAAAGATGAACAAAGTGCATTTCTGCTGTCTACCTGAAGAGATTTGCTTTTCCATTCATGTCAACGGAATCCGATCTTACTGATGCTGATGACCTACAGTCAACATTTCAACTTTGAAAAGAATTACATATGGCTTTTGTTTTCTTTGTATATCCTAAAAAAAAACACCCGCGTGCACACACACACCCATACTCAAGCAAGGTAAGTCACCCCTTGCTCGAGTATGGGAGGGGCCTAATGACGTGAGGAAGGGTCGATTGTGCCTGTGAGGAGAGCAAACTATTCAATGTCTCAACTTGTTCACTCAAAAATTCGGACTGTGGCATACTTACCGCACTTCCTTCAGGTCCCCTGTGACCTTTGGCCCCTTTTGGTCCTGGAGGTCCTGGCTGATTGTTCTGTTCAAAAGGAAAAGCAAAGGGTTGTATTTATTTATTTATTTATTTTGCACTAAATTAACCCTTCGTGGTTTAAAGGACAAAATCTAAAGAGAAAGGGCAGATTTCGTTAACCTGGTAGCCAACATGCAGGGAAACTAAATAGTCTGACTTCCTTTTTGTTGCCCTTTAAGTCAGCAAGTCGTATTTGTAAACCTGCGCTCACTCGTAACATCACATGTCACATTTTCCCAACTGTTGGTGTCATAGTGAAATGTTTTCAATAGGTGATGTCACTGTTTTTCCCTAAAGCCTCCTAAGTCCTCGGTCAGGTCTCATTGTCCGCGGCCAATCTTCTGCCATAGCGCTGCAGCTGCAGAGAAAGACTGCCTGTGTAACTGCTGATTTCAGTGAGATGATGGCCAAGGTTGAGGAAGTGCGGCGTCCACGGCGCTTAAATCAATTTCAGGAAATGATGTTCCCACAGATTCCACTTCAAAAGGAATTGCGGGGAATGTTGGCAACACGAGATTGAGTTTCAATGGCTAATTTCCACGATTGGAAACGCATTTGAAAAAGGTTTGATTGTATAATTTACACCGATACCCAGTGACAGTAATGCAACCGTTGGAGTAACATGGAACAAAACGACAGAGGCAGCAGCACATGCGGCGCAAGGCCACGTTCTGATTTGATCATAAATCCTCATTTGCAGCCCAACACGTCAGACAGAAAAGAGACGTAGCTTTGGCGAAAGGGCGGTCTGGCACTCTGGAGGCACAAATCACACGAAATCAAGTCTGCTTTTGGTGACGTTGCAAGATAATTTGCACAACCAGCAGTGCGGCTAGATCTCCATCGGCACCTCCCATACGTTTTAGGGGAAACCAAGGCTAATGCAAAGCACCTGACTTTTACGGTGCTCACGCTGACTCGAAAAGCCGATGTCATACAATGCAAGAGATGTGTACAAGAGCATATCTCACAAAAAGAATAATATGGCATTTGTACCAGAAACGTTGTTCGATATAATAATCCAACTACAGTATTATGACTTCACAAAAATAATAAAAGACTCAGATTTGATCGATGTCGACTACAGGTTGTTATTATGATTAAAGTGGTACCTCTACTTCCGAACGTCTATTCATACGAAATTTTCAAGTTAGGAAACGCCTCAACGGGGAAATAGTGCCTCTTGTTACGAAATAAATTTCAAGATACGAAAGATAAAAAATGGAGTATGGCCTGCCAATCGCAGCTCCGAGTTTCCTGAACGCACCATAGTTATAGCTGCTCTGCCATTGGCTATTACCGGGCATTCTCCTGGCATCCCATTGGCTAAGAGGGACCTCTACCGTACGCGTCGAGTGTCACCGACAAAATTGTGAAATTAAAGAAGCAAGTCAACATTTTGCGTCTGAACTATGCGCTCTCCTGTAACCGCGGGAGGAAATGACATCATAACCACTAAGGCTAACCGCCCATGACTTGGAGCTAGGCTGAGTGAAGCTCCAGGGCCACATTGAAGTAGACGGTCGGAGTACATCAGCCCGACTACTCTGTCCAAAGCAATGTCTCCTTTAAAGCAGGGCTGACGGATGTTTTCCGTCAGCACGTATTGTACAGTGTAAAGCAGCGTATGGATGCCGCAAACAAGGAACCGATTCAAAGTCAAATATTCACTGGGAAAAAAAAAAAAAAAAATCCGGTGGCTATGGTTACATGTAGAATGTAATACACAACAGTACATAATATGGCCCAGTCTTGAGTGAGGCACAAGGACTTCATTATGAATCGAGGACAACAGAAAATTTGGCAAAGTCGGTTGATCAAATGCTCATCAATCTGTCAAGAAGACATCTGCGCTTCCAGTAGCTCGCCGTCTCGTTTTGTTGCATCATGAAGCAGAGTTAAAAAGACTGCTTCATTCTCCCTTCCTGTATTTATGCTGAGATAAGATAACCGGACCCCAGATTTCAGTCAATTATTTAGGGGCATAATTATGTTTACGAATCTTCAAACAAACACAACTAAATTACTAAATTACAGAGTACAATTTATACAAAGGAAAGCTTGTGTCAAGGCAACCTTTTTTTTTTTTTTTTTAACAAACCCCAAGTGCAATAAACGGATTTCGTTCCTGCCAACTTTTTTTTTCTTTTAATGAGAAAAACCACGTTTTATGTTCTTCATGCATGTTTAGCCTTCATTAGGAGAGACAGTAATCTAATCCACAGCTGTATACACTGGCCCACCGTCATATAATTAAACACAAACAAATACAGTACAAAAACCTGGACCTGATCTTGCTGTGGACGTGAGGCACATGCCAAATCTTAACATGAAGTTCAATTCATCTCAAAGTGTAAATCCCAAACGATCCAAGAATGTGTGGTTTGTGTGTGACCTGTCCTAATGACAACGCGCCTCAGACAGAGCGCTGAGGGAAAGTTACAACCTGCAGAAATTCCACTGTAAACGTGAACAAGTACAACTGGGGGTTCACGTTTTAAGGCTGGCATACTATATGGACGTACGCTACGCACACACACACACACACACACACACACACACACACACACACACACACACACACACACACACAAAGAGTAATGTAGTCCCTTCATCCTCCACACTCATTTCCTGGTATCCTTGACGACGACATATACACAGCTGCATCAGCTCAAAGTTCCCTTACCCAATGACACACACACACACACACACACACACACACACACACAAACACACAAACTGTTCAGATCTACATTAGAAATTATTTCCAGCTGTAATCCAGAACGAAAGTGTGCGAACAAGATGGATGGACAAAGAAACACGAACACGCTGCAGCCTAACGCAAAAGAAACCCGACAAGACGGCGAATGAAAACCCCCTAAGTATGATTCTATAGAATCCAAGGTGTCAAATGCCATATGCAAGTGGCATCGCGTGGCTCACAGCACTCTGACAGGCGACCGGAGTGGAAATAAAAGAAGAATGAGGAGCAAGGCCGACAGACTCACATCAGGGCCCGGGTCACCGGCATCTCCGTCATCTCCTTTGGGTCCGGGGGTTCCCTTGCTGCCCTGATGGCGGTGTCACAAGCGAGGTTACACAAGTGAAATGCTTCATTCGCAATTTGACCAAAATAATGGCAAATGAAACTCACAGGTTCACCGGCATCTCCGCGAGGGCCAGGATAACCCTGAGAAGAAGATCTCAATATGAATATTCTATACGTGTACTGAAGAGCCATAATGTCGCACATTTGTTTGCAGCCCAACAAGTACACACCTGGAAGCCTGGGCAACCTGCAGTACCATTTCCTGGTACGCCGTCCACACCCTGACAAGGGCATGAAGAACATTTCCAGAGTCTTACACATGAACGCACAGGCATCAAAATGTTGTCAAGGATGGCAGACATCTTCCTCACTCACCCTGCCTCCCATTGGGCCTCTGTCTCCGGCAGACCCTTTGATTCCTCTTGGTCCTTTGGGTCCCTGCGAGAAACAAGGCACCACAAGATGGGAAAGGCACGGAATATGACAAGACGTGCTCATGAAAAAACATTCGGATGGACTTAGGATGCTTCTGTGGGCGTGCATGTGCTCACAGTCACAAAATCTAGCTGATATTCTTGTTTGGGAGAATATTGGCTGGTTAAATAGCACACGATAATACTAAAACAATATCAAACACAAATGCTTCAATCAATTGCTGTGTGTATGTGTGTGTGTGGGGAGGATGTTTATGAATGTGTGTATTTTTGTACAGTGGGACAGACCTCTGGTCCAGGGGGGCCTTCATCACCTCTGTATCCGGGGGAACCATCCCTGCCAGGCTCACCCTGAAAAAAAAAAGTCAGAAACAGATTTTTTTGTGTTTGTTTGTTAAAAATTCGATGAACATGTCTTCAAACTTCAGAAGCGATTGATGCTTTCTTTCCAAGTTGTTGTGGTTTAGGACTGAGGAATTGCTATCAGCTTCACTTCCATTAAAGAAAAAAAAAAGGCGACAATGACCTTTACGTGCCTTTCTGTAAATATCCACTCCCATAATGCGATCCAGATTTATTGATGATATTATTCCAGTTGTATGTTTGTGGAGAATAGAAGTCACTCTGCTTTTTAGTCTTTTGGCTGACCCTCAAGTAACAACAATGAAGCTGAACATGGATGAAATGCTTCTCAAGAGTGATTCAAAAACAGTCGTGAAATTGATGGCCGCGTTGTGCCATGACCATGAGTGGGAAATGGCGAGTTCTCAGGGAGGCTCATTAAGTTATTACACTTGGAGTGGTGTCAACCAGCAGCTGGGCTCAGCTGCTACACGAGCATTTGGTCCACTTTGGAAAGGATTGCTGCGATACAGTATTACACTTTTAGGCATAGAAAATCCAAACTTGACTGCAGGCAGTGATTTATGTAGCCCGACTTGGCTCTAAGGACTAAATACACACCACTAAATATGGGGGGACATGCGAGGAGTGCTATTGCTTAAATTAACTTTCGAACAGTAGTCGGCCTGACGTGTTCAACTTTGAAATGTAGGAAATAGGCGGGCGTAAGCAACGACATCCATTCCATTCAGGTTTTACAGGCAAGTTGCGACCCAACATTCGTTATTCAGTTGTCTGTGCCTTTGTAATAGTTGACTGTTTCATACTACTGTAGACATGCTAGTTAGCTAGGATGCTCCCGGCGGGGCAAAGTACTGTACTGTATGTATGTGCAAACAAATATTCATAATGTTACTAAAACAGCTAATCTAGTGGCGACCTTGCATCGTACGGTATCATTTCGACAATATTAGTATTTTAATGACTCATAATTCCAAAAGGATTGTATCATTTCATGTGAGACTGCGTGTCTCGCTCCCTAAAATAGCGCTATACAGGGGTGACCCAACATGTCCGTTCTCTCTACTTTGAACGGTAGTTCTTGACACTCCCGTCAGTTCTGATGAGGAAAAAAAAAATAGGAGCACAAAGGATTCATTGAAAGCTCTGACATCACGGCGGCTACCGCAAGTAATCCATGTCAAGCATTATTTTTGATCCGCTGCCTGGAGCCTTATTAAGAACCGTACTGAGGCTTTGGCTGCAGGAGATGGAGAGAAGAACTGAGTCAGAAGGGAAAGAATGAGCGTCGATGTTCCCGGGAGGGGTTGAACACTCAAACTGGGAGGGGAAAGCATATGCATGAGTGGGCAGCACTCTGGGGCCGCGGCCAGATTCAACACTCTTGAAATGTCCCATCCCAGTGTGCTCTCCCGCCAATGCGAAACTTGAACGCACATGCGCATTGGAAATAAAAAGCGGCTGAAGTGAAAAGTGGCTGTTTTATGGGGCTGCTGGACCAAACAACAAGCTGAAAACAGCGTGCCACTGTATATCCCGAGTGTACGTATGATTGTATGCGAGTGCGTGTCGGTCTTACGGGGTCTCCGTTGGGGCCAGCCGAGCCCTCTCGTCCCTGCTCTCCACGGGGTCCTGGCTCCCCCTGGCAAGGAAAAGAACAAATGTAAAAGACGATTTACGGGGGCTTGTCACAATGGACGATAAAGCGGCTGGAGTCGAGCTTTTAAAAAAAGCACGAGACAAGTTGAACGGTGAGGAATTCCGTTGTAGTGGAATCACCTTCGTCGCAAAGCTGTTAAGGTTGTGGATTTTGGAATTCAGTCAATATTTTCGTATATAATACAGTACTGTACATCCTCTTCGGTTGCACAGTGACAGAAATAAAATAGGACCTAACATGAGAAAATGCGACCAACATGTCTGTCCTAGCTGCTCCGTACAAAAATAATAAAAGAGGAATGAAATACGGGTGCAGTTAAGCAGCGCATCGAGATGAGTTATTGGAGCCAGTTCATTTCCTGGCCCTTGAGCACGACACCAAAGCCCCAACTGTTGAGCCTGACAAATTCTGACTTCTGTGTTTTTTTTTCTTTTTCTGCACGACGTGCAGCTGTGTATTCTGGCCTATGAGCATATAGTCGGTTCGCTACACACATTGTGAAGAGTGCAAAGGGGAAGAAATCAAATGTTGGTGTCTCTTCACGGCGCTGCTGAGGAGTTCCACTGCATTTCCGAATCATCATCATCGTCACTTACTAGCTCTCCTCTTGGTCCTCGGTTGCCACGGGAACCTTGCTCCCCCTTCTCTCCAACTGCTCCCTACAAGAGATCAGCAGCCATGAAGACTTTATTGCCCAACGGAGCCACACAGCAGTGATACGAATCAACATTATTTACGATCTCGCCACGAGGTCCGTCCGGTCCCGGCGCGCCCTGAAACACACAGGAAGTGAAATGAAGGCGACCATTTTGGGACCAAAGTTGGATATTTCCATCAAACTTACATCATCACCGCGCTCGCCTTTGTCCCCGTTAGCTCCACGAGGTCCGCGATCGCCCTGCCGCAGCAAGCACGTGATAATGTCAGAACTTTACATCTCTCGGTTTTGGTGGTGGGGGGGGTCTCTCTCTGTTGGTTTACCTGAGGTCCTAAAGGCCCATAGTTTCCAGGTCTTCCCGGTTCGCCATCTCTTCCACTATCTCCCTGGAATAAGCACCGGGCAACTGAATCCACCGTGTTCGGTTCAAAACCCGAATAACTCACATTACAATATCATCTCTTACTTTTTCTCCTTTCTGCCCAAAAGGACCAGGGTCTCCCTTTGGCCCAGGCTCACCCTGTAGACCCTGGAAGGCAAAAACAGCAACAGCTGAAACCACAACACTGAACTGTTGCGGCATCCGAGCATGCATCCACATGTGTGTGTGTTTGCGTGCGATATGTCTATATGGCTTCATTTAAACAAACCGACAGCAAGAATGTAAACCTAGCGGTGATTAAAGAGCCAACGAGCCCTCCAGGTTGCGAGGCCCGATAGCGGTCAAGGCCGCTCAAGGAGTAACATAGCAAAACATACAACTGTAGCTAATGGCTAATTTCTAAACAACATACCTTAGCCACAGGCAGGTAGCAGTGATTGGCATGCATAGTTTATAAATTTACCCTGGATAATTAAGACAAAGAAAAATAAATAAACACTGCGTGCAAATAGGGAGTTTGCAGCGCCTAAGCCTTGAGTCAGTGTGAAAAAAGATTACGTAAACATCTCATGAGCTACTTCCCTTATAAAGTGATTGTTCGTGTCAGCAAAGCGTGAAAGGCCGCACATGCATCAAACGTGACTCATGAGGACCATTGTGAGAATAAATTACAGCTGGCGACTTTTCGGCTCATACGAAGTCATTGAGCGCTGCATATACCGACATGCTGAAATGAAAAACCTGCGTTATGCTTTGAGGTGCCATGTAAAGGAGGCTATACTGTATTGTATTCTTTGTTATTGAACTCCCAAAACATGTCTGGCTATTGGCACTCATCAATCGGCCCATTGACAGTGGCAGAGACTCTCCACGCTTTGCTTTCTAGTCAGATACATCTGAAATTTTCTATGGACGAGTGTAAAATAAGCTCTGCATTTATCAGGTCAGTGTGTGTAATTGCGGGTTTTGTTTGTGTTCAAGAATTTACATGCAGCCAAATTAGTTGGGCTAAATATGATCCATGCTGGACTGCTTGGAATGACTCAGGCGGCACCAAAGGTCCGCAGGTTAAGGGAGATGACGACTGGGCTTGCCCAAGCGCTCGCAACATGTTGATTGAGATCTTGAACTCACATCTGATCCAGGAGATCCTTTGCAGCCAGAAAGGCCGGGGAAACCAGCCTCACCCTATCAGGAGAAAAACAAACTAAAGTTATGATAGAAATAAAATTGTAATCACTTGAGCACATACCCCCCAAAAAAATGAACACTCTCATTCGTTTGCTTACATTCTTTTAATTCCTCAAATCTCAATTTTAGTATCCAGTTGTAATCAAATACCGAATGTTATTTTGAGATTGGTCACAGGTCAGCACTGTTTCTAACCCACCTTGCGTCCATCGATTCCATCATTTCCCCGTAGACCTTTGTCACCCTGTTGATGAGGCGCAGACACAGAAGAGAAAGTGAAGTAACCCGGCAAACAATCGAACACAGCAGATACTCGCAGAGATTGAGCAAACATGAGTGGAGAAGAGAGGGCCGGGCATGAAAATCAAACTCACCTTGTAGCCTTTGTGTCCCCTTTCTCCCTGCAAAGAGCACGAAACATCAGTCGGTTGTGTCCAACCCAACAGTTACGCGGCACACGTGTATCGTATTTGGATTTTATTCGGACGACTCCTTTATACCTTCACGCCTCGACCACCTCGGTCTCCCTGCAAACAGAAAAACACACGTTGTAACACATTCAAATTGATTTTTCACATTTTGTATTGCTTTGAGTTGTTTTTTTTAATTATTTCATGAAATTCCAATATGACCCAAGAGGGTTAGTCGGGTCTTGGTGGAGGTTTTACCTTCATTCCGCTGTATCCAACAGGACCGGGATCTCCAACGCTGCCCTGTAACACGGCGGCAACAATGGATAGTTGGTCACGTTGACGATTAGTATCCTTACTCAAGTCCGAGGAGACGATGTCATGGCAGAGTGAAAGACTGAACGGCAAAAGTCACCTACCATTGCACCGATGTCTCCTTTCTCTCCTGGCATTCCGGGTCTGCCCGTTTCTCCCTGTGGAAAAGTCATACAAGAACATCATCCAAAAACTGTTGTGGCGAGACTCCTGACGAGGATGAGGAAGTTCGATCGCATGACACCGATACGAGCCAACCGGCATTGGCTTCCGACACCCCCTCTGATCTGGAGAGGCGGCGAGGTGATGATGACCCAATTGGATGTCACTGTACGGCTTCTGCGACGATCGTTCTGGACGTGATTCGCACTGACTGAGCTGGACAAGAGCTGGGTGGACCACTTGGAGGCGCTGCTGTGAAGATTTCTTCATTGACCAACTGGGCCAGGTTCAGAGAAGGACCTACCTCTCTGAAGGCGTCTCCCTACAGCCTTTTCATCTTGTTAAAAGGACTACGATATCATTCTAACAAACATTGTATCCCAATAATGTGTCAAATGTGCCACACTCGGCGTCCATCGCAGCTCGGTCATGCTGGAAGGGGGATTCTCCCATCTGCGGCCCCTTCTCAAGGTTTCTCGTTTTTCCCCAGATGGGGTTTTGGGAGTTTTTCGTTGTCCTCCAGGCGATGTTGTGAATACTTTTCAACTGTGGGCCTGTGAAGCCCTTTGAGACTGTTTGTGATTAACGACTATAGAAATGAATGTGACTTGACTTGACTGTCATTCAAAAGACGGTTGCCGCATATTTATGTTTTTAACAATTTGCCATGGATGAATTCTTCTGGGTCAAAGTCATTTTTCAAATTGATAAACCTAGAGCGCAAACTTGTATCTTCGTACCATGCCGCCAGCGTCTCCATCTGGTCCTTTAGGGCCTCCTGGAGCCTGTAGCAAAGCAAAACGGCAGGTGATGACATTGCTCACCGAAAATGAAACAGCAAATATGCGAGGAGATCTTCGGAAAGTGTACTTACATTGCAGTCAAATGAGCAGCACTGGGGGGAAAAAAAAGAGACACAGCATGTCAAATAAATACTACGCCATTTAAACTGTAGTTTGAGATACAAAAACTGATGATCAGACATACCACGTCCTTGGTCTCATTTGTCTGAAAAAGGAAGACAAAATGTAAATAAGATCCAAATACAAAATTCTGGGAATTACAAAAAGTCGACAGGAATGAAAGAGAAGACAACGCATACGATCATATCGATGATGGTTCGGATGGTTCCCATCTTGGTGGCTCTGGAGTCATCTGCGGCTGTGAAGTTCTGCCTGTAGTTCTGGTCAGTGGCGATGATGGAGAGTCGAGTATCCTAAAAAGACAAATGCAAACGGAAATCTTTAACGCCCATCTCACACTAGATGTCATGTGATGATCGCAAATAGAGCATGACAGCAAGTGGCAAAATGGCCGCCCCCTGAGATGGACACAAACGAGTGGATTTTGCAGCTTCACTTATATTTCACAACTGGTTTGCATCAGAAGAATATCATAACAATACAGTAATTATGCGCAGGCTAAAGTAGCAATATATTTTATAATATTTATGAATGAAGGAGCTGGTTCACCAACAGTGGAATTTTTTTCCTGAAATGTCATCGCTATAAATTACAACATGGCAAAAATCTGTTTTACGCTTGTAGGTCACGCTTAAAAACTAGAAATAAAGTCTGAAAAACTTGATGTGTTTGAAAAAAGTCAGAGACACTTGAAATAGGTGTCAAAATAATGATGGACACGTGATGCTATCTCTGCTCCAAAAAAATGCTGTTGACCAGACCCTCCCAAAATTAATAAATAATAAAAATACTTTACACTCACATTCCCACTAGTGGGAAATGTTTTAGTCTTCAATTACTGAACATCCATGTTTTGGGATAAAGGAGGAAGCATTGGCAAAGAATGGTGAAACATGATGCAAATGAAGTGGTTGACAATCAATCAAAACTGGTGCACGTACCTCCTGATCAGGTGAGATGGCGACGGCGAACACCTTGACGCCATGTAGCCTAGCTTCATTTGCAGCTTCCTGCACACCTCCGCATGGCTCCTTGTAGCCAGTAATGGGATGGCCGTCAGTCACCACCACGATGTACTTGTTCTCATGGTAGTGAGAACCTCTGGAGAGAGCACAAGAGGGTAAACGGGTGAGCTTTTCAGCAAAAAACGAGGATAGGTTGCCCTCCAAAACACAAAAACAGTGAGTAGGTCAGTGTGCGAGTGCCAAACCCAAATAGGCCTGGTTCACAGTATTATTCTTAGGAGTGATTATTACGCAATGAGCAGCTCAGCAAGACCCCTCTTGATGGCGCAGTCCGTGTAGGTCCCTTTGCCGATGTATCTGATGGTGTCAATGTCATTCTTCAGGGCCTGCCGATCGGTGCTCATGTCACTCAGTTCGCGCACCAGGATGACGTCGTCACTGTAGTGCAGCGCCCCCGAATTCCATGTCAGGTAGCGATCGCATCGATGGCGCCTATGGGGAGCAAAGATGTTGATGAGACTGTCCCTCGACAGGCCACCCAAAGAAATTTCAAGCGCCGGTTCCTGTGCATGTTCTTACATGTCCTGCAGTTCATCTATGAAGCGTTTGGTGAATTCTTTGATCTGGTCAATGTAAAAGTTGGGAGGCTTCTGCCGGAGGGCCACACTCTCAGATGTATCCAATACGAAGAAAAGGTCAACCGGACATTCTGTTCACACGACAAACAAAGAGGCAATGATCATGTACACCACTGCACCACATGTGCTCCCAAAGTGCTCTCAAAATTAACAAAATAATCCAAATGCAAGCTGCATAAAACGAGTCCATGCATTGCATGAAAATAGAGGCCCCTGGTGCAGCACTGCAGGCCTCCATCAGGTGTGACACACCCGTCATGGTGCCTGTTAGCAGACTCCTGTAGGCCTGCGGTATATTAAAGGAACGAGGCTCTACCACTTGTACGAACACCGCAAAATGGGAACAATTCCGCAGTGCCATCTTCTCTCTGTTTCACCAATCTCAGTCAGTAAGTGCATTAAGCTCTTCATCGCGCGCTCAAATTCACCAACATGCACTGAAAGGCCTTCAGGTTCACACGTTCAGTCTTGTAGATTTTTAATGTGCGTCGAATCTAATATCGTTGGACCTGTCCGTCTTATTCGTGAGCGTTCTTGAACGCAACAGCGCACATCTGGATCATCGCTTACAGGAATGTCACTTCGGCATGCACCACGTCATGTTTCAAAATGAAGAGACGACTTTATATGCGATACAGTTCGTTGCACGTAGAGGACCACAGCCTTCCTTCGAACAAATTAAGAATCTGATACTTACCCGCGGACCTGGGTCTTTGGATCTGCGTTTGCGCTCTGGCCAGGAGGACGCACAGCAGCACAAGGAGCCCTCTCAAAGTCTCCATGGCTGAACTGCTAAATATTAAGTCAAACAAATAATTCCCCAGAAGAAACAAACGCGAACGCTGCCCGAATCCCCAAAGGCGGCTCCCGTTTGACTAAATTCGGCAAAACCTTCGGAGTTCCACCGCCCCGCCGCAGTTCGTCCAGGCGAGAGCCAGAGCGCGCAGAGGAGGAGGACGCGCGCGACCAGAGAAATGGGGGCGTGCACGTGCCCTTTTTTTCAGTGCACGAGAGCCACGTTTGGCGAGAACGCGCATAGACTCAAAGTTTACACAAAATCTCAGATGTAGCTGCTTCCATATAAGGCCGGTAGAGAGAATTATGGACGTACGAAAAACGCGATGCGGACAACAAAACTTGCCAGCGCCCTCATACCGTTTGTCCCCCAGCCCCTTTTTTTAGAACGAAACGTGCACCCAAATCTTTGATTTGTAGGACTTGAATAAATAAAACCAGGTCTAACATTTAACAAAGGATGGCTGTACGAAATCATTTGTCATTGAAAATCACGACATTGATGGGCGGTGGCGTCATTTGTGTCGCAAACGACGAATTGATTACAAACTTTGGGGTTACTTTTCACTTTTGTCAAATGTTCCCTGGGTGAATACATCTGGTTCAACTTTCCAGACCAGATATGAACTTTCAGAGAGAAAATGGGGAGATGCAAAGGGAGGAGGGAATTCTTGGCGCCTCTCAAACAGCGCAGCAGAAAGAAACACAGTGCCATCTAGCGGACTTTGTGGACATAACTTGGAGAAGGAGCCTTTCGAGGGGCCGCACGTTCACTCCCCTGGAAGAGCGGAAAACGTGGAAGGCTTCACTTGGCCAGGTGATGAGTGGGCTGGATGTTTCATGGTTGCTGTGGACATACGTGTGGTGGGACTGTTCTGCACTCACTTTTTCCACTGAGCTCACTTTTCTTGGAGACGCCGTTGCTCAGTGAGCAGATGCGCGGCGGGAGCAGGGAAGATGGGTTGGGGTGGGCGCGGGGAGAGAGACATCTGGTAATGATCTGTGTTTACGAGCCAGTCCTCGTCATAAATCAGTTTAGTTTCATGGCAGTCTGTTTAAATGGTGATGCCTGTGTTTCGGGATGTCTCCGTATAGGATTGCTCTCAAATCCACATCAAACTCCATTTTAAGAAGGAAATTGGAAGTTGGCTTTGTTTTCAGTTATATAAGAATTTGTGCTCCAAGGGAGGAAGGTGTGCACTTTTTACTTCTTTACAAGCATGAGGACGACAGACAGTTTTAAGATCACACAATGAGCTCACTCATGTTATCATCATCACCCCAAGGGAACTAAGAACATGGTGCACCCTCAAAGCACATGGAGACCGACATGCAATGAATAGTCGCGTCTGGCCAGCATATTTGGCAAAGAAAATGAGTTTCCACAAACTCAACGTTGAGTAGGCAGGACTAGTAGCAAATCTGAGTCAGAGGGCGAGAGAAACTGAGCATGATGGGCTGAACACAGAACCGTTTTTATTATAAAAAGTGTTTAAGTTAGAAAATGATGATGAAGAAATGATTCCAAAGTAAATACCGCTCTGTGGAACATTTACATCAAACAAATGAGGGGGAGGGGGGAACCTAACCAAAAAAAAAAAAAAAAAAAGGCCACAGCTGGAAGAGATTAATCACCACGACTGGGATATAATTCCGGCGAAGGCTTCGTTTTCATGCGAGTCAATGCACGAATAACAAAAACTGATTGGTCATCCCGAGAGTTTACTCTGCTAGCAGATGCCACAAGGCGCCAGTCGGAACTGCAGGAAATTGCAGCGCGATCAAGATTCTGATGCGTGCCAAGTAAATGAAAATGACAGGAAATGGGCCAGATGAACCTGCACAGTATCAGCACCCCACCAAGCAGTCGTCTCCTCGTGTCTATCAGTGAATATTTCAAAACAAGCAAGTCATTCAAGGATAAACAGTCTGCTCTTCCTGATTGCAGCTGGTCGAAACCAGCTGCACGAGTGTAAAATGAGGCTGCTGCCATCTAGTTTACCCATGAGAAAAAAAAAGATTGTTTTTTTCTCTCTCCGAAGGACAGCAAATTCACACCACATTGTAACCAATGTCATTTAATTTGAACTTGTCTAACTGAGAAAACCATAAAGGGTAGAAAGAGACAGTTGCTGACTTGACATTGTTGCCTTTCAGGAAAGGTTGCGGAACCCAATGTCAATACTTGTCCTTCAAAATGGGGTTTAGTAGCGCAGTCATTTCAACCGTGCTTGACAAAAAAAAAAAAGATGCAGTCCTTTGGACAAAATTTGGGGATGGGAGGGGTTACACAATTGCAAATATTGATGACTTTGCAGAGTAACACTTCACCTTTTTGCCTCGCGCGGGTACCGCTCCATGTCAGTTCACGGCCGAGTGACTTTTGAGGTGCCTCCTCAGGTGGTTTAGACAGGTGTACGTCTTGGGACAGATCTGACAGTGGAAAGGTCGCACCCCCGAGTGGTTGAGCATGTGTTGCTTGAGCACGCTTCCGTCCGAGAAGGCCTTTCCGCACTGAGAGCACACGTAGGGCCGCTCGCCGGTGTGGACGCGCATGTGCACCGTCACCTTGTGCGCCATGGTGAAGCCTTTGCCGCACACCGTGCACTTGAAGGGCCTCTCGCCGGTGTGGGTGAGCCTGTGGGTGCGCATGGCGCCCATCTGCGAGAAGGCCTTGCCGCAATCCGGGCACACGTGAGGCTTCTCGCCGGTGTGAACCCGCGTGTGGCTCCTCAGGCCGCCGGCCGTGGAGAAGCACTGCGAGCAGTGCGTGCATTGGTAGGGACGCTCGCCCGTATGCGTGCGCATGTGCTGCTTCAAGTCGTAGCGGTTTCGGAAGCCGCGGCCGCAGACGGGGCAGCTCTCCGGCCTGTCGTCGTTGTGGCGCAGCTCGTGATTGGACAAGCACTTTTCCGACAAGAAGCATTTGCCGCACTCCCGGCACTGGTAGGGTTTCTCGTGGTCGACCCGTTGATGATACTTGAGCTCGCTGATCCCGGGGAAGGTCTCGTCGCAGTAGCGGCACCTGAAGCGATGGTTGGGGCTGTAGGGGAGCTGATGTTCAGTCATCTGATGGTTCCTCAGCAGGTGGGCCATCTTGAAGGTCTTGCCGCAGTGCGAGCATTCGTATTTGGTCAGCAGCTGCACGCACTGGTGCCGGACGCATTCGTGCATGGACCTGAACTGACAGCCGCACTTGGTGCAGATGTGGGCGGCGTTCTTGCACTTCCTTTTCCGGTGGCCAGACAGGTGGGCCTCGGTGCGGAAGGCTTTGCCGCACTGGGAGCATTTGTACGGCTTGACGGCCGTGTGGAACCGCTGATGCTCGAGAAACTCAAAGCGGTACTTGAAACTCCTTCCGCACAGCGGGCAGTTGTGGGCGACTCGCCCCCGAGGGTAGGCGGATTTGCCGGCCAGTTTCCTCGAGGGCAAAGAGGAAATCCGGTGAGCCGCGCCGCATTTCTTACGCTTGCCTCCCCCCAGCAATTTGGAGGCCTCCATCGCGCCGACCTCGTCGTGGCGCTGCTGATGCTTCACCAGACACTTGGAGGAGATGAAGCTCTTGCCGCACTGTTTGCACTGGTACGGCTTGTCGTGATCCACCTGCTGGTGATACTTCAGATCGCCGATGCCGGAGAACCCTTCGCCGCAATGGCTGCACTTGAACAGGCGGCTCGGAACGTGAGTGAGGAGGTGTTCCTTCAGGCTGCTCGACTTTTGGAATGTCTTTCGGCAGTGCCCGCAATCGTAGTTCCGTCCTCGTTTCGGGCAGTGGTGGCGGAATTTGTCCAGCGATGAGGGAAAGCTGTTCCCGCATTTGATGCACAGGTAGGCCGCATTTTTGCATTTGCGCAACCGGTGGCCGGCCAGCAGAGTGGCTGTTCTGAAAGCCCTCCCGCACTCGGAGCAGTTGTAAGGCTGCTGGCCGCTGTGGACGCGCCGGTGCTCCACCAGCGCGGAAGGATGCTTGAAGCATTTGCCGCATTCGGAACATTTGTGCGTCGCCACCTGCGGTCTGTGACAAGGGGACGAGGAGGACAGATCCGTTCTTTTCGGAGAGTCGGCAAAGTCGGTCGACGTGGAAGGGTTCGTGGACAGTTCTTCGTCAAACATGACGATCTGGGGAACGTTGTGGTCATCGTCGCAGGCGCTCGGGTGGGAGGCGATGGCCACTTCCAAAGAAGGGGGCAGCGACAAGGACGGGATGAGGAGATCGTCCGAGTGAAAAGGAGCTGCGTGTGGGCAAAATGGCTGGGATCACTCTCTCGCACGGCACGCAACATTTACTGAGAACATGCAGAGACCATACCAACAGTGCTTTTTGCCAATTTTCCATGACATTCTTTGCTTTGGAGGAGAAATTTGAGGTCTTCTCCAGTTGACACACACTGGATGTACTCCTCGAGGACAGAGGGGGAGGCATTAAGCCAAGATGCGGTCTAAAAAAACAAAAACGACATGATTACAATGGAAGAACAACAACTTCAAACTTGCAGAGCAACTTTCAAGGGGGACGAAGACACTTTGGTCATTTTTAATGGCGCACCTGCTTGAAATCTGGGATTGGCAGCAGCTCCTCGAGCCTGGTGAAGAATTCGCAAACAAGCGTCTCCAGCGCTGTGTCGAAATCAGGGCCGTACTCCACTGGGAACACGTTCTGTGCAGTCAGAGAATGAAAGGTTGCCACCGTGACGCTCGAAAAACTGGAAAAATTGGACGATACGTTGTAAGGAAATCACTTGTGTTGTCAGGTGAGAGGCTAAAGTATGAATGATGGTTGTCCTTGATTTGTGTGCGCCTCCAATGTCCAAATTTTTAAAAATCACTATCAGGATAATTAAAAACAAAAATTTCTAATTTAAGATTAAGGATCAACACACACACACATTGTAATGATGACATAGAGGTCAATATCCGACAACACTGGTCTTCACGTATAAATGTATAGAAACGAAGCGGTCCGATCTACCTTGAGGAAATGTTCCCTGCCATCGGTATCTTCAATGAGGCCTTGAACCAGCTTCATAAAGTTGGCCTCTGGTGCTTCAATTGCTGGATCATTTGTCTAGACATCAGAACACAGAATGGCAGTAAGCGATGGCATGTCACACTCTCTCGGAAAGCACGACACTGATATCGCTCACCTCTTCAATGCAAGATGATCGGATCCTGTTGAGGTGAGTTTCCACAGCTTTAAGATCGTCCGGATGCTCAGAATGTAACAATTCAAGAGTGGTCTGGTGGAAACGGTACAAGAAGTGGATCACACCAGTTTCACACAGGCAGGCTATATTCATACGAGCGTGAATTAGAACACAATACAGCACAGGCCCAGAGTAATATCTCTAACTTTTTGGGCGTAGTGGAACCAGCCACGTCGGTCACGAATTGCAAAGTGACCCCCCCCCCCCTTTTTTTTACAGTAACCTAACGACTGATCAAACACATTACACCGTCCATTGAAGTAATCTGACAACAGAAGAAGACCACAAAACGACAAATGAACTAACCTCTGAGATTTACTTTTCACCACCAAGGGAAAATACAGTCAACTGCCTCTTGGGTGCAGCAGTGAGTAACATTTGACAAGCCTTACATCGTTAATTACGAACAGTGTCAATTCCAGGCAGCTTAACCATGGTCTTTAATTCAGCCGCTTCATCTACTCTTTTCATCTATTCCCTTCCTCAATGTCACAACAAGTGATCACATGGAGTGGTTTTCACTTACCCTGGCCCTCAGGCCGAGTGACAAAAGTCTTCCCTCTCTTTTACTCATGAGCTCGGGAACGGCATCTGTCACCATGGTTACGAACTCCTCCAGCTTCCCATAATGCTTAATGTTCCTCTGGCGAACCACTTCCCACATCACAGCTGACATCAGCCTCAGTGGTGGCACCAGGAGGGCCAGTGATGACAGGGGAACGTTGAATTCTTCAAACACACAGTAGGAAGCGCAAAATGTCATTCAACCTGGCCACCTTGAACACTTTAATTACTATGTACAAGTCATCTACTTTCACTGGAGACAATGGCTCTTTAAGCGCTTATCAATTGTAGCTCCATGTTATATCCAGACCAAAATAAAACTGAAAAAGGCTCGCGTACGATGTAGTGCGCACAAACCGCACACGTCTGGCATTAACCGTGCGTTTAGTGACTCCAGCTTGTATGAAGCGCCGTTTGTCCTGTGGCATAGCCACTGTAGCAACACAGACGTTCGAGATATTCTACAATTTAACCAGGATGCCACTAAATACTCAACAATTGCACTTTGTTTTCAACAAATATGTTCGATTAAATATCCACGATGTTAGCGAATAAGAACCAACGTGCTAGCTCTAAGGCCGTTAATGTCAGCAAGCTAACCCACTGGTGAGCAAAACAAGGCTCGCTCCAGGGATTAGTCGAGGCCTGTAGAGCCGATGGTACACATTTGCTTTTTCTGAAACATAAAAAATGTATGTACATATTCGTCAAGTTCATCGATCGAATGCATACCCATGTCACTCATTTTCGATTTCTTCAACTGCGACGAAGGGCAAAATTTCTACATGGACGAATTTTCATTGTTTTCCCAGTTAGCCTTCAAGCTAACAGTTTATGTAGCAAGGGCGCCAACTTCTTCCTGAAACATGCTCTTCAGAAGTCAGTTGGCTCAGTTTGCGTCACTCTGTAGTTAGGGCGTTCGTTTTGGTTTACATGGCGGCCCGATTTAAACCTTGCACGGAATTTACATCGACCGCTCACCCGAACACCGGAAAAACAGCAGTGACTAAAGTGACATCGCCACCAATCCTGATTTGCTTAATTTTATAATAATTTGCAGTAATACAAAATGGGGTCGTTTACATTTTTCCCAAACACTCCGATATTTCTTACCGCATATGTACAGCCATTGCATGCAATGAATAATTTTAACACAATTTGGCATTTAGTAGACCTTGCACGTAAAACAAAGAGCCTATTATTTGACGGTTTCATATTGATTGGTGGAACGTAACAAAGTACAAATACTTAATAACCGGAGTGTAGTTAAATGGAATTTTCAGGAGTCTGTAATTGAGCGTTAACTTTTTAATTTACACTTTGGCTCACTACATTTGTGCAGAAGCCTCTTGTCTAAACTCTATTATTTTGTCAAACGATGGTTTTACTTTTTTCATCCTCCGCAGATGATCACCAACCGTGGGGAAAAACTGCGGAGTCAAATCTACAGCGGTTGAGATTATGGGGATTTATAGATGGAAATAAACAGCAGTCACATGAAGGATATTAACGAGAGAGCATGAACGGCAACATTTGAAGACGCAAGATATTCCACATCAATGGCCTTATTTAAAAGTGGTCGCACAAAGAGTGATTTGGCATGAAAAGACTCTCAAAATTATGTTCAATCTGGACAAAACATTTCAAGAAAGAACACACACAATGTTATATTTTTTCAGTTAGCATTCGACATATAGCAGTTCATAACAAGAGCAAAGATATGGGAACACATTATTTTAATAGCATACAAGTGGAACCAGCCTAAACTAGGTCTGGAAAAAATTGAACATGTACAGTATGTACAATGTATAATGCAACTTTGTTTTACTTCCCAGTAGAACAACAAAGTCATAGCAAGTATTTACGCGACAATTATGGCCCAGTTAAGTACAGGCAAAACAAAAGCCATTTGACACGATGGGCAAAAGATCCATAAACCATGGATGTACAGTCGTTAAGGACCGTAATCTTCCCGTAAGTGTGAGTAGTTGTGTCTGCAATGCCTGTAACTGACTGAGAACCGGTCCTTGGTGTACCTCGCCCAAAGTGGGCTGAAATAAACTCCATCTCATCTGTGAGCCGAACGGGGAGAGCAGCAGAGGAAATGGGTGGATCGGATCAGACCGACGGTTCTTGGATGCCGTGAGATTTCAAATGCCTCTTCAGGTGATTGAGGACCTTGTAGCCTTTCGGACACAACTGACAGGGGTAGGGTCGGACTCCCGTGTGGCTCATGTTATGAATTTTCAACTGGCCACCACTAGAAAAGCCTTTTCCACATTCAGAGCAGACGTAAGGCCGTTCCCCGGTGTGAACGCGCATGTGGCATGTTAGTTTGGCGGCCATGGTGAATCCTTTATCACACACGTTGCATTTGTAGGGCCTTTCCCCTGTGTGGATGCGTCCGTGTATCTGCAGCTCGCCAGCCGTCGCAAAAGCTTTGCCGCAGTCGGGGCACAGGTATGGTTTCTCCCCGGTATGGGTGCGTATGTGGACGGTGAGGTTCGCCGACATGTAGAAACGTTTCTCACAGTATGGGCATTGGTATGGCCTCTCGCCTGTGTGCATGCGCTTGTGGCGGGTCAGTTCGTGTTTGTTCCTGAAGGATTTGGCACAAACCGCACAAGCGTGCGTTTTCTGTTTTTCGTGGCGCTCCTCGTGAGCTGCCAGAGACGCTGCGGAAGGGAGCATTTTGCCGCAACGCGTGCACTGATTGGACAGCCCCGCGGGATGAGTCTTCCGATGAAATTTCAGCTCGCTCATACTGGAGAACTTCTCCCCACACTGCCTGCATGTGAAGAGCCGTTTCCGAGTGTGAATCAGCTGATGCTTTTCCAGCTGGCACGTCTTCTTGAAGCTTTTTCTGCAGTGAGAACACTCCAGCTTTTGTGTATTGTGAATACAGCGGTGTTTAAATTTCTCCTGTATGGACTGGAAGCTGTTGCCACATTTGAGGCAAATGTAGGCAGCTTTCGTGCACCGTGACCGCCGGTGACACGACAGATCTGAGCTTCTCCTAAAGGCCTTCCCGCATTGAGTACACTTGTAAGGCAGCTCTCCAGTGTGGATGCGCTGATGTTCCAGGAGTTCGTAACGATAAATGTAGCACTTATTACAGTGAGTGCATTTGTGTGCAACCCTTTGCTGCCGAGGGCCGACGGCAGGGCCGCCGGATGTGACAGGATGGGGGGCCGATGCGTCAGGAACTGATGTGGCGGCTGAAGGTTGGTCATCCAAAACGAGTTCAATTGTTACTTCGTCTTTGTTATTGTTCAAAGTGGTGAGAACGGTTTCTTCCTGAGAGCAGATCTCAGGGTCCTGTTGGATGACATACGTCCAAGTGATTTCTTCAGCATCAGTGGTACTCTGCCGAAAGCATTCCCGACTGTCATCAATCACGGTCTGACAGGATGAGTTTTTCTCCTCCGTGGAGACGGGGACAGTGAGTGATGAGAGGAACTGTTGTTCTGAGGAAGACGTGTCTGTTTATAAAGACAATGGAGATACATCGTTTCATTATGTCCGTATTGAATCGTTCACCGCGCTTCAGGCATTTCAAACAAACAAATCATATTGTACCTTTGGAAACATCAACCAACGCGTTTTTTTCCTGACTGAAGTTAAGATGAAAGGGCTCTTACACGGCTCCATTTTTAATAACCATAACAGTTTCCTTTGATTTCCATTATTCTCTATGGAGAAAAAAATTGTGATTTTGTGATCAATTATTCTTGCTGAAAGTGTATGCGCTTGACTCGTGTTCCCTGTTGGGCAGGGAGAAATCGATTCGGAAAACAAAAAAAAAAAAACTGTCGAATCACATCCAATCAGACTTACCATTGGTGTTTATCTTGGCTAATTTTCCTCTTTGGATTGTGCGCCTGAGCAGTGCTGTGAAGTCTTCGGCTTCACAAGCGTATTGCTGATATGCTTCCAGCAGGGTTGACGCATCATTGCCAACCCACAGTGAGGTCTGTTAAAAAACAAACAGGAAATATGAATTTGCAGGGCTGAAACCGTTTTCCTGTGCAACACCTGTGATGATCGTGCCTGTTTAAAATCCGGAATAAGCAGCAGCCCATCCAATCTGTTGAAGAAGTCAGACACCAACGTTTCCAGTGCGGTGTCAAAGTCTGGCCCATAATGCACGGGAACTCATTCTGTGAGGTCATGAGAAGAGTTAAATGTCGTGTCTGCTGTTTGAAAAGTAAAATCCTTTGGAAAATTGCAGACCTTTAGGAAATGTTCTCTCCATTCATGGTCATCCACAAGTCTTAGAACAAGCGTGGATAAGTTGCTCTCAAATGGATCGTTTGTTGGATGAGCCTGCCGTGAAAAACACATCCCTCAGTGAGCACCGGCTTGGCAATCCGTGATGTTCATTCATGAAGACCCGACAACGCACCTGCTTTGAACTGTTTAGTAGAATGCTCTCCAGGACAGTTTTAACACATCTGACATCCGGCTCGCAACTTAACATCTGCAAAGACAATACAGTGCCTTCAAACAGTATTCATGCGCCTTCACCGTTTTCACATTTCGCTACGTTACAACCATAAACTTTTTTTGTTTTAATTGAGGTTTTATGTGATTGACCAACACAAATTATAAGCGTGCTCACAAATGATCTATTTTTCAAAATTTGTAGCAAAAAGAAACCTGAAAAATGTGTAGTGCATTCTCCCTTGCGTTAAGATGCATTTCCCAGAAAATAAACGGGTTGCCCACCTCAAAAATACTTTTTTTAATTTTTATTCCGTGACTATGTGAATCCACAGGCGCAGAACCAGCAAAAAGCAGGGGTCCACTTTATATAGTCAAAAGCCAAATTTCCAATTGGAGGGCATTCGCATGAGGATATGTACACTGCTGATGGGTTTTTGGAATTTCTCCAAGCGGATCAAGCACATTAACGTCTTACTATGCACTATCTCTGTCCAGTCATGATCACCATTACCTTTAGTTTCAATCCCAGTATAATCAGCGTCCACTGTCTGTGAGTCAAGATATCAGGGATGGCTTCATTCACCAAGGTGATAAACTCCACCACTCTCCCATAATGCTTTGTGCTCCGCAAGTGAACCACCTTCCACATGATGGCTGACATTACCCGCAAAGGTGGGGCCAGGAGCCTCAGCGAAGGCAAAGGCAGGGGACCTTCTGAAAGGCCAAAGAAGTATTGTTTACATGCAGGTACAGTTATGAAAAATACTTCCATAAAGTTTGATATATTCACTTGGGTAAAATTTCAGGATGGACCTGAAGTGCACAATAACCTTTACGAGTGAATTAGTCATCCTTTAAATTTTTTGTTGAGAGATCATCAGGAGTTCTAGGGTAATTAATCCCATTTCACTCAATTTGCCCAAAGTTGTAAAATCCGGCTACTTTGAATCAGTGTTGGGTAACATCGGTCTAGTTCTATTACGTGACATAATCTGAATTGACACAGTTGAAGTCAAACAATATCGTCACGAGTGTAATATACTAATATCGATCTTCACTCTTACAGTTTACGTTTAGAAATTAGGGCATACAGTACTTCCAGAACTTTGTTTCGCTTTCATCTCGCTCATCTTTCATGAATTTGACTCTAGAAGAGCCTGTCACTAAAGAGTTAGCAACGTGTACAAACACCATCTAAGCAAGCGCCACGCAAACTTTACCCATTTAATTCCAGCGAAGGTACACAACGTTTTGAAGTGTCTCTATTTAAATTGTTTCACCCGTCAATATCGTTATCCTTTCTGACTCAAAACCACATCCCATGCCTCCTTGTAGCAAAAACTACGGAAAAAAAGACCATCTTCTTCTTTTCTTCCCTTCGCGTTTAATGGTAGTTGGCAAATAACGACTAGACACAATATCGCCACCTATCGGTACGGATCTACTTTGGGGGTTACTAAAAAAGAAACCACAAAGTGCATATCTTACTCACCACACATAACATGTTGACGATAATTTACTATTTTGCATCTAAGTCAGATAAGATAACCTTTATTAGTCTCACAACGCGTGGGTAAAGTTGCATCGTTTCAGCAGCAATACTGAAGAAACGAAATAAACAAAAGGCATACAAGGAGAAGGGGGGATATTTTCTGAAGTGATTTTCTTATGAAGATGAATAGTAAAATTGTCATAAACAAGAAAATCCAGAAGACTAAATAGACGTTCGTACAAAAAGAAGCAAATTGGCCTGCGCAGACACACGCATTCGATGAAAAAAAAGAAAATCTAAATCCTTATAAAACCACAATCGACGATTTTAGCTCCTTATAATATCTTTACAATAACATTCAGATTATTTTCTCTCATCAACAGGGTGACACACACATCTCATTCTTAATTATACAAACAACATTATGTATCAAGACTGGAAATAAAAGAGTACAGTACAAACAATACTTCCCGGTGGCGTTCAACGATGTCTCATATAATTTCTTGAATATTTCTTTCGTATTCAGTTGCCTGTCCTCGCTCTATATACTCCCACAGCGTGTCAAGCTATTAGTTTCTCTGAACGTCCCAAAATAAATCTGTAGGGAAATAAATGTCCTGGTGGTGGCAGTCGACTCCTTTATCCAGTGCAGTACAGCGAGGGCTTGGGTTCGTTGATTCAACATGATTTGAATGTGCAGTACTGTACTGTAGCTTTAACGCGTGTCCAATACTTAATTATAAACATTTATTTTATAGTCTAATTTTTCAAAAAAAAACTCACGTATCATCGTATCATGATTGCACAATATTTTTCACTTTTTAGAGTACATACTGTACTATTAAAAGTGTGTATGACTAAAATAATTCGACAAAAATAAACAAAGAAACAAAAAGATTAACTACAATTTTAACATGCTTGGGAAACAATTTACGTATCCAATATTACACTTGTCCACTATCACATTTTAGAGTACAACCCAAAATTGTCAGATGGACAGAAGAAGACTGCATCAAATATCATGTTCACGTCAGTGGCAGTCGAGCACTGTGAATTCAGATGATCTTTAAGGTATTAAATTGGGCCCATGTCCGTGTAATTAAACATAGTGCATTTTTAATCTCTGCCACATGTCTAAATAGCAAAAAAAATCACATCAGTTGCAGAGTCACATTCATTCACGTTAAAATTCTCCGGCACTTCACTTAAAAACACAAATTAAAATGATCTGAAAGAAGATGAACGACACAACAGGATAGCACGTCTATGAATATACAGTATACATGTGTGCATGTGCTACTGTGAATGTGTGAGTGTGTGTGTGTGTGAGACGGGGGCATTTGTATGCTGAATGTTTGTGCAAGAGACAAGGAGCAGTGAGAGAGAGAGAGAGAGCGAGAGCGAGAGCGAGAGAGAGAGAGAGAGAGAGAGAGAGAGAGAGAGAGAGAGAGAGAGAGAGAGAGAGAGAGAGAGAGAGAGAGAGATTGCAATGGTGTGCCTGTCCTGTGAGTGTGTAATTAAAAAAAGTGTCTTTTTTTTTTACACAGATTATCCTTCCATCCCAGCTGGTCAGAGTTGGATTTGACCACCCGGAGAACCAGAGAGAGGAAATCTGTTTGGGACTAAATCCAAATTGGCACCCTTGTTGATCACCCCCACCCCACCCCACCCCACCCCAAACTCATAAATGTGGGAGCATCATCGAGATTTATTACAAAAAGACGCGACTGAATATTTTTTGTGACCTAAGTAACACAAGTAATCATTCGGCGAAGACCGAAAATAAATACAGTAACAGACATGCACAGTAAAATAATATGTGCATTCAAATGAGCACATGGTGATGCTAAGCACTTACCTCGCAAATAATTTAACAGTACATGTATTACTATTTTGTATCCTTAGTGGATGTTTTAGCAGTTGAGCATCCATCAGCACCATCGCGTGAATTCTGTTCAATCTCTAGAAAGATTGAACGCCATGAATTATTGTTCCAGATCATTTCAGCGATCGTTCCGAGAAGTGATGGGCCTGCAGTTGTTGAAGCACAATAAACAAATGTAAGCTTTTAAGGGGCAACAGGCTCACAAGGACAGAAAGCCGAAGTGACTCAGAGGCCTGTGTGCATCTGTCTTGTTTTTCCTCCCTGAGACAGCTTTGCAGCCTTAGAATGAGGTCAAATAAGATAGCTGGTTTCTCATGGGAAATTCTCCCCAAGCGTCATGTCAGAAAATGTGCACACCAATGCATGGCATGGCAATACCGAGCGATTACCTCGTTTAATTACCGGTAGTAATCCAAAGCGCCAGAATGAACAAAAGGAGTCATCACGCTGCTTCTTTTGACCGCTGTGAGAGTTGGAAAATGCACAACTATGGAAAAGATGTTTTATTACATTTAGTCGATACAACCTAAATGCAATACAAACAAGCAAGGAAAATATAGAAAAATTAGACATGATATGAACAGAATGTATGTATATAATCTGATGATGTTATATGACAGCCATGCATGTCACTTAAGTGTTATTTATATATACATAGTACACATTAGTTTAATTACAAAATTATTACAAATGTCCTTTACATGTACAACTGCTGTTTTTTTTTTTTACATGATTAATATTACAAAATTAGTTATTAATGTCATCCATGCTTCTCCCGCAGCTGCATCCAACGGTCCAATAAAACGGTCTTAAAGAGATTCAGAGAAGTGTGCGGACAACAGTCAAAATCAGGCACATGCTTTCGGATTTTTTTTTTACACCGATCTTCTTTGTATTGGGCGCACAAACTGAGCTCGTGATGTGCATAGCGAGAGAAAATCAAACTGCTTTGGGAGACAAAAATTCTGATGAAGACCATTTCAATGGATTTCTGTTTTGGTTGTTCATGGAATCCATTTGAAAGAGATTGTCTTTGGAGTCTATTTGTGCAGTAGACAGTATAAAGCGTGTCATTTGACTGAGGGCTCTGTAAAATACGCACCCAGGTTTTGTATTCAGTAATTAATCATCATTCAGTTCATTTGTTATGCTTGCATACGTGTTTCATTTTGAACAGTTCAGGTGTTTTTTTTTAACATTGCAACAAGGGCCAGGAAACAACTGACTTCAAAACAAATTCCATTTTTGTGTTAAATTGAGGTGGCCGTGGAGCCACAATGTCCGCATGTGTCCTTTTGGGGGTGGGTGGGGAGTGCTTGTTCCTCAGCCCATTGCTTGCTGCAATGCTGCAGTACGCTGCCTGGGCGAGAATTCCAAAGTTTGGCGTATAGAAGAAAGAAAGAACACATCCATTAAAAGAATTGAAAATAACAACAAAGTACAACGTTCTCTATCTTGCTCAATTGGCAGCATCTGATTTAATCAGCTTTTAGCTAGTCGCTAATTACTCTACAAAGCATTGTGATCTCTAAAATAGACTAGCGAATAAAATAAGACTAACTAATAAAGAAACAGTGCTGCACCGCATGGACAAAGCAGTAGAAAAAAAAATGAAATGAAAATATTATCACAAACCAAAAGATTGTCTTGATTCTCAACCTGTACTTTTTCCTACTGAGAGGTGTTGGTAATATTTTGGTGAGCAACTTGACCTCATGACCTGTCAGTATGATGCATATCGACAGTGTTTCCCAACCTTTGTTGAGCCAAGGCACCCATTTACAAAAGAGAAATGTCACCGCACGCCACCAAACACAAATGTCACAACATGTATGAACATGGAAATAATTCTGTCATCTCAATTGGCCATCTAACGGAATCTCATGCCCGGTCTGCATCCCTTTTTTGAGTAGTGAACGTCATTCAATCAGTTGCTCCCAGGCATTGTTTAAACAAAAGAACATTTCGGCAGTATCTCCGGAAGTAAGGCCCTCAAACTCCCCACCACGGTTTCAATATGACAATCTGCTCATTTCAAACACAGTCTAAACTTTTGCATGATTCAGATTAAAACAGGCAAATCTCCTTGACCCTGAATGGCTTGAAGCGTATTTTTGCAGGGGGAAAAAAACCCTAATCATATCCCCGTAAACATACCCGACTTAAACTGACCTCAAAGAAAAGTTTCCTCGTAGTTTTCAAGCGGATCCCCCAGTTCAGAGTCTGCGGCTAATAATCCGATGACATCCGAAAGGTCACCGGCCGCCCTGGTCACGCTGTCATAAGAAGGTGGCGAGGACATTAGCGAGCCCTCTGTTGTCTCTAAAAATTGCCCTCCCGTGGGCCCGTAGTGATGGATCATAGTTGCTATGAGCCCCTCTGTCTCCGGAGCGTTTTCCACATCTACGACCGACTCATAGTTGATTTGTCGGTAGAGGTAAGAGGCCTGCTTCATCTGCCGGCGCACCAGATGCCTCCTGTAACACCTCTGAATGATGACGGCCGACACCTCCTCCAGCTTGTGCCGCAGCGTGGAAGTGATGGGCTCGTGGGAAACCTTGGAAGGGTTGGTCGTCATGAACTTCTCCTCCATTTGCTGCTTGAGGGCATCCATCTCCCCAGACTCTCCCAGCACTCGCTTGGTGAAGGCAAACAAGATATCCAGGCAGTGGATTCTATTGCCACTGACCATGGGGAGGTCCATGGAGATCAGTTTGAGCTTATTGGGCTTGGCGATGCGCAGCGGCTCCGACAGAGTGTCCGCAAAGCTGCACAGCGCGGAGAACTCGATGAACTGCGTGGCCTCCGAGTCGAACTTCTCCCAGACCTCGTAAAACATCTCAAAGTCATCTTCGCTCAGCGGATCTGTACTCTCCTCCGTGGCGACGCTGAAGTTCTCCAGAATGATGGCGATGTACATATTGACCACAATGAGGAAAGAGATGATGATGTAGCTTACAAAGAAAGCAATGCCCACGGAGGGGCTGCCGCAGTTCCCTCGGGTGTTTGTGCCCGTATTGACAAAATTAACGTTGCACTCATCCGGGGAGCTGGACATGATCGGGCTCAGGAGGTTGTCCCAGCCGGCCGAGGTGCTGATCTGGAAAAGGCAGATCATGCTATTCCCAAAGGTCTCGAAGTTGAACATGTCGTCGATTCCGTCTTGTTTTTTCACGTAGGCGAAGTTTGCCATGCCAAAGATAGCGTAGATGAACATGACGAGGAAAAGCAGGAGGCCGATGTTAAACAGCGCCGGCATGGACATCATTAAGGCAAACAATAAAGTCCTGATTCCTTTGGCCGCGCGGATCAGTCGGAGTACACGTCCGATCCTCGCCAGGCGGATGACTCGAAACAGGGTCGGAGAGACAAAATACTTTTCAATAATGTCGGCCAGAACGATCCCTGTAACGAGAGGTCGGGATACAGAATGCTTGGTTTGGCGGAAATTCAGCGTATTCTGCCAAATGAGCGCCTCTCTACTCACCCACAATGGAGAGGATGATCACCACAAAATCAAAGATGTTCCATGCAACTGTAAAGAAATAACAGCGGAGGGCAAAGATCTTGATCAGGCATTCCGCCGTAAAGATCACAATGAAGACCAAATTGATCTTGTTGAGAATGGACTCCATGCGCTCCGACTGCTCGTCCGTCTCCACCATCATCGTGAGCATGTTGACAATGATCAGCATCATGATCATGATATCGAAGGCTTGCTTGGACACCAGATCGAAGAAGAAGGCTTGGAGAATGTTCTGCGGAAAGACAAACCAATATCGGTCATTTATCAACAGTCCTTGCATGGATAAAAATAATGGGCCCTATTTTCATGTCCAGTCTAACTGTGTGCTTGGGTGGATCTTGCTTCCGTTAAAATGGGCGTTTGCGCAGTTGTGGGAGTGAACACAAACAACTTGATTTCCTGTCAACCGAATCGGCTCCCCTCGTTCCCTTTAAATTCAGCGCGGGAGAGGCATGCAATCGACATTGTGGAAGCACAGATTCGCTGGAGACCGTGCGGGAGACCGTCCTATGCAAAGTACGTTTATAAGGACCTACAGGAAGATATACACTGCAAAGCGGGCAACCATGTTAGACTGGACGGGAAGATGTGCCAGTTTTTGCGCCTGTTAATGAAAATAGCAAATTTGTGATTGACACTGTCATGAAGAATGATGACGGAAGAATGATGGCTACTTTACCGTCGGTCTCGGTATTGGCTTTTGTGGCTTCTTACTTCCTAACTTCTTCATAGCATTGTAGTATTTCTTCTGTTCCTCAGTCATAAAAATATCCTGTCCACCTAAGTATAATCAGAGTTACCTGATATTATTTTTGAAAGGCAGCAATATTCAAAACATCAAAAGTCCGATACAGTAGAACCTCGACGTGACTTTTGTTAGACAACAGCTCAGAGGTGTGTACATTTGTGTACACGCGTCTGTCCTGCTGAGTACACAACTAGTAGAGTTAAGAATGATACAATCTTTAAATCATCTCAACAGTTAAGAATATGTACATGGGTGTTGTGATGCCTGATTTCAAATCCCATACGAGTCCCAATAATACTCATCTTTCTTTTCTGCTGATTGAAATTGTCAATAATCACTCCGATGAAGAGGTTGAGGGTGAAGAAGGAACCAAATATGATGAAGACGACAAAGTAAATGTACATGTAGAGGTTGATTTCTCTGATGGGTTGCTCCTCCACCTGAACAACAAATTCTTCAAGTCAGACGCTTCCTGTTGACTTTTAGCCCGTCCAAGTTCAGCGACACACTTACCCCTCTTGAATCAACAGCCGCGTGCATTATTTCCATCCAACCTTTAAACGTTGCCTGTAACGCCATAAGAGACAACATTCATGTCGGGATGGGTCAATACGAGAATTATCCAAACGGACACAGTACAACCAGAAAGGACGCTGCGCGGGAAACCTACCACTTGTAGAAGAGAAAGGTAGCCCAGTCCCACGTTGTCAAAGTTGACCTTCACCTTTGTCCAGTAGTACTGAGTGTCATTCATGGCCAAGCAGTCTGATTTGTTGTTGACCACGAGGAAACTGTGGATGAAGCCGGTTCTGTTCACGCACTTTCCAAACTTGCCCGCAAACAGGTTGACTCCCATGATGCTGAAGATGAGCCAAAAGATGAGGCACACGAGCAGCACATTCATGATGGAGGGGATGGCTCCAATCAGAGCATTCACGACCACCTGGTGAGCCACACAAAGAAGTCAGCGCAGTCAAAACGGCGACGACTGTTTTCATTTCTGGTGATTACGGTCAAATATGCCAACAAACGCACAGCGTAATGTGTGCAGCGCTGCGTCTGATTTGATTGTCAACTCCCACAGACAGACTTTATACTTGAGTAGCAAACTTCAATGATGTCACATAAGGATTAAGGCGCAGATTGCGCATACCGCCTCCCCAGTACACGGCAAAAAGCTTCAGTGACAAACTGGGGCCCCGTCCACCCCAATCTGCCAACCAGACTGAATTTTTGGGGCTGCATGGCTGCCGGCGATCATGTATTTGCGGGCATGGTGAAGTGGCATCCGTATGGGATTTAGGGTCGTTGAGTTGTCAAAAGATTCAAAACATTGCTTTCAAATACAAATAAGTTTTCCAATTGAACACAGTTTCCCAGCTTTCTCTGCCATGCCTTCAGGCACTCTTGGCAGGATTCCGATGGGATCCTCCAAAGCTCCGCACAATCAATTTCCAACACATTTTGGAGAATCGTAGAAATGTATCATGGAAACGGGTGACGCCGATGTCCATTGCGTCGGGTACAGATACACCATGTACGGAGCGGTCTTGCTTTTGTTCTCACCCGCATGCCCTCAAATCTGGATAGAGCTCTGAGAGGCCGCAAAGCCCGGAGCGTCCTCAGGGATTTGATTGCAGAAAAGTCGGAATAACCCAGTGAGTTTGCCACCAGGCTTATCAGGGACACCTACAATAAGAAGGCAAATATATATTGGACTGTGATTCTTAGAGGGTAGAAATGTGGCGGACAAAAAGGCAGCCAAGCTCTTGCATGTATAGCTAGAAAAAAAAGGAGTCTCTCTCTAAAGAACTGAGTGAGGAAACAAAATGACGAGGAATCATTTTAGAGTTTCTGTGATTTTTGGGACATTCCACAGTTAGGAAAATACACAAAGAATTTGTGAGGTTTAGATTTGGTTTGGTCGCTGCAGCAACGTTTGCAACATTTCGACTTCCACTCTATTCTACATCCAAAAACAGACAAAACAAAATGACGCTCCGCTGTTGAATGGCCCTTGAGTGAGTGCGATTAAACGGAAGGATGCCAATGAGAGCGACGATGACAAAACACAGACAAGTTTGCACGCATGCACGCCACGTGTCCATGCGTGCAGACTCAACTATATATGCATATAATACATACATGCATATATATCAAATAGAGTGAGTTTTATAAAGAACGTTTAACAAATCGGCCAAATTTGTTGCCAGTTTCAGTCAGTGACTCCTTCTAAACAATTTAGAACTCAGAAGGTCCCGGCGGTGTGAATTTCTTTATAAAAGTCTATTCACGGATGTGTTTGTCCAACATATCTAAAGAAGATACTGATGGTTAATAGTCGATACACAACAAGGTTGGTATTTGTCTGACTCCCAATTTCAGCTGTAAGAAAAATATCAAAGCACTGACAGATGTCATCGAGGAAAGATACACTGTTTCATCAAGTAAAAAAGTTGACTTGGCCAATGTACAAATCAAAAAAATGCAGAATGAACAGAATAGCAGTTAAACGCGCATCTCTTATCATTAAAAATGCTGAGCAGGATGAATAGGCCGAGTGAGTAGACTTGATCTTCTATAGATAAACCTTAAGAGTATGTGGCACTGAAATTGTTTTGATACAAAAGCCAAAGTCCTGAAATGTCATCAAATGAAAAATTGAAGAGGATTTATTTTGTTTTGGGGTTTTTTGCCATGAGAAAAGGCTTCTTGGAAACAATGGCTTTTGACATCATAACAAACTGCAACGTGGAAAAAAAGCAATAACATTTATGAAGCAGATGCAAGTTTTAGTCCTCGAGCTCATACTCACCTGGGATCTGCTAACTACAACTTACCCTAACAATAGAGCGGTCTGTTGCGATCTGTGTAACGGTAGGTAAAATCACAGGAAGTCAAGTCAGGCCACGGGCCGCACGCCTCGGGCAGCGTGGGTGCCATCGCGACTTTTATTCATTTACTCACAAACCCACAATCTGCACACTCAAATAAAGTCTCAACTGATGGAATCTCAGTTGGAGAAATATTTATATTATGCGCCAAATCCTGCTGTAAGAACAAAACCTTTAAAACACAAAGAACAGAAGCATTCCGGTATGGCAATTGATGCCATCAAAATCCCTGAAAAGTAGTCAGAGTTCACAATCTGACAAGTGCCACTGTGTCAAAGCCGAAAAACATGAAAATCAATCTCAAGGCAGCCCGGGACGGGGTTTGATTTCAATTCTATTTCATATTGCGCCTTCTTTGTTCACTTACATCCACAATGAGAAAGTCAAGCCAGCACCAGTAGTTGGTGAAATACTTCTTGAAGCCGTAAGCAATCCATTTAAGAAACATCTCCAGCACAAAGATGTAGGAGAACACCTTGTCCGAATACTCCAAAATCACTTTGATGACTTTTCTCTTCTCAATGTAGATGTCCTCGAAGGCCTGCAGTCAAGAAACAGCAGCGTGAGACATTGTCAACAGCTACAATGTTAGCAAAAGCTATTATTAAATTTAAAAAAAAAAAAATCCTAATTTCTTGGCGTTAGAATTCGGTCCTTTTTTTTAATGCATTCCGCACGCAGGGGGAGAGTACAGTTTAATAACACGCCCTGCAGCGTGAACGTAGCCATAATTAGATTTACTGTATCTATTATTATTATTATTTTTGTACATTATTTTGTGACGTGATGGCATTATTAAGAGGTGGATTAGGTCATGAAATATCCACTGAGGTCCGGAACTCTCCGCTGCACACTTGTGAGAGAGCATCTGCCTTTCCAGTTAAGAATTTCTCATCTTTGAAAATGTACTCGTGTTCCCCAAAAACTGACAATGCTAGAATTCCACTCTATCACCTTGATGGTGTGGGCAGGAAACAAAGGAGTCAAGATGCCGTACCAGAGCTCCACTGCTGAGCAGGATCATGAAAATGATGAAGGTCTCAAACCAGCTGTGTTCCACAATCTGGTAGCAGGTCTTTCTGAGTCTCCACCACGCCTGGCCGAGACCTTGGCTGATATTGATATCGCAGCACTGGCAGTGTTTGACACACACTGGGTGAAAAGGTGAAAGCGTGGCAAACACAGACTGTGAAACATGCGGTGACGAATCAAATAAATCTGGGGAAATGTCACACGGAACGGTGAAAGAGTTCAATTGGTCAGATTGGAATTGACAGGAAGTTCTCTACAAACTTTCTGGGAAGCATTCCTCCGGCTCCATGCACTCTTCGGCCAGCTCCGATAAATTGTCCAGCTCCTCACCCGGCTTCCTCAGATCGACTGTGCTTCCTTCTGAAAGGCTTATCTTATCCTGAGAGGTAGGAAGTCTCAAGGTTAGCAGGTCGCAGCTAAACTATAAATATGGGCTGACAAAGTATGGCAACTCTAGTCCAAGCAAACCATTAGCATGTTTAGAAAACATGCTAAATTATTCTACCTTCACAATCAAATGTAATCCAATCCGAGAGCCGGATCAAATCATTCACCAAAATAAAAGTGTTCAGTTCTGATTAACAATGTTAGGTTCTAAGGTCTACCGTTGTCTGTCAGCGTCTGGTTAAACAGTCCGTGCGGAAGCAGTCTCGACACACAAGGGTGATCATTTCCTGCTCCCCAGGGAGTCTCGGAATCTCGATGAGTCCCCATTAAAACTGTTTTGCTCATTTTTTGTGTGTGTGTGGGGGGGCTGTGATTAGAAAAGATACCTTCGCATCAATCGTCATTAGTCATCATAGGAAAAATAAAGCCATAGTCTGCAATTGCATGAAACATAAAACGCCCTCCAAAAGGCGACTAGTTGAAGCAAAGTGTGTCTCGTGATGCTGCCATTCTTTCTCCCTTCTGTAATTTGACCGTCGAATCTCAGAGACCTTTTATGGTGACACCTGTAAATGGCTTCAAATTATGGGGAAAAATGCATTCTATGTCTCCATAAAGCCCCAAAAATTCAAGGAAACTGGATGCAGTCGTGTTTGGTGCCATGACGTTGCACAGATGCCATGAAAGAAGCTTCCACATGTTTGCAAACTGCTGCACAACAGTTAAGTCACATATAATCTGCAAGTCATTATCATGTCTTTTCCCAAGGAGAGCGGCTGCAGGATTTTCAATCCACCGTCGGGCATTATACCTCGCTCACCTACATGCCCTTTCAATCTCCTTTATACCTTAATGCTTTTTTGATAAGATTTGACTTTGTTGTAAAAGCAAAGCATATTCAACATAATTGCTGGGCCGGAGGTCAGTCTCTATCCTATAAAGAGGTTGAAAGTGGTCATCATGGGTACGATCTAGGGCCTAGATTCTTGCCGGAAGATTATCAGAATACACGGGAATATTAACTGGACGGGGATACCATTGCACACACTGGAGACCTGCTTCTCCGTCGTAGGTGGGCCGTGCATAAAATAAACCGTATAATAACGGATGAAAGTCTGAAAAAGGTCATAGGGAAGCCCTTCTGAGCCAAGCATTTTCAAGTACGGACCCAGAAAGCAAATATAGCTATTTCATTGACCTCATTTGAGGGAGAAGAGAATTAACTGTATTCTCTAAATACAGTCATGTGTCAAAAGTCTACTGCCGGCTTGATTTCTCGAATGACTGTAGTAGGACAGATACAGCTACTGTAGGTGTCCTATATGTTGTGCGTGTATATACAATTTGCAAAACAAAAGAAATAAGGAAATAAAACACTTGGATTTTCTCTATGGGACAATAGTCTCCATCATAATTTATTTTGTCTGATCTACAGATTAACAGATTATGAGAGCATCAACATGCTCATGCGCATCCCCTCCCCCCCTTCTCGAGCTGTCAAGCGGACGCTGTATGTCACTTCTGAATGATATTGCAGTCGTGAAACGGAGCGTCATCAAAGCAGCGCTGCGTGGATGGAGTGCTTTAAGTGGACGTTTGGTTGAACGGCCTCATCCACATTTTGTTTAGCCCCGACTCTGGGCATGAAAACAAGGCCCCTGGTGTAATTATTTTTTTTTTTTTCTGCGGGAAAAACTTTAAATGGCTCAATGAGGATTTGAGGACCCCAGTTCCAGACAATCCGTACAAAGACATCACATGAAGTGTGGCTGCGCAAGCCAATGAGATATTTTTCAGGAGCCGTTTCAATAAAGCCTTCATGAAAAAGATAACTGCGCTAATTTTTGATGATGACAGACGTTTCCTCTCATGTTGCAAAATATATTTCAAATATGAGTCAGTTAAAAGGATAACTATGACATCATTGAACTAGAGCTCTTGTATTAGATCCACGGATGGATCTCGAGGCAAGCAAAGCCTTTTCTGCTGGAAAAAATACTAGCAGAAGGCAAAAGCAATAACTTAGATTGACAACATTTGTTCCATTAAATGTCATTAATGTATCCCTTCACTTAAGTTTGTTATTTCTCTCGGTTGCATTATGGACAATATGTGTGTTTTTTTTTGGGGTGGCGGAGGTCTAATTAGATTTCAGCCTTTATGTACACCCATATAAATCGAATTTTCCCAGGGCCTTCAGAATCAGTTGTGCTGGCCAATGTAACGAAAACTGCATTAGCAATCAGACCGTTTCTTTAACCAATCATCGGACTTTGATGTTGAAGACATTTTTCCGACATTGATACAGCCAACTTTGACGAGCAAAACACATCTGTAGCAATCTGCACAAATTAACAGGTGTAATAGTTTTGTAGAAGACGGGAAAAGAAATTGCTTCAAACTTACTTTGTGGTCTTCATCCTCCGATGACTCTGATATGTCCTCCTCCTCCATAAATTCCACATCGGATTCTCCCGGTGCGATTGGAACGATAACAGTCAGGTTTGGGTTAGTCATATAGGTGTCCTCCTCCGGTATGACGTACTTCTCTCCGTAGCGTCCATAAACTCCGCCATTGCTTTGCAGGTGATTGGAAACCAGCGCCATGGCCTGACAGTTCTCTTTGGCTTTCTTGCGTCCGCATTTGGAAATGCGGTTGAAGAGGTGGGCGATGCTTGTGGCAAGCCAAGAGAGACCAGAGTGGATGCGAGCGATGGCAATCTGGATGTTATTCAAATCACCATCCTCATCCGGAGCAGAGAGGTTGTCAGAGCTGAAAGAGCTGAGCAGCAAGGCGAGGAAGAGATTCAGTACCTGTCGACGCAGACAAAATATGGCCAATGTGTTGGGAAGCCTCAAGAACCAAGGAGATGAACGTTTCAGCCCGCTTCATTCTGAATCTTTTAGCTCATTATTTATTCGTGCTTTTGACCACGCTTTTTGACTTCTTCTTTGCCAGCCGATCACCAAGACCTTTTCCAGTCCATATGTGATGCAGTATTTAGATGGACAGTATGGGATGTCATGTTCAGAAACTATTTTATACTGCTCCTGCTCACTGTACTCATTTGTCCGTGTGTGTGTGTGTGTGTGTGTGTGTGTGTGTGTGTGTGTGTGTGTGTGTGTGTGTGTGTGTGTGTGTGTGTGTGTGTCTCGAAAGCCACCGACTTGCACACTCCCCTGTTGCGCAGAAAAACTGTTAGGGCACAATCTCTCAATTCAGGATATTCGACAGCAAAACGCTGCGACACATACAAGCACGGTTTCGTGTGCTTTCAGCTAGTCTAAACTCAAGTTTCTGAGCATCTAACTTCCAAGTAATCTGTCTACAAGCTTAGAGAGCATCAGTAGGAAACACACACACACACATACACACCGTGCTGTATGTACACGTGCATGTGCGCATATGTGACGCGCACATTTGGTGCACACGGATCTTCTTGAGCCAGTCAGAGATGGAGAGCATGAGCAGTTGATTAGTGATGAACGATCTTTGACTTTATCGTCCCTTAAGCACCCCGGATAATCTCTTGGATAACCAGCTTTCCCACGATTCGTGTGCAGAAGACGTTTTTGTTCACTAAACAAGGCATACTGTAGTCATACGGTTTTTGTCGTAAAGGGGTAAGAGAGTTACTTGTGCAGTCCCGTGGGTGAACAACAGAGTGGTGCACAAGTATTTTAAAATCCCAAACTTGAATTGGTGTAACTTTGCGATGAATTTTGACAATAACGTTTCGGAAGGCAGCGCAGACGGTTTTAAATTAATTTGGTGTCAAGTTTGCGTTATTCTGTCCTAATGTTATGAAGAACAAATTGTAAGCAATATTATCTTTCAGGACACAGCTGGACAAAAAACACAAGTTGGTTGGCAAATAACAGTACACGTGTTGTGCTGATTATATGCAATTGTGTATGAAAGTCAAGATCTGCTTTTGAAGCTGAAATGACAGCGAAAACGCTGCGTTGGCTTTGCCTGATCTCTGGTTGACAGCTTAGGGCTTCATTCACTTGCAGTGACTAAAACATTCAGTTCTGCTGGACATGAGCCGCGACGGTATCGAACGTGTTTATTTTGTGACTACATTTTGCATGACGTGCGAATAATATATACAGTACGCGTTATACAACTCAGAGAGGACAACAGATGGTTGAGGTCATCCAGACTTTTGAGTCTGTCAAACTATCCCACGGTGCTGGCGATTTTTACCACCGCTTATCCTGTACAGGGTCGCGAGGGGGCGGGGAGATGTGGGGGCTGACTTGGGACGAAAGGCGCACTACTGGATGCCAGTCAGTCACAGGACAGGGGCGGAGGGGGTCCTCTGCCTCTGGCTCCTGATTCCCGAACAGGCAAAATGCTAGAACACGGCTGGACTGGTATTCCGAAAACGTCAAAGCTGATGTACTCACCACTAAGTTCCCAATGACCATGACCAGCATGAAAACCAGGATGCAGAGAGGTTGCCCAGCTACTTGCATACAATCCCACATGGTCTCAATCCACTCGCCACACAGCACCCTGAACACAATCAGGAAGGAGTGAAAGAAGTCCTTCATGTGCCAGCGAGGAAGCTGACAGTCATGAGAGATCTTGCACACACAGTCCTGGTAGTTCTTGCCAAACAGCTGCATGCCCACTACAGCGAAGATGAAGACGATGATGGCCAACACCAGCGTCAGGTTTCCCAGAGCGCCAACTGAGTTGCCAATGATTTTTATTAGAGTATTGAGGGTGGGCCAAGACTTTGCCAGTTTGAAGACGCGCAACTGATGGCGAGAACAAGGTGGGGGAAAACGTGACATTAGAACAACCGACTGAGCGTGAATGTAAAGCGCGACCGCAACCTATCAATGTTGTGGCACTCAAAGAAAGAATTACCAGTCTGAAGGAGCGAAGAACAGATAGGCCCTCAACATTGGAAAGCCCCAGCTCCATCAGACTAAGGCAAACAATAATGCCATCAAAAATGTTCCAGCCCTGTTGGAAGTAATAATACGGGTCCAGGGCGATCAGCTTCAGGACCATCTCCGCAGTGAAGATCCCGGTGAACACCTGACGGCACATATAAAAATAGCATAGCATCGTCAGAAAAAAGGAAGAAAATATTGATTTTCAGCGCCGCCTGATTGCTAAGTGATGGTCTGTATTATCTCATTATTTCCCGATAGACGGTTTGTTCAAACAGTTTGAATGAAAGTACAATGCCCATCGATTCTCACCAAATTTCCCACTGAGAGCATGGTGTTGAACTCTTCAGTCATGGGGTAGTGTTCCAGGGCCATGAAGAGGGTGTTCAACACAATACATATGGTGATGCCAAGGTCAAGGAAAGGATCCATCACCATCAACTTCACCCACTCCTTCAGTTTCAGCCACCAGTTGCAGCAGTCCCATATCAGGTACTTCTTGGCAAAGGTGTACCAACAAGGGTTGCACTTTTGTCGGGACTCCTCCAACTCTGCAAAGACAGACTCGAGTCAATTGTGAGTCATTTTTGTCATGAAACCGCGGCCAACATTGGAGCTTTTTTTTTTGTGGCCCTGGAGAAAATGCTTCCTCAAAACTAACCATCCATGGCATCGCTGAAAAAGCTGACAGAGCTCAGTCCTCTTTTTCTGTGCACAGGAGGACGCTCCGTCACTGTAGGGGACGGCTGAAGGAGAGGCCTTTGGACAATACCCCCTTCATTGGCGGGCTTCTGTGGGACAGATACTGACAGTAAAAATCATTTCTAATACTGCCGATGAAGAAACATTAGACGCTCACTGTGTCCTCCTTGATACCCTCCATGCTGTAAGCGGGGAGGGAGCTGAGGGTGTGCGGCCCCGCTGCTGTGACTCCGTTGTGGTCTAATGACACGTTGAGCCGTCCGTTTACTGTGAGACTTGGGGTGAAGACTTGGGAGCAGTGGCTCCTCACACTGCCCGCTCTCCTCTTCCAGTGTGTTGCGGTTGAACTGGCGCGGCTTCGGAAAGCGTCCCCGTGGATGCTGTACTCATCATCCCCGAAGTCAGCCTCTGAGTTGTTGCGCACCCGAAATGAGCTGAAGATGCTGTTCTGGCTTCCTCTTCTGGTGCTGAGCGGGTGAGAGGAGAGCGTGGCCAGAAGGGGGTGGGCTGGCAGGGGAGACAAAGGAGGCTACACACACAGAGACGTTTGTTGTCATTAGGAATGGGCACGATAATCAATTGCTGATCGTCTGGAATTCTGTCCGGCAATTGATGCGCCGGTTGGCTGCGTGAGGTACCTTTGGCTCGTCTAGAGGGTCAAGCTTTTCTTCGGCTTCCACTGCCGTTTCTTCGGATAACGTCCTGTGAGATCGTCTTCGCTTAGTGCTGCATCGCCTCATACTTCCTATCTTTGTACAGAACGGAGACAACTCGGGCGATAAGATGGAGTCCGTCTCCTGCGCTTGCCTTTTTGCTGCCAGCTTCATACGGAGAAGAACGATGTTAAATCGCAATTACGTGCAAATCCTCTGCCACGCTTTGCACGGGACGTACTCTTTGTTCCCGACGGAGGTGCTCCATCGCCATTTGAAACTCCCTCTCCTTCTGCCAGGCCTCAGCAATGGTGGCCTGATTCTGCTCCTCATAGGCCATGGCGACAACAGCCAGGATCAAATTTACCAAGTAGAAAGAGCCCAGGAAGATAACCAGCACAAAGAACACCATGTAGGTCTTTCCAGCTGAGCGCAGAGTCTTGAAGATAGAAAGACACAAATGCATTAGAAGCAAAGGATCAGGTCTGATTTTTTTATTATCATTCGTAACAATGAGAATGTAATGATAGACGTTTCTAAATTGTCTATGTATAAATCAAATAAACAAAACACTGTGTACAGAATCTGTAGGTTCATTGTTTGGCAATATCAAATTAGTATTTTTATTATTATATTATTATTTTAGTAATTTAAAATTGGTCAACAAGAGTCTTATTGTACACCATAAGACATATTGTCATGGAACAAGAAATTACTGTAAGTTATTGCTCGAAAAAAAGTCACTTTTTTTTTAAAGACGAATGGCAGTTGAGCAACATCAGTCAGTACATGCGCAATTGTGCTGCTAAGCCTGAACAAATGACACAATTAATTGAACAATGAATTTGGCTGCGCAATGTCTACTTAGAGAACAATGATGAATTGAAACGTGAGATTGAACCTGGTGAAATAGTTTTTCCCAGTAGTCTTGGGTCATGAGACGGAAAAGTGCCAGAAAAGCCCAGCCAAAAGTATCAAAGCTGGTGTAGCCATAGTTTGGATTTCTTCCAATCTTCAGGCAGTCGAATCCTTCCGGACATTTCCTGCAACGGCAAGTGTACATGATGACTTTAGGACAGTCTGGATCGGCGGCGGCAAGGCACAATTAAATCAAACGCATCTGAGATAGAGCGAGCTGTGATGGCGTGTGTGCCTCCGCAGCAGGGTTCAAAACATCTCGAGCGTCAACGTTTAGCCTTGTGGCCTTTGACTCGGCAGCACAGGGAAGTGGGCGACTCATTAAGTCGATGTCGCCGCTATCATCGCCATTATTTCTACTGAGAAGGGCACTTGAAATTCATCCCACTCTGCCGCACTAAAATGCACCGCAGCAAAAGGGGATTATACGCCTAGCCAGATGGACGCCAAACAGAGGTTCAAACATTTTGCAGTTGGTTGCCTCCATTGCTGATCTTCATTGTCAGCGCGGTGGCATTACAGCAAATATTTAGATCTGGCAGCGGAGAACAAGCCGGGCTGTCATGTCAATCTGAGTGCAGAATAATTTCATAATGACAGGGAAACAGCTGGGCACAGAGTGCTGCTGCGAGAACAGCTGGACCCTCTCACCGACAACCAGCCGGCTGGGCAGGGATACTCACTAATATGCGGGCGGTAAGGACAGAAGAGCCTTCATCTTCATCGCCGTCATCATCATCGTCGTATATCCACAGTACCTTTGCTTCAATGCTCAACACGTGAAGCACAAATGAGCTGAGCCTTAGATCGCATGGGGCATATTCAACGCAACCACAAGCCCGCCGCTTGAATCTCCCCACGAAATGTTTCGGACGCAAGCAGGCGTGGCACAATTAAAAAATCCCACGGTCAACCTGCAGTCTAATGATCTGGATCAAACAAAGATAATCGTGCTTAGCTTTGATTGACATAATCAGAGAAGTATTCATGGCGCCTGAGTTGGCTCTGCTTTTTTTGTTGTTTATTGATTATCGGTCTGGGAAATAAATGACTAAATGTTTCTACATAGCCCCTGCGTTCTGCTCCTGTAACCCTGGTTGGGAAACAATGTATGACACCGGATCACAAAACAAAGAGTCTTCCTGCTAGACTCTTGTACAACAGTAACTACCATGGAGACCAGCCGTACATATATTTAGTGGTACACCTGTGTCATATATACATCGCAAGGGATTTGATTTGCTGCCATACGAACAGGAGCTAAGCCGGTGCTGAAGTTTGACACCAGAGCCTTTTTTATATCATAAAACAATCATCCTAATGTATCTAATGAGTAAATCCGAACAAACTGTCTCAACCTATTTTTTTGGGGGGGGGGGATATTGTGACACTGTGGAAAATTTGGATAGTTTTCACACACACACACACACACACACACACACACACACACACACACACACACACACACACACACACACACACATATCTATCGATCTATGAAATGTATATTTTTGTCATGCACACTTGGGCCTTGTGGTGTCTCTGCTGCAGGCTTGGCTGCGTGTGTTTGTGTCATCATACCCTATCCAAAGCTTTAATTTGGAAATCTACTCAGGGATTACTTGTTGGAATACACTCAAAAGATTAAGCATCCTCTATGTTTTACGTCCTCCATCCTGACCTGCTTAATATCTTGTCCCCGCAGCCAGCCTTCGGAAGTTCCATCAAAACCTACAATAGCTGAGATCATTAAGGTCAATTATATATTTTAGCTGGAGGAGAAAAAGATGTAAATAAACAAACAAACAAACAAACAAAAAAATATGATGCTTTTACTACTTTCTTTTGTGGGGGTCAAAATGAAATACATCGAAAAAATCGCATGCAATAAATCACTTGCATGTGGAGAATGAGACGCATCCGTTTTATTTTCCCGCAATGTGTTAAAAATACGCAGGCAAAATGGAATAGCGGTAAAAGGTCAAAACTATGATATGCCTGCCAGATGAAGCGTAAACACACTAAACAAGAACGGCACAGTGGTAACTTGTAGGTAAATTGTCGAGCATCTGGATGGCTCTGATCTTACTGACCTAAAATGATGTCGTTTCCCCTTTAATGCCCTTAAGCATATCTGCTTTTCCCTCTGAAATGAACACAAGTCACTGAGTCAGATTTGACTTCTTAGGGGATTAAGTCCCTGTGCTTTTTTGGAGGTTAGGTGAGTGTGGGGCCGGGGGATTAAAAACAACAACATTCAAGCCTGACTGATCCCCAAGGAAACGCGGGAATAACCTCGGACGCCGCCATGCCTTCTATAATCATTGATCGAAACAGCTCTACTATTGTTCATATCGGCTCTCAATGAGTTTAGAATGTTCCTTATCCAGGGTGTCGAAGATCAAATACAGTTCTACGTATAATAGCACAATTTTTGTCCTTCCGCTTGTGCCTGTGTGTATTGCACGTCAAGCCCAGAACTCAAACTTAACGGACGAAACTAAAACCAGTTGTATTATTCATTTTAAAACATGGGATAGTTCAAGATCAACAACCACGAAGTAAGGGACATACAGTCGCCCCCGAAAGAAAAAGCTTCCTCTTTTTTGTTCTTGGTCCTTTCTCCGATCGCAAACAAAAAACACCTTCCATCACAGAAGGCATTTGTTGAAGCGGGAATTCAGATTGCCGCAGATGGGTATTTAGTTCACTATAACCCCTGAACTGGGCCTGGCGTGGGTCGAAGTCATCCTGTTGTGCTTGTTTCAAAAGCATTTGCAGATTTATAGGATTATTCCGTATGTAGGCTGAGTAGCAATATTTGGATTTCCTGTGACAGGCCCTGTGTGACACCAATGACAAAGTCCTTCACTGCGAGCAAGATCTTTGTACATTTGGACTGATCACTCTTAACTGCATCCAATAGCTCACACGTTTGTACTTTCTTATGAATCTCTTTGATTTGTTAAAAATCTATTGATTGGGTGTCTGCGATCAGGTCCGAGGAACTTCACAGAAATCAGAGGGCAGGACGTGTCTTTTCTCAATCATAGTGGCAGAGTATCAATCAATCCAGTGATCAGTCCACTCTGGTTCAACCTCATCACAATGTGGAGCTTTTGAGATGATGAAATCTCCAAAGACCCCGCTCCCCCCATCCCCCTCTCTGTCTCTCTCTCTCTCTCACTCTCTCCCTCCAGCTGGCAACTGCATGCCTCTCAGTGCAGGGTGCCAGTGGCACTAGAGTGATAATCCACACTGCATGCCGTCTTGTCTACCGCCTCTCTCACGCTACAACACACCCTCGCGACCCGCCCCCTCCTGATGGAATCTCTCCTCTATACATTATGACTAAAATATAGCGCCGCATCCTCTCGTCTTTGTTTGTCTTTGTGCCGGATCTGTAAAGACTATTTGCACCAAGCCCGGGGCCCGTAAACATGACACGCATGTGATCAAAAGACGCTAGATGTTTTGATAATTATATAACGGCATGCAGATGAGTTACAAGTCGCAACTTACCCTGCATCGCTGCCATATCCACATATTAAAGCATCCTTTGCTCCTTCAACTTTGTAAAAATTATCTAAAGGAAATGGAAACAAGAAGAGCATTCTTGTAATGTCATATTCTATCTTGAGAAATAACTACTGCGTGTCCCCACATAACAATTTGGACTGACCTTCACTGGTTAGAAAATCCTCCATGGAGTTCCAGCTTCTGTTGTTGCAGGTGAATGACATATTCGGACTATAGGAGGAGTCGACGCAGTGCGTGAGGCTGCGAATGCACTTTTGTCGCAAAAGCCCCATGAAGAGCTGCAGGCCAATCAGTGCAAACACGCTGAGGCAAAAGACGGTCAGGATCATCACATCTGCTAGCTTCCTCACAGACTGGATCAGAGCTCCTACAATGGTCTTCAGACCTGCATGGTGAGGGGATTCGACATCAGGGGAGTTGGCGCACATCTACTTTTGTTCCTTGATTGAGACGTTACCGGGTATAACTGAGATGGTTTTCAGGGCTCGGAGCACTCTGAAGGTTCTAAGTGCCGAGACGTTTCCAAGGTCTATAAATTCTGTCACATATCTGGAATTGGATGAAAAGAGCAGAGAGATAGGTTGCTGCTTTCTATGTCAATTACAAGACAAGTTCAAGAATGGATCAAAACGATTACTCCATCTGTCAATGAATGTGATGATCGATTAGTTGTCCATGACTTGATTATTTTGGGCACCGCTGATTTGTAGACATCATTTGCAAATTGATGGGTTCTGTTATGTTTAACTTGGAAACATTTTTGTGTAGTACATGGTGTATTCCAATTCAGGTAGTGCTGTCAATGTGAGAGGGGAGTTCAAAGGAATTACGTAACCGAGCGGAGATTTGAGGTTTGCTTCTATGACTTTCCCTTAGAATTTCCATCTGTCATCTTCACATGAGCATGACATCTTCAAAAGATCTGATGCGCGACCTGTACCATAGAAAGTCCAAACATGGCCACTGACATGGAACCGTAAAAATGATTTTTGTTGTTACTTACGCCATAACAATGACGCTGAAGTCCAGCCAATTCCATGGGTCCCTCAAAAAGGTGAAAGGAACTATGCAGAATCCTCGAGCGAATATCTTTATTACTGACTCAAAAGTGTAAATGGCGGTGAAAGTGTATCTGCAAAATCAATGAACAGGGATAAACAGAGAATGAATGCCGTGCTGCACCAAAATAGACTGAAATATCACACAATAGGTCACGCGTTGCTGCACACTGACAATTGGCTGAAAAAAAAATGATGAAAACACAAAATTAATAACAATCTTGCGCAGCAACTAAAACGGTGTGGCGAATGAGGAAACGGTAGCTATTTCATTTGGAATATAATGAATAAAACATACATAAGACATTGAAACTCTCGTGTCTTTACTCTGCCGCAGAGTACAGTCGAGCCTCGTTTCAACGTACAGTACCCGTTGACGTTTTCACCGCGATAACGTTCCCATTTCTACGTCCCGATTTCACGTCATTCATTTTCCGTTTGCCGAGTTTGCTGACGGCTAACACTTGCATAGCGTAAACTTCATTATAACTCCCAGATTTTACCACCGAAAAAAGTGAAAACGCCGTCGATACGACGAACGAACGGTCAGAAGCTAACCGGCAGTGAACCGTAGAAAGCTAACTGCCGCGGCAACCTCGAACAAAATGGACAGCGCGGGATTCCCCTTCGTTGCATAGCAACACTACTGATCGACTCGGTACATTTTGTTCAGAAACAAGGTCGCAGCCAAAGATACACGAGTAAACAGCCGCAGTTCGTATTTAGTAAACAGATGAGAGTTGGCCACCTTGTTTCAGCAAACTCAACGAATAGCAGGGCCAACTTGCAGCAATGGAATGGAATGGAAACGGAACGCGATGTTATCTTTGGCAAGCAAAGCCACATGCAAAACATGCTCGTTAACAGTTCAACCACACCTGCTGACTCAGGCATTGCCTAGCAAGAAATTGACCACTTGCATTCCATATTGCAATGTGACAAATTGCATGTGGGGTACAGCATGCACCATACTGTACATCATACATTGTACATACGCGATTCTTCCGTTACGCCTGGACACAGCTGTATATTAGAACATACAACATATGAGTTTAAAAATTGCACTTTTAGCCCAAGGATGGAATTCATAAATCTGTGGGGACTTACTCCAGGTGCTTGGTCCACGGAGCTGGGTCCGACATAGCCATGAAAAAACAGTTGGTCAGAATGGTGAACATGATGAACAGGCTGAACAATGTGGAAAAGAAGTTCAGGAAAGTCTAAAATAGGAATTGACACACGCAGATTCAGGACTACACAAACAACATAGAAACAAGGAAACAATGTCATAATCCTATAGGCTATCCATCTATCCATTAGAACAAACCGACAAACGATGGTGTGTGCCAATGGCATTAACACAATACTGTAAACGCAGCTTAGAGGAAGTAAACTACCTTTCATTTTTAAACCATGGATTGATATAATTTTCCCTTGTGAGTAAAAAATACGGTTACAAAAAAATCTGCAGACTGACCAGGTACAATGCTGAGGTCATATATTTTGAGGGCACTCTCAAAATGTTTTTGAATTTGATTTTGGAATATCCTGCAAAAAGGGGAAGATTCCTCGACACAAAGTTCTCTTTTCTGAGTGATGAATAATAGGCAACGGTCATGATGCAAAAATCTTGCTCTTTTTTGATATCAGGGATTAAAAGAGGGATCTCGGAGGGGATTTAGCTTGTGATGCCGGAGGGCTATTACAAAGCTGTATCAAAAATGTAACTTTGGGGAAAGCAATCGCTAACATTCACAGAACAGTTGGAATTATTTGGAGCTGGCTTATTCACAATAATAAATGGGATATTTGGCCCCCTGACATTTTATTACTTTGCACTTTTTTTGCATAGCATGTTATTAGCACCAAGTTACTATTCTACGTATGCCACTGTTATTATGATGATAACAATAACAATAGTATTGTATCACTAAATTAAGTGAAAGACTAGTTTGGAAACCAAATTGCTGCCATGTCCGATAAGAAGTCTTTCGTTACTTATTATTTGAACCCCTAATTAGTTTCATTTGATCATAATTATAATTCACTATAATTATTAAAGGAAGAATTTAAGTGCAATGCAACACAAGGCATTTTCACACAACACAAAAAGGATATGAATGGACCAAAATTTTGATGGCGATCGATCTGATGAAGTGGAACGGACTGAATATGTAAAGAGCGGACGTGGCACTGAATCTGAAGATAGCCTTCCCTTTGTTAAGTACGATAAAAGTCTGGGGAGGAAGAAAAGACACAAATCATTATTGATTTGTTAATAACATGAAGTAAACAGTCAGACATGGATCATCTGTATGCATTTTGAGTGTATTTGAAGTACAAACCCCCCCCTAAAAAAACCCTCGAGGAGTTCAGTCTGCCGTCGGTGTAAACTTCCATGCAAACCACATTTGCTTCCAAGAAAGCATCATACAGCACATAAAAGCAATACCAGTGGAGAAATGGAGGCAACTCCAAAGCAAAGCAACCTGAAACTTTTCCCCCAGCAGATATGGCATTTATTTAAACATTTTGTCATCTGTGGATAATTCATAAGAAGCCCATTAATGGCTCATATTTGCCAACAAAGCGAGTCAAAATCTAAAAAAACAAAACAATATATATATATTTTTTAATGCAGAATGAGATTCGGACACTAGTTTTGATGGAACGTCTGTAAAATACTTCGCAGAGAAGAACCATAACTCATTATCATGGTCATTTTGTTTTGGTTTACATCTGGTTTCAACGGCATGAATTGAGCACTCTAAAATGGTCCGTAGGCGTGATTGTGAGTGTGAAATGGTTGTTCGTCAATGTGTGCCCTGCGATTGGCTCACAACCAGTTCAGGCTGCACCCCGCCTACTGCCCGAAGTCAGCTGAGATAGGCTCCAGCACACCAGTGATCAACAAATAGTTGGGGCCCACTACGAATCTGGTTCAAATAAGGACAGAATTGCCACGTACGGTACTTACCCTCTTGTTCTTGAAATAAAACGGGTCGATGTCTTCCAGTGGCACCCCAACAAGTTCCGAAGGGATGTCCCCAAAGATGCGCGGCAGTTGCTTGCCTGCCTCCAGGTCGAGCCTGGGTTTGGATGAGTCCAAGTTTTTGTGGGCCTCCTTGCAAACCTTGGCATTCTTGGCCTGCTCCTCTGCGATCCGCCGCTCCAAGGCAGCCAAGGATTCACGAGTAAACAGCCGCAAGCCATCAGGACCCGTTGGTAACAGCATGGCTGCCATCTTTTCATCCTGATTCTTCTGTACTAGAAGTGACTTACAGCTAGAGGTAGGCAGGAAAGAAAAAAAAACGCATCCACACCAAAACAGCATAAGTGTGTTTTTTTGTTTGTTTTTTAGAAAATTTATAAGCACTTAGTGAACCAGCGGGAAAAAAAGAGGACAAGCAGGTTGCTGAGAGGGGAGACCAAAAGATGACACCAAGGGCTGAGAGGGGTGGGGGGGGGGGACACACCTCACCCGATCATGCCATTAAAATTATGATTCACCAACTCCCAGCCATTTGATATTGGCACCATCTCCGCAATTGGAATACCGGTACATGTACCTCTATCCATGCACCATGAACACCCTCAGTGTGATACATTCTACAAAAGAAACCTTGGCTGGATTTCGGGCCCGGCTGCCTTAACACATGTTGCCTAAACACAGGCTTAAAATCGCATCCCGACATCTTTCAAGAGGCCATCTGTAGTCCGATTTCAATTCCCTGCTTCTGTGTTAACAAAGTTGTTGTTTGTGAAGCAGTTCTTTCTTCCACTGCATGAATGAAATGTAAAGAACACAGCATAGCAAACTCTAAAGACTCAACTATACTGTACTGATGCATTTTCCTGGTGGAACATTTTAAGCCTGTTGATGTGTTAGTGCTCAGGTGACCAAACAATGTATAATGGTCAGGTAGTTAGAAGATTTGATAATAACCTTCACACTATTTCTTTGATGCCTTATGTACTGTAAGTGTAACTGTGACTCCACTTTAATTACCGTAGACTTGTACAGAGTTTTAAAGGGGAGGTCAAGTCAAAAATGTTCTTTAGAATATGTTCTCTGCCGCCCCACTAGTCCAAACACAGCATTCGGATTAATATTGGCGTTGTGGAATATGAATTTGGGCGGACGACTGGTTAATAGCACGTCCGCCTCACAGCGTAATATTCATGAGAATAACTGAACAAGCCAAGAGCACAAACAACATTCAAATTGATACCGCACAACACATCTTTCTGTTGAATAAGAACTACTTTCTGACCTACCAAATGATGACCCACTTCCTCACCAAATCCTTTCAATGTAACTGTAGTACATATATGCTTACAGAGAGTAAAATAAGTTAGATATAATCAGACCGTATTTAAAGTCAGAACTATAAGACAAAATATATATATATATATATATATATATTTTTTTTTTAGAACGAGACATGCCATAAAAGTGGGCTCACACGATTCACAGTACATCATCATGCTTGAACAGTAATTAATGAATTAGATTCAAACAATGTTTTTAAACCATGCTTGAAAATATGCATGAGTTCTCGTACTTTTACCACTATTATAAATCAGATTATGCATGAATATCATCAATATGTAAATGTTGATGTCCAATCCTGAAGTTGAAAAACGCATTGTTCTGTGTACTTTTTCAAATAAAATAACATACTGTCTTGATCAATATTACTCTATATTAATCAGTCAAGCATATTATTGTAAATTATTTTTCAAACAAGTCAAAATGAAAGCAGACAAAGGGAACAAAGCGGCATTTTACTTACCAATGAAACTCTGAGATTTAAAGCATCATTTCCAGAGTCAAGTTGGAGCGTTTTCAGAAGAGGTAGCATCCAAACCCTCCGTGAAAAATCCATGACTTCTCTTTTTTAGGGCTTATTCCGCTTGATGCGGACCAAAACTCCAGAAAGCAGGACGGAGGAGTGCGTGTGCAATCCACAGTTTGGCGGTCGAACCTAACTTCTAGACTGCCAGTGCACTAATCACCTTATGATGGGCATATTGAAAGCGGCCACGTGCGTAATTCCCAAGTTGTCATGGTCCCTTCCATTCGACTGCTCCTTCCACAGTAGTCATCACAGAAGTTTGTCTCTCCACACAACGTGGGCAGGATGCGCGGCTGTATGATGCCCTTGAGCGTGGGAAAGGGGGGGGGGTGCTGGGACACAGAAAATTACTGCATCTATAGTCAGGGTCGCCGTGAAGTCAAGTGATTAAGAGGACGATTCCAGGTCAATGTAATAACTGACAGTGCCAGAGGCCGCAGAAAATAGTGTTTTCACTTTGCAGTATTCACGTAGATGCCCCAAATCCTCGGCATCTATTCCTATATGCTATGCTGTGTCGGGTTCGGATTCGCACTCGGACAGAACAAATAACGTTTGGTGATGAAGCAAAACCGATCAAAACCTACCAACGTTCCGTGCATGCAAGGTTATTTTGAGTGGCGCTGTCGTACTGCGCCTTCTAGTGGACAATACAACCATAATCGCACAGCCAAGAACCAAAATCACTCAAAGACCCTGGTGAACAATTCCATATTTTTAAGTTGCCTTACACGAGTACAAAAATTGTCTCTAGTGCCCCCTGCAGTGGAGTCCAGTCCCGGTACGTTTGACCCATCCCAGGTGACTTCGGGCAATAAGTGGAGTACACCCCTGAACTGGTTGCCAGTCAATCGCAGGGCACATATAAAAAAACAAAAACATTCAGGCTCATAATCAGACCTGGGGACAATTTAATTTAGAGTGTTCCATTAACCTGCCATGCATGATTTTGGATTGTGGGAGGATACCGTAGTACCAGGAGTAAACCCACGCCAGGGAGGGAACATGCAAACTCCACACAGGACCTCTGCACTGCGAGGCTGGGTGCTCACCAGTCGACCACTGTGCCGCCCAATCTTTTTGCATTATTAATCATTTCTTTCTTTGTTTTGTTCTTTTAATTTTCAAATAGTTCTAGAGATGCCACTGCATGTTTCATCCATCCATCCATTTTACCGCTTAGCTTCACTTAGGGTCTAAAGTTTAATAAATTAAACACCGATAGCACAGCACTCTGGTTTAAATATATATTTTTTTCATTCCCGAAATGCGTTGCGCTGGTAAACGGCTGAAAAAAGTATTTCACTCAACAGACCTTGAGAAGCGTTCCTGTCACGAACACGTTACCCATAAAGCTTCGCGGCACGCTTTCTTTTTGTGTCCCGGATGTAGCATCACATGAATTGACTGTCAACATGCAAGATGGCCACGCATCACAGGCAAAATGCTGCTGGGCGGAGAAAAGTACAGGTAAATTCGAATAGTTGCTTCATCACCACGCGCTTGGCAGCGGCTCCAGCATGGCGGCCCGTTTAAACGAGTCTTTCGCGGATAATAGACGACCATTAATAAGAGTCATGAAATTTGCAGCATCGCTGTTCTGACTCTTCAAAGTCGAGCCGGCTAATTTGGCTAGCTTAGCTTAGTATAGAGCGTTTTTGTGCTAACGTCGCCTCCAAAATCGATATACTTTTGCCTGCTTTTCTACGAGTACGTTTCGGATATTTGCACACTCCACTACCGCCCCTGTCAACTATTGATCGTGATGTGTGAGCTGTATTAGTTTCGTTATTTTTAATAGCCTGGCGTCACTCTCAGTAGGCTCGGTCTAATTGCTGGGAGAACCGACATGAAGGTTGCCTCGGTGTACATTAAGTGCCTCCCATCAGTATGGTTTAATTAAGTAAAAGTATGCTGTCGATCCCCTGTAGGTATCGTTTCGTATCGGATGACTTACATTTATTTCTCATTGTACGAGTCCCTCAAATAAGCCACAATTCTCTCTTCTTGCTAACTCTTGGTACGGGACATCTAATGTAACGTAAATCATATTTAAGACGTCTTCTCGAGAAGTCGCGGAAATCAGAAGTCATGGCACTAGCTGCGTGACCTCGGCGCTCACCTCCCTCTGCTTACTATCTCAGGTATCTTACGTCATTAGAGATGAGGTGGAGAAATACAACAGAAATGGGGTGAATGCTCTCCAACTCGACCCTGCGCTAAATCGGCTCTTCACAGCTGGAAGAGACTCAATCATCCGGATATGGAGTGTGTACCAGCATAAGGTATTGAATCTCACTCTGTTGTCACACATGACAATGCGGATTTCTAGATAAAGGCCTGCGTTTATTTATTTTGTCCTCTGTCATTGTAGCAGGATCCGTATATTGCTTCGATGGAGCATCATACAGACTGGGTCAATGACATAGTTCTTTGTTGCAATGGGAAAACGTGTAAGTTTGATAGGCTCCATTTTCAACTTTTCTCTCCAAGACAGACTGACTTGTTGGTCATGTTTGTTTTCAGTGATATCTGCTTCCTCGGATACAACTGTCAAAGTATGGAATGCGCATAAAGGGTTCTGTATGTCAACGTTACGAACACACAAGGACTATGTGAAAGCCTTAGCCTATGCTAAGGACAAGGAGCTGGTGGCATCTGCAGGGCTTGACCGGCAGATTTTTCTCTGGGATGTCAATACTCTTACAGCACTCACTGCTTCCAACAACACTGTAACAAGTAAGTTGCGGCTTTGCTGTCTCAAACGCGGACCGTCGGTTTCGTGTGCCGTATTGTGTATGATTCACGGCGCACGATGAGGTACATTTTGTGTGCATCAGCTTCGTCACTCAGTGGGAACAAGGATTCAATCTACAGTCTGGCCATGAACCAGATGGGCACGGTGATAGTGTCTGGATCCACAGAAAAGGTGAGGCTTGTCTTGCCTCTTTTACACTGTCTGTCTTCAGATTTTTCACACTAAATTATAATGAGCTTCGTCCGTTTAGTACTTAACCAACCGTCACCTCGGTGGCACAGTTAGGCTTGCACGAGTCGGATTTCATGTCTTGGATTGAAATGTGTGAGAAATACCACGGGTTTTTCCGATGGACACCAATTGTTACGTGCCCAGCCCACTGAGAGAGTGCGGTGAAACTGGTTGATGACATTGAACATTTTGGATGGTTTCCTGGATAATGTCATGAATTGAATTGACAAGCATTCCTGCATTTAAGTGCTAATTGTCTTTCCCAGGTGCTGAGAGTGTGGGATCCACGAACATGTGCAAAACTGATGAAGCTGAAAGGCCACACAGATAACGTCAAGTCGCTGCTTTTGAATCGAGATGGTACTCAAGTGAGTTGCGCTGTTAAAAATTAGATATAGAGGGATTTGTTTCTTTTTTTTCCTCGGACCGATACCCTAAAAAAAAAGATCTCAAAAATCTGAATTGCTAAGGAAAAAAGTAACGAGATTTTAAAAATCAGTGCCATCTCCGCATGGGTACTTCTTTCACATTAAAAAAAAAAAAAAAAAAAAAAGTGAATGATTGACTGGCCACTGGTTCAGGGTGTACCCCGCCTACGAGACAGCTGGGATGGGCTCCAGCACGCTTGCGACCCTCGTGAGGCTAAGCGGCTCAGATAATGGATGGATGGTTGATATTGGATGAATGTGCTTTGCCACCCCGCAGTGCCTGTCAGGCAGTTCGGATGGAACAATCCGTCTGTGGTCCCTCGGTCAACAGCGATGCATTGCCACGTACCGTGTGCACGATGAAGGCGTCTGGGCCCTGCAGGTCAACGAGGCTTTCACGCACGTCTATTCTGGCGGTCGAGACAAGAAGATTTATTGCACGGACCTGCGCAACCCAGACATCCGTGTTCTCATCTGTGAAGAGAAGGCCCCAGTGCTGAAAGTAAGCAGACACTTACCTGCACTTTGTGAGAAAGCAAGGAATCATAACAATAGTGTCACAGAAACACTGGCGAGTGCGCTACACGCTGGCTAAGTGAATGCAATGAAATGAACACATCTTTATAAAATATGTGCACACACACACACACACACACACACAATGGTACATATTCATTGCCGAATTAGAAACAGAACTCTGTTGGGAAACCTGTGTAGGCAACTTCCATTCCGACTTACCTCTGTCTGTCCCTTGCACAGATGGAACTGGACAGATCTGCTGACCCACCTCCTGCAATCTGGGTCTCCACCACCAAGTCATCTGTTAACAAATGGGTAAGCATGCGGAATGCAACGCCCCTGTGAGCATAATGACTTTCAAATACAGCATAGTCAAATTCATGACACCAAATTTAACGTCCACCTAGTTTCTGGGTTAGAAATATTCTGTCTCATGGTAATGTGGTCAATACAAAGAAAGTTTCGTATGCTATAGTGAAGTGCTTAATAATGTGTTGTGTACATTTGATAATGATAACGTGCATGTCTATACAGTCTCTCAAGGGAATGCACAACTTCAGATCATCAGGAGAATACGATAATGATTGCAGCACGCCTCTAACGCCACTGTGCACGCAGCCAGAACAAGTCATCAAGGGTGAGTAAACACGTTGATGTCATAAGCTCGAGGTCCTTCGGAGGCTTTCTTTCCCATTGTAATGGGGGGGGGACATCTCCACTGCCTTTGCAGGAGGGGCAAGCATTATCCAGTGTCACATTCTGAATGACAAGAGGCACATACTTACCAAAGATACCAACAACAACGTGGCTTTCTGGGATGTCCTAAAGGTACACAAAAGTGGTCGAATATGTTGAAGAAATCATACAGAAACATCTTCCAATCAGTGTTTTGGGTTTGACTGGAGCCTTTGTGTGATCTTCAGGCTTGCAAAGGTGAAGACCTGGGCAAAGTGGAGTTTGACGAGGAGATTAAAAAGCGCTTCAAGATGGTCTATGTGCCAAACTGGTTCTCAGTTGATTTGAAAACTGGGGTAAGTCAAAATCTTGAGTGGACACATCTTGCTACTTCTTGACGCAAGCTGCTGTTTCACAACTTGTATGGTAAATGTGCTTTCACTGGAGTAGTTTTACTCTCTGGCTGCCGAACGTGGAGCTGCTCAATGGATGCCATTTCATAAAATCTTATCACGCCGATTGTGTTCATGGGAAATAACAAGCCACAATTCTTGCTACATTTCTTTTGAATATGGGCCATGATGATGAGATCAAAGTCTCGCTCTGGCGCCAACATGTGGCATCTTTGTGCCATGAAACTATGTTGAAGTGAGTTCCCGCTTTGGCGCCATCTTGTGCTAACCCGGAGAAACTTATTCAGGAGGTCATAAAGTACTTCAGATTTCCGATCCCCTGTGAATCGATGGGCAGCGCTGCAGTCGAATAAAATAGCGCAAGTCAAAGGGGCGCTTTAAAAGTGGTGTTGTTGAACAGATGCTCACCATCACACTGGATGAGAGTGACTGCTTCGCCGCCTGGGTGTCTGCAAAGGATGCCGGTTTCTCCAGCTCTGACGGATCCGACCCAAAATGTAGGAAACCCCGCAAAGGTCCTTTCTGCGACAATCATTGCAAGTCGGATCGTTTGTGTCATATTCGTCTTTGTCTCCGCAGTAAACTTGGGCGGACTGCTGCTTCAGGCTCTGCTGGAGTTCTGGCCCAGAACTCGCATCAATTCTGTGGACGAGGAAGAGAATGAAGTCAACCACGGTGAGACGGTCTGACAGCATTGATTATCAACAGTTTGCCTACAGTATAACTACTTTCCCCTCTTCCTCTATATCCAGACATTTTTATTTTATTTTTGCATTTAAGTAGCTTGTGAGCTGTTGGGATTGACTTAATGTAGCCGGATTGGTTGAGTAAACATGTTGTATGCGATACCTGCCTACAGTGAATGGAGAGCAGGAGAACCGTATCCAGAAAGGAAACGGATACTTCCAGGTGCCGCCACATACACCGGTTATCTTCGGGGAAGCAGGTGGCAGAACGCTTTTCAGGTAACGTTTGCGAAAAAGGCCCTTTGAGTCAAATTTTGTTTTAAGCATACGGCCTTTTCTCCTCTTTATAAAGTAACAGAAATATTTTTGAGCTGATGCACAAGTCCAGTTGTCTTGAAAAATGACGTAAAAAGTACTTTACAATCTGACTTTGGACAAGGAGGATGGCAGCTGCTGACGGTTTAAAAGTGAGCACACTTCATTGCCGGTGTGGTTCTGCTTCAGGTTGCTTTGTCGAGATTCAGGCGGAGAGACCGAGTCCATGTTGCTGAACGAGACCGTCCCTCAATGGGTCATTGATATAACTGTAGATGTGAGTACTGTGGTCATTTTCAGTTAGGAGGTCATTGACATTGATTTGATATACATCTAGTTTTTCCACATCTCATTTGACGCTATTTTCAGAACTAAACGCTTCACAGAATTTGGTTAGTTTTTTCTTGTCCGCAGTTGCCTAACTTGAATCCATGTGTAACATTAGCGGTATTCAAAAATATTCGCCAATTCAAAATAAGTATACATTTCAAAGCGTTATTAGTCAGGATTTTTTCTTTTTTTAAGCAGCATTTCATGTGGTGCCTTTTCTTCTTTTTGACAGAAAAATATGCCCAAGTTCAACAAAATTCCATTCTACCTCCAGCCGCATTCATCCTCCGGTGCAAAAACTCTGAAGAAGTGAGTTGTGCCTGCACTCTCTTGGCTCCCGGGGAAGGCAAACACCTTCTCTTTGTTGAACGTATGTGCCCCTTCGTACGACGCAGGGACCGTCTGTCGGCCAGTGACATGCTGCAGGTGAGGAAGGTGATGGAGCACGTGTACGAGAAGATCATCAACCTGGACAACGAGTCTCAGACCACCAGTTCCTCTGCCAACGACAAGCCCGGGGAGCAGGAAAAGGAGGAGGACATGGCCATGCTAGCTGAGGAGAAGATAGAGCTCATGTGTCAAGACCAGGTACAATTAATGACTCGAGTTTTACACGCACACACCCCAAATGCATTGATCACCCAATAAGCAAAGCCTGATTGAAATAAATGTTCAAAGTCATGGTTCAAAGCCTAAATGTAGCCTAAACATTTTCTTTTCATCCTGTAGAGCAATACATTTGCATTGAATCTTTTTCAAACTTTGTGATACAATTAAATTTAATGCGCTGCACATTGAATTGAATCATGATATAAGTACGGGTCTTCATTTTCTCAGATTTAAGCACACTTTTAAGGCAATTAAAGCTCTGCCAGTGTTTGAACACTGAAATAGTAATTAGTATTTATATATATATATTTTTTTGTGGTGGTAATTGGTGTAAAAAAGTTTCCGAACCACTCTTCTAATAACCGCTATTCCTCTCCTCTCAAGGTTCTGGATCCCAACATGGACCTGCGAACAGTTAAACATTTTATTTGGAAAAGTGGTGGGGACTTGACACTTCACTATAGGCAGAAGTCCACGTGAAATTTAGATTTGGAAAAACAAGACCTTTTTTTTTTTTTGTCATTTGCCAATCGCCACTCATTGACATGTAATATCCTGAAGTCCGTTCATGGTCAAATGGTTTGTAGTATCCGCAGGAATGCAGTGAGCTCTTTCCAAGGACGTGTCATAGGGAACATACGAGGCTGGCGCAGCCAAGAGACGAGAAGATTTTTTTTTTTTTTTTTACAGTTTGAAGAATGAACTCAATTTTATTCTGCAGGACTGAAACCTTTTTTGTTTTGTTTTTTTACATCTTTGACTGCTATGTTTATGATGAACTGCTGTACATGTTCGTGAGCATGAATGTGTGTGTGCGCAGAATGTTTAGTACATTCCAGACCTGTCCTTGTTCTAAAAACACTCCACAGTCAACAGTATCTCCGGTTTGGAGCACCCGCGCTTTCTGGAAGCCTCACAGTCGCCCATCCTCACTTGAACGTAACCTCCACTTCTAATTATGAGAGCGCTTGAACATCATCACACTTGTCTTCGTCTGTTTTAACTGTGCTATTCTCAGTGAGCAGAATGTTTTCATGTTAACCTTGTGTACAATATTTTTGATTTTAAGTGACTTTTGGGGCGGATTTCATCGGTTTTGTTGTAAAGTTTACCTAATACCAACAGTTATTTTTCCAATTCATTAGAGCACATTCATGGCTGTAATTTTTCATGGATGATACAAATGGCATTTGTTGTATTCATTACAACCTGGAAATTGCAGTTTACTCTTTAAGAATGTTTGTAGTTGTCTAAATCAACTTAGAAATTTGAAATTATATATATATAAATATATTAAATCTCACTGTGCTTTGGTAATCAGCAATGAATGACCTTAGTCAAAGTGAGAGCTGTTCCTAATGTATAGTTTATTTAAATAGCTCAATTAAATATGATATAATAGAATATGATTTGTCTTTACCGAAAGCGAAACAGTGGGAAACGTTTTTTTCTCTCCCTTGGTATCACCAAGCAGAACAGATCTTTTTATTGTAAACTTGATGGCATTCATTTGGCCAGAAGGGCTGGCTGATGTAAGCACATCAAGTGAGCTCTCGTTGGCCAAAACAGGATGGTTACCCCCCAATTAGGTGATGAACTGTAATATCAATTGTTGTAAGAATTTGTGAAATATGTATATTTTAGGCTTCCAAAGAAATAAATTGGAATGGTTTAACAATGACACATTTGTTGAGATCGTGCAAGTACATGGTTTGACATCAGTGTTTGGCAACTAAGTTTGAAAGGGTGAATGAGGGGCTATGTTTGTGGTTTTATAATTTATAGTGTACTGTCAAATTTTCAACCATCTGAGAAAACATTTGTGTTCATTCCCCACAAAAAAATGGACTTCATTGATATCTGCAAAACTACTTTTACTGAACTATTTAGACATCTCCCAGAAAAAGAAAAAATCTCAACAACGCCATAACTATAATTACCACTACAAATGTCACCTCTTCTCTTGTTCTTCAAGTAATATTGCATAGATCATAAAACTGCAGGAGGTGGTGTCTAGCCAACTGGTGAATGAATATTTTGCTTCACAAACAAGAAAGTAAAACAAAAGGCTGGGTTAAAACATGTTAAAATGATCTTGTCAAAGCTTTCGTCAAAATAAAGCCATAAGTGAACAGCATTAACAGCACAGGCAGCTACATATAAACTATTGCAAAGGACAGCCTGTCATTTCATTAAGCAATGTTGATTGTTTTCAACTGTTGTGATACACTCTGAGATTTCTGTCATCTTTGAAAGAGTCCCCTATAACATCTGGGATGTCAGATATTTTGCAACCTGTATCCACTTGTACTGGGTGACAATAACATCATAAAATCAGCAGTAACTTGTTCTCATATTAAAAACAAAACAACAACGTTAAGGGATTATAATACATTTCCGGGTGTATCACTCAGCTTTGTACAACCCGATTCCAATGAAGTTGGGATGTTCTGTTAAACATGAGTACAGTAAAAGTAAAAACAGAATACAATGATTTGCAAATCATGGCCGACCTATATTTAATCGAATCCACTCCAAAGACCAGGTATTTCATGTTCAAACTGACAATTTGTTTTTAGCAAATGACCATTAACTTGGAATTTTATGGCAGCAACACCTTCCAAAAACAAGTGGCAAAAGAGACGGAGAAAGTTGAGGAAAGCTCAGCAAGCACCAGTTTGGAACATGCCACAGGTGAACAGGCTAACCGGGAACAGACGGGTGCCATGACCGCGTCTAAAAAGGAGCTACCTGAATTGCAGCATGGCCGGAAACCAGCATTGAATACCTTTGCCATTCGATCCCCCAGACGGCACTGCATGAAAAACCGACATCAATGTGTAAAGGATATCACCAGATGGGCTCAGAAAAAAACTTTAGAAAGCTAAAGCTTCTCTGGGCAAAATGGAAAAGGGTGCTGTGGTCTGACGAGTCCACTTTACAAATTTTGGGGGGAAAGTTGAGTGACTGTTATGGATACAGAGCTCAAAAGCACCTGTGATGCTGGGGCTGTGTTAGTGCCAGTGGCATGGGTACCTTACACATCTGTGAAGGCACCATTGATGCCGAAAGGTACATGAAAGTTTTGGAGAAACACATGCTGCCATCCAAGTAACATATTTTTTTAAGGACACCTCTGATTATTTCAGCAAGACAATGCCAAACCACCTTTCCACACGTGTTACAAGCGCGGCCAGGTCGTAAGAGTGCGGGTACTATAGACTGGCCCACCTGCACTCCAGACCTGTCTCCCATTGAAAATGTATGGCTGATTATGAACCACAAAATACACAAATGGAGACTGTTGAACAGATGAAGCTGAACATCAAGCAAGAATGGGAAAGAATTCCACCTACAAAGCTTCAACAATGAGTGTCCTTGATTGCCAAAACGTTCATTGAAAGTTGTGAAAAGAAAAGGTGATGTAACACAGTGGTAAACATGACCCTGTCCCAACTTGATGGGAATGTGTTGCAGCCATACAATTCAAAGTTAATGATTATTTACTAAAAATATAAATATTTTTTATATTTATTTGCTAGATTATATCTCAGTGGCCCACATTTGTCGGAGTACTATATAGATTGTCTTTATTGCCTGTCTTTAAAAACAAAAATTGGGGATTGTCGGTGGCTTTTTTTTCTTGCTTTGTTCACTCTCCATCAAGCCTGAGGCAGTTTTAGTCCAACTTTGACTCTTGCGGTGGATCCTCAGAGTCCCCATGCTCGCAGTGATGAGCATGAGTCTCCTCTCTGGACTGATCTTCAGTTTCCTGAATGGGTGACTCATGGATTTGGGACTCACCTGGGCGCCCATCAGTAGCAGGCAGACAGGGTTGTTGTTCATCGTACGGCTCCAATGGGTCTATGCAGGGAGATAGCGCACCTAGTGGTGGACTGTGGCTATGATGGGACTCACAGAGGGAGCCTGCGATGTCAGTGGCGTTGCTCCTGAGAGCAGAAGTGAGATCCACGGAGGCTGGGGAGTTGTACTCTTGATGGATAATCCCTTTGGAAGAATGCAGTTCACTTCCATCCAGCGCCTCTGCAGAATAGGAAATCAAATAGTTACTGGAAAAGTAGTGTTAAAACATATTCCAACAGTTTTTTTTAAATGTTCATCCACCATATGAATAACCAATCCCAACCTGAGAAGTTTAGGTAGAGATGTCAAGTAACCAGAAGTTTTTGCCGACCAGATGCAACCGTGTACAGTATGTGTCATTCTTGATTATTGGATCCACAGTCAGGGTTTCATAAAATAAAATTCAAACCTATCCAGAACAATGCACATCGCACCTCATAATCAGGCAGGAACAAGTCTAAGTAAAAAGCAGCATTTTGCTGAGCTTCATTTACTACATTTTGCCATTTTCTTTGCTGTGGCTTTGCTTTGGTGTGTCTCACAGGCTACTCCTATCTCATGTAAATATTACTTCAATCATACTTTCCTCTCCTGACACACTGCATCAAACAATCCTTCAACCATTTCCTAAAATGTAAAAAAACATTAAAAACTTTTGTAGTTGGCTTCGTGCCTTAGCTTAATCAACCACTTTTGCGTTTTTTTTGTTTGTTTTCCAATGGGTAGATGAAAATGCAAATGAATGAACGAGACACAGATTGGCCATTCTTGCTCTGGGACACAATCCAAAAGCGAACATGCATATCTTTGGCTTGCACACGCTGTCCTCAAGACCCCGCCCGACAATGAGAGTTTGTTGCATCCTAACTTACCAACACCGGAGATCTCGTCCTCTTTGTCACAGTTCATCGCAAGGGAAGTGTTGTTCAGGTCGACAGACGACATGGACAGATCTATCAAATCAGCAGTTACGGGACTCGTGGCGGCCATTTCAGAATCGGGCGAGCCTGTAAAGACAATCGCAATCACTCGAAAAAAGTCTCACACGAGCGTTTCTTGACTCAACTCACCGTGATCCTTGACACTCTGCATTGGTGGAGGAAGAGAAACATCCTGGAGGGTGACCCGTCTCGAGTCTAACACATCATCGCTTTGGCTTGAAGGTGCCATCAAGGGTGCCTAAAATCACACGTAGAGGTTCTAGTATCTATTACGGCCACGCCAGTATGACTTTGTATCGGGCATGAATGAACCAAGCAGTTCATGTATTGGAGAGAAGGTCGTTTTCTTGTCGGTGGTCTGTCTACCTCTGTGAAGCCGTGGTTCGGCAGCTCTGGGGGTGGCCTCTCCTCGGGAGCAGGGGTCTCGGGGCTCTTTGGTATTGATATGTCAGAACGTGCAGGGATTCGATGCAGGTAACCGTATCCAATGCCACAACCTAAACTAAAAGTCGGAATCAGTAAAAGCAACAAAGTCAAGATGAACTAGCTGCTCATCGAGGAGATGTTGCATCAAGGAACCAAACGAGCGTTGCTTCCATGGAGAATTAAGTTCTAAATCATTTGGAAGACTTCGGATTCAGGTGATGTACAGGGTTCGTAAAACCTTCTCAATTGATGAAATGATAGAATAAACATTTTGCACCATACCTTCCTTCGCCTCCCCATGCACCATTGGGTGTGACCACCACTTCTCTGCAGTTGTCCGTGAGGGCGCTGTACACCAGCAACTTCACTTGCTTCCCCTCATTGGCCTCAATCAGCGAGAAGAAGTCTTCTGACTGGCAGTCAAGATGTTTTTCATGAAGAACCATCTCCGTCATTTTGTTATGCTCATTTGGCTCATGGACACTTTTCGTCTCACATTGGGTCTTATAATTATAGCTAAAAACAGTTACGGTACACCCATAAACAGTGATGAAATTTAAAATCTATATGATTGTTTCAGCCTCTATAAGGTAGAACAAGTGAGAGCGAGAGGGAATTTCACTATTCGTGGTAGGGCTCAGTCAGTTTCCCCCAGTACAAAAAAATGTAACCAAACAAAATAAAATTCAGATACACACAGATTTTTTTTTTTCCGTTTTGGATACTAAATTTAAGGGGCCGGGGGGTCATGATGGTTTATTAGTTTTAACATCAAATATCTTGTCTTTATAGTGTATTCAATCAAATATAGTTTGAACATGATTTGCAAATCATACTATCGATATTTTTTTAATAGTTCTATCTCTACTTACATCTTGCAACAAATGATCTGCTCCAACAATGTAGTCGGTGTGGGGATGGAGGCCAGCCAGTGCAGCAGGTGAACTTGCTTCCACATCCTTGGGAAAAAACAAATGCCATCTTTATTGAATGAGAGACAAAATGTGGAAATTTAAGCTAACCGTAGACAAGTGTGCTGTCATCCTCACCAGGACATGCCAAACATTCTCATTGGCTCCTTGGAAGCTGCAGAAACGAACACTGGCGCCCAGCAGGCCTTGTCCGTTCCACATGTTGCTGGGCGTCACCTCCAACTCACGAATCATCATGCTCTTAGTGCTGTACACTTCCATGCTCACCACTTTCTCCATATTGGCTTTCAGGACCTCCTTCAGCAGGTCATTTTCTACATTCTGATACAGGGCAAGGATAATTCAAATGATGTTCCAAGGTGTTATATTTTGTCTGGCACACATACATATATAAACACACGTGTGCCATTTACTTACAAGTCTTTTGTGGTCCAGAGACAAAATGAAGTCAAAGAACGGTTGCAGTCCACATTTTTCCGCAGGAGAATTCGGGTGCACCTGCCAAAACGCAGGTGCAGCAAAATGAAAATCAAGTAAAAGACAGGACGTGCATTACAAATACATACACCACTGGCCCAATATTGAAGTAACAGTATGTTTATTTATAACGAGGCAGGAAACCTTTGCTTCAGTATTATTATTTTAACATTCTTGTGAAACGGAATGACCACCTGTCCATCAATTTTGTATTCCGCCTATCCTCACTGGGATAACAACCCAGACGTCTCAGTTACTGGACACACTTGACCAGGAGGGTTGGTGCTTAGATGTTTTGAAAGGAACTTATAAATTAAATGTATTACTTCCGGGTTGAGTGAACGCTGGCGCGTTTGGCTGCCGCTGCTCAACCCGCATTGTTTTTTGTTATTGTAAAGTGTCCTTGGGTGTCTTGAAAGGCGCTTATAAATAAAATGTATTATTATTATTATTATTATTATTCTTCGAACGCCCGACCTCAGAAAATGTGACGAAGACGCGACTGCCCCTTTGTAACAGTTACATGATTAAACTAGCGCTGCAAACTACAACCACAACAATTAAAAAATATTTCTAAATTACTACCGCGCGACAGTGTCAATGAAAACGGGAAAATGTTAATTTTCAAAAGGTGGTTGCGTATTTAGAATAGGACGCTTGGGGAAAATCTAAATACGACCTCAGTATATTATTTGACACAAATGATTAGTTACATTAAAAAAGGTGCTATTTCAAGCGCCAACTCGACATGTTCGACCGGTACAACTACTTAGCGATAGCACAGATAGATACACTGCGATTCCTTCGCCAACCCCAAATCACTCAAAGCAGAACAACTGGGTCACTCAAATCTTACACCGTGGACGTGATATCCATACGTTCCTCCGTCGGACACCTCCGAACTCTGTGTCAAACCCATCTAATAAGGATAATTTACAAAATAAATGTAAAAACAAAATTAGACACGTAATACGATCACAGCCGACAGTGCGTGGCCATATTGTCAGCAGACAAAAATAATCGAGCGGAGCTGCCATCGACCGATCGAACGCTCTTCGCGTCTTCAACGTCGCAAGACGTATCTGTGGCGATTTGTCGCCCTCTTCAGTCCGAGCTTCTCACTGCGAGTCGCTTTTTGCGAGTTTCCCGGAAAATAAGGCCATGATGGGTGGCAGGCAAAAAGTGATCAATCACTCTTTCTTTTGAGCTTTTTGTGAATATTTGGAGCACTGTTCCCCATCTTTCCACCTGGTCTTTTTATACTTGTTTAAGGTTTTCCCTCTTGTCATGCTTGACCAAATTAATAAAATCCATCTTTGGTGAAGACATTATCCAAGGCAGAATAGGACTACAGTACTCTGAATTTCCTACCCAGTAGTGCGGTGCAAGGTATGTTGACCTTGCCTGTACCCTCAGTCAGGTGGCTTAAATAGGCTCCACCTCAGCTGCAACCCTGAGGGTAAGCGCTATTGTAAAGAATGGATGGATAATGTCTCTACTAATGGGGTGTCTAAACAAATTTTTGTTGCCAGAATAAATTAATATCTAGTTATGCACTTTAATAAATTGAGCACCCTTGAGATCAGTGATTTAATAAATAAACAGTTTCATTTATTACTACAGTACATAAATATATTGGAAGGCATGTAAAAAGCAATTCATTACCAGGCATGACATTGACTAACCTAACCGACACAAAGGTAAACGGTTTTTCCATAGCTTCATATATAAAGTGGTGATCTGGTCAGTTACCAAAATATTTATAATAATTTGTTTATATTTTAAGACAGATGCTCATGCTCCAAGTGGTTCATACACATGTGGCCGAATTTCCATATTAGGAATCATTCATTTTCTGGTCATAGTATACCTGTAAATGGAAAGTAAATAAGTCAAACTTTTTTAAAAATTGCATTAGAAATACAAGTGTATGGACTTCACTGAAAGATTACAGTAATAGATAAAAAAACAAAATGGAAATTTTAACATCAGAAAAAGCACTGAAATCATAACAACTCTATCAATTGCTCTCCGACACAATCATTTCAATTCAAAGTTAGTGATCATAAACCTGCTCTGGGCTCGGCTCAGTCAGACCAATCAGAGACTCCAGGAGGTAGGTGCTTGATTCACACTGTGGCAAATAAACAGAGCTCATCAGCTGGGGGTGATGAAAGCTGTCTGCGTGTCTCTGCTCTTTGAACGAGCTGCGAAATGGCCCAGAAGGGTAGTCGCTGTCAAAGAACTCCAGGTCAGACTCCGAAGAGAGACTCAGGTCCATGTAGCTGCTGGCGGAAAAGTCCACAGTAGGGGAGGGAGTGTTTGGATAGTCTTCAAGGGAATCCTCATTGTCAATGGGGTCTCTTGCTTGGTTTGCGTTCTCATCGAGATAATCTGTCGCTGCGACTGAGCTTTGATTGTCTGCGAAGGAGTTGGCTGAAAGTGCTCCCATTCTGTCAGTTGTCCCGTTTGACTCACAACAACTGCTGCTGCTGCTGCTGCTCAGGGTCAGCGGTGCTGCCATAAGTCTCAGTTGGTGACACATCAAGTAGTTATTATTTTCAGACTCACAGATGCTGAGGCTGCAAGGCGCACCTCCATGATTGGCAGGAAGTTGCCCACCATTGCAATCAGCGGAAGAGCTGGAGGACTCAGTCATGTCACTACTGCAGCTGCTCTCTTCCACCACTGCTCGCGCCGGCAAGAAATTAAACGTCGGACCGGTGGCAATGCTCAGCGCAAGATCATCTTCTTCCAAGGAAAAAACAAAAGGGTACGACTTGAATGGTTCATTGTTCACAGAATGAGTCTCACTCAGATCTGGAGACTCCACAAGCTCTTCTGAAAGTATCGACTGGTTTGCGAGGCTTGTCGTTTCAGCTCGCAGTCGCCGCTCTAAATCGAGTCGCATGACGGTGTGGATGTAATGTGTCTGCACACGTTTGGAGTCAAACTCCACGTATCCCTCGGTGTTTCCGCAGCAGTCCTTAGTGCAGCCACATGGAAAGCTGAAGCGGTCCACCTGATGGTGAAAGAGATCAAGCCACGGTTATGAGTGATGAACCCAAAATGGACTCGATGTTGTCTCTGGTGGACTCTGCCATGAATTTGTTCCAGGCTCATCATTCCAAAAAAAAATTGTTTTAATAAAGACAAAATGGCACTGTACGTGGAATGTTAAAAAAATGTTTTCAGAAAATTATATTACTGTAGGAATTGTGCTATTTGTACGTTGGATGTGTGCCTTTAAGGGGCGTGGCCTAGCGAGTGGTGCCGGGAGCTGCAGTCGAGTTGGCCCGTTTGTCTCGGGGACTGGAGTCATCAGGAGTATCATTTTGTATTTGTGCGTTTAACTGTTTGTTCTGTTCAATAACGAGCTAAAAAAGCAGTGCCGACTGCTGCAATGCTTGCCCGCATTCTAGGGCAATACTGTACCCTAATCACTCACTTTTTTTTTGACTGAAGATTGCTCCTTCCTCAAATATTGCTTCACCAAACAAAGCGGAAAAATTGACCAAGGCTTGCAAGTCGCAAAGCTCATAAATGTGTCTGTGGGTCTTTACCTGACACTTGATGCCTGCCAAGCTGCAGGCGCAGGTCTCGGGCTCACAAAAGCCTCGGCAGTCACATCCGCACGCTTCCCTGGACAAACGCAGAGAATGAAGCTGCTTCTTCTCCTCCTTGTCGATGCGCTTCACCCCAGATGCCAGGAGGAGAGCCTGCCGCTGCCTGGACGAATATGGCTGCACGGAGCCTCTATCGTCCAGCTCCGCCTCGCCGATGTGGACGTCACCGTCATCAGCGGAAACTTGGGGGTCTCTTGTGAGAGGATCAGCTTCGTCCTGGCCAACAGCCTCATTGGCGATCTGCTATAAGCAAAGAAGACGAAGTAAGCTGAACTACAGGGTACAAGGTGAGCTCAATCGCGGCGAAATTAGGTGAACTCACATTTTGTTTGGATGCATCAAATCTCTCCTCTCCTAATCTGAGCAGGTGCCTTTGCCGACGCCGGCGCCGTTGCTCCGATGCATGCTCTGCTACCGTGTACTTGTGGAGGCTGCTGTGCTGCCGCATCATGCCCAAGGTGGCACCGCCGTGACTGGGCACGCTGGTGAAGCCCTGACAGCGAGGGAAACTGAAAACAGCAACTTGGTCGAAGCGGACACGACACTGCCTCTTGACCAGCCTCGGCTTCTTCACAATGGACCCGACTGAGAGAGGAAGAGAGAGAGAGAAAAGCAAGGATGAGCATGTTTTTTTAAATTTCAATTAATTCACAAGAATAATTAATTTATTAGCTGTAGCATTAAAAGGGATCAGTGCAGTTGCCGTGCCTTGTCGAGTGTGCCGAGTCTGTTACTCCTGAAAACAGAACAAAAACAGAATAGGGGAAAGAAAATAAAAGAGAACATGATGGAAATCTTTTGAGTGGAAATCGGTGAGGTCATGCTCCCGGTGACTGCCTCATTTAACAGTTTGGCTTCAAAAAGGTCTTCTGACCTTCACACATAACTGAGGATGAATTCTTCTCCCAGCAGTCAGTAAACAAGCGAAGCCAGCTGACTAAGCTAATCTCAGGCTGTGTGTCCGCGTGTCTAAAAAGCGTGCTCTGCACTCAGCCTCCGCTTGCAGCGTGACTCTGTTGTGCAACTTCAAAACTGTTTTGCACAGCATCGTTTTCACTGACGGACACAAAAGTCAGACATTTTAATCATTCGGTACAGTCCACGGCATCCTACTGCTCAAACGAACCATCGTCTGCCACACAGAGGGCAGGCAGTTGAGGGAAACATTTCTCCCCGCATTGTCAAAAAACAGCCCCGAGGTCAGCGTTTTCATATCACTATAAGTCATAATAGGGCTGCTGCAGTGCGATAAGAGATGCTCCTGTAAACCATGAATGGGACGTGGTCCGATAAGGAAGGGGCTCGAGACGGCTCATCGGCTCGGCTACTCACCGGGTAAGCTGGTGGGCGCAGAGGGGCTGTGGGGCGTAAAATCCCGCGTCTCGGAGGAGCTGCTCTCCCCGTCGGACTCGCACTCTGAAGATGTGGGTGAAGAGGATGGTGGAGAGGAGGAAGAGCCTGAGTTGCTGGGGCTTTCCTCAACCGCTGCAAACTTCCGCTTCAGGACACCCGCCATTGTTTTGGCGAGGGTGGTACATTCTGCAGGAATTTAAAAAAAGACGATTAAAACATGCACTCTAGTAATAAACAAGAACAAATTCTCCATTGAAGCAAAGTGAATTGCCATGAATCCAATCTAATATAATCCATCTTTATTTATATCGCGCTAGAGGTATCCTGGACTGATCACCAGCCAATTGCAGGGCACAGGTAGCGGACCTCGGGGAGGGGAGGTTGACACCTATGATTTACTCCATGCTCCTTGTCAGTGTTTTCCTTTTGTGTGTTGACTCTTTGCCCCATACAAGAAATGGCTTCAAGTGCATTAGCGGCTGTTGCTCTTCTTTAGTTTCACTTCACTCAAGTGGCCGTGCATCTGAAGCTAACCTGTATAAATTTGGGCTCACAACATAAAAGCAAAAAATGACCACGCAGCAGCTCATAATTCCAATTTGTGTGTGTGTGTGGGGGGTGTTGTGCGAGGAAGAACAGGAAGCTCACTTGCGCACAAATGAAAAAGGGCTAAATACAAAATACAATCCTCTACCTTTCACTTTAATTAATTAATTTAATTAATAGTTTGCCACTCCATTTTAGATGTTGTACTGTTCTTAAAATAAATTAAAACCAAATTCTAATCATCTAATTTGGGAGCAAGCGTTCTTCACAATATACCGCGTATGCTGTACATCATTTTCATAAAGTTCAAATACAAGGCGTAGTTTGAATGAAAGAGAGCAGCGTCGGCACTGGCCAAGCCGGTTTGAAGTAACTTGTTTGTTTAAGATAATTGCATATCAATAGCACTCAACCTTCAAATTAACGTTGAAAAGTTGTTCAAATTTGAACTGAAATGATGCCCGCTAAACAGCTGAGCTCTTGATTTAAGTCAGTTTCATGTCAAAGAAAATTAACATCTCTTTTTCCTTCTTCCAGCAGGCTAATTAACATTCCACTGATTCCTCATGTTTGTGGTGAATCCAGTAAGGAAGGACGAAACTGGAGTGGAGTTTATAAGAAGCTGCTATTTTGGGGACGTGAATAAGGAAGACTTATCCAAACGTTGAGGAATGAAATTAAAAATATATTGGGGCTTTTTCAAGGCTACTTGGTGAAAGTCGAGCGGAACGGAATCCCAGCGCTTAGAATTTGAAGAAAGCTGTCACTGTACACAAGCAGTGTGTAGGATATGTTAACATTTGGAAAGAATGAAAGGCATGCGTGATGTCTTGGGTGTATGCCAAGAAAGGAAGCATGCGACTGATTTGAAGTGGTCAAAGAAATTCAAACGTCCACAAATAGTTTCACGGCAAAATGTCCTCATTCAAATGTCATTGCCATTAGAAATGGATAGTGATAGGGAAGAGATGGGGAAAATTTACAGTCTGTGATGACCTTCAAAACATGAGCTGAGTCACCTGCTGCTGATCAGCAAGTCAGTTAATCATTACAATTCCTGCTTTTATCGTCAATGTGGTATAAAACATATTCAAGATTCAGGAAGATTAAACTTCCTCCAACCATAAAATACAGCAAGTAAACAACAGCATCCGTCTGGTTGATCTGAACTGAGAGGCTGCTTTTCCCCACCATCCTCAATTAAAAGAGCCATTCAGTATGTGTGTGTGTGTGTGTGTGTGTGTGTGTGTGTGTGTGTGTGTGTGTGTGTGTGTGTGTGTGTGTGTGTGTGTGTGTCTGGCTCAATCAACAAAATATGTAATAAAACGAGAGGCACCCTTCAGACAGCATCCAGATGCCACGGTAAACGGACTGCATTTCTAATGATTCACTGCTCCTTTCCACCCATTTATGTTTACTGTATTCAGTACAGTATTTTACATCAGAAACATACTGTGCTCTCCACTGAGAGCCCATCTATTATTTAAAGGCCCAAGCACAAGCCAAGCCGGAGGGGACACACACACTTGTATTGATGTTAATGAAAGTGTCTATGAAACGGGCATTGGTCCATCATCATGTGTGATACTTACTGGAACATAGTGAGTTTTGACTGGAGGAGTTGTTTCCTGATACCCTGTAATAACCATCATGCGGCTGACCCCTTCACCTCTTGCAGACACACGTCAGTTACAAAGACAACACTGTTCTGGCTTTCTTTACTGCACACTCATAGATCAACTCCTTTCAGAATGTGTGCCTTTGAAAAGAAGATCGCCGGTGCAAAAACTGGAGGGCAACAGTTGAGCAATGACCCAACATTCGACAGTGGGATAATAGTGACGTTATATTTTAAAGCATAATGACAAAGTCAAAACTACAGGCAGTTTTATACACACAACAATATACCAACATAGGGAACTCACAATCGTGTTTGTGTGTGCGTGTGCGTGTGCGTGTGTGTGTGTGTGTTGAACAATGTACTCACCACGACTTCAGAGGCAGCATAATGACGGGGAAATAAGTGTGGATTTGTGGCAGAGTTGACGGTCTCTTGCAGCCAGCTGCGCCTCTCGTCAGTGTTTGTGTGAAGCTAATGTTTCACTGTTGTAGCAGGCATTGGCAGACAGCGTAAACGCCTCGGGACTGCTGGCACCAATCAAAGAGTATATACAAGGCAACAAGAGCTAATGCTTGCGTTAGTCAACCTAACGTATAACACACGTCGCATGAATAAAATACAACGACGCACGATATGACTAAATAAAACGCTATCACAGCATTTGTAAATATGAGCTAAATAGATCAAGTCATAAAATACAACGCCTAACCGCAAGTACATCAAAAATTTGCAATAAATCGTGACAAACGACACCAAGCGTCGTTCAGTGGGATTCATCTTGCTGCACGAGTCAAACTCGTGATTAGGATCGTTCCTCTTCGATTCCAGTCACATTCTGCCAGAGTAGTGACGTAACGGGAGATAAATAAACTTTAAAACTCCAGCTGGTGGTTATTGGATCACTTTAAAAAATAATTTCTTGCAGCTATTGGTACCTAAAAGCGAATGGATACATATTATAATAATAATAATAGTTTTTTATTATATAATAATGCCTATTATGATTGTTACAAAGTATAATGCCTATTATTATTGTTATAAAGGTGTTCAGACTGCTATATCAGCTACAACTAGGCTGTATATGTGTATATTATATTATAAAATACCTCTATATTACTACATACATGTTAGGACAGACTTGCTAACCACTAAGACACCATGCCTCTGTAGTATAATGCATGCATACATTCCCCTTCTACGTTTGGGAGTTGGTGGTAAATTTGCAAATGAACAACTTACTTCCTAGCGAATTCCCAGCCTGTATTGCATGTTTTACTATGTGTAATTTGTTCAAAAATTTCTTAAATGTGCAAAAGCTCTCTGGCACTTCTCTGCAGCGATAAAGTAACACATCCACCAGCACACTACATTTGTTTTAAAAGACGCAACACATTTTAGATTATGGTTATAATCTTTTGTGGTTCCGAGGTATCTATTTCTTATCAATCAGATACGAGTGTCATTTTTAGTCCAATCCATTAAATGTCTGCATGCTTTGTCTGAAGCGTTGCAACTATGAATTCCAGTGTTTTTTCGTATATGACTGATTAGACGGTCAAATCTAGGCGGGATTAACATTCCAGTGCCTGCTTTAAAGATAATCACAGGCTGCTCGCTGTCCCTGGCTGGGAGGAAAATGAAGCTCATTGCTCAGAGTGCGTGGCAGATTAACAGATGGAAAGACAGATGAACAGAAAGACAAAATACCCTTGAGCTTGAGCTTTGACTCCATGTTGACACGGTACTTGATTTGTTGATTCAAACTCAAAAACAGCGCTAACACCTGCTGGGTCAAGTGCTCTGGCTGAGAGAAGGATGTGCTGACCCACTTTGGCTGGAGGATGGGGGGGACGCTTTCACTCAAAGAGCAACTAAGTCACCCATATTTGTCTTAGTGTTGGAATCACCCATTCATTTACCCCCCAAAAAAAAAAACTGTTCTGCGATATGAACAGAAAAATGTACCTATTTGCTGCTTTTTGTGCTGTGGCGCCATGTTGGGCTATATCTTGAAATGAGTTGAGGTGCTCCATTAAAGCAAAAGTAGTGCTTTGTTGCCATTTTGTGGCATCTTGTTGCCAATGAACTATAGATGCTGAAGTGAGTTGAGGTGCTTCTTTAGACAAAAGTAGACCTTGGCCACCATCTTGTGGTCTCCCAGCAGGAATAAATCTTTTTGGGGCGTTTCAATTTTTTTTGCAGATATTCGTGTTGCATCTCCACAGGTTGTCCAAATATAAGATATCCTTTATTTGTCCCACAATGGGGAAATTTACAGTCTACAGCAGCAAGATTGTAGGTAGAAAGAAGAAAAACAAAGTGTTTACAATATAGATATAGATAAGGTGGCTGTGCTATTTACTATTGTTTTCCACATCATTTTATTTTTTTATTCAGCAGCCTGACAGCAGTTGGTAGGAACGAGCGGCGGTATCTCTCCTTGCAGCGCGGGTGTAACAGTCTCTGGCTGGAGGAGCTACCTAGTGCTGTCAGGGCGGGCTGGAGGGGGTGGGAGGGACTGTCCATCATATATTTTAGCTTAGCTAGCATCCTCCTGTTGCCCACCTCCTCCAGAGTGTCTAGGGAGCAGCCCAGGACAGAACTGGCCCTCCTGACCAGTCGCTCCAGTCTCTTTGTGTCCAGGGCCGAGATGCTGCCTGACCAGCAGACAATACCATAATGGATGGCCGGGGCCACCACGAGTTATAGAAAGTCTTAAGGAGTGACCCCTGAACCCCAAAAGACCTCAGTTTCCTGAGTAGGAAGAGTCGGCTCTGTCCATTCCTAATCAGGGTGTCCGTGTTACTAGACCAGTCCAGTTTATTGTTTAGAAGAACACCTAGGTACTTGTAGGAGGTCACCCTCTCTATGTCCATACCCTGGATGTTCATCGGTGCAGGTGAGGACTGTTTCCTGCAGAAATCCACAACCAACTCCTTAGTTTTCCTAGGGTTGATCTGGAGGTGATTCTGCTGGCACCAGTCCACAAAGTCCTTCGTCAGTCCCTTGTACTCCCGATCGTCTCCCTCTGTAATGAGGCCTACAATCGCAGAGTCATCAGAGAACTTCTGAAGGTGACAGTTTGGAGTGCTGTGTCTGAATATAACGGTGAGATGAGCCACCGTTTTCCAGGTCACGGGAGTGCAATGCTCTCCCTTTCGGAACTGAGTCAACATTTGAAATCAGCAAAATAAACTTGCCAGTGATGCTTCCATTCATTGTTACCATTCATTTTTGCACACAGTCACCCGTGTATAACTGATGTAGATTCCCAATTTGATTTCTATTCATTTCGTTCCAGATTGACTGCCGTTCAAGGGTCAAATGAACACAAAGACAACATTGCAGCAAGTTTCCCTCCTGGAAAAGCCGGCTGTTTTCCTCAATTTTGTCATCAAGCAACAGTCTGCATCTGGCGAGCGGCGAGCTTGGCTGAGCTTAGCCCCAAACCTGCTCGTCTTGTATCGATGTGCTGTCAGTTCCTCGCGTTATGTAACTTATAGTTAACCTACATTGTGGTGGCCACTCAGGTTGCTCTTGTGGCCTCATTTCGGTCTCAGTCAGAACAACGCCACGGATGGCCCACATACCATACGTTGACATTCTGAGGAAGTCTGACAAAGATTCGACAATATGAAATCCTCCTATAGTCCTTCGTGGGTTTCTAATTGCAGGGATATATCTTAGCACCTCGAAATGTTACTTTTGGTTTCCCAAATAAAATGTTTTCAAATCGTGTTGAATTGTGTGTCGTTTTGTTTCCTCCGAACAGGAAAAAAAAACATCTTCAAAGGATACCCTTTATTTATTTAATTCCCAGATAGGTAATTTAACGCAGCGTTTCTCAAGTTTTCTTGAGATGCAAAGGACATTGTGTCTCCTTCCGAGCAGCTTACCTCATGTAACATCTTTTCAAGTGACATGTGACTTCACACGTAAAAACTACAGCAGTAGAGAGGAAGGCTAAAAATGAACGGTCAAACATGTATAGTTGAGTAATGATGTCTTCCATTTTCAGAATTGTTTTGCCGAAAGCTATCATGAGCATGAGCTATGATAGGCCACACTTGATTAAAAAAAGAATCATGAAACACACACACACACACACACACACACACACACACACACACACACACACACACACACACACACACACACACACACACACACACACACACACAATGTTCTGGCCAATGACATGGCAAAAAAAAGTGGGCAACGCACTAACAATAAGTAGGGGCCCGTAAAATATCATCCTGTGTCCACAAATGGCCCTCGGGCAGGGAGTTTGAGACCCTGTGAATTATATCGAATTGCAGAAGTGTAATTAATTCCTGATTAAGTTTCTTATATACACCGTATGTAGCGTTATCTCAGAATTGTGAAATATTCACATTGTTTACTTTGTTTACTTACAGGAAGTATCACTGGGACTTGTGTAAAAGGAGAACATTGACTATTTGTTTCCTTCGAAGGCATCATCCATCACTCCGATTGAAAGCAAGTCAAGCTGCAGCCCAGGGAGGAAAGTAGGTCAGTTACACAGTTTACGAGACAAGGGGTCTTATCTGTTGCTGCGTGTGTTACAGAAAAGCAGCTGCGGCTGCATTCGACATCCCCCGTTTAACATTGTCAGGTAGACAAACAGTGAGCAACTGTGGTGACCTTTCTGACAAATGCAAAGAAGTTTCCCGTGTCATACGTCGTGGACTCAGCAGGAGTGTTCGCCAAGGAATGTGTCACTGATCAAAGATATACTGCATTCTTTGCTGGTTCCATATGAGTCCATAATTACAGACAAATGTGTTTGTGTGTGTGTGTGTGTGTGTGTGTGTGTGTCATTTGAGCACTAAGAGCTTGTGTGTTCTTGGAATTCCAGCCCAGTTTTGTGCTGTTGGTGTCTGCTGTCACGTGTGGTTCCATGTGAGTACTGGTCGAAGCGGGTGGCAGGAAGGAGGACTTAACCTGCTCTGCTCTCAGCTGTTCGCATCAGCTCTGACTGGTCTGTGGAGCTGAGTGGGTGTGATTGCGCCCCCATGCACCAGGCCCAACCCATCCGCATACTCTCTCAAACGCTTCCTTTGCAAAACACATGCATCACTGACTGGAACGATCATGCGTTATTCAGTAGGAAATACTGCACAACGTAGAGCTAAGTACTGCATTGGGCCGTTTTCCAGCAACGTGATCAAAACTTTCAACTAGTGGGGGACTCATCAATTATGGCACTTGTGTTGCTGACATACTGCAATGGAAACACAATATTGTCGCAAGAGGGTGGGACCGAACGGCAATGGAGCAACAGTAGCTCAATCTGTAAGGTTCTGGAAGTTGCCAGTTCAAAACCTGCTGTATGCTCATGTCACATCTTAATTGCCTATACAGTATGTGTGAATGTGAGTGTGAGCGATTGACTCGGAGGAATGGATATTATCATTATTATTCTAACTATTTTTATGCCACTATTACTACTACCACAACAACAACAACAGCCACTACTACTATTACGTCTGCTACCATTACTTTTTAATGAGCGTTCTAAAAGAAGAACAGATGATTAAATAATAAAAAGCGCTTTCACCATGTTGAACGTGAAAGAAGGGTGTTACTCTGGCGCCACCTCTTGGCCACAATAGGATAACGTTTAAACGTTGTCCTGCGCCGGATCCGTCACGGCCGCTCTTCTCCACTAGAGGTCAGAAGAGTCCCTGCTCGTGTCGAGTAACTCGAAGAGGTCACGAGACCTTTGAGGAGGGAAACCTTCGTTCTCTTGTTACATTAGAATTCATTTACCAATTATGTAATGCAATCAATAATTTAAATGTATATGTAAAATGATTTCATGTTTCCTGTTTATAATAGCGGAATTAATCTATTGTTTATTGAGATAAATGATTAAATAAATCAATACAAATTAGTACAGAATACATTCCATAGGCTGTTATAAAACCGAAACCACGCTCTTTTTAAAATAAAAATGTTTACTGAACACGTCTGCTCACAATGGAAAGCAACACGAGGAAGCGTCACTTCCTCGTGTAAGGAAGGCGAGAGCAGTCAAGTGGTGCATTCAAGTGCGCTCAGTTCGTTCGAGAACCGAAATTTCTTCGTCATCCAAGCCATAAAAACTCGAAATTTTTGGTTGAAATCTGAATTGGTTGAGAACCGAGACGTTCGAAAACCGAGGTTTGAATGTACCTGTAAATCCCTTTTTTTTTATTTTATTTTTTTAAGATTGGCAAATTGAATGCCAAAACCATACACTCATGATCAGGTAAATGCTTGTTGAGCAAGGTTAAAGAATGGAGCAGGCCTTGTATTACGCTGCATTTGTCTGCCCTGAACTGTAAAAGTAAGATTTACTGCTATCCGCACACCAAGTAGATTTCCTTTTGAAGCAACAGCAGCTTGAAATGACAACAGCTATTAACACTACATTCATCGATGTGTAAATTCACCTTTTCTTGACCTTGCGCTATGCAACACCTAAGTGGGAGCGCAGGCAATTGAACACAACATTAACATTTAGTCTGGAGGCAGACCGGAAATGGGACTGCAAAGGGCCTAATCGGAACTCTTGTTGGAGTCATGAAACAAGTATGGCAAGTATGTTTAGCACAGAAAAAAAAATGCTGTCACTTGGTGTTTTGTCATGAGATACAGCACCAGAGCGCCTGCGCCAGGAATTTCAACCCCCGCCGAGTTTGACTGGGGCAGCTGTCGTAGGGCACGCAAGTCTCTGATTTCACAGCTTTCCATGATCATGTACACAAATCCAATCTAGTTATAGAGAGACACTTATTTGTACATCAAACATCTGGTAGCTCATTTTCACATCCTTTGTTATATGGGGCAATCAAAAGGCTTTATTGTATTGTATCGGTGATTTTTATGATGGCCGATATCATCCCTGTATGACTGCAATCACAAGGTTTTAAGAGGACTTTGGACAAAAGAAGGAGTCTCTGACTTCTGAGAGGTGCGCCTGACGCACACGTCTCCTGGCCGGGCACCGATGCACATGTCACTTCACCTTCTCTGGAGGTATGTGATTCATGATTTTCTTTACATTGTGTTGCATCACATTTATGCTATGATGGACTTACGCTTTACGCTTTATGCTATGATGGACTTTGAGTTGGGGTGTCTGGGAATGCTCTGCTTTGATGATACAGAACACCCATTTGACAATTTCCAACAAAAAAATATTCTTATTCAGAACAATGATCTTTCATTTAGAATAATTTGCTTCTGCAACAACTACTTTTGAAATGTTTCTTTGTCGTGTGATCTAATGCCACACATTTACTTTCAAATGGATTCGGTGGGTTTGTGGAACGCCATAAACATTAACGGAGTCACATGATTGTCTGTGTGACTGGCTGACTGCCTGCTATATAATAATCAAGCCCGGCTACTTGCTTAGTTTCTAGCACAATTCTCGACACAAGCACATATAAGTTGTAAATATAATATCTGTGCCTCAGCAAAAAAATACAAATACAACTGGTATGAGCTACTGGGCGTCGCTGTTTTTATAGATGTTCATTTATTTGCATTTAAAATTTCACACTTCATTTCTTCACAGACAAACATTGACTTAATTCTAGCTGCTTCCGGATGGAGACGATTGTCCTGAGAAGGACGCAGTCCTTGAGGAGCCTCTCGTGGGTTCAGGAGAGCTCACGGGGCACGCCAGCTCCCACCCGCTGTGACAGAAAGTCTGTATTGCAGCTGGTTCATCAGTAAGTCCCGCAATGTGCAGAGCTGCATTTGCAGGACCACTTCATCCATTTTCGAATCCGCTGCTCCTCGCGAGGATCGTGGGCATGCCTATCCCAGTTGTCTTCGGGGGGGGGCACCCTGAACTCATCGGCAGCCAATTGCAGGCAGTGCCACTCTCCAAGCTTAAAATAAAATCGCAGCGCCTCAACTCGTTCAGAGGATCATATTAGTATTTTGCTGCTCAATATAATTTGCCATCGGAAACATTTCCGGATGGTTTGTGTATGACAGTAATGCTGAATTGGTCACCAAATCAATGATCAAAACTTGCCATGTCGAGTCCTGCCGAATAATTTACGACCTTAAGATCTAGTTGTAAATTGGAAGCATTTGCACGGGTCTCTTGGTTATTCTGAATGACATGCTCAAGAACAGTCATGATGTGAAGCTTGGAGGGCAACTGATGCAGCTCTCGTTTTTGGATTCAACGTATGTGTTTCAAAGGGATCCACAATTTCTAATAATAACATCATTAAAAATGTGAGAATCTGTTTTTTTTTCTTTCCTCAGTTACCAAAGCTGTGGTGACCAAAGGAGTCAAGAATATATGACACATAAATTCCAGGTAAAACACATGGAATAATAATACCTGTTCACACATTACAGTGTTCCTGTCACGTTTGCGGGGTGGTGGTGGACCCCAAAAAGCAGGCAGGAGGGAGGAGCAGGGTGAACTTGACTAATTGTATTTAATAAAACACAGAGGAAACTGAATCCAAAACAAACAAAGTCCTAAAAACAAAAAGAATCCAAAGTATCAAACAAAACCCAAGCTGTAGCTAAAACTAACAGTCAACAGAAGAAGATCGAGAACATGACAGCTACAAACAGACATGACAGCAACAAAGAAACAGCAACAAGCAACAATGACCCGACAATGAGTGCTCGGGCTGGGAGTCCTTTAATTACGTAACGACCAACAGGTGTGCAGCTGCAGGGAGAGCCCTACAGTGCCACCTGTTTGGTCCAAAACCGAATCATGACAGTTCCCCTCCATAGCCAAGATCCCCTTAAATAACCTTTTAGGGAAATGACGCTTTCACAGATTACCGCTATTTGTGGCAGGGCTCTGACGTGAAAAGTGGGGGAACACTGTATTTTATTAATACAATTTGAAAATAAAAAAACACCTCAAATATATGATCTTTCAGGCATCGGACCGATTTTCAGGAGGATGGAGAGGACCAGAGAACAGAGAAAACGTGGCCCTAGCGGGATCTTTACAAAGTGCAGGATTGTCAAGAAGTCGCTCCATGGACTTCTTCCCTCAGAGGGAGAACTCGGGTACCAGAGCTCTGTGTGAGCTCTTCGAGTCCAAGGCCAAGCTGCAGCAGAAGTCCAGCAGCTCATCATCGGCTGCAATAAATGGCAAGACAGGAGGAGACCGCCCCCTGCAGGATCGGAGTAGTAACAACACCAGTGCTCAGGTGCGTCAGTTCTGTGCATTTGTAAGGGACTGACTCGGGTGCAACTGAATGCCTCGTACTGGCAGCAGTAAACTTCAACATAGTCCTAATTAATATATTGGTCATGTTTCTCACTTCGCACATATTTTTCTGTAGGCTTGGTGTTGAAGCACGGTTATAAATATAGCCGTATAAATCTGTATAACACTCAAGAAAGTGAATGAATGAGGGCATTTCTTGTTTTCTCATGTTACTATTCTAGAGGCTGATCCCGTTGGAGGGAGGAAGGACCACAAATGGCCTCCCAAAGTCTGACAACAAAGTTTCCAGATACTCATACGGTGAGGTGTGGTGCTCATTTTCATGTTCATAGGCACACGTGTAAAGGCACACAGGCAACTGCGTAAGTTCTATATTCGAGTACCGTGTAGTGACCCAGAAGCCCTCCTGCCCCTCAAAGTCTCAAAAAAGTGCACGTCACCCTTGGCTCAGCAGTGTTCGGTTGCCCTTGGCATGAATCAACTAAAAAAAGATGAGGATGTCGTGGTGTAAATACATAACTATGCGCATGGCACAGCCGCTTAAGATAGGAGTGACACCCGTGTTGACGGATTATGACGCAGCCTTTGGCCCTGTGACCTGCACCATCTCTGGGCACTCTTGGTGTTTTGACACTGGGTTGCGTCAACTTTGACCTGCTGTAAGACGAGGAGGTACAAATGAATTGTCTGTGGATGACAACAAAAGCTCCGGTAAAGTGATACAACACTTAATTGTTTTTTTTTAATCCACTTTATCACAAAATGTTAGTCCTTCTTTGTTTCGTTGCCCTCAAACCACCCAATGACACGTATCGGGGGGGCTTTTATAAGGAATGACAACGTATTGGTGGGAATGGGAGATGGAGGGGTGCCCCAGTACTTTGGTGACGAACAGAGGTGACTGACTCACTCGAGTAGCAACCGCCAACCACCCACCCAAAATAGACCCTCTTAGGTTGGGGTGGGGGCGGCGGCCCTGATAAAAATCAGCTGTCGCCGGCCGAGGCCAGTGGAGTGCAGAGAGTCAGTGTGGGGTGAAACGCGGAGAGAGGCTTCAGCCTTCATCACACATCGCTGAGGCATCGGGAGCGAGCGCTCGCGACACAGCACAAATACGGCCATTGGATAAAACTTTCGTGAGTATTTTATTATTCTTGTGTAGTTAGATGAGTAGCCTTCTACTATATTCTATTTGGTTGGTAATTCCAACAGGAAAATTAATTCGGCAAAATTAATAGCAATGAATATGTGAAAAGTTATGTCAGCATGTGAAGCGTAATATTGAATTCGATTCATCATGAAACAAATGTATATTTTCTTTAAATGTTCACTCACTAGACACTTCATTACATAGTCATGCGGACACGAAAACAACACGGCTCAGTTTTGACTGACACCCTAAAAAAAGTTGGAATTGAACAATGAGTTTAGAATGGTTACGCTATCTGTAGCATACAGATGGCCAAATTATTGGAAACACGCCTCAGTATGATACAGTACTGCATCTATACACTTTAGCGTAATAATAAATTATAGATCAAATTCACGACTGAGCATTATATTTTCAAATCAAATACTTTATGAAAACAGCTCTGGTATTGAAGGCAATTGGAGCTCACGTTTTGAGCAACGACTCTTAGGAGTGTCGCTTTTTAAATTCGCTTTTCAAAGTGCGGTATAGTAATGTACCAAGAAGAAGAAGAAGAAGAATCATGCGACATGTGACGTTGTTAAAGAACCAGTTAGCGTTAGCTTAGCAACAGGCTATTAAAACAATCTGTTCTTATTGCTTTGCTAACGTTATGAACTGTTTGACAAAAAAATGCTAAATTAGCTAATGTTAACCATGCACTGACCATTTACAGCAAATGTTTTAATTGTTTTTTTTCCCCCCAAGACAACACAGTCGCCTTAATTAGCATAAATGCTCCCTGGTTCACATTCGTCCATGTCTCAGCTTTTGCTGTGCTTTCCTCCCCACTTAATAAGACTCGTAGACCAAAATCAAAATCTCAACCAAGACTTTATCGTCTCTATTTACATCAGCATCCGCAGAGGTTGAAAAAAGTAATGGGCCCATTTTGATCAAGGAGTTGAAAGTACAGATCGGTTTCCAGGTGTGGAATGTAAAAGTGAAAAGACACGATTCAAATAAATAGCAACGACTTCACACCACTGCGAGTGTAACACACTATGGAGGTGTTATTTAGGTGTTATATGGGTGGCCTCTTGAGCAAAGCGGTGTTCATTACAGTCTGCGAATGTGGAAACAATCACCAACAGCTGATGGTCGAGAAGGCGGCGCCCAAGAGAGAATTCCAACCACATTTTCACCATCATTCGGACAGCTGATATTGGGCCACAACACCCTGACATTACTGAACTGCTAATAGCTTCTCCCAATTCCTTGAGAATGATCCCCTGATATGTCTGAAGAAATGGCTTTGACTTCAATCCGGGCAAATCATTCAGATGAACAAGAAACATTGGAAAAAAATCTTTGCTGTACAGAACTTTGAAATTGGTGACGACTACACTTTGCAAATGAGTGTTCCATCAGTCTGTAACAGAGGTGTGAGTAATTATACAAGGGACCAAGTTGACCTCTCGGTGCCTCATTCTGTCTGCTCACCCAGCGATGAAAATGTTTTAAATCCGGACTAGTGAGAGGCGTCAGCTTGCTGCTCAGGCCTTTTGTCCTGCCCGGGCTTACTGCGTGAAAAGAGGAGGCATGTCCAAATGTGTCCATGATTTACAGCTGTAAAGGATGTCATTCATAGCATGAGCTGTTGACGCCCAATATATGTATAGATATAGATATATCTATATCTATAGACATAGTTATATCTCTATCTATCTATCTATCTATCTATCTATCTATCTATCTATCTATCTATCTATCTATCTATCTATCTATCTATCTATCTATCTATCTATCTATCTATCTATCTATCTATCTATCTATCTATCTATCTATCTATCTATCTATCTATCTATATATCTATATATATCTATATATCTATCTATCTATCTATATATATATATATATATATATATATATATATATATATATATATATATATATATAGATATATATATCTATATATATATATATATATATATATATATATATATATATATATATATATATAGATATATATATATATATATATATATATATATATATATATATATAGATATATATAGATATATATATATATCCCATCTCCACAAGTGCTGCAGTGAAATTCTGCCTCTGGTTAAAAGTAGTATCCGTTTGGTGCTTTTCCTGAGGTCGGTTGGTGGCATTCTTTCAGGCCAGGTGTTGATCATTGAATGGCACGCAGCTCACATGAACAATGTGCAAACAATTTCTGGCACTACAGCTGAGCTAGCAGTTGCTGTCGTTTTCTTTTTTTTTTTTAATTCCCTTCTTGGGCATCAGTCAATTGTTGCTGTTGACTCCAGGCATGCACGTCTGAGTCTTTTCTGTTGTGTCAGTTGGTACGAGCACAATGATCTTCGGATGTCTGTGTCACAACGAGTATGTCAGATTCTCTAAGTTGCTTCAAACCTCAGTGTGAGTGCTGAACTCTCAGGGGAGGGCGAACTTAATGTTTTCCACTAATTGTACGGAATCATGGTAAATTGATGGACGCGATTCCACTCGTCACTTTAAATACATGCACAGTGAACAGCACCATAAATGGGCACACGGTGTTTCTGCCATCAGACACATTATACGATATTTTTTTGTTTTGAGAATGGGGTAAACTGTATTACTCATTATTCCTGACTGTTTCCCTCATTTGTCCCTTTTTTTTATTTTTGCAGATGACAAATATAGTACATTTACACCAGTGATCAAGAGGGCCATCCTAACAACACAAGGCAGCGATAGCATACCAACTCGCTCCTCTGTTAGAGACAAGTCAGCTCTCTATCTGTCACGAGCAGCACCCACTGACTCCATTGGAGGTTCCACACAATCAGTGAGTTCCTGAAATGCCTCTCATTCCTCCCCACACGGCGGACCCGCGGGTTTCAATAGGAACTGAACGCTATTTTCTTTCAAATGGAACTGTTCCACATTGTCAATACATCTGCTGTATCATCTACAGCATTAACTATTGACGACAGAAGTCGAAGGTCCTTTATTTTAACTGGACTGGCAGTGAATGAGTGAACAATTAAAAACAAAAAAAAGTTTTGTTCATAATCGAGTGTGATTCGACATCACACCTAAGCAACATTTCTCTTTCTCAGCAGGGATTGACTGGTGCATCAGGAGCAAGGATGAAAAGCAGCAAGGTACATCTTGAGTGTCTTTTTGTGTGTTTCTGAACGAGTGGAGTACAACTGACCCTGAGCTTGCTTGACTAAAGAGACGCTTACCTCCAAATTTCCTTTGTTGTCATAAAATAAAATAAATGAATACTGATGATGATCAAAACAAATGAATATAAATGAAATAAACATATTTACTTACTGTAAGTGTCACAGTTATCAAATAGTAACTTGTGACATTTATATGACTACGTTTTAGATGTTTGCACAGAAATTTGTAACGGGAAAAAAAAATGCTTCATGGTCCTTGGTAGGCAAAGTTATTGAATTTGATGACAAAGGATATGTTACCTGATACCCTGAACAATGTAAAGTGAGATGATACTATTACAGGTCGTCCACAGTAATACACAGACACTCTTCTCAAAGTTTCTCAAGTTGGGGATATTCAGATTGCGGGTGAAATTTCAGGATGAACCCACAATTCGCCACAACCTTTAAAGGTGAACTAAATGTTCAATCCATTTTTGCACAACTTATCTCTTCACTAGCAAGGAGTCAAACAGCAAAATTCACAACAGACGTTTGACACGTGACTCAATCAATCCATTCAACAATTGGTATTTGAACACGCTGTTAACATTTTCACCAAATGAGACCAAGAAAATAATGAACCATTGATTTACATGAGGTTGCTACGGAGATAGAGAGAGACTGGAAGCGTAACAAAAAGGCATAGCTGTGGAAATCTGTGCGGTGGGAGTTGACTATTGTGATTCCCCCCCCCTCCTTGTTAGAGAAACGAAAGTTGTGGAAAAAAAGTACTAAACCAGCACTAAAACAGTTGCACATATGCATGCAAAAATTCAGAGAAGATCCAATCGAGCACACACGTAAGGGTTACAGTGCGTTCTAATTTCATCCCTAAAATTTCCCTCAAAAGATCAGCGTCTCAAACTCTTTTTAAGTCGTGTATGCGGAAGAGAACAAGGACAGGTTGTTTTGGAAGAAGACCTTTGCTCCGCTAACAGCTGTGTGTAGTCTTTTCCTTAACCTTGGTGTGACGAGGATGGTTTGCCGTGACAAACATCAAGCCATCACACAGGAAGGTAATGTATGACTTGACTTACATACTAATTGCATGCAATTTTAAACATACGCGTAGCATCTAATATTGGTTCTACTGAATGAGTACTGACATGATTGCATGTTCTGTTTTTGTGTTTTTGTTTTTTTATTTCCATTTTAAGATGGCTGAGGCAGCCAGGAAAGTCACAGTTTCGGAATCATCTCATGATGAAGACGAACTTCCCCTCCCACCACCACCTCCTCCTCCTCCTGAATCGGCAAGGCCCCTTGACTATGAGGGGTCCTCACCACTAATCAGCCTGCCCGTCCCTCCACCGAAAGAAACCTTTTCCACTTACTATCAGCAAAGGCAGAAGAGTGAACTGAAGAGGCTCTTTAAACACATCCACCCAGATATCAGACATCTTGGCGATGCTGTCGATGACGACATCATGAAGGCCGTGCGGTCAGACGACACTGAGGCAACAGCGGCGTATCCGGCTGAAGTGCAGTCAATGAGGTGGATCTTTGAAAACTGGAATCTAGATAATATTGGGGATCCTCATGCAACCAGGAAGATGCTGGATGAAGAAAACCTCACGGGAGGAAATGTCAGAGGCACCTCCTCCATGTTTGAGCACTGCGATAACAGACCTCCGGTTTCAGAGGCATTTACTCAAAGGCAGACTTCAGTAAGAGGGGACGTGAGAACGTCTACCTGGCTCTTTGAAACACAGCCCTTAGATTCCCTGAACAAAAAAGATGGAGACCTGGTTGAAGCCGTGTTGAAAGAGCCCATCCAGCCAGGAGATGTAAGTGGGGCACGTCTGCTTTTTGAGACCAAACCGCTAAGTGACTTTGGGCGCTGTAACTCCATAGAGGACAATGACTTCTTGAAACTGACGTCTGAGCTACAGGAGCAAAAAGGCGATGTCCAAAAGACTGTGAAACTCTTTCAGGCAGAACCTAGCTGTGCCATTCGAGACAAAAGTGGCAATATCCATACAATCAAATCCATCTGCCGGGAGGAGATCAAGAATGGAAACACGAGCAGTGCCCGTTGGTTGTTCGAAACCCAGCCTTTGGACCTGATTAACAAAGAAAATGATGGCGTGAAAATAATTCGGGGCATATCTCTGGAGGAGGGACACAGAGGAGGAGTGGACAGAAAGAGGTGGATGTTTGAAACTCAGTCATTTGATGATATAAAAGAGGTCGCGGGAGCGGACGAGTTCAAGGGCACCCTGGCTGACTGCACAAGAGAGGCTGATGTGACCAACAAGGCAAAGCTCTTTGAGACACAACCGCTGTCAACGCTGAGAGGAAATACAGAGGAAAAGACGCTGGAAAAGGACACAATTATCGGAGGGGATGTTAAGACATCTCTTTGGCTGTTTGAAACTCAACCCATGGAGACTCTGAACGATAGTTATGAAGTTGGACGTTTGAAGAAAATTACCCTTTCACCTGATGAACAAGGTGCGATTAAAGACAAAAAGATCATATTTGAGAGTCGTAGCACTGAAAAGAGCTCCTCTGCAAAACAACAAGCCACTGAAAGGGGTGATGTTATGGGGTTCAAGCAACTTTTTGAAACAATTCCGTTAAGTAAAATTTCTCAGTGCAGTGAGGAGAACAACGCATCAGAAAATCACAGGGCTGAGAATTCTCCTCTGTATGCTATAAAAGACAGTTCTGGAAATTTCCACAAGATAACAACTGTCAGTCGTGAGGAATTCATCAAGGGAAAGGTCCAAAACTACAAGTGGATGTTTGAGACCAAGCCTCTACATGAACTGACGGAAGGAAAGGAAAACGTTGAGGTAATCAAAGGCATTACAAGAGAGGAAGACACAGCGGGTGATATCAAGTTGGCAAAGTGGCTTTTTGAAACCCAAACGATCGATGGAATTCATTCCAAGTTCAACCGGATGGAGCCAAGCGATCCCGTTGGAGCCACGCCTTGCAAAGGGGATGTCAAGGCATGCAAATGGCTCTTTGAGACCCAACCAATGGACGTTTTGTATGACAAATCAGAGAAAGTGAATGACAAAGAGACCATTGACAATGCTAGCGTTAAATCAATTACGTGGCTTTTTGAATCACAGCCATTAGACAGCATAAAAGATGGCGAGGAGTACAATTTGAACCTCTGTGGCACCATACGGGATTCTGGAAAACCCAAGACGGGTGGTCAAACAGTCAAACACCTGTTTGAAACAGAGACCCTGGACAGAACAAGAACTGAACAGACGGAACAAGATGTAAGATGCGTCAGCCAAGTTAACTTTCAGTCAGGAGACGTCTCACGAGTGAAAGAGCTTTTTGAATCCCAGTCTCTTGATGAAATCGGATCAGAAATGGCGACGGTATGCAGTGAACACGATGACGACGATCACATCCAGAAAGGATCGGTCCACAAATTCACTTGGTTGTTTGAGAACTGTCCCATGAACACAATCAACAAGGACGACGATGACGCAAAGATTCAGAAGCTTAATGAAGCTGTGAGCGGGGATGTGAAGAGCAAAAAGTTTATATTTGAAACCTCATCGCTGGACAAAATCCACGAGCAACCTCTTGAAGAGAAGTCGGTCGGTTTGGAACAGCCGGAGAGTGATGTTGATGTGAAGTCCAGCACGATGATGTTTGAGTCCCTGCCACTATACGCCATTCGGGACAAAGAGGGACAGTTTCATGAAGTGACAACTGTGAAAAAGGATGAGGTCTTAAGTGGGGATGTGAGAGGCGCCAGGTGGATGTTTGAGACAAAGCCCCTCGAGGCCATCAGGGCAGAAAATGACGTTTATGTGATCCGAGCTGTCACTCAAGAGGATGTCGAGAAAGGAGATGTCAAATCAGCGAGATGGAAGTTCGAGACACAACCGCTGGACTCCTTTGCCTGCACAGAAGAACCTTCTGTTAAGGTCGCTGAAGACTTTGGGAGCTGTAATGTGCAGGTCAATAAAAAGATATTTGAATCAGAGGAATCAAACAACAAGTTTGTAAGAATGGTTAGTGTCACCGACGTTCAGCGTGGAGATGTTCGGACCTCCACCTGGCTCTTTGAAAATCAAACCATTGACAGTCTCCGAGGAGAGCCTCAAGAGCAAGGTCCGGTCAAAACAGTTCACAGAGAAGACAGCCAGAAAGGAGACGTGAAACGATGCACTTGGCTGTTTGAATCACAGCCGTTGGATAAAATCAAGGAGCCGGAAGAGACACCTTTCCAAGGTTCAGAGGAAATCATCCCGAAAGCTGACGTCAAGTGCACAACCTGGCTTTTTGAGACAACTCCACTGGACAAAATCACCTCCAGCAGTGTCACTGACACCATGTCCTTCTTAAGTGAATCGAATGTGGTGCTCTCAAGTGGCATAATAATTGAAGCAAAAGAAAGTCAAAATGTTACCATGGCAAAATTCACTCTGGGAAGCACTCGTGAAGTCCAAATTCAGAAAGAAGAAGTTGTTGAGGGCAATCTGCGAAACATCATTTTACAGCTCTTACTTAAACCAAGCAACACACAAGTTACACTCCTTAGAGAAGTGGAAAAGGGAAAAGTGAATAGCACCGTAGTCCAACTTCCAGTCTGTCAGTCATCTATGGGTACAGCCATTGATCGGGATCAAATATTACAAAACACAGTTCGGATGATTGATGAATTACTTACCCAAGGTAAGAACTTCAAGAAAGGAATCCTAATGCAAGAGGCCGCTGGCGGACAACCGGATATGTCTGTCTATTCGCTCATCAGCCAGGGTGAAAGCGATACTGAAAGTCATGTCATTGAAAAGGGGGATGTGAAGTCTGCCATTGGAAATCTGTTAGCAACAGCCAGCAGTCCGAGGGCTGCAACGACATGTCGAATCGATGAAAACGAGAAGGGGAATGTCAACTTGTACAAAAGTTGCATTGAGAAAGGGGATCTGCAGTACCTGAAAAGCCTTCATTCGGAGACGTCAGAAGACGACGCTGATCACGGAACTCTTGACCAGGAGCAAATTGAAATTGTACAGGGGGATGTGAGGGAGGCAAAAAGAAGTCTCTGCCGGCACAAGGAAGCAGTGGAACGGACTATTTCGGATGTTCTGCCGGGGGACGTGAAGAACACCAAAAAAGTATTTTCAACAGAGTGCTCATTCACCGCTGAAAGCTGCATCCCGCGCGATGAAATCATTCCCGGGGATGTTTTGACAGCAAAGCAGCAACTTGCAGCAAAGCAATCCGTGGTGGTTGAGAAAGAGGAAATTGTGGCTGGAGACGTTAAGGCGTCAATACAGTCATTGGAACGCGCAAAGCAACAGAGTATGAGTCTGGAACGGGAGAACATTACACCCGGAACTATTTATGATATGGACTTGTCATCTAAGGGCCTTGACCCAGAAGGAAGTCAAGTACAAAAGGAGACCATCATATCCGGAGATGTGAAGGCAGCTAAAAAGTCCCTGCAACTGGCCAAGCAGCAAAGCATGCAAGTCGAACGGGAGGTGATTGCCCCCGGAAAAATATACAACCTGGATGTCTCCGCACAAGAAGGAAGCTCGAAGGCGGTTACGCAGTCAGCTTCGTCTTCCGGAAGCCAACGAATCAAGACTTGCCCACAGGTCAGTGATGGGGTCAAAGATTTGGAAAGCCATGTTTCTTTAGACCTTTGCCAACACGGAGACATATCCAATAGTGCGGGGCTAATCAATGGTAGTGCATCAGAACCACATTTTGTAAGTTATGAGTGTAACGGTCTGACAACGGAAGATGAGCCAGAAGGAGATGTAAAGACAGCAATTAGATCTCTGCAGAGTGCAGCAATGACGCAGAAGCTCCCAGATAAAGAAGCTGTCGTAAGAGGTAATGTCCACCTAGCGTTGCAATCGCTTGAGAGGTCTCATGTAAATGTCTCCAAGGGAGACTTTAAATCAGCAATGCTTTACAGGAATTCAGGAAAAGCATGTTCGGAAAGGAGCAAAGCCGTTCACGAGCGGAGCGTTGTGGTGTCCATGCCGCCATCTGACACAACATTGTTTCCTTCAATTTCAGTAACGCGCGAAGGGCAACCGTCGATCACAGCACAGAACTCAACAAGCTACCCGGAACAAAATGGAGGCTTTGAATTGTCCACTTCTGAGGTTGTAACCACTCCGTCACACCCACGAAAGAAACCACAGAGCCCGAGGCCAGCTTTGCCACCAAAGCCACAATGGATGAAAGGGGCCGTCGTGGATGAACCAAAGTTGTCGCCTGTAAATAAAAGCAATCCGGTGCCTCATCAAAATGCTCAATGTTACGCACAGCTTCCCACCGACAACTTGATTGAAGACACAAGCTGCACGACTGCACCAAGGGCCGAAAAATCAAACTGCCACGCGACAAAGTCAAATTCCACAGAATCGGAGATGGAGAGAAAAGTCATCCGGAAAATGAATGCGGCGGAGGAGATGCACAAGTGCGCGAAAGATCATGAGAACAATTCCAAGCATGAACTGAACATGAGCTTGCAGGCTGCGTTCACTGATTTTGATCAAACGGGCGGCGGGACCCTGAACAAAAACGGCAAGAGCCCCCAAAATGTCATAAATGTCAAAGGTGAGGTGAAGAAACCATCGAAACACACAGGCACCGCTCAAGACTGCAGTTCAAACCTCTCGCCTCTGGAAAAACAACTCTTCAAGAGGGATGAGTCTGAGACAAACAGTCCAGCGAGTGCATGCAAAACAGCAAAAAACGCCAATGTCAATGAGAACAAAGTCGTTTTACGGCAGAAGAAAGTCGGCGAGACAGAAAGTCAAAGACGACAGAGGCTTTCCGTACACATGGAAGAGATCATGAAAGGAAACGTGAAGGCCGCCATGGAAATCTTTGAAAGTATGAGGAAACGAGAGGAACTCAAGGGAATCTTGTCTCAGGTGCAAGAGATTGAAGGACAAAACAGGACTGCAGAGGTGAGCTCGTTTAAGACATTTTGCAATAACGTCACCGGTCAGACGGTCCCATCGAGCGACGATTCAAAGCAAAGCAAAGTGGAAAGACAGGATGACGACCTCGAAAGTGTTTCTTCGGTGGAAACCGCATTTGAGGATTTGGAGAAGGCAAGCAAGGAAATCATAAACATGAAGGAGCAAACTTTGGCCAAGCTCCTTGACATCGAGGAGGCCATTAAAAAAGCGCTGTACTCTGTGTCCAACCTGAAATCTGAGGCAGACATCGCAGGGTTGTCAGGACTCTTTGATGAATCCTTGAAGACAGAGCAACACGTTCAACCCGCCAGCAATATCCGGAAAATCAGCATCGTGTCAAGCAAGGCCAAATCGGGTCAAGGAAACACACGCACAAGGACTCACCCCGGTGACTCAAGTCTGCCCACGCAAGAAGCAGCCGGGCAAGCAAATAACAAAGTTCTTAGCCAGTCATATTCCCAGTCGTCGCCATCGTTTATATCCATTCATTCAGCTGCCCGAAAGCCCGTCGAGCCACCATTGAAGGCCACCATGTCGACATTCAAACCAGCAGCGGAGAGGAATGGGCAAGAGGGCCTCCCCCAAGGTTCCGTTCACAGCCCAGCAGAACGCAAGGTCAGCGTGCTGGAGGTGCAAACGGCTCCGGAGGAACCCGCCGGAATCTTCGGCACAAAGACCGTCAGTGAAACATACAAAGAGACGGACGGCTTTGGCAACGTGTTTGTATCTTCCGTCACGTCGACATTTGTCACCAAACAGTCCACTGACGAATCGGCCGCTGTGTTTGAGGTGGGAGGGGCCCCAAACGCATTTGAAGTCGTGACATCCCCATTACTGCAAACGTCTCGTCGCCCTTCTGAGGACGAGGCGCCGAGTCATACCAATGAGAAAGGGAAAGTGTTTGTCACATTTAGCCAACCCAAGGAAAAATGGTGAACGGACAGATCTCGCCAAGGAATTCCATTTGTGTTTTCGGGTTTTGTTTAGCTCCCCCAAAAATGTAGCGATGAGGATGTTGGCTTTTTATTGAAGAAACCTTTGTCTTAGAGCTTTTTATACTGTAACCATAAAATGTTGAATTCTTTTGAATGAAGCAAACATAGCTGAGACTGTACGGCTCTGTGTAACATGTTCAATAAATTGCAGTTTGGGGGTGGGGGGCTATGCTCAGTGTCTTGTGTTTATCACAAAAGTGATGGACATTCAGAATTGACAAATGGGTATTAAGGTGACTTTTTTAAAATAAAATATTCCAACATGTATCTATTTATTTTAAGTTGACGTCATTTGTCAGAACGCGCCACACAACGGTATTGATGGGAAAAAAAAGTATTATTTATGCTGTGAATATATGGAGCAGGTGGCCCGGTGGACGAGTGGTTAGTGCGTCGACCTCACAGTGTAGAGGTCGTGGGTTCAATCCCAGCTCCGGCCTTCCTGTGTGGAGTTTGCATGTTCTCCCCGGGCCTGCGTGGGATTTCTCCGGGTACTCCGGTTTCCTCCCACAAATCAAAAACATGCATGGCAGGCTGATTGAAACTCAAAATTGTCCCATGGTGTGACTGTGAGCGCGGATGGTTGTTCGTCTCTGTGTGCCCTGCGATTGGCTGGCTACCGGTCCAGGGTGTCCCCCGCCTACTGCCCGAAGACGGCTGGGATAGGCTCCAGCCCCCCATGCATTTGGTTGACAAAGTATTCTGCGCATTCTCGATGGCACTTGGCCATCTCCTCTTCCGTGATTCGCTCAACACAGCTTTGACTAGTTCATCAAGAGATCAAGTAAGTGCTGCTTCTCGGAAGCAAAAGCGGCGAGCGAATCCGTGCGCCCAACAAAATCCAATGCAATGCTACTGACTCCACACAAAGCCACCTGAGGCTAACTTGGGTTTATTTCAGACTTAAATGGGTGGACAACCACTACACAGACAGCTATTTGTATAAAAACAACAATTTCATTCATATACTGTGGCTTTAGGTCTCTGTGGAAATGAACACAGAACATTTAGGTCTTAAACTGTTCCATTTGTTGCTACTTTGTCTCCATCGTTATAGTTCTTCTCACCTGTCAAGGAAATGTGTTCAGCCTGTTTGACACCGGTGTATCCAGTGGAAAAAATGGTGGCCAATAAACTTATCCTGCACAACAGCTGTTTCTGCTGCAAACACTGTCAGAAGAAGCTCAGGTGAGACAAATTCAAGACCATATTTTAAATCACTCAATTCGGTTAGCACTTCAAGTTATTCTTTTTTTTTTTCCAATTGCAGCATTCACAATTATTCCTCTCTTTATGGCGAGTTCTACTGCGTTTCTCACTACCAACAGCTTTTTAAAAGAAAGGGAAATTATGATGAGGGATTCGGGCGCACGCAGCACAAAGACCGATGGCTTCAAAAAGATAAACGCATGGATGAACCTGACACTGCACCTGCAGCAAAAATGACAAAAAGCAACTCAAGTGCTTCCACGAGCACCAGAGAGGCGTCGGCTGAAGTACATGTCGCAAAGCCGCCTGAAACTGAGATCAAACACGGTAGCCGTGCCGATGTCAGGAGCAAACTGAAAGTTAACTGGCCACCCGAGAAGAAGAAGCCTCCTCTCAATATAAATGCAGCGGGTTTGAAACAAAAAGATCACCTCGTGACGTGCGTGCATGACAAAGTGTCGGAAATGAGGGAGAAACCTCCGACAAAGGACAGCAACTCGGAGGACAAAGCGAGCTTCGAGGAACTGAAATTAAGGAGCGGTGCCACAAACAGGAAACATTTTCAAAACAATTCCCCGACAAAACTTGACGTGCCTTTGCCTCTGCTAGAAAAAGGGAGCAAATTCTCAGACGCGAATAAGAAGCGGATAGCAGCTGCGCCTACCAACGATATCAAATTGAATCAAGTATCTAACAAAGTGGATGCTACTTCGAAAAAAACAAGGAAATCTGTCTGGTTTGCACCAAATGTTGACATTTCTCCCGATGATAATAAGACTCGTCAGCTAGCCTCAGACGATACAGAGGAGGATGTCAGTGGGCTCCAAGTTAAAACCTGCAACAATGCAAATGATAATTTTGACAAAAATGAAGCTGAGCAGTCGAGTGACCTTGAGAAAATACAGCATGAACATAAGCCCGCTGTCGAGGCCAATGTTGAGCAAAGTCCAGGCATGCTAAATCGCGAGGGAAACAAAGATGCACTTCTTGGTGACTCGGGTGATGAGGTCAAAGACAATTCGACTCGTGTGACACGAGAGTCATCGGACAAACTGGACGTAGAGTTGGAAAAAGCAAATCCTCTCACAAAACCAACTGAAACGATCTCCGAAAGCGACGGAAGTAAGGACGACCGGAGAACCTTAGCAAAAGAACACAGTACCGCAAAACGAGTTCTTGCAAAAACAAATTCTCCTGTGAGTTCTGCGAAACAGACCGACGGGTCAAAGGTCAGATTAGGATCTTGGTCTAAAGGAAGAAGCGCTTTGTCAAAGTTCTTTGCTGCCCGTGGCACTGAAAAAAATAGCAAGACTGAAGCAAAAAGTGTCCAGAAAGCAGACGTGAAGCCCGATGTTGAACTTCTAGGAAAAGTCTTCCAGTCATCCTCAGACCAGAATGAAGACGCCACAAAATTGGCGACATTTGACAATGAATGTAAAATGAGCACTGAGGATGAGAATACCCGTGCAGCCGATACCATCCGAGTCAAACCTCAGGACGGCGACTCAAACACGCTTGAAGGGACTGTTCGCGCAGAGCCAGTGCTCCCAACGAGCCAAACAAGTGAGGACCGAATGGATCTGGTGCAAACAGACACCAGCGAGCAAGATTCAAATGCCACAGATGACAGGAGCAGAGAGACGAGACCCCAAGTGCTGGCTGATCCTGAGACGGAGGACCGCATTGGGCTTTCTTCCATGGACAGGCACGGCTCTCTGGAGTCGCCGGATGAACTGCCCGTTGAACCCAACGGAGTTCTCGCTGCCAGTTCTGTCGCTGCTGATCCGCCATTTCCTGGGAACAATCAAGATAAAGATGAGCTCGATGATGCGACAAAACCAAAAGACAGAAACATTGAGCACAAGGCATTTTTGGACGGTATTCAAGAAGCTTCGCGAGCCAGTCCGAATCGTCTCGATCAGTTCATTTCCCGGGAGTGTTTGGAGGAGAACCCCGTGGAGGTGATGCTTCCGGTCGCTAACGATGCATCCTCCGAGACGTTTAGCCTGCTTGACACTCAAGCGGAATCAACCCACATTGAAGTGCTTGAACCGGTCGAGCAGCAAGCGACTGCCATCAGTCGGGACGACGATCAAGGCCTCGCAACTTTGACCTCGAGCAGCCTGACGTGCACTCAAGAGTCGGATTTTGACTTGTTCAGCCCAAACAGCCATTTGCTTAGCGACCAACAACCTGTTTGCGGCCCACCGGTCAGCATCCTTGATGATGATATCTTTGCAGCCGGCGAAACGCCAGCGAGTGCCGAGCTTCTCGATGCCGGTCCGCCGAATGGGCTGTTGGAGTCGGCGACAAAACCCGCCGCTGTTCCGTCAGATCTTTTCTCTCTTGACGTCTTTGCGTCGGGGACACAGTTGCTGCCAATGTGTCACGACACAAGTGATTTATCTTCACCTTTGAAGTGCGTCATGGAAAAAAACAACACCGAACAAACTGAAGAGAATGATGTGAACAATAGGAAGTGGATGGATGACTTGTTCGGATAAGAGCGGCGCTCAAACGGGATCACTGTTGTCCATCTCATTTAAAAAAAAAAAAAAAAATTAAACAAGGGTTTTCTCAAGAGAAACAAAACATTACGATTTACATCTCCAATTACGTTGTGAAATATAAACTGTGCTTTGTAAGAAAATGATTCACAATTTGTTCACTTTACATTCTTTTAGATACTGTTTATCATGATTTCGCTTGAACAAATGCAGTTTGGGCAGTTTGGGATTCTAGTTGCGTGCAAGGAAGTATAAATGTATAACATTTTGTGAAAATGACTTGTCTTGAATGTAACCGTATCGTTCACGTTTGTAATAATCTAGCTACCATATGCTTAAGCGTCCCACATTTCAATCAAACTTTTTTTTACGACCCTCGTGCAGGGTTTATGATGCCATTGTGGTCATTGGAGGTCACTTCAACATGTGTTTTCAAAAGTAACTATATGCTCATGCTAGTACCACAATAGAAATGAACAAAGGATGGATCATGTGAACAAAGATATGTTGCCATTTTTGTGGAAAATCATTTGAGTATCATCATTGAAAAAAAACGTGTGCGGGGCTCCAGACTGCAACTGCATGTGTGACGAATGAATAAATCAGCTCTTCATTTATTGAATTCTTCAATCTTAGTGTATTTCTGTTCCACACTTTGGCTCATTTATCAGTAGTATAGTAGAAATGAGTGAAAATAGGAATATTTACTTGGCAAGTGAATTTGTGATTCACGTGCGCCCCTAAATTGTCAAGTTGGGGCCCACTGTGCCCCCATTAAAATGAAGGAAGCCCGCAGCCGTGCGTTGTTGAAAGCTTTTTCATTTTTGGTTGAACTGGTACATTTCACCATTGAAAATCATTACGCGAAAGGAGCATAATATTAAAATCGTGTTACAAGACTTCATTTATGGTTTGAAGACTGTTCCGTTGAAAAAAACACTGTAGTCATCTTATACCGTTGTTTTGTTTCTTTCGTTTTTGTTCGTGTTTTTCTCTCTGTTCTCACTTGTATCTCTGTCTCTCCGCTTCTGTCCGCCAGCAATTTCAATAAATAGCCATCACAACACAAATGACCATAGAGGAAGGTAGAATATAACTCCTCTGTTGCAGAGAAAACTGATCCGGCATTAAAAGCTACACCGATCCTTCATTTTGCATGACCGTGCGGCTGAGCAGGACGGAAAAAAAAAGAGCAGCAGACAGGGTTACAACATGAGCCATTCTGCATTTAATGATTGACATAAACAGTAACTTCACAGAAACATGAGAATATAAACACATTGAAGTAGAGTATAAAATAAATGACTCTGACACATTGTCGGTCCCCTAAAGTGAAAATGTCCATGGAAAAAGCAGGACTGATCACATTAGTTGCAACAAGGAATTCTACTCTTGTCTGGGCATCAACGCCCTCCAAGTTGTAAAAGCCGGAATGGTGTTTAGTACATCGGCCTAACAGTTCTGAAGTTCACAGTTTGAATCTTGGTTCCAGACGTCTTATGTGGAATCTGCATGTGCTCTCCGTGCATGTGTGGCTTTTCCCTGGGTACTGTGGCTTCCTCCCACAATTCAAAAACACGCACGTCAAGTTAATTGAGGACTGTGCGTGCGTGAGGGTGTGCATTGACACGCATGTAGCCTGTGTATGTGTCACATTGCCCTCATCATGGTAAATATCGCAGCTGTAATATTAGACATGTGAATGAATTGAAATGAATAGAAGTGAATATATTACAGTTTACTTGATTTGATGTGGATAATATTTGATTCACTCTCTTTCTTTGTTGCCTTCTTGCTCCTGCAAAAAAGAAAAAAGGGAATGAAACAAGCATTAATGGTTGTAATACGTCATTGTTGTGGATTCCATTCAAATCCCGTGACAATGAATATCGACTATGTTTTGTAGTCAGTAGATAGCAAACATGGACATAACATCGGTCGATAGCTATCGGAGCATATTTTCTTGAAATTGTTGACCTGTTGCTTTCAGCCTCATCAAACGAATCTGGCAGCTCTTTCCCCCGTGTCTCAGGAAGTACGAAGCAGAGACCCCCACTGAGCAGTGTGAGGCCACTGAAAGTTATGACGGGTATGGACCAGTGGTACATAGCCAACATGTTGACCAATGGAGCAATAAGACCACCGGCTCGACTTGCGATGGAGCCCAAACCAGAAGCGGTTTGTCTGAAGCCAGAAAAACAGGAATTCAGTCTTACAAATGTCCAGTCACAGTTTTCGCTGGAGTCACTAGTCATCACTCAACAAAACATTTCCCTCTCAATATATTAATTTTATTATGTGTATAGGTGTGGCAGTACAACATGAGTGATGAGAGAAAGTGGAATGGCGATTGTCTTACCGACAAGATGTTGGGAATAACTCTTGAACATAAACATTGCATATGGTTCCAGCCCAATTGATGATAAAGCGTCCTGAGGTGGCCAATACGGTAACAGCAACATTATTTCCTTAAACAGAAGCAGTCAAAATCTGTTTATCGAGAATACGCACAATCAAACATAAGACAACAACAATAATAATAAGAATAAGAATACATAAATACATCCAATTAATGAAAATGAAAAATTGGTTATTTCGGTTGAAAATGTATTATATTTAATGACATAGCAGACGTATTATTGCATTTGGGCCTACACTGTTCCAATTATTATTCTTATTTTTCATAAGAACGCAACTTCTGCCTCACCCTGATTAAAAGTGAGTATCAACATACACAAGACGCCTCCAACCAGAAGTGTTGAAATGAAAGATACTCTTCTGCCCAGCGCTTCCAATAGCCAGACGCAAACCAGATGAACGGGTATTTCAGTCACTCCAAATATAAGCTGTGTCAGAAAGACGTCCAAGCCAAAATTGCCCACATTGAATGAAATGCAGTAGTATGCAACATTCACTGAGAACCTGGAGAAAAAAAAATCATTAGTGTGCGAAAAAGGCTTAAACAACACCCAAATATAACATCAATTAATTTATGTGCACCTCACAGTGCAGAGATGCAGGGTTCGATTCCAGCTCTAGCCTTCCTATGTGGAGTTTGTATGTTCTCCCCCTGTGTCTACGTGGGTTTTAAGAACCCTGCACCTCTGCGCTGTGAGGCGGACATGCTAACCAGTCGCCCAACAAATTACCGTACTTTTTATGGTTAACTAGTAAAGGCAGGTCTTAATTAGTGTTAAAGGTTCAGTTTTACTTACCATGTAAATAATATGGCAAATAAATATTTCCGAAGCACAGGTGATTGGATAAGCATTAAAATGTTGCTCTTTTTCTCTGTTTCTTTTACCGCAATCTGTAACGCACACAAAAACAACATTATTCCCTCTTTGACAATGTAACAAGTCATCAGTTTGACACATTTTTGGTTAGAACACCACCAAAGTTGCTTTAACGAATGAGTAATTCTTTGTGGATGTCATTTTGCCTCATTATATGTGTATGGGAGATCGGGGCTTGTTGTCACATCACAATTATCTTCTCAGCCAGAAGCCTCAGCTAAAAAAATGGAATACGACTTTTCTTTTTGCACAGCCCAAAGTAAAAAAAACAAACAATGTTTATTTATGTTTTTTTTAAAAAAAAGCTTCTTCTAGATGACAATCTGAGCAGTGACACAGGAGGACTTGTTTACATAGTGTTAGGATGCATTGTTTGTCCACGGTGTCGCCCCTCCCTTTTTGTTGTTCCCTTTTTCAGTGTGGACTGGGCGTCTCCCTAATTGGTGCACCTGGCCTCCCTTATACACCTGCTAGTCTTTTGCTCATCAGCCACTTGCAGCATGAAAGCCAGCCTGAACAGCCACCCGTTTGCCAGTTCGTCAGTGTTTCTTGCCTGCTTTTTGGGGTCCACCACCACCTCACAATCGTGACACATAGTACCGTCATTGTTCTGTTTTAAAATAACTTTAAACTCGAGTTAGCTAGCTAGCTAGAGATTTAGCTCGATAAATAGTTGCCTAGCTAGCTAGCTACATACCTAGATAGATAGAGAATGTGTAATCAAAACAAAAATATCTATTGATAAAGAGAGATTCAACCGGTTGACGTCACTTCCGCAGTGACTCGACCGCATGTGGTCTCAAATGCGGTACAGGATTAGTAACTGTAATAATATTGTCGAAATAACTTACTTTACCTTACATTAATTTGATGTTGCCTCAATGTAGTGTTACAAAGTAACGTGTTACGTCGGCAATGTGTTATTCCCAACACTGTTAATGGCACATTTGCCATGTTATTTATTTGCTCTTGACTGCTTACCGGACTGCAGAATTTTTCAATTGGGATAGTTCTATTTCCTCACAGCATTCTGCAAAGCAGCATTGAATAGTACCTAGCCACATCACAGACTGTAATTGGGCCATTGTCTAAATAGTCATTTTGGAAAAGTGTCGGGCCAATACTTGGTACGACGCCTGTTCAATAAATATGACCAGAATTTCTTGTCTGTGTGTTCAGACCGAGTTCGGCCCAGCTATGAATTCTGACTGACCTGAAGCTCATGCTGTTGCTGGGCTTTGTGTTGGGTGTTTGTGTAATGAGTCTCTCAAGTTGTTCACCCCAAGAAAAGTGAGAGTTTGCAGCCAAAGCCTCAGTACCTTTTCCAGGAGAGTTTCTGAAAATCTGCGTTTATTGATAGACGCCACCTTGAAAAGCAATTCTTTTGCCTCCTCTGTCCTGCCTCTCTCCAACAACCACCTGGCTGACTCTGGAAGGAACCTGATTATTACATGAGAATATTGTGTTCATTATCATAAGTTATTCAAAGTGTTGTAGAAATGTTTGACGCTCACCATATATAAACGACAATGACCGCAAGTAGAGCTGCAGTGATCAACTGAGCTACTCTCCAGTCTCTGACAACGTAAATCAAACCAGCAAGGATGGCCTGTCCAACTGCACCGCATAGTTGAGTTGCCGCCGCCCCCCATGACCTCTTGGATGCACCGATCCACTCTGTGGCTGTCAGAACGGAGAAACAAAGTAGATTCATAATGTTTGCCAGGCATCTTCATCGGAAGACCGGTGAGGCAAGAAGGAAGGCTCCAAAAAAGAATCACAATCACTGACCACAACATCAGTAGTAATTGCACAATATACTCAGCAATACAATATACATTATAATACAATACGATGCAATTCACAGCTTTCAGAAGTCCCAAAATAATCATCTTTTTTGGAGGATGGATGCATGAATATAACTTCCATGTCTTCAGCTCACTTCATACACAAATTAGTGGCGTATATCAACATGCAGCTGAACGTAAATGAAAAGTGGAATGATGCACACATACAAGTATGATCTGACTGAATATCCGACTTCAAATTCGCATAAATAGAGAAATGGGTGATGATCACAACAAAAAATAAATCACAATACTTCACCCAATATGATGCCATTTAGCCGAAAACCTCCATAGCCAAGGCCCATCAGAAACTGGGATATCAGATACAAGAGATAGTTGGGGCACAATGCAGTGGTGACAGTAAAAATGAGGACTACGACCAGTGGAATTTGAGCTGCTCGTTTGCGGCCGAACCTGGAAAACACAAAACCCATTCAGGATAGAACGTCATGTCATTTGGGAGACCAATTTTTTTTTCTTATACATACTTACGATTCAGCAAAAGGTCCGAATAAGAGACAGCCAAGCAAAATGCCAGACATCATCACTGTTTGTGCCACTTGGAGTAAATTTGCCCGGTCACATACGAGATCAAACTGCAACAACAAAAAATTTATTAAAAAATACACACGGTATATAGATATTTGGTGAAAGGTTGACATCAACAATCATCACTTACATCAGTGACTATAGTGGCGGTATAAAGCGAATTGGAGTAGACCCAACCGTTCTGGCACACCGCGGTCTCATTGAGCCCGCGCTCCCTGATGGTTCCGATGTCCCAGTCCACTGGCACAAACATGCGACATTGGCTGAAAGAACCATCGCGCTCGCGAGGAACGGTCAAGTTGAGCTGCTCATCCGATGTCAGGTTCGAGTCTGCCTCGAGGATCCAATCCGTGTTGCAATGTCGCTCCGGATCAGACTGGATAAAAAAGACGCAGGCAAACTCAAAGCCTAAAATCACATTCGGGAAGCTCAGTGCACAAATGATGAGCTTCTGGAAAATTCCAAACTCCCCAATGTTCTGCAGAATATCTCCAAAAGTGGTCATGTTGAAGGAATGTGTAGCTGAAGACACAGAACTCAACTCAAGTGTGATCAGTGTCCCTTTGTCTGATAAGTTGCACCTAAAGCACTCAGTCAAACCGAAATGGACTTAATTCCACAAGGGTCATATTACAAAACGATTCAGGCTGCAGACTTTGGATCCCGCCCGACTCGTCCTTTCAAATGATCCAAATGTTGGCGAGCAAAACACGGATCCCGAAGCGGTGGCTTGTCCATTGCATCGCACCCTCCGCTGCACGCTATTTATGAAAGCCAACCGGCCTGCAATGTGATTACCGCAGTAGAATGAGGGTGTACTATGACACCAGGTTACGTAACAGAAAGTATTGTCGATCTTTCATTAAGTTTTACTGCATGCTGACATTCTCTGAGACCTCCTTGGTGTCAAAATGCATTGTTACATAACGTTCGGGAGAAATTTGCAGCGGGGGTGTCATGAATTGTGTTTTCTTGATTTTGTTTGGATGGGATTTTTTTTTTCCCGTGTCTTTTTCATTGTGTCTAGCTGTCAGCTCCCTTCAGCCACTCATGTCTTCTCCGGTGTACCTCCATTGTCTTGTCAGTTATTTTGTATAATCCATATACATATATAATCCATAATCGGATTTGCTTCTCATGAATGTATTTATTTAGGAACAGAGTACAAGATTGTGTAAATAAAATCATTTGCTCATGCTCTTAATCTCGTAACCTTGTCGACACTGGACGGAGCACACAAGAGAGACTAAAGTTTGGTGGATTTTCTTCTCTTTTGTTGAGTCAGCCCGAAGTCAGTTGCTGTCTTCTTTGTGAAGTTTCTGTCGGAACAAGGAGAAAGTCAACCACCTTTTCTCTTAAAACAATAATCGGGTTCACTTTCTTTCTACAGTACTGTGAATACAAGTGAGAACCTCATCTCTGATCATGTGCGTCGTCCGTTTTGTCCGTTGGGGTTTGACAGAATTATAAATTAACTGAACATTGTTATCGGTCCTCAACATGGCCTCTGCTTGTTGTTAATTCCGCTCATCAAATCCAAATTAATCAACGAAAACAGTCATTGTTTTACTAGAGGTTGGCTCAAACTGGCAAGGTTCGTCTCCCTACCTACAGTTTAACATGAGACCAGTTCAGAGCTCGGGTCCACGGCGCGGACTAACAATCATCTACAGAACATCTGAAATCACACCACCACACAACAACAGCTGCTTTGTCGGCTTACCTCTTCTGGACCTGACTGGTAGAATCGGGCAGTTCTTTTCTCCTCGTTTCAGGAAGAAGGAAAGCGAGAGCCGCGCTGAACACCGTCAGGCTGCTGAAAATGATGATGGGTACGGACACGTGGTACACGGCCAACATGTTGACAAGCGGAGCCAGCAGTCCGGCTGCTCTCATCGCTATGGCCCCAAAGCCAACCGCGGTTTGCCTGCGGAGAATGAAAACTGTCATTGTGTCGCAATCCACATTATTTTCAAAATTATCGTTTCCCCACTCAATTAATTCCTTGTGAGACAAAAGCGTGCCAAGGCTGCACTCTCATCGAGCGGACGCCTACAACGGCCACTCCGGGGTGGTCTGTTAGTCACTGTGCACTTTTTTTTTTCAATCAACAGACATCGTTTAATATAGAATACGGGGGAATTGTACTGAAACATTCATGTCAAATATTGTGAGCTAGCTGACTTTCCAAAAACAGTTTAGCACCCCAATGAATGAGTACTAAAAAGAGGTCCGGTTTGCGTATGATGTTTTTCAGACCCTGTACAATGGAAACACCTTCAAATGTGGAGCTAACTCAATTATCTTTTTGCCCTACACTTACAAATACATAAATATATGCTGACTTTCATAGGTTGACGCCTTACTATAAATGAAAATATATCCTATCCATCCCGCATCAACTCAATTTCCCTGCGACCTTGCAAAGTATTAAGAGCCCTAAAATGTTTACCTGACTGAAGTGGGAAAGAGCTCTTGGGAGTAGACCATGCATACGGATGTAGCCCCATTCAAAAAGAACTTCCCCGTCGTGACAAGAGCCGTAATAACGACAGGATTGTCTGGAAAGAGGGTTTGTGTACAGAACAGTGGAATTCAAACAGCCCTGGGTGCGAAAACAATACCCGGGCTGCAAAAGCATGAGACGGAATAGCAAATTGCTGTACCTTGTGAGAAAGCCAGGGTCAAGAAGCAAACAAAGCTGCCAGTCAGCAGGGTCACAATCAGGGAGATTTTTCTCCCCAGCAATTCCAAAACCCAAATGCAGAGGATGTGTACGGGTATTTCCGCGATGCCAAAGATGAACTGAACCAGAAAGATGTCCAAACCAAACTTACCCACGTTGAGAATAAGACAGAAGTAACCTAGATTCACCGAAAACCTAAAAGGGGGAAATAAAAAAATGAAAGGTCCAAATTGATACGTTGAAACTAAAACCTCATGCCACCATTCATATTCATGTGTGTGTGTGTATACTTACTGTCTATATATATATATATATATATATATATATATATAGAGAGAGAGAGAGAGAGAGAGAGAGAGAGAGAGAGAGAGAGATGGTAAAAATGGTAAATTGCAGTTCCCCTACCATGTGAAACACACAATGACCAAATATTTCACTAAGACCGCTGTGGTAAAAATGATCTTCATTGTTCCAGATTGTGGCTCTTCTTTCTCGTGTCCCTGTAAATGTGTGATGGGGGCGTTGAACAAATCATTAAACTCTGGGGTAGAAGCCAAACTATTGCTGAAACGTGATTGTAATTGTAAAAAGTTACCATGCGGTCCAGCATGTTCTCCGGGATTTCCTTTTTATTTATCGCCGCAACTTTCCTGATCAACCTCTTTGCTTCCTCGAATCTCCCTCGACTCAACAACCATCTCACAGATTCTGGAATCCACCTTGAAGAATGTCAAAAACTGGAGGTACTTGGCAGCCAAGAGGTTGAATCACATCGCATTGTTTCACATTTCAGTACATACCAAATGTAGAGCGCGACGATGGCATAGACCGCTGCCAGCCCGTATTGTATTATTCTCCAGTTGCGAATTTCATACACCAGTCCGGCCAGGACACATTGTCCCAGAGCAGCAAACATTTGGCACAAACAGGAGGCATAGGATCTTTTGGTGATCCCTAACCACTCGGTAGCTACAAACACATTTTTAAACACACTGATTTGAGAGGAAAAAAAACAAACAAACAAACATCTTGTATATTCAGAGCAGTGGTCCCCAACCTTTTTTGAGTCACGTACATGCTGTTCACAGACCGGCTACCTTTTTTTTTTCGTTGCCAGTTTTAAAGCACTGGTCTTTGGAGTAATTCCACATTTTATTCACGTTGGTTCCTTTCAAACAGTCTTATTCTACTGCGCAGCAAATGTAGAATAAAATGACACGGTGACACACGGTGGTTGAGGACCACTGATTTAGAGGGCATGTGAGGTTTGATGTAAAAAGGAACACGCCCACCTGTTTCGTTTGCCATACCTAATACAGTCGAATTAATTCGATATCCTGCAAGACCAACTCCAACCAGGAACTGTGCAACAATGTAAACGTAGACATTTGGAGATGCACCAGACACGATATTGCATATGAACAGGATCACTGCTGGCATCTGTGTTGTTCTCAAACGGCCACATCTAAAATTGAGAAGCAAATGAAGGCTTAGCGGCTCTTTATATTCTACACACATGTGGTCAAAGCTTATGCATGAAATTTGTTTTCATCAACAGCATTCCTGGTCGGAAAGTCTCAGAAGAATCGTAAGCATTGAAAGCGAATCGAACTTCTATATCCGGATCTCAGTTCAAATTCTGCCCTGGCTGCAGCCGGGCCCACAAAGGTGCCGGAAGCGTAGAGTTGATCCTTGTGTGATTTAGTCGGAACGGAGACGTGCAATTGAAATGAAGTATTTCCCGGTTCTTTTGTCTAAAGAGTGTATCTGGAACTTACGGTTCAAGAATAGGGCCAAAAATAATGGAACCCGAGAGTATGCCAGCCATGAAGATTGTCTGCACAACGGAAGGCATACTGGATCTGTCACAGACGAGATCAAACTGCAAAGTAAAAGTCACCGAATTAGCATGACGTGAGACGCGTCAAGAGCACAACCGCGCACGGTCACTTACATCGGTGACTATCGTGGCTTCATACATCGTGTCCGAGGACACCCAGCCATTCTGGCACGTCGTCGTCTCGTTGAGTCCACGCTCCCTGATGGTTCCGATGTCCCATTCCACTGGAACAAACATGAGACACCTGCTGAAAGAACCATTCTGCTCCAGAGGAATGGTCAGATTCAGCTGCTCATCTGACGTCAGGTTGGGAGCAATCTTGCGAATCCAGTCTGTGTTACAATGTCCGTCTGGATCTGACTGGATGAAAAGAAAACTGGAAAAACACACAGGCAGTAAAAAATTGGGAAATGTTAGCGCTAAAAGAATGACCTTCTGAAAAATTCCAAATTCTCCAATGGTCCTCAGAATCTCCCCGAACTCCATTGTTTTGACATGTGATACAAAGTGGAAGATCGCTCTGTTACGGTTCAGGCAACTGAATATTTAACACTCAATGAGTTAATGTTTAATGGCCATGACTGTACATATTTGTGGGTTTAAGGATGAAACCAACAAGGTTGACATTATTCTATTAGTCAATTCCTCATTATTTTTTTATTGTTTTGGGGAGGGGGGACTTTTCATTTACCAGATGAAGGGTGAGCACCACTTTTGAAAACAACTTCTTTTTTTTCCTTGATTACCACCAACCTTTTAAATCTCATTTAATGCTGCATTGCAGGTAAATCTGAAAATAAATATATATTTATTTCAAAAAGATAAAAAAAGGTATTGGAGTGCAGGATGAAAAATCATAAATACCCCACCCCAAAAAAAGATAAACGGGGACAGTCTCCCCACCAGGCAGCCCGGTGGTCCAGTGGTTAGCACGTCGCTCTCACAGTGAAGAGGTCGTGGGTTCCACACACACACACGGTCCGCAGGGGCATGTTGTGTGCTCCAAGTCATCAAATCACACACCTTTCGGTTACACTGTTTTGTGTTTTGGCTTCTCAGAGAAAAACCTCTCTGCTATCCCGAGAGGCTTGCCTCACGCGGGGGACGGGCTTCTGTTTAGTTCGATTGTTTATTGTGTACGAACTGCACTTGAGATAATATTAGCTATACAAATGTTAACAAATTATACTTACTCCGCAAATATGCCGGCAGTTTAATCAAGTATTCAAAATTGAATTTGTGTTATAAATTACTCTGATATGCAAATTCTTATGCGTTTCCACTAGCCCTAAACTACACTTACCAAGATAAAAATAAAAAAACATTCATTCATTCATTCATTCATTCATTCATTCATTCATTCATTCATCTTCCGAACCGCTTGATCCTCACTAGGGTCACGGGGGTGCTGGAGCCCATCCCAGCTCTCTCCGGGCAGTAGGCAGGGGACACCCTAAATCGGTTGGCAGCCAATCGCATATTGCAAATTAAAAAACACACAAAACATCCGCAAAACAACAACAAAATAGACGCAACTAATAAATGCTGCGAACAGCCAAATGCTGCAAATAGAGGAATGAGGAAAAAAATAATAATAATAAACACATGAATGCATCACTGTACATGTTAGTCTATCTTCTCATGGTCATGTTGGTAAATAATATTGAAACGACCCAATTTTTTTAAGGGAGCAGAGCTCCTCAAAATCCAGCAGTCACCGGAAGCGAGTGCAGAAACATCCAACATCATTTATTCAGATATACTCAAAGTTTTACTCTGTACATCTTGTAGCTCGTGGACTACAGTTTGGTTGATTCTTTGCACTTTTCAGCCTGCCTGGAGTCTCTTCCTGTTTTTGCGGTGACCCCTTTTCTGTAAAGACATCAAACAAAATAACACAAACAAAACATGGGTTAGGACTTTAAAAACTTTACGGACAGTCTTATCTTGAGCTGAATCACCTTGGTTTATCACCACATACAATGTCATTGACACTGACAACATTTGGAGGTCCATTATTGATTAATACATCATTACCGGTAGCTGAAAAAATAATTGTCTTTCTTGAGATTGGTCACAATGTGGTTCTGTATGTACATCAATGTATACGTACTCGGCAACAGTTTTCCAGCTTCCAGTGTCACAGATAGTACCTGGCAAATGACCATAATGTGATTTCTTTGTTTGGCTTGACTCGTTAAATCAAGCAAATTAAGAGCAAATGACTGGTCCCGTGTCGGTAAGTCCTGTTTCGTCCCTCTCGTTGTCCCTGTGACACTATACGCCTCTCCAACGCTGCAGGCTTCGTTTCAGAGATCCGTGTAAGTACGAGTGCCGTTGCCCCCCCCACTAGAGGCCGCCACCGCTGCCTGAAATCCTTCCAAATCCAGCGCTTTAGTTCCTGCTCTGGCCTCCTTTACCCTCCCTTTTCCGCTCCACTGCTCCACCCTGGCTGCACTCACCTGTCCCCTTCAATATCCTTGGAGGAATCTAGAAGGTCAATGCTGCTGGTTTCAGGAAGGAGGAAAACCAAAGCTCCACTAAAAACGCCGAGGCTGCTATAGACGCTGATGGGTATTGTCCAGTGGTATACAGCCAACATGTTGACAAGCGGAGAGAGCAGCATGGTGGCTCTCGCAACCGTAGACACCAAACCAACTGCTGTTTGCCTGGCAGAGAAAAGCGAATAGCATAGAGTAGATACAAAAAAACAAAAAAAACAAAACAAAGGCCAAGATGTGGAAAACACCCAAGAAAATGGATCCCCACTTCGCAGTTATAACAGCTACAAAAATAATGTGTCCAGACTGTAAGCAAGTCAACAAGAACCGAACTTCCCCATAAACCATAACTGGATGAACGGTAAAAAAAAGAATAGCCTGAATAGAAATGTATGTTTACCTGACCGTAGTGGGAAAGAGCTCTTGAGAGTAGACCATACACACGGAACTCGACCAGTCTAAAAAGAACTTCCCTGTAGTTACAAGCGCCACAATAGCAACAGAATTGTCTGTAATGAGAGCACAGTACATGTTGAGTCAGCATGCACGTGTACAAATTATATATATGATGATGTGGAAGAATCGGGGTCACCTTGAGAAAAAGCCAGGGTTAAGAGGCAAAACCCCTCACCTGCCAAAAGGGTTAAAATGAGGGATTTTTTTCTCCCCAACAATTCCAAAAACCAAATGCAGAGGAGGTTTGCAGGTATTTCTGTGATGCCAAACAGGAACTGAACCAGAAAGATGTCCAAACCATAGGTACCCACATTCAGGATGATACAGAAGTAGCCTAGAGTTACTGAAGCCCTTCAGGGGAAAATTAGAAATATATATTAAAAAAAAGATACCAAAAATGCACTGGATGTGTGTTTATTCATTCGGGATTCTGCTGTTCTGCCGGTGAACTTCAAACGACGTTGGCAATGATGCGTAACTTTCGACAAGCTCGCTGAGGTGGCTCAGGCAATTTCTGAACGCCAGAGGTCTCCCAGGTGAGATGTTCCGGGTATGCTTCACTGACACTTCACTGTTGGCTTGTAGGAACTTAGTCTCAAAACTTACCTGAGAATGTCTCAGTGTCCTACCAGTGCAACTGGATGAGGTGGCCCAAACTTACAATTCTTGGTATCCCTGTTCAGACTGCCGCCCATGTAACCGATACCTTGTGTATACAGTACCTTAAAAAAAATGAATGATGTGTTTGAAAATGCGCTTTACTTACCAGACAAAGCCAATAATCAACAAATATTTCACCAACAGCGGTATAGTGAAAATGATCTTCATTGCGCCACTTCCGGTTTCATTTTTGTTTTCCTCGTATACTTGTAACTGTTCGATTGAGAACAAGGGGTTACTACTTTTGAGTGAAAGACCAGAAAGGTTATTTGTGCTCTTTTGCTCATCACCTTACCATACTGTCCAATACATGATCTGGGATTTCCTGCTTATTCAATGATGCAACTTTCCTGATCAAAATCTTTGCTTCCTGAATTCTTCTTTGACTCAACAACCACCTTGCAGATTCAGGAATCCACCTTTATATACAGTAATGTCAAATGTCAGAAAACCTTGGATGCCAAAATGATCAATTATACAGGGGAACTTTTTTCCTATTACATACCACATGTAGAGGACAACAAGCGCATACATCGCTGCCATCACATACTGTGCTGTTCTCCAGTTCCGAATTAGATACACAAGACCAGCCATGACACATTGTCCCAGGGCACCACCCATTTGGCTCAAGCATGAGGGCAATGACCTTTTGGTGACCCCTATCCACTCTGTTGCTACGAAACATTTAAAAACCCCAATTAAGTCAAACCGGGAAATCGTGCACTTGACTTGTTGCAGATGACGCATGCGTCCTACCCAGTATAGCTGCGTTAGCCCTAAAACCTCCAAGAGCGGCTCCAACCAGGAACTGTGCCAAAATGTAGACGTATATATTAGGAGATGCGCCCGACACAAGAGTGCATATTAGGAGAATCAGCGTCGGGATCTGTGTGCTTCTCAGACGACCAAATCTAAAATGGACAGACAGAGTTAAATTAGTCATAAAATGTTTGCTCACGAACCGCACGACTTCGGAAAACAGTTTCTGCCAAAATTGATAGAATTAAGCAGGTCTGGATTGTGTTGTTGATGATGCCAATGGCACGGGTCACTTACACATAGGTGAGGTCAACATTAATGCCTAGGTATGATGCAGGTTTTGGAGAAACATATGCTACCATCCGAGTAACATCTTTTCTGATTGATTATTTCAGCAAGACGATGCCAGAACACATTCTGCACGTTACAACAGCGTGGCTTCGTGGTAAAAGAGTGCAGGTACTAGATTGGCCCGCCTGTAGTCCAGAGCTATCTCCCATTGAAAACATATGGCAGGACTTATTCAAGTAGCATAGCAAGCACCTTCACACCAAATTTCTCAGTCAATGACTTGTCCGCTAGGCTCCAAAGTGGCAAATAAATAAATACATCAATAATACTCCGGAGAAAGTTAGGAGGTGTTTGTTTTTGCCGATGTGTGCTTGAGCCATACATGTATTTAACACCATCTACGAGTCAAAATGCTTTCAATGATTTACATGGATATTTTTTTTTTAATTGCCCATAAAACTTGGAAAATATCACCCCTGCTTTTATACGTACAAACTACAAAGAGAGTATTTTGTTACTTACGATTCGACAAGGGGCCCAAAGATGACAGAACCAAAGGCTATACCGGCCATGAAGACGGTCTCCACAACAGTAAGCAGAAAGGACTTGTCACAGACAAGATCAAACTACAAAGCAAAGCTCAAGGTTAGCATGACTTGGAACTTGTTGAGAGCAAACAGCTGCTGTATACAGTCACTAACATTGGTGACAATGGTAGCAGAATAAAGTGAAGTGTAGTACACCCAACCATCCTGGCACACTGTGGTCTTATTGAGTCCATGCTCCCTGATAGTTTGGATGTCCCAGTCCACTGGAACAAACATTTGACACCTGCTGAAAGAACCATTCTGCTCCAGAGGAATGGTGAGGTTCAGTTGCTCATCCAATGTCAAGTTGGGCGCAGCCTTAAGTATCCAGTCTGAGTTACAATGCCGATCAGGATCTGAATTGATGAAAATAAAGCTAGAAAAACACATAGGCAGTAATACATTTGGAAAGGTTAATGCAAAAAGAATAAGCTTCTGGAAAATTCCAAACTCTCCAATGGTGTTAAGGATCTCTCCAAAACCCATTGTGTGTGTGTGTGTGTGTGTGTGTGTGTGTGTGTGTGTGTGTGTGTGTGTGTGTGTGTGTGTGTGTGTGTGTGTCTTTTATTGCCTAAGCAAATGCATACTGAACCATATCCTGCCCAAATTAACATAACATTGTTGATCTATGAGTGTTTTGTTTTTGTTTTTTGTTTTTTATTAAGCCTCAGGGCTCTTGCTTAGAATGCTTACTGAGCAAGGCAGATCAGCCATCATTTCAGAAGTATGGCTGATTGTGGGTGGAGCATATTTATCGGAGACACACACAAGTCGGAATGCATAGTCAGGAGTCACTTTATAGCAAGGGCTGTACACTTCGTAGAGTAGTTAGCCCTAAATCCTGACTGAAGACGTTCAAGTGATTGTGAGCGACTATGTAATCATTAAGCTGCTGCCTTGTGACCTTTTCAATTTTTTTGCAAAAAGCAGCACACTTGAAATTGGCCTACAATTACAGAAAATCTCTGGGGTTTGGTTGCCTTAGTAAGGGTTGAATAACAGCGACATCAACAGCTGCTGGTACAGTGACAGTAGGGAGTGATGAATTAATATTGAAAATGCAAGTCCTAAGATAGTAAACAATTCTTTAACGAGTTTGCCAGGGAGTGGGTCGAGCAAGGAAGTGATCTGTTTTGCCACACTAACCAGTTGTGTAAGGCTTTCAATCAGAGGGAGTTGTCAGACATTTATTAATCACATCAGTTATCGCGGGATTTGACGAGGTTCTAAGAATGGTATCTCATCCCTAATGAGCTGAATCTTCTGAGTTAAAAAAAAAAAACAATTGCATGAAATCGTGAGATGAATTGGAGGTCTGTTGCTGTTGTGTTGGCATTGCCGGTATATAAAATAAGTATTTAACGTTGTTTTTATTGAGAACGATTATTCCGGAGAATTAATTCGTTTTAGGTGAAACGAGAGCTTCTATATAATGTCAGCAAACTATCGCACCATGCCTGACAAAAGACCCCAAGTTTAGTCGCACGTCAATTGCGCTCAAACTTCCTAAATGAATGTTTAAAGTGTAACTGTGGTGGTCAGAAGGAAAACATACATTGTATATCAAGAAAAATACTGCATCCAAACGCGTTTTTGGTCGGTGGATAGTCAGGTGCTGCAGCGCTTGTAAATTTGTCCTATCTCAGCCACCGTAGCTATATCTGACTCTATCGTTGAGTCAGTGAGAAGTAAAACATTGGAGCATGGCTGGTAGAGGAGGAAAACAGAGAATTTCAAGCAGAAAAGGTGGTTGTGAGCAAGATGAAGAAGAGCCTCAGCTGCAGGCCATTTTGGTCGCTGATAGTTTTAACCGAAAGTTTTTCCCGGTGACCAAAGACCAGCCACGGGTAAGGCACTGTGCTGAGCTAACAGGATAGCTACCATCAGCTAACCATGCTGCGAAACGTATATTGCTTCTCTCTTTTACCGCAACTGTGTTCATGTTTACATTAGTGTCATTAAGACCGAATATCGAATTGCTGTGTTGGTTGATTTTAATAACATGTTCCATTGTTCGTCACGTTACTGTTCACTGATGTAACCGTCAAAGTTTGTTGACAGGCTTTGTTGCCTCTGGGTAATGTTGCTATGATCGACTACGTTCTGGAATTCCTAACTTCCACGGGGGTCCAGGAAACATACGTGTTTTGCTGTTGGATGGCAAGCAAGATTAAGGAACACCTGCTGTAAGTATCATTAGAAGCACCGCTTTGGACCTGAGAACGGCGAGCTCTTATGTTGATTGAGTCTTGCTTTATATCTGATAGGAAGTCTAAATGGTGTCGATCGACCTCTCCGAACACAGTCCACATCCTCACATCAGACCTGTACAGATCCCTGGGCGATGTCCTCAGGGATGTTGATGCAAAGTCGCTTGTTCGCTCAGACTTTTTGTTAGTCTATGGAGATGTGGTATCTAATATTGACATCAGCCAGGCACTGTTGGAGCACAGGTAAGACTTTGCTCTACTTGAAAATGCTAAGAAGATTGTCACGAAGTGTTGCTGACCTGTAAACGGTTGCACTCAACTTTCTAATATTGTCCACTGAACTGTACTTGGGCAGTGATGCTTTTGCCTACCGTAAGAAAGACGTAGTGGTATGCGTGCGTGCATAGAGAATCACTGATCTACAGTCATAAAATTCTGGCGGTGTACCTAATGAGTGACTTTTATGTGCTTTAGGCATCGTCGAAAGAATGACAAGAACATCTCGGTGATGACGATGCTGTTTAAGGAATCATCGCCGGGTCACAAGTCTCGCTGTGAGGAAGATGATGTGATTGTTGCCATGGACAGTAAGAGTCAGCGAGTTTTACACTACCACAAGACACAAAGCTTAAAGAAGCTTAATTTCCCCATGGTAAGTGATCTTTTCACATCGCGTTGCTCGGTATAATATCTGTCTGTCAGCATATGTATATTTATATCTATGTATGTGTTATGTATGTATGTATGTATGTATGTATGTATGTGTGTGTGTGTGTGTGTGTGTGTGTGTGTGTGTGTGTGTGTGTGTGTGTGTGTGTGTGTGTGTGTGTGTGTGTGTGTGTGTGTGTGTATATATATATATATGTATGTGTACGTATAGTGACTAAATTACTGCTTCGTCTCCAGAATATATTCCACAGTGGAAGTGATGAGTTTGAAATTAGACATGACCTCCTCGACTGCCACATCAGTATCTGCTCACCACAGGTAAGAACCTTTCCAAAAATCTGTGCAATTGAAAGTACAGACGCTCCCCAGGTTACGAACGAGTTACGTTCCGGACGATTGTTCATTAGGTGAATTCGTTCGTAAGTTGCTTCAGTGCTATATTTTGTCTGGAATGTATGTTTAAGACTTATATTGACATCCATATAACGGGGAGAGAGCTTTTCGTCACATTCTTCAGGGCTCGAGGGTTAGCTGCCCGGTAAACTAGCAGCGGCTTCAGCGGGGAGAGTAGACGACCGTCGCGGACGCCTCCCGCCCGTTCCACCGTCACACGCCCGCCCCACGCCTCTCCCGCGTCGCCGAACGTCACCTCCGCCGTCCTCCTCCGCCCGTTTGGCACTCGGAAAAAGGCGCGCAATACAAAATCTAACTTTTTTTTTTTTTTCTCGACAGACCCGTGAAAATGTTCGTATGTACCGTTTGTTTGTAACTCGGATGTTCGTAACTCGGGGAGTGTCTGTATTGTTTTATGTATTAAAAAACAACAACAAAATAAAGTACTCTTTGCATTTCTATGTCTCATAATTTAGGTTGCGGAGCTCTTCACTGACAATTTTGACTACCAAACAAGGAATGACTTTGTCCGGGGTATTTTGGTCAATGAAGAGGTAATAAACAGCAATTGATATTTGATGTAAAGGATCAGTGCGGATGATTTGGCGATATCTTGTGGTGGGGTGTACCCTCACCTCACATTTCGGAGTTACCTGCTTCAAATCTCAGCTCGGGTCTCGGTTTAAAAACATCGCATGTCATTTTGAGAGCGCTTATCCTTGTACTTTTTTCAACCTTTCCTCAGATTCTGGGGAATCAGATACATATGCACGTCACCACAGACGGTTATGGTGCCCGCGTGTCCAACTTGCTGATGTACGATTCGGTGTCATCTGATGTGGTGAGACGGTGGGTCTATCCTCTCACCCCCGAGGCAAATTTTACGGACCAGAAAGGATGGAGCTGCACTTACTCGCGCCACAACGTCTACCGTGGGTCGGGGGTCACCCTTGGCCAGGGCAGCCAGATGGAGGAGAACGTTCTCATTGGCTGGGACACCAGCATAGGGGCCAACTGTTATATCTCCAACAGCGTCATTGGTAACAACTGCACCATCGGTGAGTTCACCGGGAAGATTTGGAAGTGCTCACAAACAGGTTGCACCATATAGAACTCCAGAACGTTTTTTTTGCCTCAGGTGACAATGTCGTTCTGGACCACGCCTACATCTGGAACAACGTTCAACTCGGCACAAATGTGGTCATCAGTCATTCTGTGGTCTGTGACAAGGCTGAAGTCAAAGAAGGCGTCAAGCTTAATAAACAGTGCGTCCTGGCCTACAATGTAAGCAGCAAGTACCGTCCCGATTGTAAATATTTTCCCCGTAAGCAGCAGCCAAGTTTTACTCTGGACTTTTTGTGTTTCCTACTACATGATGTCAACTGTTCGTGGGCATGTGTTAGGAGAAAACGCCGTTACTCTTTCACTTTTGTACCAGGTGGTGATTGGACCACACATCTCTGTGCCAGAGGGCACAGTGGTGTCCATGCATTACCCAGCAGAAGAGGAGGAAGATGATGACGAATTCCTCAGCGATGACGCCGCGGTGGGGCAGAGCAAGGACAAAGTCAAACAGAAAGGTGCGGCGTGAAAAATCCCTCAATTCCGGCTGGAGCAGAAGTGAGCCATAATCAATGACCTCTGCAGCTTTTAACCCTGCCGAGGTCGGGGCGGAAGGAAAAGGCTACGTGTGGAAAGCCCGCGGTTTGGACGACACGGATGATGAAGAGCTGTCACATTGTCTCTGGGGTAGGAGAACAACCGAGATCTGATTGTTTTCTCACGCGTGTCCATGAAGTGAACATCTCCCATTACGCCGCCGTTTCCAATATGTTCTTGTTGTCCAAGGTTTGACGTTAAAGCCCGAACTGGAGAGTGAGAGTGACGACAGTGAGCCTGATGGTCCTGATGATCCAGTGATTCCTTCCCCTGAGATGGATGATGCTAAAGGTGAGTCCGGGTGCCAAAGCTTCTCAAAGGGAGAAGGACACATTTACTGTTGTGTTTTTTGCGACTTGTGATTTATTTATTTAATTTTTGGGGCCATGTCATTGTTACTTATGTAAATATAACGAAACTTCCCAAGGGTGCTAATTTTGTTCCAATGGTTTATTTTTCAACTTGAGCACTATAGTGCTAGTACTATAAGTATATTATTAATCTGCATACTGTCCATCAAAATATTGTTGGCTCTATCGAGGTCACTTTTGGCAAACTGGAAGACATGACAACGGCATTTTGTAATTCCTTGAAATTGTTAAGTGCTGGTTTTAATTTGGATTCTATTTAAAACTGGAAATGAATGAGAGCATGTGGTTGTTTTAGAATCGCTGAAACAACTCAAATGCACTTAACCCTACCGCAGTGTTCCAGAAGGAGGTGCTGGGCACCCTGCAAAGAGGCTTGGACGAGAACATCAGCTGCGACCACCTCGTGCTTGAGATCAACTCTCTCAAGTAAGTTGGAGCATCCAGTAGAAAGGTTCACCCTCAAAGCGGTCAAGTGTGACAAGTGTGTGACTTGTGACAGGTACGCCTACAACATCACACTGCAGGAGGTGATGCAGATACTGACCGGCGTGCTGTTGGATCTCCCATTGCAGCATCACAGCTCGCAGCTCACGGCATCCCAATATGTTGCCGGACTTCTGCCGGTAATGCTGCTTCTCTTCATGGGGCAATTTGTCTGTCTGGACAAAAGTAGTGAGAGACACTTTTTCCAATCAAAGCCTAGCTAACCAGTATGCCTGCATGTGGCAGTCATGTTGGTAGGGGCGACGCTGAAGTCACTCAAGGCAATGCATTGAACTTAAGTCAGAACTTTGTCAGTTCTCATCCGGTTTACTTTTTTGTCAGTGCAAAACCATCTCCTAATCGTTGATCTCATCGTTGACCAAACTCATGGCAAAGTGCAAGTATTGGTGGGTCATGAAATCTAAGGGATGACAAACATTTGCATGGTTCTTCTGCCAGTTACTGGAGAAATGGGCACCGGTGTTTAAGAATTATGTGAAGAGATCACAGGACCAACTGGACTGTCTATCTGCCTTCGAAGAGCACTTCCTGGAGCAGGTCAGTCACTGGCCTGCCATGTGCAAGGTAAGGCTCACTTGCATCCATGCTCACAAGGGCTGGGAGTACCCGCAGATGGAAAGTTTCAAGTTTCCTCCCCCCATCTAGATTCTTATGACCATGTACCAACTGGAGATCCTCGAGGAGGAGATGATCCTGCGCTGGTTTTCTCAAAGTGTCACGTCTGACGCGAGCAGGCAGCTCCGTAAGAACCAAGGGGTGAGTGCACACATAACACCAAGTTGGATTGGAAACAGCTGCAAAATTTCGGAATAGTTTGTACTAGAACATCTCCATGGGAATTGAAGATGCATGTAAATATGTATTTATTTTTTTGGGCCAAAAGATCACTTCGACAGATTTCTTTGCAAGTAAACTTTTAATTAACTCTTGGAACAGTCATTTGACTGACCCACCCCCAACCCCAATCCAACCAATTTCAAAAATCCCTAAAATTTGGGACGGAGTACTCTTGCATCCCAACACACATCCCATTCAAATACATTGACAGTGTGGTTGTGATGTGACAAAAAGTGGGAAAAGTTCAAAATGCAACTTTTCGAAACGTCCGCTTGCTTTCCTCTACTCTCCCTAAAGCTTCAGAAGTTCATCCAGTGGCTGAGGGAAGCTGAGGAATCGTCGGAGGAGGACGGAGAATAATCGTCCATTTTTAACGGTCAAAGCAGACTCGCAACACCTGACTCGCACTGACGCTTCCGTTGTTATTAACGCTGTACAACTGACATCCATCATCATGAGTCGATGCTGCGAAGGGAATTATCCAAAGCGAGGAGGCTCTCGGACTGCTTGACAAAAGGTGGAAGCATCCATTCGTTTCAGGTTTTGAAAAGTGTGTGGATAAATAATGAATTCCAACTGCCAAGCCATTGTTTGACGCCATTTTAATCTAAAAGCAACTACACGTCAGCAAATAATACAGTCGAAAGAGGTAAACATGGATTTCATTCTTGCCTCTATAAAATAACACAAGCAAAAATAAAATTGGTCAAACATTCCATCTTAAGTAATTTTCATCCCTTCTCACTTGATGAAAATGTATTCGGCAATCCATTCATAGCTGCACACTTTTCACTTTTTTTTTTGAAAGGTAAAATATCAATTTGTTGGCTGAGATGAGATCTGAGATGACAGACATGAGCATAAGGCTAGCGACAGATTTTACTTCTTATTTAATCCACAGGAGTGATCGTGAATGAAACCCACAAAATCCCACATGAAGGTCATAGAATTTATCAACGGTATCGGGACACCTGGCTGTGGCGCCGACAATACGCACAGAAATATTACCATGGGCGACAGCTATAATTGCTTCCAATCTCAGATTTTGTGGAGTGTTTCAGGGCTATATCCCCATCCCTGGTTAATTCATTAAGAGCTATGTCTGATACATTGTCATCCAGCCAGTAGAAATAAGCCATGTCGCAAAGAAAAAATTCAAATTGTTTCCAAATGCGAAACAAACCTGAGACAAAATTGCAATCACTGTCACGGTACATCTATTTGGATCTATCGTCTTTTCCCACCGTGTCATATATCACACCAGCGAGTACAGAGGCTCCAATCATGCCCGTCAGGGCCGTCAGCATCTTCCACATGTCGGCTGATCTCTCGTGCCGCTCGATGAAGCTCTTGTAGTCAGTTGGAACCAGGAGGTACTCTCGGCCGTCTTTCGGGGCCTGCACCTTCCCGTGCCCCCGCTCCAGCACCACCTCCCCAAACACGGTCAGGTTGCTCCCCACGCGCAGCATCTCTTCGCTCTCCTCCATCGCCACCGTTCGCTCCCCGCTGATGCCCTGCAAGACCACGTTCACCAAGCCCTCCTCGGCTCGTCTCACTCGGTGGTAAACCCTCTCCAGGAAATAACCTGAGCCCACTAAGGGGTCTTGAACCCGCACATGAAAGTCAGAGACGTAGGAGCCGGGACAGATGAGAGAGAAGGGCACGGAGTTGTTGATTTCCTTCCTGTTCGTCGGCCGAGAGCTCCTGGAAGTGTTCACGGTGTCACTGGACAATGCTTTTGTAGAGATCTATTTCTAAATAAGGACTGAATGAATCGGAATGTACCATGTTTTAGAGAGGGAATTCCAGTATTCTGCATGTTCCACGACTTTGATCTTCTGGAGTACGCCATAGCACCTTGGGACAAATTGGCTGGAAAGAGGCTTCTCATCTGCCTCAACCAGGCCTTGAAAACATAAAAGGGTCAGTTACCTCACTTTTAACCCCTCATTAGCATTTCCCTAGAATTCCCAGTACAATGTTTATGATACAGATTCATAACATTCTGACATGAAGGATTTGCCCCCATTTCAATATGCTTTGGATCAAAAAGTATGAAAGATATCTTAAATATGGTGAAAAGTGAGACGGCCTCAAACACACCGACTTGGTTTGAAGCCACACTTGATAGGTCGATTACTGCTGAATTGTATTTAAATGCCCCCAAAATGTAAACCACTATCAACAGCTGTTAATTCCCATCCGTAATGTACTTTTGCACCTTCTACTGCGACATATTGGAGCCTCTCGTGAGGAGATGATTTCAGCAGTGTGGCCAAATGCTGATCTGGTCGGAATACTGGGATTTCCTACAACGAAACGACCTTGAATAGACGAACGAGTCAAAAGAAAGGATGCTTTCAAGAGTGGGGTTCACTTACCTTCAGCTTGATCAGCTCCTTTTTCTTCTCTTTGTATAAATGATAGAACAGCCCCGAACAGGCAAAACTGGATCCTATTCCCCAAAAAATCAGGGAGCTTTTAGAGTCACTCATTTGTGCACTCTGAAAAGGCACATCAGCGGCTAAACATACACCGGGTTCGTTTCTAAATGTAGCTGAAAAATAGAAACATTCGTTGGAAAAGAAAATAACACCAGCAAAACTTAGAACGTACGCGTAGATGAGATCTACGACTGAAGCCGATTGTTTTGCTTCATTTCCTCATTCACGCGTATTACGCCATGCTTGGAGCAGCCAATAAAAACATTACAGTTTCACAGCAAATGTGAATGACCGCAAGATGGCAGAAAATCTGTGTTTCATTAAATCGACACGTGATCGGAAGTTCAGAAAGTCAGAATTACTGTACCTAAAAAAAAAAGATGTATCCTCAACGTGTACGTAAGTCCGGGAGCGTTGGAGACGATCACTACGCTAACGTAGTAGTAAAGACACAGTCACAGTTAAACGAGTGTGTGCGCGCGCGCGTGTGTGAGTTGCAGGTGTCATTGCTGTCCACTTGGCGTCGCTAACCCCACACGCGACCGTCGAATAGCACAGTGTTATTGAAAGTGTCAGGCAATTATTGAAAGTGTCAGGTAAAGCACTTCTCTCTTTCACGATGATAGATGAAGTCTGTCGTATGTGTTTATATCTCTGGCGTCCATATAATGAGATATTCACATTGTATTGATCATGGAGACAGTAACCTGCAGTGTTGATCGCTTTGCTCGCAGGTTATGAGCCCAAGACTCACTGCAACAGCCCTGAAGTCAGATTGAAAATATAAAAAAAAAAAAAAGATGTCCATATTTCCTGCTCTGTTTCTGCAAATACAAAAATACAATAGAACTTTGCATAAAAATTGTCCAGTATGATTCATCCTCGCCCCCAAAAAACAAACTTCCAGATGACCCCTTTTCAACTTTGATCCCCTGCCCCTCCAAAGGCCCTGCAGGGCCTTGTTATTCATATCTATGGCTGTTTACTCAGGCTCTAGTCCCGTACACATCTTTGGTACAGAACATGGTTGTTGTTTTTAAAAACCCTTATCGATGGCATCTAATTGCAATTGAGGTAAAAAAGGAAGCGCTAACATCGTGGTTCAATAATGCAACCAGATTATCCTCCGCAGGCAGCAACTCGAGTCTGGATAACACTTAAAACTTTTACGAAACAGTTTCACACTTTTTTTTCTTTTAAAGAATTGTTCATTAACAATTGTGTACTGTACTGGGGATTTTTTTTACTCTCAAAAACGTGCAAAACAATCATTTTGCAATGTATGGGGTGTTTTTAGACCACCAAAAAAAGGATTACAAGGTAACCGACAATCTGCTTTGACAGATGACCTGTTATCTGTTAAATTGAGGCACTACTATATTTTATCTTATCTGGTTAATTGTGCTTTTCGAAGCCCGGCGTGCAGCTTAATTTGTAGCTATTTATGGTTCAATAAATATCTAACATGCATATTTATCCCATCCTATTTATTGTGCAATGTATCGAAATTGAAACCTAGAAACAAAAAAAATGGTAAAAGTTAAAGCTAATATTTTTTGGACTGTTATCAATATTTTTTCTGAATAATAGTCTCAAGTTGCTGTTTTACAAACGTTAGCGGCCGCGCCAGACCAAGCAGAGGAGTCAAGTTAGGCATATATTTACATGGCCCAAACGGCACTGTTTGTACAACGTGTCAATATCGTCAGCATGTACTGTAGGGCACTTGGACAAAAAGCCTGGAGCCTCTGCCAAATGTTCTCAGGTCACCCATGTTAAACAAAAAGGGAGGCCCGATCTACGGCAGCTCAACCTCAAATATGTTTGATGAGTTGGAAGCCAGGACTCTCGCGTGCTTCCACATCAAACTCACCCAATCATACCTTTGCCAACGTTGCTTTGTGTAGCACGTAGAGCAGCGGTCCCCAACCACCGTGCCTCGGCCAGTTTTGGGCCCGGCCGCACTGAGACAAACCCCAAACTGCGCTGTGAGCAAATTTACTCCATCAGACGAGGCAGAAATGTGCGCGACTCTAGCCAGTCGGAGTCCTATCGTTGGTTTGCAAGTTTGTAAGAAAAGAATTTGCCCGCCCACTGTCGTGACCAGAGAAGCCAAAAGTTAGCCTCGCTTCTATTTGTTCTTCTACGGATCTTATTTTTTGTATTTCTATAGGTCTGATTGCGCTGTGACAGCCAAGAGGGTGATTTGTTCAATGAAGAATATAGCACTGCGTTTATGTAGCTTTTGTCGTTACATTTAGTTTCAGGATCCACGATTGAGGCTAACTCAAACTAATCTCAGCTGGGCAAAAATACTTGCCCAGGTTGAATCCAAGTCAAAATGCTCTGAGTTACATCAGTCTTTTTCATGTACCGTGTGACAAGTCTTTGTGACTGGTTGTCCCCACTGTGAGTTCAAGAACCATTTATGTGCAGGAACGCGCTTGTCACGCCGAGCTGCGTCACCGCAGTGATGAATAAGTGAAAGATTGCCGACTTCCCTTTTTACTCCTTTGCTTTCTGTGTACCGACTGCCGGTGTGTGATGTCTTTGCAAACACGGTGACGCGGGCCAAATTTTATATCGCCCGTCATTCCCGTATCGCCTTTTCGTCCGTTGCTTATTGCTCTTTTTGTTCCTCAAAGCGTGAAAGTTCATTAGTGAGAAAAGAAAGATCTGCACGTTTGGATACGCAGCAATTTTTCTATCGGTCCTCCAGCGAATGACGATCATGACAAGCGCCTCTTTTCACACGTGCATACTTGACCTTGCGTTCAAGTATGTTTTCATGATCCGAACCCATTTGACAATGATAACGATGGCAATGATGTTGCCCAGCGCCTCATAGATGAGACAGTTACTGGATGGATGAAAATTTTGGGGCCCAACTGTATGAGTGTAGCAGTAATTTCACTGTGGATGGAGTGTGCAACCGTTCAAGGGGAACACGCATGCTAAAAAAAGAAACAGTTTTAAAACAATTAAATATTAGTCACGGCGCCTCATCTGAAGTCCTTGGACTTGTCTTGGCCAAGTGAGGTTCGGTCATGCACATGGGGTGAAAGATGACCTTTAATCTTTTTTAAATAGCTAATTATAAACATGTATCTTTTAACCTTAACATTTCAAGGGGTACATACCGTGTCCGAAAACCAAGAGTCTGATGACGAGACGCTGACCCTGGCGAGTGGAGCGCTGCAAACAAATTCCTCCAACTAGCCCAGAACAACAGCGCATATGATTTCCAATCCCATTAGGATTCTGACATTCATCAAAGCATTTATAAGCCGTGGTGAGTCATCCACTGTGCGTGAAAGCGGGCGAGTGAAAACCACACGTCAAAGCACATGCAATCAACACAACTCAGCGAGTCTATGATTGGAAATAAGTGACAAAAATGTTCACCCCTGACGAGCTTGGCCATCTGTATGTCATGACTTCCAAACAACACGAGCGATTTTCAAATTCTGTCGAAACACCTAATAGAAGGGATGGAGTGAAGCTGTACCGCCAACTGCAACTAGAATCTAATTTTGGAACAGCTCCTGTATGGGATCTCATTCAAGTGGTCACAGTGTTGCAGTCAATATATGGAGCTCATGTGTACTACATACAACTCTTGAATAAAGTACATTTGCGTTGCCCTCGAAAATCACTGAGCGTTATCTTATCTACTGTACAGCTTTGTATGCATTAGGCTCAGCAGTGTACGTGGGAACAAAATTTAACAGTTTATCTATGTCCGGTCTTGGGAAATGTGATGCTCATATAAAGTAGCAGTAAGGCACAATGTTTGCTCTGTAGGTGTACCTAATGTTGTGGCCGCTGAAAGTGCAATCGTGACCCACGAGCTTCCCTCAGCGGTCGTATATTATCCCGTAACACAAACAGCGGATTCAAATAATACATTTAAAGCAACAAACGATGGAGGAAGTGAAATGGAAGGTGTGTGGAAGGTGTGCCTTGCCGCCCAGAGGGCGGCTTCTATTGGTTATTTGTCACTCGGGCGCACTTAGTGGGAGGAGAAGCGCTTCGCCGAAACGCACTCGTGCATTCGCGCTGCTCTCCGTGCGCAAGAACGCACAAGTCAGCCAGGAGGAATCATCCTCATCCAGTCCTACCGTATATATATTTTTTTGACCAAACATATATACTTTTTTCCTTTTTTTTTGGGCAGAGCAATACTCATCTTAAGAGACATGTTTGCGGAACTTTCGAGGAGCTTTTTCATCCTTGTGTCCTGCATGCTGCCGCAGCCCGTGAGTACAACTAAACACACCACTGACCTCCTTTCGGGAACGCTCGCCGCGTCCGCCAAATAACGTTCGTCTATATGGAACTTTGCAGCTGTGATATGCGCACACGAAGCAGGCGATTAGTGAACAGTTTGTTTTGGATGCATTGCGCGCCATTGTGACCTCAGGAGCAGAGTGACGGAGAAAGAGGAACAGCGCAGTCATCTACCCCGACAATGTTTTGTTTTAATAACTTCTTGATATTTTTTTTAACCCGAACAAAAGAAACAATATCCCCCTGATGGTGTTTTTCTAAACTTTTTTGACCTGAGGGATTCCGTTGTCTTGCTCCATCATTTGTACATGCACATGGACTCCTTTGTGATGGGCATCGACAACCCCAAACAGTCTAATGGTCTTGTCACTGACACTCATGTGTTTTTATGCCCGGTTTGGATCAGGGATGTAATGGTCCGCTCAACACGACACCATGGCAACAGCCTCCTTGGTCTGCCTCCTCACTTAGTGGTTTCCAGCGTCCTTAGCTACATCGGTCTCCTGTGGAGAAGCATGTATGATTTATGCGCGGATTCAACAGCCAAAGCCCAAACATAGCGCTTTGCTTTGAACGTAGGCAGAACTGTACACAAGTCCAACACATAATTCGATTTATTTGTCAACAGCACAATGACCATAATTATCTTTCCGTGTATTTATTGGAGGAAAAAAACAAAACAAAAGCCCCGAATATCACAAAAATAGTGTGACCTCCCCGTAAACTCTCTTCAAATAATGACCTCCGCTCAAAAAGACACTCAACTATTTCCATGTTGTGTTATTGAATCAGTAAAAGCGTTATACTTCAATTCGGTCTCTTGATGAACATTGTGAAATGCACTTGTGCAAATGAAGCCTCCCAGTAAAGGCCATACCCTTAATTGATGCCCGGTACTCTGTCGAGACGATACGGTTGTCATGTTTGTATAGCCTGAAGGACAGGACAGTTTCACTGTTGCCAACAAGACTCACGCCAATAAGACGAAACACAATTCAACAACAATGTAGAGTTGAATTTCATTGTATCCCCCCAATATATAATAATAATTATTAATATTAATGCCTCGGTCTGTCCCTTGCTGTTTCTCAATGGCCATTAAAAAACAGCATCCACACAGTATTGTAAGTACGTTCATAGAAAAATGTATACTACACACCATATGTCAGAATGGTTTCATGGAGGGCCATGCCGACAAATAAATAGTGCACGGTCATTTTTGCCCGCCAAGGGAATTCTAGAAAATCAAACCCCGAGCTATTCCGAGTACACTGACCTGATAGATTTCCCAGTTGGACTCGGATTGCTATAAGGAGTGCCGCGTATCGAAGTATGGTGTTACTCTCCGTGACTAAGAAATGAGAATGAGAAAATTCACAGCTGCTTCACGTCTGGATCATTTTCGGGAAACAATCAATGAGATTTCACCTCGATATGAAAAGCACTCAAGAAAGAATTTTCATCTCCTCCCCGGCACTTGAGGTATCGCGCCGAGAATGATGTGGCATCTGTTTACTTTGCAGGTGTTTCCCATGCAGAATCAGATGTGCGACCTGATGACGGAGCTCGACAATGAGAAAGAGTTGTGCCAGGCTCAAATTGAGAACAAAACATCAGGTATGTCGCTTGATGGAACGCCAACCTTTATTATGTTCTTGCCCCATTCTTATTTGCTAATTCCACAGAATGTCAGGATGGAAGTGACAAAACAGGCTCAAAAGACAACAAACGTTGTTCAAACCTCCCCTGGCATTGTATCTTGCATGGTTGCACATGCTTTTCCTCCTGCTGCCAGACCCTCATCATGTGAGCTTAGCTCAAATCCCTAAATAAACAAACTCCGCTTATCACAATTTTTATGTTAATGAAGTGTCCCTTAAAGAAACACGATGGCGCGATGGTACTTCCAAACAATTGTTTGATTATTATAAAGAGAAAACAATATAGGAATACCTGGATCGCCAATTCCTCCACCAGCCCAGATCGCTTGCTGCTCTATAAGCAAAAGTGGTGCAGCGGATTTAACAAATTGAAGTTGTCTTTAGGAGTGGCCGGAGTGAAGATTAGAAATGAGCTCATCAGAGGCACGGCCATGTTTACTCGAAATGTACATTTTGGAGACAAAGAGAAGGAAACCCCACTTGGATGTTTTAATACCATTCAGAGGACCCTGCTCACAAGACATTTCTGGATATATCACCTTCTTGAATGCACGTCCCTCTGTTCCATTGGCTGAAAACTTTTTGTGCAACTTCTTTTGTTCACTAAATCAGCCAATGAAAAAAAAAATCATCAAAACCTGTACAGGAGTGTATACATTGAATTCTCTTTTGAGGTGTGACTAGAATAATTATGATACCATTTTAAAATAACATGAAATAAAAGAAAGAATGTTCCTTCACCGTGCCAGAGGTTCAGCGCTATCTGTTGGATGGGATGTGTCACTGCAGCACTTGTCCCCAATGCGCACAGACTGTACCATGAAACACATTTGTCAATCTAACTAATGGAGGGACAGAGGGATGGACTAACCAATCAGTGATCAAAGCACGACCTCTCACCTGAATGCTGTTAGTAGGCGTACATTTTCTTTTTTAAGAACAACCGAATCCTTACCGGCAACATAGTAAATAGCCGTTAGCAGATCAACTACGCTTGTCATCTCGGTTTATGCTCCCCAAAACATGCCAGCCATTCATTTTCTCGACGTCGTGAACCTGTTCATGGTCGCGTTGATTCATTTGTTGTTTCATCTGCAGCTCATTTTCCCTTTTCTTGATTCCCTCAAGCGTTCACGCCACTATATCACCAGAGCAACGCCGTTCACGTCAACCAGGCGAACGCTAAACATTTCACCGATAAAATAATGAGCAGATGTAAGTTGATGTGCGGTGACCCACTTCTGTATCCTGAAATCAAATGCTCCGTGGAACGTCCCGGCCAACTGATGAATTCAAATCAGAGTGTGTAACAAAGGACGGGGGGGCTTTTGCATTAGTCATGGTGGCAGCTTAGTGTTTACTCCTGCGATGAATCTGACATTGGGGCTGCCATGGGAACACTAATTCTGATGCTGAACAACTTTGACGGCACAAACGTTTCCATATCTCACAAAGGATTTTTACTTTGATTGTGTGCGTGTCATCCTAGGCTGCAGCGGGATGTGGGACAAGATCACCTGCTGGCCAAATGCTGATGTTGGGGAGGTGGTCACCATCCCGTGCCCCAAATATCTATTCTACTTCTCCAGGGAGATTCCAACACGTAAGAATTGCATGCAGGCTACGTAATATTACCCTTGAAGGGGAAGTGCAGTCAAATTTTTTTTTTTTTACAATTTGTTCAATGAATCGATCTCTACAATGATTCAGTCCCGCACCATTGTCATTTTTATGAATGAAATACGATGACATCCACCACACAAGTCCGCGGAGCGCCAAATCTGTCTGTCTGCACCGAGATCAAATACACCAAAATTACCGTAAACCACCCGTGCCAACATTTAGACCTGCTTTTCGGTAGTCTAAAAATTGTGTACTTTTTTCCACCAAATTGGCACGTATGTTGGAGTGGTGTAATGGAAAACGCCCTTGGTCTTTCAGAGCGCCTCACGATGCGTAGTTCGGTTTACTAAATTCACAAATGCCAAACTTACACTTTCCCTGACATGCAAATGAACATGTGACCATTTTTTACTCCGCATAACAGTCTACTTTTTGCGACCGAATTGTCAGATGCATCGGGGGCGCGGCAGCTTCGTGCGCCGGAACACCCAAAGAGGCACCAAACACGGAAGACTACACTTGCACCGGCACAAAAATTAAGTTGCGGCAAGCGCACGGGCACCGGTCTACGAAGATAGGGCCCTTAGTGTTACAAATCATCAAGCCATAAAAAGTCGTATACTGTATTGGACTTCAGCATAAAGCGTGCAAGTTGATGGAGATGCAATTTGCAGTATTTATTAGAGGTCAGCGATCTGCATCTCATTTTTCTGCACTCATAACCTCCCTTTTATATGTGTTTCGAATGTTTGCCATAGTTGACCTCATCACATCAAACGGCACAGGATGTCAGCTGATAACAAGTATATTTTATCTTTTTGCTTGCTGATATACCCCGCCCAATAGAGCACAGCATTAAATCACCCGGTATGATGGCACCAAGTCATAAAGAGAAAAAACATTTCTCAACTCAATTATGTACATCACCCTGTCTCATGAGAGCGCTGTGTGTTTATTTATCCATTTACGCTGCTGTAATCCAAGCTTCAGCCTCATGGGGACACAGCTAATTATGTGGAAGTGACACCGCAGAGATTTCAATGCTTTGTAGAGCAGCGCGTTTGAGATTAGTCTCACTGAGGTTTGCATGTATTGCAATTTGTCATGAAACATCGTGTCTACTTTCTTCCGTGCAATTATGCTCAAATTATGCTTTTCATCCGCATGGGAGTGTAGTTCATTACCCTTGAGAAATTAGCCTGTTCGAAACATGAAGGTGCACAGCTTTAATTTGGTGTTTTAAAAGGCCTCGTTGGTTGTTTTTATGATGCATTTATGAAAAGTCTTTCCGTAATTATGGCTCAAACATCAATGATCCAAGAATGATTGCATCTTTGTGTAGCTATTTGATGACATTTGAAATCATTTCAAATGGCTCATTCCCATACCCATAGATGGACTTGGTTTCACCCTTATTCTGGCAGAGAACGATATCTGATGACTAGGATTTAGATGTTGAGGGTGTTTCTATTTCAACAGTCACCAGAAAAAAGAATCCGAATAATGAAAAAGTTCAACATAATATTAGACTGCACCCCCGGATAATCGCGGGAGATAGAGACCCGCTAATAGTGAAAATTCTCTTACGCACATTAGAAATGCATTAAAAAATGCATTGTAGAAAATGTTCAAACGTTCTGCTGTTCTGCATTTCAAATGTCCGCTCGTGAAATGCCCATTCCGATTAAATATAAAGTAGCAGTATTTTTTGGAAAACCAAGAGTACAAACTCAGGGCATGTCACCCGAGCAGAGACTGTCAAGTTGGGGAGGGAGTCCTTGGATCCCGCAGCGCATCACGCGCTGCTTAAGATGGGAACGTGCAGCGAAGCCACGCCCACTGAAAATTTATCACGATCAAGTAAAAGGTTGGTTGTCTCAAAGAGGAGTTTCCCGGGTCGAGAGAGGGACCTGAGAATGAAGGCAGCTCCGGGGAAAATGGGAAAAGAAGAAGAATCCCGAGTTTAGAAGAGAGAGGAATATTTTAGGCATATGTCAAAAGAGCAGAGACCGGCATGAGACCAAGGGGGCCTTAAAAGAGAGGAGGGGCCGGCCAAGGGAAGTCAACTCTCTTAACTGCTTAAATCAACAAATCATTGCAGGTCTCTGCTGGAGGAACTTGCTGTGCTCAGGTTATTTTGGGAGGACTTGGATTCAATACATTCTGTGGCAGCTGGGTGACAACCTCGTGCATTTTATTCAACACACCCGAATGCATCCAGTTGAGTTTTTCCAAATGTCAGTTGCACTTGGACAAAGCTTGCTGTTATTGACACTTTCCGCGAGTCAGCCCTCTAATTAGAGCAAGCATTACACAACACGGCACCGTTGACATTCTGGGGTCAATTCATAAATGTAGCTGAGATAGAAAGGTTACCATTCTTCGTTGTTACAGTCGAATCTCTTTTCAACGTAGCCCGTTTACAACGTTTTCAGCGCTAGAGCGTTCACGTTTAAAAGTCACGATTTCACGTCATTCAGTTTCCATTTGCCGATTTTGCTTACAACGAACACCTTTATAAGTTCGTTAGAAACAACCGTATTTTTCCCACAAAATAGTGAAAAAGCCTTTGTTAGAACGAACCGCGAGAAGCTAACTCCCGCCGCGACCTTGCTAATGAACAAAATGTACAGCGCAGGATCCCCCTCCGATCATTAGCTACATGGCTGATTGGCGCAAACATTGTTACACTTCCGGAGGCACAGCGCACATCATCTCAGAATATGTCTGGTAAATAGAAGCACAGCTCGCTGTTTGTAAAGGCTGAAATTGTCTCTCTTAATTCGAAAGAAGCTCAGCCGAGACGACGTAAATTGACGACAGTTGGCTTCGGCGGCGGCACTGGCAGTTGCCTACGCCGGCTAACATTTGCTGACGGAATGTATTCAGAGATTCAGTAGGAACGCTCCAGTTGTTTGTTTCCTGTCTTATAAAACCAAAACGTCCTCATAATGTATATACGTAATTGATATGTTTACACTGTATTACACGTTCATGTTTTTTCACCTATAAATGTTCGTACTGTATAAATGTTCGTACTGTATTATACATCGCCGATGGCGGCCATTTTATGAGAAATGCTTCTGAGGACTACAGTTCGAACGTGCAGATTTGTTATGTCCCTGGTGGTACGTTGTAAGCAGGTTCGACTGTATTCTAGTTATTCAAACACAAAGTTACAGTATTTACTCTCTTTTGAAAAAATTGCACTTCACCGTCAACAACCTCAAGATTGTTTTGTGCCGTATTAGAAATGAGCTGCAGCTAATGATTCGGATGCCTATGGAACCTTCCTGCATGAGAGGTGAGGTTATTAAAAAAAAAGAAAAGAAATGAAATCAAAACGATAGTGGGTGATTAACTCGTTTGAGCTCGCCTAGTTGTCGTATATGGCACAGACTTGGGGGATGATGAAAGCATTCTTCTGGCAGCCCCTCAAACATGCCAAATCCAGCGGGTGCACGAGCTAGAACAGCAGGGGCTTATCATCTCCTTTGTGTCCTGTCATGTTGTTTGAGTGAGCTAAAGCTCCCTCTTCTCAGGTATTTGGGAGTCCAACATATTCTAATGCCAACAATTTTGAAGAATTGGATTATTGGTCAATTCCCATCTTGGCCTGCCTTTGATGAAGGCTGCAGCACGATAAGATTGGGAAATAACTGGAATGTAAAGTTGCAATCAGTACATGGATTCTTTGAAGACAGGGGGGAAACGTTTTTTTTTCTTTTTAACATGCTGCATATGTTTTAGACACAGCAAACAACACAAATATCATTGTTTGCTTATTATCCCTGTTTGAAGAATAAGATATACCTCATTAGCATATCATGTCCAACACAGATATTTGGATAGACAGTGATGGATACAACACTTCAAACCATATGTTACTGAACAGACATGACAGATCAACTGATACCAAAGCCTGGGTTTGGCACATCTATGGAAAATCAGTGAACTTGTACATTCCACGGGCATTTACAAGCATTGGACATTCAAGTTTCTTTTCAACTTTGTCCTTAGAGTAGAAGATTTTATCTTCCTGCTGAGGAAACTTCCAGTAACCACCAGCCCTGGCCATGGTGGAAACCTCATAGTTGTCTCCTACTTTCGACTTTACTTCTCCTGGGAAAAGTTCACCATCATACCAAACAGCGCACCAGTCCTTTACTTGAATGTCGAAAGCCACTTCCGCTGTGTCATCACTGTCTTCCTCCAAAGTATCACTCTCTGGTGGGTCAGTTCTGGCAACAGTCAGTTCATCAGCTGTGCTAGGAGTTTGAACATCAGTGCTTAGGACATGGAAGACTGTTGCACCTCTATTCATTTGATGTAGAGTCATGAGAAAGAGACATTTTCACTGAAAAGGTCTTAAAATCCACTTAGGGCTTTTGTGAAGATGGCTTAATACCCATTAGCATTTGATGTAGAGTCATGAGAAAGAGACATTTTTGGGCTTTTGTGAAGATGGCTTAATACCTAAAATGTGCACATCAAGATAAATGCGATATGGCAAAGGCCCCATCACAAACTTTACATAGCGGTCAAAGGAGAAAAAAAAAAGGCACGTGAGGAAATGTTGCATTGAATGCTGCTGTTTTGTGGTTGGTGCCATTTCAGCAACCCGGGAAGTGACTCCAAGCACTGTGCTTACCGTCTAGGCCTTTTTACAAGGAAGGTCTTGTGGCAACATGTGAGCGATTGTGGGCTTAAACCTGGATCAGTCACCCTACAAGGCAGGAAATGACCGGGTCCAGTCACTGTGTACAAACACAAGGCCGAAGTCGGCAACTTGGGGATGTCATCAGTGCCATGAATGACTCAATCGCACATCTCGTTAAAAAAAACCTGACAAAATCATCGGCCAGCGGCCCCAAATACATGGCCTGCTTGTTTTATTTTCAGCTTTCTTCCATCACTAGTTCAATTCCAAGTTCACGTCGAGGAACTACTGTACATATTCCCCTCATGGGACTAATAAAGGACTTATTTCTCGATTCTGGGATCTTGGCTAGCATGCTTTCTGAGCTTTGGTTTCCTGTCTGAAAACCATCGGTGTATTCTGAGCTCTGTAGTCTTTAGTGCCGTACCTCAGTGAGCTCTTCCTCAGATCCTACGGCAACGGGCCGACTCTTCTCTATCAGATGTACGCGAACCTTTGCCTTGTACCCCCGCGGGCTGGGCAGAGTAAAAATACCTCATTGCCCGACTGACTTCCTGGGCTTTTCTTCAAGTCGGAGTAATTAAGTGACTGATAGAAGCAAATGCATGTGGGAACTGGCCTGGTATCTGAGCCGCCGGGACTGCTGATCCCCTCCAGTCATACTTCCCATTTCCTTTTAGCGTTTGGAGGCATTCCAGTGAGAATCCATCCCCGCGCCACATAATTAAGTGTGAGCGAATGCAACGGTTGCTTTTCTTGGGACTCACGCAGCTGCAACTCCTGTCTGTCATTCTGCTCATTAGGTAACCTGTCCAAGACCTGCACGGAAGACGGCTGGACTCCGATGAGCAGTGATTCCTATGTAATAGACTGCGGCTATAATCCCAACAGCACGGTGGATGATGATGATACGGTTGGTACGGCAACCCGACTTGGCGTCATCCCACATTATTGGCGACTCACTATATGTGTCTTCTTGCAGGGAGACTTCTTTGACGCCGTCAAAGTTGGTTACACCATCGGTCACAGTGTGTCGCTTAGTTCACTCACCGTCGCCATCATCATACTGTGCCTCTTCCGGTAAGGAGATTTATCCAGACGCTTCTAAATGTCCTGTACTGGCGACCGAGCACCTTTCTTCCCTTCCCTCCATTGAATGTGATAAAGCCCACCTCATTTCACATCTTACTTCCATGAAGTTTTACAGTGTTTTTCACGTCGCGTGACTTACACCCAAATGCTGTTGCAACCTTTGACAAACAGAGAGGTGCGCTGAAAGCACCTATAAAGTCCAACCACTTAGCGAGGGAGCCGGCGTTGTTCACAGCATGTTTCCCCTTGACCTTCTGTTTGCACACAGAGAGTATGCGTGTGCACGGGTAAATGACACAAGCCCGAATCGTTTGAGTAAGTGGTGAGGGGGGTGTGGCCACTAATAAACACATCATTCTTCTCAGCCGTGTGTGCACGTCTGTGCAGGGTTGGACAGCAAGGCTTGTGTTTACGTCTCACTGTTCTAAAATGCCAATGGTTTGGACTATGGAGGACAAATACAGGATGTGTTTTCTGTTAATATTGGGCAGCTGGATAATGTTGTGCGGGATTGCACTCGAGGACTGTCAGCGAGGACTCGCGCAACGTTTTATACCCTTCACCCCCACCGTCCCCCTTTAATACCAGTTTGACATTCCGAGAACTGGTGCAATACATTAGGCATGATACATTTGATTTTATTATTCCCAAGGATATGCTTTATCTTTGGAGTCTTGAGATGTATATTGCATGAGGTATGAAGTTTTCGAGATGCAAGCATTCATTCGATAGATTTTTTTTTTTTTTTGGTAATATTTTGACTTTCAGCGCCACCTTGAGATACAAGAGCTGTATGGTTGCAGTGAACTATGCTTACTGCACAACGAGCAGCAGTTCGGCACCCGCATATTTGTGGCAGTGTTTTAACACTTTAACACTTTAAGCAATGAATGTTTAAACTGAAACAGGGAAGCAATACAGATATCATACTACTCACAGGCATGTATTCTTTATCCTCAGTGATGACCAACCAATAATGCTGAGGAGTTGTGACATCATTTCACATGAAAAAAAATGCTTGCATGTTTGGACACACACACACACACACACACACCAACCCAAAGTGTACATCGAAGTTGTGTTGTGTTCCAGGAAGCTTCACTGCACAAGGAACTACATCCACATGCATCTCTTTGTGTCATTCATTCTGAAAGCCGTCGCAGTCTTCATCAAGGACGTCGTTCTGTATGACGTTGGCGAGACGGACAGTTGCCAATCATCTGTGAGTAAAATATCGAGGCACTATTTAAAGTCTGACTCAATTGACCCGACCCTGAGAGTAGTTCCGCTTTGTCGTTGACTGCATTTCTCGGACTGGATTATTCCCTCGCATGAAAGCGTTTTCTAGAAGTTTGCTTAACCTGACACTGGGTGTAGCAATGTTTGTCAAATCCTCTCCACTCCTCAGAGTGTTCCCCATTCATTTGTCCAGCAGGATGTTGTGAGAGTTCCCGTTTGCTGAACTTCACGCCTGAACTTTAGTCAATAAATCACATTCGCTTCTGCTACGGTCTTTTTGTTCACTTCATGCGGCGCTCTGATTAGAAAGACAAACCATGCCAGAGGACGGTCGGAATAAGCAGTTGAAGCTACTGGTTTTTGAACAGTTTAATGTCGAGAGGCGACTATTTTATCTTTATGCGCCGGATCAAGTTACCGGCGTCAGATGTGCGTGTCTCGGATCTTGCCCCGGTAGAATCCATTGCTTGATTACCTGAGTTGATTAGATCTGCTGGTTATAAATCACCTTTGCAAGCCTTAATGTCAGAGCTGAGATATTTCCTCCTCCGGGTCCGCAGATTTTCCCACTTCAAACACAGCTGCTCCATGTCTCCGCCATTTGTGAACATTCCAAGTGGAATGAACAACATTTTAGAGATCAATTTACAGTTTACAATTCAGCCTGTCAAAACACCCTGAAAAAAAATCACAGGGAAAAAAAAAAAGCTCTGACAGCGACCAAATTCTGAATTAAAAGTTGCTTTTAAACCAACAGCAATTCAAATAATGCAATGTCTGTGTTGCTACACCCAGTGGCCACAACATTAAGCGTGCTTGCTCAATGTAATGAGATCCAACAGAAGAGCTTGATCAAAAATGACCAACTCTGGATGTTTTTCAGGTGGGCTGCAAGGCAGTGATGGTCTTCTTCCAATATGCGATCATGGCCAGTTACTTCTGGCTGCTGGTGGAAGGCCTGTATCTCCACGCTCTCCTCGCCGTCTCCTTCTTCTCGGAGAGGAAATACTTCTGGTGGTACATCCTGATTGGCTGGGGTATGTCAACGTACGCCAATGTCTCACATTTCGGAGGTCACTCAATGCCTGCGTCGACGCTTTTCGGGCAGGGTGCACACCGAATGCTTGTTTTAGGTAAAACAACCACCGCTGTGCGTTCAGCGAATGATGCGGGCGCGGCACTCGAGGATAATAACCGTGCCTTAATTTGCATATGGATCAGCATTGCTTTAGTTTGGTCTGCAGCAGGCAGCTGCGGTTGAAAACAGCCCACTTAAGTCATCCCATCTAGCCGTGGCAGACATAACAATCATGAATAGCCATCAAAGCAATCGAGCCTTCGGCGTGCATTTGTAATGTCGGCAATGGGAACCCTGAATGGGAAAAGGATGAAAGTTTGCGGGTTTAAATACGGGCGTGGGTCTTTCTCTCTGGAATTTTCACATGAGCTCCGGTGTGTTGATTGGAGAATCTCGATTGCTAATTGGTGTTTATGTGAGTGGGAATGTTGGGTTGTTTGTGTCTCGGGATTGGCTGGCACCCTTGTCCATTGTGGCCCAAGTCGGCTTGCCTTGACTCGTCACGCGAGACCCCGAATAGAGTAAGCGGGAGCAACCAGAGAGCAACCAGAGAGCCGCTTTTTCATTTGTATCCAAATATTTTCTTTGCCAGCCATTTTCACTCCACCACTGCTCATAGCTCATAAATATACTCATAAATATGCCAGAAGTGTAGTGTGTGCAAAGAGGAATCATGCTGAGACGATCCAAAACGCAGTATTTCATTCCGTCTCATTCACAACCTCTCCCAAAAAGCTCATTGCCGTATTTTGGTTCTTTCGATACATTTGTCCGCGGGACAAATCTAATGATCTATTCATATTTGTCGTTTGCAGTGGCTCCAACCATCTTTATCTCAGCATGGGTGATTACGAAGGCTTATTTAAATGATCTTGGGTGAGATTAACCGATGTCTTTTTTTCTATTCTCTTTGTCACAGTCTGTTGGGGAATTACTGCAAAGCATTAGCACCCCCAAAGTACACTAAGTCTCTCATCTGGAGAAAAATCATTGCCATTTTTACCGTGTATTTTACAGCGCAATCCATTGTGTTTTTGTTGTCGTTGTTGCCATGCTCAAATAGCATCTACTCTTCCTAAAAACGGGATACATCGAAATACTGTATCTACAATTTTTGCATGGTCTTTAAATGACAAATGTTGATAGCCTGCCTTTTACGTAAGTGCCCCCAGTACCTGTGGACTCGCGTCTTCCTGCCAAACTGTTAGCGGTATTTTGTGTTTGATTGGCAACTGTTAGCATGCATATAAAGATGACTCACATTGCCGATGTTATCAGGATTAGCAACATTCAGTTCCTGACGATGTTGTCTTTTCCGCCAGATGCTGGGAAATAATTGATGACAAACCTTGGTGGATCATCAAAACGCCCATTCTCGTCACCATTCTTGTGAGTGACATTTACCGCACAGCTCTAGAGAATGACGTTGTATTTAGTTGTCTGCTACTTTCTTGGCAGGTCAACTTTTTCCTCTTCATCTGTATCATCCGGATTTTACGGCAGAAGATGAATTGTCCCGACATCGGCAGAAAGGAATCCAATCAGTACTCGTAGGTTTTGAGGGCATGTGAAATATCTTCATGCACGACACAGTTTCTTTCATTCTAAATTAGTTTGACTAAGACGTAAACACGTTATCAAGTCATACTGTATAGTTTTCCAGAATCGATGCGGTTTTCAATTTTCATGTTGATTGAAAATTGATATATACCCACCCTCCTACTCTCAACACCTTACTTTTTGAGTGAAGTCCTCCTAAAAGAAAAGGTGTGTTGACGTTTTGTAGGTTGCTGCTTCGTGAACACTGTTTTCCCAGCTCAATAAAGCACCTCTTCATCTGAACCCTTGCCCCCCCCCCAGGAGACTGGCTAAATCCACACTGCTCTTGATACCTCTCTTTGGGATAAACTACATCATCTTTGCCGTCATCCCGGACCACATTCACCCACAGCTGAGGATGGTGTTTGATCTTATCCTGGGGTCCTTTCAGGTAAAGATTCCTACGAGCTACAACACACGAAATGAGAGATGAAGCGCGACCCGTTGAGACTATGACAGGTCTCTCGGCTGATAACATAAAAGAAATGGCAAAACAAACTAAATATCTGGTCCGTTACTCAAACAAAGAATGCAGCAGAAGACGGTCCGAAGTGGTTCATTTTTTAGATTTAAAGGGAAGCCAAAAAAATGCAGATTTAGGCATTAGTAGATTGATGGTGAGAGCAAAAGACATGATGGAGCGCTGAAGATGGAAACAATCAGTGATGAATGGGGGCTTTAAAAAAGAATGTTATCCCCTGGGAAATTTTCCCAGAGATCCAACTTTCTGTTATCTGAGCCTCAAATTGGTCCTCGTCCCAAAGACATTATTCATTCTAAAAAATGCGCGTGCAGTCGGAATGCTGGCAACATATTCTGTCTCCGACAGGGTTTCGTCGTTGCTGTCTTGTACTGTTTCCTTAATGGAGAGGTAAGCAAAGACCAAAATAGCTGCCTAAAATGTTTACCGGCCTATTATATCACTGGCTCTCCACTTTGCGAGCGCCATCTCTCCACCGTGTTTTCTCTACCTCCCCGGACTCCCCTGCAGGTGCAGGCGGAGATTAAGCGTAAGTGGCGCAGATGGATGTTACAGCGCTTCCTGGGCGCAGACACAAAGTACCAGCAGCCCTCCATAGGCAGCAACGGCAACAACTTTAGCACCCAGATCACCATGCTAACCAAATGCAGCCCCACCGCGCGGCGAGCGTCTGCTTGTCAGGAGCACTTCTCCGCCATCTGACACGCAAAGGCAACCACTCGGCTCCGAGCGTACCGAACGGGGTGACATACTTAAGCGGTCCAATTAGATGCGGCTGTCCCTTCAGGTCCGGAGGACCTTTCTGTTTGGTGTCATTCCTTTAACTCGCTGTGAAAGTGCGTGACTTGTTTCTTACAAAGTGATGTGCACCCATAATGGAAGACGGGTAGTACAAGTCATAGTACTGTATAAAGATATTTGGAGAGGATTGTGCATTGATATTAAATCATAAGTGGATGGGGAGCAAGATGAACCTTAAGTCCTAAAAAAAAAGGATGTGTACTTAAGACCACTTGGGCTAAGGTGTGCATGCACTTTCACCTTACAGCCCATGTTGTTTTGTTTATCGAGAAAATCCAACGTACTTTATTTTCATATCCATCCCAAGGCATTTTTTTCAATGTGACTTTATTGCTGGATGACATTCCTCAGCATAGAGACCGATAAAGCTTGCACATCTCGGATTACTGAAGCTTTTACGTATTTCGTAAAAGTTTACCTATAAAGGACTTCCATTATGGGTCCATGACACGTTGCGCTCTCGGTTACAGTATTTTGTGGTCACACTGATAGATGTCTGTTATTTTCATCAAGTGGTTCGGTCCAGAAGTATTTGGACAGCCTTTATATACGCCAGGGCGCAGCTGGCTGAGTGCTTCTCACATCCGCTCACGATTCTGAGATTGGGGGTTTTCGCCGGGTACTCTTGGCATCCACCCGCATTCCCAAATCGTGCAGTAGGTTCATTGAAGACTCAAAATTGTCCATTGGTGGGAATGTGAATTATTGTTGTGGCCTGCTACTGGCCAGTGACCAGTCTGGTGGCGTGTCCTCTCCCAATGTCAGACGGGATAGGCTCAAGCTGACTTGTGGCCAGGGTTCTAAATGAACTTTTTTTTTATCACTAGCCAAGCTATACTGCTGTACTGCAGTCTTGGGCTTGGAGCAGGGGGGCGCACCAAGCTCGTCAGACAGAATCCATCCTCCTTTGCACAGTACGTTGTCATTGTAAGTGTTGCACTGAGGCGACTCTTCATTTAGTTTAACAAAGTTAAGCCACACTTGTGATCGGCGCGTATGTGTGTGCGGTTGTTCTTCGTCGAGCTCTGCTTCTTCAGGTCAGCGGACGTGGCACCATCACGGCAAACCAGAAATTTAAAATGCAAACAATTGCGGGAGAATTGGAATGTTAATCCAAGCGATTCTCAATGAGTCGATGACTAAACACAATTGCCTCATGCATCACCGGCCATAATGGGGGTTTTTAGAAAAATGAATGAATTTAGAACCCTGCTCATGACCCCAATGAGCACAGAAAGTTGATCGAAATGCACGGCTAGATGGATAGACTGTTGCTGCATACCCCCACATGGGCTTGCCGTATAAAACAACGCGAGTCGACCGACTGTTGACTTTGGACTTCAAGATGTTTCACAAAAATAAGGCTTTTATTCATGATTCAGTGATTACAATTCAAGATACTGAGAGTCACTCAGTGAGTGTATGTGACAACGGACTTGTTTTCGCATTTCACAGGTCTATTTTGCAGCCTTCTCGGAAAATTTGCTGTGGCTTTTTTTTTTTAATTGGTTTTCCCGCGTCTATTTTGAGACACGATGTGCAGCGCAATCTCTTCTGTCGCCTTATTTTTGACGATTTGACGATTTTGCATGCCGTAAAAGTTTTGAAAGCTAGCTGCAACTACTTGTGAGGTTTTTGCACCCTGTTCTTTGGTGCTGTCAATTTCACAAGAACTGCTATTGGATTCATAAAAATTAACTATTGGATAAATGCTGTCAATGTTGAGGTTAAAAAATGTTTTTTTTAAAACACACACACACACACACAGGGACCGAGTCAAACTATCACTTCACATCCCCAGGTCAGTGTTTCCCCTGTTTGGGTAATCTGATGAATATGGTTGAGTCTATCAGTAAAATATCAGTCTATTAGCAGTTTGGTTGTGGCCGTCGGGGTTCTCAGTCAACTTAATTAAAGAGTACGAGGACACTTCTGCAGCTGCTTCTTGGCTCTGGGCTTGTTTGATAAGATCCATAATGATTTGATTCCTCTAAAGAGCACATTTAATGCCACATCCTGCTGCGTTTACGTAAACTCACTGAAAGTACCTCAGACTAAATGTCTCTCTCGCACACACACACACACACACACACACACACACACACACACACACACACACTGTGCACTGAGACTACTTGTAAATAAGGGGAAGTGTCCGTTTATGGCTCGTTTTATCGTGACGACTTCTATGCTCAGGTGTCAACTGGAAATCAATGTTTACTTTTAAGGCTACATATTGTTCACTCCTGGTGTTTGCATGATGTCAACAGTGAGTGTGTCGTCTACGGGGTGCCCTGTAAATATTGTGTCAATACTGTTTCCTGTATAGTATTTGGAAATTAGTCGACAAAATACCTGTGCAAGATGAATAAAACTTCAACCATTTGCACTTTGGATCCGTTTTTCAAGCTCATCGCTGAACGGGATGCAAACACTCTTTTGTTTTATTTCTGTTGTAAATGTAGAACACAACATGGACGGCCGGATGTGTAAATCGACTTTTATGAAATCCATCTGGCATTTTACGTTTCATTTCCATTCTCTGACTCATCCCCAGTGACAAACACGCATGGTTACGCCTAATCGGTACACCGTCTCTGCTCACGGCGCATTGTCACCGTTGCGTTATAATTTGGTGAGGCGCAGAGTGTTGAGACGGACCGGAACGATGGTGGCTCCCCCCGCGTAGATAATTTCACGTAGAATCCCGCTCCAGCACTTCTCCGTCTCGTCATATCTGTGGGAAAGATTGGCCTTTTAAAAATGTCGCCACACACGGTGCAAGGATCATTCCTTTCATCGGAAAACGGAGCGAACGCAATATATGAAACACGGTACGGTCACGCACGGCAAATGGCCAAATGCATGATGGCGTTGAAATCGTAAAATAGGTGAACAACTCCCAAGTAATTTGGGGGTTCTGTATCGTTTGTTTTAATTGTAGTCTGTGGGCGATTGCAAACCTGTTTCACTGATTGCAAGCTTTAGTTTGTTCCACGCATCACCTTTCATATCAAATGAAAATAAATCATTTGTAGTCGTATTCCAAACACTCCTTTGACAATAACCGTGTTTGATTTGATTGGCTGGTGGAAGCTTAGAATGTCCAACATGATTTTGTATGAAGCATTACGATCCACACAAGGGGTCTTGTGTGTTGTCACACATGTTTTTCATAGTTTTTGGAGCAAGCCTGCAGCAAAGGGGATAAAGTCAGGATGTTTTAATAACTCCACTCCTCTGCTTTACTGATACTCTCCTGCTTTATTTTTCATATCTTTAATCAAATGATGATCACTAGTGAGGGAGCGTGACCCTTGTGCGGTGAGGCCTTCCTACCTCCAGATGTCAGTCATTTCTGTTGGGACGGGCTCCTCGCTGGCTTCGCCAGGCATCATGGCAAAGCCCCCCACGGCGTACAGGGAGCCCCCCGCGGACATCAGACTGAGGGAGCTGCGCTCCTGAGGGAACTCGGGAAAGTCAGACCACCTATAGGTGACACACGCACAAAGAGAAGGTGGTGCGCGATTCCATTTTAGTGATGGTGGCGACAAATCACGACAGATGTCTCGGGGCACATTTCCACAGGTCATGGACCACACATCTGACTTATTTTAAAAGATGACTTGAGCCCCAACTGAACTAAACCCCACCTTAAAGCAGTTGCCGTGTTCCCGTTGACACGCTCATGCAGTCATCTTCTCTTTTATGGGATGATCATTTGCTACTATTCCCGTTTCACGAGTCATTTCGTCCCATGCGGACAGATGCTTCGCCTCACACTAAAAGCTGTCGTCCTTACTTGTTGCTGGCTATGTCATAGACCTCCACAGAGCTGGTGAGACCCGTTTCCGTAACTCCCGTCACAACAAAAATCTGATCCTTGTGGACTTCAACACCGAACAGGGAGCGGGCTGTCTTCAGGGGGGCCAAGTCCTTCCACTCAAACTTGGTGGGGTTGTAGACACAGACTCTCCTCATGCACTTCCTGCATCAATACATCAAGGCATGATGAGCGATCATGATGTGAAATGAAATGTTACAATTCCATATTCCAGCTCCAGATTATGAGTACCACTTACTTGCTTTGCGATTTCCCACCAATCACATAGACCAGCCCTTTGTGTGATACAGTCCCATGGCCGTACACAGCATATGGAAGCGGGTCTGACTCCCCCCATTTGAATGATCTGGGGGGGGAGAAAGCAGTCAAAGCACTACTCTTTGAGGATCGACTTTAACAAAATTAAGAGTAGTAAACACGGTTTGTAGAGACACAAATTCTGGCGCAACGTGCTTTTGATTAAGAAATTAGAAATAAATGAATAGATAGTGGTAGCCTTTCTCTGACCCTGCGCATTGAGGAACCTTTTTTTTTTCATGGCGGTGAGTGGATAGCAGTAGCGGCATACAGAAAGAATAGGTTCAAGACTATGACTGTACGGTAAATATTACAAAACAAGGCCATTGACCCATTTATTCAAGATAGCGCTTATCCATGTTTGGGTCATGGGTGAGCTGTAGCTTATCCTAGTCGACTTTGGGCGAAGGGCAGGGAATAGTTTGGACTTCTCGCCAACCGTTCTCGGGGCCAGAATAAATCCGTAGGAGTCAAAAATAGTCACAATGAGCCGGCAGCTCAGCATGAATAAGTGAAATAAGAAAAACAAAGCCCAGTTCCAAAAACCTACACGAGTTCAGATTTCTCACATCACTGTCTGTACTCACTGTCTGTCGTAGATCATAACTGAGTCCAGAACATGCTCCCCTTCCTTCAGTTCCTTGCCGCCAACAACAAAGATGGAGTTCTCCACTTCTGCCATCCCAAACAAGCAGCGAGGGTTGGGCTGGGAGGGCATCCCTAACCACTCGGAACTTACGGGGTCAAACTGGGAATGACATTAACCATGCCAAAGTAGGAAAAGGACATTGACTGGAAATGTGCGTACGTTGTTACGATTTCAAACGGCCGAGAGGTCCTTCGGATGAAACTCTACCTGTAAGAAGTAAGAGCTGAAGGGTTCATCTTGGTTCTCCTCATTGTAGAGAAGCCCACCCACGACAAAGACCTGGTTCTCCTTGGTCACCAGGCTGCAGTGGTTCTTTGGAATCTCTCTCGAGTCCGACACCACAAAGCACTCATTTGCAACGGGTTCATAGGCCACGGTCCCCGTTTCACTGATCATGAGGAGCAAGTCCATCTCAAACATCCCAAAACGGGGGTTGTTGTTGAGTATTCCTGGCAGATAACCCTCTTCATCCTCCTCACTTCCTTCTCCCCCAGTTCTTTCCAACTTGGGTTTTGGCAGACGACCTCTGTGAGCGTCCTTAACCAGATCCAAGTCTTTCTTGATGCCCTGGTCGAACCGGATGTATTGATGGCGTTCCACTTTTTCTTTAAAGTAGTCCAAGGGCATCAACCTGAAGCGAATGCAGTGCAACAATTTTGGCAGTTCCTCGACCCTTTTTTTCTCGTCGTGTGCGACCCAGTCCATCAGCGATTCAAACACCAGTTCTTCCCGCTCCACGTTAAGCGCATCCGAGTTGATGATGAGTGCCAGCTCGGTCGCGGCGAGCTGCAGAAAATCCTGGTCCCTGATTACGATCTGATAGCGTTCACAGATGAACTCCTGAGCGGTCCTGGCGAGCCTGGGACAGTCCAGCAGCAGCCCCAACCTGAAGATAGCCAAGCAGTTGCCTAGCACCAGCTTTTCTTGAAGGTAGGACACACAAACAGAGAAGATGGATGGGATCTGGTACATGTTAGCAACTATGAAGATGTCCTGGACGTTCTGTTCTGTCAAATTGATGTCGGAGGTGTAGAGGTAGCGCAAAATCTTCCCCATCGTGCCGGGCTCGACATCTTTGAGGATGATGTCACGTGTCTTGCTCTCCTCCAGGTCAGACAGGAACATAGCCTTGAAGTAGGGACTACTGGCTGCTAAAACCAAGCGGTGGCAGGGGAACTCCTTGTCCTTGACTTTGAGGACGCAGTCCACAAACTTGTCATTCTCCAAGAGGTCACACAGTCCGTCCTGAAGGAGAATTTGCTGGTACATCCGAGGCTGCTCTGTCGGGTCTATGGTCAGAGCGGCCATTTTGTTCTGCTGCCTTATCCCGGTTTTGCAGGAAGGAGAAAAGAGCGTCTAATCATTGCCTACAACTGAACACGACTGTCAGCGCTCACATCCCTGATCGTTCTCCTAAGCCTTCGCCTGTTGGCTGCAGCTGTCAGTGGCCGTCACTCACCGTGGTTATTTATAGATGGGATACTCTCATGGCTGAGGAATCCGTTTGGTGGATCGAAAGGGGGCGGGGAGGGGCAGGGGCCCCACCCAACCTTTCACCACGTGGACCCCACAAACAGCTGAATGCCGAACAGTGTGGACACCGTTTTATATACGGCACAATATCTCAATAGGAAATTACTCTGTTCCGTCACCGGCCGTTTATTTCAATGCAATTCACACAGCTAACTCTGGCTCGAAAAGAAAAAACAGTCATGGTAACGGAAGAATCCTGTCATACACTAAATCAGCTCTTGGAAGACCATTGTTACAAAATAATAGACACCAATGAAAGCACTGAGTGCAGGTTTGAATAGCGTTCAGGGTTTCCTCTAGTGCATATGTAAGCCCACGGGTCCACCAGGATTTTCTTGCCTCGCTGCCAAGTTATGTCAGCGCTCTCTGGTGTGCCCAATTTGAGTGCGTAGGTGCCCAAATTTTACATTGTGGCAAGAGAAAAGAATTATAGGTTATGATGACGACCTACTGAAATCAGTCCGAAGATACCAGATACAGTAAAAATTCATTTGTTCATTAATCAGTTAAGTTAATCAAACATGAGAAAAAACAGTAGGAAGAGGCGTGCATGGATGGCTAAGACAGAGTGTTTTACTCGGATATAATGTGTGAGGGGTGGGATGTTGATGTATGATTGCATGTATGCCCCTTACTCTATGACAAATTTCTCCTCAGGGAGGCCAATAAACAGAAACCTAGCTGCCCCATTACCCCAACGTGACTCCCTTGCCTGCAAGTGAGTGAAATGATTGCTTGTGTAGTGTGATGCAAGCAACTTGAGCATTACACAGCAGTGTCAAATGAGTTTCCCTTCGGGGATCAACAAAGAATAATGATGGTGATTCTAAACGCCATTTTCAGCATCGGTATGGGTAACATTAGGACATGGTTTAATCTTTAAAAAAAAGAAATAAGAATTAATTTGAGATTGTTGTAGACCGTCGCTTACTGTCAGTAATTCCAATCTAAATTTGATGTTGAATAACTAAACGGGTGAAGGACAATTGTTGTTTTTAGAAATGCATTAAAAAAATACACCAAATACAAATTCGTGGCACATGTGTCATCTTTCACAGCAAACTGGAAAAGGAGGTAGTGGTTAATCGGGTTCAGAGTCACCAGAAGAGAAGGATAGATTCAATAAGCGGCGGATTTGTCTGGCCTTTAAAGGTTTCGTTTAACGTCATTGGGTGAGTGGAAGGACGGTAATCGAATTGATCTCAACGAGGCCATCTTGTGGTCAGAGAGGGTAACGCCTGATTCTGTGACAACAACGTCACTCGATCGAATTCGAAAACAATCGGAGACGCTGCTGCTGTCCGTCTCAACTACACGGGTAACTGCATCTCATTTTAACTCTTTGTGCTCCAAGAAACATGATTTCGAGATGGAACAAAACTTTATTTTTCCTTTGCTCCAAAGGCCTATCGAGAAAAGGCAATGTAAACGTGGTTGTAACACCCCAGGCTTTGGGTACAAATCGGATAAGCTTATTGCCCTTCATTGCTACGTGTGCAAATAAAAAGGTTTGAAGAAAAGTGACTCCTGCAATCAACCCCCATTGTCAAGACAGTGGCTCTCATTTTCCAGTGGGGACAGTACATATTCAAAAAGATCCAACACATTCTTGGTCGACATAACTAAGCATGCTTTGAGTCTCTGGAACAGATGTGAATAAATACAATTAGCTGCATGCAACGTGGAGGACTCCACAGCACCTCTTCTTCATTGCACTCCGTCGGTGGCAACTCGGTTTCATGTTTTAGCCCTTTAAAAACGTTGTGTGAATTACCGTTTAAGACATTCGCACTTGGAGTAAAATCAAAGGGTCTTTTGTGGCAAACACAGTGATGATTATCACCAGAAAGTGCACTTACGGAAACGCCTGACTAACGATAGCAAAACACTACAGCCTGGCTGTTAAAGCCCGGTTGTGTTCTGAAGGCCGCAAGATGGAACAAACGTTGGGAGGCCTTGACTTTGGCGTCTGATTATTCTGCCTTTTCTTTGCTGCCATCAAGTGGCTTGACGGACTGCGCGTCTTCCAGCAGCGCCTGTCGTCTTTCGTGCTCTTTGACCAGCTGCACGCCACAGTAGGTCACCAAGAGCACAGAGATGGTAGACAGGGGGAAGCCTGAGTAGAAAAGAAGAAGGGGGGGGGGAAAAAGACCGTACATTATCTTTTGGACCAATGTGAGGAGCATTAACACCGACGGAAACAGATTCAGAGAAGCAAGATGTGTCCATGGCTTTACATATTTGATGTTGTCAGCAAAAAGAATGATTTGAGGCCAATTCATTGTCTTATATCAGCCTAAAAACCACAAGCTTCTAGGTGGGAGTCACTCGTTTAAAGTAAAAGTTGAGTCAATGCTAGCTAGCGCTGAACACAAACACATAAAAACATGCTTTTTTTTTACCCTTCTTGTCACTTATAATTAGTAGCACTGTGTAAATTGATAAAAGAGGGAAACTATTTGGTATGGATTTTTTTAAGTTATGTGTATTGTATGTAAATGGCAGCAATAATTCATTATTTTTTTACTCTTGTGTGTTCATTTCAGAATCAGTAATTCCACTTTTGACCAGAGTCATCGTCTTCTTTTTTTATCTTCTACTTGCGTACGTAAGTACTTTCGCCACCTCTAAAAATAAGGTAGGTTACCAAAGGGATTTCATTGGGATTTTTCTCTACCTTTGAAAATCAGTCTTCTTCCAACCAATTTGGCAAATTCCAAACTGTTCAAGGAAAGGACATTGTAGAGGACAATGGCCCAGAAATTGGCAGCGTTGAACAGACCCCGGATTCTACGTGACATGGCTTCACCCATAAAAACCTACATGACGATAGGGATAAAACGCTTAGTCCACACAAACGTTGTGGCCAGTAAGGGGAAATTGATTGTGGTTGTGAAGAGTTTCTCGGTTTATGTTTCTCACCTCTATGGTAGAAAATGGCGAAATAGAGAAAAACTTGGCCACCCAAAGCTCAAAGTTGAGGCCGAAGCAGTTGAAAAAGGACCAGATATAAACCAGTTCACACGGGCCGAGCCATAGCGCGGTGATTGCAAAGGTGCTCATGGTGGCCAGGAGCTCCTTGAGGATTTTATCGTGATCTCCGCCAATGTAGTCGTAAACATACCTGAGAAACATCCGGTGAAGGAGTCATTCGATGATGGTAATAAGCGATCTGTGTTAGGTCAAGCAATTTGATCACAATACTCACTTGCAGAGCCAGTCGTTGATGCCTCTGTCAAAGTGCCTAAAAAAAAAACCCAAATCCAAATGGTGATTGACAACGGTCCACTTCCAACTCTGTATCCAATATGAAACGCATAAGTGCGTTGATACTCACGTCTCGGCAAAGACATATAGCATTGTGATGCATTTAGGAGGCTGAGGGGGGTCGAGGTGGTCCAGTGTTGCCACCGTGTTAATGACGCCAAACATCACAGCCGCTTTTAACCAGTCATACACCAGGTTGAAGTAAGCCAGCCCGGCTGCAAAGGTAAACACAAGTGAATTCCCCACTAATCTCAGATTGCTCTTTCTTGTGAAATAAAGCAATTATCAAGAGCAATCAACCCGTCAATCAAAAGTGACGGACTCCCTAGAGTTGAATAAATATCAAGAGAGGTCAATGAAAACGCTAAAACCGAAGAACCTCTGCCAAAGAAGTAAGAGCATTCTGATCACCGGTCTAGCTCAGGACACACGCAAAACCAATCACACAGACAGTTACGGAATGGGAATTGATCCCACGCTGGCTGCCTCATCCATCCATCCTTTCATATTTCCATACCACTTATCCCTGTGATGGACTTTGATGCGGCGTGATGGCTGGAACGTGCCAACAAACAACATTTGAAAAGAAAAGCTCGTCTCCAACCCCATTGACAGCATGCTCACCCAGACACCAGTCAGAAAGTCTGGAGACCAACTTCATGTCGCCGGGGATTGTCAAAATGTAGAGATAGTGGAATGCAGCATCCACCGTCAGGATCACCGCCAGGTGCAACACGGCCTTGGCGGTGATGTTCCACATCTCCCTCTCTTTGCGGGTCAGCTTGGTGTTGTTGGCCTGGAGAAGCAAACAAAATGTCATGTCAATGTTGTCTCTGACGAGACTTCCTTGCAGTTGTCACAAAAGGCGCCATTCAAGATGGGAAGGGGAAGTGCCGTCTCGTCTGTAGGGTATTCATTGCCAGAAGGGTACCCAGGTCGCGGACGGAGGACGGACCGGCAAAACAGGGTCAAGTGCCCATCTCGGAGCGCTACTGCCCTTTTGGTAATACATTACCTGTGCGTGATACTTGTCAAAGGTCATAACAGGCCCAAAGAAGAAGAAGGGGAGGTAGAAGTTGTATTTCAGCAGGTCACAGAACGTGTAGTTGCCCTCTTTCTTCTCACAGTTCTCCAAAGCAAAGCTCATACAACGCATGATGGTGAAGCCGCAACCGCCGTAAAAGAGGACGTCTTGCAGGTCGAAAGAGCCGGTCACCAATGTTTCCTGCAGGTGTCATTTGAACGATTGATTTTGTACGTCAAAGGGTCATTTCCAAACATGTGGCAAATGAGAATACTGACCTGCCAAGAGTTGTAGGGCTCCAGCTTGATGGAGGCGAGTGTGCCCAGGCCTGCAGCGAAGCACATCCATTTGGTCTTGAACACAGCGACGCCGTACAGTACGGTGCAGTGAGACAGAACTAAAGCCGTGAAGGTCCAGCCCATCGTGACCAGGACCGCCAAAACACCGTACGCGCAGAAGACGAGCGATCTGTGCTGTGGGGAAAGACGAGCCGCTGTTACCTCGACGCCGTGACTTGAGATTGATATTTTTATGACTTGCGTTGACGAGAAAAAGAGTTAGTGCCACAAGAAAGGGTTATACACCACAAGTGTTTGATCAGTGAGATAAAAAAACTCGATCTACAATGAGTGAAGTGTTATGATGGCAAACACTCACAAGTGTAGTAAGGTTACCTTACATCCATCCATACCAATCTTCATCGTCGGCATGAAACAAGACAGAAAATAGGTTTAAAACACATTGAAATGTTTTAAACATGACGGATTTCACGGAACATCTGAACTCTTATGACGCTCAGCCCACACACATGCAAATGGCCGGCTCCCGCTAAATTGAGACACACACACACACACAGAGTACACACATGCATGCACCTTTGGGGCCAGCAAGGTGAAGATTTTGGCAAAAATCACATGGCCGCTGAGAGCAAAAAGAATGTGATTGCGGAATGTCGAGAACCACATCACCCATTCGAAGTCCGCAACGTCCTGCGGGAGCGGAGAGAAACATTTGGTACGTACAAACAAGCAAAAACGATCAAGATCGTGAATGATTAAAAAAAATAAATAAATAATATACAATCGGTAAGTTACCATTTTCCTGCCAAAGTAATACCATCCTGGTTTTACACTTCCCTTGAATGCCTTTCTGCTCACATTTTCTGAATAAAGAGCACAAATTTGCAGAATAAGTACAGGGACACATGAGGTGGACATTGTCAACGATCGCCGTGAATAGTTTTGCCGATTAAGACTGTCAGATGATCACGAACCAAACTTTGCTTTGCTATCAAGTAGCCACTGTTTGCAGAGTTCAATGGCGACCAAGCAAAAGACTGAGATTTGAAAGATCGGCCAAGGTAAAGCACGACGTATATTGGGAAATTGTTGCGTAGAATTCGGAGTGTGAAAGCACTTGAGTCAAAGTGACAAAATAAGATGTTACGTAACGGGATCACCGTGATCTTCTGGGCTCTTAATGCAAATGTTACATGTTGTTGGAACCTTTGGTAAATACTGTGCAATTAACTGTATTAAAAACTGTACTGAGCTGAATCTCTGTAGTGATTTTGATGTCGTTTATTAAATACAGAAGACAAAAGACAATTGGACGACCGTGCGGCAACAGCTTTGCTTGATTAGCCGGCTATCAAAGAGGGAAAAGCCTCTTACTTGTGGGCACGCAGCCACATTTGTCATGCCGGGAGACAGAGTGAGTGCGGCAGGACGCCCTCAGCTTTTTAACTCCTCTCGAAAGGAGCAGCCATATATGAACATTTCAAGATTCAAATAGGAAAGCTGACAGAATTGTAGCTTCTTCTGGCACTTTCTGTACCATTCCCCGCATTACACTTGAGCCATTCAAGTCTGTGAGATGAGTTTACCGTTGTGCAAAAACAACCGGCATTGTTTCCGTCTTAACTCTGTGAAAATGATCAGCCGAGTGGAACTGTGGATGTGAATCTGACAGAATTTCATCCAGAGAGTAATCGCTTTATCCTTTCATTCTCCTCATATTAATAGAAAGGTGTTGGGGAGCGGCGGTGCCTAAATCTCCCAACCGTTGGACGCAGTTGAACTGAACGCTGGTCAAAAATGGTGCGTTTGGCGATGATACAGTTTGTTTTCAGCCACTCACCGCTTGAAGCCTCAACTATCCAACTGGCAGCCCATGCCAAAGCCCCGGCGAGTACGGCAATGTAGAGATACAGCTCATATCTGGGGAGGCCAGCCTTGATCCCCATGCTTGATCTTCACAGAAGAGGCCCCAGTCAGACAACCTTACAACGTTATGAGGGGGTGAACCACAAAAAGGAAAATACGCAGCCGGGGACATATAAAAGGGTGTTCTGGGATATTTATTGCATCACTGTGACCACTTCCAGATAACACCTCAAACTGAACAGGAGCGGGCGTATGCGTATACCACAAGTCAATAGTTTCCAGCAACATTTTATCAATACACTTTGTATAAAAACAATAACATGTCAGGCTACAAACACATGACGTGTTTAAAGGGTGCACTTGTTAAGGTCACATCCAGACGTTTCACAAGTTGGCATTGCACTGTTAAGCCTTTAGGAGCGACAGGACAGTGACTTAAATAGGATTGCAGGGCTCCGGCTCCTTGGAATCAGCATGGTCAGCCGCGCAACCTTACCTCTCTCTCCTATTATAGCCCGAGCAGTTGGTGTGCAGCTGCAGTGCTATGTGATCTGAGCAGGGGCCTCTCTTCACTCCACTTGCTCATGACAGGAATGACCAAGAGCGGCGCATCCGTTTGCAGCATTGAGTTATGCATTATTCTTGATATAGTATTGTACTTTGTGCTTATGTTAAAGAGCGTTGGACAAAAAAAAAAAGTCTCCTTCCTGCACAATGCCAAGTAACCATGGTAAAGCAGCAGGAGTGCCGCAAAGTCTCCTGCATACAAACTGTGAGTAAGTGTTGTACTGCTGTATGCAGAACTGAGAGCACCCCGGCTTTGATTTCATCTTTACTGTACAAGACTTCACTAACCTTGTGTCCGCTTCACACAGCCAATAGAGACCGTCTCCTCGAAATGGAGAAGAAATAAAAGTAAAGGGGGGTGGAGGATGGCGGCTAGATCATCCGTCTTGAGGGGGCTTGCTGCTTGCTGCCTGCATTTGTCAGCCTCGGCCAGTCAGGATGTTGCAGAACTCAACGAACGGAGGAGGTAGAGGAGGGAGGGGTGGAGTGAGGGGGTTTATATTTATCCACCACTACTGCTCCACAGAGGAGTGGTCCACTGTTGGCTCCCTCGTGAGCAACCAAACACTCAGGGACATTGACAGTGGTTAAAATGTGGGAGAGAGCAGGTGTATCGGTCAGTTGCATCTATTCAAAGATGCATCACTTGTCTTTTTATCTTCAATTGCACAAATTTATAGTGGATATGCGGGTGTAAATACACATTCTGTATGACGCAAACGGTCATGTTAAACCAGTTATGAAGTATTTTTAATCATTAAACAATCTGTATATGATATGATTCTACATAGAAAAGACAATGCAGTGTTATATAAAATTAAAATGACATGTCCAATGCACTGGAAAGCTGATTTTTATTTAATAGAATTTATGGAGGATAACTATGACACTTTCCTATAATAAATAATAATTCCGTATGTATATCACGTCACAATTACTTTGGGAAAATATATAAGTAAACACTTGGGAGCATTTGTTGTTTTTTGGGTGAGGATGTGACGAATGGTCGGTACGTATTGTAAAATGTTTTCATCAATGTTTTCATCAAATCAAGCAATGTCAACTTTACGACACTATGTGGCGCTCTCTGTCCTGTTAATGTACACAAACTGGTAACTCGCACATCTGCTTTTACATACGCGCTGGGAACGTCAACTGGGAGACGCTTTTAGGTGCCCGGCGCAAACATTTATTTGTTTAGCGAGCTTTTAGCGTTAGAGCACAGTTGACTTCGCAGGTCAACGTTAGGAAGTGATGTATGTCAAACACAAGGTCGAAAGGAGGCCTCGAATTCGTTTATGCAATAATAACTGGGGAACAACAGCTCGAGCGAGCGGCGTGAGTTTCAGCGAGATCGTTCGGCGAGTGCGAGCCGCTCGGAGAAGTCGCTCACAGCATCTATGACAGATGCAAAGCGTCCCCTCCCACTCGATTCTGTGCGGCCCCACTTCAGATCCAACTCCAAATACATGCATAGCCTCGATGGTGCACGGGGGGAAAGAAGGGCCAGCGCGTCAGGCTACAAGTTAGCTCCTCAACTTTATAGCGTCTTGGTGTATGGTTGGGAAAAGAGTAGCCCTTCGACGACCATCAAAGTGTTTTGGACACCGCAACAGACACGGACGCTTGCGCATCGTTTTGGGGGTGGAGGGTGATCGGAGCTTCGCGGCTAACCCGCTAACCGAGCCAAGCTAGTTGTTAACTTCAGCTAGCGGTTGCTTCAACGTCGTTTTGTTTTACTTTTAAGCCAGCTCGCACTGTCGGGGTTATCCGCCAAAACAATGTTGTTTTGCGCGGAGTTATAGATGACACTCCTGAGGAGGCTTTTACTGAGCACCGAACTAGCTGACTGGCTACCCGCGCTTCAACAACGCTTCCCCTCGGACGCTTGTGTGTCTTTTGTGGGCTCCCCGCTCTCCCTCGGCTGAAACAGCTAGCTCACGTTAGCTAGCATACCCGCCCGAGCAAGCGGGCTAATATTGCGGGAGTCGAAAAGCGGAATAACCAGCCGGCTCGATGGACCACATGTCCATTATAACCCAAGTTTCCAACCCGAAGGAGGAAGAAATAATATCCTTCAACCAGGAAAAAGGTAAGAACAGTGGGTGAGGGAGTGGACGTAACGGTAGCTAGCTTCGCTAACTAATTCGAGTGTTGGCGCAGCTATTTGCGCCCGACTGTACGTGAACATCATATCGCTTGCAAACACAAGTTGGATTTGGACACAAACTCTTTCAGCAACAGGTTTATCGGACCGTTTCGCCCGCTGTAAGTTTCACAGCAAGTCCGACATATATTCACTGCATAAGTCACTAGCATTGATATTAAGAGTATTTGAGACTTCTTGTTGATCGAATTTGTCGCATTTAAAAGGTGGTTTGGTAACGCTGGAAGTCCACGCTACTCGCGAAGAATTGCTTTGACACCAAATAAATGTTCCGGTAACTGCATGTCACATCATCGCCCTGTCGTTTTAATCTTCTCTGCCCTGCACCCTATACTTTAATTCTGAAGCATCATGAACGAGAATAAAGGTGGGCGATGGATGGATGGTTGGTACTGTCAAGTCATTACAGTACTCTGTTTTCACTTGTTAACGGGGATGCAAAAATGATTGAGTTCCCGTGGAATAAAAAGAGAAGAAAAATTCTATTACCCAGAACTAAAGTGTGGAATCTGAAAATCAAAATCGTTTTAGATTTGCCTTGGCTATCCAGCTGTTCTCTGTACCGCTAATATGCTCACTTGGGCCTGTGGAAAAACCACCAAGCGCAATTTTAGCACCTTGGGAGGTTTCGATTTTTTGTGCATATTGAAAACATTTGTTAGACCGTAGAGCAACCAACATTAGAAATGATATGCCATAGTCACATTTTATATGCATGCACGGCAGTTTATGACAACTTATGACCCCTGATTAAAAAAGATAACCTTAACCATGAGTAAAGTATTTGTAGTAAATTCCTTGACATAACTTCACACACACAAAAAATCCTCGACTCCAAGTTTTACGTCGTATAAGTTACTAAATTAGGTGATTAATTTCCTCTTTTATTAACTTTTGAATTTCACCTGGAGTCTCATCTCTTTACTTGTGTTTTCAGACTTCTGTGTGACTCATAGTTGAGGTCAAAACACAGCATTGATTTGTGCCCCTTCCTCAGGCCACAGGCACAGTTTCCAGGTCACTTGTAACCGTAGGGCCCATATCAATGTTAGAGCTCACCCATACCTTTTAAACTTCAGTAGTAATGTGAGGACTCTTTTCTTTTTTTCCTTTTTAACCTAAGCACAACAATGTACTCTCCTCTCAGGCCAAAAGTGTAACAAAGATGAGACATGGCCGTGATAGCAAATTATCTTTGTATATTTGTGGTGGGTGCCGACCGATGTGGATTTTTTTAGGCCCACTCTGAAATTTGGTGCAGCCAAATTTTGATAACTGATTAATTCCTCGATTAATTAAAACCCCCAAAATAAGTACTGAATAAAATGACTTATTCTTTGGTCCTCGAATGTTGTCAGCAATAACTGTTAGTTGCGGCTATGTAGTTCCCGCCATTTTTGTCCCCATGAATTCAAAATGCGATGAAGCGACAGTCAGTCGCAGACAATCAACTGAGTTGTTTGTGATCTCAAAACCTGCCTTTTTGAAAAGGAGGAACAGGGAAAATTGTCCCAAACAAACATCCAGTGTCTGTTCTGTCACACATTGCACATGAGATCGCTGAGGTTTATGGTGGTTTACTGTGCACTCAGTCACTGATTTGTCTTTGCTGATCTCCTGCGACTCACATGACTAGCGGCCCATCCCGGCAGCTGTTCCAGAGGAATTTGACAGGTAGACTTGCTCCTTCAATTGAACAGGCTCCAGTGTGTCTGGACAAAATCTGAGCACCTCCGCTCCGCTACTGAATGTTATATAACATGCGGCTGTAGTTACTCACTACATTACTGTAGTTGCTCAACAGCGGCCTAAAGATAGACTCCCAGCCCTGCTGGCTCGTGCAACACTCTGACCTCAGGTCCAAGCTTAGCTACTAAGTTTGTGTGTACAAAGAATGACGGATTCTTCAAATCGTTTCTTTTGGTTTCACATTTTCAGCAAACGGTGTCGATTGAAGTTGCCGATCACTTGGGTCTTTTTCGGGGTCTTCTTTTGTCTGTGTTAAAATGTTGAAGTGAGGGTGAAATTGGAGGAGGGTCGGCTATTTCAAGTTGTGACTCGACTCTCGTTGTGGTTCACGAGGCTCCAAATGTGTCTGTGACATGGAGTGCCACTTACATCATGCCTTCACTCTCATGATACAGTATTGATACAGCATACACGCGCCCATTTCCTTCACAGTAACAGGATCGCAGGAGGATTGTGACAATAGTCTAGGGTTGATTGCCCCTGCCCCTTTTATTTATTTATTTATTTTTATTTTTATTTTTGCTTGCTTGTTGTACAACATCTTCATCAAATGTGATGGGACCTCCGAATCTGAACGCAGTCTGGACTGCTTGGCCGGTCAACTTTCAGTGTTTTTTTTTTTCCAATTCAAAATAATTTCTTCTCATTAGGAAATAATTGAAATGGAACCGACATATTCCACGTTGAAATTGGTGCCAACAAAACATACATTTGAATTTGAAAGGGGGCGGTGGCCATTTTTCTACTTGCTGTCGACTGAAAATGACATCACATCGCCTCAGGGCTCAGCTTGCGAACGTCACATGACCAAACCCAGAAAGCAGGTAAATGATCGGTCGTCGCTTGAGTCCTTCAGCACCGTGATGTCATCTTCAGTGGACAGCAAGGTGCAAAATGGCTAGCCCGAAATGGATAAAAACGGCTGCGTTCTCCCGCTTAATTCATATTCACCTGAATGCCGTGTTTCGACTCATGGGGCTGCGTATAACATACTGTTGTTTTTTAAAAAAACAAACAAAAAAATCATTTTTGACCTGACCTCTCCTTGAAGTATTTTGTGGACGCTACTGACACACAAGTCCACTTGAAGATTTGTAGTGTTGTTCAGACAAGTGGCAAACTCAACTAGAAAGCTCCATGATTGCTATGCCGTTCTACAGCTGGCTGCGTGGGAGTAATTACATTTCTCTTGTTGCCAAAGTGTTGAACTGCATACAACATGTAGTTGATTCCCCCCCACTCTCAATGAGAGGCCAAAAACTCCTTCACAGTTCTAAATGACATAGTTTAGAAAGTATTTTAAAAATATATACAGTATATATTAAATGTTATTTTAATATTTGTAAATATTTCTACGTGCTTCTTTTGACGTCAACGTGCTTAAAATGTGACTTGCCGCATGAGTGAGGTGACTCCCCGGATGATTGGCCGCATCCCATAATGCTTCACTGTTTAAGATTCAATCTTTTCCATTTATTTCATGTTCCAAAACAAAGAGTTGCTTGTTGTGCGGATTAGACATTTTCTTTGAAATTAACTTTGAAAGTGACTTTCAAACAAACTTTGCATAAAATGTGTCTGTGCATATCTTTGCGCAAATCTTGTTCGGCCTTTTCTACTCTGTAACCGAGTCTCTTAGTCTTTGGCGTTTTGTGGGGGGTCCCAGTGCAGTGCTCAATTCCATTGATTTATCCACAGCTTCTTTTCCATTCTCTTCACTCAACAGCCTCTTCTCTTCTCTTTTCTGTGTTGACAGCATCCCAGACCAACAGCAGCCTCAAGAAGCAGAGGAGCAGGAGCATCTTCAGCACATTCTTCTGCTGCTTCCGCAACTACAATGTGGAACCTCCCACAACCAATAGCAACACAGCTCCCCTGCCTCCCCCTCCAACCGAGGAGAACGGATCGCCACCCAAGGTGAGCTCTTTAGACGCCGGCTCCTTGTAAATATCAAAACTCCCATTTTTGTCTCCCATTTCCTTCATCGTCATGAACCTTTCCCTTTTTTTTTTTTTTGTCCCTTTATCCCACGCCCTTATTTTGTACACGTGTTGAAGTGTGACAAGGTCGAGGTCCTCCCTGTCCCTAGTGTATGTATGACCGTCTTTCCTTTGCATGTAGCCTTGCGTGGGCCGGTGCTGGCATGTTGAGCCTGTGTGGGCTTCACAGTGCTCCTTGGACAGCCTCAGCTTTGCTGCTACGCTGCGGTTCATTTTCAGCCTACTGAAGCTGCAACTGCCTTGAGGCATGCAGGTTTCATTGGTGTCTCGGTTGCTTGATCTGCACTAACATTTGAAAGCCAAAATTGCTCTTGTCCATCCAGGTGTTGAAGGGAATCCATTTGTGCTTCGTTATTGAGGTTTATCAGTTAAGAGGCGTCAAGTATGCTATTTTGGCGTGATGGTACTCTTATCAGTGTACCAATAAAAGTGCACACAAGCAGCTGTTTGAAACTCCAAACCTCCAGACAGTCTCTTGTTCAAGAGTACTGGCTCTCTTTTCGAGTAACATCAATGATTTTCGAAATTCTCCTCGGCCTCCGCTAACACGTGCATGGCCTTGTCCTGTGATCATTTTTGTAAATGTTCATGAAATCTCCATTGACCTAAACACAGATCTACTTCCTCAAAGATGTCTTAAGAATGAGGTTCAATCACGTAATGTGTACTTGCTGTGTGTCAGACCAATTTCAGACACGTTAGAGGCTCAATAAAAATGAGGCTGGTGGCATTTCTGCTCAGGGGGTGCACGTTAAATAATTGATGCAAGTTATATTTATTGTGCCTGTTTTGCATCTGCTCGTCTCTCTCTCTGGATCGCTCACAACTCCCACCGATCTCTCTGAGTAAATCGGATGTTGTTGGTCTTGTCTTCCGCACAGCCTCCAGCCAAATACCTCCTACCAGAGATGAAAATATCGGACTACGGTAAAAAGTGTGTTGTGATCGACTTGGATGAAACTCTCGTCCACAGCTCATTTAAGGTAACACCGAGCAGACACACACCTGGTCATCACCGGTGCATTACTTTTGGAAATGCTTTTGGACTCATGTGGTGTCGTTTTGTTCTGCCCACAGCCAATCAGCAATGCAGATTTTATTGTTCCAGTGGAGATCGATGGCACAGTTCATCAGGTAATCCGCTCCCTTGGGATACATATGTGTTGATTTGGGTTCGAGACAAGACGACCTTTTGTGCACCGACGAGAGGATCCCGAAGAAATGGTTGTCATCTGATTCAAGTAATCCAGGATAGGCTGTGTTTATCCTGGTTGGCCTATTCATTATTACTTGCGCTAGGTGGCAGCCCCAAATTCAAAAAGAAGTGGTTTGACGCTGCAACTGTGAATGACAGCGGGATCGGTGATCTCGGATGCTCCCCGAAAAACGCTCAAGTTGTTGCGATAGCTGCGGGCGCCTTATCTCAAGACTAAACCTTTCATCTTCGTGCAGGTGTATGTGCTGAAACGACCACACGTGGACGAGTTCCTTCAAAAGATGGGAGAGTTGTTTGAATGTGTGCTCTTCACTGCCAGTCTCGCAAAGGTGCGTGAAGACCAAGCTGCAACTGCCTTGGCGTTCATTTGCAAGTCAATGATGGTCATTTTCTTTTGCCCTCTCAACCTTTTTACAATCATCTTGCTTTTCTGTCTGTTTGCCCGTTATAAGTCGGTAAGTGATATGCAGAGGGGGTGGGGGTGTGCTGAGGGGAACAAATGTGAAGCTCTAGATGTGTTCCAAAATATTACAGATGTTGTGAACCCTCTCCTGTGAAGACATAGACAAAGTCCGCTTTGTATCCTCTAGCTATAGTGTGTGTGTGTGTGTGTGTGTGTGTGTGTGTGTGTGTGTGTGTGTGTGTGTGTGTGTGTGTGTGTGTGTGTGTGTGTGTGTGTGTGTGTGTGTGTGTGTGTGTGTGTGTGTGTGTGTGTGTGTGTGTGTGTGTGTGTGTGTGTGTGTGCGTGCGTGCGTGCGTGCGTGCGTGCGTGCGTGCGTGCGTGCGTGCGTGCGTGCGTGCGTGCGTGCGTGCGTGCGTGCGTGCGTGCGTGCGTGCGTGCGTGCGTGCGTGCGTGCGTGCGTGCGTGCGTGCGTGCGTGCGTGCGTGCGTGCGTGCGTGCGTGCGTGCGTGCGTGCGTGCGTGCGTGCGTGCGTGCGTGTGCGTGTGCGTGTGCAGAGTTTCAGGCACACTGCTTTGTGAAGCTGTTTTTTTATTTTTTTTAAGTTAGTCGACTTGAGGACACGGTTAATATTTGTCTTCCGAGCATACTAACAGCATGCTTGTTTTGATATGGCTTGGCCAGTACGCAGACCCTGTGGCAGACCTGCTGGACCAGTGGGGCGTGTTCAGGGCGCGACTCTTCAGAGAGTCCTGCGTGTTCCACAGGGGCAACTATGTAAAGGACCTCAGCCGGCTCGGGCGAGAGCTCAGCAACGTCATCATTGTTGACAACTCACCCGCCTCGTACATTTTTCACCCAGAAAATGCTGTGAGTTGCCCCGCCCCCCGATATGACTTAATGTGTCCGACCCAAAAATGTACTTAAAAATACATCTGCAAACAGTAATTTGTGGCTGTAACCATGCCCCAAAAAAGCCGATCAGTCGAGCAGCAGCAACATGCTGATTTTTCAGCCAAGACCAATGAAGTAGTTGTGTGCACCAGAAAAAAACACATTTTGCTGCACTTGACACGCCATTATTTAAAAACAAAACCAAAAAAAACACCATAGTTCTACCACATTGAGGGATGAAACATCTTTGAACATCTTGGGCCTTGTTCACGCTTGTAATTTGGTTTTCTGCTTTAGACCAAACCATTTGAGATCAGACTTCTTTTCTATTTTTTTTTTTTTTTAAACTGTCACAGAATATCGTGAATGTGCCAGGTGTTCTTCCTTGGTTACCATGGAAGATACAGTTAACGGTGTTTCCAAGCGTAGCACACATGACAGCCTGTGCCAAAATCTGTTTGTGGTCAGCCTCAGATAATGGTGGTATTTGGAGAGAAAATATGTTTCGATTTTAAATGGCACTTGATGTCGGAAAATTTGAAACCACAACAATTGTGTCCCTAGGTGCCTGTCCAATCTTGGTTTGACGACATGAATGACACGGAGCTGCTGGACCTGCTGCCTGTCTTTGAGGGACTTAGCAAAGAAGAGGAGGTTTACGGGGTCCTCCAGAATCTGAGAGGCAGGTAGCATCTGCACTCGCCATCCTCCTCTTTCGACCTATGCCCCCCACCCCCACCCAACTTGCTCTCTCCAATACATCTCACGACTGAGGTGCCACGGGGTCCCGCCACAATAGTCTCATCTCCTGGTGACTGGTTGCATTCGGAGTGCCATCTCATATGAGAAGAAATGCACTTAATTCACCCAACAACAAAAATACTCACGTGAAGATCTGAAGTTGCCACCATTGGGGACAAAATGCTATGAGGAAAGAACTCTGGTCTTTATTTTCAAACCAACATAGTTTTACTATTTGGTAAAGTGCTTCAAACACCCCCCCCCCCCCCCAAAAAAAAACCCTAAACAACTTTATGGTCTGAAACTTCTAACGTGGAACGGCACAAAGGTCGGAAAAGATTTTGTCCTTGTGTTGTTGCTATGCAGGCAGTTTGTGGTCACGGGAAGGACTGTGACTCTTTTCTTACTGTGAATGAAGTGCCTTGTGTGTGAGTATTGTTTCTACAGGGAGCTCTTTTCTACATGGCATATTTCCTCAGTGCTCCAGGTTTTTCACACAGTATGCTTTCGAGTGGACACGCAAGTATCTTTATATCACATATTTCCTGGAATTTGGAATCATCAGATGTCTCTGTGGTGTTTTTTTTTTTAATGCCCGTGCCATCATACAGACGTGACTTTTGTGTCTTTCTGCGTTCATTGTATTACATAAAGCGAGTGGATTTGTTTTAGGCAAAGCTTGTGACCGTAAACCTGATTTCTCCCTGCTGCAAGTTCTTCTTTTTTGTTGTGGTTTTAATCTTGAAACTAAAATGTGCCATTTATTCTTTTGGTTGCTCCCTTTTGTTTTAGTTGCCAAACTATGGACAATTTTTAATGGGCTTATGTTAAAACGGTGTTCATGTGATAGGTAGTATTGCGTAATAGGTTTTATTAATTTCATAGCTGTTGAATGAATCCAGATACTTTTAATATTCTACACTTTGTTATTGTTTTGTGTTGGTCATTGTCAGCGTTGGAGCCCACATTTGTATTTTGCACATCGGTGCAACTTCATCCACGGGTGTTTTTGGCGCTTCCTCTAGAATTGTACAGTTGAGGACAATGCCATGCTTCAACTCACCCCTGCCCCCACCACGAGGTTCGCATCTTCTAGCATAGAGTCAGGCCTGGACTGATCACACCCTTTTCTTCCTGGTCAAGTTACAGTGAGGTGCATCACTGGAGGAGGTACGCGTGTTTGTACATGCGTGTGGCATTTTCCTTCAGAGACTCTTTTTGAACTGTTTAAACTTCACCTCAGTGCCTGTTTGAGAGGAGCCGTGCATGCCGAATGCCGCAACATTTGCGACCATGGCAATTACCTTTTTATTTGGGAAGGAGCGTCTTTGGGGCGTAAATCATAATCCCGATTGATGGGCTTGTGTGCGGAGAACTTTGTAAGATATGATTGGGCTGGCCCATGCACTTCTCACAGTGCTGTTCGGTTATCATGAGCGACTTTTCGTATGACCTTGTAGTCATACCTAAAAATTATTAGAATGTTTTTAAGAAAAACAAAAAAGGTTTCCAATATATTCCAGACATGACTTGAATGATTATTTGTGCTGTTCGGCAACAGTAGCCAAACAAAGGTTGTCATTCATTGTAGTAACTGGCCTTGGAAACCTAAAGATGGCCGCCCAGTCCTCCCGGACCACCTAAAACACTAATTGGTCACTGGCAGAACCTCAACCTGGCATTGCTGTCATCTGCCTTCGGACGTGTAACGCAATGTTTGACCACATCGACACGTCATCAACCGTTTATGTCCATTGTACATCGGGTGTATCAATATTCTGAAAAATGGGAGGTCTGTGGTGTCGTCTTTTATTAGACCCACACAGGAAATGACATTTACCTCTGTTGCTCCTTTTATGGGTCATGGCATCAAAACATTTTCAAGGTAAAAGCCTGCTCCTTTCGCAACATGTATGTGATGGGAGTGAGCAATTTCTTCACGTGGTTTCAGTGCCATGTCCTTTTTATAAGACTCTTCTCAACCTGCGGATGATTTACTTGCTCCAGGAGAAAAAAAAAAAAAGAGTTTGTATCATTATGATATTTTTCTAGCTTTTATTGTCAGTATTTGGTCAAAAAAAAGTTGCATCGTTTTCATAATTCCTTCACCGCAACCTTTGTTGATCCTACTTGCCAGTGATGGAGACTTCTCAGTCAGGTCTTTTCTTTCCTATTCAGGGGACGCGTGGGTGAGTGTGCGCATAGTGGTTTTCTTTCGGGCATCACTTCACTTAAAATATTCATCAGTGGGTTTATGAATTTAACACCAAAGTTCTAAAACACTTGAGTTCACTGTGCTTATGTTCATTGATTGGTGTATATCTGAAGGGTTTGTCGAATTCTCACTATTTTAACACTTTTCAGTTCTTATTGGGTATGCGTGTGTACTGGCACCCTGAGCATCTTGTTTTGTTATGTTTTTTTTTCCCCCGGTATCATTTCTTTCCATAATAAAAGGCTTCATTGGGACAAGTTTCACTTGTCTGAATGTTGAGGTCAGAAGAGGGTTGAAGAAATGACTGTTCGCTCTGTAGTCTTATAATTTGATCTGATTTACATTCAAGAAGGCCATTATTTACATTTAAGTACACTCAGAGCTTTGGACAAAGTAGCGATCATGTTATTTATCTTATCTCTGAGAGGAGGCGACTGTATCGCCAGCATCCAATAACAATTTTGACATGAGAATTTAAATCTGCATCACAGTGTACCTCGGAAAAAGCGATTAGCCATCTTAAACATGCGACACATACAGCGATTACTGTGAAAAGAACTTGCTTTCTTTGGGCTAAAAATGTCTTGGTTAAAAACGAGTTTCTAAACAAACTGTCTCTTCCACTTACATTATGGATGCAACTTACATGAATTTATTTCTATATACTTTATCAATTATGCTTCATCATATGAGGGAAGTCTTGCAATTTCTTCTCACACTGCAATTCCCCACCCCCAAAAATACAATTACTGTGCAGTTGTCTTAGGTTTGCAAAGTCCAGAAGCAATCATGTGTTTTAATAGCCATTTGGTCTTTCTTGCAGCTATGGAAAATTGTTGCTTATATATTTTTTTTCTCCATGTGTACAGAACTCTACTGAGTAAAATTAGAATCGAATTTGGACAGTTGACACTATTTTTAAATGGATGCCACCTGATATCAAATGTGAAGGATGAAAATTCAGGTTTTTATTTCGTTTTCACTTATTTCAGGACCCATCTTCTACATTCCCACCTTTTCCCCTATGCCACATTCAAGTCAAATGAAATGAATGGAGACATCTTCCATATTGTCATCATTCTAAGTTACAATTACACCACTCAAACTAGGGATGGAACATTTGGGTTTTCAACTGTAGTTTCGCCATCTCAACACTGGGTGGTACCCAGGTTTTGACCAACTTGGACGTGACGTTTATATCTTGGTGCTCTGCTATACTATAAATATGTGAATAAATGAATACAGGATGACAACTGAGATTACTGCAGTGATCAAATTTGAAATCTAACAAGTCCAGACAGCAACCGGCGCCCATTCCGAAACGCTTTACGGCAAGTCGATGTTTGAGATAAGCGGCGAGACGAGACATGCTAATGCTAATGTTAGCCCTCTGCCGGCAGTGACGCTCGTTGCCATAATAGGCAAAGTCAATGCATGTGCATTGAAAATAAGCCGTAGCTTGCTCGATTCTCAAACGCGGACAAAACTAATGGACTGCAAAGACAGTAACATTATGTATACTTATTTTAAGGTAGACAGATACAAGTACTAATAGAGAAAACCGAGGAAAAAATGTCACTCCCTTATTCCATACAAAGGGTGACCGATCGGCCTTTAGACGCTTTAATCAAATTCACCGATAACGCACTTCTTTCCCCCGACTAGCTAGCGATCGATCCCTAATTCAAACCATTCCAACTTTTATTTTTTAAGCTGACTCAAATACATTCGACCTTTTTTCTCAATATAGCTCGCAAATACGTCTTCTACCTTCCTTGACCAATTCAACCCATACCCGCTTCAGGTCTCACATTCTTTTCAACAATTCACTTGATTCTACATAATTTCATGAATGCGACCAGCATTCATATGCAATTGCATTCTCCATTGGCAAATGCTGTTTCACCGCCACCTGCTGGTCACGTGTCCGGGTTCCAATAAACATGTTCGATAACGATAAAACAAAAACAAAAAACTGACCTTCGATGTGATGTGAATGTTTTAATGGACTCCCAACAAAGTGACAAGCTACAATAAATACTTCCGTAGACAGTTATTCATGTTGAAAACTTGCTCTTTAAAAAAAAAAAAGTGCTCCAGGAAAAATGAATCGTACATGACAATGTACCCATGACAGAGCATTGTTTTGTTTACCTTGAAATGCTAGTATAGTGAGAATGCTTTGTGAACCTAGTGTAGTGCTATCGAGGAAAACAAGTCCCCGCAAAATTTCAGCATTCGCTTGCATATTTGCACTGTATTTCCATGAAGGCTCACGGCTCCTAAAAAAAAGTGTCTAACTTGCAGTATTATTCTCAATCAAGAATAAAGTTACTCGACAAAGCAATATGCACTTTTATAAACAGTATTGAAAAAAAACAAGTCATGGCTCTGTAATGGAGATCCACAAATATGCCCGATGGCGGATTTTTATTCAGCATCAAGGACCATGATGTGAACAAACAGTGCAGCTGCATGGACAACGTAACCACTTTTATCGAGCAGAGGCACGTGTCTGTATCCTGTGTGTGAACACAAAATGAGTGCGCCGGTTAGGAGGAGAAGGGCAGCGGCTTCTCTGCGTTGAACCAGCTGCTCTGGTCATTTCTAAAGTAAGGCAGCTGTTTCATGACTTTCAGTGTGGGGAAGTGAAAAACTATAGACGTGAACTTACCCATCTTTAAACTGTTGAGCGGAAGCGTGTACTGCGCAACAAATTCGTTACCGGACGTGGAATCATGGTCCTGGACCAGGAAGCGCACCAAGGCAAGCTCTGGTACGTACACGTCAAACTGGAAGTTTTCATTCCATTCTGGGTTGAAACCTAAAAGAACAATTAAGAAGAAGTATAGTACCGGTAACGCCCCGTGTGCAAACTACATCCCAAGAGTTAATTTGGGAGCCAAAAATCAGGAACAATTGTCCCAAAAAATATCAAGGACACTGTAGTATACAACGACCCTGCTGTTGTTTCCAAAGACATAGTCAGAAGTACAAGTCAAGCTAAAGTGTGTTGGGTTCTGAAATGAACAGATTTATTTTATCCATCAATCAAACTTTATTTTAGAGTGTGACAAAGCGTGCGCGAAAACATTTGGAGCCCAGGGTTGTTTTGTCGGTCATCGGGTTACATTATCATTGAATTGAACCAGAGTAGTGTTCATTAAATGCGACGAGGCCTTTTATATCGGATGTAATGAGATGAGGCACGTGACCGTTCTATGTCATGACCGGAGCATCCAAAATGAGTGCATTACCGTTGTTGTCAACAGCGCGGGTCTCTTTCACAGCCATGTCAGCCGGCACCCCATGCACCTCCACCTTAACCAGCGGGTCAACAATGGAGGATTTCTTCCTGTTGACTTTCGGAAGCTGCTGAGCCGATATAACCTGGTGACCAGAAGACGTTTCGCATCAGATCATACATCCTTCTCTAATGGATGGATCTTTATCCATGAAGCACACACCATGACGTGGAGCGTCTTGTGCTTCAGCCACTCTCCTCGGGTCAGCGTGATCGGATCAAAATCTGTGACCGCTTTCCTCATGTAGGCCGGTTTCAGGATGTAGCCGCTCTTCCCGTTCACGAGGAATTTGCCTTGGTTTAAATCCATATCCTCGCAGGTCGTCTGAAAGTTTAGGGCCACTGAGACACACGCATGAGATGGCACGTTTTCAAACACAGCCGAAAACGATGCAAACGTCACTCCCCCCCGGGGGCGCTCTCCGGATCGTGTACCGATTTGGCAGCCAGCGTTCCACAGAGGCACCGGGTTGTAGTTGGATGAGTCGGTCCTGGAGCCGGCTGGATAGACGCGGCTCAGCTTGTCCACATTATGATTGATGAAGGCGTTCGCTGCATGGAAACAAACCGCGGCAGAAAATTGAATCTTTCTTCTTTTTCTCGGACTACCACTTCCGCACGAGCGCTTCCAAAATGCAATGAGATCACGTCAGCGTGCAATGTCAGTGGCTGTCGTTTTTAGCAGTACAGTACACCGCCCTTCATTTTACTGGCAGGTATTTCTTTCATTTGGTTTACTTCGTTTAACTTGGTGACCAAAAAAAAGAGGCAATTTTTTCTCGATGATACACTTCCACTGGACACCACTGCAATCTACAACCACAATGAAAGAAATATCGAATCAATCCCTCTTCTGAAAGTGACGCAAAGGCCTAAGCGTTACCTTGATGAAGGCGCGGCGTCTAAGTTGCGGCCGCGTTCAAGACTTCCTCACCTGACTCTTCCGCAAGCGCAATGGCCTTTTTTTCCTTAAAGGACGACATCTCGTTAAAGCTCAGGTTTTTCCTGGCATCCTCGAAGCCGTTGAAGTGGACGCTCTTGCAGTAGATCACCATGTTGGACAGCTCTTTGGAGAGCTTCAGTTTCCTTTTTTTCTGCAGTTAATTCAAAGGTCAAATAAGCCAACAAATTGAAGACCCCGCAAATGTTGATGTCGGGTTTTTTTCCCTTCCTCTTTCTACGTACGTTTTCCTCCTCCGCTTCATCCTCATCGTCTGACTCTTCTTCTTCTGTTACTTCAGACTCATCGGCAGCCGCCGCATCCGGAGCGAAGGTGGCCTCTAGTTTGTTTAAACTCTTGGCTTTGATCAGGAACTTTCCCTTCAGCTCCTGGACAACAACACGGCCGTAACCTTTGAAGAGCAGCACGACTTTAAAGGGAAGACTAAAGGAGCGGCGGCGGTGGGAAATGCACCTCGGGAGATGGGAAGTTTGCGGGGATGCCGTCCCCGAGGGGAGACGTGACCAGCGCGCTGCCCAAGATGGAGCTCATGTGCCGGGCCATGACTTCCTGCTGCTCCACACTGCAGTGGTTCTCCAGGGAGAGGATCACCGGGTAGTCCGATGCCTGCGGTAGGTAAGTACGTAGAGTGACTTGACTGAAACCATCTGAGAAGATACAACGAGCGCACTTTAAAGGCAAACTCCTTGATGGCTTTAATGGCATCTTTGAACAAGATCTTCGAAGTTAGCGTGTAGCCGTGGTAGACGACCGGTTCGTCGTCTGAGCCGTCCCAGCAGTCCAACTCCACGCAGCGACAGCCCTTCAGCAGAGCCCTGAAAGAGCCATCGCTCGCTTAGAGATCTCATTAAAAAAAAAGTACTTTTTTTTTTTTTTTTGCAATGACAAAGTAGTTTTTTTGTTTTGTTTGTTTTTTTTAAATAAATTCAGCTAATGCATGTGTAGAGACCCGTAAAATGCGTTCACCTGACGTAGGCCTCTGTGCTGCTCGGTCCTTTGAGTTGATCCTCCAGGAGGTAGGTGTTGTGTGAGGACGAGATGAAATAGTGGTTGAGCGGCTGGCTCATGTCCTGGTGCACCTCCTTGTGCTCCGGATTGAGGATCAAGGCATCAGGATGGTGTAGATATATGAGGAAGCCGTCCTTAGTTAACACCTTCTTCTCCTTGGCTGCAAAACGAACAACAACAAAGCACGCACGGTCCGCACAGATGACAATACTGAACACGTTTTAGACATATCACGCACAATGTAATTGGAGCCCATCAAGGTCAATAATCAACAACTATTCCGGCGGAAAGATAAATGCTCCCTTTTGGTTGACCCTCACTGAGAACCGCCGGTACGCACGCTAGCTTCAGAGAAGACTAAACTGCCAAAGGTGTGAATGAAACAACCCATGCCACACGGCCACCTCTCACCTTTTTCATCCGGCTCAAACTTCTCAATAATCTCGTGCGCTTCAGCCAGTGTTATCATCTCTTGCTGTTCCTGCAGCAGGAACTCCACCAGGTTTTCGCAACTCATGACGCCCGTAGACCGGGCGTACTCCCCGTAGATCACGTCAATTTCTTCCCGGTAGGTCAGCAGGTCGTAGAAATCTTTGATCTCCTCCCCAAACAGGTATCCGGACTTTGATTTGTCGCATTTCTATTTCAGGTAACGTGACAGTACGTTAGTCTTCATATAGCGGAATACCTTAAATGACATGCTAGCTGTCAATTCAATTTGTCTTTTACGGACTAGTGGGAAGCATAGGAAAAAAAAAATTCTGGTCAGCGCAAACAACCTCGAAGAGCATGTCTGCGTAGCTGTCATCCACGTCGATGTTGATGAGACGGAGGAAGTTCTTGACCTCGGACACACTCAGCTTGTTGTCTTTGTTCTTGTCCGCTTTCCTCAGGCAGCTGAAGATCCAGCTGGGAAGTTCATTGTAAGGAAAGTATCGGTCGGCCCGTGCGCTTTCCTTGAACTCTGGGCTGACAAAATCAAGTACATTAAAAATCAATCTCCCTCATATTTGGTCGCGATGAGCTCAGCTTTCACTGGACTGCAGGCGTCATTTCACTCCCGACAGGTGTATAAATATTTGTCCTGCCGGGCGCATGGACGACACAAAGCCGTCGAGTCGCGGAACAAAACATTTGCACCACTGATCCCTCCAGACTTTCTTAGCATGCCATCAAAATGGAAGAAACTCTCACATAAGCACACTAATATGATGATGCGAGACAGATGTATCTTATGTAGTATTTAATAGGGGTGGTCTGTTTGCTGTTCATTATATTTGTCGCAACTGTATGTCTGCAGGGCGGCACGGTGAGCGACTGTTAGCGCGTCGGCCTCACGGTGCAGAAGCGCAGGGTTCGATTCCGCCTCCGGCCTTCCTGTGTGGAACTTGATGTTCTCCCCGTGCCTGCGTGGGTTTTCTCCGGGTACTCCGGTTTCCTCCCACATTCCAAAAACATGCATGGCAGGCTGATTGAGCACTCTAAAAATTGTCCCTAGGTGTGAGTGTGAGCGTGGATGGTTGCACGAGGCGCGTATGTCTTGTGACTTCAATCTGAACTGCAGTGAGAAGGATACTGTTCTCTCTTTTGCTGCTGGTTGAGGTTGTTTCTGCTGTCGATCAGTTTCTGAAGGCTGCCGACCCATTGCTTGGCCTCGTCCTCAGAGGTGGCGATGAGGTCCAAGTTCTTACGCTGCTCCTTGAAGATGATGGAAAAGCAGCAATTCTCCATTTGCTGGTCTGTGTACTTTTTCAAACCCTCCGTGTGACGACCCAGTCGCACCACCGAGATGTCATCAAGGGAAACTGCGCACACAGGAAAAGCCTTCGTGTCATTTTGCTCGGCGCATGGAAACCGAGACAAAGAGAACCAAACTTTGTGTTCCATTCTATTGTGCGTTTGGTATCTTCAACTAACTTGTTGAATGAGCTGTTTGGGAGCATGAACATATTTCAGGTATCACACTGAGAATTTATAGATGTAAACGTGGCACAAAGTTCACACGGGTGAACTTTTATACGCACTACTTATCAGAGTTATTTATCACCGACTAGAACAGAAACGATGTATTGCAGCTCTGGGATAAGGCCTTCTTCTTTATGATCCGTGAAGGAAAATTCCAGTCGACGATGGTTTAAACATCGAGTTCCACAAAGTTAGAACAGCACTCACATGTCCGGTGCCTCCTGAAGGTTCTTTTGGATTCCCGCCACATCGTCTTGCAGTCTTCTTGGAGTCTGAAGTATCGGTTTTTCTTCCAGGAGGAGGAGCGGACCTTGAGAAGATCTCCCCCCTGCAGGAGGAACTGGACTTCAGTGTCTTCGTCCATACCTGAGAAACAGATACGTACATTGAACGGCTATTTCTGTGCTGTAAATTCCGCATAAAGTCACACCATCGCCAGCATCTTATTAATGCTGTCTCTTCCTCCGATTGCATGGCTTAAAGCCCCGTGCCGTGCTTAAGACCACATCCATCATTTTGTTACCGCATATCAATATTGTGCATCCTACCTAGGAGCTTCACATTCTTTTCGATCACCTCCGGGTCTTTAGCAAAGCGCCGTAAGTCCTGGGATGTGCTGCGTTTGGGTTGTTTACACAGGCACGCCATGCTTGGGTCTGCCCCCCCCGTCTGCTAAAACGCTATCTGAGTGTGTCAAAGGCATGCGTGGGCAAGAAACGGTACCAAAAGGGGCGTGTGCAAGCACCACTCAAAGTCCACCTTTTAATTTGATCAGATGACCCGAGCATGTTGTAAAATGCGCCGAACCTGGCGAGACGTTTTGCTCACGGAACTCTGCTAGTTGTGCTACTATTACCTTTTTTTGCAATCTTTCGAAAGTAATTCACATTGAAGTCAATCACAAAAGTCGGAAGGTGAAGTCAATGTTTCAAAGAAATAGTCAACGTTTAATGTGGGGTTAATTAACGTTTAACTCAATCACAAAAGTTAGACGGTGGAGTCAATGTTTCCAAATATTAGTCAACGTTTACTTTTTTTTGTGGGGGGGGCAGCAATATGGTACTGTAGCTCGTTTACCAGCCGGCTCCCCCAACATGTTTCCTGTGCCGTTATCCACCGCGCCTGTTTAGAAAGATTACATTCAACGTTTAAAGTCAAACGCGGAACATGTGAAGCTTCTTTCACAAATTCCAGCAACGGCTCTTGTACCAACAAATGTTCTCATTTTTAACTGCGACTTTGCAACACGCGCTAGCTGTCCGTAAAAGGTGAAACTACAGCGAAGGTGAAGGGGCACGCCCTTTGCACACAAAGCAGGACGACCAAATAAATATCAATAAACTCCAACAGACGTTCCGAACGCTTTCAGAAGTAAAAATGGAAGGATGACACAGCGAACGTCCATTCGGACGGGAAGGGAATTTGCATTTGACATAATTCGTACTGTTCAGCAACATATGGGCCAAAAATAATCATGTAAAAACTGGCCTACCGTATTTTGATTCGATTCCATTTGTGTCCATGTTCTTCGCTGTTCCTTCCTCAATTCTAATTTCAAGTGGGTCTTCAATCCATGTGTGATGTTTGAAAAAAAAAACTGACGTTTGCGTGTGCTGGGGTCGTCGTAGGCTCCAGGACGGGGACGGCACACTCGAAGGCAGTAAGCGACACAGGTGGGTTTCAAATGCCCCCTCCTCCTCCTCCCGTGTGTGCCTACGTAATCAGAACTCTGCTTTGCAGCCAGTCGGCCACGGTCTTGACGAACCTGCTATGCAAGTGGTATCGGTGACGTCACTGTCGGTAAAATTACCTGTGCGGTGTGCACCTTCACGCCAGTATATTAAGTTGCTTTTCAAGAACGAGTTAAAAGGAGGAGGAGGGGGGGGGGGGCTTCACGCCGGCTGAGAATAAATGTATGTTTTTTACTGAATTGTATGACATGAAATGTCAGCGACATGTTTATAAAAAAAGTTACAAAGACAAACCACACAATGGCCATCCAAACAAAGGGACAATAAGCTTGTGTTCTGATGCACAAATTCATTGGACGAGCCCTTCCTTTCCGTTGCAATCTAATAAACATTATTTCATGAGTCTTGAGAGGTACATTTTGTTCACTGCATATGGTCGACCAGAAATAAAAAGGATTGAAACTTGTGTCGTGCACAAGTTTTTGTCTTTGCTATACAGTACTTGTGAAAACATGCTTTAAGAAGTCAACACGCCTGTGGGCCTAAAAGGTCAATTGCTGAAAAATTCTTCATTAACCAGCCCGGATGAAGGCTTTGCTCTCTTTTTCATGTGAAGCTTTGCCTTGGTAGAGAAATAGTGCTGCAATCACATCGAGTCTCTTGTGGCTTTCAGCACTTCCCTTTCAGGCCAGGCTTACCCTCGGTGCATTGTCAGCATCAGGATGAGTGGACTTTAATGCACCATCAGGAGAGAGCCTCCAGTCTGTGGTTGACCGTTTGCAAAATCTACAAAATTCAGGGACACTGGACAGGCCGTGGCCATCAAACTTGGTGACAGGTTTTATTGACAGTGAAAAATGCATTCTTAAGAAAGGACAAATTGAAAGGTTATGTGCTGAGAGGAAGAGGAGAAAGAAAATAACTTTTCGCCATTTCTTGTTCTCAGTGTGTAATCAACAAGCAGGAACAAGCCCTGCTGCTTCCTCACATACCAGAGACCGTCCATAGTTTGGCTGTGTTTGCCCCTAAATTTCTTCATCCATCAACTGAAGGTTCAAGGAAAGGGTAATGTAATTTGTGAGAATAAAATAAAGGGCATTATAGTACTCAGTTCCACAGAGCAGACATGAAGCAAGCTGTGAATGTGTGAATTATGTGATGGGGTTGTACCTGGGGGCAGTCAGGGTGATATTGATAGCAGGTAAAGTGAGGGTGCTGAGTCCATTCACCGGGAAAAGTGTGGGTGATGAAATATCCATTTACCCCACAGCTCTGACAACCATGTTGCATGATGACAGAACTAATACATCACACACAATGACCCCTAACATTACTACCATATATTTACACATTAAATACAATAGTAAAAATGCATGTATGTTAAAATCACTTTGTTTCGATGTGGCAGCACATCTGTGTTTCAAATCTTGTGTCTGACCTTGTGTTGACTTTGCGTGTTATCTCTGGGCATATGTGGGGTTTCTCCAGGCCTCCTGCCAAATTCTAAAACGTGTTTCATTGCAAGTCTCAAAATCAGGGGTCTCAAACTCACGTCCCGGGGGCCATTTGCAGGATAATGTTGGATGATATTTTACGGCCACCTACTTGACATCACAGTTTAATGTGATTACGGCCCACCACCCCAGACCATATGGCCGAGAATTCTACACGGCCCTGTTCTGATCACCCTATAGCGAGAGTCTATAGTGTTTTTGTGGAAAAGCTGATCCGTCCCAGACACACCCAGTGACCATCACATAATTTGAGTTTGAGACTACCACTCTAATTTGTCAATAGGTGTGAATGATTATTGGTCGATATGGAAAAGAAAATGACTGGATGGATGATTTTGATCTTTCATATTACCTCAGTATATTCCCTCAAGCAGTCATTTAATATATTCGGTACGTATCACTACTGAACCGAGACAGACTCGGGAAAAAATACTTAAATTTAGCCATTAAATGTAATTTCTTGCACACAAATAGATGAATGCTTGGCCTATGTAGCTCACTGCTTCGCTCTAGTGGTGAAAGTGTTGCGATGATGAGGCTGTGGTGTGGACTTGGCCTGGTTATGCCGATCACAGTTAGACCCATTGAACACATTATTTTAACCACGATCTTGATTAAAAATAATAATAATAACGTTAAAATGTTATTGGGTAAAATACAAAAGTTACGTCAGTTTCGGCAAGAAGAAGAATTAACAAACGTGTGGCAAGTGTTTCAAAGTATTGTACCCCCAATGTAGTATCACAATACTGTACGTGTACTTAACACGGACTGGTACTGTACTCAGTCACGTGGTACCAGCGTAGCACCTCTGTACACTCAAGATGGCGGCATCTCTATTCCTTCCCATGGATGACGACGTCATACGATGCGTCAGTCGCACGTAAAGTTGTGTTGACAGCAGCGACCGCATTTGTCGCTCAAGAGCTGCAGTCGGTCCCATTTGTGCCAAATGGAGTAGCCTCAAAGCGATCATTTCAGCAAACTCATTTGAAACAAGTCGGACGTACTACTCGCACGTCCTCACAACGACACGATGGCAGACGACCAGTCCACACAATCGTGGTCAATCGACAAGGATGACTACGTTCTCAACGAGGTGATCGGTTAGTACCCTAGCTTGCTAATGTTTGCCAGCTAGCCGTCACTGTTTAATCAACGCGATGCTAACTGCGACTAGCCAAGTAGTGTTGCGTGTAACACAAGGCCAGTTAGGACACGTTGTCACATTGGGTTAAGGTTAAAAAAAACGCCCAGTCTACTTGCGAAATGACCACAAGTAGTTTGATCGGATAGTTAAAGACAGCTTCCGGAAATTCGCCGTAAAGCTAAAAGGCTTGTTCACGTCGCCCTCAGTATGTGGTCTCGTCAGATGCGGGAGTGGGTGGGTGGTGCTCTGTAGCAGACGCTACACTTCTACCTCCAACTTTTGCCGTGCCATCAAACTGAAATGCAGCTATAATTAGAATCGAATTCAAAATCCAAGGTTTTTGCAGTGCGGCCATACGTGACCCAAATTCAAACGAGTCAAAACGTCCCCTAATACCTTCCCAACAGTGTCTCCCCCAACGGATTGATGTCATCTTTGCAAGCGCATGTTTTCTGATCCAACTCTTGCATTAGTATAATATGATCTGATTACTGACTGTATGAAACCTGTCCTTTCTTGGAGAGGTTTGCTTGAAACCCTTTAATGTTCTCCTCAGGCAGTGGAGCAACTGCAGTGGTCCAGGCCGCCACCTGCAAACCCAGAAAGGAAAAGGTGGCCATTAAACGCATCAACCTTGAAAAATGTCAGACTAGCATGGATGAGCTCCTGGTAAGAAAGTGTCGTGGAGTGTGAGATATTTCACATCTGCAGTGTTTATACTGTATTCTGTTTGGTGAGAAGTATGGTGTGAAATACTTTGGGCCTGACCTCACCAGGGACACCAAGATCAAATAAAACCATATGTATGATTAAAAACAATACCTTAAAGGCTACTTCAATTGATCATGTTTCTCAGAACAACTACTTTAGCCATTTCTTACACATCATTTCGTGATTTTAGGGCATTCATTTGTCCCAACACCGAGTTCTTACTATAGTCAAGTCTTCTTTTGACTAGCAGATAAAAATACAGATGCCAATTGTTGAAGCTTAGCGGGTGGAACTCTTTCCTATTCTTGCTTGATGTGCAGCTTGAGCTGTTCAACAGTCCAGTGTCTCCGTTGCCATATTTTACACTTCATAATGTGGCACATGTTTTCAGTGCGAGACAGTTCTGCACCGCAGCGCAGCCCATTCCAGTCCCCGTGCTCTTTTACTTCCAAGCCACGCTGTTGTAACGTGCAGAAATAAGTAGGGGTGTACTTGTACATGAAAAAGATGTTGGGATGGCAGCATATGTTTCTCCAAAACCTGTATGGACCTTTTGGCATGAATGCTGCCTTCACAGATGTGCCATTGGCACAACCACAGCCCTGTACCATCACGGATGTGTGTTTTTTTTTAAATGGCACGCTCGCTTTCTGGTCGTGGGCGGCGGCCGCTAAACTCAACCAGCTCTTTGTTTCCCCGCCGTCTTAGATTTTACCCACGCTGCTGATGATTACAACTGTGTTACAAGTCAGACCTGATTCACACGCTGTCCCGCTTCAGACCGAAATATGCCTCGGCTTTGTGGCCTTCTCACAAAGGACATCTCAGTTGGTCAATTACAAATGGATTTAACCAGAGATGTTACGCAGAGCAATATTTACTGGCTTTGGTTTTCTAAAGTGTTCCTGAGCCCATGTGGTGATATCATTTGGATATTGATGGCGGTTTTTGATGCAGTTGCTGACTGAGGGATCAAAGTTGACGGGCGCTCAATGAAAATAACTCATTCCAATAATTACTCAAGTAAAATGGTAATTGGGCTTTCACTCGTATCATGCTTTTCCACCTGCAAGGGGCTCAAAGCGCTTCACACTGATGATGCAGAGCAACTGGGGTTTCACTATCTTGCTCAAGGACACTTGAGCATGGTCATCGGGGCCAGGGATTGAACCCACAACCCCTGAGTTTCGAGGTGATTCATGGATAAGCAACATTATAATTTTCACATTCTGTTGAGATTCTCCCGTGCGCTCGTGTGTGCATAGGTAGGAACGGAAGACCCAATATTGCCTGTAACCGCTGTGCTGATATTGCGGCCATGTTGGGGGGGGGTGTACCCATCGCAGGCAATGCATGAACATTGAAATGAAGTCATCACTTGCTCATTTCTCAACTGATTTCTTGAAGCCTATTTTCATTTATTTATTTCAAATTTGTGTGTGTTTGTGAACGTGAAAAAAATGTGCTCTCAATATTATATAACATTTGTTGGTAAAAATCCAGAACAAATATTTTGACCTGGGAAAAGTTACCCCGAGTTCCCCGGTCATCATTGTACGGCCTTGTACCCCACCGTATGCAGCAGTGTGTACAGGCATTCTTGATCCGTTGGTTATCTTGTCGTCCACAAAATGTGTTGAAGACTTTGACCTTCCTAGCTTCGTGCCGCCGTAGCCGCTCGCCTCGGAAGGGGCGTGTTGTCGCCTTCTTAGTTTGGAAATCAGAAGTCTGGGATAATTGTTGGTTGAATTATTATTCAAGTTGTGGTCAAAAGAGGAACAAAAATAGGATTTCACATGACAATTTGGAAGTTGATCTCCAATTTCCTCTTCAGCTTCGAGCCAATCACAAGATGAGATGCGGCGCACAGGAAATAACATGAACTTTTTCCTCCAGGTCTAATCTACTATTTCAATTGTTGTCATGCATTAAAAACTAAAGCGACGACCCTTTTTGAAAACGTATCAAGTGAAAAGTACAAATGCTGGTGTTTAAATGTAACCAAAGTAAAAGCGTTTGAGAAATGAATACTCAGAGTGAATTCGGAAGTACTGCAAAAAAAAAAAAACTCAAATACAGTCCATGAAGTACTTTTTCTTCATGACTTCTCATCGCCGGATTGAACTGAATGCACACGACCGCATCATTGAGGACGATCTAGAACAGCGTTGTCGTTTTTTTGCAACTTGGCAGAAGGAGATCCAAGCAATGAGCCAGTGCCACCATCCCAACATTGTGTCGTACTACACCTCCTTTGTGGTGAAGGACGAACTTTGGCTGGTCATGAAGCTTCTCAGCGGTGGTGAGTACACCGCAATCTGCAGCTCAAATTCAAACCCCACACCCTGAGCACAACCTTTTAGTCACGGGTGTTTGCTCTTTCGCTAAATAGGTACCGTAGTTCTCGGGAGAGAGGCACAAACACGATATTAGCTGAGCTGAATATTCAAGTGAATAAGGAAGGGAAAGGGTGGGGTGGGGGTCGGGGGGTCTGAAAATGTCATCATGTGTGAAATCCCTTTTTTTCGGGTTTGCTGTTCGCTTTTTGGGGGGACAACCACCATTTCCCGCTCTCTCTGTCGCCTGTCCCCCAGGCTCGGTCTTGGACATCATCAAACACATCATCTCACGTGGGGAGCACAAGTCCGGAGTGTTAGACGAGGCCTGCATTGCCACCATCTTAAAGGAAGTATTGGAGGGCCTGGAATACCTGCACAAAAACGGGCAAATTCATCGGTGAGAAGTCCTCCGGGTGTGATCACCTTCCATTGACCGCGTGCCTTTCACCCAGACGGGCAGCCTTTTCCGTATATGTGACCGTGCAGGTTCAACTTGACCTCGGTTCTTAAATCATTCATGTAACGAAGGATGCATAATTGAGAAGGCTTGATTCACGCGGATACTCTGCCTTCAATTGAAATGTTTTCAGGGTGACCGTTATGATAAATGGCTCATTTTTGATCCCTTGATCAGTGAGCAACTTGTTTGAATCTGTCTCTTCATTTCACTCACAGTGATCTCAAGGCTGGAAATATCCTTCTTGGCGACGATGGCTCAGTTCAAATTGCTGGTACGGTCTTCTCCCATTTCTCCTTGTCAGGAAGTCATGATTTTGTATACAGTCTTTCTGAACTGTATTGCGGCTCATCTACCGCGTCACTGTAATATCGTGCGATTGTTGTTTTTATCCCTTTGTGGAAAGTTTCGCCACGTCATTTAAATCTGCAATGCCCTCAGACGTGGCAAGGTAGAGCCGCAGTGGTCGATGTAGTTTTGCGTTGTTTGTTGAATAGCGGGAGAGCAGTAAACTACAAAGACAATAAGCAGACGGAGACTCGCAATAGCGTCAGCTAACTGGCCAACCTCCCCTCCAGCTCGCCCGACATCACACGTCACCTCGCCAGGCCACGCCCCTTAAAGGCACAGACTTCTTTTTGGACTGCATGTACACGCAGTCACGGTGGTATTGGGTAGCAATTGATCTCGTGAAACAAATGTACACGTTGAATCAAACAATTTCTTGGGCAAAGTTTGAACGTGTATCTTTTTTTTCCCCCCTTTTCGACCTTGCATACTTGTGACCCTCAGATTTTGGTGTGAGTGCCTTTCTAGCCGCAGGCGGGGATATGACCAGGAACAAAGTTCGGAAAACGTTTGTGGGGACGCCTTGCTGGATGGCCCCTGAGGTCATGGAACAGGTGGGATTCTTCTTTCATGGATTGATGGGGGGCTTCTGGTTGTTCCGTTGTGCTTACTGTGCTTCTTCGTCCAGGTCCGCGGCTATGACTTTAAGGCTGACATCTGGAGTTTTGGGATCACTGCCATCGAGCTGGCTACGGGAGCTGCACCATATCACAAATATCCACCAATGAAGGTAACTTTGGATTTGTTTTGCTGCGTGTTTGAGTTTTCTCATTTGACTGCAGTGAAACTTTTATGCTTGAACGCTTGTGTTAGTCCGGGAAGGCCGGTCAGCCCCTGATTTCTTCCAACAATTTCGACCACCCTCGCTGAGTGTATCGGCCCGGAAGCGGGACCTGATACCAGGAGGCGCCCATCCCTTGTGCCATGTGTGACATTGACCATACGATGCTCATTGCTCATTTGCATCCACGCAGTCTGCTCAGTTTGGACGCAGAATCTGATAGTTGCGCATGTGTGCGTGTAGGTGCTGATGCTGACTCTACAGAACGACCCCCCCTGTCTGGAAACCGGTATCACAGACAAAGAGATGGTGAAGAAATATGGCAAATCCTTTCGAAAGATGATCACCTTGTGTTTGCAGAAGGATCCCGAGAAAAGGTCTGGCCGGGATTCTTTTTGCGTTGGCCGCTGCCCTGACAGTAATTTCCCTTCCCGTTTCTTGTTATTTGGTCCTCTTTAGGCCCACCGCAGCTGAGTTGCTCAAGCACAAATTCTTCACAAAAGCTAAGGCAAGCTTCTCTCTGACAAAAGTATTTTTACACACCGCAGTGTATTTTTATGAATGTGTAATATGTGTTGCGTGTCTTTATAGAATAACGACTACCTGCAGGAGAAGCTGCTTCATAAAGGTCCATCAATAACGGATCGCTCCAAAAAGGTTTGCCATGCTTCTCTGAATGACATCTTGCGTGTTGCGGGGAACTGACAATTATTCACCAGGGCGTAATTTTTTTTAACCGATCTTGAAAAGGTGAGGCGTGTCCCGGGATCCAGCGGGCGTCTCCACAAGACGGAGGATGGCGGTTGGGAGTGGAGTGACGATGAACTGGACGAAGAGAGCGAGGAAGGCAAAGCTGCAGTGGCAGCTCTGCGGGTGAGATGTCGGCTATCTTCGAATAAGCGGCGGTCGTAATTATGTGACCAGCAGGCGACCGCACGCCATTATTTAGGGGGTTCCACCGCGGATACGATTAGGTCATTGTCATTGGCTGCTGCAGCTATGTTTGCCATGTCCCGTTTATCGTTTAAAAAAAAAAATCACTATGTAAACATTCACAGTGGAAAAAGTAAACAAACCCTTTGGCTAATGAACTAATTGGGAGTCAGAACTAAGCAACTTGGAGCGCCATCGGTCAGATGAGATTGAAGGTTGGGTAAAACGGTCCTGCCCGATTAAAAACACAACACTTTGGAGTTTGATCTCCTCAAGATGCACTGTCTGATGTGAGCCGGGCCTCGCACAAAAGAGGTTCACGTCCTTTTTCTTGCAACCGCATACATAAAAGTAATGAGCTCAAATGGTTTCTTCAGTGCGGATGTTGCAGCATGTGCATGCCTGACCTGTGTTTACAAATCCTTGTTTTTACTCATGCATGCAGTTCAAATTGAGTGGACAAACATGTTGCACCGCTAGTTGGGGAAGACTTGAGTGACGGGGGAGGGTGTTCTCTGTGTTTTTGTGTTTGTTTATTGGATTTGTATGTCGGAGCCCCTCTATAATGAGCTGATTCACCTCAAAGGGGAAATCCACAATGAAAAGGGTTCGATTCAGAAGCTGGGTCAGGATCTTTCTTCCGACAACATGCAAGTGCTGAAGTGATTTGAGAACAATCTGGAAAATCGATACCATGACGAACGAAATGTGAATGAGCACGAACTCGTCTTCTTCCTGAAGACGTTCAAAACGAACGCACGCACACGCACGCACGGTTTAATGAACTGAAGCCACGCCGGTCCCCCGTCTTCCGATGTCAGTCAAACGTCATGTCCTGCTGTGGGATTATACTCTCTCGTCTTCTCCACTGTGATGTCACCAAGTCTTGTTTTTGGAGTGTGGGATCCTTGAAATTCTGTCCGCGAGTATAAAGATTGGGTGTCGAAGAGAATTGCATGTTTTTAATCTTGAAAATCTGTCATGTCCATTCTGCAGTCGCCCAGAGTGAGGGACGGGTCTCAGACTTTGGAGGTGAGTCTGTTGATGGCGGGCATGACCGGCAGATGTTGATTTTCTCGCCACGTCTTGATGAAGTGATCTGCATGAACGTCTCACTTGTTTGTCATCCCCTTTTTAGTTCGCCGCTCTTGTCGCGCCGTGCCACTCGGGCTAAATTGTGTCTCGTACCTCTTAGATTTTCCCGCCAGCGGAGGGCGCCGGTGCGCACCTGAAGCCGCCCACCGCAGTCAATGCCAACGTTACGCCGGTGGGACAAAGTGGCGAAGAAATTCCACCGCAGCTTCTCGCTCCAACAGGGAGCCCCTCGCACGAACCCGCCGCTCAAGTAATCGCACTGCGGAAAATAACACATTGAGCAGTTGAAGGCTTGAAGGCGGCGTCGCAAAGCCTCAATTCGCACGGGCCTCTGTTTCAGGATCCCGTTGTGTCCGACGCCAGCGTTCCCATCAGTCTCGTCCTGAGGCTGAGGAATCCAAAGAAGGAACTCAACGACATCAGATTTGAGTTCATGTCCGGGAGAGGTATGATGAAGCTCAGCTAACCTCGTGTGCAATGTTTGCCTTGTGCCAAAGCTTCTCTACATCCTCAGACTCTGCCGATGGAGTATCTCAGGAGTTGGTTTCCGCCGGACTGGTTGACGGCAGGGATTTAGTCATTGGTAAGTACCCACACCCAAACCCGACAAGACAAAAAAAAAAAAGCAGAGCTCTTGCAGACGGCTGCCAACTATGGCGCCGCCTTGAAATAATATAATCGTAACAAAACTTCTGATTTACTTTTTCAACTTCATTCCAGTTGCTGCTAATCTGCAAAAGATTGTGGATGATCCCCAGAATCACAAAAATGTCACCTTTAAGCTGGTGAGTACATTCTTCGAAACCATTTTTCCACAACGTGGCCGTGGGACATTTCATTTCTCAACTCACAGAGAGTGGTCAACTGTTTATTTTATTGTGGGGGCAGGAGTCAGTTTTTAATATATATTTTTTAAAGTCTATCAAGTCTCTCTTGTTCTGAAACATTTGACCATTTTATTCCAAAATACAATTGAATTCTTTTTTTTTTAAATACATGAAATGAATATGGAACAGAATTGAAGTTAGCATGAACATTCCAGTTTCTCACAAGGCACCTTTGAGAAAATTAATAACCCGTGGTGTTTTTTTTCACTATTTCAGTGCATTAGAAGGTGTGTGGCGGGGAGTCGCCCACCAAAAGGGGTTCGCGATTGAACAGCTTGTTTGCGTCGCTTGGTACGCTGTGGCCCTAAATGTTGACTCGTTTATAAATCTTGGACAGCATTTGAATCAATATATATTAATTTCTGTGCAGTATTAAAAAAAAATGACAGCTCTAAACTTTCCCAAAATAGCTGACATTTTCACAGCAGACAATACTGTATGTTCCGCACAATGAAAAATCTGTTATCGCAGGTGCTACGTAGTGAGGAAAACACCGTACGTGGGTTCTTTTGTCCCCCCAGGCATCTGGTGTGGAGGAGTCGGAAATTCCCGATGACATCAAACTCGTCGGCTTTGCGCAGCTCAGCATCAGCTAAGTCGAAGGGCGTGCAGCAAAAGACCGCAACGACGGGCAACGCGCTGCTGCTGCTGCATGCTCGTAAATTCAATGACGCCACTGCTGCCAAAGAGAGGAGGATGGCGAGACACGAAGCTGGCTAAAAGTGTGACACTACGGCAGGATGCACGAGGACCACGTGGCAAGGAGGTTCAAGTTCATCACAGGAACACACTTGAAACGTTTACAGTGCGCTTATTCACGGGAGAGGACATTGCAATCAATTATTTACCAATCTTGCCCCCGAGCCCCGCCCTCTTCATTCTTAAGCACAACCCAAACCATCTGTCACTACTGGAAATGATGCCTTCCTCTTTTTTTTTGTTTTTTTGTTTGTTTGTTTCAAACTGTGCCACAAAAGTGAAATCTCACCTGATGCTACACTGAATTGGACCAGTGAAATTAAGCCTTAGTTAATTGTTAACTCGACATATCTCTTGTCCAATTGATAAACTTAATACCGATTATTGGCTGAATAGTTGCGTGCATTTCTAAGATCTCCAAGAAAATCTTTCTGGAGCAAAACTTGTCCCCCTTACAGTTTAAAACACAACCAAAGACAGCAATCAGGCTCTGACTGCACCAATAAACTCCTTCAAATGTGCATAAATCATCCCTTTTAGCTGCTTTGGGTCATAATTTCAGTTACAGCAGTTTTCCTCAAGTATTCACAAAAACAAAAGTAGACTGGCCTGATATTCTTATCCTATGCAATATTTGTTTTCAGCGGCTGTGACGCTCTTGGCTACAAGCACTTCTCTTTGGCTGAGTTGATTGTCTCGCCGTACCTCAATCGTTCACGTGTCAAGCGGCAAGGTAGCTCCCTCAAAGCGACTGATTTCCACCAAGCATTCTCGCAATGTGAATTCTTGACACGCCTACACGGGTCACGCTTGCTTTATTTTTGTTCACGATTGTCAGCGTTCAAGTGGTTATGTTGGGGGGGGGTTCCACTTCGGTGGGTCGAATAGCTTTTTGGGAAATCCTAAATGCATCTTGTTTGGCTTGCAAAGGCAGCCGGGTTTTCAGCTGTGTGTCATCAGAAAGTGAAAATGTTTCACCACCAGAAAGGGGCACTTCATCCAAATTGCACCCAACAGTGATGGTACGCAGCCATGCTAATTACTTGGCCCAAATGGTCAGTGGCTCGCCACCGTCAACTATGAATTCATCCATTCACCCAAATTCAGCTTGGAATCGCCTTCAGCTCGCCCGACCCCAAACAGAATATGGGCGGATTGAACACTCTTTACATTTTGTCAATTGGCCTGTGCCAACATCTTAATGTGTTTTATTTTTGAGGGAAAAAAAGTTTTGACCATGACTGGCTGACCCCCCAACCTTTTTTTTTCTTCTTTCTTTTACACCTGTTAGCATGCTACTTTCTATGCTAGCATGACTGCGTAACACTCGTTGAAACTGTGTTTTCATTGTTGATAGCCCCGCAAACTATAAAATTCCAAGACAGAATTGCCTCGAAATGTATTTACAACGCTAACTTCAGGTGGGGTGACCCTTGCCCGAAAAATGATAGTTGCCCGACAAGTTGTGTGTGTTTGGCCATATAAAAAAATTTTGGGTCACTCCCAGTTTAGCTGTCTGCTTTCTTCGCACCACATATAAGGGCTGCCTTGAAGCTGCTTGTTCAGGTACCGGAGTAAACAGTGTGGAAAGAATGATTTACATGGACGTATGTTGTAACTCCAAGCATTGTCACCTGCGTTTATTTTACCCCGCCCCATCACTCCCATCTGTAACAACATTGATGCATTTGACTGTTCAATGTGTACATGCCATATAAAGACACTTGTAAATATTGATTTTGGAAACCAAGTGGTAAATCTGATGACTTATCTTGAGCCGAAAGGAGTTGTTTGTTTGTTTCTCTGCCATTTGCCTTTGTCATTTGCGTCATTAATCATGCACAACTTAGTTTAATTGGCACCTTATTGATGTGTTAACATACCAATTGTACCTGTTCTCATAAGTTGCAAGCCCATTGGAGTTTGAGAAGTTGTCACATGACACAGGATACAAGTGTGCGCGTGTGTGTTTGAGCTGGTGCGTGTGTTTTTTCTGGTTTTACCATCTAAATGCCCTGATTTATTACACACATATATATATATATATATATTTCTTTTTTACCAAAAAGGAAAGCATTACCTTTCCTCATCACAGTAAAATCATGAGTATTATTTGAATCAAATGATGGCAAACTCGCGTTGCATTTTTAAAAATATGCTTATTGGGTTGCACACATGTATACTTTTGTCAAATGCCTATTTGAACTGGAACATTTGTTATTTCAAGACAAATTGTATCCATTGATGTAATATGTCACCACAAGCGGAATGATTTTTGGTTGATGAATAAAGCCACAGTGGAGTAGGTTTCTCATGCTGTTGTATTTTCAAAACAAAAAGATGATTTACATTTTACAAGTCAAACTAGTGTGCAGAAATCGTGACCAGGCTGTGGCCAAGTACAAAAAAAAAAAAAAGTGATGCCAGATCTTTTCACTGTTCCCGTTGGTCTCCACATGACTCGAAACTCCAGGAATCGAGCTTTTGGGTCATGTGAAACCGAACGCCGTTTTTAGCGAAAAAACGACCATGTATAGTAAGGCGTTTTTAGTCGAAAAAAACGACCATGTATAGTAAGGCGTTTTTAGCCGAAAAAACGACCATGTATAGTAAGGCGTTTTTAGCCGAAAAAAACGACCATGTATAGTAAGGCGTTTTTAGCCGAAAAAACGACCATGTATAGTAAGGCGTTTTAGCCGAAAAAACGACCATGTATAGTAAGGCGTTTTTAGCCGAAAAAACGACCATGTATAGTAAGGCGTTTTTAGACGAAAAAACGACCATGTATAGTAAGGCGTTTTAAGCCGAAAAACGACCATGTATAGTAAGGCGTTTTTAGCCGAAAAAAACGACCATGTATAGTAAGGCGTTTTTAGACGAAAAAAAACGACCATGTATAGTAAGGCGTTTTTAGACGAAAAAAACGACCATGTATAGTATGCCGTTTTGCCGAAAAAAACCGACCATGTATGGTAAGGCGTTCTAAGCCGAAAAAAACGACCATGTATAGTAAGGCTTTTTAACCCGAAAAAAACGACCATGTATAGTAAGGCGTTTTTTGCGGAAAAAAACGACCATGTATAGTTAGCATAGGTTCAAACCCCGCTCAGTGATGTGAGAAAATACAGTAAATATTTTCCTGCAAACCCTCCAGAGTGAATGTCAAATACGCCTAGTGTGTAGAGCTAGTCACAGTCATGGTGGTGTAGAGGTATACACAACGCCTTTCCGTCCAGGCAACCCTGGTTCGAGACCCGCACAGTGATGTGAGAAATTACAATACCAAACACTCACTTTTACTGTTAATTTTTCCTGCAAAACCTCCAGACTGCATGTCAAATACCCCTATCGTACAGCGTAAATCACACTCACTGGTGGTGTAGAGGTATACATGCATACAGGTATAGTAAGACGTTTTTAGCCGAAAAAAACGACCGTGTATAGTATGCCGTTTTTGGCCGAAAAAAACGACCATGTATAGTAAGGCGTTTTTGGCCGAAAAAAACGACCATTTATAGTAAGGCGTTTTTAGCCGAAAAAACGACCATGTATAGTATGCCGTTTTTGGCCGAAAAAACGACCATGTATAGTAAGGCGTTTTTGGCCGAAAAAAACGACCATTTATAGTAAGGCGTTTTTAGCCGAAAAAACGACCATGTATAGTATGCCATTTTTGGCCGAAAAAAATGACCATGTATAGTAAGGCGTTTTTAGCCGAAAAAAACGACCATGTATAGTAAGGCGTTTTGCCGAAAAAACGACCATGTATAGTAGGGCGTTTTTGGCCGAAAAAAACGACCATGTATAGTATGCCGTTTTTAGCCGAAAAAAACGACCATGTATAGTAAGTTTTAGCCGAAAAAACTGACCGTGTATAGTATGCCGTTTTTGGCCGAAAAAAACAACCATGTATACTAAGGCGACCATGTATAGTAAGGCGTTTTAGATGAAAAACGACCATTTATAGGCGTTTTTAGATGAAAAAACGACCATGTATAGTAAGGCGTTTTAGGCGAAAAAACGACCATGTATAGTATGCCGTTTTGGCGAAAAAATGACCATGTATAGTAAGGCGTTTTAGCGAAAAAACCGACCATGTATAGTATGCCGTTTTGGCGAAAAAATGACCATGTATATGTAAGGCGTTTTGGCGGAAAAACGACCATGTATAGTATGCCGTTTTAGGCGAAAAACGACCATGTATAGTAAGTTTTTTGCGAAAAAACGACCATGTATAGTATTTTTAGCCGTTGTATAGTATGCCATTTATGGCGAAAAAATGACCATGTATAGTAAGGCGTTTTTGGCGAAAAAACGACCATGTATAGTAAGGCGTTTTTGGCGAAAAAAGCGACCATGTATAGTAAGTTTTTGGCGAAAAAATGACCATGTATAGTATGCCGTTTTAGCGAAAAACGACCATGTATAGTAAGGCGTTTTTGGCGAAAAAACCATGACCTGACCGTGTATAGTATGCCGTTTTGGCGAAAAAGCGACCATGTATAGTAAGGCGTTTTTAGCGAAAAAGCGACCATGTATAGTATGCCGTTTTGGCGAAAAAATGACCATGTATAGTAAGGCGTTTTTGGCGAAAAAACGACCATGTATAGTAAGGCGTTTTTAGCGAAAAAAGCGACCATGTATAGTATGCCGTATGCCATTTTATAGGCGAAAAAATGACCATGTATAGTAAGGCGTTTTAGCGAAAAACGACCATGTATAGTATGCCGTTTTGGCGAAAAAACGACCATGTATAGTAAGGCGTTTTTAGCGAAAAAGTACGACCCATGTATAGTATGCCGTTTTTAGCGAAAAAACGACCATGTATAGTATGCCGTTTTGGCGAAAAAACGACCATGTATAGTAAGGCGTTTTGGCGAAAAAACGACCATGTATAGTAAGGCGTTTTCAGACGAAAAAGACGACCATGTATAGTAAGGCGTTTTTAGACGAAAACAACGACCATGTATAGTAAGGCGTTTTTAGACGAAAAAAACGACCATGTATAGTAAGGCGTTTTAGCGAAAAAACGACCATGTATAGTAAGGCGTTTTTGGCCGAAAAAAACGACCATGTATAGTATGCCTTTTTTTAGCGGAAAAAACCGAACATGTATAGTATGCCGTTTTTGGCCGAAAAAAACGACCATGTATAGTAAGGCGTTTTTGGCCGAAAAAAACGACCATGTATAGTAAGGCATGTATAGTATGCCGTTTTGGCGAAAAACGACCATGTATAGTAAGGCGTTTTTAGCGAAAAAGCGACCATGTATAGTAAGGCGTTTTAGCGAAAAAACGACCATGTATAGTAAGGCGTTTTTAGCCGAAAAAAACGACCATGTATAGTAAGTTTTAGCCGAAAAAACTGACCGTGTATAGTATGCCGTTTTTGGCCGAAAAAAACGACCATGTATAGTAAGGCGTTTTTGGCCGAAAAAAACGACCATGTATAGTAAGGCGTTTTTAGCCGAAAAAACGACCATGTATAGTATGCCATTTTTGGCCGAAAAAACGACCATGTATAGTAAGGCGTTTTTAGCGAAAAAACGACCATGTATAGTAAGGCGTTTTTGCGAAAAAAACGACCATGTATAGTAAGGCGTTTTGGCGAAAAAAGCGACCATGTATAGTAAGGCGTTTTAGCGAAAAAACTGACCATGTATAGTATGCCGTTTTGGCGAAAAAACGACCATGTATACTAAGGCGTTTTGGCCCAAAAAACGACCATGTATAGTAAGGCGTTTTTAGCGAAAAAACGACCATGTATAGTAAGGCGTTTTGGCGAAAAAACGACCATGTATAGTAAGGCGTTTTTAGCGAAAAAACGACCATGTATAGTAAGGCGTTTTAGCGAAAAAATGACCATGTATAGTAAGGCGTTTTAGCGAAAAAACGACCATGTATAGTAAGGCGTTTTATCGGAAAAAACGACCATGTATAGTAAGGCGTTTTGGCGAAAAAAATGACCATGTATAGTAAGGCGTTTTTAGCGAAAAAACGACCATGTATAGTAAGGCGTTTTTAGGCGAAAAAACGACCATGTATAGTAAGGCGTTTTAGCGAAAAAACGACCATGTATAGTAAGGCGTTTTGGCGAAAAAACGACCATGTATAGTAAGGCGTTTTTAGCGAAAAAACGACCATGTATAGTAAGGCGTTTTGGCGAAAAAACGACCATGTATAGTAAGGCGTTTTTAGGCGAAAAACGACCATGTATAGTATGCCGTTTTGGCGAAAAAACGGCGAAAAAAACGACCATGTATAGTAAGGCGTTTTTGGCGAAAAAACGACCATGTATAGTAAGGCGTTTTTAGCGAAAAACGACCATGTATAGTAAGGCGTTTTAGCGAAAAAAACGACCATGTATAGTAAGGCGTTTTTGGCGAAAAAACGACCATGTATAGTAAGGCGTTTTGGCGAAAAAACGACCATGTATAGTAAGGCGTTTTCAGCGAAAAAAACGACCATGTATAGTAAGGCGTTTTTGGCGAAAAAACGACCATGTATAGTAAGGCGTTTTAGCGAAAAAACGACCATGTATAGTAAGGCGTTTTGGCGAAAAAACGACCATGTATAGTAAGGCGTTTTTAGCGAAAAAACGACCATGTATAGTAAGGCGTTTTTAGCGAAAAAACGACCATGTATAGTATGTAAGGCGTTTTGGCGAAAAAAGCGACCATGTATAGTAAGGCGTTTTGGCGAAAAAACGACCATGTATAGTAAGGCGTTTTAGCGAAAAAACGACCATGTATAGTAAGGCGTTTTGGCGAAAAAACGACCATGTATAGTAAGGCGTTTTTAGCGAAAAAACGACCATGTATAGTAAGGCGTTTTAGCGAAAAAACGACCATGTATAGTAAGGCGTTTTTAGCGAAAAAACGACCATGTATAGTAAGGCGTTTTGGCGAAAAAAGCGACCATGTATAGTAAGGCGTTTTAGGCGAAAAAAGCGACCATGTATAGTAAGGCGTTTTTAGCGAAAAAACGACCATGTATAGTAAGGCGTTTTAGCGAAAAAACGACCATGTATAGTAAGGCGTTTTGGCGAAAAAGCGACCATGTATAGTAAGGCGTTTTTAGCGAAAAAAGCGACCATGTATAGTAAGGCGTTTTTAGCGAAAAAACGACCATGTATAGTAAGGCGTTTTAGCGAAAAAACGACCATGTATAGTAAGGCGTTTTGGCGAAAAAACGACCATGTATAGTAAGGCGTTTTGGCGAAAAAACGACCATGTATAGTAAGGCGTTTTAGCGAAAAAACGACCATGTATAGTAAGGCGTTTTGGCGAAAAAACGACCATGTATAGTAAGGCGTTTTAGCGAAAAAACGACCATGTATAGTAAGGCGTTTTTAGGCGAAAAAACGACCATGTATAGTAAGGCGTTTTAGCGAAAAAGCGACCATGTATAGTAAGGCGTTTTTAGCGAAAAAACGACCATGTATAGTAAGGCGTTTTTAGCGAAAAAACGACCATGTATAGTAAGGCGTTTTTGGCGAAAAAATGACCATGTATAGTAAGGCGTTTTAGCGAAAAAACGACCATGTATAGTAAGGCGTTTTGGCGAAAAAAGCGACCATGTATAGTAAGGCGTTTTTAGCGAAAAAGCGACCATGTATAGTAAGGCGTTTTAGCGAAAAAACGACCATGTATAGTAAGGCGTTTTAGCGAAAAACGACCATGTATAGTAAGGCGTTTTAGCGAAAAAACGACCATGTATAGTAAGGCGTTTTTAGCGAAAAAACGACCATGTATAGTAAGGCGTTTTAGGCGAAAAACGACCATGTATAGTAAGGCGTTTTTAGCGAAAAAACGACCATGTATAGTAAGGCGTTTTTGGCGAAAAAACGACCATGTATAGTAAGGCGTTTTTAGCGAAAAAACGACCATGTATAGTAAGGCGTTTTTAGCGAAAAAACGACCATGTATAGTAAGGCGTTTTTGGCGAAAAAAGCGACCATGTATAGTAAGGCGTTTTTAGCGAAAAAACGACCATGTATAGTAAGGCGTTTTTAGCGAAAAAAGCGACCATGTATAGTAAGGCGTTTTTAGCGAAAAAACGACCATGTATAGTAAGGCGTTTTTGGCGAAAAACGACCATGTATAGTAAGGCGTTTTTAGCGAAAAAACGACCATGTATAGTAAGGCGTTTTTAGCGAAAAAACGACCATGTATAGTAAGGCGTTTTGGCGAAAAAACGACCATGTATAGTAAGGCGTTTTTAGCGAAAAACGACCATGTATAGTAAGGCGTTTTTAGCGAAAAAACGACCATGTATAGTAAGGCGTTTTTAGCGAAAAAACGACCATGTATAGTAAGGCGTTTTTAGCGAAAAAACGACCATGTATAGTAAGGCGTTTTTAGCGAAAAAACGACCATGTATAGTAAGGCGTTTTAGCGAAAAAACGACCATGTATAGTAAGGCGTTTTTAGCGAAAAAACGACCATGTATAGTAAGGCGTTTTTAGCGAAAAAACGACCATGTATAGTAAGGCGTTTTAGCGAAAAACGACCATGTATAGTAAGGCGTTTTAGCGAAAAAACGACCATGTATAGTAAGGCGTTTTAGCGAAAAAACGACCATGTATAGTAAGGCGTTTTAGGCGAAAAAACGACCATGTATAGTAAGGCGTTTTTAGCGAAAAAACGACCATGTATAGTAAGGCGTTTTAGCGAAAAAACGACCATGTATAGTAAGGCGTTTTGGCGAAAAAACGACCATGTATAGTAAGGCGTTTTAGCGAAAAAACGACCATGTATAGTAAGGCGTTTTTAGCGAAAAAACGACCATGTATAGTAAGGCGTTTTTAGCGAAAAAACGACCATGTATAGTAAGGCGTTTTAGCGAAAAAACGACCATGTATAGTAAGGCGTTTTAGCGAAAAAACGACCATGTATAGTAAGGCGTTTTGGCGAAAAAACGACCATGTATAGTAAGGCGTTTTAGCGAAAAAACGACCATGTATAGTAAGGCGTTTTGGCGAAAAAACGACCATGTATAGTAAGGCGTTTTTAGCGAAAAAACGACCATGTATAGTAAGGCGTTTTAGCGAAAAAACGACCATGTATAGTAAGGCGTTTTGGCGAAAAAACGACCATGTATAGTAAGGCGTTTTTAGCGAAAAAACGACCATGTATAGTAAGGCGTTTTTGGCGAAAAAACGACCATGTATAGTAAGGCGTTTTAGCGAAAAAACGACCATGTATAGTAAGGCGTTTTAGCGAAAAAACGACCATGTATAGTAAGGCGTTTTTAGCGAAAAAACGACCATGTATAGTAAGGCGTTTTTAGCGAAAAAACGACCATGTATAGTAAGGCGTTTTTAGCGAAAAAAGCGACCATGTATAGTAAGCGTTTTTGGCGAAAAAACGACCATGTATAGTAAGGCGTTTTTAGCGAAAAAAGCGACCATGTATAGTAAGGCGTTTTGGCGAAAAAACGACCATGTATAGTAAGGCGTTTTTAGCGAAAAAACGACCATGTATAGTAAGGCGTTTTTAGGCGAAAAAACGACCATGTATAGTAAGGCGTTTTTAGCGAAAAAAGCGACCATGTATAGTAAGGCGTTTTGGCGAAAAAAGCGACCATGTATAGTAAGGCGTTTTTAGCGAAAAAAAGCGACCATGTATAGTAAGGCGTTTTTAGCGAAAAAACGACCATGTATAGTAAGGCGTTTTAGCGAAAAAACGACCATGTATAGTAAGGCGTTTTTAGCGAAAAAACGACCATGTATAGTAAGGCGTTTTTAGCGAAAAAACGACCATGTATAGTAAGGCGTTTTAGGCGAAAAAACGACCATGTATAGTAAGGCGTTTTTAGCGAAAAAACGACCATGTATAGTAAGGCGTTTTTAGCGAAAAAAGCGACCATGTATAGTAAGGCGTTTTGGCGAAAAAACGACCATGTATAGTAAGGCGTTTTTAGCGAAAAAAGCGACCATGTATAGTAAGGCGTTTTTAGCGAAAAAACGACCATGTATAGTAAGGCGTTTTTAGCGAAAAAAATGACCATGTATAGTAAGGCGTTTTTAGCGAAAAAAGCGACCATGTATAGTAAGGCGTTTTTAGCGAAAAAACGACCATGTATAGTAAGGCGTTTTTGGCGAAAAAACGACCATGTATAGTAAGGCGTTTTTAGCGAAAAAACGACCATGTATAGTAAGGCGTTTTTAGCGAAAAAAGCGACCATGTATAGTAAGGCGTTTTTAGCGAAAAAACGACCATGTATAGTAAGGCGTTTTTAGCGAAAAAGCGACCATGTATAGTAAGGCGTTTTTAGCGAAAAAAACGACCATGTATAGTAAGGCGTTTTAAGCGACGAAAAAAAAAGCGACCATGTATAGTAAGGCGTTTTAGCGAAAAAAGAGCGACCATGTATAGTAAGGCGTTTTAGCGAAAAAACGACCATGTATAGTAAGGCGTTTTTAGCGAAAAAACGACCATGCATGTATAGTAAGGCGTTTTAGCGAAAAAAGCGACCATGTATAGTAAGGCGTTTTTAGCGAAAAAACGACCATGTATAGTAAGGCGTTTTTAGCGAAAAAACGACCATGTATAGTAAGGCGTTTTTAGCGAAAAAACGACCATGTATAGTAAGGCGTTTTTAGCGAAAAAACGACCATGTATAGTAAGGCGTTTTTTTTGGCGAAAAAACGACCATGTATAGTAAGGCGTTTTTAGCGAAAAAACGACCATGTATAGTAAGGCGTTTTAGCGAAAAAACGACCATGTATAGTAAGGCGTTTTAGCGAAAAAACGACCATGTATAGTAAGGCGTTTTTAGCGAAAAAACGACCATGTATAGTAAGGCGTTTTAGCGAAAAAACGACCATGTATAGTAAGGCGTTTTTAGCGAAAAAACGACCATGTATAGTAAGGCGTTTTAGCGAAAAAACGACCATGTATAGTAAGGCGTTTTTAGCGAAAAAACGACCATGTATAGTAAGGCGTTTTAGCGAAAAAACGACCATGTATAGTAAGGCGTTTTTAGCGAAAAAACGACCATGTATAGTAAGGCGTTTTTAGCGAAAAACGACCATGTATAGTAAGGCGTTTTTAGCGAAAAAACGACCATGTATAGTAAGGCGTTTTTAGCGAAAAAACGACCATGTATAGTAAGGCGTTTTAGCGAAAAAACGACCATGTATAGTAAGGCGTTTTTAGCGAAAAAACGACCATGTATAGTAAGGCGTTTTTAGCGAAAAAAGCGACCATGTATAGTAAGGCGTTTTAGCGAAAAAACCATGTATAGTAAGGCGACCATGTATAGTAAGGCGTTTTAGCGAAAAAACGACCATGTATAGTAAGGCGTTTTTAGCGAAAAACGACCATGTATAGTAAGGCGTTTTAGCGAAAAAAACGACCATGTATAGTAAGGCGTTTTAGCGAAAAAACGACCATGTATAGTAAGGCGTTTTAGCGAAAAAACGACCATGTATAGTAAGGCGTTTTTAGCGAAAAAACGACCATGTATAGTAAGGCGTTTTAGCGAAAAAAGCGACCATGTATAGTAAGGCGTTTTAGCGAAAAAACGACCATGTATAGTAAGGCGTTTTAGCGAAAAAACGACCATGTATAGTAAGGCGTTTTAGCGAAAAAACGACCATGTATAGTAAGGCGTTTTTAGCGAAAAAAACGACCATGTATAGTAAGGCGTTTTTAGCGAAAAAACGACCATGTATAGTAAGGCGTTTTTAGCGAAAAAACGACCATGTATAGTAAGGCGTTTTTAGCGAAAAAGCGACCATGTATAGTAAGGCGTTTTTAGCGAAAAAACGACCATGTATAGTAAGGCGTTTTAGCGAAAAAAACGACCATGTATAGTAAGGCGTTTTAGCGAAAAAACGACCATGTATAGTAAGGCGTTTTTAGCGAAAAAAACGACCATGTATAGTAAGGCGTTTTAGCGAAAAAACGACCATGTATAGTAAGGCGTTTTTAGCGAAAAAAGCGACCATGTATAGTAAGGCGTTTTTAGCGAAAAAACGACCATGTATAGTAAGGCGTTTTAGCGAAAAACGACCATGTATAGTAAGGCGTTTTAGCGAAAAAACGACCATGTATAGTAAGGCGTTTTAGCGAAAAAACGACCATGTATAGTAAGGCGTTTTAGCGGAAAAACGACCATGTATAGTAAGGCGTTTTAGCGAAAAAACGACCATGTATAGTAAGGCGTTTTTAGCGAAAAAACGACCATGTATAGTAAGGCGTTTTTAGCGAAAAAACGACCATGTATAGTAAGGCGTTTTTAGCGAAAAAACGACCATGTATAGTAAGGCGTTTTAGCGAAAAAACGACCATGTATAGTAAGGCGTTTTAGCGAAAAAACGACCATGTATAGTAAGGCGTTTTTAGCGAAAAAACGACCATGTATAGTAAGGCGTTTTAGCGAAAAAACGACCATGTATAGTAAGGCGTTTTAGCGAAAAAACGACCATGTATAGTAAGGCGTTTTTAGCGAAAAAACGACCATGTATAGTAAGGCGTTTTAGCGAAAAAACGACCATGTATAGTAAGGCGTTTTTAGCGAAAAAGCGACCATGTATAGTAAGGCGTTTTTAGCGAAAAAACGACCATGTATAGTAAGGCGTTTTTAGCGAAAAACGACCATGTATAGTAAGGCGTTTTAGCGAAAAAACGACCATGTATAGTAAGGCGTTTTAGCGAAAAACGACCATGTATAGTAAGGCGTTTTAGCGAAAAAACGACCATGTATAGTAAGGCGTTTTTAGCGAAAAAAGCGACCATGTATAGTAAGGCGTTTTTAGCGAAAAAACGACCATGTATAGTAAGGCGTTTTTAGCGAAAAAACGACCATGTATAGTAAGGCGTTTTAGCGAAAAAACGACCATGTATAGTAAGGCGTTTTTAGCGAAAAAACGACCATGTATAGTAAGGCGTTTTAGCGAAAAAACGACCATGTATAGTAAGGCGTTTTAGCGAAAAAACGACCATGTATAGTAAGGCGTTTTTAGCGAAAAACGACCATGTATAGTAAGGCGTTTTAGCGAAAAAACGACCATGTATAGTAAGGCGTTTTTAGCGAAAAAAACGACCATGTATAGTAAGGCGTTTTAGCGAAAAAAGCGACCATGTATAGTAAGGCGTTTTTAGCGAAAAAAGCGACCATGTATAGTAAGGCGTTTTTAGCGAAAAAACGACCATGTATAGTAAGGCGTTTTTAGCGAAAAAACGACCATGTATAGTAAGGCGTTTTTAGCGAAAAAAAAACGACCATGTATAGTAAGGCGTTTTTAGCGAAAAAAGCGACCATGTATAGTAAGGCGTTTTAGCGAAAAAGCGACCATGTATAGTAAGGCGTTTTTAGCGAAAAAGCGACCATGTATAGTAAGGCGTTTTTAGCGAAAAAACGACCATGTATAGTAAGGCGTTTTAGCGAAAAAAACGACCATGTATAGTAAGGCGTTTTAGCGAAAAAACGACCATGTATAGTAAGGCGTTTTTAGCGAAAAAACGACCATGTATAGTAAGGCGTTTTAGCGAAAAAACGACCATGTATAGTAAGGCGTTTTTAGCGAAAAAAACGACCATGTATAGTAAGGCGTTTTTAGCGAAAAAACGACCATGTATAGTAAGGCGTTTTTAGCGAAAAAACGACCATGTATAGTAAGGCGTTTTAGCCGAAAAAACGACCATGTATAGTAAGGCGTTTTAGCGAAAAACGACCATGTATAGTAAGGCGTTTTTAGCGAAAAAAACGACCATGTATAGTAAGGCGTTTTTAGCGAAAAACGACCATGTATAGTAAGGCGTTTTTAGCGAAAAAAACGACCATGTATAGTAAGGCGTTTTTAGCGAAAAAACGACCATGTATAGTAAGGCGTTTTTAGCGAAAAAACGACCATGTATAGTAAGGCGTTTTTAGCGAAAAAACGACCATGTATAGTAAGGCGTTTTTAGCGAAAAAACGACCATGTATAGTAAGGCGTTTTTAGCGAAAAACGACCATGTATAGTAAGGCGTTTTTAGCGAAAAAACGACCATGTATAGTAAGGCGTTTTTAGCGAAAAAAACGACCATGTATAGTAAGGCGTTTTTAGCGAAAAAACGACCATGTATAGTAAGGCGTTTTTAGCGAAAAAACGACCATGTATAGTAAGGCGTTTTTAGCGAAAAAACGACCATGTATAGTAAGGCGTTTTTAGCGAAAAAACGACCATGTATAGTAAGGCGTTTTTAGCGAAAAAACGACCATGTATAGTAAGGCGTTTTTAGCGAAAAAACGACCATGTATAGTAAGGCGTTTTTAGCGAAAAAACGACCATGTATAGTAAGGCGTTTTAGCGAAAAAACGACCATGTATAGTAAGGCGTTTTTAGCGAAAAAAACGACCATGTATAGTAAGGCGTTTTTAGCGAAAAAACGACCATGTATAGTAAGGCGTTTTAGCGAAAAAACGACCATGTATAGTAAGGCGTTTTAGCGAAAAACGACCATGTATAGTAAGGCGTTTTTAGCGAAAAAACGACCATGTATAGTAAGGCGTTTTTAGCGAAAAAACGACCATGTATAGTAAGGCGTTTTTAGCGAAAAAACGACCATGTATAGTAAGGCGTTTTAGCGAAAAAACGACCATGTATAGTAAGGCGTTTTTAGCGAAAAAACGACCATGTATAGTAAGGCGTTTTTAGCGAAAAAACGACCATGTATAGTAAGGCGTTTTTAGCGAAAAACGACCATGTATAGTAAGGCGTTTTTAGCGAAAAAACGACCATGTATAGTAAGGCGTTTTAGCGAAAAAACGACCATGTATAGTAAGGCGTTTTTAGCGAAAAAAACGACCATGTATAGTAAGGCGTTTTTAGCGAAAAAACGACCATGTATAGTAAGGCGTTTTTAGCGAAAAAACGACCATGTATAGTAAGGCGTTTTTAGCGAAAAAACGACCATGTATAGTAAGGCGTTTTTAGCGAAAAAACGACCATGTATAGTAAGGCGTTTTTAGCCGAAAAACGACCATGTATAGTAAGGCGTTTTTAGCGAAAAACGACCATGTATAGTAAGGCGTTTTTAGCGAAAAAACGACCATGTATAGTAAGGCGTTTTAGCGAAAAAAACGACCATGTATAGTAAGGCGTTTTTAGCGAAAAAACGACCATGTATAGTAAGGCGTTTTTGCGAAAAAAACGACCATGTATAGTAAGGCGTTTTAGTAAGCGAAAAAACGACCATGTATAGTAAGGCGTTTTAGCGAAAAAACGACCATGTATAGTAAGGCGTTTTTAGCGAAAAAAACGACCATGTATAGTAAGGCGTTTTATTGGAAAAAACGACCATGTATAGTAAGGCGTTTTTAGCGAAAAACGACCATGTATAGTAAGGCGTTTTTAGCGAAAAAACGACCATGTATAGTAAGGCGTTTTAGCGAAAAAACGACCATGTATAGTAAGGCGTTTTAGCGGAAAAAACGACCATGTATAGTAAGGCGTTTTTAGCGAAAAAACGACCATGTATAGTAAGGCGTTTTTAGCGAAAAAACGACCATGTATAGTAAGGCGTTTTGGCGAAAAAAACGACCATGTATAGTAAGGCGTTTTAGCGGAAAAACGACCATGTATAGTAAGGCGTTTTTAGCCCAAAAAACGACCATGTATAGTAAGGCGTTTTGGCGAAAAACGACCATGTATAGTAAGGCGTTTTAGCCAAAAACGACCATGTATAGTAAGGCGTTTTAGCGAAAAAACGACCATGTATAGTAAGGCGTTTTAGCGAAAAAACGACCATGTATAGTAAGGCGTTTTTAGCGAAAAAACGACCATGTATAGTAAGGCGTTTTAGCGAAAAAAAACGACCATGTATAGTAAGGCGTTTTTAGCGAAAAAACGACCATGTATAGTAAGGCGTTTTTAGCGAAAAAACGACCATGTATAGTAAGGCGTTTTTAGCGAAAAAACGACCATGTATAGTAAGGCGTTTTTAGCGAAAAAGCGACCATGTATAGTAAGGCGTTTTTAGCGAAAAAACGACCATGTATAGTAAGGCGTTTTTAGCGAAAAAAGCGACCATGTATAGTAAGGCGTTTTTAGCGAAAAAACGACCATGTATAGTAAGGCGTTTTTAGCGAAAAAACGACCATGTATAGTAAGGCGTTTTTAGCGAAAAAACGACCATGTATAGTAAGGCGTTTTGGCGAAAAAACGACCATGTATAGTAAGGCGTTTTAGCGAAAAACGACCATGTATAGTAAGGCGTTTTGGCGAAAAAACGACCATGTATAGTAAGGCCTTTTAGCGGAAAAAACGACCATGTATAGTAAGGCGTTTTTAGCGGAAAAACGACCATGTATAGTAAGGCGCTTTTAGCGAAAAAACGACCATGTATAGTAAGGCGTTTTAGCGAAAAAACGACCATGTATAGTAAAGCGTTTTTAGCGAAAAAACGACCATGTATAGTAAGGCGACTTTAGCGAAAAAACCGACCATGTATAGTAAGGCGTTTTAGCGAAAAAACGACCATGTATAGTAAGGCGTTTTAGCGAAAAACGACCATGTATAGTAAGGCGTTTTTAGCGAAAAAACGACCATGTATAGTAAGGCGTTTTTAGCGGAAAAAAACGACCATGTATAGTAAGGCGTTTTTAGCGGAAAAAAACGACCATGTATAGTAAGGCGTTTTTAGCCGGAAATAACGACCATGTATAGTAAGGCGTTTTTAGCCGAAAAAAACGACCATGTATAGAAAAGCGTTTTTAGCCAGAAATAACGACCATGTATAGTAAGGCGTTTTTAGCCGGAAAAAACGACCATGTATAGTAAGGCGTTTTTAGCCGGAAAAAACGACCATGTATACTAAGGCGTTTTTAGCCGTAAAAAACGACCATGTATAGTAAGGCGTTTTAGCCGGAAAAAACGACCATGTATAGTAAGGCGTTTTAGCGGAAAAAACGACCATGTATAGTAAGGCGTTTTTAGCGAAAAAACGACCATGTATAGTAAGGCGTTTTTAGCGAAAAAACGACCATGTATAGTAAGGCGTTTTTAGCCGAAAAAAACGACCATGTATAGTAAGGCGTTTTTAGCCGGAAAAAACGACAATGTATACTAAGGCGTTTGTAGCTGTAAAAAACGACCATGTATAGTAAGGCGTTTTAGCGGAAAAAAACGACCATGTATAGTAAGGCGTTTTAGCGAAAAACGACCATGTATAGTAAGGCGTTTTAGCGAAAAAACGACCATGTATAGTAAGGCGTTTTAACCGAAAAACGACCATGTATAGTAAGGCGTTTTAGCCTAAAAACGACCATGTATAGTAAGGCGTTTTAGCGGAAAAACGACCATGTATAGTAAGGCGTTTTAGCTGTAAAAACGACCATGTATAGTAAGGCGTTTTAGCGAAAAAACGACCATGTATAGTAAGGCGTTTTAGCGAAAAAACGACCATGTATAGTAAGGCGTTTTTAGCGAAAAACGACCATGTATAGTAAGGCGTTTTTAGCGAAAAAACGACCATGTATACTAAGGCGTTTTAGCTGTAAAAACGACCATGTATAGTAAGGCGTTTTAGCGGAAAAACGACCATGTATAGTAAGGCGTTTTTAGCGGAAAAACGAACATGTATAGTAAGGCGTTTTTAGCGAAAAACGACCATGTATAGTAAGGCGTTTTAGCGAAAAAACGACCATGTATAGTAAGGCGTTTTTAGCCGAAAAAAACGACCATTTATACTAATGCGTTTTTAGCCGTAAAAAACGACCATGTATACTAAGGCGTTTTTAGCCGGAAAAAACGATCATGTATAGTAAGGCGTTTTTAGCCCAAAAAAACGACCATGTATAGTAAAGAAACCGTTTTTATCGGAAAAAACCACCATGTATAGTAAGGCGTTTTAGCGGAAATAACGACCATGTATAGTAAGGCGTTTTGGCGAAAAAACGACCATGTATAGTAAGGCGTTTTAGCGAAAAAACGACCATGTATAGTAAGGCGTTTTGGCGAAAAAACGACCATGTATAGTAAGGCGTTTTAGCGAAAAAACGACCATGTATAGTAAGGCGTTTTTAGCGAAAACGACCATGTATAGTAAGGCGTTTTTAGCCGAAAAAAACGACCATGTATAGTAAGGCGTTTGTGGCGGAAAAAAAAGACCATGTATAGTAAGGTGTTTTTATCGGAAAAAAACGACCATGTAGGCGTTTTTAGCCGGAAAAAACGACCATGTATAGTAAGGCGTTTGTGGCCGAAAAAAAAGACCATGTATAGTAAGGCGTTTTTATCGGAAAAAAACGACCATGTATAGTAAGGCGTTTTTACCCGGAAAAAACGACCATGTATAGTAAGGCGTTTTTAGCCGAAAAAAACGATCATGTATAGTAAGGCGTTTTTATCGGAAAAAAACGATCATGTGTAGTAAGGCGTTTTTAGCCGGAAAAAACGACCATGTATAGTAAGGCGTTTTAGCGAAAAAACGACCATGTATAGTAAGGCAATTTTAGCGAAAAAACGACCATGTATAGTAAGGCGTTTTTAGCGAAGAAAACGACCATGTATAGTAAGGCGTTTTAATGGAAATAACGACCATGTATAGTAAGGCGTTTTTAGCGAAAAAACGACCATGTATAGTAAAGCGTTTTAGCGGAAATAACGACCATGTATAGTAAGGCGTTTTAGCGGAAAAACGACCATGTATAGTAAGGCGTTTTAGCGAAAACGACCATGTATACTAAGGCGTTTGTAGCTGTAAAAAACGACCATGTATAGTAAGGCGTTTTTAGCTGAAAAAAAACGACCATGTATAGTATGCCGTTTTTTGCCGAAAAAAATGACCATATATAGTAAGGTGTTTTTTGCCAAAAAAAAACGACCATGTATAGTATGCCGTTTCTGGCCGAAAAAAACGACCACGTATAGTAAGGCGTTTTTTATCGCAAAAAACGACCATGTATAGTATGCCTTTTTTAACCGAAAAAAACGACCATGTATAATAGTAAGGCGTTTTTAGCTGAAAGAAACGACCATGTATACGATGCCATTTTTGGCCGAAAAAAACGACCATGTATAGTAAGGCGTTTTTAGCTGAAAAAAACGACCATATATAGTATGCCTTTTTTAACCGAAAAAAACGACCATGTATAGTAAGGCGTTTTTAGCTGAAAAAAACGACCATGTATACGATGCCATTTTTGGCCGAAAAAAAACGACCATGTATAGTAAGTCGTTTTTAGCCGAAAAAACGACCATGTATAATATGCCGTTTTTGGCAGAAAAAAACGACCATGTATAGTAAGGCGTTTTTAGCCGAAAAAAACGACCATGTATAATAAGGCGTTTTTAGCTGAAAAAAAACGACCATGTATAGTAAGGCGTTTTTAGACGAAAAAAAACAACCATGTATAGTATGCCGTTTTTGGCCGAAAAAATGACCATGTATAGTAAGGCGTTTTTAGCCAAAAAAAACGACCATGTATAGTATGCCGTTTTTGGCCGAAAAAAACGACCATGTATAGTAAGGCGTTTTTGGCCGAAAAAAAGACCATTTATAGTAAGGCGTTTTTAGACGGAAAAAAACAACCATGTATAGTATGCCGTTTTTGGCCGTAGAAAACGACCATGTATAGTAAGGCGTTTTTAGCTGAAAAAAACGATCATGTATAGTATGCCATTTTTGGCCGAAAAAATCAACCATGTATGGTATGCTGTTTTTGCCCGAAAAAAACTACCATGTATAGTAAGGCGTTTTTGGCCGAAAAAAACGACCATGTAGAGTAAGGCGTTTTTGGCCGAAAAAAACGACCATGTATAGTATGCCGTTTTTAGCGGAAAAAAACGATCATGTATAGTATGACGTTTTTAGACGAAAAAACCGTCAATGTATTATATGCCATTTTTGGCCGAAATAAACCACCATGTATAGTAAGGCGTTTTTAGCCGGAAAAAAACACCATCAATGGTAAGGCGTTTTTAGCCGAAAAATACGACCATGTATAGTAAGGCGTTTTTAGCCGAAAAAAAACACCATCAATGGTAAGGCGTTTTTGGCTGAAAAAAACGACCATGTATAGTAAGGCGTTTTTAGCCCAAAAAACACCATGTATAGTAAGGCATTTTTAGCCGGAAAAAAACCCTTGTATAGTAAGGTGTTTTTGGCCGAAAAAAACCCGACCATGTATAGTATGCCGTTTTTGGCCGAAAAAAACGACCATGTATAATATGCCGTTTTTGGCCGAAAAAAACGACCATGTATAGTAAGGCGTTTTTAGCCGAAAAAAACGACCATGTATAGTCTGCCGTTTTTAGCCGAAAAAAACCACCATGTATAGTAAGCCGTTTTTGGCCGGAAAAAAAATGACCATGTATAGTATGCCGTTTTTGGCCGAAAAAAACTGCCATGAATAGTATGGCGTTTTTGGATGAAAAAAACGACCATGTATAGTAAGGCGTAGAAAAAATAGTAGTGTGTTTCCGGTAACATGAAATTTCGGCATAGGGTCGGTAGGTCGGACAAATGTTTTTATTTTTATAAATATTTTTGCCACGCCCCCATCATAAATGTAAACAAAATAACCATAAAACATAAAACAAGGAGACATTGAAACCCCGCGCCCGAAGGAAAACAAACAAACAAACAAAAACTACGGCAAGCCTGAGGATTTCACGAACAATAGTTACCGGTAGCGTGTCGTTTCCGTGGCGATATTTTACGGTACCGAAACATAGTTTAACCATTAAAGTCACCGCACACGACTTGACTGTGTGATCAACGCGATTTCACTGTGCCTCTGTGTGTTTGTGGTGTGTGGGTGTGTTTCTTCGAATTTACTTTCGTTTTGAGTGTTGGGGATGCAACAGATAGGTGCGTATGGTTGCTATTTTAGTCCGCAAATTGAGGAATCGCGGATGAAAGTTTGAGATGGCGGCGAAAAAACTCACAAAGGTCTACTAATTACGCTCATTTAAGAAATGGCAATGCCAGTCTGATTTTTCGTATGAATCGTCCGAAGGGCGTATCACTAAACTCACCTGTGACGTATGCACAAAACACGAGCGAGAGACGGACGACGCGAGGCACGATTACATGGCAAATTGGTCATTAGATTTGTAGGCTAATCGCTGTGAAAAATATTATGAAAAAGTATTGGTTATTCTATAATTTACTGGTTGTAGCATGGTAACTTTATGAATAAAATATTCGTCACAAGGTGTAGTAATGCTAGACTGCAACACACAAAACGCGGTCTAAACTATTTTCGGAGATCGCGGCCGCCGCCATGATTCAATGTTGTTGACACACGACGGCAAATGACGCGCATGCTCAACGTGAATATTGCGAGAGTTTGCACCGATGTAAACATCTTTCCTTTTATTATTTATAATTTTGTCTGTGGTTTTATTGTTCTTGTTTTGATTGTAAAGCGCCCTGGGTGTTTTGAAAGGCGCGTATAAATGAAATGTACTATTATTATTATTATTACACAAAAATGTAGAAGGTTTGAAAAAAATGCCGACCGGAACGTTTTTGTTCGAGGTAGAAATTCTCGGTCGGTCGGGTTACCGGAAACACACTACTTTTTTTTCTACGCCTAAGGCGTTTTTAGCCGAAAAATACGACCAAGTATAGTATGACGTTTTTAACCGAAAAAAATGACAATGTATTATATGCCATTTTTGGCCGAAATAAACCACCATGTATAGTAAGGCGTTTTTAGCCGAAAAATACGACCATGTATAGTAAGGCGTTTTTAGCCGAAAAAAAACACCATCAATGGTAAGGCGTTTTTAGCCGAAAAAAAACGACCATGTATAGTATGCCGTTTTTGGCCGAAAAAAACGACCATGAATAGTATGGCGTTTTTGGCTGAAAAAAACGACCATACAATACAATACAATACAATACATGCTGATTTATATAGCGCTTTCACAACAGCGGCAGCTGTAACAAAGCGCTTAACAAAGCAGTTAACATAAAGTAAAATAATAAACACAACACACAACATAAAACACAAACAAAAAGTAAAATAATGAACACAACACATGACATAAAACACGGACAGTCGTGCAGTCCTAACCACTTTTCCCTCATACGCTTTGTTGTTAAAGCAGTTTGAGATGTATAGTAAGGCATTTTTAGCCGGAAAAAAACCCATGTATAGTAAGGCGTTTTTGGCCGAAAAAAACCCGACCATGTATAGTATGCCGTTTTTGGCCGAAAAAAACGACCATGTATAGTATGCCGTTTTTAAACGAAAAAAACGACCATGTATAATATGCCGTTTTTGGCCGAAAAACGACCATGTATAGTATGCCGTTTTTAGCCGAAAAAAACCACCATGTATAGTAAGCCGTTTTTGGCCGAAAAAAAAACGACCATGTATAGTATGTCGTTTTTGGCCGAAAAAAACTGCCATGAATAGTATGGCGTTTTTGGCTGAAAAAAACGACCATGTATAGTAAGGCATTTTTAGCCGAAAAAAACGACCAAGTATAGTATGCCGTTTTTAACCGAAAAACCACCATGTTATAGTATGCCATTTTAGCGAAAAACCACCATGTATAGTAAGGCGTTTTTGGCGAAAAAACGACCATGTATAGTCTGCCGCTTTTGCCGAAAAAACTGCCATGTATAGTAAGGCGTTTTTAGCCAAAAAAAACGACCATGTATAGTATAGCATGGGTGTCAAACTCATTTTACATTGTGGGCCACATAGGGCCTCGGTAGATGTCAAGTGGGCCGGATCATTTAAAATTTTTCCATACTCTGCTATAAATAACCAAAATACTATGTCTTTCCTTTGTTTTGGTCTAAAGATGCACAAGAACACTAGGAAAATGTTGGAATATAATGAACATATCTTTCACAAAACATTTCATGAAGCACCTAAGATTTCCTTCAACATATGTGCAATTTACTTTTATCATTCACATTCAGTCAAACCTCGGTTTTCGAACATCTCGGTTTTCGGTTTTCAACCAAAAATTTTGAGTTTTAATGCCTCGGATGCCGAACAAATTTCGGTTCTCGAACAAACTGAGCGCACTTGAATGCACCATTTGACTCCTCTCGCCTTCCTTACACGGGGAAGTGACGCTTCCTCGGGTCGACGAAGAAGTGATGTTTCCTCGTGTTGCTTTCCATTGTGACCAGACATGTTCAATAAACATTTTTATTTTGGTTTTGGTTTTCGAACAATTCGGTTTTCGAACAGCCTTCTGGAACCGAGGTTTGACTGTATCTGCATTGCAACTGATCCCACTGACTGTACAAAGGCACAAAACCTTAACAAGTAATTGGTCTTGAAAAATATAGTAATGCACTTTTAAGATTAAACGAGATTTATAAAGAAAGGAATTTTAAACCATTTACACGAGCATATAAAATCTAATGTAATCCCTGCCTACATCTTACAACTAAGGAGAGTGCTATAATATCTGTAAAGAATAAAGTATTCACATGTCCTTGATAGCGTCTGCTGTGTTGGGTCTGTCATAGTGACAGATTGAGGCTGCTCTTGTCTTCTTCACTGATCAAAACAACATTGTCTTTTCCTCTGATCAAAACAGTGTGTCCCCCTGGCGGATATTCCATGAATTTCACTTTATTAAAAATATTCATTCCGTTTCTTTTATGCATTTTTTCACTTTGAAATTATCCTACGGGCCTGTTCAAACCTCCCTTCGGGCCGATTCCGGCCCGTGGGCCATATGTTTGACACCCTGTTCTTGGAGCTCGTGAATAGTGCAAATAAAACACCAATTACACACACTTCCAATGCGTGCAAGCCAACTTTATTCGTTGTTTCAAGATGCTTTGTTGATCAGGGCAACTCCGCTGGAATAGTTGAGACGCAAGTCTCGTCTGGATGCTTACAGGGTGCTCTCTGCTGGTCCCAACGGGGCCGGGGGCTGAAGAACCTGCAAAACCCAAAGGATCGTGGTGAAATCAAACTTCGTTTCAGATTGGGGAGGAAACATCGGATGACTTTCTGAGGGCCCCGATAACTTCTCCCCTTCAAAGTATTCACTGTATATCGATCAACATGTCAGAAACATTTCGGTCTCAAACTCCAGCAGAGGGCCCGCCATTGGCAAGGGTAAACAATAAACCCGATTTGGCTTTCCAATGTCAGCTAACAACAGTAAGAATCATTGTAAAATTCGACCGCAAACTCGCAAGAGGCTCGCGCCCTTCTGCGCCGGTGTTTACAAGGTCTTTGCGAAACGTAAGGGCGCCGTCTACTGGTGACCAATAGGAATGACAAACCATCGACTGAAGTGGCTCTCAACTTTAGTACAGTCCCACCGAAAAGATTGACATGTCCCATCAGACATTTGGATCTATTTTAGTAACTTTTGAGGTGGTTCAGAGAATAGACGGACGTAGCAAAATAATCTGTGCAATTCAAATTGACGGGCCACCATGCATACAAAGTCCAGCCTATCCCGATTGCAGAAGCACTTTAGATTGTGACACGTTCATCAATTATAGGCTCGTTGAGGTTTACTTGCACTGCTCTTCTTTCAAAAGGTCAAATTTGTCAGTCGACAAATGTAACGGTCACCATCCATTAGCTGTCCTATTAAAACAGCTGATGACATCCGGCTAATCTGCATGTGAAGTGTCACCGCGTCACAATCTTCAACTAGTAGATGTAGAACAGCAGCTGCAGTGGAAATGATAAGTCGTCAAGCAGCGACACTGAGCTATCTGGAGCATGTCATAGGATAATATTCAAGCGGGACCCCTTCTGGTATCACTGCAAAATGTTCACAGTTCCAGTGAATTACTTTGATTCGCCATTATCGGTGACAACACACATTGCTGGTTTCAGGTTACACGTGCACACACGTGGACTACATCTTCCAACGGTTCCCTTCCAACGCCGACCTGTAATACTGTATGCTTGCATATCTTGCCACAGATAAGAAGGGCTGGGTCGGTTGCCGACATTTATTTATAGTTTACTTCTTCCATTTCAATTTGTAAAGTAATAGCACAGGTGACCATCTTATGCCAAAGGGCACACAGAGAGGGGGGGAAAAAAAAGAAGTGCTCAGTCTGAAGTGAAAATCTCTTTGCGGGATTGTACGATGTTATTCGAATGGCTTATTAGCAGGTACCACAAGCGCTCGTCTTCGCTGCTCTCATCGGTGTCCCAAGGTGACCTCGTGCAACATTCTGGTCTTTATGCAGGTGCCAACTCCAGCAAATAAGACACCAGCAGCGCCTCCCGATATGTCATTCCCGGTACCTCATCCATTATTTTTAGCTGGGATCCAATCCTACAACTTCACTTAATATGGGAAAAACGGTGCTGCATCCCTGAATTTATTTCATTTCCACACATGCATGAGTTGCACCATTTGCCTCCACACCTCGTGCCAGCCTTCATTTTCCCTCTCAACCAAATTTGACGTGTATGAAACATATGCGCGCACGCACAAAGCCGTCCCCGCCAGCAACCACGCAGGCCCCCGCCTCCTCTTACCCCACATAGACACACACTAACACCAACTTAGCTCAGCCCCCCCCCCGATACCCCCTGCGCCCCAATACCAGCGGCCCATGGGGGTTTTTTATTAAGGTGGATGTAGGAGTTGGTCTTGCTCTCTTCTGGGTGACGCGGATTGGAAAGGGTTGCTCATACTTACACCGTTTGTTTTTTTTGGTGTGTGTGTAAATTCTGAAACTGCAACTACGTTTTATCCACTCCAGAGAGGAGCCATGAAGTGGACCTGGGTGTTTGTGGCAGTTTTGCTGTCCTTTGCCGGCATCTCGCTGGGTAAAGACAGCTTGGATTTCCCCGAGTACGACGGCAAGGACAGAGTCCACGACCTCCACCTCAAGAACTACAAGTCTGTGATGAAGAAGTATGATGTCATGGTGGTGTACTACCATGATCATCCCGCATCCAGCCGCGTCGCCCAGAAACAGTTTGAAATCGAGGAGTTGTCCCTTGAGGTAAGTTGAGTTGGAAATGAATGGCAGAGTGATGCGCATGGGACAGCGTTTGTAATAGAACGTAGGACTCGTATCTTCAATCATGACATCGATAAAAGACAATGTTCACTCCGAGATTGCTGGAATCAATATAAAGCAATCAAGGTGTGTGAAATTGAAGGCGGGGACTTGGATCACGTTATCTTACAAGGTGGGAAATCGCTTCTGAGAAATGCTGGTAGGTGCCGGCGGCGCGTTGACGATGTCGTCCACCTGAAGCCGAGGACTTGTGTATGTCGAGTAACAAATGTGCACGCGCCGATGCCGCCCAGTCACTCTTGGTGCCATTCCGTGGGCGGTTTATCAACAGCAGACTCAGATGTTTCGACACATTCCGAAGAGCCCAGCACGAAATCGTCACTCCGCTTGAAGTCTCAGCATGCAGTCTGCCGCACCTATCAAATAGTACCAAAGAGGATTTGTAGTTTATTTTTGAAACAATTTGTTGACTTTGAAGTGCATTTAAATGTCACAGTGCTTTTGGATCCTAAACTGTGGTGATGTAACACATACAAATAACTGCATGGATGTAGTTTGAGCCCTCTTATGAAATGCTTTTGGTCCAACTTGACGTGAGAGCATGACGTGACTTATGCACATCAGCTATCAGTCAATAAGTGTTTGCATCCATATTCTCGATGAATCAAGTCTATCTCATCAGCCACTTAGCATAATTGCATTGCATTTTTCAATATTTGGGGAGAGAGAAACAAGAAGAAAACACAATTTTTAGACCGCACCTGGCTATTTGTTACTGGGTCTTTTTGCTTTTGCTGACTTGAAGTTGTTGTTAGAATATCAAGTTTAAAAAATACTAAGGTGTAAACTAAAAATTTAGTTTTTTTTCTTGTTTCTCTCTCCCCAAATATTGAGGCAATGATGCCATGCGGCAGACGATATATAGTGTACCTTTAAGTAATGTATATACTGTATACTGTGTGTGTGCGTATCGATAGACAGACAGACAGACAGACATATATTCCAATGAAAGTAGATCCTTGCAAATAAAAAAGAGCTAAAAGCGCAAAGGTTGAGCATCTCACTTCCTGCTGACAAGCAAGTCAGCGCCAGAGCCTCTGGCTCCGCTTGTGCCTGCTCAGCTCTGTGCTATGATTGACACTTGCAATACTGGATTTGTCAGCGGATCTCGGATCTCAAAGCTGCACTGAGCATCACTGCCAGCTCACCAAAATAGCTGCTGTGGCTCGTTGGATATATTTATCCCAAACTGCTTTTGTGGTCGGTTGTGTACTCCAAGGGTTTGTGTTTCAAAGTATTCATCTAGATATATATTTACTTTTAACCATCAAGATGTTATTATTAGTTAGTAACAAGTTATGGCAAAGTTTCAACATTTTAGGCATTGGATGCTCTGTGGGGTTCAAAATGTCAATATTATGGCCTTTGGTCTCAGGAAAGTCGTCCCTCTGTGAGTTAGTGTAGCATGGGATGGAAATCTCACAAGTCGCTCAATTCAAGCACTTATCATACCTTTTCTAAAAAGGAACACATAGTTTGATTCCCGATTTATACATTAAGTATGAAAGCTTTTCAGGCTTTGGATTTCAGTAAGTCAAATGTCAGTGATCGCTGCATCATCCTGTAGAAGAAGAAGCCATCTTTTTATGATCATGGCATGGAGTCAACGTTTGATAGTTATGTTGGCGCTCACCGGTTTCAGCCCCCAAATAGTTCTCAAGCATCGGATCGGATCCTTATAAAACCTTCGGCGTTCCGAAGCTCATTTGTTTTTCCTGTTTTTTGAATTGGCTGCGCGCACACTTCAAACAAACTGGAACAGCGCCTCGAGCCACTTCCTGGTTGAATGTGACGATCCCATTGGTGAAAGTAACTGTCAGTCAAAAGGTTCAAGTTTCAGACAGATTTAGAAAGTGCCTGAGCAGCGCACGGCTACACAAGGCTTTTATGGTCATGAAACAACCAGTGGAGAAAACACTCAAAAAGAAGCCCCCCACTCCCCAACATTTCTAGATTTGTATTTCTATTTATGTGGCTCTGTTAAGCATAAATTGTACTGAGGATTCCAATTTGAGTTTGGTTTGTTTTCCAGCTTGCGGCCCAGGTCCTAGAGGAGTTTGATGATGAGGACATCGGAGTTGGTCTCCTTGATGCGAAGATTGACAAGGCTTTAGCGAAGAAACTGGGTCAATGCTTCATCCCGTATATGCTAAAAACATCATTGTTATATGGAAACGACCTGATTCCTGGACAATCAAACTTTCTGTTTTGGTTCTGCCCTCGCAGGCCTTGAAGAGTCGGACAGCATCTTCATCTTCACAGATGACGAGGTCATCGAGTATGATGGCGAGCTTGCGGCAGACACTCTTGTGGAGTTCATCTTTGATGTTCGTGAGGATATAATCTCCCAGTTAATAACTGCCTATTTCTAAGAGGGGGGGGGGTCACTTAGTGTGTACTCTTTCTTTCTTTGGGGACAGTCTCTTACGCCGGCTGCCTCTTTTCTCTCCCCTCCGCGCCTTCGCATTTCCTTCACAGCTCCTCGAGGATCCCGTGGAAATCCTTGACAACAATCGGGAACTGAAGGGCTTTGAAAACATCGAAGAGGACATCAAATTGGTGGGCTACTTTAAGAGTCACAAGTCAGAACGTAAGAATCTGTGCTGAAGCAATAAATGCGTCAATGTGCCGCACACATTTGCCAAGACACGAAGAGACTTGGGTGGTTGCGTGTTAAATTTCAGATTTTGAGGCTTTTGCTGATGCTGCCGAAGAGTTCCACCCTCACATCAAGTTCTATGCAACATTCAATGCTAAGGTAGCCCCCTCCTATTATTATTGTGTTAATAGGAAGAGCTCAGATTTGCACTCTTTTTTTTTTTGTTACTGTGGGATAAAATTGTGTGCCTGTATCTATTTTTTTTTAACAATGGGCAACAGATTGCCAAGGCTTTGGACCTCAAGCTTAATGAGGTGGACTTCTATGAACCCTTCATGAAGGATCCAGTTGTTATCCCGGGAAAACCCTACACTGAGGAAGAGCTGGTGAAGTTCATTGAAGACAATGACAGGTGTGTCCAGTTTCTACGACAAATGCATCATTTCAATTTTTTCAACAATTAAAAGTGTACATTTTTTTGTGCTTCTGAAGGCCAACTCTCAGGAAGTTGCAGCCCCACAACATGTATGAAATCTGGGTGAGAGCAAAAATAGCTATTTTTGTGTTCACTATTCAATCAGTATTTGGAAATGGACTTGAGGGTTTTTTTTTAATGTGTAATATGTCTGCATTCTTTCCAAAGGATGACCCTGTTGATGGCGAACACATCGTCGCTTTTGCTGAGGAGTCTGATCCAGGTAAGGGAACATCACCCGAACAAAACTGAACAAATAAACTCAAAAGACAAGTAGAACAATGTTACATTGTCTTAGTTTTTGCGCTGCTTCACCCCTTCAGATGGCTTTGAGTTCTTGGAGATCCTGAAGGAAGTTGCGAAGGACAACACAGAACATCCTCACCTCAGTATTGTCTGGATTGATCCTGATGACTTCCCCCTGGTATGATTAGTAGACTAACCTCAACATTGACTAACAAATTCAATGGTGGAGACTCAATGTGCTGCTCACAATCACCCTGCCGCCGACTTGCGACCAGCTCGGTCCTCCTTTTCCTCCAAGTCATCTGGGATAAGGATCCTGAATAACCAAAGTGATTTTGAAAGTAAATGCCACATTCCCTTCCTTCTTTGTAGCTTGTACCTCACTGGGAGAAGATTTTTGGAATCGACCTGTCCACCCCACAGATCGGTGTTGTGGAAGCTGATGATGTAAGTCGCTCCTTGATCAAGTGTCTCTTTTGTCTCTGCGGACGTCCGCAAGTTATGACGGGGAAGGGGTGTGTCTCCTATTGACATGTGGCTCCGCACCAGGCTGACAGCGTGTGGATGGACATGGGAGATGGCGATGATGATGACATGCCATCTGTGGACGAACTGGAGGACTGGATTGAGGACGTTCTGTCCGGAAAGATTGATCCTGATAATGATGATGACGATGATGACGATGATGATGATGATGATGACGATGATGACGACGATGACGATGATGATGATGATGATGATGATGACGATGACGACGACGATGATGATGAAGACGATGACGACGACGATGATGATGATGACGACGAAGATGGTCATTAATAAATCCGACAAAAGATCTAAATCTGACCAATGCAGTTTAAAGTGCTAATATGAAAAGCAAGTACATCATTCGTTTTCATCTCATATCTTTGTCATTTTTACTAAATTCCAATATTACTCCCCAGTCTATTGCCCTGCACAATTCTAACCTTTGAATAGGACTGCTAGTCCTTTTATATGATGAAGGTCGGTGGTGTTCTACTCGGTACTGGAGGGTGTGGCGTATTGTACTTAAAGATATTTAAAACATGTTGACTCTTTTTCTTGTTTTCGTCGGGGTGAAAACGCCAAGTCAATTCCGAAGGTGCTCGCAGCTTTTTAACGATGGCTGTTTCAATATCATCAGCCTACTCTGCCAAATTATTGTAACACTGTACATCGACAGATGTTTTCTATGACAATGAAGTATAACAGCAGCCATATTTTATTTTTGTAACAAGAGAAATTACTTAACTGTGAAGTCTTAAATAAATGACAGATTTGGACAGAAACACCAACGACTGTGTTTGTACACTTTGTTTAACAATTGATTGGCACATGACACTGCACCTTGGTTTCAGACAAATCAAATAACCCAGCGAAAACATGAATATGATTAGAGTCCAGTGTGACTACGACTCTTGCAACATTGGAGACATTCATCCAGCCATTTTCAACACCACTTATCCTGAGATACTTTTCCAACACACCTCATTCACACTCGCATTCATCATGTTGGAGTCTTTGCTTTTAAATATGTATATTTTTATGCATAAATAAATAATAACTATTTTATTTATTTGTATTTGTATTTATTGTGGAAGCGCGTTGCTGCCACACGTTTCGTGTTTTTACATGATAATTCTCACGTTTTTACATAAGTTTCATGTTTTTACACAAGTTTCAGCGTAATAAAAGGTTCTAACTTTCACGTAAGAGCGTGATCTGGAACTCTTTGGGGGGAGCTTGAGTGCAATAAAATTTCAAGATTTTATTTTGTTGAATCGTTTGCTATTTGAACGTCATTTCCTGTGGTAAGTTGCGTCCCACCCTCTTTGGTTCGCGTTCACCTTTGGTGCACATGCGCGTGCTGCGGTTACACACACTGTTGATGCAAGCCATGTGATTTTTGGTATTTTGTTGGGATGAAACTTTTATATTTTCGTGATTAATTGCGCTTTTACGTTTCCTACGTAGACATTGACGCGAAAAAACGGCCTAAAATGTCGGCGGATGCCGTAAACATCCACGCACAAGTGGAGTCTGTGCTGGGTGCGCTCGTGAAAGTGGCCACGGTGGAGTTGACCAAACTGTTCGAGAGCAGTTACAGAGCTTCGGCTGCTTCGGTGGAAGTGGGCCGCGCCGACGGCGGCAAAGGGAGCGAGTCCCCGGATAGTTTGTCGTCTGCAGAGAGAACGCGCAGCATCGGGGTGCAAGTGGACGACGACATTCACTCACCGCTCACGCTGGCGTGTATGTTGCTCACTGAAATGCGGCTATTCGATTTTTAGTCGGCGGTTAGTTATTCTGGAACGAGCGACACTTTTGGGCCACACTTTTTGGGCCAATGTCGCCGTTCCGTGGTCCCATGGCGGCTAAAAACAGCCATAGGCACTTGCATTCACCGTCGAAATGACTACAGTATTAATACGAATGTTTTTTTTTTTTTCTGCACTTAACGCAGAGCCACTCGATACAAAGGAATGTGACCCTTTGTTGCCTTTTGCAGATGGCGATTGTTGCCGAGAGTCCGGAAAGGAGCAGGAGGCGCAAGGTTGTCTCCGCGTTCTTCTTGCTCGAGATAAACCACCAGTCAAGGTGAAGACATGGGCCGTGGAGTGGGAGGGAAAGTTTGGAGCTGTTGTTAATCAACTCAACTCGGCTATATTTCTTGAGCACTTTAAAACAACCACAGCTGTATACAAAGTGCTGCACGCGGAGCAAATATAATATTTCCAACAATAATGAGTAAATTTATAACGGAGAAAGTACAGAGCACAAAAACAGCAAAACTAAGATAACGTCTGTGTCATGCTGAGTCAAAAGCCAAAGAATCCAAATGAGTTTTGAGACGTTTTTTTCAAGATGGGCAGCGAGGGGGCTTGCCGAACGTTCAGTGGGAGGTCAGTCCAAAGAGAGGGACCAGCAACGGAAAAGGCTCGGTCTCCTCTTAGCCTCCGTTTAGTTCTTGGTATCTCTAATGATGTCTGGTCCGCAGACCTGAGAACTCAGAGAGGTAAGGTGGAGGGAAGCCGTTTAAAGATTTAAAAAAATAATAGGATCTTAAAAAAGAACTCTAAAATGTATAGGGAGCCAGTGAAGCGATGCCAGAGTAAGTTATGTGCTCCCTCTTACGAGTACGTGTCACGAGGCGAGCAGCAGCATTCTGGTCCAACTGGAGACGCTTCATGGAGGATTGGCTGACTCCAAAGTAAAGTGCAATACAGTCATCCAGCCAGAAAGTGATGAAGGCGTGAATTTATTGTTTCAAAGTGCTCATGAGAAAGGAGAGGCTTGACTTTAATGAAGATCTTGGCAAAGGTTTTTTTTTTGTGTAACTTTGGACTGCAAACTATCAGTCGACCATTGTTTTGTTTCGTGAAGCAGGCAGAGGCTTTGAATGAGGCAGAGTTCAGCATCCTTGAAACAGACTGTGGGCCACAGACAGACGCTACTTTGGATGGTAAGTGGAGTACAAGTACGCCAGTTATATTTTTGTACTTTTAAATGTGAAGTTGGTATTATCGAAAGCATCCACTTTGCTTTCGCAGCTCAAAGATGTGAGGCGAGGCGAAGCCCACCAGCTGAGAAGCAGCCTCCTGCGGAGCCCCATCAAGCCTGCGCCAGCGCAGCCAAGGGCACGGCTGACGGCCTGTGCCTTGGCGAAGGGGCCCTGACTCCGGCGCCGGTTGGCCTTTGGGAACATGTGCCCGAGCCAAAGGAGACCAAAAACCTCCTCCAGATGAAGCTGAAACTCGCCTCGCGGGACCGAAAACTGAGGAGCGCGTGTGTGGTTCAACTCGTCAACGTGCTGTCTGCAGCAGAGTTGCGGGCGAAGATTCAGAAGAGCGGCGGCGGTAAAAAGAAGCGGCCCGTGCCGAAAGATTTGCGGCGCCATCAGGGCGCGCACACGGGCCGCCGCCTGTGCTGCTTCACGGCCTGCGAAAAAGGCGTATGGCAACTGCAGAAAGCCGTCGGCCGCTCCCGCGACGGCTACGCCTGCGGCGCTTGCGGCAAAACGTTCAAGCGGCGCAAGCATCTGCGGCGCCACGAGCGCTTCCACACGGGCGAAAAGCCATACTCGTGCTCCAAGTGTTCCAAGACGTTTGCGCTCAGGAAGAGCCTCCGCCGCCACGAGAGATTCCACACGGGCGAGAGGCCGCACAAATGCACGCAGTGTGACAAAAGCTTCCGCCTGCGAGTCAATCTGAAAACGCACCTGAGATTTCACACCGGAGAGAAGCCGTACCAATGCGGCCAGTGTGGAAAGATGTTCCGGATCCTGGGGAATCTGGACAGACACAAACTCAACCCGTGTGGATTCTTTGCGCCGTCATTCCGGACCATCGCCGGCTTGTAGCCGAGACTCGCGCGGCCCCTTTCGCGCCGCGCTCCCCGTCAAAGCAGCCGCTTTGCCTGAATGTCAACAAGGCTTACAGCCACCTTGAATGCTGTATGTTTCTGGTTTAGTCACATTTGTTTTCATAAATTGCAGGGGGAAGTTTTCACCTTTGAAATAGTAATCTTGCATTCCTGACGACAACGCCGAGAAGGAAGCGTAAGGCGCCGAGACTGCGATGTGACGTTTAACGCAGCGGCGTTGGGGCGAGTGGTGTTTCCTCTCCGACGTGACAATTTTACAGAACTCTGCGTGAAAAGGGCTTTTCAAGAACGCGCGTAGCGTTCGCTACCTCAAACCCAGTGAAGGTTCCGTGAAAATGTTGCGCGGTTTTCTTTTGGATGTTTAATTTTTTCCAGAAAAACATTGATGCTCTCTTCCTTTTTATTGAGCTTGGACTAACTACTGTTTAGTTCTGTGACTGGATAAAGTTCTCTCAGGTTCTACAACCGGTACAAGGAGATGATGCTGATTCCGAATTTGCATTTACGGGTAAGGAAAACAAATGTGGACCTTTTGACTTGACAGCTTGTCACTGACCAAATAATTGATCTTCACTATGTATTGATCCAATAGAAACACTGTAGCGAACGATTGTGGTGCTGTTGCAGTCTGAGAGATGTTTTCTGATATTCTGGTGCGATGCAGTGACGATCACGAACATTTTTGGATTTTCTTCTTTTGCAGCTCTTGGACTGGAAATCGAAAGTAGGGCACATGTTCTTTGCGGTATCTGATTTTTTAAAATATCTGTTTTTGTAGTTTAAAGGACCCTTTGTTTTAACTGTCTTTATGATACTTGAAACGCTATTCGCTATACTTGCTACTTTTTGTTTCAGATACGTAACGATTACAGAATGAATGTGGTCTTTCCATACTGGAGAGTTTAGGGTTAAGGAACTACTGACTTTGTATTTTTATTTTTCATGTCTTCTGGAAGATGTATGGAAGTGGCAGAAAACTTCAGATTAAATTTTTTTTTTTTAATCATTGTTTCCGTCCGTGCAGGTGCACCCGTAATTATACGCCAACAGTGATGAGTTCAAGATTCTTTATTTTCAGGTTTCCTGTACATTTGACTAATCGGACCGGTAAAAGCAGCATGAAAATAACACGTCTGCTTTCAAAGCTCCTCTTTTCAATGTGGCCGGCCAGCTACACTTTGAGCCATTTTCTAACATCCTGCTCCTATGTGGCCGTATGAAGTCCAAACTACGGCACGACGGCCTGTCTGTACTTGTCACATCTATCAAACGGCTTCCTTTGAAACAAATGTCCTTGTTCAAAACATGGTTTCCATGTGTACTTATATTGTGGCAGCTGCGCTCCTTGATTATAAAAATGTACGGCTGGCAGTAATTGGCACCGAATGTCTGACTGTAGTAAGAGCACAGCGAAACTTCCTTATTCAGAGGGAGGCATTTCCAGCTACACAATTACACTGTCTGTTGCTTTACGGACAGAACAGACCTAAAAAAAAGACGAGGGGTAATTTTTTCAATAAACTCCATCCATCTTCTATACTGTTTACAGCCTATCGCGGCTGACTTCAGGCAAAAGGCGGACAACGCCCTGAGAATGACCGCCAGTCAATCAATCGCAGGGCATGGACACAAACCATTCACATTGTCAGTAAGTGGGCCACCAAATCTACACTGCCAAGTACACCACGAGTAACTTTCATCAATTCCAACTTCTGATAGCAAAATGTTTCGTATCTTCAGAGCAAGACTTCGCAATTGCTTTTCAAGACATTATTGAAGTAACACAAAAACTTATATTGAACAACATTGGATGCTTCCAAGAAATCCTGGTGCCTGACTATAGCCCGTATTCCTATTTCCGAGTATAGAGAAGACCAAAAAAAAAAAAATGCCAGGCTTTAACAGTAACAATGTTCGAGTCGCAGTACAACAATAGTTGAGAATCTTGCAGGGCTGGCATTTATTTCACCGTTCCCATGGTCTGGTTTCTGATGGAGCACCATGCTTTGAAAATATCACTGGACAAAACAAAAACACGTTTTTTTTTGTGTTGTACGTATTATATGCTCACAACTACAGTGCACTAAAGTTTTGTGGCTATTGTGTTGGTGAATTGCAAACTCACCTGCAGTGAGAGGCCACGCACTCGTTACTGCAATATTCTTTGTCCCAATCCTCGCTCTCGACTGCTGGGTTTGTGCAGCCGGACCTCACGCACACGCACGGCACAGCCGAACCTTCGCATGGCTCGTTCACCTCCATCTCATCCTGAAATATGGGATGGCAAAGCATTGGCCGTGTGGCGGTTGGAATGGCTGTCACGTGCGCAACGTTTGTCAGCGATGAAGCGGCATCAAGTTACAAAGGGGGGAGGATGTCGGGTAGCTAAAACGGATCATTTTTGATCGTGTACCGTACTGACTCAGATTTGTCAAACAAGAAACCATGTGAGGCTTTCGTGAGGATTCAGAGCCAACAATTGCGTCTATCACTCCGATAAGGGAGGCACAACAAGGTTGGCAATGCCACGGTTAAGGGTGACTTTTCAGGATAAACCGAAAACGCACTACACTTTAATAGGTGAGCCCATTTTGACCTTCTCCGAACTTCGTCTCCAGACTTTGCAATTAATTAACATCTCAATCAACGCAATGCCCACAGGAAAAAGGAAGACGCACCTCTTCTGAAGGCAGCACCTCTGAGACAACCTCGTCATCATGCTGACCGGTTGACCCAGCAGAATTCACCACCCGCAGTCCTGCCGCAAGCGTGGATGCCGAAACCGTTGGTGCCGCTGCAGCCGTGGTGGAGATGATAATGGGCTGCGTGTCTTTTCTCTGCAAAGAGGCGGGAACTATTTTGATCTGAAGCGGAGGCGGCGGGGCAGCTGTGATGGACACGGGGAGTCCCGTCGCACTTCCTCCCTCCCGAGGCTTGGCCTGGAGTAAGCGCGGCGGCGCCGGCGCCATTTGTTGTAGTGGCGGCGGCGGGGGCGCGTTCTGCATCTGCTGCAGGGGTGGCGGCTGGCGAGGGGCGCTGGACACCACGAAGGTGGGCTGCAAGGTGTGGATGCCACCGGGCAGCAGGGTGACAAACTGCCCCCCTGTCTGAAGCATGTGTTTGGGGATTAGGATCTTGGTGATGGTCTGGGGCGGTGGGACTGCAGCGGCGGGGGCTGTTGCTGCCGCTGCGGCTGGGGCGGCTACAGGGGCTGCTGCTGGGGCCGCCGCTGTTTTGGTTGCACCCGTGCGGGAACGAGTTGCCCTCTCTGGGATATCCAGAATGATGTTGGAGGTACAGATGTTGGTGATGGTGTTTTCTTCAACGTTATTTGCTGGACGGACAACCTGATGACCAACAGGCGGGGCAGCTGCAGGAGCTTGGCTGACATCAGGCGGAGGTGGTGAAGGTGCAGCCGCTACCACCTGGCAGGCGGACTGAGGCGTGAGAGGAGACGGAAAAATGAGCAAAAATCAGGGAATTTCTACGACTGCTGAATCAATCTTACCTGTGAGAGTTGACTGGCTCGATAAGCTGCCAGAGCTTTTAAATACTCCCTTTTGGCAGCATCGGTCTTTTTCTTATATACCTAAAAGAAACGTAGTGAGTGAGTTAGGTCCATCCATACAATTGGCCTTCATTAGTACAATTAGTTTTTGTGTTCTTTTGTTATATCGTCACAGAATAGAGTCAACCTCATTCAGACTCAGGGACAACTGATAAGAATGTGAAAATGTTACTTAAAATTTGGCTGCACAGTTAAAAGGGAAAACATGGATTTTTTTCCCTCTAAAATGTTGTTATGTTTGCTAAAATAGTCATGATGACTTATCAGATTGAAATCATAAATATGATCTGTGGGGGTGGAGGCAGTTCAGCATTCTCAGCCCCCCATCTCATGCAAGCATGCGCGCACCTGTTTCTGCTCCTCGGCCAGGCTGTCCCACATGGAAGCCACAATCTTTGACACCTCTCCAAAAGAAGCATTTGGATTCTGGCCCTTGATGGCCGCCTGGGTGTCTCGGAAAAAAAGAGCATACGCAGAAACTGGCTTTTGTGGCTCATTGGGATCTTTCTTCGGCCGGCTCGTTTTGGTAACCGTCGCTGATGGGGTTGGTGTCCCCAAGGCCCTTTTGGAAGTTGTCAGGGAGACAGAGGACTGGACAGCTGGATGGGAGAGGACTGAGGATGAGGACAGAGACATGGGGGAGTCGACCAGCACACTCCGCTGTGACAAAGACACATTAAAGATTGTCATTTAGTTGCAGGGCAGGTGAGAAAGCATGGAACATCAAGGTGATATTGAAAGAGTCACAGAATTCAAATATGCGGGTCGCCTGTCAACATACAGTTAAAACTAGACACATAAGCAACTATTTTTATTTCATTTTTTAAAGGAAAGCGATACAATTCGTTTCAATGGGGAAAGATGATTTGGGTCACGGAACAAATTAAACTCTTATGTCAAGGTACCCCTGAATTCTTGAAATGACTGAAATGAGGGCTTTCCTCAATGTTCAGCGAAACTGTAAAAGATGTGAATTGGCGGCAATGTCTGCTTGTAAAACACCTTTCACCTTAAAGTCATCCATGTCCTCATCTTGTAAGGAGCCACCTGGGGAAGGTGTCGCCGACAGCGGCAGTTCCGAGGTCGCAGCGGGAGGTCCCATGCAATCTCCTCCTAGACCCAGCGCCAACTCCGTCTGGTTAATGGTAGACAGCTGACCGCTTCCTAATAGCCCATGAGCGATATCGGCAAGTTGAACGTCGATAGTCATTGGGGATGAACTGCCAAAATGGGAGCCGCCGCTGTTACCCAGCTCCTGAGGATTGATTATATGAAAACAAAGTAGAAAAGAGCAGAGTTAGGAAAAGCAATACTCACTCACAGTACACCTACAGACTCTTCTGAGTCTGTATTTAACCTCACAAATTCCTTGTGTGTTTAGAACGTACTTGGCCAGTAAAGATTATTCTGATTCTGACACGCATTGTTTTGGGAAATGCAGAAGGAAGCCAGAGTGCCGAGAGAAAACCCAGGGGCCATATTTCACATTAATCCGAGCAAAACACATCTGTAGTGGTCCGCATTTTTGGTGTGTCTTGTGTTTTATTTAGATTCTTGCCATGTTATTTATTAGAGAAATGTTGGTTCTGAACTGCCCCAGACAATATTCGTGGGACATATGCATGCTGAAATATTCCATTTAGTATTGATGGTGTCTATAACCGTGACGTGACAGTAGGCGGCATCAAGAGTAAAAGTTAGTTGGTTAACATCCCATCAAAAGGCCAGGTACCATAACACATAGTCCACCCCCGCCCAATAGACAAACGGGTACAATCCGGATCTCAAGTAAATAGCCATGTGAGGAAATAGCATTTTTAGGAGGTGGAGTACATACCAATGATGAGGAACTGAGAAGGGCTCCTCCATTTGCCTGAGCCATGGCCCCCATGTTGAGATGCTCCAGGCCTTGAGAGCAGTTATTCACAAAGGCGGATGCAAAAGACGGATCATTAGCTTGCACCACCAAGTTGTTAACCAGGTTACGAGAACCCGAAGGTCCCACGGTGCCACCTGACCCGTCTGACATCTCAAAGTGAGACACTGCTTCAGCAATACCTAGGGATGTATCTGGGTCCAGTGAGATAGGGGGAATCTCAAAAACCTCATCTCCGAGGCTGGGGTGTGGAAAGTCTGCTGTTAGGTGGGAAGAAAACAGTTTTTTGGCGGTCAGAAATTGTGCCCATTTTGGAAAGCCGTTTGAGCTTTAATTGATGCCCTTGATGTCAAGTTTTAGGTCCAGGCTTCACTAGTAACTAGTAGAATGACTGTGTCTCAATAGTAATATTTCTGTCCACTGCTAGTCCCACTTTTGGCCTCGTATCCATTGGCACTAGTAGCACTATTAGGCCCAACGAAATGGCATTTCAGGCTCAAATAGAATTAAAACGCCCACTTGTAGTTTTGTCGATGGTCTATTTGTCCTACTAGTGAGGCCAATGAGCAGACTAGTACATGGACCTTAATATGGCTATCAGGGGTATCGAATGCTGAAACGGTTTTCCATAGCGCGATATTATCTTATATCATTCAAAGGCGGAATGAGTGAAACATTAGGATTCAGTTACCTCAGCGGACAAAAAGTGATGAGCGCCACCACCTATAGTTAGATAACTATCGCTGCCCTCTGAAAACTGAAACACATGGTTGGCATTTAATGACAAATTTGAGGCACTGACATTTATTCAAGTTCGCCCCCCCCCCCTTACTTGTTTTAGCAAAAAAACATTTGTTTGGGTTACCTTATTTCCTTCGGTGTATCCACCATATGTTTGGTTGCCCAAAAACTCAGAATCAACATTTTGAGCACAACCGTCAGGAAGTCCAGAATAAAAATTAAGGTCCATTTTGCAAAGGTACTCAATTTTTTTTATACATATAACCAATGGATCAAATTAAATTATGGATTACCAAACAATTACGAAAATGCTAGTAGCTATCTGGCTAGTTAGCTAACTAGCCAACTAACATAACCTTGTGCTATTATATTAAGACCTGGGAACGTTTGTGGCGTTAGGCTGACATCATCCAGCCATAAATATCATTCGATGTTAAAGCGATTTTGAGTTCAAATCAAAATAACGTCTCGTGAGTGGCAAAGCTTTGATCAAACGGAAAAGCCATTCATCAGGACAGTACGACGTAACAACAATGGACAGTTCAGGGACCGTCGGAAAATAGAAATACCAAAGTCCTCATTAACCCAACACGGAACACGTGCGCCAGAAATAATTGAACCGGCACAATAAAACGTAATTCGTTGAAAAAACAAAAGTATATTCCTGAATGTCACACGAACCCCACTAAGAGTCCAATACAACATAGCTATGTTTTAAGATGTCGTGCCCATTTCGTTTACTGAACGATCAACAGCACAAAAACCTAACTTATCTGACGTTTATTTCACGTCAAGACAACGTGCTATTACGCGCTTTGGCCGGAGTGGGCGGTATTAAACTGATGGTGGGTCTTCGCTATTTTTTGCGTCTCCAAAGAAACACAGCACTCCAGCAGTATGACATTAAGTGGAAACCCCCGTTTTTCCTCTTGAAAAAAAATCAGTTTCCAGATACAAAAGTAAAAACAAATTCAAATAGATAAACCAACTGTCTGATGTTATCAAACATCGGCGATGGCTGAGAAGTTTTCAAGAGAGAGAGAGAGAAAGAGAAAGAGAAAGAGAAACGGACCTTCGCTGTTGAGGGGACAACCCGGACCCGAGGCTGCGTCCTCCAATTTTTTTCCAGCCACGTGACGTCACTACTGGCACAAAATTTTAAAATTTGCATCAATTCGACAGAAGCAAAGCCTTCGTATCTTATACTGGGGGGTGGGCTACATAATGACCCACAACACATGGCTGTATTCCATATTGGAATGCAAGATAACAGCTGCTTGGTGAAAAGGACAATAATACACACGGATTTGCTGCCACTGTAGTTTTGCTGTAATTCAGGTCACAGATAGATCATAAAACAAGAATAGCAACTCAATTGTCACCTTTGCACCATAGGACACAATTTACCTGATCTACATAATACAATACAACCATTCTTTATTCACTGCCTCGGTAACTAATGCAGCACACTCCCTCTCCTTCACACAGTTAAAACATTAACAGTACACCCACACATTGGAACCCCTCATATGTCCTTTACAGACTTGTGTGGACTCAGGTGACAGGAGCACACAAGGCTTTGAGATGCCACTTCATTAGTTATGCGTAGTCCGTTGATTACCCTAATTGAGGTTCCTTGATAAGAAAAAGTTATCTACAGCAGGAGGCCCCCCGTTTTGGTCACAGCTGGGAATGTGATGGGAACTCCTCAATTCGGGAGTGACTGGAGCAGGATGGTGGGCCACAAAGAATGAGTTTTGCCATTTGCTGCGGCTACAGTGGAGGACTGAGGAGAGGCGGATTGAAATTGTCGCTGATGAAAAGGAAAACATGGGTGCAAACCTGGTCTTTCTCCCCCGCCCCCCCCCCAAAAAAAAATCCAGATAGAAAATAAATTCGTAATGCATAAAAGCAGCAACATAATTCCAAGTATAATTTGATACATAAAGTAAAAATAAATGAGGGATAACAACGCACTTTCAGACGGGGACTAAGTCAAACGGATTGGGGGGAGTGAGTCAATCCTCTGAGCTAGATGACGAGTCAGAGTCCTTCTGTGTGAGGATGACATCATCTAATAGGGCCTCCTGATCTGAGCTGTCATAGTCTCCTTGGGAAAGGCTGTCACCAGCCTCAATTTTAACATCGAAGTCCGGACTGGTGAGGAAGTGTTGGGAGGTCTCCAGGTCCTCCTCATCCATCATGTAAGCCCCATCCGAGACCAGAGTCTCCTCTTCCACTCCTTCCAGGTACGGATTTTCTGGCGCTGGCTCTGGAGTGTGGTGGTGTTGGTAATGGTGATGGTGGTGATGGTGGTGATGATGGTGGCGGTGGCGACTTTTCTTGGGGATCTCTGAGTATTCAGTCAGCAGTCGATGGAAGAGCGTCTCAGGCAAAAAGCCCTGGAAGAACGCAACGTAGAGCACAGCTCAATGATTCTTGGAAGCTTTGCGGTATATTTGATGTCACAAAAAAGGTTTGCGAAAGTTTGGTTTCATACGCGTGTACATTAGGAATCAAGAAGGTCGTACGTACAGAGTTTCGAACTGTTTCCGACCAATCGGGCGCGACAACGAAATCGGCATTTTCTTCTAGATATTCTCTCAAGTCTTGCAGCATCGGACAGAATGCAGCTCCGATCTTAAATGGAGGAACAAAACGTGTTGGAAGAAAATGTCAACAGGTCTGAAAGAAGAATGTTCAACCTAAGCGAATAGGATGTCTAACCTTCTTTCCCGTCCTCATGTTAATAAGCTTGACCTTCTCGTTGCCTGTTAGGGCTTTATCTGCCTTCCTCCTCCTCTTCCTCTTGCTCCGATTCACAAGAAGCTGAAGGAACAAGGAAAAGGATTGGACTCCATTTTGCTTCTCACATTGATCTTTCAAGACCAGGTAACAACAAAACGTCAAAGGCATTGACCTCTACCTCTAGCATGTCTCCTTCCACCTCATAATCTGGATTCTCTTTCAGCCAGGTGGGAGGGTCTCGGCGGCGAGGAATACGCTCCAGTGGATCAAGGAGGCCATCTGGGTCTGATAACTACAAGACGGAAAGATAGCAGGAATTCAGCGGACAAAATGCGGCGTGCTTGTCGCACCCATCGGCTTTTTTCATCAAGATGATCATTGTACCTCAAGTTCTTTGCGCCGCTTACGGCTGCTTTCGCCACCTGACCCGTTGGGCATCAGTGCCTGCTTTGAGAACGTCAGCTTCAACCCCTCCTCCTGGTAGAGAGAGAGAGAGAGAGAGAGAGAGAGAGAGAGAGAGAGAGAGAGAGAGAGAGAGAGAGAGAGAGAGAGAGAGAGAGAGAGATGTATTGAAGCCATAATAAACACCACAGCTGACCGACCAAGAAAAAAAGCGCTAAATAAAATGATACTAGCAGTAAAATTTCAGCAGCTTTGCTTTGACTTCTCAATTTAAAAACTCAATAGATGTGTATTACCGCCAGCTTTAGTGTATTTAGCTGTTTTCCATTTTGAAAACTGGAAGAGATGGGGAGTTTTGGGGCCAGTTGGACAATCTCAACATAAACAACAAACGTGGACAAAAAAAACAACAACTGTAAAGTCCTTTTCAACAAACAGTGTTGACCAGGATGACACACAAGGCAAGATGCGCAAGGTTTGGTGTACAAATACCTTGAGGAGTTTGACAGTGAATTCTCCGTCCTCTCCTTCTCCAGGAACGCCGATGGCTTTGCGGCCGGCCCGAGCGTAGGCCATCTCGTCTCCCTGCAGCTCGGCGCTTTGGTTGGCGTGAGCCTCAGACACGTAGCGTCGCCCAGATGGCCACTGACCAGTAAGCACCAGTGTACACAAACTATCCAAACGGTTGATCAACACACGGTCCTGAGTTGAAATCAGAGGCATTAATTAAACATGAATCATGCACAAATCAGAAAGAAACAGTTTTCCCTGACAAATAGATCCATTTACCTTGGGCCAGTCTACTCGAACAGGGTCCGTGGGTGGAATGCCATCCTGAGACAAGGCCATCGAGAGTAAACTATTCTCATCTACATCACACGCCTTCACACCTGACAAAAAAAAGAAATACAGAAAAATCTTTTGTGTTGACTTTTATTTTATAGAACCGTGCATTGTTCTTGTCAAATAGCAACTGACCTCCATCCACTTCTTCTTCACTATCCCCACTCTCGTCACTACTGCCTGAATGATCAGATGAAGACGAACCCGAATCTGAATCCGAATCTGAGTCAGAACCACCCTCTTCGCCTCCTTTTGTTCCGCCCTTGTTTTTGTTCTTCTTGAAGCTCCAGCTTGGCCCTCTTGCCTTGCCATCGTGGTGAGTCACAGGTGTACTTTGCAGGTGAGCACTGATTTCACCACCTAGCAAACTAATGTCCATTTCTTGTCCGTCCTCCTTCACCCCTGACACCTCTGCAATGGACTTTGGCTGGTTGAGATGCATGATGGGTTGCGGCAGGGGCGGAGGCGGGGCTTGCTGATTCTGAACGAATTCATCTCGGGCCGCACTGAAGGTGAACTGTGGGTCAGGGAAGACGGAGAGCTCGGTGCGGCTGACGCCGTGCAGCGCTGCGCCGAGCATCAGCTGACGGTCATGGTCCGGGATACTCCACCAGGTAGGCAGCTCGGAGGTGCGGGGGGCAAGCAGGAGACGCTCTTCCAGAGAGGGATGCGGAAGGACTCGCTCACGCAGGCGGCGGAGGAGGCTAATGCGATAAAGTGTGCGGGACGCTCGCTCCTCTGTGATGGGGGCCACAGTCTGAGGAAGTGGCGACGAATCTAGGGAAAGTATGAAGAGTTGAGGTTTTTGATCGACTTTCATAAAATCAGACAGAACGAAACCCAGCAGATGCATGAATCTAATTTTATCTGCGCAGTTTTTTTTTTATGTCAGTAATATAAATCCAAGTTAGAAAAAGCAGTGTTGGGCAGCAGCGGTGCTACAAATAGCAACAGTACTAGTTTAAATACATTTCTCAATTTTGTCAACACAATAGTAGCCAGTTAAGTTCGTCTGATTAGAACAAGAGGGATGGCTAATTATGTGAGTGTATATTTTTTAGGAATTGACAGGGAAAAGTTTCACAAACAACTGAATTCAACTGAGAGCCACACATTTTAATAGACAACGCTAGATAGCTGTAACTTGGGAAAAGAAAAAAAGGTTTTAAGGTAGTTTTACTACTTTTGTCATTTTATTGTAGCTTTGCTGCCTACATCGCTCTGGTGGGTAGTTTCATTTAATGTTGAAAAACTTGTAACCTAGCTCACTACATTTTCCCAGTAAGTATGCCCAAACACGGACGACATGCTTGAGCAGCTACTTGGCAGCGTTGAATGCTACATTTTGGGGGTGCTTCTGCGATAAATGTGTGTATAGGAGCATTGGGTGGCTGCAGTTACCGTCATCCCGGCCAGGACGCAGGTGGCACACTCTCCGGCACATTGCTACAAAAGAGCGGAAGTAGCGGCTAAGGCTTTCATCAGTTTTTTTATCCAGGCGTGCAAAAGTACGGAATCGGGTCCATTCATAGTCTTGTTCTTCTCCGTCAACAAGGCGAGACTCCTTTTTCATTCTTTCAACACCAAAAGTTGAGACAACTCGGTAGAAGTCACATTCTTCCCGGCGTGTCCACCTGCAGAAAGATATAAATCAGAATCGGTGACTTTGTCATCAAAGTGAAATACACCTCTGTATTTCAAGTGAAAATCAAAATGCCTTTTTGAATAGATGTTCACATTTAAAAGAAACGGGGGTGGAGAAAAAAAAAATCTGCATACCTTTGTTGTCGCTCCTGGCGTGCTATCTCCTTCAGCTTGCTGGCTTGCTCACATCTCCGGCGTCTGCGGTCGCCCTTCGCCTCCGCTTCAATTTTCAGCTGCTCCTGCCTGTAGCTACGCTGGTAAGCTGTGACCAACCGCCGTAAGCGAGCGGTAAGCGATGAACTCGAAGGCCAGTCGCATCCGCTCTGGTTCTGGTTAGAAACGCTTTCTGTAATCACTGGAGCCGCCTTGTCTTCAACAGACATGTCCTCCTCCATCTTCATACCGTCAGGCTGGAGGATGGAAGCGTTACATGACAAGGTGAGAGACTTATTTGTGAAAAGCTTTGTGAGCGATGATGATGTAAATTCTCAGAGGTATACCTCATCATAAGAATCTTTGGGGAGTCTTGATGCTGGCTTGAACTCTGGGTCCTCAGAGTATTTATCATAATCACCCCTGTGTAATATAATAAATACAGAATAAATAAATAGACAAATAAACTATGTGTGTGAGAGACATCGCCTGAGTCAGCAGCCACTTTATCAGCGGCAGAAACTCTCAGAGAAATCTAGATTTCAATATTGACAGAAGTGAATCATATCCAGCTGTATGCTGACTTATGAGGTGAATTTGAATGGTGACCAAGCTTGTAACTTGAGGTACTCATATTGTACATAAAATTGATTTTTTTTTCATTGAGATGACCCCAAATAGCATGAAATCTGCCCCAAAGGCCCAATTTTAGAATAGAAATAGAAAATATATCACTAGATTTTATGAATTGATCAAATCAGTAGCATTTCTTTCTCAATCAATCGTGAAGTGACCTTGTTCAGTTTAAATTTTTCCAAACCCTTGGAATTTCAGCCTCTCAACAGTAAATACTCAACAGATTTCTGTCTTTCATGAAAGCAGACTGGTTAGCTTTGTTTCTTTTTAAATAAGACACTTGCAAATATCTGGTTATATTTGGGAAAAACAATGCTTTTTCTGACAAATGCACCAAATTTAAAGAATGTATCGGGTTTTTTTGGGGTGGGGGGATACATACACACGTACATATATACACCTGTAGAGCTAGTAACTTACAAAGTGCACTGGTACTTTTTGTGAATACCTATTACGGCACTAGAATTTAGAATTTAATAACAGGTACAAGAGTGTCAGCATGACTCACTCATCTCCCAGCTCGCCATCAGCAGTGTGCTGCTCGGCATCGATAGCCTTGTCGTCTGGGCGGCCCACCCTCTCCAGGAAACAAAGACGTGGATCAGCTCGCATGGTTGTATACATCTCGTAACCTAGTAACAGAGAGACGGTTATTTAGGACTTGGGCTGGGGGGAAAAAGTCGACTTCAACAACTGGTTGACACATTTTTTGGGGGGAACCAATATAACCGAATAAGCAGAGAAAAGCCTTGCCTTTCTCCAGAATATTCTTACCATGTTTAAACACACCAGCCAGCAGGGAGCGGTCCGCCTCGCCATCCCACCATCCTGCAGGTACCTCTTGCTGCTCCATTTCTGGCATCCAAATATCAACAGCTCTGAAAGCAAAGATGTTAGTCACTTGTGTGTCTCAGGTCACTTCATACAGAGTGTGTGCATTGGTGGGAGGCATGGGCCAATATAAGATTCTGACAGTACAATAAAAGTTACAAAAAATATTACCGGTTCACAGTGTTAATATTACAGCTCAACAAAATATCCCTTTTGGAAATATTTGGGATTTGTAAAAACAGCATTTGCCCCCCCCCAGTGAAAGGTTTTATTTTTAAACAAAATATGGAATATTTGGTAAATTAAAAATGTATACAATGTTAAGTTTAAATACTGTAACATGTTAACATTCTTGTTCCATTTTAATTCCTAGTTAGTTTGTCCCATCACCAATGAGCTATTTTTAGAAGAGACCCATGGGCAATTCATGTTGTCCTTGGGGCTAGGGGGGGGGAATGCTAATTAATAAACAGAGGCATCAATGTACCGGTAAATGTGCTAGAGTTTGCAGACTCTTTCGTCCCTTACCTTCCTTCTCCTTACGTAACAGTTGCTTTGCTTTAAGCCAAGGCGACTTGTTTATATAGCTCTCAATATAACTAAATATGATATGGCTCTGTAAAGGGGGGGGGGGGGGGGCTCATTACGGTGGCAGACAGTATTAGCGGTTATTGAAACCATGACCTTATCATACCATGGCAGAGTGTCAAACTGGTAATCAGCCCGTGCAACACGTCACCTTTGTAAAATAACGGCCCAAAGTACTTTTTCCATCTTCTTCTTCGTTTTTAATATTGTGGTAGAATAGGATGATCTGTTAAACTCAGGATGTAGGCCATTTTAGCGTTTTCTTTTTGGGTCAAAATGTGACTTTGGCCCCTTATTTTAAGAAAGTGACACACGAACCGCTGAAATGTATACCTGATGTCAGCGCCCTTTAGGACAGACTCAGCATGTTCCCCAATCACTTCCTGTTTCAGATAGTACAGCATACGCACCCTGAGCAACACCCTATGAGAGAAGAGACATCAGATAGAGACACAGCACAATAGTACGTACACGTATACAGCAAAAGAACTTTTATGCTCCACTAACTTGTTGCACTGGTGTTTGAGATGTTTGCGGTAACTGTCATCTAGCAGCAGTGTGTCTGGGTTGTACTTGCGGATCCACTCCACCTTCTGCACATCAAATGTGCTCTGAGCTTTTACCCTCTTACCCTTTCTGCCTCTGGGGACTGGGATGGAAAGGCCTGGGGAGAAAAAAAAGTCAACTCAACAGAGGCAAGAAATTCTCAAACAAAGCAATAAGCCCCTTTTGAGCTTGCCCGAGAAAGCTTTTTGCATTCCATGCAAGTTGAAACTTTAAGCCATGAACATTTTTCCTACCAGAGTGGTTGAGCAGTGTTTGGGGTTCACGTCCATTCTCTGGTGGTGTGATGAGTTCCCAGATGAAACTCTTGATGTTCTCATCACCACGATAGTGAAGGAGACAAAATACCAGGATGACACGGCAGATTGTCTCCACGTCGCGCTCGCTCAGGCGACGCTTACATCTGGCGTGAGAGAGGATGTCCCTCCAGCGGCCCCAACTGGAAAAGAGTGACAAAAAAAATTGGGGTGTGAAGGAGGTCACCATGAAAATGAAAAACAATATAATCCTATTTGCTCGAAAGTAATATGTTGATGGCTCCGATCAGAAGAACAACCAAATAAACAACACTAAGCCTGAGAAAACTACTTTATTATCCAATTGTACGCACCCATAGACCAGTAGATGTTTTTCTACACGGAAACAGTCAGTGCGACCGTAACCCACTCCAGTGTGCCGATCAGCACGTCGGGAAGAACGAGAGTGTCTGGAATTTGCAGGTGGGTACTCTTCGTCACTGTCCGCATCAGATAGTTCTGCACCTTCTCCTCGCAAAGTGGAATACTGGCGGGTCTGCTTGCGCACTCTGGGAGTGTCAATAACGAGTGTATTCTAAGGGCGAAAGAAACAATTCCCAACAAATTGAGACAAAATGCAGGTACACAAGAAGCGCAAAACAACCTTTTTAAAAGTGACGATCAGTTTACCTTTCTGTTGATCGTGTCCATGTCTATGTCGGCTTTCTTAGCCCATTTTTCCCAGAATTCAGGGTCGTCGAGGGCAATGTCGTTGCGGTTCTCAGAAGCCACAAAGCTGGCCTTCGAGAAGGTGGAGCCCTTGCCTTCGCTCTCTATGGTGATGGTGGTGGCTCTGCGCTGGAGGATCTGGTCAATGTCTTCCTCGCAAAAGCGACTGCCCTCATCGTTCTCGTCCATGATGGCGGCGTAAGCGCCTTTCCTCAGCAAGTCCTCAATCTCCTTCTTAGAAAACTGCTGGATCTGACGCAACAACATTTTGATGGGTTGAAAAGTAAAACGTGTAACAAACAAAAAAATCCATCACATAAATTGCAGGCGACTGTTTTCCTACCCCATTAACATTGCTCTCTTTGTTGCCGCTCATGCTTTGCAGGACGGCACGGTCGAGACCAAGCTTCAGACTTGCTTTGTCCAGCATCTCTCTCTCGTAGGAATTCCTTGTGATCAGACGGTAGACTTTGACTGCTTTTGACTGGCCAATACGATGACATCGGGCTTGTGCCTGCGGGAGTTGTTAGAATAAATAAGTGTCTTCGTGGTGGGATGTCGAAGCGTGAATCTGCGAAAGGAAAGAACTCCAAAGACAATAAATGTCGGCTCGAGCAGCAATTGAAGATGTACCTGCAGGTCATTCTGAGGGTTCCAGTCCGAGTCAAATATGACGCAGGTGTCAGCAGCAGTGAGGTTGATACCCAAGCCGCCGGCTCGGGTACACAGCAGAAAGACAAAACGGTCCGAGTCAGGCTTGCTGAAGCGATCGATGGCAGCCTGCCGTAAATTGCCACGGACTCTGCCGTCAATCCGTTCATAAAGGTATCTAGGAAAAATATGTCAAGAAGAACTTGTAAAGAGACACACAACAGCCGGCCAAAGAAAGTCAGAGAAAATGTGTCCCACCTCTTGTTGATGAGGTAGTCCTCCAGAATGTCCAAGCAGCGCACCATTTGTGAGAAAATGAGGACTTTGTGACCGCCAGCCTTGAGGCGCGGCAGCAGCTTGTCCAGCAAGACGAGCTTTCCGGCAGACCGAATTAAGGCCTGCAAATGGAAATCTGGGGCCAGAGGGTCATACACCTGCCGTAACTCTGCTACAATCTTCTCCTCCGCACCTTGTTAAGAAAGACAAGACACAGCACCACCAAATTAAGACTCGTTAGCAAAGAAAACAACATCTCAAGTTACGCGCACTTGCATAAAAGAGCCAACTGAGAGTGAGTTGCAATACCATTGATGAGGTAAGGGTGGTTGCAGCACTTGCGCAGTTCCATCATAGTGTTGAGCAGGTTGGGGACATTGCTGTTACTGTTTGCACCTAAACTGAGAAAACTGAAGTTCCTTTCCAGGATGGCCCGGTAGTACTTCTTTTGAACATCCGTCAACTCAACCTTAGAGAAGGAATACAAGAGTCATTTCAAATTTAAACTCTTCACAACAAAGGTATAATGATGAGGCCGCTGCAAAATGTTTTATCATGTAAACTCATCATCATGAATTAAAAACATTTAGGAACCTCAATGATTGTTTCCTGTTTGGGCGCCAAATTCTTCTCAACATCCTCCTTGAGCCTTCGCAACATCATCGGCTTCAATATAGCCTGCAACTTCTGAACCTGAAGGACAGGAAAAAAAAAAAAAGATGCTCAGTCACAACCAAGTTTCAAATATTATGACAATCATAATTTATAATTTTATTGTCACATGGTAAACAATAGTACAGTCTGTTTGTGCCAGATGATCATCCAGTCATGTATTTTGCACCTGTTCCTCTGTTTTGAGGTCTCCAAACTCCCTGAGGAATTCAATTTCAGAGGGGAATTGGGTAGGCTCCAGGAAATGAAGCAAACTGAAGAGTTCCTCCACAGTATTTTGGAGAGGAGTGCCAGTCAACAAAACCTTGTGCTCCTGGAGTGGGGGACAATAAATAAATAAAATGAGGTGACACCCAAATCAAAGTGACTGCTCTTTGTTTTGCACAACAGGGTTTAGTTTTTTCGGAAATAGTCTGCTCAGGTCAACTAACCAGGTCCAACATTTTCAAGCTGTCCAACAGCTTGCAATTGCGATTCTTGAGGCGATGCGCTTCATCAATGATCACACAACGCCAGGATATCTCCCTCAGCTCAGGGCAGTCGGACAGTACCATCTCAAAAGTTGTAATCAGAGCATCAAATTTGTACGCGCCTGGGATTAAATGTTCCTGCGCAAACACACACACACAAAAAAACCCAACATAAATTAGAAATGATCAATTTGAGTTTCAAGTCAGTTACTTATCAAGCCTACCTTGTCATCTTTGCAGTACATCTCGTACTGTTGGATCATCTGCCTGCTGGCCAGGCTGCCGTGGTAGACGATGGCATTCATGTTGGTCCATGTGGAGAACTCCTTTCCCAGTTGGTGATGGTGGAAAGCGGAGCAATGACCAAGAAGGGGCCCTGGATCCCAGTCGCATAAATCTCAGACAACAGAGTGATGGACTGGATGGTCTTCCCAAGACCCATTTCATCTGCTAGGATACAGTTTTGCCTGAAACACAAGGTGTGAGCAAATGAAGAGAGAAACAAGTTGAAGATATTTCCCAATTTCCTTCCCTTACAGAGGCGGAATCATTCAGTATAATTTCCTTTAGGAATATCTCATGTTGATACAAGCTAAATGGTGTGGATGTTTTTTTTTTTTTTTAATTTTGTGCAGTTTAGACATTCAACTGAATTTATTGACTTCTACGCGCACTCTAGTTTATTCCATTTAAATGCAGACATGTGAGAAATGCCAAACATTAAAGCGCTTATTATTTGGGGAATTTTTAAGTACATAAATGTGATATTACATGCCAGTTTCTTAATAATGCACTCTGAAAGGCACTTGGCACACCTTACATGTTGGAATGCATGACATTCATGTGTTCTTCCAGGCTGGAAATAATGTGCATAATTTGACTCGTGAACAAAAAGTACATTGTGACATAATTGACATTAAGAAGGGTACCAGCGTAAGACCGTTTGAGAACCAGAGCCATAAACCACGTCAGCAATGTTGTCTAAGATGCGTGCATGAGCAATTGTGCACTGCGTTCACCCTGTCAGCGCACAGAAAATGTATGTAGCTCACCAATTTCATTTTTAAAAAAACAACAACAACCAAACGATCTGTATTTGCATTTTGTATTTTTATATGTTCCTTACATAAATAAAAAGTGAAAAGTTTGTTTAACATGTGGTTGATGGAGCGGGAAAGGACATGCGACAGAAAAAGACCGAAATTCAAGGCGAGCACACATGTAATCCTTGCTCTCCGCCAAAGCCAAACCTACGATCAGACACGCCGTTGTCCAGCATTCGAGTTGTCCCACCTCACCGAGGGAAGGAGCCTCGATGCTTTGTGAGTCAGTCAATGGTCATGTGTTGGCAATTCCGGAGTTTGGGAAGCTCGAGCCGCTTTCGTCATCGATGCATGTGATGTAAATGATTACACGTGGGCTCTCTCAGTCTCTATTTTGGTATACATACAAGTGGTTTGCCTTTTTTTTTTTTGGTAACATACATACATCATGTAACGTGTTATGATGATTTTGGACAGGTGTGATATTGGTTTGGCTGCAGTGTGCACGTATCAGGTTGCTCACCGTGGCCCAAAGAATGCTCAGGGACTTGGTGTAAATGCTCAGACACATGGAAAATTACAGAGAACATTGCATGTTAAGTGTTACAGTGAATTAAAAATAACTAAATAAGAGAGAGAGAGAGAGAGAGAGAGAGAGAGAGAGAGAATTTGAACACGCTCAATGTGTGACTGACTTTTTGCTGCATTTTGCAGGACATGTCAGGTGAATGGGTGTGATGCATACCTGTTGTACCAGTTAAAGAGCAGCCAGTTGACACCCTCCAACTGATATTCTCTAAGAGTGTTGCCATTGTTGTACTCTCTTGTCTCTTCCAACTTCTTCCATGAGCCAGCCTGTGGTCGCGTCTACAGAAGAGAACAGAGTTTAGTTGAGTCCTTTTCACGTTCAACGAATGACTGGAATCAAAAAGAAGTAAACGAGACGCAGTTGGCAAACTTTCCCGAACATTACCGACAGTCAACAAGCAAAACATACGTCGATTAAATTCTCGACACGTAGCACTTACAGTTCTCTTGAGGCGAGGTTGTCGGGTTTGGATTTTGTTAAACTCTTCCACCTTGCCTTCGTCCACATCCTCATTCAGCTCCCAGGTTGCGTCTTCGTAAGGCAGAGAGCACCACTTCACCAAGTAGTAAATCACAGGCTAAGGAGATGGAGGCAAGTGTCACACTTAGCAACATCGCAAACAATTTGCTTTCTTTAGATCTGAATATCCACATGTATCCCTTTTTTGTGTTCTTTCTTCTAATCTACCTCGCCATTGTCTTTGTCTGTACTGTGAGACACATCCAGGATCCTGTCCACTTCCACGTAGTCTGGATTAAAGAGCTCCTCCTCCTGAAAAGTACCACAGAGCCGAATACAGTCAAGTTATTTCGATGCAACGACGGCACCGGACATACTTTGGAAATCATTGCCTTCTGTTTTTATTTATGTTCAACTCAATGTCGCAACTTCATTGGAATTGGACTCGAGACATTCGGAGGGGGCAAATTAGCAGCTGATAATTTTCTGAGCCAATCAGACTTGAGTATCCACTGAAACTATGGTATGACATGGCATGCTCACAAACAAACATTGTAACTACTCTTCCCAAGACCCCCACATGTATAAATCTATCTACACACACACACACACACACACACACACACACATACATATATATATATATATATATATATATATATTTCCAAACCTTGGAATTTATGAAGTCAAAATCCAAACTTTTTGTATACTGTGATAGGAACCCTGTACTTTCAATAAAAATATGAATTGTTTGTGTGGTATTAGTTAAAGTGGATTGTTCATTTTGTGATTTTGACTGCAATAAGACCAATTTAGGCTGAAATGTAATACATTCCAAAGGCTTTGTATACTTTTTCGTCACAAAGTGTGCGGCTGACAAGCTGCAACAAAAAATTATGTTTGTCTTCTCACCTCATGGAAAAAATGCCTCATCTGCGCATGTTTGGTCTTGAACCTTTTGATCTTTTGATGGATTCTCTTGTCTTTCTCCAGCTGCCCCAGAGTGGCCCATTCGCAGTGTAAGTATGAACTGGAAACAAGAACGTGAAGTCCTCGATGTATTGTAATCAAGCCACATACTCAAAGTAAAGGCTGCATTTTGCTTGTCAAGGTTGGGAGACTTACTAGTTCTTGTATTTTACAAAGAATTCATCAAGACTGGTATACTGGCCTGGGGACACCTACAACAAATGTTTTGTTGTTGTTTTTTTAAACAAAATTTTAAAGTAGAAAATTATAAATGCAACCGTGAACAAGAAATACATAAACACATACTTCTTTCTTTGTTACGCGCATGGAAAGGATTTTATCTACAATGGCAGCATCTTCTTCACTTGGGTTTTCCTGCACAGATAAACAAATGTGACATTTCAATGAAGAGTAATGCGCTCAACAATCCTTTTTTCAGTTGAGTCTCAAAAGGGAATGATTCAACACACCACAAAGAACTGCATGCCAGGCAGTCCGTCACCATGTAACTCAATTTCCTGGCGCACGTGTGCCGCTGCGGGTGCTGCGCTGATCGAGGCCACGGCCGCCGTGGTCGTTGTAACGTCGACATCCTCCTGCTCGTCCTCGTCGTCTGTTATCTTAATGTCCAGGTCCTCGGTGTACTTCTTCCTGTTCACTACGCGATTAGAGCGCCTCTTCTAGACAGAAAAGGTTTTCGTGTTCATTAGGAGTCACTCGAATATGATTCACAACACCTTCACTAAGCGCGTAAAAGTTGTGTGATATGACTGAAAAGTAGAGCACGACAGAATTATTTCATGTTGGTTGATATCGATTTATAACGCTTCTCCTACGTGTTTGGAGTCGGCTGCACGTTGCCTACAAGAAGTGCAATGCCAGGGTTGGTATTTGCGTCCTAATTTATTTTCAATTTCTATTTTAAACATTTTATCAATGGAATTTTCTATTGATATCAATCCCATGTCTCTATCGTGATACATACCGATATTGAATTATCGCCCAGCCCGAATATGACTCAAAGCTGTAGCGACACCTCGGGAAACTCTTCTGAGGCTATACTAAGTGTATATAAACAGCTGATTGAAATACAAATGTCAACAAATTCTACACCACAATGGAAATAAACGAAAGCCATTTCTAACAGAATATTGATACAGCATGTATTACACTTACGCAATGAAGTAAGAGATTTTGTGGTGACAATTAATCCCCGGGCCATGCTAGCGACCTTTCCAAGGAGTTATGCTCCAAAAGGACACTCTGCCATACTGTGGCACTCTGAACGTAAACTCAATTGGCCTTGGCAGCATGACAGAATAGACTGTGTTCAACTTCAGAGGCGCCGCTGTATTTGGGGGCAACCTTAGAATGCGTGAACATGTCTTTTTACCATGATCAAATCTTCTTCCAGCGCAGCAGGTGAGGCTGGACTCAACTCCCCATCCGAATGATCAGAGGAGGAATTTCTTTTTCTTTTCTTCGCCCCCACAAGAGTGATAGTGCTAAGAGAGAAACAAGAAATCAAAACACATCCGTGACTGTTATCCAAAGATCAAATGAGTGTTAAGAAAAGACAACATTTGGCAACATGCATCTCTTACTTTGTCTTGGTTTTGCTTTTGCCCTTCATGCCACCAGCGGGTACGGTGGTGCCTCCCATATCTACAACCACCCCTCCTGCTGGTTTGGCTTTGCCTTTTTTGTCAGCTCCTCCTGCACTTTTAGATGGCATTCCTGCAACGACAGGACTTTTCTTCTTGCTCCCTCCCCCACTCGGCTTTTTCTTTGCAGACGTGACCACGGTCACGGTGCCTCCAATTTCTGGTGAGATCTGCGTGGATGGGAGTTCGTCCTGGTTGAGTACTCGAGGCAAGTTCTTCTCCCCGCGGGCTTTCGCCCTCGCGATGGCTTCAGCCACAATACGATTTGCCTTCTCCTGCTTGCAGAGGATCTCCACCCGTCGCACAGAGGAAGAATCGCCAGGAGCCTTGGTGATGCGGATAGCCTGCGATACCTGGGTGGTCGTGCTGGAGGGGCCTGCTGTTGAGGAGTTGACGACCTTCACCACTGAGACAGCCCCACCGCCTGTAGCTGCTGAGCTCGTCTGTATTGGCAAAGAAATTATACTGTTGTTCCTGTCGCATCAAAAACACCAAACTACAAGGTGCATAATAAAATGATGTACCTGTGGCTGCAGAAGCATTTTGAGAGGCACTGCGACTCTCTGCCCCCCTTGGCCTTGAGAAATCTGCAATACCTGCGGGCTGCCAGTACCGCCTGCTCCTGAGACCAACTGGTACTGAAAAGTTACAAAAGTAAGGCACAAACGGCTTGTCAACTGTCACAATAAAATAAATAACTATTTGCACGTATTTAATGATTTTTCCCGTCATTGAAGAACGATCTTACCTTAACTCCTCCTTGCTGGTTTGGCTGCTGTTGCACCTGCAGCTGGATTGTAAGAACTTTGGGCTGCCCTCCTGCCTGGCCTGCAGCCCGGGCCTGGGTCAAGGCTGCAAGCTGGCTTCCCTGGAGGACCAGCTTACCCCCAGGGAGCTGTCCCAGCACCAGTCGAGTCGGAGCTTGTATCTGTTGCTGACCTCCTTGGCTTGCTTGAACCTGCGTGACCTGGGATTGGGCAACAACAGTTTGACCCATTGACGAAGCGGCGGCCGCCTGTGAGGGCTGCTGGAGAACCAGAGTGATTCGTTTTGCTTCACTCCCCTAGAGCCACAAACAGAATGCATTAAGTCTCATTGCGATCATGAGCAAACAGCCTATATACACAGAAAGCAAACCAATTTGAGTCTCATTCGACAGTCTGACTGCAAGGACCACTTACTGGGGTTTGGGCCTGCATGGCCGGCTGGAGTTGCACCTGGTTTTGCGCTTGGATTTGGATCTGAGCAGGCTGGCTCTGGGGCTGGACATGCACTTGAGCTTGGACTTGTGGCATCTGTGTTTGAGTTGGAATCTGCACTTGGACCTGCTGGCCTTGCTGGGGCATGGAGGTGAGCAGCAACTGTTTAACTGGCCCGTTGGGGGACTGCAGCAGCCGCTGCACGCCCGCAGCACCAACCTTTAATTGAGTTTGCCCTGTGGTCGTTTGGTTCAAGACGGCTCCTCCTTGTAGTATGGGCATGCCTGGTTTAAGCGGTGAGCCAGACACCAAGCGGATAACCTTGCTGCCTGTCTGGCTTGTGGCTCCTTGTAGAGTCTGCAGCACCTGGGCTTGCCCCTGAGAACCTTTAAGGATGACAATCTTCCCTCCCGCCTGCTGTGTGATGGCAGATAGCTGCTGGGGAGTGAGTTGCTGAGCGATCTGTGCGAGCTGCTGGGCGGCGGTGGTGGTGGCTGGAGGACTGGAAACAGTTAGCGGGGAGTTAAGCAGGACAGTGCTACTGCTGGCCACACTGGCATTGCTAGCAATGGGTACTGTGGCATGGGCTTGAGCCGGAGGTACGGCATCGACAGCAGCAGGAGCCTGGACTACAGTGGAAACCGCAGATAAAGAAACAGTCTGAGCAGTCGCCACTGTTGCTGTTTGCTGTGCGGGAACTGGAATGGAGGCCTGTTCAGGTACGGTGGCGTCTGCGACAGGAACACAAAGGCCAGCGTTGACTGGAAGCTCAGGTGTGGGCGATGACTCAACTGGTGCGTCCACCTGACCTAAAGCCAGCTTAAGAGCCTCTTCCACTGGGTCTGATGAACCCTGAGAAAAGGAGTCATCCGGGAGGGCATCCAGGTTAAACAGGGGTGTGTCCTCAAAGAGGTCCATTATGGGGTCTGCCATCTTGCCCCCTCCACACAGGGAGATGGGCACAATGTTAGAGACGCTCCGAGATGAAAGCTAAATTGTACTCATCCGGGTTTTCAAAATGTCAAAGGAAACAGCTGGAGATCAGAAAGAAAACAGACATTAACAACACAAATTCGGCATGATTTATCGATGCTGTATGATTCCAGACTATTGGTATTCCGTAATAATAAATAACAGAGGATGAAAGGCCGTATCTCACTGAGCTGCAAAGGTTTGTGTGCGTGCATGTCGCGAAGGTTTTTTCTTGAGGATTTGATCAGGGTCCCAAACGATCACAAAGTTATTTTAATGGTCTCAATCATTTTTTTCTTTTTGCAAAGAACATTTGAACATGCTCAAAATTGTATGCCGATGAGAAAAACTGTTTCCATTGACTGTTTGGCAATGTCTGGTGGATGTCTTTAAAACTGGTGGCGACACTGAATGAACCCAAAACACCTCCCAGCACATTTTTTTTTTAATAACACGTGCTATGTGTGCCTTGCAAACCTTCGCTGCTCAGTGAAATAGGGTCTTGATAAACGAAAAGTAATAGTTGGCCCTTGTTTTCAGCATGTTAGACTTCCAGACCTGCCAATACAACATATACACATTTATTTCAGATGTATTCAATATACGAGAACGAATGAACATCTCACACTACCAGCATATTTTATATACCATGGAATATTTATAAACGGTTGGGAAAATGGATGGATGGCCACTCTTTAAAAGTAAACGAGTGATCAGGAAAACCAGCGTTATTTTAATTGGGATTCTAATTAAATTATTTAAGTATTGCATAAACAGTAAGCAACAAATATGCCTAATAGATGTTCAGGGTGTAGTTGACTGTTGAGTGATAAGTAGCTTTCCCCCCCTACAAAGCCAATATTTCTCACATGCTGCCACGATAAGGGCACAAATGTGATAATTAGCTGCTGTAGTTTTAATAATATTCAACCACACTGGCAAATATTTAATAATTGGGAAGAGTTGGCATTAAAGTAAGTCGAGGAGGCAGTGATGGAGAGGTAGGATGCTTTCCTCTGCTCACATTGCAGTCTGCCTCACAAAACCGTCGGTTAGCATTAGCATCTACCGTCAAGATGTGCCTATTGCCAAAGCGTGTATGCAAGCACTGCATATATTCACTCGTAATCACGCCGGGTAGTATGTTTGGGGCAGTTAACTGGCTTCTGGGTCCATTACAACCGACCATCAAGTCAAGCGGACTCCTTCAATCTCATCAACAAACCCGACCAAACCAAAGCAACGTGCCACAATAACCATTACCCGTCAACGTTCTGACACGGGTTAGGCCGCAATACTCTTTCAGTTGGTCTGCGTCCATTTTTCGGTAAAATACCCGAAAATAACCATCAAGTCCGCTGCCCGAAGGCTCCCAGTAATAATTCGGGGCGCTAAATTTACCTTTGCATCGACACACATGGCTTTCTCCGTCTCACAACACAGTACGATTACAGGAAACGGCTAGGGAAGAGCAGGAACTAACATTTTTGCTCCAGAGCCCGTACAAAGCCTGCCTCGCGGACGCTGACAAGCTCCGATTGGTCCTTTTTCTTCCTAGCCGGAAGCATGCGGCAATGCAATTGGCTGTTGTGGTCGTCATTCAAACTTTGGCCACCGTTAGGCGGGATGAGAGCGACGTTCGGTTGCGGAACAATAAATGCGGCCTAGCCGAGCTCATTTGACTGAGTGGTCGTCCGTCCTGCCGTACTACGGTCCTCGATCCTAATGTGAGAAGTCATTACTAGAGCGGCGAGATCAATTTAAACATACTGTGTTTGAGAAATATCAAAGTTAGAAATAGGGAGTAATTACGGAAGCCCATTTTAATAACACGTCCTCTCTTTTGAAGCATTATTCATATAAGATGCTCATTGCTTACTTTGATCGTTTAATGAAGACTACGTGTGATTTCGCGCTGTATTTTTTGTTGAAATGTAACATATATTATAGACCCTGACTCTGATGAACTCTTATTACGAAATTACAGAATTTTACCTTTCGTTTATCGGCGTACCAGTCAACGAAATAATGGTACTCTTGCATCGCACCGTGCATGATTGAGGGATCAGCGCCTCCCAGTGACGTAATGCAGACACTGACATTATTGGCGGGATGAATGAGTAGCCTAAATTATACGCAAGGAAATGCTGTTAAAGAATAACGTGACTCAGATAAAAGTAAAAAGTAGTCCTGCAGATAATTACGCGAGCAAGAGTAAGTAAGTATCCGTGAAAAACAAAAACTATTCAAGTACGGGTATTGTGTTAATTCTGGTTATTTTTCCCTTATTGTTTAATCAGAGAATTCACGCAAAACGAGAACAGCGTCTTGCCCAACAATGTCACTTTAACTATAACAATAATAAATCAACTCTTTAATAGGTAATGTAGGGTAAGGCAAATTAAGCCACAAGAAACAATGAGCCCAAATAACGATGTACATCATGCCATTTAATGTTAATTTCCGAACCTATTTTCAGTCAGTCACTGAGGTAGAGCTGTGAAATTACCCAATTTCACTTAATTGGTCTGAAACTTATAATCTGTTTAATTCACCTCTCAATAAATATAAATGGTGACTGTGAACATGCAATCTCCACAAAGGAGGGCCACGGCTTGGATTCAAACCCAGAATCTCGAGCCTCAGAACGGTGAGGCAGACATGCTAACCACTATCCAGGCCACTGTAGTGCACTCAATTGTTTGTCAGCGACTATATTATATTTTATTGGGAAGAGATGCCTTGATATTGACAGCAACTCCACAAAGACCTTCTTCTCTTACGATTATTACTACTTTAACTACATTAATGTGACACTACAACTTACCATCTGACTTGAAAATACTTGTGTCAATACTAAAAAGGCCTCTCCTGAAACGGGACCGCGTCTCACATTAAATCTGAGTGTACTGTATCGGCAATGAATGAGAGGGATGCAACGAGTGTGATGATAAACCAGGCAAGCGCAAGTGACTACATGTGTGGCAGTACACCGCTCTTTATCCGCGGCTGCCCTGCAGAGACGAACCTTGCTGCTCGCCAACGGCTCCATCTGTCTGCGGCCCTGCAAGGAGTATATTTGCTTTTCACCATGCTTATTCTCTGCCCCATACCGCACTGCAAGGTCCACGCCAACGCCGGCTCTGCTGGTGGGAGCTATATTTACAAACAGCTGCTGTGGCAATGGCTACAGCACCGTGAGAGGGAGGCAAAATAACATCTCTGTGATTTGTTTAGATTAGAACAAACATATCGACACACAGATCAAATTCGATAACTACTTGACAAAACAGGCGGCAGATTAAAAGGACCCACTGAACCAATTTAACATCGTATATTTTAATGAGTTCAGAATTTCTGTGTGAATAAACATCGGATGCAGGCATAAATAGGTTTAGCAATACGAGAAAGTCATGACAGCACTTGTTCAAACATTTAGGAATTAGCCAGAGAGAAAAATTGTCACAATCAATTTCAAAGAAGCCAACGATGCACAGGGTGACTTTATAATTTTACTGTTCACAACTGCAATGTCAGTCATTCAAACAAAATAAATAGTTATACACATAGGCAAAATAAATTTAGCTTACCTATTCTGATCCACCCATTCCCCTTTACCTCCACTAAGGAATAGTTTTGGCTTCTGAAACTTTGAATGAAAAGGTTGGTTTTTTGTTTTTCTCAACTCCCAACATTTCTTCTACCACCATCACCACAATTCAGCTTCCCGCTCACTCACAAGGGGAAAACCAGGAACCCAGAGAAGGTGGAGTATTTCCAGCCTCCCATCAGGTTCCCCCTCTCGAGTCGGAGATAGGCCTTGTCCCCCTTCTCCATGATCACCAAACCAGCATTGGTGGCTGCTTCCCTGGTCACATCCTGGTCCCCGGCGAAAGCGGAAATCATCGGCCAGCCGTTCACCATCAAGCTGACCTGGAACAGAGATCACAGTATGCTTTTACATCCTCAACCTCAGCGGTCACATAGAAGAGTACAGTCAATTCCATGGCCAAGTGACTTACCTGAATTGTCTGTCTGTTGTAGGCTTTCACAACATGGAAGTTGAAGCTGTAAACGCCTCTTCTTGGTGCAAGGAAGACGCTGCTCTCCTGATCAAAATGACTGCCCACGTTTACCAAGATCTGCAATTGATAACATGAAGGGATGGAGGCAGCACGGCTAAGATGTCACATACAAACTGCAAGGTGTAAACGGTTTCCCAAATCAAACACAACTCAACTCGTGATTTTATATATTCGCCTTCATCCATCATCCATTTTCTAATCCGCTTCTCCTCCTGCGGGCGTCCCCCGCCTACTGCCCCAAGACGGGCAGTAGGCGGGGGACGCCCTCATCTGGTTGCCAACCAATCATTTGCCACCTTCATTTAGTTCATAAAATATCCCTGTAAATAAACACCTCCCCCCTGCAATTTTTTTCCTAATAGGCCTTACGGACCCAATGCGATGAGTCTATCAAAACCAAATTATTCATCCCGTCAAATTCAGAGGAAATAGTTGGCTTGGGATTGTTTGACACAAGGAAAAAAGTGTGCAGTAAAACAGTTACTTTGGAACGGACATACTAATTCAACACATATTGGTAGAGATTTTAGCAAGCATCATGGAAGTTGACATGTTTGATTTGCTTTTGCGGGCCACATAAAATGATGTGGCGGGCCAGATCTGGCCCCCGGGCCTTGGGTTTGACACCTGTGATTTACAACAAAGGACAATTTAGAGTCATCAAATAACCTAAAAAGCAAGCGGAGATCATGCAAACTCCATCCAGGAGTCCGTATTCAAACTCCTATCCGCAGAACTGGCAGTCAGATGTGTTCACCACCGCGCTGCCGTACAGTACACATACTATAACAATTAACATTTAAAACAAAAAAAAAAGCACACAAATATCTGCTGAATGCAATGTAGAAACTCTCCCAAATTTGCTTTAAAGCTGGTTGTTGCAGCCAAGATAATATGCATTTAAAAAAAATTGAACACTAACCGTCAAATTCTCACTTTATTTTCTCCCCGCCCCCCCTCCTAAATTTCCAACCTTGTACATTTTGCGTGCACACTTACATTATCAAAATAGATGATCATTGTGCGATTGCTCATGTCCGTAGGCTCGTGGTTGGTCTGGCGGCTTGCAGAGAAAGCGACTCGGCCGCTGCCCGAGCGGACAGACATGCCCAGGGCGTTGCCAGCAGGTTCCGATGAAGGTGTGGAGTCACAGACCACCAAGCATTTTCCCTCAAGAATGATGGGCTCGGTGTCATTCTGCCCGTTGGCTCTCGGTGGCCCCCACAACAGCGGCAGAGCCAACAATAGGGTAAGATCACAAGTACGCATGACTGATTCTTGGACGGTTAGCCAATAATTGTTGATTCTCCGACGGGGGTCAAATAATGGTGCTCCCGTCACTGTTCAGAGTTGTCCATTCCTTGTTGCGGTTCAAGTTTCTTGTGTGTCAGTCCAAAGTCCCAAATCGCCCCGTCGCCGTCTCACAAGCCCTTAGCAGAAGAATGACAACTTGACCTCTGGTCTTTTCAAGTTGACTTCCTCAGCAAAAAAAAGGAAAAAAAACTGACAAGGCAGCTGAAAAGTATCTGGGGAAGGGAAGAATTTGACAAGATGAGCCTAGGATGGTTGTGAAAGATGCATAGATTTGATATAACACTAGCACGAGGATGCAAGACTGAGGTGAGGTTGGGAGGGGCAGAAAAAGAGATGGGGTGGAGGAACAACTCCACTGAGTGACCATCTGTCTTGTACACGTTGCTCCTTCCCACCTAATGCCGTTCGCTCAACGTGCGTTTCCTCACATGGTGCGCGCACTTTCTCACTCCAGCACTCGTTTCACGCCGCAAAGCTAAACATGGAGCACGCCTTGCGAATTTCTCTCCGAGCTCTAGCGTTAAACCAGTTGACTGTTAAGAAGGTGTTTCGAAAGAGAAGACGCGCTCACGTTCAAAGAGACGCTCCGCCTTTCATAATTGAAACATATGAGCAACAGATTATCAAACTTAAGTGGTGCAATGAATGGTCAAAAAAAAAAGAAAATGGGTGTCACCTGTATCCCTTTGAGAATCTCGTATGCAACACTCCAAGCTCTGGGAAATCATGGATAAATATATTTAGTCTTCCTCCTCGTTCCTCGCATAATTCCGCACACCAGCCAGATTCGAGCCAAGGCAGATATGTGATCATCTCTCACTTTTGGTTCTCCCTCTCTACCTCGCTCTGCCACCCCCACTTTACCTCCGCCTCTCTCATTCTCGATGCTACGTCCACCCACGACCACAGTGCAATTTCAAAAATATCAAAGTCATTGAGCATCGAAGCCGTTTCAAGAGATGAAACTTGAGTGGCAGAGTAAATGTAATGATGCCCATGCGTTCATTTTTATTTTTTTTTGGGGGGGGGGCTGCATTTAAGCCTGCTTACAAACAAACAAAAATAGCTCTGAATGTGAGTGTCACCGTTATCTCACTTCAGACGTTTTCTTCGGCCGTGTCTCAGAAGCCAAAACAACACCTGATCCTACATGATGCCGCCACGCAAGACCTTGGCGAATCTTGTGACACTTCGGCTCAGTAAGCATCCAAAGCATGACCAGATGTGTTTTTCTTCTTTGATTTACTTTATTGACAGACAGTCATACAACACGTTCATTCCAGCCATACACAATGCAGGCTTGCCTGTTTTTTTACCATTTTTGCCTATGGGTCAACTCCAAAGGTTCATTAATGGGTTTCAAATTATGCAGTCATTCATTTTTACTGATACATGTAGGGACAGGAATCGCAAAAATAATCTATACGAAGTCAATGTTTGATGATGGCAACGTACGACTGAATTTGCTGACAATACGTCCAATGTGATTTTTCTTTCAATACAATGTCAATAAAAAATCCAATCGAAGTTTTGGATTGTTTCGTTCGATTTCAATTCTGTTAAAGAGGTGATGAGGTGAGGCTCACAAAAAAAATCTCCAGCACGTTTCCCTCCATCTTGTCATAACATCCGCACTTTTTCCCATCCGTCAGCAGGGTAACATTGCACTGTACCTTCCTGCGGTCACATCAGACTTCCATCCGTCCGTTTCCCGATTCGCTTATCCTCACAAGGGCCGCGAGGGGGTGCTGGAGCCTATGCCAGCCGTCTTCGGGCAGTAGGTGAGGGACACCCTGAACCGGTTGCCAGCCAATCGCAGGGCACAGAGAGATGAACAACCGTCCGCGCTTACACTCACACCTTGGGACAATTTAGAGTGTTCAATCTGCCTGCCATGCATGTTTTTGGAATGTGGGAGGAAACCGGAGCACCCGGAGAAAACCCACCCAAGCCCGGGGAGAACATGCAAACTCCTCACTGGGAGGCCAGAGCCGGGATCGAACCCGGTACCTCTCTGCACTGTGAGGTCGACGCACTAACTACCGGGCCGCCCACATCAGACTTTGACAATTGAAATATGGCTGTTGAGCTCCGATTTATAAAGTCCGAAGCCCAAGGACAGCGGTTCAGTGAAGGTGGTGCAGAAAGTGTGGACATGAGTGAGGTTGTTCGATGGTCCCACGTCAGAGAAGGTGACGGTGCCCGCACCGTAGTCCACAGCGACCGCAACTCGTTTGCCAGTCATTTTGTATGCCAGGCGCGTTTTCTTGCCGTCGTGCCAAGCGGCCAGTTTGCGGTCATGTTGCTGGGTCAAACTCCAGGAAAACTGGAGTTAAAAAAACAAAACACATTTGGTTGAACAAAAAAATTGGATTGCATAAAAATATATATCGTTTTTTTTTTTATTTAATGGATGGTTTCATATATAATTGAGTTCTAATTTCATGTATTGGATTGATTTTATTTACTGATAGAGAACAAGACCAGAATTAAGGAATCTATTTTTCTTGGCTCGAGGATCACATCTGCATTTTGAAAAATGTTGAATAGCTTTTGCGGTGACACCAATTGGTAAAGAAGATTCCGATGGGGACCAAGCCCTGTTGCCAATTGCAAAAACACAAATTTGAAATAAAATAATTAATTCACAGAATTTAGTGAAATCTTGTCGTGTTTCAAAAGAGTACAAAAAATGGAAATTGGTTTAAAAAAAAAAAGTTTTAGCTTTGCAAATTGCTGCATGGAATAGGTTGAACTGTCAAAAAAAAAGAAGAAGACTACAAATCGTTGAATCAGTGAATTGTGAATATTCCAGAAACTGCTACCCAGTGGAACCTCTGCACTGGAAGGCTTCAATGTTTGAACAACTCCAAATGTCAACAAAAGTCCTGAACTCAAATGCACAGCGGGCGAGACAGGTTGGAGGTGTGTTCAAAATGAAAACGAATGCAAAGCAGCAACGGAACGTAACAGTGACTTATTTCCGCGCTTTCTTGACAAGTGCCGAAACAATAACGTGACTCCGATTCCTCCACATATGATCCAAAACGCACGTACCTCGTTGTTACCAAAGGCATTTCCTTCCTTCCCCTTCCTTCCGATACTCCTGTAGCAAATGGCGATATCCCAGAATCCTTCGGCTTCTAGCTCCCAGTAATGAGTCCCGGCCGAGAAACTCTGAAGTGTGAGGACCTGAGGCCAGTGGTCGAAGCGTTCGGGGTGAGCTGCGCAGGGCAGACGTGTTTTGACCCTGGTGACCGATCGCAGGTCATCGGAGATGCTCAGAAGAGGATGAGATGTGTTGGTGTCCAGAGTCAGATGACTTGTCACTGTGGTCAGGAGGAGAAAAACGGTTTACCTTTGGCTCTCGGACAATACTGTTAACTGCTTACTGCTTCGTTTTTGTGGCCTTCCTCCCACATTCCAAAACCGTGCTACATGTTGGGCTCATTGAAAACTGTAATCATCGATGTGTATACTTGCATATGTTTTGTTTTGTTTTTACACCCAAGAACAAATATTGCGGCGCATTTACTCACAGAGCTCCCTCTTGAGCTCACTGAGGCAGCGGAGGGTGGCAGTGATAAACTCTCGATACTTGCCCTCCATCTCCTCCAAAATGTGCTTCCTGTCCAAGCTGACAGGTTCTGGCGTGAAAAGGGGACTGCTAAGGTCAGCGAGTAACCTACAAAACGAGAACACACACGTCTCACTGGAAGGACATAAGACACCTGGACTGTATTACATCTTCAATGCTGTTCTGTAGTTTTTGGGGGTGGGGGTTGAATTGCTGATTGTTAGATTACTATCAAAACACAGCATCGGTATCTTTGCAAAGACTTTTTTTTTTCTCTCAATAATACCATGTTGGATCTCTAATCATGTGGTTGTTGCAAGTACATACAAAGAAAAGAAGACCCGAGACACTTTGGTGCCGTTGACTTACTTTGTGTCATCAGACTGAAAAGCCTGCGGAAAGTGGAATACACAATCAAAGCAACACTGCGATTAGTACTGTGGCCGAGCTGGACATTTCGACACAAATGACAGCGTTCGAAAGATATTTTGCACATCGTGCCACTGGGGAAATATTTGACTGCGCGAGTAGGATCGGCCTGCCAAATGGATGTTTGGAGCACCGTGCATTCTTACGTTACTCAGGCAAAAAAAAAAAAAAAAACACGTTAGCAAAACCTCTTCTTGCTGTCTACTTGTTTAATTGTATTCATGAGGAGAAAACAAAAGTTCCACCATTTAGAAAACTGCATCACGGTCAACGGCAGCCCCCGGCCGTTTTACGGAGCGATTGCGATCTTACCCAGATGAGCAGGAAGGGGTCGGTTTCTGCGAGCAGCGAGGTCAAGTAGTGCTGGATGCTCATCGTCTGGCTCACGTCCTCTCTCACTTTGGAACAGTCTTCGTGCACACGCTCGATGATGTGCTGTCTGTCCTTCTTGGTGAGCTCCACGAGCCCCGCCACCAGTTTCTCCACTTGGACCTGCAGCTCCGAGCCCAGGCGCTCCACTTGGGTATTTTCCTCCATCAGACAGTCCTAGTTAAGAACGCGGATCTGAACTTTTTACGTAAAGAATGGGGATGACACCAGAGCAATCTGACTTGGTGCAAAGTGTGCGGTGAGCTTCTCGTGACGCTGCGGCATCTTTGCCGCATCACGGCTTTTGTCTATCATTTAACCCGAGACCTTTTCCAAAGTGTTGGAACTGAGAAAAGCAGAAGGTCCCCTAAACATAACAAGTGCCATGACACAAAGTTCAAAGGTTTTGTATATAGTGTAGCGACATCGTTGTGAATGCTTGACGATGCATTCGTACAATTACCGATACGAGATGAATATGGAAGCAAGCAATCCCATCTTTTGCGGGACCAAAGACATCAGATATGTCATAACATTACGTCACACACACTATAAGTGTTTATGGGTCTCAAAGCATATTTATTTGACCTCCCGACCCCCAAACCATGAATATAGTTTGGTAAAAAATATATATTTATGTATATATAATCCACATGCTTTTTGGGGCCACGGACAGCTCAGTCTGTTTATACCTCGGGTAGCCTCAGTTTCATTATCGATATAACTGGCATTAAATATTCATACCTCCGTAATTTATCTCAGTATCTATTATGGTACCTTATTGATAGGCCAGCATTAAATACTGATCGGAAAAATCTGTCTAACAATGGTTTTAAGACGACTCAGCTGTGCGTTTTTTTTCCTTCAAGCTTTTCTATTCTTAATTTGCAAACAATTTCTCATTTTTCTTGAAATAACTCGAGACGTGGGGGCCGCAAAGATGGCAATATCAACTATCCCGCTATTTTTTAATCACAGGCAAATTTGTGTTCATATCTTTTTGTGGGTCACCTCCAAATTGGGTGGCTTTAAATGTGATCTGTAATCGTCATTTTTTTGTCACCGGTGCACTCCAACTTGGGTCGAAGCATCCGTTGCCGCTGTGTCGTTATGACTCACCGCAACGGTGGAATCAACGTTGGCATATTCTTGGAGGATTTGCTCTCCGTTCTTGACTTTCTCCTCTGACTGTCCGAGCAGCGTCTGGAGAATCACCTAATAAAACACGTCTTTGAGCGACATTATTTCCGAAGCAAAGGGTAACGCCAACAGAACAAACCTTCAGATCCTCTTCCACCTGTCTTAGCCCCTTGATGTTATGCTGGACGTGGCTTCCCTCCAGCAGACAGTCGCAGCACACGTAAACCCTCTCGTCGGCGCAGTAGTAGCGCAATAGCTCCGTGTGTGCGGGGCACTTTCGCTGAGACAGTTGGCCCAGCGGATTCACCAACAAGTGGGTGCTAAACGCGGGTCTTTCCAGGTGGTGCCGGAGGTGTTCCGCACATAGGGACACTTCGCACCGCAGGCACGTTTTGACAGCCAGGTGCACCAGCCCTTCGTCCGCCTCCGGGGAGCAGCAGTCGCACAGCACTTCGCCGTGCTCCTCCACGCACTGAGGGCAGGTGAAATGACCTTTGCCCTCCCCGTGGGTGGTCCAGGCCTCGCGGACGCAGGCAGGACAGAAGCTGTGACCGCAGGGAAGCGGGTGGCACTGGCTGAAGTTATCTTTGCAGACAGAGCAGGTCAACTCTTCCGTCGCAGACGCCATTGTGAGGCGATGGTTGTCAAGTTCCTAAAGTGAACTAACAACACGGTAAGAAAAAAAAAAAAAGCACATCAGTCATGATAGTGGTAAAATAGAAGGAGACCTACTGGTAAATTGTCGTCGTTACATTTGGAACCGCAGATGGCCAACATCACCTTTGCTAATGTTCTGAACCGAGTAATAATAAAGAAAAAAAAATCCTAATTTAGCTACTAGCATTAGCTAATATGAAAACTTTTTTCTGATTAGACTTTTTTTTTTTAATACGAGACGTTTGTGGTTTTGATGCTGGCACAATATACGCCACATTTCCCATGAATCACTCTTGTGGCTGACAATACTGTACCAAACAATTCTCTTAAAAAAGGCCATGGATGGGGAATATCTTGCTTCTCCAAATAGGCTGCCATCTTTACTGTTCTGTGGTTTACGTTTCTCCATGTCACCGCAATCCAGTGGTGTCGTTGGGCCTATTTTAGGGGGCTAAAGCTCCTCGAGAATGTTCCTAATAAGCACTGCCCTAAATGATTTTTTGTTTGGGGGGGGGACAAAAAGTTCCAAAAGTTCAATACAAAGTGGCCATAAAATGATTTTGAAATATATACAGAACTCCTCGTAATTCTCGTAAACATGATCAGAAATCTGTGGGTTTCCCCTTTTCTTCAGGACGCCTTTTGCCATGCGTCATTATCCACTTCAAGATTTGTAATACTTTGGTGCCGTTGACTTACTTTATTAATGAAGGTAATTATTAGAAAGTGGACTCAGCCAAGAGATTACATCAAATTAGCCTGCCCCAGATATTTTCATGACTACCACTTTCACATTTATTTTATTATTTAATTAAAACATCATTGAACAATCTTTAAGCCCCCTTCTGTCCATCAAACAAAACCTAGTGATGTCCCTGCACCAATCCGTCTTTTAGTTCCGCTTCATTAGACGCAAAGATTCCAATCAGGATCTCAGCCGTGATTGACTTTTTCTCTCTCTCTGTTTTTGTGTCGGGCCACCTTTGACGAAAGTAAGGCGTGCAAAGCACCAATGTCAGTTTTCAAATGGAACAGTAAAAATTCATCTGAAAAATTCATTTCATGACTTGCCACCAATGCTGAGAGCTCACGTGGCCATTCATAAGCCAGAGTTGAGCTGGCTTTTCGCTGCAAAGGTGAACTCCGATAATCATTTCAACAACGTGCTATAAATACCAAGTCAAATATATCACTAAACCTCTGCCCTGAAACACAAAAATCAGTCAAGTATAGGAAGAAAGGGCACCGTCGGCATGCATTCTGTAAAGCAAGGTTTGAAACAGAGTCTTAAGTGTTTGACTGCAACAGAGGGATCAAGAGATCATCCTTGACAGCTTGTAGACCTGATTTACTGTCAGCTGTTGCATGCCCAACCGCAAACACACATTAGTCACACATTATACCAACGGTAGTTTATAAAATGTGTATGTGGGAACGGTTTTAAAAAGACATCGGAAACGGAGAGGTTCTCACCTGTAGGTGTGTCGGTGTTCGCAGTGGGTGGCCATCGATCATCTCGAGGTGCGAACTATGCTGACCCGTGGCTAATCCCGACGGATTCACCCCGACCTCCTTTCGTGTCTCGTTTAACCACTGCACTGGGTTCCGTGCAGTCACGTGACAGCGAGATGGGAGGAGGCCCAGAAACTGTTAAGAAAGTACAAGGTTGATTTGTACCGTCATACAAAGTATACAGTGCTCACAAAAGGTTGGTAGGCTCTTGAAGTTGGAAAACAGCAAGTTATTCCCCAAAAACGTGAAACGCTGAGCAGTTGTAAATGTGCATTCAAAGGTTTGGGGAAGGTCAAATGATTTCGTAAGTTTACTGGGTAAGGGTTGTCATAAATGTCTTTTCATCGCTCGTTCCAGCCACAGGCCTCACTTTTTCACTTGTATGTAGTTGGAGGCAGCTTGAGCAGCCTCTCGTGAAAACCGAATTTAGTGATTGATTTTAATCGCTGTTTTTGAGCGACATCTAGCGGCATTTTAGGTCTAAGACGTTTTTTTCCCCCTTTAGTCCGACTGAGTTCACACATCACACTTGTTTCCTCTTTATGCGATGACAAACGCCTAACAGATTCGGGAATCTAATTTTTTTTAAACAGGTAACAAGTCTAAGAAGAAATACTTTGTTGTACTTCCTATTTGTACTGTATTATACTTTCAAATACATTTACGCTTTGATTTGGAATCTCATCCCAGTCCGAATCTTTTATAACTGACCTGTTCCAAGCCGTCCATTTTTTTTTGACGGGTGCTTGCGCGTGTGTGCGCGCGTGCGTGTGCTTGCCTGCGAGACGCACTCTGAGAGCCAATAAGGAGGTAACCGTGGTCACTGTTTCCCAGAGGACCGTCTGGCGGTGAGGGTCATTAATTATAACGGACAGACAGACAGACAGACAGACAGACAGACAGCCGGTACCGCAGAGAGCGCAGACAGGCTGCGAGACGTACAAAGACAAACAAAAAAACAAGCCTCCCCCTATTTATCGAGTCCATCCGCACCGCCATGCCCGCCCATGTGTCACCGCAGCACACTCAGGAAGAACGGTTTATTTGTCAGTAAATAAAGAAAAGCGATTAGTCAGGGAGATAAATAATTGAGGGGGAAATGCGGCTATCCTACTGCGCATCCCCATGTGGTGAATAGGGAAATAGTGCGCCAGTGTCCCGTCTGAGAGGAGGCGTCGATCATCCGAGCTGCGGAGTCTCTTCTCCTTTTTATTATTCCGCAACCAAAATCCTCCTTTCAAACATGGTAAGTTATTTTTGCATCGCGAACAAAAAGATGTGTCGCCTGCTGTGGCTTATATGGTGGGGGTTGGGGTGCACATCCGGGACCTTTTTTTTTCCCCCGGTCATATTTTATGAATCATAACTTGTTATGATGTGGGGGCGCGCGCGCGGCGTGCAACAGGTGCTCGTACAGTAGCGGGAGCGCGCATTTCGCTGCCATACATATTTGTGTGCGTGTTTACGACGGACATTGCACGCTCGCTGCCGTGCCGTCGTGGGGTCGGCGAGATGGCACGACGGGATCTCGCTGGCATCGTGGACGGACTCGTAGTCTCTTTTTGACAAATTGCGCAACGGTTTATGTCGTACAGTACTGAAATCATCGGTTGGTGTAGCTCGGCGCGATCACATAGCCTGGGTCGGAGAGATGAGCTCAGCGGCTTTGACTTGGTCGCAATAAAAAAAATACATCGGGTTTCCATTCGTAAAAGCCGTGTTCTTTGTGACCTTGTTTGTGACTAACTTGACTCCTCGTCATGCGGGTTTTCTTTCTTCCGCCTGTGTACCTCTGTCCACGTGTTAAACATGTCGGCGTGAGGGTGAAAGCGGAGCATTGTGCCTCCACTCGCTGGCATCATGTGCCGGAGGAGGAGGCGATGCTCATTCAGCTGTGCTCGCTCTCAACGCCATTGTTGCAAATTCCACCTCGTTTCAAGCGCCCTGTTTCCCAGGTTCTCCCTTGGAAAATGATTGCGCCGAATCGTGAGAATCGCCACACTCCTTTCGATCGGCGTCTCAAAGACCTTTGTTACAATTGCACTGGCATGAACGAACGTTTTATTCGCGACCACCTGAGCAAGTGGTTCTCTTGGGTCAAACTAAACTCGCACTGAAATTCCAGGCTCGGTTTATGTGCATCCATTTTAAACACGCATTACGATTTGGTTTTTTTTGTCTGGATCATCCACGATTACAATTTACTCAAGAGGGGGCAACGAGTCTCGGCTCACCTTTTGAATTCCAAGTAGAAAATGAACAAGATGTGTGTGTGTGTGTGTGTGTGTGTGTGTGTGTGTGTGTGTGTGTGTGTGTGTGTGTGTGTGTGTGTGTGTGTGTGTGTGCGTGCGCGAGGGCGCCCATGATTGTGTGTGTGTGTGTGTGTGTGTGTGACAGAGAGAGAAAGGATTCTCAGCTGAGTGAAACAACAATAAGATGGATAGATAGATAAATTTGCTGACCACTTCTGATGAGGGAAGGACTAGGTCATGTTTTCTATAACTATGTGTGTGTGTGTGTGTGTGTGTGTTATATATATATATATATATATATATATATATATATATATATATATATATATATATATATATATATATATATATATAAATTTTAGGACAAGCTAATTCAGATTTACTCACCAACATCTCTGCTGTTTGCCGCATGTTAATGTGCTATAATAATGCAAACAATTCCACACTTAAGGAAGACTGCCGATAAAAACGATCCCTTACATCAGGGCGGTCAAATAGTTCCGGGTTCACCCAGGGGGCCATGATGACGTTAAGACCAAATAAATGTTTAATCGTCTCATCATATTATTACCTACGCACAATAGATTGATGGGTTTTTGGGAATCAGAAGTTGAGGATAATATTTTGTTCAGTTATTGTTTAAGCGAATACAAAAAGGAATTAGAGAATCGTTTAACCAATGTGGTATGTGAGCTTAAAATTGTATTTTCAGGTTATGGTGGTGTTGGAACTGCATTCCTATCAAAGCTCCTTAATGTTTTTTTTTGGGGGGGCGCTCAAAATAAGGGGCACTGAAGCACAAACATGCTCATTAAGAAGTGCGTGTAGAATGTTTGTGTGCAGCAAAATAAATGCTCCACTTGCATGCAAAGTGCTTTTTGCATCTACAGTAGACTTATGACTGTTGATTTGGTCGTGTGCCTTCACATCTGTCTCTTGAGTCTTTTTGGGCAAAGTAAGATTCCTGTTGGTCCGTGAGTCATTTGTCTGCCGGGATGTTGTTGTTTTCTTTGCATGCCACCTCCTCTTTTTAGGCCTTGCTGCTCGAACAAAACATTTGACAAAAAAATACAGTGGCTAATATAATCCAACGACCCCTTTGAACTTACAAGACATACAGCAAAGAGAGCTTGTGTGTGTAAGCCTCCTGTTTATGTGTGTCTGTTTTCTAAGACTGTAAACTGTGCAAACGCTGACATCTTGTTTTACTTTTGCCAGGTGACTCTTTGGCAGTGAAGTCATATACATTCCACCCAGATCCTCCCTCTTGCTCGTCATCTTTTCTTCTCTCAAGGCACCCAGCAGGTGGTTCACATTCCCACTCGCCTCCCAAGAAGGCCTCCCGGATCGACTCTGTAGATGCACAGGAACCAGAATATTCATTCTCCTCAAACCGGTCCGTCTACCAGGCCCTCAAATACCACCCGTCCCACCACGCGCTTGACTTCGCATACTTAGACCTGTCTTCTTCAAATCTACACCCACCTGCCCCTGGACTTTTGGCTTGTAAACCCAAATCTTCTGCAAGTGGCCTCTTAGAACCTGTCAGGGGGCGTCCCCATGGCCTCTCCCAAATTGGGCTTGTCAGCCACTACCACGTCCTCATCCACATCATCTTCTGCCTCCATGTGCCCTCCACAACCCGGAAGCCCCAGCCGTGTGCCCGAGGGTCCCCCGAGTCCTGTTACTCCCGCACCGAGTCCAGGAGTGGCGTCCGCCTCAGCTGCTCCCACACGTGCCCAGTTGAGTCTGGCGCTGATATTGGAGGAGCTTCGGGTGCTTCAGCAGAGGCAGATCAACCAGATGCAAATAACAGAGGAGATCTGCAGACAGGTACTTCGTCTGGGTGGGGCGTCTTACTCGATAGACACACCGACTCAACATCTTCTCCCATCCTTACCTCAACTGTGTCTGGAAGATAAAAGGGCCAGCAGCCCAACGACCCAAACCACCGCTACCCAGCCTTCCACAACTGTCGCTCCTCTCCTGGCATGTTTTTCGACCTTACTTCCCTCTCAGGTGGCCAACAAACCTTCCAAATCAAACAATGCCTTGTCTCAAATCCTGCAAACATGCAAGCCCCAGATGGAAAGCGCGGGTGCCGGCCCGGGGGAAAATAGTTACCTGAGAGTGACCACGCAATCTTCAGACCAATCTGCATCTTCAACCGCCGCTATGACTTCCTCCGCCTATCCACTCGCTTTATCCCTGGCTCTACCGAACCGCTATTTCAATGAGAAATCCCCAAATGACATCTCAATGAGTGAGCACTGCGGCAAGTCCTACCTAAATGCGTCCCTCTCGTCGGTATCCCCAAATGCCCAATATGCTTTGCAATCTCTCTCCGGAGCCGCCAACCTTTCATCGACCTCTTCCGCGAGCAGTACGAGCCGGCTCCAGCATGCTTGCCATTTTTGTGGCAAGATTTTTAGTGGGGACTCAGCCCTGCAGATACATCTGCGTTCGCATACTGGGGAGCGGCCCTATCAGTGTCCCGTGTGCCTCAGTCGCTTCACCACCAGGGGAAACCTCAAAGTGCATTTCTTACGCCACCGTGAGCAAAACCCGGAGCTCTCGCTTTCACTCCTTCCGCCATCTTTGTTTGGCGTAGCTTTGCGGCCCGCCGGCTCCGCCGATATGAGTCAGACGAGTAGCGTTGGTTGCGGCAATAGTGCTTTGAAGATATCGGAGAAGAAGCCGAAAAGCAGGCCTGAGGATGACATATGTGGCAATGACATGGAGGTCAGCGGTGCCAATACCGGGTTCCCATTTGGGGCATCGGGGGGGTCCACCCCTTGCACGCTACCCCTGCCTCCAAGTGTGGATCTAGCCTTGATTTCGCATTCCTTGCTTCAACTTAATAGGGCGGCAGCTGTAGCAGCTGCAGTCTCCATTGCCTCCGGCTCATCTTACTCATCCCCTTCCACCTCCTCGGCCCCCTCATCTTCACTAGCCACCTCCTTACTTTCAAATCCGACATCATCTTCACCGTCCGCCATTCCAGGCTTGCCCAAGGGTTCAAAGCACTCAAATAACGCTGATGAAAACACCCCCCCTCAAGCTCCCATGCTTTCTCCCGCCGCTTACTCCCAGCTGGCCCACCTGCCTAAGCTTCTTTTCCCATCCGGTTCCTCCAGCTCTACCTCAAGTGTCACACACTCAACACTGCACCCAGCTTTGGGGTTGCTCTGCAACCCGTTACCCTCGAATCCGGGCTCCCACCAACCGGCTCCTTCCAGCTTTCCGCAAATCACTTTCCCTTTCGCTCCCTTTCATAAACCTGCGACCTCCGTAGCTGTCTCGATTCCAACATCGGAAACTTCCAAGTTGCAGAGGCTGGTGGAGAAGCTGGAAAAGACACCTCCATCAACTTCTCCATGGACGTCTTCCTCTATTTCCACCTCCACGATAGAGGTGCAGTCAAGCAATACCATGGCCTCTCTCGCAAGTTTGACGAACAGTAATTGCACAAATAGCAGCACTTCTACCACCTACATCATGGCAGCTCCACCCTCCTCGACCCCAGTTTCCACATCCGTTTCAAACTTCACCCGGCAGATGGTGGCTGCCCTCGGCATGGGTGTCACAAATGCAAATGCCATCGCAGGAGGGCTGCTGCCGGCACTGAGCATGACAGGTGCAGCCAACAATTTGGCCAGCAATCAATGTGGCGTGTGTCTTCGGGTTCTGAGTTGCCCCAGGGCACTGCGCCTCCACCAAGCCACGCACCTCGGAGAACGCCCTTTCCCGTGCAAGTTGTGTGGAAGATCCTTCTCAACCAAAGGCAGCCTGCGCTCACATCTGGCAACCCATCATGCTCGGCCCCCCAACGCTCGCGTCCACAACTCTTGCCCACTTTGCCAACGGAAATTCACCAATGCCCTCGTCCTTCAACACCACATCCGTATGCATCTTGGCGGTCAACTGCCTCCGGTAGGCGCTGACGATTCTACCTGCGAGATGACGGCTCAATCCAACGCCGAATGTTTGCCGCAACCTGAATCCAACACCACCGAACAAAAGAATGACTCCAGTAAAACATCTCAAGCGGGCAACTCAACGAACCTATCCCCAAGTTCGCAATTTCAAAATGTAGAAACTCACTCGTGTCCTATTTCTGACAGTAAACTTGTACCACACACCGCACCTGGTACCAAATCTGGGTCCTTGAGCCCAGACCTCAACCCCCCCACTGATCTTAGCCCCGACCCCTTCATGAATACTACAACACAAACTCCACCAGCAACCACGGATGACCCTCCTTTCCTCTGTGCAAGCGCCCAACCGCCAATCACCCGGCAAACCAAATTTGATGAATTTTCCGTGGTTGACAAAGATGACCGAATTGAGCAAGCCGCCAGGGACCCCTCCTCCAAATCACTTTCACCCGTTGCCCAAACCGCTGCATCACGCGACATCATGGCCGTGGACTGCGCCGAAACATTCTCATTTTCTGACGCAGCTGTTATCCCCAGATCAAATTCGCAGGATCTACAAAGCACACCTGCAAATTGTGCCCCCTTTGCTTATAGCTGTCCAAGTACAATTTCTTCTTCAACGCAGAACCAAGAGCTTCCCACCGCTGTCGACACTCCAGCCCCGGATCCAGGCTTGACCTCCTCCGGGGTCCACTCACCTGAACCTAGGGAAGAAGACAGAGATCAGTTTTGTACGCCATCAACGCCCACGCCAGCAAAAATGCCTGAGGAGCACCCCAAAATGATGTCAGCCTCAGAAAGCGCAAACGGTAGTCAAGGAAGTGATGCAAATAGGGCTCCCACTTTCGCAAGGGAGGCAGGTCAGAATTTTGATTTCGACTTATATGAGAGAGACAACCCAATAGATGGCGTGAACAAGATGGTCGGATCCACCCCGAGTGAAGCAGCGGAGGTTTCCGTTCCTCTCAGCCTTGCCCCAACTCTCCCGTCTCCGATAGCTCGCCCCGAGAAGAAGACCTACTGCTGTGCCGAATGTGGAAAAGCATACGCTAGTCGCAGCGGACTAAAGGTAGGAAAAGGGTTTTTTGAGCATCAACACGGTATGGCGTATGATTCGATCAACATGTATGGGTCCTGAGCCAAAAGAACAAATTGAAAGGGTGACATCCGTACAAATATAAGGATTACGTCAGTTACATTTCCATTAACATGAAAGTAGGTAAGCGCATACGTTCACAAACTATCGATTGTACTGTACGTTGTTCTGTCTGCAATGTCAATACAATTTTTCGTACTGCGGCATCTTGGCTGGTGGTTTGGCACCAGCTGACTTTTATGAGGACAAGCGGTGCAGAACATGGATGGATAGATGATGAGATATCATTGTAATAGCTGTAATACCTCCATGGGAGGCATGCAGAGTGCATTTTGATCACCCCTTCAAGATCCCCCAAAATGGTTGCGTGCCCACTAAATTGGAAAGAATCCCATCTGATTTCCTATTTCATGATTGTAGTCTAGTCCATGTTTTTTTTTTTAAGTGAGGCTGATGCTCTTGTTTTATTTTGTTATGCACAGGGGCATATGAAGCACCATGGTGTCGTAACCAAAGCAACGCGCCCTTTAGCCCGCAGTAGTCGATCATGTGCCGACAAAGCTCAGTCTTCGACATCAATAGGTTCCTTGACCATTCCGGCCTCCACAAGTGCTGCGGGTTTCTGGAACCAGTACCAAGCTTTCCTCAATGCCAGTCCTGGGTCAACTGATGATACCGCTCGTGGCAGCCAGGAAACGAACGAGTCTGCAAAATCTCCTTTACAGCCGGAGCTGGAAAAGGGCGCTCCCAATGAAGCGGGAGATGAATGAGCTCGACTCCCTTTGAATGGCCGAATACCGCTTCCTTACTGCATTTCATGTAGCCTGTCAGTTTGATAGTCACAGTCATGTTTGTATGTGAAAGTTGTGAGTCAGTGGGTTTGGTCTTCTTGCGAAAACAGACTTACTATATGTCCCACAAATCCAATTATTCAAGTAAATCTGTTGTCAGTAATTGCCGTGACAAGACTTGTTAACTAAGCGTGTTTCAATGTTGTACGTCAAATCTGGTTCCGCTTTCTACTCGCCACTGAAAGGTAACGTCTACCTCAGGTATGGTATTAAAATCTGACCTATGACCAAGAGGCTCAAGCAAAAGAGACTTCCTTCAGAAATAGCGTCACTTTGCAATAACAAACCGGACCAACAATATCCATGCATCTCCGTGTGCTATATTATGTCAATTGTCTCAGATGTTCTGATTCATACACGGTACAAGAATGCATTGTGAAGTAACCCGAAGCACATCTGCGGCATCTGTGAATCTACTGAGGACATGAACAATATGAATGTTGTTTGGTGCAAAAGTAACTTGTGGCACAAGCTAATAAGACGATAAACGTTTATGTTTGTTGTAAACCCTACACTCATTATCTCTGTATTAAAAAGAAAAAAAATAGATGGGAACAGAAGGAAAAAGAACCATCATCTTTATTTCTGTTGATTTCAAATTTGAACACACATATTAAGTTCAATCCATCACTGGGTTCAAAAACCATCGTTACAATACAATACAATACAATACATGCTGATTTATATAGCGCTTTCACAACAGCGGCAGCTGTAACAAAGCGCTTAACAAAGCAGTTAACATAAAGTAAAATAATAAACACAACACACAACATAAAACACGAACAAAAAGTAAAATAATGAACACACCACATAACATAAAACACGGACAGTCGTGCAGTCCTAACCACTTTTCCCCTCATACGCTTTGTTGTTAAAGCAGTTTGAGATGAAAGAGGAGAGAATCAAAGTGTCCTTTCACCAGTGGATCAGAAACGTCATGCTCAAAATGTGCACACGTCGGCTACAAGCTAAGTTTCAAAGTCAACAAGAAGCTGTAGCATCCATTGACGAAAAAAGAGATTGGTTCACTTCTCCTGTCCCATGTAAATCCATTCCAATTCCAAGCGGTGACTCTCAGTTCCAAATACGCATCGGCGCAGAAGCCGACGCTCCTCTCTCCTCATCCTCAACTTCAGCAGTTATCCATCCAGCCGCACCAACGCAGACTGTCCAACAGCGCCGACGTCTCCACTGAACAAAACGGAGGCTGTGAAAAATGCTGCCCATTACAGGCGCAAAAAACACAAGCGCCCCGAGGCTGTCCAGCACCGGCAGTCAATGGCGCCGACATTCCTCCAAATCAATCGTTGTGTAAAACCTAAACAAAAACAGGATATAATGATGGATACACGCTTTTCAGTTTGTGGGTTACGAAGAGAAAATATTTTGTGCGCAGTTTTTTGTGGCAAGTTGTTAAAACGAGTATTGTATATTAGTAATAATTAAACAAAATTAAATTACTTTTGGACTTAAGTACATTTCATAGGCAGTTATGTGTAGGTAAAAGAGTTCAATCATATTTTTCATAAAACACCTATAATTTATTATTATTAATATTTTACATAAAACATCTGCCCTGACAGCACTAGGTAGCTCCTTCAGCCAGAGACTATTAGACCCGCGCTGCAAGGAGAGATACCGCCGCTCGTTCCTACCAACTGCTGTCAGGCTACTGAATAAAAAAATAAAATGACGTGGAAAACAATTGTAAATAGCACAGCCACCTTATCTATCTATATCTATATTGCAAACACTTTGTTTTTCTTCTTTCTACCTACAATCTTGCTGCTGGAGACTGTAAATTTCCCCATTGTGGGACAAATAAAGGATATCTTATTTCTCCCTAAGTATAAAATGCGAGTACTTTTACCACCTCTTTGCTTAATGTAAATATTTTCATTGTTGTGGGTTTATGTGCTTTTAAGCGGTGAAGATTTTCCCATAAAAAGTTCAAATGGTAGTTTTACAAGACTGGTTGTCGGGGCGGGACTTTAGCACAATGCGAGCGTTAGATGGCGCAAATGTTCCCTTTAAGTCAACCGTAAAGTGCGTCTCAATAATTCCAACGTTTACATTTGTGGTCAAGTATTCATGTTCAGTCTAATAATCGGGTGAGCTCAAAGGGTCATGCATTGTCGACAATGTGGATTTGAAACAGATTCCGTGTACCAAACTATACAAACATCAAACCGATGTATATGCTTTACATATTTAAATTCAACAGAGCTTGAAAACTGGTCACGTCCGTTTGTCATAATTGTTTCGGTACATACTTCCAGGAAAAAATAAGGCGCAGGAACGATGACTATTTTGTCACTTTGCGTGTTGGGTACAAGTTCGTTGAACGTGTTGTGCAATTATTTCATGACGTCCAGCGAGCTCGTGGGCGGCCATTTTCTAAACGGGCTGTGGGGGGCGTTGCAAACTACCACCACGTCTACGTGGGGAAGACTGCAAAAGGGGACGCGGCTAAAAAGATTGGACACAAGTTAAGCATTTCTACCAAAACAGCTGACTTTTTCCCCCTCCTGTAGTCTCCGAAAGCTTCGGTTAAAACGGGAGAAGAATGCCCGTCGTTGTTAACTAACTAAATAATTGGAGAAGTAACAGGCGCTGGTAGCCGTCCGGATTCCTCGAGCTTTCTTTTTTTTTTCCTTTGTTACTCTGTTTCTTTTTAAAGAATGTTTTGACAACGTGAAGACTTCGTCAAATTGAAAGACAAAACGACCTATTTCTAATAGTTTGACTCGAGAGTCACGAGATGGCACTGCGAAGGCTGAAACTGCTGGTCCGACTGCTGCTGCTGGCGGTGCTGTTGGACACGAGCACGCAGGCGGGGACGGCCAAAAACATCAATCCCGAGGTGAGTTTGGATCGAGGTGAGAAGGTGAAAAAAAATACAGATTGGGCGAACAGTGGAAAGTACCTCAAAATGGAAGGAAATGACGACAAGACTGTACATAAGAAACGTATTTAACTGCACCATCAAATATGGAAATCATCACGGGAAATTCAATGAAAACAGCAGTACTCATACTGATCTTGCCGTTGCCGTAAAAAAATTGGATGGAAATAGAAATCATGATCAGTTCCACAGTTCAAATTTGCAGGCATTTTCAGGAAAATTCCATTGTCATGCAAGTGTAAAAAGAAGTTAACCACAAAACATCTTCAAGTGATGATGCGTATGGTGATGCTGAAGTCCAATTTCTGTTTTTTACATCCCACTGTTGAGGTTATTCTAGTTTTGAAATAAGTGTTGCATTAAAGCTCAAGAAAAAGAAAAATAGCCGTTCATTGGTGATCCCTGAATAGCGTAGTTATAAGGTATACTGAGGTTTTGTGTGAAGCCATTTCTGATGGTCCTTCACTGAAATTTTTGTGAAATACTAAAAATTAAATTCCAAATCCAACATCAGCCATGACGGCATCATTATTTTTTTTGGGGGGGAGGGTGGGAATGTCTCTAATGTTGCTGTGTAAAAAGTCTAATCTTTTAGGAACCACAAGATATTTAGAATCTGAAAATACTAGTTTTATTGAGCCAAACACGATTTCATTGCTTTCTTGAAGTTTGCGCTTCGATAACTATTACAAGCGGTATAAACTGCAATGCTTGTTGAGTAGCAGACGTTTTGCAGCACGCACCCAAAGGCACACTTTTGAGAATGAAAAGATGATGAAATGAGAGAAAATAACGAGGAGACTAAGTTGTTTGAATGTATGAGAACTGATTGTTTTTGTGGTCCTTGTGAAGACCGCATCCGCCAAGGATGCTAATGTCAACACAAGTCACAAGACGGGAAGGGCTTCGACCAGGGTTAGCGGAAGCAGCCCATAATGATGATCGCGCTCGTGAAAACGCTGAGGAGTGCTGAGGAGGCAAAAGCAAGAAAGCATGAGAAGGCAAATGGGGAGAAATCTGAGTTTGTATTGTGGTCAGGGCAGAGTCAGAGGCAATTTTTGTGGGCGCGGGAGGGGGTTTTGAGAGCTGCGGGTCCGTTAATATCGAGGGGGATGGGGAAATGTAATTGATGACATCTGTCTCAAGTTATGGCTCGGCAGACTGGGAGGCGTTCTTCAAACCTCTCGGAGAACGAGTCCGTCGCGGAAATACGCGGCTCGTTGATAAGAAGCAGCGGCTTCTCAGGTTTTTTGGGGTCTTTTACAGCATGATATCAACGGCCCGCATGATTGCTTTGATCAACCGCTGGTGCCAAATTTCTTCCTCATTATTATTCCAGCTGTCCTTCGTGGAAGAATGTTACATTGGGCTCTGCTGACCTACATTCAAGTGCCCAATGAAAAGGGACGACTTAGAGGAGTCAAATGTAAACAAAGGAACTGGCTCAGCACCAAATTCAAAATCCAGGTTGGAAACCAAAGATGATTTGGGAGTTTGCATATGTTTGCAATATGTGAAATGAAGGCCACCGCGACACTCCCTCGCAAAACCTCTCATCGTCAGAAGATAGCAGCCTGTATTCCAAGTTTCTTGGAAAAGAACACCGCGGCGAGTGCGGACCTCTGGCGTGGTTGAATTGCGAACAAAAGGCAAAGATATCCCGTCACATATATAATAACTATCGTCTTGGTCATTTGAATGACATTTCACTGGGTCTTGCCTGTTCATTTGGGGCACTGCTTTAAAATTCTTGAATGTGCAAAAAGTACCGCAAGTACAAGGGGTTACTGTTGCAGAACATGCAAACTCCACACAAGAAGGTCACTGGAATCGAACCCCTCACCTCTGCGCTGTGGGCCGACACGCTAAGCAGTTTTCCCACCGTACCGCCCCCACTAATAGTGATAAAAAAAAATAGTGGGCATTTTTGCAAACAGTAAAAAACGTTTTTGATGTGGAAGCCACCCAAAACGCTTGAGACAGGTCTGTGTGCAGTAGCGCAAAAAGCCAGTGAAGTCATCGCATTTCATTAAAAGCTAACATCCTGCAAGTCAAAATTGATATGGCTAACTTAATAGCCGCCATTTTGGAGTCTGGGGATGATTTCCCTTGAGAATCAACAGCAAAAATATTATCCCGACTTTTTCTGGATATGCACCAAAATATCATGTGTTGACTCAGAAATCCCCAAAAGTTAACCGCTGTTAATAGCAAACCATCGAAACAGGCGCCACAAAGCGATTTCAGTCTGTTACTTTTCAGTTGAACATCCATTGTCGAAGTTGCTCTTTCATTCAAGATAAGCGAGACTGGTCTTTGTTCACATTGTTTCATTCGTGCCTCTTCCAAATATTTGATACAAATCTTATTTATTTATTTATTTTGCGTACCAAGCTAACCATAATCGCGCAATGCTAACAGCATGAAGGCATTTGTTTGGAACGCGCAATGTAGGGCGGAAACGGACCTCATTGCTCAACCAAGCATTAAACTTCGAGCAAAAGCTCCTCTTGAGATACAGTCGGCGTCTTCTGTTGTTGCGGCCGATTTCCCGGTGGCTGCTGGGTTGCCGCAATAATCCTAACAAGGATTCTGTCGTGAGGATGTTTAGGTGATAACTTTGCGAGCAGTCAGCAGGTTTGCGTGAAGTGTTATTAACACTGACGGCCACCGGATACGGTGGATGAAGTCATTTCCTTTTGTGTGACTAATTCAAGTGGACGGGAAGCGCGCCTTTGGTTTTTTTGCTCGGCCAACAAAACACCTTCAAGTGTTAACAAGCTTGGATGACATCTGCACGGATACCAGTAGAACTCTGTCCCTCTACACATAAAACATATCGAAGGGAATGGCTGCCATATGAGGTCATTTCATGGAAGCGAGATGGAACCGGGGGGAATATCCGCTGAGGACAGTGAGGGGGCTGTTGCAGACCACAAAAGAGGCATTGTGGCCCTGCGAATGACGCCATTTTCGAAGAGAGATAGAAAAGGAATCATGACCAAGATGAATCGGAATGGGTGGAAGTTCGAGGATCCATTCGTACATCCTCTATGAAAGATAACAATGCGTAATAAAGGCGATATTTCAAAAAACATTGGGGTTGGGGCAAATATTTTGCCTAAATAATTGCTTGGGTCTCATGATACATTATTTGTGAGAGAGGGATTTTTCATTATTCACTGATTGTATATCGTTTTATGTTAGCGGTACAACCCTGTTCGTTTGTTGACATCTGATTTGTTGTTTTTGGGCGGGGTGGGTGGGGGCAATTTTCCCGCACAGACAAGTGATTTATTACACGCGGTAATGACGTGATGTCATATTTAGTAGACATCTCCATAAAATGATATGAGGAATGTTGCCTCCCAAATATTTATACCTCCTCACATCTTGCTACTCTGTCAATATGGGACGATTAAAAAAAATGGGCCCCTACACGCAGGACAATATTTACTTCCATAAACACTGTGCCACTAGACCTCATTTTTTGATGGGGTGGGGTGGGGGTGCATGCACGTCACTTGCGTGTCACATCATGACACGTTGCATTCACGTTAGAAGTCACAAAAGATCAAATTGAAAACAAATCTGAATTGGGAATCGTGACCCGCCGTGTGAATGTCGTCTTTTTTTCACATTTGTGTAAAACTTGACTGGAGAGTTTCCACTATGCTTTATATTACTTTGCATCTACATTATACATACACACTGAGATGTATATATACATTTTTTGTGTGGGATATACGGTTTATTTTATTTTATTTTTTTACCGCCAACAAAGAAAGACAGGATGTAAGGAAGGACTACCCCCCCCCCCTTCTCCGTTTTGTTATAGACAAAGGCCCACCCCGGTCATAAAGGACGGGTGGCCCGAGAGCTGTATGCCCAAGCAGGGATTGATGTCATTCCAGGAAATGAGGTCATATCCAAAGTGGTCACCTCGGCGAGAGGAATCGTTGCCATGAAAATGACAACTTGCAGTGACGTCCACTCGTTATGTGAGGTCGGATCGGACTTCGAAAGCTTTGCTAACGTCTCCCTGGGGATGACATGCCGTGTGTCCACTTGACGCTCACTTGCAGGCAGCCTGTAACAAAGTGTGACAACTCCAGTGTAATCCCATCGAAGGGATAGCAGGGTGAGGAGCATCCAGTACCTCCGGGCGACCGCCATCCCAGTTGATCACCCCCCCCCCTTTTTTTTTTCCATTGGCTTGGCCTGAATGGAACAACTGACTCTGGTTCTGCACTGACACACTCTCCCTCATGCAAACTCCCCACCTATACAAAGCGGACATGCTCCCCTTTTCTTCTTGACCGTTGCCACGAAGTCTTCCACGTGGGCGGCTGCGACTGTAAATTTGAAACCGCTGACTAAATTGCATGTTTGATCTGCGAGGATAAAACAAAATAAAGCTGTCGACCGTTATGTAAAAACGGTTTCCAAGTGGCAGTTTCGCATTTTCGACTTCAAAGGGGCTTGTTAGTGTTGAGAGTCATCGTCTGCGTGAATACGGAGCGTTTCCACCTCATGCCACCTCTTAAGTGACTCGGCCTATTAGTGGTGTAAAAATAGCCTCGCTCAAAAGTGAATAAGACTTTGTCAAGTCGGAGGCAGAGGCCCTTATAAGGACGGCTGGAAGAATGCGAGGAGCTCGAAAGTTCAAACAAGCGCGCAGTGTCATACAACAGCAGTCTTTTGAGTGAGCTGGAGAGAAAACAAAAAACAAGCGTGTGACAATGTCCCAAATATCAGTCAAACTGGACCTGAACCGACCTTTACCTTGTGCAACGGAAGCGATGAGGTCAAACACGACCACTTGTGATTTGTATTGGGAATCTTTTTTTTTCCCAATAGCAAAATCTGGAATGAAAGGGTTCCCTCTCCGATTTACCAACGGTGGCCCCTCGACATATCGTATTATCTGGCCTATCACAGAAATCGGCACTATACAGCAGAAATGAGCGTTGTATTCTTAGTCTTTCAAAATATGTTTCATATGACAGAACTTGAACATGACAGTAGATACGTGGCAAATTTTACACATATTGTACGTAGCTTTATTCCATTCCCCCCCCCATAATTGTTTTGACATTTGAGCAAAATAATGAAACTTGCTTCTTGTTTTGACCCCAAATCAGACCTAAGACTGAATCGACAAGTACCAATTGGACTCCGCTTCAAGACCCAATTAATCAGCAACCGTTTCCACGCAACTTTTAAGAATCAATTCATCCGTTATTGGATTTTCCTCCACCATTGCCACCGACGATGCTCCAATCCGCCATGTTTCTTCTTTCTGCCGCCGGTGTGCAAGGCGCTACACGAGGAGACAGCGAGTCTTTCTGTGTGTCCACTTGCGCCCAGTTGTCGCAGCCAGAAAGGGCTCATTGAAAGGTAAAGTTGTGTAAACACTCCAACCGCCGCGTCTCCCCGACACCCACCAAGAGTGAGAAACGAAACCTTTTTCATGCCAAACTCGCTCACGTCGGACCGGAATCCGTCCTGTCCATCGCTGTACTTGCTGAAGATCAGTGGCGGAGGGGCTTTGAAAGAATGATTGACAGGCTCTGGGTGTGGGCTGACTTTTTTTTCCATGAGAGGGCAGAGAGGAGAAGGGGTGGAGCGAGGAGGCAACGAGAGGAGACACTTTGAGGTTTGGATGCGAGGCGGTATGCGCAATTCCCCGTTTTAATGAGTGACTGAGGCTGGAGCGCCACGGCGGACATCTGCTGAGGTTTGCCCGAGTCTCTGCCCCGGGCCGCTCCCTCTTTGCTGCGGCGGCCTCGTCGCCAGCAGATGTGCCCTCTACTTCGGAGGCATGCGATTCGGCTCCCGCTTCGACCTCGGAGCTCGTCTTTGCGCTCGCGTGGGTTTCCGCCGGATTGTTCTCCGGCTTCCACACACGTTAGGGCAATCAAAGACTTTGTTGTCCGTTAAGTGTGAATTGTTGCTCGTTGTTCGTGCCCTGTGATTGGTGTCAAGCAGTCCAGGGCGTACCCCCCTTGAATGCATTCATTCCTGTAGTTTTAGCTTGCGTTGGGACATAAGGGGAAACAAATATTAGAATCAAATCAGCAGGCCGCATTGGAATTCAATAACAATAAATTGTCAAATCTCAGCTAGGATCAAAACTGGGCGGCACGGCAAGATCATGTCATGTGACATGCCATTGACTACACAGTTACTCTTACTGAGTGACTTTTTAAAAGCGGGGTTCATTTTGCGTTCCCAATAGCCTCAGTGTTGGGTTTTTTCCCCCCCCAACGTTTGGCCACGGAGGGAAAGAAGCCGAGCGGGCCGTGCGCCGAGCAAAGCCGCTGGCATCCGTCCAGGTGTCAAGCCAGCGCCGCGGCGAAATGCTTTTTCCAGGGGGAAAGTAAGGTCAAGTTCAGCCTGAGAATTCTGAAGAACCCGATGACCGTTGCAGCACTGACACCAAATCAAAAGAGTAACTTGCCTGCGACTGAAGTGAAAAAGTCACACGTCACTCAAAAGAGGGAATTTCCTCAGGCTTGCTGGAGTTTTGTCGAAACTTGAGCCGTGTCTGTCGGTTGGAGCGGCGCTTTGGACCCGTTTTGCCTTTGAGTCAGTTTTCGTCCTTCGTTGGCTGACTGTTGATGGTCGAATAGCTTTTGGAGTTCAGTCGCTGAATGGAGAGACGCCAGAGAGGCTTCATGTGAGGCCGCCGTTGGCACCGACGCAGCAAAACAACTCATGGTCCGCATCAGTGTGGAATTGGTTCTTTTCGCAACAGCTGCACTTAATACTTCAACATGAGGTTGTTGTGATTTTCAACATCCAAACACATTCTGTTCTACGATCTTGGTCGAGGTTCAAAAAGTCCAGCGCGTGTCACGTCAGTGTTGTTGAGCGTCTGTTTGGAGTTGAGCAATCTTCTTCTTTGGATTAGTCACGGGTTGTATGAGTAACAAAACATGTTGTCTCTTTGTGCGCAGTCTTGGCTGCAACAATACGGTTACCTCCCCCCGGGGGACCTGCGGACTCACACCCAGCGTTCCCCTCACTCCGTCCCCTCAGCCATCGCCGCCATGCAGAGGTTCTATGGCCTCACCGTCACCGGCTCCTTTGACACCAACACCATCGAGTGAGAAGCCTTCGATTGTTTTACCTCGAGCAAAGTTCCGTTACGTCCTACGTTATGAAATCCACGACGAATGCGAATGGGCATGTCCGACAGGGCGATGCAACGACCTCGCTGCGGTGTGCCAGACAAGTTCGGCGCAGAGTTGAAAACCAACCTGCGGAGGAAGCGTTACGCCGTCCAGGGCCTGAAGTGGACCAAGAACCAAATCACGTTTTCGTAAGTGATGAATGAACATCCATCCAGTTTAGCGAACAACAAGCAAGCCATCGATTCATCGCCATCACAATGAACAAGATCAGATCGATTGCACATAACTGTATGACGGCTTTGCAAAATTCTACCCGACAAGTATGATGTAAACATAAGGCTGTAAGTCATACAGTATTTCAGTTTACAACAACAATGCAAACAGCAGATGCAGCAACGTAGCTTGACACGTGTACTTAGATTCAGATTTTCCTTTCCTTTCATTTACTGGAGGCCACTCATGTCCAATATGCTGTCTCCTTGGCAACTCGAGGAGACACGGAGATCCACCGAGACCCATCTACACATTACCGTCTTTAAAAAAAAAAAAAAAAAGAGCGATTGCAATGTTAAAATACTTCCCACAGTACAGCGCCAAAATTCCCCTCATACAAAATGTCCGTACTGCAACTTTCAAAAGACAAAATGTGCCCATCCCCAGAATACAGAACTACACACGAAGGTGGCGAGTCTGAACCCACGAGGCCATCAGGAGGGCCTTCAAGGTGTGGGAGGGCGTCACCCCACTGCGATTCCGGGAGATCCCCTACCACTACATCCGGGACAAAGTGGAGGAGTTTGCGGACATCATGATATTCTTCGCCGAGGGCTTCCACGGCGACAGCAGCCCTTTCGACGGCGAGGGAGGCTTCCTGGCCCATGCTTACTTCCCCGGGAATGGCATCGGGGGGGACACCCACTTTGATGCGGCTGAGCCTTGGACCATTGGAAACCGGGATCTGATGGGTAAGGCGCCGCAAAGCGAGGGCTGACGCATTTTGATCAACAGAGGGAGTTGCCTCTGTCATTCACAAGCTTAAGTCCTGGGGAATGCGCAAGACTTTTTTTTTTTTTTTTTTTGCTGGTGCGCGCGTCCTACTAGCGCCGACATGTCCCATCTTGTGTCGGCACGAGGAAGTTCATTCCCAGAGTCTTTCTGTAAAGATGGGGAAGTGCTTATTTCGGGATTGGCTTGAGTCAGTCTTCGCACGACCTGCATGTTTGCACTCGTTGCCCTGGTTTTGATTTGCAGACCGGTCAAGTATTTGTGTCCACGTTAGTCACCACCGAAAAAAGCCCTCTCATGTGGAAAGGTGTTTGAGCATTTCACATGTTATCTTCATGTCCCTTCCCCTTCTTATTTCGTCACATTGCGTCATGTTTGGATGCTTCCAGGCAATGATATCTTCCTGGTTGCGGTGCACGAGTTGGGCCACGCTCTCGGCTTGGAGCATTCCAACGACCCCTCGGCCATTATGGCCCCTTTTTACCAATGGATGGACACCGACAACTTCCAACTTCCCGAAGACGACCTCAGAGGCATACAACAACTTTATGGTACAGTGGGTCATCATTTCTGAACATATCGGTGGAGACTATTTGCTGAAGTTTTCCAAAGCGGGTCGGACTGACCTCTAACTCGGTGCCATTTTCCTTTGCGATTTTCCCATTGCAGGCTCTGGATCAGGCCCCCAGCCCCCATTTGCGACACCTCGAATTCCAACAGACACAACTCCCAGCTATACACCAGACAAACCTCGTTTTGGCCCAAACATTTGCGAGGGACACTTTGACAGCATCGCGATCCTCAGAGGCGAAATGTTTGTGTTCAAGGTAAAGCCGCGAGATCTTGTTTTGACGAGATTAGGGGCTGTTAGGAAATGAGTTGTCTCCCCCCGCACCCCTCAGGATAAGTGGTTCTGGCGTGTGAGGAACAACCAAGTGATGGATGGATACCCCATGCCTATCGGTCACTTCTGGAGGGGGCTGCCTACTCTCATCAATGCCGCTTTTGAAAGGGAGGATGGGACGTTTGCTTTCTTTAAAGGTCAAATTTGCCTTCGCGTTTGACAGTAAAAGATTCCACCGGTTCCTCACTTCAAGGAAATAATATTCACCGTGGGCGCTTGTATTTCCTCTCCCCAATTAGGTGATCGATACTGGGTGTTTAGTGAATCTATCCTCGATGCCGGTTACCCCAAGAAGCTCAGGGAGATGGGCAGTGGCCTCCCGAATGATCGGATAGACGCCGCGCTTTATTACACCCCCACTGGGCAGACCTACTTCTTCAGAGGAGACAAGTCAGTCTGACATTTTGAATCACAATTGGCCAATGAGACCGCAGTGTATGAATGCAACCTTGCAACCAGCGGCAGCTCAGAATTTGCGCACAGCGAAATGCTTTTTCCAGGGAAAGTAAGGTCAAGTTCAGCCTGAGAATTCGGAAGAACCCGATGACCGTTGCAGCACTGACACCAAATCAAAAGAGTAACTTGCCTGCGACTGAAGTGAAAAAGTCACACGTCACTCAAAAGAGGGAATTTCCTCAGGCTTGCTGGAGTTTTGTCGAAACTTGAGCCGTGTCTGTCGGTTGGAGCGGCGCTTTGGACCCGTTTTGCCTTTGAGTCAGTTTTCGTCCTTCGTTGGCTGACTGTTGATGGTCGAATAGCTTTTGGAGTTCAGTCGCTGAATGGAGAGACGCCAGAGAGGCTTCATGTGAGGCCGCCGTTGGCACCGACGCAGCAAAACAACTCATGGTCCGCATCAGTGTGGAATTGGTTCTTTTCGCAACAGCTGCACTTAATACTTCAACATGAGGTTGTTGTGATTTTCAACATCCAAACACATTCTGTTCTACGATCTTGGTCGAAGTTCAAAAAGTCCAGCGCGTGTCACGTCAGTGTTGTTGAGCGTCTGTTTGGAGTTGAGCAATCTTCTTCTTTGGATTTGTCACGGGTTGTATGAGTAACAAAACATGTTGTCTCTTTGTGCGCAGTCTTGGCTGCAACAATACGGTTACCTCCCCCCGGGGGACCTGCGGACTCACACCCAGCGTTCCCCTCACTCCGTCCCCTCAGCCATCGCCGCCATGCAGAGGTTCTATGGCCTCACCGTCACCGGCTCCTTTGACACCAACACCATCGAGTGAGAAGCCTTCGATTGTTTTACCCCGAGCAAAGTTCCGTTACGTCCTACGTTATGAAATCCGCGACGAATGCGAATGGGCATGTCCAACAGGGCGATGCAACGACCTCGCTGCGGTGTGCCAGACAAGTTCGGCGCAGAGTTGAAAACCAACCTGCGGAGGAAGCGTTACGCCGTCCAGGGCCTGAAGTGGACCAAGAACCAAATCACGTTTTCGTAAGTGATGAATGAACACCCATCCAGTTTAGCGAACAACAAGCAAGCCATCGATTCATCGCCATCACAATGAACAAGATCAGATCGATTGCACATAACTGTATGACGGCTTCGCAAAATTCTACCCGACAAGTATGATGTAAACATAAGCCTGTAAGTCATACCGTATTTCAGTTTACAACAACAACGCAAACAGCAGATGCAGCAACGTAGCTTGACACGTGTACTCAGATTCAGATTTTCCTTTCCTTTCATTTACTGAAGGCCACTCATGTCCAATATGCTGTCTCCTTGGCAACTCGAGGAGACACGGAGATCCACTGAGACCCATCTACACATTACCGTCTTTATATATTAAAAAAAAAAAAAAAGAGCGATTGCAATGTTAAAATACTTCCCACAGTACAGCGCCAAAATTCCCCTCATACAAAATGTCCCGTACTGCGCAACTTTCAAAAGACAAAATGTGCCCATCCCCAGAATACAGAACTACACACCGAAGGTGGGCGAGTACGAGACCCACGAGGCCATCAGGAGGGCCTTCAAGGTGTGGGAGGGCGTCACCCCACTGCGATTCCGGGAGATCCCCTACCACTACATCCGGGACAAAGTGGAGGAGTTTGCGGACATCATGCTATTCTTCGCCGAGGGCTTCCACGGCGACAGCAGCCCTTTCGACGGCGAGGGAGGCTTCCTGGCCCATGCTTACTTCCCCGGGAATGGCATCGGGGGGGACACCCACTTTGATGCGGCTGAGCCTTGGACCATTGGAAACCGGGATCTGATGGGTAAGGCGCCGCAAAGCGAGGGCTGACGCATTTTGAGGGAGTTGCCTCTGTCATTCACAAGCTTAAGTCCTGGGGAATGCGCAAGACTTTTTTTTTTTTGCTGGTGCGCGCGTCCTACTAGCGCCGACATGTCCCATCTCGTGTCGGCACGAGGAAGTTCATTCCCAGAGTCTTTCTGTAAAGATGGGGAAGTGCTTATTTCGGGATTGGCTTGAGTCAGTCTTCGCACGACCTGCATGTTTGCACTCGTTGCCCTGGTTTTGATTTGCAGACCGGTCAAGTATTTGTGTCCACGTTAGTCACCGCCGAAAAAAGCCCTCTCATGTGGAAAGGTGTTTGAGCATTTCACATGTTATCTTCATGTCCCTTCCCCTTCTTATTTCGTCACATTGCGTCATGTTTGGATGCTTCCAGGCAATGATATCTTCCTGGTTGCGGTGCACGAGTTGGGCCACGCTCTCGGCTTGGAGCATTCCAACGACCCTCGGCCATTATGGCCCCTTTTACCAATGGATGGACACCGACAACTTCCAACTTCCGAAGACGACCTCAGAGGCATACAACAACTTTATGGTACAGTGGGTCATCATTTCTGAACATATCGGTGGAGACTATTTGCTGAAGTTTTCCAAAGCGGTCGGACTGACCTCTAACTCGGTGCCATTTTCCTTTGCGATTTTCCCATTGCAGGCTCGGATCAGGCCCCAGCCCCCATTTGCGACACCTCGAATTCCAACAGACACAACTCCCAGCTATACACCAGACAAACCTCGTTTTGGCCCAAACATTTGCTGAGGACACTTTGACAGCATCGCGATCCTCAGAGGCGAAATGTTTGTGTTCAAGGTAAAGCCGCGAGATCTTGTTTTGACGAGATTAGGGGCTGTTAGGAAATGAGTTGTCTCCCCCCGCACCCCTCAGGATAAGTGGTTCTGGCGTGTGAGGAACAACCAAGTGATGGATGGATACCCCATGCCTATCGGTCACTTCTGGAGGGGGCTGCCTACTCTCATCAATGCCGCTTTTGAAAGGGAGGATGGGACGTTTGCTTTCTTTAAAGGTCAAATTTGCCTTCGCGTTTGACAGAAAAAGATTCCACCGGTTCCTTACTTCAAGGAAATAATATTCACCGTGGGCGCTTTTATTTCCTCTCCCCAATTAGGTGATCGATACTGGGTGTTTAGTGAATCTATCCTCGATGCCGGTTACCCCAAGAAGCTCAGGGAGATGGGCAGTGGCCTCCCGAATGATCGGATAGACGCCGCGCTTTATTACACCCCCACTGGGCAGACCTACTTCTTCAGAGGAGACAAGTCAGTCTGACATTTTGAATCACAATTAGCCAATGAGACCCGCAGTGTATGAATGCAACCTTGCAACCAGCGGCAGCTCAGAATTTGCGCAACACCGGTTGATGGCAAGTCTCGACCCGTCCGAAATGACGTCCCTTCCCTTTTCCTGTCCTTTGTTGTAGGTACTACCGTTTTAACGAAGCATCGCGGAGTGTTGACACTGGTTATCCAAGGCCCATCAGCGTCTGGCAAGGAGTGCCCGACAATATCAAGGCAGCCTTCATGAGCAAAGATCAAGGTATATCCGCACAGAAGTACGGAACTTTTGGGTGAGGGGTGTAAATGACGGAAATGCATGCAATAGCAGCAGACGAAGCTAACACATTTCAAATCCAGCCTCAAAACTCATCTGTTTAGACAAGCTTATTCACTCTGACCATAAATCCATTGTCTCTATTTTGTTTTAATTTATCTTATTATATTTGATGTTGTTTTTAACGTTGTATCTGTATTTTTAACTGCTTGTTGTAAGGTGTCCTTGAGTTTTTAGAAAGGCGCCCACAAATAAAATGTATTATGTATTATAAAGGAGCCAAAACGAGAACCCCAACGACCGAACGCAACAACTGACAGCAAAACACAAATCAAGTCCCAAAAAGTAAAGCGTGTTCATCTTTCTCCTCCTCCTCAGCGTACACCTACTTTTATAAAGCCAACAAGTACTGGAAGTTCAACAATCAGATGATGCGCGTGGAGCCCGGCTACCCGAAATCAGCTCTGCGCGATTGGATGGGATGTCCCAACGAAGACCCCAAGACGGACGGAGGAAGAGGCGGCCACGACAAAGACAAGGAGAGGGACCACAACGACGACGACAAGGACAGAAGTCGAGACAGGGAGACAGACAAGGAGAGGGAGAGGGAGAGAGAGAGAGAAACCGAGACAACGGTGGACCGGGAAGAGGAAGCGGACGATACGGAGGTGATCATTATCGAGGTGGACGAGGAAGGAGGGGCGGGAAGTGGCGGGGGCGCGGCCGCCGTGGTCATTCCATTGTTCCTGCTGGTGTGCGTGATTGCAACGCTGGCAGCTTTAGTGTTTCTCCGTCGCTACGGGACTCCTCGCCGACTCCTCTACTGCCAACGTTCCTTACTGGACAAGGTGTAGTCGGAACAGGAGGGCAGGACAGAAAGAGAAACAAATGGAAGGCGACGTTCTCCAAAATAAGATCGAATGTGAGGAAGGGCGCGCACGTTTCACTTTTGAAACCACCGGCAGGCTCTTTTCGCTCCGTCGCTCGAGCACTCGATCGGGCCTTCCATTTGGTTCTCTGTCCTTGTGGGGACTGACGCCAGCTCACAGCTGTTGCTTTGTTTGTTTTAGCCTTTTTTCAATGTCTTCTTGTCAAGTTGACGCCATTGCTCAGCGTTTGTTGCCTCTTCGCGGCATACCATGTTCCTCGTGTAAGCAAATTGTGTCTTTGACCCTCCCCCCCCGCCGCACCAGCAATGTACTGCACACCCCACACACGCACGGTTCCCTCTGCACACACACCCAGACACTCATGCAAACGTTTTTCCTCAAACCACAAAGTCATTGTGTTTTTGATCCTTCCAGTAAAAGACAACGGAGCCAGCGCGAACCATAAAAGGGAAAGAAACCATCAGCATGAGCAATAAACTGTGTGTTTCCCCTTTTTATATAAATGCTGATGTTGTCATTATTATTATGACTATTACTATTATTGTTGTTGTCTGTGTCATGAATGTGTTTTTGTACATTGTCATTAAAAAGTCCTGCTGGACAGTGACATTCCGTTTTGAAAGTGGCCTTAATTTTATATGTGGGAATAGTGAACGGGGGACGCGGGTTATTATTTGTGATTGAAACTTGATTGTTTTGATTTTATGGTCAAATGAAAATAAATCCGAAATCTGAAAAAAAAAATGGCTTCCATTTTTCATTGTATATGTTTACCATTTTACAGTTTGGTGCTAACTTTGCTCGTCAGGGTTTAGGAGAAATCTCACAGCAATGATAATGATACTAGTGATGATGATAATAATGAAAGATTGATCTCGTTTCCACAATGAGATTGTGTCTGTGCTCTTGACGTTTTGGACATTTCCTACAAAATAAAGACATTTCAAAAGTATTCATGTGGTGTGTTTCTTTCATGAGGCATTTCACGTACAATTGCTTTGACCTACGTGTATTACTGCATCCATGACCTAAAAAACTAACTAACTCAACAGGCCCTGCGAGGAGAACTGACCCCCCCCCCCCCAAAAAAAGTATATATCATCAGCCACATACTAGAGGGAGTGCAACACACTATATTAAATACAGCCCGTTGGGAAGAAATACGAGAAGTTGGGTTTAAATGTGGGTCAGTCACATGGAGGCCACACACACCAGTGTGCCACATGAATTGTCATTTTGAGGAGCTTACAAAAGCTGTACAAATTTTTCATTTGGATTTGTGGATTGGGCGACACGGTGACGAACCGGTAAACACGTCCGCCTCACTGTGCAGAGGTGCGGGGTTTGATTCCGGCATTCCTGTGTTGAGTTTGCATGTTCTCCAGGTGCCTGCGTGGGTTTTCTCTGGGTACTCCGGTTTCCTCCCACATTTCAAAAACATGCATGGCGGGTTAGTCGAACGCTCGAAATTGTAATTGTGAGAGCGAATGGTTGTTCATCTCTGTGCGATTGGCTGGCAAGCAGTTGAGGGTGTTGTCCCCCGCCTGCTGACCAAAGACGGCTGGGACGGGCTCCGGCACGCCCGCGACCCTCCCGAGCGTCAGCGGATTAGAAAATGGTTGGATGGATGGATTTGTGGATTTGGAATCCAGTCCTCAAAAGGTTAGAGGTCATTTTTGCGAAGTGATTTTGTTTTTAGGTATGAGATCAATTTGAAATCTGGAACGGGAGAAGGAAGGCTTCCCTCATTGTTCAGCCTACTGTACATTCCTATAATACAGTTCTTACCTGCTCTTTAAAACCCAGCCGCCTTCTGATTTTTGCTCTCCTTCTGGTCTCCGACTGTCCTCCTGGACCTCCAGCTTTCTTGCTCCCCAGCCACTCCACTCTCCATTAGCGGGACTCGGAAAATCAGGCCCAGGAATTGGGTTGGAAACTGGGGAATGCGTCCAAATCCTAAGTAGAAACAGGGATAAAGACGATCAACCCGTTGCACAGCAGGAAAACATATCTCAGCCGTAAGGCTGTGCGTGTGCGTGCGTGCGCGCTCGCTCGTGCGCACGCGCTTGTGCGTTTTCCAGGTTCTGAGTGTGGATTTTTTTTTCTTTAATGCAGCAATGAATACCATTGGTAAATATTTGACCCCGGTCTGATGAACTCAACGTGGTCATGCATACGTGAATGTCTAATATGCACTGAGCATTCGTATGTGTGTTTGACGACAGTGCCTTCCATCGTGAGGCAAAAAAAGTTCAAAGTTTACTTCCAAATGACCCAAAAGTGCCACATGGGCGTCGCCTTAAACATGAAGGAACGCAGATCAATGATGTGTAATGACAACGATACAGCTTTCATTCGGTAAAAGTCATCAGTTATTTTCTTCCTCTGGAAATAAATATATAAAAATCAATAAAGAAGGCGCCCAGTTGTCTCCACTTGGCTGAAGTGTTTTGAAGAGTCGGTCGGGGCTGGGGAGGGAGTGCGTGAGTGCAAATCACGAGACTGTTTGCAGGATGGAGTAGGATTGTGGATGTGTGTGTGTGCGTGTCTCGGGGTGGATTAAGTCACATTTGGAGACCAGAAATGGTGCAGAATTCCGTGAGCTACATCTGGAATTGCAACTGCATCACAAGGATCACGTGCACGGCAGGACATGGCAATGTGGCCGCCGATGCGGATTTCAAGAAGAGGTCCAACAATGTTGTGTTGTGACACACAAACAAGAAATGGAGCAGTGGCCCTCAAGTGTCTTTTCCTGCTGAGTCTGCAAAACGAAGTCAAGAATGGGCACAACTCTTTGCATAGTTTCTCTGAACACCTCCTAGCCCCCCTCCAACACATTTTTGTGTAACCGGAGAAGCTTTTCTTTTTTTCTCTCAACAAAACCAGCCACTTTTCCGACCAAGATAAAACAGAAAATGTTGCCAGATTCTACTCTGCCGTCTGGGAAGTGAAAAGGTGGCCGCGTCTCATGTCCCAAACCTCATTAAGTGTTTTCGAGAGTTTTTTTCATGGCAGGACACTTCCTGTTCCAGTTTCATGTATTTGTCCTGCTGGTTGATGAGTGGAAATTTCCCATTGGAGGAGGTTCCGCTCGGTCCGTTGTGCCTCATATAATGAGGGAGCCATATATCAAAGTGGAATGGCGGGACAAAGCTGACGGCGAGAAGCCCGGGGAACTTCCCTGTTAAAACGAGAAAGACTGTTGAACTCTGCCTGGCAACAAGGACGTCGGGTGAAGTAGTTCATTAGGGGATACTGGCGAGCGGCCTCATGGGCGACACCGGGATTTCATTTGCATTATAAATGTTCCTTATGCTGACTCACTGCTCGAATGGTCGGTCAAGGGGGACAATTTACATGAAATAGTAGCGAGAAATAGTCTTTTGGGGTGCTTATTGAGGCTCCACACCAGCGCTTCCTAGCTGACGTCGAGGTATTCTGCGAGTTTACAGTCCGTTATGTGTTTTTGTAAGTTTGACTGATATAATGCTTGCTAGATTTTTTTTTATTTGTTTGTTTTTTTAGAAAGCGCCTGACATTGAATCTGATATTCCGGTTCTTGTATGCAACGATTTCAAATGTCATGGTGAGTGTTCTGTGTGCGGCTCACATGGCTGCTGATTTATTTCCTGGTTTACCGTAGTAGAATATAGATTTTTTTCAACATTGCACTTTCACTCACCACTGGCCCCTCAGAGATCTTCACCGTCAAAAAGCAGTTTTGTGTCGGCTGCGGTGCAGTGGGCGCAGTCGCCCAGAGGGAAGTATTGTGTGGGTGAAACAGAAATTGCAGGTGCAAGGAAGTTGAGCGATCAACACTTGACTTTTTCTTTCCCTAAAAGCGTCTGCCTCATGCGGCCTGGTTTTTTCCCTGAGCCTGGCAGGAAAACACCTCTGACATGAGATGCTGATTCAGGCTCTCCTTCCTGGTTTTGCTCAAAGGCCAACTGTCCTCATCGTGACCTAGTCATATCCACAAGGAAACAAGGAAACCCCCCTCCCAATGGGGAACTAGTCAGGAGAGCGGACTCATTCCATGTTTGAGCTCTTTGCCCTGCACTCTGATCAAGAGCTATCCTACAACCTGATGCACTTTTTTTTTTCTCTCTCCACAACTCTTCTTTTACTGCCACATCTGGTTTCCATACGTGCAAAGAAGTCATCAGAAAGAAGGGAGGTGGTGGGAGATCGGAGGGGTTTGCATGAGGCCAAAATCATGGCGAGTGGCAAGATGGCTTTGATCGCGTCTCCCCTTGTGTTTCCTTCCCGCTTTGCCTCGCGATGAGAGAGGGAATCTATAAGATGTGTCAGAAGGGGCGGCCTTTTGCCAACAGGGAAACACATTGAACGCAGAGGAAAGTCGTGCTGAGATCAGAGAGGCCACCGGAGAGGTTGTCTTTGAAAGAGGAGCTTAGCGGGACTGTGTGTGTTGAGTGCTGGACACAAAAACCTATGCGGTTTCACCGTGGAAGGGGAGGCATGTGTGGGAGGGGACTGCTTACAGGACGAAAGAAGATTTGCTTTTACAGCATACTTCTTACCGGGAGTGGTCTTGCTCAGCTGACTGCTCTGTACCGTTAACCCCAGCTCTGGACAAGACGCAGGTGGTCCACCAGCTGCTATTATGGGTTCTGAAGAGAAAAGGGGGAAAAAAGCACTTTATGACATCAGGTTGGGGAGTTTGGGTCAGTGGTGTGCAACATGAGTTGCTGACTCCCTCTAACTTGTGAACCTACAGAACTTTGAGTGTGGACACCTCAAACTCAGCATACACACATTTTTAAAAGATGAATGATTGCAGTTGCAAACTGTTCTCGTCATTTTTAGTACATGCGGTCAGATGGGTGCACAGAGACGTTAGGGGCAGGTGCTCAAGTCCCCGAAAGGCCACCTATAGGGTCTATTTTTTTGCCCGAAGATAAGTATTCAGCAGTGCCTGAAAACAGTATAAACATCTAAAAAATGCAAAGTGAAGAGTCTGAGAAACATCGCCGGGCAGAATTCAAGCCATAGTTTGGGTCCGTGTGTGCAGCGATCACTTTTGAGCAGTAAGTTTGTTTACCTTTGAAATCAGAATAAGTACTGAAATAAGATATTATTTATTTAATAATAGAGTTAAATGTGTCAGTAAATAATACTAAACTACAGGCCGTTTATGTTTTGGATTTACGAGCAAGCTAGCTAGTCCAACATTAGCTGAAAGCTAACACCTTGAGGCTAACTCTGATCGCCGCAATTCATACGGCGATCGAACATTTTATCCCACGACCAAAGCGCCATGGCAATTAAGCCCCAGTTGAACAACGAGCAATGCAATATCCTGTTCATTCGTCTGTCGCCGATGCTGGTAAAGTCACGGAGCCGAGCGGTGCGTTACCAGCACAACTAGCCAAATACATTCAAGTTGACAAAACCCGAAAGAGTTCTGATTCTGAGAATCATCCTAAATTACCTTACGTAGTTCAACCATGACCGGTATCTGGACTAAATTCTGAACACCCGGTGCTGTACTTACCGTGCACCAGCTAGGACTCATCCTTCAGATAAGATTTTGAAGTTTACACTCTGTATCCATCAGCTTACAACGTGTAAGCCTCCAGTGATTTGTAAACTTTCACCTGGCGGTGTGTCACTAAGCCGTTCGTTGTCGCCACCGGGCAGTGGCAGCATCGACTTGACGGACCCCAGGGGCACTCCTCAATGATCATTGATGTGGGGCCGAAAACAATCTGGAAGAACATTCGTCTGTGATTAGTCGCCATGGGGGCAATTGGAGAGCTGCAATAAATTTAAACAAATGTTTTAAATATTTTGTTGGGGAGTCAGCGCAAAGTCGTAAGGCATAATATCCTCCTTCGGATCTCTCTTCTGGTCAGAGCCAATCTACAGGTTCTGGACTCCAAGGGTTCCTTGACCCCAATGTTAGAAGTACTGCAGTATACTTTTATTAAATGTCAAAGACATAGGACAGATGCTTGCGAGCCATTTACCCCATGTGAAATTTGCGGACTTAATTCTATCTATAAAGGAATCTACTCTTGCATTAAAGTGAACCACTGCAAGAAACAGTACGCTGCGTGGCTCTTCTAAATGTACTGTAAACACATGCGGCAGTACGCATGTCCCTCTCTCTAAACTGTCTTCCTTCATTAATGTCTGGTAGAACTCGTGACATTATGAAAATCAACTGCCAATAAAGCGCCCTCTCATATTTGCTTCGACATCTGAACTTCCCCAGTTGTTTGTCAGCCAGATAAGATGGCAGAGGATTCATCAGTCCAGACGCGTGGACTTGCATCAGGGCACAAAAATGTCATGCTCAGCGACCAATGGGCTGTAATTACACAGGAGCTCAGCTGTGGTCTGCAGGATGAACGTCAAGAGCAGAAAAATGGAGCAATGGGGACAAAGAAGGGGGAAAGCTCGTGATTTATACCGAGGGGAACGGTGGCGAGGAAACGAGCGGATTAAATAGGAGGATTTCAAAGAATACCTTCAGCCATCTCTGCTGTGGCAAAACACTGCAGAAAGTGTCGGTCTTAGATTTGGTCACCATCACTGGCATGGCAGGACTGGATACTGTATATTTTGAAGGGGTCACGGATCGAGAAACGGAGCATGTGGTGAACGCCATCTTGTGGACTGTTGGTGTAATGGCATAGGCAGAACGTACCATCGTTCAACCACTAGAGGAGTTGGAATTACAGTACACGTTTGTATTAAAAAAACTGAAGCATAGTATACTGTACTTCATCTGGAAAAGTTTGTCACACAACCTCAAATCGGGAAGAGGAAACAAAAAGTCAAGACTTTCAAACTTTATCCATTTTTTTTATTTGTACATTCACCACTGATAGGCGTAATCAAAGAAGAAATTAAAAAAACAATCAAAAACAAAGCATTTGTACTAAAATGGTAAAATAAAAACAATATTAAAACTCATTGGCGAGAAAACTGAAAATAGTACAACCTCCCCTCAACTGCCTGTATAAGCTCAACATGGTGAGAGCGTCCGAGGACGCCGAGGGAAGCGAACAAACATAGATGAGATAATAATAAAGGAATCTGGTGCGACAGAAAAAGCGTCGCCTCCAGTCTCCAAGTAGAATTTTCTTTTTTTTTCTTCTCCAAACAGCCGGAGAGAGGAACACTGCATTGCCTAAGATCAAAATACTCCAAAGCTGCCTCAGTTAAAAAGGTATGATTAAAGATGTCTGTACAGAATGCCACACGTTGGCCACATTTCAGCACACCTCTGCAAAGAGACGAGCTTTCTCTTCCTCTGTCTCTCGAGGCAGGATGGCTGAGAAGATTGTTGGTTTCCATGCAGCAACAAGTCTGCCTCATCCAAAGTGCAAGCCTGTTAAATGCGGAGGCAAAGAGCAAAATGATGGCACCAATACTTTCGGTCAGAAGGGGGACGAGGATGATAAGGAATTACCCGGCATGCAGTATTGCTATACTGCGTGGAGGAGAGTCCCAAAAACAGTGATGCATGATGCAAATGCAAATGCATGAAGACAATATACATCAAACCCTGACAAGGAGTGACACATACAACACTTGC